>OU862933.1:16497063-19205827 GCA_917880885.1 Limnephilus marmoratus
TTTTCGGCAACTAAAGGGTTAAAAAAATTTTAGACATTACACAGCTGAAATCAACCCCCTAGTGAAAAATTTTTTCAAATTTAATCCAAAAAATTCCAACTGCGGACCCGATTTACTCGAAAACGAAAGCTCAAATCAAAAAAAGTTACCACAAAATCGACTCCAAATGTGATGTGGATTCTCCAGTTTCCCGCTTGTACTACGAGTTTTCGGACACCTTGTATAAGAGAAATGAAAATTAAAATGAGGTTCCATGAAAAATCCATTATTGTCATACTAATTTATAAACTTTAAACTTTAACGGGAAAATAGTTTTGCTTTAATATATCATTCGTGACCTAACCTAAACAATCCTAACATATCACCAGCCAGTGGCGTAGCTAGCATGGGTGGCACCCGGGGCGGATAGCGTGGCGTACGGATCTATCTCGCCTAACTTAATTGAAATTTAAAGTTTCTGTATTGTTTATTTTATCGACAATCAATCGATCAATGGAGAATGAAACAAATTTTGAGGATTAAAGGTGTTTATCAAAATTCATATTACATGAACATTTTTAGTGAAATAACACTGCAAAGCCAATAATTGAACATTAGATATCAATAAAAATAAGCAAGGATATGGAAAAACGTGAGTTAAGAAAAGGTATCTAAATCATTATTTTATGTGAAGCCAAGTTGTATCACCTCTATTTAATAGTTGACATATTCACAAATTAACACCGTTTCGAGTATGAAATTTAAAAGGTTCCCTGTCATTTGATTTATATTTTATGGTTTAATTCTTAGTCATCTTGTGACGGTTGATGAAACATTTCAATTGAATGTTTGTTGATCGATTTATCGAAATAGGTACTAGATCCTAAAACCCCTATTTTTGCGACGAAGAAATTTGATGCTGGTTGTTGAATCTTCACTTTTCGTGTATTTTTGAACCTCTGCCAAGTTGACCCTCATGAATGGGTTAGTTTTTTTTTCATCGTCAATCGTAGAGGGAACCTGAAATAATTAATCAACGAGTATTAGAAATTTACTTCCGCAGACACATCAATCATCAAAATCACGAGAGACTGAATTCGTGACAAATTAGTTCCAATTTTTAAAATGACTACAATAAAATTATTTTTCTGTCTTTTTCATATCTCTATCACCATCAGTTCCAATTTTGAAAGTGACACTCAAATTCAAAGAAAATTTGAGTTCATGGAACCGGAGTAACACAGAACAGACACCCAACTGAAAATAGTATTTTTGATTATTTTACTCATACCTTCTAAGGCAAATATATTTATGCGCAAAACGAAAACAAATAAAAAATTCTCAAATGTTTTGTGTTGTAACTGTTCTACGAGGCATGTTCACATGGTAAGTGTACATAATCGCCATTCCGTTCAATGCATGTGGTGAGCCGTGGTGCAAGTTTCTTTATACTCTCCTTGAATAACTCTACCGCAAGCTCCTTCCCCCACTTGATAACCTCTTTCTGCATCTGTTCATCGGTTGAAAAATTATTTTCATCCGTATATGCCTTCAGGGAGGGGAAAAAATGATAATTTGAAGACGCAAAGTCACGGAAATACGGGGGGTGGTTCAAAAAAACCCAACCAAATGAGTCCAAAAACGTATTAGTAGCTAAGGTTTGTGAGGACTGACGTTTTCATGAAACAAGCAAACCTATCTGGTCAGCATTCCCCAAATTTTGTTTTGAATGCTCCTTTGGAGTTTTTTTAATATCGTTAAAGCAACACAATATCGTTAATGCGTCAAAAAACGCCAAACATTTGTGCATGGTTGACATTTGTCACATGAGAACGGGTCGCTTCTTCGACTCGTTTTTGTGTTCGACAACTCGGCTGTGGAACGATTTGCCAGCCTCTGTGTTTCTTCCTTCCTACAACATGGGTCTCTTCAAGACTAATGTTCATACCTTCCTCTCCTCGAAAATACCCTCCACACAGCATCCTTTCCTCGGGGCCTCTTGTGTGGAGTTAATGTAAAAAAAATAAAATCGTTGGGCATTGATGGTCTCCACTTGAAGCATAAATTCAACTAAAATGATGTGTTTTCGGTCCCAAAACACTGAGGCCATGATTTTTTTGCCCGAAATTGTGGTTTTGAATTTTTTGGCAGAAGGGGAATTGGTGTGACGCCATTTTGACGACTTTTTTTTCCCAGGCGTGTAATGAGTCACCTATTATCATCTGCAGTAACGATAGAGCTCAGAAATCCTCGCCTTTTTTCTTGTAGGTGTTATTCCTTCCGTAAGTAAAAAATGGATTGGATATAAATTAAAAATAATATAAATCACAATAAATTAAAAACGCACTTGGAGGGATATTCGTTGTTTGATTTCATGCAACTGGACACTACAACATGAGTTTACGTACTACCGTGTTCCTGCATTGCTCGCTTTGGTCAGGATACCCCCTTCTACCACTCAGTGCTGCCAGCCCCCCAAAAAACAATACACCACAGCCCGTTATAGTCACAGTACACTACTTTGCGCACATCCATAGTATTTTGAAATGGAAACATTTTTTTATACATATAAATTCTCTTTACATTGATTGTTTTTGAAAAATTATAATTATTTTAAAATTATATTAATGGTATTTCTCACCGTTGGTTCATTCTTTTCCTTTTTCATCAGGGCCCACTCCAGTTTTTGCGCTATGTTTTCATTCCCAGGCTCCACCTTCTGCGCGAACTTCAGGTTGGCTATAGTGTACTCGTGACCGCAGTAAACAAGCGTGGTGGGCGGCAGGTGGGCCAGCCTATCGAACGTGTCCTTCATTGCGTCGGACTTGCCTTCGTAGAACTTTCCACAGCCGCCCACGAAGAGACTGTCACCTGACAGATGCATACAAAGTTATGAGAACATTGGCCATTGTCCAGCAAGCTGGATATTTTTTTTATTTTTATTTTATTTATTTATTGCTTCTTCACAATTTATATACATATATTTTTAGCATGTAATTATTAACCCCACTAGAGTTCGCCTGTATCGGGGTTAATAATTTCACAATTTAATAAAAATAACACACGGAAATATCGGTCATGCAAAACAGTTAAGTAAAAGCAAAATAATAAAATTAAAAATTAAAATGATAAACAGAGAAAATAATAAGTGATAAAAATAAAAAATAAAAATATATGAATTAACAACAAAGTGTTGAGAGATCAGACAAAATGTTATCATTCATTATATCATTAGTTCATACCATTTGCAACGATAGATAAAATTAAAAAAATATATGTCCTTAAGGTTTTTTTTTTAAATATATGTGTAAAAAATAACTTAATGAAAAAAACAAAGATTTATAAGCGATTACATTAGAGCGAATCTTTTTTATGCAATATTAAATAATTATGAAATAAATATGAAAGAAACCGTTTTGATCACAACATTATTAAAATATGATTGTAGTTTATAGTGTAAGTGACACTTTAGAAATGCCATCCGTTTGATCTTTTAGTTTTGACAAAGTTATGGGATACGATAACCACTATAAATAATAATAATATATCTTTATTGAACAAAAAAATTAAGATTTATAATTACAAAAACAAAAAGTACATCATAAGTACAATAAAAGTACAGTTGAAAAGTTGGATGAGTACAAAAGTTAATAACAGAAAACAAAATACATATATCCAGTAGGTACTTAAACAATAGAGATTTATAATTATATATTTAGGTTTCTCGTAACCTGCCTCACTAGGCAGGTTACGAGAAAAATGGTAATTTATAATTTATTTGTGAAATACCACAAATTAATTAAACAATTTTTTTTTGCGCGGGCCGGGTTCGAACCCGCAACCTTGAGATCGTTAGTCGAGAGTCTTACCTCGGGACCACGGAGGCCGTAGACCGAAACCACATAAAAACATTTTTTTTTATCAAAGTAGACTCGCAAAAAAAAAACGAAGGCTACCGTCTAACTGTATCCGTGTCATTTCTTTCCTCTTTATAAAATTAATCATTTTACATAGATAATAGCTTTAAAATAGTATTGTTAATTAGTGTAATACACTATTCTACTGTAGCATTTAGCGGAACTACATTGTCCACTCTCCGATACAACGATTTTACACTACGGGAAATCAGTACCTAGGTGATATTGACATATTTAACATAAACTTGGCGAATTTTGTTGATCTTGTAAAAAACTTGTTCCAAAACAACTATTCCTAAACATATCTTGTAAACCTATGAAATTGCTGTATTTTTGTATTTTTATGATTTGCGTGCTTTTTTATCTAATTTTATTTTTATAATTTTTTATTTGTTTTATTCCTAAACATATCTGTTTTTCTGTAAGCCTGTGAAATCGCTGTATTTTTGTATTTTTATGACTTGTGTGCTTTTTTATCTAATTTTATTTTTATTATTTCACTACCAAATATGTAAAAGCCCTTTGGGCGTTAAATAAATAAATAAATATTGTTTTAACTTGTATATTTGTTTTCTCAGTAAGTAAAATTCCAATCCAGGTGCTGGATTCTCCTCCACTGGAAAGAATAGTAAACAAGAGTTTGCCTCAGGGCTCCGTCCTTAGTCCTATCGCTTTTAATATATATACCATTGACCTGCAACGGAGAATGCATCCATCTTGTAAAATACTTCAGTATGCGGATGATTTTTTTTATATATATTTCAGGACGAATTATTTCTATTCTGGAGGAAGTAATTAACTATTGCATGAAAAACCTTGACATCTAGTTAACAAATCACGGCCTAAAAATTTCTCCGTCCAAAAGCAATGATATCGTCTTTTCCAGAAAACGTGTTACTCTGCGTGTAACAGTCCAAATAAATAATTCAATTCTCCCTATGCAGGCACAGATAAGATTCCTAGGGGTAATTTTAGACTCTAAGTTAACATGGAATCCGAATGTTAATTTAATCATTAACAAATGTCAAGCTGGCCTCAACACTTTACGTGCCGTTTCATGGGTCTGGTGGGGAAGTCACCCATTCACCCAAAAACTTTTTTATAACGCATATGTTAGGAGTCATTTGGATTACGCGTCATTCCTCATCGAACCCACTTCTAAAAAGAACCTTGCGAGGTTGGACCGTATCCAATTTCAAAGTTTAAGATTGATTATCGGAGCAATGCGTTCTTCCCCAATTAAGGCTTTACAAGTGGAGGCTGTGAAGGCTCCTATTCATTTCAGAAGACAGATTTTGGCTGACAAGTTTTTATTTGAATGCTTAGTACTCTCTAATCACCCACTGAAAGTCAAAATTACAGCACTCACTGCTCAAGTGAAATCACCTCCACATTGGATGAACAAATCAATCCCTCTTCTTGTTAAAAGCCTCCATACGTACTGTGCGTAAAAACCCTCCTTAAATCCATCAGACATAACAAGACATGTATATAGTTTTTTTAAAACATGGTACGGTGATATCAAACACATCTATATCCGCTGGTAGGGCATTAAGCAATGCCATACCTCTTGTCATGCTGTGTTGAGCCATGACATTAACTTTAATTTAGTTTTTATTAACTTTAATTCAAATACCATGAGTCCGCCATTACGCCTGGTCTCCAGGCTTTGATAATTTGTCTCCTTTATCAGTTCCACGTGATGCATGAATTTCGGATATATTCCGTAAGATCGCATGTAAACATACCTTAGGAATTTTTTTTGAATTTGTTCAATCATATTTATGTATTTAAGTTGATATGGTATCCAGACAGTACTGGCGTACTCCAGCTTGCTTCTGACCACTCCGTTGAACATGGCGGTCATTGCTTCTATGTTACTGAATTGTTTGCAAATTCTAATTACAAAACCAAGCATTTTGGAGCAAGCCGAAGTAAGCTGTACTATATGATTTGAAAATGTTAGCCTGGGATCAAAGGTCACCCCAAGATCCTTGATGATATTTACGCGTGTTAATACTTCTCCATTCATTCATTACTTCCATACTTCCATAATTCATACTTCCTTTATATGCCAACTCCTTTCGTATACATTTGTGTAAACCAAATATTCTTTTTTCTCTCGGCATAATTAACAATCACGAAGCTCAAGAAAACTTATCCAAATTTTAAATTCGAAATATTTCAACTAGAAAATTATTTACACAGATGATTCCAAGTCTCCCTTATCAAACCATGTGGGAGCGGCATCCATTGCCCATCAGATCAAGTCGATAGAAAAATTAAACTTCCAAAAGAGGTTTCCGTTTTCACGGCTGATTGTATAGCTATTTTTGAATCCCTCAAATACATTGACGATGATCACATTGGAAACTTCTTAATTCTCTCCGATTCCTTGATTGCACTTCAAAAATTAAACACTTTCCTCTTCCATTACCCAGAAGACGATTTCCGCACCTTAATTCATAAATTAACCGACTCTGGCAAAGAAATCCTCTTGGCTTGGATACCTAGTCACTGCGGTATCCCTGGAAATGAAAAGGCCGATTCATCGGCGAAAGTTGCCGTTATTTCGGGGATATTTTATATAAATTTTTAAACACCGATGACATTTTCATAAAATTGAAGGGAAACATGATTTCCACGTGGCAGAATCATTGGGAAGAATCTAGTAAATCAAAAGGATATAACTTTTTCACAATTCAGCCAAAGATTCCTTCAAAACCGTGGTTTTCCTGTTAACTTCTGTGGACAAACGCGTGTATAAAGTCTTGGCTAATTTCCTGAATACTGTAACTGTAAGTTAAGTTTCATGTATTTATTTATTTTTTTATTTTTTGTGTACAATAAATTATGTTAGCATAACTTTTAATTTTCTTGTTATGTTTAATAAAAATCGTCTCTTGTTGTAAGAATTTAGTGTATTATTATTATTATTTGTGGTATTATTATATAATGTCGATAGATTCTTGTTATTAAAACTAAATTTATTAATATATAAACCAAAAATTACACTCACAAAAGCATTCACTTGATGCTTGCCAGAACACTCCTTTGGGGTGAAAATCATTTAAAAAAAATTTAATAGAAGTAGACTCGCCAAAAGCCACAGACAACAATTTAAGTGCGATGGATCACTAATTTTATTTTTCACACGACATTTTTATTTTTAATACAGATTCTTTGATTAATTTTTTTTTATGAAAAAAATCGTCAAGCACACTAAAAATGCAAAATGGCTAATAATGTCAACATATATTGGGGACACGTGTAAAAATATAAAAAAAAAACTTTTGAAAATCGTATTTACGGAGCCCACGAAATTTTAAGTCATTTTTTAACAAACCTCGTTACATTTCATAGCTGAATATAAGCTGATATGCTGATATAGGCTAAGCCAAAAAACGTTGGCACTTTTAACGGTAGGTGTGACACTAGCATCAATGTTTAACCATCGCTTTTGTTCACACTTTTCTGGCCCAAATTGTATATCGCACGGCTCTCGGAATCTGGATTAAAAGAAGAAGCAGCTATAAAAAATAATATTCACCTGTGAACACAAATCCCGGTACCGAGGACAGTCCCCGTCTCTGGGGTCTGATGTAGTAGCTCATGTGACCCCTGGTGTGGCAAGGGGTGCTGATGCATTCGATGATGGTTCTGCCCACCTGGAAGGTGGTTTGGTGTTCCACTAAGTCGGTGAGGTAGGGGATGCGAGAGTCACCCCCGTAGATCCGCAGATGGGAGTCCCTCTCGTAGAGGCTTTTGTTTGCGCTGACGTGGTCGCTGAGAAGTAAATGGGAACATTAAGGGTAAGTGCTAAACGAGCAATTTTTCACAAAAATTTCTTTACCGGCAAGAAATTACCGTAAGAAGTAACTTGATTACTAAAGCCTTTATGCGATCTGGAGGTCTAGCACTTTACAGTACATATCGATTTTATGCCGTTTTCCCAAGCATGGCCGCAATGTTGGTAACCATACCGATATTGACAGGAAATAAATAAGAAATCAATATACGCTGGCAACACCGGCAGACGCGTCTATGGATTTACGGTCCTTATCGTCGACCATTTCGATTTGAAATACTTACTTTATTTTACATTGGCACTTCGCGTGAACTTTTTGAGACTAAACGGGAGTTAATTAGTAAAAGAGGTCTTTGGTCATTTTTTAACCGCTTTTTTTCTCCGAAATCGAACGGAATAAATTGTTAAATCACCAAACGTAGCGAACCACTTGGGGTGACCTATGGCAGAGGTGTTGGTTATCCAATAAAGGTTCTCGGGGCGGTGGTACACATTCCCGTTCCCGGGCGGCGGTACACAACAAAGTGCAATGAATCCTTTTTCCTTCTCAGAACTTCCTCTCATTCCTTTCCTAAAAAAAAACCCTCCACACAGCATCCCCAAAGATGACATAGGCCCTGACGGGAATTATTTTCCTCAGGGCCTCCTGTGTGAAGCTAATATAAAAAAAAAATATATATATATATATACCAGTATATGTATAATAAATAATACAAGTTGAACCTAACTATATATATATTATGTTACATAAATGCATTTTAATTAGTTTCACTCATAAGCCAAACAAATTAATCAAAATATATGTTGGTAGCTACATTTTCGAGTGCTGACGTTTCAAAGATATAAATAAATGGATTGTAAGTATTGGACGTCACACTACTGCAAACGTGTGTAAAATAAATTACAAATGGACAGAAAGATCAATTTTACATACGTCTTTACCCATAGAAAACAAAATAAAATAATACAATCCTGTATAATCTAACTCCATAAATAGATTTGTCGGGATTTACTTTTTTACTTCATCTCTTCCTACATTTATAAGATAACTCTCTTTATGGGATTAACCATAGCCAATCTTAAGTGTAAACAAGCCATGTTGTTAGACTTGGCAACATTGCATTTTGTTTATGGTGTGAACCAATGTTATATTTGATAGGTGAAAGACTTATTGTATTTCATGCGTTTGTAGTAGGATTTTTAAAGAGGAAATGTATATTTCTGGTCGTTAATGCTAGAATTGCCTATGTCAATTTTGGTAATTTGATTTACCTTTGTTAGGTGCTCTGGATATAGAGTGATGGAATTGTGACCTATCTAATGTACAAGTCAAAATATTGATTCAGCGTTTTTTGTGCCAAGAAATTGATAAACAATCATCTTCAACCTCATTCAGAAATTGGACATCGGCACTTTTAGCATTAAAATTTGATATTTATTCATTGTAATGGAAGAAAGCAATTGTCTTTTAAAAGAGCAAAGTTATTGAATGAATTGCGTAACAGTTAAAAAAATTGCCTGCATATTATAATGTTAGATGTTATCAAGTAAAACCATTATTTATTTTATATAAATGCCAAAAGGATAAGTGTTTGTGAAAATTTAGAAATAAAGATCGTCAATAAAAAGATAGTTCCATATTCATTAAAAAAGAATACGCAATATTGAGGATTCTCAAATTTGTTTGTTATTATATTGTACATGGTAATATTCTCTGTCACCTTGCATTTTTAAGCTTAGACTCTGCTCTGGAGGTTTTTACATTCATAAAACTTGACGAGGATTGTCTGTTTGGGCATGGGGAAACCCAAAAAAACATTTGAACGAATTTGTAGTATTTGAGTATAAGAAGTATTTGAATATTTGTCAAAAATGTACATTATTAAATAACTTTTCAAAACACATAAAAAACTGATTACGAAAAAATGAATAATTTTGATTATGAACATAATGACAATATGTTTTAATCATGAACCACGAGTATTCTGTAAAGAAGGAATCTGAAAAAACAACATTATAGGTTATGTGTTGACACTTGAAACGTGTAAAAGGGCATTGTACATCATATTAAATGTTATATTTACTGCAAAAAATGTGTATCAACGTTACCTTGATGTTTCATTTAGCAATGATTACAAACTGAGAACAGAATCGCAATATTTTTAATAAAAACCACCAACGCAACATAAAAAATCCTCACATTTGTATAGGAATCTGAACGAATGACTGAGAATTGTAAGACTACACGCAACGTTGCAAGACTTCCAACAGCGCGGCTAGTAGTAATCCAGAAGGCTGTGGATTAACCCACACTTTCAATCATCTTTCTGTTTTAATTGTATTCAAATGAATATGTAGGTATTTAATCTTAAATATTCTTATGATATTCTTAAATATTCTTATATGATATTCATTTACGTATCTACTTCTACGCCTGTCTCGTCACGGGTATATCCTGGTGAGACAGGCATCGAAAACCTCATGTTAACATAGTTTATTTAGATTAAAAAAAAAATTAAAAAGGTGTAAAAACCACGCAAATTAAAGGTCGTTTTATACCTGTGATGATGTGTTGAAAAAACAGCTTGAAGTCTGAGATCCTCTTTATCTAGAATGTGAACTAAATATTTTACATCTCCGGGGTCAATTGCAAAAGTAACTTTGGTGCTCAAATCAATCAAGAGATATGAGTAATTATCTTTCAAGACCGGAATTACCATCACCTTAAGATTTCCATAGCGTTGTTCAGTTACGTTTCTGTGGGATCTTAAATGAGATTCTGAAACGACAAAATATATATTTGTATGTTAAAGGGAATTTAACAGAAAACAGAAGCATAGTAAAATGTGAGATGGAAAGAAAGAAAGAGGAATATCTTAAAAAAAACATGTGTACAGTTCACTCACGGTAGAAATGAAACCTTCAGAAAACTAAACTTCAAGATAATGAGACAAATGCAGAGTATCATGAGTAGGATAATATTGCAGGGTTTATTTATTACAATATTGTTACCAAGTTTAAAAATTATTTTACATTTTATTCTACGAAGCACCACACAGAGAGAAGGCCGATAGACTACGAAGCACTGCACAAAAAGGACACCGATTAGTCTATCTCATTCTCTCGCTTGCTCAATCCTATAGATGTATTTGTTCGTCTCTCTTTAGTGTCGCTCGTTTCCATTTCATCGAGTTTCTTAAATCGATGAAATATATCGAGTGCTTAAATAATAAATGCTAAATTTAAACCCAAAAACATTGTTCCCTAAATATAAATGAATATGCGCCCGAAAAACCCGTTTTGAATATTATGTAATAATCACAGACACCAGTGTTATCCTACAGTATACCCCGAAATACTAGTTTTTTATTTTATAAAAATATTACATCATCATCATCATCACTATTGGCTCTACAACCCCTGATGGGTCTTGGCCTCCTCAAGAGTCTTCCTCCACTCATCTCGGTTTTGTGCCAGCTCTCTCCAGTTTAGAAGCTCCAAGATAGATAATAATATATAATATGTCTTTGAGGACGTTGTCGCTCCATCTTAATCTTGGTCTTCCCAGGCTCTTTCGCCCTTTGGTCTTGAGTTTAGCGGGGACTTTGGTGCTTGATGCTCGGTCATTCTCTCCACATGACCAGCCACCGTAGTTTTTAGTTTTATAAATTTTACGATGTTTAGCTCCTTAAACAAAGTATAGGGCTCATTGTTGTAACGTCTGCGCCAAAATCCATTTTCTAGAACCGGTCCGAAGATGCGCCTCAAAATTTTCCTTTCAAAAACGTCCAGTGCTCGCCCATTCCTCTTAGTTAGTACCCAAGTCTGGTACACTAATATCTTCGTGTTTCTGGACAGCAGTCTGGATTTTATTTGATTTTATAGGCGGAAATAACAGCGATTTACGTTCACTATGCGCTTCTGGATCTCCTCTGTGGTATTATTGTCGTTTGTTATCAGGAAGCCTAGGTATGTGAATCTTGGTAGCGTAAAAATATTACAGACTCTCGAAAATAGTAAATTCTTGATAATTTGATAGGCGGGTGTGGGTACCGCCGCCCCGGGAAATTTATCGGATAACCAACACCTCCAGGTCTCCTGGGTGGAGCCAATTAAAAAAAATATATATAATGAAATGAGGATTTTCACATTTCTGCAAAATTTGGCAAATTTACCATCATTGCAAACTAATTTAATGTCATTGATATTCACTGAATAATCCATAATAATAATGTTCATTTTTCATTTTACCTTTATAAGTAGTAAGAGCTGGAAAATTTTGAAGGAAAAAGTTGACAACCGGGTTCCTGATTTTTGTAGGATTTACATCCTTTTCCGATTTACTCATTTTGTTTGAGTTTTTTTTTTACTTGGACTTCTTTCGATATAAATTTAATCACATAGCTAATTAATTTAGTGGTTCAAAAATTACATTTAGTTTTTATTTGTTTTTATGACGTGTCAAAGATAAAAATAAATGTTTTTTGGTAACCATGGCTTCATCAACGTTCACTTTTTTTCAGAAATATGACAGAGTGATTTAATTACTATCCATGGATGTATAAAAAAACACAAATAGGTAATTCCACTATACTTCATACTTTTCATTTACAAATATTTATTTTTGTATATTATAAGAACAATCAATCAAATTTCGTACCTAACATAGGTAACTATTTAAAATGTCTTTAATTCTTGATTCAATTCAAAGTATTAGGCAAGTACTTACTTCAAATAAGTGCATTCATTTAAATAGTTTCGAAAATAGAATTTTTAATTCACAATCACTGTTTTGCGAAATGTCATTCTCAATTTTTGAAATTTTTGACAGTTTTGCGTGATTAAAAAACTTTTCAGATGTATTGTCATGTGATTGTAATAATTCAGAATCCTTCGCGGGGGTTTAAATGAAGTATTTTGAAAGATTCAAACATTTTCTATGCTTAGTATAGCAATACATAGACATCTCACTAATCCCCAAACACATTTTGATTTTGTACTATTTATTTATTTGTCAGAGACAGCAGAGGTATAGAGAGTCTTATATATATCCTTTTAAGGGTCGACCGTGACAGGTTCTTCGTTCTTGGTCGAGACCGAGACGATACGATACGATTGTACCACCCCAGCCAGGAGTACTCCTGTCCCGGTGAGACCGGTACACCAGGGGGCACTGATTTGTTAGGACTAGGAACACGTGCTCTGAGGATGGGAAGGAGGTTGGAGTTTAATCGACCGGTATACATGGCAACCTCATAAGCCAATATTGGAATTTAGGCTGGGCAGGAATAAAGGAATGGATTGAGCATTACGATTTTTTTTTCAAATCCTTTCTTTTTGCTTTTTGCTTTTCCTTGGGTTCTTTCTTCTTGCCTATTCTTGGCTCTACTTGTCTATTTCTGGCTTTATTGGCTGTTCTTGCCTCTTCTTGAATTTTTTCGTCTCTTCTTTTCCCAATTATTGTCTCTTCTTGGATCTTCTCGTCTCTTCTCGGCACTTTTTGACTCTTCTTGACTCTTCGTGGCTTTTTTGGTTCTTGGTCGAGACCGAGACCGAGAATAAATTAAAATCTCGGCCAAGACCGAGAGCCGAGACCGAGAATAGATAAATTGAGGAAAAACCTACCTAGGGACTCCTAATGATACCGTTTACTTACACAACTTACACGTTGCCTTTGAAGGTTGTAATAATATATATTTTTTTTTAAATATTCCCAAATAGGATTTACTTTAGACATACTTTGTTTTCATCTGCAACAATAAAACATTATACCTACTTAGTAAACACATTAAATTGAAATAACACACCATAACAAACCCTATCCGTGAATCAATTGCCACATTCATCAAAACACATCGATTAGTTGATTTGTATGTTCATAACTAGTATATATGTAGTTATTCCAGCCGAATCACAATCGACAGCTCTCTCACGCACTGACCAAGTCACGAATGTGGACGCGCGCGGTAGATTTGAATTCCATTATCCTATACCGTACCTACTTAAAACGGTCTCAGTTATGGCCCAGAATTTCGGCGATTTTTCGCCGAGGACCGAGACAGAGTTCTCGGTAGAATTTGTGGCCGAGACCGAGACCGAGATCTCGGCCGACCCTTATATTTTTTATGTTTTTTATTCGTTTTTTTATTTAATAAATGTTACAAAAATTTCATGTTATAATGTATTCTATAAAGTTTTTTCTAAAAAATATATATTATTTAATATATCTTAGACCTTTTTTTAGCAAAGCTCGTGTTAAAAAGGCGGAGACAACGAATGTAGATAACAATTTTTATTTAAGGTTAAAAAAAATAATAATTTTTTTAATAATATATACATACATCAAAGAGTAGATAATTCATAGTAAACAAAGAAAAAAATGTAAATATCATATCCTTTGCAAGATTTCCCTTTACGGTTGTAGTTTTTAATTTAGTTTTAAATTTTTCGTATTCCATATCATTGTTTAATTTATTAAAAAAACCGTTTGTATATAAACAAGTTCGGCTGTGTAATTATTATTATTTTGCCGCATGCCGCCACACTAGACATAAATTTTGAAAAGTAAACTACTTTTAAACTTAATTAAGTACCACACGAACCATCGGTTTCAGTCGGGATAGACGGAAAAATATGCATTTAAGTTTTCATTTCATTACAACTTTTTTGTACGTAATTTTTCATTTACGTCTGACATTTCAAGTTGAATTCTTTTACACCACATCGAAAATTTTCAAGGAGTACCAATTTTTAAATATTAAAATAGATTGCCATACCGCAAAAATTACTACAAATATAAATACTTTTTTTTAAATAAAACGATATTTTTTTTCTCTAACGGGTAGGAATAATTACTAAATACAAGTTGATTGAACGATAAACACCTAACCTAACCTAATAAATTAACCTAACCTAACCTAACCTTATAAACTGACCTTATCTAATAACCTCACCTTAAATAACCAAACTTAATAACCTAACCTAACCTAGCCTAACCTAACCTAATAACTTAACCTAACCTAATCTAACCTAACCTAATAACCTTACCTAACCTAACCTAATTAATAATACATTGATTTTAATTCGTATATCCTAAATATACTCTATTATTTATTTATTCAGAACATGAAAATTGCACCATACTAGTACCTTCCTCAAATATGTGTGAATTTTGCGATATGGTAAATTTTTTTGCAAATATTTATCGATTGGTACCCTGGAAATTGTTCAGTGTGCGAAATGTCAGCCGTAACGAGAAATTGCGTACAAATTTTGTTTTATGAAATGTAAATTTAAATGCATATTTTTCCACCCGACCTTACTGAAACCGATGTTTTCGCGGTAACTAAGTTTAGAAGTAGTGTACTTTTCAAAATCTGTACCTATTGACTGGCGACTTATTAATAAAAAATTTTTTTTCGATTAATTCTTCGGTACAGGATTTTTAAGTTTTTTATTTGATAGCATTATTATTTAATTTATTTAAAAAAAAACTTATGAGTATAAACCACGGACATATGAATATATCTGGACCTGCCCTAAGTGATAAAAACGTATTATTTCCCCCTCCACATGGCGCCGGCTGTAGTTCCTCCTTGGAACCGGCTCTAAAATGTGTGACGTCATCATTCTTGCCGTGAACAGCGAGAAGCTGACATCCATACATTTAACGAAATAACGGCAGCTTGTGCTATACAATATATCTAGGTATCAATATACACATAGCGAATGTGGGCGGTACTCCAATGTGCTCGTCGCTGGTTACAGGGGTAAGTAAATTATGAAACATTTGTAAAAGTGTTTTAACTAAACACGGCAAGAAAATATTGATATGTGTATTGGCGCGAGTCTTTTTGGGGCGAGCATTTGGCCTTAGCAAATAAGTTTTGAACGTGGCAAGCAATTCGCGCTCCCATGTAAAAAGGTCTATTCATTCAAAGCAGATTTTGCTTTTAAGAACTAAATGGTGATATTGTAATGCGATATGCCTATATACTGTCAGATTGATTGTTCAACGAATGACAGTCATCTTTCCCCCCTTTGCTCTCCATAGTTTGGTTTTACCCCTCATCTGTAACTGCTTGTCTATCCATTTGGATGTCTATGGTATAAACTCATAATCATTTTTTTAATACCTAAATTAAATAATAATTCTATTAAACCAAAAAACTAAAAAAAACCCGTTAACGAAGAATTATTCGAAAATGAAAGGCGTTTAAGGAGAACATAATAATGACATGGTAAAATGAATGGTAAAAAAAGTCGGGGACGTCAGCGAAAGTCACGGCACGAACAAGTTAATCAAATACTTCAGTTTGGACATGTCATCGGAACAAATTCTCTAAGGCTCCACATTCTATTCTTACCCCTGCGAAGAAACTGTGCGATGTATATGACTAGGACTGGATTGATACACTAGATACGTTCGGTAAAAGACCACCATTCAGAATTGAAACGTTGCTTGAAACGGCTCTTGCCATGTTTCGTGACCAGCTCTGAAAAGTCAAGTATTCTCCAATCTCCCTCTTCTCTTATCCATTCCCTTCAGCGTCAAATTAAACCCTAAATGGAAATGTCATAGTAGCACCACTAACTCTTGACAGTTGGAAGCAGTTGATACACATGAGCGGTGTTCGGTATATAATTTGGGAGGCGGGAATGGGTACTGCATTTATTGGATAACCAACACCTCTGCCACAGGTCACCCCAAGTGGTTCGCTACGTTTGGTGATTTAGCAGGGTGCCCGGGTTCATGGGGTGAGGTTTGTCTAGGTCTTGGAGGCGGATGACCAGGACATACTGAACTCAAGATTCCTACCCACCCCTTAAACCCTTTTCCTTCCCAGAACTCTCCTCTCCTTCCTATCCTTAAAAAAACCCTCCACACAGCATCATAGGTGAGCATAAAGATGACATAGGTCCTGAGGGAAATTATGTTCCTCAGGGCCTCCTGTGTGGAGCTCATGTAAAAAAAAAATTAAAATAAAAGTACAAATAAATCTCTGTTTTAGAATATGCTATATAGACAAAATTTAAAAAAAAAATACAAGTGTGCAGTTCGTAAGCGGTAGAAGTGAAAAATTCAGAAAACTTAAGTAGATACGAGAGAGCAGGTTACGAAGCACCGCACGAAGAGGAGACCGATTATACTATCTCATTCTCTCGCAGGCTAAATCCTATAGATATATATCTTTGTCTCTTTTTACAGTCTCTATTTTTCGTCTATCTTAGTTTTCTGAAGGTTTCAATTCTACAGGGTGTGAATTGCACACTCTGTTTTTTTTATTATTTTGCATGAGTTTTATTTTATAACTTCTTTAACAAATTTCAGTTCTTTAATAATGCTTAACTAAATTATTATTGTTTATTTCACATGTTTGTAAAAGCTCGTATGGTTGTATAAAATAAATAAAAGTAATAAAAATAAATAAAAATGTTCCGTAAGTTCAAATCAAATTTCCGTCAAAATGGCTATCCAACTTCTCAATTCGATAAGCACCCCGTTCTTAGTAACCGACTGAGCGCAGGTACTTTAGAAAATTCTGAAAAGCTTTGAGATTTCACCAGTGAGATCAACAATTTATTACGAAAACGTCAGAAATTTTCGCCTTCCA
This sequence comes from Limnephilus marmoratus, assembly GCA_917880885.1. NCBI lineage: Eukaryota > Metazoa > Arthropoda > Insecta > Trichoptera > Limnephilidae > Limnephilus > Limnephilus marmoratus. Next base: position 16,514,382 of record OU862933.1, read on the forward strand.
AAAGGCATTCTATTTTTTATTTAAATCTGAGCATCAAACCTGCGAAAGCGTCTCGTATCACACGACTTATTTTCATACTTGAATATTTTCATCTTAGAAGGTTTACCTATTTTGTTTGTCTTTTGATTTAAGGCATGAATAGACAAAAGTATGACAGAGTAGTTTATGGGAAGCGAAAAAGCTTACATTTTTAAAGGTTTTTAAATATTTTTTATTCGATTTTTGTTGTTACTTAAATGACGGCCAGCGTAGTGCAGCGGTAAGGCGCTTGACTCGTATTCCGAAGGTCGCGGGATCGAATCCCGGCGTGGCAAATTTATTTTATTTGATTAATTTGTGTATTTCACAATTTATTCATTTAAAATAACATATAGTATATTTGCAGCACGTTCCAGAGTGGAAGATACTCTCAGTATCGTCCTGGTGTAAGACCACCATTCAGAATTGAAACGTTGCCTGAAATGGCTTTATCCGTGTTTGTTGATCAGATCTGAATAGCCAGGTACTTTCCTCACCTTCCTCTTCCCTATCTCCTTCCCTCCCCACTACCTTCAGGCTCACAACATACCCCAGTTGGGGATGCCATAGTTTCGCTGGCTCCAGACGGGGGCAGTTGGGACTCTTGTGCGGTATTCATGTAAAAAAAAAAAAACTGCGCAACCGTTCCTTGCTATGCAGGGTCAATAAGACTGGGTATGTTGTGAGACCGAAGAGATTCGGGAGGGAAGGGAGATTGGAAAGAGGAAGGTGTGGCTGTGGTTATTTGGTGCTATTTATTTGGTCTCCAAACACATGTAAATCAATAGCAAGTAAAGTTTCAATTCTGAATGCTGGTCTCTCACAAGGGCGATGCTAAGAGTATCTTTCGAATGTAAATAAAAAATCGCTAAAGAAATTTAATAGAATTAACATATTTCTCTTTGTTTGCACAGTTCTTTACTAATCAGTTTCACTACTAACTGTCATCCAATCATTATTTCACAAGGAACGTTCTCCTCTTATAATTCGGACATTGCCAATTTTTTTTGCAACTCCTTTTTTGAAAACATATATTTTTTTTTTTTGTTTTTTTTTTTTTTTTTTTATTTATTTATTTATTTTTTTTTTTATTATTTCATATATTTTTTATTAGTAACAGAAATTTGGGTTTTTTTTTGGCTACCACACTAGGCTAAGCCCGTGTTGTGGTAGTCGTACATTTAATATTTTAACATTTCAAAAAATATTAAGAAATACTTAAAACTAAAGAGAAAAAAAAGACCATATTTTAAAGAAAAGTAAAAATGAAAATTCAAATTCAAATTTTGAAATACAAAAATTAATAATAAAAATTAAATGTTAAGAACTCAAGTGTTCTGTATAAATTAAAACATATAATTATATAAATCAAAATTAAAAACATATATAAATTTAGTGAAAAACTAAGAGAAAAAAATAACAACATTTTAAAGTAAAATAGAAATACAAACTAATTTATAAACTATATGGTTATAATTTTTTTCCGCCAAATTAAGTTTTTACATTTTTAAAAATTTATTACTTAACTCTTCAAAAGGAGGGGGGAGGCGGGAGGGGAACCATGAAGGGGGAACTGATGCGTTGAATATCTTTCGAATATCTATTTAATTAATTTAATTTTAGAACAGTAACAATTGATGTGAAGCATAAATAATTATAGAGCTAATTTGACATACTATTTTTTTCAGTAATCTGAGGAGAGGTACCTGGGAAGGGGAAGCCGATTGATGAATATCTTTCGAATATCTATTTAATTAATTTAATTTTAGAACTGAAATAATTGATGTGAAGCATAAAGGAATGAAACATCAACATCATCACTCTTGGCTCTACAACCGCTGGTGGTTCTTGACCTCCTTAAGAGTCTTCCTCTACTCATCTCGGTTTTGTGCCAGATCTCTTCAGTTTAGAAGCTCCAAGGTAGATATATCTTTGAGGACGTTGTCGCTCCATCTTAATCTTGGTCTTCCGAGGCTCCTCCGCCCTGTCGGTCTTGAGTCGGTCTTAATTATAGAGGTAATTTGACATACTATTTTTTTCAGTAATCGCATCTTGTTCGTGGGCTAGTCTATGGATTTTTATATTAGATATTAGGTACCTATTTATTTATTTAATTGTTTTAATATTATATTTGATTACAGTATTACCTACCTCACTAGGTGTGAAACGCCTGTGTTGAGAAGGCAATATACGAAGTGGTTGTTTTCTAGGTTTTTCTTTGTGTAATATTATGAAAATGACAGATAAAAGAATAAAAACAGTATATTTTTTACGTTATACAGTTCAAGTATGAATGTAGAATATTAAGACAAAATAATTTTGAGGCAATTAAATTTCAATTTGACAAAAAGGCATATTGATAAATGATGATAAAAAAGGCAAGTGAAATTTAGTCAAATATAAATATATGCAGGACATAGTATACATATGTATATGCATACAGTAGGCATAAATGTAAGTATGTTATGAAATACTCCTGAAAGATAATATATGTTTCTAGGAGGAACATACGCGTATATACTTCAGCATCCCTTATGCAAAAATTAACCGAGGCGGGTGAGTTATTTATGAAAATCGTATAAATACAATCACAGAATCCTCTTCGCCTTTTCTTCGTCTCATTTTATGCGTAACTTTTTTTTTTTGATAGGCAAATATTCCCGGATAACGAATAACCCGAAAATATTGTGAATCTGTTACTACCACCACAGAAAGCGAAAATGTTGCCTGTGTTGTGATGGAGGACATAACCAGCCGAGGAATCGAACACATGACGCCCGGGTGGGACGCAAACGCGATGCCAACTCAGCCACTGACCGGTCAACCGGTCAGAAAATAAAGCAGTATTTTTTAATGAATATCCGAATTATTATTCAGGAAAATTTAACGTTTCGGACTAATAAATCAATTTGAAAGGTCTGTGAGCATTAATTATGAATTCGCTGTTTATTTCAGCTAATATAATAAATGCGTGGGCCGAAAGGAAACAAAGAAGCGATTAAAAACAAGTTCCAGAAAGACTTTGTCAAAATAATTTTGAGGGATTACCAATGATTAAATAAGAAAGGAGAAGGACTTGCCATACCAACAAAGCATTCTGTTCAAATAGTTCCTTTATTACTTATCAAATAAATAAAACACATGAATTGTTTGTACTGTATTTAATCGTAATGATTATTCTGTTTTATATAAGAATCATAATATATTCTGACAAGTCTAGTGAAGTGCTTTTTTTTACATTGTCATGTGATCTGGGATGCTGTGTGGAGAGTCTTTTTGGGGAGAGGAAGGAATGAACATTGGTCTTGAAGAGACCCATGTTGTAGGAAGGAGGAAACACAGAGGCCGACAAATCATTCCACAGCCGAGCTGTTGAACACAAGAACGAGTCGAAGAAACGACCCGTTCTCATGTGACAAATGTAAACCGTGTACAAATTTTGGGCACTGTAATGTTCCGACACTCCTGGCTTTTGACACCAATTGTGATGAACCCTACCTAGCTGATTTACTTTTCTAAGCTTCTACCTCGTAGTTCAAATCTCGTAGCTCCTGTCTCGTAGCCACGCTCATAATTCTACCCTTATGTCCTACTGAACACACCACTAGGTATGATGGCCTGACTAAACCCTCCTTCCAGTTTGTTTCTACCTCAGGCTCGTGATTTCTAAACCCCTATACCTTATAATCTAGCTAAACCTACCCTATCTTCTTAAATCCCTGCGATTTTCTCACAGTAATCAAGATTTAAGATTTTTGTTAACATTATTTCTATAATCTTCGTTGTGTAATTTTTTGTTTTAGATTCTACATCTGTTTGCATACTTAATATGCACACATATGTAGAGAAGATAATGTATTACGTGTGGTAACCCATAGATTCTTTTAGAGAAAGGGTGAGAATTTTCCGATTTATTAATCATTATTATTTTAGTATCTTTTAACCGAGTTTGATAAACTAACCCCGCCTTAAACTTTGTGTCTATTTGATTTCCGTAGGAATTTAGTGTGTTTATTTAATTCTTCCTATCACCGCGGATACATCGATAACATAAAACAACAGTTAATAAATTAAACATTTCAAGAAAGCAAACCTTACCTTACCGGTGTAGGATGATTCTACTCGAGGGTCCAGTTTTATCAATTTGAGTTCTTGTCTGCAGCTTCTCCTAACATAATGTTTTGTCTTCATAGTTAGTATTTGTTAAAAAGAGTGAAGACTACTGCCATCTAGCGGCATATTTTTGTAGCATATTTTTAGTTGATATTGCATTTTACAGATTAGCGACGTAAGACTAAACTAAAACGAAATGTTAGACGGTAAAGTAGATCTCTGGTTTTTATATCGTATAATGTGTTATGGTGACACGAAAGTGTTGTTTATTTTGATTGTGTTAGAAAACATTATTATAAATAGTCTGCTTTTCTAGTTTAACTCTCTCTTAATTCGTGGATCTCCTATAAACAGCTAGCATTGTCTAGCAAGTGGTCAAAGTGACCAAATTCAGTGTTTTGTCGGGTCGGGACAAATTATTGTAGCAAATGTGCTTTGTGAATAAAACCAGGAATTCCTCCATTGAAACCAGATGTTTTTACTTGACGTCCTTCTGCTGAATATCAATTTATAACATGGTCCTTCGAGCCGGATCTACCTTACGATCGGATTAAGGCATTAAAAGGAAACAATAAAATGAACCAGCGAGCTATCCAAAAATCCAGAGAGATGAAAAGATGAAAACATGAAGAACAAGGATCGACATCAATATAAGTATCCCCTGCCCATTATTTCCTTCTATTCCGTGAATTCCTGTTCAAACAAGTGCTATTTTTTGTGTGTCAATGTACTTATTTAAAAACAAAAAAACTAACTACCCGCAGTGTAAATGCAAGTCATGCGAATTATTTTAGGTTAATTGTTTTAGAAGATGATTATTGTAAGATTCTGTCATTGTTCATAGCTTGAATTGGTTACTACGGTTTTCTACGCGATTATTGCACAGAAATTATTTTTTAAGGAACATTTTTAGAAATTGTTGTGTTGAATTATTGTCAAACGTATAAAAAATGGATAATTTAAAATCGTTGATTAACAAACGCGGAGTGTTGAAAGGTAAACTCACGAGATTTGCGGATTCATTAAACGCATTATCAGTTAACGAAATTAAAATTCGCTATGCGAGAATTGAAAATATAATTGATGATTTCGAAGAGGTCCAGGAACAAATCGAAAGTCTTCCGGATTCCAACGAAATTGATAATAATTTGCAAAGGGAAAATTTTGAAAATCAATATTATTCAACCTTGGCGACTGCTAAAGGAGCAATTCAGTCTGTAGAGACTCCCAAATTAGAAATCAAGTTACCCAACCTTCAGTTACGAGAATTTAACGGAGATCCCAAAAATTGGATTAATTTTCTAGAAACATTTAAGACATTAGTTCATAACAATACTGCCATAAGCAATGTACAGAAGTTTTATTATCTGCAATCCTGTTTAAAGGGGAATGCAGCAAAGATCATCGCCAATTTCGAGGTATCAGACCTGAATTATATATCGGCTTTTGAATTGTTGCAGCAGAGGTTTGCAAATTTGCGAACTACCGTACAAAGACACATCCAAGCTCTGTTTCAACTTAAAGAGATGAAACATGAGGATCCAGTAGCCATGCGTTATCTGATTGATGAAACTAATGTAAATTTGAAAGCGTTGCAAAATTTAGGCTTGAAAATCGAACAATGGGATGCTTTAATTATATACGTAATTTCTAATAAATTGGATGCAAGTTCTAGAAAGCATTGGGAACAAAACCCATTGCAGGATGAGCTACCTACATTACAGGAATTTCTTAAATGTTTGACCTCGCGTGCGCAAGTTTTGGAATTAATGTTAAATTCAGATTCGAAAAAAATTCCTACCTACCCGAAAGCAAGTGGTAGCAACAATAATCCCAAAAAGGAATCGGTATTTTTAGCTGCTACCCACAATAATTGTATTTGTTGTAATGACAAAGGGCATAAAATATATTTTTGTAAAAAATTTTTAAAATTAAATTCAGGAGAAAGAGCCAACGCAATAAGGAGGTACCGTGCCTGCTTTAAATGTTTGAGGTTAGGACATACGGCCCCATATTGCAAAATTAATTTAAAATGCAAGCATTGTGATAGCGAGAGCCACAATACGTTATTGCACAGGGAGATGCATCCGAGCGATGACTCCATGAATAAAGGTGAAGATCACCCAGGAGGTGACTGCCAAATGGATGCTGAACGAGTTTCAGTATCAAACCATTCAGCTTTAGCGAAGGCTGAAAAAACAATTTTATTGTCGACTGCTATCATTGGGGTAATAATAAAGTGCATGAGGCAAGAGTCCTAATTGACTCTGGAGCTCAAGCCAATTTTATGTGCGAAAAGTTCGCAATGAAGTTAAATTTGAGATGCGAGAATATAAACAAGCCTGTGTTAGGTATACACAACAATGTTACCCATATAAAGAAACGTGTTGCGATAAAAATGAAATCTCTGAGGACAAATTATAATCAAAATATCACTTGTCTAATATTGCAGGAAATAACCACAAACCTACCTCAAGCAACAGTGGCCAGAAAAGACTTTAAGCTGCCGCCAGGATTACAAATGGCGGACCCAAATTTCAACGTAGCGGCGCCTATTGATATCCTGTTAGGCGCTGAGAGCTTTTGGGATATACTACAAGATGATCGGCTGAGATTGGATACCGGACCTACTCTGCAGAGGACTGAATTAGGCTGGGTTATATCGGGCCCGATCAACATTCATCAGAAAAAAAGGCCAGTACCGCAATTTTGTAGTTTATCAATAAACACATTATCTAATCAGATAGAAAAATTTTGGAAAATGGAGGAGGTGAATTCTGCGAGATTTCAAAATCACGAGGAGAAGGCGTGTGAAGCAGATTTCGTCGCCACGCACTCTAGAGAGAGCGATGGTAGATACGTGGTAAGTCTGCCGCGCCGCCCATGTGTGAGTCAACTTGGTGACTCGTTAAACACAGCGGAAAAAAGATTTAAGAACCTAGAGAAGAGATTTTTAATAAATCCTGAATTGAAATTGCAATATGTACAATTTATGCAAGAATATGAGCAACTAGGTCATATGGAGTTATGTGATAAATGGAGAGGGGATGAGCAATCCTATTTTTTGCCGCATCACGCGGTCATAAAAGAAGCTAGCACCACGACGAAGGTGCGTGTAGTGTTTGATGGTTCGGCAAAGACGTCGACCGGAATATCCCTGAACGATGCTCTGATGGTGGGAGCTGTCATTCAAAAGGACTTATACAGCCATTTATTACGTTTCAGAATACATCGATACGTCATGACTGCGGACATCGAAAAAATGTACCGTCAAATCAACGTATGCGCAGAGGATCGCAGCCTTCAGAAGATTGTATGGCGCGAATCACAAGAAGAGGAACTCCGACATTACAAATTGAAGACCGTCACATATGGGCTGGGACCTTCCTCCTTCCTAGCAACGAGATGTCTTCGACAAATCGGTATGGATAACCAAGTTAATTTCCCAGTAGCAAGTCAAGTCATAGAAAATGATTTTTATATGGACGATCTATTGACTGGAGGGGATGACTTGGAAGTTTGTTTCCAGTTAAAGAAACAAATAAGTGATATCTTGCTGTCCGCAGGGATGACCCTGAGGAAGTGGAGATCAAATATTTTGGAATTGTCATCTGGGCGGAGCCAAGGTGAAATTGCCAAACAGGGCAATTGTGAGAAAATGATCACTGACAATTCCAAGAATGAAAAAATACTTGGATTAATTTGGAATAATGAATTAGATTACCTGTCATATAAAATTACAAAGCCGTCAGGTAAAACGGAGAGCAAGCGTCAAATATTATCGTGCATAGCTTCCACCTTTGATCCTTTAGGACTTTTAGGGCCCATCGTAGTGGTAGCTAAATTAATTATGCAAAAATTATGGCAGTCCAAGGCATCGTGGGATGACATACTACCTGATGAAATTTTACTACCTTGGAGGGCTAATCTAGACCAATTATCGCAACTAAATGTGTTAAAAATCCCGAGAGGAGTTATTAGCGGAACACCAAAGACTATACAATTGCACGGGTTCTGCGACGCCTCTCAGAAAGCTTTCGGAGCATGCGCCTACATCGTCTCAACAGATTCGGAAGGTAAGAGGCATGCACAGTTAGTTACCTCCAAGTCTAGAGTGGCACCATTAAAGTGTATATCACTACCCAAGTTAGAGTTGTGTAGTGCATTACTATTGGCCAAGCTAATAAAAAATATCAAGTTGACGCTAAGTATAGAGGAATCGGCCACCTATTACTGGTGCGATTCAACAATAGCGTTGTGCTGGTTGAGAGGACAACCAGCTCGTTGGAACACCTTCGTGGCAAACCGAGTCGCTGAGATACAGGAAATCAGCGATCCAACCCAGTGGCGGCACGTATCATCGTCAGAAAATGCTGCGGATATACTGTCCCGAGGTACCACAGCTGAAAGGTTAGTCAGCACTTCAATATGGTGGAAGGGGCCAAGCTGGTTGACGGAAGATGTCAGCACTTGGCCAGTATCCAAGATGTCATGTTTGGATCCCCCGGAAATAAAAAGTAAAAATGTACTACTGGTAACTGATACTCAAGAATGGGATATTTTCGAAAAATTCTCATCGCTAACCAAATTAAAAAGAGTAATCGCTCAAGGTTTAAGATTTATAAATAATTGTTGTAACCCTAAGCACAAAACGTATGGCAGTAGATTGAAAACTCTCAATCTCTGTTTAATGGAAGTTTTAATTTGTGCAAGTGGAAGATTAAAATTAGCTACTTATTTATATTGGCAGATATTTGGGAGAAACAATGTTAAGCGTATCCTACATAAGTGTGTTGTATGTTTTAGATACCGACTTCAGGTTTGCCGGCAGATCCTGGGAAACATTCCAGTTGAGAGAATCACTCCCAGTCGACCGTTCTCTGTCATGGACGTCGACTATGCCGGACGGATAGACACGAAGGCTGGAGCGCTGAGAAAATCTCCGCTCCTTAAATCGTATCTTTGCATATTTGTTTGTTTTTCTACCAAAGCGGTTCATTTGGAACTAGTAACAGATTTATCAAGCGATGCTTTTTTAAATTGTTTAAAGAGGTTCATTGCCCGTAGGGGTCAACCGGAAAAAATATTTTCTGACAATGCAACCACTTTCAGAGGAGCTTCCAATAAGCTCAAAGAACTATATGCCAGTCTAAGATTGAACAATGACAAAATCCATAGGTTTTTAGCTGATAAGGGAATATCTTGGAGTTTCATACCGCCTAGGGCGCCGAACCACGGGGGGCTGTGGGAGGCCGCCGTCAAGTCCACCAAGTTTCATTTATATCGAATTACTAAAAATAACCCATTGCAGTTTGAATTATTGTATACTTTGCTTTGTCAGATAGAGGCTTGTTTGAACTCCCGTCCCTTAACTTCCCTGTCTGATGACGTAGACGACCTTCTCCCTCTAACCCCCAACCATTTCCTCATGGGCAGGGATGCTTCGGTTATTCCCGAGTTGGATGTCCGCGAACTCCCGGAGAACAGACTAAGCAAATATCAAAAATTAAACGCTCTAATTCAAAATTTCTGGTTCAGATGGAAACGAGATTACCTTGCTGAGCTGCAAAAACGGACCAAATGGCAGGCCAACAACCAAAAGGCCATAAAGAAGGACGATCTGGTAATCCTGATGGAAGACAATCTGCCTCCTGCATTATGGAAGCTGGCGCGCATAGTAACTACTCATCCAGGCCCGGATGGAGTAGTGAGGGTAGTTACCCTCAAAACAGCACAAGGCACTTTTGTGAGACCCATCACAAAAATATGTTTGATGCCAATAGAATCAAACTTGGATCCAAATTTCCCGACCCGGCAAACCACTGACCTTCCCAAGGTCACAGCCTAACTGCAATTAGGGCTGAACCGATGCAACCAAACCACATCAATAATTATGGAGCATCGGTATTGGTGTTGTTGACACCACTGTATCCAACCTGAAGCCACTGGGGCTTCAAGTCAACAACCGCGAGATGATCATCCTCGCTGCAGATCTAATGGTACTATCTGCTTACCAGGGCACGGCCGCCCCTTAATTTATGATGATCTACCCAAATGATGACATACAGAAGTACATGCTGATGTGCTTTTCTAAAACGATGGCCACCCTGGACAAGATGGCCAAGCAGTCTACCCGGTGAAGTGTTCATTCGGTTTTTTGGCAGTGCCATGCTAGTGAAAGTTAATGAACTGATAATCAGTCAACAGCGAACTAACAATGTGTTGCTATTTGTGAATTGGTGTTAGTTTAAAAAAAATATATAATTGAAATATAAAATATATAATTGAAAAAATTCTTCATAGAGACAATGAGACATTACTGATTTGTCAATTTTACAAAATTATTATTAATGTTGTGATTTTATTATTTTATTATTTATTTTTTTTGCACGATTTTTTAGAAATTTATAAATTTTTTAGGTTATTTAAATTGTTGGTTAGGTTCCCGGACCCTTCAAACTTAGATAGTTACACATCTTGTAAATTTTTAGTATATTGTGTGTGGATTTAGGAATTTGTAGTTTGATTTTAATTTCAAAAAAACTTATTGTTTTTTCTCATTCCCCGCCGGGCAGTATGTTAAAAAGAGTGAAGACTACTGCCATCTAGCGGCATATTTTTGTAGCATATTTTTAGTTGATATTGCATTTTACAGATTAGCGACGTAAGACTAAACTAAAACGAAATGTTAGACGGTAAAGTAGATCTCTGGTTTTTATATCGTATAATGTGTTATGGTGACACGAAAGTGTTGTTTATTTTGATTGTGTTAGAAAACATTATTATAAATAGTCTGCTTTTCTAGTTTAACTCTCTCTTAATTCGTGGATCTCCTATAAACAGCTAGCATTGTCTAGCAAGTGGTCAAAGTGACCAAATTCAGTGTTTTGTCGGGTCGGGACAAATTATTGTAGCAAATGTGCTTTGTGAATAAAACCAGGAATTCCTCCATTGAAACCAGATGTTTTTACTTGACGTCCTTCTGCTGAATATCAATTTATAACAGTATTCATAGTTAGTATTCACGAAATTGTTTGAATAGTAAGGATAGATGGATATGGAGGGGATAATATGTTTGCTGAAAAGTCGGCTCCTCCGCTAACCAAGTGAAAACCGATGAACGACAATTTCAAACCGAATTCTCCCAGTACGTTTGCTAGACTTATCCTTAAATCCGAGTTTTACTCTCTTCGACGAGCGTCTCGTGTTATGAAAGGGGCCCTTCACGCCAGCAGGGGGAATACCAAGTCTTCATGCCGTTTATCTGTCACACTCCGACTTCCGACGCCTCCGGGTTGAATTTAACTCTACTGAGTCTAGAAGGGGTATTTCATGTCTTCTCTTATCATGCCTCTATCCCCTCTATCCGTTGCATGTGGCGTAAGCTTGTGACGGGCAGATCCATCCTCCCACGTGACCGACCCAGCGTTACACTCCACCTCTGACTAGCCGACATAAAACGCACCTCGTGAGCCTTATGTTTGCTTTCAGGTTTGACAAGAACTTCCGGTATGCAAATAACCTGTAGCTTTAATGCCGCGTCTGCGTATTGTCTGCACACGTCCTTCCTCTTCCCCGTATGCCCCACCTCGACAATACCGCCACAAGATCAAAGCTCTCTCCATTCGGGAAAGGTTGACACTTACATTTCCGGATGGCTCATAAACACATACCGTAGCCTTGAAAGTTACGTTCGAGATCAAGTTAGGATTCAGGACTGTATGAGTATTTGAACACCAGTGTTGTTTAAATGAGGTCACTAGCTCCTCGTGTGTTAGGTATTTAGGATAATGGGTATTTATGGGTTCTTGGATACCTACTTCCTATAAGAAAGATTTAAAATGAGATAAATCAAGTTGTCATTGAATCAATGACTTCCTGAATAATTGTGATGAGCTCTCTTAGGGTTTGAAGCTATTCGCAGTACTTTACTTTGCGAAAATTTTGCATGCTAAAACAATGCTACCTATTGGCGATCGCTCTAGTACAGATAAGTCGTTTAAAATTGAGTGAATTTAGCGTCAATGTCGTCTTCACATTTTGACCGCAGATTTCATCGCAAGCTATAATTGATAAACTTGTCCCTGACGTTAAGTTTTGTTTTGTTTATTCGTTAATGAATTTAGGTGACTGGGTCAATGAATGGCCTTGAACTCAAATCGAAATTTTTGGTACACTATCGAAGGTCATATAATCATACCCTAATCGTGCTAGTGAAAAGAAGCGATAGGTATTTATCTTACAAATACGCTAAGATACCAAAATTGGTTTAGTGATGCGTTTCTATCTAATTATGTGTTAAGTATTTGTTTTGCAACATTTCATTCTGTATGGGAGGAGTGACATGCGAATGCTAATAAATTGGTTAGTTATTTATTTACCCTTACTTGGTATCACGTTCATCAATGTCAGATTACCCGCAGGAACCTGGAAAGGCTTAAATATTGTAAAAACTCACCAAAGCTCTAATGTCTTAAATTCAGCTCCACCGGGTAATATCATCGATATGAATTTTATTAGAGCATCCAGACTACCTGTGTAACTTATCGCACTTTTATTTCGATTTCCCACTTTTAACGATTTACCCCTACAAGACCCGGAATTCTTTTCCTTCCCTTCCCCTTTTCTTCCATATTTGATTTCAATCTAAAGAAGAGAATCGATTCTTAATAATCGTTCGCTCGAATATTATTTTATTATTTGATATATAACTATACTTATTTACTCTTTAATAAATTAATTTATTAATTCGAATTTTCTTTAATTTTGTATTATTCCACTTTATAAAATATTTAAGTTTTATTTATTTTTTTTCTCAATTTAAACCATATTTCCTTTTTATAAAACTAAAGATTTTCTTTAAATTTGAATTATTCCACTTAAGGACAAAGTTAAAGTTTTATTTATTTTTTCCAATTTAAATTAGTATCCTTTTATAACGAATAGTTAAATATTATTCGTCACTCAAATTACAACAAAACTGAAAGAACCACTTCGACTTTATTTTATAACACTTTCGTTTAGCAACAAATTAATCATTTGGATTATTCATTTAAACTTTGGGCTAAGTATTTTCCAGGTTTCGGATCAATTATTATTATTGCTTTGTCACCTAACGATAATTAATATCTCGTAATAAAATTTCCAACTTTCGACTTAAACGTAAATTTTTAATTAATAAAACCTATTAGACTGTAATTTTCTTTATTTAACCTCGGACTAAATAACTTTATTTTAACCTTCATAGAACAGATCTAAATCAATTCAAACACACTCTATTAAACTCCTTCCGCATTGAATTTGTAATTAATTAATTAATTATTAGATTTTATTGAATCGGAGACTATTGCAAACACTGATTTTAAGATTTATTATAAGATCATACACTCCGTTAAATTGCACGATTAACCGTATCCGGACACTTCACTCTCTATTTTATCACTGAATTTTTTATAAGTATAAACTGAATATAATTTTCCACTGTATTTTTTAAAGTATAAAAACTGATTCTAAACTCTAATTAATTACCAGGGTAATTCTCACGACATGCGCGACGTTTAAGCAACCTTGCCAGTTGTCGAAGGACTCCCGAATAATGCCAAACACGCTAATTTATACCCATCACAGCTCCAAAAGGGCATAATCGTATTTTCCTTGACAAGAGAATATAATCCGTAATAGCTCGAAATCTTTTGAATTCCCCATCTCGTTATGCTTTGTTCCTACATAAGATCTTTCGAGTTTTCGCCTTCGTAATTCTGGGTTCGTCCCACAACTTTGTCTCGCTTCCCTAAGGTTTATAGTCCCGGACTTAGTAAGCTGCCATCCAGTTTGCCCATTTTCCACATGTACTTTATAACCATATATTTTATAACCATGGTTTTAATCTTGTTTTTTTTTCTCAATTTGAAACATGCCCATAAGTGATCTGCTAAAACTGTATTTTAATTGGCATAAATATTTGGGAAAACGTAGATTCTTCAGTCTCCTCGTTTTAAACGCTAGTTGTCCTGTATGAATTTCCACGAAAGTTCTTTCTTTTCCCCTAGTCTACGAAAGCAATTATGTCTCAGAACCGTATTTTCATTATTTATGTGGCATATTTAACTTTTCCATTTTCCCACCTAAATTTCCTCCAAGTAACGGTGTTTTAGCAACTATTCTTAAATGATTTTCCCTTCGTTGTTCATAAGGAATCATATCCTGGTTCCGTATCTACTCTACTTATAACGTTTTGAGTTTTTCCCATTTCCTTATCTGAGTTTTCCGGTTATGTCGGTTTTTTCGTTCTCTCCCCCTCCCTAACTCATGATCCCTTATTGAAATTTGACGTTTGCCTTTTATGTCGTGATTCCGTCCCCCGCTAAAACCCTTTTTTCCTTTTTTTGATATATTATTTATGGTGTTTTCCTGCCCACTAACCATTCCTATACTGGAATATCTGTCAAGTTAACTACTTCGATCAGATTCCGCCCAATTTTCTATCTCTCTCTTGCTCAAAATCCCATAAACTGTAAGCTCTGACGTGTGTATACATTATAATTTCCACATACCTGGTAATAAATTCCTTTTTTTGTGTTTGTAATTAAGTTTTATGGAAATTCTATAATCTAAATACTAGGTAAGAGCAATGTTAATTTTTATGACCCTTTTTAATAGCTAATGGTGTTAATCTAAACAATTTCCATGTTCGAATATTCCTTGTTTATATCAACAATATACATGTGGGGTCGACAACCGTTGTAATGTCTCATTTTCCCTCGCAGTCTCGTGTAACTTTATGTTATGATCCCTATTTTAATTACGTAAAATGACTCATTTTTATGAATTAAATCTATCGCAATGTTTGCAGTATTTCCACCCCCCCCTAGGTATGCTATTCCAATTCCTTTCCAAGCACCTGCTACTGTACCAAACCTTTGTTTCAACCCCTTGTTCAATCGTTAAACTCTAAATTTTTTTGAAATTTTCCTTCCCAATTCGCTTTCCTAATCTCTCCGTTCCGTCTAGAATTGATAACAATAATTTTCCATTGTGTTATGTATATTCATTTTCCTTTCATACGTTTTTTTCTCGAATTTGGCCTCTCGGCCGTCATAACTAAGCATGCAAGCATGCCCCCTCGTCCCGCGTTTTCCACTCAATATATTACTGATAAAATTTTTTATCGTTATCCAAGTGTGTTTTTCCGCAACTAAAAACGCCCTAATGCATTCGAAAACTAAGGTTCCCGACCTCTTGGATGTACTCGTTTTTAATAACATTACTCGGGTTCGTTGTACTAAAGTCCTTGAAGAATTCGATATTTATCTCTTAGTTCATTCAACCCTGATCTCTGTGGGAACGTCAAAACCATTAATTACTTCACTAATCACTCGGGTCAAAGTCCAATCTTTTGTGTCCATAATGGGCACGACCCCCTTCTTGCTGATAGGCTGAGTTGATTTTTAATTGCTTTTCCTGCTATTTAATTGGTTGTCTCAACTCTCGCGCTTAAAATCGGCCCTAAGCCTGGGGTTCCCGTTAAATATCGATCTCATCACCATCTGTGTGTAATGTAAGGCAACTATAAAACACCAACCAACTTAACAATACCTCTATTTTCGAGCAAGTTTTGAATTTGACCATACAGATGTCGCAGTGCTGCGCTTTTCATCTAAAAAAAAATTTTCTCGTAGGCTTTCTCGCAGATTGGAGGTTACCATTCATCACAGCACGCGTTTGGCGTGTTTCCCGACTATGCACCATGCGAAGGGATCAATGACGCTAGTTTGTTAAGTAGCTTATTACTACGTTGGGAGTCATTTGTTAAATAGAATGGTAAATAGGTAGAATGAGTGAGGTGCTATTTACTAAGTAAACACAGCTTGCGTGGGAGACTATAAGTATCAGATGCAAGTCAATTTCATCTCTCTCCCGCTTACCGCAAATCAACTTTGATTTGCGGTACCATCCATGGACGAATCCAACCTTGGACGCCAATCCACGACTATATAGTCGTGGAATGTCAATCTGCAGCAGGTACGAGACTCTCCCTTCACGGCGTGGGCAAATCTTAATATGAAAATCCTGGAAAGAAGTAGGGTGTCGGTCTACGCCATTAAAATCCAGTATTAAGTGAGAACATAAATATAGTATATTAAACAAAAGAGGACCTGTGACAGAATCATAATAAATACAATGACTCACCCGGACCACGAATCCAACTAACCTAAGCTATCTAACTACCCCCGGACTGCGGCTGAGAGTAGTAGGCCCCTGTGGCCTCTCCCGGAGACGCCTGATGATGGTTCCTATCGAAGGGGAGGCCCAGACTCTCTCCACCATCGGTAGAACTCAGCTCGGGATCCGATCAACTAAATCAGGTAGAATCCCATGACCCTCTGCGGCATGCCGGTCCTTCTGCTTCCTCTTCAGGCCTCGGCTCGGAAACCGATTGATTACTTCTGATAGGGTCCCATGACCCTCTGCGGATTCCTCGACGCTACCCTCTCAATCCTGCCCGAATGTAGCGACACTCTCTCTCGGAATACGGCGAGAAACCATGAAATGGAGTTCTCCGCGGGTTCGCTGGCCACGGGAAATAAATATTATGTGCGTAACGCTATATATCCCGACGGGATGGCACTGATCATTGCCGATTTCAATAACCGAGAGGCCCGCCACAATAACACGCGGTGGAATTTCGCCCACCTCGGAACTACACAATCTCACTCGCGTGTTTTGATGGTTTACGTGTGAAAACCATTGTTTAACTCAATAAAAATCTATTGTCGCCCGCGTATACGTGATTCCAAAACTTCCCGAACAGCACATTCTTCACTAGCAATATGTGACCCTTCGATTTAAAAGCGGGCCGCTCTTCTCGCTTCCAAATCAAAAAGTAAAGCGGAACCGGAAAACGCTCCCCGCGCTTCGCATAGACAAAAAAATCCAGAAAGTGTCGCCAACATTATCATTTTTTCTATAGCTTACGAAAGTACTTGAAGGAATAAAAAATATTTAAAATTGCTTCGTAACAAGTTTCTCGGAGCATCTTCCATTGTAATACCGGTAGAACAAGGATAGCATTCCCACCCGACGCCTGTGTTCTAAAGATTGCAATCCGTCTGTTAAGATGGGAGAATCTATTAAGCGGACCACCCGTTTTTGCACGGAGTCGAGGGTATTTTTCAGGTATTTTGGAGCCCCAGACCAGAGGTGGCTGCCAAATTCAACCGTGGGACGCACTTGTGATTTATACAGGGTTAACAGTTGTGTACTATTAAAGTGTCTGCGGGCCCTGTACAGCCCGCCCAGTTTTTGGGAGGCTAACTTTACTCTGGCTTTGATGGAGCCCCCATGCCTGAGCTGGTCACTTAGGGTTACATCAATGGAGGGCCTGTTCGGAAGATTGCTACCATTGAAAGATACTAGATTTTCATTTCGATCCCTTTTAGACGTAATCAGACAAGATTGGGTCTTTGAAACATTAAATTCAACGAGATTATTTTTACCCCAAGAAAATACGCTCTCGAGGTAACCGTCCATTCTTTGTTTCAAAGCCCTCCGAGCCGTTGGAGCTTGTGATCCCTTTGGGGGCTTGTCAAATAAAAAGCTATCATGGACTGTACTGTCATCCGTGTAACAATGAATTGGTGCACATGACAAAAGGTCGTTGATGTGCAACAAAAACAAAGTCGGAGACAGAACCGATCCCTGTGGGACGCCAGCATATATCGAGCGTTTAAATGATTTACTTAGAATTTTCTTTCACAACGGTCTTAAATATTAATTGCCGGTGTATGATAAATCATTTAATGATGGATAATTAATATTTCTATCGATGCAAATATCAAATATTTTCTTTGACCAGGACTTTGTCTAGTGAAGTGGGTAAAAGAAATCTATGTACACAATGAAAATAAAATAAACTCCCGGGTTACCGGCACTGAAAACTGAACTGAAACTGATGTAATGAAAAATAAATTATATAAATAGAGCAAAATACATTAGCCCCGGGCCGCGCGGCATTATCGTGAAGTCAAATATTAAATAATTCGGCAGTGTTTGTTGTCATAAAGAATAAGCCTCTCTATGAAAACAGTATTAACTAATAACATACTCAAATGTCGTACGCTAAAACATGTCTGGTTCATAAAATTAATTGATTTTTGATTGTTAAGAATGGTTTCTGTGAAATGATTTTCATGCCGTTTTCAGATTCAGTTCAGGAGAAATGGTCTATCAACAATGGCGTTGGCATACGATTAGAAACACACTAGACAGACAATTAAAATATGACAAAGTGTTTAAAAAAAACTAGGCGATGAAACTATTCTAGTCTCTATCTAACAAGGGACGCACGATTGCTAGAGAAGAGTGAAGAACTAAAGAAATTTATAACTTAATTAAGAAATAATAGTCAAATAAAATCTCAATGATAGTTATTTTGCGTTTACTTTACTGAAAATAGAGGTTATGAAGCGAAGGTTGCTAATAACAGAATTTGTTGGCGAATTCATATGCGTTTTTGATTGAATTTGAATCTTGTAAAACTACGCACGATTAAATGGATGACCTAAGTGAAGACAAATTATTAACCCTCGACCAGTCGCGTGGGGTCTTTAAAAGCCCAGGTTTTACAGAAATGCTAATTATGTTCATTTTAAATGTTCCCACTGATTTCTTACTTTAGGTAGCTTCCTAAAAGGGACTATACTTGACGCAAGCGCCGAGAAAATTTAGTTTGCGCATGTGCGATGTGAGATACAGACTTGTGTTTGCGTGAGGCTAAAAAAATCAACAAAATACCATGAAAAATCAAGTTTATATGTTTTTTTTATTGTATTTGGTTGATTTTTTTTGTTGTAATAATAATAAGTCTATATCAACCTCAAATAGTTATGAGTTTGATGGAAATTGGTTAGATTTTTTTTTTTAAGTTTTCTATTAAAAAATATGATTCAAAATTTCAAAAAATGTTCCTTCTTGATTTTTAAGCTCTTGCATTGAAAATAAACAACTAATTTTTAACATTTCTTTTTATTTCAAAGCAAGCATTATCACCTGACTGTAATCAGTTAAAATAACATATAAAATGTATGCTACAACAACAATTTAATCAAATTTATTTTTGGGGTCCTAAGCGACCCCACGGACACCTCGCGTTACAAAAGAGGCGCGACGGGCGGAGGGTTAAATATGCCGTTCCTTTTTACTGTTTATACCTCTTCCAAGAAGATGGGTGCCCTGTTTATTAATAATTACATTGAACTCGATAATTCTAGCACAGTTAATTAAGGAAAATGATAAAACTACAAAAATAAAATTAATGGAAACATATGAAATTGTGCACACTGAACCTTCAAATAAGAGGCAGGTCACTCACTGTCTCTATGAAATTTCTAAAAATCACCCAAATCCTCTTTTCCTACCCTTTAAAGCAGAATTTTGAAACTTCTTGATGAAATTTTGCCCACTTTCGTTCAAAATAAGAAGAAACTTTTTTTTATCGAAGGAAGCAAACACTTTGTGGTGCGACATTATATATTAAATGAAAGAACACACTTTGTGAAAACACCACTTTTTATTATAATTGATATTTAAAAGCCAACCAGGTTTCGCTCGATCTCGAGCTTCATCAGGGCTATTATAACAACTAAAGTTAATTATCTACAGACATACATATATAAAAGACATTAACAGGATGAGTGAAAGAGCTAGCAATATTATAGGCAACACCCTATTGGTGCCAGAAAGTGAAGCAAATTGACAAGAGGGAGACAACAATAATTACAGGATGAGTAAGTAAAGGGGGGGAGGGAGAGGGAAGGAGTTGTTTAAGAAGAGTTTAGCGGAATAAATTAAAAATGGGACTATCAGATAAATTGATTTGGTTATTAATAATATTTGATTTATTATTAACGGCTTTTTTTATTTCGAGGGCTTCTAGATTGTTTAACCTAATTCCGATTCCATTTTTATGTAATATTTTAGTCCCGGAGGTTTTATCGAATGAGTGGTTAGTTTCTAGTAGATGGTTTGCAAATTCTGAAAAAGCATTACTATTTAAACATCTTAGATGTTCTTTAATTCTTATGTTTACATTTCGGGCCGTTTTTCCAATGTAAAATGCAGAGCAATCATTACAACTTAGTTTATATACGCCAGAGTGGCTAAATTTATCATCAATATCTTTAGTGTTAATTAAATATTTACCTAAGTTGTTATTAGTGTAAAAGGTGGGTTTTATTTCCGGAGGGAATTTTTTTACGCTTAACGAAGAAAAGTTATTCGTAAACAGTACTTTACGCCATTGGAATTGGTGATTAGTATTTATATTATTATTAGGATTATTAAAAAGAAATTTATTTGATGCTACTTGTTTCAACTTTTTATTAAGAATATTATCTACTAGTTTTTTCTCATACCCGTTATTTATAGCAATTTGTTTAATTATGGATAATTCCTTATTAAAGTTATTATTATTTAATGGTACTGTAATCAATCGATGTATCATGGAGTGGAAGGCAGAATGTTTGTGGGAAATGGGGTGGTTGGATGAATTATGAATGGTAGTATCAGTATAGGTAGGTTTACGGTATATATCGAAATCAATTTTATTATTAGTGATACTTAAAGTTAGGTCGAGAAAATTCAAGGTTGAGTTAATACCTATTTCTAAAGTAAATTGAATTTGTTTGTGAAAGGAATTTATTATTTTAAGAAAAGAGTTTAATTGCCTGTCGGTACCTGTCCAAATGCACAGAACATCATCAACGTAACGTCGCCACAATAAAATATTTTTTAAGAGAGGTGATTTAGAAGCAAAAATATTATTTTCTAAATTATCCATAAAAATGTCGGCGATAAGAGGACTCGTAGGAGCCCCAATGGCCAAGCCATACTTTTGTTGATAAATAATATTATTATATTGAAAATAATTTTGCCTATAATATTGCTAGCTCTTTCACTCATCCTGTTAATGTCTTTTATATATGTATGTCTGTAGATAATTAACTTTAGTTGTTATAATAGCCCTGATGAAGCTCGAGATCGAGCGAAACCTGGTTGGCTTTTAAATATCAATTATAATAAAAAGTGGTGTTTTTACAAAGTGTGTTCTTTCATTTAATATAAATAAGAAACTTTTTGTCTACATCTGCAATGCCCGAGCAACGCCGGGGACTTCAGCTAATAAATATATATCCAGAAAAAAACAATAATTGCGGGGACAATAAGATCTTATAAAAAGTCGAATTTTTCATTAAAAATCGTGCGAAATAAATAAATCGTATATTATCGGGTCAGGTTCTGACAAAATTCCACCGGTATTCATAAAGGAATACGCTCAGCTTATAGCAGCTCCTCTTCAACACATATTTAATCTGTCACTCCGAACTGGAATATTTCCTGGTCCTTGGAAACTTAATCACTTGACACCTGTATTTAAATCGGGTGATAAAAAATGTGTTTTAAATTAAAAACCAATTTGCATACTGTCTACCATCCCGAAAATGTTTGAAAGTATTATCTTAGATAAGATTGCTGATAAGTTTAGGCATATTATTACTCCAGAGCAGCATGGTTTTGTAACCGGTCGGTCAACCACAACCAATCTTCTATTATATGAACACTATATCTGTGAAGCTTTCACGTCTCGTGCACAAGTAGATTCAATATATACTGACTTTTCAAAAGCCTTTGATAAAGTAAATTAATATTAATATCCTTCTCGCGAAACTGCAAGCCCTTGGTATACATGGATTATTCGTAAAATGGTTGAATAGTTACCTCTGTAACCGTGAACTCATGGTAAAATTAAATAATAAATTTTCCCTTATTGAAATGATCCCTTATTGAAATTTGACGTTTGCCTTTTATGTCGTGATTCCGTCCCCCGCTAAAACCCTTTTTTCCTTTTTTTGATATATTATTTATGGTGTTTTCCTGCCCACTAACCATTCCTATACTGGAATATCTGTCAAGTTAACTACTTCGATCAGATTCCGCCCAATTTTCTATCTCTCTCTTGCTCAAAATCCCATAAACTGTAAGCTCTGACGTGTGTATACATTATAATTTCCACATACCTGGTAATAAATTCCTTTTTTTGTGTTTGTAATTAAGTTTTATGGAAATTCTATAATCTAAATACTAGGTAAGAGCAATGTTAATTTTTATGACCCTTTTTAATAGCTAATGGTGTTAATCTAAACAATTTCCATGTTCGAATATTCCTTGTTTATATCAACAATATACATGTGGGGTCGACAACCGTTGTAATGTCTCATTTTCCCTCGCAGTCTCGTGTAACTTTATGTTATGATCCCTATTTTAATTACGTAAAATGACTCATTTTTATGAATTAAATCTATCGCAATGTTTGCAGTATTTCCACCCCCCCCTAGGTATGCTATTCCAATTCCTTTCCAAGCACCTGCTACTGTACCAAACCTTTGTTTCAACCCCTTGTTCAATCGTTAAACTCTAAATTTTTTTGAAATTTTCCTTCCCAATTCGCTTTCCTAATCTCTCCGTTCCGTCTAGAATTGATAACAATAATTTTCCATTGTGTTATGTATATTCATTTTCCTTTCATACGTTTTTTTCTCGAATTTGGCCTCTCGGCCGTCATAACTAAGCATGCAAGCATGCCCCCTCGTCCCGCGTTTTCCACTCAATATATTACTGATAAAATTTTTTATCGTTATCCAAGTGTGTTTTTCCGCAACTAAAAACGCCCTAATGCATTCGAAAACTAAGGTTCCCGACCTCTTGGATGTACTCGTTTTTAATAACATTACTCGGGTTCGTTGTACTAAAGTCCTTGAAGAATTCGATATTTATCTCTTAGTTCATTCAACCCTGATCTCTGTGGGAACGTCAAAACCATTAATTACTTCACTAATCACTCGGGTCAAAGTCCAATCTTTTGTGTCCATAATGGGCACGACCCCCTTCTTGCTGATAGGCTGAGTTGATTTTTAATTGCTTTTCCTGCTATTTAATTGGTTGTCTCAACTCTCGCGCTTAAAATCGGCCCTAAGCCTGGGGTTCCCGTTAAATATCGATCTCATCACCATCTGTGTGTAATGTAAGGCAACTATAAAACACCAACCAACTTAACAATACCTCTATTTTCGAGCAAGTTTTGAATTTGACCATACAGATGTCGCAGTGCTGCGCTTTTCATCTAAAAAAAAATTTTCTCGTAGGCTTTCTCGCAGATTGGAGGTTACCATTCATCACAGCACGCGTTTGGCGTGTTTCCCGACTATGCACCATGCGAAGGGATCAATGACGCTAGTTTGTTAAGTAGCTTATTACTACGTTGGGAGTCATTTGTTAAATAGAATGGTAAATAGGTAGAATGAGTGAGGTGCTATTTACTAAGTAAACACAGCTTGCGTGGGAGACTATAAGTATCAGATGCAAGTCAATTTCATCTCTCTCCCGCTTACCGCAAATCAACTTTGATTTGCGGTACCATCCATGGACGAATCCAACCTTGGACGCCAATCCACGACTATATAGTCGTGGAATGTCAATCTGCAGCAGGTACGAGACTCTCCCTTCACGGCGTGGGCAAATCTTAATATGAAAATCCTGGAAAGAAGTAGGGTGTCGGTCTACGCCATTAAAATCCAGTATTAAGTGAGAACATAAATATAGTATATTAAACAAAAGAGGACCTGTGACAGAATCATAATAAATACAATGACTCACCCGGACCACGAATCCAACTAACCTAAGCTATCTAACTACCCCCGGACTGCGGCTGAGAGTAGTAGGCCCCTGTGGCCTCTCCCGGAGACGCCTGATGATGGTTCCTATCGAAGGGGAGGCCCAGACTCTCTCCACCATCGGTAGAACTCAGCTCGGGATCCGATCAACTAAATCAGGTAGAATCCCATGACCCTCTGCGGCATGCCGGTCCTTCTGCTTCCTCTTCAGGCCTCGGCTCGGAAACCGATTGATTACTTCTGATAGGGTCCCATGACCCTCTGCGGATTCCTCGACGCTACCCTCTCAATCCTGCCCGAATGTAGCGACACTCTCTCTCGGAATACGGCGAGAAACCATGAAATGGAGTTCTCCGCGGGTTCGCTGGCCACGGGAAATAAATATTATGTGCGTAACGCTATATATCCCGACGGGATGGCACTGATCATTGCCGATTTCAATAACCGAGAGGCCCGCCACAATAACACGCGGTGGAATTTCGCCCACCTCGGAACTACACAATCTCACTCGCGTGTTTTGATGGTTTACGTGTGAAAACCATTGTTTAACTCAATAAAAATCTATTGTCGCCCGCGTATACGTGATTCCAAAACTTCCCGAACAGCACATTCTTCACTAGCAATATGTGACCCTTCGATTTAAAAGCGGGCCGCTCTTCTCGCTTCCAAATCAAAAAGTAAAGCGGAACCGGAAAACGCTCCCCGCGCTTCGCATAGACAAAAAAATCCAGAAAGTGTCGCCAACATTATCATTTTTTCTATAGCTTACGAAAGTACTTGAAGGAATAAAAAATATTTAAAATTGCTTCGTAACAAGTTTCTCGGAGCATCTTCCATTGTAATACCGGTAGAACAAGGATAGCATTCCCACCCGACGCCTGTGTTCTAAAGATTGCAATCCGTCTGTTAAGATGGGAGAATCTATTAAGCGGACCACCCGTTTTTGCACGGAGTCGAGGGTATTTTTCAGGTATTTTGGAGCCCCAGACCAGAGGTGGCTGCCAAATTCAACCGTGGGACGCACTTGTGATTTATACAGGGTTAACAGTTGTGTACTATTAAAGTGTCTGCGGGCCCTGTACAGCCCGCCCAGTTTTTGGGAGGCTAACTTTACTCTGGCTTTGATGGAGCCCCCATGCCTGAGCTGGTCACTTAGGGTTACATCAATGGAGGGCCTGTTCGGAAGATTGCTACCATTGAAAGATACTAGATTTTCATTTCGATCCCTTTTAGACGTAATCAGACAAGATTGGGTCTTTGAAACATTAAATTCAACGAGATTATTTTTACCCCAAGAAAATACGCTCTCGAGGTAACCGTCCATTCTTTGTTTCAAAGCCCTCCGAGCCGTTGGAGCTTGTGATCCCTTTGGGGGCTTGTCAAATAAAAAGCTATCATGGACTGTACTGTCATCCGTGTAACAATGAATTGGTGCACATGACAAAAGGTCGTTGATGTGCAACAAAAACAAAGTCGGAGACAGAACCGATCCCTGTGGGACGCCAGCATATATCGAGCGTTTAAATGATTTACTTAGAATTTTCTTTCACAACGGTCTTAAATATTAATTGCCGGTGTATGATAAATCATTTAATGATGGATAATTAATATTTCTATCGATGCAAATATCAAATATTTTCTTTGACCAGGACTTTGTCTAGTGAAGTGGGTAAAAGAAATCTATGTACACAATGAAAATAAAATAAACTCCCGGGTTACCGGCACTGAAAACTGAACTGAAACTGATGTAATGAAAAATAAATTATATAAATAGAGCAAAATACATTAGCCCCGGGCCGCGCGGCATTATCGTGAAGTCAAATATTAAATAATTCGGCAGTGTTTGTTGTCATAAAGAATAAGCCTCTCTATGAAAACAGTATTAACTAATAACATACTCAAATGTCGTACGCTAAAACATGTCTGGTTCATAAAATTAATTGATTTTTGATTGTTAAGAATGGTTTCTGTGAAATGATTTTCATGCCGTTTTCAGATTCAGTTCAGGAGAAATGGTCTATCAACAATGGCGTTGGCATACGATTAGAAACACACTAGACAGACAATTAAAATATGACAAAGTGTTTAAAAAAAACTAGGCGATGAAACTATTCTAGTCTCTATCTAACAAGGGACGCACGATTGCTAGAGAAGAGTGAAGAACTAAAGAAATTTATAACTTAATTAAGAAATAATAGTCAAATAAAATCTCAATGATAGTTATTTTGCGTTTACTTTACTGAAAATAGAGGTTATGAAGCGAAGGTTGCTAATAACAGAATTTGTTGGCGAATTCATATGCGTTTTTGATTGAATTTGAATCTTGTAAAACTACGCACGATTAAATGGATGACCTAAGTGAAGACAAATTATTAACCCTCGACCAGTCGCGTGGGGTCTTTAAAAGCCCAGGTTTTACAGAAATGCTAATTATGTTCATTTTAAATGTTCCCACTGATTTCTTACTTTAGGTAGCTTCCTAAAAGGGACTATACTTGACGCAAGCGCCGAGAAAATTTAGTTTGCGCATGTGCGATGTGAGATACAGACTTGTGTTTGCGTGAGGCTAAAAAAATCAACAAAATACCATGAAAAATCAAGTTTATATGTTTTTTTTATTGTATTTGGTTGATTTTTTTTGTTGTAATAATAATAAGTCTATATCAACCTCAAATAGTTATGAGTTTGATGGAAATTGGTTAGATTTTTTTTTTTAAGTTTTCTATTAAAAAATATGATTCAAAATTTCAAAAAATGTTCCTTCTTGATTTTTAAGCTCTTGCATTGAAAATAAACAACTAATTTTTAACATTTCTTTTTATTTCAAAGCAAGCATTATCACCTGACTGTAATCAGTTAAAATAACATATAAAATGTATGCTACAACAACAATTTAATCAAATTTATTTTTGGGGTCCTAAGCGACCCCACGGACACCTCGCGTTACAAAAGAGGCGCGACGGGCGGAGGGTTAAATATGCCGTTCCTTTTTACTGTTTATACCTCTTCCAAGAAGATGGGTGCCCTGTTTATTAATAATTACATTGAACTCGATAATTCTAGCACAGTTAATTAAGGAAAATGATAAAACTACAAAAATAAAATTAATGGAAACATATGAAATTGTGCACACTGAACCTTCAAATAAGAGGCAGGTCACTCACTGTCTCTATGAAATTTCTAAAAATCACCCAAATCCTCTTTTCCTACCCTTTAAAGCAGAATTTTGAAACTTCTTGATGAAATTTTGCCCACTTTCGTTCAAAATAAGAAGAAACTTTTTTTTATCGAAGGAAGCAAACACTTTGTGGTGCGACATTATATATTAAATGAAAGAACACACTTTGTGAAAACACCACTTTTTATTATAATTGATATTTAAAAGCCAACCAGGTTTCGCTCGATCTCGAGCTTCATCAGGGCTATTATAACAACTAAAGTTAATTATCTACAGACATACATATATAAAAGACATTAACAGGATGAGTGAAAGAGCTAGCAATATTATAGGCAACACCCTATTGGTGCCAGAAAGTGAAGCAAATTGACAAGAGGGAGACAACAATAATTACAGGATGAGTAAGTAAAGGGGGGGAGGGAGAGGGAAGGAGTTGTTTAAGAAGAGTTTAGCGGAATAAATTAAAAATGGGACTATCAGATAAATTGATTTGGTTATTAATAATATTTGATTTATTATTAACGGCTTTTTTTATTTCGAGGGCTTCTAGATTGTTTAACCTAATTCCGATTCCATTTTTATGTAATATTTTAGTCCCGGAGGTTTTATCGAATGAGTGGTTAGTTTCTAGTAGATGGTTTGCAAATTCTGAAAAAGCATTACTATTTAAACATCTTAGATGTTCTTTAATTCTTATGTTTACATTTCGGGCCGTTTTTCCAATGTAAAATGCAGAGCAATCATTACAACTTAGTTTATATACGCCAGAGTGGCTAAATTTATCATCAATATCTTTAGTGTTAATTAAATATTTACCTAAGTTGTTATTAGTGTAAAAGGTGGGTTTTATTTCCGGAGGGAATTTTTTTACGCTTAACGAAGAAAAGTTATTCGTAAACAGTACTTTACGCCATTGGAATTGGTGATTAGTATTTATATTATTATTAGGATTATTAAAAAGAAATTTATTTGATGCTACTTGTTTCAACTTTTTATTAAGAATATTATCTACTAGTTTTTTCTCATACCCGTTATTTATAGCAATTTGTTTAATTATGGATAATTCCTTATTAAAGTTATTATTATTTAATGGTACTGTAATCAATCGATGTATCATGGAGTGGAAGGCAGAATGTTTGTGGGAAATGGGGTGGTTGGATGAATTATGAATGGTAGTATCAGTATAGGTAGGTTTACGGTATATATCGAAATCAATTTTATTATTAGTGATACTTAAAGTTAGGTCGAGAAAATTCAAGGTTGAGTTAATACCTATTTCTAAAGTAAATTGAATTTGTTTGTGAAAGGAATTTATTATTTTAAGAAAAGAGTTTAATTGCCTGTCGGTACCTGTCCAAATGCACAGAACATCATCAACGTAACGTCGCCACAATAAAATATTTTTTAAGAGAGGTGATTTAGAAGCAAAAATATTATTTTCTAAATTATCCATAAAAATGTCGGCGATAGATATGTTTAGTGTTTTACCAACTGACCCTACCGTAAAATATTTAGATAATGTAAAATGTGCCCTAAAAAATTGTAAAAACTCTATTTTTCACGATGAGTCATATCACCAAACAAAGTTTCTTACAAAAAATCCCAAACCACCAAAACTGTACGGATTTCTCAAAATACATAAAATGAATTGCCCCATCCGACCTGTGGTCTCCTGTTGTAATTCCACTAATTTTAAATTGTCTTCTTTTATTACAAAGATATTTAATGATACCAATGTGTTTTCCCCAAAGTATACCATCAAAAATTCATTAGCATTGATTGACGAACTGAAGGACCTGGTTCTTCCCGCTAACTGCAAATTAATATCATTCGATGTAGTCAATTTATTTCCTAATGTTCCCATCACTGAAAGTAAAACCCTAATATCCAATTTACTTAATAATTCACACTTAACTAAAGATCTAGCTAACGACATGTCACGTCTTTTTAATGTTTGTTTGAACCAAAATTATTTTCAATATAATAATATTATTTATCAACAAAAGTATGGCTTGGCCATTGGGGCTCCTACGAGTCCTCTTATCGCCGACATTTTTATGGATAATTTAGAAAATAATATTTTTGCTTCTAAATCACCTCTCTTAAAAAATATTTTATTGTGGCGACGTTACGTTGATGATGGTTCTGTGCATTTGGACAGGTACCGACAGGCAATTAAACTCTTTTCTTAAAATAATAAATTCCTTTCACAAACAAATTCAATTTACTTTAGAAATAGGTATTAACTCAACCTTGAATTTTCTCGACCTAACTTTAAGTATCACTAATAATAAAATTGATTTCGATATATACCGTAAACCTACCTATACTGATACTACCATTCATAATTCATCCAACCACCCCATTTCCCACAAACATTCTGCCTTCCACTCCATGATACATCGATTGATTACAGTACCATTAAATAATAATAACTTTAATAAGGAATTATCCATAATTAAACAAATTGCTATAAATAACGGGTATGAGACAAAACTAGTAGATAATATTCTTAATAAAAAGTTGAAACAAGTAGCATCAAATAAATTTCTTTTTAATAATCCTAATAATAATATAAATACTAATCACCAATTCCAATGGCGTAAAGTACTGTTTACGAATAACTTTTCTTCGTTAAGCGTAAAAAAATTCCCTCCGGAAATAAAACCCGCCTTTTACACTAATAACAACTTAGGTAAATATTTAATTAACACTAAAGATATTGATGATAAATTTAGCCACTCTGGCGTATATAAACTAAGTTGTAATGATTGCTCTGCATTTTACATTGGAAAAACGGCCCGAAATGTAAACATAAGAATTAAAGAACATCTAAGATGTTTAAATAGTAATGCTTTTTCAGAATTTGCAAACCATCTACTAGAAACTAACCACTCATTCGATAAAACCTCCGGGACTAAAATATTACATAAAAATGGAATCGGAATTAGGTTAAACAATCTAGAAGCCCTCGAAATAAAAAAAGCCGTTAATAATAAATCAAATATTATTAATAACCAAATCAATTTATCTGATAGTCCCATTTTTAATTTATTCCGCTAAACTCTTCTTAAACAACTCCTTCCCTCTCCCTCCCCCCCTTTACTTACTCATCCTGTAATTATTGTTGTCTCCCTCTTGTCAATTTGCTTCACTTTCTGGCACCAATAGGGTGTTGCCTATAATATTGCTAGCTCTTTCACTCATCCTGTTAATGTCTTTTATATATGTATGTCTGTAGATAATTAACTTTAGTTGTTATAATAGCCCTGATGAAGCTCGAGATCGAGCGAAACCTGGTTGGCTTTTAAATATCAATTATAATAAAAAGTGGTGTTTTTACAAAGTGTGTTCTTTCATTTAATATAAATAAGAAACTTTTTGTCTACATCTGCAATGCCCGAGCAACGCCGGGGACTTCAGCTAATAAATATATATCCAGAAAAAAACAATAATTGCGGGGACAATAAGATCTTATAAAAAGTCGAATTTTTCATTAAAAATCGTGCGAAATAAATAAATCGTATATTATCGGGTCAGGTTCTGACAAAATTCCACCGGTATTCATAAAGGAATACGCTCAGCTTATAGCAGCTCCTCTTCAACACATATTTAATCTGTCACTCCGAACTGGAATATTTCCTGGTCCTTGGAAACTTAATCACTTGACACCTGTATTTAAATCGGGTGATAAAAAATGTGTTTTAAATTAAAAACCAATTTGCATACTGTCTACCATCCCGAAAATGTTTGAAAGTATTATCTTAGATAAGATTGCTGATAAGTTTAGGCATATTATTACTCCAGAGCAGCATGGTTTTGTAACCGGTCGGTCAACCACAACCAATCTTCTATTATATGAACACTATATCTGTGAAGCTTTCACGTCTCGTGCACAAGTAGATTCAATATATACTGACTTTTCAAAAGCCTTTGATAAAGTAAATTAATATTAATATCCTTCTCGCGAAACTGCAAGCCCTTGGTATACATGGATTATTCGTAAAATGGTTGAATAGTTACCTCTGTAACCGTGAACTCATGGTAAAATTAAATAATAAATTTTCGTATAAATTTAAAGTAACTTCGGGAGTTCCTCAAGGCTCTCATCTGGGCACACTTCTCTTCATTTTATTTATAAATGATCTATCTTTATGTTTCGATAATGTCAAATTCATTCTATTCGCAGATGACTTAAAGCTTTTTAAGATTATAAAATGTTTAAATGATGCACTTATCCTTCAGCAAAATTTAGATAGACTTGCTAGCTGGTGTGAAATAAATAAATTATTCCTAAACGTAAAAAAATGTTTCCACATGTGTTTTTACCGTTCACGGATTCCAATATCTACATCGTATTTAATTAACAATAATGAAATTGCATTAGTACCATTTATCAAAGACCTTGGTGTTATTTTTGACCGGAAACTTAATTTGATCGTCACTGTGAAACAATTTCCAATAAGGTCATGCAAATTCTAGGTTTTGTAATACGTAACACAAGGACTTTTCAAAACATTGAGTCAATTAAGCTACTTTACTGCTCTCTTGTAAGATCGCAGCTGGAATATGCATCTCCTGTATGGTCTCCGATTTATACCTGTAACTTACACCGTTTGGAGAGAGTACAAAGAAAATTTCTTCGATACGTTCAATTCAAATTGAGACAGCCTGTAATTGAAATCCGCTACAATGCATTAATGTCTGATCTAAACCTACCACTACTTTCTACCAGGCGTACTATTAATGACATTCTTATACTTTTTAAATTACTGAACAATCTCATAGACTGCCCTCAAATGTTAAGTGTTATAAATATTCGTGTCCCTGTTACATCAACTCGACTCCACCACCTTTTCCACAGTGACAATCATAGCACTAACTATTCCTATCATTCACCGCTAGTGCGTTTTCACCGAACTGCCAATACGTATACAGACCTTTTCGATATTTTCAATACCTCACCGTCTTGCATCAAAGCAAAAATAATTATTTATTTATGTAACTGATATGTTTGTAAAATGATAAATATTTGTTGTACTAATATGCATCGTATGTATGTACTGTATGTTATTCTATATATATAATGTTTGTAAATGTTCGATACACTTGTATTATGTATGTAGTAGCCCTATGTACGGGCGTTTAAATAATAAGTAAATAATTAAATAATTATTTTTTTTGTAGATTAGTAAAACTCATATTAAGTAATTAAATGTATTTCTACAGGTCTTTTTCGTGTAAATATTTAGAGCCTTACTAATAAAGGTTTTTTAAATTTAACACAAACCACCAATGTAGGGTAAATGGTTGTTTATCGGATGTGTTAAATTTAAAATACGTTTATTAGTAAAGCTCTAAATATTTACATGAAACAGACCTGTAGAACTATGAGTTTTACTTTGCTGAAAAAATAAGATGAAAATTCTGATAAACAACCATTAACGTGGGGAAAATGGTTGTTTATCAGTAGTGTCAGATAGAAAACTTTTTTTATAAGCAAGGAGTTTATAACAGTTAAATAAAAGAATCGTATTTCGTTGCATCTGAACCAATTTTGAATGTTCTAGAAATACCTTACTACGAACAACACGAAATAATATTATTTAATTTATCTCAACTTCCGACGAGCGAAACTTTTCCACCATCCATTTGCGAGCAGGTATAAGCTAGCAATAATTCGAAAAGCAAGACATAAGACTCTAAACAAAACATGATATGAACGAGTAGTGCGCCGAATTTACGAGATGCGCTGTTATTATTTTCTTCCGGGAAATCGGTGTATTTTCTCCCTGGTACACTACTACACCCGATTGTTGCATTCACCTTGCTCAATTTAGTTTCCAAGCAGGAAGCATTTACAATGGCAGAATGGGGCGTCCCTAGCAACAATGTGAGATACGAGTGGGTAATGTGATTTCCTTCGAAGAGAGCTTATTAAAAATAAGAGCTCCTTCAAGTTTCTTTGAACGGAAGCTGGGCAGGTTCCTATCCCGTAAGACGTCTCAGATTTAGACCTTTTAACTGCAGAAGATTCTGTACATAATATGTTCACTTCATGTAGTTTATTTTTATTTTCTTTTCACAATTTTTTTTTTATAATTTTTGTTGCATTAGCTCTGGAAAAAATTGCAGTTATTATATCATACTCTGTTTTATCATCTACTAGCGAGTTCCCGGCATGCGTTGCAATGCCACTTAATAAAAAAATTGTTTCTCCCTGCGAGTCCTTTCCCATTTTTTGCGTAATTTAAAGTGCCAGAACTCTCCATTATAAATATTTTTTTATTTTTTATTTAGCATATAAAATATAATTTGTGTACATGTTCATGTTCAATACATATCTTAATACCACTCTTTCATGGAAGTATTAGCTTGTGTCTGGAAGAGTAGTGTACATTTTTAATGCTTGGAAACAGTGTTATAAGTTATTCTTAAGATTAGATTAGTAGGAAATTATTTTTTTTTAGATTATCTTTAAAATATTTCTTAACAGTGTTTATTAATTGGATTTTATCGTTAATTTTTCTAATTTTATCCGGTAGTCGGTTGAAAAAAAGTCTTCCAGATAAGTATAATAATTTTGGAATATGTAGAAAAAATATGTATTTTATATGTAGAAACCATCGTGGATATGCGCACATTAAATCCCCAAAGTGTCATCGCAATCGGATGAATGGTTTAGCAACGCATAGACATCCCACATATAACCAAGAATATTTTTATTTTTATAAAATACATTTATCCGTAAACTCTGTGTTAGACTGTATAAATGAATACATTTTATGCGCAAGATAATAAATAAATAAATAAATAATGGTCTGTATTCCAGAATGTGGGGAGGTGAGTGCAATCCCACACATCCTATATAGTGTGTAAGTACATACATAAAACACATAGATATTTATAAAATATGGTAACAAGAAGAAAATAAAATAAAAAATATAAGTAAAAAAATAAATAAAAAATCAATCTGGGGTTACTCCAATGTTCTTCCAAGCTCGATCCTGAAGTCAAACGGGATTCTATTATGAGAATGTTTCTGGAGTGGTTTATCCTACCCCTCAGTCCTGCAATCCTGGTTCTTAATAGAGCTTTAAATCCTGGAACTCGCTCTTCTGTAAACATTGAGGAGGCACTGCAGTGCCTGGGGAGTCCAAAAATCAGACGGTAAGCATTGTTATATTGCACCCGAAGCCTTTCCATGGTTCTTTTTTTGAAGGTTGCCAAAGCTCGCATATGTACAGGATGGTGCAGAAGGCTAGGAATAGCGTCTTTTTTTACTCGTGGACTGCATAACCAAAATCTTCTACTGAGCATGTTGCATTTTATGCTCAGTACGCGTCTCTGCCTGTCAATATCTTCATTATCTGTTAATTTATTATTGATGATATGTCCTAGATATTTGGTAGATTCTACTGTTTTTGGGAATTCGCCGTTCAAATAATGAATTATGGGTTTTTTTATAATTAAAGATCCAAATCTAAAGGAATTATTATTATTTATTCACAAATAAATGCATATTTAAATACTCACCATAGAGATGACTTGGCGATCCGAAAAATGAAGCCGAAAGATGTACCCAAAGAAAAATTTACTTCACTCCAAGAACAACAGACACGCCCACAACAAACTTCTAACGGGGTATCTTTTCTGCAATATGTTTCATTCTCCAACACATTAATTTGATGACCATGAAAACATGAGGACTATCAATTACATTTTGATTTTTTTTAAACTTTCGGACGGTCATCATTAATGACTCAGGTACGCCTCGTACGTCATACATATGTCTGGTAATGTTTTATTATAAACTCGTTATGGGTCGGGGTGGTTAAACCCAGATTATCGACCTGTTTTAGCTTTTAATCAAATTGTGGCCAATATTCAAATATAAAAACATAACCGTTGACTTTAGAATTTTTTTTTAACATGCCGCAAAACACACTGAAAAAAGAATAAAAATTTTTTCCTTAGATTTCCAATAACAATATTTTCCTTCTTATATTTCACGGTATAAGCATGACAGATGAAGTATTATTCTTACATCGTGTAATCTGCAGCAACCTTCATTTTAAATTCATCGGAAACGTTGCAGTATCACGTATAAGGCTTCTTTCTTTCTCGCCGCGGGCGTTCTGCAGCGTAAATTAAACCGCTAGTTTCACGTGCTTATGTTTAAGAATCTTGCGCTGTTTTTATTTCTATCTCCATTATTATTATTAATTAATGAGTTCGGGTTTAAGACCGATCAAAAAAGAAAACACCAAAAAATGTACATTTTAAAAATAGAATATATTTCTGTAATTATTTCTTAATTCCGCTTCTCCAAAAAAAATTCGCGAAATTATTTTATCAAAATTTTCAATAAAATCGGTGATTTTTCGTTATTTTAATGCAAGTGTATACGTTATTTTAATGCATTGCAAGTGACCACCGTTTAAATTTTATTTTGAAGTGAAAACTTCTTTAGTACCTTTTTGATTTGAAACTACATGAAACGGAAAGCACAATGTAAAGAAACAAACACATACATGCATCTACATGATTTAGCCTGCAATAAAATGACATAAGTACTCGGTTCCGATACAATACGATAAATCCACGGTCCCACGCAAGCCTCCTTTGGTCTGGTAGTATGAAACGCCTGACGAAACTTAGCGGCCTTACATTCAGAAGACAAATGGTCGAATCCTACGAAATCAAAAAAAAAAAATTATATATTTATAAAATCAATATATATCCAATCTTTAAACCACTCCAAAATGAACAAGCAAAGAAAACACGAAAGAAAACGACATCTAGCGACACTGAAGAAGAAAACATTAATATCTAATAATAAGATGACCAAATATATAATAATAATAATAATAATTGGACAATTTATAGAGCGCCGTTTTTGTGAAAAATCACCTCAACGGCGCTTATGTATAGGAAAAGGTGCATTGGAATTCGACTACAAAAGTATGGAAAAAAATCATCCTTCACATCGATAGAAAATGCTTTGTAGTCTCCCCACTCCGGTCTACTTTAGTTTTCTGAAGATTTCACTTTTACCGCAGGTGAATTGCACACTCTGATTTTTTGGTAATTATTTCTTAAATCTGCTTCTCTAAATAAAATTCGCGAAATCATTTTCTCAAAATGTTCAATAAAATCAGTGATTTTTATTTATTTTAATATTACCCTGAATTCAATCATGGTGGCCACACCATATAATTTTTTTTTTGTTTCTGCACGTAATATTTTGTATTACGAATGTAGTGATTACTTTATGGTGCTTAACTGATATGTGTAAATTGTGGTCATCTGACATTTGATCCCCTGACAGGTGCCCCCCCCCCCCGAAATTATAAATATTATAAAATTATAATTCTTTGCGTTTTATTTACCAATATCAGGCCTGAGATCGACTTCAAAAATATCTTTAATAATAAGTTGGTATAGACATCAAACGAACTTATTTACAGTATCGATTGTTTGTATTTACACGCTGGTGTATAGGTACAGTACATTGAGAAGTATTGTTATGAGAAGCAGTTTTAACCTTGATGTATTTTAATGAAAATATATGTTTTATGTTTTTGTTATATGGTGGTACATCCTCTACGCATACCCCTTCGGGGACACTAAGTTAAGAATAATTTTGTTTACCAAGGTATACCGTATTTTCCCTAAACCGACTGAATATTGTATATAAGTATGCCGGGGGAAAACTGTCGGAGGATCAACTGTGATGGAACCGTAAAATCGTAAATTGTCAACCTCGATACGGGCTTAGTCCTGGAGAGGTGAATTATTATGTGAAAAATTAGCGACCGGACAACTCGGAATCATGCAACTTCATTAAGAATGTTGAAAAAATGTATAAAAACACATGGTTACGCACATACTAATACCTACACATACACATACCTACACAGCACGCATACATACTATCACTGCTTGGACTTGGTATTAATTATTGTTGCAAGTCCTTTTGTCCTACCTTTTCCCCCCTCGCTTACCCACAATCTTAATCAGTCTGCAATAAACTCCCGCGGAATATAGCCATCACTGTGCTCTGCTCACGAAAATCCGCTATTAAAATAACGCGCCGTGTACGTACTATAAATTAAACCAACTCCCGACTATCACTGTTTGTGTCAATTGGATGGATGAACGAACGCAGCATTGCCAGAATACAAGATCTTTACCTTTTTCCGGTGAGTCCTCTCCTTTTCTTTGCAACATGTATTTTTACCATTTTTAGGCAGTGATTAGTAACACAAAAAATCAAGGTCCTTCGCCAGTCATTTTTACAAAACACAAAATCACTCTCACAACATAAATAACCATACATTTTTGTTCCTAGCGAGCCGTATATTTGAACCACAATATTTAAATCAGCAGAGTGAGATTACGTTTTATAACATCGCACAAAAATAATTATCCGCATTCGGTTTGATATACCTACATGAGTAATTTATTTCCATACTTATTTCATTACGTTGGAAATAACATATTTACCCGCTGTTAGAATAAATAAATACGAGGCATCCTTTTAATATTTATTTCTGATAACTTATGTAGTTGTATTTTGCTGATAAAATCGCATTTACCTACCTTATAAATAATACGATTATTTCTTAATAATTGTATTATTGGATATCATTACAAAGTGGAATAATATTATGATCGCAATATTTATGATTTGTTAATGATAATAAACGCAATAAATAACTTTCTTTACCCGCTCTGTGCACGTATTCCGTTAACCTTTACACCGCGCAACAGTCAATTTAACCCTGTGAGCGGATTACAGTGAATTAATTGAATATATTAATTAATATATTAATTAATTAATTCCGCATAAATAATACAGACTCATCAAACCGCATACATCATACCGCATACCCTTTATATAGCGCATACCCTTTAGCGCATACCCTTTATATACCGCATACCCTTCCTCATACCATACCGCATACCCTTTAACCGCATTTTTAGTTGTTTTACGTTTCATATTTTGTAAATATAACCGGAATAAAGAAAATGGCTATGAGCGCATCATCCGGATCGTCTCGGGATGAAAGACGTCTCAAACGTTTAAATGCTAAACTAGCCGCTAGTTTTGCGAGCCTACAGTCGGTGTATGACAAGATAAGGAAAGCTTCGGAAAGCATTTACGATCGCCAATCTTTTTTATCAGGCGCAACTACTGTTGAAAAAATTCGTTCTGAATTTATAACAATATTAGATGAAAAGGTGGATTGCGAACTGGAATTGAATCCGGAAGCAATCGCTGAATACACTCAATTAAATGCATTTGAAGAACTCTTCGGTGTTATTAAATATACAGAAGCAAATATGCTGTCGAATCCGGTTGCAAAACCTCGCCGTCAAATTAAGCTACCTGCATTGGAGATAGCGTGCTTTAACGGGAATCTGGATAGTTGGTCTCTCTTTTATGAAACATATAATTCAGTTATACATTTGAATGATTCTCTGGATGATACGGAAAAAATGCAGTATCTGATGTCTAAATTAACCGGAAAAGCATTAAGTATTTGCAAAGCTATTACGCCTACAGGAACAAATTATCAAATTATCTGGGACGCATTGTGTACTAAGTATAATGATCAACGCGTTCTTGCTGAATTATACTTTGACCGATTGCTGAAATTACCTCCAGTTAACTCGGCCACGCCCGCTTCTCTAGAGAATTTTGCAGATGCATACTCCGCGAACATCGCCGCGCTGAAGCAATTGAAAATAAAAGACCTCGCAGAATTCATATTGTTGCAACTGGGTCTTAAACGTCTTGACGTAGAGACTGTAAAGGCTTTTGAATCTTCTATTAAAAATAATGAAAATCTACCGTCCAGCGCGGAACTAATCGACTTCGTAAGAGTACAGCAACGAATTCTTAATCGCGCACAAATCACGCAACCGACATCGAGCCGTCTTCGCTCAAATAATAATTATACCGCTAAACCGCAAAAAACTAATTCCGCAAAGGCATTTATTAATGTCGAAAAAATCGATAATCACTCCATCGAAATTTGTTTTTGCTGTCAAAAGGGATGGCACCCTTTATACCAATGTTCTAAATTCACAAGTCTAGAACCACGCGAGCGATTTAACTGTATTAAGTCATCAAAGATTCGAGTTTGTGTGAACTGCCTCAGTACTAGGCACACCACGAAAGCTTGTAAATCGAAGACTACATGCAAAACATGCGCGCTCAACCATCATAGTTTGTTGCATTTCAAACAAACTGATGGGCCGAAGTCACAAACGGACCCAATACCATCTCCCGCGTCACAAACGGATGCCAATAATGATAACTTAAATTCTTCGAATCCGGTTTCGTTATGTGTGACAAATTCATGCTCAAGTGCAAATACTACTGCACTATTAGGAACGGCTGTTTGCACTACCAGAGACGCTAAGGGCCAGGTACAGACGATACGGGCTCTAATAGATAGCGGCTCCCAAAGGGACATAATTACGCGCAAATGCTGTTCACGCTTGAATCTTACGGTGCGGTCATCTCCAAGTACTTACGTCACGGGAATAGGTGACGTAAGAAATGTGACAAATGGCGTAACTTGCTTAAAATTACTCTCCCGCTATGACATCACTCAGTCGTATACGATTAAACCATATGTAGTAGAAACCATAACCAGTGAGTTGCCTACTGTTAACATTAACCGCTCCTCTTTGTCGTATCTTGACAATTTGCCTTTAGCAGACACAACATTCTGTACGCCCGGCGAGATTGATATCATCTTAGGATGTGACATGTTTGCTCGCATTCTAAAGGCAAACAAAATATCAGGTTCTCTCGGACAGCCATTTGCTATCGAAACTACTTTGGGATATCTCATCTTGGGTACTGCCCCAACGATGATTGAAAACCCAAGTATAAACACCACGCAATCATTTTGTACGTTCACGCAAAATGATGAATTTTGCCTTTCGCGCTTCTTCGAAATGGAAGACATTCCAGATGAGAAATTTTTAACGCCTGATGAACAAGAGTGTGAGGATATGTTTAAACTCACTACTTCTCGTGACACGGCAGGTCGTTATATCGTCGCGTTGCCGTTTCGAAACAGTCCCTCTGTTCTCGGTGAATCGTTACCCGCCGCCGAACGCAGGTTTCGGTCTCTTGAACGCCGCTTAATATCTCAACCCGCAATAAAGTTAGAATACGACAAAATATTGTGCGAATACCTTGAGAAAGGTTACATTTCCCCAGTTGACAATTCCGATTTACCGCATTACGTAATCCCGCATCATATCGTAGTTCGCGAAGATAAATTGACCACCAAAATTCGCATGGTGCTAGACGCGAGTATGAAATCCGATTCGGGTTACTCGCTTAATGACATCCTACATACCGGAAAGAATTTACAAGGTGATTTGTTTCGCATTATCCTCAATTTCCGACTATTCGCCGCGGGAGGATTCGATCTTGTAAAATTCTCTTCTAACTCTCCAAAGTTTTTATCCACGATTCCTACAGCTCGTCGTGTTAAGGAACATGTGGAATTTAATCCCGATGAAAACCTGAAAATACTAGGACTTCATTGGATACCCGCTTCTGATCATTTCGTATTTGTCGTACACACCGACGAAAGAACTTGTACTAAACGAAATATTCTCTCGACGATTGCTCGTCTTTGGGATTTGATGGGTTTCGCCGCACCAGTTGTATTATGGGCTAAGCTGATAATTAAATCTCTATGGGAGTATAACCTGGATTGAGATGATACTCCTCCTGAAACAGTTGTCACACTTTGGCGACAGTTTAAAAAAGAATTGCCATTACTGCAATCTATTAAAATTCCTCGTTTTTTAGGAATCGAACCCCAGTGTATATTAACGCTTATCGGGTTTTCAGACGCGAGCGAACACGCATTTGGAGGTGTTATTTACCTACATGTTTACTGTCCGAATACTGATAAAACCACAATTAATTTATTATGTGCTAAATCTAAGGTCGCTCCGGCTAAGACGATTTCACTTGCGCGATTAGAACTATGTGGAGCGCTAGCACTTGCACGATTAATGCATACGGTCAGTAATACCTACACATCAAATTCGAAAGCTCATACGACTTTAGCTTTTTGCGACAGCACGGTTGCTCTAGCATGGATAAATTCACCGCCCGCAAAATGGCAGACTTTCGTTGCCAACCGTGTCTCACAAATACAAAACCATCTGGGGGCTGAATGCTTCCATTATATAAAAGGACAAGACAATCCCGCCGACTGCTTGTCGCGGGGTCTTACGCCCGCTCAACTGATCGACCATCCGTTATGGTTTAAAGGCCCCGTCTTTGCCCAATTACCTAAAAGTGATTGGCCTTTACAACGTTTTAATACGAAATCTGTAACTGATCCTCCCGAACGGAAAACAAAAATTTTGATGTCCGTTCAAGACATTGACCGCCTCAAAACAATTGCTCCTCCGTTATTGTGTGCACTAGCCTCTCGTGTTAGCTCATGGCCGAAATTAATCCGAATAGTAATTTATGTTCTTCGTTTTATCAAGAAATTACCACGAGCGTTCGAATTAAGCCATATCTTAGCTGCAGAAACCGCTGTTATTAAATCTATACAGGAAGAACACTTCTCCGAAGATATAAAGGCAGTCAAAGATGGGAAGAAGGTTCGGCGAGCGATCGTAAAACTGAATCCGTTTATCCATGACGGAATTCTAAGGATAGGAGGCAGATTGCGAAACGCAGAAACAGAATTTGACAGTCGGCATCCAATTCTATTACCCGCTCGTGATCATGTAGTCAATCTAATAATAGACTACTATCACATCAGAAACCTACATACGGGTCCTACGTTACTGATGTCGCTGCTAAGACAGAGATTTTGGATACTTTCTTCGCGCAATTTGGTTCGGAAACGTGTGCATCAGTGCAATACTTGCTTCAAAGTCAATCCCAAACCGCAATTCCCAATAATGGGAGATTTACCCGCATGCCGCGTCCGCGAAGCTAAGGCTTTTCTTCACACAGGGGTTGACTACGCGGGCCCGCTTCAAATAATTCCTTATAGACGTCGGGGGGTGCGAAGTCAAAAGGCATACATTTGCTTATTTATTTGCTTGGTGACCCGCGCAGTTCATATTGAACTCGCTTCAGATCTTTCCACCGAAGTCTTCCTCAACGCTTTTAAGCGTTTCCTTGCTCGTCGAGGTCCTGTGAGTATAATGTACTCCGATAACGGAACGAACTTTGTGGGAGCTAAATCCCATTTACGGTCTTTATTTGAACTTATAGAGTCACCCAATTACAAAAAGGAATTCTCAGACAATCTGTTGGAGAATCGAATTGAGTGGAAGATGAATCCACCGCAAGCTCCTCACTTTGGTGGGATCTGGGAAAGTAACATTAAATGCCTGAAAGGTTATTTAAATAAAATAGTAGGCACCTCTCTACTGACGTATGAAGAGATGCAAACAGTGCTTTCTCAGATTGAAGCAATTCTAAATTCACGCCCGCTATCTGTACTTAGTGTTAACGACGTTTCGGCTCCATTGCCGCTAACCCCCGCGCATTTTTTAACGCTCACTCCCTTAAAATCTTTACCCGCTGCTGAATTGTCAGACGAGCCAGTCAACTTGGTACAACGCAAACATCTTGTGGATCGTCTTGTTCAGACATTCTGGAACCGATGGCGAATTGAGTATTTGAATACTTTGCAAGCTCGCCAAAAATGGAATACAAATGCGAATCCGGTAACGACAGGCACGGTAGTAATGATTAAGAGTGACAACATCGCGCCACTTCAATGGCCTATTGGGGTAATAGTCAATGTCTACCCCGGGGCAGATGGAGTGATCCGCGTTGCGGATGTTAAAACTAACTCCGGAATATACCG
Organism: Limnephilus marmoratus; assembly: GCA_917880885.1. Taxonomy (NCBI): domain Eukaryota; kingdom Metazoa; phylum Arthropoda; class Insecta; order Trichoptera; family Limnephilidae; genus Limnephilus; species Limnephilus marmoratus. Next base: position 16,557,305 of record OU862933.1, read on the forward strand.
CAGGGCAGTCGTTAAACTCTGTCCCTTACCGTCACAATAGATTTAACAGAAGTTAGTTCATAATACTTTTATTCTTAAAATCAATTAGGTTAGTTTCATTGTTAAATAGGTACTAAACCTTACTTTTAGTTTTATCTACCGCATATTATCACATTGACATATCATAATTTTACGATTCCATATTTTATTTTTTAATTTTCTTGCTATATCGGTCAATTTGACCATTTGGTAAAAGCATTTATATAACTTAAATAAACATTTTTATAACTTTTACATAATTAATTGCATTCTACCGCGTGTTACAATTTTGTTTGCGCATTGAAACGTATTGGCACTCTTTTGGTTTATGGAAGTGGATTCTTTCATCCCCTTCCAGGCGGGGGGCATGGTTACGCACATACTAATACCTACACATACACATACCTACACAGCACGCATACATACTATCACTGCTTGGACTTGGTATTAATTATTGTTGCAAGTCCTTTTGTCCTACCTTTTCCCCCCTCGCTTACCCACAATCTTAATCAGTCTGCAATAAACTCCCGCGGAATATAGCCATCACTGTGCTCTGCTCACGAAAATCCGCTATTAAAATAACGCGCCGTGTACGTACTATAAATTAAACCAACTCCCGACTATCACTGTTTGTGTCAATTGGATGGATGAACGAACGCAGCATTGCCAGAATACAAGATCTTTACCTTTTTCCGGTGAGTCCTCTCCTTTTCTTTGCAACATGTATTTTTACCATTTTTAGGCAGTGATTAGTAACACAAAAACTCAAGGTCCTTCGCCAGTCATTTTTACAAAACACAAAATCACTCTCACAACATAAATAACCATACAACACATGATTCAGTAGGTTACGTTGGTTTAGTTTATGGGCTATTTTTCTTTTTTTTCATAACCTTTAATTACTTTTCAAAGAGGTATTGAAGTTACATGATTCTGAGTTGTCATAGAACCAAAGAAGTGCGCTTTAAAATGGGTAGTTAAATAAAAAATAAATAAAAAACAGTAACATTTAAGAGTTAGTTATAAAATCTCATTTAAAAATCGTTCGATTATGAGTATAAAAAATAATCATTACCTAGATACCGCAAAAATGTGTCGAAATCTTTCTTCCGAAATTATAATTTAGAAGACTTAAGTCGCCGCTACCCGAATTTCTACCGATTTCTTACATGTGTTTGAAGTTTTTAAGCTCTTAAAAAATACGTTTTTTTTAAGATAATATCTAGACGCGTTCCACGCCGAAACGCAAAATATATGAAATTCTCTGATGGAAAAAAATCGCAAAGTATGCTCCGAAAATTATTATAAACACGTTTGTTTCAGTTATTTTACAAGTTTTTAAATTCACGATGTTTCTTTAAATGTTACGCTTTCCATGAGATTTTTGCTCTATTTTAAACGAGTCGTGTTTTATTAAACATTTTAACAATTTTCGCATAGATTTTATCGCTTTAAAGGTTAGTGCGCTCATCGGACATTCTTAATTACATTTCTCACCATCTTTTCTTTTTGAGCGCCTTAATATACCTAAACCGAAGAGAAACGTGGGAAGACCCAGACTGAGGTGTGAAGACGAGGTAAGAGGGAATGCAGCACAGTTTCTCCAGATAACAAACTGGTGGTCAGCCAATGAGGACAAGAGGAGTTGGAGGCGAATGTTGCACGAGGCCAAGGCTCGATATGGGCTGAAGCGCGATCGGAGAGAGAGAGAATGTAGCTAAATCAAATGAAGATGTAAAAGAGGAAGATTGCGAAGTACTCAGATATTCAGATTTGGTTTCTGAACACGGCTTTTTTATTCTGAACTTTTGCCTTTCACCAGGGCGAAGCGGAGAGTATCTTCCACGATACTTCATAGGTATGTGGTACCTCGGCAATCCCACCTTGCGACAAAACAAAGTATTAGAATAATGTAATAAAAAAAACAAACAAATAAATAAAACAGTGGGTAAAGTCTGAAAACTTTATTTTTTTTTAAGAACATACGTAATATAATGCCAGTGAAGACTTTAAAAACTATATACTACGCGTTAGGCCAATCAATTATCACCCACGGTATGATCGGTTGGGGTGGTGCTGCGAAAACTAATATGAACCCTCTCAACAAAGCGCAAAAGGCCTTAATTAAAGTTAACACAAAAAACCTTTTAGATCGACAATACAGTTATTTAAAGACTTTGCTGTATTGAACATACAGCAACTGTACATTAAAATTATATCTATACATTACCAAAAAGACAAACTAAACCATCGTACTGCACAACACAATTATGTCACAAGACATAAACATCAACACATGATTCCGAAGACAAATACTACATATGGACAAAGACATTATCATAATCTGGCTCCAAAATTTTTTAATTTAATTGAAAAAGATGTTTAAGATATCCACATGACAAAAAATGCAAATCTAAAACACAAAATTCATAAGTGGATAATCAACAAAGGTATTGCATACTGCGGGAAGATAACTTGAACAATACAAAAATACACTCAACGCCTGTATTTTTTCTCTTATCCTCACAATTATTTTTGTGTTTCTAATTTGTTTCTTTCATATTTTTTTCTATTTTTCCATTTTTCTTGTCTCTTTTCATTTTCATTACTTTTATTGTTATTTTATTCTATTTATCTATTTAAATTAAAATCTTTTTATTTTTATCTTATTTTTCTTCAAAGATTAAGATAAACAAATTAGTTTAAATTCCTTCCACCTCGGAACAGGCTCAGCCTAGTGAGGTGGTATATACCAAAAAAATGTATATTGTATTTTGATATATTATATTGTAATATCTTGGTTAATAAATAATAAAAAAATTAAAAAAAATGTTGTTTAAAATAAATTTAATTAAAGATTTCCGACGATGTTTCGTTTTGTAAGCGTAATACACGATGGAAATTATAACCTATTTCAATCCAAATTACACAATTGGTACACTTAGCCAGTACTTGCGCCACAACAATATGTTCTAGTCGCAACTAGTTGAAACTGATGTCGTACAACTTGCACCACTTGTTTCCCAGTTTCAAGTTCATTTGTCGCGATGAAACATCGCCTTATCATATCACGTGACATTGCACAACGGAAACCTTAATTACTTGTACTTGTTCACGAGTTTCAGCTGTACTTAAATTGCACTTGCAATGTGCTTCGGAAAGTTGTAGTCTCCCCAGTGGAAGACGACAAGTCTAGGCGCAAATAAATATTATATCCTGCAAGCAATCGCTTTGGGATAATGCTTTGTGACATTTGAAGTAAACCATTGCAGCCCGGATAAAATGTGTAAGTTCTTGTACATTTAAAATATGTTTTGTTTAAAATTGAATTATCGTGCTTTCTCCATACAATCATAGATATTAATTTGAATGTCTATAATCACTTTATTTGATAAAATGCTGTAGATATGATAAGTTTACAACGGTTATAATAATTGAAAGACTGAAAAGAAACATTACATTCATTTAAAGGAGGGATCAGTCAGAAGCAGCAGAGCTCTGGAAAAGTTAACGCTAACGTCATAAATTAACATTATCTATATGTATATGCATAAAAAAAAAAAACAATGTAAATATACTTTTTATGGATAAATAAATAAATTTAAACAACTGGACAACTTTTTTTAGCTCGCAGTGTCGTTTTCATAATTTTAATATTATTGACGGTCTCCGTGATCGAGGTGTAAGGATCTCAACTACGAATCCGTAGTTAAGATGAATATATACGTGAAATCCTATTTAGATACTATTTTGATTAATCTTTACGACGAATCGGCTTACAGTATGAATATCAAAAAATATGCTACGGATAAATCAAAGCTTTTACTAGCGTTTCTATGTATTGGAATTTCAATAAATTTTTTATTTACGTAACAAAAAATATAAGCGTAAACCACCAAAAACAAATGTTTTTTCATGACTTAACTATGAAGTAATACAAGAATTTTTTTTTTTAAAATACCCCTTTATGGCTAAGACTGTTTTTGAGGTTTTCTATGTTCTAACTTTTTTTCGTTCTTATAAAATTATGCACAAAATAAATAAAAACCACTTTTTCGCTCACTAGCCTCTTGAAAAAAGACGCCCGATTTTGAAATTTTGCAGGCATGAGATTCGAAATATTTCTAGCGTTTATATTCCTCTTAAGCCGGGGTCAAATTCAGCGGCGTGCGTAAATTTAAGTGTGTTCATATTTATGTTAGCGTGTTATTATTTAATTTAATACGTTTGAAATAAAAGAGCTCCTAAAAATTATCTTACTTGTGGAATCTGTTCCTGAAGCGTCAACAATTCAAGAAAAATATGTGCCTTTTGTTCATCCAAGTCAAGAAAAATGACAACGAACTTTTGCATGAAATGTAAAAGAGCCATAAATATGTAGGACGCATAACATAAACATGTGTCGCAACTGTGTAGAACAATTTTTTTTTCATTATTGCGTGATCTCTTAAACCCAAAGAATGTTACTATTAAGTACTTCTAAAATAATAAAAGTTTTTATTATCTAATTTATTCCCGTTTTATTTCTTCGTCGTATTTTTTACGAATGTTTAGTAACAACGTCACTCATAGGATAGTTTATTAATCTTGGGTTAAGTATTAATTTATTAAAAATAATATAAAATAGTAATAAATTTGCGGTACGTTCCTGAGTAGAAGATATCTTTAGTGTCGCCCCGACCGCGACGCGACGCGAGACGAAGGACCACCATTCAGAATTAAAACGTTGCTTAAAATGGTTTTAGTCGTCTTTGACTACTCCATCTATTTCTCCTCCACACTACCTTCAGCCTCACAATATATTTTGTGCAGTATTAAAAAAAATGCATTCAGAAATATAACAGCTCACCATGTCGTTTGATCCACTGGGGAAGAAATAACAATATTTTATAACTGGATATCCGAAAACAAATATTTTAAATTGAAATTTCTCTTGCCAAGAAAGAATACGAAAGAAGAATTTGCACGTTGGATAAATAAATGTTGCTTGCATTATTTCATGAATGCAAATGCAAAAATGCACCGTTACCCGCATTATCATTTCCATATCTAAGTAATTGAAGTTGATAGGATGAAACCTTCATTCACTCATTTAAAAAAAAAAACTTGATTTGCGAATCATAAAATGTGCCTAATAGATTTTCAGTAAGTAGGAAGGTAACGGCTCGTAATCCGGATGTTCTTACGATTATAATTTCTACATTCTAATATCATCTAATTTATAATTGTTAAAGACCCTTTAATGAATAATATAATAATATATCGGTTAACCTCCTATACGTTGTATAAAAACCGTTCAAAATTTACACGTTGGATAAAAACAGTACAAATTAAGATTTGATTTGGTATCAATAAAACAAATTAACTCTATTTTTTTTAATCCGGCAACATCGCATTTACAGATAGTAGATAATTGCATTTTGACTTTTATTTAAGTCAAAAACTGGGGATGTACGGTTATACCAATATATAGTTATACCAATGACAACAACACACACACTCAGTGACAGTCAGACGATCTCTCATAACAAAGATAAAAAAATAAAATAAATCTAATTAGAACCCATAGCAAAATTGTAAAAAGCGCAGAAAATATTTAACGTACTACCACGCGTGCCTACGCTTATTTTTGTATTAAAAAAAGTGATTCCGTTGCCAAAATCCATAATTATTCATAGTTGGTAATCTCAAGTGAATACAGTGAAATACAATAATTAACTAACAACAAATCACTATTATAATTGTACCTGTGTAAATCTCTAATAAAAAACAATAACTAAGTGAATTACAAAATAAATCTAGTGATTCGAGATTAATTGTACAAAAAAAACAATTTACTAAGTGAAGAAACGTACATTCCAGTGACATTAAGTTCGGTACAATATAATTCATAATTACATCAAGAGAACTTTACAGTTTATATTGTGATTAAAAGGCACCTACGGACATACCCGGAGTGGACCAGTGGTTAGCGTGTTTGACTCTAGTTCTGCTGGCGTCAGTTCGAAACCGAGTACCTCCAGAAATTTTTGTTATTTCTTCTTTTATTATTAATTAATCCTTTTATTAATATAATTTGAAATAACGATTAGCATCATCTGTCCACATATCTCAAAATCAAAAATCAAAATGAGCAGACAACGAAAACCGGCGTCATCTGGCGACGCAGACGAAAATGACGCACCTTTAATCAAGACTGCCTCTATACCAAAAATCAAGGATACCCCACAGAATACAAATACTAGTGACGCATCAAAATCTAATGAAGATAGTAATTTCCTCTACGAGCGCCTTACAAAACACTTCGATGCTAAAATTACTGAAATAAAAAAAATGTTTACAGATGAAATCAATGACCTGAAGAGATCAAGTGATTTTATCTGCAACCAATACGAAGATATGCTATCAAGATTCAAAAAAATGGAAGACCTTCACAAGGAAACAAAATTTCTACGCGAAGAGAACGAAAATCAAAATATTAGAATCTCTTCTCTGGAATGTCGTATAGCTGAAATAGAGCAGGAGAAGCTCTCTGATAGCTTAGAGATGGCGGGTGTAAAGTTGCAGCCGGGAAAACCACCTGTGGAAGCGGTACTTCGGTTAGCCAGCTCCCTGGGAATACCCCTACTACCACAGGACTTACGACTGGTAACCACAACACAGGACCGGAGACACAATACCTCGGATAAACTCCGTGCTGCCTTCCATAGCTTAAAAACAAGGGACTCCTTCTTAACGCTCAAAAACGCGGCTAAATCATTAAGTTCAAACTCTCCCATATACATAAGTGAAGTGCTAACACCATACTACAAAGAATTACTGTGGAAAACAAAGCAAACAGCAAAAGATAAAAAGTTCCAATTTGTATGATTTAAAACCGGCAAACTACTAGTCAGGAAAGGACCAGGGGAAAAAACTGTACAAATAAAACATGAAAATGATAACATAACAACACTATCCTGATTTACAAAACACCATGGCTGATCTTCTCTCAATTAATTTTAATAGTTCTCATCAACATCATACAACCAATGACACTAAACTATGTGATTCTATTTTTAACAATCCAGGCTCTCTTACACTACTTAACCAAAATATAAGATCACTAAATCATAACTATGACGAACTTGACATTCTCTTAAACAACTTTAAAACAGATTTCAAAATTATAATCCTAACGGAATGCTGGATATCAACAACTTTTACAACAAAACATAAAAAAAATTATACTGCGTATCACACATTAAAAAATAATAATCAAAATGATGGGATTGTTGTATACATACATGATAGTCTAAACGTGTCTGTTTCAGAAATCGACTTGATAAATAATAACTGTCTACAAATAATCATCGACTCAGATACGTGTGCCCTCGCCATATATAGATCACCATCCACACATAACATTACACCATTTATAATAGCTCTGGATTCTCACCTAAAAAAACTCACTTCATACAAAAACATCATCATAGCTGGTGATCTAAACATAAACATACTTCCTAATGGTCACCCTCAAAATATTGATTACCAACTGATGCTTCTGGAACATGGCATTATAAGCACCATTAACACTCCTACCAGAGTAACCAAAGATTCAGAATCATGTATAGATCACTTTATGGTTAAATCAAAAAGTCAAATATGTAGTGCTGTAAACGAATCCACAATCACAGATCACTACACTACTATGATAGGCCTGACTTCGCCAACTAGAAACTCAACTTTCCAAAATAACACTGAAAAAAAAATAATTGATTACGTCAATCTAAATCAATGTTTAGAAAAACAAACTTGGGAATATCTTACAAAATTTAACTCGGCAGAAGAGGCCTGGAATTTCTTCATAACACATCTACAAATTCTCATTACCCAAAATACCAAAACAATATACATACCTATCCCACACCGCAAAGTAAGACTTAAAAAATGGATTACCCAAAGCATTATAAATAGTATTAAAAAAAGGGACAAACTACACAAACAAATTAAACTGAACCCTTATGACACTCCTCTTTATTTCTTCTACAAAAGGTACAAAAATATTTGTTCTCTAATAATACGAAAAGCAAAAGAATCATATTATCGAAACAAACTTATAGCAGCAAACTATGACCCTAGAAGCGTATGGTCAATTTTGAGGGAAAGTACGCATTCACAGAAGAACAAAGAGGATACCATAAAAAAATTACTTATTGATAATGAAGAAATTCACTTCCATGACAATCCTACACTTATCCTCAATTACATTAACAAGCACTACACTAATATAGGAGCTAGCCTAGCTGAAAACATCAAAAAATCACAGCCTCTCCAAGATATTCAGGAATCCCAAAACACTGCCACTAACAACAGCAATGAAAATAGCAACAGACACTTCAAATTACAAAATATTTCACTAGAAGACACCAATAAAATAATTCAATCACTAAAGAATAACACAACAACGGGACCCAATGGTGTGGTGTGGAACAATCTTAACAGTAAGCCAACAACTACTCCAACCACTCACATACTTAATTAATCTTAGTCTAAAAGAAGGAATTTTTCCTAGCTTACTAAAAAAAGGTCTTGTCATTCCAATTTTTAAATCAGGACAAAAAAATAACATAAACAACTACAGACCCATTACGCTACTAAATACCTTTTCAAAAATTCTGGAAAAAACTATTAAGAAACAGCTTCAACACTATCTGGAAACCAAACAATTACTATCGATGAACCAACATGGATTCAGGAAAAACAGAAGCACAGAACATGCAATAGCTACTGTAACGGACTTCATTACACGTAATCTTGATGCTAAAAAAAAAGTTATTTCAATTTTTTTAGACCTATGTGAAGCCTTCGACCTCTCACACGAAAAACTTTTAAATAAGTTAAAAAACATTGGAATTAACGGAGTAGAATTCGACTTAATCAAAAGCTTCATGTCTGACCGAACTCAACAAGTTAAAATTGATAACAAGATAAGTGAACCACTTTTAATTACGTACGGAGTCCCACAGGGGAGTGTACTTGGCCCTTTATTATTCCTCATCTACATAAACGATCTGTGTGATATTGAAATTGAAGGTAAAATCGTGACCTTCGCTGACGATACAGTTCTTCTCTGTCAAGCAGCCACGTGGAAAGATGTCTTCATAATAGCTGAAAAAAGTTTGTCAATTGTCAAAAAATGGCTAAACAGTAATACTCTTACCGTTAATACAATTAAAACAAAATACATCACACATAGTATTACACAAAGAAGTCAACCTCCATCAAACATAGACCTGTTTCTGCATGACTGTGAACAAACTTCATCCAATTGTCAATGCAAGCATATAGAAAGGGTCAAACAAACAAAATACCTAGGGGTTATTATTGATACACACTTACGCTGGACTGACAACATAACTTTCATCACAAACAAACTAAAAGGAGTCATGTACCTAATAAAATTGATTAAAAACATTTTTCCACTGACAATACTCAGATCCATATACTTTGCCCTTTGTCAATCCATTGCCACATATGGAATACTGGCTTGGGGAAGTGCTACAAATATAGCAATTGACCCAATTCAAAAGATACAAAAGGCGATAATTAAACTAATCCTTCAAGTGCCTTTCTACATACATTCAAGCGAAATATACAAAACATTAGAAGTCATGTCAATAAAACAACTTTATGCCAAATCTGCTCTGCTATACTCCTCCAAAACAAACTCCATATTCCAATCCAACCAAAAACAATAATAAAAACCCGGTCCAACAAATATAACCCTGAACATACCGATAACACACACCACTCACGGACAAAGACATTTTCAGTATTATGCAACCAAACTTTTTAATTATATGCCCATTACTCTGAAATAACTCCTAACTGCAAATACATCTACCAACATTCACAAAAAACATATCACAGCCTGGATCAAAAATCAAGATATTCACTTTATACAAAATACTTTAATCCCTAACCAAACTTAACCAAACTATAAAATAAATAAACATGTCTTTCAAGAATTTACCAACTATTCATGTGTACATATATATACCTTATACGTATTTTTTTTTCTTCTAAATATTCAATGTGCAATTATCATTAAAATGTAAAAAAAGAAGATAAAAAAACTAACTTTCTACTACAACACATAAATACCTGTACTTGTCACACTTAATCATAAACACGTAAACACCTCAGCACAGGTTCTCCTAGTGAGGTGTTCACGAAACATACAATATTACCAACCAACAGTTTCACCTTCTCAAACCTACCTTACACCCAACATAATGAAATGAAATATAAATATGTAAAAACTTTTTTTTCAAAATATATTATGTAAAGATTTTTATAATAAGGTAAAAACTGTAATATATATAGATATAAATAAATAAACAAATAAATAAATAAACCAATATTCAAATTGATGTTATAATAAAACACATAAAACTATTGTCATGTCAGTATCAAAAATTGAATTTTTCAAATTGAATCAAATTTAATTGAATTAAATTTTATAAGAATTTCATAATTTGATATCATAAATGCCTAATGCGTTTGTCCTAGAAATAAACATTTTAAGATGTCCATGCGTTCAATATGTCAGTTTTTTGTTTGCAGGTGTGTTTTTCTGACAATTAAAATAACTTTTTAAAAATATATATTTTTTATTATGATATGAAAGATGTAAAAAGTGAATTTTCTTGCAAATTCCTTAAATAAAAGGACCGTGTTTTTTTTTGATTTCTCAAATTTTTCGACCTTTCATAAAAAAATGTTTGTAGTAGGTACCTTTAAACCAAAATATTGCAATTTTTTTAAATATGTCACAAATACAAATCTAATAGAAATATTATCTAATAGATAATTTTATCTAGTTTCTTAAATGGTATTTGTTTTCACGACATCTTCAAAGGGAAAAAATACTATATTATGGGACGTTTAAAATATCTTTCAAATTCGATGAGAAATTATTATTAACCTTTTGTGCAACAGATAGAAAACCCTCTTTAACTGGATAAGCAACGTATTCTTTCTATGAACTATTTTAGGTCAGTTTCTATTTTAATTTTAATTTTATTAGTAAGATAATTCTATTAGTAGGTATTTCTATTTCACATATACGGTTTATCAATAATTGTATAAAATTTTTACAACGTTTATGGCTGCATTTTTAGGTAAGGCTGAAAGTGTTAACAGAAGTGTTAACTTACAGCTGTGAGAACAGCTAGAAAAGAAAAATATATGATACTAGCTGGTTCCCGGCATGCTTTGCCATTTAATAAAGAAATTGTTTCGCCCTGCGTGTCCATTCCCATTCGTCCCGTTCCCCTTCCGCCTCCCCTTCCCCTCCCCTTCCCTTCTCACGTTCCCACTCCGATTCCTCCACCTTCCCTCTCCCCACTCCACTCCCCCCTTACCCTTCCCGCGAACCCCCCTCCCGAGTTCCCTTCCGCCCTCCCAGGTTCCCCTCCCCCATACCGCATTCCATACATTCATTCCCGGTACATTTAGTTTTCAAAAAGCTCGCGTGCCAACTATGCAATTTTTTTATATAAATTTCATAATGCCAGATCTCGTATATGTTATTCTGATATATGTATATTATTGTAAAGTTTCATTAAAATCCATTCAGTAGTTTTTGCGTGAAAGAGTAACAAACATACATCCTTACAAACTTTCGCCTTTGTAATATTAGGAAGATATTATGAAATATATGATTTTTGTTTTCATTTTATGTTTTAATTAGGTGCCTACCTAACATGTAAACATGTTTTTTTCTTTTATTAGTTGTTTATGTAATATGGCAGACTGGGATTGCACTACCCTCCCAGTCCTGCTGGAATAAAAACTTACAATAAATAAAATTAAAAAAATTAAATTACCGAACTATAAGAAGAAAAAGAAATTCTATCGCTGTTTCCGAGAAATACAAGTTTTTATACGAACACAATAGGCAAATGTTGATTAATTTTACAAAAGCAGTTCTACAAGATACTAATCTTTGTTATTTACATATATAAACCAACCAATGTTTATAAACCAGCAAAAAAGAGACCAAAACGAAAATAGTGCTAGTAACAAATCGTAAGTGCCGTAAATTTATTAAAATTGTAAAAATATGACAATTTTGATCTACCCTCAATCAACAGAAATGCAAAGAAATATGTTAATTTAGGATAGCAGAGATTTATATCATTGAATAATTAATATAAAACCCAGAATTTTATGCCGTTATTAGGTGTTATCATTTAAATTTTATTCGTATTTAATATTTGGGTTGCCTCTGAGTATACGTAAGCACCAAAGATATTGAAATATAATGTATTTATTATATTTCAATATCTTTGGTAAGGACTATTGGAAATTGAATTTTCTAAGTATTGATCAGTCGCGGGAAATTCAATACGCGGATACCATCATTGGCTTTAATCATTTATAGAACGACTAATCAATGGATTCTGAGAAATTGGAGTTGGAGCCGATCAGTCTCGAAGTTGTAGACCGAAAAACGAAACCGATCGAGCGGAAAAATACGACGTTCTTGGTACAGATGGTACGTTACGAAAATCTAATAAGAATTTTTTTTAAGCATCGTGCTAGAATCAAGAAAGTTATAACATACTTTATCCTCGTCAAAAGGTTGCATGTACGCAGGTTGAGTAAACGATGCACCGGAGCAGGAGTGCTCCAGGCTGGGATATTCATGTAATTCTATCGTATTGAATATCACGATCTGTGAATAGGTTGATCTGTAGGTTAAGCATGGACGATCGATAAAGCCCTATATCAATACGATATTGACTAAATCCGTCATCTATGGTCAGTTATCAATATTTGCGATAACGGTCAAGAATTGGTCCTACCAATGATTGATCAATTTTAGCCCTGTCCCATAGTATCAGATAAGCTTTGGTTATTTATCCACAATACACGCATTTATTTGGATAATGCCATTTGGGCGCCAGTTCAAATAGAACAAAATATTAAATGGTAAATCAATAAACTCAAAACTAACCGAAGTTTTACTCACAGGTAATGACGATTTCACCGAAGTATGTGTCTTCTCTCGTCGAAACAAACATCCTGACTCTCTGGCTTCCTCCTTGGAACTGTTGATGAACAATTCTCTTGTTCTCGTATTATGTTTTGGGCAACAAAAGAAAAGCAGGATTCCATTTGTTCAAAGTTATTGGTCTCAAAGTTACTATCACTGCTTGGACTTGGTTTTAATTATTGTTGCAAGTCCTTTTGTCCTTATTCCCCCAATCGCTTACCCGCCAATCTTACCCAGTCTGCAATAAACTCCCGCTGCATATAGCCATCACTGTGCTCTGCTCACGAAAAATCCGCTATCAAAATAATTGCGCCGTGTACCTACTATAAAATAACGAACATTTACGCCTATTGTGATTGTGCCTCTTGGATGGGAAAGGAATCATACAAGTGCTTTACCCTTTTCCGGTGAGTCCTCTCCTTTTCTTTGCAACATGTATTTTTACCATTTTTAGGCAGTAATTAGTAACACAAAATTCAAGGTCCTTCGCCAGTCATTTTACAAAAAACACATAATCCACTCTCACCACATAAATAACCATACATTTTTGATCTTAGCGAGCCGGATATATATTTTTGAACCACAATATTAATAAAAACCATAGAGCAGAGTGAGATTACGTTTTATAACATCGCACAAAACGCATTAACGGTTTGATATACCTACATGAGTAATTTGTTTTCTATACTTGTTTCATTACGTTGGAAATAACATATTTACCCGCTGTTAGAATAAATAAATACGAGGCATCCTTTTGATATTTATTTCTGATAACTTATGTAGTTGTATTTTGCCGATAAAATCGCATTTACCTACCTTATAAATAGTACGATTATTTCTTAATATTTGTATTGTTTTATTATTGGATAGCATTACAAAACAAAATAATATTATGATTGCAGTATTTATAATTTGTTAATGATAATAAACGCAATAAATAACTGTCATTACCTGCACAGTTCATGGCGTATCTGTTAACCTTTACACCGCCGAACAATCAATTTAACCCAGTGCGCGGATAACAGTGAATTAATTGAATAAATTAAATATTAATTAATTAATTCCGCATAAATAATACAGAATCATCATACCTTATACCCTTTAACCGCATTCCGCATACCGCATACCCCTTACCTCAAACCGCATACATCATACCGCATACCCTTTAACCTCATACCGCATTCCACATACCGCATACCTTTTAACCGCTTTTTAGTTGTTTTACGTTTCATATTTTGTAAATATAACCGGAATAAAGAAAATGGCTACGAGCGCATCATCCGGATCGTCTCGGGATGAAAGACGTCTCAAACGTTTAAATGCTAAACTAGCCGCTAGTTTTGCGAGCCTACAGCGGCGGCGACAGTTCCTTCGATATAGAAACCCTCACTCCTATAATGAAAAATATTAGTTATATCACAGGAACCCTTGGAAAAAGTAAAATCACTAAGGAAGACAGGACGTCCATTCTCGACCACCTGGATGATATCAAAAAGAACTTAATTGCCGTAGCAGTCTCACATGCAGCGGCTATAGCCCGCGCGCAAGCTTTCTCAGAGATCATACAGGTACAAAAAAGTCTAACGGACAAAATTGATACTCTCATAAACAGAACCCCCCTTGTCAACCAACAGGATCCATTAGTAAAATCATATGCCAGTGCGGCCTCAAAGGCCCCCGCCTCCCAGACGCTTGTCGTCAACGGATCGGAGAGAAGGGTGCCGCCGCTGCAGCCAACGGTATTGTTTTACCCAACCGTGCCAGAGGGTAAAACTTCTGAGGACACCCAAAAGAGCCTCATGAAGGTCCTGGATCCATCCAAGGACGGATTCCAGGCTGTCAGAACGAGAAAAATTAAAGGTGCGGGAGTATTGCTGCAGACCTCTAGCACGGGCGGGTTAGATAATATAAAAAAAGCGGCTGCAAAAATCGAGGCTAGTGGTTTCAAGATGGTGCACCCTCAAGGGAACCTCCCGAGGATAGTGATTTACGATGTGCCTAAGGCAGACTCAAATGGTGACCAAACCCTTTTTGAGGAAATTTTTATTAACAATATTTCAGGTAAAACAAACCTTTCTAAGGAGGATCACCTTAGAACCATGCGACGAGTCTCACTCTTTGGAAAAAGGGAAGGCAACACAATGAATATGATTGTGACCTGCCACCCGGAGAGCAGGAAAATTCTCATAGACAGCGGGCTTTGCTTCCTTGGTTGGACCGCCTGCCGCGTCCGCGACTTCTTGGGAGCAACTAGATGTTTCAAATGCCACCTATATGGCCACGTTAGTAAATTTTGTACTATGACCACCACCACCTGCCGCCACTGTGCCGAGAATGGTCATGACATGGAGAATTGCCCCAGGAAGGAGGCTCCTGCTGTCTGTGCGACCTGCAAGCGGTTCGGGAAACCATCTGCTCACTCCACCGGTGACAGGTCCTGTCCGGCCCATCAAGCTGCTATAGAAGCCCAAATGAGACGAACTGATTATGGCCACTAAAGACACCCTTACCATAGGTCATGTCAACTTGCAGAGATCCCGACTGGCCACGATCGAGGCGCTGCGGGTCATGACTGACCTACACATCGACATCTTGCTAATCCAGGAGCAATACACTTGGAAAGGTAAAACGCCTACTATTAGTCCGGGAGCGGTGCTCGAAGTAGGTAGCTCCCCGGGGGCGGGTATTCTGGTTAACACTTTGTTGGTCAGCCCCCTCCTTCTTGAGGGGCTATCGAACGAGTATCAAACCTGCGTAACGTTTAACTTTGGCTCAACCGAGATCGTTATGATCTCGGTTTATTTTAAATACGGGAACCCTGTCGGACCACATATCTTGAGCCTGACGCGTGCCCTAAACGCGCTTAAAGGTCGTAACATAGTTATAGGAGGAGACTTTAACGCTCGCTCGCCTTTGTGGTATGACAATAGAGGAATTCGGACGGAACGCTCAGACGCCGTCGAAGACCTTATTGCTGCGCAAGGTCTATTTATTTTAAATGAGCCAGGTAGACTACCTACCTTCTCTGGCACCCAAGGCGAGAGCAACATAGATCTAACTCTTTGCTCTGGATCAGTTGCGGCCAAGATATCTGAGTGGATGGTTCATGATCGTGCGATTGCCTCCGACCATAGGCTAATTACATTTACAGTGGGTGTCAAGAAGACCGAAATTCCAAGATCCTCCTGGAACTTCAAAACCACACAGGCGAACTGGGATAGCTTTGGGGAAGCGCTACGAGATACTTTAAGGGGATTTCATGACGTAGCTGCTAGAGATCCGGACAATTTGGGGAACTTTTTCAATGCGGCCGTGGTATCAGCTGCAGATCGTTCCTTGGGAAGATCAAACCCAAAGAAGATCATAAGAACGCCGTGGTGGTCGAGTGAGCTGACTTCAATGAAGGGAGCCTACAAGAGGGCTCACAGGGCCCTGAGTCTGTCCAAGCAGGGTAGATGTACGGTGGAGGAGACATCTGCCCTTCTGAGCACTCTCAGATCAGCCCGAAATGCCTTCAAGTCGGCTGTACTCTCGGCGAAACGAGCTGCATGGCATAATTGGGTTAAATATGTGGGTAACGCCAACTCGTGGGAAATCCACAGCGCTATTGCAAAAACGGGTAAAGGTTCTGACCGATTGAACCGATCGAAAACGCAATTGCCACTGTAACCGAATTTATTACGCATAACCTAGATGCTAAAAAAAAGTCATATCAATTTATCTAGACTTATGTAAAGCTTTTGACACAATTTCTCACGAAAAACTCTTCAAAAAACTAATAAACGTCGGTGTAAGTGGCACAGAACTAGACTTACTAAAAAGCTTCATGTCGGGTAGAATGCAACAGGTCAAAATTAACAATATGTTAAGCGAGCCACTTCTATGTAGGTATGGAGTACCACAGGGAAGCGTTCTTGGTCCCCTAATGTTCCTTATTTACATTAACGACCTGTGTGACATTGATATCGACGGTCAAATCGTAACATTTGCTGACGATACAGTACTTCTCTGCCAGGCAGAAACATGGAATGAGGTATATTCAAAGGCCGAAAAAAGTTTATTGGTAGTTAAAAATTGGCTAAACGATAACATTCTTACCCTAAACACTACAAAAACCAATTATATTACACACAGCATCACACAAAGAGGCCAACCTTCACCGTATACTGACCTTATATTACACAACTGCGGACAAACTTCTCCCACCTGTCAATGCGAGCGTATTGAAAGGGTTAAGCACACAAAATACCTAGGAGTTATAATAGATGCCAACTTACGCTGGACTGACCACATAGCTTATATCACAAGCAAACTCAAACGAGTCATGCATCTCTTAAATTCAATTAAAAACATATTTCCAAGGACAATCCTCAGGACCATATTCTTTGCACTTTGTCAATCCATTATCTCATACGGCATACTGGCTTGGGGAAGTGCAACGAATGTAGCTTTAGACCCTTTAGTAAAAATTCAAAAGGCAATAATTAAACTCATCCTCCAAGTACCGTTCCTTACAAACACGAAGGTAATTTACGAAACACTGGACGTCATGACAATAAGACAACTCTATGCCAAATCTGTACTAATATACTTCTTCCAACATGAACTCCACATTCCAATGCAACCACAATTAGCGATTAAAACCAGGGCCTCTATAAAAAAAACCATAAATATCCCAATAACTCATACCTCACACGGACAGAGAAACTTTAAGTACTATGCAACCAAACTTTATAACTGCATGCCCAATACACTGAAGCAACTATTAACTTCAAATACATCAACAATCCATCACAAAAAACTAATCAAAGACTGGATCAAACAACAAGGTATTCTCTTTATTCAAAATATTATAACACCTAACCAAACATGACCCAACCCAAACTTAAAAAAAATTAAAAAATAAAATTGTTTCGGGACACAAAAAAGTACCACAATATTATTTAATACTAGTGGCGGGAGGTCTGTAGAAAAATTATACTTAATTGTATATCAAGTATTTTTTTTATCTTATACATATTCTAGATATCCTGAAATAACCTGTATATAGATCCTTACTAATATTTAATTTATGTATAGGATACTGCCGTCATGGATCGACCCACGGTGCCCCTCTTGACAAAATCAAGGAGGATACTGTGCTTCGACTCTTACCGACAGAAGAGCACTTATCCTAAAAATGGGAACACCTCAGCACAGGTTCGCCTAGTGAGGTGTTCACAAAACACTACTTTTAACCAATTTACATACAGTTACAGATCAATAACATTTTTCTTATTTTTTATTATACTGAAACTTATTATTTATGTACTTAAACCAATGTAATAATCTGTTAAGTGTATGTTTGCGAATAGAAATAAATAAATAAAATAAATAAAATAAGATTTCTAACAAGCGTCATTATTGAAAATAATGAGAGGAATGTTGAGACTGCTGACGTGGCCTCCACTCTCGAAACACTTCTCGAAAAATTAGTTCCTTTAGATTCAGTCATTGGGGAAAGCGACCACCACCGACAGATTCGAAATCTTTCACGGCTTCTTCCTAGAAACCTCTCCCAGGAGGACCAGATTACACCTGTAAGTAAAGCGGAATTGGAGGTAATAATTAAGGGCTTAGGTTCTAAGAAGGCACCTGGCTTTGACAAATTGAATGGAGTAATAGTGAAGAAAGTATGGGTCCATGCCAAGGAGGAGCTCTTCCAAGTCATGGATACGTGTCTGCGAAGAGGGGTTTTCCCCACAGAGTGGAAGAAAGGGGTGCTCCGTATTATACCCAAGGGAAACGATAAGCCAAAGACGGATATCAAGGCCTATAGACCTATTACGCTGCTTCCTGTTCTGGAGAAGATTCTAGAAAAAATTATACGAAACCGCCTATACCAAACCCTGTCTCCAGCGGACGACTGTCAATTTGGCTTCGTCCCGGGTAAATCCACGGAGCACGCCATCAAGTTTGCGCTTGAATGGGTGAGGGTTTGTCCAAAGAGGTACGTGATTGGAGTCTTCTTAGACATCACTGGTGCCTTTGATCATGCGTGGTGGCCGATGATACTGTCGAAATTAAAAAACCGTAACTGCCCTCGTAAGTTGTTTAAGATAGTCTCTGACTATCTCAACAACAGAAGTATCTCCTTAACATATGGTGATATCACCATCAACCGGGAAGTGAATATGGGTTGCCCACAAGGCTCGGTCCTTGGCCCAGAATTTTGGAATATACTCTTCGACGATTCCTCCAGGCTGCCCTTGCCTGAAGGATGTATCTCGGTCGACTACGCTGATGACAAATTATTACTGGTCTCGGGGAACAGCAGGAGAGAAGTAGAAAGCAAAGCTGAAGAAGGTTTGAGAGTAATACTTGAGTGGGGTAAAAGAAACAGGCTGAATTTCGCTCCCCAAAAGACCATGGGTCTCCTTATGAAGGGCTTCCTCGATAGAGGAAGAAATCCTACTATAAAAATGGGAGACTCCAACATCCGATTTGTGGAAAATGCAAGATACCTAGGCGTTATCTTGGATCGCTCTTCATCTTTCCTGGCGCATGTCAAGAGTGTATCCAGCAGGGCCCAGGCCCTGTTCATGAAACTGAGAAGAATCTCAACTGCGGAGTGGGGATTACGCTCTCCGGCACTTCGCCTACTGTATAGGGGAGCGTACGTGGCACAAGTCACGTACGCGGCTTCTGTATGGGAGCATCGCCTAGACAACGTACTGATCCACTCAGCACTTAAGCGGGGCCAGCGAACTCCCCTGCTGGCGCTCTCGGGCGCTTACAGGACTGTAGCTTCGGACGCATTGCCGGTTCTGGCCGGTATTTTGCCCATTGATCTAGAAATAAGGGAAGTGTTAACTAAGAAAAAACTAATTAGAGGAAGGTCAGCCGTCCATCTTGGAGTTGAACTAACACTAGGTGGGGCAGTACCTCTCCCTCGACTGCTGAAAGAGATGCGTGAACTCACTCTTAATGAATGGCAAAAACGTTGGGATAGATCGAATACGGGCAGATGGACTTTCTCCTTCTTCCCGTCAGTTAAAGCCAGAATGGAAGGGGCGTTCATCAAATTGGATCATCACTTAACACAAATTCTTTCAGGTCATGGAGAATTCAGGGGAAGACTGCACAGCCTGACCCTGTCTCCCCATCCAAACTGTGCGTGTGGTGACACAAACCAAACAGCCGAGCACATTCTGTGGCACTGTGAGATTTTGACGGACGCAAGAGATGAAATGTTGGAAGGTCTGAAAGTAACTACGAGACCAGCATGAAATGCAGATCTCGTGTCGAATAAGGAGAATCTCGAATGCCTGAGGAAATTTACAAGGATCTGGGTTGAGCGATGGCCTGAACTTAGAGTCGATGATTAAATTTAACTTCATTGTGTGTTTAGGATCCAGGTGTAATTGCTCCTGGAATCCATGGTCACCCTTTTATTATACTTCTACTACTACTATTGCCCGGATTTTTATTATTTCGCACTGAAACTGTTTATTCATGTATTTATGTATCATGCTTTCTTAGGTACTACCTTCAACAACCTCTTTAACATCTAAAATTTGTCTCTATTTCTTGCTTTTTAATCATTGTTTTCTCTCTCTTAACTTGATATTATTAATAACCTTACCCGTATATACTACACTTGCTACTTTCATTTTATTCTTTTTTTCTAAATCTAAGCTATATTTCAATCAAGTTTTGCGTGTCTGGACTTGCATAAGTAAGGAGCCGGATCGTAAGGAGCCGGAACGGAACTATCACTTAATCATTTTGTATTGTCTTACACCCCATCAAGGGGGTGGACTAGACCTATGACCGTGCATCAACTGAGGAGATGACTCCCAAGGCAGCGGTTGCATAACCCGCCCGCGCCTCCCCCGTCGCCATGAGCGGGCCTGAAGACCAACCGTTGCGGACCGGTGCCCTTCCGCCCTGCCTCCGGTGACCCGATGCTCACTTTTATCCCTAGGGTCTTCAGGTCTTTCACTCTTTAATTCCAACACTTTCTTCGAGGGCGTACCGGGAAGCCGGCTTAGGGGCGCGGACATCGAGTCCCGCTTGCGACTGGACTGATGGCTCCGCTTATCCTCGGCGGGACTGCCGGACGACTGCAACTCAGTTGCTTTGGTTAGGTCGTACAATCTCATCATAATAATGTTTTTTTTTTTTTTTTTCTAGTAACCTTTCCTCTTTTCTATTAATAAACTTTGTTTTCAGCTATATCCAGTGGCGGAGATGAGACGTGATACTGTGAAATAAATAACTAACACCATGTACGCACTCGCATACTGCCTGCTAACAATGTATGCCCGGACATTGGAGGTCTAGAGTCATTTTAATAAAAAAAATAGCTTCTTTATAAATAAAAAATTAGAGTCCTGACGTGTACGGTGAAGGAGGAAACCATCTGTTTCGCCGTGGGAAAGTGGTGGGGAACCTCCAGTCGGTGTATGACAAGATAAGGAAAGCTTCGGAAAGCATTTACGATCGCCAATCTTTTTTATCAGGTGCAACTACTGTTGAAAAAATTCGTTCTGAATTTATAACAATCTTAGATGAAAAGGTGGATTGCGAACTGGAATTGAATCCGGAAGCAATCGCTGAATATACTCAATTAAATGCATTTGAAGAACTCTTCGGTGTTATTAAATATACAGAAGCAAATATGCTGTCGAATCCGGTTGCGAAACCTCGCCGTCAAATTAAGCTACCTGCATTGGAAATAGCGTGCTTTAGCGGGAATCTGGATAGTTGGTCTCTTTTTTATGAAACATATAATTCAGTTATACATTTGAATGATTCTCTGGATGATACGGAAAAAATGCAGTATCTGATGTCTAAATTAACCGGAAAAGCATTAAGTATTTGCAAAGCTATTACGCCTACGGGTACAAATTATCAAGTTATCTGGGACGCATTGTGTACTAAGTATAATGATCAACGCGTTCTTGCTGAATTATACTTTGACCGATTGCTGAAATTACCTCCAGTTAACTCGGCCACGCCCGCTTCTTTAGAGAATTTTGCAGATGCATACTCCGCGAACATCGCCGCGCTGAAGCAATTGAAAATAAAAGACCTCGCAGAATTATATTGTGGCAACTGGGTCTTAAACGTCTTGACATAGAAACTGTAAAGGCTTTTGAATCTTCTATTAAAAATAATGAAAATCTAACGTCCAGCGCGGAACTAATCGACTTCGTAAGAGTACAGCAAGGAATTCTTAATCGCGCACAAATCACGCAACCGACATCGAGCCGTCTTGGCTCAAATAATAATTATACCGCTAAACCGCAAAAAACTAATTCCGCAAAGGCATTTATTAATGTCGAAAAAATCGATAATCACTCCATCGAAATTTGTTTTTGCTGTCAAAAGGGATCGCACCCTTTATACCAATGTTCTAAATTCACAAGTCTAGAACCACGCGAGCGATTTAACTGTATTAAGTCATCAAAGATTCGAGTTTGTGTGAACTGCCTCAGTACTAGGCACACCACGAAAGCTTGTAAATCGAAGACTACATGCAAAACATGCGCGCTCAACCATCATAGTTTGTTGCATTTCAAACAAACTGATGGGCCAAAGTCACAAACGGACCCAATACCATCTCCCGCGTCACAAACGGATGCCGATAATGATAACTTAAATTCTTCGAATCCGGTTTCGTTATGCGTGACAAATTCATGCTCAAGTGCAAATACTACTGCACTATTAGGAACGGCTGTTTGCACTACCAGAGACGCTAAGGGCCAGGTACAGACGATACGGGCTCTAATAGATAGCGGCTCCCAATGGGACATAATTACGCGCAAATGCTGTTCACGCTTGAATCTTACGGTGCGGTCATCTCCAAGTACTTACGTCACGGGAATAGGTGACGTAAGAAATGTGACAAATGGCGTAACTTGCTTAAAATTACTCTCCCGCTATGACATCACTCAGTCGTATACGATTAAACCATATGTAGTAGAAACCATAACCAGTGAGTTGCCTACTGTTAACATTAACCGCTCCTCTTTGTCGTATCTTGACAATTTGCCTTTAGCAGACACAACATTCTGTACGCCCGGCGAGATTGATATCATCTTAGGATGTGACATGTTTGCTCGCATTCTAAAGGCAAACAAAATATCAAGTTCTCTCGGACAGCCATTTGCTATCGAAACTACTTTGGGATATCTCATCTTGGGTACTGCCCCAACGATGATTGAAAACCCAAGTATAAACACCACGCAATCATTTTGTACGTTCACGCAAAATGATGAATTTTGCCTTTCGCGCTTCTTTGAATTGGAAGACATTCCAGATGAGAAATTTTTAACGCCTGATGAACAAGAGTGTGAGGATATGTTTAAACTTACTACTTCTCGTGACACGGCAGGTCGTTATATCGTCGCGTTGCCGTTTCGAAACAGTCCCTCTGTTCTCGGTGAATCTTTACCCGCCGCCGAACGCAGGTTTCGGTCTCTTGAACGCCGCTTAATATCTCAACCCGCAATAAAGTTAGAATACGACAAAATATTGTGCGAATACCTTCAGAAAGGTTACATTTCCCCAGTTGACAATTCCGATTTACCGCATTACGTAATCCCGCATCATATCGTAGTTCGCGAAGATAAATTGACCACCAAAATTCGCATGGTGCTAGACGCGAGTATGAAATCCGATTCGGGTTACTCGCTTAATGACATCCTACATACCGGAAAGAATTTACAAGGTGATTTGTTTCGCATTATCCTCAATTTCCGATTATTCGCCATAGCTATAACCGCTGACATAAAACAAATGTATTTGCAAATTGTGGTGCAAAAAGAATGCCGACGTTATCAGCGCATGCTGTACAGATTTAACGATAGTGACCCTTTGCAATTGTTTGAATTTAATCGCGTCACATTCGGCATGTCTTGCAGTCCATTCCTCGCAATGCGTACATTGCGTCAACTTGCGTCGCATGAAAAACCTCGTTTCCCACTTGCTGCAAATCTGGTGGAAAAGGGCTCATTCTACATGGACGATTTCGTCACCAGTTGCTCGTCAGTCGAGGAGGCTTCCGAGTTGTCTACGGAATTGATTCAACTATTCGCCGCGGGAGGATTCGATCTTGTAAAATTCTCTTTCTCCAAAGTTTTTATCCACGATTCCTACAGCTCGTCGTGTTAAGGAACATGTGGAATTTAATCCCGATGAAAACCTGAAAATACTAGGACTTCATTGGATACCCGCTTCTGATCATTTCGTATTTGTCGTACACACCGACGAAAGAACTTGTACTAAACGAAATATTCTCTCGACGATTGCTCGTCTTTGGGATTTGATGGGTTTCGCCGCACCAGTTGTATTATTGGCTTAGCTGATAATTAAATCTCTATGGTAGTATAACCTGGATTGGGATGATACTCCTCCTGAAACAGTTGTCACACTTTGGCGACAGTTTAAAAAAGAACTGCCATTACTGCAATCTATTAAAATTCCTCGTTTTTAAGGAATCGAACCCCAGTGTATATTAACGCTTATCGGGTTTTCAGACGCGAGCGAAGGCGCATTTGGAGGTGTTATTTACCTACATGTTTACTGTCCGAATACTGATAAAACCACAATTAATTTATTATGTGCTAAATCCAAGGTCGCTCCGGCTAAGACGATTTCACTTGCGCGATTAGAACTATGTGAAGCGCTAGTACTTGCACGATTAATGCATACGGTCAGTAATACCTACACATCAAATTCGAAAGCTCATACGACTTTAGCTTTTTGCGACAGTACGGTTGCTCTAGCATGGATAAATTCACCGCCCGCAAAATGGCAGACTTTCGTTGCCAACCGTGTCTCACAAATACAAAACCATCTGGGGGCTGAATGCTTCCATTATATAAAAGGACAAGACAATCCCGCCGACTGCTTGTAGCGGGGTCTGACGCCCGCTCAACTAATCGACCATCCGTTATGGTTTAAAGGCCCCGTCTTTGCCCAATTACCTAAAAGTGATTGGCCTTTACAAAGTTTTAATACGAAATCTGTGACTGATCCTCCCGAACGGAAAACAAAAATTTTGATGTCCGTTCAAGACATTGACCGCCTCAAAACAATTGCTCCTCCGTTATTGTGTGCACTAGCCTCTCGTGTTAGCTCATGGCCGAAATTAATCCGAATAGTAATTTATGTTCTTCGTTTTATCAAGAAATTACCACGAGCGTTCGAATTAAGCCATATCTTAGCTGCAGAAACCGCTGCTGATTTGTCAGACGAGCCAGTCAACTTGGTACAACGCAAACATCTTGTGGATCGTCTTGTTCAGACATTCTGGAACCGATGGCGAATTGAGTATTTGAATACTTTGCAAGCTCGCCAAAAATGGAATACAAATGCGAATCCGGTAACGACAGGCACGGTAGTAATGATTAAGAGTGACAACATCGCGCCACTTCAATGACCTATTGGGGTAATAGTCAATGTCTACCCCGGGGCAGATGGAGTGATCCGCGTTGCGGAAGTTAAAACTAACTCCGGAATATACCGCAGGGCAGTCGTTAAACTCTGTCCCTTACCGTCACAATAGATTTAACAACATCTTAGAAGTTAGTTCATAACACTTTTATCCTTAAAATCAATTAGGTTAATTTCACGGTTAAATAGGTACCAAACCTTACTTTTAGTTTTATCTACCGCATATTATCATATTAACATATCATATTTTTACATTCAATGTTTTATTTTTTTTCTTGCTATATCGGTCAATTTGACCATTTGGTAAAAGCATTTATATAACTACATAAATATTTTCATAACTTTACATAATTAATTGCATTCTACCGCGTGTTACAATTTGTTTGCGCATTGAAACGTATTGGCACTCTTTTGGTTTATGGAAGTGGATTCTTTCATCCCCTTCCAGGCGGGGGGCATGGTTACGCACATACTAATACATACACATACCTACACAGCACATACATACTATCACTGCTTGGACTTGGTTTTAATTATTGTTGCAAGTCCTTTTGTCCTTATTCCCCCAATCGCTTACCCGCCAATCTTACCCAGTCTGCAATAAACTCCCGCTGCATATAGCCATCACTGTGCTCTGCTCACGAAAAATCCGCTATCAAAATAATTGCGCCGTGTACCTACTATAAAATAACGAACATTTACGCCTATTGTGATTGTGCCTCTTGGATGGGAAAGGAATCATACAAGTGCTTTACCCTTTTCCGGTGAGTCCTCTCCTTTTCTTTGCAACATGTATTTTTACCATTTTTAGGCAGTGATTAGTAACACAAAATTCAAGGTCCTTCGCCAGTCATTTTACAAAAAACACATAATCCACTCTCACCACATAAATAACCATATAGTTATATTTCCTATTAGGAATTCAAATTTCAATTTGAATTGATACGTAGCCACCAACTTGTTTATTGGGTGCTTTTCGTATTGTAATTTAAACTGTTACATACGTTTTGCTGAAGTTGTTAAAGAATTCTTTTAGTAATTAAGTTGAAATCAAGTTATTTTAAACAAAAAAAAATCTTGTAAATTCTCAATTGAATGATGACAGCCGATACGCACGACACATTCATCTTTACGACTTAGCCTGCGATAGAATGAGACAGAATAATCGGTCTCTTCTTTATGCGGTGCTTCGTAGCATCTCCACTTTTGTCTACTTTCGTTTTCTGAAGGTTACACTTCTACCTCATTTAACCGCACACATTTAATTTTTGTCTTAATTGTCTGGTAACGCTGTCTTAACACAAAATACACAGAATCACCCTTCTGATTTTTTGAATAAGAGTTATTCAAAGATTCGTCTTCGCTGATTTTATATACCAAATGGGACCAGACGTCCCGTTTTCACTGGGACAGTCCCGTTTTTAGGCAGCATGTCCCGGTGTCCCTGAACAAAGCATCGGGGTGCCAAAATGTCCCATTTTCGAAAAGAAAGAAACTCGCAGTAGATTAAAAAAAATATAACATAAATGAAATATTATGTACATAACATGAAAAAATATTTGAGAGCTCTTGCGTTTTATGCGCCTCCACAAACATACCGATAATCTTGAAATATATGGATATACTAGCTGATCCGGCGAACTTCGTACCGCCTCAGAATCAAAAACTGTTGTCAACTTATTAGCTGAATTGATCTAAATTGTTTCTCCCTGCGTATCCTTTCCCCTCTCGCGTTCCCTCTCCCTCTCCCCACTCCACTTCTCCCCTTCCCCCGTCCCGCTAACCCACTTCTCCCCTTCCCCCGTCCCTTCCTGAGTTCCTTTCCCCCCTCCCCCCACTCCCCCCTCCCCTCCCCCCTCCCCCTCCCCCTCCCCTCTCCCCCATCTCCCCCTTCCCCCCCCCCTCCCCCTCCCCCTCCCCCCTCCCCCCTCCCCCCTCCCCCCTCCCCCCTCCCCCCTCCCCCCTCCCCCCTCCCCCCTCCCCCCTCCCCCCTTCCCCCTCCCCCCCCCCTCCCCCCTCCCCCCTCCCCTCTACCCACTCCCCCCTCCCCCGGTTCACAGTTCAATATTATACCCCTTACAATATTGCTGCAGTTCTTTCAAAATAGGAGAATTCGTTCCATACAAAATGTATGGGGAAAATAATTTTCTTTACTTTTAGGGGTATGAAAAATAGATGTTGGTCGATTCTCAGACCTACCAGATAAGCACACAAAATTTCATCAAAATTGGTCCAGCCGTTTCGGAGGAGTATGGTAACAAACACCGTGACACGAGAATTTTATATATTAGATAAGACAATTTGATTAATTTATTTAGGGGCTAGAATTCCAATACCTAATCCATGCGCTTGATAGCTGTAAGACGAGTTGTGATCTAGCCTCCCACATAGTTAAGTAAATTCACTCGCTAATTTGTGCAACGCCCTTGGGGTGATTTTTCGCGAAAACAGCACTATATAATTTGTCCAAAGTTATTATTATTATTATATAATTACCTTTTTATTCAGTGCCCCGGTTTGGTGGAAAAATAAATGGTCACATTATACATACCACATAAATACGCTACATTTTGTCGTGGATTTTCCACTCTTTTCCAAAATTCTTTCTTATAAAATCCTTCATTTGTCAGTTGTTTAACGGACTTGCATTAAAATTCTGTCGATTTATATTATTCCAAGACATTTTTATACGAGATGCTAGACATTATGTGATTTAAGCGGTAGATACGCATATACCTTCTTTCAAACATTCATGATAAATTTGCCGCTGAAAAGGACTCAGTGCTTTCTCTACTTTATAATGTAGAATGCGGAGTCGTGATATCCTTATATGTACGGTTTATACGTGAATCCGATTGCCTGCCGGATCTTCCTGATCCGATAGGGCGAATTTACCGGTTCAACCTGTAAAACCTGTTTTATTTCGTTTTCATATTTTTATTGTGCAAGGGGTATTTGTGTCCGTATTCTACATGGTGTTGTTTTTTCAATGTAAAAATACGTTGGGAGTAAATTGTCATCGATTATCGGGTGATTTTTGAAAATTAGAATATTAATTTATTGGTAACAATTATTATTTTTAGGTAACTATAAAAATACGAACAAAAAAGCATTCGACTTAGTTAGGATATACTTTATAAATAGGTACTTTCAGTATTTTTTTTGTAATTTGCACACCTTTCATAAATTCAATTTCAAAATTTCATTGCAACAGGTTTTTTGAACTGAAACTTATTTAGCCCCGTTAGCGATTTGAAATTCGGATGAAACGGAAATGCGTCACCAAAATTATTATTGACGGTCATCGGCTCTAATATAAAGCGGTAAATACGCGCGTTGGCCAAGCGTTGGCCAAGTTGGCGCAGTGGCCAAGGCGCTAGACACGTCTCAGCGGCCAGAGAGAAAGACATCATGCGAACGGAGGTACGAATCCTATGAAATGGCTGGCTCCAAACGATTGGAAGGAATAGGGACTTTTGTGGGGTGAATGTATCGTAGGACTTCACATCGTGAAGTGCTAGGCGGCAATGCCTGAGGCGCATCATGTTCTGTTTTACGATTGGCCTGCGACATATTCATAAAAACGAAACTTTATACCTTTATTCCAGTTTTTTTAATCAGTTGTCCGAAGTGGACGAAAATTTTAATGGCGTTTTAATTCATAAAAAAATCATAGATATTTTAACCAACTTAACCCGGCTAAGGAGGGCTATGAGTGCATGCAAAATAAATATCAATAACATATGCGTGTAATGAACACGAAGAAAAAATCATGTTTGAAAATTTCACATTTTCGTTGTTTTTCATTATTGTTTTCAATGGATTGGTTAATCCTCTATATACTCGTACACTACCAGCATATTATTTATACAACATAACTCCCTTGTTTACGATTGGGTACACTGAACTAGACCGGTTGAATAAAGCCTGGCCTCTATAAATACAAATGCGCAGCCTCACAAACGAGCCACAGAAGACTGCAGAGGGCAAACTGCCAAAAAATCTTCACAACTTGATATGACTACTGACCAAAATAGGTTTCGAAAGACTTCACTATTAAAAAATGTGAAATTTGGAAACCAATTCAATACCCACATTTATATCCCTTATACTTCACTCTTACAAAAAAATAAATCAACTAATAAATTTCATGTGTTTCAAGTTCAATACAATATACCATTTAATACCTAGCGTAAGAATAATGAATTGACGCAAATACATACCTTTCCCTACATATACCTATACATTCCTACAAATCTTAACTACCCACATAAACCTTTCCCAAGCTGACGACAATACCCGGGCTAGTGAACAAAATGACGATAATAATTTAAATCAGTCTTATGGTCAGTCTCAATAGACTGACTGCTGATAAAGATATAGATAAAATGCTTTGCTGTGACCTTGTTCCCTCAGTTCTTAACCATACCATATCGACCTCCGTAGTCCAGTGGCTAAGACTCTTGACTCACATTCCGGAGATCGCGGGTTCGAACCCGGCATGCGCAAATAAATTTTATTTGATTAATTTGTGTTATTTCACAATTAATTCATAAAAAATAATATAAAGTATTTTGGCAATTGACTTTATTTGGTAGGATCGTACTTACTAATGTAGCCAAGGTATGAAGATAAATTAATACACAGGTTGAGGTTCCGGACTCCACGTTTATTGAATGTTGGATACAAAGCATGACACGACAAAAGTTCGATTCAGAAGGATTTGAAGGAAAATGGCGAGTATGACAGCGAACAGCGACGAACGACCCAAAAGGGCGCAAGGAAGGGAATGAATTTGCCTACGAGTTTCTTCTGGCGTCTGGCCCGCAAGCGCTCAGATCTCAGGGATACCCTTATACAAAATTACTTTATGGCTGTAAAATGAAATCGCTGTCATTCTCTACAGTATATTTGCGGCATGTTCCAGAGTGGAAGATACTATTAGTATCGCCCTGGTGTAAGACCACCATTCAGAATTGAAACGTTGCTTGAAAATGGCTTTAGCCGTGTTTAGTGACCAGATCTGAATAGCCAAGTACTTCCCAACCTTCCTCTTCCCCACCTCCTTCCCCTCCCCACTACCTTCAGCCTCACAACATACCCCAATTGGGGGATGCCATAGTCTCACTGGCTCCATACGGGAGCAGTTGAGATTCTTGTGCGGTATTCACTGTAAAAAAAAAGGCGACCAAGGCGAAGGATTTATCATCACAGCCGAACAACTTTGGGTGAGTCGGATCCTTCCAATTCCACGTTACTATCCCTTATATTTGTGTCAAAAATCAAAGTCCACCAAACAAATTTGAATACAGTCCACTCTTTGAATCGCAGTAAACTAGATTATATTATTTATTTGAGATTACATATTTATAGTCCATCGAGCCGGATATATTTAGACCCACGGATAAAATATGGTTGTGGCCACGGGGGTTAACAAAATTAATATCTGTGATGTAAATTTTAAAATTGTTGGTAAAATTAATTTACTTAAAATAAGGGAATCGACCATGTAACAAATTTGATGTGATGAAAATTAATTAGAAGTTATAAATGAAAAAGATGAAAAACAAAAAAAACAAAAAATTTACTTTTGATATGAGTTTTTAAATTGTCGGTAAAATTCATTTAAGTATGTACTAAAAAAATAGGGGAATCGACCATGTGACAAAATTAATTAAAAGTTTAAATAAAAATTGTTTAAAAAAAATCGACTGAGGTGTTAACACGCGGTAGAAGCGAAACTTTACAAAAACAATCTCAACCAATACTTGAAGAGTGAGGTCATAATGAAAGCGACCAATGAGCGCAGACCTAGCGTAATTTCCGTTTCATATCTCAACCAATAGGAGCCTTTAAAAGTGACGTCATAAGCGTAGCGACCAATAAGCGCAGTTGATGCGTCGCAGGTGCAGTAATCGTCATTTCCGTTTCATCCGAAATCCAAATCACAGCGGGGTTATAGAAGTTTCACTTCAAAAAGAAATCTGAACTGGACTAGATATTGAAATATGCATTATCTTTCTTGCCCCTTTCAATAAAAGTTTGTAGATTAAGTTCTTTTAGCTTTTTTCCAGCAAAATAAAATCATAATATAAAGCTAATACAAAAAATTTTCATAATGTGTATGATAAAATTTAAATTCTTAAAGTAGTAAGAAAGTAAAAATAAAATCTAGAACTAGCAATACAGAATCGGAAGGTGGCAAGAGATATTATTGCTGAGGAACCCAAATGATTAAATGTTACATCTCTCCACTGACTACATGATGCAGAAGACCTTCGAATGTTGTCAACACAACTTTATTTTCCAATGATAATAAGTTCACATGCCTATTGTTTCTATAATAATAATAATCTTTGTTCCAGAATGTGCGGAGGATTGTGCAATCCCACACGTCCCATATAGTTAGACATATTTATATATTTATACAGTAAAGAAATAAAAACACAAATAGAAAATAAAAAAATAACATTAATTAAAATTAATAATAACAAAAATAAATAATCAATTATTATACAGGGCGTGATCCTGAGTAAGCTCGGGCCCATCGCTCACTCAGGAGTGGCGCTTGGTGCTGGAAGGCTGCGGTCACCAACGTGTTGTCGGAGGCCATTAGCCGCATCCTGGCTCCAGTGACCCGGTATCTCATCAGGCTGGCGAATCCATGGAGTTTTAATTCTGTGAACATTGTTGAAGCACTGCTAAACCTTCTGAATCCAAATATGATTCTGCATGCGTCATTATATTGGATCCGGAGACGTTCCATTGAGCTTACTCGGTATTGACACCATGTTTCACATGTATACAGGCTAGTGCAGAATGCATTAAATAATGTTTTTTTAACATTATTGCTGCATCGGAAGAATCTTCGGGCAATCGTATTTGACAAAACACTGACACTTCTCCTCCGTCGTTCAATATCACCATCATCCGAGAGGTCTTCAGTGATGATGTGCCCCAAGTATTTTACATTCGTGGATGTGCTTATGATTTCCTCGTTACATACTCGTACATGGTTTCATTCGGTTCAATCTGGTGAAAAGTGAAACAGAAGTGAAAAAAAGAATTTGCATGACAAAAAGCGAGTAAAATGCAAAACATATGGCGTGATGGAGGCACAACAAAGACCACCAAAATGAAACTCGTCCTGGCGTTGATTTCCCCATATTTATTTCTTTACGTTGTGTAAATATGGACACTTAAAGCCAACGAAAGAAAGCAGTTGGACTTCCTCAAAATGTGGTGCTGGAGAAAAATTCTCAGGATCTCATGGACAGCCTGCGCACAAATGTGTCAACACTGGAAGAGTTAGGCATTCACAATAGGCTCTCAACTTCGCCTTCAAGGTATTTTAAGATGCCTTGGACGCGTTGCTCGCCAAGCTGAGGACTCTAACTTGAATAAACTCATAGCCACTGACAAAGTGGAATGCCGAGGAAGGTCACCAGTACGCTAGAGCTAGAGTGACCAAGCAACACCGGCGCGGGCGTCCGGTACGTTGCGCGTCGGTGTCCGCAGTTCTCCATGCAGCGCAGAACCGCTAAGAGTGGAGGAACTTTGTTCACCATGGAAATTAGAGTAGGGTTAGGATCCTCAAAAAAGCAGGAACCTAAGAGTAAGAATAATATATTTAGCTTTAGTAAAAAGAGCGCAGCTTTGAGTATGAACAAGCTACAAAAAATATCTCCCGTTTTACCTATTCTTCTATATTCTATACATTATTCTGAAGTCGGTAATTTTTCTTAGGTCGTCCGTTTAAGTCACCTATGGGTGATTCCAATTTCTTTTTCCCAAATTAGGATGCCATTTTTGAAATTTAATTTCCATAACATTGTCAGCCAGGTAAGTAAAACATTTTATCTAAACGAAAAAAAAATTACTCCAACAAGGCTAAAACATGTTTTAGCTCTGCATTAGGCTGGTGAAGGCTGGCACTTAGCGGCTTAGAAGATTTAAACTTTAAACGATTCACCTTTTACGTTATTTGTTTTTGGGATGTTATGGCGTGTTGCGCTACCTCCTCCTTTAGCCAACGTTTCGGACATCGTTGCAGTGTCCATCAACACATCGTAACACCCCAAAAACAAATGACGAAAATACTTTTGGCCGTGAAAATCTTAAAACGTATCCGATTCACCTTTTTATTTTAATAATTATTTTTATTAGCATATTATTTAAAAAAAAAACTGATTCACTTGATCTTTCGGTGGCAGAACTCTAGTAGCGTTACGTGAATGTTTTACAAGGCGGCTCGCAGTACAATGCAGCTTTTATAGGACTTTTGTCATATTTAGCTGTACTCAACACGACTTGTAGGCAATTGAGGACAATGAAGACACTTTCAGAAATTTTAAATTTTCTCTTTTCTCGTAGAAAGATTCACTTTAACATATTTTTCTTTCATACTTAAGGATGAGGTAGTACTTCAAATTTGGAACAACTTTTTTGGGTTTCACCCAACACATATATTTTCTAAGAACCTTGGATTTCGCCGGGCTATTACGTATTTTCTTTAATCAAGGGCATTTATTTTTTTAGAGGTATTTGAATTAAATTAGAAATTAAAATAAAAAAGTTTTGAAAAAGCGTGTTTATATTTGTCAAAGAATTTCGTTTCAAATCATATTATATATTTCTAGCTGACCCAGCAAACATTGTTCTGCCATATAAATGATAGTTCAATGAAGGGAACGTAGCGCCATCTATCAATCAATAACATAAATGATTTCGTCCTGTTTAAAAAACGAACGACGCCGACGATTAACTTTGTTCACACAAAAATACTCAAATCGCGATTAAGAAATGAAAATTTGGGGTTATGTGTATTTTTTGAGGCCAAATTAAAAAAAAAATAGAAAAAACAATTTTGTAAAATTTTAATTTTTTTTTTCTGGACATGGACATCCTAATGACCTAGCGGTATGAAACAAACTTTACAACCCATTATCATACCCACCAAATATATCTACATAAAAAATATTAAAAATCGGTCGAGCCGTTTCAGAGGAGTGTACAAACATGACACGAGATTTTTATATATAAGATTTACCTGAAAATTTTAAATCCATGAAGATGGTTATTTAACTTTGGATAAAATTTCGTTGAATATTATTTGCTTACATTCTTCAGAATTGCTGTTGATTTATTTGCGAATTTCTTCAACGCAAAATGACAAATTACTTATTAAAAGATTTCGCAAAAACGAAATTGGATACTTCAGCAACTCAGGGTGATCATTGATACAAACATCAAATAAATAAAAATACGCTAGGTCAAATTCAAACACGAAAGAAGATACTCCGTTACTTCTTCCGTGAAAGAAGATACTCAGAATGTTAATATTATTTATTTAGCAAAAATAATATTATTATTTTCCGAAATCAGAGGCGCATAAAAACAAAAACATAATAACAGGTAAATCGAGGTATTCCAGATTAGGACTTGAAAAATTCGTGAATCAGACATCATAAAACAGATTTTTTTTCCTCCATACAGAGGTGGTTGCCGAATTCAACTGTGATTGATTTCTGTAATTGGGAGATTTTTTTGAATGCACACTAGTTTCACCAAAATAAAATAAAAATCCTCTCCATCGTTAGGGTGAGAGGTGAATACTGCACGTTTTAAAAATAAAACCTGAGTTGTTCGCTGACATTATTTAATGTGCAACCTGGTGTTAAAAACGCATAAAATATACAGTTCCCCTATAAAAGTCAAAACAAAAAGTGTGCTCAAAATGAAAAGGATTTATATGAATTGAAATATTATGATTGAAATGTAAGCCAAGCGATTCATTTCATGTTATCTAGATTTCAAAACTCGCGAAAAACCGTTTTATTATTTAAAATAAAAATAAATCAGATAGCTCATATCCGTACTAGTTATTATTTGCTTTGATAAAAAAAACTTATTTCAGTTTCAGCCTCAAATCCAAATTTAAGAGGAAACCGGACAGCGTTTTGTCCATACAAACATATTCCCCAATTATCTCTCTGAATTTTGACACTATCTATATATGCTAATATTTTTTTAAATAATATAAATATCGACCACTAGCATGGTACGTTTTTCTTTTTGTGATAAGTTACTTCTTAATGGGATTTAGGACACTCCAAAAATTGTTAAAATTGCTTCGTTTGAACGCCATCAGTGTACAAACAATTCGATGTATTAAAAAAATCAAAACGTATAGACATAAATTGCTAATGCATTGATAAAAAAATCTTACAAATCGGTCCAGTTTCGGAGGAGAAAAATGGGGATCCTCGTTCGAGGGGGGATGGGGTCGTGACAATTCCTCAATTTTAATGATTTTATTTTGGTACTAGCAGACCCGGCCACACGTTGCTGTGGCTAACGAAACACAACGACATTACCCAACCTTTATAAAATCCACACCACCCGCTTGCCAGCTGCCTGAATTGAATATTATAATTTCTCGGCTTTTCTCTACTATAATAAGGATGTATTATACATACAAACCTTTCTCTTGATTCACTCTATCTATTGGTGAAAACCGCATGAAAATCCGTTGCTTAGTTTATATGATCTATGCGCACATACATTTTGAGCGACTTCATTTTATACTGTGTAATGAAATGATAATCAGCCCGAGGTGCATTTGTCTCTTTTACTCAGTATTCAGGGGGAAGGGGGTAATACAGACAGTAACAGCAATGGTTTGGTAAAATACCTATTATTCAATTAAAATTTCTCAGCGATTGTGTTTCCTCTTAAATTTTGAAACAAAAATATTTTAAGATTAAAAGAATGTTATCAGAATAAAAGTAATAGGTCTTTTTGTAAATAAATTGATTAAATAACCGGAAAAAGTGGTTTTAAATCCCTGTTAAGTGTATTTTTGTGGTTTTTTATGGTTGATTTCATTTCATTTATAAAATGATAAAACGAAGCATTCAATTTTATACTAGCGGAGATTTCATCTAGTGTAATATTCCACGCTGGGTGAGGAGCGATATGATGTTTGATGGAGCGTCAATGAATAAAAAAGAGAGAATTGGGGCTAAAGCAGTGATCTGTATTCTGAGAATAATGCACGGATACGATTGAATCCTAGGTGTGCCTTATGATTGAAACGAATCCCCCATAGAAAACAATGGGAATTGTAGAAGATGAAAAATGAATCATGAATTGATGGAAGATTGGAAATCGCTTCCTTAGCGGATGTTTCATATAATATTTCACGCTATTCTTGCCTAGGGCGGTGCCAAATGTATCGGTTTATATGTGTTACAAAATTACTAAATCTGAATTCGTTTCCGAGTGAAGTGCGTTCAGTGTTGCTCTGGTGATAAGGCACCTTATACCCGATCAAAAAGAAAAAGACGGAGAGATAAGTAATTACGAAAGTTGGAGAGAGCGCGCTAATATTAAAAACGATAAAATTGGTGCGAAAATTGTGAAAATGTTTAATAAAACACGACTATTTTAAAATATAGCAAAAATCTCGTGGGGAACATTTAAAATAGCATTTAAAGAAACACTGTAATTTTTTTCATACATGTAACTTCTAAAATAAGTGAAATGAATGTATTTTTATAATTTTCGGAGCATACTTTGATTTTTTTCTATCGAGAGAATTTCATATAATTAACGTTTCGGCATGAGGAACGTCTAGATATTATTTTCAAAAATAACATATATTTTTTTTAAGAGATTGAAAACTTCAAATGTTTAAGGGAGATATGTAAGAAAACGGTAGAAATTCAGGATGCAAGTTTTTGCTAATATGTTAAAATGGAAATGAAAAAACTGTTTTTTTATGTTCTCTGCCTATTTTAATTTAGTCTCACAATGTCTCACAATTTTCATCCCAACGACATTCAAAACAGTGTAAGAGGTTGTAATTTTCATCTAAAAGTTGTGAGTTTGATTCTGGTTGTGCGAAATGAAATATTATCGTTCTTTATTTTTAATAATCCCTGGCAAAAATGTTTTGAGATATTGGTTTTCATTTTAAGGAAACGTGAATAGAATTGTTTTTTGACTGTCAAAAGAACTAATGATCAATATTGAGGGTGCCGTTTGGTTTGGCTAGGGTCTACGAGAGATCAGTGATTATCAACCTTTTTTTAGCCGGATGGCAAATTTATCCTTTTTTTATTTGTTAGCGAGCGGGATTAGGGTACCAATTACTTAGAGCTTGACGTTGTTAATTTGTAGTCGATGGTGTCGTAAACCTATTTGTAAGTATTTAAAAAATGGTAATTTTTCAATATTTTATAATGAAACCAATAAAAGTTGTCAATTTTTATCATTCTTAAATATCAAAAAAATAACGTATAAAAATATAACTACTTGGAAAGTAAAACAAAATTTGGTCAATAAACTTTTGGTATCTTATGAAACGGAAACCAAACAAAGATCTAAACAAGAAAAACGCTGCGCTGTGAAAGTGTTTTTTTATGGACAAACCAGGATTTTTTTTCTTCATAAGAATTTTTTATTTTAAACTTTATGAGTAAAACCTCAAATTGTAATATTTAATTAAATGAAGACAATATTAGCGAAATTCAATCGAAAATGAGACAAAAAAATCAGAAAAATACATTGGCACCTCTGGGACTCGAACCCAGAACATTCTGCTTACATGGCAAATACTCTACTGACTGAGCAAAGGTGTCTATATTCAATTCGGTCACTTTTAACTGTACTATACTTCGACTAAGAACTACCATCATTATCTTCATTTTCTTAACGCACAACTTATTGGCTGCTATCTTTATATATGATTGCAAGATTCAAACCTGAACTAAATGCTATTTAGATAGTGTCTGGAATTTTTTTCCATTTTATCTTTAATATGCGACATCTATTGACTTTTCTGCAAGTCTAGGATGAATATTTATTTTTATTTTAAACTTTATGAGTAAAACCTCAAATTGTTATATTTAATTAAATGAAGACAATATTAGCGAAACTCAATCGAAAATCTGGAGACAGAAAAATCAGAAAAACATGTTAGCACTTGTGGGGCTCGAACCCAGGACCTTCTGCTTACTTGGCAAATGCTCTAACAACTGAGCATTTGCCATGTAGGCAGAAGGTCCTGGGTTCGAGTCTCAGAGGTGCTAATATATTTTTCTGATTTTTCTGTCTCCAGATTTTCGATTGAGCTTCGCTAATATTGTCTAAATTTAATAAAAAATCTTATTATTTTGAGCGGCTGATTCAGAACTTCGAAGAAAGATAGTTTTCCGGTAATTGCAAAATAACAGAAACTGTTGAATATTCTTTACCGCAATTTTTTGACATTTTATTTAGCCAATTGGGAAGTGCGTAGGTTCGCGGGACACACTAAATGGAATTGGGGGCCGGGTTGCTCATCACTGCTTTAGTCTAGATTCTAGAATCTAGATGATACAGAGTTTAGATTTTGGATATCACAATCTTGTAAATGCGTTTATAGTAATGTGCTTTTGGGTAAAACATTTTTTTAAATTTAAATTTTCGGTTTATTTATTTTATGAAATTTGGTCATTGGAATAATCAGGTGATATAAAATGTTAATCTGCTGAAGTTTTATGATACTTTCATCTTACAGTGTCATTGACATCCCAACCTCTTTGATTTTTTTAAAATACTTCATTGAAAACAAAAAATAATCAAACAAAAGGCTTAATCTTTTGCAGAAAATAAACAAGTCGACTGCATATATACAGACTTTTCGAAGGCAATTGTCAAAGTATCCCATAAACTACTAATCCAAAAACTATTTGCCCTAGGAATAAGGGATAACATGCTAAAATGGTTTACTAGCTATTTATTAAATCGTAAACTGTTTGTGAAAATAAAATCATGGATGTCGAAAGCTTTTTGGGTTACTAGTGGCCTACCACAAGGTAGTCACCTTGGCCCGGTTTTGTTCCTCATTTCATCAATGATATAACCAATTGCTTCAACAATGTCGAGGTATTGCTCTTTGCTGATGACATCAAGCTATACAAGAAAATAACTGATGTAAATCATTGCCATATACTTCAGTCAAATATTAGTATGTTTAAAGATTGGTGCGTTCAAAATAATTTATTCTTAAATGTAGAAAAGTGCAAAACCTTGACTTTCTTCAGAAAACAAAAATGCTGTTTTATTCGAATATTCCATTAATAACACAGCTTTAGAAAGAGTCACGGAAATGAGAGATCTTGGAATTATTTTGGATGAAAAACTAAGTTTCGCCAATCAAATCCACCAAATTGTAAACAAAGGTATGAAAACACTAAGCTTCGTACTAAGAACAACCAAAAACTTTAATTCCATACAAGTCATTAAATTATTATTTGTATCTCTAGTTAGAAGTCTAATGGAATATAACTCGGTAGTTTGGTCTCCATCTTACAAAATTCACATTAATAACATTGAGCGGATACAAAAAAAATTTCTGCGTTTTATAAATTTTAAATTAAATATCCCACTAGAAGACTTGAAATATAATTTATTATTAAATGTTTTAAAAATACACACACTAGAAGACAGACGTAAAATAAACGACTTAACATTTTTATTCAAAATACTTAACTCTAAATTTGACTGTTGCGAACTACTGCAACTCATAAACTTACGAATACCGACAGTAACTACACGACAAAATATACTATTCTACTGTAGCATCCATAAGCGGAACTACATTGCCCACTCTCCGATACAACGATTTCACACTATGGGAAATCAGTACTTAGGTGAAATTGACATATTTGACATAAACTTGGCGAAATTTGTTGATCTTTTAAAAAACTTATTATTCCAAAACTATTCCTAAACCTATCTGTTTTTCTGAAAACCTATGAAATCCGCTGTATTTTTGTATTTTTATGACTTGTGTGCTTTCTTATCAAATTTTATTTTTATTATTCTGTATATGTTAAATAATCTGTCATGAATCATTTGTACTACCAAAATGTAAAAGCCCATTGGGCGTTAAATAAATAAATAAATAAAAAATAATAACACATAAAAAATAACCTGTAATTAATTGATTTTAATGATTAATCCTATAATTAATTGACGTTTGCTTTTAATGATTATTTTAATTATTACATTTTTTTGACACCATTTTAAATATATTAAAATAAAAAAAAAAACTTTATTTCAATAATTGTATTTTATTAATAAAATCCATTTTTAATGATATATTTCCGGACTGATGACCTCTTCTTCAGGGTACAATGAAGGTATACTTTTATTACTCAAGTAAACTGTACAATTAGTTTTTGTACTAAACTTCAAAAAATTGTGGCTAAAAATTCCACCAATGTTGTGTCTCATTTAAAAACTATTCGAAAATATATTTATTTTTCAAATATCACCTTAAATCGAAATAAAATTCGTTAATTAACTTGCGCAGATTCGTCAAAATCATAATAAAATAAATTAATAAAATAATTTGTAAAGGTGTTAGTAATTAAAAAATACTTACATCTGTATTATTGCCTAAAAATATAATTACTGGTTCTTGAACTTTTTTTACTTTAGATTCGCACAGAAGGCCCCGTGGAAAATTATTCCCCTCAGAGTCAATGTCATCTTTGGGAATATCGTGTAAAGGATATTTTGAGGAAA
Source organism: Limnephilus marmoratus (assembly GCA_917880885.1). NCBI lineage: Eukaryota > Metazoa > Arthropoda > Insecta > Trichoptera > Limnephilidae > Limnephilus > Limnephilus marmoratus. The sequence continues at coordinate 16,598,391 of OU862933.1, forward strand.
GGAAGGAGATGAAGTTCTGGGAAGGAATAAGTTGAGAGGGATGGGTAATCTGGGGATCAGGGTTTCCAGGCGTGACGGACGTATGTATCCATACCTCCCACCGCAGTGCAAGGCGATGTTCCGAGAGTCCTGCTGGAGTGGTCAAAACTTCTCCCTCAACCAGTCTCTCCCGATCCGACCTGCCACGCAGTTGGTGGGTAGACGCATTCGCTGCCAAAACCCTGAACCCGAGCACCCCTGCCAAGTTACCAAACGTAGCGAACCACTAGAGGCGACCTGTGGCATATGTGTTGGTTATTCAATAAATGATTCCCGCGGCGGCGATACCCATACTTGCAATGAATTAATCAATAATAATTATACACATTTAGATTTTACGATAACCTAAATTGGTTAGTTAATTAATTATTAGTATGAAAAAAAAATAAAAAAATGAAATAATTCAACTTTGTATAAACCACTTATATGATGCGCAAATCCGACCGGTTTCGGAACAAACGTTCCTTCGTCGGGGAAAGCTTATACTAATTTGACAGTTTCGAACAATGTTTTATTATGGTAGGGGTGGAGCCGTTGCTAGTTAATAATGTAGATTGGGTGGGTAGGTATTAGTGTAGAGTGGGCGGGTAGGGGAACAAATCCATGACTGGGCTATATGACAATATTTTTTGTTTGTTGATAATAGATTCATTATTTTTAAGGGATTTTTTTTAATTTCCAAGGCTTCTAAGTTATCTAAACGTTTTCCTTTATACAAAGTTGAATTATTTCATTTTTCTATAATGGATAACCACAAAGTAATAGCTACATTCAAAAATATAATTATAAGTATATTTAGACATTTTAAGTCACTATTTATTCCTGCAGATAATAATAAATTCCCAATGAACAGTTTAAAAGCAATTGCTTCGGCTGCTTACCAACCTCTACTAAATCCTTCTTGTTTTTCTGTCACCTATTCAAAACGCTGAGAAGACTTACGGTTAATGGGCCACATTAGTTCTGGAGATTTATGGCCTTGAAAAATGCCCTCTTTCAATAATAATTGAGGGAGAAATGGCTACGTAAACAGACTTAACGAAAGTGTTAATTTATCTAAGCGTTCAAAGAATAAGAATTGTATCCAATTAGATTCATCAATTACGTCAGATGCATTTTCCAACTGATTCCTCCTCCATAGGTCACCTTAAGCGTTTCGTTACGTTTGATGAATTATACGGGGTACCCGGGTTCTTGGGGTGATGTTTGCCTAGGACTTGCTGCGCATGCTTTTGCCCACTAATGCGTGGCGGGCCGCGTTGGGAGACCTTTTGACCTCTCCAGCCGAACTCCCGCGACCCACCGCCTTGGGCAGCACTAGAATGAATTGAGATGGTCTGGAATTAATGGTATTGATTCATTATTTCTTAACTTCTGAACACATTGACCACCAGATTCCTACCCACCCTTCAAACCCTTTTTCCTTCCCAGAACCTCCTCTCCTTCTTTTTCCTAAAAAGACCTTCCACAAAACATCCTCAAAGATGACATGCCTATGTGGTTATAATGGAAACAAATGCTTGATTATGCTGTTGAAAACTGCGGAGACAAGCATTTATTTTTCTCACGTAACGAGTCTGGAAACTTTTTCTATTATCATAACCCAGTATTCATCAATTCGATACATCTATGACCTTGAGGTCTTTTGGTCAATTTTATAATTTATTTTGCCCCAAGTTAGGTAAGTGATAACATTAATTAACTTAGATGGTTTTAGAGCCTATTTTATTACAAAGGTACCGTATACATACATTTTTTTTTTCCTATGTAGACACTGTGACCAATATTATATTGGATATGACAGATCTTTAGTTAATCATATATTATGACAGGTCTTTAGTTAATAATATATTACTATGACAGGTGACAGATCTTTAGTTAATCATATATTACTATGACAGATGACAGATCTTTAGTTAATGACAGATCTATGGCAGAGTTAATGACAGACCTATGACAGATCTTTAGTTAAACATATATTAGTTAACCATTTATATCCCCATTTCAAAATTTTATCAGCGACCTCATTTTTAGTTTTCTTTTAATCAATTGCTTGTTTCAAATATTTCAATGAAAAGAATCTTTATGGAGTTATTGAATAAGAAAAAAAAGAAGCCGACTGAGAAATGATGATTTTTTCATAATGAACATTAACGAGAATAGAGAATGTAAGAATAAGAAATCTAAGAATTTTTTAACAGATAATAACGTTTTCAACAGATATAACGTTTGAATGGTTTGTGATGCGCAATTTTTTTTGTGAAAAATCACTTCAAGGGCGCTGTAATTTCTGAGTTAGTAAATAAAATAGTACCTTTTTCTGGTTTTCGTGTCGTAGAGAGAGCCAAAAAATGGGCAATTTATACCATTTCGCTGGGCAAGTAAAAGCGCACTGCCTGTCCTTTTATTTGTGTGAAATCGCACAAAAGTCGCAATTGTTCCCAACAGTCTGGAGCTAGTGGGACTGGCATCCCTAATTGGGGCACCTTAAGAGGCTGAAGATAGTGGGTTGGGAAAGAAGATGGGGAAGAGGAAGTCGGGGAAGTACCTGGCTAATCAGATCCAGTCACCAAACACGGCTAAAGCTATTTCAAGCAAAGTTTCAATTCTGAATGGTGGTCTGAGGGTGATACTGAAATTATGTTCCACTCTGTACGTGCCACAATGATATCTTATATTATTATTTGAAATAAGTTAATTGCGAAATAAAACAAATAAAGTAATTAATTACACAAATAAAATTTTCTTGTGCACTCCGGAATTTGAACCCGCGATCTTCTACTTGCTTGTCGAGTGCTTTCCTCTCTACCACGGAGACAGCCCATACTTTGTTTTTTCTTAAAATAGCAAACCCGGGATAGGATTAAAACAATCTAATCAAATTGTACCTTCTTACCATAAATAATATAGATAGATGTAAATGTATGCAACTTAGACCGTCTGCAGTATTACAAAGGAGAGATAATAAAAATGACAATGAAAAGGAATAGCAGACCAACAAAAAAAACCACTTTCAAGTTTAATAGTAATTAATTTAATTTTGGGAGGTGGTTATGTGTACCGCCAACCTGGAATCATTTATTGGATAACCAACATCCCTGCCGTAGGTCACTTCAAGTAGTTCGCTACGATTGATCACTTGACAGGGTGATGTTTTCTTGGTCCTTAGGTTTTTTTTTATTATTATTAAGTTAAAAGAAACATAATATTTCGCTTTCTTAACTTAAATACAGAGCTTATATAGTACAGTAGTAAGAAGTAATATTTTTTATTTTGTTTTAACATTTTGAGTTTAAATAGTTTTTTTTTTAATGTTTTTATATTATTTTCCGTTTTTAGGTTATCTGGAAGGAGATTATATATATGAACTCCCTCGTGACCAATACTTCTCTTGCCACTTTCAGTCTTGACAGTATTTGTGTACAATTTATTGTGTTGTCTAGTATAATGTTCGTGTACTTGTGATGTTTTTATAAATGTTGTGTTTGTGTGTATAAGTACATTTTGTATTTTGTAGATTAAAAGACATATGTTATATTCGTACAATGTTCTTATATTCAAAAGGTTCATTTCCTGGTATAGTTTTTTTGTGGGAGTGTCTGGGTTATAGTTGAAGAGTTTTTTAATAACTTTGTTCTGTATTATTTGTAAGTCGTTTAAGTACGTAGTGTATGTGTTTCCCCATATTTCTATTAAATAATTTAGATGGGACTGGATTAAGCTAAAGTATAAGCCCCTATTTACCTCTGTTGGTAGAAGATGAGCAATTCTACCAAATACACCAATTAATGGGATGATTTTTGTTTTTAGTTTTTCTACGTTTAGTTTAAATGTTAAATGTTTATCAATACATAAGCCCAGGTATTTTTCGCTATCTAGGATATGTAGGTCTCTTTCTTCTATTTGTAATGGTTTATGCGATGGTATTATTCTTTTAGGTGAGCTTAAGATCATGTAACCGGTTTTATTAATATTTATTGTTAATATATTTTTATTAGCCAATCGTTTAGTACATTAAGATCCGTTTGAGATTGTTCTAATAGACTTTCTAAGTTTTTGCCGAAGTAAAAAATTGCCGTGTCATCTGCGAATAAGAAGATTTCACCATGTAGTTTTAGCTGACAGATGTCATTTATGTATATTTGGAATAAAAGTGGCCCCAGTATTGATCCTTGTGGAACTCCGTAGTTTATACTCTCGAGTTGACTGTTTTTTATCTCCTATGTTAACACATTGTTTTCTGTTGGACAGATAGGATTTTATTAGTTTGATAGCTGGACCGGTTACACCTGTTTTTTCTATTTTTTTAATCAGTATTTCATGACTTACGGTGTCAAAGGCTTTTTGAAGGTCTACGAGAATTGCTATGACATAGTTTTTATTATCTATGCTAGTTCTAAGTTTATTTATAAGATCATTAGTCCTTGGTGGTGGATACTTTTACCCACCTACGGTGTGGCGAGCAATTGCAATTTGAGAGGCGGGAATGGGTTCCGCCGCCTCGGGAACCTTTATTGGATAACTAACACCTCTGCCATAGGTCACCCCAAGTGGTTCCCTACGTTTGGTGACTTAGCAGGGGTGCCCGGGTTCATGGGGTGAGGTGTGTCTAGGTCTTGGAGGCGGATGACCAGGACACACTGAACCCCAGATTCCTACCCACCCCTTAAACCCTTTTCCTTCCCAGAACTCTCCTCTCCTTTCTTTCCTTTAAAAACCCCTCCACACAGCATCCCCAAAGATGACATAGGCCCTGAGGGAAATTATTTTCCTCAGGGCCTCCTGTGTGGAGCTCATGTAAAAAAAAGGCTGGTTGAGGGAGACCTTTTGACCTCTCCAGCCTGATTTTCTCGACCCATCGCGTCATCTTGCACCGCAGAGGGAGTACGTTCTTCACTCCTGAACAGATGAACGCTGAATTTTTCTTCAAGTTTCAGGTATTTTACCTCTATTATTCAACTAACTTTATTTGTGGTTCTCTATCTCTTTATACAGGTGCTTCCAGGGTTTTTCACATGTTGCAATGCTTCCTCATGAGCTTCTTGAACGAGTTTTATGTTGCTTTAAATATTATTTTACTTGTATTACTAACCTGATTTGTTGTATCATGTTTTATTTTCCTGTTAAGCACTTGCATACTGCTTTCTAACAACGTATGCAGGGACACTGGAGGTCTAGTTTCATTCAATATAAATAAATGTAGTTTCGTTTGACAAAAAAATTTCATCCCGGTATAAGTAACCATCTGTTACTTATACCAGGGCGGGTAAGTGGTGGATAACCTCCACTCCTGAACAGATTGGCCCACAGATTCTGTGATAATTCTCCTTTCCCCCTTTTTACTCCCTTTTATCTTTTTTTAAATATATAAAACTCTCCTGGTCATCGGCAAGACAGTTGTGATATTTCTATCTTTTGATGCTGATTTATTTTATTTTTGGAATTCTTTCATCCCTTCAAGTTTTCTTGAACTTTTCTTTTGGCTCTGATCGATATTTAAATTTTTAAGGCTTTGCATGTGTGTAGTAGGGATGGAAAATTCCTTCCCTACGTCACACAAGCCTTCATGAAAATTGGACCCTTATTTTCTTTGATAACTACAGAAAGCTACTTAAAGCTCCCTTGCACTATATACCTTTAGAGATATATGTACTTAACTAATTAATACGTTATTTACGACCTTGAACGTAAATATTTTCGTATTTATGTTGTAATTAAACTCCATCAAACGTTGTGTAATTTTTTTGATTTATGATATGGGACTTTAATTACTTTCATTTTGTGGTAACTTCTTGATTCTAGACAGAGCGTTGAGTTTCAAACTGTATTGGTCTCTCTCTTGCAAATCTAACTTTAAATACTTTCTCTAAATGAGCTAACTTTCCTCCGTCGCTTATTATGTTTTCCTACATCCTAACGAACTCGTAAATAACCTGTACTAATCGAATTACGCATGTTTAATTGAACAAATAATTAAGTATGACTCAAATGGTTAATTGTTAGTAAATTTGATTATGATTGTTTTGTATCTGCTTGTCATCTCTCCAATCCGATTCAGCTGCTATAAGGTACGTATAAAGATGGGTTTAGTAGGTTAATGTAATTAATAGATTGCATATTAGACGAACTCAGAATACCCTTTTTCTGCCGAAAATTTGGCTCCTATCCTCCTACAAGTAAACCAGGTGATCAGATTCTTACTAGAAATTCGCACAATCTTCTGGCGCGGATCGGTTAATTGATACCTAAGTTATCGCGTCCTAACCGTCCTTCCTTATGCCATCATGCACTGCCTTCAGGTCGTCATCCGAGCCCAGATACCTCCAAATTCCTACTCCTCCAAGGTCTACTATTTACTTAGGGCGAACCGGTTTCGTCCTATATGCAATCATATACTCACGGTGTTTTGCAGAGTTACGGGTCATGAATCCTCCCTCCACGTACAAGAAATGATGTGAGAGTAACTCTGTCGAGTCTGAAACGCTAGCTGTAAGCGAGTCCACATTATCCAATGTACAGTACATAGAAAGATATATATGTAAACATACGTTTGGGTAGGATTATAACTCGCAATATGTAACTAGCCAGTCTCATATTCCGAGCTCGGATTTCGTGAGAAGGAATTCTCCACAAAACCTTAACCGATGACCGAATATATACATACCAAGAGTGGGAAATATTAATAGATACTAATAGATTAAGAAATTATCTCGGTTTGTTCTGGAGTGCCGAAAATTCCAAGCTTTTTGATTTGTTTGGTTGACAATTTTATTTAAGAGATTGCCATCTCTATTATGTGTTTGGTTAATGGTCCTTGTTTTTTAAGGAGCGACCACTGCCTCCTATTGTTGAACTGTTTTCTAAATTTTCCCCCAAGGTTCAACTTTTGGTAAAATTTTTACTATCCCGTGATTTTTCAGTTGTCTCATGTAACTGATTGATACCTTTTATTAGGCTATCCCGTGATTTTTCAACTGCTTCTTGTAGATGATTGATGTCTATGAAAGTAGTTACTCCACAAAATTTTACTCGAATCTTCCTTGTGATTCTTCAATACTCTTCTATTTGACTATCCCGTGATTTGTCAACTGTTTCATGTAAATGATTGATACTTACGAGAGTAATTGTTCTATAATTTTCTCCTCGAATATTCCATGTAATTCTTCAATACACTCCTAAACTAACCCGTGATTTTCCAAATGTTTGATGTACCTATTATTTGACTAGCTTATAATAAATCTATTTATTTTCAATTGTTCAGTTCAAAATTTATCTCTTCATGTTCAAGTTAAAGATTGTGTTTACAACCTTTTCTATAATTGCGCAGTTTCATGAATTTGTCCCATTCTAAAATTAATATTAATACCTGTCAACTACCTATTAAATATATAATAACCTATATAATAACCTAACCTACTATAATACTAATACCTGTCAACCACCTATGAAAGACCCAGGTACATCTTCCTTTAAAAGCATCTGACCCAGTGCCCCCATGACCGAGTTGTTTTATAAACAATTTCAATTATGTAAACATTCCCGCTGGCTTCGTGACCTAGATTCAACGAGTGACATTTGTTTACTTTTGGAACATCCTTGAACGCGAGCTTATATGGTTCAAATTTTTTTTCCTTTTGAATTTAATAATGGTAATTTCTTTTTCGCAAATGTCTTAACCTGATCCCAAATCAATGAAGTTATAATTTACATACATATACATATACATATATATTTTGTCTCAATAAATAAATATACTGATATATACAATTATATTATAATTGAAATAAATTCTAATATCATAACTCATTTTTTGATCATTTAATATTAGCTGAAGTTATAATAAATAGTACATATACTAAAATAAATACAAAACTTTGACTTGGAAATTTGTCAATCACATAACTATTTTAAATAGTTACGGATAAATGCAAAGATAGGTATTCGAGATCGATACCTTTACTTTTTAATATAAGTGTGTTTCTTTTTGATTAAACTTTCTTGGAATATATATATATATATATACATATATATATAAATGTTGTATATAATATTTTAATATAGGTACATATCATATATTAAGCAAGTAATACTTTGTTATAAAATTAATTCAAATACCAACTGTCTGCTGCATACCGCTCTCACCTTGGAACCTGAAAATTTTTTATTTTAATTTTTAATAAAACTTACCCCAAAAGGTCTACTCCGTCGGGTTCTACACGACCGACCCTTTTGTGTTTCCTTACCTAATACCTACTCCTATGTTATCAACTAAATTCAAATAAATTTTTTTTCCGACTTCAATTTTATTTTATTCCCGTTTAATCTATCTAAATTAAATGATGTTTATCGTTCTAACCGCATTTTATTTCAAATCTCGTTGGTTAACTTAACACATTTTAAATTAAATTTAACAATTAATTACTTATTTTGTGTTCGTTTTCCCACCGTACTTTTATTTCGCAACAAAGCGTTATACAACTAAATACCGAACAGATTATTATCATGCTTATTTATTTATTATTTATTTCAACCTCCAGATTTATTATTATAATTATTCCATCGTTAAAATAACACTCCGTTTAAATTATAATTTTTAAGCAATAACCACTTCACAATTATTTACGAAATAAGATTTTTATTATTTTTATTTTTGTTTGTCACCGAACTCTTCTATTTTGCAGTAAGATAACGTATTTCACTATTTATTTAAACTTTCCGAAATAATAATTATTATTAAGTTACCACAATCTCATTCAACAACAATTTAATAATTTGTATTATTTATTCCAAAGTCCATATTTATTATTATTACTTTATCTAACACCAGATTACTCCTGTGATAAGCTATTACGTTCGATTTTCACTTCATTTAAAGGAACTATCACCGTTATGATAACTAACACTGGTTTTTATTTTTTATTTCGCTACACCAACAACACTTTGATTATAGTACTTTATTTAAAACACTCAGTTTAATTAAAGATTTTCATTGAACTTTTCCGTTTAATTGGATGCACTTATTTATTTATTATCTCTTTTCAATTTGCACTATTTTTAAATTAATTGATTTAAATATTTGATATTTAATAGAACTCTTTCCGTTTAAACTGAACGCACATAAATTTTTATAACTTCTTTTAATTTGCACTATTTTTAAATCATTAATATAAATATTTGATATTTAGTAGAACTCTCTCCGTTTAAACTGAACGCACATAATTTTTAATAACTTCTTTTTACTTTTTATTATTATTACATCACTTTATTTAATTACCACACCGACATTTGTCGCGACATTACTAAGTCTCCAAATATGATATTTATTTATAAAACCGAATTTTCCACTAATCAAATTGTATTTATTACGGAACTTTTAACTTTTCACAATTAAATAAAACGTAAACTTTATTTCTATTCCCACTGATTTTAATTTCTCAAATATTTATAAGACACTGGCTCGAATATGAAATTTTTCTAAGTCCTGTGATTCTAACTAATTAGAATTTTTCCACCAGTAAATTACCGAACGTATCGTCACGTCACACCAACTTCCGCTTTTCAAAAACCCGCGATGACTCCCGAAAAATCACTAAGTTCTCTCTTTTAAACCCCTCTCAGGATTAGAATGGCCTATCTAAGCTATCTTTGATCCACGAATTTAATCTCTAACAACTCGAGATTTCATATATCGATTCTGTCATTTTTGTTTAACTGTCGTTAGGTCCACCTTTCATGACTTTGTTCATGCCCTATCTCGTTTAAACATTTTTCCAGGATCGGACCGGCGATATTACGTCAAAATGCCCCTCATCCCTTTGTCTGTTGGTCATACAAAATTAGCTCAAATATCATGATTTTCGTATCTCTTTTTTCCTCAAAATATAATAGGTACGTCTTCAATAAACTGTACATAATTCTCAATTTTGTTTATCGCTACCAGAACATGAACAAATTCAAGCCAAAACCTTTAATATGCGTTTTCCAATTTTCTTTTTTCCTAAATTCCTTCTTATTCTTATGCCACCTATATGGATCAATTCAGTTTTAAACTGTATTGTCTCTACTTATGTCGTAGACTTGAATTTTCATATTTTCTCTTATTTCCCTTTTATTCACGATGTTCTTTTTTTGATTTTCCTCATTCATTCTCATGTAACTTTCCACATCCCTATAATTTTTTATATTTCTAGCCGTATTTATTTTATTAATTGTTAATTTAAGATTTTCTTTGCTTTCTTTGGCCGTATCAATTCACCCATAGTTTCACCGTACATTACTCTGATATCCGTATCGTTTTTCGATGTTTGCTGCCTCAATAGAAAATTTCATTTTCTATTTGTTACTAATTAATATATCATTTCCCACATTTTTATAGAAGATACTCCCACTCCGGTCCTTAAATTCCTGTCATTTTTTATTACGTTCTATGGTTCATCCTACAAATTCCGTCCCTTTCTCCCCTGAATTCACATTAATTTAAAATTTGACGTCTGTTTATGTCTGGACTCCGATGTACTCACCAATAACTCAGCGTTTATTCGAGGGTAATAAAATATAATGGTTTTTACTTTGAATAAACAGTCCCTATGTCCAATGATAATTTTTATCGTCCAAAAAGCCATTAAAATGGTTTTAATCGTCTAAAACCATGTTCGTTTTCTGGTTGTTTTAATAACAGAACCATGTGTGAGATCGTCAACCCATATAATGTTAATGTCTATCATCAAACTTTCCTATATTCCATAGAACTTTCGTCAAACAATTGACGTAAAACAATTCCTTCTGTTGACTTTACCTAACGCAATGTAACTAGAATTACCACTCCATTTCAAATATATAACGATATCTATTTAAACTCGTCTGAAAACGCAAAATTAAGTCGAAATCTTATATTGTTCAATAAACACTTCCTTTTAAACGTCCATTTTTTTCATTAGATTATCTTTACCAATCGTTTTTCCTGACTCTATTGCTTCATCTAAAAGTGACATTCCTAATTTTCCAGTGTTTCTCTTCCTTTTAAATGTTAAATGCACGCTTTCCTCTTAATCTGGCCTCCTTGACTTTCTATGTACTCGTTATACAACTAAATATCCCTACAGTAGCTTTTCTTTTGTTTTGCACGTCTTTTCTTTAATTTTCCTCTTATTAAAATTTTCTTGTTATTTTCTTGCATAGTTTTTCCAACATAATATGGATTAATTTGCTCGTTAACGGCGGTCGTCAACACCTTCATTGCACTGATTGTATATCTTAAATCTAGGGTCATTGTACCTGATGCACCGGGCGTGAGACCCTGTTTACATTATAGTGTATTGATCTTTCGGTTGATGACGATATTTTTTTCCATAAATCTCTGATTAATTGCCTAGTTCAAAGTCCATTTCTTTGTTCAAAATCTGAACACGCCCTCCACTTTTGTGATTGGTTAATCATTCTTTGTGTTTATTATCGCGCCTACCTTTTTGGGAACCCCGGGAAAAGTAAAGATGTTAGAAGCCTCTGTGTTCTAATTATCAAAACTTGACACGAGTTTAAACATTATGGATCTCTACTGTCTCCATGGTCCAATCAAACTTAATCCGCTAGGTGCCGCTAGTGTGTTGATTTCGTTATAAGTCTGAAATATTATTTATCCATTCGTAAGGTGGAAGCTACGATATTTTCTTATTTTCACTGTTGATTAATGCAATACATCACAATTCCTACCCAGTCCTAATACATATTTCGTTACCAGAACTTCCTATCCTTCCTTTCCCCCAAAAAAAATCCTGCACACAGCATCCCCATAAACGACATGCATCTCCTGCGTGGAGATAATGTAATAAAGGTAATATTGTATTTTTAAAACCATTTCTGTTAGTGCTCCCAATTCCCCCAGTAAATTAAAAATCGCGAATTAATTTCGGAGATAAGCGCTCAATATAACGTTTATTAGATTTTATGAGGGCGATAAATATATTACAAATTCCAAGAAAATTGTGTTATCGCTTTTCTGGCAAATATTTGTTAATTATTATAATTAAAAAACACATGGAATTTCATTTAACCATTTTCTACGGAAACCCATCAAAATTTTGAAAGAATAGTGAATATCCAGTAATTAGACTTGTTATGTATTATATACGAATACTAGCTGACCCAGCCACGCGTTGCTGTGGCCAACGAAACACAACGCCATCTTCTGGATGGTTACGCAACCTTCATAACCACGATAAATTAACTCACACCGCCATCTGTTAATTAGCATACAAATCAAATCCACACCGCCCGCTTGCCAGTCCGCTTGTCTGTTCTGGATAGGGACACCCTAATCACCTAGCGGTATGAAATATAATAGGTACTTTATGACTTATTCTCATACCTACCAAATATACGAAAAAAAATCATAAAAATCGGTTGAGCCGTTTCGTAGTAGTGCGAGCTCAAACACCGTGATAAGAGATTTTTATATACTCGTATATATATTTATTTACTAAAGCTTTTTTTAGAGACTTTTACGTAAGTAATTATGCATTGCACATTAGTTAGTAGTTAATACTTAAAACCCCTCAGAAAATCTCCTATATTGACTTAAAATGTCTCAAACAAAATGTCCATTTTACGAAAACTTTGTGTTATTACCGCTTCACAATTAAAGCTCAATAAATGAAACATTTCTTAACGTAGCCAAATAGTAAAAACTGTTTTAGAAAGATTACAAACTCAGCTTTCAAATTGTTATATTACAAATAAATATTAACATTTGTAAATATTGACATTTTGAATGAAAACATGAAAAAATTGTAAAAATGACTCACGTGATGTTTTTATGTGAAAACGGTACTAAAATCACAGATTATGTAAACAACAATACTTATTCTATTGTATAAATGTATAATAAACACTTTTGTCACCTCACTTATTTATCATTTCATACAAAATATTTGATAAAAATTAACAATATACAGCGGCCCGTGGGCCATTTTGACGAGTAAAATATCCGACGCCGTGTGACTTGACAGATAAGGTCTGTTTATGAGTTTTTTATGGACAACTTGAATAGAAATGTGCAGCGTGATTCACTATCGACCTTTCACTTTTTATTTTAGGGATGTCACTAAAACAATAACGGAGTTAGAACAATTTCTATGATGACACACGCGTTGACGTGAAAACACGCTTATTGTACTTGACTGCTATTGTCTTTTTAACGCATATATCTGCTTACGTTGCTGACCGGCTTATAAAGTATAATTTACCTTATTGAACTTCTTTATCGTATTACTCGTATATGTGCTTGTTGGCATTATTATTTGTTTAACTTTTTGCAACTCTTTGTGTCAATAAAATTTTCATATTTATACCAGCAGATTAAGCAAATTAACAGTGATCAACTTACGATGCCATGTTTCGCTTTTCATGGCTTGTAATATAATTAAATTACGCAAAATCTTCAAACTGTTCATTGTTGCCATTATATTATAGATATATTAATATTATATTATATTATTATAAATTATAACTAAGGTAGTACATAATATATGTCATTCCATAATACACCATCAAATTTATGCAGTTTTGTACTAATTTAATTCATTTTTATTACAGTTTTTATATTTATTTTCATCACAATTGAAAATATCTATTTCAGAGAGAGTGTTCTTATATATTGGACACAGTCTTATAAGGCAAGCATTTTGATTTGAACTTGTTTTACAGTGTTTTTCTGTAAAAGTATTACATGAACGTGTGTGCGGTGTAGGTACTTTCAAATCAATTCTGTTCAATAATTTAGGACCATCAGTAATTTTGTTTACGATTTTATATAGCAACATCGTATCTGAGAATTGTCTATGTACACCCAATGTATCAATTTTGAAAAATTTTTTTGCATCCAGATAATTATTTAATTTTCAATTTTGTTTATATGTAATGCATAAAATGGAGACCATACAGTTGGCGCAAACTCTAGACGGCTTCGTACATATGCAAAGTATAGTTATTTGATAATTGCAGTTTTTGTGAATTCTTTTGTATTTCTTACGCTGAAATCATTTATCTTTTTTCTACCAAATTAAAACAAGAATATTTTGTCAAAAAACACGATTGCTAATAAAAGCCTTTGACGTTTTTGTGTTGGCGTCATAAACAAAACAGTACATGCGATTGCTTGGACCCTGAGAGAATATAATATTTTGTTATAGAGAATTATTATTCGATTGGATGACAGTTGACTTCGACAATAGAGGCATTGCGTACAAACACAAATTACTAAGATGAATGAATTTTAGAGATTCTCTTAAAAGGTTTATACAGAAAAATGTTATTTTTCTTTGTTGAAGCAAGAGGAAAACAAACTCCCTGGCGGCCTATGTCATCTTAAAGTATGCTGTGTGGAGAGTCTTTTTAGGGAAAGGCTGTTCTGGGAAAGAAAGATGTTATTATGTTTGCATAGGGATTTAGGATAGGGTCAGTTCGTCCAAGAGTAACGGACGTATAATTCTGTTCCTCCCACTGCGGTGTGAGGCGACGAATAGAGAGAGTCCGGTTGGAGAGGTCAAATGGTCTACCTCAATCAGTTTCTCCCGACCCGGCCGCGTATTTACAAAACCTATACCGATTCAGTCGCGGTAACGACAATTTACATTTTAAATATACCTCTATATTGGTTATTTTTTATCACATTGCAAAAACAAAAAATGTTCTAAAATCTAGATAAAATAATCTTTCTGATGTGTATATTAGAAATTAATAATTTTATTTCTAGATATTTAAATTTTAATATTATTCCCATTTATTGTAAATACACCTCTATATTGAAAATTTTTATCACTTTGCAAAAACAAAAAAATGTTCTAAATTCTAGATAAAATAATCTTTCCAATGTGTATATTAGAAATTTATAATTTTATTTCTAAATATTTAAATTTTGATATTGAAAATTTAAAGTGACTCAAACGCGTTAGGGATTGTAAATACGCGACCCGGCCGCGTATTTCCAATCCCTAACGCGGTTGAGTCACTCTAGCGACTGAGCCGCGTTAGGGATTGGAAGGCGTAAATCGCCTTACAAACACTACCGCATTTCAGTCACGCTAGTGACTGAACCGCGTTAGGGATTGTTATGCATAAATCACCTTACAAAAGCTATACCGATTCAGTCACCTATGCGCTTCGTTGCTCTATCAGTTTCTGTGAGGGCGACGACCGTAATTATAGAGAGGTTAGCAGAGAGGATGGACAGCGTTTTTTTAGTTAGCATTTTTTTTACATTGAAAATTTATTTTAAGTTAAAAAAACACGGGTTTTTTTTAACTGAGGGTGACGACCGTAATTATATATATATATTTTCTATGTAAAAAAAAAAAAAAAATTAAGTAAAAAAAAACGCAGTCCAACCTCTCTGCTTACACTTCTATAATTACGGTCATCACCCTCAGTTAAAAAAAACACGCGTTTTTTTTTTACTTAAAATAAATTTTCAATGTAAAAAAAATGCTAACTAAAAAAACGCTGTCCATCCTCTCTGCTAACCTCTCTATAATTACGGTCGTCGCCCTCACAGAAACTGATAGAGCAACGAAGCGCGTAGGTGACTGAATCGGTATAGCTTTTGTAAGGTGATTTATGCATAACAATCCCTAACGCGGTTCAGTCACTAGCGCGACTGAAATGCGGTAGTGTTTGTAAGGCTATTTACGCCTTCCAATCCCTAACGCGGCTCAGTCGCTAGAGTGACTCAACCGCGTTAGGGATTGGAAATACGCGACCCGGCCCACCACGCAGTAGCTGGGCAAACGCATCCACCGCCAAGACATTGACAAATTTCACCCCATGAACCCGGGTAGCCCTTCTAAATCACTAAACTACTTGGGGTGACCTGTGGTAGGGTTATCCAATGAACGATTCCCGGGCAGTGGTACCTATACCCGCCGCCCAAATTGTTCATAATGTTTCAATATATGCACGTAGCTATCAATTTTTGCAGAATTTTGGAGGTGGGTAGTCACATTACATGCAATATAAGGTAAAAATAGTCGTAAATACGTTAGCTCAACTTATTTACAGCTGTATTTTTAAGACTGATCCAAAATTTATACGAGGTAATTAAAATAATTAGAATAATTAACTGATAAATGTAAATAAACTAAACAAATCACGAAATAGAACAAGACAAAGAAAATAAAAAAGGTAACAGCGGTTAACGATTAAAAATTCTAATATATGGAAGAAATAATATAATTTTGTCGAAAGTTTAACATTACCTACTAGTGAACTTTTGGTGAATCTTTGGATACTTTGGTGAACCTTTTATTTTACAAAACGACCCATTTTCTGTAAATGTTACTGAAAAAATATTATTGTGAATTTGTGTCGCATAGATTACAATAGATATTTATAGTGTTTGGTGAAATGCGCTGCATCCTTAACACTTCACATCACGTACAAACTGACAGTCCATTTTCCCAGAATTGTTCTTATTATAATTTATGTCAACATAAAGCAACTTCATTACTACGTCAAAAGATCTGGAGGGTCCATTCTCTGCTTCTCTTTATCTCGTTATTATGACAGAGATATGCTTTATTTGAACCCTTGTCGAATTCCAGTGGAGTTGTTTACTGACCACTGCGTACGCAGCTACAAGTATGTACGTGAAATCATAAATACTCGTAAGAAATACCGGTAAAGCATTCATATTTTATATTTATAAAAGTCGGATGTGTTTATCCGAGACACTATCTATGTTACAAACTTTTTCTTCGAACATTTGTTACCGTTAAAAAGGTCGCTTACACAAATATTGAAAAAAAATTAGTCGAAGATAATATTGTTTACTCTGAATTTGAAATATGTGACTGACTAAAATTATTTAAAAATAAGTGGTCTCAGTGGCCGAATTGGTTAAGCCGTTTGTTCCGGTAGAATGAGAAATCCTTGGTTCGTATCCCAGTTGCGACCGTTAGCTTTTTATTAATTTTATTTTATTTTATTTATTTATTTATTAACGCCCTTTTTCGGGGCTTTTTAATGTTAGATTTATTAGTATTTTCGGTTAGATTTATTAGTATGTTCTTCTTCTCTAACGATGTTATTCTTCTCATTGATGGGAATAAACTTCAATAGCAGTTATACTAATAAAAACTGAATATTTATAAGATTAGCCAATGGCACAAACAATATTTATCCCAAATTCAAATTTATCCTGGGCACAGGATGTTAAATATACACGACGACATTTTGAGTTTTGACATCTAGATATTTATGCAGATGATACAGTACTTCTAACAAGTAACAAGTAACAGAGGATTTACAACTTTTGCTGAATCAAGTAGTAAAGACTTGTGAGAATTGTGGGCTGGAACTGAATATAAATAAGACAAAATACATGCTCTTAAGCAAAAATAACGCAATAAATGAAAATCTTTATATTGCTGGAACAAAACTAGAGAAGGTACAGAGTATCGTATACTTGGGCTGCAATGTAAATGATAGATGGGATCCTTCAGTTGAAATCAAATGTTGCATTGAGCAAGCTCGTGCAACCTTTATCCGTATGAAAAAAAATGTTCTGCAGTCATGATCTCAACCTTGGATTTTTAATGCGAATGGTCAGATGCTAAGTGTTTTCGATAATATTTTATGGAATGGAAGAATGGATGCTTACTGAAGAACTAATTAGGTGACTTGAGGCATTCGAGATGTGGATCTACAGAAGAATACTTAAAATAAGCTGGATGGACATGGTTACAAATGAAGATGTTATGGTTTGGATGAATAAAGAAAAAGAAGTAATTAAAACTATAAAAATCCGAAAACTTCAATATTATGGACATGTGATGAGACATCCAGAGAAGTATGAGATCCTGCATTTCATAATGCAGGGAAAGATTGCCGGATGACGGGGTCCTGGAAGAAGGAGAAGCTCATGGATAAAAAACCTGAGACAGTGGTTTGGCCAGTCTACCGTGGAGCTATTCCGGGCCGCAGTAAACAAAGTCTGCATAGCCAACATGATAGCCAACGTCCGTTGAACGGACAGGGCACATGAAGAAGAAGAAGAACTAGATATTTTGTAAGTTTTCACTGATTTCTCTTGCTGCCTAGTCACAATAAGTCTAGTCTAGCATAGTAACGAAATTAGATATTTTATCATTATTTATCTCGTACCTAGTAGTACGTTACAATTTACTACTGTGTATACATTGAACTGAGGTAGTAATTTTGTTTACATCGTCCTGCTTATTTTCCCGAGTACACAACTGCTTCATGATACATAAAGATAGTAGAAACATTAAGTATCTACTTGTACATAATCCACCAAGAATCTTCCCTCCAATAAACATCCCCTCCAGGTATAATAAAAGAATTTCGCCGTAACTTAATTTATATTTTCCTTCGTTTGACGTCCGCCGTCATAAAAGCTCGCATGAAGTATGTATGACGAATACATGATTGTTTTTCAGAATAAGTTGAAGTGAAACGGGACAGGAGTAAAAGGACATAATACAATTTCAGGATATTAACTGCATTATTCAACGGGAAGCTTGTCTTTTTATGTTTCAGGTTATATTCAGCGGCCATTTTGGTAGGCACTTTAGATTTGTAAATCGCCGACAAAAGTTTGAATGTTTGTAATAAAATAGTAATGTTTTTAAAAGTTATATAAAACCAACGAAATTTTATCTTTAAGTCAAAAAAGACACAAAATCCATTTTGCGATATTCAAACGCCAATGGCAGATTTCTTCATACTTTTACAATTTTTTCCAAAGATATAAGAGATGTGCTATCCGCAGTTTCCACTGGGTGGGACTGCGCTTCCGGGTGTCGCCGATATTGTTTACCAATTAACGAATAAACTAAATGAATGAATAATTAACGAATAAACTAAACGAACGTTAAACTAAATGAACGAATTCTTTCCGTATTTAAACTAAATTGTTAACCAATAGATACTAATTTCATTTTATTTTTAAACAGAAAAAGTACATTAGATGCATTGGCGAAAAAAAATTACAATTAAAAAATATATTTCATGGTGGGTACCGATTATGTGTTTCATTGTAATGTCTTATTTTTGGTATGAATATTAAGTAATAATCGGGTGATGTATGTGGTGGGAAGGTGTGTATGTGAGAGAGAGTATGTGTGTATGTATGTATGTATGCGCATTGAACAATTTATATTATTGACATGATGCTCTTTTTAAATTTGTGCAGTGAATCAGAGAAAACGCCAATGTTAAAATTTCGACCAATATTATTGAACATATGAAGAGCACGACTGCTTGGCAAATTAGATGCAGCATATTTATTGTAATTAAGCGTGTGAAATAATTCTGAATGGCGTGTACTTCTTAATAGTATGTTAAAATTAACTAGGGAAAAAAAGTTCGGTGCAGTCAACATTATTATTTTAAATTTTGTGAATAAATATCAAATCAGCTATTGCTCCCCTTTGTTGCAAAGTTTTAAATACGCATTCAAAGTTATTGTTGAATTTGAAGGTAAGATATTTTATAAATTTGTTTTGAATATGTTCTATGCTATCTATGTATACTTTGTACTGCGGGTTCCAAATTGGCGAAGCATATTTCAGTGTACTTCTGACTAATGCAAAATATTACATTGTACGCGGGTTACTTAAGACTTTACTTATACGAAGAACAAAACCAAACATTTTATTTGACCTGTGAATGATTGGGTCGCTGTGCTTATTAAATATAAGTTTGCCATCAAGGTTAACACCAAGATTTTACAATCCGTTGTAGAGATGACAGGTTAATTATTGAGCGAATAAGAGTAATGCACACCTTCAAAAAATCAACTAAATGAACAAATTCTTTTCGTGTGTGAACTACTCCGATTAGGTAGTAGTCCGCCTACAGTCGCGCGGGCATCATAGCACATCTCTTTTGTATTTCAATATCTTTAGTTTTTTCAATACTATGGATCTATTCCTGTCTCGGTAAGACCCAAGACTAATCATATTTGCAATTGAAATCAACAAAAACTTAGTTTGATACTTATTTGATACTATTACATAAAATACTGCATTACAAAATTGACTGTCCTGAATTACTTCAATTTATCAATATCCATGTTCCCAAAAAATCATGCCGAAATTTATTACCCTTTTACTTCAATAACACCAAGACACTAGCTTATCAAAATTCTCCTATTCCGAGACTTCACAGTCTCGGAAATAAATATTCTAATCTGTGCGATATATTTCATATTAAAACTAATCGGTAAAAATGTTGTATATTCTATCACTTTTATTCTTTAAAACACAAATAGACCTTTGTACCTACCAAATGACTTCTATGTTACTACTATATTGTTTGGAAGAATCTCTTAAATTCAATTATATGTGTGAGGATTTGTAGTTTCTGTTTATATTTTTATCTATGTATTTTGTTTTGTATTTTGTTATGTACTTTGTTGCAACGTTTTTTGTCATTATCTTTATATTTCTTTATTATTTAAATTTTTAAGTATTTACTTTGATACAAATAGTTTGTAAAAAAATTATAAGAAAAACCCATCAGGGCGTGTAATAAATAAATAAAAAATAGAATTAACCGTTTATAAAAACAAACTAGTTATTATAACTTACTAAAAACAAATAGTTATTATAATTATAATATATGCTACCAGATTGCTTTTTTTAATTTGTCACAAAAAAATGTATGTGTACTTATATTTATATTTATTATATACATTTTCTTTATTACACAACTTAGTTTCAGAGAAAAATGAAACATTTTTTTTTGTTTTTGTTATTTAATTATATACATTTCAGGAATAATATGAACTAAACATGTCAATTTGTCTGTCCTGGAACGGGAAACTTTCCTAGTTGGACAGGCAAAGCTTCCTAATAATATGTAATTTGTACTTTCTTTTGAATATATATATAATAAATAAACTAATGAAATTTCACTTTTCTAGTCTTCCTATCAGCGAAATTGATAACCTAATAAAATTCTTTGATTAGGTTTTATCAAAATCGATGTTTTTAGCAATTTCATTTTCAATCGAAAAAGTTGCCAAGTTTGTCAATTTAGATTGAGATTTTGTCGATCGCAGATAGGTTTTTATCTTGAATGAATTGTTTCATTGTTTGCTAGTTTTCTTTATGAAATGAGAATTAGAGAAATGTCGCCCTATATCATTCTTCGGATAATTATCAATGTGAGTTTGCACTGGACCACGCTTAAAAATGTTGAAAAGAGATGGATAATGTGTTTCTCTATGGTTGGGGATTTCCGGTAAAATGAACTGCAGCAGTGCTCCGATCGAAGGGATTGTACACCACGTTCCAATTCTAGTGTTTTTTTTTTTTTACAGTGAATACCGCACAAGAATCTCAACTGCTCCCGTCTGGAGCCAGTGAGACTATGGCATCCCCAATTGGGGTATGTTGTGAGGCTGAAGGTAGCGCGGAGGGGAAGGAGGTGGGGAAGAGGAAGGTTGGGAAGTACCTGGCTATTCAGATCTGGTCACTAAACACGGCTAAAGCCATTTTCAAGCAACGTTTCAATTCTGAATGGTGGTCTTACACCAGGGCGATACTGATAGTATCTTCCACTCTGGAACATGCCGCAAATATACTATATATTATTTTAAATGAATTAATTGTGAAATAACACAAATTAATCAAATAAAATTTATTTGCGCATGCCGGGTTCGAACCCGCGACCTCCGGAATGTGACTCAAGAGTCTTAGCCACTGGACTACGGAGGTCGTTGTTATGCCACCATAACAATTTTTTTCCTAAATTTGAATTTGAATTTACGAGTAAGTAGGCCTGGCTCAAAAAGCGAGGTAATATACAGGGGCGCCTGCGGCGCCTGCGGCGCCTGTGGCGCCCCTTTATGTCCGGCGCCCTGGGCGGTCGCCCAACCGCGCCCTACCCTAACGCCGCTACTTCAACAGAAGATGCCGGAATTCAGAAGATCAATGACTTACTTGCTGTTCTGATCCTCCCTTTCTAATTGTGAAAATACTCTAGATGCGTAAATGTGGATGACGGTGTATTTTAATATCCTGCATTCCGAGGTTATCATCCTTAAACCGGCGCGCGCAGCGATGGACCGAATTCTACGCAGCCTAGGGTTTACTGAAGCCGTTTGCTGAGCGGATTGATGTACAACGTATTGGAGTTTTTCCACAATCCAATGTCATCACACATAATCTGATGAAAATATTTTCAATTCCTAAAAAGAAAAGAACACCAAACTGTTCAATATTATTCCTCACACCACGCCGCCCGCGGCCGGTGCGTGAGATCATAAAGTTTTTTGCAGTCTTAGCAGACAGATTTAATGTTTCAATATTGCATAGCAGTTAATTTAAAAATATAAATACACTATTTTAAAAATATGGAGCTTGACAAAGATACATTGAATTAACCTTATAATATTAGGAATTATTTTAATTAAAGACCTTCCTTGTATCACTGGCACTTGCGAATTCAAGATAAACAAAAGTTTAATGTTTCATCGACTTCAATCATTTTCAAACGATATCAAATTAACAAATAACATTTTACACAAATCTGATGCTCGGCTAATGAAAATTTCCATAGAAACGGGAGATTGTTATTTTGACAAGAAAGAGCATTGTAATTAATTTTTGGGGAAAATTCAAACTCATCTCTTGAAGATAATAATAATATTTCGGTACAAAGGTAATATTTTAATAATGTACAAAGTAAAATGTGATTTGAACACGGACAAAGGAATTTGTGGATACATTGGACATCGCATTGTCAATTGTCATACGGTAATGCAGAATTAAAATCTTTGTTTCCAACGTTATTGGTCATATTGCAACTTGAAACATTATATTCAAATTGCAACAAAAATATCAGGACTGAGTCATTTAGATACTCGCTTATACCTAGATTGCATGCAGTTGGCAATGCTTTCTCAGAAGTAGTAGATGTGTTCAACTGCACTGAATACAGTTATAAGAAGGCTATAATATCATACCTCAATCACATTAATTAATGTTAGGTATAAAAGTATTCGTCTTCACAGCGTCTATATCATACTCTATAGATTCCAAACTACTTACTTCATTTATATCAACTATCAGACAGACTAGTAAATGTATAATTTTTTGTCAAAATTATTAAGTATTTTTAAACCAAGGATTTATTATTGATTCTCTAACTGACAGCCCTGAAAAGCAGAACTAATTAGCAGTACTTTTAGTGTCATAGTCATTTCAAACTGCAGTAATTTCAACTGAAGGTAACAATAATATCATTATACTAAGTTACTCCATTTTAGCCAAACCTAGAATCCAACAATATGTACAAATAAAAGTAAAGTAGGTATATTATACTTGATGTTGAGAATTATTCTAAGTCACCTTTATTTACATATTTTTACTCTGCATAAACATTTTTGTATCCTATTACTAAATTTTAGTTGTTATCATACATATGTACTTTGTCTAATGTACATTTTTATCGTTAAAATTACCCTCCTGTGTACCACTGTGTATCATGTATCACTGTATAGTAATAGCCATTTTATGGCGTTGAAATAAATAAATAAATAAATATTTTTGATTTCAATTAAATTCTATAATTATATGCCCGCAGGCCTTTGACCAACATGTTATATAAAACTAATCAAACAATAATCTTAATTTATAAAATAAATTTTGGTAAGTTACACCATTTAAGGACACGGACAATTGGGGATGATTAGCAATGCGAGGACTTTGGGAAAATGGGTTTTAGTTTATAAGCTGTTTCAGAACTTAATATGTGTTATTTTGTAACTTGATCCGCGCAAGGTTTGCTTTAATTACACGAAATTAAATAGAATAACAATTTTGTAACCATGAAGAAATTACAATTTGTAAAATAAACTTTTAATTGAAAAAAAACTTACCGACAATTTTTTTCGGTTCTTTTTTTTAATAATAATTATGTGAAGCAAGAAACATTTTTTTAACCTTAGCTCCACACAGCAAGCCCCGAGGAAAATAATTTTCGTCAGGTCTTATATCGTCTTTGGGGTTGGTGGAGGGTTTTTTAGGAAAAGAAGGAGAAGTTCTGGGAAGGAAAAAGGTGTCCGGGGTTGGCAGGAATCTGGGGGTCATTGTGTCCAGGAGTGACGGAAGTATGAATCTTTCCCTACCACTTCGGCGCAAGGCGATGTTCCGAGAGAGTTCTGTTGGAGAGGTCTGTAGATCTCCCCCAACCAGCCTCTCCCAACCTCTTTCAGTTGGTTGATTTCAAAACTTTAGCGTTGCTGTTGGTAAAATGTTCGATTTCACACCCTGTGAAAAATCTGTACGTACCGCTAGCGGCGTCCATGGTAAACTATCAACCCGGTGGCTTCAAACAATGGTCATTAATTTATTTTTTTCATTTTCATAAAGCTCCTAGGTTTGTAGACTCAATTATTTATGATTATTTTTCCGCAGTGATTTTAAGCAAATATGAAAAAGATTGATGTTAAAGCAATACCTTTTTTCAACATTGAAACGATAAGACATTGTTAAAATAGCGATTTGGTAGGCGGAAATCCCAATTAACAGAAGGGGAAAATGTAATAACATAAAAGAAAGATGAAGGAAGCTTGTGTAAGCAAAATAATAATATATCTTTTTTTGTTAAAAAAATTTCAATCATAAAACCTTTAAATATAAAAGTTACATGTGTAGTGTACATTGACGATTAAATTAGATAAATACGTAAAATGAATAAAAGAAAATAACAGTAGGTAAAATTTAATGTTTTGACATAACTAAAACATTTTTAGTAGTTTTTTTCTGTATACGGTGAATTATTAGCCGGGTTCTTATTTGCAATTAAAAATACTGTAACAGACGTATTGATGCATGAGATCTTATTTACGTGAAACTTTTGCAGCTGGTCGCCACACCTGTATTATTGTGTATCAGAGAACAGTAATCAACTTATTGACAAGTCAATTCTTGCGAAATGTTACATGAAAAAACTGCAAGTGTTATTTAAAAACCAAAATACCTCGCATTATCACAAACAACAGGTGTGAAATGAGGTCAACCCATGCAAGAAAAACACTTCGTGTCTAAACTAGTTCGTTTACGTGAAAAATCACAGCTGGCCGCCGCACGTGTTATTCAAGAACTAAGCACTTAGCAACGAAAAACGCCTTAGATTATATTGATGCATTTTAAGCAGGTGCGTTCATCCGCCTGAAGAAATCAGGTCAACTCAGGCAAGAAAACAATACGCATGTCCAAACAAGTTTGTTATTCAAACGAAATAGAGCACACAGGACACCTGCCTCAAACACCTGGAGTAATTAAGATAAACAACAGATGCAGAAATGAAAACATGTTTACGTTTTTCTTCAAAGCAGGTGTACGCAAAATTTAGTATAAAAACCGTCTGAAAATAAATATTTCATGTCATTAACCGAAAGATCTTCGAGTCGTTATTTATAAACCATCTCCCGAAACTGAAGTGACGATTGGAGTCCAGCGCCCTATTGTTTATAGTATTTGTATGGAACAGAAAAGTGGTCTCATACAAATTGGTCCTTTTCGAGCCAGGATCCCACGTCATCAAATCTTTGTGGAGATGGCATCACACGCAGCGGCCGTAAAATCCTGGCTTCAACCGAAACATCACGGTTCTGCCTCACAAACTCAGATGCATCTATACCTACCGCCAATCCAGATGCTACCTTAAGCCTACGCCTCCACTATCAGAGATCTACAGGAGGCTGATAAAGATGACAACAAACTGAGCAGCAACGAGATATGCAGCCACCAGATATGCAGCACCGAACCTAACAGCAACAAGATATGCAGCTTCCACACACGCAGTAACGAGACATGCAGCAACAAACTGTTCAGCGATGAGATATGCAGCTAACAGACATGCAGCAACGAATCCAGCAGTAACGAGATATGCAGCTACCACATATACCGCAACGAGATATGCAGCAACAAACTGAGCAGCAATGAGATATGCAGCTAACAGACATGCAGCAACGAACCCAGCAGCAGTGAGATATGCAGCTACCACATATACCGCAACGAGATATGCAGCAACCAACTGAGCAGCAACGAGATATGCAGCTAACAGACATGCAGCAACGAACCCAGCAGCAACGAGATATGCAGCTACCAGACATGCAGCAACGAACCCAGCACCAACGAGATATGCAGCTACCACATATACCGCAACGAGATATGCAGCAAAAAACTGAGCAGCAACGAGATATGCAGCTACCACATATACCGCAACGAGATATGCAACAAAACACTGAGCAGCTCTCAGACATGCAGCAACGAACCCAGCATCAACAAGATATGCAGCTTCCACACATGCAGCAATGAGACATGCAGCAATAAACTGAGCAGCAACGAGATATGCAGCAACAAACTGAGCAGCAACGAGATATGCTACCACATGCAGCTACGAGAAATGCAACTACAAAATGAGCAGCAACGAGATATGCAGCTAACAGACATGCAACAACGAACCCAGCAGCAACGAGATATGCAGCTACCACATATACCGCAACGAGATATGCAACAAAACACTGAGCAGCTCACAGACATGCAGCAACGAACCCAGCAGCAACAAGATATGCAGCTTCCACACATGCAGCAATGAGACATGCAGCAATAAACTGAGCAGCAACGAGATATGCAGCAACAAACTGAGCAGCAACGAGATATGCAGCTACCACATGCAGCTACGAGAAATGCAACAACAAACTGAGCAGCAACGAGATATTCAGCTACCAGATATGCGGCAACGAACCCAACAGCAACAAGATATACAGCTTCCACGCATGCAGCAACGAAACATGCAGTTAATAGACGTCTAGCAACAAATTGGCAGCAACGAGATATGCAGCTTTCATATATGGAGCAACGAGACATGCAGCAACAAACTGATCAGCGACGAGATATGCAGCAACAGACATACAGCAACAAGATATGCAGCAACGAACCCAGCAGCAATAAGATATGCAGCTTCCACAAATGCAACAACGAGACATGCGGCAATAAACTGAGCAGCAACGAGATATGCAGCCAACAAACTGAGCAGTAACAAAATATACAGCTACCACTCATGCAACAGCGATACATGCAGCTACTAGATATGCAGTAATCCGCATATATGGATATTCGATACCCTGTGGCAGCCAGCCAGAGAATTCCCGAGCTTGCAGCAATCGGCCCGACCCTTAATGCTAGTCCCGGATATACTGAAAAACCAAGACCGTACTCACACTGGATGAACACATCGAAACATAGATCCACTGGTCTAGATCACCTCCGCGATAGTAGAAGCACTCCACATTGCCAGAAGCAAGCCCTATCAGAGAGTACAACAGCTGGCCTGACACGCAAAGCAAATTGCTGACCCCACGCCAAGCTGATCACCAACCTGCCTGAATTAGCAGTCCCATACGAGTCTGAGCCGCGTCCTGCCATCCCATTTTCATGATAAGTTATTCCTTTATATTATTTATCCTAGTAATAGCAGCAACTAGCTCGCCTCCCAACTTGTTTGCGACAAGATACGCAACTCAAGTAAAGGCACCAACCAGTCCGCCTTCCAAATTGCTTGCGACGAGATACGCTACTCAAGTAATGGCAACAAATAGCCAGCCTCCCAACTTGTTTGTGACGAGATACGCAACTCAAGTAATGGCACCAACTAGCCCGCCTCCTAACTTGTTTGTGACGAGATACACAATTCAAGTAATGGCATCAACTAGCCCGCCTCCCAACAAGTTTGCAACGAGATACGCTACTCAACCGAAGGCCAGCAAGGCTAATTCCATCTTCTAATTTCAATTCCCGCAGTGCCACTACCAGAATAGTGGTGCTCCTCATCACCGCAGCCAAGGCGAGCAAGCCCTGCCCTCAGCAGTGCCACTGCCAGAATAGCGGTGCTCCTCATCACCGCAGCCAAGGCGAGCAAGCCCTCCTCAGCAGTACCACTGCCAGAACAACGGTGGTCCTCATCGGAGCAGCCAAGGCAAGCAAGTCCTTCCAGAACATCGGTACTCTCCAATGTCTCCTCAGACGGGAGGAGCCCGTTTCCACATTAAAAGGGACAAAATTTCATGGAACTGACTCCGAGATGAAAACGCTCTAGTGGCACTAAAGCCACGAGACAGACGCGCAATTCTCTAGCAATGCCGTGCATTAATTGGCTTTGCTAACCACCAATAAAACCTCACAGTCTAGGAAAGGTTAATACGACCCACGAAGAGGAGATCAACCCGGCTTTATTTCCTGCCTTACGATTCGGCCCAAAATACTACTTGAAGCCGTGTGGCACTCGAACGTGAGCTGTGACAAACCCATTGCCCCTGAACATATCCAGAAGTGGACAAATTGGATGAACCTGCAAAAAAAAACATACACAATCACCATCCCAAGACGCTGCCTCAATTACATGCCGCACTCATCTCAGCGAGACTCGCCCGAACCATGTAAAAGGAAAGCCATGCCCTGATAACCCAAACCCATTTTTGGACAGATTCAACAACCGTATTGTGTTTGATGCGCACCGATCCACACATTTACTCCACCTTTGTGGCAAACAGACTGGGCAAAATAGATGAGATAACCAACATACAAGACTGAAGGTGGGTGTCAACTAAGCCAAATCCCGCCGACCTTGGTACACGGGATCCAAACACCCAACGAACAAACACTAAAAGTGAGGCCCCCACTACATCAGTCTTATGTCAACCCCTAATGGGAGCATTGCCGCTAAATCGACTGATACACCACACTCGCCCTTTTACACACTGCGGGCTAGACTACTTCGGACCCATAGCTATCACAGTTGGCAGACATCAAGAAAACGCTAAGCCGCTATCTTCACTTGCTTCTCTAACCGCTAACTCTGCTATTATGGCCATACAACGAATGACAGCACGAAGAGGACAGCCCGTAAACATGCACTCAGACAACGGGACTAATTTCAATGGAGCCGAAGCCGAGATGAGAAACGCCTTGAGGTTACTATGTCAAGACTTTAAAATGCTTGATGCCATGACCATCCAGGGCATCGAATGAAGATTTATACCACTAATGACGGCGCACGTGGGAGGAGTATGGAAAAGACTGGTGCGGTCGGTGAAACGGGCGCTGAACGCCATGCTCGAAGAAAGAGCACCTAAAGAGGAAACTTTTCTGACTACCTTAAATGAAGCTGAATTTGCAGCGAACATCAGACCACTAACCCATGTAACAATGGATCCTGCACTACCTCGAAATCGCAATTCCTCGCGGCCGCGTCATCGAGACGATAACCGCAGCCGACGGACAAGTCAGAACTGTTTGAATCCAGAATGGTTCCGGTGTGTACCTAGGACCAGCCTTCCAAATCGCCGTCAGCTTACCTGCTCCTGCATCTGCTGAGTCATCTCCCCCTCCTCTTCAAGATACCTACATCAAGAATGCGTCCGACGAACTAGCTAGGTACAATCAAACAGATTGTAGTAGTTTTTTTTCTGTATACGGTGAATTATTAGCCGGGTTCTTATTTGCAATTAAAAATACTGTAACAGACGTATTGATGCATGAGATCTTATTTACGTGAAACTTTTGCAGCTGGTCGCCACACCTGTATTATTGTCTATCAGAGAACAGTAATCAACTTATTGACAAGTCAATTCTTGCGAAATGTTACATGAAAAAACTGCAAGTGTTATTTAAAAACCAAAATACCTCGCATTATCACAAACAACAGGTGTGAAATGAGGTCAACCCATGCAAGAAAAACACTTCGTATCTAAACTAGTTCGTTTACTTGAAAAATCACAGCTGGCCGCCGCACGTGTTATTCAAGAACTAAGCACTTAGCAACGAAAACGCCTTACATTATATTGATGCATTTTTAAGCAGGTGCGTTCATCCGCTTGGAGAAATCAGGTCAACTCAGGCAAGAAAACAATACGCATGTCCAAACAAGTTTGTTATTCAAACGAAATAGAGCACACAGGACACCTGCCTCAAACACCTGGAGTAATTAAGATAAATAACAGATGCAGAAATGAAAATATGTTTACGTTTTTCTTCAAAGCAGGAAACGCAAAATTTAGTATAAAAACCGTCTGAAAATAAATATTTCATGTCATTACCCGAAAGATCTTCGAGTCTTTATTTATAAACCATCTCCCGAAACTGAAGTGACGATTGGAGTCCAGCGCCCTATTGTTTATAGTATTTGTATGGAACAGAAAAGTGGTCTCATACAAATACTAATTTCGGTTTTGAATCTGTAATTTCGATTCAATGAACACTAGAACAGTAACGGTCAACCTTTCCAGCTGGAGGGCCAATTTATCCCTTTGGTGTTTTTTTTCCTGGAAGCTTATCGTCGTTACCAATAATATTGCATGTATTCGCTGAATTATTTGCCGGGATCCTATTTTCAATTAAAAATATTAATTTCGATTGTGACTCTATCTGCAACTTCATTTAACTCTAGAGGAGTCATGATCAATTTTTTAGTTGAGAGATAATTTATCCATTTTCAATTTGTTCTCGAAGTGTTGGGGGTAAGGTACACACACTCAGACGTTATTAAATTTGCAGTCGGTGGTGTTGCAAACCTGTATTCGTTTTTGAAAGCTGTATTTTTTATTAAAACAACCCTACTTATTTTTCTAAGGCCATACCAATAAATTATCTTGATTTTTATCATTCAGAACACTTAAAATTCAAACTTGCAATATCGTGCAAATATTGATTTTCATTGTTCGGAAAGGAAACTTTTGGCATTACATAAAACGGAAACCTTAACTTAGATCTCAACAAATAAGCGTCGCGCTGGAAAGGTGAAATTTTTTTACACTTTTTACACTTAGGGTCGATAAACGAAATTTTTCATATTATCTTACATTGAAGAAAGACCCTTTTGCCAAACCAATTAGAAAGCGTTCAATGTTCATTATGGCAATTTTTTTGATATTTTATTTAGCCAAATGGGCAGTACAGAAAGGGTCACGGGCAACATGAAATGGGCTCGCGGGCCGCATTCGGCCGCTCCTATATATATATATACATACTCCTCGCTGCTATATGGATTTGGTTTTAACGTAAGTGTCATTTTTGAAATTGACGCTGTCCTCACAGGCGATAAATTCTAAATTCTAGGTTCCAATATTATTTAATTTTAATTAATTTATTATTTTCTAAATGATTTGTGTATTTCATTTGTTAAACTTTTTGATAAAAGTCATAATTTTTTAAGTTTACTAATGGTGTTCATTAAAAAGGTGCGTTTATGATCGTTCGCAAAATTGACAATCTCGTTTTTGAAAGATTAGAGAGTTAGGACAATTTTCTTTTTTTTAATTTAAAAAAAACAACTTTGTTTACATCACTTTTATTTGTACACAATTAACATGTTTCGTGAACGATGCTTACATCATCAGGATCAAAGGTATACTCTACAATTATTGCTACACTTTTTTTAAATATTTATACATTAAGTACAAAAATCCTCCAATTTTTATATCCTTCATAATATGCAGTACAAATTGTGCTGGATGATGTTTAAATCAATCAATGAAATGGCCCCACCTTACATCTCTATGAGAACTATTGCGAACTATGTGTCCCGAAAAAAACTGGTCCGAGGCAGTCAACCCTTAGATCAGCAACACCATCAGCTGTAGGCAGCTGGAACCTAAACGCTAGCCAAAAACAAAGTTTAGAGATCGCGCTTTCGGAGTATCTGTGTCTAAGGCTTGGAATAAACTCCCTCCACGCCCAACAGAATTTAGGTACAAATTAGAAACCTACCTTTTTGGGCTCTCATACCCTTAAATAAAATATACCTACCTATCTGAGAGAATCATTCGTGTTTTGCCTATGATATGCCTTAATCACACTTTTCTTATTGGGTTAATATTTTTCGAATCTTTGTAACACATCAATCTTTCTCTTACCGAGGAACGAATCATATTTAGTAAGATAAAAATTCTGATCAAATCCTTGCACTTTTGTACCGCCCATCATAAAATTTTGCTTTTGTTTTTAAAATACGCTCATTAAAGAACATATTATATATTACTAGCTGGTTCCCGGCATGCGTTGCACCGTATAAGCTATATTATTGTAAAGTTTCATTAAAATCCAAATTCCATTAAAAATCAGTAGTTTTTGCGTGAAAGAGTAACAAACACAGATACATCCATACAAACTTTGTTGTTTATAATATTAGTAAGATAGTTCCCAATTATGTCCTCTGCGAGCGAAGTGTACCTAAATTTCTCTAAATAAACAATAACAGTGTTACATAATCTCTAATGACCTCCCAGGTAAGTATGATCCTGGGTATTTTCTGTCTGTACAGATCATTTTTCATTGGTCAAATCACTGTACATATAGTTTCGTATCGGTGATCGATAAACCGATGGATGCAATTAGTTAGAAGTAAGTTTGTATAAATGTATTATAAGTTTGAACAGCGCCCTTGAAGTGATTTTTCACAAAAACGGCGGCTATTTAAGTCATCCAAATATTAGTATTATTGGTGACCGGCCAACTCAGAATGAAACCAACTCAGAACCACCTCAGAAAGGTCATTCAGAGTGATGATAAAAAAAATGGTTAAATAGGTTAAGTTAGGTTAGGGTTACCGGCTATTTTAAAATTATTTTTTCGTAGCTTTTAATGACCTTTCTGAGGTGATTCTGAATTGGTTTCATTCTGAGTTGGCATGGAACCATTGTTATTATTATGCGAAAAGCACGAGAGTCGCAATTGCCCAGCCCAATTGGCAGTCACGTTTGGGATACTATGTGTGATTGACGGGGATGAGAGAGTTGGAAAAGTAGACAGTGAACCAAATCTGATCACCAAACATGGTTAGACCCAATTCAAACAACTTTTCGATTGTGGACAGTAGTCTTTAATTTGATAGTATTTACTAATTTGGTGGGTGCCGAAAATGTATTACGAATAATATTGTTCAAATTTAATTTATGTTCCCCTCAGAAAATCGCCAATATGCACTTTTATTGTCTTTAACGAAATGACATTTTACGAAAACTTTGTATTATTACCGCTTCACAAATAAAGCTCTATAAATGAAACATTTCTGAACGTAGCCAAATAGTAAAAACTGTTTTAGACAGGCTACAAAATAAGCTTTTGAATTATTATATTACAAATAAATACTAATATTTGTAAATATTTAAATTTAGAATGCAAACATTAAAAAAATGTGAAAATGACTCGCGTGATGTTTTTATGTACTAAAAAAACGGTACTAAAATCACAGATTATATAAACTTTTTGAGTAAACACAGTGAGCACGCACTTTTTTTCATCCCAAGTAAAATAACAATAAACACCGATTAAAATTACTTTTTAGTGCTTTTTTCTAATCAACTAGTATCTGAAGTGACTGCAAAACAGCACCACAGTCTGAGTGCTAAGAAAACAAACAATAAACACGTTTAAATTTAACAAACAAACTTCACATCATCCATTTTTTAAATTATTGTTCAACATTGGCTCAGGTACCTTGCACTCTACACTCCAGCGACCGTCCACCACTACTAACGTGAATGATATACTAGACTGCAAGCTAGCCACTAACCAGGGAAGTCCAACCAACCATTCATTTGTTTTATTAATTTATTTTATCAAAATATCAGAATTAATTATGGATGCGCAAGCATATATTTCATTGGCTAAAGACGCCATTAATGCATTAACCAGCATTGTGATGGATCCTAACAATAAATTTACCAAAGAGCATATTTCTAAAATAATGCCTAAAACAAATAATAAACTTAGCTCCATTGGCCAAATGGCAGCGAGAATGGCTACCTTGGAAGGTGAACTGTCAGTTTATAAAAATAATCCTCCAATTACAACCACTAATATTCCCTCACACTTGCAAACAAAAAACGTTTGTGAAATAATTGCTGAAATCAATGAACAAAATTATAGAGAAAAAAATATCATAATTTGTAATGTTCCTGAAAGTGAAGCATTAACTCAAATAGATATTATGAATAGTGATACCACCAGC
Source organism: Limnephilus marmoratus (assembly GCA_917880885.1). NCBI lineage: Eukaryota > Metazoa > Arthropoda > Insecta > Trichoptera > Limnephilidae > Limnephilus > Limnephilus marmoratus. Next base: position 16,632,465 of record OU862933.1, read on the forward strand.
GTTAAAAAAATTATTTCTGATTTGGACAATTCTACAAGTTCTCTCGAACTGAAAATATACAGAATCGGTAAAAAGGATAATAATAAACCGAGGGGAATCAAAGTTGAGTTCCCCGAGTCAAAATGGCCTAAAATCTTACTCGGCAAAAAACACTCACTAAAAAATAACATCCGTATGTACCCTGATCAAACATTTGCGCAAAGGAATCAGTTAAATGATTTAAGAACGGAGCTGAAAAATAGGCAATCTTCCGGTGAGCAAGACATCACAATAAAGTATATTAATAACATCCCAACAATTGTCAAACTATCCCCAAAAAACTGACCCATAACCTGAAATCTACATCACTATCTCTCAACATTTATTACCAAAATGTAAGAGGACTTAAAACTAAACTAAATAATTTAAGAATTAAACTACCGACCTTAGAATATGATGTTTACTGCTTCACTGAGACATGGTTGACCCCAGATATTAAAAATGGTGAGTTAGGATTTCACTCCCATAACACCTATCGAATGGACCGCGATACTAATACTAGCAACAAAAGTAGAGGAGGTGGCTGTCTAATTTCTATTAACACTAAATTAACCTCAAGAAAACTCAAATGTACAAACATCAACGTGGAACAACTATTTGTTTTAGTGACAAACAAGAGTGAAAAAATCATAGTTGGTTGTGTGTACATTCCACCCTCATCTGATGTCCAGCTATATACTAGTTACTGTCAAGAAGTAGAAATATTGCGAAGAAAATATCCAGACGCTAAATTTATCCTTACAGGTGATTTTAACCAACCTACTGTTCATTGGGATATTAACAATAATAATACTCGCACAAATTCCACGTCCAATAATGGTTCTCGTGAACTTATAGAAATGTCATGTTTCCTGAATCTTAGACAAGTGAACTTTATATATAACTGCAACAATAATCTATTAGACTTAATTTTTAGCAATTCCAACAATATAAGTGTACAACATGCAAATGACAATGTTTCAACAATTGATAACTACCACCCACCACTTTTTGTTAAGCATATATCTCTACAAAATTTAAATTTAGAGTCTTTTAAAGAAAAACCAAATTTTTATAAAGCTGATTATCCTAAGATTAACGAATTTCTCGCTAAATCAGACTGGAACTTCATTAGTAATTGTAATAACATCAATGATATAATAGAATCTTTTTACTGCATAATTAACAAATCTATTGAACTGTACGTCCCTATTACAAAATGTAGGACATCTAATTACCCCAAATGGTTTAGCAAAGAGTTAATTTGTACTATCCAGTCAAAAAAACTTGCACATAAAACATTCAAAATATCTCGAGCTCCAAATGACTATCTACTTTTTTCTAATTTACGCAAAAGGGTGAAAAACATATCGATATCTTGTTACAAAGAATACCTGGAAAATATTGAGAAATCGTTACAAAATAAACCTCAAAATTTATTCAAATTTGCAAACAATCTTAATAGTAACGAATCTGGTATTCCGTCTATCATTTACTACAATGGTAAAATTGCTGATACACCTCAAGGAATTACTGACTTATTTGCCGAATGCTTTGGCGAAGTATATGATGTAAACTCATCTAATAACCAAATACCTCAATTCAACTCAAATATTTCTATTGATTTCAACGACCTTGTTATTGATGAAATCGATGTTCAGCGTAAAATTACACTATTAGATAGTCAGAAATCCGCTGGCCCTGACACCATACCAGCAATTTATTTAAAAAACTGTGTATCTAGCTTAAAAGGTCATTTAACCAATATATTCAATATATCATTAGCATCAGGCCTTTTCCCTCAAAAATGGAAGATCAGTTTCCTTAGTCCCATCTATAAAAAGGGTGATAAAACGGATGCTTCTAACTACAGACCTATTTGCATACAATCAGCGATACCTAAATTGTTTGAATCCGTAGTTCTATCAAAATTTTTGTTACAGGCTCGTAAAATCATTTCCCCCCACCAACATGGATTTATATCCGGAAGATCTACACTTACAAATTTAATTATATACGAAAAATATATTTCAGACAATCTAAACGCAAAATTGCAAACGGATGCAGTTTACACCGATTTCAGCAAAGCATTCGACAAAGTTTCCCAAAAAATCTTATTAAACAAACTAAAAGTATATGGGATAAAAGGAAATGTACTAAAATGGTTTGAGACCTATTTAACATCTAGAAAACTATACGTTAAACTATCTAACCATATGTCAAATGTAATTGAAGCTTCAAGTGGGGTGCCCCAAGGTTCTCATCTAGGTCCTATTCTTTTTTTGCTATTTATCAATGACATTGTTTCAATATTTGAAGGTATCCATTTCCTATTATTTGCTGATGACTTGAAAATATACACTATTATAAGAAATTTAATGGACTGTCTTGTATTGCAAAACAACTTGGATCGATTATATAATTGGTGTAACATAAATGATTTATTTTTAAACATTAACAAATGTCAATCTATAAGTTTTTCTCGAAATAAAAATCCAATACTCTTTCAATATCACATTAACAATGTGAATCTTTCTACAGTAACATTAATAAAGGATCTGGGTGTCGTTTTTGATAACAAGATGACATTCGTCCCCCACATTGATGCAATCACGAATAAAGCACTCAAATGTCTCGGTTTTGTGTTAAGATCGTCCAAAGATCTAATGCATACTAATACACTCAAAACTTTATACATAACACTAGTCAGAAGCATTCTTGAGTATAATTCCTCTCTCTGGTCGCCATTATACAATGTACATTCACACAAAATTGAAAGAGTACAACATTAATTTTTAAGGCATATAAATTACAAATTAAAAATTCCAATACAAAATTTAAATTATAATTATTTAATGCAATTGCTTAAATTACCCGAATTGTCACAGCGAAGAAAAATCTGTGATGTTTTATTGTTATTTAAAATTATCAACGGATATTTGGATAGCCCTGAACTTGTGAACATGATAAATTATCAAGTACCTAACAATTACAACACCAGACTCCATGCTCCATTTAACGTAGTTGCTTCTCGCACTAATTTTATGTATAACTCTTGTCTTCAGAGATTGCATCGTGTGGGTAATGAAACTTGCTCTGTCGATATATTTTTTTATAAAAACATCGATTCCTTCAAAAAGCATATATGTATGCAGATGCAAAAATCCTTAAATGATACAGATTGTTAACAGTAACAAATTTAATACCCATTGCTCTGTAACTACTTTCATTGTACCTACTTACTTCTTTATACATATATGTAATTGCTGTGAACCTTTTATTTTCTTTTTTCCTGATAATAACAAACTAACGTAGAAATCCTTAAATGTATCACATAGTTAACAGTAATAAACTTAATACTCACTGCTCTGTAACTACATTCATTATAACTACATTCATTGTACCTACTTACTTATTTATATATGTAATTACTGTTTACCTTTATTTTATTTTTTATTTTTTATAATAATAACAAATATACGTTCATTTATGATAGCAAAAAAAATAAACAACAACAAAAAATTAATTACAAGAAAATTTTATATTAATCGTTAAAAATGTTTTACACCACTGCAATACCGGTATGCTTCGAGTATATTTGGAATCACATTTTGTGTGATATTGTGACAATAATTATTGTATCTAATGTAGCATGAGCTCAAATACGTGGGTGGTTTGTATATTTATGCCAAATACGAATCCGCTGGTTGAACTCCTTTTGTAAACAATTACTCGAATACCTACTGATACCTACTTATGTTAGGCCTACTTATATCTTTCTAGCTCTGTTTATCATTTTATGTACTATATACTTATGATACTGCATACTTGTTATAATGCTCCTGTACAATTTATTTTATATGTAAAAGCCATCAAGGCGTAAACAAACAAATAAATAAATAAATAAATAAATAAACAACAATACTTATTCTATTGTATAAATGTGTAATAAACACTTTTGTCACCTTACTTTTTTATCATTTTATATAAAAATATTTAATAAAAATTATCAACGTCGGGCGCCCGTAGGAAATTTGGCGGAATAAATTATGTGTCAGACTGCGCGTCTGACAGAATGTTCTTTCTATGTATTTCTATGGACAACCTGAATAGAGATGGGCAGCGTGATTCACTGTCGTCATTTCACTTTTTATTTTACGGATGTAACTAAAACAATAACGGAGTTATAACGGTTTCTATGGAGACACACGCGCTGACGTGTAAACACGCTTATTGTACTTGACTGCTGTCGCATTTTTAACGCATATATCTGCTTACGTTGCGGAGGGGTTAAATGACAAATAAAATTTGTTTGTGATCTTTTGAATCCAGAACAAATAGTCTAAGAGGTCACGGGATTTTTCATAACGATCATGGATACGGTTAGATTTACTTTTATAGTTTGTAGAGTAGTCCCCTAATGTGAATGACGTCGGTCTGCCTGCTCTCAGTGGTTGCAACTACGAGTTATAGAGCTTACAAGAGGCTTCATTGTTGCGAAAAAAAAACGATCAGAGAAATGGTCAGTTTTAGTACATATTCAAAGTATGGCGTCTCCGCAGATGAAATAAGTTGGTCTGCCTGCTCTCAGTGGTTGCAACTTCGAGTTATAGAGCTTACAAGAGGCTTCATTGTTGCGAAAAAAAAACGATCAGAGAAATGGTCAGTTTTAGTACATATTCAAAGTATGGCGTCTCCGCAGATGAAATAAGTTGGTCTGCCTGCTCTCAGTGGTTGCAAATTCGAGTTATAGAGTTTACAAGAGGCTTCATTGTTGCGAAAAAAAAACGATCAGAGAAATGGTCAGTTTTGGTACCTATTCAAAGTATGGCGTCTCCGCAGATGAAATAAGTTGGTCTGCCTGCTCTCAGTGGTTGCAAATTCGAGTTATAGAGCTTACAAGAGGCTTCATTGTTGCGAAAAAAAAACGATCAGAGAAATGGTCAGTTTTGGTACCTATTCAAAGTATGGCGTCTCCGCAGATGAAATCAGTTGGTCTGCCTGCTCTCAGTGGTTGCATTTCAGAGTTATGATGCGCACAAGTCACTGCATTGTTGCGAAAAAAAACGATAACAGAAATGGTCAGTTTTAGTACCTATTCGAAGTATGGTGTCTCCACAGGTGAAACGAGTTGGTCTGCCTGCTCTTAGTGGTTGTATTTCAGAGAAAAAAAAATAACTGTGATCAATAAAATTAAGAATTAAATCGAACAAATCCAATTTTTATTAATTCAACTTACATAAACTAAATCATCTTTGGGTAAAATCACAGATCACTTTGGGTAATCATTTTGTAGAATATTGCTAAGGATTAAAGAGTTAAATATTTACTTACTTCTAATATTCTTTTAATATTTTTTGAGTTTTTCATTAGTCACATTAAAATCCATACTAAACCACAAAATAAAGTATTAAATCAGATTTTATAAATATTTAGCTTGCAATATAATCTAATAATTTTTGGGTAAAATCACAGGTTCATCATCACTTTAACTTAGATTTCTTTTTTAACTTAGATAGATTTAACTTAGATTTCGTCATCTTCAGAATCTACTTCTTCACTGCTTAGGCACGTAGACGATGAGTCTGTAATGTGATAAAATAACTGTAAAGTTTGATAGAAAAAATGACGGTTATATGATGATATGGAAATTATTATACACATGTATATGTAAAAAACATAAGGAAACAAGCTCTTGTATGTGGTGACCCGACAATTGGTCCGGCGACAGTTGGTCCGGTGAGAGTTGGTCCGGCCGACAGTTCATCCGGCCGAAATTTGGTCCGGCGACAATTAGTCCGGCCGAAAGTTTAGAAGATGTTTTCTTCAAGTAAGTATGCAAAAAGGATATACGGCCGTACAACCAAAGTCAATATACTTATATCTGAAGGCATCTTGAGTGAAAATCTGCTGTGAAATTATTTTTACTAATAATTTCGACTCTCTGAAGTAGCATGCGGCAATCACAAAATACGACATACTTATATGTGCAATCGGCCTAGCAAAAAAACGCTTAAGATTCCCATTTGCATATAATATAACTTTTATATCTGAATATAACACAAGAGTCCCAACTCCCAACTGCTCCCAACCGTCTCGAGCCAGTGAGACTATGGCATCCCCAATTTTGGTATGGTGTATTGCTGAAGGTAGTGGGGAGAGAAAGGAGATGTGGAAAATGTACCTGGCTATTCAGATATAGTCATCAAACACCGCTAAAGCCATTACAAGTAACGTTACAATTTACAATTCTGAATGAATGCTGACGAATACCAAAATACGACACGTGCAATATCTACTTAAGATTTAGGAGGTCGTATTTTGCTATTCGTCAGTATTCATTCAGAATTGTAACGTTATTTGAAATGACTTTTGCCGTGTATGGTGACTAGATCTGGATAGCCAGGTAATTTTCCACACTGCAGTGCAAGGCGATGGGTCGAGAGAGTCAGGCTGGAGAGATTAAAAAGTCTCCCTCAACCGATCTCTTCTGATCCGGCCCGCGATGCATTAGGTGGGCAAAGGCATCCCCCGCCAAGACCTAGACAAACCTCATTCCGTAAACACGGTCACCAAACGTAGCAAACTACTTGGGATGGGACTATGGCAGGGGCGTTGGTTATCCAATAAATGGTTCCCGGGGCGGCGCGGCGGTAAACATATCCGCCTCCTAAATCTTAAGTAGATATTGCACATATAAGTATGTCGTATTTTGCTATTCGTCAGTATTCATTCAGAATTGTAACGTTACTTGAAAGGGCTTTAGCCGTGTTTGATGATAAATCTGAATAGCCAGGTACATTTTCCACTTCTCCTTCATCTCCCCACTACCTTCAGCATCACACCATACCACAATTAGGGATGCCATAGTCTCAGTGGCTCGAGACGGTTGGGAGCAGTTGGGACTCTTGTGTTATATTCAGATATAAAAGTTATATTATATGCAAGTAGGAATCTTTAGTTTTTTTGTTGCTTAGCCGAAGTATGTCGTATTTTGTGATTGCCGCATGCTCCTTCGGAGAGTCAAAATTATTATTAAAAATATTTTCACAGCGGATTTTCACTCAAGATGCCATAATTGGAGGTAATCCACCACTTACCCGCCCTGGTATTAAGTAACAGATGGTTACTCCTTCAAGGCTCTCGCAAGGACTCTAATTTTTGTGAAAGAACGAAGCTATATTTAGTTAAGAACGAATTTAGACCTCCAATGTCCCTGCATACGTTGTTAGCAAGCAGTATGCAAGTGCTTGGCGGGAAATAAAAGATACAATATGTGTTAGTATGACAGAATATAGACAAGATAATGGGACAGGTTGGTGAATGTCCATGAGGTGGCAAGCGCTGGGTGAGTGTATCCAGCATATTCTACAAGCACCTGTTTGGGAGGAAGACACAGTACAGTGGAGGTGCCATCAGATATATGTAAGTATATCGACTTTGGTTGTACGGCCGTATATCCTATTTGCATACTTATTTTAAAAAAACGTCTTCTAAAATTTCAGCCGAACCAATTTTCGCCGGACCAATTGTCGCCGGACCGCGAATTTCCAAAACCTATACCGGTTCAGTCGCTTTACATTTTCAATGATCAATTGATAGCTTGGAGGATTTTTGATTGAATTTATCCAGATATTTGATACGTATTTAGCTCTAAGTATATGATGAACTAGTTCGATTTCAGACGGTGGCAAAAAAGGAGCATCAAAATTCATAAGAGTTTTGTAAAATTTTTCATTCTCTTTATTGGGCTTAATTTGTTTTAGGGAAATCTTTTGGCGGGCCCCGTTTACAGATTTACTCTTCACGCCATATAGCTCACAAATGAATTGTTCAATTTTGCATTTGGTTTCATTTTTTGTCAACGGAGTATCGCAACTTAGCTCAAGTAATGATGAACCTGTGATTTTACACAAAAATTATTAGATTTTATTGCAAGGTAAATATTTATAAAAACTGGATTTAATACTTTATTTTGTGGTTTAGTATAGATTTTAATGTGACTAATGAAAAAGCTCAAAAAATATTAAAAGAATATTAGAAGTAAGTAAATAAACTCTTTAAGCCTTAGCAATATTCTACAAAATGATTACCCAAAGTGATCTGTGATTTTACCCAAAAATGATTTTGTTTATGTAAGTTGAACTTTAAAAAAATGCATTTTTTCGACTTAATTACTTATTTTATTGATTACTGTCATTTTTTTTCTCTGAAATACAACCACTAAGAGCAGGCAGACCAACTCGTTTCACCTGTGGAGATACCATACTTCGAATAGGTATTAAAACTGACCATTAATTTCTGTTATCGTTTTTTTTCGCAACAATGAAATATCTTGTAAGCTCTATAACTCGAAGTTGCAACCACTGAGAGCAGGCAGACCAACTTATTTCATCTGCGGAGACGCCATACTTTGAATATGTACTAAAACTGACCATTTCTCTGATCGTTTTTTTTTCGCAACAATGAAGCCTCTTGTAAGCTCTATAACTCGTAGTTTTTTTTTTTTTTTTTTATTTTTTTTTTTTTTTTATTATTTCATACAATTTTTGAAAGTACACTTTTATGTTTTTTTCTTGATTACCATACTAGGCTAATGCCCGTGTTAAGGTAATCATACATGATATAAGTTATGCAGTGTGAAAACTAGAACAAAATATAGGATTGAAACAGAAATTATAAGATATTAGAAACAAGAGAAATAAAAAAAGATAAAGTATTTAAGGTAAAATATAACAAGATATATGTATACGTAAGCACATACACATACATATGCATACACATACACAAATATATACATATATACACACACATAAATACGTACAAACACACATATGTGTATATATATATATATATATATATATATATATATATATATATATACATATATATATACATATACACATACATGTATATAAAGGATTATAAAGAAGAAGATGTTTTAAAGAAGTTAAAAATAAAATACTGTAAAATATAAAATACTAAGAAGTAAGATTTAAGTATGTGTTTTTTTTATTTATATGGTATTTTTTTATGAAAGCTAAAATTTTTACTGGAGATATGTCAAGGTAGGAAAATAATCGTCTAGAAGAGTATATATTTAGGTTAGATTAGATTTCAGTGAAGTCAGGTTGGAAAAAGATGTGAAGTATGATATTTTATTTAGTTAATTTAATTATTTTCTTTTCTTTTACAATGGTTAGGAAGTCATATATTCTTTAAAGAAATCTCGTCCCCTTTCGAATATCCAGTTTTGAACACGAGTAGTAAAAAGAGGTATGGTAATATTTGATTTTATATCGGTGCTCAATGCATTGTATATTTTGGGGGCAATGAACCAAAATTGTCGGTGAGCGAATGTGGTTCTAGTTTTTGGGACCACGCATCCCAGGTTTGATGAAAAGCGGGTTTGGGCTTGATGTTGTGGAGCCACCAGTAGGTTATTTTTCCGTATGTAGGATAGGCTTGTCTTGGTGAATAGTTGGCGAATATCTAAGACCCTAAATTTAGTAAATAGCACATTAGAGGGGTGGGTAGGTTGGCATTTAAATATGATTCTCAGTATTAGTTTTTGAACTGTAATTATTGGATTAATGACGGATTCTGTGCAACCACCCCATCCCAAAATACCGTATGTTGCAATGGATTGAAAAAGGGCAAAATATACGCTTCTAAGGGTTTTTAGGTCTAAGATGGATCTAAGAGAGCAGAATATATGGCAGAGCTTACGGAGTCTTTTCACTGTGTCACTTATGTGTGCTTCCCAACGTAGTTGCTCATCTATGATTATGCCCAGATATTTAACTTCCTTAGATGATTTAAGGGCAGGACACGTGCAATTTGTAATAGGTGGGGTTCCGGGTGGGTGTGGGTGCATGTTTAGTGAACACGAGTGAATTATTGGTTTAGGGCAGTTGTTGGGAAAATTATGTTTGCGTATGGAAAACGTCATATATTGTGTTTTGTCAATATTGAGTGTAAGGAGATTTGTGTCAAGCCAATGCCTCACTTTTATTAGGCCATTATTAGTTTTATTAATAACTGCTTGCCATGTTTCATCTTCGAATATTAAGACTGTATCGTCGGCAAATGATAAAATCTTACCTCCAATATCCATGGTACATAGTGTGTTGATGTATAAAAGAAATAAGAGTGGTCCTAGTACACTGCCTTGCGGTACACCGTAAGATATGGATAATTTTTTGCTTATATTTATTTTGTCAGAGTGGATAAGAGTTTGTTGAGTTCGGTTTGTTAGGTAGTTTTCGAACCATGTGTAGGGTATCCCAGTTATTCCGATCTGTTGAAGTTTTTTAAGCAGTAAGGGATGGGAGACCGTATCAAATGCTTTTGAGAGATCGAGGAAAACAGCAAGCGGTTTTCGACCAAGGTCGAGATTAAAAGAAACAATTTTTGTGAGGGCGGCTATTGCATCTGAGGTACTCCTACCTTTGCGGAAACCATATTGGTTGTCCGATAATATTTTGTTATCTTCAAGGAACTTGTAGAGTCTATTCTTCACCGCTTTTTCTATGATTTTAGATATTGTGCTAAGTAAAGATATCGGTCGATAGTTATTTACAGATAGTTTGTCTCCTGATTTGAATATTGGGATTATTGTGGCCTGTTTTAAGGAGTTAGGAAATACACCAGTTTTAAAGCTTAGATTGATTATATGTTTCAGAGGTGAGGCTATATATTTTTGGATATGTTTGATGATTTTTGTTGAAATGTGATCTATACCTACAGAGTTACTATTTTTAAGGGATGAGATTAGTTCTAAAATTTCTGTGTCAGTAGTGGGAGTGAAGTGGAAAGGGTTATATCTCAGATTAGTGAGGGGTATATTGTTTGCAAGATCTTTGTCCGAGACGTTGTGTCTGTCTAAAATATTTTTTGCTAAGTTAGATCCAATATTGGAGAAAAATTGATTGAAATGGTCGGAAATTTTTTCGGGGTCGGAATTGACATGTAATATTTGGTCTTTGATGTTAATCTTAACAATGGGTGTATTGGTTTTATTAATATTGGCTATATCTTTAACGATATTCCAAATTTTTTTATTATCACCGGTAGCTTCACTGATTTGTTTATGGTAGTAATCTCTTTTAACACTGTCAATTATTTTTTTGCAGTTATTTCTATACCGTTTGTAGAATAAGAGAGATTCATAATCGTTGGGATTTTTTCTACAGAGGTTATGAATCTTATCGCGCTTTCTGATACAGTGGAGAATTCCTGCAGTGATCCATGGTTTGAGTTTTGTGTCAGATCGTTTTTTTTTACTTTTTGTGTATGATGTAGCATCGGTTAAGTGGTTACGTAAGGTATTAATAAATAATTCACATGCAGAGGTGACATCGGTACAAGAATAGATAAGTTCCCAGTTTTCTTTAGAGACACTGTTTAGGAGAGTTTCATATGAGATCTTTTCTTGAGGGGAAGTATTTTGTGGTGATTTTTGATTTTTATGCGAGATAGAAGTGATGATTGAATAGTGATCTGTAACAGTTGATTGATAGACAATGGATTTGGTGTCTAATTCACTCTTAACAAATACATGATCTATACAACTGCTAGTGTTTGAGTCTGATTCTCTAGTTGGTGCTGTAACGGCTGGAAAATATCCTAATAAAGTTAGTGCGTTTAGGTATTCATTTGCTTGAGGGTGCATTTTATTAATTATATTTATGTTAAGATCACCTATTATAAAGGTGTTTTGGCGGTGTTCAATGTTTGATAAAATTTCTTGCAGTGAATGTATGAATGGGGCTATGTTATGTGTATTCGGAGATCTGTACATTGTAAGAAGTGTTATATGTTTATCAATTTGAATTTGTAGACAGTTTGCATTTTTAATTTTGATCTCTTTTACTGAGTGAGAGATATGATTTTTAATGTATACAATGACTCCGTCGTTCTGAGTTTGGTTGTGTAGAGTATTATAGTGATCGTAGTTTCTTATCGTTTTAGGGATGAAATTTCCTTGAATCCAGCATTCACTCAAGACAATTATATCAAAATCTGAGACAAGATCAGTGAGGAGAATAAGAAGTTCATCAAAATTTTTGTTTATACTTCTTATGTTCATAGAGAATATCGTAAGGGTTGAATTAGTTAATAATAATTGACGTACTACTTCGGAATTATTGGTAGATATACATGGGATTGGTGTTGTGTTATCTATTAAATCTGCTATGTCTTCCATTTTCTGGTTTTTTGTTTTGCATAAATTATTAACAACCAAGTTGTAGTGACATTGGTACGTTTATGAGATAGAGATTTAGTTGTTATAAATATATAAAATATACATAAGTATATAAAGTGTAAATATAGTTGTTGTGAATATATAATATAAGCACATAATGAATATATGACATAAGCATAGGTGTATAAAATGTACTTATAGTTGCTGCGAATGTGTAACATAAGCATATAAATTTTAAACATAAGCATATAAAGAAAATAAAATACAAGCTTGAAAAGAAAATAAAAGATAAGCTTAAAAAGATTATAAAACATAAGCATATAAATAAAATAAAACATAAAGTATTGTGGCATACATAAAATAAAAAATAAAAGACATACATCCATAAGCTTGCTAAAAATAAGAAGAAAGAAGTATCTACCATTTTTACTGTTTGTATAAAGCATAGTAAGTTGCAATGGTTTTGATGTAATCGCAATAACACATTTTTTACATAATAAGAAAACTAGATTACCGGAAAGAGGTGATTGTATTAAGTTATTTGATCGATTAAAAACAATGATGGGGTATATGCTTTTGTTAAATGTGTTTGGGCTAGAAAAATTCAATAATATGTTTTTTGTAACAGAGAGTATCAAGTAATATATAAATGAATATACAACAATATACAAGAGAATCAAGTAAAATAAAAGTATACCAAAGGACGAAAATTGATTATAAGTTATTTGGTGAGGGAGATAAAAGGTTTTTTGTTTTTTCATTGATAAGTATAACGGGTGTCCCAACGTCCTTGCGAACATATATTTGACCCCCTCTGATCCAGGCAAACTTAAAAATATTGTCACGTGCGGCCTTACGTGCAAGAAACCAATGATGTTTAGCTCGAAATGTCAAGTGTTCACTGATATAAATCTGGGAGCTCTTTCCTGCCATTCCTATGATATTTGTGTTAAGTTTATCTTCCCGATTTGCAGATCGCTTGTTAAATGTTTTTATGTCATTCAAGAAGATGTCACGGTCATCGTTTGTTTTGAATCTGAGGATTATCGGCCGTTGTAAATCCTTGTTGGTTTTTTGTCCAGTACGGTAGGCTGCTTCCACGTTTTTCAGTTCTGTTCCGGCATTTGTAATTTTTTGGATATTGAAAACAACATTTTTTAAGTCTTCTCCGCTTACTTCCGGAATTCCGCGTATTTCCGCGTTTTTCGACCTGTTTTCCCTGTCTAGATTTTCAAATTGTCCTTCTATTTGCTCTAAGCGCGCTTCAAGATCACAGTTTTTTTTTTCAAGTTTTTTGTTTATATTCTCAAGTTCGTGGACTCGAAGTAGGATATCCTCGTATTGTTTACTCATTGTTGTAATTGTGGCGAGAATTTGGGTGTTTTGTTCGAATATTGCGTTTTGTTTTAGTAGTAGTTCGTTGTCCAAAGTTGAGGCACCGCTGGCAGTGACGTTGAAAGCCGGAGTGTCAGATAGGCATTTCTTGCATTTAATTTGGGAGCGTCGCTCCTTAGTGAGTCGACGGTATGAGCTCTCTGCCACTCCGCTGCAGTGCAGATGGAATATTCCCTTGCACACGGCGCAGGTAAATACGGACTCTTCGGAGAGAGTGGGTTCTGAACAGGTTTTGCAATTATTCATGTTGTGGAATATTATTATGTTAGTTAGGTATTAGAGTTGTCCTTGCACCTGTTGGTAGGCAAGATTCGTAACACGAGTGATAAATTTTATTTCTGATGTTTTTGTCAGGCGATCTGTTTCAGAATAATTGACGAACCTACAACGGTTCACCAATTCAACTGGTTTATTGGTCCGCTATGAGATGGCGCTATTGTTGTTTCTTAACACCTTAAGTGGTTTATAAAGAAAAAAATAAAAATCTTTGGCGGCAATAGGGATCGTACCCGCGTCCTCCAGATATCGGTGCGAGCAGACTAGGCTAGCTTGCTCGGCGTTCTTACCACTACACCACGAACGAGTTATGGGCACTCGTCAAATAACAGTGATATTAAATGATCCACGGTTCTTGTATATTAATTACTCGGTGTGTGAAGATTTTTACTTTTGGTAACAACACTGTCTGACACAAAACACTTTGTTAATCCACTTGAAATAAGAATAAATCTGATTGTTTACAGTTCACTAAGTAGAAAATTCACTTTCCTGATTTTCAGGAACACGTTTACCGATGAATTGCTTGGTTATTGTGTACTGTAAGCCACTGTAAGTAACAAATTTAGGTGATTTCTGAGGAGCGATATTTTGGCGTGCGGTCTGATTGAGGGGTACTTGATTGAATGTTGCAACCACTGAGAGCAGGCAGACCGACGTCATTCACATTAGGGGACTACTCTACAAACTATAAAAGTAAATCTAACCGTATCCATGATCGTTATGAAAAATCCCGTGACCTCTCGGTCTAAAAGGATCTTAACCGCTCGGCTAAGGAGATATTAAACTGTTATATTACGATTTAACGTTTTTGTTCTGAAGTACCTACACAATCTTTATGTACACAAAATGAATGTTTCTTCGTTTGTCTCGTATGCATTCTTGATTGTAATTAGATCCCAATGATAAGTTGTTTTACTCCCGCCCTCGAAGGTTTCAATATAATATCGTGTGCTCTGTCTTTATAAAATGTTGTGTAAAAACGTACGATAGGTTTAAAAAAATTTGTATTTTATATAGTTTAGCGGCAGGGTGCGAAGGAGGTAGGAAGGGAATCGCGAGAGATGGGAATGCGGGGGAAGGTGTAAGGGGAACGCGGGAGGGGAGGGGGACGCGGACGGAGAACCGGGGCGGGAACGGGAACACACGGGAAAAGATAGCAGGGGAGGGGTGATGGACGAGGGAGGGGCAGTGGGAGGGGAAATTATAGGGGTAGGGGATAGCAAGGGGCAAATTTGGAAAATCCGTACTTCTCAGACATTCAGCAGTATGCATCCTGCTCACGAGTGGGAAAACCTTCTGATTTATTTGAAATATTGTTTATCGAAAAGCACTTCGATAAACAGAATTAAAACACAAAAAAAAATCTTTGAGTGGCATTGCAACGAATGCCGGGTACTCGCTAGTTAATTTGTTAAAAAAAGTTTTGTTTAGTTGGTTGAAAATAGATGATTATACATGTAAAATGAACCTCTTTCGAACAATATCTCTTATTACCAACGCAAGGCAGGAAAGATTTTTCAGAAATTTGCATCTTCAGCAAGTTTACCGAAGCATACCCATTTTGCAGCATTTCGCTCCGCATCTCCAATTGTCCGTAGCGACCCATCCTACCGTCCCAAGGACTCCCTGCGTACACTGAACAGATAACGACTAGAAGTGTGATCTACAATTCTTAGATGAAAGAAAATTGGAGTCGTAAATTTACATAAGACAGGTCAATTAAATTGATTATGGATACAAAAAAAAAATTTTTTTTTAAGTTTTTTGATCAATATCACCAAAAGGAGAGATAAATTGAACTTAGTTGGGCACACCGACACGTCCATAACACTAACCTAGGTAGCGCGGATAGAGATCAAGGCAGTTGGTAATAAATTAATAATTTAGCATTGAAGATGAAGATAACTCGAATAATCCTAACGAAAATATGAAAAAGAACAAGACACAAACAGAACAAAATAAAAAGATAACGGTCGCAACTGGACTATATAATATTGTTAATTTTTAAATTTAAAATATGTGATTGACAAAAGTGACATTTAAGTTAGAGGTCTCAGAAGCCGAATTGGTAGAGGCGTTGTCCTGGTAAAACGAAAGGTTCTGGGTTTGTGTCCCAGTTGCAACCGTTATCTTTTTATTTTTCTGTGTCTTTTTATTTTTCACACGTTCGTTAAAATCATAGATTCTCAACCTTATTTTGCCCGCCGCCCACTTTGAGAATTTTTTTTTCAAGCGCCCAGAATTTTAGGATAGAAAAAACTCAGAGACGATTAGGGGGCATTGCGATGGCACAGTGAGGGCGTGGGCACGTAAGAAGGGTCTAAAAAAGATAAAAAACACAAGCTTATGTTAATAAAGCAAAGTAAACTTTAATATTGGTTATTTTTTTGTAAATGTATTGCAATCCTTTTTATCATGTAGGCTCGTATTGTGAATGTATTGCAATCATTTTTATCATGTATGCGAAAATTCACATATATCGGTAATTCGGGAACTGGACGAAAATTGAACTGACAGATTCCATTGCATTCAGATCCACCTACATTAAATTGGATGATATGATTTTTTTATTATATAATCCCATCGCTTACGTGTATTTTTATTATTGAGAATTGACACCCTATCATGAAGGAAGGAGGTAGCAAACTGGTACTTAAAATACGAAAGATTTGCTTTTTTAACTAGCTATACAAAAAGGAATAACAAATAATAACCCTCCCCACCCCATCCCCGAAAGTAAAAAAAATCAGGGGCTCTAGAAAAAAATGTCAAAGTGGGCGATGGGCAAAATAAGGTTGAGAACCTATGGTTTAGATTATTAGTGTTATCATCTTCTTCCATGATATATGTATTACATTGATAGAAATAAACTTTAAAACTAAAAGGGTTTAATAAGGAACTCCAGTCCAATTTAAAAAAAAATTATTAATGACCTTCTAACTTAAATAACTGCATTTTTATATTAATTTTTTGAATTAGTTTTAATAGTTTAAATAATTGTCAAAGTTTTAATTTTTCGAAATCCCCCGATAACCACCGTATGTATGGTGAATCATGTAACGTCACTCACCAAGAGTTTGTTTTATTTTCAAGTGTTGACAGTTATATGGAAGAAGCTATAAACCAAAGATATTATTCAAATACAGAAGAGATATGCTATGGTGTCCGCGCAACTGTCGCCGGACTACGCGCTAATTAGCGTAGTTTTCATACAAAAAGAATTTGTTCATTTCGTTGATTTTTTGAAAATGTGCATTAATATTGGTTAACAATATATTTTGAATATGGAAAGAATTCGTTCATTTAGTTTAACGTTCGTTCGGTTTATTCGTTAATTATTTGATCTTCTTAAGTTTATTTGTTAATTGGTAAACAATATCGGCGACACCCGGAAGCGCAGACCCACATAGCAAAAACAGCAGATAGCACATCTACCTTATATTTCAATATCTTTGCTATAAACCGATTCAATAAGAAAACACTCTATTTAGGTGGAATTATTTATTTATTTATTATATTATTTATTTATTTATTAATTTTCGGGAAATCGACAGTTTATATTTATTTCAGTTTGTACATAATATTAAATTGCCAAAATAAAACCAATTACGGATTATCAATATTATTACGGGAGAGTGGTATAAAAATGATTTGAAATTATTATTTTTTTAGCTTTACGAATCGAAAAATTGATAAACGAAGCATCGGTAGGCAACTGATTAGATATACGGCGCCGGATCAACTGTTCGACGTTCGCCATTTTGGAATTCGGAGTTCGTGGCCGTGGAAGTAGCATTACAATTTTTTTTTAACAGAACAAAACAAAAACTTTTAACAGAAAGTTTTTTAATATTTTAAATTATAGAGATAAACTGATAGAGATACTTCTATTTTTAATACTGAATTATTTAGGCCTAAATAATGGTTCAATAAACACAACATCTAAATCTCTTTAAACAGTATGAAAATAAACGAATAAGTAACATGAAATGTTGTTTAAATACCGATGGCTTGTGTCATACATTTCAATAAAAAGACTGGAAAATTATGGTGAGCAGTGACGTCAGCACAAAACATTCAATAATACTAACTTGACGGTGTGCTTTAATGACATGTTTAAAAATGGACTTCTTAATCAATTTTTTTAAAACTCTACGTTTAATATTATTTAATAAAACTTATATATTCAGAATTAGCTTTATTGGTCTATATGAACATATTTTTTTTAAAGCCATAATGTTTTTCACTGGAGTTCCTTATTATTGTTTGATACTAGCTTTTTTTTATGTGAGTACCGCACAAGAGTCCCAACTGCTCCCACCTAATCAGAGCCAATGGAACTTTGCCATCCACGATCGATTAACATTGATTACTGCGCAAGAAAGAATTTCGATGTTTAAAAATATTTGATCAATTTCGACAGATTTGACGGTCTTCGTGGTCGAGGGGTATAGACTCTCGACTAGCAATCCGGTGGTCGCGGGTTCAAATCCCGGCGTGCTCAAGGAAATTTTGTTTAATTGATTTGTATTTTTTCACAAATTATTCATTTTAAAATAATTTAAGTTTATTTGCGGCCCGTTACAGAGTGGAAGATACTCTCAGTATCGCCCTGGTATAAGACCACGATTCAGAATTGTAATTTTGCTTCAAATTGTTTTAGCCGTGTTCGGTAGCTAGATCAGAATAGCCAGGCCCTACTACACCTTCCTCTTTCCCCTCTCAACTACCGTAAGCCTGACAACTTACTTCACATTTCTTCAATTAGAGATGCAATAGTCTCACTGCCTCCAGATGGGAGCAGTTGGGACTCTTGTGCGGTATTCATTAAAAACAAAAGTAAGGAAAAATTGCTTGAGGCACACGGGCACGCCGACTACACACTTCCATCGGTTTATCTCTGTCTGCACATCTGAAATCACGGCACAGAGTAATGGTGAGCAAGTCTTCATAAATAATGAAGGAGAAATATTCTAGCCCAGGAAACAATACGAGTCTTTTATTATTTCTGGCCGCGGCGCAGTTTTTTTTTTCATTTTTTTCCATTTTTATTTCCTCAGTTTTACAGTAAACGCTTAGGCATTCACCCTCCCCGCCGTTTAATGGCGTTTTTATTTATACGGTACGCGGATGCACACCGGGTGTTAGAAAATAATGTGGTAATTTAATTGTTAAAAAAACTAATGGCAACGAATTATTTTTATTGATTTCTTCATTTTAAACATCCATCTATTTGCAGATGACCTCAAACTTTTGATGGAAATAATCTGTTACTATGACTGCTTAAAAACGCAATCTGACCTTGATGCTATTGCAGAATGGTCAGTAAAAAACAAATTAGAATTCAATATAAAAAAATGTGTAACTATGACATATACCCGCTCCCAGAAGCCCATAGTTTTTGAATAATACATTAAAGGGAAAACATTATGCCGAGTCAATAGCTTTAAAGATCTCGGTATCGTCTTTGATCCCAAACTGACATTCTCGGATCATATATCACGGCTCACTCCAGCGTGCTACAAACTCCTGGGTTTCATCATCAGAATATGTAAGCAATTTGATGACCCAGATGCAATGATAGCCATGTTCGATGGAGTCATAAGAAGTAAGCTGGAGTATGCTAGTGGTGTGTGGACTCCGCACCAAGCTAAATACATATATTAATATGCTAGAACAAATTCAGAAAAAGTTCCTTAGGTATGTCTATATGCGGATGAATGGAACGTACCCGAGATTCATGCACCATATGGAATTACTTGAGGCAACAAATAGATTTAGCTTGGAAACTAGACGTTATGCAAATCTTGCAATTCTTAGTTTTAACATAATCCATAATCGTATTGACAGCCCATTCCTCTTGGAATGTTATGGCTTATACGTGCCTGAAAATTTCAGCCGTAGTCGTCGACACGACTTGTTCAAAATACCATATGGCAGAACAGATGTTCTAGCACAGCATAGCATGACAAGAGGAATGGTGCTGTTGAACGAAATATCGGAAACACTAGATATATACAACTCTTCTTTAGATAGCCTTAAGATTTTTTTGTATAATAATCATCTTCCTAGGTGTTAAGACTGTCAAAATGAGAAAATTGTACAGTAATTGGATAAAAAATCTGTTGTACAATTAAAAAAAAAAAAAAAAACCATAGATAATATTTATGTTGCAAGTGCCGCCGAAGCCAGAATTCAATGATAGTTATGCGTTTTGTTCATGTGTTGAAATTTAGATGGGGCGCCGCCAGCACCGGTGTGCGTATATGCGATTTGCAATAGTTTGGGTGAATGAGGTTGGCGACACTTGTTAGTACTAATAATGGTTCATGGTCTGTCTCCTTGTTTTTGTTACCTATTGCTTTAACAATATGTTCAACTGGATTTATTCACGATATTGGGCTCATGATGACAATGGTGAAAAACCCCAATATTCTCCGTACATGTTTGGCATGAATAATTAATATGCGATTTTTTATGGGAATCATTTCAATTAGTGAAATTGTTTCGCGTTTGCGTTTTCCAGTTTTTTTGTTTACCGATTAGTTTGGCATCATAAGGCTTCTGGGGGTGATAATTTTCGATATCCAAATTTGTCAATTCAAGTTGTTTTGTGCAGTTACTTTTTACAGTACAACATAAGAATTGTACCTAAAAGCTACTCATTCTTTTTTTCATATTTCTCGTTTATACACGTAAGGATCGCTTGCGCGAACACTTAATTTACTAAAAATATATCTTCCTATATTTAATTTGGACCTTAATGATTTTCATGAATTTATCTTTTGGAGTTTAGCTCTACCATCATGAAACACAATGTATAAAATAGTTTGGACACCATTAATTTATTCACGTGCAAGTTCAATTCATTGTGTATAGATTTAACGAAAACACATAAAATTAGTAAAAATTTCAACGGCAAAAAGTTGTTTTTGCAATTAAAACTTCGCGTTTTTGAGCACGGTGTTGTTCCTTTGTTTTATTATTTAAATTTGGAATGGAACGGGCTTTTGAAAGCATCTCCCGAAACGTCCTAAATTATAATCTGTTAATCGCGCCAGTGACACGGCCGTGAAAACACGCGTGCCACGAAATAATCCTCACTTTTTGTATGTTTCCCCACATTATATTCCGTACTGTTAGGGACGCTATAGATGTATAGATTATTTATTTATTTATTTATTTTGAAATACACGGCACAACATGTGCCATTAACATACATGTATACATAAAGTATAGTAGGTATAAAATATAAAGTAAAGAGTACAAACTATAAAGTTTTAAGAAAAGAGTAAAAACAAAAGTTAAAAATATTATAGTAAAAAGTATAATATAGAAATATAGATATCCTTAAAAGGTACAAGGTTTTATATATAAATTATAAAAATTAATAAATATAAAAAGTTATAAAAGTAAGAAATCCTTTTAGGAGCAAAACAAAAAATTATAAAAAGTAAAAATAATTAATAGGTAGATATCATGGATTATGTCAACTTGATGTCAACGATGTGAACCTTTGACCAAGTATATGTGAACCGATATGATTAATTTTACAAGTAGGTACCTGTGATTTTTAAGGTATTCATTAATTTTAGAAATATAAGATATCTTCGAAAGGTAGAAAGTTTTAAATATAAATTATAAAAATTAAAGTTATAAATTATAAAAAAAGTTATAAAAGTAAGAAATCCTCTTAGAAGCATGAATTTTTTTTTATAAACAGTAAAATAATTAATAGGTAGGTATCATGGATTATGTTAACTTGATGTCAACGACGCCGATATGATAAATTTTACAAGTAGGTACCTGTGATTTCTAGGGTATTCATTAATTATACACACAATGTGGAGATATCTACGATAATTCTAAAACCTTAGCATTGATATTTGGCTTTAACATTATCACTGATATAATAAGTCTCAGAGACCTCCATAAAACATGGTTAAATATAAACAAAAGACTTACTTTCACAATGTTGCTTTAGTGTTGTCTTTTACCAAAATTAAAAGGACGTTTCAGTAAAAATTATGAAAAAATACGTGCATTTTATTAAATATATATATATTTTAAATAAAATGGTATTTTTAAGAACACTACGAGAAAGTGAGTAAAGGGCACTTTTTCACTTATTTAACCAATTAAAAAAAAATCTAAATGTTTCAAACAAAAATATTATATCACTTATCTTCTTGGTTAAGGCATATTCACATTTCTCGATATCATAGAAAAGAAAATGGCATTAGTTAAAAATAACACCAGATTTTTGTTTCATGTATGAATTTTACGTATATTGGCTTACAACTCCGCTAACAGCCAGGATATTCGCAAGATACGCGTTCATAATGCTATTTTCTTTTTTTATAGTCCTACAATGCTTTCTTTTTAGTAGTTTCTCATATTCTACATTTACATTTGTTAAAAATTTCAGAAATTGTGCTGTTGATGTGTTATGGGATGTGGGGATTGTAAAATCTAGTCCAAGCGGTCACTAATCCTTTGCAATATTCTTTACGAATTCAGATCTTTAGGTTCTGAAAGCACTTAAGCGTGTGTCAGTTTCCAGTTTCCAGTTCAGTGTCAGACATATTGCATTCCGATTCAAAATCTAACTTTATCGTTTTCATGACGAAATTTTCACAAATATCTAAATTGCTCATGTAACCTATCTTCATTTAGAAAACGCTCTTCTAATATTGAGGCGTTTAGAGGATCTGGGGAATTTAATACTTGTGGTTACAGGGAACGGGATGGACCTACAAAAAAACTGCATACAAAGATACGTACAGCTTATAAGCGAAGATAATAAGATAATAAGGTCGCTCGCTAATACGGCCTCTCCTTTTAAAAGACCGCGGCTCACTAACCACGCCAAAAGTTTAATAAACCTACAATGCTTTTTAGCACACCAGAACGAGAGAGAAAAATGGTTAATTTCCGACATTTTTGTTTGAAAAGTTTTAACTTTCGATGTACATTTGTTACTTTAATTTAATTTAAAATTTTTTACATTTGTTACTTTAATTTTTTTTTTTTTTTTTCATGCCCATTCGCACAAAAGGCAAAATATACAAAACTGCAGTGAGACCAGCAATGCTGATGTATGGGGCTGAGTGTTGGACAGTGAAGGAAAATCACGTCCAAAAACTGCACGTTGCAGAAATGAAAATGCTTAGATGGTCAGGTGGGGTTACGAAACTGGACAAAATACGAAACGAACATATAAGAGGTAGTTTCAAGGTAGCCCCCCTTCCTGAAAAACTAACAGAAAGTCGCTTACGGTGGTATGGTCATGTAATGAGAAGAGACAAAGAACACGTGTGCCATAAAGCGCTAGCTATACCTGAAATAAAAAGAGGAAGAGGACGCCCCCCTCTGACATGGTGGACCAGCATGGCAAAAATAGCTCAAAATTTCCCCAATCCAACAACCCAAGACCGGTCGTCTTGGCGCAGATTGATTAGGAGAGCCGACCCCACTTAAAGTGGGAAGTGGCAAAGAAAAAGAAGAAGACTTTAATTTTTAATTTTAAGTTTTAAGTTTGCTCGTTAATGATACGGACGTGTCGAAACCGGTCGCAAAAAAAATTTAAATTATAGTAACAAATGTACATCGAAAATTAAAACTTTTCAAACAAAAATGTCTAGAAATTGTCAGTGCCCAAGATATACAAAAAAGGTTAATTTCCGATTTATTTTGAAGATTTATTGGGAATCTGTCAGACGTCCTATAATGTATCAGTGCTTAGGCAAAATGAAATTTTTTTATTGAATGGATTTTTCAGAATGAAATGATTTTTTTTTGACAATTTTCCAAAGAAATGTATTCCATCATTTGTCAAGGTTATATTTGTAAAAAATATAATAAGTTTTAACATATTCTCTATTATTTTATCATCCTTAATATAAGCACCATTAAAAATACATTTTCATTTGATAAAATATGGTCATACACTCCGCAACCAAATTACCCAAACCTATCGCCAGTCCTTTCGGTAAAAGCTTTTTTATTACCCAGGATTAAAGTAATTTTATTATTTAAAAAAAAAAACAATTTTGCGCTTTTAATACATATTTATCAACATTATTAACTGTAGATTACGTGACGTTTTTTATATTTTATGTGAAGCGCTCGAGGGTTAAATCGTTAAAAAAGCTTGCTTGGGTAATAATGTTAAATTACGGAAAAACTTTTATTCACATATTTTCCGGGGGAATTTTAAAACTTGTGAGTATTTGCGTCTGCCCTCTTTTTTCCCGTTTGAATATTTCATTTGGATATTGTTGACGCTTTAGTGTTAACTAACACTTAATGAATCACTCAATACTCACTCCATCCTTTCTAAATACTCGCTCAACACTCACTCAATCTTGACTCAGTCCTAACTCATACTTTCAAGTTAAAAATTAAAGAATTAATTTTTAATATTAATTTATTAATTTTTTAAGGAAACAATTTGATTTTGGTATTTCTAAAGCAACAATGTTTTTTTAACTTAATGTCACAATATGAAAATTCTATAATACCGGGAAATCTATTTTAGCGCAAACGAAACTCATTTCCTTCAAGCGTCCAAGGCCCAATGGATATGTGGCGTCGATTATAAAGACTTTCTTTTCAATGTATCCAATGTATATGTAGATAATAAGTATTTGAAGATTACTGCCTTCTATTTAAATGTATATTATTTTTAAACAACGAATAAATGGTATAAACGTTTTTGACGACCCCCGTAGTCCAGTGGGTAAGACTCTTGACTCACAACCCGGAGGTCGCGTTTCGAACCCGGCATGCGCAAATAAATTTTATTTGGTTAATTTGTGTTATTTCACAATTAATTCATTAAAAATAATATATAGTATATTTCTGGCATGTTCCAGAGTGGAAGATACTATTAGTATCGCCCTGGTGTAAGACCACCATTCAGAATTGAAACGTTGCTTGAAAATGGCTTTAGCCGTGTTTAGTGACCAGATCTGAATAGCCGGGTACTTCCCAACCTTCCTCTTCCCCACCTCCTTCCCCTCCACACTACCTTCAGCCTCACAACATACCCCAATTAGGGATGCCAAAGTCTCACTGGCTCCAGACGGGAGCAGTTGAGATTCTTGTGCGGTATTCACTGTAAAAAAAAAAAAAACGTGAGCCTATGTCATACTGTACCTGTACATGTACAAATTAATAACACATAAGGATAATTTATGTACATGAGAAAAATAATTTGTCAAAACGGGAACAAACAATGAACCATCCAGTAATGAAATGCAACAAATAAGATGAAGCAGATGATAGAACCAGAAAAACATATTAACTTTACACATTAACGATGATAATTGGAAAAGGATGTACAAAATACAAATATTAACACCCTGTTCGCTCCACCATCTTAACACTCTCAAAAACGTTGCCATACGAGAAAGGGCTGCTTGGCCTTTTTCATACAAAATTGATAAGCTGTCGGATTCCACCACAGAAGTGGGATTTATTATAATGCAGAAATTCTGGGACTGACCACTATATGTATTTTTCTTTGCCCAGAATACTAATGAAGGAAAATAATTATTCCAATTCAGTGGACATCTTCAATTTGTCGCTAAACAAATTCAAAATGTTGTTACTGAAGCAGTTTAGTTATGTATAATAAATTTTATGGGCGTAAATTTACGCAGGAACACAAATTTGCACACAAATTGAAATTTCCAAAAAAAAACACTATTTTTAAAGTTTTTTTCATTATATGAACACAGTAGGTACGTTAAGACATTTTAAAAAAAATAGTTACTATTAATTCACAAAAATGCTAAAGTTTCCTCTAAAATCAAACAAAATTGAATTCTTTAATGGACTATAATATGTATATCAGGTATATCACGATTAATAACATAAATAAATAAAATATTCGATCCGTACTAGATATTCGCTCACATCTGAATAGTCATATATTTTCCATCACTTGTGAAATACCATAATATCCCTTCGTATTTCTTCTTCTCCCCATCTTAACTAACTTCAGCCTCACAACTTGAAATTATCGATGAGGTCAATATGCCACCGAGTTGTACAGTACGTTGGGACTCGTGTTCGGTTTCATAATTATTTCATATCCTGTGACGATCCAATGATGTTTAGTGTGCATTTTTTGACAAACCTGTAGATTAAATATTTACATTTCCATCATCATGTATGAGAAACATGGAAATTAGAATGTCAAAGTTTTGGTATAAAATTCATCGAGCACCTACCTAACTTTGCACTTCTAGCAAAATAAAATAAAGAGATGTCTTGTGCAAATCTCCGTGCATAATTTTGTAATTGACATAAAGAACAAACTTCTCGTGACTTCATTACGCAAACAACATACAAATTAAACCGAAACCCAAAACTTTATCAAGATTTTAGTGTTTTGAAGAAACATTCATCCCTTTACGAGCCTTTATCAATTAATTCATTCGACATTCCGACCTTTGTCATGTCGATATCCATCGGGAAATTTATAATTACATAATCATCTCCAGAACATTTCTGAAAACATTTCTGAAAACCTTGTGGAATTATGAAAGGACAACTTCGACAAAGACAATCAGAAACGTTAAGCGAGAGAAGTTTTTTAATGAATGCATTGATATTTAATATCTAAAATTATTCCGTGTTCTGATAATGTTTTGAAAATACTTTTATAAATAACACAAACTTCGTTGAAAGGGAACAATGGTCGAAATCCAAATTGTAAGGTCTTGAAGTACCGAAGTGGACTACGAGATAAGGAAACTCGCACAAAAATTATGTTACAACGATTTTATTCTAAGGATTTTTAACGTTGGTTCAAATTAATGTAACCCCCGGGAATGAAATAGAACACGCAAGATTGGCAGGGAGACTTAAAAGCTTTTAGTTTTTTTTTTACATTTCCCATCACGCGGGAGCTCTTGATGTTTCACACGCTTTTAGTTATTACGTATTCACAATAAGAGTTTTACTTGAATTCGTGTATTTTAATACATGAAAAATGTAATTAAAAAACTCGCTATTATATTAGAATCTTCCACGTTTTTCACCATCTACTACAAAAAATCTGGTAGTTTTTCGATTTCACGCTTGAACACATTTGTGAGTTTGGCGCAAGGACGATGTTCAAAGATATATCTTCAGGAATTTATAAAACATTCCTCAGAGATCGTTCGATCAGACTCGTGAAATAAAACGGAAAAGATAAAAAATGGTCGCAAATTTAATTTTTACAAGCAAAATAGTGTCGTAAATGTTATTTACTAAATTAATTTCTTTCGCTAATTATGATAGACCATTCAAACACGAAAGACTACTAAAGCATTATCTTCTTATAACTTAAACGTTACGATCGATAAATTCATTGCGTAGTTAACTGTTGTAGCATGATGATATTGCTTTTTTTAAGTTTCATTTATTATTCTTGAGGATTATTATACATTACCGAAAAACATACATCTAAAACCGACCGGGTTTACATTTCCTTTTTTCCCTGGAAAACAAGAACAAAGCTAAACATTAAGAAATGGCTCGGTATTTCTTTTTTGTCAAGTGGTTAAAGATGCATCTTGCGGATAATGAACCAATGGCCAGGTCTTTCTCGAGATCATTGGTTGAAAAATATATAGGAATAATAATTTCTTCTTACACCATTTATCCGGGAAAACATACCAATTTATCGGCCTACCCGGGACGTTAAGACTTAACGTCTAGATAAAAGGTTTAAGAATTTGTGACTGTTAGTAAATTCGAGCTTTTTAATGTAACTTATGGTGCGGAGATGGTTCTGGATTTTCCTTCACGATTTTCCTGGACCAAGGAATTTTTGACGACATTATTTAAAATGGTAGAGTATTCAACTGAACCGGGGAACAAAGGCTTACAAAATATGTCTCATTCTCATTGGTAATCAAAACGATTACCAAAGGAAAAATATACTACTAATTTTGTTGTGATTTATCATTGAAGAAGAAGATAACACTAATAATCTAAACGAAAATATAAAAGAGAACAAGATACAGCAAATTAAAAAGATAACGGTCCCAACTGGGACGTTGTCAACCTTTCGTCCCGGTTAGTCGCGAGGTTCTGGGTTCGTGTCCCATTTGCCATAGTTACCTTTTTATTTTTCTATGTCTTGTTCTCTTTCATATTTTCGTTTAGGTTATTAGTGTTGTTTTCTCCTTCAATCATATGTAACGTTCATAGGAATAAACTTCAAAAGTTGCAAAAAGAGATTTTTTCTAATAAAAATTGATTATTGTGACAACTTCATAAATTTGACCATAAAATGAAGCCGCCTCATTATTTTTTGTTTTAAGAGGACATTACCTGAGAAAACCAGAAATATGTCATTTTCAAATCAGATTTTAGACGTATTGACTCTTTTCCACAAAAAATTATAAATGGATTTCGAAAGATTGTTCTTTTATCTAGCATTTGCATGTAATAAATTTTTTAAATTTTTAGTATAATAAGGGTATTCCATAGGTCGTTGGCAGATTTGTTAAATATTCAAAAAAGATTTTGTATTTTACCACACCCATTTCAAATAATATAATCATGCATTAAAATAAATCAATACATTATCTAGCAAACGCATGTTTTAGAATTTTAGTTTTAGTTTCAATAAAATCATTAAAAAATATGTACGTACATGTGTTTCTTGACGAAATTGGTCCATTTGTGTATTTATTTGCGCACTTACAAACTAATATATTTCAGATTTTTTTAACATTCTTATTAAATGTAGACATTATTAAAAAATGATAAATACTTATAATCAAAAAATAACTACAAAAAGTACATTATTTGAATAGTTTTATCATCACGCCGTTCAGCATTTTTGGATGAAGGTATAAATTAAAGATAATTTGAATTGAAATAAATTCGATATTGAGTTATAATTTTAAAAAGCTGATACGGAGAATAATTAATCTTTCTCGTTGTAACCGCCCTGCTCGCGCACGATTAAATGCTCCTAAGGCTCTTCTAATGTATCTTTGGTTATTCTTAGTAATTCATTCAAACATATTAGGTAGCCTAGTACAACGCTAGGTTCGTATACTGAGTAGGTACACGTATTCTTATGGATGCATTGCTGCAAGTGTTTTGCTAAATACACTATTCTACTACAGTATTCATAACCGTAACTACATTGCTCACTCTCCGATTCAACGATTTCACACTGTGGGAAATCAGTACTTAGGTGATGTTGACACATTTAAAATTATCAACTTGGTGAGTTTTGTGGATCATGTGAAATATTTATTCCAACACTATTAATAGACGATATAATATAATAACTAATAGACGACCTCCGTAGTCCAGTGGGTAAGACTCTTGCCTCACAATCCGGAGGTCGCGGGTTCGACCCCGGCATGCGCAAATAAATTTTATTTGATTAATTTGTGTTATTTCACAATTAATTAATTTAAAATAATGTATAGTAGATATATTTGCGGCATGTTCCAGAGTGGAAGATACTATCAGTATCGCCCTGGTGTAAGACCACCATTCAGAATTGAAACGTTGCTTGAAAATGGCTTTAGCCGTGTTTAGTGACCAGATCTGAATAGCCAGGTACTTCCCAACCTTCCTCTTCCCCACCTCCTTCCCCTCCCCACTACCTTCAGCCTCACAACATACCCCAATTGGGGATGCCATAGTCTCACTGACTCCAGACGGGAGCAGTTGAGATTCTTGTGCGGTATTCACTGTAAAAAAAAAAAAAAAATTCCGAAACATGTTTTGTATTTTTGAAAACCCAGCTAATCGTTGCATTTTTTAAGACTTATGTGTATTTTTTATCTCAAATATAATTTTATTTTTAATTTTTCTTTCTTAAATTTTCTACCACGTTAAAATTATACTACCAACACCAACATGTAAAAGCCCCCTCCCTGGGCGTTAAAGAAATAATGATTAATTTATGAAATAAAACGAAACACACCAAATAAAATTTACTTGCGCAAGCCGGGTTTTGAACCCGCAATCTTCGGATTGCTAGTCGAGAGCCCATCGACCACGGAGGCCGTAATCTCGGAACCAAAAGAAACAAATACAGCTGTTTATGTACATGAACTTTTCTTCATTTTTTTAAAGTATTTTTTTAGAATTACAGAAAAAACTTTACCTTTAGTTACAAAAAAAATACACTGACATCGTATCACAGAACATAAACTACGAGATTTTACAGCGTACGACTGTTGTACCTTTAAGGGCCCACCTAAAATGCGACAGCATTTGGAATTGCAATGAATTAATAAATATTCGTTGCTTGAAATTCCAACGCGTTGCTCGCTTTGGTAAGGTTTTCGGAAGAGTTTTAGTATTAATCTAAAAGCAAAAAGATTTCCAAATTTTTGGATTTGTAGGTTAGTTGTTTTGTACTGGCAGAAAAATAATTCAGCACAGTTTTTATGATTTTGTAGGAACATGTGGACTTCGTGGAACTTTTCAAAACCGATACGCTGGGGTATGTGAATGTTTTAAAAAAAGATTTCCATAAATATAAATTTGCAAGTTTTTTTTTAAAATGGCCGGTTGCATTCTATAAATTATTTACTTTTAATTTTCCACCTTTCAAACTTGTCAACTGTCAGAAATATGTTTCAACGCACGAATTCTGATTCCGTCGGACAGTTTATATGAGACATACCACAATTCATGACGTACGCCGGTAACGCTTAATCCGTTTAACTAAGGCTATAATTTGTTTTCGTTTTATTGACTGAGCGTAAACTCGACCATTTGGCATATCTTCTGTCTGAAAACTTGTTTGTTACGTTCCGATTCCGGTTTTACTATGGTGGCCGTTCGAACCTGCTGTTAATTTCTCTGGTAGATCATGTGCCAATTTGATAAAGAGGGCACCATTTACAAAATCCATTTTAAAAATTATTACGAAAATAGAAACAACTGGCGCACGGCGAATATTTTGCTTCGACCACGACGCAACGGTTTAATCGCTCAGTAAAAATAATTATTTTAAATCTAAAATCGTCATGTTTATTAATTCTGTAGAGGTGTTTAAGTACCCACTTGCAAATATTATGATTTTAGAGGAAATTTGGTGTTGATTTTTATTTTATAAGAGAAAAATAGAAATGTACTTTTTGGTCGCGCGGTCCACTGTTCCTACTGGTATCTATATAAAACACTATTATTTTTTTTCCGGCTGGAGGTCAAAAGGTCTTCCTCAACCAGTATCTACCAAACGGGCCCGCCACGCAGTAGGTAGGTAAACGCATCCATACCCAAGACCTATACAAACCTTTGCTAAGTCACCGCTTAGGGTGACCTAAAGCAGAGGTGTTGGTCAGAGGCGGCCGCTTCCTTAGTGCTTATGTGCACTGCACTGCCGAAAATACGTCAGAAGTGTAAATTAGTATCTACATCCTCTCACGAAGAATCCCGCTAATTCGTTACAAAATCTTTACCAATTGTCTAAACTCCCTACCATGAGAGAAAGGAATTCGTGCACATTTTGTTATGCCCAGGCGTGACGTCACACGAAGTTATATTTCTATTGGGATCATCCCCAGATGCTGGAGTGCTCGTGCCCGAGAAATGAGCAAGACAGGTATACCCATACGGACGATTGACGTGTGAAAGAAGAAAAGACATATGGTGCCTGGGTGCACTAGCGGAGCAAATGACTTAACATTAAACTTGCGTAAAGTGATACCGAACCTTTGGAATGGAATAGTTATGTTCGACGAATTTAAGACGAAATAACAATGATGTTTAAACGCCATCGGCCGCCAGCGCGGCGCTTTATTGTTTCGGTATTGACAGCATTTTAACAGTTTTTGCAAGTTTGATTCTGTAAAAAAACTTATTTAAAAATGAGTGTTACTGAAAACATTGCGATTAACGTAGATTTTATTAAATGTAATTAGTGGAGTGTTTTAGTGAAACGGTTAAACTTTTAAAAATAATTTGTACTATTCCAATGACAACTGTTGAGTGCGAACGGTGTTTTTCTACATTAAAACGTTTAAAAACATTTCTGAGGAACACTATGTCTCAAGATTGGCTTAATGCTTTGTCAATGTTGAGCATCGAAAAAGGTTTGGCATCTTCTATACCAGAATTTAATAATCGTGTCATTGAAGTATTTTCACAAATGAAAGAGCGACGAATGGATTTACTCTACAAGTGAATGTTTGCATTAGGTATGTCACCCCCTAATAACTTTATTTTCCCATGTTAATGTTACCTTTTTTGTGAAATGCACTGCTCGCGAATTTTGTCACGGGCCGCCTCTGGTGTTGGTTATCCAATAAGTGGTTACGAGAATGCATTAAATATTTAATTGAAATTTTTGTATTTGTGCGAATAAAAAACACAATTTAAGGCACTGTTAGGTTATAGAGTTTCTTTTAGGTGATTTTTCACTAATATTGTAAAAAGCAATATACAAATTATTATTAACCATATATAAATATTAAGGGCCAATTATTAACAATCGAAAAATACAGCATCAAGATAGAGATATGATTATAAAAAAAATCCAGAATAAAGTAGAGCAAATGAAACTGCTATACAAGGAGAAGGTTTTACTAGAGATATGGAGAAGGGTGGTTCGAACAATTTTTTCCGGATTTTTATTTGAACCGCCCCGTACCGAAGAAAAGTTGCCTCCTATGATAAGAAGATGAAAGACTCATAATATATGTATACTAGCTGACCCGACAAACGTTGTTCTGCCATAATGATATTTTTTGCCCACGTGAGAACATGATGCCGAATGAAATATCAAAATGACGCGACGCTTCTCTTGAATGACTTGCGCATGTGTGGATGAAAGTTCGATGAGGCGGACGTGGCGCCACCTGTCATTCAACAACATAAATAATTTCGTTCCGTTCGAAATACGAAAGACGGTTAAATTGTTCATACAAAAATTCTGAAATTGCGATAATGGGAGGGTGGGGGTAGGAGGGTTAAAATTTGGGGTTACAGGTAGGTATTTTTGATGCCAAATAAAAAAAATACAAAAAAAGGAAGAAAAATAGTTTTTTTTATAGGGACACTCTAATCACCTAGCGGTATGAAATATACTTTAAAAACTATTCTCATACCTACCAAATATACACAAACACCGTGACATGAGATTTTTATATACAAGATTATGTATACCATATTGTAATATGTATTACCATCTTCCAATCGCGCGTCGAACTAAAAGTTTAGGACATTTACAGAATTGAACATTTTTTACTTAATTTTTTTAAGAGACACGCATTGAAGTTCAGAAATAAACAATCTCACTATCGGGATCCAAGAAATTTTAATCTTTAAAAGTTGAGTTGTTGTGACCTAAGATTATAATTAACTATGTTAGTAAAAAGCCTACAATAATTACTAAAACAATTCACGCGTGGTACTAACTTCTTTGATACTGATTAGAATTCCACACGTAAAAAATCATGAATTCTTTCTCAAAATTACTTAAATTGACATAATAATAATTTCTTCGGTGAATTACTTTCCTTTTTGGTCTCTGGTAGGTTGACATGTTGTTCTTGTATTGTTTTGTATTTATTATACTTATATAGTGCAATTGCGTAGCATGGATTGTGGTGATCATTTGTGGAAAAGTGTGTGAAAGGGTTTAGTTTTTCCGTGGGGAAGATTTAACCCGTACATAAAATCTGAAGTTATATCTTTATTGCACAAAAATTACAATATAAACATAAAGAGATAACAATGGTTTATAAATTACATTAGTATATAAAAGGTTAACAACAGAAAATAATATACTTATGAACAGTAGGTTAAAGGTAGATTAAAGAATAGAAGTTTTTTTTTACATTAACTCCACACAGGAGGCCCTGAGGAAAATAATTTCCCTCAGGGCCTATGTCATCTGGGATGCTGTGTGGAGGGTTTTTTTGAGGAGAGGAAGGAATGAACATTGGTTTTGAAGAGACCCATGTTGTAGGAAGGAGGAAACACAGAGGCCGGCAAATCATTCCACAGCCGAGCTGTTGAACACAAGAACGAGTCGAAGAAACGACCCGTTCTCATGTGACAAATGTCAACTGTGTACAAATGTTGGGCACGCGTTTGGCGTGTTTCCCGACTATGCACCGGTGCCGAAGGGATCAATGATGCTAGTTCCTCGGAGCATCTTCCATTGTAATACCGGTAGAACAAGGATAGCATTCCCACCCGACGCCTGTGCTCTAAAGATTGCAATCCGTCTGTTAAGATGGGAGAATCTATCAAACGGACCGCCCGTTTCTGCACAGAGTCGAGGGTATTTTTCAGGTATTTTGGGACTCCAGACCAGAGGTGGCTGCCAAATTCAACCGTGGGGCGCACTTGCGATTTGTACAGGGTTAGCAGTTGTGTACTATTAAAGTATCTGCGGGCCCTGTACAGTACGCCCAGTTTTTGGGAGGCTTTTATATATATATTTATAGTTAGTTTGTGGTTTCTCACAACCCGCCTCACTAGGCTAGCCTGTGTTAAGTCAATTTATAATATCTACCTTTCAATATACCTACACTTGTATTAAAACATACAGATTGCGTTAATAATAATTTCGAATAATGACAACCAATTACACTCAATACTTTGTGTCAAGCAGTGGCGTAGCGTGGGTTTCGGCCGCCCGGGTCGTCCAAAAATAATTGGCTCAAAAATACATGCCTGTGAATATTCGAATTAAAGTACCCAAAATATAATCAACTTAAAATTTTAAATACAGATTCCTTTTCTTAAAAAAATGAAATAAAACTGTATCTTAACTTTTTTATCGTAATCACAAATTTATTTTAAAATTAAATATGTGGGACAATTTGCGTCTCCTGCGATTAGACAGGTTAAATTAAATCTGTATTTGGCGAATTAAAACTACACTCAGAATATGAAAATGGTTTCTCTTTGATTCTGGCAGCACATACATAGTCTGCAACTAGAATTTTATCACTGCACTTCTAATAAAATAATGGTCTCTTTCGAAATGTATCAGCAGATGAATACATCTGAACACAATTCAGGTTTTAATTAAGAGTGAATCTGTTTGCAAGTTATCGGCTTTAATTAGTTTCACTCTCATAAGATGCGTACGGTTTTTCTACAAATTGCAAAATTTACAGCTTAAAAAAATATAATTATTGATATTTTTAATAAATAATAAAAAAAGAGTTGGTTTCGTAAACGAAAGTATCGCAGAATATTTTTAAATAATGATTTAAAATGATTTAAAATTTTCCAAGATAATATTATTATTTATTGTGAAAATTTGCCGACCCCCTTAAAAGTGCCGCCCAGGGCGGGCCGCCCCCACCCCCACCCTCCTCACGCTATACCACTGATATTTTTCCTTTGTAATGAGGTTGCATACTGTATTACATGCATCAACCAATGGTTCTTCAAAAACAACTACATCATAACTACACAAAATCACACTTCATCTAATGTTTTGAATGATAAAAAATAAGCTGTTAAACATTTATTTTAGGTGTTTATTTTAAAAAAGCATGATTTAAGGGAAAATTTACCCTACTTAAGATAGATCCTCGAAATACGTCTATCTTCAGTGTTAGAACCTAAAAGAAAACTGTTCTGAAATAATATAATTTTATCTAAAATTGGAGCAATTTTATATTTCTTTTTCTTCTCGCTTTTTAGAGCGGTTTTATGCCGTGATAGCGTGAGATATCAAATTAACAGCTGAGAATTCTTTTGGGGAAAGATCTCTTAAGAAATTGATAGAAATTTGATTCAATTTGAAGAAAAAATCGGCTCTTCGTGTATGCTGTAATATTCTTGTAAAAATGAAATAAAGATAAAAAATATTGTAACGAAATAAGAAGATATAACGATATTATGATTTTTATAAAACGTTTCTAGTGAAGAAAGATGAACACGGTTCATTAACATTATTAAAAAAAATGAAGGCAAATCTTTTAAACCATGCATGTTAGTTAACTTTAACAATCTTTATCTGCTTATTTCTACACCATTAAAAAAAAAATAAGTGAAACTTCTAGTTAGCCGTCAGTAAATTGAAATTCGGATTAAACGGAAATGCGTCACAACTCAGTTCTACACAAATAATCGGTTCTAATGTAGGTTTTACACCATCTCTTTTTTCAGCCCGATTCCCATATTGAGACCAAAGACAAAATTATTCGCTTCACGCGATCATTATTTTCATCTCTATTTTCATATCTACGATTTCAGTTGGCATCACGGCAAACAACATGGTTCATGTGTTGTTTGCAGTAATGCCAATTGAAATCATAGATATGAAAATAGTGACGAAAATAGCGATCGCGGAAAGTGAAAAATTTTGTCTTTGTTCTCTATTCGGAAATCGATTTAAATTTGTCATTTAATTAAATATTGCAATTTGAGGTTTTACTCATAACGTTAAAAATAAAAATAAATATTTATTCTAGACTTGCAGAAAAGTCAATAGATGTCGCATATTAAAAATAAAATGGATAAAAAATTATCCAGACACCATCTAGAGAGCATTTAGTTCGGGTTTGAATCTTGCAATCATGTATATGAAGATAGCAGTCAATAATATGTGCATTAAGAAAATGAAGATAAAGTTGGTAGTTAGTCGAAATATAATATAGTTAAAAAGTGACCGAATTGGACACCTTAGCTCAGTTGGTAGAACATTTGCCATGTAAGCAGAAGGTTCTGGATTCGAGTCCCAGGGGGCCAATATCTTTTTTTTATTTTTCTGTCTCCAGATTTTCGATTAAGTTTCGCTAATATTGTCTTCATTTAATTAAGGCTCCGCGACCGGTCACGAAAAGAAGAAGATGGAGAGATATGAAATTACGAGTGTTAGAGGAGAGCGTAACATTTACAGCGAAAAAATCGATGCGTAAATTGCGAAAATGTATAATAAAACACGACTCGTTTAAAATATAGCAAAAATCTCGCGGGCATTATCTTAAACAGCATTTAAAGAAACACTGTGATTTTTTTCATACACGTAACTTGTAAAATAACTGAAATAAACGTGTTTATAATAATTTTTGGAGCATACTTTGTGATTGTTTTCTATCGAGGGAATTTTACATAATTTTCGTTTCGGCGCGGGCGATGTCTAGATATTATCTTCAAGAATAATATAAATTTTTAAAGAGCTTTAAAACTTTACGTGTTTAAGGGGGATATGTAAGAAATCGGTAGAAATTCGGGTTGCGGGCCCTTAAATATTACAATTTCAGGTTTTACTTATAAAGAAATAAAAATAAATAAATTGATATTTTAATTTATTTAACTTGATTGGATTACAGCCACTGGAGCGTTTTTGACCATATTTTGGCCAACATATGGTCAATCTGAAACGATATTTAAAACATTCATTGGAATTACTTGTATTGTACTCTTCTTCGGATTACTTATTTTTATACTTTTCAATAAGAGATGTCTCGCATCCATTCTGATGTATTTGTTATTGATATTTCGCGGGACGAAATTATTTGTTACATCTTTAAAAAATGCATGTTCAAACTTAAATTTATATCTTTGTTTGTCAACTAGGCTACAGATAAGATATAGAAATAAATTTCACTTTTGACATTCGCTAGGGCGTGTGATATACTAATGGTTAAAATAAGCATAACAAACTATAGTCTGTCGGTCGCACAATTTTAAGTAATCTTAAAAAAAATTACGAAAAAATGTTCAATTTCATAGATGTTTATAAACTTTTCCTTTGAGTTTAGGTTTAAGGCACCTACTCTCCACCAAAAAGAGGTTGTTTCTCTGTTTCGGAGGAAATTATGCAAATCGTAAAATATGAAATCTTTTTCTTTCCAGTAAGCCACTTTTTCGCCCCGTAATTTAGGTAACAACATGTCAACCTCAAGTTGTAAAATAATAATAAATAATTTGTACACAATGCCTTTTTTGCAAAAAAATCCTCAAGGACGCTGAGAATATCTCCTTTACGTAGAAATACCTACATACATTTTGTTATTTTCCATAAAATGATACAAATGATGTACCTACATGCCAATGTTTTGTAGGGTGTATGACGTGTAGGTACAGAAAGTTTAGTCTGTGCACCCTCCAAAGTCGTGCACTTTAAATCCAAGCCTCCAGACGGCGCGGCCTGCCAAAGCCTCGGGCCAAAAACATTAGCACTTTGCAGCGAAAACCAGTCCCACGTTTCTCTCAGCACTCCATTTTTCAGTACAGGCCCAAGGCATCGGATTGCCAAATTTCAACACAAATTGTCAAAGTGCAACAAGCTGTTCGAGTAATTTTGAAAGCGCACAAATCGTTGTTTGATAAAACACTAGGTATGACTTTACCTAGGACTTTTTTTGCTTCTTGGTGATATTATCAACTAGACTATTATTGTGTTATATAACTTTCTAACACATATTGCAAACAACCGAGAGGGCTGATCACACACCGCAAAGATTCGGCTAGAGATAGTTGCATTCATAGCAATCGGTATCGATAAGATATAATGGAATATCGGATTGGTAGACGCCCCAGGAGGACATGGCACGGTGCATTAAATACTGGATTCGGGTCATGTCAAAAGTCGAAATAACAGAAGAGTTTGTATGAATTGAAATGAGCTAAGGGATGCGCCATGACACAGTTGTCTGAAATTTAATCCTTACAACCCACGCTTTCGTGGAAACGGCGTGATGATTTGTTAATAATTCATCTAATAATATGTATGGTGTTTATCTAGCGTGTATCAATGCCAACGGCGAAGAGAAAATTCATAGTTTAAAAGAAATCTTTTAGTACTCCAATATATTATACTTTGGTTGAGTTTGGGATGCAAGGTTTAACACTATTTTATATTTTATCACAGTTAAGTGTATTTCGTTCTTATTCTCGGAGCGTACCATCATAGAATGAAAACAAACGCACTCGTATAAACCATCGACGATCCTTGCATGCGGCCCGTCTACAAAAGGGAAGTAGGTACCTGGAAGGCTAGCATAGGCGATCGATAAAAATTAATACCATTTTTACCAAATCCGTCAACTTTAGTCAGTATGATAGCTGAGATATATTTGCGAGGACAGTCAACAATTGATAACAGATATTCCAACCAAAAATTGATAAATTTTAGCACACCCTCCGTATTATCAGATAAGTTTCCGTTATAAGTACGTATATACGTCTGGTCAGTGGTTGAGTGGGCATAGCGTTTGGGTCCCACCCGAGCGTCGCGTGTTCGATTCCTCGACTGGCTAAGTCCTCCATCACAACACAAGCAACATTTTCGGCTTTCTGAGGTGGTAGTAGGAGATTTTCAAAGATTATTGGGCTATTCGTAACCCGGGAACGTTTGTCTTTTTAAAAAAAAAATACACACTGTACAGAAACTGTATAATTTTGAATAATGTGTATCTATTTACGCCCTTAGGGCTTTTACATCCATCATATAACATAATTAAAATAGAATAATAATTGAAATAGAAACAGTAATATACCAAATAATTTTATATTATTGTTTCACTTCCTTAACATTAATCAATAATAATAATAATCGTATTACAATATCATTGATAAATATTAAAAATAATACTGATCCCAAGTTAGAACCTTGTGGAACTCCACTGGGAGCCACAAATTGCTTTGAAGTGCAATCTAAATTATTTACAGATTTTTTTCTAGATGACAGTAACTTTTGAACCATTTTAACATACTAACAGAGAAACCAAAAACTTTTAGTTTATGAATTAACATATTATATCTATCGAGGTGATATATCTATAGAGCTACCTTATCGAATGCCTTGCAAAAGTCTGCATTCACTGTATCAGTTTGGGTTTTTTTTTTTTAAAGAAAGACAAACATTCCCGGGTTACAACTAACCCAACAATGTTTGAAAATCTCCTACTACCACCACAGAAAGCCGAAAATGTTGCTTGTGTTGTGATGGAGGACTTAGCCAGCCGAGGAATTGAACACGCGACGCCCGGATGGGATCCAAGTGCTATGCCCACTCAACCACCGACCAGTCAAAATGTTTCAATTATTTGATATTGATAAATCATAAGATTTGTTAGAGTTGATCTTTATGTTGTTCGTTATGCAAAATTACTGGATTTTTAATGAATTGATTGGACTAACAAAGCTCTTAGAAGTTAAGGAGGTCGTATACACGATACATTGACTTAAATAATGCATCTGAGACGCGATCAATTTATTCCATTCGATCTTTGAGAAACGAAAGTGGTTGAAATACGACCGAAGATCTCATTAACTAATTAAATCCTGTTTTATGTCAAAAAGAAAATGCATATTACCAATACACATTCAGATTAGTATTTCAATTCAACGTTGCCATTTTATTAATATATTAATGTGAAAATATTAACTGGTTCGCGAGTTTTGCCAACGTATATTGATTTCTTATTAATTCCCTGTCAATATCGGTTCGGCTATCAACAGTGCAACCGTGCTTGGTTTATCGATATTGAATCGTCAGAAGTTCCGCTTACCGATCATATATTGTAAAATTATCGATTTTTTTGTGCTTGACCTTCTGGTAGGTACCTCTACCACAAAAATTTTTATTCATTATATTCTTTAAGTAGATAAAAAAAAACCTTTTGCAGCTGTCACTTGACATTTTTTTCTGATTAGGTTCGAGTTGACGTATATTAATACGAAACACGTCAAATACAACGTGCACTTTGATTAAATATATATAATATTAAATATACGTGTAATTCTTTGGGAAAATGCTGCATTTTGAGGTTTTTGTTATTTTTAATATATATGTTATGATAATAGCGTACAAAAAACAAGAATAACTAGGTATGAAACCAATATTTTTATTGTTAACCACCTTTTTATGTTTTTAAATATAAATCTTTAGTTTTTGTTCACATGCAGCAGACACTTTGTGATGTGACAATATAATTTAAAATAAAACAATAACTTTTTAAACACCACTTTTATTTTTCACACTTTATGCCGACCGGGTTTCGCTACAACCGTAGCTTCTTAATAATACTCTACTGTACTGTAGTAGAGTATTACACTGCCCTGAAGAAGCTACGGTTATAACGAAACTCGGCCGGCATAAAGTATAAAAAATAAAAGTGGTGTTTACAAAGTTATTGTCTTACTTTAAAATAAATCTTTAGTGTTCGGAGAATCGATTCCAATGGAAGAACTCTGAAGCCAAATAAAAGTTGGATTAATATCCTAACATTTGGTGTGGGTTGTTCCAAAATACATTTTTAATTCATCGGTTCTACCGTAAAGTGATCATGTGAGTCAAACCCATTGTATTTGAATTCAATTTGGGAGATGGGTATTAGTAACGTCGCGTCGTTCTGGGAACCATTTATAGACTAACCTACCCCCCTGCCATAGGACGCTCCAAATGGTTCGCTACTTTGGGGTGAGACTTTGGGTGAGAGACCTGGCAGGGGTACCCGGGTTCATGGGGTGAGGTTTGTCTAAATGTTGGAGGCGGAGGGATGGATTCATACGTCCGTCACTCCTAGATACATCGACCCCTCTCCATCCTTTCCTTTCCTAAAAATGCCGTCACACAGCATCGCCAAAGATGACGTAGGTTCCGAGGGAAATTGTTTTCCTCAAAGTCTCTTATTCCGAGCTAATGTAAAAAAAATATGTTTTTATTGCCTTTTAACCAATTAATTTTCAGGCTTTCCAAAAATATCGTCTAATAAATTTAGAGTAGAGGATTTCAAATTAAGATAGAGTCAAATTTAAATATAAACTTTCTACTTGGATGTATGAATTTTCTGGAAATCGCCGCAAAAGTGCAGAAGATACAGAATAGTAAAATATTTATTAAATTTTCTTCACTAATATTGTCATTAATCGCTATCGTCATACTTATGTTGGAAGAAGAATTAGATGAAGATTTTAAAATCAGTGAAAGCGTTCAAATATGCAGAGCAACTTTTCTTCATTGTAAGAATGTTCATTGTAAGAATTCTTCGTCTTCAAGGTAAGAATGAGTTCTGGTCAAATATTTGAATAAAGTAGAATGTGAGTAAATTATTCTACTTCTTCTTTCGTATGGTGAGGGGCGTTGCCCTGTGGACCTCATCAATCCCCCGGGAATGAATGGAGCGGGCATTCGTTGACTACATGTTCGGTGGTCTACACCGCACCGCATTCACACTTCGCCGACTCTTTAAGGCCCCATATATGCATCATGTGAGCACAACGGCTATGGAAGTAACTTATTAACAATGTGAATATACTTTCAACTCCTAATATCACAGATTAGGTATTTCAAGATACCTCAATGTTGCTTTGAGCCAACGTTTTACACATTATTCCCTGGAGATATAAATTATTCAATTTTTTGGGAATAACTTGAAGTTTATACACCTCACTTAATCATTTAACAAGATAATATTAACAACTTTCAATGAAATATAAAACACATAATATAGAAACAGGAAGTTTGGTATAAATAACTGCAGAACAACATTCAGGCTGGGCGTATACTGAGACGCAGGCCGCATAGAGTAGAACAGAGCAGAGCACTGCATATTTTGTAATGTATGAACGTACATATATTAAATGACGCACGCTGCCGGGCAGGCAAGTGTCGCGCAGAAACGCGTCTGCTTTGCGTCAAGTTGTAACCGCGGTGATTCTGCGCGACAAATGCGCAGACGGGCAGTATTTACCAATGAGAATCTCGCTTTTTCAAATATTTGCCCTTTGTAAGACCTTTATAAATCAATAGTAAATTATTAATTGCAAAGTCAGAATTGGATTCACAACTCGAAATTCTCGCAAACGACCAGACTGTCTATGGCCTGCGTCGCAGCCAGTTGCGGCTCGGGAGTGTTGGATATACCAAGGTGCTAATATTAAAAAAATATTTTTTTTTATTTATTTTACACACTTTACAAATATAAAATAAAAAAGTCCCGATGAACAACTTTTTTGCATTTTGTCTAACGGGTTCCTTACATGCAAGATCTTATTATAGTGAGTTAATAATTACATTTTTACAATTATATAAAATAAAAATTAAAAATTTTACAGAAACATGGAGAAAAGAAAAATCATGAAAAACTTTAATAACAATTTTAAAGTCTAATATGTCATTGAGAGCTAATACAAATTAATTCTTTCAGTAAGACAAGTCTTCAATAAATTCACCAGTTGTTTATTTTGGACATAGTTCTTAATTTCAGTAGGTAACATATTTATACAACTGGGAATCATGTAATTTAATGTTCTTTGTCCATATTTATTTGTATGCTTAGGCACATTTGGTCCTTCATTAAAGTTAAAACGACTATAATGGTTGTGTTTCAGCCTGTTTATATAAAAAGGGTTATTTATGAGCTGAAATATAATTTTGTACCACAGAATTGCTCACACTGAAAGAATTTTGATACTAATAAAAGTATGGAATATTTTTATTATTTTTTTATTTGTAGAATTTTTTTTCAGCAAAAATTCAACCAATGAATTTTGCACTGATTGAACATTGATATTGTAGTAGGCGAAAAAAAAATTTTGTTTTTTCAGAAATCAGTTTTTTGTATGAAGATTTTTCAGGAAATCCGTGTGGCACACGGCCAAGGTGAAATTTCCTGAAACATTCCATTTCCAGAACCGATTTTCGAAAAAAAAAAATTTCTTTAACACCATCATTAATGCGGTATTTTCTTAATATTAGCACTCTAGCATGCCTAAAACGAGCTGCCACTGGTCGCAGCATATACTGATCACCGATTTCTGCGTCGATATTTTGGCTCTGCTCTACTCTGCGCGGCCTACGTCTCAGCATATGCCCAGCTTAATGTGTCACGTAAGAAACAGTTCACACATATTATATTCAATCCTCCCTGAGTGTGTGTAGCAGATACAAGTTTCAGTGCCTATTGTCCTGGAGACGTCAACCTGTGTGGAACAAGGGAGATATCAGTTTGTCGGGGAAACGTCTTGGCGCTGGTATTAGATAATATCGCGTTCGTGAAACCAGGCGTCTCACAGATGTTCAAATTCTCAATCAGGATTAAATATTATCATTAGTCGATTCAAGTTTGCCTAGAGGTCGAGAGGTTAAATAATTACTTAGATAATTTATTCATTGTGTCTGTTTTACTTCTGCTATTTTATTTTTATTTCCATCGTGTTGTTTATCTCTTACGAATGTCTTTTGTATTTTATGTGTTTTAATTGAATTTCTAACAGTTAACTAGTTCTTACTCACTTGTGAACATTCTGTGAAAACCCGATAGAATAAATAATTACACATATAAAAGATTGCAATTGGTATTTACTGCATCAATGTGCGGTCAACTTCAATTTTGATTACAAAA
Organism: Limnephilus marmoratus; assembly: GCA_917880885.1. Lineage (NCBI taxonomy): Eukaryota > Metazoa > Arthropoda > Insecta > Trichoptera > Limnephilidae > Limnephilus > Limnephilus marmoratus. Next base: position 16,676,673 of record OU862933.1, read on the forward strand.
TTTCGTCTGCAAATACAAGAATTCCACGGACATATGAATATATCTGGACCTGCCCTAAGTGATAAAAACGTATTATTTCCCCCTCCACATGGCGCCGGCTGTAGCTCCTCCTTGGAACCGGCTCGCTCCATGGGGAGGGGATATAGCCTCGCTTGAATCTAAAATGTGTGACGTCATCATTCTTGCCGTGAACAGCGAGAAGCTGACATCCATACATTTAACGAAATAACGGCAGCTTGTGCTATACAATATATCTACGTATCAATATGCACATAGCGAAAGTGGGCGGTACTCCAATGTGCTCGTCGCTGGTTACAGGGGTAAGTAAATTATGAAACATTTGTAAAAGTGTTTCAACTAAACACGGCAAGAAAATATTGATATGTGTATTGGCGCGAGTCTTTTTGAGCGAGCATTTGGCCTTAGCAAATAAGTTTTGAACGTGGCAAGCAATTCGCGCTCCCATGTAAAAAGGTCTATTCATTCAAAGCAGATTTTGCTTTTAAGAACTAAATGGTGATATTGTAAAGCGAGATGCCTATATACTGTCAGATTGATTGTTCAACGAATGACAGTCATCTTTCCCCCCTTTGCTCTCAATAGTTTGGTTTTACCCCTCATCTGTAACTGCTTGTCTATCCATTTGGATGTCTATGAAGAATTCAAACGCTTTACGTAGGATGCATCAGAAGACCCCGTTAAGAGAAATAAAGCGAAACACGAAATATGTATATATAGGTTTTCATTGGCAGGCGAGTATGGATAAAGTCCAACAAGGGCCAAGCTAATCATCCTGTCCACCCGCACAATATCTAAAGGTACCGTTATAACAAGTATAAAATACCGCATTTCATTCTTAATATATAATAATAATACGCGGTTAATTTCTAAGGCACCACATTTGTAAATATCTCTTCCAGGTAGCTTTTATTTAATTGCTCTACTTTAATTTAACCTATGTATAAGATGATTTATTTTATTTTATCATTATGTACCTATTATACAATTGACAGGGTCACAAATGAAGATGTTATGGTTCGGATGAATAAAAAAAAGGAAGTAATTAAAACCATAAAAATTCGAAAACTTCAATATCTTGGACACGTGATGAGACATCCAGAGAAGTATGAGATCCTGCATCTCATAATGCAGGGAAAGATTGCCGGAAGACGGGGCCCTGGAAGAAGGAGAACCTCATGGCTGAAAAACCTGAGACAGTGGTTTGGCCAGTCTACCGTGGAGCTGTTCCGGGCCGCAGTAAACAAAGTCCGCATAGCCAACATGATAGCCAACGTCCGTTGAACGGATAAGGCACAACAAGAAGAAGAAGAACCTATTATACTCGTATTAAGTTTTATTTTTATTATTTTTTTTCTTCAAATAATATAATAGTTTTTCCTATATATATGCTTATCTCATGAAATATGGCAGACTAAGATTGTACCATCCTCCCAGTCCTGTTGGATTAAAAACTTAAAAAAAATGGATGCATAAAGCTAGAAAAAGGATACGCTTTATTTATATAACAGTTTTCCAACTGGATAATAAGAAGCTATGTCCTGTATAACTTAAAAAATGGAACAGAATGAAATCAACAAATTAGCTAAATTAGCTTCAGATGGGAGGCCCTGAGGAAAATAATATCAATCACGACCTGTTTCGTTTTAGGGAATGCCGTATGGAGGGTCTTTATAAGGAAAGGAAGCAGAGGAAGTTCTGGGAAGGAAAACGGTATGAGGGGTGGGTAAGAATCGGTGGGTCATTGTATCCAGGAGTAACGGACGTATTAATCCATCCATTCAACTGCGATGCAAGGCGATGCGTTGAGAGAGTCCAACTGGAGTGGTCAAAAAGCCTCCCTAAAACAGTCTCCCTCTATCCGACCCCAGTACCCGTACACGCCTCACAAATTTCAGCTTCATGTTCTAATTTGTCAAATGACAGATTCATGTCAATAAATTATTGCTATATTCTAATGTTTGTGTGTTATTGTCATGTAGGCACTACAACATGGAACGCATATTACGCAAATGTCAATTTAACAGATAGTTGTGTAATGGATCTATTTTGACAATCGAATTTCAATGATATCTAACTATTTATTAGTGGTGTCGTAATCAATAATAATATGAGGTGCTAATTCCAAGGTCCGTGCTAATAATGATGTTCATTATTCCCTGCCAGTTCACAACCAACACAGCACAATCAATTACATTGAATGGTTCAAAATTGTTATTGTTTTATCATAAAATTATTCATTAGGAACATAACTATTGATTGGCCAATTATATCATATTGAAATCGCATCTGAACAACAATTGCATTTGATATATTGTAAGCGCCAATGTTTTAGTTCTCGTACGTGATGACAAAGTCAAACAAATAAAATAGCTAATTAATCCACGATATCATTTTTCACCGGAGGAGTACTACTACCGTGGTAAGTAAAAACACAGTGTCCCACTTGATACTCTCAAAGAATGTACCTACTGCATTTTTATAAGTCTGTAGTTGCTACCCCAACTTAGTTCGATCAATTCCAGGAACATTGAACATGATTTGTTGAAGTAGAAAAGGGCAGTTTATTAAACCATTAACAATATTGAAAAGAAAATTTAAATCTATATTTAGTCTTCTCTGTTCAAGAGTGCGTACATTGTTATGAAGTACTTTCTTGAATTATAACTTCCTACCCCTAAATGAATATTTCCGTCGTCAAGTACTAAATATTTAATATTAGTTTTCAAAAGTTGGCAACATTGTCTAAAAGTTTTGATTGGCCCGATTTTCGGTGGGGTGGAGCCCGAAAACCCTGGGACGGCGTCGAGAGCCCAAGCGTTTTTTCTTCTGGTTTTAACTGTGGTGAGGGACGGTTCTTGGCATATTGGCGACCGCCTTTTTGATTCCAAAATTTGTTTGGGACACGAAATTTAAAATATAGTTAAATTTGGATATTTAAATCAACTCAGTGGTGTGTTCCGGACGAGATCATCTGCCCGATGCTGCCCGTGACATTGTAACGTACGTAATCTTATTTATTTTTGTGTTTTCTATTTCTCCCTTTCGTTATATTTTAGAATCATTAACCTTGAGTTCACAAAGAGATTAAAAGCTTTTCCTAGAAGCGTCGAGTCATTAATAAATTCACCAATTATTTAAAAGCGACAAGAGATCTTTTCATTTATTAAAACCCTATCTATAATTATTCCAACAATAAAGCGACAGTCGTTTTGAATTAAAATCTGAACGAACTGAGAACACAATTTCCCCTGAAGAGCTAGCTTGGGATATAAAGTAAGTATTATAATTTGGTTTTTGTAAGTATTTAAATGGAACCATTTTTTGTCTTGAACATTGTGGCGTTATTTATTATTAATTTGTGTACCTGTTCGTAACCAGGCGGTTTGAGCCCGCTGTTATGTAACAACATTGTAGAATTTTAGTCTATCGGTGTAATGAGGAAATGATCGAGCTCGTCTATTGGAATACCGATTATTGTACATTACTTAAAGTTTTTTTTAAATACATTAGATAAATCTTGATATACCGTTTAGTATTTGTTTGGCAGCTATCAACAGTGAATGCTCTCAGTAAAATTGTAATCACGGAAAAAAACGGTCATCGTTATGTGATCGTTGGAGGAGCTATTCCGGGCAGCGCAAGACAGAGAGATATTTTCCAGAGTGATCACCAACGTCGGGGGACCTGATAGGGCACACTAAGAAGAAGAAGTTATGTGATACAATACTTTCATTTGAAAGGTCTAGGTCCAACCAATATCATATACGAACTGGATTCTACTCTGGGGAAGTCTGCTCCTTCGTTTAAAACAGTAAAATATTGGGTGTTTGTTATGTGTATATTTACACAGTTTAAACGAGGCCGTACGAGCTGCCAAGACGAACATCGCAGTGGTCAACCAAATGAGGTGACCACGCCAGAAATTGTAAAGAAAAACTACAACCTGGTATTGTATGATCGTCGATTGGAAGTGCGCGAGCTAGCAGACATGGTAGGCATTTCAAAAAGTGCTATACATCGCATATTGACTGAAAATTTGGACATGAGAAAGCTGTGCGCGAGATCCGCCTTTGCTCACAATGAAACAAAAACAGCATCGTGAGGACCTTTAAATCGAGTGTTTGGCGATGTTTCAAATCAATAAAGCTGAATTTTTGCGACGATTCATAACCTTGGCTCCATCACTGCACCGCGGTAAAAGATTTGCCAACAATGAAGAAGTGGAATCTGCGGTTGATTGCTATTTTGAGGCGATCGACGGTTATCACTATAAACAGGGTATCGAAGTTATTGAACAAAGTTGGGAAAAGTGTGTCGAGCTGAAAACACACAAAAAACACAAATAAATACTTAAGGTACTTTTGGGACCACCCTCGTAACAAATAATATACATAAAATAGAAGAAAAAAAAAGAACAGTAGTTAAAAGAAAAAGAGAGAGAAAAAAGGATATACATATAATATCTATTAAAATTCAGATATATTTGATTGTAATAAGTTAATTGATATAGTATTTTTATTAAACTTTTGAATTTAAGTTAGGGGTAATTGTTTAAACAAATTCTGCTTAAGAGGTAGGAAATTAGGATGTGCGGTTTTTCGAAATTTCGGTTAATTAAGTGATCTTTCCATTGTTTAGAAGGTCAAGTGTGCAAAGTTTCATCAACCTAGAAAAAATACTGTAGATTTGTACACAAATCAAAACCACGCCGCCCACCCGTCACGTAGCCGAAGTGGTAATCCAAGGCACAATAATAGTGTGAAACGCCACACAACTCACTTTGTCGAATTCACCCATCGCATCGTCTTACACTACAAATCCAAATGGTCGTTTATTATTCCTACTTTTGACATGCCAATATCTTCGAATAACACGAATTATTTTTCCGAAAAAATGCTTAAACTTTTTGCTTTTGTTTTTTATGATATTTTTTAAGTATGGTGTCAGTTCTTATGGGGCAGAAAAGGTTTTCCGCCTTATGAAGCAAGGAAATCATAAAAATCCACGACCAAAGGCAATTTTATGATCGCGACTTCTTCTCCCGCTGAAGAAGAATTCATAATACGTATTTATTCAAGAGATGGTTTTTTTTTTTTTTTAACAAAACGTGTTTTTATTGCACAAGAGAATGTATAATGTTCTCCACACAGGAGTTTACCTATGTTGTGGAAGAATTTTAGAAGGGTAAGTTGATTCATTTAAAGGAAGAATTAAAACTTAATATTATATGTATATTAAACAAAGTTGGGTTAGTTACACCATTTATAACTCAAGAACAACTGTACCGATTTTAATGATCTTTGATTTTTTGGATATGTCTCCGCCCCGAATAGCAGAATAGCTATTAAAAAGCGGAAAAATTCACGAAAAAAAATTATGAAGAATATTCTATTCCTCATACATTTTGTATGGAACGAATTCTCATCTTTTGAAAGAGCTAGATGAATATTGTGATAAGTACCTATAATATATCTATAATCAGTGAGTGATTTCCAAAAATTCAAAAACGTCAAATGACAATGCGCTGATTGCTTTGCTTTTGTTCTTAAACATTACAATGCTGCCCCTCTTTCTTGCACACTAAATGTAAACGGTCAAAAATGGGACAAACGGTGAACGTACGTCTGCACCCCTCCAAAAAGGCAAAATACAATAATTATAATAAATCTCCGTCACGCGTGTAAGAAAATGAAATGCAATTCCCGTAAGTAAGTAAAAAAGTAAGAAAATCATAAAAATTATAAATCCGTACACAACGCCATCTCTGCTACTGACTAAAACAAAACACGGATAGTTGCGCATCGACATATGCTTCATTGCGTAATGAGTAAGATCAAGATAGGAGAGGATAGGAGTGTAAGGAGAATATATGTCGCAAATGTGATTGGTAGAAGAAGTCGGGGACGCCCAAGAAAGACATGGCCAAGTGAATCAGATTCTTGAGTCGAGCCATGTCAAGAGTCAGAATAATAGAAGAGCATGTATGAGACGATGTATGAATGCGAACGAGGCAAGGAGTGTGTGCCAAGACCGAGTTGTTGGGCGGTCCGTCCTCTCTGCCTACCGCTGCGGGGAAACAGCGTGATGGTTAGTTAGCTAGTTAGTTATGTTGTTTTGTGTTCTAATTTAACTTACTAAAAAAATGAATCTCATTCAGCTAATAAGTTAATTATATTTTGATAGAAAGCAGTCACTTTGTGGGTCGACATATTAATTGAAGTAAAACAATGACTTAGTTTGTAACCACGATTTAATCATTTATTTTTTTATGTGCCGACTGGTTTCGCTTTACACAAGCATGTTCAGGGTACAAAATTAAACTGTTGAATTTTATACCCTGAAGATGCTTGTGTAAAGCGAAACCGGTCGGTACATAAAAATTAAATAATTAAGAGCGTTTAAAACCAGCCAGCGGACGAAAATCCACATTTCGTCGAAAGTTGTTCTTACGATCGTGCAGGGCGGTTACGATGAGAAAGATTAATTTTTCTCCGTACCAGCTTTTTTAAAATTATAACTCAATATCGAATTTATTTCAATCCAAATTAGCTTTAATTTATACCTTCATCCAAAAATGCTGAAAGGCGTGATGATAAAACTATTAAAATAATGTACTTTTTGTAATTATTTTTTGATTATAAGTATTTATCATTTTTCAATAATATCTAAATTTAATAAGAATGTTAAAAAAATCTTAAATATATTAGTTTGTAAGTGCGCAAATAAATACTCAAATGGACCAATTTTCGTCGAGAAACACATGTACGTAGTGTACATATTTTTTAATGATTTTATTGAAACTAAAATTAAAATTTTAAAACATGCGTTTGCTAGATAATGTTTTGATTTATTTTACTGCATGATTATATTATTTGAAATGGGTGTGGTATAATACAAAATCTTTTTTGAAAATTTAACAAATCTGCAAACGACCGACCTATGGAATAACCTTGTTATACTTAAAATTAAAAAATTTTCTCAAAATTTATTACGAATGCTAGATAAAAGAACAATCTTTCGAAATCCATTTATAATTTTTTGTGGAAAATAGTTAATTCGTCTAAAATCTGATTTGAAAATGACATATTTCTGGTTTTCTCTGGTAACGCCCTCTTAAAACGTGGTTATACAAACTAAGTCATTGTTTTATTTCAACAACAGTTATTGATTCTGAAGCGGTTCGAAGTTCGCCGGGTCAGCTAGTTAATAATATAATATTGCAGATATGAAGATTTTTAAATATAATGGCAATTTAAATAAATTCCAAACAAGTTATTAAGCTATAAGTTTTGCGGGGTGCAATCAATTTGTAAATTTCGTTTTGAATGATACGTATTCTGACCAAAATTCTGACAAAAACTATTGTTTTGAAAAATCTATCATTTTATACATTAGTTGAACTAGTTGATGAAAAATCTCAAATGTAAAACTGTTATAATATTTAAGTTCAAGTATGGATAAAGAGTATCAAGTTGGCAAAGATATCTACATTTATTTATTAATTGTTTCTTTACACTGTAGGTAAATATGTTTACAATACAATTTGTTACCTCACTAGGACAAGCCTGTGTTGAGGTTAACAATAATTATACAAGTTAACAAAATAACACAAAATTATACAGATTTTGAAAGAACAATATTGTTGTATTTCTTACAGATTGAGATTATAGGTACCTACTAAATTGATGACGCTAGGTAGTACATTAATGTAGACTTTTAGGGTGACCATAGTTTTGAGATCTGATTTAAATAAAATAACATAAAGTATTTTTTTTTTGTTTTGTTTTTAAGGATTAAGTTGTAAATAATAAATATATGTATATAACTTAACATGCTATAGATTTGGCAGGAGGAAGAAGAAAAAAAAAACAGTTTAAACAAAAAATAAAAATTATTTTAGCTTATTTCATAAACATACTCATTTAGCTAATAATTTAGAAAGTTATTATTGTTCTTCTGGCCTATAGTTTGTTGAGGTATACCCTGTACCCATGCACGTGATGGTTTTTTCTAGCGATCGGTTGTGAAGTGAATTCGCAAAAAAAACTAAGGTGAACATGACTTAATTCAATTATAATATTACACTGTAGTATTAACAACTCTCCATAGTCGCCAAGACTCAAAAATCCACCAATCAAACTCGGCGCATGACTTTTGTATGTGTAAGTGCGGATCCCGGAACGTACGAATCGAAATGTAAAGAAAAACCTTACATCTAAACAGTAGTCATGAATATTTTTCAATCTATTTCCTGGATTTGTTGTAACTTGTCGTACATCTCATCTTTATCATACTTAACCCTCAAATGTTTACTTCATGCTTTGTTTATTGTTGTGTTGAGTGTGTATCGCATATTACATAAAAGTTTGCTACGTGCAATAATAATGTGTTACGCACATCACTGAAATTGAATATTAGGTCCTTATATATGAAATTGGCGTTTTGTATGGGAGGAACATAAAGTCGATTTTTTTAAATATAATATATTTATGTAATCAAAGTATGTACCATTGCTATCTGTGCGCTTTTGCCAACTCATAGGGAGTTCATCGATCCCTTTACTAAAAAAAACCATTCGGACGGGAATCAATAAAATCTTTGGAGGCGGTTTGGACTGCCCCATCGGAGCTGAATATTTTTCCTTGCAAGTTATCCAAATTTCGAAAAAAATGGTAATTTTTTGGGGCAAGATCCGGAGAGTACGGTGGATGTCTTAGACCAGGGGTGGGGAACCTTTTTAGCTTCGCGGGCCATTTGGATGTTCATACTTTAACCCGCGGGCCGCACTACGATTTCCGTCTCAGGGGGGGGGGGGGGGAAGGGATGGAGCCACTTTCGAATCAAAGAAATTTTCCTAAAATTCTGTTTGCACATTGTCTGCAACGAGGATTTTATAATTGCACTTTGAACACGAGAATGGTTTCCGTCAAAATGTATCAGCAGGTAACACCACAATTGAAATTTTTCGTTGCATTCTGAACACGGTTCTAGTTTCAATTTAGATTAAATTTGCTTGTGGGGAATTAAAAGTCCACTCATAACATGAAAATGGCTTTCTTCCAATTCTGACAGCACAAAGTACGCAACTAGAATTTAATAAATAACTAACACGAGGAATGCGTCAAAAAATGAAACCCCACCTGGAATTTTTTCGTTGCATTCTAAACACAGAACTGGTTTCCGTAATAGGGTGAATCTGTACGCTGAGACTTAAAAGTACCGAGTGTAGCCATTCTACTGAGTACATGAAAATGGCTTTTCTCTAATACTGGCAGCACAAAAGCAACTAGAATGTTATGCACTTCAAAAACGAGAACGGATTTCTACGAAATGCGTAAGCAGAAGAAACCACACATGGAATTTTTTCATTGCATTTTGAACGCAAAACTGGTTTTTGTGAGTCCCCAGCTTTAATTAATACTGCACCTCAAACACCAAAATGGTTTTTCCTTCGAAATGCGTTAAGGTTAGTAGATGAATCCGCAACAGGAATTTGCATTATGGATACAATATTGGTTTTACCTTTAGAATGAATCTGTATAGAAGTCCACTAATTAACCAGCTTAAATTGTATTCTGATTACGTGAATGGTTTTTCTACATTTTGTAGCATATTTATTGTCCGCAAAATAATTTTATATTTATATAACTAATTACAATAAATTACATGTAATAATTTTTTTATCCCAGAAGTGTGGCAATTATTATGGCATTAATGTTTTTATTATATATAAAATGTTGAGTGACGTGTTGACTTAATATAACCAGTGATTCCTGACTTTATTTGGAGAGATCGTTATATCTAACTTTTAGTTCATCATCGCTTTGTAATTGAATAATTTCTCCGAATAGAGTTGCCATCAATCCTGAAATATCGGGACTGTCCCGTACAAGAAAATTAAAAGTTCGGATGGAATTTCACTATCGTTTCACAATAACAAATTAAAATAAAAGCAAAATGGGAGGTTTTATCACGTTTTTATTTGTATCTGAACTGCTTGCTAGTAACGATTTTGTGATAACGTCTTAAAAATGCATCTGAAACACCGTGAAAAAACCATCCCGTTCTCTGTAATTTTTTGTGGTTCTTTCAGCAGGCCGCACCAAAAGTGCCCGCGGGCCGCACCAAAAGGCCTCGCGGGCCGCATGCGGCCCGCGGGCCGCAGGTTCCCCACCCCTGTCTTAGACATTCCAATTGAAGCTCCTGTAATTTGGTAGCCGTCTGTTGTGCAGTGTGTGGTCTAGCGTTCTAAGATGCGTTTGTTGATTTGCTTCACTCTATTTGTGAGGTACCCACCTTTCAAGCTTTTTCACCTTCCCAATTTGCTTCAAGTGGATTAAAACAGTTTTATCACTAACGCCGCAGCCTGCAGCTAACTCGGACGTGGTTTGCGATGGATCCGATTCCACAATAGCCTTCAATTCTTCATTATCAACTTTGGTCTCCGGCCTTCCACGGGGCTTGTTCTACAGGTCGAAATTTCCAGAACGAAAACGTTGGAACCAAAAACGCACTGTGTTTTCTTTTGCGGCACCGTCGCCATACACATCATTAATCCTTCGAGCCATTTCTGCAGCACTGGTGCTACGGTGGAACTCGTACTCGTAAACTAAGTGACGCAAAGAAAAAAAAACAATTAAGGAAAAAAATAAATGAATTATAATTTTCGAAACACAAATACATGAGTAAATAGCTGTATAAATTTGAATTTGAAATTTCTAACAAAAGAGAAGATATTTGAGATCAAAGTTGCTCGTACGGCAAAACGCCAATTTCCTATGTAAGGACCTAATATTATTATTTATTATTAGGATAATGGCAATAAACATAACTACATATTTATAACAGATCGACTTTAATAAATTACAGAGTTGCTGCTGGTAGTAATTTGAAAATATTATATTTATGAGTAAATATTGTTTCGCCGTTATTAACACCATTTGGCAAAAAGTACTGTTGGTTTGCTTCAATTTATCATTATTTTCACAATAAATCAATGTCAGTTTCGTACAATTTCGTAGGTGAAACTTTAGCTGTATTCCACAAACCCACATCTCTCTGGCACCCTACTTACTACTTATTACATTATAAAGCTGCTTTCTTAAGGCATTCTATCCAGCTCTTCGGAATACAAGAGTAGATGGATTACTTTGAGAAATTTGGAAACAAGATTAGGCAACTTGAGAATGAGTGTATGTAAATATGATGAAATGTTGATAAAGGGTTGGCGAGATTGGTGCACGAGGTCCTAAAATGACACTAGACAAATCAGAATTATTCCTATGTTTATTCCATCCTAGATACAACAAAAAACTTCGAACCGCGGTCATGAAATTTTATTTTCTGATTAGACCCCGTTGTTCAAAGTTTTGGCACATGTTGCTTCAATTGATTTTGTTGATCGAGCATCGTAATAATAATTAGTGGTAGATGTCAAAACAAAAGGTAACATGCAAAAGCAACAATAAAAACCATACCTCATCTTCCAAACCGTCTGGTCATCGTGGAAGATCAAGACCCAAACCCTCCGAAGAAGAAATTCTAAACTTCCTCAAAAATACAAGAAATACTTAACCCTACGAACAAAACAAGAGATAAATGGAAATCTTTAGAGGAGGCCTTCACCTTCGTCTGAGAGAGGGGTTCTTGCTTATGAATAATTTCGTAAATAGCATTAAGTATAGTTTTTCTTACTTTTTATAACTCCGTAACACACCTTTTTGCAAGAAATAAAAGGCTTTTTATTTTATTTATTTATTATTTAATATCTGTCAAAATATTCCAAATAGCACGATGTTCGCCGACGATGCGTTGAGAGTTCTAACTTCTGGGACATAGTCTAAAGTCTGAACATTCAAGTTTTCTGGAAATCTCTGTCCTGGCATATGGGATGACAAATACAGAAAATGTGCAAATCCTTGTATGTACATATTAATTAAAAAATTACAAGAAAGGACACAACTAACGTTAGTAATCATTTTAATATTTAAGTTAAAAAACCATCACGCAAATTATATTAGGTAAAAATGTCTTCAAAATGTATCTATTTCGTAAAAATGTTAATTAATAAGTGAATACTGTAATACATAGAAATAAATTAATGGAAAAAATTGTATTGGAATGCTACGCAATTACCGACACAATTCACTTTCTATTTGTAAATACATATTATACACAGTTCTTCTTACATGTTTATAGCCACACGAAAAATAAGACCAAGTTAGAGGCACAAATTAATAAAATAAAACGTTGGCGTATTAACGAACTGTTTTTTTTACATTATATCTCCACATGATTCCCTGAGGAAAAAAATCGTTCTTTGCCTATGTCATTTTTAGGGATGTTGTGCGTAGGGTATTTTTAAGGAAAGTAAGTAAAGGAAGTTCTGGGACGGAAAAAAGTATGAGAGGTGGGTAGGAATCTGAGGGTATATGGGATCAAGCGATGGTTCGATAGAGTACGGCTGCAGGGGTCAAAAGGTCTCCCTCAACCAGCTTTCCCGATCCGTCCCGCAGTAGGTGGGCAAAAACATCCGCCTCCAAGTCCTAGACAAATTTAACCTAATGAAACCGAGGTAACCTGCTAAGTCACCGAACGTAGCAAACGTGTCCTATGGTAGGGGTGTTGGTTATTCAATAAATGGTTCCTAAGGCGGCGGAACCCACATTGCAAACAATAACAGTTTTTAAAAAATTACTCGGATGTATATTCTGAAAATTAAATATAAAAGAAACCTTAGAAATGTGTTAATGCCATAATAATTATTTGTCTATTATTAACAAAAAATACTATCTTACGGCCCAATCTGCGAAAAATTTTGTACTCGTATGTCGAAGCATAAACCTTTAAATGCTATCTATGTTTATTTTTCAGAGAGTCAGTAGGTACTCCAACAAGATTTAGACGAAAATCCTTTAGCATTTGCACAAAAATATTTTAATTATGATATTATATTCCCATTCACCATCCATTTCATCTCTTACCCCACTCTTCGCTATTCTCTAGTTACGCCTCCATCCGCACTTCAACGCCTAATATATGTTCACCTGTAATAATTTTATAACTCTCATATGATGAAATTGAACTAACTACTTCATTACTACAACTTATCCCTTTCAGTATACCTTCCCGTAGACTAAATAATGAAGTTCTTTCCATCAATCAACAATTGACTAATATTGGATATTATTTACCTATGTCCAAAGTGTGTGACTGGTCAACTCAAGCTATAAAGAGCCGTTTTGGTATAAAGAGCCGTTCGGACACGCTAAGTATTTTATTCGAGTGGAGAATATAGTAGCAACAAACACCGTAATTTTAGTAGAGTTTTAGTGAGCACTGACATTCGCGAACCGACCGTTTAAGCAGAGTTCATTTGTAAACGCGCGGAAATGTCGTGGCGATAGAGCGAAGATGCTACCCTAAAATATGTATTTATGCTGCTATTAATCTCTTTTCGTGTCCATGGTTTATTTATTTTCATCTTACTGATTTATTCTTCCACCTCTTCTAAAATAAGGATTAAAATAAGAAATTAAATAAGCTTAATAGCGTATTCACTTTGTTGTGTGCCAGCCCGTCATCGCCCGTCATCTTGCAACGGACGGCGGGCACTAAATGTAAGCTACTTGAAAGTAATACGAACGCTTGTAGGTGATTCAAGTAGCAAGTTACTCACTACTTGACAAGTACTCTACCAATGCGAACAAGCCATGAGTCTCAATGATTTTAGTCGGTCGCTAAACAATTGACGATAGTTTTATAACTGAATCTTGTTTTCTAGCTAAGACTTGTTACTTATATTTTCTTAAGTTTATCTCTGATTTTGTCTTTGCTTTCATTTATCATTGTTTAATTTAAACTTTTTTATAATTCATTTTATTTTATTGTAAATAAGGCAAAAGTCGGTTAATAAATATAAGTAAGTATACATTACTAATTGAGGAAGGAACGGTTGTTCTGAAAGCGGTCGGCATTAAAATAAATAAATGCAGCAGTTCAAAAGGAAGTAATATTTATTGATCATTACAATTTGGGAGGCGGGAATGGATACCACCGCCCCGGGAACCATTTATTGGATAACTAACATCTCTGCCATAGGTCACCCCAAGTGGTTCGCCACATTTGGTGACTTAGCCATGGGGTGAGGTTTGTTTGGATTTGGTGGCGGATGACCTAGACATACTGAAGTCTACATTCCTACCCACCCCTCTTATCTTTTCCTTCCCAGAACATCCTTTCCTTTCTTTCCTTAAAAAAAACCTCCATACAGCATCCCTAAAGATGACATAGGCCCTGAGAGGAAAATAATTTCCCTCAGGGCCTCCTGTGTGGAGCTCATATAAAAAAATATATATATGTATATATTACATATTAGCCTAAAAAAATAACGACACACATTAACAGCTATTCAAAATTTTTATATTGATATACTTTGGCGCTTACGGCAATTTATGCAGCTAAAAATAAAGTTGATTTTCAGTACCTATTCATATATTTAGCAGCAAAGCTGACGAAACATGTCGGTTTTTGTAAATAATTAAGTGGTTAATACAAAGTTTTCTATTAATTTCAATTTAAAATGTTACCACAAAATAATTTTGCACTATTAGAAGAAGTAATTTAAATATTTGATAGATCCATTGACCTAATATACCCTAATATACCGATATACTATATCAATGGATAGATCCTATTTTTCAGCTAAGAATTTATAAAATGGCATTTCCGTGACCACTGGTTTAAAAGTTACGAATTTTTTTCTAAAGTCTAAAAAGTTATTCGGCTCTGGTGAACCATTTGATTTTTGGCTGTTACAGCAGTATTGATTTCTTGCGACGATAATTCAATTATAATTGAACGTAGCAACTAGCAAGTGTAGGGCACATCTAACGATTACTATGTCAATTAACAAACAGTACTTAAAACGGCTGTAAAGGTGTAAGTGTAAAGTATAAAACGCACGTCGGATCCCACTGACGACTGACGACGCTAATTTCGTATGTAATTCTAAAGCCGGTGGCGTACATCACGTTTGAATGGTACCCACCTCGCGTGTGAATACGAATTCCGCGTATGAAATCGTACGAACGTCTACACCCGCCGAATACTGAAATGTGTCGTCGTTAAAGTTACGACGGCAGGTTGAATAGACGTCTTAAAACTAAACGGTAGCATCACACGTCGGTCTGACGTCAGACGAATGAATACGTTTATTACACCATTCATCAAAATATAATTTGTGGCTAAAATTATATAGGCTTATATTTTATATTAAACGTTAAACGTTGAGCTAAATTTCGTGTACGAACGTAATGAAATATATCAGGAACTAGTTGACCCGGAGAACTTCATACCGCCTTAGAATCAATAACTGTTGTATTAACTAATTAGCTGAATTAAAATAATTTTTTTTATTAAGCTAAAATTTACACAACGAAGCAATTATCGATGCACAACTGGCCAAGTTTTGATTTTACCAGTATCAGAGATGGCGTTGTGTACGGATATATATTTTTTGTGATTTTCTTACTTTTCAACCTACTTACGGGAATTGCGTTTCATTTTCTTTATACGTTTAACCCCTCAGAAAATCGCCAATTTGCACTTTAAATATCTTAAACGAAATGACATTTTACGAAAACTTTGTGTTATTACCGTTTCACAATTAATGCTCTATAAATGAAACATTTCTGAACGTAGCCGAATAGAAATAACTGTTTTAGACAGGTTACAAAATAAGCTTTCGAATTATTATATTATAAATAAATATTAATATTTGTAGGTAAATATTAAAATTTAGAATGCAAACATTAAAAAAATGTCAAAATGACTCACGTGATGTATTTATGTAAAAACGGTACTAAAATCACAGATTATGTAAACAACAATACTTATTCTATTGTATAAATGTGTAATAAACATTTTTGTCACCTCACTTTTCAATCATTTCATATAAAAATGTTTAATAAAAATTAACAATGTCGGGAGCGGGCGACCCGCCCGTGGGAAATTTGGCGGGATAAATTATCTGTCAGACTGCGCGTCTGACAGAATGTTCTTTTTAGGTATTTCTATGGACAACTTGAATAGCAATGTGCAGCATGATTCACTATCGACCTTTCACTTTTTATTTTACGGATGTAACTAAAACAATAACGGAGTTATAACGGTTTCTATGGAGACACACGCGTTGACGAGTAAACACGCTTATTGTACTTGACTGCTTTCGTTATTTTAACGAGTATACTTGCTTACGTTGCTGAGGGAGAGATTTATTATAATTATTGTGTTTTTCCTTCGGAGGGGTGCAGACATATGTTCACTGTTCGTCTCATTTTCAACTGTTGACATTTACTGTGTTAGAAAGAGGGGCAGTATTATATGTAGAACAAAAGCAAAACGATCAGAGCATTGACATTTGACGTTTATGAATTTTTGGAATTCACTCACTATTTAATGTTAAACTTATCAAAATATTGCTCCAGCTCTTTCAAAAGATGAGAAATCGTTCCATACCAAATGTATGATGGAAAGAATTTTCTTCATATTTTTTTTCGTGAATTTTTCCAATGTTTTAATAGCTATTCTGCTATTCGGCGAGGAGACAAATCCAGCAAACCAAAGATCATAAAAATCGGTCCAGCCGTTCTTGAGTTATAAATGGTGTAACTAACCCGACTTTGTTATATATATTAAGTTTAAAATTTTGGCGGTTTACGTCAGATTTTTTTTATCTGAAATACAACTGTTACCGTTATTTTTCAATTATTTATAGGCCTTCCTCGTTAAGTGTACCTAGTCTTGTAGGTATAGTAAATATTTATAAAAATTTAGCAAATATTTATAAGCATTTAGCTTTTTTAAATTAAAGATTAAGAAGATCATCGATTGTAAAATTTTACAATCGATGATCTTCTAAATCTTTAATTTAAAAAAGCTAAATGTCGACCATATAATACTGAATAACTTACGTATCTACAATAACATTGTTTACCACACATACGTCTCAGGGATCTCATTTCAACAGCATTCAGCTTACTTTCATCCTTCCTCTGCCAGTTCCATGCCTCACTGCCATGCATCAGGGTAGGTACCAGGACTCCATTGTGGACTGCTAGCTTCGCTTCTTTTGACAGTTTTTTATTAGCGCCAACGGCATTCAGTCCACCATTAATGGAGTTACCGGCATTCACCCTTCTTTCAATATCTCTATCAGCCTTCCCATCTCTCGTAAACACACTACCCAGATACACAAACTCATCCACCTGCTCTAAGTATTCATCATTCACAACTATGCTGCATACTGTTTTCGTACTCTCTCTTTCAAACACCATGACTTTAGACTTACTTACATTCATCATTAACTCATTCTTCATACATACTTCATAGAAATGTGGATATCCGCAAAGAATGTAAGGCTGATGTAAGCATAATGAGTAAGATTAAGAAAGGGACCCTCAGATGGTTTGGGCATGTAGAGCGAATGAACGAAGAAAGTAGTGTAAGAAGAATATACGACGCGAATGTGAATGGCAGAAGAAGTCGGGGACGCCCGAGGAAGACATGGCACGATCAAGTGAATCAAATACTTGAGTTGGGCCATGTTAAAAGTCAGAATAATAGAAGAGAATGTAGGAGACGATGTATGAATGTGAGTGAGGCAAAGAGTGTGTGCCAAGACCGAGTTGTTTGACGGTCCGTCCTCTCTGCCTACCCCTGCGGGGAAACGGCGTGATGGTTAGTTAGTTAGTTATCTACAATAACGTGTAAAGGCCTTCAAAGCGTGAACAAATAATATATAGCTACGCACAAAAACTTATAAAATTTATTTATTTTTTCATCGATTTTTATGTTTTTATTTATTCATTCACTATAAATCTTGTAATTCATCTCAACATTAACCTGATTCAGTTGATTAAGATTTTCAAATAATACTTTTTTGATGTGATACCGCACGAGAGTCCAAATGCTCTCAATCGCCTAAAGCCCGTGAAAGCAGGGCATCCCCAATTGGGATATGTTGTGAGGCTTAAGGTAAGTGGGGAAGGAAAGAAATGTAGTTGAGGAAGGTGGGAAAGCACCTTGCTATTCAGATCTAGTCACCAAATATTTTTTTTTTTTTTTTTTAAATTATTTATTGAAACATTTATTCTAATTACAATTTTACAACAATTTTTTTTTTTTTTTTTTTAAATGATTAAAGTAACGTTTCAATTCTGAATGGTAGTTTTACACCAGGGCGATACTTAGAGTCTCTTCCACTCTGGAAGGTGCCACAAATATACCTAAAATTATTTTATATGATTAAATTGTGAAAACACAAATCAATAAAATAAAATTTACTTGCGCACGTCGTGAAATTTGAACCCGCGACCACCGTATCGCTAGTCAAGAGCCTTACCTCTCGACCACGGGGCCTTGTGATATTTAGCAAATATTATTTGGAAACAGAAATTATGGTATCGATAGAAAAATGTCTTGTTGTTGGGATAACATAACTTAATTTTTTTTTTCATTTATTGATTAGGTCTTAGAATAAAAGTTATATTTCACAATGCTTTTAAAAGAATTTGATCGCAATTTTGGAAGCCCAAAGAAATGAAACATTTAAAAAAATATATCTACATCCAAAAGGTAATAAACCAAATTATTCTTAAAATTTTAAAGCTTGATCTAAGCTGACTGAAAGGAACATATTATTTAAGTTTTAAAGTAATTGGTTAAACGGCCAATTCTAATTTGATCAAGTTTCATATTTAAAACCCAATGAATTTCAATTCTATCCTTTGTAAAAAAATCTTAGATTTTACTTTAAAAAATCAATGATCTTATTAAAATAATAATCTTTTTCAGAAAAATAATAACGTGAGATTTTGAAAACGAGAACGAGTTGCATAAGCGACCGTATAGTGCGTATTCGGTTCCACATTGAAATGCCGGTAGAACAAGGACAGCGTTCGCACCTGATGCATATTCTCTAAAGATTTCAATTCCGCCCGTTTCTGCACAAAACAAGAGTTTTTCAGGTAGTTTGGGGCTTTAAATCAGAGGTGGCTTTCAAATTCAACAATGGTGTTCACTTGCAGTTTGCAGTGGGTCAGAATTTCTGCAGAATTACGGTGGTTCAAAACCGAGCTCTCAAAAATGTTTTTGGACTTCCATGGGACACCCATGTCAGAGACATCTATTCAGTTTCCGGTATTCTTCCAATCACAGTCCTTTCTAAACATGAAATCACAAGCACCATCCGACAAATTACCCAACAATCAACTCACACTAACATCAAGCCACTTTACAACGAAGACATCCACACTCACAATACTCGAAATAGCAATAAAATCCGCATACCTCAAACACACACTACAAAATATGGTATAAAATCTTTGAACTACATATGTTGCCTATACACTATATAATTCGCTACCAGATAAACAGGGGAATCCAGCGAAATAAAAAAAAATCAGAGTAATGCATTAAAAGAATATTTTTAAGGATTTTTAAGGATGAAACTTTGTAATTTTCTTGTCATGTTTAATTGTCTTGTTTCTTTTTCTCTTCTTTTCTTTCCATTTAGTTGTAATCATCCATAATATCTATATAACCTTGTTCCTTTTTTCTTTAATTGTTTTCTATTGTTGTTTGTTCTACTCAACCTGTCTTTTATTTTCCGTCTATATTGTATATGAAACTTATATTTTTAATATCTAAATTCCTATGTAAAATTTTAACTATTTCCTCCCATCCATGATTTGTATGTTCCTCCTGTCCTAAAATGAGTTCTGTAACTCATCGGGATTGCTCTAGCAAGAAATATAAAAAAAAAATAATCATAGTATTTTTATAATTGTTAATATTATAGTAATACATTTCTGGGTTTTTTGGAGGCCTCAAAAATCCAACCCTTTTTATCCTAATCCTAATTTATGAATTTACCTATTTAACTAACTCTCATTTTCCATACTAGTTGTTTGTAAATTTGTGAAGAATGGAATATGATTTTAATGAATGCTTCCCTTCCGAACCCATTTACACTTACCTCTGAATACATATCTAATGAAAAAATACATTTTTAAATAGTTTACGCATATATTTATAAAAACTTTATTTTAATTCTACTGAAGCGAAACGATAGAAAATTCTTCAATCTATCGAAAGCATTATTTGGTAGTCATAATGTTTACCGATTTGCAATAAAGATTACTCGAAAAGTTATTTAGCGCACTTCAATAAACTGCATTCGTGTTGTTAGTACCTTCCGAAGGTTCAATCTAATGATGCACAAATTGAACACATTTGACGGTGCAAACTCAATATGTGCTTGCCAAACACTTTAATACCCAGAAATTGGTCGATTGAAGTTACGGTAGGTACTCGAATAATCATTTCAGTATCAAAGCAATTGGTCCCCAACCGTTAAATTTAAGGTTTTAGCTAGTCAAATTCAACTGCCATTGAACTGAAATGATTATAATATTATTATAGAGCAGAAATTCTAGAGTGTTTCGCTATAATAACCTCTACCTGATTAGTATTTGACTGGCACATAATATATTATGCATGTTTTTGGAAGGAATTTATTTCCAATAGTTATATAAATATGAAGAGTTGTGATTTACGGCAAACGTCTTTTTTCCGTATTGATGATAATATATTTATAAAAACAAAGATTTCAAATAATTTTGCTAAGCAGTTAAACAGATTAAAAACTATAATCTCGAATAAAATAGTAACCTATGCTTTTGTAGTCATTGTTTTTTTAAATGTTAAAACTGCTCAAAAGCCTGTAGGACTATGGCATAGGTCTATGTGTATATTGCGAGGCTAAATCGGTAAACGATGGCTGGGAAGTACCCAGCTATTTAGATCTAGGCACCAAAAATGGCTTAAGCTATCTCAAGCAAACTTTGGATGAAGGTTTTTCACTAAGATGTTAGTGAAACTATTTACTATCCTGAAACATGTCGCAAATATACCTAATAGCATTAATAATATTGATTAGAAATGAAACAACCCATTTTATAAAAATAAAATTAATTTGTGCAAGCCGGATCCGAACCAGCAACCTCTGTCGATGGATGTAGGTACATATTCGTCGACGAGGATCTTAACCGATCGATCGCGGAGGTTGTTCATTAGTTGACTATGATTTACTTTCACGAGACATGATATACTCGTTTGTGTTCACAAACATGGAAAACTGCGTACAATTAAAATTGACAGAAATATTTTGAGGTAGACTTTCAATATTCTTCCTAAAATTTTGAATTCCACGTTAAATTCTTCCAATACAAATTGAATTTGAAACAAGATGTATTTTTGTCAAGGCGTGGATTGAAGCCATCATTAAAATTGTTCAATATTTTATTAAGTTTGCATAATATTAAAACACCATCTCCACTTTTGATTAAATTGCCTGTTCCTTTAACTAAATGGAATTATCGTTCGAATTTAAATGTACCTAATAGCTGACCCAAGTTTGAAAGTTCAAATATGGAATTTTGAATTCGAATTCTATTTGAATAAAAAAAGATTTAAGTTCGATAACATCTTTGAAATTAAAATTGGGAAGCGATAAATTTAAAAAATATTCTTCACCTTTACAAAAATAAAAACAATTTTAATCTAAGTAAGTTATCATTTCTTCCAACATCACTTATTTTAGCCATAATATTACATCGGAGTTTATAATTTTCGAAAATGAAAGGTTAATATTTAACTACATAATAAGTCAAGGTTTCATTAGTCATTGGTACCTACCTACTTCATTCACCCTTCATAAAATCATCCGATATTAGGGGTGATGTATAAATGTTGAAAGGTTCACGACGAGTTCATCGAAAACGAATTCATCGAAAATCAATTCATCGAAAATCAATTCATCGACAGCAAATTCATCGAAAACCATTTCATCGAAAATCAATTCATCGAAAACCAATTCATCGAATGATCAATTCATCGAATCGCCAATTCATCGATTAAATATAATTTGGTTGATATTTGAGAGAAATGACGAGCGGACCGAGAAGTTAAAAAGCATTGGTCAACCTAAACTAACCTAACCTAACCTAACCTAACCTTACTTAACCTATTTAACCAATTTTTAAATATTTTTTATCATCACTCTTAATGACCTTTCTGAGTTGTTAATGAGTTGGTTTCATTATGAGTTATCTGGTCACCGTTCCTTAAATATCCCTTTTTTGCAGTATCAGATAATCGGAAATCGAAGGGATGACCTATAAATTTTACATTGTCACTACGAAACTGACAGTTGCTAAACACATTTAACTCAGTTAAACAGACCTTTTTTGGTATTTAATTTTGACAGCTCTAATATCTACAAAAAAAAGTTTTTCGATGAATTGGCGAATCGATGAATTGATCATTCGATGAATTGATTTTCGATGAATTGATTTTCGATGAACTCGTTTTCGATGAATTTGCTTTCGATGAATTGATTTTCGATGAACTCGTCGGTTACCATGTTGAAATCATGAAATACACAGAAACTATCAACAACTTCTGAACATAATTCAAGATTTCTCCCAATTAGAACTTGATACCGCCGAAGCACACGAAATCAAATAAATTCTCTGTATAAAAATGTTGTAGACGCACTGCGAAGTGCTGCTTCCACCACATTCAATAACGCAAATCGAAAAATAGAAACATTCCGGGATGGAAACACATGGTTGCAGCCAAACACGCAGAATCCAGACGCGGCGTTCTTTCATGGCTCGAGGCCGGAAAACCCTCTCAGGGACGGTAGCTCTGAAAAAATTTCAGCAGACAGAATACAAAAGCGAATGGATAGTATTGCCACCTCACTAATAAATTTTAGCAAAAAAACCTCTTCCGAATTGAAAACAAATATGAAAACTCCTCTCTGTGTTAATGGAGAAGGAGGAAAGGAAAATATCGCCAATGAATTTTGTAACTTCCTCTCTATGGGCAGAAAAATCTTTGAATATAAATTTTTGCTTGAAAACCGAAGGTAGTAGTATCGCTGTCAGTATTACCCCGTGTATTGTTGAAAAAGCTGTTCAAGAAATTACAACTGAAAAAGCCACAGAACACGACTCAATAGCAATTCAACACATTAAGTATGCTGGACCAGCGATTCATACTATCCCAGCAAAATTATTTTCAAATATTATGCGTTACAGGGACATCCCAAATGAAATGACGAAAACGGTAATTATTTCTATAATTAAATCAACAAATCTTGATCCATCCGTGATCAATAACAACTACCTACAACTTGAACTAACTTCACTCTCAACCGACATAGCAATATTATTTGAAAAAAAATTATCAGTGGTCGTCATAAACCATCTAAAAACAGAGGATAACCAGTTCGGATTGTCAACTGCACTGTCAACTTCTATGGCAATATATTCCCTAAAAAAACCATGAGTTTTTATAAACGTAGGAAAATGCCAATCTATAACTGATCGTTTGACCAGTTATGATCGTATGTCATAATAAACTGTGAGAAAACTAAGTAAAAGAGCACTTTCAGAAAATGTAATAGCGATTTTTTCAATTTGGTACACGCAACAAGAAAATATTATAAAATGGTCTGGGGAGTTTTCTAACCCGTTTTATTTGAAAAGTAGCGTAAGGCAAGGAGGAAGCATGTCTCCGGTTCTCTTCAATCTATGAGCTAATTCAAAGACTCATGATACGAAAATAGGTTGCCATGTTCATGGAGTGTGCGTAAATAACATTAATTACGCTGATGATACGGTTCTTCTTGCACCGTCACTTGTGCACTGAAGAAATTACTCAAAATTGTGAAGACTTTGCATAAAACCACAACCTTCTACATAATACGTCCAAGTTAATCGTTAAGGTTTTCAAACATATTAACGAATTTATCCAAACACCCTCAGTACGGCTAGATGGAAGGAAAATGGAAGTCAGTCATCGCATAAAGTACCTGGGACTAGACATGGGCAGACTCATTCCCAGGAGTGAATCGATTCATTGTGATTCCCTCGGCCTTTTGAATTGATTCATTTTATTCATTCCTTTAATTCCAAAAAAAAAAAAAAAAAAAACTTAAAAAACCTCGGATACGAAGCGAAAGAGGAGACCGATAATACTATCTCATTCTCTCGCAGACTACTTCTACATACTTCTTTAGATGCATGTGTTTGCTCTTTTTAGTGTCGTTATTTTTCCTTTCATCGAGTTTCAAATCACAACGGTGATAAAGAAGTTTTCACTACGCAAAGCACTCTTCTTAGTGTAAATAATTATGTTGTTCTGAAAAATCGTAGGTACTAAAAACGACGCGCGACGAGGTTAATGAAATATTTCAATGTGTACTTAGATATTATTTTGGCCAAAAGACAAATTTTTAACAAGAAAAATGTGTTTATATTAGGCAAGCAATTAAATCTTAAAATTAAACAGTTTTTGTGGTTAACCCTTAAAGTTTTACTAATTTTTATTTATTTATTAAACTTAAAATTGTTTCATTTCACGTGATCTAAACTTCCCACTACCTTCAGCCTCGCAAAAAATCCCAATTGGGGATGCCATAGTTTCATTAGCTCCAGACGGGACTTGTGCGGAATTCACATAAAAAAAACATACTATTATCGCGCTTTCATGAGTAGGTATATCCGGACCGGTCACCTGGAATAAGCTCCACTCAAATATATATATTTTAAATGCACCTACCTACCTCAATGGTGAAGTTAAAACGATGCGCCGAATAAAAACTAATTAAAAGCCCTGGCGACACGCGTCGTATAATTTGTTACAAAAATAAAGGAACAAATCGCTCGATTATTATTTATCATTTATCAGTATCACGGTTCGATAGTGACTGATATTTTGTGACAGATACCATAAAAAAACAATAATATAGATAAACATCATTTTGTTTCTACAAGCATTACATCACAATTTACGCACGTGTGAGGGAGAAAAAACATAGGATTTTCGCTTTTAGTCCTTTTATTAACGTTCAGCGGTCCGAAGTGGGAAGTTTCACCCTAAGATGACGGCTTGGCCGCGCGGGGACTAACGACGAACCGATTCTCTGCGGGCATCAAGAAATGAATTGGGAACTTCTGACTAATAAGTATCTTTTGTCTTGCTGTGACCTGAATAACTTGCATTCCGCGGACCGGCCGGATCGACTCGACACGTGGTACCCGGGGACCCGTGGGACTACGACGTCACAAATGAATAAGAAATAAATGTTTTGATTCCTTGAATAAGTGAAACAGAGATTGGGGTTGCGGATTGAGTTCGCACAGACCGAACAGCTTGTAGGACTATGACCACGGAGGAACGATTCCTCCGTGACTATGACTGGCGGGACACAACTGTGAAACAGACGCGACACACGGAGCTCAGAATTATTTGGATCTTGGCTGACTCGCTTGGCGGTTTTGTCACTTGGATTGGGGACGGGGACTACGGGGTTTTTTGTAGGTATAAGATTTACTGCGCGGGATACTATACAGTACCCGTGATAGGCAATTTCGCGGCGCGCTTCGCCTGTGGTAGGTGTACCTATCCGCGCAACAAATATCCAGAAAAATATTTTATTTAATTCCTACGAAACACTACAATATTTATAGAGTACATTATTATTTTCTTACCTCAATATAACATGAAATATTTAACTGTAAAATAAATTAATCGAAATAAAAATAAATATGGTGCTGTTAAAAAATCGTAAGATGCAAGGCCAAGGGTAAGGAATAAAGATTTAATTCCTTTTGAAAATGAGAATCAGATCGAGTGTGTTACAAGATTGAATTTATTCATTTAATTCAGTCATTCAATTTTGCCCACGTCTACCTGGGACGTATCATCTCAGATGACTCAAAAGACATCGAGGATATGGAGAGGAAAATAAGAGCGATATCCTTTAGAGCAGGTATGCTGTCAAGACGTTTTCACTTCTGCAGTCCAAACGTAAAAAGAATACTCTTCAACGCTTTCTGCACATCACTGTATACATTAGAACTGTGGGTCGACTACACAGCTTCCCAAAGGCACAAGATAAAAGTCGCTTACAATAACGCTTATCGCCAACTTTTCCGCCTACCGATATACTGCAGTGCTACGGAAATGTTCCTGGAAGGACACTGTGAGCACTTTTCCGCCACCGCATGAGGGTTGTTTCAAAAAAATTTACGAATTCATCATACATTTGAAGATAATTTTCACGTTCCGTGTAAGTTCTTTTCAAATTCTGTAATTATTTCAGTTTTATGAAGCAACTGGCCTATAATAATATAATTACAGAACTTGGATAGAACTTACACAGAACGTGAAAATTAACTTCAAATATTTGATGAATCCGTCAAATTATTTGAAACAACACGTCCTTAGACTCGTTGAAGAAGGATGAAAGTTTATGCCAGTACCGCTCCGGCTTTAGTGGCAGCCAGATTCCAAAATATACAACAGGCTGTGAACTTGAAATCTTTGAAATTTGGAGATAATGTAAATAATTTTTTTATGGACGTCCGAAATTAACAGCCTCCCAGGATTAGTGGAAGAAGAAGGGTTTCCCTTTGCGCAGTCAGAAATGATTCCCAGGCACTTCCGTTTACCTTTCGCTGTAATTTTTTGTTGTAAATTGTAAAAATTTCTGTAAATTGATAAATAAGTGAAGTTTGCAAGCGATTCTATAAAAAAAGGCGTTATACGTGCTTAAAAAAGCGTAAATATTATTAGTCTGCGACAGTTCGACACATTCGACAGTTTTTTTTATAAAATAATTAATAATTTGGGGGCAGTTCTCCATTATTTGATAAACAAAATTTTCGTCCTGCACAAACTAATAGGCACCGGCTCACAGAGACTCTCGACTATTGCAATGTCTAGTTGGAGATTTTTTTCACTTAGACAGCTGTTGTAGTAGCGGGTAGTGGGAAACTTGCAAGCGTAGCACCACGCTAAATAGTAGCACCACGTAGTAGCACGCATATAAATGCATTGTATGGGGAGGGTACCCGGTTACTGAAGCGATTAAACCAGGCGGGTTATGAGGTGGAGTGCTCTTGCATATGAGCAACATGTAGGGCTACGTGGATGCCGGGTGTCTAGTTTAGATATATGCGGATGCTGCGAATGGCCCAGATTAATCAGGAGTGCAGATAGCATTCGAGGCGGGCTGCGCTCTATTGGTTGTCTAGTCTCGATTTGTTCCAGGAGTCAGCGTATTATGCTGACCTGGTCGCTCCAAGTCAAGGCGGACTGCGCTACAGATGTTGTCTGGGCTTGAGTTGATATCCGGCACCGGCATCCAAGGCCGGGACGGTCGCTGCAAACTCGTGAGTAGACCGACATGCCATTGGATAGTCACGGTCGCTGCAAACTCATGAGTAGACTGGCTTTTTTTTTACATTAACTTTACACAGGAGGCCTTGAGGAAAATAATTTCCCTCAGGGCCTATGTCATCTGGGATGCTGTGTGGAGGGTCTTTTTAATGAGAGGAAGGAATGAACATTGGTCTTGAAGAGACCATGTTGTAGGAAGGTGGAAAAACAGAGGCCGGCAAATCGTTCCACAGCCGAGCTGTTGAACACAAGAACGAGTCGAAGAAGCGACCTGTTCTCATGTGACAAATGTCAACCGTGTACAAATTTTGGGCACGCGTTTAGCGTGTTTCCCGACTATGCACCGGTGCCGAAGGGATCAATGACGCTAATTCCCCGGAGCATCTTCGAGGATTGCAATCCGTCTGTTAAGATGGGAGAATCTATCAAACGGTCCGCCCGTTTCCGCACAGAGTCAAGGATATTTTTCAGGTATTTTGGAGCTCCAGGTGGCTGCCAAATTCAACCGTGGGGCGCACTTGTGATTTGTATAGGGTTAGCAGTTGTGTACTATTAAAGTATTTGCGGGCCCTGTACAGTATGCCCAGTTTTTGAGAGGCTTTCCATTGTTTAGTCAGTCATGGATTGCTGTATATCCAGCACCGGCATCCAGGGCCGGGATAGTCGCTGCGAAATCATGAGTAGATTGGCTTGCCATGTGTAGTCAGTCATGGGTGGCTGCATTTCCGGCATTGGCATCCAAGAACGGGGCGGTCGCTGCAAACATATTATACCAAATATATTATACCGTTGTAATATAAATATACTAAGAATAAACAAACTCATGAATAGACTGGTTTTCCATGGTTTAGTCAGACATGGATTGCTGCATATCCGGCACCGGCATCCAAAGCTGGGACAGTCTATGCAAACTCGTGAGTAGACTGGCTTGCCGTTGTCTAGTCATTCACGGGTTGCTGCATATCCAGCACCAACATCCAAGGCCGGGAAATCCAATTTTATTCGATTTATTCATTTTGAAATCATTATAAAATTTAAAGCGTTTCTAATAGAGAGATAATAGATATGATAAGATAAACAGATTTATACTAATGGCAACAAAACTTGCCGTGTAAATTATGCTTCATTGATACATCATTACGTCTATATTCTATAGATACATTAAATAATATATCTATAAACGAAGTGATTCCATTTAACAACAAGACATCTCTGCTAACAGGCGTGATGATGATCATTGGCACGTTAGTTCTGCAAGCCGGGAGATAACAGTCTAAGCGGTCGGCAATGGAGATAACCATCGGGAATATAAAAACTAAAGCTCTCAATGATGGTCGAGTTTTCGAACCATCTTCGAATCAGTCTGAGAAATGTGTTACAATGAACACATACCTTCTGACCCGTAGATGATTCATACCGAGCATGCCCAAGAGAAAGTAGGTAGGGTAAAGTCACGGGTAGTAACCATAACTTCCTCACGGAAAAAAATCACAGAAAATTCTTCTGAACCTTCTCCAACTTGAGGGAATACTTCACTTGATGCGGCCTCCAAACCACCGATCTACTCCCAAGCCTACTCCTAACCAATGCATTGTATAGTACTTTGAGAACCCGGGAGTCTCTGAAATTATGATATGAGCAAGAAAAGTCAACCTATTATCAAACACAATAGCATGATCTTTCATAGTTGAGACACTTTTCAAACTTCGAGCTCTCGTAGTATACGGGTAAAACCAAGTATAACCCGCCCTTGTGAAAGAAATAATGAAACATTTAGAGTTATTGAATTCAACCTGATTCTGTTAACTCCTGTCAACAATTCAATGTCCTATTGTAGTCAAATATATATATATATATTTTTTTTTTATTTCATAAATTTTTTATTAGTTACGGATATTTTTTTTTGCTACCACACTAGGCACTAGGTGTTGTGGTAGTCGTACATTTAATATTTTAACATTTCAAAAAATATTAAGAAATACTTAAAACTAAAGAGAAAAAAAAAGATCATATTTTAAAGAAAAGTAGAAATAAAAATGAAAATTCAAATTAAAATTTTGAAATACAAAAATTAATAATAAAGATTAAATGTTAAGAACTCAAGTGTTCTATATAAATTAAAACATATAAGTATATAAATCAAAATTAAAAACATAAATAAAATTTAGTGAAAAACTAAGAGAAAAAAAATAACAACATTTTAAAGAAAAATAGAAATAAAAATTGAAATAAAAATTTTGAAATGCAAAAATTAATAATTAAAATGTAGTGTTCGAACTCATGAATTCTTTAAAGTACGTTCGTCTCCTTTCAAAAATCCAATGTTGTACACGTGTTATAAAAAAAGAATTAGAATTACTTGACTTTATGTCAGTACTCAGAGCATTATATATTTTAATATAATCCTCTAAAGTTTGTATTTCCAAGAAAAGTTTTAGGTCATCGGCGAAAAGAAGTGACCGGAACGCAAAATATTTTCCGTTTTTATTACGTATTATTTGAACGCTAATTATTTATCATTTTCAGACAAGCTGGTGTACTTGTGAGTATATTGGATTGTCTGTCCACTGTGTAGATATTGACTGGCCGTGGCTCATTGTATGGGGTGGCAAGGTATCCTGTCGCCGAGAGGTGATTGCTTAGTTTGATTCCGACGCGTAATAAAGAAAACGCAAATTGTCGTAAGAAAATTTGGTGACATTGTTGTAATGATATCA
The DNA here is from genome assembly GCA_917880885.1 of Limnephilus marmoratus. Classification (NCBI taxonomy): domain Eukaryota; kingdom Metazoa; phylum Arthropoda; class Insecta; order Trichoptera; family Limnephilidae; genus Limnephilus; species Limnephilus marmoratus. Next base: position 16,706,729 of record OU862933.1, read on the forward strand.
GTTACCATGTTTAATTTAGTTTGCAAAACACGTTCGATATGGATTTGATAATATTTTGAAAAATTTTGTAACACAAATTTTGTGTTACACAATCTATTTAAGTTATGACCTTAATATACAATACAACATTACTAATCTGAGGAAATTTGAATTTCTCGAACAGTTTCCGAGTAATTTATTGTATTTTCATTATACGAGTAAGTGTGTGGTGAAGTGGTTATATTGCGCTGTGAACGAAAAGCCATCTGTCATTGACATTTAGACATTTATAAAACAGAGCTCAGGAAATGGCGTAAATTACTTAATTTATTACCTCCTTAGAGGCGTAATGTCGGAAAAATAACAGGTGAGTAAATATTATTAATATTATCATTTGGGAGGCGGGTATGGATATCACCGCCCCGGGGACCATTTATTGGATAACCAACACCTCAATGAAACTTAAGTTACAGTTAGTTTAGTCGTTCGCAGTGTCTGTTGAAGTTATTTTTTTGTATGTGAATGCTGTTTGGAGTCTGTGGGATTATGGCATTCTAATTGTGGTATGTCATATGACTGAAGAGAGTGGGGAGGGGTAGAAGATGGGTAGAAAAGTTTGGAAGTTTCACATCTGGTTACCAAACAGGGCTAAAGCTATTTTAAACAACATTGCTGCTCAGAGTGGTGGCCTTACCTCGTATTTTCATAACATTAACAACATTTATTCGCTTATTATACGCCGTCTATCCCATCGATGTGTACGAAAATGATCCTTATCAAACATAATTTTGTAAAAGTAGATCCAAGGTGGAGACCAGAAAAGACGTAGAAAACATGCTTTTCTCATATTCATTTCTTTTTGAAAGTCAAATTGATGCTGTCATTTTAACGCTAGGTACATATTTGAAATTTCCACAAATAAAGGCTCACATTAAACACAAAATGTAACCTCGAGAAGTCTTCAAAGTACAGTACATATGTACATATTTGCTCAATAATCTAAAGTATGAGGTTTCTACGAAATACAACGGTAGGTTTAATATAAATATCCTTGTTCAAATAACAATTCTTCGGCGTGACTTCAAAGGCAGCCAGAAAGCTCGGCGAAGCTTTAACTCTACCCGTGCGATGTATTCGAATAACACGATCGTATATCTGTAAGTTATGTCTGAATTTATCATAATAAAAAGGTTATAACGTGTGTTTTACGGTGGGTTTAGCGTTCCGGTCGACACTAATCCCGCGGGTTGGGCAAGCGGCTTCAAATAACAATCACGAACCAAAAATACTACTGTTACTTTTAAATTCACGGCACAAAAATACCTACACTTCGGATCTTTGGGCAAAAGTTATTACCGTTGGCGTTTGGCCTTCCATTGTGTTTTAACCCGAATTGTCAAATTATTGCACCACAGTTGAACCATTTACTTTTATGAATATTTGTTTTTGCACAGTCGTTGAAAGCATATTTTTAATTTATTCGATTTTTATTTATATGACCTTTGAAGGTTATACCCAATACGATACGAGTATATCATTGTAGAAAAAAATTTTGCTATTAAATCTAAACGATACGTGAAATAAAACATGACACAGAAAAATAAATAAGAATCGGTCGCAACTGGAAATCGAACCCAGGATCTCTTGTCTTATCGGAACAGCGTATTAACCAGCTCGACCTTTAGGATCTATTTATTTTACGTCATTTTCTCGATCTCATACTTCACAATCAGAATTAACAATATCTTCTTCAACCAATTTTTCCCTGATATGAAAAATTAAATGAAGATAATATTATCGTAATTTATTATTAGGTTATTATGCCGTGTTGCGCTACCTTTTTTTTTTTTTAACAGTGAATACCGCACAAGAATTTCAACTGCTCCCGTCTGGAGCCAGTGAGACTATGGCATCCCCAATTGGGGTATGTTGTGAGGCTGAAGGTAGTGGGAAGGGGAAGGAGGTGGGGAAGAGGAAGGTTGAGAAGTACCTGGCTATTCAGATCTGGTCACTAAACACGGCTAAAGCCATTTTCAAGCAACGTTTCAATTCTGAATGGTGGTCTTACACCAGGGCGATACTAATAGTATCTTCCACTCTGGAACATGCCGCAAATATACTATATATTATTTTAAATGAATTAATTGTGAAATAACACAAATTAATCAAATAAAATTTATTTGCGCATGCCAGGTTCGAACCCGCGACCTCCGGAATGTGAGTCAAGAGTCTTAGCCACTGGACTACGGAGGTCGTAGTCCTCCGTAGTCTCCTTCTTTAGCCAACGTTAACCGCAATGCAGTGTCCATCGTCAGAGCAGATGTGTAAACGAAGATTGTAGTGAAGTGTCCTTATGTATGGAGATGCGATACATCCTCCGCCACGCAGTAGGGAGACAAACGCATTCGCCGCCAAGACCTAGACAAACCTCACCCCGGGCACCACAATCCCGAGCACCCCTGCTAAATATAACGAACCGCTCGGGGTGATCAGGGGTGTTGGTTATGCTTAAAATGGTTCCCGGGGCGGCGGTACCCATACCCGCCTTCCAAATTGAGTTTGAGTATGATTATGTCATTATTAGCTTGTTCGTTTATTCCATTCCAATCGGTGCCCTTTACAATAATACTTATGTTGTCAGGGAATGAAATTATTCTGTTCGGTGAGGTGTTGCCCAACAATCAAATTACTACGAATAATAGGAACTAAATTGTTTCTTGTTGTATTTCACACGATTTTACACATTTTTCCAAAACGAACATCTTTATCATAGTTAAAATTTTAATAATTACAGTAATTTTAGCTTATCACCCCGTTCAATTCCCTAAATCCAAATAATACTTACAACCACAATGCAGTACCTACAAATTATATTTATTTATTTTTTTATTTTTTTTTATTTCATAAATTTTTTATTAGTTACAGATATCTGTTTTTTTTTGGCTACCACACTAGGCTAATGCCCGTGTTGTGGTAGTTGTACATTTAATATTTTAACATTCCAAAAAAGAAATACTTAAAACCAAATAGAAAAAAAAAAGATCATATTTTAAAGAAAAGTAGAAATAAAAATTTAAATTGAAATTGAAATTTTGAAATACAAAATTAATTATTATTTTTTAATTTATAAACTAACGTTTAGACAAGATTTTTATGCTTAGCACAAAAGGTAACAATTATTATAAGCAATAATTGTCAGCCTGAAACACTCATTTACATTGAAAAATCTTCCGAGAAAAGATACTTGCCGCCAACGGGACTTGAACCCGTGTCCTTCTGATTGCCGGTCGGATGCTCTGACCACTGAGCTATGGCGGCTTATCAAATACCCGCCAAATAATTCAATATATACTAGTGTTTCATTCAACAATTACTGCTTATTATATTTTTTCCACCTGAAAACAACCAATTTACATTGAAAAATCTTCCGAGAAAAGATACTTGCCGCCAACGGGAGTATTTTTTCTCGGAAGATTTTTCAATGTAAATGTGTGTTTCAGGCTGACAATTATGGCTTATAATAATTGTTACCCTTTGTGCTATGCATAAAAATCTTGTCTAAACGTCAGTTTATAAATTAAAAAATAATAATTAATATTTGGCAAGTTTAAGTATTTCCCCAAATGCAGACATAATTTGTCTCGACGCCACCTAGCGAGGGATTTAACACTAACAGTGTCTCTCTCGCAAAAATAAAGTTGGTTGTTTTCAGGTGGAAAAAATATAATAAGCAGTAATTGTTGAATGAAACACTAGTATATATATTAAATTATTTGGCGGGTATTTGATAAGTCGCCATAGCTCAGTGGTCAGAGCATCCGACCGGCAATCAGAAGGACACGGGTTCAAGTCCCGTTGGCGGCAAGCATCTTTTCTCGGAAGATTTTTCAATGTAAATGAGTGTTTCAGGCCGACAATTATTGCTTATAATAATTGTTACAAAAATTGATAATAAAGATTAAATGTTAAGAACTCAAGTGTTCTGTATAAATTAAAACATATAAGTATATAAATCAAAATTAAAAACATAAATAAAATTTAGTGAAAAACTAAGAGAAAAAAGAACAACATTTTAAATAAAAATTGAAATAAAAATGGAAATTAAAATTTTGAAATGCAAAAATTAATAATTAAAATGTAGTGTTAGAACTCATGAATTCTTTAAAGTACGTTCGTCCCCTTTCAAAAATCCAATGTTGTACACGTGTTATAAAAAGAGAATTAGAATTACTTGACTTTATGTCAGTACTCAGAGCATTATATATTTTAGGAGCGATGAACCAGAATTGTCGTTGAGCGAATGAGGTGTTAGTTTTTGGGGCCACGCAATCCAGGTTTGATGAAAAGCGGATGTGTGCTTGATGTTGTGGATTATTTTTTTGTATATAACAAATGCTTGTTTTAGTAAATAGCAAAATTGATTTTAGAGTTTACGGTTCAATGCAAACTAATAATAATTGCAGATACCTTTGAAACCTCGAAAAAATCAAAAATTTTAAAAAATATACATATTTCTTAGTAGAGAAATATCATAAATTTTATGTTTAAATTTATCCCGCATCCATCTAAATATTTTGTTCACACCGGAATCAAATCAAAGAAAAATATAGGTTCCATTTGTTGAACATCGGGTGGGGGTCAATAAAGTGTTGAGGGAAAGCAAACTCGTTTGTAATCAGTTACCATTGTTAGAAGTTGTGGATACAAGGAAAGTTTATCAGCGGAGGATTTGGAGATGTCAGTGGTGAATTAGCACTCAAATTGTAAAAATTGTACAGAGAAAGTCCTTTTTCGGTTGTCTAAAATAATGTAAATAAGTTGTCACGACATTACTATCGGTTGCATCTACGTCGGTTGATCAAAAAGTAACAGGAATTTTTAAATTTCGCGGTTTTGGAGAGTCCGATTGTCAATTTTTTTTAAATACATGTCAGATTTTTTTCTTTGTGGCGCCTCGTATTCAATCTAGATGAAATTAAAGAAGTTCATGCAGTTCATATTGTTACGTAACAGAATCGGCTCCCGAGCGGAAGGTTAAGTGAATCGTCCCCACTACACGTGCCTACCGTTCCCTCTCCCCGCACCGCGCGACCACCCCGCGTCAGGCGCGAAGCGCCGGGCGGCCCGCCGGCCGCCATTCCTTCGCTAGCCCTCGGCCAAGCGACTGTGCTACGCGCGATTTGCGCTGTTTGTGCTCCACGATATTAACTCCGCGATGTATTGTTTGCAATTGTGTTGTGAACGGAATCCAGAAAAGATGGCAGACCACGCATCTAGCTATGTGAGTACCAACTCGCTTCCTCCCCCCCACCGTGTGCTTTGAACCGTTTGTAACTTCATTTAAACGCATAGAGAGAGGGAGAAATCCTCGTTAGGTCAGTGGGGTAGTTTAACTTGTGTTTTGTGCCGACACTGGCCGTATGTGTATCACCCTGCTCTGTTTATTGAATAAACCCTTTAAATGCAAATACTGTGTACTGATTGAAGAGGGAGTCCCGGGGATTTTGAGGAGAGGAGGGGAAGGAAGAATTGACCAAGCGAACCACTGGCACTCGCCCTGTTTTTAGGAGGAATCATGTTCGAGCCGGTTTGAGCTAACCGACGGCTGTTATTGTGTGTGTTTTACAGGAATAGGGCCTGGGGTAGGCCGCCGCAGCAGCGCCCCCAGCACTGGCGTTCCCAACTTAGGGGCAATTTTTTTTTCCTCCCTCTTCACAGTCGCTCGCCTCGTTCTTCAATCAGCCATTGTTTAAACTGTATAATCTATAATGTTTTGTCTTGTTTTTTTTCCCAATTTGTCTAGCATTACCATCAAAGAACATCGACGCGAGTGTAACTTCGAATTGCAAATTTAAACTATCGCGGGCACATTCCTTCATTTTCGAGTCGTCACTCGACAAAACATTATCACCGGTATTCCTACGTAAAGTGCTCAACCAAGAAAGTTGCCGTCGTGAATAATATAGTGTTTACAAGTGTCGACCGACTAAATTTGCTAGTTTCAAATACAAGATTAATAGTGGAAATGTACACAAATATTTAAAACAAAGTTATTCAACAATTAAAATCCTGTATATGATAAACCAATTACCCGCTTCGTTTCCCGAAAGTTAATTAACCAGTTTTCATTAATAAACTTATTCCGCAGTGTGCTGGTCTGTATTTGATATCGACATATACTGCGAATAGGGGTCTATTTCGCAAAATACTGGCCTGTACATATAACGGCATATTTTGCAGCTTAAGGGAAACAAGTGGATTAAATTCTTTCTACCTTTTGACAATTGAGCATTTTTCTAATTTTGCCGCCTGTTTCATCATTTAGCTTTTTTTTCTTTCGTAAGAAACAGACGACATAATTTGAAAGACGTTCGGTTCGCGTTGACGTCGTTTCCTCGAGTCAGGCATTACATTACGTATGCACATCTGCATATAACTTGTTATGACAAGAGGAAGTCGGCGGATAAATACCAGTAATGGTGTATGCTCAAATCAGGCTGCAGTATAGCCACGTTAAATAAAGAACAATTCCCCAAGACATTGTTGAATTTTCAAACATACTTCCACGAAAACTTGTATAAAAGAAAAAATATTTCCTTTCCTTTCTAAAGAACCCCCCCCTTTGGAAGGCTAATCGAAATATTCCAAAAAACATGTTCATTTAAGGCGAACCTCGTTTCCGTTTTTTTTATTTTTTCTTTTCCGGACTTTTGCTTATTTGCAAACCTTTTTCAAAAACATCAGGATTTTTTCTCAAAATTACGTTTTTTGAGGGAAACCGCTGCTCAAATTTTCTCTCGTTCCGGACTTAGAAAATTTTCAACAAAATTTCAAAACATCTGGATTTTTTCTCAAAATCACGTTTTTCGAGGGGAACCGCCGCCCAATTTTTTTTCTCGTCTATGGACTTTGAAAATTTTCTACAAATTTTCAAAACATCAGGATTTTTTCTCAAAATCACGTTTTTTGAGGGAAACCGCTGCCCAATTTTTTTTCTCGTCTATGGACTTTGAAAATTTTCAACAAATTTTCAAAACATCAGGATTTTTTCTCAAAATCACGTTTTTGTAAGGGAACCGCTGCCCAATTTTTTTTTCTCGTCTATGGACTTTGAAAATTTTCAACAAATTTTCAAAACATCTGGATTTTTTCTCAAAATCACGTTTTTTGAGGGGAACCTCTGCGCAAATTTTTCTCGTTTTTGGACTTTGAAAATTTTCAACAAATTTTCAAAACATCAGGATTTTTTCCCAAAATCACGTTTTTTGAGGGGAACCGCTGCCCAAATTTTCAAATAAACCAAACACTTATAAAAAACGCGTTTTTTTTCAAAAACTTTTTGTAAAAATACGTCCCCAGTGGTCAATCTCTGCCCAATTTCTTTCCAATTGCGAGTCTAGTTCTCACTTTTTCCAACATAAGGTCACTCTGATACGACCTTATACACCATGGAAGTTCCTCAAGTCACGCTGGGTATAATCCCACACATTTTTACTTCAAAAAAGGAGGAACTACTACAGGCCCTGAGAAATAGAAAGATTTCTCCTAGGAATAATTCCAAAATGCCTTACTGTGACGGAATCAGTAAATTCCATCACATCAAGTACTCAGGCGTTATCAAATTGGCAAAACTCTTGTCATAAGTGACGTGAGTTACATGTAAATATTTAATGTAAATAATCACCCACATGGGCATTCGTAAGGAAATCCTTACACCCGAAGGCACATTAATGTCAACGGTAGCCTAACTCCTGTACATTTTTTTTTTTGTGCATAATTTTATATGTTCTTTTACATCCTGCGCGCCTTGCCTGCTGTACCACAAGAGCACCTCTTGGGGCACTGTTTTCATGCTTGTATGCATCCTCTTCCTGAAATTGATCACTTCGGGAAAGGGACTCCTTTTTCCTCCTACCATCAACGGTTCCAGAAAACTCTTGCTCCGAGACGTCGTTTTTCCTTTCACAATTCTTGCAGCATCCGCGCGTTTTTTTTTCTCACCTCATCGCCTCATCTTGTCATATCACCCCTTTTTTTAATTTTTTGTTTTGTGTCGGGTTTTGTCGTACCAGTACGTCCCTACCCTAATGTTGTAAATATAAAATCATAAGCACAAGTCTGTATAATAACCATTGGTTTCAGACCTTTGCCGCGGGCTCGCTACTATGGTCACAGCACCATATTGTAAGAATGTCGCGACGATTTCTGTTATAATAGGAAACCCTCCCGTTTTTTCTTTCTTTCTTTTCCCTCTTCACCCCATCCTACACATTCATAGTAATGTTGTATATTGGGAATCGTTTCGAATACACCCAATGTACTCACCTATCAGGTCACATTCGCTGGATTCGAGACAATTCAAGAGCAACCTTGTTGCTATTTGTGGTTTTTTCTTCTTTTTCCAAAAAATTAGAATGGCGCTCAACCCAATTGCTCTCATTTTTCTAGAATCATATTTTGTCGGATTCGGAAAATTTTTTTTTTTGTTGTTATAAAAGTGACAATATGTTTTGTCCCTTCATTAACTTTGTTCCTTGTACATATACAACTTCATTATGAGGTACATATTTTATCATGACATCAGTTTCTTTTGTCCCTTATTGTACCATTATTCTAGTTTGAAGTTTAAAATCTTGGCCAGATCTTCAATAAAATTTGTGTTTATCGCCTTTTGGCAAGTCTTGTAACGTATGCTAATATGAAATTATTAAGCTACAGCAGTGCCGTATTAATTACATCATTGCAAAAAACCGCCGTCTGTATTGAATGGGGACCCACATTTTCGAACGTAATTGGGCTACTGTCTTTCAATACTGGGCAAATTTGTTGTAAATCGTTCATTCCTGTCACGTGAGACGTGAAAACGTGACAATATCTACCATCATAGGAGAGATCCTCAAAACATCCGCCATGATACGAGAAGCTCGTTATAATTACTTTATACTCATAACTAAATGTTACTAAGTTGGTCGTGTGTCCTTTGGCATGAGAACCGCTTAACCCGCCGTCTGTATTGAATGGGGACCCACATTTTCGAACGTAATTGGGCTACTGTCTTTCAATACTGGGCAAAATTTGTTGTAAATCGTTCATTCCTGTACATGAGACGTGAAGACGTTACAATACTCACCATGAATCGTGCGAACGAAATAATATCTACCCCATGTTTGTGTGACCTACCAAGCGTAGATCACACGCCTTTTATTTTCTGTTATCAGAAAATTATTGCTTTTGCAGCAGAGTACTCATTAACATGCCCATGGACTTCCTGTCACAAGAACCCAGGAACTATCCACTATCTCAAAAGGACTAATCATACGCTTCACTCATGATTATGGGGCATCGTGTCGTAGGAGTTAAGTTGATGGACACAAAAACACCTAACTCGTTGTCTGGGGGACGAACAAGAAAACCCCCAGGTTTGTGAGATTTGAGCAAGGGTCTGTCATTTCTCGCAAACAAGTAGGAGAATAAAACGACCTTCTAATCTTCTGCCCAATACACGTAGTGGATTAGACTCTTTTTGTCAGTGTATCCCTTTTGTCCCACTCTACCAATTGTATTGTAATGTGCCAGGAAAGTTGCTGTAGACCTTGTTTCACCTTTCACTCAGAGGTCGAATTTCGGAAATAGCCGAGTCCTCAGCAGTTTTCTTCGTTCAAATGTTCCCAATTGTCACTCTTTCCTTTCCTCGAAATTATCCGTGAATGGGGATATATGCGTTACGCACTTGGCGTTTCGTTTGTCAAATGGGACAACCTTCATTCACGGATCTTTTCAACTTCCTACTCCTTTCCCACTTTTCATAACTTATTTGTACTCAATGTTTTGTTCTTCGAAAGTAGAAAAAATGCTACCGTATAGACGTGAGCATAGGTCATGGAAGACCAACTTCTTTCGAAAAGGGGCATTTTGTCATACGTACAAACCCTTACCTACGTGTTCTTGGAAATGTATTTAGTTTAAAAAAAAACTAAATGGGTTAAACAGAACCTTCCTTGAATACGTACCTTTGTAATATGTATAAGTCTGTAGTTGCATTTAGTTAACTCTCTCTCCGTCTCTCTCTCTCTCTACGCGTCAAACAAATCCAATTTTTCTCAACATGCACACCTTGTTTCTCTCCAAACCTTTTCATCATTGGTCTACCAGGCAGGTAAACTTCAAGAATTTTGCTCTAATAATAATTTTTCGCCGGATTAATAAGAAGACCAGCAGCTCTTCACCCTATCAACACCTGCGCCTCTCTTCATGCTGCCTTCACTACCGTCACGGAGGTCCCATGCCTTCAAACCCTGCGTACCAAAAGCACCCGACCACACCTAACATAACCTAGTGTGAGTCGTGCGTGTAGTTGCGAATTGTATCATCACAAAACCATCACTCAAACAAACCCGAGCACGTCAGCTCTAAGTTGGTTCATGTTCCTGTTGCCATTGTACAATGTTCCTATTGCCATTGTACAAATGTTCCTGCGGCACCTTGCAAATGTTCCTGTTGCCATTGTACAAATGTTCCTGCGGCATCTCGCAAATGTTCCTGTTGCCATTGTACAATGTTCCTATTGCCATTGTACAAATGTTCCTGCGGCACCTTGCAAATGTTCCTGTTGCCATTGTACAAATGTTCCTGCGGCACCTTGCAAATGTTCCTGTTGCCATTGTACAAATGTTCCTGCGGCATCTCGCAAATGTTCCTGTTGCCATTGTACAAATGTTCCTGCTGCATCTTGCAAATGTTCCTGCTGCACCTTGCAAATGCTCTGTTGCCACCATGCCAATGCTCCTGTGCCTTTGCGCAAATAACAATACCAACAATTGTTCATCCAACAATCCCACTGTATACAAACCAGTGTACCAACCACCATCACAACAACGGCTGTCATGCACACAAACCACCTCCTCTATAAAGGACCAACCACCAATTACAATTCCACTCTCCAGTACCTCAATGACGTCATACTGGCCCACCCACAGGATCCGGAAGCAGCTACCTTTTTGACCTCTGTGACAGGTAGAACCCTCTCCACCACCAAGAAGCCTCATCCTGCGTTCTCTTCTTCGTGTTTTCTTTAAGGCCCTAGTGTTCCTTGAGTGTAATCTCAAACGGGCCAGGTTACTGTGACAAAGTAACCGTGTAACTTCAGTGCAACGTCCCAACACCCCAAACATCCTACGCAAACCACGCTACGCAAACATAGCTCACAGACCAATGATACAATTAGAGTCATTTTTTTCTATCACTGCATAACCCTTGTACCTTTCTCCAACAGGTCCTTGTTTATATTTATGTATGTCACTGCTCCTTCTTGTTCATTCATGTATAATTCCTTGTTCACCATGTTTTTTTTCTCTTTTGTTTTTGTTTCTACTATTTTGTAGCTAGCAACCTTTTTCTCTCTCTCTCTCCTTTTTTCTCTTAAATTTTTTTTGTTTTGTTTTGGCACAAGTGCTAGAAGGGTAAGAGGATTTCTCAGCCCTACTGCTCCATTACCACGTCGCTTTTTTGCGGCGAGGGGGGAAGTGTTACGTAACAGAATCGGCTCCCGAGCGGAAGGTTAAGTGAATCGTCCCCACTACACGTGCCTACCGTTCCCTCTCCCCGCACCGCGCGACCACCCCGCGTCAGGCGCGAAGCGCCGGGCGGCCCGCCGGCCGCCATTCCTTCGCTAGCCCTCGGCCAAGCGACTGTGCTACGCGCGATTTGCGCTGTTTGTGCTCCACGATATTAACTCCGCGATGTATTGTTTGCAATTGTGTTGTGAACGGAATCCAGAAAAGATGGCAGACCACGCATCTAGCTATGTGAGTACCAACTCGCTTCCTCCCCCCCACCGTGTGCTTTGAACCGTTTGTAACTTCATTTAAACGCATAGAGAGAGGGAGAAATCCTCGTTAGGTCAGTGGGGTAGTTTAACTTGTGTTTTGTGCCGACACTGGCCGTATGTGTATCACCCTGCTCTGTTTATTGAATAAACCCTTTAAATGCAAATACTGTGTACTGATTGAAGAGGGAGTCCCGGGGATTTTGAGGAGAGGAGGGGAAGGAAGAATTGACCAAGCGAACCACTGGCACTCGCCCTGTTTTTAGGAGGAATCATGTTCGAGCCGGTTTGAGCTAACCGACGGCTGTTATTGTGTGTGTTTTACAGGAATAGGGCCTGGGGTAGGCCGCCGCAGCAGCGCCCCCAGCAATATGTTGGAAAATACTTTGTTTTTCCAAAAAAATTGCCGTAAAATATTCCAAGTATCTAGATTATTTTTATTAAGAAATGAGCAATCTAAACTATAAATCATGACTGGTGTCTGCTAAAAGCTTTAGTAAACGCTTCAGTTCTTTTGTAATTTTTAAAAGCCTTTCAAATTCATAATGTAGGGGCGTGTAAATAGCCCCTGACACGAGGGAGTTACTACCCTATGTAAATTAACGAAAATTGAATTCTTCCCTATGTGACACAAAAACAGTCGACCCAGCAATTCCAACCAAAGTGAAACAAAACAATACTTACTCAGAGAATGCAGCTCATTGGTGATGTCCAGCACAAAAGACACTTCTTTTCACTCAAAATATCAAGGCGGTATTGCATAATCTTAACAGATGTTTCGCACAGCAAGGAAGTTTCAACAATGAAAAAAATAAATCTGCCCATCAATAATATGTGCCAAATCCTAGGCACAACAATAATTCACTCACTGGGTGAACCATTTAATAATGACTGACCAGGAGTGACATCTGTTGGTTTTGACTCACACTCCCGTCGGAAGCAATTGCCTGATTCACAGAGGTAAAGAAATGCATGAATATACTGAATCTCAAGCCACATAGGTAAATTCAATACAATACAAAAACCATAGATGGCGCCCTCATGGTCTCATAGCATAAATTATTAATTGATTAAGAAAATGGATACAAATATATTTATGGCGCGTATCCACATAAATTAACCTTTTTTTTACTATCGTGATTTATTTTTTCGAATATTATGCCGCCTTGCGTTTTCTTCAAGTCTTCCTCTTTATCTAACGTTTCGAAAAGCGTTAGTATCCTCCAGCAGGGCGGTTGTGTAGATTGTAGTGAAGGGGAAGTGTTTATGTATGTAGATTCAACATTGTAAAGGCGATACCGTGTTGCGCGCTTCAATACTCTTAAGGCCGATATAATCTGTTCAGTATACTTAATCCATACAATTTTCGGCATTTAGTTTTGGTGTGGCTATGAAGTACCGGATACCGAGAACTATTAAACTTGACCCCGTCGTCTCGTAAAATATTGTATTAACGCCCTTAAAACTAAAACTTTTTTCCGCTTATTTTATTTGTAACCGTAGCTGGTTTCAGCCTGTTAAGATCATCTGCAGACTGATCCACCAGTCTGACAAGTCTGAAGATAGCCCAGGCTGAAACCGTAACCGCTTTCAGCCTGGGCTGGTCAATAGCGTGTCGCTCTCCATAGAGATAAAACAAATGGCCTTATATTTAAACGCCCGGGGTCTCAAAAGTTTCGTATGATCTGTAGCTATTCGAAAACGTAAAAAAAATGAAATTATTGTTCACTATTAGCCCGCTAAAATGGCCGGAAGTTTCGAAAAAAATAGATTTCGTGATTTGGAAAAAAAATAAAACAAAGGGTTCTTATTTTATATTTTGTACCAAACTTATTTTTCATTACATAACTGCAGTACAAAGAACCAAAAAAATTTTTTTTTTTAAACATATGTGATGAGTTGGTTAAAAAAAAAGTGGAAAATAACACTTTTTCTGGATAAAATCAGAATTTGACTTACTTGTATTCATAAAGTTGAACTTTTTTTTCATTTTTGTCAGTTATACGTATTTTTTAATAATAAACAAACGTTAAAAGGTCAGATTACTGAAAAAAAAAATTATTAAAAATTTTAAAAAAAAATGGTTTTAGGTTTGTTTTCTGATTTTCAATGCATTTTAGCGGGCTAATAACCATTTTAAAAAAATAAATTTAAATGCAGTTATCATTTTCTTTGCAAGACGCAACTTTTGAGACCCCGGGCGTTTCTGTATTCAAAAGTTGAAATAATTGACACACGCTACTGGTCAACAAATATGGGCAACAAAACTATACAATAAACAGGACACATATTAAAGAAGTAGAATCTATCAGGGACCTTAGGGTAATACTGGATGTTAAATTAATCTTCTTACAAAACACTGACAAAATCATCAACAAAACCAACAAAATGCTGGTATTTATAATTCGTGTAACAACACCTTTCCGCGACATTAAAACTCTTTTTTCCCTTTACACAGCGTACATCCGTCCCCACTTAGAACACTGCACCGATCTGGACTCCTTTCTGTCCATGTCGAAAGAATTGAAAGATTTAAAAAAAAAAATAAACATGTAAATTATAAAAAAACTTTCACTTAAATTACACTGAATCTTTTATCTTTCACAATTTCCACTCCCTCTATACACGACGTTTAATTTTTAATCAAACTTTGTTTAAACAATTTTACAATATAAACAATACCCTTCAGAAATACCGAATAGAAGTAACGCGTACGACAGAAAATTAATACAAGAGTGTTGGAATATATGGGGAGCATCTCCTATCCAATTTTAAAATATAATATAACTCCATCTCCAAGTAACTGTAACAAAGGAGACCTTTTTGGCTTGACTTAATTTAACTTTGTATATGTATATATATATATATATCTATATAAAAGCTGTTTGTCTCTAACAAATAAACAAATAAATTAAGTGGAAAGAAAATTTTATAATTGTTTTACTTTATTTTAAATATTTTGAAATCTTTTGAGTGTGTCCATTAGTCCACCACGTCGGTCTTATAAAAAGTTTCCCCTCAATGGGGCCCTGCCTGAAGAAGATGAAAGTTTCAGCAAGAAGATGTAAAGGTTAAGCCAGGTTAATACTTTTGACTTGATAGATCGTGCGGCTTTGCTTGATGCGTCCGTGAGTCAGGTGCAAAAGAAGAAACTCATCTTCCGCCTCTTACTCTCATGTCTCATTCCCCCTTTTCATCTCGCTGGAACATGTTTGGTGCGAGTTTAGCGCAGATGTGACGTAATGTACCAATATGAATATTTTTTTATTTCGGCAATACTTCATGTTTTTCTCCGTACAGTTTTATTTATATGTGGTTTTTACGCGTAATGTAGCAGAAAAAAATCTATATCTATTATAAACAGAGCAATTCAACTCCTTAACGATTCTGCATTGAGCATCGACATCTTCAATATTACCTATAGAAAGTTCAGTAAATATCTTTTGACTTATACGTCACAACATGGTGAAACTGCCCCCATGGACTTTTTTTTATTCTTTTAACTTTTGTAATCTTCTCCGTAATAATTTGGTGTATAACTGTTTTATGGAGAACCTGAAAATAAAAATATATTCAACTTTTATAAGAAAAACTCTCTTTTTATGTTTGAAGGTTATTCCCATCAATTTAATATATCATTGAAGAAGAAGATAATAATTATAATCTAATCGAAAATATGAAAGAGAACAAGACACAGAAAAATATAAAAAGATAATGAGATAAGATAATAGACTAGACGTTCTGGGTTCGAGTCCCAGTTGCGACCATTATCTTTTTCTGTTTTTCTGTGTCTTTTTCTGTTTCATATTTTCGTTTAGATTATTGTTATTACCTTCTTCTTCAAAATATATATTCAATCGTCCAGTTGATTGTTCGGACTTCTCCGAAAGATCGAGATTTGAGTCGAGTACGCAGTTATATGTAAAAATAAATAAATACCCTTTAACTGGTACAATACTCGGATTACTCATAAACACAACAAAGCAATTATGATACAGAAACACTTGTGGTGAATTAAACAACATGTTAATGTTTTCTGTGTTACTAGTAGGATATTTCAAAATTTTATTCAAATGTACTGGTGTTATTTTATATGCCTCCCGATGTTATTTTATAGCATATTTACTATGTAAAACGCAGACACGTGTAAATGATATGTGATTTACGGAGAGCATTGGAATATTGTTTTCCTCATTATCTCAAAACTTACCATTTGGAGACTGTCTGACTAATCAACTGTATGATCGATTTTGGTTGAATAGCTCATTATCTACCCTAAAACGTTGGTAGAGAAAACCAACCTTTTTTATCATCATTTTCAATGATTTTTCAAAGGAGTGCTGAAGTTGCATAATGTTGAGTTGCCTGGTCACCACTGTATTTATCTTAATGTAAAATTGACATTGTTTTCAGCCGAGTTTCAACAATGTTTTTCCCCTAGTTTAGATAATATAAAACATTCGATTAAAACGGTGTGCGGTTTTATTTGATCTGAAAATGCTTTCGTTTATCTATAATTTCCACGCAGAAAAAGCTACGCAACTTTCATAACGCCAAAGTACACAATTCTTCATTACCGTGTCTAACAATCATATTTACACTTTAGAAAAATCATATCAATGTTAATAAAAAAAAAAACAGTGTTAATAATGAATGGCGCGTCATCAAAATTAACACATGCCTTCCTTTGAACCTTCTGAAAAACTGCCATAGCAGCAATATTGTTTTTAGCACTATAACAGAACGACTCAAGGTATTAAAGATCGTTTATATGTATATTTATAATGTATTAAACCACGTTTGAAATCATCTCAGAAGCGTAGGAGGGGTGTATATGCTTTGCATAGGAAAATTAATTATTATGAAAGAACTAACACTTTGTGGCTTGACATTATGCAAATTTAAAAAAAAATCTTGGTTTAAAACCACTTTTTTGGTTTAATCACGTCGACCGGTTTCGATTGATCTCAACCTTCATCAGGACAATAAACACAAAATCTGTTCATGTGCGTATTGACCTGATGAAGGTGAAACTGATTATGTGTTTATTGTCCTGAAGAATGTGAAATAGAGTCAGATAAAAATTAATGTACAAAAGCAAAACGTTCTTTGTTCAAAACCTTTATTTGATTTGTACACGTCAACAGATTTCGGTTGATCTCCACCTTCATCGGGATAATAAACATGTAAACTGTTTATGTGTTTATTGTCCTGATAAAAGTTTTGAACAAATAACGTTTTTATAATAAATATTTGTACGTTAATTATTATCTGACTCTGTTTCATATTCGTTTAATGGACGTGTGACGCATCGAAAGCATTAAATCACCAAGCTAATAGTTGGTCACACCTGACATAAGCCAGCCTCTGTCTTATCGCAAACATCGTAATATCTTCATCACACGTGTAATTATTATATGTACACAAACCTGTCATATTGTCAAATGATATGATTTCAAATTTGATTGAGTGAGCCAGTGAGTAACTGATCACTGTGCTGGGGGCGCGCTGCTGCGGCCTACCCCAAGCCCTATTCCTGTAAAACATACACAATAACAGCCGTCGGTTAGCTCAAACCGGCTCGAACATGATTCCTCCTAAAAAACAGGGCGAGTGCCAGTGGTTCGCTTGGTCAATTCTTCCTTCCCCTCCTCTCCTCAAAATCCCCGGGACTCCCTCTTCAATCAGTACACAGTATTTGCATTTAAAGGGTTTATTCAATAAACAGAACAGGGTGATACACATACGGCCAGTGTCGGCACAAAACACAAGTTAAACTACCCTACTGACCTAACGAGGATTTCTCCCTCTCTCTATGCGTTTAAATGAAGTTACAAACGGTTCAAAGCACACGGTGGGGGGGAGGAAGCGAGTTGGTACTCACATAGCTAGATGCGTGGTCTGCCATCTTTTCTGGATTCCGTTCACAACACAATTGCAAACAATACATCGCGGAGTTAATATCGTGGAGCACAAACAGCGCAAATCGCGCGTAGCCAGTTGCTTGGCCGAGAGCTAGCGAAGGAATGGCGGCCGGCGGGCCGCCCGGCGCTTTGGTGCTTGACGCGGGGTGGTCGCGCGGTGCGGGGAGAGGAAACGGTAGGCACGTGTAGTGGGGACGATTCACTTAACCTTCCGCTCGGGAGCCGATTCTGTTACGTAACACTTCCCCCCTCGCCGCAAAAAAAGCGACGTGGTAATGGAGCAGTAGGGCTAAGAAATCCTCTTACCCTTCTAGCACTTGTGCCAAAACAAAACAAAAAAAAAATTTAAGAGAAAAAAGGAGAGAGAGAGAGAAAAAGGTTGCTAGCTACAAAATAGTAGAAACAAAAACAAAAGAGAAAAAGCATGGTGAACAAGGAATTATACATGAATGAACAAGAAAGAGCAGTGACATACATAAATATAAACAAGGACCTGTTGGAGAAAGGTACAAGGGTTATGCAGTGATAGAAAAAAAAATGACTCTAATTGTATCATTGGTCTGTGAGCTATGTTTGCGTAGCGTGGTTTGCGTAGGATGTTTGGGGTGTTGGGACGTTGCACTGAAGTTACACGGTTACTTTGTCACAGTAACCTGGCCCGTTTGAGATTACACTCAAGGAACACTAGGGCCTTAAAGAAAACACGAAGAAGAGAACGCAGGATGAGGCTTCTTGGTGGTGGAGAGGGTTCTACCTGTCACAGAGGTCAAAAAGGTAGCTGCTTCCGGATCCTGTGGGTGGGCCAGTATGACGTCATTGAGGTACTGGAGAGTGGAATTGTAATTGGTGGTTGGTCCTTTATAGAGGAGGTGGTTTGTGTGCATGACAGCCGTTGTTGTGATGGTGGTTGGTACACTGGTTTGTATACAGTGGGATTGTTGTGTGAACAATCGTTGGTATTGTTATTTGCGCAAAGGCACAGGAGCATTGGCATGGTGGCAACAGAGCAATTTGCAAGGTGCAGCTGGAACATTTGCAAGATGCAGCAGGAACATTTGTACAATGGCAACAGGAACATTTGCGAGATGCCGCAGGAACATTTGTACAATGGCAACAGGAACATTTGCAAGGTGCCGCAGGAACATTTGTACAATGGCAACAGGAACATTTGCGAGATGCCGCAGGAACATTTGTACAATGGCAACAGGAACATTTGCGAGATGCCGCAGGAACATTTGTACAATGGCAACAGGAACCTTTGCAAGGTGCCGCAGGAACATTTGTACAATGGCAACAGGAACATTTGCGAGATGCCGCAGGAACATTTGTACAATGGCAACAGGAACATTTGCAAGGTGCCGCAGGAACATTTGTACAATGGCAACAGGAACATGAACCAACTTAGAGCTGACGTGCTCGGGTTTGTTTGAGTGATGGTTTTGTGATGATACAATTCGCAACTACACGCACGACTCACACTAGGTTATGTTAGGTGTGGTCGGGTGCTTTTGGTACGCAGGGTTTGAAGGCATGGGACCTCCGTGACGGTAGTGAAGGCAGCATGAAGAGAGGCGCAGGTGTAGATAGGGTGAAGAGCTGCTGGTCTTCTTATTAATCCGGCGAAAAGATTATTATTAGAGCAAAATTCTTGAAGTTTACCTGCCTGGTAGACCAATGATGAAAAGGTTTGGAGAGAAACAAGGTGTGCATGTTGAGAAAAATTGGATTTGTTTGACGCGTAGAGAGAGAGAGAGACGGAGAGAGAGTTAACTAAATGCAACTACAGACTTATACATATTACAAAGGTACGTATTCAAGGAAGGTTCTGTTTAACCCATTTAGTTTTTTTTTAAACTAAATACATTTCCAAGAACACGTAGGTAAGGGTTTGTACGTATGACAAAATGCCCCTTTTCGAAAGAAGTTGGTCTTCCATGACCTATGCTCACGTCTATACGGTAGCATTTTTTCTACTTTCGAAGAACAAAACATTGAGTACAAATAAGTTATGAAAAGTGGGAAAGGAGTAGGAAGTTGAAAAGATCCGTGAATGAAGGTTGTCCCATTTGACAAACGAAACGCCAAGTGCGTAACGCATATATCCCCATTCACGGATAATTTCGAGGAAAGGAAAGAGTGACAATTGGGAACATTTGAACGAAGAAAACTGCTGAGGACTCGGCTATTTCCGAAATTCGACCTCTGAGTGAAAGGTGAAACAAGGTCTACAGCAACTTTCCTGGCACATTACAATACAATTGGTAGAGTGGGACAAAAGGGATACACTGACAAAAAGAGTCTAATCCACTACGTGTATTGGGCAGAAGATTAGAAGGTCGTTTTATTCTCCTACTTGTTTGCGAGAAATGACAGACCCTTGCTCAAATCTCACAAACCTGGGGGTTTTCTTGTTCGTCCCCCAGACAACGAGTTAGGTGTTTTTGTGTCCATCAACTTAACTCCTACGACACGATGCCCCATAATCATGAGTGAAGCGTATGATTAGTCCTTTTGAGATAGTGGATAGTTCCTGGGTTCTTGTGACAGGAAGTCCACGGGCATGTTAATGAGTACTCTGCTGCAAAAGCAATAATTTTCTGATAACAGAAAATAAAAGGCGTGTGATCTACGCTTGGTAGGTCACACAAACATGGGGTAGATATTATTTCGTTCGCACGATTCATGGTGAGTATTGTAACGTCTTCACGTCTCATGTACAGGAATGAACGATTTACAACAAATTTTTGCCCAGTATTGAAAGACAGTAGCCCAATTACGTTCGAAAATGTGGGTCCCCATTCAATACAGACGGCGGGTGGAATGAACGATTTACAACAAATTTGCCCAGTATTGAAAGACAGTAGCCCAATTACGTTCGAAAAAGTGGGTCCCCATTCAATACAGACGGCGGGTTAAGCGGTTCTCATGCCAAAGGACACACGACCAACTTAGTAACATTTAGTTATGAGTATAAAGTAATTATAACGAGCTTCTCGTATCATGGCGGATGTTTTGAGGATCTCTCCTATGATGGTAGATATTGTCACGTTTTCACGTCTCACGTGACAGGAATGAACGATTTACAACAAATTTGCCCAGTATTGAAAGACAGTAGCCCAATTACGTTCGAAAATGTGGGTCCCCATTCAATACAGACGGCGGGTGGAATGAACGATTTACAACAAATTTGCCCAGTATTGAAAGACAGTAGCCCACTTACGTTCGAAAAAGTGGGTCCCCATTCAATACAGACGGCGGGTTACAATGATGTAATTAATACGGCACTGCTGTAGCTTAATAATTTCATATTAGCATACGTTACAAGACTTGCCAAAAGGCGATAAACACAAATTTTATTGAAGATCTGGCCAAGATTTTAAACTTCAAACTAGAATAATGGTACAATAAGGGACAAAAGAAACTGATGTCATGATAAAATATGTACCTCATAATGAAGTTGTATATGTACAAGGAACAAAGTTAATGAAGGGACAAAACATATTGTCACTTTTATAACAACAAAAAAAAAAAATTTTCCGAAACCGACAAAATATGATTCTAGAAAAATAAGAGCAATTGGGTTGAGCGCCATTCTAATTTTTTGGAAAAAGAAGAAAAAACCACAAATAGCAACAAGGTTGCTCTTGAATTGTCTCGAATCCAGCGAATGTGACCTGATAGGTGAGTACATTGGGTGTATTCGAAACGATTCCCAATATACAACATTACTATGAATGTGTAGGATGGGGTGAAGAGGGAAAAGAAAGAAAGAAAAAACGGGAGGATTTCCTATTATAACAGAAATCGTCGCGACATTCTTACAATATGGTGCTGTGACCATAGTAGCGAGCCCGCGGCAAAGGTCTGAAACCAATGGTTATTATACAGACTTGTGCTTATGATTTTATATTTACAACATTAGGGTAGGGACGTACTGGTACGACAAAACCCGACACAAAACAAAAAATTAAAAAAAGGGGTGATATGACAAGATGAGGCGATGAGGTGAGAAAAAAAAACGCGCGGATGCTGCAAGAATTGTGAAAGGAAAAACGACGTCTCGGAGCAAGAGTTTTCTGGAACCGTTGATGGTAGGAGGAAAAAGGAGTCCCTTTCCCGAAGTGATCAATTTCAGGAAGAGGATGCATACAAGCATGAAAACAGTGCCCCAAGAGGTGCTCTTGTGGTACAGCAGGCAAGGCGCGCAGGATGTAAAAGAACATATAAAATTATGCACAAAAAAAAAAATGTACAGGAGTTAGGCTACCGTTGACATTAATGTGCCTTCGGGTGTAAGGATTTCCTTACGAATGCCCATGTGGGTGATTATTTACATTTAATATTTACATGTAACTCACGTCACTTATGACAAGAGTTTTGCCAATTTGATAACGCCTGAGTACTTGATGTGATGGAATTTACTGATTCCGTCACAGTAAGGCATTTTGGAATTATTCCTAGGAGAAATCTTTCTATTTCTCTGGGCCTGTAGTAATTCCTCCTTTTTTGAAGTAAAAATGTGTGGGATTATACCCAGCGTGACTTGAGGAACTTCCATGGTGTATAAGGTCGTATCAGAGTGACCTTATGTTGGAAAAAGTGAGAACTAGACTCGCAATTGGAAAGAAATTGGGCAGAGATTGACCACTGGGGACGTATTTTTACAAAAAGTTTTTGAAAAAAAACGCGTTTTTTATAAGTGTTTGGTTTATTTGAAAATTTGGGCAGCGGTTCCCCTCAAAAAACGTGATTTTGGGAAAAAATCCAGATGTTTTGAAAATTTGTTGAAAATTTTTCAAAGTCCAAAAACGAGAAAAATTTGCGCAGAGGTTCCCCTCAAAAAACGTGATTTTGAGAAAAAATCCAGATGTTTTGAAAATTTGTTGAAAATTTTCAAAGTCCATAGACGAGAAAAAAAATTGGGCAGCGGTTTCCCTTACAAAAACGTGATTTTGAGAAAAAATCCTGATGTTTTGAAAATTTGTTGAAAATTTTCAAAGTCCATAGACGGGAAAAAAAATTGGGCAGCGGTTTCCCTTACAAAAACGTGATTTTGAGAAAAAATCCTGATGTTTTGAAAATTTGTTGAAAATTTTCTAAGTCCGGAATGAGAGAAAATTTGAGCAGCGGTTTCCCTCAAAAAACGTAATTTTGAGAAAAAATCCCGATGTTTTTGAAAAAGGTTTGCAAATAAGCAAAAGTCCGGAAAAGAAAAAATAAAAAAACGGAAACGAGGTTCGCCTTAAATGAACATGTTTTTTGGAATATTTCGATTAGCCTTCCAAAGGGGGGGTTCTTTAGAAAGGAAAGGAAATATTTTTTCTTTTATACAAGTTTTCGTGGAAGTATGTTTGAAAATTCAACAATGTCTTGGGGAATTGTTCTTTATTTAACGTGGCTATACTGCAGCCTGATTTGAGCATACACCATTACTGGTATTTATCCGCCGACTTCCTCTTGTCATAACAAGTTATATGCAGATGTGCATACGTAATGTAATGCCTGACTCGAGGAAACGACGTCAACGCGAACCGAACGTCTTTCAAATTATGTCGTCTGTTTCTTACGAAAGAAAAAAAAGCTAAATGATGAAACAGGCGGCAAAATTAGAAAAATGCTCAATTGTCAAAAGGTAGAAAGAATTTAATCCACTTGTTTCCCTTAAGCTGCAAAATATGCCGTTATATATACAGGCCAGTATTTTGCGAAATAGACCCCTATTCGCAGTATATGTCGATATCAAATACAGACCAGCACACTGCGGAATAAGTTTATTAATGAAAACTGGTTAATTAACTTTCGGGAAACGAAGCGGGTAATTGGTTTATCATATACAGGATTTTAATTGTTGAATAACTTTGTTTTAAATATTTGTGTACATTTCCACTATTAATCTTGTATTTGAAACTAGCAAATTTAGTCGGTCGACACTTGTAAACACTATATTATTCACGACGGCAACTTTCTTGGTTGAGCACTTTACGTAGGAATACCGGTGATAATGTTTTGTCGAGTGACGACTCGAAAATGAAGGAATGTGCCCGCGATAGTTTAAATTTGCAATTCGAAGTTACACTCGCGTCGATGTTTTTTGATGGTAATGCTAGACAAATTGGGAAAAAAAACAAGACAAAACATTATAGATTATACAGTTTAAACAATGGCTGATTGAAGAACGAGGCGAGCGACTGTGAAGAGGGAGGAAAAAAAAATTGCCCCTAAGTTGGGAACGCCAGTGCTGGGGGCGCGCTGCTGCGGCCTACCCCAAGCCCTATTCCTGTAAAACATACACAATAACAGCCGTCGGTTAGCTCAAACCGGCTCGAACATGATTCCTCCTAAAAAACAGGGCGAGTGCCAGTGGTTCGCTTGGTCAATTCTTCCTTCCCCTCCTCTCCTCAAAATCCCCGGGACTCCCTCTTCAATCAGTACACAGTATTTGCATTTAAAGGGTTTATTCAATAAACAGAACAGGGTGATACACATACGGCCAGTGTCGGCACAAAACACAAGTTAAACTACCCTACTGACCTAACGAGGATTTCTCCCTCTCTCTATGCGTTTAAATGAAGTTACAAACGGTTCAAAGCACACGGTGGGGGGGAGGAAGCGAGTTGGTACTCACATAGCTAGATGCGTGGTCTGCCATCTTTTCTGGATTCCGTTCACAACACAATTGCAAACAATACATCGCGGAGTTAATATCGTGGAGCACAAACAGCGCAAATCGCGCGTAGCCAGTTGCTTGGCCGAGAGCTAGCGAAGGAATGGCGGCCGGCGGGCCGCCCGGCGCTTTGGTGCTTGACGCGGGGTGGTCGCGCGGTGCGGGGAGAGGAAACGGTAGGCACGTGTAGTGGGGACGATTCACTTAACCTTCCGCTCGGGAGCCGATTCTGTTACGTAACAACTGTTATATTAATAATGTCTCGGTTAAATTAATATCAAATTCTATATAAATTGAACATAAAATTTTTTCAACCCTTAAAAATACATTTTCCAAACAATGCATCACACTTATGTTAAAAAACTGAAAACCATTTTTAACCCCCTTTCGCTCTAACCGAATTAGGGGTATTAAACCATCACCAATCAAATGTAGATTAGCGCCACGCATTGAGTAGCGTAGGTATAAATATTTTCACGTAAATTTGGTTGGCGGGTATGGGTACCGCCGCCCCGGTTGACGGCCGGCGTAGTTCAGCGGTAAGGCTCTTGACTAGCACTCCGAAGGTCGCGGAATCGAATCCCGGCGTGGCAAATAAATTTTATTTGATTAATTTGTGTTTTTTCACAATTTATTCGTTTAAAATAATATATAGTATATTTGCTGCACGTTCCAGAGTGGAAGATACTCTCTGGTGTAAAACCACCATTCAGAATTGAAACGTTGCTTGAAATGGCTTTAGCCATGTTTGGTGACCAGATCTGAATAACCAGATACTTCGCCACCTTCATCTTCCCTATCTCTTTTCCCTCCCCACTACCTTCAGCTTCACTACATACCCCAATTGGGGATGCCATAGTCCCACTGGCTACAGACGGGGTAGTTGAGACTCGTGTGCGGTATTCATGTAAAAAAAAACAATTTATTGGATAATTAACACCTCTGAAATAGGTCGCCCCAAGTCGTTCGCTATGTTTGGTGACATAGCAGGGAGGCCTTCATGAGGTAAGGTTTGTCCGGGTTATGGCGGCGGACGCGTATGCCGACCAACTGAATTTGAAAAATATTACGTTATTGACGTTGATGTAGCTGAAAATGATTTTTTTTTTCAAAATTTCAACTTTTTGTATAAAGATCTTTCAGTATATGGATGGGCACACCCCTTACCGAAAGAATCCTGAAGATCTTCATACGTTAATAAGTTGAAATATTGAAAAAAAAAAACATTTTCAGCTACATCAACGTCAATGACGTAATATTTTTCAATCTTTGCGCTCTAACTCACTGAATTCTCACCACTGGAATGCAGTAACTTAGTAGAAATTAACGAGAAATAACTTATGAGAAATTCAGGCAAACAAATATAGGTGTAGTGTTAATTTTATCTTTGCAAAATAATTTTTTTGTTAACACTTACATTTTATGCAACCCATATATTGTTTCTTGTATTTTATGTTACCTGTATTGTGTATCTTATATTTTATGTAACCTATATTTTGTTTCTCATATTTCACGTTCTTATATTTTATCAACTCTTTATTTTCACTGTAATTGAAAAAACCTGAACTGTTTAATATGTAAGAACCCTATGGGCGTTTAAATAAATGAAATTAAAAAAAATAAAAAGATTCGAAATGATTTCCACGACACGCTTGGATAGCTTCGTCTTGAACTCTTGAGTATTGGTTTGTAAATTCTCGTACTGTCAAAATATGTACTGTGTGGTTTATCTGGAAAGATAGCGTAGGCTAATGGGATCAATTAATCACAGATCTTCAGTTCATTGTAATATTTGACCTGGTTTCTGGCAACTTGATATTTTGCATTACATTAAATTTGGGTCAAGTCTCGACATAACCAAACTTTGCATGTTATATCTCACGCATCTGATCTATTAGGGATTGAAAAGTTGATTTATACGTTTTGTTTGACCCCAAAGCAGTGATTATTTAAAAAAAATCGTAAAACAGACACGGTACAAAAAGGTTCAAATCAAAGAAAGGAATTAAACAAAAAAGTATGATTTTTAAAATAAATGTGGTCCTCGAGATATAAAGATTAATGGGGTGAGATTTGTCCGCATCTTGACCACCAACTGCGTGGCAATCCGGATTAGGAGAGACTGGTTGAGGGAGATCTTTTGACCTCTCAAGCAGGACTCTCGGAACATTGCCTTGCACTGCAGTGGTAAGGATATATTCATACGTCCGTCACTCCTGGTTATACCGACCCCAGACTCCTACCCACCCCTCATACCTTTTTTCCATCCCAGAACTTCTTTTTCCCAAAAAGACCCTCCACACAGCATCCTCAAAGATGACAAAGACCCTGAGAGTAATTATTTTCCTGAGGCCTCCTGTGTGAAGCTATGTTAAAAAAATTGGTATGTTGTGAGTTGTGAGGCCGGAGGAAGTGGGAAGGAAAGAAGATGGTTGGGAAGTTTCTGACTATCCAGATCTGGTCATTAAACAAAGCGTTTAGGTAAACTAAAACGTTATTGCAGTTTTAAGAATCTTTTAGGTTCTAAATATTGGTCTTTGGGCGGTACTGAGAGTGTGAGAGTTTCTACCAGTGTGGTGTGATGCATAACCCACAATATTATACTTACTAAGGTAATTTCGTCAATCACATTGGTACGTATTATATCTACCTTTTTCTTTATATCTACCATTCGTACTTGTAAGCGACTCGAGCTTCATGCGCATAGCGAGCTTCATTATACCTACTATTTACTACTTATTACCTACTATTTTTACTACGTCAATGGTTCATACCAAAGATATTCAAATACAGAATAGATATGCTATGGTGTCCGCGCAACAGTCGCCGGACTACGCGCTAATTAGCGTAGTTTTCATACAAAAAGAATTTGTTCATTTCGTTGATTTTTTGAAAATGTGCATTAATATTGGTTAACAATATAAATATATTGAATAAGGAAAGAATTCGTTCATTTAGTTTAACGTTCGTTTGGTTTATTCGTTAATTATTTGTTTTTTTAGTTTATTTGTTAATTGGTAATCAATATCGGCGACATCCGGAAGCGCAGACCCACATAGTAAAAACAGCAGATAGCACATCTACTTATATTTCAATATCTTGGGCTATGGATGAATGGGCTAAGACCTATCAAATCGGAATGTTCAATATTAATGGTAGGTGCATTATCGCCAGCCTGGTGTGTTATTTTAGTGCACATATGTACAAAGTGTACAAATCACAAATTACAATTTTTGGTTTGATTCATTTAATCCCTCAGGCCTCGGGCATATTTTGTTAGAAGTTCAAAATATGTCCGCTTTTTTTTACATGAGCTCCACACAGGAGGCCCTGAGGAAAATAATTTCCATCAGGGCCAATGTCATCTTTGGGGATGCTGTGTGGAGGGTTTTTTTAAGGAAAGGAAGGAAAGGAGAGTTCTGGGAAGGAAACCTGGACAAACCTCACTCCATGAACCCGAGCATCCCTGCTAAATCACCAAACAAAGATGAAATGGCAGAGGTGTTGGTTAACCAATAAAGGTTCCCGGGGCGGCTGTACCCATTTCCGCCTCCAAAATTAAATTTTGCATTGCAATAAAATCCAAATAAATGGAATATTTCCGAACGTATCCGAAAACTGAAAACTGTTTATGAAACGTAATGAAATACGATATAAAATTTAGAAAAAAAAGGAAAATATTAAATATGACGAATTAAGATAGCATAAAAGGGAGACCATATAACACAAGCATATTCAAGATGGGGGCGAACCAAGGAGCAGTAAAGAGTTCTTAGGGTATTTATGTTTTTGGATATACTATTCTAATAAGGTCGCGGGATTTTATTAATCATAACGCTTGGCTCTACTGATTGGATTTTTATTTGTAACTTTTTACATATTAATATTATCAATCTCAATTTTTACAAGTTTAATATTATCAATCTCGACAATAATACATGTGTTATCGACCCGAGAACAGATTCCATAATGGCTTCGTTGTGAGATTCTCGAAGCTTCCCGTACTTCTGGTCTTGCTAGTGTGTGAAGAAATAATGATACCATTGTGAAAATATTCGGTTCGCCACATATTGAGTCACTACAATAATTTTTAAGGCGCGAAATCTACTGTTCACAGAATTGGTGTAATCATCTCATTATCTTTTTGAATCATTTAGGTTTATTCACCTAAAACTTTCGTAGAACCGTTTTCCATAAATGAAAGCTGATAAAACTTGGTGCATCTACAAAGTTGAATGTTGTTGAATGCTTTGATACTCTGTACTTTCCGGAGGAATAATTATTTTTCGCCTTGTACCATTACTTGAAGAAGAAGTTTACCTTAATAAGTTCTTGGCAGACGGGAGGGCGGACTTGGAATAAAAGTAAATGCAGGAAATTCAATTAATGGTGGACTGAATTCAGCCGTTGCACCTGAAAAATTGTCAAAGGAGTGGAATGAAATTGAAAATAGATGGTTTTGTACTAACCACAGTTGTCGATACTCTGAGTATTGCACACGAGAATTGCCACCATTGGCGAATGGAAATGGAAATGCTCTTCAGTGACCAGATTTGGTTAGTTAGGTGCCATCAAACCTTCGGTTTCAACATCTTCTTTACCTACTCACTCTATCCAGTGTCAAATTATATTCCAAATGGGAATGCCATCGTCCCACAGGTTCCAGACAGTTGGGACTTAATTTTATTCACTCGTAAAACATTTTTTTTAAATGAATGAATACAATAATAGCGAAACTGAAACAGAAAAATCAGAAAAAGATATTGTCACATCTGGGACCTGGGACATCTGGGAAAATAATATGGAAAAACAAAATTTACCACACACTATCTAGACAGCATTGAGTTCGGGTTTGAATCTTGCAATCATACCTAAAGACTTTTTTGTTTTCTGTTTTTTTTTTTTTAATTTATTAAAATTAAATTTGATAATATTATTATCGAGTTCTGCAAGTATTCTAGCGTGTATTTTCTTTACAGCTGTTTCGGTTTACAAGACCATTTTCTAATTGGTTTTGTAAACCGAAACAGCTGTAACAAAAATGCACACCAAAATATTCTCGGAACTTGATAATAACATTATCAAATTTAATTTTAATTAAATAAAATAAAAATTAAATCGCGTTCTACGAATTAAACACAAAAAATCAATAAATATACTTAAAGATAGCAGCCAATAAAAATATGCGTTAAGAAAATGAAGATTATGTTGGTAGTTCTTAGTCGAAGTATGATACAGTTAAAAATGATCGAATCGGACCGGGATACATTAGCTCAGTTGGTAGAGTTAACTAACCAAATAAGCATCACGCCGTTTCCCCGCAGGGGTAGGCAGAGAGGACGGACCACCAAAAAACTCGGTCTTGGCACACACTCCTTGCCTCGTTCACATTCAAACATCGTCTCATACACGTTCTTCTATTGTTCTGACTCTTGACTGATTCACTTGGTTGTGCCATATCTTTCTCGGACGTCCCCGACTTCTTCTACCATTCACATTTGGGTCATATATTCTCCTTACACTCCTTTCCTCGTTCATTCGCTCTACATGACCAAACCATCCGAGCGTTCCTTTTTTAATCCTACTCATTACACTTACTTCAGCCCTGCATTCTTTGCGGATCTCCACGTTTCTCACACGATCTTACATGGTTTTTCCGCACATACGCCTCAGGGATCTCATTTCTACAGCATTCAGTCTACTTTTATCCTTCCTCTGCCAGTTCCACGCCTCACTGCTATCCATCAGGCTCGGTACCAGTGCTCCACTATGAACGGCTAGCTTCGCTTCTTTGGACAGTTTTTTGTTGGTGCCAACGACGTTCAGTCCTCCAGTAATAGAGTTACCTACATTCACCCTTTTTTCAATGTCTCTATCTGCCTTCCCATTTCTAGTAAACATACTTCCCAAATAAACAAACTCATCCACCTACTCCAAGTATTCATCATTCACAACTATGTTGCACAATGTTTTCGTACTCTCTTTTTCAAATACCGTTCTACTTGTTGGTAGAGCTGCGGCCCAGAAAGCCGAAGGTCCTGGGTTCGTGTTCCAGATGTGACTTTTCTGTTTCAGATTTTCGATTGGGCTTCATCATTATTGTCTTCGTAAAATAAATATTACGATTTGAAATTTTACACATTAAGTTAAAAATAAAAAAAAAAGTGGTGGAACCGCGTTTCACCGAATTATTATAGAGAAAATACAATACGAAGATAATGCAAATCAAAATTTAAAAACATTCCATTGAATTTTTAGTAATATTGTTAAACACAAATATCATTCATTAAGCTCTACAAAAATATTATTTGGACACTGGCGACATCACTTAAGAGCGTTTAACCAGCCAGCGGACGAAAATCCACATTTCGTCGAAAGTTTTTCTTACGATCGAGCAGGGCGGTTACAATGAGAGAGATTAATTATTCTCCGTACCAGCTTTTTAAATTATAACTCAATATCGAATTTATTTCAATCCAAATTAGCTTTAATTTATACCTTCATCCAAAAATGCTGAAAGGCGTGATGATAAAACTGTTAAAATAATGTACTTTTTGTAATTATTTTTTGATTATAAGTATTTATTATTTTTCAATAACGTCTAAATTTAATAAAAATATTCAAAAAATCTGAAATATATTAGTTGTAAGTGCGCAAATAAATACACAAATGGACCAATTTTCGTCAAGAAACACATGTACGTACATATTTTTTAATGATTTTATTGAAACTAAAATTAAAATTCTAAAACATGCTTTTGATAGATTATGTATTGATTTATTTTACTGCATGATTATATTATTTGAAATAGGTGTGGTATAATACAAAATCTTTTTTGAAAATTTAACAAATCTGCCAACGACCTATGGAATAACCTTATTATACTAAAAATTAAAAAAAATTCTCAAAATTTATTACATGCGAACGCTAGATAAAAGAACAATATTTCGAAATCCATTTATAATTTTTTGTGGAAAAGAGTAAATACGTCTAAAATCTGTTTTGAAAATGACATATTTCTGGTTTTCTCTGGTAATGCCCTCTTAATAAAAGTTAAAGCAACGCCTCTATGAAATCAAGGTGAATCTATATGTTTTAAACATTTTTGCTAGAACCTTCAACGATATTTTTTTGGAAGAAAGAATGAGAAAATCGTATTTTCGATCAGATTTTAAAAGACAACATGGTTTCAGGTAGAGGTGCCTATTCGTGAGTTCATTTTATCGGTGATACAAGATCATAAAACTGGAAAATGATATTTCGTGTATCGTAAAAATACGTGTTTTCGACGTGGAAAGGTTTTGACATACGAAACGCTGAAGTCACGTCTAGCAATGAAACTTTTTATAGTTCATCACACCACCAAGGTTCTGTTGTTTTCTGTAAAATGTTCAGTCAATTTATATTTAATTTATGTATATAATATCTACTACCCGGCATCATCCAAGAATCAAATCATTTTATACTCATCTTTTAAAAAAAGCCGTTGTTGAAGAATGGACAAATTTGAAATTACTTGTTTATTGTTAGATATTTTGTAGGGTATCATATATTATCACGTAGAGGGGATAAATATATATATATATATGATACCCTACAAAATATCTAACAATAAACAAGTAATTTCAAATTTGTCCATTCTTCAACAACTATATACATATATAATATATATATATATAAATAAAAATGAATCGCCGAAATGTATGTACGCGCATAACTTCCGAACGACTGCACCAAATTGGATAATTCTTTTTTTGTGTGTTCGTTATTGTCAGGACAAGGTTTGTATAAGTGAGCTCTGGCATTATGAAATTTGTATAAAAAAATTGCAATAGCTGGCACGCGAGCTGTTTGAAAACTAAATGTACCGGGAATTAATGTATGGAATGCAGGGGGGGAGGAGGGAGGGGGAAAGGGGGGAGGGAACTCGGGGGGGGGGGGTTGCGGAGGGGGGAGGGGAACTCGGAACGGGGTTCGCGGGATGGGGTAAGGGGGGGAAGTGGACTGGGGAGAGGGAAAGTCTAGGAGGCGGAGAGGAATGGGAGGTGAAAGGGTAACGGAATGAATGGGAAAGGACACGCAGGGAGAAAAAATTTCTTTATTAAATGGCATAGCAACGCATGCCGGGAACAAGCTAGTTTTAAATAATCAAATAAAAGTGTTGTACTGACCTAGATTTAATTCAGAATAAGAAATGCAAATTTCATAACGTAAGAACTTACCTCATATTTTCTGTTTCATTATTTTTTTACATTTGCTCCACACGGGAGATGACTGAGGAAAAAAACATCCTTCAAGGCCTATGTCATTTTTGAGGATGCTGTGTCTTTCTGTGGAGAGAAAAAAGGTGTGAGGGGTGGGTGGAATGATGGGGTCAATGTGTCTTACGAATCGATCCCTCTCACTGCGGTGCAAGGCGAAGGTCGAGGGAGTCCGGCTGGAGTCCTGCGGTCAGCAGTAGGTGGGCAAACGCATTCGCCGCTAAGACCCGGGACAAACCTCACCCCATGAACCCAGGCACCCCTATTAAGTCACCAAAAGTAGCGAACCACTTATGTATGCACATAGGATGGGTTAAATGTTTAAATCGTAGATGTTGCGTACCTGAAGTGGGTCTTGTATTAACCCGAATTGTTGAATTATTTCTACAAATGTAATTTCGTCCAACATTTGTAGGGATTGATTCCTAATGAATTTAATTGCAATGTTTCTGACGATATGTGTTGATATGAATATTATAAATAATGATTAAAGGTTTATTTATACATCACCTTAACTGTGCACACACTGTTTGCTGAGGTACTCCTGCAGGCACTCATCATCTTGTAACTTTCATGACTCCAGGACTCAAAGATCTAGAGATTTTACTGCTTGATACCGTTGAAATCCGTTCTATGATTTATTATAAACTAGCAGACCTGGCCACACGTTGCTGTGGCTAACGAAACACAACGCCATTACCCAATCTTTATAAAATCCACAACACCCGCTTGCCAGCTACCCGCTGCCCGCTGCCTGAATTGAATATTTGAATTTATCGGCTTTTCTCTACTATAATAAGCATGTATTATACATATAAACTAATTAACTCGCCACTAATTATACAATGCTTGTAATGCAACACTGGATATTTGAAAAGGGAAAATCAAATACCTACTTACTCTAGGACATCTATTTTCCAATTTCTTCCGTAGAACGAATTTCAAAAGTGACAATAGTACGGCCCGCCTTTGAATTTCTCGGCTTTTCTCTAATATAATTTACATGTATTATAAATATAAACATTTCTCTTCAATCACTCTATCTATTGGTGAAAACCGTATGAAAATCCGTTGCGTAGTTTAAAAGATTAACGCGCACATACATTTTGAGCGACATTTTATAATATCATTTTATAATGAATAACAGATCACTTTGTATAAACCACTATATTATAAACAATATCTACATGTTTCGATAACAATGTTATCTTTATCTGGATATGTCAATATAAAGAAAAATAAATGACAAACAAGTATAGACAAATTAGAATAAACTATAATGTAGACAAAATATTAAAAAGTAGAGGTGATTAATTACTTACAAATCATAAAAATAGTTATACAAAATTAAATATAAAAATTATTTAAGGAAAAATAAAATTGCATTTACATAATAAAAAAACTTTTAAGAATAAATAATTAAAATAATTAGTCAAAATCAAAAATTATAATTAATTGTAAGTATTAATAAGAAAATAAATTTAAAAGACGGATATTTTTAAAAAATGTTTGGTTATTTATAATATTTAATTTACTATTAATGCTTTTAGAAATTAGAAAAAGCATTAATAGTAAATTAAATATTATAAATAACCAAACATTTTTTAAAAATATCCATATTTTAATTATTTTCTTATTAATACTTACAATTAATTATAATTTTTGATTTAGACTAATTATTTTAATTATTTGTTCTTAAAAGTTTTTTATTATCTAAATGCAATTTTATTTTTCCTTAAATAATTTTTATATTTAATTTTGTATAACTATTTTTATGATTTGTAAGTTATTAATCACCTCTACTTTTTAATATTTGGTCTTTGTTACAGTTTATTCTAATTTGTCTATACTTGTTTGTCATTTATTTTTCTTTATATTAACATATCCTGATGAAGATAACATTGTTATCAAAACATGTAGATATTGTTTATAATATAGTGGTTTATACAAAGTGATCTGTTATTCATTATATAATTAATGATGCCACAAAATAATTTTGCGAAGTTTTAAGAAGACTTCATTTTATACTATGTAATGATATACCTACGTTTTTTTATGATTTTAATACATAAATAAATAAAAAATAATTTCCCGTAATTATCACTTTATTGTTTAATAAACTTCTTACACTCCCATACTTTCACATAAGTAAACAACCCAACATTCATAAATTTTTACAATATTGACAAACGTTATTAAATTCCCAAGGTATCCTGTTCAAGAGTTCAATATCAAATAAGTCCAATAAATTATATGGCCCTTTAATGATATTAAAATCATCGAACTCAACATTTTCTAAACATTTCAATAAATTTATTTTATGATTTCAGAGGATAGATTATGAAATTCACAAATAATAAATTGCGAATAAAACTCGGCAAATTGAAAATACAAGTCAAGATTTTTGATAAAATATTAGAGTATGCTTCGTACATTGTCTTGAGACATGAAAAAAAAGTTTTAAAATCATTTTAAAAATATGTTTAAACAACCAATGCTTGATTTCCACCTTATGGTATATTTCATAGAACGGGAGTAGAAGTCGATTCAATTTTGGATTTCTATCATATATCGTATGGAAATACTGTTCTAGCAGATCCATTCCATAGATTCTATGATTTATGTATATTATAAAATTGATGAGGTGGGATCCCAGATTAAGAGATATGCAAACCTATTAAAAAAATTATAAACTTATAATTCATTATGTAATATCATATATATATGTACATGAACACCGTAAAACTTATATGATATTGGAAAATATTTTACTAAAATCATTATAATTTTTTTTAATTAATTTGTCAAAAATATTCTTTAAATCTCTGAAGAAATAAACTCATTGGTGAGGATAGGAACATGCCTACATATAATATAATAAACTTCATACCATTAATCCACCAATAAAATCTCATAATACAGATAGATATCGCATTCAATTCATTTTTTAAATAGTACGTTGTTTAAACCAAACATTATTTTCATTAAAATTCGAGTCTTATAATGGAATCTGCTAATATTTACAAACTTACAAAATCTTACCTACTCCTGTGTTATTTTTTTTTTCAAAGTAAATAATGACTTCATTAAAAAAATTAATTAAAATGTTTCAATGAAAAACTATAAATTAAAAATTCTAGAACAATTATTTACTCCAAGGATATTTTCTCCAATGCCTTTTCGAAAAAAAAAACAATATTTATTTAATTAAGTCAATAATATGCAGCATTCTTCGCAGCCTTAATTTGATGTGCTTTTTAAGATTAGTTTGTTTTCGAAAATATAAAGAATGTGTAAAATACGCTTGACCGAAATATTTGTCGCAAATATTGAAACAATTTTATTAAGAAACAGTTAAAAATCATTTGTTTATGTCCCAGTTGCGTGTGTTTCTGATACTTGATGATTTAACAGAGATATACGAGTATAGGTACAACACAATACAAGTAGTTGATTTTAAAACACTGAGAAAGAACTGAGAACTGCGATGCAGTCACTGCAAGAAGCTGTTGATTTCAAATGCTTTTAGCATCCCGTGTATTCTCTGCCTAATGCGTTTTATATTATATTCTTGTTCATAATACACCATTAGTAAAAATATAAAGCCAAACGTTTGTT
This sequence comes from Limnephilus marmoratus, assembly GCA_917880885.1. Classification (NCBI taxonomy): domain Eukaryota; kingdom Metazoa; phylum Arthropoda; class Insecta; order Trichoptera; family Limnephilidae; genus Limnephilus; species Limnephilus marmoratus. The sequence goes on from OU862933.1 coordinate 16,742,999, forward strand.
AATCGAAATGGCTTGAAATATCATTGGAATAACATTTTGAAACCATGATCGATAAATGTGGTTTTTCATCGGTATAAAATGAAAACTAAAGGATGTATTTTGTGTTATTTTTATCTCCCGTATTATCCGGTACACTTAAGAAAGAATATTATGAACGTATCACTAAGTCTTTAGTATTATGTATAAAGTCCCTGAGATTAGAAGCAGTACGTTCTGGAGACATCGCACATGCTTCGGCCATCTTCATGTCACCCGTAGTAATACTGGGCATTGGAACATCTATTTAAACTTCTTGGACTGACAACGATATCCGTGGGTTGTTGGTTCATGTTCATCTGGGCCGGAATACCTCTGCGCAGAGTTCCTGTTTCAGGGATTCTAGGTAATGTGCCCATAGTACCCATGCTTACGATATATTCATCGGGTTGTCCATACATATTGGCACCACTACCCACGTAAGCTGCGTTCGATAGAGCTCTCCCATAGGCAGCTTTTTGTGCTAGTGACACGTCGGAAAATGCCGGAATCCTTTCTGGTTTTAAGGAAGAATTAACTGCTGCAATTGGTAGTGCTGTGGTCATGTCGATGTCACCGTCAACTTCCGATATGTTGTCTCCAAATCCGTTGGGTAGGTCGGTCGTGGCGGATATGTCGGGTACTTTGGCTTCTCGTTTTAAACTGCGATGGCGCACTGCGCAGTGGACAATCCCGAGACAAGCGCAGAGTAGGATGGAGGCCGCCACGCTGATGATGATGTAGAGATAAATGCCTTCCGTGAATTCTGAAACAAAAATATACTATTAGTTTCGAAGCCATTAAAAAAATGGAATTATCGATTGACCGGTCAGTAGGTGAGTGGATATTGCTTTTGGGTCTCGGTTGACTAAGTCCGTCAAATTTCCGATGTTCCAAAGCTGTATCTGATTGAATTTTATACCACTATATGTTATTATTAAATACAATGTATCTTAACTATTTATTTTCATTAGTCAAAATGGCTGAATTTAGTAAGAAATAAGTGATTTGAGATAAAAGAAAAATTATTCCAGTTTTGTTGATTATTGAAGAAGTTTCCCGTTTAATATTTTTCCATAAAACCAATAAATATATATTCACAAATTGTTATTTCCATTTGTTTGTAAATAGAAAATACCGATTGGTTAAATCAAATCAATTAACAAAATAAAATATTACAGCTAGTTAAAACTCTTTTATTTATTTATCTTTACCGTACATCAAAATATGATTATCTTTCTAGGTTTAAAGATATATTTAAATCGATATAATATAAGGTAGTGACTGTAATTTTTTTGCCTAATTTCATTTTACGTTTACCATAAAATTCGAGGAAAAGTTGAGCTTAAACCCAAATTAACCCACATTTTTTCTAAGTATTGCTCTTAAATTTATTAGAGTTTTAATACTTTTCCCACCCTCGACCATCCAAAACCACTTATTTATAAAATTTGATTTGGCACTTAAGTCACTACGTACCAAATTTATGACGTATTTAAAATATACAATATTATCAATGACAATGACGTGATATATCGTACTTATAGTCCCTTGCAAAGTACGGCAAATCCAGTCATTATAGCGTGTAACGCTTTGGGTTCGCAAACTTTATGGGCTTACATAATATTATTTATATTTACAACACCATAACGCCCATAAAATGTAATAACTACCCAACTATCATATTAAGATTAAAACGATTACACTAAAGGACAACCACAAATTTATGAAACTGCCGCACCGGTGCCAAAATACATCACATAAATACTGAATATTCTCTCAGTTTAGTGATCTATTAGAAAGCAAAGAAAACAGTTTTATAAACACATAAAATCCACTGTAGAGAAAATACGTAGAAGTCAGGTCTATTCCGATCTGAAAGAATATTGTTGTCGCGTAATAACAAAAGAAGTTTTGGTGTTATCAGTATGATACAAAATTTTCCAAACATAAAATTGCTTAAACGAAAAAAAATAGCTTTCTAAAAACCACTGTATAATCAATATTATCAACATGTTACAAAGTTATTTGTTTTCATATAATGAATAACAGATCACTTTGTATAAACCACTATATTATAAACAATATCTACATGTTTCGATAACAATGTTATCTTCATCAGGATATTTGTTTGTTTATTTGTTTATTTGTTAACGCCTTGATGGCTTTTACATGTAAGGTAAATTGTACAGGAGCATTATAACAAGTATGTAGAAGCATAACAAATATATAGTATATAAAATAATAAACAGCATGACAGACATATGTTGGCACAACACAAGGAGTAAAACCAGTATATTCGTATTGGTCTTAGGCTAGAGTAGTTTCAGAAATTATTGTCACAATATTACCCAAAACATTATTACAAACATACTCGAAGCAAACCGGTCGGCAGAGGTGTAAAACATTTTTTTTTTGCGGTTAATATAAAAATCAGTAAATTTCTCATAATTATTATTATTTTTTTTTTTGCTATTATAAAAGTATGTAAGTTTGTTATTAAAAGTTATTATTGTGAAAAATAAAAGGTACACAGCAATTACATATACAAAGAAGGAATTAGGTACTATGAAAGTAGTTACAGAGCAGTGTGTATTAAATTTTTTGCTGTTAACAATTTGAAACATTTAAATTTTTTTATGTAAGTTTGTTATTATTATGAAAAAATAAGATAAAAAATAAAAGGTACACAACAATTACATATATAAATAAATAAGTAGGTATATACTATGAAAGTAGTTACAGAGTAGTGGGTATTAAATTTGTTATGGGATATAGGATATGTATATGTTAATATAAAGAAAAATAAATGACATATAAATAAATGAATAGGTTATAGGATATGTTAATATAAAGAAAAATAAATGACAAACAAGTATAGACAAATTAGAATAAACTATAACATAGACAAAATATTAAATATACAGGTGATTAATTACTTACAAATCATAAAAATTGTAATACAAAATTAAATATAAAAATTATTTAAGGAAAAATAAAATTGCATTTAGATAATAAAAAACTTTTAAGAACAAATAATTAAAATAATTAGTCTAAATTAAAAAATCAATAATTATAATTAATTGTAAGTATTAATAAGAAAATAAATTTAAAAGATGGCTATTTTTAAAAAATGTTAGGATATTTATAATATTTAATTTACTCTTAATGCTTTTCTAATTTCTAAAATTTCTAAATTATCCAATTGTTTGCCCGTAGTGTTAGTATGTAAAATTTTAAAACCTGTATTAATATCAAAATATTTTAATTAAAAATGAAACCACAAAGAATATTTGCAAAGTTTGAAGAAATAAAATAGTTTGGTCATTTTCACTAGAAATAAGAAAAGAATGATTGAGAAATTTAAAAATTGAGCTTACACCCACAACGCATTGCTATCCTTGCATCTCTTCACTGCTTAGAGTTTAATAATTTCCGTAGCATAAAATGTTTTCCTTGATATTGTATAATTTATAAAGTTAAATACAAATCAAATGAAAACAAGTCACTGTGAAAGTTTTCATTGAAATGACGCCACAAATTGAATTATTGAAGAAGTTTTGAAACATATTCGTATACAACGCAAAATCATCTGTTGTTTTTAGCCACGATTTGATTAAAATGTTCACGTTACCAATTTAAAAAAAAAATCCTTCCGATTACAAGAAGATACGCCAGCATTAGCATGACATTTGGGTTAATTACTCATTTCTCCACCGCAATTAGTGTTCTGTAATAATACATATTATATCCATCATCGTGAATTTATGCAATTATTATGGATAAAAACTCGTTAATCGGTTAAATATTTGACCTTCTTTGAAATAAATGTTTGTCGATCTTCTCAAACATATCTCCGATCTTTTTAAAATTGCTATCTTTCAATTCTTCATTTATCGAATTATGTACCATCGTTATACATAGGTATTGATTAATATATAACTATAATTTGAAAATAATTATATTTATTGTTAGAACTCTTCATCTACCACTTCATATCACTACGACACTAGTCACTCGACACTTAAATGTATACGTCGTAGGCCGATCGAAAAATCAGGCAGATCATGATGTGCCTATCCACCTCGTTATACACAGGTATTGATTAATATATAACTATAGTTGAAAATAAATATATTTATTATTAGAACTCTTCACATACCACTTCATGTCAGTACGACGCTAGTCACTCAATACTTAAATGTATACGTCGTAGGCCGATCGTAAAATCAGGCAGATCATGATGTGCCTATCCACCTCCTGAAGTACGAGTACCTGGCGGCAGATCGTTAAATGCCTGAGGTGCATCATGATCTGCTTGATTTAACGATTGTCCTGCGACATGTACGCAGGGTGTCTGAGTGTGTACACCGCTGACTGCTCTAGAGTCTAGAGCAGGACTTCCCAACCGGGGGGGCACGCCCCCCTAGAGGAGAGCGTAGAGAAATGTCAGGGGGGGCATAATAGGTACGTTTGCATTTCCGAAAAAAAAATCTATTCAAAGCAAAGCTCTAGCAAAGACCATAATCGACCAGCTGGTACAGAGCATGCAAGCTCAAGTATCGCAATAGTACTTTAAAAAGTTTTATTTATTTGTTCTAAAATTACTTTGAAAGTTGTTAGACATTATCTAATTATAAAAATATAAGTTAAATAAATAATAATAGAATAATATATATAATTAAAAGACCACTAAGAAATGTAAATGTAAAAGTAATTAATGTTTAAAAGTGTACCTACACCACTCTTAAAGATCCATAATAAATAAATATACTGTATCTGTATTGTACCTACTTGAAATTCAAATAAATAATTTAGTTAATATAAAAAAAATGTTTTCTTTTTTTTTGTTGAAACTTACTTAATTAAGGGGCAGTAGCGTAGCGAGGGGGGGGGCGGACCGCCCCGGGTGCCACCCAACGGGGGGGGGTGACACTAAACCCGACGGGAGGTGACACTTCTCTAACCACTGAAGGGGGGCTTGAAAATATTTTTTTTTGGTTCGAGGAGGCTCGGTAAAATAAAGGTTGGGAAACCCTGGTCTAGAGTGTCGGAATACCGATCACCGATGTCAGAGTCGAGTTGTTCGCTTCATGTGCGCTAGTGTATGGGACGGGTGTGTCTGATTGCGGTCGGGTGTCCCCTGCGGTATACCGGGTTTTGAAAAGCTTGAATCTTCAAGATCATGTCGCATCCGTGGAGCAAAAACGAAACTAAAAAATTTTAGGTTAAAATATTGAGGGTGCAATTTTTTTTTTTTTTTTTTTTTTTTTTAATTTCAATAACAAGGTTTGTACATGTATGTATGATGTATATAATAAGTATGGATTCATTTTTTTTTTTCACAGACCTCCTCACTAGGATTTCCTGTTCTGAGGTGGCCTGTAGTTTTTTAAAATATTTGTATTTGGTTATGGATTGTCTTTATATCGTCTTCATGATGTTTATAATTTTATTATCACTTTGATCTCTCAGCCATATTTTTACTTTTGTTTTAAATATATTCATTTCCTTTATATTTTTGATTTGATCTGGTAGAGCATTGTATAATTTTATAGCATGGAATTTATTATTTCTCTGTCCAAAAGATGTGTTCAAACTGGGAGTAACCAGGATGTTATATGTTATTGATTAAATAAAGATTTATGGATAAAAGAACGCGTAAAAGATACAAATAACGTTAAGATTATATTTGCGCTTGGGAATTTTTTTGAAGAGTGAAATTTATTATGCCATCTGCGAAACCCAATGAAATGAGTAGTTATTTAAAAAAAAAATATATATATATATATATATATATATATATTAATATAGTATGTTGTAATGAGGTTTGACATAAAGTGTGTAATAAAATTAATCATACATAATTTATTTAGCCAAACGAGAACTCAGATCAACTGGAAGTTAAAAATCCCTTTTTCTCTCTCGTTTTTATCCATTCCTTGATCCATATTTCCCTATTTTTACGTCGACTTCGATTAATATAATAAATGCTGCGACACTTGAGTGTACGTTAAGTGCAGTGTAGACAGCCGGACACAAATGTAGTAGTGTTGGGTAGGACAAGACATCAGGATGAGTTTGTATGAGGTACTCAAATATCGAAATGAGGTGTTGAGGTGTCCCACCTCATTTGAGGTGAGGTGTTACAAAATATTTTCGCTAACGGGGGGGGGGGAGGTTGAGAATTTCAGGGAAGGTGTTTTTTTACATCAGGCTCCACACAGGGGGCCCAAAACAATTCCCCTCAGACCCTGTGTCATCTTTGAGGATGCTGTGGACGTATTAATCCATCCCTCCAGTGGTGCAAGGCTTAAGGCCGAAGAAGTCAAAGGAACTCCCTCAACCACTCTCTCCGGATCCGACATGCGAACAATAATTTAAAATAAAAAACATTAAAAAAAAAATGGAGCAGTTGGAACCTTTGTGCGTTATTCATATAACAATAATTTGCAATAAAAAATATTAAAAACAAAAATTTAAAAAAAAAAAATTGGAGCAGTTGGGACTCTTGTGCGGTATTCACATAACAATAATTTACAGTAAAAAAATATTTAAAAAAAAAAAATTGGGCACTTGGGACGCTTGTGCGGTATTCACAATATATGAATGGCTCATCCCAACACCACCTCATTTTTCTAATACAAAAATGTCACACAATATATAAACACCTCACGCCTCGCTACCTCATACATTTGGCTTATACGATACGTGACATGACATGTAGTCCAATACACCAACCACCTCACACCTCACCTCATATTTGTCCCATACGTAGCAACGTGACTTGACATGTAGTCCAATACACCAACCACCTCACACCTCACCTCATATTTGTCTCATACGTGGCAACGTGACATGGAAAAAGAGTTGGTACAAATATATTTTGTGTAGTAGGGGGACATTTTACGTGTTTGTATGGGACATTTGAGGTGCCTCTTGTATGAGGTACTCAACACTAAAATGTAGCGACGCTGCAAAGACGCCGCGGACGCTAATCTATAAAATCAAATATGGTTGGCGGATGCACGATTCATACACTAGTGTCTTCATTTCTAAAGTACTAGTGTCGTATTGTATTCGAACCATAACAGCTAAAATTTAAGGTTGGTATTTAGTCATAAACATTGAATAAGCTACATACAAATGTCCATAAACCTTGGGAACGCGAAGGTTAAGTAATCAAAGACAGAATAATTATTGTCTCATTAAGTAATACAATCCTCGAAGGCTTCATGTATTTATTATACGTGTACGAGAATAATATGTATAATAAATAGCTTTTTGTACGTCTTTTTTTGTTTCAGCTTTATTAAATCATTATTCATGAAGGCCATGTTATTGGATAACACAATTAATACATTATTACAATAAAAAAGCGAAAAAGAAAAAAATATGTGCTCGTGTATGTGCTATGACAAAACATCAAAATTTTAATAAAAAAATTTTATTGTATTTTTACGGTATTTGGCTCAAATCTTCGTTATAAAAAGTTCACTTTTTAATTAAACAACAAAAAAAAATAATACGTTTCTCAGAAATCTGGCTTGTTTTTCTACGTTGAAATTTCAGTGATATATCAATTCTTTAGAATTAATATTCAGTTTTCAGGGAACGTATGTTGGATCTTCAGAATGGCTTTTAATAATATTGTATTTTTTATTGAATCGTCTTGAGATAAGAAATTGGACGTTTTCATTTTTTTTTCTACTTAAATACGTTGGTCAAAGTTATGTGTGAGCCATGTTACAAGAAAAGGAATTGGATGATGAAATTATACAATAAGGATTGCTGACAACATTCGTGGCACAGCAGATCATTACTGCTGAAACTAATTTTGGATGTAGTTATTTTTGTGACGAGATTTTTAATTATTTGTTGGCTTTAGCTATTTTTTCTGATCAGAGCCAAAACCTTCTTCTTCGTCCCCTCCTTTCTCAACTTCACAACATTTCCCAAAATGATGATACAATAGTCGTTAGTACCAGACTAATAAAAAAAACTCTTTCCCAAAATCAGACAACATTAACGTCAGATTACTTTTATTCAAACCGTAAACCATAATTGTATTTTATCCGAATAAATCAATGATAAACCCAATCGCGTTTTACCTTCCCACCATCTTCCCGCGCCTACCCGCCAAGTAATCTCCGAGACTACCTACTCAGGCTATATTGAAAACTGCTTACAGCCTCGCGGTTTTCCAACTAGTCTGGGAAATTATTTTTAATGGCTGAATCCACTCCCCATCATCCTCATACCCCACCCCTCCCCCCCTTCGACTATTCCCTCAGCTCGGGAGGGGTTCGCTTCGAGGAAGGGTATTGCCTATACGCGCAGGAGATGCCTTATTAATATCTCGAAGCTGGGTGCGAGAAATTTTAACGGATGTTTTAGTTTATTTTCAGATGATGTACGAAGTGAAATTTGATTTTTAATATAATTTTCTGAACGCTTTGAAGATGAATTATGTAAGTACTGTAATTGAAAACCTTCCGATGTTATGTATTACTATTTTTCATCAATTGTTTACTTGTTTGCATCTTGAGGTGTTGTAGAAAAGTCAATTTGTCTTCGTTTCCGTTTCTTCTCCATGCATAATTGTTGGATCTTGCCAAAATTACCAAATTTTGTGGTTAAGTTTTGTTCTTATAGATTCATTTCACATTGTTCTTACAGATTCATTTCACATAATATGTTACTTAGCCCAACACTAATACAAATACTAATTAAATTGGTATGTTTTCGTACCCTATCGTTTATATAGTGTAATCTATCTCACGAATAGTTTAAAATATTTTGCAAAGTTAGATTATAAAATATTAACATACCTGTAAGTTCGGTTGTTTATTCTACGGAAACGCCATTTCTAAGTATTTTTATGATTTTTTTTTTCTACTTTCTTACTTTTTAAATTTATATCATACACTTTTTTGATGCATATTATAATGTTCAAGTGTTATCAATAGATATCAATAGATAACACGTGAACATTATATTACGATGAAGGTTCAGGATCAACTGAAACTGGTTGGATTAAAAAATCGTCGCCTCAGTTCTTAATTGTCCAAACGACCATTTTAGTTTTTGTTCAATCTCCGCTTTAAAACTAAAAATAAAGTATAAAAAAGGATGGTTAATCACTTAATTAAGAATTATTTAAACTAATCAGACCTTTGCCTTTACGGAAATAGCATTATCTTAAATACCTATCATAATGCTTCATTGAAATAATGAAAGAAAACCTTCACCTCCTGTCAAATTTTCGAATGGTCGTTTGGACAATTAAGAACTAAGGCGACGAAATAATAAAGTGGAATTGAAACAGTGTTTTTATTGTTTAAAATAAAACAATAACTTTGTAAACACCACTTTTGCTTTTATACTATATGCCGACCGGGTTTCGCTACACCCATAGCTTAGTAGCGTAGGATAGTATAATACTCTATTAACATTAAGTTACTTGTGTGTTATAACTTGTAACACAGTTGGCACCCAGGCACAGGTCGGCATAAAGTATAAAAAATAAAAGTGGTGTTTACAAAGTTATTGTTTTATTTTAAATTAATGTCACTAATTAATTAATTATCACAAAGTGTCTGCTTCATATGAACAAAAAATTGTTTTTATTTTGTTTCTTTAATTATCATTATTAGTTTCTTCACAAGTATTTGCTACATGTGAAGATTGTTATCTATTATTCTAGATTAAAGCCATTACATTATAAGCAGCGGCGACTCGTGACTTTTGGGTGTGCTAGGGTGCTAATATTTAAAAAAAAATGGCATCATGGATGTTGTCGTATGTGAAAAATATATATATTTTTATTTCAAAAATCGGTGTTTCGTATGAAGATTTTTCAGGAAATCGGTACGGCACACCGCCAAACTGAAACTTTCTGAAATTTTACATACAAAAAACTGATTTTCAAAAAAAAAAAATTTTTTTTCAGCTAAAGCAACATCAATAATGCCATTTTTTTATTATCAGCACTCTAGCACACCCAAAAGTCACGAGCTGCCACTCATTATAAGCACTGTACCTTGATATTAAATTACTGACATGAATAATAAATTTCTTGATAAGTCATGTAGATACTTTCTTTACTACAATATATCTTTAAAAAAATCTTATTTTTAAATTCACATTGTTTGTCCGCATTACTGACGCGTATTGATAGACCTACATACATGTTTTTGCGTTGTAATAATCGTTTATAATTGGCACTGCGATAATATACTTTTAACAAAACAGATAGGTATGTTTTTTACCGCAACAAATGGTACCGATATTAATGTTATCTATTTATGAGTAAATCGTTTATAGTTTACACGCCAAAACACATGAACATATAAAAAATCATCATTTTGACTTCACGTAAAACAAAACTGTTCCTATCACTATGTTAAAATATACCTATCTCAATTTGAAACTATTGTGTCGATTAAATGGTGTTCAGTGACGTTAACCCACTGTTTGCTGATTGGCGGTATTTTATTGTTCATGAATTTTAAATGTTTTCAGGAGTGACATGAAACGGTGCATTTGTTTTAAAAAGTAGAAACATTTTGTGAATTTTTGACGACTACAATAACAATGTTATGTGCTTTTTGATGGATTAAAGCTTTTGTGGTATAATTTCCGCGACGACTGAAAAAAATCCTTTCTGACCGGAATGAAGCATGTCATGTTATTTTTAACTGGAATGACATTATTTTAACTCCATTTTGAGTGACAAAATTGATTTTATGGCCGGGCTGAAATAAATGACATCGTGTTGGATATTATAGTTTATTTAAAAGTTTATAATGTGTTGTTTTTAATATTATTTTTTACTTAACAGAAACATTTTACTTTTATTAATTGTTATCAAGTTTTATTTGTGGAATTCCATTTTAATTTTAAGTTTTTGTTTATATTTAATAATAATACTTTTTATTAAATAGTCAATTCACCCAATTTTATTCCAGAAAGTGAATAAGTGGAATTCCACGTAAACCATAAGTATGAACATATTTATACATAAGAATGAAGATAAAATAAAGTCAAAATATAAATAAAAACAAAGAGAAAAATGGAAAGAGAGTAGTGTCAAAAGGTAATAAATGTACAATATAATATATATAAAAAAATATAAAAATATTTTCATATTTCAAATAAAACTATTATATCATTGAAGAAGAAGATAACAATAATAATCTAAACGAAAATATGAAAGAGAACAAGACACAGAAACAGACAACGGTTGCAACTGGGACTCGAACCCAGACCCCTCGTCTAACCGGGACGTCCGCGTTAACTAATTTCGCTATTGCCACCTTCTGTCAAAACTTCATATTTGTCAATTATATATTTCAAATTTTAGAATTAACAATATTACCTTCAACACGTTCATTTACCATATTACGGGCAACTACGCTTTTTATTGGAAAAAATCATGTTTTTCTGTGTTTTGTTCTCTTTCATATTTTCGTTTAGATTATTACTGTTATCTTCTTCTCCAATGATATATTACGTAAACGGTAATAACGTTCAAAAGTTATAAAATTATGTTTTTCTTATAAAAATAATGAATATTCATTTAGACCCGGTTAGACGAGAGGTCTGGGTTCGTGTCCCAGTTCCGACCATTGTCTTTTTTCTGTTTTCTGTATCTTGTTCTATTTCATATTTTCGTTTACATTTTATTTTTGTTATCTTCTTTTTCAATGATTATTACGTTGAAGGAATAATCTTAAAGAAATTAAAAAGAGAGTTTTTCTCGTAAAAACTATTATAATCTATTAAACTATTATTATCTCTACATAATATAAATTAAAGTCTTCCGTCGCATCTGTCTGTCTGTTCCCGATAAACTCAAAAACTACTGAATAGATTTCCGTGCGGTTTTCACCAATAGAAAGATTGATTCATGAGGAAGGTTTAAGTATATAATTTGTCAAGGTTTAGTGTAAATTGGTTGAAATCTGAGAATGTCCGTATGCGGTGGACAAGCGGGCTGGCAAGCGGGCGGTGTTTTTTTTTTACATGTTCTCCACACCGGAGGCCCTGAGGAAAATAATTTCCCTCAGGTACTATGTCATCTTTGGGAATGCTGTTTCGAGGGTTTTTTAAGGAAAGGAAGGAGAGAAGAGTTCTGGGAAAGAAAAGGTTTTGAGGGGTGGGTAGGAATCTAGGGTTCAGTGTGTCCTGTTCATCCGCCTGCAAGACCTAGACAACCCTCACCCCATGAACCCGGGCACCCCTGCTAAATCACCGAATGTAGCGAACCACTTTGGGTGACCTATGGCAGAGGTGTTGGTTATCCAATAAAGGTTCCCGGGGCGGCGGTACCCATTCCCGCCTCCCAAATTGTGTGAATTGGATTTGTATGCAAATTAAATAGATGGCGGTGTGAGTTAATTTATCGTGGTTATAAAGTTTGGGTAACCATCCAGTAGATGACATTGTGTTTCGTTAGCCACAGTAACGCGTGACCGGGTCAGCTAGTTTAAAATATAAAAATAAACGGTATATTTATAAATTAGATCTGTAGTGTAACTATACTCATATTTACGCGTGACAATTGCCTTCCGAAGGCATTATCAAACTCTCTTTTAATTCCTTCGGATATTGGACATTTTGATAATTCGGTTTCAGTGCCGGCAACCTAGGCGTTTATTTTATTTTTGTTTATATACATAGATTTCTTTTACCCACATCACTAGACGAATACTGTTCCGATGCAGGTAAATGATAATAAAATTAATATTTATTTAAAAAGTAATGTATCAAAGTAGTAGTATTCATGAAAAGATAAAAAAAATAACATAAAAAGACAAAAAAAATATAAAAAAATATATAGTAAATATATATAATGCCAAAATTTTGATAATGCCTTCGAATATTTGACATTTTGATAGTGCCTTCGGATATTCGATATTTTGATAATGCCTTCAGATATTCGACGTTTTGAAATGCTTTCGGATGTTCGACATTTTGATAATACCTTCGGATATTCGACATTTTGACAGTGCCTTAGGATATTTGACATTTTGGTAGTGCCTTCGAATATTCAACATTTTGATAGTGCCTTCGTTTATCAACATTTTGATAATGCCTTCGGATATTTGACATTTTGGTAAAGCCTTCGAATATTCAACATTTTGATAGTGCCTTCGTTTATCAACATTTTGATAATGCCTTCGGATATTTGACATTTTGGTAAAGCCTTCGAATATTCAACATTTTGATAGTGCCTTCGTTTATCAACATTTTGATAATGCCTTCGGATATTTGACATTTTGGTAAAGCCTTCGAATATTCAACATTTTGATAGTGCCTTCGTTTATCAACATTTTGATAATGCCTTCGGATATTTGACATTTTGGTAAAGCCTTCGAATATTCAACATTTTGATAGTGCCTTCGTTTATCAACATTTTGATAATGCCTTCGGATATTTGACATTTTGGTAAAGCCTTCGAATATTCAACATTTTGATAGTGCCTTCGTTTATCAACATTTTGATGATGCCTTCGGATATTTGACATTTTAATAGTGCCTTCGGATATTCGACACTTTCATAATGCCTTCGGAAGGCACGCGTAATAACAAAAAAGTAAATGGGACATTTTAAAGTTTTTTTTCACTCAGGGCCTATGTCGTTTTTTGGAAAGCTGTGCGGAGGGTTTTTTAAGGGAAGTTCTGGGAAGGAAAATAGTAGGAGGTTAGGAATTAGGAATCTAGGAGTCAGTGCGTTCAGAAGTGACGGACTATGAACCCATCCCTCCCGCTGCGTTGCAAGACGATTGGGTCGAGAGAGACCCGTATACAGCTGTAGAGGTATAAAGGTCTCCCCAAACTGGCCTCTCCAGTCTGGTCCGCCACCCCTGCGCAGTCACCAAACATAGCGAACCACTTGGGTGTATCTATGCGAGAGGTGTTATTTATCCAATTAATGGTTCCCGATAAGTCGGTACCCATACCCGCCTCCCAAATATTTATTGAACCCTTACATTTCATATCCTCTTCGAGCTTCAAAAAAGGTATGCTATTGTTAAATGTATGTATATTTTTCTAACAAAAACAAAATTACAAATAGAAATATTTTTGTAGTTGCTACACAAAATTTATGCAAAATATTTACATTAGTCACCGAAAAGCTTAAAGCTTATTAACGGTTTTCAGCAATGTTTGTTGTTAAATTCAGTTAAAACATCAACGAAATCAAGTGAAACTTTTATTGGCAAGCCACAAAACGATGACAACCGCTAAACAAAATTTAAAACTCAACGAAACAGTTTTATCATTCAAAAATAATCCCTTTCAATTTTATCAATTCAATTTTGAAAACATCATTTTAAGCTGAATTCAAATAAAGCCACAGAAAATCAGACGGCACTTTGAATTGTATGAAAATGAAATTTCAATTTTCACGCTTGAATATTCATGTTCAATATCCGAAGAGTTTTTTTTTCTTTGCTTTGTGAAAAGTTCTAGAAAGAGTTCTGGGGATTTCATATCGTGGAGAGTTCGGTCCAATCAAGCCTTATGGCGGCAGACCCCTTGGATGTGTTTTATTTTTTTAAATTAGGGCTTCGGTTTTAAGCCGATATGTTCATAAAAAAAGTTAAAGTTTTTCGTTGTTTACAAATTTTTATTTTTTAAAAGCGCTTGGTCGAAAAGAAAAATTTTAGTTCCCAAAAGAATTAAAATCACAATTGCTGGCTTCCATCAGATAATTTGTAAACTGATTGGAATTCATTTTTCCAAAAAATTAATTTTACTAATGTGATATTGCCTAGAATGCTAATTCAGAATTATTCCAAGCTTGTAATCGACCCCTATTTTTACATTAGATTCATGCAGGAGGCCCAGAGAAAAATAATTCCACTCAGGGCGTGTGTCATCTTTCGGGAAGCCACGTGGAGGGTCTTTTTAGAAAAGGAAGAAGAGGAAATTCTGGGAAGGAAAGATGTATGAGGGATAGGTAGGAATCTGGGGCTCACTGTTGCCAGGAGTGACTGACTTGTGAATCTATTCCTCCGACTGCGTTATAAGGCGATGGGTTGAGAGAGTCGGCTGGAGAGGTCAAACGATCTCCCCCAACCAGTCTCTCTCCCGATCCGACCCGCCACGCAATGGGTGTGCAAATGCATCCGCCGCTAAGATCTAGATCTCACCTCACGAACCCGAGGACCTCTGCTAAGCCACCAAACGTAGCGAACCACTTGGTGTGACTTATGGCAAGGGTGTTGGTTATCAAATAAACAGTTCCCGGGCGGTTGTACCCATACCCGCCTCCCAAATTGAGACACTGTTGACTATATTAAAGTAGTATAACAGTTTCAGTTTTAATCCCTCATTTATTTATTGAAATGTCAAAGCGACCCGACAGTCATAATAATCTTTACATAGTATAAAGCAAAGTCGCTCACGCTGTCTGTAAGCTTAGATCTTTAAACTACGCAAAGGATTTTCATGCGGTTTTCACCAAAAGATAGAGTGATTCATACTGATAGTTTAAGTATATAATTTAGCAAGGTTTTGTGTAAATTGGTTGAAATATAGAATATATAAAGGGAAAAGGCTGGCAAGCGGGAAGCGGGCTGTGGTCAGCGGATGTGGATTTGATATATGCAAATAACAATAAAAGATGGCGTTGGTTGGGTAATGGCGTTTTCAGTAGATGGCGAAGTCATTAGTTTTTTCATTTTTTTGCAATTTAAATGACGCCACATTCTGAATTTGCGAACGATGAAGAATTAAATAATAATGTTAAATGGCAATGTTTGAAAAATGGCCTCTTTCGTTGAAAAAAAATAAGCTTGCATTGTATGCTTGCGTTCTTAAGCTTTATAAGTTTGGGTGTAATCATAGACATCCAAATCAATAGACCAGAAGATACAGAAGAGGGGTAAAACCAAACTATGGGGGGCGAAGAGAGGAAGAAGATACTGTGATACGTTAAAAAATCAATCTGACAGTACATAGTCATCTCGCTTTATAATATCACCATTTAGTTCTTAAAAGCAAAATCTGCTTTGAATGAATAGACCTTTTTACACGGGAGCGCGAATTGCTTGCCACGTTAATAACATATTTTCGAAGGCCAAATGCTCGCCCGAAAAGATTCGCCCCTATTCACATAACAATATTTTGTTGCCGTGTTTAGTTAAGACACTTTTACAAATGTTTCATAATTTACTTACCCCTGTAACCAGCGACGAGCACACTGGAGAACCGCCCACATTCGCTATGTCCAATAATATGTGGGTATAAATGTACAGCACAAGCTACTTTTTTGGCCTTTAATTAGTAAAATATATGAATGTTAGTTTCGCGCTGGTCACGACAAGAATGATGACGTTACATATTTTAGATTCAAGCGAGGTTCTCTCCCCTCCCCATGGAGCGAGCTGGCTCCAAGGCGGAGCTCTAGCCGGCTCCATGGGGAGGGGGGAATAATACGTTTTTATCACTTAGGGCAGGTCCAGATAAATTCATATGTCCGTGGGTGTAATGAATAATTATTTCATTTTGCAGTGCGATATCATTATGGCTCAACCATTGATATAAATATTTAGTTGTTCGATTGACTGAACGAATTACACGCAACAGCGGTCGATTTCTTCCAACGGCAGAAATCCAGGTTGGCAAAAGTAAATTAATTAATGAAATCTGAGTCTGCAACGAAAAAGCGTCAAAATCCGGCAAAAATCCAATAAAGGAATGAAAGGGAAAAATACGTTTCGCGAATGAGGTTAACCCACTTTATAGAGGCTTACGCGAAGGCTTTTCGTAATGGGTGTACCAAAAATCCGTACTTATTTAAGTGCCTAAGTTATTTCATATTTAATTTTACTTTATGAAATGGGTAACTTAAAAATGATGTTGACGTAAATTTAATTAAAATATTTTATAAAATAATAAACACACCTCAAGAATTCCACCAGAAATGTTTTGCTAGAAAATGGCTGTCGATTTATATGTCAGATAAATGTCCGAATTCTAAGATCAACCTTCCTTTTAATTTAACCCTTAATTACTCGCATGGGGTCAAAGCATTTTCGGATTAAAAAATGAAGCACTTGGTGCGGCCCAATTCCCCCCGCGCCCTCGCTAGCTTCATAACGCGCGTCTATTTTTGTATTTTAGTAGCGACCAAGTCACGGGAGTGGAAGGACGCATCGCTGCACTCTTGAGCGGTGACTCCGTGTGAGTAATAACGTTACTTTTTTGGAAGAGGTAAGTTTCATCGCAAAGTACCAAAAAAATGCTAGAAATGTACAAGATTTGTGTGGAAAGATCTGAAATATAAAGACTCTGAAATATACTGTCAACAGTGTAACAAGAGTGATTCGGAGAGTTCATAAAAAATACGAGTATTAACTATGATCTCAGTATACCTAAGAACAAATTGTAAATTATTGATAATTATTTTAGTTTAACTTGTTTTTGTATAATTAGTTAATAAATCATGTTATTACTTACAGATATTACAGAATAAACAAAGCACTTTAATAATAAAATAGCTTCGTTTACTTATATATTTCAATATATATTAAAAACCACTCATATTATCACTCATACGGTCACAGATGACCCCATGCGAGCAGTTATGTAATGTTCTTTGTTCGAGTAATTAAGGGTTAAGCTCTCTCTAAATTCTCCAAAATGAGGATGACACAGTAATAGTGGTTTCAAATGGGAAACATTTTTATGCTGCCTAACAACAGTTTTAAATAAAACGAATGCAATAAAATAATTTTCACCCAAAACGTCATTAAATAAAATAAAAAATATTTAATTTTTTACTTTTAACTTGTAATCTGTGTAAGAGAAATGAGTTACAGCGCAGCGCATTTGCAATCACTGAATAAAAATAGCAATTAACGGCATGAAATCGTGGTAAAAAATCGGGTTTGCCAGTTTTCAAATGTTTTTAGTTAGTAACTACTCGTAACTAATCATTGTAAATTGTGTATTTTTAATCATTTTGTCGGAAAAAATTGCAAGCATTGAGTACTTACAGGAATGGTAACGGTTTTGTAACGTGAATTTTAAATACACGTGGTTTAACGTGAGTTTTTGGACGCCCTGTATTCCATCCCTACGCTTAAGGAATGGCAAAGATATCTCAAGTCATCACTCCCCCCAGGATTTATGACAAAGCCTTCATACGAGTCCAGTGGAATTTATATTCATGGAGTCATTTATCAAAGATGGACACGCCGAATTGTTTTATACCAACCCGCCCTGATAGGCAAATTTATCGCCCATATTAAGGCCAATATGGATGCCATACCCACGGTTGGATAAACGTTATTTTAACCATTCCCTTTTATTTGCGTTACGAGAAAATTTTGCACATCCAATTTCGTCAGAGTTGATCCGAGGCGCTTTATAAATTCCATATTGTGTATCGAAAACAAAATTCCACGGATGAATAAACTCAATATTTAGGAAGGTTTATGTGCGGAGATTCCTTCCGGAAAGGTATTTGAGAAAGATTTTTTTTTTATTTTCGTGAATCAATAAGCTATAAAATCCTCGAAACGAAAAATGTTTTAGGATTTTTTGCAAAAAATTCTCTCTAACAATTGAAGAAGCTTTTAACCCTTAAAACCTCAAAAAAAATGATTATTTTAAATTGTTGCATGTAGGTAATAATGACAAATAAAAAGTGTAGATAGATAGTAATTTCAAGATCGCCTGTACGCAAAACCGGATAGTTTTTTCTCAACGATTCTGCAAGAAAGTATCCAAGAACTTAGTAGTTTTCAAAATAACATATTGGCCATTCATTTACTACGTAAGACGATTTAGGGGGGGGGGGGTCGACCATGTCTTATTTTTTCTTACAAGGGGGGGGGGAGGGAGTCTCGATAATTCTTACGTAAGATCACAAAAATGAGCAAAAGAAAAATTATTAGTAACTTTGTAAGTACAAAAAAACATTTGAGTCGTTCAATTTCTACATCCGCTATATCAACTTTCACTGATTTGGAGAAAATCGCAAAATGTCACAACTCTAGCGTAAATAAATAATTGCATTTTAATTTTTAAAATCATGAATTGGACTAATGTAAATTCTAAAAGTATTCATTTTCCAATGTATGTCTAGAAATATTTAAGTATTTGGATAAATAAAATGGATATAGCGGATTTTGATACTCACTTCGTGATTTATATGGAATATAGAGGCTTTTGAAAGTCAACTTACCTAAGGGGCGTGTTTCTACACCCGCATTCTTGGCAAAATATCAACCGCATGGTTGGTCTTGTTCCTCGCAAAAATGTGAACAAGATGTCATACTCAGATCATTTTGTCAAAAAATCGGATATAGCGGGTATTGAAATTATAGGACTCATTTGTAAAAATTGTTACCTTGAAAAATAAACATTAAAACAAACCAAACGTGTATTCATTTTTTCCTTTAGATTCTTACGTAATAAATATAAAACAGTGGGGAGGAGGTTTGCCTATTCTTATTTTATCTTATAATAGGGGGGAGGGGGTCGAAAACCAGTAAAATTCATCTTACGTAATACACGAATGGCCCCATGTGGGGGTGGTAACAACACTTTTTTGTAAACACCACATCAGACTCTTGCTGGGTTAGCGGGACTGTTTTTTAGCGAATGCTTTGAGACATAAGAAAATATGTGAGAGTATATCAACATATTCAAAGACTAATATGGAAATTTAAAATAAAACAATAACTTTGTAAACACCACTTTTATTTTTATACTTTATGCCGACCGGGTTTCGCTACAACCATAGCTTCATCAGGGCAGTATAATACTCTACTAACATTAGGTTACATGTGTGTTACCTATAATATATAATTTACCAAAAAGCCATAAACACTAATAATAGTAAGGTAGTAAATAACCAACTTAATTTAAATAAAAGTCCCATACTAAGATTGTTCCCTATTGATAAATAACACGTCCGTTCCCTTCCCAATTCTCCATCTATGCCTCCTTCTTCCTCCTCCACTTGACGAGTCCAGCCCATTTTTGGTAAGTTATATATATATATATATATTTTTTCTTACGTTAACTCCACACAGGAGGCCCTGAGGAAAATAACTTCCCTCAGGGCCTATGTCATCTTTGAAGATGCTGTGTGGAGGGTCTTTTTGAGGAAAGGAATGAGTGAACACGGGTCTTGAAGAGACCCATGTTGTAGGAGGGAGGAAACACAAAGGCCGGTAAATCGTTCCACAGCCGAGCCGTTGAACTCAAGAACGAGTCATAGAAACGATCCGTTCTCATGTGACTAATGTCAACCGTGTACAAATGTTGGGCGCGTGTTTGGCGTGTTTCCCGACTATGCACCGGTGCCGAGGGGATCAATGACGCTAGTTCCTCGGAGCATTTTCCATTGTAATACGGGTAGAACAAGGACAGCATTCCCACCTGACGCCTGTGCTCTAAAGATTGCAGTCTGTCTGTTAAGATGGGAGAATCTATCAAACGGACCGCCCATTTCTGCACAGAGTCAAGGGTTTTTTTAGGTATTTTGGAGCTCCAGACCAGAGGTGGCTGCCAAATTATAACACAAATGTAACCTAATGTTAGTAGAGTATTATACTGCCCTGATGAAGCTACGGTTGTAGCGAAACCCAGTCGGCATAAAGTATAAAAATAAAAGTGGTGTTTACAAAGTTATTGTTTTATTTTAAATTAATAATGTCACATCACAAAGTATCCGCTTCATATGAATTAATATGGAAGTTGGAAAGCATCTGACTTATATATAGTCCCAAAACTTATTCATCATTAGTTTTCAAATCACTACTACGAGGGTATTTTTTCACATTAGCCCCATCCACACAAGAGGCCCAATATTATGTTATTCTAAGAATTTTTCTTCCCTGGCATGCCGCACATCAATTAAATCGTCGTCATTCTTCGTCACTTCGACGTCGTTAATTAGAATCAATTTATGTTAATACTGAAATACCATTCAAATCAAAACAATGTTCCCGCTAGTAATTAATAAGAGGAGGGCGAATAAACACATATCAACGATCAATAAAGTATATGAGTAGTTGCTAAGTGAAGTGTTGTGTAAATCCTCACCTTAAGGGAAATTCTCAGCTCGTATGGAAACACAAATGTAAACTACTGTTTAGTTAAGGTATATAAAATAAGACATGGCAAATTCTCCCGTCCATGTAATTTCCCATCCCAAGGCAGGTAAACAAACCAATTCCAGGAATCAGTAATTATATTTATCAGCAGGTGTGTAAAATAACGGAACGGGAGCAATTACCGATTTCCAGCGATTTAAAATTACATTATAGTAAATTGCCAACGAATAATTTAATCGAATTTCATTCATAAGTAGTCGAGCATAAAGCTTTCAAAATGTTTTTAATGAAGACATATTTATGTTTATCGTATAGGTATGATGTAATTTAGTAAATTTACTAAGAAATTCATTACGGAAAAACAAAATTATTTCACAAAGTGGTTTTTTTATGGAACATGTGCATAATGAATTTTAATTTCCTTTCTCCAGCTAAACAGAAATCTTGCTCAAAGCAAATGAAAGAAGTTTCTATTTAGTCTATCTAGTGAAAATAAATGTATTTTCTGTAATATTTTACTTCGGCGAATTATGTGCTCCTGGTGGATTTTCAATATTGTACAGCGCCCTTGAACGCGTAATGAATGTGAATTTCATTTCCAGTAAACAGAAATCTTTGTCAAGGATTATTTTATTTTTATTTTTTATAATTAACTAGACGACCCGACTGTTCTGTCTTAGCTGTGAATATACAATTTCAACTTGAATAAATAATAATAAAAATATATTATTTCAAAACATAATAATTAGAATTGGAAGGAACAAATTCGTCAAGTTGTAAAAAAAATTAGAAAATTGTTTTATATATTTTTAAGAATAAGCAATTTTTTATCTGTAAAAAAACTTATATCTAATATATTACGCTTCGGTTCAATCAACTTTACAATATGCTATCATTAGCTGGGGATCCGCATACAAAACTAATCTTTCCCCAATTGAAGTTGTGCAGAGGCTAATAATTAAAATCATATTAAAAAAAACCTTCTGACTACCCAACGGATCAATTATTTAAGGAATTCCAAGTACCATCTTTCATAGATCTATACAATAGAAATACATTGATTCAAATTATAAAAGAAAAAGAAAAGTATCTATCAATTTATAACTGAAAACCGTACTAGACATAAATATATTTTTTCATGCCCAAAATTAAACACTTCCTTCGCACAAAATTATTGAACTTATCAACGAAGACTTATTTTCAACCGATTACCGGATGAAATTAGAAAAATTAATAATAAAATCCAATTAATAAACACTGTTAAAAAATATTTTAAAGATAATCTCAAAAAAAAAAAAAGTTTCCGACTAATCTAATCTCAAGAATAACTACTTATAACTCAGTTTCCAAGTGATACTCCGTTCTTCAAATAAGTTAAATTTTGTATTGTTTTTAGCAACTAATTACAATAATTCTAGATACATTATCCAAATAGTAAAATTGTTTTGATAGTAGATAAATACTTATAATTACATACATATCACCGAACTTACAACTTATTGTTTTTTACATTCACATTGTAATTTAAGAACTTAAATATAGCATTAAAAAATGTACACTACTGTTCCAGACACAAGCTAACGCTTCCATGGAAGAGTGGTATTAACATATTTGAATATGAACATGTTAGCAAATTAATACATCATCTAAATGTACATTATATTTTATATGCTAAAAATAATAAAAAAATGAATAAAAAATATTGTTTATTGTAATGCTTTTTGATTCAATTGTTTCTCCATGCGTGTTCTTTCCCATTCGTCAAGTTCCCCTTCAGCCTCCCCTTCCTCCCCCGCGTCCCCTTCGCCTCTCGCGTTCCCACACTCTTCGCCCGCTTTCCCCGTCCCCCGTATTGCAATTTGTAATGCCGTAGCTCCCCAGTAGGTATACATAGAAACCTTTGCGGGCGTGCTCACACCAATTCACCAAAGTTTCATCGCAAACGGATGAACGGTTAACAATTCATAATTTCATGCCAGAACTCACTATTGTATATAAAAAAAACCATCGCGGGCATGCACACATCAAATCCCCAAAGTATGAATAAAATGGGAAAGGCCGTTCTGAAGTTACGGCGTGACCGGAAACAGGGATTCATTTTTAGATGTATAGATAGAAAGACAAAAATTCCCGGGTTACGAATAACCCAACAATGTTTGAAAAACTCCTACTAACACCACAATTAGCGGAAAATGTTGCTTGTATCGTGATGGAGGACTTAGCCAGCTGAGGAATCGATCACGCGACGCCCGGGTGGGACCAGCCATTGACCGGACATTGCTTCGGTGGTATGTTTAGAGGAGACTATCTTGCGCTAGTTGGTTGCATTGCAATATTATCTAGAAAAGTATCATAGGCATATTTTCCTATTTTGTTTTCTAAGTCTATTTTGACTAATAAACAAGTCACCAACAAGCGTTTCAAACAGCGGAGCTGATGACTGATGCCAGTTAAAAAGACAGGCAGGTCAGAGAAAGATACTCCTCATGACTATAATCAACTTTGAACACAGAGCACAAACGCAGTCAAGTCTATCAATATATATATAAAAATTAATCCCTCTTTCCCTTGGCCACGCCATAACTTTAGAGCGACTTTACCCAATTCATTTTTTCTAATACTTTGTAGAAGGTTCTTACGGAAAGAAAAATGCGCAGAAAATTTGACACGCACGTTAGCACGTTTGACAGTTCGCGCGTTTGACGAATTAGAAGTTTTTTTTGTATTATAAGAATTTTCTATGGATTTTTTAAAATTATAGATATTTTAAATGGGTACCTATGTTAGGTACCAAATTTGATTGATTGTTCATATAATGGATATGCAAAAATGAATATTTGTAATATACAAAAAATGAAAATTGGAATAAAAAATTGTAATAGGTGGCACGCGAGCTGTTTGAAAACTGATTATTTTTTTACATTAGCTCCACACAAGAGGCCCCGAGGAAAAAAATCCCTAGGGACCTACGTCTTTGAGGATGCTGTGTTGAGGGTTTTCTTAAGGGAAAGGAAGGAGAAGAAGATATGGGAAGGTAAAAGGTATTAGGGGTGGGTAGGAATCAGGGGGTCAGTGTGACCAAGAGTGACGGACGTATGAATCTATTCCTCACACTGCGGTGCAAGGCGATGGAGAATCTGGCTGGAGAGGTCAAAAGGCCTCCCTCAATCAGCCTCCTCCGATCCAGCTCGCCACGCAGTGGTTGGGCAAACGTATCCGCCACCAAGACCTAGACAAACCTCATCCCATGAACCCGGGCACAAACATATTATTAATAATTCCATGAAACATCTCTTCCTTCGAGAGCCTCAATCAATTTTTGATTTTTGTGGAAATTTTATGTTTATGTAAAATAGGCATATAATTTTGTTATATTCAATCTTCTTCTTTGTGTGCCCTATCAGGTCCCCCCGACGTTGGCGATCACTCTTGAAAATGTCTCTCTGTCTTGCGCTGCCCGGAATTGCTCCTCCACACTTCTAATGCCGGCCCACTCTCGTATACTTCGCAGCCAAGGCTGATTATATTCAATAATTTTCATAAATTATTTCTGTTCTACTTCGATATCTGAAATATCTCCAGAATTTTTTCAGCCGACGCATATCACAATCTTGATTAAACTTTCGAAAACAAACTCCACTAAAAACAATAAGGAAGCCATCAAGGAGCGAACATTCCCTCCACTATTATTTGAGTAATGGCACTCAAATATAAGCCACATCCTGTAGATTCTGTTAATGTCGGCCAAAGCGAGGAAAGCTGCCGGAATTGCAGTTGAAAACGACTTCCATAATAGTATTTAAGGAGTTTGTTTTTTAGGAGAGTGGGAGGTGCCTTAAATCCAATTGCCCAAAACTTCCAGGGCTGTCAGACGATCACTTCGGTCCAATTCTGTTATCAAACAATCGCTTTACAGTAAATCAACTGAAACAATGTTGATTACATTATTTTTACTCGGCATAGGCATTTGGTATAATAGAAATATTCATTTCGCACTCCAAACTGATGTAAGTCAAAATACTCCAGATACTAATATCTACAGCCTGTATGTCGGACGAATATCTACAGCTCATATGTTGAACTAATATCTACGAACTTCAGAGGGTTAATATGAGAGTGAGACTAATATCTACAGAGCTAAGGTCGGACGAATGTCTATGACGGTCCCAGTGTTGACTAATATCTACAGAGCGTAGGTTGAACTAATATCTACAGAGCGTGGTTGGACTGATCAGCTAAATGTGTCCAATAGTCCGATATTAGGGATTTTAACATACATACTTACATAAATTAAGTTTTTTAAACTGCATACGCAATATATATGCTATACATAATTGCAAATCCAACCTCTGCCAGTGCTGTAGATATTCGTCAACACTTTGGTTCTCATGGATATTAGTCAGCAGTTTGAGCTGTAGATATTCGTCAACACTTTGGTTCTCATAGATATTAGTCAACAGTTTGAGCTGTAGATATTTGTCAACACTTTGGTTCTCATAGATATTAGTTAGATTTTTTCAATTTTTGGAATTCCTGTAGATATTAGTAGGCCAGTCAAAATGTGTTTGGGATCATATGATCGTTCACTTCGTATGTAAGTACGTAAAAGTTTTGGATTTTCGCTACATGTGTAGATATGTACAGTTAAATCATTTTAAAGTGTTTCTTGCAAATAGAGTGGTGTATTGGGTTGATGAAATGAAAATTTTGTTTTTCTAGGAAGCTCATAGTATGATAGATTCGGTGATTCTGCCTAACTCGACTGGCCAATGGGCCAAAAGAATTTTTTTAAATACCTAAACTAAGCCTCCCATCTTTATTGTGAAATAAAAGTACCTGGGTGTATTTTAAAAATAGTATTCTAAATTATCAGTAAGTACCGATATCTGAGTTTTATTAGGTACCTACTCACTACTCACTACAAAATTTAATTAATTAAAATTAAAAAGTGGATGCTTAAAATGGAGATCAAGGAGCGTTTGAATCAATTTTTTAATATGCTTTTTTTTATTATTAATTTTTTTTTTAAACTTTATGAGTAAACTCTCAAATTATAATATTTTTTTAAATGAAGACAATATTTCTGATTTTTCTGTGTCCAGATTTCGATTGAGTTTCGCTAATATTGTCTTCATTTAATTAAATATTGTAATTTGAGATTTTACTCACAAAGTTTTAAAAAAAATTAATAATAAATATTCATCCTAGACTTGCAGAAAAAGTCAATAGATGTCGCGTATTACAAATAAAATGGATAAAAATTTATCCAGACACTATCTAGATTGCATTTAGTTCGAGTTGAATCTTGTAATCATATATAAAGATAGCAGCCAATAATATGTGCGTTAAGTAAGTGAAGATAATGTTGGTAGTTCTTAGTCGAAGTATGATACAGTTAAAAGTGACCGAATTAATATGGGCTCCGTAGCTTAATCGGTAGAGCTGTTTCCATGTAAGAAAAGGGTTCTGGGTTCGAGTCCCAGCGGAGCCAATATCTTTTCTGATTTTACTGTGTCCAGATTTCGATTGAGTTTCGCTAATATTGTCTTCATTTAATTAAATATTATAATTTGAGATTTTACTCATAAAGTTTTAAAAAAAAATTTATAATAAATATTCATCCTAGACTTGCAGAAAAAGTCAATAGATGTCGCGTATTACAAATAAAATGGATAAAAATTTATCCAGACCCTATCTAGATTGCATTTAGTTCGAGTTGAATCTTGTAATCATATATAAAGATAGCAGCCAATAATATGTGCGTTAAGTAAGTGAAGATAATGTTGGTAGTTCTTAGTCGAAGTATGATACAGTTAAAAGTGACCGAATTAATATGGGCTCCTTAGCTTAATCGGTAGAGCTGTTTCCATGTAAGAAAAGGATTCTGGGTTCGAGTCCCAGCGGAGCCAATATCTTTTCTGATTTTTCTGTGTCCAGATTTCGATTGAGTTTCGCTAATATTGTCTTCATTTAATTAAATATTATAATTTGAGATTTTACTCATAAAGTTTTAAAAAAAAATTAATAATAAATATTCATCCTAGACTTGCAGAAAAAGTCAATAGATGTCGCGTATTACAAATAAAATGGATAAAAATTTATCCAGACACTATCTAGATTGCATTTAGTTCGAGTTGAATCTTGTAATCATATATAAAGATAGCAGCCAATAATATGTGCGTTAAGTAAGTGAAGATAATGTTGGTAGTTCTTAGTCGAAGTATGATACAGTTAAAAGTGACCGAATTAATATGGGCTCCGTAGCTTAATCGGTAGAGCTGTTTCCATGTAAGAAAAGGATTCTGGGTTCGAGTCCCAGCGGAGCCAATATCTTTTCTGATTTTTCTGTGTCCAGATTTCGATTGAGTTTCGCTAATATTGTCTTCATTTAATTAAATGCTTTTTTTTTTGAAATTTGTTAGTTTCATTAAATAAAGCGTGGAAACCTTGAATACAGTTGCGGCATGTAATAGGCCACTTGCATCACATTTTTTTCCGGTTTAGACAAATATTCTAAGACATTCGGTATTTTTTTTTTAATCGTATTTTTGAAACCCCGGGGATTTTTCAATCCGAAAAATCAGACCATTTTTTATAAACCGGAAAGACGGGACATAATTTTATAGGTATTTAAATAGGTTTTATAGGAACGTAAAAAGAGAATAACGAGGCATACCAAAAATATTACATCTCATAAATATTTTTTTACTTGATCCATCTTATTGATCATAAATCATTTTAATGTACAACGTATAAATTAATAAATCCAATATAATGTACTTGTAAATTATAATAAAATAGGAATAAGAATATTAAAAAATTTGATTTTGTTAAAATCAGCACCATAACCATTATACCTCTAAAATACGTACCGACTTCTAAAATGTACGGGGTTTTCTTCAGAACATCTTTCAAAAAGTCAAACCAAATGATAAATTTGCAGAGAACAAACAATACATCTAGTGAACGAATTCAAAAATTCGCCTGAAATCAAAGTGATGCCATATAAAAAAAAATAAATCAGTGTGGAATTTTACAAAAATAATAGGAACATTTTCGGAGACGGGACATTTTCATGTAGTGACGTCACGAGCCCAAATAATGGATTTATTTATTAAAAAAACAAAAAAAAAAAATTACTAACATTTTCGCAATCTTAATAAAAAGATCTATCCACACGATTTTTTCCAAGTCGTTATGAATTCAATGCAAGTGGCCTATTATTTCTCATGCTGGAGGAATACAAGAAAATCTTAAATTCTTGTGAAAAAACTTTACCAATTTTGTTAACTGCTAACACAAATAATTATATTTCAAATGTATATGAAATGATGACCCAACATGCCTGACAGTCTGGCATGCACTTGATACTCACAGCGACAATGACTTACTCTCTTTATAGAACTATGTATGTTTAGTGAGTCTGTACTGCACACTAATCTTTGAAGATTTAGGTATCCATTTTTTTTATCTAATTTGTTCTTCTTTGTTCGGGAATGACGCCAGCCACCCCTGTTTAAGGTATTGTAATAAAATAGCTATTATAAAGATCGATTGCGAAAATAATTCGAATTGGCAATCAAATTATATTCAAAAGTTCAAATTTCCACAAGGCGATGGTATAAAGTGCTTAAATTTTAACAGTCTATTAGTTTTAGCTAATTGAATTATCCACGCAAAAACGAACAGTAGGTATTTACGCGAAAGCTTTTTGCATCATTTTTTCAAAATTTGTTTATGTGTTTAATTTTTTAGATAAATTATATTATTGGCGTTCCACTGTTTGGATAAATGAAAATAAATCATGTTATGAAAAGATTGATTGATTGCATTTATTTTCAGAAAAGTTTTAAGGTTCAGAACTTTTTTTTTTTTTTAAATCCTTTATTTTTCCCAATTTTACATTTTATAGTTACATATTTTAGATATAATAAAAATAATGGGAACCCACTAAGGCGCAGCCTGTGCGTGAGTAATATTATAGTTAAATATATTTTATTTTAGTACCTAGAAAAAACAAACAGTGGTATTGAAGCAAAAAAAATATATTAAAACTGGTTTAAACAGTTTGTACAAAAAGTGTGTTCAATAGTGTACAAGGTAATAATTAGTGTATAGTGTAATAACAGTTATAAGTGTAATAATAAGTGTAAAGTTTGTGAGAAACATAAACTGATGTAAAATTAAATAGAGTTTTTACATCTGTGTGGTATAGCCATATTTTTAACTCTTTTATGTAATGCTGAAGTTTAGTTGCAACTTGGATATTTTTTGGTAAAAGGTTAAAAGTGCGAGGTCCAATAAAACTACTGTGAGTTTGCATTTGTTTTGTGTTTGTTTGAGGGGTATAGAATACATTATTATTTCTAATGTTTGTTCTGTTTTCATTTTTTTCGAATTTGTTTCTGTTTTTATAGATATATTTCATAGTTTGCAGTATAAATAGTTTACGGAGACTGAATAATTTAGATTATTTGTATAAAGCATGTGTTGAAAATGTTTTAATTCTATTAAACATAACTTTGACAATATAATTTTGAGTTACTTCTTCGAACTTTGCAAAATAACTTTGTGGTATCATTTTTCATATAATGAATAAAAAATCACTTTGTTTAAACCACTATTTTTAAAACAAATCAACATGTTTCGACAACAATGTTGTCTTCATCAGGATATGTTACTATAATAAATGACAAACAAGTATAGACAAATTAGAATAAATTATAACATAGACAAAATATTAAAAAGTAGAGGTGATTAATTACTTACTAATCATAAAAATAGTTATACAAAATTAAATATAAAAATTATTTAAGGAAAAAATTGCATTTAGATAATAATTTTTTTTTTTTTTAAGAATAATTAATTAAAATAATTAGTCTAAATCAAAAAATAATTATAATTAATTGTAACTATTAATAAGAAAATAAATTTAAAAGATGGCTATTTTTAAAAAATGTTTGGTTATTTATAATATTTAATTTACTATTAATGCTTTTTCTAATTTCTAAAATTTCTAAATTATCCAATTGTATGCCCGTAGTGTTAGTATGTAAAATTTTAAGACCTGTATTAATATCAAAAGAATGACTTGTTTCCAAAATATGGTTGGCAAATTCAGAATAATTATTATTATTTAAACATCTTATATGTTCCTTAACTCGAATGTTAAAATTTCTAGAAGTTTTTCCAATATAAAAAAAGTTACAATCATTACAAATTAATTTATAAACCCCAGATTTGTTTAAAAAATCACATTTATCCTTATTATTTAATATATAATTTTTTAATTTGTTATTTGTATAAAAAGCTGGTTGTACATTATTTGGCATAATAGACAATTAAATATATTTTTAAATTTCATTAATAAACTCAACAAAAAAATTAAATTTACCCTAGAAATTGGAAATAATTGCAGCTTAAATTTTTTGGATTTAAATATTTCTATCATTAAAAATAAATTCGAATTTAACATTTTTCGTAAAGATACATATACAGATATTATTATACATGAAACATCTAATCATCCATATTCACAAAAATTAGCAGCTTTTCATACCTTGCTAAGTAGATTAATTAATGTTCCCTTATCTTTGAGTAATTTTAAAACAGAATTAAATACTATTAAACAAATTGCAATTAATAACGGTTATAATTCAAAATTAATAGACAATATGTTAAACAAAAAATATAAGAAAAAGTTTTTTAGATCTTTTGTTTATCCACAAGTTTTTGAAAATGATAATAATTGGAGAAAAATTTTATTTTTAAATAATAACATTTCAAATTTAATAATTAAAAACATGCCAAATAATGTACAACCAGCTTTTTATACAAATAACAAATTTAAAAATTATATATTAAATAATAAGGATAAATGTGATTTTTTAAACAAATCTGGGGTTTATAAATTAATTTGTAATGATTGTAACTTTTTTTATATTGGAAAAACTTCTAGAAATTTTAACATTCGAGTTAAGGAACATATAAGATGTTTAAATAATAATAATTATTCTGAATTTGCCAACCATATTTTGGAAACAAGTCATTCTTTTGATATTAATACAGGTCTTAAAATTTTACATACTAACACTACGGGCATACAATTGGATAATTTAGAAATTTTAGAAATTAGAAAAAGCATTAATAGTAAATTAAATATTATAAATAACCAAACATTTTTTAAAAATAGCCATCTTTTAAATTTATTTTCTTATTAATAGTTACAATTAATTATAATTATTTTTTGATTTAGACTAATTATTTTAATTAATTATTCTTAAAAAAAAAAAAAATTATTATCTAAATGCAATTTTTTCCTTAAATAATTTTTATATTTAATTTTGTATAACTATTTTTATGATTAGTAAGTAATTAATCACCTCTACTTTTTAATATTTTGTCTATGTTATAATTTATTCTAATTTGTCTATACTTGTTTGTCATTTATTATAGTAACATATCCTGATGAAGACAACATTGTTGTCGAAACATGTTGATTTGTTTTAAAAATAGTGGTTTAAACAAAGTGATTTTTTATTCATTATATAATTTTGAGTTGTTTGCAAAGGTTTTATAAAAACATCAAGCGCACCACCCCATCCTATTATTCCGTACATGAGTGAAGATTGCACCAAAGAAAAATAAATCATTTTCAATTTGTCAATATTCAGCACTTCTTTAAGTCTGTAAAATATGTACGTAAGATATCTTAATTTAGAAACGGTATTATTAATTTGTGATTGCCAATTTAAATTTGTATCAATATATATACCCAAGTATTTGATCTTATCAACTTTTCCTAGTTCAAAGCAAGATGAGCATGTTAGTTGATTACAGTTAGCAATATGTATTCTAATT
The DNA here is from genome assembly GCA_917880885.1 of Limnephilus marmoratus. Lineage (NCBI taxonomy): Eukaryota > Metazoa > Arthropoda > Insecta > Trichoptera > Limnephilidae > Limnephilus > Limnephilus marmoratus. Next base: position 16,774,959 of record OU862933.1, read on the forward strand.
TTAAGGTTATTGGGTGGTTTGTTTTTACTGTTTTTATAAAATGGTAGGTAAAATGTTTTATTGTAGTTTAGGAAGAGTTTATTACTATTTAGCCAGGATGTGACATGTGCCAAACATTTTGATGCATTTAAGAAAGTTTCAAGCCATGATTTTCCATTTTAACTCTCCTTATACTTTTGATCATTTTTGTGAATGAATTAATAATATTTTTATGAGCTGTTCTTCCTTTTTTGGAGTGTCATCAAATGATGTGAAATGAATGAGTTCGGCTTTTTCGGCATGTAGAATGCCCGTACATGAATTTTGTAGAAATATAATAATGGTAGTCTTAATTGAATATTCTTTAAGTATATGACTAACCAAAACCAGGAAACAGTTTGTTATGTCAGAAGATTGTTAAGGTGGTTAACCACGAACAGCTATTCTTTTATTATTTTTTTAATTACAATTTCATGGGGTGAGGTTTGTCTAGGTCCTGGAGGCGGATGACCAGGATACATTGAACCCCGAATTCCTACCCACTCCTTAAACCCTTTTTCTTCCCAGAACTCTCCTCTCCTTCATTTCCTTAAAAACCCTCCACACAGCATCCCCAAAGATGACATAGGCCCTGAGGGAAATTATTTTCCTCAGGGCTTCCTATGTGGAGCTCATGTAAAAAAAATATATAAAAATGAATATTTCCGTGTTCGTCCCGTATGCGCTCCTTTAATAATATCAACTGATTGCGATGAAACTTTGGTGATTTTTTGCGCGCACACCCGCAAAGGTTTCTATGTAAAACGGTGAGCTCTGGTGTTATGAACATTGAATTAAAAAAATCCAATAGGTGGCGCACGAGTTGTTTGAATAATGTATATATTTCATACAGTTTTGCGACATGGAGTTGTGGGGAACGAAGAAGGGGCAGAGCGATGGATTGCAAAGGAGACATATTGGCGGTAGAGGATAGCAGGGGATAAATTTATAAAATCCATGCTTTTTACATCGATATATTGAATATTATAATAAGAACTAAATTATATTGAATTTTATAATACCATCTTTCGTTCAAATTACCTTTATGAATACTCTTGTATTGTTCATTATTTGCCGACAAAAGTTTCTTTAGTAAGAAAGTTTTATAAGTTTTGACACATCAAACAAAAATAATTTGTTTTTCATTGTTGTTGTAAAACCCGAAAATACCATTAATTTAACTGCTCAATAACCTGGAACGAACACACCCACTTTCCGCAAATATAGAAGTCCTCCAAAAGTATTTTCAAAGAGGAAATAATATAACATGACCGTAGAACTTTCTCGGGACTTCATGGCCCCAGTTTATGTAAATACACTTCCACCTAACCTTTGCTTTCCTTGGATAAAAGTTCGCAACGATAATACCGTCTCGTATGATCAACCGTGACGAACCCTCGGATTCATAACTGAATGGTGGAAGATTTATTAAGTCCTTTTTTCTATGCAAAATATCCCAAGGTAAAGCAAATATATTTCTATGACTGTTTATCACAACTGATATTATATTGGTATATTTTTGACAAAGCATGATGTATGTATTATGATTTGATAGCATTTGATATAGATTAGGTATCATTTGAAAAAAGATATATTTATCCACAAAGGAGAGGCCTTTGGGTTTCCCTCGGGGCGTGTATCATAATATATTTGCGAGTGGAGTAATATATTGAGATGTTTCTATTTAAGGACGGTGTAGTTTGGTCTTCAAGCGACCAAAAATACACTTGTCTTAGATAACACGCATTTAAAAGATAAGATGAGAAAAAAATGTTCATTAAATCAAAATATCCTTTTATAATAAGGATAACATTTTTTAACTTCCACAAAGGTTTGAGGAAATCATGAACTGCTTCTGCAATGTTTTGGTTATTTTGGAATTTTTCTGGGGGTGTAAAAACCTATTATTTTAGGATATATATATATTTTTTTCACACAAGAGACCTGGAGGAAAATAATTTCCCCCCAGGGTTCACGACATCTTTGGGTGGAGGGTCTGTGTGGAGGGTCTTTATAAGAAAGGGTAGGAGAGGAATTTCTTTGAAGGAAAAAGGGAATGAAGGTTAGATAAGATTTCGGGGGTCAATGTGTCCAGCAGTGATGGACGTATGAATCCATCCTTCCACGGTTGATGGTTCGAGAGATTCCTACTGGGGAGATTTAAAGGTTTCCCTCAACCAGTCTCTCCCGGTTCAGCCCAAAACGCAGTAGATGGGCGGACGCATTCGAGGTGCAGTAGAGGTGTTGGTTATTCAACACCAGCATCTCAAATTGAACATTGATTTAAAAGGTGTGTTTGGCTGAACAGTTTTTAAGGCAGTTATTTTAATAGCACCCCAGTTTAACCAAAATTTTATTCAAGTCTCTATATGTTTTCTAGACAATTAAAAGTAGTTGTATTTGTCAACTTTTTGTACCATAGGTAGGGATGTAAAATGAAAATTGAACGTCTTTATTGAGTCAAAATATCAAAATTTTACGCTAAATATTTTGTTATGAAATATATATTTTAATAGCTTTTAATAGATTTTAATACGTTTATAAGTGTAAAATCAAAAACGCATTTTATTTTATTTTTAACCATAGGTAAAAAATGAAAATTGCTAACTTACAATTATATTAAAAATTAAATTACAAATCCACATTCTTCCAGTCTGTCAAATAAGAGTAGAAAACATAGGAGGGCGCCACTGTCGTTCAAATGGCAATACTAAAAATATAATCATGGTGTTAATCCAAAGCTGTGTAACGTACATTTTAATTAAAAAGGCATAAAAGTGAAAAAAAAAATTTTTCATTCCTCTGATCTCAAATTAGAATTGTATACAAGTGTATTATTATTATATCTTTACAATTTTATGTTACCACAATGAAGAATAACGAAATTGTAATAAAATATAAAGCACACTTTAGAAATTGCTCACATTTATTTAATATTAGCTTAAGTACCTACTTGCATTGTCCAGGCTTTAGATCATGTCTCTAATTTTAGATCTGAATATATATAACTCATTCAGATCTAAAAGTAGTGTAACTAAACACACCATTAATTATTCTTCCTTTCTACCTACTGTTAAATTCAAATTTGTGTTAAATTAAATGAAATCATTTTGTAGAACAAAATGTAATAAAATTTATGTCATTAAGTAGGTGGGTACCTTAACAATGGTGCTTCCTCAATTTTTTTTTTTTGAACAAACAATGTATTTTTAAACGTGTATACCGTGTTCTGCAATTTTAGTGTGATTGTACTTTAAAATAATATTTGACAAGTAAATTGGTGTTGCCAGCCTACAAATTTTGTAGTTTAATTTTTTATATTTTCTGCTCTTATTTGACAGACTCTATATCTGTTCAATCGGGGTTGCTATAATAGATTTTATGTTTGCTACATCCTCTTTTAACCGCCTGCAGAGATAAGTTCGTCACGCTGTGCAGTTGTTTGTATCTCTTAGTGTGAAATCTTAGGATAATTATTTTCACCAAAACTGCATCTAATGTTAGTTTCTTGGCATTGCTTCAAGTAATTAATCGTGTTCTTCACCGTTTCTGTTCCTGTGAATAATGTCAATTGCATTACCCAGACATGGCGTATGAATTATTATTTAATTTCCACACTAAGGTAATAATAATATTATTAGAACATATTATTATTAACATCTCTTGGACTTATTTGCTTTCTAAACATCATGACTGGTACATGACGCAGAATATTGAAGGGAGACAATAATCTAAGAGACATCCCTTGGAAAAAAAATTTCATCATAGACAATTAATTTGATGCTGCTTAAAAAGCATCACTTCGGCTATGGCTTACAATATAATTTTATTAAATACCTATACTGATTTTGGTTGTGACTCCGGTTTAAAAAAAACCCTAAAATTTTAACACTTTAATTTTAGTTATTTCGACGGCCCCCGTGGTCGAGGGACAAGGCTCTCGTCTGGCGGCCCCGAGATCGCGGGCTCAAATCCCGGCGTGCGCGAGACATCTTTATTTGACAAATTTAACCATTTAAAATAACGTAAGGTATTTTTACGCACGTTCCAGAGTGTAAGATACCTTCTGTTTCGCCCTGGTATAAGACCATCATTCAGAATTGAGACGTTGCTTGAAATGGCTTTAGCCGTGTTTGGAGATCAGATCTGAATAGCCAGGTACTTCCCCACCTCCTTTTTCCCCGTCTCCTTCTTAAAAAAAGATTTTAAAAAAATCAGTGCAATTCACACGCAGTAGAAGTGAAACCTTCATAAAACTAAAACAGGCAAGAATGAAGATGCTAAGAAGCACCGCACAAAGAGGAGACCGATAAGGTACGAAGCACCGTACAAAGAGGAGACCAATTATACTATCTTATTCTCTCGCAAGCTATTTAAATCCAATAGATGTAAGTGTTGGTCTCTTTTTAGTGTCGCTATTTTTCGTTTCATCGAGTTTCAAATCACAACGGTGCTAAAAAAGATTTCACTTTAAAAAAAACGGAAACGCCAACAAAACACTTCTATGGATTAATTACTTCACTGGTTCATACTAAATGTTGAAATTTTGTTTTCTTTCGTTCGAATTTGACAAATTATATCCTACATTAATATTTTGAATCAAAAGTCAATCAACCTGTTTGTTTATACACTTTCAGCGTCTTAAAGCCAGAGATATAAATAAACTGTCTGGAGTTTATGGAAAGAGATAAGTATCGGATTTCATTCAATTGAACACGACTTTTGTCATGTAAGTAAATAACTTTAGAAACGCGAACCAGCGAATCCATTCCGCGAAATTCCAAGTATTTCAAACACAGTGTTAACTTACAATAAAGTTGTAGTTTTGACTTACCTGTTGGTGAAAAGTTTACCCGATAAGAGAAATAATAAATTTCAAATAATTCTGAGGATTCATATCTTTCTCCTAGTTGTTCTTATTCGCCAAAAATCGCGGAATTTTTTTCACTTGCAAAGGTGAAACTGAGACACTTTGTTTCTAATAATTAAAAAAATTACAATTTTCAAAGGTGGAATGAAAATATTCGTCTTTTATAGAGTAGAGTGTCAATGTCATATTTGATGCTGTGTGGATGCTCTTTTTTAGGGAAAGGAATGAGAGAAATTTCTGGGAAAACAAACGGTATGAGAGGTGGGTAGGATTTTTTTAAGATTTTAAGATTTTCCCTCCATAGAAATCCATCTCTCCCTTTTCGGTTCAAGGTTAAGATGGTTTGGAGGGATCTAGTTTAGGTCTCCTTCAACAAGTATCTCCCTATCCGGAGAGTTTGTTTGGAGACCTAACCTAGACCTCTCCAACCGGTCTCTCTCGATCCATCGCTTGCTCTGCAGTCGGAGTGTTAGTATGTCCGTCATTCCTGGACACATTCACTCCCAGGTTCCCACCCACCTCCCACACCTTTCTCTTCCCAGAACTTCCTCTCCCTAAAATGACCTTCCACACAGCACCCTCAAAGAAGACGTAAGTCCTGAGGGATTTTTTTTCGCAAAAATCGATCGCAACTTACCGACATTTTCGATAAAACCTATATCGATCGACCATGCTAGGGGGCTCCTAGCGTGCGCGAGTAAATTTGAATTCTTCTACAGATTATTTATTAATTAAAAATTATATATCACAGTACATTTGCGGCATGTTCCAGATTGGTGGATACTGTCAATATCGCCTTGGCGTGAGATTCAGAATCGAAACGTGGCTTGAAATGGCTTTAGCCATTTTTGGTGATCAGATCTGAATATCACCTTCCTCCGCCCCATCTCCTTGCTCTCCCTGCTACCGTCGGCCTCACAGCGTATCTCAGTTGGGGGTTTAGTCGGGAGCAGTTGGGACTCTTATGCGTACATAAAAAAATTATATCACAATAATGAGGCCAAAAAAAATGTTGCTGCGCGGTAGATGAGTTGTAACAAAACAGATGTACTGTAAATCGGGAATACTGTTGATAATTTTAAATATGCAAATCAGATCAGAGCCCTTTCAACGTTTTTCTAAAGAATAAATGTTTGAAATGGGTTCAATTTCATCATATGAGTACTCGCCTCTTTCAAGACCCAAACTCCAAGCAATTCCTCTTAGGAAACGATGTTGTACGGATTCGATATGAAAAATGTGGACAGCGTAGAAAGGAGACCAAATGACACTAGCATATTCAAGGTGAGGGCGAACCAGCGAACAGTAAAGAGTTTTAAGTGTGCTCATGTGTTTGAAATCAGAGGTAATTCTCTGAATGAAGTCGAGTAATTTAAGTGATTTATTTACGATATTATTAATGTGATCACGGAAAAAAAAATTCAATCTAGAGTAACCCCAAGGTCCTTGATAGGTGTGACAGTAGATAGACAAACACAATTTAGTTTATAATCAAACTGAATAGGGTTTTTGGTTCTATAAATGGACAAAATTTTGCATTCATCAACATTAAGTTCCATGCAGTTAATTTTGCACCAATCGTTAAATGAATCAATTTTAAGTTGAAATTGTAAACAGTAAAAGTAGGATTTATTAATCTTAAAAATCTTATTATCACAGCAAATAGACAGAAACGTGTGTGAGAAAAAACTTTAGTGATATCATTAATAAAAAAGGTTAAAAAGAAGTGGGGCCAAATGGGCTCCTTGGGGAACGCCGGAAGTTACATCAATGTTAAAGGATTCAAAGTTATTCAATTAAATACCTAAAGACTAGTGATATGTCATTTTTTCATGGAAATTCTTACCTTATTTTTATTATCTTTCAAGAGAAGGCCTGAAACCTTCATCTACTGTAGGTAAATAATTGCATAAATGTACGAGTACTATGAAAAATATATCATTCCTAATAAAAAAAGAACCCACAGAAAGAAAACATGCTATGTAAATACTATTGTTTAAAATCTACATAATTTTACTGCCTTGTTGGTTTCGCCCGAGTGAAGCGGGCTTTAAAAATCCCATATTTAAAATTAAAGGGTTATTTGAGGATTGTAAAATTCAAAAGGAAATGCTTATGAATTCATCAAGCTCCAGAGTCGACTTAACGGTTCGTGTTTGTGGGGAGGCGTAATAAGTGTAAAATGCGTAATTGAATTATATAGAATTCCCTTGGGGCAACTGTAGAAGCAAATGAAATAGAAAATACAGGATGAGCTATGCGCTAGTTAATTTATGCAATGTAAATGGATAAAACATACATTTATAAAACCATCACCATAATATTTTTACACGGGCTCCCGTTTTCCTTTGTGCTAAAAATAATAAATGTCAGTAAAAGGGAGAGATTCGATTACGCTTAGTTCGCCGTTATTCCGTCAAAGTGCAGTAAAAAAAGTCGGTAAAACAATCAATCCATCCACAACCCCTGACAACGCCGGGATACGTATAAACTTGTATCATTGTTTTGAGAAAGCGAAATTGCACGGAATTATTATGCGCTGTGTAGAGCTTTTGTGATTTATAAACATTTTTTTTTCAGAGATGTCATCGATTTTAAAATACTGTTGATGTTTGCATTGTGTGCTGCAACTGCAGATAATTCACCAAACCACGTTAACATTTTAGTTAACCGGTAAATTTGTCAGAGTCCATTTGAAAATTGTTAAGCGTTGTTGAGGTGAAATTACCAACTCAACGGCACGAAAAATGTAAAATAATAATAATATTATTATCAAAGCAGAACATCTTTGTATATGGATAAACAAAAACCCTGGAATGGTCATGGTTTTTTTTGGGATGCTACGCAAGAATTCTCGGCATGCGATGATATTTTCACCCCACTAAAATTAATAACCTACTAATTTAATGACGCATTTTTTTTCAATTGTTTAATATGAGAAAAGTGTGTCGAAACTAAAAGAAGCCTGCCTTATAATTTTTTTCCCACTGGTTGACTTGTAAATTAAACATGGCTGTATTTTGGTTAGTTTATTTAACGGCAACGAAGGAAATATTATATCATAAAAGTGTAATATTGTTAGATAAAAACAGGAATGAATTGTACGCAGAGTGATGGGCGGATGTCGGGTAAAACTGAAGAGGAACTCGAACACAATGGGGAATTCAACCAATACACCTTTATTTATTTATTTATTAACAGACTTACCTCCAATTTACAACAAAGTATCACGAAATATGGAAATGAACATTGTTAGGATAAAGAATGGTAAATAAAAGCAAAGACAAACAAAGAAAATAGAAGTGTCAAGTCAAGTCAAGACTTTAAAATATCTTCAATTGTTTAAAGAGCGACAGAAATCATTTATGTTTATACCAAAAAAATCAAGGTGTTGACGTGAGTTGACCATTCTACATTTTCTGGACAGTGGCGAATTATAACCATAATTAGTCGATTGCTGATTGAGGAAGAGCAGGTCTTTATGTCTGAGTCTACAAGAAGGTATATTGAATGTTATGAGTTGTAGTAATGTAGGTGAATCGATTAAACAGTTAATAATTTTGAAGAAACAAATGAGATCAGCTTTTTTCTGGCATTGAAGTTGACATTGTCCCGATGAAGAGTAATTGAAACATGTTGACGTTATTAATTATATAGTGGTATAAACAAAGTTATTTGATTTTCATTATAGTAAAAATGATACCACGCTTATTTTGCTAAGTTTGAAGAAATTATTATTTAGTTTGTATTTGAAAGCAATCGGATTTTTAGATCTGTAGAAGGACATAATTTTGCACTTATCGACATGTAGTTCCAATAATTTTACATCAGTCATTGAATGAGTCAACATCTGATTGGAAAATAAGGCAGTCATGGTAATTTTTGATTATTTTAAGAATCTTATTGTCATCAGCAAAAAGCCAAAAGCGTGTGTGAGAGAAAATACTAATAATGTCGTTTATAAACAAGTTGAAAAGAAGCGGGGCTCCTTGTGGTACGCCGGATGTTACTTTAATATAATAGACTCAATGTAATTTATTTTAACTCTTTGTTTTCTATTGCTTAAATTATAATTAAAGAAGGATGGCATATACCTATAGCATATAGCTTGGCCATGAGGATTGCGTGTTTTACTTTGTCAAAAGCTTTAGAAAAGTCGGTGTATGGAACATCAACTTGTGATTTATCTTCTAGGCCATTGACTATGGTGTTGGTAAAGGAGAGTAAGTTTATAGTGGTAGATTTAGAGGATCTAAAGCCACGCTGTTCCTCAATCAGCACATTGTAAAAAATAGGTGTTATTTTCTTTGTGATTTTAAGAATATGAGATAAAATCGATATAGGTCTATAGTATTCTACGTTCGACTTATTACCCGATTTAAAAATAGGTCTTATATAGAAAACCTTTCAGGAATCCGGAAAAGTTGCAGATGAAAGGGATAAGTTGTATAATAAACAAATTGGCTTAGATACAATAAATTTATATTCTTTCAATTATATTTCAGGTATACCATCAGGACCAATGCTTGTGTTGCTGGGAAGATTTTTTAAGTTGTTGAAGACATCTACAAGTGTGATTTCGCAATTATTAAGGTCAATAGTATTAGCATATTTAAGTGCAGGTATGGTGCCTATGTTATCAGAACCGACGGAGGAGAAATGTTTAGCAAGAAGGTTGGCAATATCGAAATCGTTGGTAGCGTGAAATTCATTAAAGAATAAATTTGAAGGGAGATCGTTATCAATACGTTTTTGTTTAACAAATTTCCAGAATTGTTTAGGGTTAAGATTTAATTTTGTCTCAGTGAGTTCAATATAAGATTTATAACACATGGCAGATTCAATTTTGGATAATTCTCTTAAATGAGAAATTTTTTGATAAAGCACTAAATTGTTAGTTAATTTGAATAACTTACGTATTTTCTTTTTTCAATAGTCATATGCTTTAGTTTCATATTGAACCAAATCGGAAATTTAGGCCGGGAATAAGTTCCCCTTGAAACGAACAAGTCTATAGCATGAGTTATACATTCATTGAATTTAAATACAGCATCGTTAATATTGGTGTTTGATAACATATGTAGATGTCAAATTGGGCAAGATAATTGTTCATGCCAGTATAGTCACCATTGTTAAATTTGTAGTGGTATGTAACTGTTGATTTCTGAGTATCATTGTTGAAAGGATTAGTGAAGTTAATATCGAGTGGTGGATGATATTTATCTATTGGTAATATTGAGTCAGTAGCTTCACATACACAAACGCTAGGCATATTGGTAAATATCAGATCAAGACAGTAACCTACACAGTTATCGATCGAGTTTAATTGGAACATATTCAAGTAGGCATAGAAATTTACTATTATAAAAGCTTGAAGGGAAACATTATTGGGAGTTTTCACACCCTGACTATCATTAAGCCTCACTATATGAGGTAGATTATAAACACCATACAATCAAATGAGGAATCGGCCATGAGGAGGAGGGAATGTAGGCACAACCAATGACAAGTTTCTTGGAACCAAGTTGGACACAATAAATAATTGTTCAGATACAGTATTAGATGATTCTAGAATGTGGCAAGAGTATTTTTTTTAATACATATAATTACCCCACTCCCTCTACACTTGTTAGAAGAGGAATAGTGGTCACAGCGAAAAATATTGTAGTCATGTTGTCCAAGTTCGTGGGGAGCAATATTAACTGATAGTATGTTTCAGCAAAACATAAAATATCTAAAGGATGACAGCAATTTTGAGGGTAGTTAAAGGAGCAATGGGATACTTATAAGCAGCTTAAATCTATATTTGTGCCGAAATTTACATTACAAGGCCGTGTCAATAAATACAGAAACAATCAAGATTTGGCTTTATCTATGATAAAAATCCTAGGCCGTTTTAAGCCTTAAGATTTTATGATTTTAAGGTGCGTACGGACTAAGCGTTTCTTTGTTACGCATAGTCGGAATACGCTGTCCACGAGTACATTGGATACGCGTACAGCTCCTGTACGGACCGCCGCGAACCTGAACGCGAGGTCAATCGATACATAGCGCTACGCGAACCCCTATTTCTATTTGTTGCTAATAAAGTTCTCATCTTTTTTTTAATAATTCTATTGGAATTTGCATTTCATTTGAAAATGCCTTCCTTGCATCTTCGCGTAAATCGATATTTCGATAGTCAGTTAGTGTGCTATCCCACAAAACTCGGTGAAATTCATAAATTTGAATCAATCTGACGATATTTTCATTATTAAAACTCGATGAAAACGTGTGTCTATGTCTGACGCGCGACCGAAAACCGACTCACGGGGCTCGCGTCCGAGCCAGCTCGCACGGCATGCGTTCCTTAAGAGTGTACGCGTAGCTGCAAGTATGAACATGGCATTCCAGGACACGCGTAACCGACTACGCGTATATTGGAACGCTTAGTCCTTACGCACCTTTAATACAAGCAAGCCAATACAAGCCCGGTGTACGGTTTCACCGACCCCACGGGGGACATCGGAAATATTAGACGTCTTGTATTTTTTTTTCATACATTAATTCATAAGATTTTCTGATATGTTTCTTTTATTTATTTATTTATTTGTGTACAAAAAATTTACAACATTACAGATATTTTAGCTAATTCATTGTAATAGTAGATACCATTTTCACAGTGAGAATGTAGTGCCAAAAACCTTACACTCATTGAATTCAATCAAACGTTCTGATAGTAAACGGATAGATGTTACTTTCCCTTCCTTTCTTGTGCGTGAAGGGCTATGGTTTGTTGGTATGGTTTGATCTGCGAAAAAAACACTCGTTGAACGAAATATGGTTTGGCCATAAGTTTGGATCCATAAATGTGGTGAATTTTGATTGCGGGATCCCGATACGGAATGAAGCGTACTCAGACCGAGACGGTAGTCTGGTAACGTCACACTTTAAAGTGTTGTCAGTATTGCGCAGGAATTTTTCAATGTCATCGGTTGAGGTGCTGGCGTCGAATTGCCAAGCATGAATGTACTTCAGCCTTTCGACGGCAACCAGACTGGTAGGTTCTTGAGCGATACCTTGTAGAATAGCACGTCGCTTACTCCTATGCGTCACTTTCTTCCAATCGCTGGTATTGTTGACTGGCGGCTCGGAGGTGGAGTAGGTATGCCCGGTGGTAGAATGGTTAACATAGGAGGAAGAGGTCGAGGCTTTGGGACCAATTTCGGTAGTTTGAATCCCTACCGATGGATCTGGAACAGAGGACGCCGTTGAAGCAGATGCTATAGCAGGTTGAGGATCTACTTCCGATTTGCCCTTTTTTGTAGCGGGAGAGGGTCTACTTCCGATTCGCCCTTTTTTGTAGCAGATCTCGTGGTAATCTTACGAACGTTGGGGAACATTGGTTTTGTGTGTTGCTCCTTAGTAAATTCATTAATAAAAATAATTATTGTAAACAGAATTTCATATTAATTTTCTGAGCTACAGAGTTTCTACCTTAGGTATACGGTTTTGGACAGGTCTCCCTTAATATCAAAAAACTTTTTTGGTACTGTTACTGGTACAACTACAGTTCCATGACTTCTGGGAATTGAATGAATCAGTTCATTTCGTCAAAGTATCCAATTTATTTTCAAATTTATTTTGTAAAAAATATCTAATGGAAATTTTATCGAAATAAGCGATATAAAAACAGATCCACTTATCGCAGGCCATCAACCTTTCGGCTTTTCGGATAATAAGAGCAACTGCGATAAACTCGTCAATCAATCAACAAAATATTCTCCGTTGAAAGAACAGCTCTTAAATCAATATTGATTACGATCGAGTGTTGAGTCAATAGTTTGTGAAGTTGCGACATGACTTGAGAAAAATAGAGTTATTTTTCAAGTGAGTATTTATTTCATGCCTTTGTCTTGGTAAACTTGAGGTATTACCTTTGTTAGCATGGTGAATTGATGATACTGACAAATTGAATTAATAAACTCGGCATGAAAGGTAACACTTAAATATTTTGTTTTCACCAGTCTAGATTTGTTGAAAGAAATCGCACAAGCCAATAGGGCTAATTATGTAGGTACGAGTGTTAAAAAGTATTAAATAAGTAATGGTGGACTAATATGGTGGATAATATGGTAAACTTGGCCACCCCGACAAATCGGGAATCGCCGAGAACTTAATCGAAACCGGTCATTACTTTGGATTTGTCCCTGAGGTCCTAGGAAGACCCAAAACTCATAGAGCACGCCTGATTACGGAGGCAATTGAAATTCACAAAAATCCTATAAATATTAATAGAGACGACGGAGCTAAGTTTAATAGTTCTTGGTATCCGGTAATTGACGGTTACATCAAGGCTAAACGCAAAAAAACATGTTGAAGTATATTGTAGCGCCAGCTCGTAGAGGAGTGGAGCTGGCGACACGGTATCGCTCCTAAGTAGATTAGTACAAACATCACCCTTAACTATTACACATCTGCCCTGATGATGGACACTGCAACGCTATCCAAAACGTTGGCTAAAGAAGGAGGTAGCGTAACACGGCATAATACCCCAAAAACTAATAACAAAAATTAAATAAGTACATTAAAAAATCTTTTTCAAGCACAAAAGGATTTAATGCCAATGCTTAATGCGAATATTAATTTGAAAGTAGTTATGCAGAAACCTGCAATTCCATAACTCCGTAAAAATATAAGTTATTGTTGTCATTCAACGGAGTAAGGTAAATTCTGTATTTAATGTTCTACTAAAACCAGCCAGGTCAATTGATACAAAAATTCATAGTAATCAGTAATCACCTTCCGAAATATTTTTTGATCGTGAAAAAACCTCTTTAAAATGTACAGAAAGCGCCAATGGCACTCGAACACTTTTAATATGGCTATTTCTCGAAAATGAAATGATATCCCTGAGACTTATGTGTGGTGAAATCATATATGATCGTGTGAGAAATGTAGATATCCGCAAAGAATGTAAGGCTGTTGTAAACATAATAAGTAAAATTAAGAAAGGGACCCTCAGATGGTTTGGGCATCCAGAGCGAATGAACGAAGAAAGTAGTGTGAGAAGAATATATGACGCAAATGTGAATAGTAGAAGGAGTCGGGGGCATCTGAGGAAGATATGGCACAATCAAGTGAATCATATACTTGAGTCGGGCCATGTCGAAAGCCAGAATAATAGAAGAATATGTATGAATGTGAGTGAGGCAAAGAGTATGTGCCAAGACCGAGTTGTTTGGCGGTCTGTCCTCTCGGCCTACCCCTGTTTCATTTCATTTCATTCATTTCTTTCAGGATTTCTTACTTTTATAACTTTTTATATTTTATAACATTAAATATTTATTAATTTTTATAATTTATATTTAAAACTTTGTACCTTTCAAAGATATCTTATATTTCTAAAATTAATGAATACCTTAGAAATCACAAGTACCTACCTACTTGTAAAATTTATTATATTGGTTCACATCGTTGACATCAAGTTGACATAATCCATGATACCTACCTATTAATTATTTTTACTTTTTATAATTTTTTGTTCTTGCTCCTAAAAGGATTTCTTACTTCTATAACTTTTTGTATTTTATAACTTTTTATATTTATTAATTTTTATAATTTACATATAAAACTTTGTACCCTTTAAGGATATCTTATATTTCTATATTTTTCTTTTACTATAATATTTTTAACTTTTAACTTTAGTTTTTACTGTTTTCTTAAAACTTTATTCTTTGTACTCTTTACTTTATATTTTATATTTTATACCTACTATACTTTATATATACATGTATGTTAATGGCACTTGTTGTGCCGTGTATTTCAAAATAAATAAATAAATAAATTTTCAAATTTACAAAAAAGGAGCGTATCGTAATAATCATAGAAATAATACTATTCCATTTCTTGAAAAATAGTGAAAATGGTCTTTTCCTAATCATTGAATTAATTTTCATCATATTTTAATATTGTTTTTAAATCCTACCAACTATTATTTTCAATTACGATGTTCCTTTTTATATCATTCCGATAAATATATTTAAATAATTAATTAATTTAAAACCTTTACGGCAAGTACACAGATGATAGTGGAAACGACTAACAATTTTATTATTTCCCATGTCGTTCTGACGTCGTCAACCGCTTTAAACGAATGAAAACGAACTGCTGTAAACAGTTTATTATGCACAAAATAAATTAAATACTTTATTGCACCCGCGTTTCATGTTTCGCAGTAAAAACACAGTCGACAATAACAAGGGAATATTTTAACATTGTTGTTGGTTTTTTGCAACGTTTCAGTTTATTTTATTTTAAAGTAATAATTTGATTTCAATTTTAATCCATTTAGTATGAAGAAAAACAAAAATTGATAAATATTTAAAAAAAAAAACTATAAAATATTCATGTCCAGGAAGGGGTTGCACGTGATAATTTTGGAACAGTCGGTCTGAGAAGGAAGTAATTAGCAAAATGGAGAATTTTATGTGCTAACTTACTAACTAACCATCACGCCATATCAAGCATAGGTAGGCAGAGGGGACCAACTGCCAAACAACTCGGTATTGCCGTACATCTTTGCCTCATCCTCATTCGTATATTTGACGAAAACCTACGCTGGAATGACCACATTAACTTAATTACATCCAAGCTTAAAAAAACATGTATCTCTTAAATAATATAAAAAACATCTTCCCACGCACAATACTAAGATCTATTTACTTTGCTCTTTCCCAATCTTTAATCATGTATATGTATGGTCTTCTGTCTTGGGGAAGTGCAGGAAATATTTCTCTAGATCCACTAGAAAAAGCACAAAAGGCAACAATCAAACTAATTCTACAAGTAGCATATGATACAGACTCTGAAAAAATTTACAAGATTACGCTAAATCGTCTACCTCTCCAAATTCAAACTACATATCCCTTTACTTTCGCAGTCCTCAATAACAAGCCGGTCTTCAACAAACCTAACACTCAACATCCCGCTAAAGCACACGACCCACGGACAAAGATCCTTTAACTACTATTCCATCAAACTATATAACTGTATGCCACCTTCTTTTAAACAACCTGATGATTATTCACCAACGAATAAACTAAAAAAACAAATCAACTGGATAAAAACTAAAGGAACACATTTTTTGCGAAACCTATTTTCTCCAAACCAATCATAAAAATTAACTTGGTATTTAAATTATACCACTAGATCTACAAAATAGATTAATATTGCATAACTATTTTTAAAATATTGGCACTAATATCATCTAGTTTTGTTTTTTTTTCTTTAATTCTCTTTTCGTCTCAACTGCTCTCTAAGTTCACTCCGTGTATATTCTTTTTTTTTTCTTTTTACTATAATGTATTATCCATTGCGACTTTAGTACATTATGATGCTCAACTTACCTCAACTTACTACAGAGTCTGTATAATATTATGATGACTATCTCAACACAACTACCTACACCTACTATATGTACAATACTGCCACCATGGGTGGTACTACGGAGTCCTCCTTGAGAGTCTCAAGGGGGATACTGTGCTATCACTTATGATGGCATAATAATACATGCGTACACTCAGCACGGGTTCTCCCAGGAGGTGTTCACAATCCATAACCACATTCGTTTTAACCAATTACATACAGTTACCGATCATACTCGTATTTCACTCTACTACCTACTATGTTTCATATTAAGAATATTTTTTGTATAACTTCCACCAAATGTCATTGTCGTTGCATTTATTAACTGAATGTAAGTTATTGTATTTATTAACTGTATGTAAGAGCATAGAAATGATAAATAAATAAAAAAAATAAAAATAAAAATACCGCAATAAATAAAATAAATACGAGATAAATAATAATATATAAATAACTATATATAAATAAATAATAAATAACTATATATAAATCTCTACTGGAGTCGGTGAATTATATTCCCATTTGGTCTCTAGTAGGTTGACATGTTGTTCTTGTATTTATAATACTTATATAGTGCAATTGCATAGCGTGGGTTGACTAGATGATCATTTGGGGAAGTGTGTGAAAGGGTTTAGTTTTTCCTTCTTTTTTTCCTTTTTTTTTTGGGGAAAATTTAACCCGGACATTTAAATCTGGTGCATAAAATAATATAATTTAATATAATATAATATAATATTATAATTTTTTAAATATTTATATTGAGGGATCAGTAGGATTTATAGGTTCAATTAGAAATGCCACAGAGCCGAACCCTCTGATATGAAAATATCTGGAGTCGGTGAATTATATTCCCATTTGGTCTCTAGTAGGTTGACATGTTGTTCTTGTATTATTTTGTATTTATAATACTTATATAGTGCAATTGCATAGCGTGGGTTGACTAGATGACCATTTGGGGAAGTGTGTGAAAGGGTTTAGTTTTTCCTGTGGGGAAAATTTAACCCGGACATTTAAATCTGGTGCATAAAAGATTATACTTTTAACAATAATTGTGAACCAAGATGGTTCAAGTCGTTCTCATCAAGTCACAAGTGAAAAATTCTTTAGCACCGTTGTGATTTGAAACTCAGAGAAACAAAAATAGCGACACTAAAAAAAGACAAACGCATACATATATAGGATATTGCTGCGAGAGAATGAGATAGTATATTACCCATGGTCGTTTCCAACAGCATTTATCTCAGGAATGCTGGGTATCTGAAGCCTTAGTTCCAGAAGAGATGCCGCGTTACCGCTGATGGCTTATAAGCTTCTAAATGGTTTTATATCGGTACCAGATATTCTGGCTGGAATAGGATTCTATATCCCGGATAATTTCACGCGAGGTCGCCAACACAGGCTTTTGATTCTTCCCACATGCAGAACTAACTTACCAATGGTGATGCCACTGGGAAGGCTCACCAGGTTAATTAACTGCCTCGTAGGAAATTTGGATATTTTCCACTACAAACTTTCAGCAAATGCATACAAAGTTATAAATGGTTATGAAAAAAATAGTACTTAAATAGTCTACTCAAGAGGGATAAGAAGCTAAGTAATCAGCAAAATTCTTAAAATTGTCGTAAAAACGCTAGACTTTGAGACTAGATATTGTAAAAATGATGCATTGTAATAATTTAAGTTTGGTTTTCACGAAAATGGATAATAATTAAGTTATCTGTCGCAGAGATAGTAAAAAGTTATTGTCATACATTTATTATAGCATAAAAAAAGAAATTACTCTGAGTGTATTGAAACGGTAAGATATTAAATTACATTACGTTGTGGAATCGCTTTCATGTGAACTGAAATGAGGTTGAAGGTTTTTCAACCCAATATAAGTTTTTAAAACCTGTCAATAAGGAACTAAATGTGAAAAAATATTATGGCTTTAAAAACTATGTTCATGTACACAAATAAATGCTGATTCTGAATATGTAAGTTTTATTAAATAATATACATTTTTTAAAATGTTTAAAAAGTCCACTTTAAATCGTGTCATTAAAACACACTGTCAAGTTGGTGGTACTGAATTTTTAGTACTGACGTCACTGCTCTCCATAATTTTCCGGTCACCTGGTGATAGCATATTATTGAAGTTGTATTGAAATGTATGACGAAAGACATTCGACATGTCATGTTATATTTACATACTGTATATAGAGATTTAGATATATTATAATAGTTGTTTTGTTTATTAAAACATTATTTAGGCCAAAATAATTCAGTATCAAAAATCTCTATTAGTTTATCTCTATTATTTAAAATATTCAAAAACTTTCTTCTTCTTGTTGTGCCTTGTCCGTTCAACGGACTTGGCTATCATGTTGGCTATGCGGACTTTGTTTACTGCGGCCCGGAACAGCTCCACGTTAGACTGGCCAAACCACTGTCTCAGGTTTTTCAGCCATGAGGTTCTCCTTCTTCCAGGGCCCCGTCTTCCGGCAATCTTTCCCTGCATTATGAGATGCAGGATCTCATACTTTTCTGGATGTCTCATCACGTGTCCAAGATATTGAAGTTTTCGGATTTTTATGGTTTTAATTACTTCCTTTTCTTTATTCATCCGAACCATAACATCTTCATTTGTGACCCTGTCCATCCAGCTTATTTTAAGTATTCTTCTGTAGATCCGCATCTCGAATGCCTCAAGTCGCCTAATTAATTCTTCAGTAAGCGTCCATGCTTCCATTCCATAAAATAATATTGAAAATACGTAGCATGTTGAGATCATGACTGCAGAACATTTTTTTCATGCGGGTAAAGGTTGCACGAGCTTGCTCAATGCGGCATTTGATTTCAACTGAAGGATCCCATCTATCATTTACACTGCAGCCCAAGTATACAATACTTTGTACCTTCTCCAGTTTTGTTCCAGCAATATAAAGATTTTCATCCAATGCGTTATTTTTGCTTATGAGCATGTATTTTGTTTTATTTGTATTCAGTTCTACCCCAAAATTCTCACAAGTCTTCACTACTTGATTCAGCAAAAGTTGTAACTCCTCAATGTTACTTGTTAGAAGTACCGTATCATCTGCATAACGCAGGTTGTTTAGAATCTTCCCATTTATAACAAGTCCTTGAGTAGCTTCTTGCAGAGCTTCATTGAATATTTCTTCTGAATATAAGTTGAACAGCATAGGTGAAAGAATACAACCCTGTCGCACGCCTCTCTTTATTTCTACTTCGTCTGTTAGACATTGCTCTACTCTTACTGCTCCTTTCTGGTTCCAATAAAGATTACCTATTATCCTTATATCTTTATCGTCTATTCCGGAGGTTTTCAGAATTTGAATCATTTTGTCGTGTCTAACTCATCAAATGCTTTAAGAAGCATGCATGTACATTTGTATTCACATCTCTACATCTTTGGATTAGTACTTGAATACTAAATAACGCTTCTCAAGTACCCAACCCATTTCGAAAGCCAAATTGTGTGACACCTATCTTTTCTTCCACTTTGCGATATATGCGTACATGTATAATTCGCAAAAATATCTTTAATAAGTGGCTCATTAAACTAATTGTCCGGTGGTCACTACATTTTCTTGCTTTTGCTTTCTTTGGGAGAGTAAAAAAAGTGGATCGAAGCCAATCTAGTGGGATAATTCCTGTATTATATATGGAGTTAAAGAGACTGGTCAATACTAGGATGCCTTTATTTCCTATGAGTTTAAGGATTTCAGCCTGTATTCCATCTGGGCCCGCTGCTTTCCCAGTTTTAGAGAGACGAATTGCATGTTCTACCTCATTTGTTGTGATTGGTGGGCCTGTTGTAATATTTCCCATATCATATTATCATTGAAGAGTTCTGAGATGTAGTTTTTCCATCTTTTTAGTTTTTCGTTAATATCGGTTAGAAGTTTTCCATCTCGATCCTCCAGTTGCCCTATATCGGTTTTACGATTTAGTCCAGTCAATTCTTTGATTTTCTTGTGTACTTGGAAAATATCATGTTCATCATTGTGGGTTTCAATTATAGCACACTGTTGAATATGCCAATCAGCTTTTGCTTGCCTAATTTTACTCCGAATTTCTGTGTGGATTATTTTGTATTCTTCCACGTTTCGATTTTTGTATTTTTTTCTAACTTCCATGAGGATTAGTATTTCGTCTGTCATCCATTTCTGTTTCTTTTGCGGCGTCTCTTCTTTGAATTTTTCCTTTGCAATCTCTGTGATGATTTTCTTTGATTCATTGCAGATGTATTCAATATTTTAAAATATTTTATTCTCTGTTGTATAGTTGAGTCTGGAGGTCGGCGAATTGTTTTTCCAATATTTGTTTTGCTTCTGTACACAGACCATTATCTTTCAGCTTGTTTTTATCTAATTTCGAAGCCCGTTCTTTTTTATCAATTTTCTTAAAACGCAACCTAAATTCAGCCAGGAGTAAATTATGATCTGATGGTACATCAAGCACCCAGGTATGTTTTTACAGACTTAATCGAGTTCTTGTATCTTTTGTTGATGATAATACAGTCAATTTGATTTCGTACAATTTGATGGACTGAGTCTGCTGTCAAAAACTTTAAACTGTACAAAAAATTGTAATGCTACTCGCAACCCTCCAACTCTGAACTCTAAAATGGCGGACGTTGAACAGTTGATTCGGCGCTGTATGCTGTATCTTGTCAGTTGCGTACAATTGTGCAGGCTGTGCTTCGGTTTCCATAATAATAATTTCAAACTATTTTTACACCACTCTCCCGTAATAATTTTGAAAAATATAATAAATAAATATAATAAAATAAATAAATAATTCCACCTAAATAATGATTTTACATATTGAATAGTTTCTTTCATACAAAATGACAACACCTGTTGAAAATAAATAAAACTTTTGGAGAGTGATGACGTCAAACGATTCACCATACATATGGTGATCTTCGGGTGATCTTGAAAAATTAAAACTTTGACAATTTTTTTAACCATTAAAACTTACTTGAAAAATAAAAATAAATAAGCACGTATTTAAGTTAGAAATTCATTAAAAAATAAAAATTGGACTGGAGTTCCTTATTAATTAATGTATGAAATTATTCATTGAACAATAGAGGTTTTTTAGAATTTTCCTTGTGTTTTGGAGAATATAGAAAGCATATACTAATATTGTTGCGATTTTAGAAATGCGATAGGAAAGCTCAAAAATGAAGTTTTAAAGTATATTTCTTCAAGTAAATCATTTTCTCGATTGCTTGCGGCTGAAGTAAAAACTACATTATTTTTTAAACGGTTTTGTTTGGCGGTTAAAGCAACTGTAACGATTTTTCATAATTAGCTTCAGAAAATCAAATTAAGGGCGGAAAAGTTGTAGAAACTAGGGAGGAACCGGCGAACTATTAGTAGTAGATATTATTAGAAAACTTTACAAACATTATTTTATGACAAATCTAGCGTTGAATGATGTTGATTTAATTCGCTTCATTACAGAGCTTTTGCGTTGTGCCAAAATACCTCAACTTAATAAAATATATAATATTATTATTATTTCCGCCGAACAGAATAAAACCATAAGTCAAGTGTATGCTGCCATTGTCGCGCGGCTACCATTCGCCCTGATCACTGAATTCATAATTCCTAGACATGCGATTATAACGATTAGAAAGAAAAAAGTTGTGGACAACTTTCATAAAACCAACACCCCTTCGCTCCAGAAAGGCTCATAAAATTGATCATCTGTTCAAGAAAGAATATCTGTTTAGAACATTTTTGAAGAATAGAAGAAGAGAACTCAGTGTGTGAAATTCATACGCAGTAGAAGTGAAACCTTCTGAAAACTAAAGTACTTGAGAGTGGGGAGACCGTTAGGTCACAAAGCACCGCACAAATTGGAGACCGATTATTTATTTATTTATTTGCAAAAACAGCATAAAACTAATACATTGCAAAAGCAGTTAGAAAAGATATATAATAAATACAATTAAAGTAAAACATTTAATTAAAACATAAGTGCTATTTCACGCTTTAAATCGTTGTGGAAAATATCCACATTTCCTGCGAGGCAGTTAATTAACCTAGTGAGTAGGGGCATCACCATTGGTAAGTTAGTTCTGCTTCTGGGAAGAATCAAAAGCTTGTGTTGGCGACCTTGCGTGAAATTATCCGGGACATAAATCCTATAGATGTATGCGTTTGTCTCTTTTTAGTGTCGCTATTTTCGTTTCTTTGAGTTTCAAATCACAACGGTTCTAAAGGATTTTTCACTTGTGACTTGATGAGAGCGACTTGAACCATCTAAGTCACTGAACAATTCTTAAAATATAATCTACTCGTATACCGATTTGAAAGAAACGATTTTCAACAATTATATATTACAACCTTTCGACTCCTTTCCTTCGGACAAGCTGATAAAATTAATAATTTGATAATGGTAGATTTTTAAAATTTGAAAATGTTCGATCTATTTGACCGGAATCAGGGAAAAATAAAATAATTTCTGGCAGTGTGCCTGTACACGCTTATAACTCGTCAATCAAATACCACTTTGGGCACACGGACATGCTCACAACATACTTTTATCAGTATACTTCTTCAGTGACCCTGACGGTGCGCATTTCCAAGCGTGTCGGTCATGCGTGTATTAGCCACACGCCCGAAATTCATTTGGAATATTCTCTATGCAAATTTCAGCAACGCCGGAGGGTTGAAAAAATAAGGGAAATGAATTTTTCCCCCGAAATTAATAATAATATAATGCGAGTAGAGAAACGTGGAACCTGAAACGAAGTGACATGAATTGATGGGCCCGCGCGGAAAGCAGGCCTGAATTATTTATTTGGGGATAACTTTCCGAATAAGATGAGCAGGATAAATAAATAATTTGTGGAACGCTTGCACTTTTATGAAGAGTGTATTTTCACGCGGAAATTTAATATTTTTGGTAATGTAAATAAGACAAACCTAACTATTGTTAGCACCTCGGCAAATTAACGGATAGATAATAATATTCTCATGATCCAAAAATCATAATTTAGACGTTAAAGAGTTTGAAATAGGTCAGAGATTTCAAATTTCAAAGAGACAAGCTTACTTTATTGTAATTTTATGGTTAATTTTTTCGTTATTTTGTATTTCCTGTATTTTTCGTATTTTGATCTAAAATCCGCGATTAGTTAAGTAATCCGAAACCCTTCTGGAAATTTGAATCTGTAAAAAATAAATATGGCGGGCTTCGAGACTACATTTCATGGAACGGACCTAATCGTTTTGACCCAATATTTAGGAAGCATTTGTCGAATATTGTAAGTCAGTTTAATGACGATCAAAGTGCTGAAATTGACTCGTATTTTCCTTGTGATTACTCACCCTCGACTCAAAATGTTGGCATTGTTTAAATAATAATGCTTTCCTAGCGGCTATTATAAAACAAGTGAAATAAATCTGTTGAACCAGATTTTATTAATTATGTATTGAAAGGATATGAAAATACGTTAATTTTACAACTAAAGTACATGTCTTCGATATATCACTTAACTGTGGAAAATTATCTTACCGATGGAAAATCTCAAAGTTTACGCCCGGGCTCTTACACAAGAGCTGTGAAAAATCCTGGGTATCTATCTAACTACAGACCTGTGGCGATTCTTTCGGCATCGGCCAAATATTAGGACTGATCACACAAAAAGTTATCTATAATAAAGTAGAAACTTTTCTCATAAAACAGCAACTCCGGTTTAGGGAGGGCAATTCGGGGCAATCTATCAACAACGAAAGGCATTCGATAAACAACGACTAACTTAATGGTATTTACGGATTATCTCAAATATTTTGAACAACAATAAACAAGTAGACGTTTCAAATAATGATTTTGCGAAAGCTTTTTGCAAAGTAGATTACCTCACATTACTAAGCAAAAAAGAAAACTTTGCTTTCGCACAGGCCGCTTTCGTTATTCCATAATTATTTATCTAACAGAAAATAAAATGCAGCTTACGGGCAGGTCGCTTCAAAACCTCACCCCACAAATTCAGGGGTCCCTGAAGGGTCTAATTTGGGACCTCTATTATTTTCAATGTCTGTATGTGACGCAGCTCTATTTATAACACTGTTGATTTTTTTATTTGCTCGAGATATTAAACTAACTAACTAACTAACCATCACGCCGTTTCCCCGCAGGGGTGGGCAGAGAGGACGGACCGCCAAACGTCCCGGTCTTGGCACACATTCCTTGCCTCGTTTACATTCATACAACGTCTCATACATTCTCTTCTATTATTCTGACTCTTGACATGGCCCGACTCAAGAATCTGATTCACTTGGTCGTGCCATGTCTTTCTTGGGCGTCCTCGACTTCTTCTACCATTCACATTTGCGGTTGTATATTCTCCTTACACTCCTTTCTTCGTTCATTCGCTCTACATGCCCAAACCATCGGAGCGTTCCTTTCTTGATCTTACTCATTACGCTTATATCAGCCTTGCATTCTTTGCGGATTTCCACATTTCTCACACGATCGTACATGGTTTTACCACACATACGCCTCAGGGATCTCATTTCTACAGCGTTCAGTCTACTTTCATCCTTCCTCTGCCAGTTCCATGCCTCACTGCCATACATCAGGGTAGGTACCAGTACTCCATTATGGACGGCTAGTTTCGCGTCTTTGGACAGTTTTTGGTTGGTGCCAACGGCGTTCAGTCCTACATTAATAGAGTTACCTGCATTCACCCTTCTTTCAATATCTCTATCAGCCTTCCCATCTCTCGTAAACATACTTCCCAAATAAGATAAGATATTCAACTAAATACCAGTATAATGACGGAGGTCCATATTCGTCAAGAAAACGATATCGACGGCATGTTAGAAAAAGCGAAATTAACTTGATTTTAACAACGGAACGTCTGACTTCTCGAAAACACATTTCAGTGGTGAATGATTCAGGAATAGGACGCGCCTGACTCGTCATTCTCAAATCGATTGTGTGTGCAACTTTGGCATGTGAAAATGCTATAAGTTTTATAATTTGCAGCGCAATGTCCTTTTTACGATAGTCATAATAATGGTTTATTTTACTTCGATTCGCAGGATTGTAGAGAACATCTAGGTAATGGGACCTGAAGATGCTCTGATCTCAAATGACGTAAAAGCGCACAAAAAAATTGTGTGATACCTTTACATGCAAGAGTTTGGGAACTAACCAATGTTGTATATCCATACGATTTTCTCGCTGGAAAGCTTGGACTAGAATGTTTAGACATTAAAAGAAAAATTGCATTGTTGTTAGCACACAAGCTGTTCAGTGTGCACATTTGCAATCCTGATTTTCAGGAAAGTTTTATACTTTATGTCCCCGATAACTTCACCAGAGCAGATAGGCAGATAGGCAGCACAGGCTTTTTATTTTTCCAAGAGGCAGGACCAAAATACCGATGATCATGTCTTTCGGGAGAATAACTACACTCTTAAACCTTTCTTCAAGAATTACTACTTTCTTCTGAGGTAAACATTTTTCTATAAACAATATCTACAGTTAAGGTTTCTTTAAAATGATTTTAATAGACATACCTAATTTTTGCATTTATCGTTAAATTTCTAAATATTACTATCATATTATTCACAATGATTTTGGTATTTTTTAACATACTGATTATTAATATATTACGCCATGGTATAACTATCGCGATATAGACGTGTGCCTGCTCTATTGTCGGTTAGTTGTACCAAACAACTTAATAAATTATGTAATAAATTATAAATCATACTGAACAAAGACAAGAATAAAAACAAAACGAAATATAGTCGTCAGGCTCGTCGGTGTAAAAGGGTTATTGATGTTTTGTATAAATAATTAATGAATTTAAAATAAAACAATAACTTTGTAGAGTATTATACTGCCCTGATGAAGCTACGGTTGTGGCAAAACTCGGTCGGCATAAAGTATAAAAAATAAAAGTGATGTTTACAAAGTTATTGTTTTATTTTAAATTAATAATGTCACATCACAAAGTATCCGCTTCATATGAACAAATAATTAATTGTTACAGTAAAAAAAGTTGTAGACAGAGTTAATCTGATGTCCAGACAGAAAATCTCTCTAAGAATCAAAGGTTATAACTATTTTTATCCAGTAGGTAGAAAATTGAAGATCTTTTGAGAAATAAATACCAAAAAAAATCCCGATCGGAAAGAAAGGGAGTTCACAAATGAAATAGTGTGGGTGGGACATGTATATTATACCTATAATATATGTGGGGTGGATACTGGATATTAATAGAAGATTTGTATTGTGCTCTTGAGGGATGAGCTCACTGATAGAATGGTCACAGAGGGATTACTATTGCCGTGCTGCAGCTTCCTTCCAAAAGGGAGCAGATTATCAAGGGTTTTATATTATTGGAAATAAGGATTTGGTGCGGCCATGGAATAAGGTTTTCAGGATATTACTGATTGCCTTTGAAAAGGGAAGGAGGATTTCGGATTTATTATTTCTGGATTTATTTATAATTATCTATATTAAAATAAGTTATTATATTTTAATGTTTTTGGTCAAAGACGATAAACCACAAGAAAAAACTTGTCATAGGTAATGAATAAGATGTCTTTTTTTAACATTGGTTCCACGCAGAAAGCCCTAAGGAAAATAATTTCCCATAGAACTTACATGATATTTGAGGATGCTGTGTGGGGGTTTTTTTTTTTAAGGAAAGGTAGGTGATAAATATCTGGGAAGGAAAAAAGCACGAAGGGTGGGTGTTATTTACTTATTTTCAAGATCGGGTATAATGGACTTTTTATATTGTAAACACTTTTGAATCTTGAGTCGTTTTACTTACAATAAGCTTTGTGAAACAATATTTGATCAACACTTTTATAAAAAACTTTAGTTGTTGCCCGGTCCCCACTTATTGTTCTAAAGAACCTTTTACCAAGACTTTGTTAATGCGAGAGAGATTGTTTTAAGAGAACCAGACTTTTTATACCAAAAAATAGAAAACAGAAGTAATCCTAGATTGTCAATAAATAATTAAGTCGATAAAGCAGATGCGAACACAAAGGTAACCTCTGGCGGCAGCGTTGAATGATAAACTGCTAATCAGTAACTAAACCAATTAAATACAATAAAAGTACATAGATGTCTCCAGTCATCGTTATTTGAAAATCTTAACAGTGGGCAGGAATCTGTTGGTCAGCATGTCTAGGAATGACGGACGTATAAATTCATCCCTCCCACTGAGGTGCAAGGCAATGAGTCGAAAGAGTCCTGTTAGAGAGAAAATATTTTTTTGAAACCTCCACCATTCTCTCCAAATCCGGCACGACCTACAATAGGTGGGCAGACGCATCCGCCGCAAAGACCTTGTCAATCCTTCCCCCTTTAACCTTGACACCCCTGCTAATAGGTCTGTGGCAAAAGTGTGGGTTATTTACAAAATGGTTCCCGAAGTAACGGAACCCAACCCACCTCCCTAATTGAAAACATCTAAGTTAAAGGAAATAGGACTATTTTCCAGCCCTGCAAAAATTGTATGTTTTTTAAAGCCTGCTTTAATTTGAGAAAGATATCCATGTTTTTTTTAACGGATTTCATCGGAAGTTGCAAAGAGTTATAAAGAGAAAAATGTTATTTTTAGAAGCGTGATCTTAGTAAAAGAGAGAAGGTTGAGGTAATTTAGCTACTCGAGGTTCAGCTTTAACAGAAAAATATACTATGATAAAATTTTGGGGAATTATTAATATTTTAATTGTACTGAATTTTGCCAAAATAAGCCTAGTCTAAAAAAAGATATTATGAAGCAAAAATTGGTTTTATTTCATTAAAGAAATCCTTGAAGTTTACACGAACGAATCCACGCCCCGATTTATTCAACCAAAACGAGTATTATAATATAATATTATGTATGTACCCAAATCACATACACGAGTTCTGTTACATAAATAATAAATTGTTTACTTTCGGAAACAGTTTTCTGCTTCAACTCTTTTCGATGAATCAAACATCTCCAATTCATAGCTATAATTAGACCAATCTCCCGTATTTGATGTGGATAAATGTTTGCTTGCAATTCATATACAAGTATCTCAAACCTATCTTGGGGATGCCTTTCCGCATTTTATATTACCGTAAATAGTAAACAGGTTGGCGGAAAACATCTTTTCCCTACTGCTGTATTAACTTTAACTTTAAATCAAGAATGTTATTAGTCTTTTCTACGTAATATCTTATCAGGCGTAAACTTTATTTACTTGTTTACAAAAAATAATCGTGATAAAAAATGAATAACTCGGAAGCAAAAACCTAAGCTAACAGGAATAATGGTTGAAAAAAGCTACATTTCCACGAACCTCGTTTTTTTTTAAAATAGTGTCATTTAAACCGAAAATGTAAAGCTGTCATCTTAATAATCATTGTTCTAAAAAATATTTGTCGCAATTCAATTAATATACGGTGGCACAAAAATACCAGTTTTTGAATCTTATTTTAATGTGTAATAAGATTCAAACCATATCGGTAGTTTTGCTCCACCTTTTATTTGTGTTTCTTTGCTCCGGCCCAGACGACCTCCGTAGTCCAGTGGGTAAGACTCTTGACTCACAATCCGGAGGTCGCGGGTTCGAATCCGGCATGCGTAAATAAATTTTATTTGATAAATTTGTGTTATTTCACAATTAATTCATTTAAAATAATATATAGTATATTTGCGGCATGTTCCAGAGTGGAATATACTATCAGTATCGCCCTGGTGTAAGACCACCATTCAGAATTGAAACGTTGCTTGAAAATGGCTTTAGCCGTGTTTGGTGACCAGATCTGAATAGCCAGGTACTTCCCAACCTTCCTCTTCCCCACCTCCTTCCCCTCCCCACTATCTTCAGCCTCACAACATACCCCAATTGGGGATGCCATAGTCTCACTGGCTCCAGACGGGAGCAGTTGAGATTCTTGTGCGGTATTCATTGTAAAAAAAATATATATATATAAAAATGATTTTTCTGTTATAAAATCCTGCTTATTGTTACTAATTTGTTTTCTAGGTTATTTTGTGCTTTTTATGTTGATTTTTTTTTAATAAAATTTTATTATCCCTTTTTTCTTATTATGTAAATATCTCAAGTGAGGAACCCAGGCTATGCAGTACACACAAATAGTATGGAAAGTGTTCAAAATAGATTTTTAAGATACATCGATTTCCGCTCTTTGATCTCATGTCAGTAATGAAGACTCTGCAAAATTCTTCAAAATACAGACGTTAACTTGTCGAAGAAACATAGCAGAATCGGTAATGTTATTTAAAATTATACATAACTTAGTCGATAGTCCTGATCTTCTTCAACGCCTATCAGCTTACTTTTAATCTCCCCCTTTGCAAGGCTAACTCCAAACATAACTCATTTATCTACAGATCCACACATTCATTTAACTTAAATTATTACCACATTGACATTTTTAACTCGACGATACGTGACATAAAACGAAATCTCACTAAGCATAACCCATACTAGGAAGTTCAATCTACCCCTCCCCTACATATTCCCGTCCTTAGACTTTTAATCCTAATCCTATATTGCTTCTCACCCCCCCCCCCCCTCACATAGTGTAATTAAAAATAAACTATTAAGTAAACGCCTCTATAATGTCACACATTATAATTTATTATTATTATTAGTGGAAAGTTCATAATTGGCATTCCTAAGGTATGTTTACATGCGATCATACGGAATATATCCGAAATTCATGCATCACGTGGAACTGCTAAAGGAGACAAATTATCAAAGCCTGGAGACCAGGCGTAATGGCGGACTCATGGTATTCGAATTAAAGTTAATAAAAAAACCTTATCGATTGTCCATATCTCCTGTCATGCTGTGGCTTATTCGCTCCTGATAAATACTGTCGAATTCGTAGCCACGCCCTATTCTACATACCGCAGGGTCGGACAGATGTCATGGCTCAACACAGCATGACAAGAGGTATGACATTGCTTAATGCCCTACCAGCGAATATAGATGGGTTTAATTTTTTTTTATTTATTTTTTTTTTATTTATTTTTTTTATTTTTTTTTTATTTAGAAGAAAAGTAAATGTTTACAATAATAATATAATAATATGTTACATTATGTTACACTTTAAGGTTTTATGGTTACCCAATTAGTAGAGAAATATTCTCGGGTCTAATTGGGGAGCTAGTCTAAGTACTTATATTTAGAACTTTACAAAAATGAAAATAAAATACTGTAAGATATTACAAAAAATTTTACAATTAGAAAAATACATATATTTATTGAAATAGAATATCAAAAAAATATTGGCAACAGATTATATCTGAAAATCATCGA
Source organism: Limnephilus marmoratus (assembly GCA_917880885.1). Taxonomy (NCBI): domain Eukaryota; kingdom Metazoa; phylum Arthropoda; class Insecta; order Trichoptera; family Limnephilidae; genus Limnephilus; species Limnephilus marmoratus. The sequence continues at coordinate 16,805,571 of OU862933.1, forward strand.
TACCAATAAGATAATCTCTTGCTTATCTGTAAAAATACAATGCGAGTTTTTTTAAACGACTTCAAAAAGGAGGTGGTTCACAATTCGCCTTTTTTTTTTTTTTTTTTTTTTTTTTTTTTTTTTATTTTTTTTTTTTTTTTTTTTTTTATGTTTGTTACGCCAGAACTTTTGACTAGGTGAACCGATATTGATGATTCTTTTTTTATTTGAAAGCTGATGCTTCCCGTGTGGTCCCATTTTAATTTGGTCCAGTTCCAACAATAGCATCCATGAGAAAACCATATAAGTCTTAAATTTGCATAAGTATGTGCGCGACAAATGGACGAATAACTCAATATCACGCCAACCGATTTCGATGATTCTTTTTTTATTGGAAAGGATGTACTTCAAGGGTAATTTAATGATAGTTTGGTTAGGTTCTGATTATCGGATCCATGACAAATTAACGAAACTCGGCCGAATCTCTTAATTTGACCTTAACGTCGCTATGGTCAAATTATGTCTGTCTCATATGAGCAGTACGTTTAGTAGGTTTACCCATATTCAGAAAAATTAGTTAGTGTACTTCAGATTCACTAAAAATCAAAAAATAAACAAAAATTTTAACAAAACAAAAAACGACTTCAAAAAATGCACTAAAAAGTAAAAAAATAATTTCGTATTCTTCTACAACTTCATAATCAACTTACTTTTTCTAATCATCAATATGTAGGTACGATTGTTATTTTTGGAGTCGGTGTCAGCAAAGGTACCCGGCCCGGCGGGTTCACTTGACAGCTCCCCGCGCCGCCGCGGCCCCGCTCTCGCCTCTCGCCTCGTCAAGTCGCTTGTGCGATACAAGCACACCTCACCTATAACTATTTATGTAGTTACAAACCTACCTTGACTGACACCGACTCCAAAAGTAACAATCGTACCTACATATTGATGATAAGAAAAAGTAAGTTGATTATGAAGTTGTAGAAGAATACGAAATTATTTTTTTACTTTTTAGTGCATTTTTTGAAGTCGTTTTTTGTTTTGTTAAAATTTTTGTTTATTTTAAATTTATGATAGTTTTTCTCACGTTTTATTGCATTGGGTAATTCGTTATATAGCTTTGGGCCTAAATATTCATAATGGTGTTGTGCAGCTGTCGTGTTGCATCTAGGTACATATACGTTCCCACATGTTCTAGGTCTTATACTTCGTATTGAGGACACTTCAAATTCTTTAAAAACTGTTAAAATAGCGCTTTTTTTAAATAGTTTTGAAACCGGTAGGACCTTAAATATCACCATACCATGTTTTAAAAAAACTATATACGTGTATTGTTAGTTGTAAGAAAATTGTACCATAATTAGACTTGAACCACAGACAGGGTTCAATAAAAAAAAATAATGTTCATTATTTTATAATTGTACTATTGTGTCATTTATGATTTGCTATCAACTTTCCAAAATATAAATAAAATTAAGTTCTCTTGTACCAACATTGGTTCATTGCATTAATGAAACGCATATTGCCAAGAACTACTATTATTATCAATTTCTACATAATAGTTTAGATTGTTACTGGACGTACTTGACATTTTTTAACCAGTGACAGAGACTGATATTATTTGGAGAAAAAATTAAATCGAAATTTTGGTCTCCGGTGACTTTTTTATAGTATTAATTTTTTTTTTCTTCAAGTCAGTGGTCACTTAGCCGATTAATTGCCCAAGCCGTCACCCGATCCAAACTTCAAATACCAAGTGATTTTTTTATGTTTTTTAGTTTAAAAAAACTTCAAAAATATCACCGGAGACATAAAAGTCATTTACATTTTTTACTTTAAATAATGTCAGGAATCACTTGTTAAAGTACCTATGTCAGGGACGTCTCTTACCCTGCTTATAGGGTGTTAAGGGACGTACTTGACTTACTTAAACTAGTGATTCCTGACATTATTTGGAGTAATAAATGTTAATGAAATTTATTTTTTATTTATTTTTTCTACAAAAACATAAAAATGGTAGGTGTTGGACAGTTGAAGACGGGGTTAGGGGTTGGTCGGTTACTCGGCTGAGTGACCAGTGACGACATGCGGAAGAATTTTTTTTTGTTGATTTTGAATAAAAAAAATTTAAAAAAAAAAAGTCATCCAAAAACGTCACCGGAGACAAAATTTCATTTGCATTTTTTACTCCAAATAATGTCAGGAATCACTAGTTTAAGTAAGTCAAGTACGTCCCTTAACATCCAGTATATTCTTCTTATTATCAATCAATTTGTGCGAAAACGAAAATCATCCTAAGTCAAAAAAAAATATTTTAAAATGTCGAATCTGTTTTCGGTTCTTAATAATAAAAAATAATAATCGAGAACCTACGAGAGTTACCTACAGTTTTTTAATAGATTTAATACGTATTATCGTGATTTATTTTTGAGGTATTATACCTCCTTCTTTAGACAAGTAGCGCAATACGGCATAACACCCCAAAAATAACACACAATAATTTTTTTTTTGGCCGTGAAAATCTCAAACGATATCAGATTTTGTATCTGCTCGAAGTGCTCAATGCAAAATATACTTTAAATTAAACGTATTAAGGTAAAGCATTTTAAAGTTTTGATGAAAATAATGATATTTTCACGAGACGTCAACTTAAGCCGCCGCTACCCGAATTTCTACCGATTTCTTACATATCTTCCTTAAACAGTTTAAGTTTTAAGACACTTAAGAAAATATACGTCATCTTTGGAGATAATATCTAGACATGTTCCACGCCGAAACGCAAATTATATGAAATCCCCTCGATAGAAAAAAATCGCAAAGTATGCTCCGAAAATTATATGTAAGAATTAATTCACAATGTTTCTTTAAATGCTATTTTAGATGTTCCCCACGAGATTTTTGCTCTACTTTGAACGAGTCGCTTTTTATTAAACATTTTCACAATTTTCGCTTCAATTTTATCGTTTTAAATATAAGCGCGCTCTCTCCAACACTCGTAATTACATATCTCTCCATTTTCTTCTTTTTGAGCGGGGATACGGTGCTTTAAGCGCTGACCGACGACGTAGTAATTACGTACGGAATATAAAGATAAGCCCTTTTACTGCTAGTTGCAGATATTGTCCAGTTGCTTAGTTATAGTAGATACTCACCTACTCCAGTGTAGTATTATTAATGCCCTAAGTTTATTGTCGGACCTCGTAAAACATGGGTTCTGGGTGGGTAGGGCCAATTCCCCGTTTTATGCTTCACCGCGGTCGAATAATTCGGGTATCTTTCTCAATCTGGCAACACTTTTATCGCAAATATCCCGAAGGGTGAATAAATAATATTCCCATGAAATGCTCGATTCGAAGTTCCGGGTAAATTAATGCACGGAATGTCGAGTATTCATTCGATATTAATCAATTTGTTATTTGTTTCGGTTGCTGTGCTGAAATGCGATAACAAATTTCAAATTGAAAAATAATGTTGTTATTGTTAAATCGTTCCTGGGAATGGCGGAAGGTGAAATAAATTAAAATTAATTCAATTATTTTGCTAAGTAAAATTTATTTTTTTGAGGAAAATCCTTTAATTATATTTAGGTATTGTTTTGTGAAGATTGCACAGCAATTTATTCTAAATTATCTGGTTCTTACCTACAAAGCAGATCTTGCAAACCTTTTTTTCTACATTAACTCCACCCAGGAGTCCAGGAGACCCTGAGATAAATGATTCCCGTCAGGGTCTTTGTTATCTTTGGGGATGCTGTGTGGAGGTTTTTTTAAGGAAATAAGGAATTAAATATGAGTGATGGGTAGGAATCTGGAGGTCAGTATGTCCAGGAGTTATGGACATATGAATCCATCCCTTCAACTGCGTTACAAGGCGATTGGTCGAGGGACTCTGACTGGAGAGGTCCAAAGACCTCCTCAACAGTCTCTCTCGATCCGGCCCGCCATGCAGCAGGTGGACAGACACATCGGCCTCGAAGATGAACCCGGGCACCCCTGCTAAATCACCAAACGTAGCGAATCACTTGGGGTGACCAACGGCAAAGGTGTTGGTTATCCAATAAATGGTTCTCGGGGTGGCGGTACCCATAATTGTATTATTATTATACCCGCTTTCCAAAATCATTGTTTCGTTGGTGTTCGGGGAAAGTACTATTAGAATATAATTTCCCAACTTTTTTTGTCTATGTCTAACTAACTAACTAACTAAACCTCGCGCCGTTTCCCCGCGAGGGTACAAACAAACTCTTACAGCATCATTAATCAAAAATTATTAGAGGTAGGATTAATGTCTCGATGTATGAATGTAGAAAAAGCGGGGAGTGTGTACCAAGACAGTGTTGTGTGGCGGTCCATAGTTCCTGCCTACCCCTTCGGAGAATAGGCTTGATGGTTTTAACGTTTCTAACTAACTAATTCATCACGACATTTCCGCGCAGGAGCAAGCGAGAGAACTCTGTGTAGGCACACACTTCTAGCTTCATTCACATTTTAGCATCGTCTCGTACATTTTTAGTTTTTACTTTTGTCACTTATTAATTACGCCCGTTATATATATCTGCATTTGATAATAAGAAATATTTTTCTTACCCCCAACTCCTCTATTTCCCGTGTCGTGCGGTGCTCTGGTCACTTGCCAGTCGGGCTCAGGCCCCATTCCCGAGGGGCCAACGAGCCCCGGCGGGCCTCCGGGCGCCCAGGACGAGTTCTCGGCCGCCTTCACCGCGGGGTTGGCGGCCACCTTAGGTGCGGGGGGGATGGCGGCAGACTCCTTGTACCAATTGTCGTCACCTGTATCTACAGAAAGAACTCTTGTAGAAACTGGATATGAATGTTCACACTATATGTACAGTTTTAATTATTAATGAAAACTTAATAATTTATTGTTTTAATTTTTTTCGGCCAACCTTGCATTATATACCTAAAATGCTCTCAGTATCGGCATGGTAAAAGACTACCATTCAAAATCGAAACGTTACTTTTAATGGCTTCAGTCGTGTTTGCTGACAAGATCTGAATAGTTGCCGCTTCCCATAAATAATTGCAAATAGCCCACTGATTCCAGAAAGTTAGGAATAGTTAGAACTCTTGTGCGGTGATCACTCAAAAAATTCTAATTTCATAAAACATTGCTGAGAGCGTAGGTTAAGTCAAATGGTGTGTGGCGCTTTCCATCAAAGTTGTGTATTGTTACACCAAAGATACATAGATTATTCACCTGTATCATAGAAATCGTCCGAGTCTGATGTTGGGTGTCCCTCCGAAAGTGGAATCTCATCTTCCTCTGGAGGGCCTTCGTATCGTTCTTTCAAGACCTTACGTGGAACTGTTGGGAAATAAAAATATATTTCAACATCATTTCGTTGTGAATTATTGTGGGTTTATTGGTTTATAGTCTCTTTGAGTGCTCCTCTCAACGGAAAACATTCAGTAAAAGGCGAAAGACTTATTCGTTATTGGAGGGAAAACATTGTTGATTTTTCTTTATGTTACATTGTTTAGTTAATGGTGATTCAGGGAATAATTCTGAACATTAATGCCAGAACTTTGAGTGGCCTAAAAATTATTTTTTTAAAAGACAGTCAGAGTACATTCAGAGTACCTGTATACATATAATGCGGCTAGATTTAAACTTTGTTTCATTTGTTTATTCTTTCGAATCAGATCGGTTTCAGCCAATCACGTCCATCTTCAAAGTGGTACAATTTTGCTTAAAGTTATTGTTTTTTTTAATATTTTTGTGGCAGGGGGAGTTGATAAATGATTTTATGTATATCTTTGTGACAGATTTATATCTCATGATGGATTTTATATATAGTAGAACTTAAGATTTCATAATTTACTCAAATTATAACTACATATAAGTGTATGGCCTTATTTATCACAAAACACAAACAAACAAAATATTTACATATATATTTGTATACTAGAATGTAAGGTGGGTTTTTAATTGATGATTTTAGGAGGTTATAATATAATGTGAAAGGTTGATTAGTGCTGATAGTTGCTGGGGTACTTAAATTTGACTTTGTTAAAAACAAGCAAGTGGAATAAAGTTTTCATGATACTCATGACGAAGGAATTACCCCAAGAATAATTGATAGTAATATAGATACAAAAAATAGAAATTTTAAGCAGTCAATTTCAGATGTATCTTAAAAAAACCCAGCCGATTGCTAAAAAAACTGACGGTGCTTAGGTAAATCGTTGGATACGAATCAAATAATTATAAAGGGAAGATCATTTTAAATTTTCCAGATTGATTTTGATAAACGTCTATAAGAATCTTACGGATCCGTATGAAGATCCGGGTCACTGAGCCGACTCGTTGGCGAACGATTCACTTCTAGAGTCGATAACAGATGTCATCTGTCAATTTAACACTAATCGCCAAGCTTCATTATTCCTCATTCCCGCGACCTTTATAGCATGGTATATCCAGATAAGTTATACCATCCCAGCAGCTATAATGCCAAAAAAGTAGCTAAAGCATGCCAAAAGTAGATTAGAAGAAAGAGCTCAGATTGCTTTTCGATGACTAAATTAACGAAGAAAGGAAGCAAATAAATAAATATTTAACTTACCGCATGTATAAACAACCTTCAGATACATCCTTGACTCGGGTTTGCAAGGGTTCCCGAAGGTAACAGCGTCAGCGGAGAGAGCGCAACGCCGTTTTCCGTGACAGAGCTGCATCACTGTTTCAGTCGCATAACTCACCAAGCAGGCTGTTTAAAATGTAAAAAGGATAAGTATTTTATTTTTTAATGCATCATTAGTGAACTACTAGTAAGGCAACGATGCTGCCGTATACACCGGGAAGCCATCATTATTAATTGTAACAGTGATTTTCGGTACATTGATCGATCTTTTTATGTCCAAGTAATAAAAACATATGAAACGGTACGATATGTGAAGAAATAATTCGTTTATTATGCATATCTCCAAAGATACCCACTGTCATGATATTTTAGAAATATTTCGTTCACAATAAAAAGCTCTACCTACTTACGTAAGGGCGAAATCTGCGTAAGGACGAAATCTGGACTGTATTTTACCATTTCGTGTGATTTAAACAATAAAATTATGTAATGAAGAAATAATATTTATAAGTAGTGAGTACTAATAAGGAATTGTCAACATCCGCGACATCAAAATCAACAAAGTGACAAAAATCGGATAAGGCAAAAATCGATACGAAGACCGGATTGGACGGCCGGCATGGAGTAATGAAAATAGGCCACGCCTTTCCGCGCCGGCCGTCCAATCCTTTTTTGTCGGATTAGACAATCGGATGAAAAAATCTGATATTTGCGGCCGGCCTTAAACGGTATTGTTTTGTTGTGCAAAATCATCCACAAAGCCTAAACCGTTTCAGCAACAGAGGGCTGTGTAGTAGTAATATAGTAGAGTTTGTGTGTAATGTCTATACCATTCAATTTAGATGATGGAGAGCCAAACAATTCGTCTTGGCGTACGTTCCTTGCTTCAATTACATATCTATACATCAACTCTTACACGCAAGTCTGCATGGACCTGTTAGGGATTACGAGTATCTTTCCTTGTACCTACCCAAAACTTTTGGCATAAAACATACCCACGAGAGGTGTTGTAACAAAAAACTACAATTTCACACCTACAAGTGCCAAAAAGCTTCAGTGCAAAAATAACCTTCACGCGAGCGACGACTCGGTCGTACCATTCTTCGATAAACTTGTCGAACTACATAGCACGGTTAATACGGAATATTTCTTATTTAAATAGTTAGATTTATCTTCATTATTAATAAAAGTGAGCATTTATGTAGGGGATAATAAAAATATATTTTAATTTTGTTAAAATTAATTCATTTATGCCAAGTGTTCGACGCAATGATTGGCCATGTGAGTCGGAATGGTACAACTTTACCAAAACAGGGTTTTGTGATGTGTTATATATTCAATTGGAAGCTAGCTGAAGCCAAATGTAAGTAGCAACATTCTTTTATGCCATCCTTTTCGCCAAATCCAGTCATAATCTCTAACAATGTCTACGATTTCCGTTCTGTTAACGGATTATAATACTGAATCTACGGCCCGATGATTAGGTAAGGTTGGCGGTATTGGTCGCATTTGGTATGACCACAGACTCAGCAGAAATTAGAGCTAAACTTAAAACTCACCTTTTCAGAGAGTCGTATTCATAAAGTCAAAAATCTTTCATGGTCACCTCCACTGCCGGCGACATTGTACTCGTAAATAACGAATTATGTAAAAATGTTTTAAATTCTTATTTGTAAGCTTTTGTAAAGATCATTTCATAAAAATTCCCCACCTCCAAAAAGTCCGAAATTCTCCAGTCTTTCAAAATAAAAATCAACTGTACTTTTACCACTTATCTTCTCATAAATGTAATACTCACAGTGATAGGGGTGCAATCATGCAATTTTAAGTGTTTTAAATATAATGTCCTCTGGGTGCAAAATATATCTTCTCCAAACATGAACTTTCTAATTAAAGTGTGTTTATCGGTAGTGACCTGCCAGGTAAGCATGTTTTCTGTGTCTACTTGTAAATAATAAAATTAAATGGAGCCTAAGAATTCATAATAAATTATACAGCGCCATTTAAGTTATTCTTCACAAAAAACGGCGCTCTACAAATTATTCGATTATTTTTGTAAACTAGGTAGGCAGAGAGGAAGGACCTCCACAGTGCAACATCTCTGCCTACCCCTGCTTAGAAATAACTTTATGGAATTATTGTCCGTTACCATGACTGAAATAGTAATAATAATAATTGGATAATTTATATAGCACCGTTTTTGTGAAAAATCACCTCAAGGGCACCTATGAGTGTGATTGAAGCAAGGAGTGTGTGTCAAGACCGGTTATTTGACGGTTCTCTGTATATTAAATAGTCTGCGCTAGTTACTTATAATGTATGGATATCAAGTAAGCTCACTCTCTTCCGGCACCCCTTGCGGCTGCGGACACTGAATGCTCTCGTACTCCGTCCTGCCGAAGCTAGCCGAGTAGACGGCTATCCTGGAGTGTGGATTGCACGCCATCTGCAGAACATCGTTCTCGCAGCCCACCTTGCTGCGAAATTCATCTAGGACAGAAAAAAAAGAATTATTAATTTTTATATTTTTGAATTTTAAGTAGAGACCGAAGTCGCTCTTATTTGTTTTAATTTGTGCACTTTATTGTTAATAGATATAGCAATAGAGATTATTATATAGAATGACACAAGTACTTTATTTAAAAACCACTTTATTTTTACTTATATTTGTCGACCGGTTTCGGTTGACCTCAACCTTCTTCAGGACAATAAACATATTAACTCTTAATATTAGTAAAACTAGTAAACTATAAACATATAACATTAGTTTATATGTTTATTGTCCTGAAAAGGTTGAGGTCAACCGAAACCGGTAGACTTTTATAACTAGATCTGTTGTCTCGCTCTTACATCTTCAAAAAGCAGGCGTGCCACCTAAACCATTCTTACAAATATAAATAAAAATAAAGTGGTTTTTAAACAAAGTACTTGTTTCATTCTATATAATGCCAAGCCACAAAGTGTTTGCTTTCTGCAATAATTTAAGAGATTATTATGTTGAAATATAATTTTAAAATGCCTAACCTAACCTAAACCAAAAAAAATAAGCTTCTAGTATCATCCCGGTGTGAACCATCATAAATTACATATTCCATCAAAAGTTGAGAAAATTTATCTTAAAAAAGAATTATTCGTAAAGCTAAAAAAAAATTAAATTAATGTAGACAATATTAGCGAAATTCAATCAAAAATCTGAAATGAAAAAATCAAAAAGATTTAAAATGACTTTATTCCTATATATGTTAAAAATAGAATAAGGCTTTCAAAAACACATTCTTGTGAAATTTAAAAAGTAGGATTGGAAAAAATTTAATCTTTTAGGAAAATTCATGTCATGACTTTTTGCCCGTAAGCCAAATATTACATACACGGTTCAACTTATCATCTAAAATACAAAATTCCATTATTATCTTGTCATATTATTACGGGTGTCAGTTTCACGCAAAAATAACCATTTATCATAATGTAGAGCCTTCATTGCAGATAGAAAGGACCTTTATGTCTACATTTCACATGTCGTAAATATGAATTACGAAAGCACGATCCGAATAAGGTACAAGTCTGTGCTCAAGGTCATTCGGGTTAAAGTCGAAGGCCAGTACGAAAAGTTTCAGGAATTTTGTTTCATGATCCAGAAAATGGCAGAATAAGAGACAGAAGATATCTTGAATTCGCACTTCGTTGGCTAAAGTCAGTGGGCCCCAACCTTTTTGTCACCGCGGCCCAGTTATTGTTTGATAATTTTACCGCCTCCCATCGGGCCGCGGTAAAATTATCAAACAATAACTGCGGCCGCGGCGACAAAAAGGTAGGGTTGAAAATATCTTCGTTACTTGGTCAGTTAGCAACAGATAATTAAAGAATTTTCTTACATTCATTAATAACCTTCACCTGAATTTTACTTTTACATAAGAACAACGATAATAACAGCTTAATTTTTTTTTTCAAAAGTATTTTGATTTTATGCAAGCCCTTGCGAGGCCCATAGGTTGGGGACCACTGTGCTAAAGAATAACTAGTTTCTCTTCCCAAATTCACAAGTAATTTTTGTATTGATATTGATAAATATTAAAAAAAAATTATGCCATATTTATACCAGAAAAAATACGTCTTACCCTATTGTTTCGAAACCTACAATTTTTTTTTAAATTTTTAATATTTTAATTTCCAATGTTTTCATTTTTTTAACCCCTCAGTTTATTTTTTTCCCATTTTCGGAACAACTCTTGTAGATAGGATAGACAACTCTTAGAAATCGTTGTATATCCCTTACTACCTAGAAATATGATTTAAACTGTGTTAGAAAGAAAAAACACCACGCTTTATGTGCAAATCTAAAAGTAAACCATAAAATCGTTAAAATATATACCTTTTCGAAAGCAAGGTTTTCGATCGCAATTTGAAAAAAAAATTGGTAAATTTTTGTAAATTATTTTTCTACGAAACGACAAAAAAGTGAGTTGAAATGACGTTTACAATAATTTTTCTATTAAAAATGAGTGTTTTGCAAAGCGGAAATATTTTGACCTTCCGACAAAACGCGTCCAAGGCCTGTGGGTTAAATTAGGACAATATTTTCTGATTACAAATAAACTGAAAATGTTAAATCTCCTCCTACTACCAAATTAATAGTAAAATGTTGCTTACGTCGAGAGGGGGGGGGGGGGGACTTGGCCAGCCGAGGAAATGAACTCATGACACCTGGGTGGGATCACAATTGTTAGTTGGACACACAGATATTCTACTTTATTTTAAAACGACTTGCAAATTAGTATTCAAACAAGGTGTCATCTTTTATCCGAATAATACTGATGCCAATCCTTATACGACGCCATTATTTTATAAAATACTTAAACTTATTCTGTTAAATTGGAATGTAAGCGTCGAACAATTAATGCTAACTAAATTAAGTTTTTTATTACTTATAAAAAAAAAGGTTTTATGTGGATTGCACATTGAACAAAGGATGAAACAAATCAAAATATTATTATATAAACTTATAAAAAGTAATTTTCCATGATTGGTGATATAGGATGGTAATGGACGAGATGCTAATCTGAAATTAATTGTGTGGTATGTCATAAAACAATTAGATTAACTGCTTATGTAATACGTTTTCCAGCAATTTTCTTCTTTTCCACCCCTCTATTTAGCATTAAAAAGGCTTGTCATCAAAATTTAGACAACAAAATTTTATGAAAATGGTGTAATTTAGAATTAATTGTGCGGTAACACATTTATAATGTTTGCTACTAATGTATACATATGTACGTTGGTTACGGGTAGACGTATAAGCCATACGTGTTATCCATAATAAAGCACAAAATTAAATTAAAATTACTAACGTATCTTTTCGTCTTCTGTTATATACATTTTTTTAAATAAAAAAAAAACGAGTGTGCTTCATACCACACGACTGAAGTAAAATTTCACTAACTTATATCTCCCTCTCAACTTCCGTTTGCCTCGCCCGACCGTTCGCCTCGCCCGATCACACTTTTCATAACGCTCTCCCTAAGTCAAGCGTGCGTAAAGAAGTTTTACTTCAAAAAAATATATCAAAATCGGCTAATGGAACATCCATACTTTCAATGACATCTAATATATAAAATTCTCGTGTCATGGTGTTTGTTACCATACTCCTCCGAAACGGCTGGACCAATTTTGATGAAATTTTGTGTGCTTATCTGGTAGGTCTGAAAATCGACCAACATCTATTTTTCATACCCCTAAAAGTAAAGGGTGTTCCACTCCGAAGAAAATTATTTTCCCCGTACATTTTGTATGGAACGAATTCTCCTATTTTGAAAGATCTGCAGCAATATTGTAAGGGGTATAATATTGAACTGTGAACCGGGAGAGGAGGGAGGGGGAAGGGGGGAAAGGAACTCAGGAAGGGGGGTTGGCGGGACGGGGGAAGGGGAGAAGTGGAGTGGGGAGAGGGAGAGGGAACGCGAGAGGGGAAAGGATACGCAGGGAGAAACAATATAGATCAAAGTATGGTATACGCAGGGAGAAACAATTTAGATCAATTCAGCTAATAAGTTGACAACAGTTTTTGATTCTGAGGCGGTACGAAGTTCGCCGGATCAGCTAGTAAATGTATACAATTCAGAAATTCCCAAGACATTTCAAAGGCATCGAGCTCCACGTGCTCGGTTCGAGGCAACTCAATATTAAAAAGCACATATGTACGTCCGTTAGATCTACTGTACTTTCCTAGAAAATAGGAATAAAAGATTTGGGAAATCTAACGTTTTCACAGCATTATGGTAATATTAACTTCTTGCCGTTGTTGTTGGGAAACAGTTTGTGGTAGTTTTTCAGCAATTGTACAGCATTTGCAGCACATATTGCGAGCATCTAAGGGAGGTAGTGGAATAAAGATTCTTTCACGAGAGGCTTATCCACATTCACAAGCACAATAATAAAACATTAATTTTTAAACACATGTCTATACCACACTTGGCTTTGCACTATTGACAAAATTGTCCTTGCTCAGCTGTACATTCGAAAATATGTACCTTACTATTGTGCTTTGTACACAACCTGGCATTAGAAAATTATTATAAATTATTGAAAAGAGTTCACCATGAAACTAATATTATTGGTATTGAGAAGTCTACCTGAGCATTCCAATTAAGAGTGCTACCTGGATGTAATCAAGCAATTCTACTGGTTTTAAGTGTTTACATATCGATTTTAATGTGATTCCGGTTTTAATGTGTCATAAAATAATTGATGTACGAAATAATTCCACAATTCCTAGTATGTATGCTCGGTATAATACACATCTTCATATTATTGACATTCTTGACAATAAACTTCTGAACTATCGAACAGAAGTAATGCATACGATCACAAACTAAGCGTAAACTATCATCGATCAATAAATATAATATATCGACATTATCTTCCATCATTATCCTATATACACACCTCATTCTCTTTCATTTACCTTCGTATTAGATTTAAGGCAATTTTTTTTAATCTTAAACCGATATTAGCATAAGAACCTTTTTTGGATTAACCGTGTTTAAGATTCCAATCTTAGTATTATAAAAGCTGTTTGTTTGTTACAAATAAATAAATAAGTGACGACTTTATCTACTTCGAGCTAGTGCAAATATGGCATTTCCATTTGCTGATTGTGTTAAGGTAGAAGTTAGTAAAATAAGGGAAAAAAGAAATAAAGAAACGAGCAACGTTTTGATTCGCAGTCTTTCGAATAATAATATTTGTCTTTCACTCAATTAACGATGACACAATTCATTTATAGGAAAATGATCCAAAAGATTTAATTTAATTTTAGTTAAGAGGGTGTGGAGGTCGAACAAAGAATACCGATCTGCATTCGTCTGGCTATCCGATTGGGTCCCTAGCAACCAATCAAACTCTATCTCAAGTCACAGAACTCTCTCCGCGCCGCATCGAAAACCACCGATCATTCTGCTTTACACTCTCGGTCAAGACTCACTTGCATATCGTGTTTGTTCGCCCTTCACATTGATTATTATTCTTAATATTTAACTATGGAATTGAATTATGTGTCTGTTGTAATTTGTGAATAAACTTGTAAATATTGTACCGACATCTTGCTTATTTGCTTTACCACATACCTTACACATTAAACCACACATAAAACACACTCACTCCATAAAGGTATAGCAGAGAAATCCGGAATATGCCATTTTTAGACGTTTTGAAAAAATAAAAAATTATAAATTGATTTCGAAAGATTGTTCTTTTATCTAGTAAACGCATGTTTTAAATTTTGAGAAAATATGTTTATTTTTAGTATAATAAGGTTATAATAGGTCGTTGGCAGATTTGTTAAATTTTTAAATTAAATCTTATTTTCAAGACAGATTTCATACAATGTAATCATACATTATTGTTATCTAGTAAACGTTAAATACGTTATGTAGTAAACGTATGTTTCAAAATTTTAATTTTAGTTCAAATAAAATTATTTAAAAAAATATCCGAACACTTATTATAACACTTATAAAATGATAATCAAAAAGTAATTAAAATATATATATATACTTTTAATAGTTTAATCATCACCCTTTTCAGCATTTTTGGATGAAGGTATAAATTAAATATTGAGTTATAATTTTAAAAAGCTGGTATGGAGAATAAATTTTCGGGCACAGGCTGGTTAAAGGCCCTTATAATAGCTATAAAAACACCACAAAATCCAGAACGACGGCGACCAAAAAGATGTGATGTAAACCATAACACAAAAACAAGATACATTACGTCACGGAGGTCGTATAATACGAGTATGTTGTGACGTTATATGTCGTCCTAATCTAATTTCATTGTACCTACCTATAGAAGCCCACCTTAATCCCAAACCCTTCGTACATACATGATTGATAAGTCTAAAAATAAATCATTCATGAACTTTCCAGTACGCCGCAGTGTGGAGACGAGACTATGAGAACATGACAATGTGTTCTACGTCGAGCGGACAAGAAAGTAAATAACGATAATAATGATCCCCAACAATGGCCAATTCCACTAAATGCCCTCTTAGTCCCTATTAAATTTTAAGCGGAAAGGTCAACAGATTTACCGTAATTTGCTGTAAGATGTCATTATAGCGTGGTACAAATTAGAATTTTGGAGAAATATTAAAGTGATTTATTTAGTTAACCCAGAACGCTGTAGAAATGAGATCCCTGAGGCGTATGTGTGGTAAAACCATGTATGATCGTGTGCAAGGCTGATGTAAGCGTAATGAGTAAGATCAAGAAAGGAACGCTCCGATGGTTTGGGCATGTACAGCGAATGAACGAGGAAAGGAGTGTAAGGAGAATATATGACGCAAATGTGAATGGTAGAAGAAGTCGAGGACGCCCAAGAAAGACATGGCACGACCAAGTGAATCAGATACTTGAGTCGGGCCATGTCAAGAGTCAGAATAATAGAAAATAATGTATGAGACGTTGTATGAATGTAAACGAGGCAAGGAATGTGTGCCAAGACCGGGATGTTTGGCGGTCCGTCCTCTCTGCCTACCCCTGCGGGGAAACGGCGTGATGGTTAGTTAGTTAGTTAGTTAGTTACCCATGGAATGAAGAATATACAACATACTCATTGGAAAAGCACCTTTTTGTTTATTCAATAGAGGAAGTCCCTAGTGTTGCCCGAGATTATGAATGGTTTGGAGTAAAGTCTTGAGGTTGTAACTGCTTGTTGTTTTAAGAAGGAAATAATAATTTTGTCATTAATCGAAAAAGTTTTAGGAATTCGATTCAACTGATCGTACCATGTCTTCATCGGGCATCCCCAACTTTTTCTACAATTCACTTTAGAATTCAATATCCTCATCAGAACGTACGGTGAAATTTCAGTCTGCCATATTATATTAGAAAATTTGTATGGTTATATTTAAAGAAAAGATATTAAAAATTAAAATAAGAAAATTGTAACTAATGATCATGTAAAAAATAAAAATAAATTAAATTAAAATTAACGTTCCCTCCCTCAGGGTAGTCGCGGCATCATCTGCATCCATCGCACATTGAGTCGAGAACTGAACCATGAATTTTTTTTTGTTTGAATTTTATTTTGAGCCTTGAGCTTAGAGCTTTGAGCTTTGGCCTTTCAGATTTGAGCTTCGAGCATTTAGCTCTAAGATTCGGGCTTCGAGCTTTGATCTTTAAACTTTGCGCTTTGAGCTTTGAACTTTGTGCTTTGAGCTTTGGGCTTTCAAACTTTGAGATCTGTGATTTGAACTATGATCTTTGAGCTTTGGGCTGTATTGAATGTTGAGCTTTTGAGCTTTTAGTCTTTGTTTGTGCAGCTTTGAAGTCGCATTTGGTACCTGTTGAAGAAAGTTTTGTCTCCGGCGTAGCCAGCGTTTTACGTTGAGTTTTCTCGAATTCAGACTGAAACGGTGATTATCCTCTTATCACCGTTTTCAAGCGCTCAAAATTTTTATCAAAAAGTAAATCAAAATTCTGCTTTAATGGGTGGGTAAAGGGGATGTGGTGTTTTTTTTTTAAATCGTATGTTGCCCTGTTCCTCATGTTTTGAGGTGTGAAAAATTTCACTAATCTAGGAATAAATCTGTAGATTTGTATAAATATCAAATGCACGCCGCCCCCGCCAGTCACAAAGTCACTAAGCCACAATCAGAAATTTTGCTTTATAGGTATACATAATTAGACCAGAAGATTATATTGTATTTCAATTTATAAAAAAAAAAAACAAGTTGTTTATGAACTAGCTTTGTGATGATTATTTCGCGTGATAACTGTTTCGCCTTCTTTTTTTTACATGAGCTCCACACAGGAGGCCCTAAGGAAAATAATTTCCCTCAGGGCCTATGTCATCTTTGGGGATGCTGTGTGGAGGGTTTTCAACGGAAAGGAAGGAGAGGAGAGTTCTGGGTAGGAAAAGGGTTTAAGGGGTGGGTAGGTATCTTAGGTTAAGTTTCCTGGTCATCCGCCACCAAGACCTAGACAAACCACACCCCATGAACCCGGGCACCCCTGCTAAATCACCAAATGTAGCTAACCACTTGGAGTGACCCATGGCAGAGGTGTTGGTTTTCCAATAAATTCCCGCCTCCCAAATTGAGGCATTATCAGTTGGCAATGCATAATTAACGTCTGATTAATAATAATTACAGAGCAGAACTTGTTTACAAAGAAACTTTATCTTATAAATTGAATAATGATATTACTGAATGTATAAGTGAACAAATCTAAATTTAAATGGACTTCTATAAATTATACTTGATAATAAAAAAAAATCGCTTTTCTGCCTATTTTTGAGCAAAATAATGACAACACTTTAAGAGCCCACTTTTCCTACAAACGATCTTTTGATGGGTGTTCAAACGTCATCGGGCACCATCAAGTGCCTGGAATTTCATTGCTTTACTGATAAAGCCATACAAAAAAATGTATAATATTTTTCTTAATGATAAACAGAGGAAAATTGATGAGATATAGATCATAAAAAGGCCGTCTGTCGCTGTCTTCTAAACGTATGTGACTAGAACAACTGCATTACTTCTTAGTTGTCTGCAGGTTAGGACGTCCCTGATGATATTTAATCTCTGATGGTAGAGGGCACAAGAACAAGAAAAATGCTATAATTTTATTATAATGCAAAACTAATGTTTGTAGACCATACTACACAATATATACCTCCCGAAGTTAGAACACTTTACCCCCGGATACCCTGTATAATATCCGTTTAATGACATTTTTTGTATTCAGGCCCTCAAAGGAATTGGTCTTTCACAGTATTAGTGCGCCCTGCACACATATTTTTCGTTAAGGTGACCTTTGTACAGGCGGTAATTCCGACCGGCCATAGGGACAATAGTTGACAAAGAAACTAACTTTTAAAAGTTACATAATGAAAGCTTGTGCAAACGAAAAAAATGGCTTTGTAAGTTACAAAATTTGGTAAAATTTAAGAAAAACGTTTTATAATATATTTTTAAAAATATACAGAATCTGCTGGTTAATGTGGTCACATCGTATCTACTATTTTTGAGCATATAAAGCGGTGATTTGTAATACAAGGTATGTATATGAAAATTCAAAGTTTTTTTTACGAATTTACACCGTTTGCGAGAGGGATGACTTATACCTACATTACCCAATAAAACACGTCTCGTTTTTTTATGCTTTATATTAATTTAATGTGACAGAAAATCTGCTTTTATGTTCTCCTCTCCCCCACCTTTCTTTTTTAATATTTTTTGCGTGTCATTATTGTCAAAAGATACAAATTATTTCCAAAAATGCATATTTAAAAACAATTTTAAATAGAAAAAGCACATAAACTTGCAAATGTGTGTTTTAGTTTTAATAATTTTAAAGTTGAGATTGAATGGGAAAGAAATGGACGGTCTAAACATAGAGAAAACATGGAGCCACATAAAGGTGAGTCTATGTAAATCTGCTAGAGACGTGTGTGGGATAAGTAAGCAAGGTAGGAAGAAAGGTGACGCATGGTGGGGCGATGAGATTAAAGCACTGGTCTCAGAGAAGAAGAAAGCATGGTTATGTCTAATAGCGACTGGCAATGCTTCAAGCAAAGGGAGAAAGCGAGCGAAAGAAGTGTATAAGGTATCCAAGAAAAAAGTAAGTATTGGAATGAAAGAATGAAAGAAATGCCTGGAAGAGGAAGAGGAAATCAAAATGACAAACCACTTTCAAGAAAACATCAAACTGTTTTGGAAGGAAGTCAAAAAGTCACGGTGTGGTCCGGAGAACGGAAGCATGAAAGTGATAAAATCAAAAGATGGACAAAAATGTTGACGAATGAGGAAGAAAGAGAGATGTATGAAATACTTCGAGGAAGTCTTTGAAAGTAACCCGGGTGACAGTGATTCCAGCGTTAAATCGGTTATGAACGATGATGGAGTGAATGTTACCAAAATTAGCATGGATGAAAGAAAAAGATCAATTAAATGTATGAAGAATGGTAAGGCTGTGGGTTTCGACAGTATTGTGAAGAATGCTCTTAAGAAGATAGCCATATTTTTCTCACATGGTTGTGCAAGGAGCTTTTACAAGTGGAACGGGGTACATGGACCAGATATTTTCATTGCGCATGCTTACCGAGAAGTTTCTTACAAAAAACAGAAACTTTTCTGTGCCTTTGTAGATCTACATTTTTTGGGATACGACTGAGTTGACAAGAAAGGGCTATGGAAGGTGTTGTCCAAGTATGGAGTGAGTACGAATCTCATACAGGCAATTGCGTCTCTGTATTATTATTTTTTATTTTATTTATTTGGGAGACCAACAGTTTACATTAACAACAAAGTATATAATAATTGAGTACAATGTACAATGAGTATGAGGGAAGCGCTGCATGTATTAGGGTGAACGGCGATTTTACGATATGGTAGCATGCATGGAAGCATGTTTCCTGTGGTATGCTGATGAGGCGATGCTGATTTCTAACAGCATGGAAGATCTACAGTCTCTCGCGTCTAGGATGAACGAAGTGTGTATAAAGAATGAGTTAATAATGAATGAAAGTAAGTCTAAAGTCATGGTATTTGAAAGAGAGAGTATGAAAACAATGTGCAACATAGTTGTAAATGATGAGTATTTTGAGCAGGTGGATGAGTTTGTGTACTTGAGAAGTATGTTTACGAGAGATGGGACGGCTGATAGAGATATCGAAAGAAAGGTAAATGCAGGCAACTCTATTAAAGAGGACAGAACGCCGTTGGCGCCATCAAAAAACTGTTCAAAGAAGTGAATTTAGACGTCCGTAAAAGAGTGCTGATACCTACCCTGATGTATAGCAGTGAGGCACGGAACTGGCAGAGGAAGGATGAAAGTAGACTAAATGCTGTAGAAATGAGATCCCTGAAGCGTATGTGTGGTAAAACCATGTACGGTCGCGTGAAAAATGTGAAGATCCGCGAAGAATGCAAGGCTGATGAATAAGATTAAGAAAGGGACGCTCAGGTGGTTTAGGCATATAGAGCGAATGAACGAGGAAAGGAGTGTATATGTCGCAAATGCGGATGGTGGAAGAATTCGGGAACGCCCGAAGAAGACATGGAAGACCAAGTGAATCAGATAGTTACTTGAGTCGGGCCATGTGAAGAGTCGGAATAATAGAAGAACATGTATGAGACGATGTATGAATGTGAACGAGGCAAGGAGTGTGTGCCAAGATCGAGTTGTTTGGCGGTCCGTCCTTTCTGCCTACTCCTGCGGGGAAATGGCGTGATGGTTAGTTAGTAAAATTAAAATAGCAACTACGGAGGGTTTCCATGTCTCGGGTAATATAAACAGGTTAACACAATATTAATGAATAATAATTACAAGGACTAATTTCGTCAGTATTTTTTTTATTTCTTTACGGACAAGTCGATTTTTAGACCGGGGTATATTGTTGGAGATAACAATGGAATATTTCTGTAAATTTTATTTTATTTATTTAAGTTTTTAATCCAGCGGGACTGGGAGGGTAGTCCAATCCCAGTCTGCCGTATTACATAAACAATCGAAAAGAAAAAAAAGAAGTAAAATGTGATTACATATTAGGTAGGTACCTATTAAGACCCGTCGTCAAACTTTGTAATGCAGGGGTCCTTTTAATTACTCAGACCACTTGAGAAATCTGGTCCCGTTAGAAGTATCGGCGTGTACTTGTGAGCTAATTCGGGAAAAAGTCGAATTTGTCAAACACTTTTGAAATTTGTTCCACCTCACGAAGAATGAGCAGATTAAGCGGGTGACTCCATAAACCAAGTAGGTGTTACATCGGCTGGCGCCTATCATAATTTTCATGAAAAGTTCAGGATGACTTTTGTGTGTTGTTGAACGAATTCTAAGTTTCATTAATGGCCTTTTTAAATGATTGTGAAAAATTACCCACTGATAATTTTAAATTTTCTATAATAATCTTTTTTTTCTAAGTATAGGTATTGTTTTATTTAGATAAAAAAAAATTCATTGAAAGATCAGAGGCATGCCAAGGCGGGTTTCAGAAAAAAAATGTATAGGTATACCTTTTATTTAGATTATTGGAAAAAAGTTAAAATTATCTCAAACAAATGGAAACAAATCAACTATTTTCGTATTTTCTGACCATAAACTTCCAAATTTCGCTATTCGTCTACGTTTACGTTGCGCGTCGTTGGAATCTAACGGCCATTAAACATATCGGCTGAATTTTCGTTATTCGCCGCAGCCATCATCGCGTTATTTCGTTATACGCAAGAGACTAGTAATAAAAATATACTTGTTCAATACAGAGGACGGTTCAAGGTCCCTGATGTAGTGCCCATTAAATTCCGAATATTAGGGATGACCTCTACCGGGTCATCTTACGTATTTTCTTTCTTCATTTACTTTAACGAATCTCTACAATTTCAGAGTTGAATAGCGGACCCACGTGTGTTAAGATAAGAGAAGCAAGTTAATAAGATTATTAACAAGATGAGAGCTTCCATGAAATCTGGGATCTTCTTGGTACGTGAAAGTTTCCGAAAGCTTCAAAGAAAGCAAAAAATCGACATCATGGTTCCAGTCTTTGTAGATTACTTACAAATCTGCAAGTTTAGGCTTTCTGTGAAATGAGATTTATTACCTTGTAAATACTCACTTAGGTAAAAGGCTTTTTTCAACATGAACGCTCAAAAGATAAAGTCTCGCATCCCAATTTTAGTTCAAATTTATTTATTTTTAATATTAAACGGTGACTTAGCTACTTTCTAAACATCCAAGTATTCCCCAACGTATTGACACAAACCGACACGTCATGTTAGTAGGAAAATAAGTTATAATACGTATGTCATGTTATGTGATATACCTTCTGGTCGTACACGAACGCTTATTGTTTTTCAAAACTTTTAAAACCATCGTTTTTTTAATTCTTAGTTTCTACTTGGAAAAAACCAACAAACCTCCTGGGTTACCAATAAATGACCAACGCAACGCGACTTCAGGTATACAATGAAAAAAATCATTATCTGAATTATTATTCTTACGAGCACGGACATAGGAATTTGGATGTATATGTACGAGAGAGTTTTTGTCGTTGTTGTTACGTATAATTCTGCGATTAATTTAGTTAATGTTACATACCGTTATTAATATGCCTTATACCTTATTTTATATGGTATGATTTGTCTTTAGATAACATTTTCAATTGCCGCCAGCAGAAAAAGCTCTAAAAGGCCGGGCGAATACATCATATTTTGCTTTCCAGTTGTCTGATCAGATAAACACCGCACACATTCAATTCGAAAACCGGATGATAATAAAACCGGGGGCACGCCCTTTTTCGGGCGTGGAAGGGCGTGGTCTATTTTTATTACTGATCCGGTTTTCGAATCGAATGTGTGCGGGCTTTCATTAGAAATGTATGGCGCAAAGTCCTTCCAGTTGTCTGATCAGACAATCGGATGGAATTTTTTTTTTATATTTCTTACTTTTTTTAAAAATTTAATAATATTTTTTATTTAAATGCTGTCTTATTAGAGATAAATTCGGAGGGATATAAGGAGGAAATCCCTTAATTCGAAAGGAGGAAATCCCACTAATTATGTTTATATTGATAAAATGTTGTTATGAAAATAATTGAATAATGTTCAAAATTACCCCAGGGTTGTTGATATTTGTCTATAGTAGTGGATTTAATTATTTTACTGGCCACTTACAAATACACTTTTTCTCCGAGTGGTTTTACTTTCGGTCGATAGGGGGATAATAATCGATTTCCCCTCACTTTTTGGATTTGCATCTCCTGGGCAGGATGTAAATCCGACAGTCGAAAATGTGGACTTAAATTTATTTAATAATATGTAAAATATTCAATCGGCGGGTTGTTTTCAAGTATATTTAAAATGTGAACGAGTTTCCTTTATTCCCAGCCGATACATGGTTATCGCGACTGGAGAATTCTTGTTTACGGGTATTCCAGTATGGAATCCCGTGGTGCAATAATGGCGGCTTGACCGACCCAGTGTTACTGTAATCTGCGATTATATTTATCATCCGTCATCCGACGAGATGGATTCTCAATTATACAAAGGGACACGACCGTCCGTATAGTCCCCGCCGATTATTTTCACAACCTGATGGAGGACATTTCCACTACTGCAACCACATGATGGACACCATGGGCATGGTGATCTCAAACGTAATAATCACCCAGATGGATGGAGATGCTTGCAAACCTGGCGCGGAGGCAACGTGAGGGAGAAAAGGGGCCCCTCACGGTGCGATAATAGGCATCCGGAATCGTCGCATAACAATAATAGGTTTTAGCTAGCTCTTAGTATGGTCCACAGGTATGTTTATTTCAATATAATAATCTTGTTTTACATCCACTCTTTTATTTCTTATTTTCCAAGCTTCACAACAATGATTAAAATAACAGTGCCCACGCTCTGACGGGAGTATTCATGCCTACCGACACAGTCAGCATATCTCGTACCCACGAGATTTGGCGTCCAAAAATCCCATGGGATTAAAGCTGATAACTGTGTACCTTCATATATATAACCCTGAATAATTAACATTTAATGCACCCACTTAATAAGAGGTGTAAATGTCATGATAACTGATCACATAGTAGGTACAAACGCAACACAGCACTTCCAGTGCATTACATTCAATTCTTCAACCCTGATATATTAAAACCCTGTTTAATAACTTACATTAAACCCTACCCCAATTCAAGTACTATAACATGACACCCCAACTCCTCCTTTTCTACCGTAACATGGCGCACCAACTGGTGATAACGAAAATATTTTTTTTCATTGTTGTGAATCTTGGAAATATTAAATTCATTATATAAACATGCCCTTAACATATTTTTTAACTTGCCCTATGTTTTGTTTTGCTTTGCTTTTAAAATATTAGTGTCACAACTTTATTTTATACCTGTAATGATTTTTTTAAATGTTTTCAATCATAAATGCACTGTTCATAATACCTACATGTCAAACATAACCTCAATTCCTCAATAGAATTGTTATTGTCATTTTATTAAAATATGCTTAGAAATTTGGTCATAGACAATATGCATTATAGAACTCTATAAAAAAAAAAAAAAAAATTAATCCAATGAATAGTGGTTATTTTCAAAATAATTTCAATTATCTATGGCAATTTCTTGCTTTCAAATTTACCTATGGCTTTCATATGTCAAAACATATTTATGTTTTTTATAATTCCAAAGATGAAAAACAGTTTTATTTTTCCAAAACAATTATATTATGAGTTTAAATAAGAATATAACGTTAATATCATTAATTATGCAAATATTTATAATGATTTATTGTTAACTAAGTGACATTTTGTTCATAATTACGGAGGTATGTACATTCATCAAATCATTGCAGTAATATTAAAAACATTTTAGTTGAAAGGTATTAGTTAAAAGTATTACAAACATTTTAAAATATATTTGAACATTATTATTCAAGCTTTATAAAATTATATTATGCCGGTATTCATACAAACCGTGTACATTGTCAAAACAAATGAAACATGATGAAAACAAATATTTTGTATTTTTATGCAATTTCAAAAAATAACCTTTATTAGGAAACCATTTATACGGGATATTATTATTATAAATGTTTAATTAGTTACGAGACGAAATTAATGTTATTTACAGCTGACATCTGTCACAAATATATATTATTGATTGTTTATTTACAAATAATGTCAACTGACATCTTAAATACTTTTGAATTATATCAATTGTTATGTGTACGCTAATGTCAATCTTAACATTTCAAATTATGACGTTTCCAATGCTACGAATTATAAGTAGGTCATATTAAAAATTGTTTACATAAATATTCATTTAAATGAGCAACATACATATTCATTTCAATAGAATAATTTTTTTTAAATTTTAATGGGGTACATACATATTCAAATAAAATTTCATATTTTTATTTTTTAAATGAAAACAGGGTTATCAAATAAAATATTTCATGTTTTAATTTTAAATACAGGGTTGACACAAACCAATATTTTCTAACATCAGGGTTGCAAATTTTTTTTTTTAAATTATATATTTGTCAAATCAACAACAACGTTCAACAGCGTACAACAACAATAACATCAACAATAACAACAACAACAAAAATAACAACGTTTATTTTTCTTTTTAAATCAAGGGCATCATTTTTAATAACAATTCTGAAAATTGTTTTTTGAATTTAAGTACAATCAAGCCATTGTCAATGGTGACACAAGGAATAATGTGATATTTATTATCATTCTTTTTATAAATAAAGGACAATATTCACGAAATGTGATAGGACTTGGAGAAATTATCGGACAATGACGAAACGTCATTATTATCATTGGAGTGGGGTTGACGGAGGTATATTCGGTCTGATCAACTGGATCCTGGTGATCAACTTACCATTCCTAATGGTTCAAATTAGTTCCAAAGGTAAGGGTGGGCTTGTACCCCAACCGCAACGTATCGATCCGGCGTCGATTACGTTTACCTTATATGACAGACAGAGGGCGAGAGATGCTTGCTGTTTGCTCATCAGGCCATGAGTTGCTGACTCTGGTACGGAACATGTGTGCAACATCGTCAGTCGGAGGGCAGTGGATCCGTTGCCTGTAGATGGAGGATTCCTACGGGAGGCGGAAGGATTGCCAGCCACTGGTCCATGTGCATACTCAAAGTACTACGTGGTGTGAAACTTGCCTGAGTGGTTCGGGTTGTTCTTGGAGTTTTATGACCAACCCTGACACAACATTCAACAAGTATTCATAAACTCTATTTAAAATCGAGTTTTATGTTTTTTTTTTTTCACACGGTACTATTTGTAGTGATTTATGGTAAATCACATAATTATTTTCTCAAATATAACAAGTCTAAATAAATACGTGCACACCTTTATATTGTCGTAAGTTATGCTCTACGTCAGAGCCAATAAAATTCTAGCCCATTCAAATAGTCACACATGACTCAAATACATCATGATTCTTCATATCAAGTATCAAGCATCATTGAAATAAGAAAAAAAAAATATGTAACTAATCAAAACTCTTGTAAACGAAAAAATATATGTAACTATTAAAAAATGTATTATGTACAAAAACAAAGCAAAACAAAACAAAACAATTAATTATGTATTGTCATTGTATAATTTTATCTTTTTTCCAACTGTTATTAGTATTTTTTTTCAACTGTGAGACCTAGTTAGTATAGGCAGGTTTTCTTTTTCATGTAAATTCAGTGAAAAGTGAAGGTTGTTCAACCATTATAAAAAGTGTTCATAATCCGATAACAGGATAAAGTGATGCCACAGAGCATAATATAAAAGTGAATGATTGAAATGATATTCTCACTACAATGTCTTTTTATTTTTGTAATTAACTACAATGATTATTGTTTTTATTTCTATTGTATTTCTGTTTTGAAATTTATTGTTTTTAGGAACCGGTGGACCAACACAACTGTTAAGCTTTTAGTCAGCATAGGACGTTCGAACATTTACGCGAGAACGGGGAAAATGTTATGAAAATAATTGAATAATGTTCAAAATTACCCCAGGGTTGTTGATATTTGTCTATAGTAGTGGATTTAATTATTTTACTGGCCACTTACAAATACACTTTTTCTCCGAGTGGTTTTACTTTCGGTCGATAGGGGGATAATAATCGATTTCCCCTCACTTTTTGGATTTGCATCTCCTGGGCAGGATGTAAATCCGACAGTCGAAAATGTGGACTTAAATTTATTTAATAATATGTAAAATATTCAATCGGCGGGTTGTTTTCAAGTATATTTAAAATGTGAACGAGTTTCCTTTATTCCCAGCCGATACATGGTTATCGCGACTGGAGAATTCTTGTTTACGGGTATTCCAGTATGGAATCCCGTGGTGCAATAATGGCGGCTTGACCGACCCAGTGTTACTGTAATCTGCGATTATATTTATCATCCGTCATCCGACGAGATGGATTCTCAATTATACAAAGGGACACGACCGTCCGTATAGTCCCCGCCGATTATTTTCACAACCTGATGGAGGACATTTCCACTACTGCAACCACATGATGGACACCATGGGCATGGTGATCTCAAACGTAATAATCACCCAGATGGATGGAGATGCTTGCAAACCTGGCGCGGAGGCAACGTGAGGGAGAAAAGGGGCCCCTCACGGTGCGATAATAGGCATCCGGAATCGTCGCATAACAATAATAGGTTTTAGCTAGCTCTTAGTATGGTCCACAGGTATGTTTATTTCAATATAATAATCTTGTTTTACATCCACTCTTTTATTTCTTATTTTCCAAGCTTCACAACAATGATTAAAATAACAGTGCCCACGCTCTGACGGGAGTATTCATGCCTACCGACACAGTCAGCATATCTCGTACCCACGAGATTTGGCGTCCAAAAATCCCATGGGATTAAAGCTGATAACTGTGTACCTTCATATATATAACCCTGAATAATTAACATTTAATGCACCCACTTAATAAGAGGTGTAAATGTCATGATAACTGATCACATAGTAGGTACAAACGCAACACAGCACTTCCAGTGCATTACATTCAATTCTTCAACCCTGATATATTAAAACCCTGTTTAATAACTTACATTAAACCCTACCCCAATTCAAGTACTATAACATGACACCCAACATCCTCCTTTTTCTACCGTAACATTACCCCATTTTACATAAACACCCTGATATTTAAATACCCTGCTAATAGAAAACCCAATCACCCTGTTTAATAACCTACCCTACATTAAATCACTTTATAACATGACACCCAACATCCTCCTTTTCTACCGTAACAATGTAACCTAACGATTCCCTGAAAATGCAAATTTAAAAAAATAAAAATGAATTAACAATATGTGACCATCATTGACATCAAACTGGCGGTAAAATTTGACTCAGTAATGTATATAATAAAATAAAACCATTTTATTATTTTTACATGAAATAAACCACTACAAAGAGCGTCAAAAACAAAAACGATTCCTTAATGCACAAGTGCCCGAGTAGGTAAAGCAGATTAAAATGAAGGATGTAATATCAGCGGAAGCCGATATACTCATTTTTCCCTCTATAAAGAGTTGATACTCCAAAACACGGAAATGATTTGTAAAATTCAACAAATCAGTCATAAATCCGATGTTCGGAAGATAAAAACTTATTTGAGGTAATTTGTTCAAACGATAACAGTTAACGCGGATGAAGCTAAATGCCAACTCAAGTGTCAATTCTAAATGGTGATTTCCACTAAAGTTAAACTGGTACAAGTTACTGCGAATGGGTTCCCAGGAGAACGACTCTGCTTAGATCTTGCGAGGATTTCAGAATTTTCTCTGTGAACTAATGCCAGGTGAGTCTGAAAATGGGACTGTACCTAACATATTTTTAACAACATCTTGCATAATGATATATTGTATAAAGCCTACAACTTGATCTAAAAAATATCTTTAAACTTTAATTTGCTTACGTAGACGCCAGGGCTCACTGACGGTGAGTCCTGGTGCCATGTAATTTGAAACTATTTCATATTATCGTGAGCTTGAAAAATAATTTAACTGCCTTTAATCTTTGCGATTTGGTTTTGTTTCGTGTATTTCAAATCCAATTCAAATATCTTCTTTGTACAAAATGACTCTGTAGGTATAATATACAACGGTCCACCTTATAGAATTCGCCCTTTTCTTGCCACTTACTTTTAAATTCAAATCTCGAGTGAAGCCGGGTATACATACACACGGGTGTTTTTTTTCCGTCAACAATCCTCTTCAGATTTAGGAACACAGGGACTTTCATTGAGTCAAGACAATTTTTTGCTGTGTCAATGAGCACAGTTATTATCATTGTCAATGTGGACAGTGTGCGATAGTTCTTTACAACCTGAATGTATTTTAATGCTGTTCATCTTAAATTCGTTAGGGTTATTTTGGTAAATAAAATCGATGGAGTGTATTTATTTAGCGACATTCCCCAAAATATCCCAAGCGTGTATTTCGGTTGTGATAAATCATACTTTATTTCATATTGTGGTATTTTGAAGTTATTACGTTTCCTCTGTAAACTACATTAATCTATTTCTGCTCAATCAATGTCGCATTTTCGAAGAGGCGTTAAAATGTTTTCCTTTGAGAATTTTTACGATGACTTGCTAACATGCTTTATAAATAATACATGTTTTATAATTAGAGTGGCAGAATGCTTAGCTTATTTTATCTGTGCCCAAGAGTCAACAGTTCAAGTTCAATGTGTTGTCAAATAAAACTATTTGAAGTGAGAGACCTGACTCACTAAATTCACGTTCCTACACTTACATAGAAATGTGAATTTCGCAAGAAATATGTTCCAGAAGTCAATCTTAATTAATTTTAGTTAGATAGTAAGTATCTTTATTTCAGAGTTGAAAATGATTTCAGTATCGTACTGGTAAACAATCGAAACGTCTTTGGGAAACCTCACATGGAAAGGCTATTTATCATTCTTTGATATGGTAATGTTAAGTTTCCCGATCGGAATTGCAAGGTGCTTCCTGACCTAACTTGTACAATTTTCAGGCCTCACAATATTTGGGAGCATTATAGTCTCAGTGACCAGTATTTTGGAGTCCTTAGTTTGTAGACACGTCGTACCAACATATGGTTCATAAAAAAATCTAATTTCTTTTCCAAAAATAAATTGCCTTTTTACCATGATGTCAGATGTGTCAGATAATCTCCGTTCTATATTTTTAGATATTGTACGTCTAGGAACATAATGTAATATTCTACCTTCTTAGCAAGACGCCAAAGCTAGCATATTAATGGTAATAGTTAAATTACAATAACGCGATCCACTAACTTTCGAACTATGCACGTTTCTGAACATTGTAACATTTGGAGATAGAACTAAAGCATAACTATTAACTATGATCCCAAATTAAACTAAGATACCAATTCCAATTTAAGGAGCGATAAAACGCTAATCTGGAGAATAACTGCCCATTTTAATACGTTCAAGACATTGCAGGCTTTATCGGAATCTCAATTTGTTAAAATATCCCGAAGCTGATTAACTCAGGAGGTAGGATTTTATGTGGGTAAATAATTATTACCAAAGACTAAAGAATATAATACTAGAGGTGCCTTCCTTAAAAATTTTAATAGAAAAAACGTTCCATTAGCCCGAACCCCCACCGTCCCGTTTCTCTTACATTTGCCTGAAATCGTAGATCTCGTCCCATTTAAATTTTGAAAGCAATATTTTGGATGGTGCGTGGTATGTGCGTGTGTTTTGCGTGGTACTTGTTATGTTATTATTTATTCTATAATAATTATCTACAAGCTTTTAAGAACATAAACGGTTTTTTTGGGTTTTCCGACCTTTTTGATTGTATATCAGTAAATCGTTCGAAAATTATTTTAAAAGTTTGTTGTATTCATAAATGCATTAAGTAGGTACAAGACACTGTTCAACTAAAGTCCTGACACACAGTTTTGCTCCTTTGCAAATAATTTTCTCATTGCCACTCCTAAATAAAATGAATTCATTTTTTATTAATTTAATATTGGGTGCGTGTCGTAAGTGACTTTGTCTTAACGAATGATGGCTTCTTCTAACGACGGATGATTAAATATATTGGAAAAAGCTATATCATTCCTGAAAGCCTCTCCCACGCAAAAAGTTGATTTTGGCAAATTTTTTACTTTGTTTATGTTTGTGTGCTTACGTGACGAGCTACAAAACTTTTCGCTAAACGAAAATCGAAACCACTAATTAGTTATCTGCTTTCTTTGAAACCCCATAAAATATTTTCTCTCCCATCGGTTGCAATGCTAGAAAATTTATTAGTTTATCTTTAATTGAATTGACTCGGTAAAGTACGAGTACCTTCCTCTATAAATTAATACGTAAAACGGACCTGTTTCTAAAAGTAATTTCTCCGCGACAAGCTTAGAAAGTTATGCTAAGAACAAAAAAGTTATGACTCAAAGTAAACAAATGGAGTTTCAAAATAATAATATTTGCAGACGATCATCATGAATGAAAAATATACAACAATATTTTTTTTAATTGTGAGGTAGGTATTAATTTGAAATATGACTAAAGACCTCATTAACTGTTTAATCTTAAAAAGTGCACGCGAAATGTCAATGCACGGTAACGTTAGTATTTCAATTGGAATGGTCTATTCATCAGTATTTTTAATTTTTACAGTTTGGGACTTTTACGATTTTCACAATTTTTCCGTCGCCCCGGGAACCATTTACTGGATAACAAACGTATCAGCCACAGGTCTCCCAAAAGTGATTCGCTACGCTTTATGACTTGGCACAGGGGTGCCCGGATTCATGGGGTCAGGTTTGTATGAGTCTTGGTGGCGAATGAGAATCAGGAGAGAATTGTTGAGGGATCTTCTTTGACTTCTCCAGCCATACTCTTTCGGAACATCGCCTTGCAACGAAGTGGTAGGGATGGATTTATACGTCCGTCACTCCTGGACACACTGACCCCCAGATTCCTACCAACCCCTTTTTTCCTTCCCAGAACTTCCTCTCCTTCGTTTCCCAAAAAGACCTTCCACACAGCATCCCCAAAGATGACATAGGCCCTAAGGGAAAATATTTTCTTCAGGGCCTCCTGTGTGGGCTAATGTAAAAAAAAACGTTAGCATTTAAAAGTTAAAATTACACGTTAGCGGTCTGACTTTAAGAAATGATCGATAGATTGATCCACCAGTATTGCCAGCTTATATCGATTTCTTATTTATTCCCGGTCAATATTGGTCTGACCATCAACTGTGCAGCCGTGCTTGGGAAAATGGTATAAAATCGTCGGTAGTTAAGTACATCGATCCGATATTATAAAGTTATCGATTTCATTGTGCTAGACCTTCAGATGTTTGATGACTACGTATTTTGTACTACAGAAACAAATCGTAAAAGATTACAAAAGATCTCCACCATTTTCGACAAGAAACCCTGTTGACGTGTTACCTAACTTTCACCCAGTTTCGATTAATCTTCCGCCCCGTATTTTAATTTCAAATTTTGTATTACACGGCATAAATAAAAAATAATATAATTCTGTCCTTTAAATTTTTCTTTTAACATTTTACACTCGCGAGAATTGCTAATTTAAAAGTTTATCCCGCTTCGGAAAACGCTTTCAGTTCCCATTGAGGTTTCGTTTTCGGATTTAACTTATACAACCGCTATGCCACGCCGTAACAAATGAAAATTAACGCTAACTTTTGGCAAATCTCATTCTTCCGACCGTAAAATGTTTCACTTTTATTCTTATTTCAACCACATCTCGGCAGTCATGGTAACTGTTTTATTATTTTTTTTTTTTATGCGAAAATTAATTAAGAAAAGCCTACATTTCTGAAGCTTTAAGGAAAATAATTGGGAACAATATTGCGTCAATCGATTCGTCCCCTGGCATTGGTGCGTTATTCAATCTGCGAATATTTAATTTGACATCTAAATTACGAGAAAAATGTCGATCACTCGAATGAAAAGTAGTCAAATCTTTTATTTCTATCAAGCTTACGTAAAAGCTATTGATATTCATAATGTTAACATAATTGTTTTTTCTTTTGTTTTTAATAACTTAATGAGTAATATGGTTGACTGAAAAGGAAAGAACAGACATTCGAAATATACTAAAGAACTAACAGGGGTACATTTTATAGACATTCTGTTTTCATATAATTAAATTACTCACTAAATTATATAATATTCAAATATAATAAAATATACTGGGCACTGCTTGCTAGTAACATTATTACTACTAATGTATTTACATTTTCTTATCTCCATGTATAATCTTATATTACGTACGCAACTTTTTCATGGAAATTTTAATAAAAACAACATTTAAACAATACGTATGTGCATGAATGTGACTTTTTGCATATATTTTTATCTTTTTATATACATACATATCTTTCTAATATATTTAATATGTTATTTAACCGCAGCGGAACAGACTCTGACTAGTGAGGTGGGTAAAAGAAAACTATGTACATAAATGAAAATAAAATAAACGCCCGGGTTGCCAGCACTGAAATTTGAAACTTCAAATTGTAATACTTAATCGGTTACGACAATATTAGCGACCATCAAACGATAATTTCTAACAGAAAACACGGCAAAGGATTCGGTTGCATCTATCCTTGCTGGGGCTCTGCTCTAACCACTGAGCTAATTCGATGCTATCCCCTCAGTCATATTGAACTGCGTCATACTTCGAATAAAAATTACCTACATTATCTTCATTTTCTTAACGCATATTTTTTAGTTCAGGAAAGAATCTTGCAACCGTACGCAAAGATAGCAGCCAATAAAAAATAAGCGTTAAAATATGAAAAAGAAAATACTATGATACGTAAGAAGTATGATACGGTTAAATACAACCGAAGGAGATAGTATCGAATTGGCTCAGCGGTTAGAGCTGTTTGGCAAAACTTTTTTTTTTTTTACATTAACTCCACACAGGAGGCCCTGAGGAAAATAATTTCCCTCAGGGTCTATGTCATCTGGGATGCTGTGTGGAGGGTCTTTTTGAGGAGAGGAAGGAATGAATATTGGTCTTGAAGAGACCCATGTTGTAGGAAGGAGGAAACACAGAGGCCGGCAAATCATTCCACAGCCGAGCTGTTGAACACAAGAACGAGTCGAAGAAACGACCCGTTCTCATGTGACAAATTTCAACTGTGTACAAATGTTGGGCACGCGTTTGGCGTGTTTCCCGACTATGCACCGGTGCCAAAGGGATCAATGATGCTAGTTCCTCGGAGCATCTTCCATTGTAATACCGGTAGAACAAGGATAGCATTCCCACCCAACGCCTGTGCTCTAAAGATTGCAATCCGTCTGTTAAGATGGGAGAATCTATCAAACGGACCGCCCGTTTCTGCACAGAGTCGAGGGTATTTTTCAGGTATTTTGGAGCTCCAGACCAGAGGTGGCTGCCAAATTCAACCGTGGGGCGCACTTGCGATTTGTACAGGGTTAGCAGTTGTGTACTATTAAAGTATCTGCGGGCCCTGTACAGTACGCCCAGTTTTTGGGAGGCTAACTTTACTCTGGCTTCGATGGAGCCCCCATACCTGAGCTGGTCACTTAGGGTTACACCAAGCATATCAATGGAGGGCCTGTTCGGAAGATTGCTTCCGTTGAAAGAGACTAGATTTTCATTTCGATCCCTCTTAGACGTAATCAGACAAGATTGGGTCTTTGAAACATTAAATTCAACGAGATTATTTTTACCCCAAGAGAAAACACTCTCGAGGTAACCGTCCATTCTTTGCTTCAAAGCCTTACGAGCTGTTGGAGTTTGTGAGCCCTTTGGGGGCTTGTCAAACAAAAAGCTATCATGAACTGTACTGTCATCCGCGTAACAATGAATTGGTGCACATGACAAAAGGTCGTTGATGTGCAACAAAAACAAAGTCGGAGACAGAACCGATCCCTGTGGGACGCCAGCATTTATCGAGTGTGAGGAAGAGGTGAAACCATCGACTACCGTCTGAATCGACCTCTCCCTCAAGAAGTCGGCAATCCACGTACACCAGGATGCGGGAAGTCCGTAAGAATGCAGTTTGTTGACAAGTCCTCGGTGCCAAACCCGGTCAAAGGCCTTCGAGATGTCCAGTGCAACCGTTTGGGTCTCACCGAAACGTTCCAGGCATTGCCCCCAAACATGCGTCACATACGCGAGAAGATCACCGCACGAGCGGTTCCGCCGGAATCCGTATTGACGGTCGTTAATAATTTTGTTCTTCTCGAGGTATGTGAGCAGTTTGTCGTTGATCACACGTTCCATCACCTTAGACAGAACTGATGTGATCGCTATGGGGCGGTAGTTGGCCGGGTTGGAGCGGTCACCCTTCTTTGGAATAGGATGGATAACCGCTTTTTTCCAACCAGAGGGCACAGAGCCAGTCTTCAGGGACAGTTTAAAAAGCTTCGTCAAAATTGGAGCTATTTCTGCAGCGCACTTTTGCAGTACCAGGGCAGGTATTCCGTCAGGCCCACTAGCTTTATTAACATCAAGCCCTCGTAAAACATGGAGTACTTCCCGATGCCGGATCCTCAGCTTTTTCATACGAAAACCGCAGTGAGGAACCGACGTCGGGACAGCACCTTGGTCATCGAGGGTTGAGTTATCCGCAAGCATTTTACCTAGTAAGTTAGCCTTTTCGGTGGCGGTGTTTGCTAGTGAGCCGTCAGGTCTGGTAAGAGGTGGCAGACTGGATTTGCAGAAATTGCGACCTATTGAGCCCGCAAGCGACCAGAATCGCCTGATGCCATGCGGGCATGCAGTCAGCTTTCTGCTGATCTGCTGGTCGTGCTCGAATTTTGACCTATTTATGATTCTCTTGGTTTCCTTTGCCATTTTGTTGTAAGCTGTTCTGTCTTCGGATGTTCTAGATGTGTTGTAGGCTCGGTAAGCCGCGTTTTTTCATCGCACTGCTTCAGCGCATTGTCGACTGAACCACGGCTTTGAGCCTACACCAGTTTCCTTAACAGTAGATTGGATGAAGCCATCTGTTAGGGTTTTGATTCGATTAATCAAATAATGTAAGTTTTTAGGTCTTCAAAAACTTCAACAAGAAATTCAAGGTAGATACAAAATTAATTTATTGGCAATAATGTACAACAATTCCAATCCAAATAAATTATTAAATCCCCCCAACGGACTGATAATCTAACGTTTCCTTTTAAAGGCAAACTAATGCAGAAAGAGGTAGAAAATAATGAATTCATCCTATTTATAAATTTACAACAGGGTCCATTTGGGAGGGAAGACTATAGCCAACCCTGACATCTATGTGTAAATCCTCGAACCACAACTATGCCTGACCTCTTTGTTAAAAGCGGAGAAACATTTCAACCCTTGCTCAACTAAATATCAACTTTAATTTCTTAACATATACTCCCCCCGAAAAAGGGAACGGAGGTCACTTTTTCTAAAATATCAAAACAAAATAAGGATAAAAAATCAAACACCTAAATATAAACATATGCTAAAATCAATTTGGAAGAAACAAAAAATAACAATAATTTAACTTTAACTAAACCATAAAAATTTCCAAATAAAAACTATCCTATTTCTAAGAACTATTAATAATAATCTAATTATTAATAAACATTATAACTTCATTTAAAAACAAAAATTTATAATTTTAACAATAAAAAATAAATAAATAGCAATCTTGAGATCTTGACGTGCGAAGCTCCTTGGTCTTCCTTCTAGGTTTGAATGTTCGGATATGGTTCCATCTTGAATCTTGAAGTGTGTAGAAAAATTGATATTTAAATTTGAATTTTAAGCCTCTTGCTGTTTTTGATTTAAATTAAATTTGTAGTTTTGCTTTAAATTAATTATTTAAATCTTGATTTATATCTTGAAACATTGTTTTTTTTTTTTTAAAATAACTTTTTTAGAAAATAAATTTTCACTGCCACTTGGTTTTACTTGCGGGAAGTTTATTAGATTTCTGCGTCGAGTTTTTTCTTGTGGAACCTTCAATTATTTTCTTCATCAGTTTTTGTATGAACATCATTTGCGTCGGGTCCGTTGTCTTCTATTGGTAGCAGACATAATTTTGAAATGGCCCTCTGGATTATGCCCTTCGAAGTGATGATGGTCGCCACGCGAACTCGTCCATCAGCGCCAGGATGTACGGCGCTCACCCGTCCCAGCCTCCAGTAGCAAGAAGGGACGTTGTCCTCCTTCAGTATTACCATGTCGCCAGGCTGTAACTGTCCTTGACTCCTGTTAGTCCATTTGTTCCTGGTTTGTAGCTCTGCCAGGTACTCCTTCCGCCACCTCGACCAAAACATTTGAACAATTTGTATTAGTTTTTGGTAATTATTTAATCGATTGAACGTGATATGTTCCAACTTTTGCTCTGGAATCGCTGCCATACTAGTTCCTATGAGAAAGTGACCAGGGGTCAAGGGATTAAGGTCATAAGGGTCATTTGATAAGGGAGTCAGTGGCCTGGAGTTTAAGCAAGATTCAATTTGACATAACACCGTACTAATTTCTTCGTACGTTAATGAAGCGATACTTGTTATTCTTTTTAAGTGATGTTTAACTGATTTTATCCCGGCTTCCCATAGCCCCCCAAAGTTCGGGGCACGAGGCGGTATAAATCTCCACTGAATACCTAATGTGGATAAATATTTATCAATTTTATCATTGGACATATTTAAAAAATTATAAATTTCCTTTAATTCATTATTAGCCGCTTTAAAATTGGTTGCATTGTCTGAGAACATTTTACTTGGTCTACCACGACGCGAGATAAATCGTTTCAAAGCGTTTAAAAAACTTTCTGCGCTCAAAGACAGCACAACTTCTAAGTGCACTGCCTTAGATGCCATGCATACAAATAAGCAAATATATGATTTAACGCTATGGGTTTTTCTGTGAATACCCGATTTTATCAGTATTGGACCGGAATAATCGACTGCCGTATTTTGAAATGCCCGGCATTCAGTTATTCTTTCAGCTGGTAGGTCGGCCATCAACTGCTGTTCTGGTTTGGGATTGCATCTATAACAAATTATACATTTTTTAATTATCCTTTTTACTACATTCTTTCCCTTAATCGGCCAAAATTTCATTCTAATCAACGCCAATAATGACTGCGTTCCCGAGTGTAAGTTCAAGTAATGATAGTGTCTTACAATTAGCTCTGTTATTTTATGATGTGAAGGTAATATAATTGGGTGCTGCTGGTTTTCATCTACCATTTTACCTTTGGAGAGTCTTCCCCCCACTCGAATTAGATCCCTTTCAATAAAAGGATCTAATGATTTTAAAAAACTATTTCTAGGTATATTACTGCCATTATTTAAAGCTCGAATTTCGACGCTGAAACAGTATGATTGCGCCCGAGATATTAATTTATTTACTGAATTTTCCAACTCACTAACTGTTAATTTACCATAGCGGCGCTGCAAAGGGTTTTTACAATTAAACTGAAATCTAATAATGTATGCCGTTACTCTTTGTAATTTGGAAAAACTAGAATATCTATTAAAAATGTCCCAGTCCTGTTTCACTGCAGACAACAGAACCGAGCTTGTCTTGATCTCTGGTGGATCAATACAAAATGTGTCGGCATTCGGCCAGCACGCTGAATCCAGTATCAGCCAAGCTGGACCATGCCACCAAATGCTGGAAATTAACAATTGTGAAACACCGGTTCCTCTGGAGAGCACATCTGCTGCATTGTCTTCCGACCTTACATGTTTCCATTGCTCCGGCTGACTGGTTTCCTGGATTTCCGCCACCCGATTCGCAACGAAAGTGTTCCATCTTGCAGGCTGCTCCCTGACCCAGCACAGTACTATTTGAGAATCGCACCAGTATGTTGTATGTATATCCGGTGTACATATGGCTTCTTTAATATAATTCACTAACTTTGTCAATAATACAGCTCCACATAATTCTAATTTGGGTAGAGACACGCTTTTCAAAGGTGCTACCCGTGACTTGGACATTATCAAATTGGAGTATCTCTTACCCAATTTATCAGTAGATATCAGGTAGACACAGGCCGAATATGCCTTCTCTGAGGCATCACAAAATCCATGTAGCTGTAAATTTACATGATCTTGACATTGAATCTTTCTACCTATTCTTAAATTATTTAATTGAGGCAGTTCACTCATATAAGCTTCCCATGTCTTCAACATGTCATGTGGAATAGGCTCATCCCACTGAACCTTCGTCTGCCACAATTTTTGCATCAACAATTTAGCAACAACAGTGACAGGACCTATTAATCCTAAAGGGTCAAATATGGACGCAATGCTTGATAGCATTTGTCGTTTGCTAACAATTGGATTTTTTATTAACTTCACCGTGTATAAGAAATTATCCTGTTGGTTATTCCATGACAAGCCTAATATTTTGCTGTCATTTGAATCTGTACTAATAATCATATCCGACATGCTTTCTTGCTTTGAACATAATGAGGGCAAATTTGATCGCCATTTTCTCAAGTTCATTCCAGCGGATGCCATGATAGATATTAATTGCTCTTTAATTAATAAACAGCTTTCTTCTGTTTCATCACCAGTAAGCAAATCATCCATGTAAAAATTATTCTTTATAATCTGACTGACCTTGTGATTTGATGACATATTTTCATTTCCCAACTGCTCAAGGCATCTAGTTGCCAAAAATGAAGACGGCCCCAGACCGTAGGTAACGGTGTTAAGTTGATAATGCTGAATTTCCTCCTCCGGGAAATTTTTCCATATTATACGCTGTAGATCCCTGTCTTCGGGTCGCACCAATATCTGTCTGTACATTTTCTCTATGTCTGCTGTTATCACGTACTGGTGCTTTCTGAAACATATCAATTGTGCAGCTAAATCTTTCTGTAAAACAGGTCCTATCATGAGCGCATCGTTTAAGGATATACCAGTGGATGATTTTGCAGAACCGTCAAATACTACTCGAGTCTTCGTGGTAGTGCTTGATTCTTTTATTACTGCATGATGTGGTAAATAATAATAATTTTTTTCATTACAAGGTGCCTCGCACCGGGTCATATGACCCAAGTCTATGTATTCCTGCATAAATTCTTTATATTTTTTCATCAGGTCAGGATTTGAAGAAAATTTTCTTTGCAAATTGCAAAGTCTCTTTTCTGCCATAGGCAGTGTTTCGCCTAACTGTTTAACACAGGGGCGCTGCGGTAAGCTTACCATAAAACGACCTTCGTCATTTCTTTTATGCGTGTCCTTGAACATTTCCTCGCACGCTCGCTCCTCATGGCTCCGGTGCTTCACCGGCGGGAATTCTTCTAATTTCCAGAAGTTTTCCATTTGTTTATGTAATATATTTAATGATAGGTGACAAGATTTTACTGGCCTTTTTGTTTTTGTTGTGACGATAGGTCCTGACACCAGCCACCCGAATTCCGTTCTCTGCAGTACAGGTCCTGAGTCTCCATTTCGTAGTTGATCTTGTTTCAAAATTTCCCAAAAGATTTCCGCTCCGAGTAGCATATCTATGGAGCCTGTTTCGTAGAAGGTAGGATCCGCTAACTGTAGACCATCAGGTACGCTAGCATCCTTTTTCTGAAAAGAAATTTGCGGCAGATTACTCGTTATTTCCTTCAAAACGAGACATTCTATGTCTCTTTCATAAGGTGAATAGCTTGAAAAAATCCTTAAATTTACACTTTTCTTAATATTCAATATTCTGTTTTGTATTCCGGTAATCGGTATGTTTGCACTTTTGGGTTTTAATTGCAACCTAGCTTCGAATTTCTCTGAGATAAAATTAGACTGCGCTCCGCTATCCAATAATACTCTTGCCTTAATTAAGTTTCCATTATTATTCAACACTTTAATAACGGCCGTAGATAACAAAATAAAATTATTAGATACCTTCGCTGAATGATTGGTAACTAAAACTTCATTATTTGATGTTGATTGTGTATCATTATTCTGAGGAGACTTATTATGAGATGAATTATCTATTTCCTTTTTTAAATGTAACAATGTATTGTGCGAATTATTTTCGCATATTCGACAGTTGTATTTACTTTTACATTCCTTTAGTTTATGACCTAGGCACAAACATTTCAAGCAAGCACCTAAATGACGTATCTTTATAATTCGATCCTTAGCATTTAATATTAAGAATTTTTTACAATTATAAATCCTATGATCGCCTTTGCAAATAATACATTTTATCATTTGCGGCGTTAATGAAATCATAGCTTCCTTTCTGTACTTGACAGGGAATGTTTTATTTTGATTAACCTTTGCTTCAGTAATCCCGGCAAATTCTAAAATCTGGACGCGATCTGATAAATATTTTATAAACTCCTTATATGTAGGTAGGTTATCTTTGGTTGCAAATGTTTCCCAATGATTTCGAGTTTCGCTATCTAGTTTATGTGACAATAAATATATTAAAATAATATCCCAATTTTCGGTGGGTATATTTAAATTATTCAACGATTTTAAATGTAATTCGGATTCATCAATAAGATTCCTTAATGCTGTGGAATTTTCAAATTTTATTTCAGGCAATTTGAATAATGCTTCCACGTGCTTATGTATAATAAATTTTGTATTTTGGTATCGGCTGGTCAACATTTCCCAGGCCGTGTAATAATTGTCTTGGTGATTTGGCAATGATATCAATAATTTAGCCGCGTCACCTTCCAGGCATGATCGCAGATAATACAACTTTTGAATAATTTCTAAGGATGGGTTATTTTCAACAAGAGCTACAAAAGTATCTCTAAAATTTAACCACTTTTCATAGGAGCCGTCGAATTTAGGCAACTCTAAAATAGGCAATCTAATATTGTGTGAAATTGCATTCGGAACCTTAATTAACAATTTATCTTTAGCCTTGGCAACAAGACTATAGTAGGAATTTTCAAATGCTTGCCTTTCCAATGGTTTAGCCAATTCGTCCGCTGAAAGCGCTTCAATTTGATCTTGGATTATATCGAAAGAATCTAAAATTGGTTCGAGTTTCTTTAACCTGACTTCAATTTCAGATTGCGACAAATTATTTCCTTGGATGTATTCGTTGAATCGAGTTAATTTAGCTTTACAGATTCCCCTCTGGGCCACTAATGTTTTGAGATCCATTTTTTAAATATCAAAAATAAGGTACTCACAGAACACAAAAGTTAAATTATAATCACTTGTAATTAATCACTACACGTGCACTGCCCTTGATCACAGAATTTTACTTATTAACCGATAAACGATGAATTTTAACCATGAAATGAATCTTATCTCGCAAAATGCCACAGCCCGTTAGCTGTCAAAATAAACAATAATATTATTTGTTATTTGTTCCTACCGCGCATGCGTTAGGCCTACGGCTGCGTTTAAACAACCGCCTCGCGGTAAAATTCGAATTTTTAACTTACGTATTTTCAAATAATCATTCGTAATTAATCATTTATGAAGTTTAAAATACTTTCTCAGTATTCTAAAACTTCTTTTTACATTGATGTAACAATTTTTATCGATTACTACAATGTTGCTGTTGGGTATGAAATCAATTTAACACCACAGCAATAATCAGCCCGTTTTTTTTAAATAAATTTAAAACAAACAAAGAAATACGGTTATGTACTCCATCAATCATGCTCTCCTGCCTGGGAAAATAAGGTATATAGGAATGGGAATTGGTCACTTGCCCTTTTCTCTGAAGATCTCTCTTGATGAATGTTGAAGATGCTGGTTCTTTTATCACTCGCGATTCAATCGTTAATGCGGCACGAAGGATCAAATGTTAGGGTTTTGATTCGATTAATCAAATAATGTAAGTTTTTAGGTCTTCAAAAACTTCAACAAGAAATTCAAGGTAGATACAAAATTAATTTATTGGCAATAATGTACAACAATTCCAATCCAAATAAATTATTAAATCCCCCCAACGGACTGATAATCTAACGTTTCCTTTTAAAGGCAAACTAATGCAGAAAGAGGTAGAAAATAATGAATTCATCCTATTTATAAATTTACAACAGGGTCCATTTGGGAGGGAAGACTATAGCCAACCCTGACATCTATGTGTAAATCCTCGAACCACAACTATGCCTGACCTCTTTGTTAAAAGCGGAGAAACATTTCAACCCTTGCTCAACTAAATATCAACTTTAATTTCTTAACACCATCCATCGCGGATGTGATGACTTCACCAATTTCCTGGGCACATCTTGAGGGATCCGAAGTCCGAAAACAGACAGCTGACCACGGAAAAGCATTAAAATGTGCCCGCAGACCGAACCAATCTGCTGACCTATAGTGCCACACTTTTCTCTTCAGCCTCTCGTTTGGTGGTCTGAAGTTTACAGGGATTGATGTCGTCACCAGGCAGTGGTCGGACGATCCTAAAGGCGCTGTGACTTCAATCCTGTAACCGTGTGGCACAGTAGTTAAAAATAGGTCTAACAGATTGGAACGGTGAGTCTGGACATCAGGAACCCTTGTAGGCTCCTGAACCATTTGCTCCAATCCGTAGCAAAGGGCAAAGGATTCCGCTTGGCGTCCAGCCGAGTCTGTTGATCCTGAGAACTTCAACCAAGGTTCGTTATGAACATTGAAGTCCCCCAGGACCACAAACTCTGCCGTAGGGTAGCGGGGCAAGAGGTCGTCAATAGTGTCGCTTAAATGTTTGAAGAGCTCGGACGTGTCTGATTCGCTAAGGTTCGGTGAGCGGTATAAACACGCGTAGAATCTTACCGTACTGGCAAGATTGACGCGTACCCACATTACGTCGAATCTGGAGTTTTCCAGATTCAACAGTCGCACACAGTTGACGTCAGCTCGACTATAGAGACAGACACCTCCTTTAGGTCTGAACTTGCTTGCGAGGGTGAAGCCCGGGCAGTCCAGATAGGAGGCGTCTACAGGCTCGGCTATCTGCGTTTCAGACAGGAATAGTAGGTTGGGGCGTTGAGTAAAAAGGTGGTGGTGGACGGAGTTTAAATTGGTATGCAGGCCGCGAATGTTGGTGTAATTCACCAACATTTTTGGCCTGCGCCGGGGTCTCCTACTACTCGCCGCTGTAACTAAGGTCCTGGTTTCAATTCCTAAATGTGATCGAATCTTTTCCTGGTTTTTCTGTTTCAAATTTTCTTTGAGAGTCACTAATAATAGTTTCAATTAATAAATGATGTTAAAAAAAATCTGCTTAAAATATTATTTTATGGATTAACTCTACGATGATGCACAGCTATTGGTGTAAGGTTTAATTCGGCTAAAACGGATGGTGAAGACTGGCGTCATGAAATTTTCACTAGTTTCCAATCTACATTTTACATTATACAACATGAACTTTAGGGATTTTAACTACACAATAAACTTTAAATACTTTCAGAAGACGACACGTTGTTTGTAGATTTTTTTTTTGATTCTTCGAAATGGAAAACCAAAAATGGTGTTAGAACTCTTGCAAGCATTGAAGGAAAACGC
Organism: Limnephilus marmoratus; assembly: GCA_917880885.1. Lineage (NCBI taxonomy): Eukaryota > Metazoa > Arthropoda > Insecta > Trichoptera > Limnephilidae > Limnephilus > Limnephilus marmoratus. The sequence goes on from OU862933.1 coordinate 16,849,621, forward strand.
GAAACTAAATGCATTAAGTAATGTGCTTGCACAATTCGCACTAAACAGAGATAACGGTGGCAGAAGCCAAAAAATGCCTTTTTAGATTAAGTATGCAGAAATGTTCCTGGATATCTATTCTATCTTCGATAAAAAACGGCACAATTCTTAAACAAGTAATTGTGGCCTCGAAAGCGAATATGTTGTTTTTATATTATAATATTTTATTCGAATTCAAGCAAACATAGTGGCACAATGATCATTGTATTACTATTATAATATTAACCCTTATAAATATTAATAAACTGCTTTTGAATTTTTGTAAAATAATGTGTTTTTATTAGTTGATAAACTGATTTAATGCACTCAAACGAAATTTTCAAACTGCTCTCCTGTAAAAAGACGTTTTTTAGTTGTGCCATTCTTATCGGTGTGAATTGTACAATGCAGTCATAAATGTCATTATTTGCACCTCGCCCTTGAGTTGATTTTTGCGTTATTATCTTTCGTTACATATTTAATCCACATCTTTAATTTATTGTAAAAGATCTGTTTTCATCTCAGATTTAAAAGGTACGTAGGTACAATGTTTATTAATAAGATATACAAAATATGTAGGTACCCATCGGTATATATGTTTTACGTATGCCCTCTCTCGCGAAAACACAACATTATTTGCAACAAACGTAATATTTCGCATTCCTTTGACATTGCAAATACGTGTAGTCTCAAAATAAGAACAGGTCTTCAGTTTTCTTTGTTAAACTCTTAGCGAGGATACGAACCCTAGTCCTTCTCAGCAGAGACACGCACCCAATCAGTCATGGCACGCACACTTATGTTACAATGTAACGTTTCCCCCGGAGCTAGGAAATAATGAAACAGTATTGCCAGACTTTAAAGACTGCCATGCGTAGATATAACTTCAGTCAAAGCTCCGCCAGAAAAATAATTATAAAAGATTATATTTTCTGTTATTTTATTTTAGAGATACCTATGGTCTTTTTCACACAAAACTTAATTTTGGATTTGTATTCAAAATATCCAACCAAACTGAATTATATTTTTTTAATCCAACATAGGTATGAAATATTTTGTGCGGATATGTGCTATTTTATTTATTTTTGTTTTAAATTCTGATACGCAGGTAATTAATGATTTCAATATTTTATTGATTCTGTACGCACTTTGAAATTATTAAAAAAATATTTCTTACTGTATCTACTGTGTTAATATAATGAAAAATAAAATTAAAAGATCTCACAAAGCCATTTTCATGGGTAATAATTTTAATACATTTACGACCAATTTTTACGGTCATCAAAAATATTTATTTATTTATTTTTATATTTTATTTTATATTTCATCGTAGTTTTATAATAGAGTAAAATTATTTTTTCATATTTTTCATTTACACAAAAATAATTTCCCAATTTTCCTCTAAAATTGTGGAAAGGTGAACTATACTTTATCATTTAAAACACAAACATATAAAGTAGCTATTATCCGTACAAGACATTTGACATACCTTTTGATTACAAACAAAATTTTCGGTATTACAAATGTTCAGTTATTTTGGCTCTAAATCCAAAATTAAGATTTGTATGAAACAGGCTGCGCAGCTGTTCCCCTTAAGCCTTGTCTTATTTATTCAGCCCTTCGGTTTCATGAAGTGGTTGGGCGATGTCAAAAGAAAGACATTAATTGAAATTGATAACTAATAACTCTAATTCGTGACATCTTGTCGAGAATTTATTCTGGAAACAAGTAGAAGATTTCGGAAAGAGAAGTATTGGAAGACGCGTGATGTTTTTTTCGGCAACTCAACAAATTGGCATTTCAACACCCCTTTCGGTGAACACACAAAAAATAGCACATAACCAAACCGAACGTAACTTATACAACTTATTTTTTTTTCACTTCTAATGACTTTCAATGGTGGTGATGATGTTGCACATTATTGAGTTGTCCGGTCACCTTTTTTTTCATATCATTCGGAGATCAAGCTTCAGTGGAGGTTATCCACCTTTTACCCGCCCTGGTATAAGTAACAGATGGTTACTCCTTCAAGGCTCTCGCAAGATTCTAATTTTTTTGTTAAACGGAGCTACATTTATTTATTTTGAACGAATCTAGACCTCCAGTGTCCTTGCGTACGTTGTTGCAGGAAAAACAAAATACGAAAAATAGGTTAGTAAGACAAAGATAAATTGAACTGGTCAAAAGAAAAGAAAACTCTTTCATGAGATCAAGCTTCAGTAAAGAAGAAATGCAAAAGCCGGAATAGTTATTTTTTGTACAAAAAAAGTAATAAATACCACCTCTTTACAAACTGAAATTGTCAGCCGTATGAAAATATTAGAAAATACGAAACGAATAAATACGGTTTGTTTAATTTGTCAGTGTAATTTCCAATGAATCTAGTTAACGACAGATTAACATGCAAAGCGGTCGACGTTTTTTGATTACATAAATATTAATATAACACCGTTTTGTGTTTAATGTACCTAGATTAAAATTAAATCCTTTAGATATTATTAAGGTCATTACAACGAGATGTTTGAACACAAGGTACTATTAAAACATGCGGTAGAACAATTTTCTTTAAAACATACCTTGAAATTCTTGCTTTGCGTTCGTTTGCGTTAATTGTGGTGTATGATTACAAGAGGTTAGAAAGTTTAAACCAAGGACATGAGTTGAGGTTCCTTGAACAAAACGCTTGAGCACTAAGGTAATTAATTAAAGTAGATTTTCAAGCAAATTAATAGGCATTTGCTGAAAACAAAAATGTTCCATAATCTGATTTCAGCTTGGATGATAAAGTCCTTCAATAATGACAAATAAAAGCCTCTCAAAGCCCATACGAACACATTGTTATTTGACAATGAACACTACTATTGATGGGGACTAGTTGATTGATGCTTTCTTAGTGGTCCCTCATCAGGACGACACTGGTAGATCCAGAATTGAAAAGTTGCTTGAAATGGCTTTAGCTATGTTTTAAGCATCTCCTGACCTTCTTCTTCACCACTTCATTCCCCTTTCTATACCTTTCAGCCTCGCAACAAATCCCATCTGGGAATTAGTCTCAGGTTAGCAGGAATTAGTTTGAACACTTGTGCCGTATTCACAAAAAAAAATGATAATCAAATGTCTGTTCCAAAGTAAATGGTCAACTGTCACGTGATTAAAATTGAGAACGAAAATGGTAAAATAACCTAAATACCTACATATAGGTACCAGACAGAAAGGTATGTGGACACCTATTTGGTTTAAAAAAATGAAATAGGACATCGTTTACATCTGTTTTTTTTTTTACTTTCGTGGCTCCTAAAATAGTGGGATTTAGACGTATGTAGACCAAGGTATAATACTTTCCCCACTTCGTGGTTTAAATCATATTTTTGTTGAGTCACAAAAGTACCTAAAAGCATTTAGGTTTAATTCCGTGTTTAAAAGTACTAAAGCGGGCAATCCATCAATCTGTCATTTTTTATGAAAGAAGGTTCTGGTAATAATGGTAGCAGCTACAATAAACAATAATACGTCCAAGAAATTCATAAAAAAAGTTTTCGTAATACTGTGGAACATTAAGAGCGTTTAACCAGCCAGCGGACGAAAATCCACATTTCGTCGAAAGTTGTTCTTCCGATCGTGCAGGGCGGTTTCAATGAGAAAGATTGATTATTCTCCGTACCAGCTTTTTTAAATTATAACTCAATATCGAATTTATTTCAATCCAAATTAGCTTTAATTTATACCTTCATCCAAAAATGCTGAAAGGCGTGATGATAAAACTATTAAAATAGTGTACTTTTTATAGTTATTTTTTGATTATAAGTATTTATCATTTTTCAATAATGTCTAAATTTAATAAGAATGTTAAAAAAATCTGAAATATATTAGTTCGCAAGTGCGCAAATAAATACACAAATGGACCAATTTTCGTCAAGAAACACATGTACGTACATATTTTTTAATGATTTTATTGAAACTAAAATTAAAATTCTAATACATAACTTTGCTAGATAATGTATTGATTTATTTTACTGCATGATTACATTATTTGAAATGGGTGTGGTATAATACAAAAACTTTTTTGAAAATTTAACAAATCTGCCAACGACCTATGGAATAACCTTATTATACTAAAAATTAAAAAAAATCTTAAAATTTATTACATAACTATGCTAGATAAAAGAACAATCTTTCGAAATCCATTTATAATTTTTTGCGGAAAAGAGTCAATACGTCTAAAAACTTTTTTGAAAATGACGTATTTCCGGCTTTCTCTGGTAATGCCCTCTTAAACGTGTTGCTTCGTATGAAAAGATTTTAGTTACATAATGAATTATAATATCATAACTCTCTGGAATAATTTAATCTCTCAGTGAAGAGTTCATTATTCAGAATCGAAACGACGCGCGACACTTGGAATGGCTTTATACTTGTTTGGTGTCCAGATTTGCATATTAAGGTACATCCCAACCTCCATTTTCCTTAACTAATCCCCTTCAGCTTTCCTTTATAACTAAAGGTGGATGCCATAGATTCATTGGCTCCGGGCAGTTGGAGTCTTGTGTTTTATTCGTATTATTATATTTGCGTTTATTCAAATGTATAAATAAACACCTAGATAACATTTGGACAATACATATTGTTAAACATTTCCGAATTTACTGCTTTGCAATCCACAATAAAACATACCGAACAAAAAAAATTTGTACGATTTTCGCGAAATGTTAAAAATTCGGCATTAAAACTTCGCCAATTAGGGCGGCGAAATATTTTCCAAAAGTTGCTAACATATTATTCCGGAAATGTCAATAATGAAATTTGAGTAATGCTGAAACATGGGATTGTCCGCGTTATGCCGATCCCACCCTTAAAATGAATGTGTGACGACCTACCCCCAGAGATATGAAGGCTTCGCCGCGAAGGTCGTATGGTAAGGCACTCCCCGCTTTTCCGTGAATTTGTGTAATTTTCCGAACAGCGAAACATTTATATTTTGTACTACCTACATCATCCCCCACTTTGCGGTGAAAATGCTTCAGAATGAAGCATATTTTAATCACGCTACTCCATAACGTCGCAAGTATCTCAAACAGATTCAATACAAAATATAACTTACTGAAGATCCTTGAGTTTCATGCGACATTTTTTGAACTTCAAATCGCGAAGATTTTTCAGCAAATATCCAAGAGATTTTCACCGGGCATTTTTTAGATCTTTCATAGCAGCCTTTAGCATTTCTTTTGGAGATATTTTGTAGCATTTAGTCTATAATGTACCAACAGCAACATACTTTTCGCTAAATCCAATACATTTTTTTGCCTGCAATTTTTTTCTAAGTCTTATAATCTAGATAGTATCTACATCCTTCAAATTTATTGATGACATGTAAGGATTTATAGTTATAATAATAAAAAAAACATTTATTCATAAATCTCCCGCAAGATTCTCTCAACCCATCGTCTTGCAGTGGGAAGGGATGGATTCATAAGTCCGTCACTCCTGGACCCACTGATCACCAAATGTGGACCTATTTAAAAAAAAAAAGCATTAACAATTTTATAAATTCTGTTCGTATCTCATTGATTTTATTCAATTGGTTACTGCTCAGCTATACACTCAGGATTTATCCAGGAACGTAGCTAGTTTTTAGCAGTGCCTCTAGTGATTTCATTTTTTATCTATTACGTATTTTCAAGGTGATTAATAAAATAAATCTCTCCAGTTTTATGAAGCGCTATTGTTCTGAAATTAAACAAAACGTATTTTGTTATTTTCTATTTTTCCGCTAAATTTTAACGAAACTTGTTTTAAAAAATCCGATATTATCAAGACTAGTCACATCATCATAGATTTCTAAATAGCTTCTTACTTCTCGAATTCGTGAAATCTATGGAAACCAATTCCTCTGTTTTCACGTTATATAACATATTTGCGATAAGTTCTAGAGTAGAAGATACTCTGTGTATCGTCCTGGTGAAAGACCACCATTCAGAACTGAAACGTTATTTGAAATGGCTTAGCCATGTTCGGTGATCAGATCGGAATTGCCAGGTACTTCCCCACCTTCCTATCCTCCATCTCCTTCCCCTCCTAACTTTCTTCAGCCTCACAACATACTCCAATTGGGGATACCATAGTCTCACTAGCTCCAGGCGGGAGAAATTGCGACTCTTGTTTGGTATTAACATAAAAAAAATAATAATTGTGAAATAACAATGAAATCTACGTATAATGAATGATTAAATCTAATGCCTAAACCAAAAAAATGTTCGCCACTTCATGTAAATAATAAGTAATCAATATTCTGAATCACCGTTCTTCTTCTTTGTTTGTAATATTACTGCCTACTCAAAAACACATTATAATTACTCTCTAAAACGTCTCTCGTTACGACACACCTAAAGCCTAAGTTTATTTTTATTTTTTATGTTTCTGACTTTCATCCTTCGAGAGTGTTCCGACCATCATTTCAAATTATGGATAGATGGAAGATGACTTTATATGTATATTAATTTTATAATGGTAAAATTTCAAAATTATATTTAAGATTTGAGTGGTGTTCAGACTCAGAAGAAAATAGATTTTGAGGCAATTTTAAATGAGGCTTGATAGAAAAGTGGATATTTGTTAAGAGAGGTTCGACCAAAAAGTTGCGATTGTCGTCTTCTAAATATGGCTTTCAATATGAGGTAGACAAAGGTGAATTTCCTCTTTTATAACATGAACGAGATAGGGAGCATCCAACTCAGATTCTCTGCCATACAGTCAACAGCTGGTGTCAAATTTTGACTACGAGTAAAAGCAGATAATCTCAGTTTCACAAAAACTGGCATCAGTTGTTCTGGCATCATAAAATGTGTACATCTTTCACCGTCGGGAATTTATAGAACATTACATTTTTCCCGTTAATAATGACCTTTGAAACTTTGGAAAATTCCATTTTTTTTTTTTAAAACCTATATGATATTTTATTATATGATCCTGTTAAGCAATAAATGTTCCGCTAGCACGGCTATTGCCCAAATATTTCTGAGATATTTGCACAACCTTCAGTAATTTGACGTATTTTTCAGATGGTCAAAATATTTCCGCTTTACAATAAAATGCAAATAAAAGGAATATTTCTGGACATCTTCGAAAACTTAAAACTTTGTTTGAAAGGCGATACAACATGCTTTCAAATTTTATAATTCTAAATAAACATTATTTTTTTAAATATAAAAATTTTGCATGCAAACACAAAAAAAACACTTAGGTACATATTTTTTTCACCAAATGTATTATTAACGTTGTTGTCGCCTTTTATGTCTTTCCATTTGAAAAAAAAATTGCGATTCAAAAATTTGGTTTAATGAAGAAGAACATTTTATTTTGTTTAATGTTTTTTTTTAGATTTGAATATAAAGTATGGTGTGTTTCCTTTCTAAAACCGTTTCGAATATATATATATCTCACTATGATAGTAAGGGAGTTAAAGCGAATTATATGAAATCTATGTGAGCTGGAACAAATGTGTTTTCCTGCGATTAAGACGACACTGTACCCTAAAATATATTCAGAATCTTAACGACGTAAGTGAAGAAGCCGTGTATACAAATTGGGACTCGCGACCCGTGTATTGGAAGGACCTACTGTCGAATTTACCCTATCAAAGAAAAGAAGAAGAAGAAAAATAATGAAGGAATCTTAACGACGACGTAAGTGAAGAAAGCGTGTAAACAAATTATGTATGCGCCCGCGGCACGGCGTATTATACGGACGTATGGTAGAATTCACCCTTGCAGGCCTGGAGATTCAACCTATCCTCCGGGTTCATTTTAATTAATTCTAAAGGATGTGTTACTAATATTTAAGATGTTTCTAAATGAATATCTCCCGAAGTTATTAATTCATCGTCTAGAAAAATATAATCTGGTGCTCACCGCTAACTTTAGTTGTACACCACGAATTCGCCGAGATAAATTAAAATGTGAACCCGGGCCAACTCCCGATAAACGTGGTTATGTCTCGCCTTAAATGGATTAAACCTTTACTTTCACACGATAAATGAAATAAATATTTGCAATAATACCTAGCAGCCAGCCAGTTTAAAAAACTTCAATCCTTTGTCAAAAAATTTTAACAACCACTATTTATTCAGGTCAAAATAGGCTAAAGCAAAATTACATGAATCATAATTAAGTTTTTTTTTAATTTTTAATAATTTAGTTTTTTTTTTAATTAGAGATAATAATTCTCGGGGAAGAGTAGTAGAAGTAATAACTCATGTTCATATTATGAGAAGCTCCTGACATAAGTAATATTCGGTTAGAAGAAAAGTGCGTGCTCGGCAGTGGTTGGAAAATGGGTTAATGGAAAGAAAGTTGAGAAGTTTTTCCCGAAATTACACAAATAAATCATGCATTTATTCGTTGGATGAAAAAGAGGGCGGACTCTACTTTGATTCATGGGATAAGTAATTTTGCTTTTATTTTCTTGGCTTCTTTTATTGTACTATCAATAATACGCAAAAATAAAGATGGGTATTGAAAGCTTCGTTTTGTGGTAATGCGCTGAGGATATTACCATTATTTTAGAACTCAGTGGGTGTTTTATATAAAGACGTATATTTATTTGCAAGATCAGGAACTTCGCTATCGCTGTTTAAAAATCAACTAACTTAATGATTAATCAATTCTTAAAAAAAAATTAAAAAGTATACAAAGTTCAAAAGGTTGGGAATTCTTCAACTCAGGACCTCCCACTATCCGGGGTGCGTATTTTCTTGTCCGTGTTCAATAGGAGGCAACTATGTCTCGAAGTCGACATGGGTTTGTAACGCATTTCACCTTCCAAACCCGTGTTCAACAGAAAGCAAGAGGCATCCAATTGTGCACGGGTTTGTTAAGCAAATTCTCTTTCCAAACCCGTGTTCAGTACGAGGCACGCGTCCTCTAAACGTGATTATAACCTAAAAAAGGAAAGTGTGTGCATACACGTACACTATAATGGATGGGCAATAAAACGCAAACATAAAATAAAAATAAAAACACTTTAAAATATAAAAAGTATATCACATTATATTTTTTTAATAATTTTTTAATTATTATTAATTTTTTGGTAAAAGTGAATTTAGTCCATCTCACGGATAATACGGAACGATCGTGTTGTCGAAGTTCAATGAACGGATAATACGGAATATTCCTTTTTTTACTAATAGACCATCAAATATGACATTTGTCGGAAGTACCAAACTTATAAAATAAATTCTCGTCAAAATAAAAACATAAAAGTACGTTCTTCGAATTATTGGGTTGAGATTTAAACTACGAAAGCTGCATGTATAATTTAGATATACATCATAATTTAGATATACATTCCAGGTTTTGAATGGTTTGATTTGCAAAGCAGGGTTTGCCTAACGGGTAAGTGTAATTATTCTAATATATTTCTTTCAATGTTATGTGTTATAAATACAGGTACAAACTTGTCAATAATGCATTCACTTCATATCATTCAAATTAAATTAAATTATTGTTTTATATGGCAAAATATTTTTTATGTTTCATGCATCGCCGAGGATGCGTGCCTCGTACTGAACATGGGTTTTGGAAAGATAATTGGCATTATAAACCCGTGCACAATTGGATGCCGCTTGCCTTCTATTGAACACGAGTTTGGAAGGTGTTGATTTCGAGGCATGGTTTCCTCGTATTGAACACGGAAAAAGGAAATACGCATCCGGGGTCTGCTCTGACCACTTAGCTGTCGCGTCAAATTGATTCCCAAAATATGTTTTGTTGTTGTTTCATGTAAAGAGTCGTAAATACTAATACAATATAATAGTTAGTGGGTCAATGATATCTCATTGGTATATTTATGCTATGAGGCTGAAGGGTGTGGGTAAGGAAAAAGAGGAACATTAAAGTAACTGATCCCTCAGATCTGGGGGGCTAAAACAATCAATCGACAAAAAAAATGTCGATAATGTAATGACTGAGTGTTATTTGTTTATATTAAACACTGTTGTTTGCACATAAGAGATCTGCAGTTGCACCCGGTAACGATGAAAAGTTATCGATGTACCGATAAAATAATAATAAAAATGGATTATTTGTAGAGCGCCGTTTTTGTGCAAAATCACCTCAAGGGCGCTGTACAATTTATTAAGTGTTCCTAGGTTCTATCTAAATCTCCTTTTTACAAATGGATACAGAAACATACTTACCTGGCAAATCACTTCCGATAAACAGACTTTAATTAAAAAGTTTATGCTTGGAAAAGATACGGTTTTGCACGCGGGAGGACATTATATTTAAAACACTGGACATTGCACGATTTTACATTTGCTTCCCCCATCACTATTATTATTACATTTATGAAAAGATTAGTGATATTTATTTTGAAAGACTGGAGAATTTAAGACTCTAGAGCTGGAGAATTTTCATGAAATGACCTTTATAAACGCTTACAAATAGGTTTTTTCCTACATTTTTATAAATTAGTTATTTACAGTGTCACGGGCATTGAATTTGAAATATTTTTGATTTTATGGATACGACTGTCTAAAAAGGTGAGTTTTAAGTTTAGCCCTCAAAACCGACCATCGATCGACCTAGCCCCCTAGGTCACTGTGCACGAGTGAATCCATCTCTAGCAACGCGCAGAGCTTTGAGTCTGAATAGATTTTGTATTTGATTTAATATATTATTATATATTATTAAGTTAGAATAAAATTTAATGAAATACAAACACAAATTACGGTTTTTGTTAGTCTTTATGAGAAGACACACTCACCGGTTTTGCCAGCTGGTTTTAGACAGATGAGCCGTGCTAATTTGTACGGTAATACATTAAAAACAAGGGGACACTCTCACGCTTTAGAACCACAGCCTTTCAAATAGAACCGGCCGGCAAAACCGGTACCTGCGTCTCCGCACTTACATCTGCCAAGCCAAAACTAACAAACCAAATTAAAATTAAACCCTCCGATATTTACCTGTCCGTTAAATAACATCTCAATAATCAAAACCTAAACGCCTTCAGACTTCATTACACAAAATCGTATATTCATTTGATAATTTTGCAGTGCAAAGGAAACATATTAAGTAAGTACATAATTTCAAAATATTTGTGCCAGGTTGATGTTTGATAAGGGTAAAGCAGTTATACCTACTTATACTGTTGTCTATGAAAGCGTAAACTATTTATTTAGGTGAACACGAGTTTAAATAATCTGGCTTTTTATATCCCGGCTGCTATCGTCCGATTGACGTGCTAACCAGAGGTACAAAATTATTAAATATATCCAACGTACACAAAATAACATAAAGTTTAGGTACAAGTCATACACAAGTATTGTAAACATAAAATAAATTATTTTAAGCTCGAACTATTTATTCCAGTGAATCCATGTTTATAATCATGCTATTTATATTCGCAAGCTCCTGGCTGCTATCGCTCGATTGACTAGCTGAAATTAAAGGTCCAAAATTATTCAATGTGTACAATGTACATAACACACGTTATCCTCAAGGTGGGTTGTGAGTTCTTGTGTATCCAAAATCAACGAATAAATTGGTATATCGGACTTCCGTTTACACAGGAAACTACTTCTTTGTTTGAGCATCAAAATCAATAAAAGCTGACAACGGAAAAAAATCTCAACCATTTTGGCTGGAGAAAAATATTGCCAAGCCATAGGGCAGGGGTCTCCAAACTTTCCAGCCTTAGGGCCATACTGATTACTCCATTAAGTTTCAAGTGCCAAAACCGTTTTAATTTTCCTGCCATTATCTATAATTTTTAGACTAGTCGCCGAGTACGCGTATTTTGCAATCGGAGCTTTGAGTACTTTGTAAATAAATTTTGATACTCGTTTCTCAGACTTTGATGTCATCAATGAAATTAAGATATGTCAATATTCCCTAGATACTGTTGGAGCGAGGAGGTGAGGAAAAAATTTGCCTCACGTTGGGCGACAGTGTTAGCATCGGCGCTACTTGCGGCCATTCACTAAACCCAAAACCTGGAAAGGACACGCAATAAACAGGCCAACAGCTAGCTCAGCAAAGCCGGCGCGAGCAAGGTTCCTCTTAAAACCAGGGCGAGTGTTTGTGGTTCGCTTGTAAATTCCTCCTCCACTTCCTTTCCTCATAATCTCCAGGTCTCCTTCCTCAATCAGAACACAGTTTTTGCACGTTTTTTTTTTTTTTTTTTTTTTTTTATTGGTTTTTATATACATATACATGTAATATAATCACGAGTAATTACATTTTCAGGTTACAAACGGATTAAACTCAAATCATTAAATACTAACATGCAACATTGATTATAAACAGTATAAACATATATATGTATATAATATATAACCTTTACGAGAGTGTAACTACTCGTGTGTAAAGGGAAGAGAAAAATATATATATATATATTTTTTAAATTAAAAAAATTAAAATTAAAAATTATAACACATACATTATATTTACGTACTTACATAAATCGAATGTGTAAAAAAAATAAAATATATTTAAAAAAAAATAATAATTTAAAATAAATTTTTGAATAAGTATTGTTAATTAAAGGTTAATGCGGTTCTAAGTGGCTAAATTATTTAAGATATTATTGTTTAATTTATTTTTGAATTTATTGTAGTCAGGTTCTAATCTCAGCTCTATTGCTAGTTGATTAAACCACACCACTCCATTGTACGTGTAGTAAAAGGGTTTATTTATTTAAAGGTGAACAGGGTTATCAAAAGCCAGCCTCGGCACTATACACATGGGTATTTGGCTATCTCTATAATCCTATCATAACGGGGGGGGGACTTCTCTCAACTCTCTACACGTATTTAGTGAATTTAAATGTCAGTTCTTAGCACAAAGAGGGGAAGGAAGGTTCATTTGTACTCACAAGCAGGAAATAGGTAGTCGTCAGTCAGGTACTGGGTAGGCGTAAGCCTCTTCGAGCACAATACACAATTAAAGTAAACATCGCGAGTTCTTAGGTTCTCGACACAGCGCCGCGGCGCAATTACTGTGGACACTCTGGGACACTGTTGCCGAGCCCGAAAGCAGCGGGGAATGGCTGCCGGGTGCCGTTCGGCCTCGGGCCACGGACTGCGCGTGCGGGGAGGGGGGCGGAGAGGGGCGGTGCGGCGAGTTAGTGCACTGGGGTCAATTCACTAGCTCCTCGCAACAGGAATAAGGGGGTCTATTCTTTATCTTTTGTAACGTAACAATACCGACATTGAAACCCCAGCTCCAGAACTTTGCATGGAAATTATTGATTTACAGTGCAGTGATATAATTGAGAACAAATATCAAAACTCATCTTTGTTGGAATTTTATAAGAGTCTTCCACTGGCACAATTTGCTAGTTTGCATAAATTTGCTCGTTGGCTGTTTTCTGTTTTTGGTACTACTAACTTGTGTGAGAAAACATTCTCCAAAATAAATTACACAAATAATGTTTACAGATCTAAGTTAACCGATGAGCATCTTAAATCTCTTTTAATAATTGATACAAATTGGTCCATTACTACAAACTATTGTCAGTGGAAAATCACATAAATATAATCAGATAAATAGTAACATAAATCCCATTATTATTTTATATACATATATATATATATATATATATATATACTTTTGAATTTAGCTATAATTTTGTGGTTGTCCATTATAGATAAATGAAACAATTTAACTTTGTTTGAACCACTTTTAAATTTGAGTAAATTCGACCGGTTTCGGAACGACCGTTCCTTCTTCAGGGCAAATTTATACTGATTTGACAGTTTGGAAATATGTTTCACCCCTACCATAATTATACATTGTTCAAATCAGTATACATTTGCCCTGAAGAAGGAACGGTCGTTCTGAAACCGGTCGGATTTACTCAAATGTAAAACTGGGTCGAACAAAGCTAAATTGTTTAATATATTTAGTATTTTATATGTTTATTTATTTGTTTATTAGGACATACACAGTACATTATAATACAAGTCATAAGGTATGGTAAATTATTTTTTTACATGGTAATGTACCTCTTACGTAAGTCCATAGAATGTCATTTGGTAGTTACGCCTGAGATATGAACGGGTCTTAAATATGCCATAGTTTCACTGGCTTCAGACGGGAGCAGTTGGGACTCTTGTACGGTATTAAGAGGTAATAGCACCGGTGAGAAATCTCGACGGTAGGTATTTTAAAAAATTCTCGCTATCGCACCGCGCTCAAAAAAGAACTAGCTATCGATGTGTTGGTGAGACCACGTGAGTGTTTGGCTTGTACACCCTCTCGCCCCCTCTGCGTCTCATGCCTACCGTCTTTCGCCTCATACCGCCATATCCAATATTCTGTTTAGATAAAGCATGTTTCGACTTATTTCGTCGCTAATGAAGTTTTTGAGTCACGAGGTCTGCTATTGTCGGTTATTTATAAATATCGTCGATAGGTATTGTAACAATGTCTTCTGTTCACGCTTATTACCGACAAATTACGAATTATTTTACTAGAACTCTATGTAGGTTAGTAGTTTTAAAGTTTTCACTGTATTTGCGTTTATAAATATGCAGTCAAACCAACTACATCGAATTATTATATACATACATATGATTATTCTCTATGATACATTAGTTATTATTGAAAATTAGTATTAACCTCTCAGGCCTCGGGCCTGTTTTTCGAAAAGTCAAAATATTTCCGCTTTCCAATAAATTCCAAATAACTTTAATATTTGTGAACGCATCCGAAAACTAAAAACTGTTTTTGAAAGATGATGAAATACGCTTTCAAATTTTATAATTCGAAATAAGCATATAATTTTGTTTTTATTTTATTAATAACTAGCAGACCCGGCCACACGTTGCTGTGGCTAACGAAACACAACGCCATTTACCCAACCTTTATAAAATCCACACCATCCGCTCGCCAGCTGCCCGCTGCGCGCTGCCCTTTGCCTAAATTGAATATTTGAATTTCTTGGCTTTTCTCTACTATAATAAGCATTTATTATACACATAAACCTTCCTCTTAAATCACTCTATCTATTGGTGAAAACCGCATGAAAATCTGTTGCGTAGTTTAAAAGATTTATGCGCACATACATTTTGAGCGACTTCATTTTATACTATGTAATGAACTTCATTTTATACTATGTAATGATGATGATACCACAAAACTTAAATTTCTACTCATATAATTTGGCACTTACCTATCTTATTAAAAAAAAAACTCAAAAATGCATATTATGCAACAAAAATGTATTTTTGACCGATTATCTCTATCTCTACATATTATAAAGTCCCCCGCGCCGTCTGTCTGTCTATTCGCGATAAACTCGAAAACTACTGAACGGATTTTCCTGCGGTTTTCACCAATATACAGAGTATTTCGTGAGGAAGGTTTAAGTATGCAATTTGTCAATGATTTGTGTAAATTGGTTGAAACATAACGATAATTGTTAGAAGTGTCGGAAATAAGTCCAGCCGCCTGGTAGCTTTCATCGAAAACGCTGCACAATCCTTTTGGGATATAACAAAACAATTAATGGTGGGATATTCCTCTTTTATAGATCTACAAAAAAGTCCGCGAAGGCATATATCTATCTTTTACGGATAGCTTACTATACACATTATATCTAAAATGCAATTGATAAGAATAATAAGATAAGAAGATAGAATGCGTATAGTAAAAGATAGATATATGCCATCGCGGACTTTTTTGTAGATCTATAAAAGAGGAATATCCCACCAAGCGTTGTTTTGTTATATCCCAAAAGGATTAGGCAGCGTTTTCGATGAAAGCTACCAGGCGGCTGGAATTTTTCCGACACTTCTAACAATTATCGTTATGTTTCAACCAATTTACACAAATCCTTGACAAATTACATACGTAAACCTTCCTCACGAAACACTCTATCTATTGGTGAAAACCGCATGAAAATCCGTTCAGTAGTTTTCGAGTTTATCGCGAACAGACAGACAGACAGACAGACAGACAGAAAGACGGCGCGGGGGACTTTACTTTATAATATGTAGAGATAAAAAAGGTTTAAAAATAGCCCACCTTAAGTTTTTTTCTAATTAAAATTACGATAACGAAAAAGATAAAAGCACTTACATATTTTATTAGACAATTAAATCTAAATGGATTTATTGTGTTGTGTGTATCATACGTGTGAGTTGACATGTTTGTAAATAATAATGTTTAAAATGTTAGATATATCGCTTGCTGAGGTTTGATTTGTACTCCTGTATTTTTGAGTTTCTTTAAGCAGTAAATACAAAAAAGGATGTGTTAGTTCGTTCAAAATTCAATAAAAAATGTTGGTCTTTTACCTATAGATAGATTTACCTACACATTTTTTTTAAATATTTATTACAGTCAGTTTGAAATAAAGGAAACAAATATATAATTTTTTTAAACTTCAAAACTTTTTATTTTTATTTTCAACTTTATAAAACCTTAAATTGTAATATTTAATTACATGAAGACAATATTAGCGAAACTTCAACCCAAGGCTTCAGGCCCAACTTCATAGTACAAAAAAAAGTGCAAAAATCACTTACTTCGCAATTTTTGCAATAAAATAAAAGCACTTAGAAAAAAAACCAACAACGCTAAAGGCTTTGTACCAGTTCACATAAGGAAAAAGGTTGAAGCAAACGTTTTACGTATGAGAAAAACTATAGTTTGAGCAGTAAATTACAGAAAAGAGCAAGAAAACACGGCACAAAGTGATAAAGTAAAAAATCTGAAAATGGACAAAAAAATGCCGCAAACCATGTTTTTGGTGATCATACAAAATGTTCGTCATACTATTGCAAGTCGGAGAAGTATACTAATGATCCAAATTTAGTAAGCGATCTTCAAGATTATGGAACAGGACTGATATTCAACAATTATTGTCGTCTCTAATAGCAAATGCAGAAAGTCTTATTATTAACGTGACAAATAACACTGTGGAGCAATTCAACAACGTTATAGCCAAATTTATAGGCGGAAAAAGAGCAAATTTTACAAAAATGGGATAACTTCAGCAGTTGAGCTTCTTGAGCAGTAACTTCGTGGAATAGTGAAATGACAACCCATTCACGAATACAAAAAAAATCCAAGGCCACAGTCCTGGCAACTACACGAAGCATTTTATTGAAAGAAAACGACGTTCGAAGGAGACAATACAGAGGTGTCGAAAAATAAAACTAAGGTATTACGAAAACACGACAGAAAAGAGAAAAAAAGTTACAGGGCCTGATGAAAATTATGGTCAATTGGAATTAGATCCAGATATGCCAGCTGAATTATTTGAAACGATAAAGAGGAATTTTTCAAAGAATTATCTCCATCGAATAAGGATGAACTCGAAAGGAATACGGTGGGCCAAAGCAATAATAATTTGTGGA
This sequence comes from Limnephilus marmoratus, assembly GCA_917880885.1. NCBI lineage: Eukaryota > Metazoa > Arthropoda > Insecta > Trichoptera > Limnephilidae > Limnephilus > Limnephilus marmoratus. The sequence continues at coordinate 16,867,001 of OU862933.1, forward strand.
CAATTGAAAGGCGTAAGCGGCTTACAGCTTCTAACTTTGGACAAAAATATGTAAGCTACGGCCAAAAACTTCAGTTGCGAGAGTATTAAACTCGCTACTGTACTCGCCATTTAAAGGAAATATGGCCACAAAGTATGGGAAAGAAAATGAAAACCAAGCAATTGAGCAATTTACAAAAGAAACAAAATTAGAGGTATTCGCCTGTGGACTATTTATCGATGAAAACAAAAACTTTTTAGCGGCAAGTCCGGATGGCCTTTTTGGCAAGGATTCTATAATTGAAGTGAAATGCCCATATAGTATAGTAAATATGTCACCAGAAGAAGGATTTGAACAAAAAAAATTGATAACTGTAAAATTGAAGACAATGCTTCAACATTAAAACGGAATCACAATTACTTCTACCAAGTACAAGGCCAGTTACACATTACTCGTCGTAAATACTGTTATTTTGTCGTGTGGAGTCCTAAAGGTTTGCCGTATGAAAAAATTGAAAGGGACGATTCAATCTGGCAAAAAATTGAACCACTGTTAGAAAAACTTCTACCACCAATGCCTTTTACCAGAAACAATTGACGGTCGCATATCAAGAAATTTACCGGCGAGAGAAAGATCTAAATCATAAATTGTTTAAAATTCATTGTATAGTGGTAAAAAATTTTGTACAATAAAGTGTTTACAAACAAAAAATTTCAATTAATCACTGAAGGCAATGTAAGCGACTCTCAACTAAAAATTTGAAACAGATTTTTTTTAAAAACATAAACCTCACATTGGAGGCACCGAGGAAAAATAATCGCTCAGGGACTTTGTTGGAGAAGTTGTTGGACATCATTGGAGAAGCTGTGTGGAGGGTATTTTTAGGATAAGGAAGGAAAGGAAGTTTTGGGTAGGGAAAAGGTAGGTAAAAGTATGAAATGATGGTGGAGAGTCCAGCTGTAGAGATCAAAAGATCTTCCTCTTCCAGTTTCTCCCAATCCGGCCCGCCACGCAGTAAGTGGACAAAATTATCCGCCACCAAAACCCATGCAGACCTCATCCGTGAACCCGGGAACCCAGGCTCTGTCACCAAACATAGAGGACCACTTGCGGTGACCAAGTGGCGGGGGTGTTGGTTATCCAATAAATGGTTCCCGGGGCGATGGTACCTAAAACGCCTCCCAAATTGAAAATTTATTATAGTACTTGACATAAAAAAATTTAATTTTGCACAATTTTAGTATGAAAGCTCGGTCAGTATTGGTATACCGCGATGAGTCACTAAACAGAAAAAAAACGAATAAAAAATATCGATTACTCGGGCAAGGACAACACTAGTCTACCGATAAAATTCTTTACATCACTACTTCGCATTATATGTATGTATTTGTCAAAACCCACGTTCCCCGGCCCCCCTCAGGAGAAATGAGCGAAAGGGACACCTGCACGTCGGGCCGAAAATACCTAAATAAAATCTTCGAAATCGATGTTTTGTATTCCCCATTTTTCTTCTCCAAAACTGGACGGATTTAAAAATTTTTTTTCACTAACTGTATTAAAAGAAAATATTCTATGTCGGTACGTTTTGCTTTTTTTCAAAATACATTGTTTAGTTTGTATACTGAACGTTTTTTGACGGCGTTTAAATTAGGCAATTTTATTCATTTTTGGAAGGTCGTAACTTCTATGAGTAGTAAATTATCAAAAAAAACAAAACGTACCGACACGCTAGTGGTCAATATCTATATTATGTAAAAAAAAATTTTGCTCTAGGGTCAAAATCCAGAGAGATAAACGGGGAATACGTTTGTATAGAAAAGCGCAGCTAGTATTTCCTCTTAATAAAAAAATAAAATAAGCCATTAGCTGTCGCGGGCCTGATTGACGACACTGGACATTAGCTGTCGCGGGCCGGATTGATGACGCTGGCGGGCCGGATTTGGCCCGCGGACCGTAGTTTGGAGACCCCTGCGATAGGGCATAGGATGTTCACTGTTAAAATTACTCATTATTATTCCTATTACAAGAACCTTCAACAATACATAACCTGGGCTATCTCAAAGTTCTTCTTCCACCCACTTTGCTCGTTATTTACTCAGACACTCTTTTCTACGACTATTCGCTCTGTAACCTAACCTATTGCTTTGTAGGTGCGTTTACATCGGATTTACGTAGGTAGATTAATATTAATAAATTTCGTTTTTACATAATAGCCAAAGCCCTTGAGCGAGATAATGAATAAAGAAATTGTGCGTGCTATATCCTCTAGAAATAAAATAACAATATTTTCTTTTTAAAATGTTGCGTGGATTTTAAAATATTTGATACTTTAGAAACTACATCACTCAAGGGCCCGCAACCCGAATTTCTACCGATTTCTTACACATCTCCCTTAAACACTTTAAATTTTAAAGCTTTTAAAAAAATATGTGTTATTTTTGAAGATACTAGACATTGCCCGTGCCGAAACGCAAATTATATAAAATTCCCTTGATAGAAAAAAATCGCAAAGTATGCTCCAAAAATTATTATAAACACGTTTGTTTCAGTTATTTTTCAAATTATTTGTATAAAAAATTTCGCAGTGTTTCTTTAAATGCTGTTCAAGACAATGCCCGTGAGATTTTTGCCCTATTTTAAACGAGTCGTGTTTTATTAAACATTTTCGCAATTTTAGCATAGATTTTGTTGCTGTAAATGTTAGCGCTCTCCTCTAACATTCATAATTTCGTATCTCTCCATCTTCTTCTTTTCGAGCCCGGTTGCGGAGCCTTAAAGTATTAACTTTAAATTGTGTAGAATACGTAGCTACTTGCTACGTCTTACTTTTATTATTTGAAAACGTTTTGCAATCAGTTGTCATAAACAGTTCAATTCTTAATTTTTTTGGGTGTTATGCCGTGTGGCGCTACCTCCTTCTTTAGCCAACGTTTCGGACAGCGATTTCTGCCTTGATTATGGCCAAAAGAACGCTATCCGAAACGTTGGGAAGGAGGTAGCGCAACATGACATAAAACCTCAAACATAAATAACGTTAATACGTGAAAATCTAAAATCATATCAGTATTTAATTTAATCGTAGGAGGATTGTCTAATTTTTCAACAATTATTGTTTGGCTGTGACACTATCTCAAAGTTTGAGATTTTTTTCTATACGACTCGATTTAAAAAAATAATAAAATATTTTCCAACAATAGTCTCGTTGTGTTTTGACAATATCTTATTTATTTCTAACTAGCTGGTACCCGGCATGCGTTGCTATGCCAATAAATAAATTGTTTCTCCCTGCGTGTCCTTTCCCATTCGTCCCGTTCCCCTTCCGCTCCCCCCCCCATTCCTCTACCGCGTCCTTTTTCCCTCTCTCGTTTCCACTCCACCTCCTCCACCTTCCCTCTCCCCACTCCACTCCCCCCCTTCCCCCGTCCCGCAAACCCCCCTGTCGAGTTCCCCTCCCTCCTCCCAGGTTCCCCTCCCCTCCCTGGTTCCCTTCCCCCCTCCCGCGTTCCATAAATTAATTCCCGGTACATTTAATTTTCAAACAGCTCGCGTGCCACCTGTTGCAATTTTTTTTTACAAATTTCATAAAGCCAGAGCTCACCAGTAGTTTTACACAAACCTTCTCCTGACAATAACGAATACAACAAAAAAAGAATTATCCTATTTGGCGCAGTCGTTCGGAAGTTATGAGCGTACATACATTTCGGCGATTCATTTTTATTTATATAGATAGATAGATAGATAGATAGATAGATAGAAGAAGATATATGTATAACCTTAAATCCATGATGGAATTGCACTGTGATATTATAGTTTTTATGTGTTTTTTAACTTTCTTATTTATTTGCCTGTCGTATTAGTTTATTACCCTTTCGACCAGAAAGGTGCTACCTGCGATTGGTTGGTACCATGTATGGTTGTTCCGGTAAATGTTAATATTTTATAAATAGACAGTGGCACACACGCAATGCAAAAAGCACTTTGGCCTAAAACCTCGCGTGGGCTATGCGAATTCGGGGAAAAGAAAAAAACCTTTACTTCCTCGGAAAAGCGAAAATTCAATTTTATTCGGGAAGACTATTAGGAAAGCAAATTGTTTTTGCTATTTTATTCGAATTCTTTCCAGACATAATTCAAATTTAAAATTCGTTTTATGTTGTCGTTTTATGGTTGTCAAGCGAAATGGTAATTAGATTTCGTACCGCAGTCATATTATTAAGAACAAGTGTCAAAGGATCTAGACTTGAGACAAAGAAAATCTTATTTGCAAATTGCGAAATATTTTTATTTATTTAAGGAAATAATATTACGAGCGGATGAATGCTTGCAATTTATTTCTAAAAACACAAGAGAAATATAAACATTTACGAATATACAAATTCGTTTTTACATACCAATGTGTATATTACATTGACTTGAGAATAAAAAGATTTAATTTATCATATATTTATGAAAATATAATGATTGACGAAACTTAGTTTTTCATCCAAAATAATTCCAAGATCTCTCATTTCCGTGACTCTTTCTAAGGCTGTGGCTAAGTTATTGATGAAAAATTCGAATTAAACAGGATTTTTATTTCTGAAGAAAGACAAGGTTTTGAACTTTCTACAATTAAAAATAAATTATTTTGAACGCACCAACCTTTAAACTTACTAATATTCGATTGAAGTATATGGCAATGATTTATATCAGTTATTTTTTTGTATAGCTTGATGTCATCAGCAAAGAGCAATACCTCGACATCGTTGAAGCAATTGGTTATGTCATTGATGAAAATGAGTAACTTATTAAGGGGATCTAAAAATGAAAACGAAATAGAACTACGAAAAAAATGTTCATAGCCAGGCTAGGCCATTAGTTTTTGATTTCTCATGTAAATGTTGTTTTTTTATTATTGTGCAAATTTAATGACAACTGTATTTATAATTTAAATGTTGTTTTGGAATATTTACCAAAAGTCTGAGACTTTTCACTTCCAGAATCAATTATAAATAATTGTTAGTACTTATATGATTATTACACCACTACTACATATCTTTAGTTGACATTATTTTAATTATATTTTATTTATGTATCTTCTATAGTAACTCTTGATAATAAAGCTTATATCATAGACGGCCTCCGTAGTTCCGAGGTAAGACTCTCGACTTACAATCCGAAGGTGGCGGGTTCGAATCCGGCGTAGGCATTTCAAAACTAATTAATTAAAAATAATATATAGTACATTTGCGGCCCATTCCAGAGTGAAAGATAATCTCAGTATCGCCCTGGTGTTCTTCTTTCGTATGGTCGAGGGTCAGAGGGGGACATCTGGCCTCTGGCTTTGCCCTGTGGACCTCATCAATCCCACCGGGAAATGAATGGAGTGCGCATTCGTCGACCACATGTTCGGTGGTCTGCACAGCACCGCATTCACACATCGCTGACTCTTTAAGGCCCCATCTATGCATCATGTGAGCACAACGGCTATGGGAGCACCTTATCGGCTGTGGGAGCGCCCTGGTGTAAGACTACCATTCAGAATTGAAACGTTGCTTGAAATGGCTTCAGCCGTATTTGGTGACCAGATCTGAATAGCCAAGTTCTTCCCCACCTTCCTCTTCCCCATCTCATTCCCCTCCCCACCACCTTCAGCCTCACAACAAACCCCAATTGGGGATGCCATTGTCTCACTGGCTCTAAACGGGAGCAGTTGGGGACTCTTGTGCGGTATTCGTGTAAAAAAAATATATCCGATAGATTTGTACAGAAGAAATGCGGAATTAGATATCTCCCTTCTCGCTTGTTATAATACTAATTCTTGCATTTACAAAAATGTACCTACTTTAATAAAAAAAATATATAAAAAAACCCTATATCGATGATTTGCATTTTTATATTCAGAAAATGCATTCAATCAATTTACTTTGTCACCAATTTGGGAGTTAATAAATTAAACCTTATAATGCCAAATACTACTCATTATTTAGAGAAAAAATCAAGGAAAAACAAATAACCAGAAAAAATGGGAAGAGCTTTTCATATATATTTTACGGTTACGCGGCGCGTAGCGTGACGGTATGACTTAATGCAAAGCTTTGAGGCAGCCTTAAGTTGATTAGCTTTGTGGCAACGCGGCTTTGTAAACTTTACGCGGGCTTATAAGATGAAAGATCCATAGTTAGATAAGTACCTACTCACGTGTACACGACAGAGAACGTGAAGTTTTTACAACAAAAATCTGAGATTTTATACGAGTTGTTGAGTTGAACAACATTTGTATGATGCATAGTTATTTCTATGATGGCTCATAGGTCAATGCTCGCATTTCATAACTTTTAGAGTTTTCAAGAGGGAACAAATTTCAAATACGAGGAACGGCTGCGCTATGTTTTTCACACCAAACTTTAATTTGAATTTGAGGGGAAATACCCAATCAAACTAGGTACAAAATTATTTTTTAAATCATAAGGTATGGCATATTATGCCCAGTGGCGTGCACAGAGTTTTTGATCAGGGTAGGCAGTAGGAAAACCGCCGAAATGATTCAAATAAATAAATAAAAAAACTTACTGCAAATAACTCCCTTCGTACGAGTTTTCGCTAAGTGTGCTTGCTGCTGGTAATACAACTGGTTGATAGAAATAGATGACAACATACGTCACTGTTGTCACTGATTGCTATTTGCTAATTTTGTTCCAGAAAGCACTGCCTAATACTAACAAAAAACCTCATAGAAGCAAATTCAAAACGACAGTTCTACTCTTTGCTATGGGCATTTCGTAAACATTGATATTATATCTTGTATGAAGCTAACTCCAAGCAGAAATAATTCCTACTTAGGCCGCATTTTATAATATGTTATATTATTTACAAAAATATCTATGAAACTGTGTATTTTAACAAGATCGTTGTATGACCGAGACATTCTAGATATAGGATTAAAATATCCAGTATTATTCGTAAAAACGGGTTCTTGTAGAAAAAATTATAATATTATTTACATGCTTATATTTTACAAATACGGTAGGGTAGGCAGTGCTAATGTGCCTATATGGAGTGCACGCCCCTGATTATACCTAGTAAGTACCCATTTGCTACCTTATTTATTCGTGTTTTAAATTTTAAAATATAGGCCTTTAAAAAATGAAATTTTTCGTGGTTTTAGAGGCAACTTTGGTAATTATTATTTATATAATAAATAATAATAATTTTGCCTTATTAACTATACAAACATGATGACATTAAAAAAACATGATTTAAGAATGCATTTTGATGGGCGTAAATTCAAATTACAATAGACCGATTTTCGTTGAAACCAAAATTTGTCGTAAGTAAATTAAAAAAAAAAATCATTAAATTATTACAGTAGGTAGGGCAAGATTATTTTTTTAATAATAATAATGAGTGTTTTTAAGTGTGTATTTTGGCGTCAAATCCTCATTAAGATTTTGTATGAACAGGGCCCCGCCAGACGTTCATTTAAAAAATTTCGGTGTTTTTCCGGTCTCTGATTCGAAACTCATCGAGGAAAATATGTTTCCAATTTATTTACAATTAAAAATTAAAATTTATTTTCATACTGATAGGAACTCTCAGTATTGGCCTGGTATATAAGACCACCTTTTAGACTGATTACGTTTCTTGTGGCTTTTCGTTGTATTTAGTATCAAACAGACATCGAAACAGCCAAGTATTTTCAAACTCCCTTTGTCCAAATTATTACCCTAATAGCCGATAGTTCTTTTTTTTACATTAACTCCACTCAGGAGGCCCTGAGGAAAATAACTTCCCTCAGGGCCTATGTCATCTTTGAAGATGCTGTGTGGAGGGTCTTTTTGAGGAAAGGAAGGAGTGAACACGGGTCTTGAAGAGACCCATATTGTAGGAGGGAGGAAATACAGAGGCCGGCAAATCGTTCCACAGCCGAGCCGTTGAACTCAAGAACAAGTCATAGAAACGACCCGTTCTCATGTGACTAATGTCAACCGTGTACAAATGTTGGGCGCGTGTTTGGCGTGTTTCCCGACTACGCACCGGTGCCGAGGGGATCAATGACGCTAGTTCCTCAGAGCATCTTCCATTGTAATACCGGTAGAACAAGGACAGCATTCCCACCTGACGCATGTGCTCTAAAGATTGCAGTCCGTCTGTTAAGATGGGAAAATCTATCAAACGTACCGCCCGTTTCTGCACAGAGTCAAGGGTTTTATTAGGTATTTTGGAGCTTCAGACCAGAGGTGGCTGCCAAATTCAACCGTGGGGCGCGCTTGCGATTTGTGCAGGGTTAGCAGTTGTGTACTATTAAAGTATCTGCGGGCCCTGTACAGTACGCCCAGTTTCTGAGAGGCTAACTTAACTCTAGTTTCGATGGAGCCCCCGTATCTGAGCTGGTCACTTAGAGTTGCACCAAATGATTATGGAAGTTTTGATCACTTGCACGGCATCACGTTCTATAAAATGCGGAAAGCACAATGCGAAACTTTAATGAAGGTCCCATGTAATGTTTTCACAATGGTAAAGTTTCAACCGAACGTTACCAAGTTAATCAAGACTAAAACATGTCAGCAGGAGCAAAATAGCTTTAAAAATTGTGAGTATTATTTTGTTTATTAAACACTCTGTGATTTGAACTATTCGGGAGTATAGTAGCACAGGGTCAAGCCAACCGTTATCGGGAAATGAAAATGCGCTGACTCAGGAAGGTTATTTGGATATGGAACACGGTTGGGCCATTCCGAAATATCTGAATATCGCCTCATTATACTCGTACATTAGAGCTGAGGTTCGGACTTTTCACTAGCAATATGTTTGTTTTGTCGACCAGAATATGAATATACTTGTATTATAATGACCAGCGCACACCGGTTAAAAATCAAGAGATATTTATTGCAGGATTTATAGACTAATTTTGTAAAATATTTACATCACAATCATTGCCTTTAAAAGGACGATAATAAATTTACCTTTAGAATGAACACCGTTAGTGTACTTGAAAAATTACGACATCTGCAAATAATTTTTTAATAAATTTCAAACATAGAACTGTTATTAAAAATATATTACTTTCGTGCCTACTTTATGGCTTGTATAAATTTTTCAGACAATCAGTTCCAATTGTTAATTCATCGAACCAGAGTTATACAAAGACACTCCGTCGAAATTATAAGTCTTATTTGTAAAGTGTGTTATAATCTCTTATTCTTTTGGATAACTCTTTAATGATGCACGATTCAACATGATTTTTTAAAAATTTTTATATAATAACTGGCATGAAAGTTTAAAATGCTCGAAATATTTATTATATACGATAGATTTGTGCAGAAGAAATGCGGAATTAGATATCTCGCTCGTTATAATGCATTTACAAAAATGTACCCACTTTATTATTTTAATCTTTCAGACCAGTCAACTAGTTGGTAAGAATACGTGACAATGTGCATTAATATTAATATTCTGAAAAGAAAATTTCATCTGCGGATTCAAAGAGTTTAATTTCTTTTCAAATTCGGTTAAATAAACTAAAAATATTAATTATGCTTCCAACGTTCTATGTGATAATTATTCTTGTTGTTGAATGACATTGAAACAATAATAATACTATCAAATTTTTATGTAATTATCTTAACCCTTAAATGACGCGGTGAATTAAACTTATTTGAGGTCCCAGGGACCTACATTTTTCAAAACTATTTATGAATAAAATTACACTTTTAATAATACGTAATTTTTTTAAATATTAAATTTTCCATAACAAACCTTTTCAACAAATCAGAGAAAAAATGCAAAATTAAATAAAAACAGTATATTTTCACTGTTGAACGTAAGACAGCAAAATTCCTTCCACGAAAACACATGCATAAACAATATTTAAAATCTACAAAAAGAAGACATCTCTGTTACTAAAAATGACGTTACGGTGTAATAAAATGACAGCTTTTGAAACTTGGATACGCGAAACAACAATACTTTGAACATTTAAATAATTACAATAGGAAAAGTCAAAAGTATTTTTTCACTAAACGTATGTAAGACATCTTGCACGATCTGGGATTAAACCTTAAATTTATACTTCGATTTACATTTCGTCCTAAATTAGCTGACACTCGATAGTGTCTGTCTTTTAGATAAATATGGAATTTAAAGTTAGGTGCAGGGTTCTGGGTTCTGGCTAGCCATCGTGTCAATTTTTTTTTTAATTACATAAGTGATGTCGTGATGTAAACAACTTTGTACTTATATGAGAGAATTGTCTATTCTACTGCACGAGGTACTGGCAAGGTACTAGGACATGCGGGACTTTGTAGTAAATATGATTACAGAGGCAGAGGGGTAAACTTTCGATGTGGGTCCCATGGACCCACAACCTTATGGGTTAAATAGGTGGTTACGGGGAAAAAAATTAATATCATAGTTATTTTAATAAAAGGCTTTTGAAAACTTTCATGAATTCACTACATCGTTCCTCTGTGGATATCTTCTTATTATCCTCATCATATAACTTAGTATCACCCAAATTTATTAGATTCTTGAATTGATTAGAAAAACCAATCACTTTGACGTTGAGATATGAAGAAGTTCGGGTAAAATAATTGGATTTTGACATTCACGGGAATTTTCCGGTGGGAAGTGGTAGAAAAAACTTTTCCAACCGTAAAACTTGTTACCAGAGATACAAACTGTCATAATATCTCCCGACTTAACTACTCAATTTACTTTATGGAAGTCGTAATAAATTATGGATTATTTTTTTTAAACCCTAATAAATCTACGACATAATGTGGTAAGGAGACTCAAGTAATACAATAAGTAGAAACATTAAATTATTTGTAAAGAGACCAACTTGCGAAAAGTTTAATCAAAAAATCTCCTCGATTTTCAACCATTTACCAATTTTCCAAAAATTGTTTTTACCTAACGCAATCTACCTCTTTATGTTTCAGTTGAACGGTTTTTAATAACTTTATTTGCCAATTTTACGCTTTTTTTAACTTTGGCCGTAACTATAATATCTTGAATGTAATTTATTAAAAAAATACAGAATAAACAAAATATTATACCAACACAGAAACAAAGTTAACACATTGTTAATCAATTATTATATACGTGAGAATAATCATTTGTCAATTTGAATAATACTACGTTGGACTCTCAAAAAAAGCTCTTGTTTTCGTTAACTTAGCTTTCAAAGCTCGATGTTAATTTATAAAATTTCTTTTTTTAGGATATATGTGTAGTTTAAAGTATTAAACTTTAAAAATATCAAATTAGTATAAGCTTTCCCTGAAGAAGGAACGTTTGTTCCGAAACCGGTCGGATTTATGCATTATATAAGTGGTTTATACAAAGTTGAATTGTTTCATTTTTTTAAATATCCTTTAGGCGCTATAAATCTCAAGAAAATTAAAGGTTTTAAATTTTTCTCTGTAACTTATTTAAGATTTTTTTCTCACAAACATTAAAAAAATAATTTATGCCGCAGTTGTTACAAATATATACCTTGTTTTTTTTACGGAATGGAGAAATAAGGTTTTCATTATGTAGAACTTGTTGGCATTCACCTTTAAAGCTCGGTTCTGCAAGCCATTATCGAAGAATTAGCACGATCGGCGCATTCGTAAGAGAGATACATGATCAAGTACTAACTAACTAACTAACTACCCATCACGCCGTTTCCCCGCAGGGGTAGGCAGAGAGGACGGACCGCCAAACAATTCGGTCTTGGCACACACTCTTTGCCTCACTCACATTCATACACCGTCTCATACATTCTCTTCTATTATTCTGACTTTTGACATGGCCCGACTCAAGTATTTGATTCACTTGATCGTGCCATGTCTTCCTCGGGCTTCCCCGACTTCTTCTACCATTCACATTCGCGTCGTATATTCTTCTTACACTACTTTCTTCGTTCATTCGCTCTACATGCTCAAACCATCTGAGGGTCCCTTTCTTAATCTTACTCATTATGCTTACATCAGCCTTACATTCTTTGCGGATATTTACATTTCTCACACGATCATACATTGTTTTACCACATATACAGGGATCTCATCTCATCTCGTCTGAGGGATCTCATTTCAACAGCATTCAGCGTACTTTCATCCTTCCTCTGCCAGTTCCATGCCTCACTGCCATACATCAGGGTAGGTACCAGGGCTTCATTGTGGACTGCTAGCTTCGCTTCTTTTGACAGTTTTTTTATTAGCGCCAACGGCATTCAGTCCACCATTAATGGAGTTACCGGCATTCACGTGATCAAGTAATGTTAGTCGAAATGACTGAAATAGTCGTCTAAGGTTAAAATACAAATCAAAGTAACATGAGATGTTAAAACTAGGCTAAGGAAGTAGTATTTATTCAAAACTAATTCAAAATACCTCCACTCAAGTTGGCCATGAAAACAGTCCGTCGTGACCAACATAAAACGATGATGAATGGTTGTGATGAAAAAGGTTGAAAGGTGTCAGAAATGGAAATTATATCATGAAACTTGAAAAGCGTATGACGTCTTGTCGTACCATATTGAATAAGAATATGTGACTCGGACACTCAGGCTTCCTTCGTCAAGTAATATTCTTGACTCGTGTAGTGATTTTAGTAAATTTCATAGAGCGATGATATTTTTGAAGCCATTTTGTTATTTTTTAATATATTTTATTATACTACGGCTACGACAGTAGTCTTCCAAAAACCAACCATCCTTTTCCTAAATCATTTAAAAGAAGAATACAATGGTTTTTCAATGCTCCATAGTACATGATTGAAATAACTTAATTAAATAAAAATACTTCCGTTGAGCCTTAAATTTAAGACAACTTGTTGTACAAATTTCATAATGCCGATCTCGAGTTATGTTTGATTAAAACAAACTGATTCATTTTATGGTTATTTCCTTTTGGGGTATTATGCCGTGTTGCGCTACCTCCTCCTTTAGCCAACGTTTCGGACAGCGTTACAGTGTCCATCATCAGGGCAGATGTGTGACACTGTAACGCTGTCCGAAACGTTGGCTAAAAGAATACCCCAAAAGGAAATAACCATAAAATTTTTGGCCGTGAAAATCTAAAATCATATCAAACTGATTCATTGATCAAAATATTTTCAATTGTAGTATTCTTATTGAATATTTTGAAAAAAATGTACAAATTTATTTTTAACTCTCCGTTGCTCGAGATACAAGAATTTTGTGAGCAAAATTTTGTTTTTCTTTATATTCTACACAGAAAGAGCTGCGTAAATTTTGCAACGCCAGAACTTAGTGATCGCGTGTTTTGTTCATCAAATTTATCCACGCAATATTGAAAAATCGACTGATAATAATCTATTACTAACCTATATAAAATTGCAATCCCAAAAAGTTCCAGGATAATATTTTTTTATTCCCTTGCTTTCATTTTGAAACACATCAGCGTGGAAAAAAGAACATTGAATTTCGTAAAAGCTTTTGATACGAGGATGAGAGCAATATGAATTAATCCCTGAGTCAGCGTTACACGCTCGCATTTCGCAGAGGCCTCCACCGTAGTAGGTAGCTATGCATAGCGGCGATGTACGACTCGCAGTATGTATCTCAAAGTCCTTGATTTATGGACGGGGTTCCTTGGCCCGCGGCCGCAAAAAGTCAAAACCGGGTTCCGCGAGGCATAATGAAAGTAGAGGTCTGATGGGGTGGATATTTAGGACCCGGTCCGAAACAGCCTTATAAGTTCTGAATAGCAGGCTCGCCCTGGCACGGTCATTGATAAGCTAGTTCATTCAGGAAACGAAACCAGTGGCATTCCCAAATGGGGTATGTTTTAAGGCTTAATGGAGAGGGGAGTGGAAGGAGATGGGACAGACGAAGGTTTTAAAATACCTGGATATTCAGGTTTGGTCGCCAAATATGATTAATAGCATTTCAAGCAACGTTTCGTTCTGAATGGTGGTCTTTCGCCAAATCAAGACTATCGCCATCTATCATTCTGGAATATACCTACTGCAAATATCTGAAAATATTTATTTGATTATTTATAAAGCGCCACTTTCGTTGGAAAATCACATCAAGAGCGACTTACAACAAAATAAATTTAATTTAACTTATCACTACCACTTACAACTAATAACTTACTGCTAAAATTTATTATTAGTGACTTACTATTTTATTAGGTGAATTTTCTCAAGAACGGCGCTCTACCAATTATTTAATTATTTTTATTACGAAAAAGACATAGCTACCAACTCAGTAACTTGGACTTTTAATTGCTCAGCTGGCTAAGTCCTCCATTACGACACAAGCAATATTTTCCGCTTATTTTGGTGATAGTAGTAGATTTTCAAATATTGTCAGGTTTTTCGTAACTCGGGAATGATGGTCTTTCTTCTTAAGAAAAAAAAAGTTAGTTATTAACAAGTCAGTAATGCTTATATTTAGTGACTTAAAACTAATAGATATTTATGACCAAATGGGTTTTCCGCTTATTTTGGTGATAGTAGTAGATTTTCAAATATTTTCAGGTTTTTCGTAACTCGGGAATGATTGTCTTTCTTCTTAAGAAAAAAAAGTTAGTTATTAACAAGTCAGTAATGCTTATATTTAGTGACTTAAAACTAATAGATATTTATGACCAAATGGGTTTTCCGCTTATTTTGGTGATAGTAGTAGATTTTCAAATATTTTCAGGTTTTTCGTAACTCGGGAATGATTGTCTTTCTTCTTAAGAAAAAAAAGTTAGTTATTAACAAGTCAGTAATGCTTATATTTAGTAACTTAAAACTAATAGGTATTTATGACCAAATGGGTCTTAGCGTATCTATATTCAATGACTGGACAATAAAAGCCTGAACATACATACTTATTATGTTAAATTTGACATTCATAACGCAAATACAATAGTATTTTTAGATAATGTAAAAAATGTAAGGGTATTTTTAGATTACCGAGAAAAAATGCGGTTCTTTATAAATAAATGTTTTTTCAAATACATTTAGCCGTAGGCAGCTAAACGTGAGTTGCCCTTTATACATCTAAAACACAACATCCACTGTTAGTATAGCGAGAGGAAAACTAAAACATTCAAGTGTAATATTAGCTTTCTAAAAATGACATCAGCTTTACTCGTTTTAACTTTTGCCGCAAATTAGGTATATCAGCAAAAAATAACTTTCTAAAAATGACATCAGCTTAATACTCGTTTTAACTTTTCCGCAAATTAGGTATATCAGCAAAAAATAACTTTCTAAAAATGACATCAGCTTAATACTCGTTTTAACTTTTGCCGCAAATTAGGTATATCAGCAAAAAATAACTTTCTAAAAATGACATCAGCTTAATACTCGTTTTAACTTTTGCCGCAAATTAGGTATATCAGCAAAAAATAACTTTCTAAAAATGACATCAGCTTAATACTCGTTTTAACTTTTGCCGCAAATTAGGTATATCAGCAAAAAATAACTTTCTAAAAATGACATCAGCTTAATACTCGTTTTAACTTTTGCCGCAAATTAGGTATATCAGCAAAAAATAACTTTCTAAAAATGACATCAGCTTAATACTCGTTTTAACTTTTGCCGCAAATTAGGTATATCAGCAAAAAATAACTTTCTAAAAATGACATCAGCTTAATACTCGTTTTAACTTTTGCCGCAAATTAGGTATATCAGCAAAAAATAACTTTCTTTAAATGACATCAGCTTAATACTCGTTTTAACTTTTGCCGCAAATTAGGTATATCAGCAAAAAATAACTTTCTAAAAATGACATCAGCTTAATACTCATTTTAACTTTTCCGCAAATTAGGTATATCAGCAAAAAATAACTTTCTAAAAATGACATCAGCTTAATACTCATTTTAACTTTTGCCGCAAATTAGGTATATCAGCAAAAAATAACTTTCTAAAAATGACATCAGCTTAATACTCGTTTTAACTTTTGCCGCAAATTAGGTAAATCAGCAAAAAATTACTTTCCAAAAATTATATCAGCTTTATATCATCTTTGTGGGAGCAGGCTTGCTCACTTCAGGATAGCATGTACTTAATGTAATGAGACGAAATGGGGTTTCTGATACCTAAAGGTACTTTCGATGTACGGATTTTTGGAGGGTCAGTAATCGTTAGCTAATGGCCTTTAGTTTATTATAACTGAACATTTTCTTGTAAGGCATAAATGATAGGGAGCTGCGTCTGACGCGAGTGAATTTATCTAATACGCACTGATTCATTACTGAAAATTAAATTTAATGGTTTTATATTGCACCTATTTATTGGTAATGAATAAATGGCCACAACATCGCATCTCGTATATGATAACTATTTAAAAAATATATATTCTTAGGGCGTGGGTTCAAATCTTAATTGATTGATTCGTATTATTTCACCATTTCCTTCCCTACTACCTTCTGCCTCACAACATATCACAATTGGGGATGCCGTAGCCTCACAGCTCCATACCATTGAGAGTAGTTGACAGGACACTTGTGCGGTAGGTACTCATATAAGAAATTCATGCAAAAAAAGATTTTGTACAGAACTCCATTTTTCAGCTCCAGGTCGCCAAAATCTTGATTAACCTGCTTAATTTCAGGCCAAGAGCTGTATCATTCAATTGTATGTATGCTGAGTATATTTTACAGGTAGTTAAAATGGAAACTATTCGAATAAGTTAAAAAAACTCCTGCAACTCGACATATAAGAGCAGAATCTCCGTTCAAAGTTGATGTCATAACATAACATGTTTCTCCAACTTATTCTTCCGTAAATTGTTATTTTTTATATAATATCTCCAACTTATTCTTTCTTATTAGACGATAAGCATCCTCAATATTAATATATTTTTTTACATTAGCTCTATTTAGGAGGCCCTGAGGAAAATAATTCCTTTCAGGGCCTATATCACCTTTGGGGATGCTGAGTGAAAGTTCTTTTTAGGAAAGGTAGGATATAATGTTTTGGGAAAGAAAACGATCAGGGATGGGTAAGAATCTATCATAACGTATGAATCTATCCCACCCACTGTGGTGCAAGACGATGTTCCGAGAGAGTCCTGCTGGAGAGGTCAAAAGGTCTCCCTCACCCAGTATCTCCCGATCCGGATTGGTGGGCAGACGCATCCGCCGTCAAGATCCGGACAAACCTCACCCCATGAACCCGGGCACTCTTACTAAATCACCAATCGTAGCCAACCAATTGGAGTGACCTATGGCGGTGGTGGTGGTAATCCAATAAATAGTTATTATTATATATAATATTAACATCCACGCTTCTTTATATATTTTTTTTAATATTTTGGATTTATGTATTGGATTTTTATATGGGATTTATTTATATATTTTTTTATATTTTATATACAACTCATGTGGGTCTCATAGAAATCGTCGTGTCTCCCTTACTATCATAGTGAGAAATAATGATACAAGCGGTGTTAGAAAGAGAAAACACCACGCTTTGTATTCAAATCTAAAAATTAACCACAAAATAAGTAAATTGCACACTTGCACAAAACCAAAATTTCGGATTGCAATTTAAAAAATATTTATGAAACTTTGAGAATTTTTTATAAATTATTTTTACATGGAATGACAAAAATTGAGATGATAGGAACGTTTATAATACGTTTGTATAATAAAACGTGTAGGTACGTGATTTTTTTTCGTTACCAGAATTTTAATTATCATAGATTTTCGTTATCAGTAGAAAAAACGTAAGGCGAACCATTTTTAAAACTTTTTTATGTTTGCATGCAAAATTTTTAAACCTAAAAAATTATACGTTTATTTTGATTAAAAAATTTTGATGGAGTCTTTTATCGCCTTTCAAAAACAGGTTTTGGTTTTTGGATATGTTATGAAATATTCCATTTATTTGAATTTTATTGCACAACGGAAATATTGCGATCCTCTGACAAAATATTGTCGACGCCTGAGGGGTTAACTAATTCCTTTCCTTAACACTATCCCATAACGTTTTCTAGCAAAGTGATTATTTAGTTTTCCAGACAGACAGTCTGCGGCTATTAATTACTCTCACGATCACGTGACAACAGTTTTTAGTGATTATAATTTCAAGATAATTTCAGGCCTCTGACTTACATTCTTTTGAAATTTAAATCAGTTAATTGCATCACTTAATCACAAGTCTAGGTCGTGGAAGACCTTCCAGCTGCTAGTTAGCACTTTCGGCATTTAATCGGATTAATATAATTAAGTTCGTATTTGTTTATAACTTCATTTTCCCTTCAAGGACACTTACACCGGAGGTTATTCGAGTCAAAATCCCTAAAGTCAAACTTTTCACCGAGGTCATAGTGGAAAATCGACGTAATCGATAGTTTATTTACTTCGCTTATTTTTGCGAGATTCGAAGAAACGGATTTATGCCATCGTAGGGCGTTCCCAGGGGAACGAGATTACTTAGAACCAATTCTACCCTTTTTTCGCATTCGCACCCATTTCAGAATTCGTTAGTTTCTAACTAGAAAAGGTTCATTTTTTAACAAAAAGCACGGAAATATTTATTAAATTATAAAAATACTTGGTTCAGGTGAAACCCAGGTTCAATGAACTCTAGTACTTTTGCTTTGAATTTAAGTTTATTTTCAAAATTGCAAATATTTGTTTGGAGAATTCAAACAAGCGATAAAGTACCTACCTACATTGATGATATTTTTTTAAATCGGAAAAACTATATTAAATTCAAAATCGGAAATGGTCGTACAACAAAATTCAGAATATCCCCATTGATGTGTTATATTCCGATGAGACACGATGCGAAAAAAATGGTAACCTTCAATTTGAGATCAAACGTTTCTAACGCTAAATACAGAATTTACTGGAAACGGCTTTATCAGGTTCCCGCGCACTGCTACGCGCTTGTTAAATCCGGAAGACGTTTCAATGAGATATTAGTACCCAATATGACTATTCCGTGATTTTGCACGGTTCTGCGCTAGTAATCATTATAGAACATGCCGATGACATGAAATGATATAAATGTATTAGCTCCATAGATGACTGCAACCAATTACAAGAAGACGTTAGCAAAATTGAGAAATATTGCGAAAACAATCAATTATATCTAAATATAGATAAATGTAATGTTATTACTTTTACACGAAAAAAAATCCAATTAATTATATTTACAAATTAAACCATGTACCTCTACAACGAGTAGAAACAATAAGAGATCTTGGAGTAATACTAGATTCTAAAATGTTATTTAGGGATCATATTGAAAATATTTTAGAAAAAGCTTATAAGCAATTGGGTTTCATTATTCGCATTACAAAGCCTTTTACTATAGCACACACCCTAATTCTGTTATATATGTCATATGTACGTTCACAACTCGAGTTCGCCTCAGTAATTTGGAATCCTCAATATCAAACATATATTCATCGCATTGAAAATATCCAGAACAAATTTATAAAACACCTATCCTATCGCTTTAGTGATCATCGATTTGACCCTATCGCTTTATATAAACGCAGAAAAATCTCTGATGCATTATTCTTACACAAAATCGTGAACTGCCTTGTTGATTCATCATATCTGTTAGAAAATATTGCATTTCGTTGCCCCAAACAAAACACCAGATCGAACGACTTATTTAGAATACCACACAGTAAATCTAAATATGCGCAAAACTCTGTATTAGTACGTATCTGTGAAATTTACAATACCTTACGAGATGTAAACATTTTCAACCATGACTTGAAATCATATAAAATGCAGCTTAATAAATTAATAACTTAAAATACTTTTTTTTCTCCTTTTTGTGAAAATCATATTATTATCAACCATAGTAAATAGTATAACCATGTTTGTTAATAATTTTACGTTTTTTTTATTATGTATTATGTTCTTCTTTTTTATGTTTTTCTTTATTATGTTTATATTTTTATTCTTTGTCATTTAATAAGTTGAGTAGGTAAAAAAAAACTAAACCAATATTTTTTAATGGAACTTAATTGGTCTACAATATATGAATTTTATTGTTATACTCATTTTTTCTGTATGACTGTTTGTTTCCTCAATAAAAAGAAATAAAAAATAAATTAAAATAACAAAATAAAGAACTAACTATAAAATCAGAGTTCAAATTCCCAGTCATTGAACCAAAAATTTCAATTAAAAAATAGAAACTACTCTAGATAATGGATCGGATTCTCTTAATCGTGCCATATCTTTCTGGCAGGTCCCCGCATTCATCTCCTATCTACTTGTACGTCATGCATTTTCCATCTATCAGTTTTACATGTCCTGCAGTCCATCCACCTTTTATTAATCTTGGTAATTACGATTGTATCACTTATATGCATTATTTATCGGTTATACACGAGACTCAATGATCTCATCTCCCGGGAATTCAATATACGTTTCCTTCCTTTTTTTGTAAAAAATACATATATTTTCTTTTTCTTATTATGAGCTTGATTTCAAGTACATAACAGAAAAACGTATCGTTATTTGCCGTGATAAAAATAACGGGTTAATGTAATAAGTATATTTCCAAGAATTCCTCTCGTAAAATAATATAATATGTCCATCATGATTAATTTGATTCCTCGTATTAGAGTGTGAATTAAAGCGAATGGAATATTACCTTTCATGCCCATTCGCACAAAAGGTAAAATATACAAAACTGCAGTGAGACCAGCAATGCTGTATGGGGCTAAATGTTGGACAGTGAAGAAAAATCACGTCCAAAAACTGCACGTTGCAGAAATGAAAATGCTTAGATGGTCAGGTGGGGTTACGAAACTGGACAAAATACGAAACGAACATATAAGAGGTAGTTTCAAGGTAGCCCCCCTTCCTGAAAAACTAACAGAAAGTCGCTTACGGTGGTATGGTCATGTAATGA
The DNA here is from genome assembly GCA_917880885.1 of Limnephilus marmoratus. NCBI lineage: Eukaryota > Metazoa > Arthropoda > Insecta > Trichoptera > Limnephilidae > Limnephilus > Limnephilus marmoratus. The sequence goes on from OU862933.1 coordinate 16,887,800, forward strand.
GAAGAGACAAAGAACACGTGTGCCATAAAGCGCTAGCTATACCTGAAATAAAAAGAGGAAGAGGACGCCCCCCTCTGACATGGTGGATCAGCATGGCAAAAATAGCTCAAAATTTCCCCAATCCAACAACCCAAGACCGGTCGTCTTGGCGCAGATTGATTAGGAGAGCCGACCCCACTTAAAGTGGGAAGTGGCAAAGAAAAAGAAGAAGAAGGAATATTACCTTTCAATACCTGAAAAAAACTGATATAGTAAATATTATGGTCTTATTTATATTTAGTGTGTTTCACCAAAACTTCCCAGATAGGTGGTTTTAGTTTCAATGGGAAAAAATTCAGATTCGGAAAAATGCTTCCAAATATGAAATAAATAAATAAAAACAAATAATTTGGGAGGCAGGTATAGGTACCGCTGCTCCGGAAACCATTTATTGAATAACCAACACCTCTGATATGTATTTAGTTAAGAATCCAGATTCTATAATTCAATGGGCGAATCGCAACTTTGTACGAAAGCTTTAACCGAATCTATTTTCATACAGGTTTTTTCCTCCTTTCCAATGAAAAAAGTGAAAACTTGCAAGTGGTTTAGATGAGTGTAGCATCCGTCGCTAGAGCTTTGTATTCGGGTTCACGAATATTTCCTAGCAAAGTCGAAAGTTAGACTGAGAACTCAGACTGGCTGATCGGCCGAGGCACCGACCTAACGAATTATAGTACTGATAAAGGGCAGCCATACTGTGGCTTGTAGCTATTCACTATTGTATCAAGATGAACTAAATAAATATAAATACGGAATAACGCATCTTCTTAGATTACTTATCACAACTAACTAACTAACCATCACGCCGTTTCCCCGCAGGGGTAGGCAGAGAGGACGGAACGCCAAACATCCCGGCCTTGGCACACATTCCTTATCACAAATCCGACGATAATTCCGTACACACTTAAAGGCAAGTTCTTTTTCTCTTCTTCTTGTGCCCTGTCCGTTCAACGGACGTTGGGTATCATGTTGGCTATACGGACTTTGTCGACTGCGGCCCGGAACAGCTCTACGGTAGACTGGCCAAACCAATGTTTCAGGTTTTTCAGTCATGAGGTTATCTTTCTTCCAGAGCCCCGTCTTCCAAAGGCACGTTATAAAGAGACAAAATATTAAAAAAAATCAGAAAGCACCCAAAAATTTAAAATTTCAACATGATGAGAAAAGACTCGTGATAAAATGAAATAAAACGGATAAATGATAATCCTAGCCTTTTCAACCCATTTTTTTCATGATGCACGGTCATCTTTCTTTTTCCGATAAAAATAACGAAGAATGCTATTTTAACTCCTTATAAAATTCTGAGTAATGTAAACTTTAGCATGAATCTAGTTACTATGATGAAGATAAAAGCAATACGATTTGTAGGTAATAACTAGGATTCTTTTGAAGCTCAACCCACTTCTAAAAGTTAAAATAATGAGTACGGAGAACTAACATTTCGAATTTTGCCAGGCAACTTTAAACTATCGATAATAATTCTTTTTTGCGGTTTTCTAATAATTTTATTTTTTCTAATATTAGTACGAAAACCTGTTTGCAGAACACTTTCATTTAAAAATAGACCATAAGAAGCGTGTTTAAGTTATAGAATAGTGAAATAAATACCGTTAAAATTATTTGGAAACATTGTGCAAGGTTCATTGCTTTCCTTCGCACAAATTCAATAGATCATTAATTTGTTAGTCAAGACGTGTGTACCAGGTTACCTCCTTTAATTTAGTTATTTTTTTTTTCACTTATATAATTATGACACGGGAATTATCATTCAGTTGTCACTAAGGTTTCTTTACATTATGTTGTCTTGTTTTCTCATTGAAAATAAAACCATAGGCAATTTAAGCGAACATTGGAGCGGTCAACGTATGGCGTTAGGCGGCCATCTTAGACGTTTCTCCACATTTTTTCGAATGTAAACGGCCCTTTAGTGTGCTCACAGTATTTGTTTGTTCACAAATAAAGTAATTAATGTGTACATGACCCAATTTAAATATTAAATGTGTTATTTTTGTGACTGTCTCTAGGGCGCAGTTATTCATCTAACTTATGACTTATAACTAATAACGTTCAGCTGAGATTTGTTATTACATGTATGTATCTATAACCAGCGACTTACTACCGTTATTCCCAACTTTTCCATTGATCAATCTGAGTCTCCGATCGGCTAAGTGATTTATTTAGTAACGCTAGATTCGCCTGTTGGTCGGAGAGTTGCGTAGGGAAGAGCATATTTGCGCATTTGAGGAGAGTTGAGCCAAAATTTCGTTGAATTTTCTTTCGTTGATCAGTTGAATTAGGAACAACGGCCGTAAGTGACTTAAATCAAAGACTTAAACATAACTATTGACTTAAAACCATAGAATAAAGGATAAAAAATAATTATTCTTCTTTATTCAATGTTTAAAACTAATGACATTGATATTACTTTTTACTCAGTTTCTGCACTCTAGCTACTTTTATATGACATATTTTTAAAGCTACGCGAAAATATTTACAAAAATTATGATAAAAATAAGTCAAATTAAGTCATTGTTAGTTAATAATGATTTGCGTTTTTTTACCTTCAACGACGTCTCCAGTTCGTTCCCCCGTTCAAAATAATATATTATCATAATAAAATTGCTCAAGTGTCTAGTTTATCTCGAATAATTTATTAATGACTCTACAAAAAGCTCATTTCTTAAAACTCACTGATGCATAAACTGTCATAGCTTTCGATTTGTGAAAATCCATTTTGGTTAAATGAGCTTCCACAAGCAACGCTTTCAGATTTCCCTAACGATAGGAGTGGGATAGGGTGGAGAATCAGCTTAATCACCTCTTACACCGGCCAATAAATTTTCTTGTAATATGGAGAGACTGTGTAGGAAATGTGACACTATAATATTGCCAATAAGGAACTCCAGTGAAAAATATTATGGCTTTAAAAAAATATGTTCATATAGACCAATAAATGCTGATTCTGAACATTTAAGTTTTATTTAATAATATTAAACGTGTTAATAAAAAAAATATTAATTTTAATAATAAAATATTTTTTTTAAATGTCCATTTTTAATCGGGTTGTAAAAACACGCCGTCAAGTTCACTAAAATTTCAATAATGCCAACTTGACGGCGTGTTTTTACGACCCGATTAAAAATGGACATTTAAAAAAAATATTTAATAATAAAATATTTTTTTTAAATGTCCATTTTTAATCGGGTCGTAAAAACACGCCGTCAAGTTGGCATTATTGAAATTTTAGTGGTGACGTCACTGTTCGACGTGTCGTGATGTCACCGTAAAGTCATTGTATGGGAATGTATGATATGACACAAGCCATCGTATTAATTTATTCGTTTAATTACATACTGTTTCTAGAGATTTAGATGTTGTGTTTATTGAAACATTATTTAGGTCTAATCTTATCTCTTATTAGTTTATCTCTATTATTGAAAATATTTAAAAACTACTGAACAAAAAAAGAGTAATGCTACTTCTAGGGAGAATACTTCGAACAACGGAATTCAAAATGGCAGCAGTTGATCAGCTGATTGCACGATCCTATAGTAATTTTTCAGGAGTGATGACGTCACACGATTCCCCATACGTACGGTGGTTTTCGGAGGGTCTTGAAAAATTAAAACTTTGAGAATTATTTTAACTATTAAAACTAACTCTAAAAATAAAATGCAATTATTTAAGTTAGGAGGTCATTATTCATATATTTTTTTTGTAAATTGGACTGTAGTTCTCTATTGCGCCAACTCCGTGGGACTATGGCGGCACAAGCAAAGGAAAAATGGAAGGGGAAGACAAAAGTTTGTAAAGAACCTGGCTTTTCAGATCAAGTATTTGAACTCAACTAAAGCAACTGATACTGCAAAATGTTTGAAAACCATTTTTTTATTTGCCTTCTCCGGGATATGAATGCGTTCTTGAAATTAAACTCTACGGAGCTCGTTTTAAGGTTTGAGGCATAGATTTGAATGATGGTCTATCAAACACAACGTTTTAATCATTTTACAAAATGTGTGGTTTTCCGAACAACATTCTCGAAATGTTGATTAGGTTTAGGATAGTTTTTGAATAAAAAAAAAACTTATTTTTGCATTAAATCAGAAGGTTTTGCAAAGAAATTCCTAATTATTCAGTTATCTCTTTAAAAGTTTTTTTAAAAGCAACCTATTGTTCCATGTAATTGGGCTTTAAAGGGTGAATAACTGGTACCTAATGGAGAGAACCTAGCTATAAGGCAAGGGGGACTTCGCATAGTATATTAATTCTCACTTCTGACTCAGATGATTGGGGAGCGCCCTTTGATTAATGACCTATAAATCATGAATAACCATTGCTGCGGCAAACGCCCTGAAATTTAAAGTGGTGTAGCGAGCCATACTATAAATTAACTTTGGATTACTTAAGCATCCCCTAAGGATAAATCGTATGGGGATGATTAATGGAAAACCATGTCACGAAATCATCAACGGCTTGCATAAAATCAGCTGATACCAGGCATTTTCACGCAGAGTTTTGCAGTTCTATTATTTCCGTGGAGGAGAGCACTCAAATGAACCTGTTTAGTTGTCTAGTTAAGATTCAAACCAATTATGGATTTTAAATAGACATCATTATTACCAACAAGTTCATTCATTCAGGCCAAAGATGGCACCTGTAATTTCAGATGTCGCTGATTGTATTAGGGAACGTACCCATACTACGTGACACGTTTAGGGGGGGGGGGGGGGTCTTCAAAATGTCACGCTCCATACAAATGAGCGGCGGGTTGCTTAGGATTTTGGTCACGGGGGGGGGGGGGGGGGGGGGTTAAAAATTGCAAAAAGTTGGTCACGTAATATGGGTACGTTCCCTTATCATTTTTGAACTTCATACCTTCCCAATATACAAAGGAATTTTAACTATAAAAAGCCCACGCTAGCTAAAGATAAACACTTTTCTTACTACTAAACTTGCATAGAAAACATAAAGCATTGATTAAACCTTTATCCGTTGAGTGAAGAATTAGTTATGTGTCAGTAACTTGTAACTTTAAAAACGGTGTGCTTTACTTAAAAAACAACAAAACCACTTCTTCTGATAAGTCCTAACTTTTTTACAGAGTCTATAAACCAATTTTGATACAAGTACTTGCTGAATTTATCTAAATTCGTGGTAGAGCGGCAGGCCATTTGGCTTCAGATATAGTGGATGGGGGTTTGAAATCCTGTCTGCTTTTTTTACTGTTTTATTTATGTGTCACTCGTGTATAAATTTAATAAAATAATTTAGAGTTTATCTGCACTGTATTTCAGGGCGGTTGATAACCGCAGTTTTACCCTGGTGATCAAAACTTTTAAAATATAAATTTTTGCTTGAAATAGCTTTAGCCGTGTTTGGTGATCTAAGTAGCCAGGTACTTTTTGATCATCCACTTCTCTTCTTCTTTTGTTCCCCAGATCCATCAGCCTCACAACAAATACCCAAAGTGGCGCTTGCCATAGTCTCACTAAATTCGGAAAATGGGATCTCTTGATCTTTGATGTTTCTCCTTAATATTACGATACAACGTTTATTCCTTTTCACCTTTCCAGCCGGACTCTCTCGACCCATCACCTTGTACCGCAGTGGGAGGGATGAATTCAGACGATCATTTCTCCTGGACACATTGACCGCAAATTCCTATCCACCCCTCATACATTTTTTTTTCCTTCCCCGAACTTCATTTCTCTAAAAATACCCTCCACACAGCATCCCTAAAGATGACGTAGGCCTCGGGGAAATTGATTTCTTCAGGGGCTTCTGTGTGGAGCTAATGTAAAATAGTAAATAAAGAACATGGAATAATCACAAAAAATATAAATCTTGGAAGGTCATCATCATCATCACCCTTGGCTCTACAACCCCTGGTAGGTCTTGACCTCCTCAAGAGTCTTCCTCCACTCATCTCGGTTTTGTGCCAGCTCTCTCCAGTTTAAAAGCTCCAAGGTAGGCATATCTTTGAGGACCTATTCGCTCCACCTTAATCTTGGTCTTCCCAGGCTCCTTCGCCCTGTCAGTCTTGAGTTCAACAGGGACTTCGGTGCTGGATGCTCATTCTCTCTACATGACCCAGCCACCAAAGTCTTCCCAGTTTAACAAATTTTGTGACATTTAGATCCTTAAACAGAGTATGCAGCTCATTGTTATAACTTCTGCTCCAGAATCCATTTTCTAAAACCGGTCCGAAGATACGCCTTAAAATTTTCCTTTCAAAAAATCTTGGAATGGACTACGAAATAACGAACATATTTATGTTCGATTTCGACAGCGAAATAAGTCTCAAAAACTTCGTCGCTCATATTATGGGATTTTCTTCTCAGCCAAATGTGTCTATATTGTCTACGGTTACGCAAAGAAAACATTATTTCTGTCAATAAAATATCGTCGAAGTCCAGGTATTTATTTAATGGTGTATTTTATATTACTAGTGTTGAAATGAAATAGCTTACCTCAAATTAATGACCTGTGAATAAAAACAGGGTTTCCTTTTCCCAATAAATCAACTTTAACTTATATTAATCATCTCTTCAAGGAACACCCTGTTGAATGCCGGGGGCGAAGGGCTGGAGCAAAGGTAAAGGTAGGTCTTATTTCATTTCTTTGATTGGCTTGTTTGGTTAGTTGGTAACTCTGCGGAGGATATTATTGATTAATTAATTGACTTCATCGATCAAACGAACCTTCATCCAATCAAATTTTGTTTACTGAACTTAATTAGAAATTTGTCTTGGGGTTCCGATCTTCCCGTGAATTATGTATTATTATCCTAGGTAGCCTTGGAATTCCATTGTTATTTATTTAGGTTGTTTTTCTCTTTGCAATATACAATTTGGGAGACGAGTGTGAGTACCACCGCCCCGGGAACCGTTTATTGGATATCCAACACCTCTGTGGTTCATTTTTTTATTTATATTTTTTTTTCTTTATTATTATTGTACAACAGAATAATTCCAATTACAGTACAATTTAGTTACCCTATCAGCATTTAGGCAAGTGACTCTTCAATAATGTTTTTAAGGCATATAAAGAACAGTCACTTACATCCAAATGGTTTGCAATTTCATTTAATAGCACCACTCCCCTCGTCATGCTATGCTTTGCCAAGACGTCTGTTCTGCCGTTCGGTACTTTAAATAAGTCATGATGTCGACTTCGGCTGTAGTGGTCTGGTACATATAAATCATAGCATCCCAAGAGAAATGGGCTATCGATGAAATTGTTTCAAATTTTGAAAGACAGAATAGCAAGACTTGCTTTCCGCCTAGTTTTTTTTTTTTTTTTTTTTATTTATTTAACCAATACATATAATATATAATTAACCAATGTATATAATATATAATATTAGTGGTAACAATACCTCCCTAATTGAGAATTTCTCGTGTTTAGAGAGGGAGCACTATCAGATTGACAGTACTATACATACTTAACAGTTGTTACAATTTGGATGTATTATGTAGAACTAATTTTTTTATAACAAATGAATAATCATTTGACATTTTTTTGTAAATAATGGAAAATTTTTATACATAATGAAAATATAAGTAGGCATTTTTTTTTGTACATAATAAAAGATAATGTAAAATTTTTTACACGTAGAGAAAATATAAGTAGGCATTTTTTTGTTCATAGCGGAAATATAATTGGCACATCGTAACACATACCTAAATCTAGTTAATAGTAAAATGTTTTTTAAGTTTTTGTTTAAAAATTTCATAATTCCTTTCAGATTGAATTTCTTTAGGGAGTTCGTTAAAGCATTTTATGGCTGAGTATGTGTAATGATGTTGGGCTGTTGTTGTATTAAGTTTAGGGATTATTATTTGTCCTAAGGTTCTCGGCCTGGTGCTAAATGACTTTGTTGTTAGTTTATCTTTGTGGATTTGAAGTAATGCATTTTTTTGATAAATTTTGTTTAGTGGTAATACTTTGAATTCATCGAATAATTTTTGGGTTGAATAGTCTAATTTTTTCTTTAGAATAATTTTGATGAGTCTTCTATGAACTATTTCAAGTGGGGTTAAGTTGGTTTTAAACGCTCCTCCCCAGCCTATTATTCCATATTGTAGAACTGATTGGGCTAATGCATAGTAAACCTTTAGTAGCATAGATTTATGTAGAATATTTCTTAGTTTGAGGAATACGTAATAAAGTTTTCGTATTCTGTTTACGGTTTGTGCAATATGTTCGGTCCATTTAACATGTTGATCTATAATTATGCCTAAATATTTTATATTATTTTTTTTTGAGATTTTTGAGCATTTAGGTGAATTGCAGTTGTCCGTATAATTATTACAAGAGTTATGAATAGTAATATTGGAATTTATTGTTGGATGGATTTTGTCTGATAATGTAAAAGTCATGAAATAGGTTTTGTCAGAGTTTAAGGAAAGGTAGTTATCATCTAACCAATGTTTTAGGTTGTTTATTTCTATATTCGCAGTTCGATAGGCTTCTTCCCAAGTTTTTTTTTCTATGATTAAAACTGTGTCGTCGGCGAAAGATATGATTTTTCCAATTTTTGGTATTGAAAGCATTTCATTCACGTAAATGGTAAACAATATTGGACCTAGAACTGTCCCTTGAGGAATTCCATATTCGGAGTAGGTGGGTTCACTCAATATATTGTTAATTTTTACGTGTTGGTGTCTTTTATGAAGATAACTTTTAAACCATTCTTTAACTGTTCCTTGGATTCCAATATTTTCTAATTTTTTGATTAGCTTCATGTGGCTTATACTGTCAAATGCTTTTCTTAGATCGATGAAAATACTTAAACATTTATTTCCCGAGTCAAGAGCATTATATATTATAGAGGTTATTTTTGCGATTGCATCTTGCGTACCTAAATTTTCTCTGAAGCCAAATTGGTTATCATTAATAATTTTATTTGAAGTGATATGTTTAGTTAATTGTGACTTTACGACTTTTTCAAATATTTTCGCTACGTTAGATACAATAGATATGGGACGGTAGTTTGAGATGTCCGATGTATTTCCTGATTTGAAAACCGGGGTTATTATTGTATTTTTATATATTTTTGGGTAAATTCCTTGTTGTATGCTGTTATTAATGATATGTGCAATTGGTTTTGATATTAATTGTCTCATTTGTTTTAATATATTTACTGTGATATTATCAAAACCAGGGCTCGCGGACACTCGTAGGTTAGTTATAATTTTTTCTATTTCTATTTGGGTGCATTTTTCAAACTTTTCGAAAATATTTTGACAAGTTTGTGTGGATGTATTGGAAATATTTTTGTATTGGAAGGAGTCAATTTTTTTAGCTAGATTCTCTCCGACTTTAGCGAAGTAGTTATTGAAAATGTTTGCAATTTTAGTTGGTTCTTTTATTGAGTCTATTGTTTCATTGTCATAAGTTATTTTATTTATTTGTTTATTTTTATTACCGTTTCCAATAATGTTATTTATTGTAGCCCAGACTTTTTTGTTATCTTTACCACTATCTTCGATTTTTACCTTGAAGTAATTTTCTTTTGTTTTTTTAATCAAATTTGTAAGATTGTTCCTGTAATTTTTATATGATTGTAATAAAGTTAAGTCATTCGGTTGTTTTCGGGTTTGATAAAACAGTTTTTCTTTAATCCTAATTGAGGTAACTATTCCATGGGTGATCCAGGGCTTAATTTTTCTATGTTTTGATTTTAGTTTGATGTTTTTATGTTTAGTTGCATTTATTATGTGTTCGCGAAGTGTTTTTTCGAATAAAATTGAAGATTTTTCGGCATCTTCGGTGTTAAATATTTCTGCCCATTTTTCAAATTTCAACTTTTGTTCAAGAAGTTGTATGTTTAAAGTTTTTATATTATACTGTTGTAATGCAGTTTTGTAAAAGGACATTTTTTTTTTAAAATCAAGAATTAAGAAACACGTGTAGTGATCGGTAATGTTTGTTTTCCAAATGACAGGTGTTAATTGTGCAGTTGTGTCAGCCTTAGTCCAAATGTGATCAATACATGATGGGTTTTGTCGGGGTACAACTCTAGTGTAATCGTTTATACATGAAATGAAGTTCAGTTCAGCCATCGTATTAAGTAGATCATTTTTTTCGACGGTGTTTGAGTTTTGACCAATATTTATATTGAAGTCGCCCGTCACTATAGTATTTTGACATTTGTTTTTGTTGATTACATCTTTGAGATTCTCTATAAATTGTTGAGTTTTTGAACCGTGGGTTCGGTATATAGCAATAACTTGATAAATCTGATTATTTACTTTTAATTGTAATGCTAAGCAGTTCGTGAGGGTCATGTTTATTTCTTTATAAGATACATCTTGGTGTTTTTGGTTAACGTAAATGACTATGCCACTATTCTTGTTAATGTGTGTTTTCGTGGGAATGCATGTAAAGTTTGGTAATTGTGGTATATTATCTATATTTACTGTATTAAGGTGGGCCTCTGTCAAAACAATACAGTCGAGTTCAGTTTTTAAAAGACTAAGAGTGCATAATAATTCATTTATATTTTTGTAAATACTCCTAATATTTAAGTGCATAATGACTAATGAGTTAGTCTTATTTTTGGACAGTAGGTTACATTCATCGACATTATTACATACTTTTTCTGCTATATTATAAGTGCTATCTAGTTCATCCGTAATAATATTATTCATCCGGCTTTGAAAACGTGTGTCTTATATAAGAGTTGTTGAGAATATATAGCATAAGCGCAATAAATAATATATAACATAAGCATATAAAGTATGCAGAATTTAGGCATGTAAATAATATAAGACATTATCATATAAAGAAGATAAAACATAAGCTTATAAAGATTGTGAAACATAAGCATTAGCATATAAGGTATGTAAGTGATATAGGGATTTGGTTGCTTCGGATATTTAACATGAGCATATAAGGTATATACAGCATAAGAATAGGTATATATAGTGTACATATAGTTGTTGCGAATATAAGACCTAGGCATATGAAGAATAAAAAGTATAATCATATTAAAAAAGTAAAACATGAGCTTATAAAGATTATAAAACATAAGCATATAGAGAATATGAAACGAAAACATAAGCATATAAAATATACAAGCGATATAAGGGTTCGGTTGTTGCAAATATTTTACATAAGCATATATAGTATATATAACAAATTCGTAAGTATACAGAGTATATACATGTTTGCTGCGTATATATAACAAAAGAATATAAAGCATGAGGATGTTAAGACATAATATATACTTCTTGATTCTGTGTTTTGCATATAGATTTGTGTGAAAAAGTATAAACGTATGAGAGTAAGTTATACGAGTATCTATAAAAGAGCTTTGTTTATTGGTTATTGATTGAGGGGGACAAAATGTTTTTGTTTGTATCGTTAATAATAATAGCAGGTGTTCCGTTATCTCTGCGGACGTAAACTTGTCCTCCCTTTGTCCAGGCGAACTTAAACCGATTTTCATGTGTAGCTTTTCTCGCGAGAAACCATAGATGTTTTGCGCGAAAGGTCAGGTGTTCCGAGATGTAAATTTGGGAGCTTGGTCCTGCCATTCCGATAAGTGTGGTGTTTAGTTTGTCCTCACGATTTGGGGCTTGTTTGTTGTAGTTTTTTATGTCTAGCAGGAAATCATCTCGGTCGATGGTGGTTTTGAATTTCACTACTATTGGCCTGCGTTGATCCTTTTTGGACTTTTGGTTAATACGGTAAGCTGCATCGATGTTATTGGACTCGTTGTTGGAGTTGGTTATTTTTTTAATGTTAAAAATGTAGTTATTTAAGTTTTCCCCATTAAGTTCGGGGATCCCCCTAATTTCTACATTTTTTGACTTATTTGTCCTTTCAATTTGTTCTATTTGGTTTTCTAGGACGTCGATTCTCGTTTCAAGGTCAGTGTTTCTTTTTTCAAGTTTGCTGTTTGTGTCCTCTAGATCGTGGACTCGATGTAAGATGTCCTCATACTGTTTGCTCATAGCCGCCAAAGTGGCGAGAATTTGGGTATTTTGCTCAAGTAGTTTATAGACTCATTGAATTAGTTTCCTCAAGTAAGTCAATATGGTGCATGAACCTTGGATAGGTTCCATGCTTCCGCATATAAACATACTTGAGGAATTTTTTCTGGATTTGCTCTAACATATCAATGTACTTCTGGTGGTACGGTGCCCAAACGGTGCTCGCGTACTCCAGCTTGCTTCTCAGTATGCCATCGAATAACGCTTGCATAGCTTTTTGGTTATCAAACTGCTTACAAGTCCTGATAATGAACCCAAGAAGTTTCTAGCAAGACTGAGTGAGCTGCGATACATGGCAAGAGAATGTCAGTTCGGGATCAAGTTATAATGTGGTTGTTTGTCCGTAGTACAATTTTTACTTCCCATAATATGGTAAAAGGTTATTTCTTATTTCATTTTTCTTTTTTATGGTTACATAGAGTTCCTATAAGCTATAAGGTGACCGATCACTCAACAAGTCAGCGTTTTTGTTATTTTTTATTTGTTACTGGTTTTTGTGTAATAAATGTTGGATTTTCGTTGGAAGTCGTTTTTGAATACGTGAATTATGGTATAATATGGTTACAAGTTTACATTATAATTATTTTAATTTAAATAAGACTTTAATATGTAATAGTTTGAGCCAGTGTATTTGTTCGTTGTATATTGTCATAAAAAAATTATTGCTAAAGGAATATATATATATATATATATATATATATACATATTGTTTAGGGACACTTGTACCGCGGGGATAATTGTTTCACAATGTTTTCATACAAAATTTTATTATTTTTTTCTTCTCTTTTCTTGAGTTTAAAACATGCTATGGTGTTAATATATATTTGTTTTGTCATTTTATTATATTACAATGGTTAAGGTTCTTGGTAACACTTCAACTGACGAATTCTATAAGAGATTTCTTGTGGTCAGATAAATTGTGTATTATGTTCAATGGAAGTGAAATTTTGAAAAGTTATTTTATAAACCAACAAAAAAACTGTTTTTCCTCACCGAATTTATTAAAATTAACTAACTTTATCCATAAATTCTGTGTTTTAATTTAAAGTCCGCTACTGGTACAAATAACCCCGTAGTAGGGGTCAGTTGTAGCATTTCCCCCGATCTGTTTATGCGCTTATAGCTTAATTTCTATAAGATTTAGAAAAATAACAGAATAAGAATTTGGTAGACAACTAAATTATCTGCCGTCGAGTATGAGCATTTTTTTCATAAATATTATACCTAAGTTGTAGAAAATGGCCAAAGTCAAATTGGTATAACTGTCCCCGGTCTCCCCTATATATGGTGTGCTATGCCTATCTCACTATAATCCAGTGTTGAGAGCAGGCACAGTTTATTATTGAAATACAGTTAACAACACAAAATAAATGCCAAATAAACGTTGATACATATTACGTTGAAAATAAAAAAAAATCAATCAGTAACGTACTATTGGTAACGCTTACTTATAATGGAGGCGCACTTTAAAACAAAATTTATTAACAAAAATACAAATAACATCACAATGTACGTTTAAAATAAAAAGACGAAAATATGTTTTTTCACAAAATCCGGGAGAAAATTGGAATTGGGAAAAAATGCTGCGTGTCTTTGCGGCAGATCTTGTTATTGGATCGATTTTCCCTATTTGTCAGCATCGTACCATTGGAAATTGGTTTTGATAAAATTGGTGTTAGGTCTCTCTTGGTTGATGATCCAGGACTTGGTGACTGATTTATATTTCAAATAAATTATGTTCTGTCTAATGGCAAGTGGAAGTGTATTTGTACAGCTTTGTTGCAAAGTATCCACAACTCTTTTGGTTTTTTGTGCATTTCTGAGCTTTCATATGGAAAAAAATTTCTAAGCATTTCTACCTGATTGTGTTTCAAAGATGTTATTTTGACTACAACTCTACCTCCTAAATTTCTAAGTAAATTAATTCGTTCTATAGCTGAATTTGGATGATGGCAATTAAACTTTCTTAACGTAGTTCTAATTAATCGTTCTAAGCTATCTAAATCTGTATTGGATAATTTAATTATGCCAACAAAAACATTTTAAAAAACTATCGTTGCTCCACATTTGGACTACTGCTCTACGATGTTATATTTGGCCAATGAAGGAAATTTGAACAAACTAGAAGTTATACAAAACAAAGCTATGAGATGTATACTGGGGAAAGGCAAATACGCAAGGATTAATCAAATGAGAGAGGAGCTAAATTGGATTCCAATAAAAAAGAGACTACTATTTAATGTGTTAATTTTTGTGCATAAAATTATGAAAAACCAAATGCCAAAATACTTTAAGGATGAAATTGTTTTTAATAGAGACATTCATAATTACGAAACAAGAAATACAAACAGAGTTCGATTGCCACAAATGAAGAAATCAAAATCACAGAACTGCCTAATGTACAGAGGACTAAAGATGTATGATGAAATGCCTGAAAGTATGAAGAATGAAGAAAGAATGAATGTATTTAAAAAGAAATGTTATGCTTACTGTAAAAATATTTAAATTTATCAAATGAAATGTTATATTGTGCTTATTAGTTTATATTCATGTAGTATAAACTAACTCAATAAATAAAAATAAAAAAATAAAAAAAATGAGTACGTTAATAGAGGTATTGCCCTAGTATTTGTTGCCTTTACTAAATTTTATAATAATGACGACAAACGTATTATTATACAATTTTTAAAGCAGTTTGAAAGGCATTAACAAATTGAACGTGATAGTTTCCTTCGTCCTGCCTTCAATAATTAAAGTAAAACCAAAATATCACTGTCATTTGTACAAATGTACATTTTGGTTAAATAAAAAGAGAATTTGGTGTACTCACATGGGCGGCACTTGTAGGCCACCTCCACGTACTTCCTGACCCCCGGGCAAGGGTCCCCGCCGAATGCCTTGGGGCTGGTGTGAAACTTGCACTGCCGCTTCTTCTGGCACGCTTCAACCACCGTCTGCAACAGAGAGTACTGGAACACTTCAGTCAGATCAGCCGAACGAGTGGCAGAGTTGGGACAAAGGTTATTTATGGCTGTGTTGGGCATTATCAGATTTAAACATTTAAAACTACATCAAAACTAATTCTACCACCATTTCGACACTTTCGTTAATTCAAAATATGTTAATATTTCTATTTTTAAATTAGCTGCACACCGTACGCCCACAAAGAAAATAATTTTCCTCATGGCCTACGTCATCTTTGGGGATGCTGTTAGAGGGGGTCGAGGAAGGAAGGAGAGGGAGATCTGTGAAGGAAAAATGTATGAGGGGTGGGTGGGGACGTTTGAATTCATCTCTCCCACTGCGGTGTAAAGCGATGGGTAGAGAGAGTTCTGCGGGAGAGGTAAAATGTTCTCCAAATCCGACCCGCCACGCAGTAGGTGGACAGATGCTTTACGCAAAGCATCTTTCAGATCGAATTTTTGATTTTTTAGTTGCACAATTCTCACTCATGCGTAAACAAGTAAAAAAACTCGGCAAAAATATTTTGTTCTCATTATCTATGTACGTATTATGTAGGTATATAAGTAATATCTACGCAGGTTATTTTCTTGTACATATATTTTTTTAATTATTTTAATGAGTGCCGTAATATCCGAGGCGATATATATGAGAAATTATGTACCATTTTGTTTTTTTTTTCAAACGTACTTTGTAATTTTTAATGAGCATCTTGCTTGCATCTGGCGACCGGCCAACTCAGAATGAAACCAACTCAGAACCACCTCAGAAAGATCATTAAGAGTGATAATAAAAAAATATTAAAAATTGGTTAAAGAGGTTACGTTTGGGTGAACAGCTATTTTAAAATTATTTTTTTCATAGCTTTTAATGACTTTTCAGAGAGGTGTTGAGTTGAGATGATTCTGAATTGGCATGGAACCTTTTGTGGCAAAAATGGGCATAAATGAATACTATCTTTTGCATATATAAATATTGATCTTGGCTTTTATTTTTTAATATTCGCACATAATATTTCTGATTTGCGAACATTTTTAAGTAATTGATAATTTTTTTTGATAATAAATACACGATTTCAGAATTGATACCTACAATCATCGAGAAGAAAAAAACATTAAAAATAATTTTATATATTTCCGAACTTTTTGACGTCAGCAGTGTCGGTACTTTCCGCGGAGGCATCTACTAATATCTACAAGAATTCCAAAAACTGAACAAATCGGACTAATATCTATGAGAACCAAAGTGAGGACGAATATCTACTGCTCAAACTGCTGACTAATATCTATGAGAACCAAAATGAGGACGAATGTCTACAGCACTGGCAGAGGTTGGGTTAAGTTAGGTTAGGTTAGGTTACGTAAGGTTAGGTTAAGTAATTGAAGTAATATTTATGCTTTTTCGTACAACCTCTTGCTCAGCTGCCTTCTGTAGATATTAGTCACCACTGGGACCGCCATAGATATTCGTCCGACCTTACCTCTGTGGATATTAGTCCTCACTCTGAAGTTCATAGATATTAGTCCAACATATGACCTGTAGATATTCCTCCGACATACAGGCTGTAGATATTAGTATATATTTAGTCCTTTCCGCACGTTCGTCACCATGAAAACTATTTCCCAATCAATTGACGCAATCCTACCTGAAATAATTTTTAATCACTGAAGACTCTCAATCGAAAATTTGAAATAGAAAAATCAGAAAAAGGTACGTTCACATCTAGAATGAGCGAGTCATGAGTAGGGTTCCCAGATCAAAAAATCAAAATTCCGGAGAAAATTCCTGACATATGATAAAAATTCCGAACTTTCGAAAGTTACGGAATTAACAAAGATATGCTCTTATATATTTGCGATGCAGGCACAAAATGCCAATATTGAAAGAGTCTTTTCCTTAATGGGAACCCAGTGGTCAAAAGAAAGGAACAGGCTTCAGGAACAGGGATCTTAACAGACGGATTGCAATCTTTAGAGCACAGGCGTCGGGTGGGAATACTATCCTTGTTCTACCGGTATTACAATGGAAGATGCTCCGAGGAACTAGCATCATTGATCCCTTCGGCACCGGTGCATAGTCGGGAAACGCGCCAAACGCGTACCCAACATTTGTACACAGTTGACATTTGTCACATGAGAACGGGTCGTTTCTTCGACTCGTTCTTGTGCTCAACAGCTCGGCTGTGGAATGATTTGCCGGCCTCTGTGTTTCCTCCTTCCTACAACATGGGTCTCTTCAAGACCAATGTTCATTCCTTCCTCTCCTCAAAAAGACCCTCCACACAGCATCCCAGATGACATAGGCCCTGAGGGAAATTATTTTCCTCAGGGCCTCCTGTGTGGAGTTAATGTAAAAAAAAAAAAAAAAAAAAAAAAAAAAAAAAAAAAAAAAAAAAAAAAAAAAAAAAAAAAAAAAAAAAAAGGCTTTCTGTAGAGTCCGTCAAGTCGATTCTCTTAACACAGTATAATTTTAAAAAATACGACTTGCGAAATGTTCTACAAAAGTATTATTAAAGATTCGGAAGTGTTGAACAATAGGAGCGTTAAATATCAGAAGTGATGTTCTCCACTTAATCCATAAATGTATCGAATTTTTCTCAACCGGTTAAAATAAAAATAAATGAAATAATGCCTCTCATAATCATCAGACTAACGGTTGTTTTTGAAGTTCAGTCAGTTTTGAATCGCAATCTTCTGAATCCATTATCTCATTACATATTGAAATTATTTCAGGCCGTGAACTTTGCTAAATTCGAAACAATCACCCGACAAAGCAATTAGATTCAATTGCGCAGCCGCAGGTCAAGCACAAGGCCCGAACACAATTGACCTTTTGACTAAATACGTGAAATTGAGTTGAATCGTTGAACTAATTGGACTAAACACCATCAGCATAACACCTGACACGGCTCACCAGTCATTTGCACAGTATTGTTGGGCAGGTAGGCTTTGGATAGGTGGTGACGGGCTGATTTGCATAATGTTATTATATAATTGTGTATTGGACTTGTGGGTCATAGGAAACGCATTAACTACGTAATTATGTGCTTGCGGTTTATGCCACACTTAGGGTATACTGTGCCAACAAAATGCATGTCATGAAGGTTTTATCAATTATAGCTGGTTCCCGGCATGAGTTGCTATGCCACTTAAAAATATATTTTTGCTCCCTGCGTGTCCTTTCCCATTCGTCCCGTTCCCTTTCCGCCTTCCCGTCCTCTCCCGTATCCTCTTCCCCTCATTCGTTCCCACTCCGCCTTCTCTATCCCCATTCCCATCTCCCGCTTCTCCCGCCCCGCAAACTCCCCTCTCCCCCCTCCCAAGTTCCCCTACCGTATTACATTCATTCAGTCCCGTTCAGTTTTCAAACAGCTCGCGTCCCACCTTTTGCAATTTTTTATATAAATTTCATTATGCCAGAGCTAACCGCTTCTTTTATGCAAACCTTGTCCTGACAATAACGAACACACAAAAAAAGAATTATCCAATTTGGTGGAGTCGTTCGGAAGTTATGCGCGTACATACATTTCGGCGATTCATTTTTATTTATATAGATAGATAGAGATAGATAGATAGATAGATAGAAGATAGATTTATGTAGATAGATAGATAGAAGATTATTGGTCAAGGTTACCTAGGTGAACCAATTTATTCAAACATTTCCAAAATAGGAACAAACATTATTTTGATATTCACAGACTAACCACTAACCAGCCTTACCACTAAATTCGAAAGGCGTGATCTAGCGGTAAGGCTCTTGACTCACAATCCGAAGGTCGCGGGTTCGAACCCGGCGTCCGCAAATAAATTTTATTTAAATAATCTTTGTAACTAACTAACTAACCATCACGCCGTTTCCCCGCAGGGGTAGGCAGAGAGGACGGACCGCCAAACATCCCGGTATCTAAACAATCTTTGTAATTTCACGATTAATTGATTTTAGATAATATATAGTATATTTGCGGCACGTTCCAGAGTGGAAGATGCTCTTAGTATCGCCCTGGTGTAAGACCACCATTCAGAATTGAAACGTTGCTTGAAATGGCTTTAGCCGTGTTTGGTGACTAGATCTGAATAGCCAGGTACTTCCCCACCTTCCTGTTCCTCATCTCTTTCCCCTCCCAACAATTGGGGTTGCAATAGACTCACTGGCTTCGGACGGGAGAAGCTGGGACTCTTGTGAGGTATTCATATCTAGCAAGTCTCCGCAGTAACATACAGGGTGTCCCAAAAGAAAGTTGATAATTGTTTTGCTTTCTGTGTGAATGCAAGTTTACCGAGGGGTGCGGGGGTATGTCAATCAGTAGTCTGGCTCTTGGGAATTTAGTCGCCATGAAGCATTTCTCGGGAGCGACCGCGCGTTGTGCGTGCGGGAGTTTTACAAAAATGGTGATTCGGCGACTGTAGCGCGTAGAAGATTCTGCAATATTTGAGGTTTTCGTCAATTCAATGATACGCCAAGCATTCCTCTAATTCGAAAATGGGTCAAAAAGTTTGAAGAAATCGGTACAACGCTGGCAAAACCAAAATCCGGGTGACCAAGGTATCGAGAACGGTAGAAAACGTAGGGAGTGTCAGTCTTTTCGTGACGACTCAAACTTTTCGATTCGGAAGCGCGCAAGTACTTTAAATGTGCATAGATCATCGTTACACAGCATTTTGCATGTTGGGACACCCTGTACATAAAATGTCGCAGGTTAATAATTTTGAAACTAGTAACATTGAACCTCATTTATTAGGTCAAAAAGCGCTTTAATATTTTGCCTCAGATAACGTCACAATCTGCGCGATACCACCTCGGGCGGATGACGTCAGAGCCGAGCAGGGGGGTTTAATAATAATATTTTTTTATTACAGAAGGTATGCAGGGGTAGAGAAATGCAACACATACAAATGAATAACAATACATACTCGCAATGTAAAAAAATAATAATTAAAAAAGAATAATTTTTACAAAATAAATGTCTTTATAAGCCCGGCATTAGTTAGGTGAAATATATTTGACGCCATTAGTGTGGACGGGTTAAAGAAACCCTATCATGGAAATTTCAGAACATTTGACACCTCACAAAAGCATTCCTTTCTGTACGCTATAAAGACAGGGGAACAATATCACCACCCTATTGGGCAGCGTTGTGAGGCGGATTAAGGTAAGAGCTGTATGGCCGGATTGCATGAAGGAGGCAAAACAAAAAACGTTTAGCGTTTAAAAAAAGCATTTTTCTTTATGTCGGTGAAAGGTATGGTAAATAAGAAAATCATTTTTATACAAAACATTCAAACCATCTCGGAGGTTTTAGCGAAAAAAATGTTGGGGTTTTTGTCACGCCCTACGTAACTAACGCCAGGTTAAGAGAAAAAAAGCTTTGTGGATATTTGACGGTTTAGATTTGTGAATTTTTAATCGTTTCTAAAAATACGAAAACTTTTTTTGTACAGATTACCACATAAGAACAATGACATTTGTATTTTCTGGTTCAACATTACGTCACCTAATTTGGACAAGGTTCAAACTTGCATTTTTTTTTTCAAAAATGACATATGAATGTAAAACCATTTCTTTTGCTCATTTTTATATGAATGATTAAAATCAAATTAATTTAATTTAAAATTAAATCAAATTTTAAACTCCTGTTTATTTTACAAGGTTCTAACATCACTTTAAACCTTTTGCGATTGTCATTTAGTTTCTATCTGACAGTTGAGCATTTTTACGAGGTGCAGTGTAATTCATCACTTTTTTTAGGATTCTAACTTCGCCCTAACCAGGTTCGAAGGTATCAAAGTTTAACTCCTTACAACAAAATTTTTAGTGGCATTATGGAAATGTAATTATAACCTTAGGCAATAAAATATTATACCCTAGCTTGTTGCATAATATATGGTTCTATCTGCAAGTTTAGGTATGTTTTTTAAATTGTAAGTGTGTATACTATTTAAATATTTTACTGAAAATATATTAATCTAAAATACTGGACACGAGATTTATTCTCAAAATCAGAAATCCATAAATGGATTATGAGAAACCGACTTTGCAAGATATCTTATCTGATGTTTCAGAATAAAAAAAAAGTGACGTTAGAACCTTGTCCATGTCAAGTGGCGATTTTTTGTCATTATTAGCTTGTGTGTCAATATGATATTTTATTACAATACAGAAAATTTAAAAAAAAAGATTTTTAAAAATGAAACGTTATGGATAATTTACTTAACTTGCTTAGCTGACTATTTGGCTGCCTGGCTGTATATTATTTTTCACTTTTTCAATATTCTCTGCGTTAAAATAAAATTGACAGTCTTTTACAGTATAATTTACAATTGGTGCGGCCATTCTCAAGGATTTAAAAAAAAGATTAAAAAACTTTTCTTAATTCTTCAAAATGTAACATATTGTCTGGGGAAAGGGGGTTCAGAAAATTCAAGTCTCAAGGTGGTGGAATCGTTTAACAAATTATGATTTTCTTTCAAACTTATTACTAAGTATGATTAAAGTTGAAGTGAAACCGTTTCGCATTTCCAAATAAACTTTTGCAGACATTAAATAATAATTAGGTACTTCTTGATGGAATTAATATTTTAATATCCTTTGTACTAATGAATAATATATTATCTCCGTCATTAAAAATCCCTTTAGATGATTCACCCTTCAAAACTTCGAATTTAGAATTGTTGATAAGTCAGAATTTATAAAATCTGGAATAAATATTTTAAGGGGCACTACAAACTCGTCGTGAAATTTGATCTCATTTTTCTCTCTTGATTTTTTTTTTCTCATTTTTAACAAGTGCTTAATTCTATGTAAAATATAGGCTTTGGTGTGCGTTTAGAATATAAGCATCGATTAATGGTGTAAAAGGGGAGAGTGTGTCGGTGAAAAAGGTTGAACGGATAATAAA
Source organism: Limnephilus marmoratus (assembly GCA_917880885.1). Lineage (NCBI taxonomy): Eukaryota > Metazoa > Arthropoda > Insecta > Trichoptera > Limnephilidae > Limnephilus > Limnephilus marmoratus. The sequence goes on from OU862933.1 coordinate 16,909,700, forward strand.
ATTAAACGAAAAACCGGCTGGCGTGTTTTTATAAATTAAATTGGTGTACAAAGTTACAGCATTTCATTTAAAAATGTTCCATCCCAGTGTTACTAATTTTCAAAGGTATAAACAAAATAAATGGATGTGTGATGAATTTACAAGTAATAAATTTATCGTGTTATTGTTGTTTTAATGGCTTGTGATAAATGTAAAAAAGTGGTATAATTATTATTTGATACATTTAACAAAATAAACAACAATTTTTTAATTAAGGAAAAATCACGTTTGCAAAATTTACTGTTTTTGAAATAGCTGAAACTCTTCTTTGGTGAAGTCTAACAATATTATGATTTTGAAATTGGCACAGCTTTTGTATCTAGATTTTAGGTAAATATTTTCCGGTGATGGCGTCACATCTATCATGAGTAATGTGGCTTCATAAATTAAACTGTAAAATGTTCGACTCTGTCATCGCATCGTGTTGGGTTTCAATGCCATTTTCACCATGAGCTATGTAGCCTTGAAATATATATTTGTAGGTAAATATAATAAGACCAAAGGCTATTTGGACGCCAACGAGAAAACCCATCCCTAAAAACAGTTTGTTTTATATTTTTACATTAGCTCTATATATTTGTTGGTAAATAAAATAAGACCAAACGCTATTTGGACGCCAACGAGAAAACTCATCCCTAAAAACAGTTTGTTTTATATTTTTACATTAGCTCTATACGGGAGGAAAATAATTTTGAGATGCTGAGTAGAGGGTGTTGAAGAAGAAAAAAAAAGTAAAAAGGAGGAAGGAAAACGATGCAACGGGTGGGTAGGAATTTAGGGGTCCGTGTATCCAGGTGTGTCGGACGTATGACACCATCCCTCTCATTGAAATGCATGACTATGGGTCGGGAGAGTCAGGCTGAAGAGGTGAAAGGTTCTACCGCAACTGACCTCTCCGATTCTGGCTCGCCACATAGGTGTACAGACGTATTCACCGCCAAGACGTGGACAAACCTTATCCCAGGAATCCGAGTATCCGTATTTGCCAACTACTTGGAATGACCTATGTCAGAAGTTTTGTTGATTATCCTAATGTTTCCTGGGCGGAGCAAAAATGAAAGTAGTTTAAAATTGCACTTATTCATCTAGGTACGCACATTCCTTCCTCTGCCAGTTCCATGCCTCACTGCCATACATCAGGGTAGGTACTAGGACTCCATTTTGGACTGCTAGCTTCGCTTTTTTTTACAGTTTTTTTATTAGTGCCAACGGCATTCAGTCCTCCATTAACCCATTCATGACGAAGGTTCCATATGGAACTCGAAAAAGTATTTGCATTCATTTAGTCACATCATGTCGATATGTTAACATAGTGGTGCCAAATACAGTTTGACATAGTCTACAGGCATGTATGAACACGTTTATCTTGGTTGCGTTCAGTTCGTTTGTGTGTGCCGACATGGACAGACGTGTCTTTATTGAGTTTGAAAAAAAGTGCAATTTTTTCAAAATATCAAAACAAGTGAAGTAAGTAATCCATTAAATTTATATAGTAGATTTGATTTTTTTCTCCAAAACTGAATACGATTTGGAGAGAATGAAATTCTCTGCCTATTTACAAACATTTTGTTAGAAAAATAATCATTATTAGATAAAAACGAGTACTGTGAATTAAAGGTTTTGATTTTTGGTTCCATATGGATCTTTCGGCAGATCTCACTATACATAAAATGTAATTTTTCAAAGATTTCATTGTTTTTTCGTGTGTTTTAGGGGTTTGACTGTTGAAGACGTGATGTTACTGCTTGAAGAACAATTGGATATGAATTTGGATGATGATGAAGTAGTGGATGTGTTGCCAATTGAGAGTGACTTGTCCGGAGCAGATTCAGCTGATGAAGATGCCGGCGGAATAATTGCCAATATCTCTCGAGCACAATTATTTTCTAATTGCCAAATTGTTAGGCGTCGTCGACACAAAACGGGAAAAGGTACGTCCGATTCTGATTCAGATCCAGAGAACCCTGATCTAGAGCATTTAGGAGATGTGCCCTTGGACTCAGCTTGCGGTGACCTCGACTTATGGAGCGTAGGGAGTGTGACGAACCCATCGCTTAGGGAGTGGAAACACAAACCTGCAATAGATCCCAAGCTAAGGTGTGTGCTACCGTGCTCAGGCTGAATGTCATGTCACGGTATCACGAACGGTGCCTCCGAGAAACAGGGTCGCATTTCGGATTATTTTGACCTTACTCCAGCACTTGGAGTTCTGCTGGTGTGGACCTTCTATTTCCCTGGTCACTCGTGGACAAAAATTGGACCATTCAAAAACTAGGGGCCTTTGGAAAAATTAGGAGTACTGAGGCCACCTCTTTGGACTTTCTTCACGGGGCCTGCAGGAGAAACTAGGAGGAGAAGCCGTAGAGAAGAGAGCTGAGGTCAACTCCAAGACCTCTCCTCTTGTGGGTCCTTCAGGAAACCAAGGGGAAGTGCACTCTGCCGGCGTGGGGCCTTCGGGAAACCAAGGAGGAGTGAAGTGAAGAGATGATATCCTCTTCCCATGTGGGGCCTTCAGGAAACCACGTAGGAGTGAAGAGGAGAAATGAGGCTACCTCTGTGAGCTCTTACCTGGTGGGACCTTTAGGGAAGTGAAGTGAAGATGAAGTCCTCTTCCCTCCTGGGGTCCTCGGGGAACCAAGGTGGAGTAGACTCTTCCCTTGTAAGGCCTTTAAGGAACCAATGGGAGGAGAACTCTCCGTTGTGGAGCCTTCGGGGAACTAAGGAGTGGGGAGGAGAGATGAAGCTTTCTTCCCTCGTGGGGTCTTCAGGGAACCAAGGAACCTCCTTTTGGGCGGAACTGATAGAATGGACCACGTTGTATGGTTGGACTATGCGTGAAATGCTTCGAGGGTTATCTCAATAAATAAGTTTGTTCAAAATTTTACTTGTGTAGAATAAAGTTGAAAAAAATTAATTTCCGACTAGTTATTTGCCGAAAGTGCCATATGGAACTCACCCTTCTCTAGCTTCCTGGGGGGTGAAGAAACCATTTTTTAATTCTGAGAAAAATGTCCGTTTTCTACCTCCAAAACCAACCCCCCTGTGAAATTTCAGCAGGAAATTCGAGAAAAAAATAGTTCGTCATGAATGGGTTAATGGAGTTACCGGCATTTACCCTTCTTTCAATATCTCTATCAGCCTTCCCATCCAAATAAATAAAATCTGAGGGAAACGTCCAGCAGCAGCTATTAATAACAAATGATTTTCAGAACGCCCCCGTAATACGTAAGTTAAACAAAATATAATATTTGAACCATTTTTAAATACATTTATTTGATTTTAAATTTTTTTCGTGAATAAATGAATGAATGCATGCAAATCTTTGGAAGCGAAAATTAACCCACTCCCGAACATCCGATCAAGCTGAAACTCAGCCGATAGGCTCGTAGTCGATGACAATGAATTCTATGGTGGCTCTGACGCACGACTTCTCACATTTATCTAAAATTGGCTACTGAGCGGCCCTTTTAGAAGCTTTCTATACTAATTTTACTTACTTATACTTTCTACACAGCTTTCTATACTAATTCTAAAATAAAAAATTTGATTAATAACAAGGATATTTCTAATAAATTTGAAAAAAACGGGATATACACTTTAGAATGCAACGATTGTGACGCGCAATATGTAGGAATGACTACTAGAAATTTTAAAACCAGAATTAGGGAACATGAACTTTGTTTACGTAATAATAACTACTCAGAGTTTGCTAACCATCTCATAGAGACAGGTTATAGCTTCAAAAAAGAAAAAACTAAGTTTAAACATTGCAAGGTAAATACATATTTTAATTTGTGCGCGTTAGAAACTTTAGAAATCAACAAAAAATTAAATCTAAAATTAATTTAGTTTATAAAATAATAGCACCATGTAAATCACCTGTGCTTACGATGCCGCGATGTTTCCATGTAATTTTGACTCCTCCCACCGTCCTCCCCCTCCACCAAATTCCCCCCTCCCACTACCCCCGCCTAATTAATTGTGTACTTGTATAGAATTTTTAAGTTAGTTTTAAGTTTGCTCGTTAATGATACGGACGTGTCGAAACCGGTAGCAAAAAAATTTAAAATTAAAAATAACAAATAACAAATGTACATCGAAAAATAAAACTTTTCAAAACAAAATTGTTTCAATATTTTAGAAAAAGACTTTGTTTTTACAAATTGATAAGGTGCGCTTTATGTATAATGAAATGATACACCGTATTCACATGAAGTCATTTTATTGCCACTCTTTGATTGAGATAAACTGTTACGTGATTTAATATAGTAGTATATATGGTTATATAAATAGTATCCTATATACATGTATTATCCATCAATGAGTAGTTGTGCCTGAAAATACTAATAGACTCCCTCGGGCCAACGAAACAAGAGTTACAATGAAGTACTAATTGAAAGAACGGTATTGGCTGGATTTAATCAATTCCGGTTCGCTCCTGGAATGACTATTTATGTTAAGAGAATTAACGAAAACATGGCTATCCATTCAAACGCTAATTTACTAAAGTCTGCTCATTCGGCAAAGCTTTCATTCTATTTTGAAATCAACTTCCACGAATCCAGCGTGTTTAAAGGAGTTTAAATTATTATTGCTTTAGAGTTGGATTTAATTAAGCTAATTTGCTGTTAATTTATCAAGCAAATTAAGGAACCAAACCAATACAACCAAAAAATATAATTATTTATTTTTATTTTTAACTTAATGAGTAAAGATTCGGTAATTTTACTAAAAATTACACATAACTTAATCGATAGTCCTGATCTTCTTCAACGCCTATCATTCCACTTTCCAAATCGCAACAGCAGACAGTCGCTTACTTTTAATCTTTGCAAGACTAACTCCAAACAGAACTCATTTATCTACAGATCCACACATTCATTTAACTTAATTTATTACCACATTGACATTTTTAACTCGACGTTACGTGACATAAAACAAAATCTCACTGCAACATGACTCAAAATAGGAAGTTCAATCTACCCCTCCCCCTATATATTCCCGTCCACCTTTTAATCCTAATCCTGTCTTCTCCCCCCCCCCCCCCTCACACAGTGTAACTAAAAATAAACTAATTAAGTTAAAGAAAAATGAAATAATTCAACTTTGTATAAACCACTTATATGATGCGCAAATCCGACCGGTTTCGGAACAAACGTTCCTTCGTCAGGGAAAGCTTATACTAATTTGACAGTTTCGAACAATGTTTTATTATGGTAGGGGTGGAGCCGTTGCTAGTTAATAATGTAGATTGGGTGGGTAGGTATTAGTGTAGAGTGGGTGGGTAGGGGAACAAATCCATGATTGGGCTATATATGACAATATTTTTTGTTTGTTGATAATAGATTCATTATTTTTAAGGGATTTTTTTAATTTCCAAGGCTTCTAAGTTATCTAAACGTTTTCCTTTATGATTAATATGAAGAATATTTATCCCTGTATTTTTTTTTCAAAACTATGGTTATTTTCAATGATATGGTTAGCAAACTCAGAAAAATTATTATTATTAAGACACCTTAAATGTTCTTTGATTCTTATTTCAAAATTACGAGTTGTTTTTCCAATATAAAATGAGGGACAATCATTGCATTTGAGTTTATATATTCCGGAATTAGTCAATTTATGGTATTTATCTTTAGTAAAACTTTAACGGCTCCACCCCTACCATAATAAAACATTGTTCGAAACTGTCAAATTAGTATAAGCTTTCCCTGACGAAGGAACGTTTGTTCCGAAACCGGTCGGATTTGCGCATCATATAAATGGTTTATACAAAGTTGAATTATTTCATTTTTCTATAATGGATAACCACAAAGTAATAGCTACATTCAAAAATATATAATTAAGTTAACACCTTTATAATTTCACACATTATAATTTACTATTATTATCTGTGGAAAGTTCAAAATTGGCATAATTTACCATTTTATAATTGTATTACTGTGTAATTTATGATTTCTGTCAACTTTCTTAAATATAAATAAAATAAAATAAATAAAAATAAACCTCAAATTGTAATATTTAATTAACTGGTAACACTGACCCGGCAAGTCATAAGTACATAACAAATATTCATCCTAGATTTGCAGAAAAGTCAATAGATGTCGCACATTAAGTAAATAATGGTTAAATTTATCCAAGACACTATCTAGATAGCAATTAGTTCTGGTTATAATACATTAAAAATATACGTTAAGAAAATGAAGATAATGTTGGTAGTTCTTCGGGTAGAGACACATTGGTAGAGCACAGACCCGCAAGTATAGGTCCTGGGTTCGAGTCCCAGATGAGACCGTATCTTTTTCTCATTTTTCTATTTCAGATTTTCGATTGAGTTTCGCTATTATTGTCTTGAATTAAATAAAAAATATAAAGTTTTTTTGTTGATAGCGTTAGACATTCTTTATTTATTTTCACGATATCTAACACCGTTAATAATATCTATATTTTTGCTTCTCATTTTTTTCATATTCTATAGCCTATTAGTAATGTTCTAATCCGAAAATAGAAAGTCTTTGTTTTTTAAAAGCACTTACCTCGCTCTTAAACTCGTCTAGAAGCGTACATTATCTAAAAGGATTAAACGCGTTAACCGTATTTTTATTACTTAAAATGTTTCATATATTTTTTACAGCACTAATTGTAGATATATAGGTACTTACGTACAATATATTACTTTTGTTTTTTTACCTCACCTATAAAAGCCTTGCTAAGTATAACCACCATGGTGTTCCGCTGTAATAATCGTTTCTCTCTTGAGCATTCAAACATTTTTCAAAGTTCGGTTCAGAAATTTTACACCCTCTTTCAAAAAATCATACCTCATAATTTTAATATGGAGACAAATAAATTATTTTAAATGTTAGAAAGCCATTGAATGCACCTGTATTTAATCGAACATTCCATATTTTTAGGAATCATAAATAAAATATAAAAATCGTTAAATTTATAAAAAGTATGAATTCGCCTATCATTTACTCAAAATTGCCAAAGGTACTTAGTACCTTGGAGAATATTAAATATTATAAATTCTACATGTTGTCCATAGCCTAGTTGATAAACACTACTTATAGATAACTAACTAACCATCACGCCGATTCTCCGCAGGGGTAGGCAGAGAGGACGGACCACCAAACAACTCGATCTTGGCACACACTTCTTGCCTCGTTCACATTCATACCTCGTCTCATACATGCTCTTCTATTATTCCGACTCTTCACATGGCCCGACTCAAGTATCTGATTCACTTGGTCGTGGCATGTCTTCCTCGGGCGTCCCCGACTTCTTCTTCCATTCACATTTGCGTCATATATTCTCCATACACTCCTATCCTCGTTCATTCGCTCTACCTGCCCAAACCATCTGAGCGTCCCTTTCTTAACCTTACCCATTACGCATACATCAGCCTTGCATTCTTTGCGGATATCCACATTTCTCACACGAACGTACATGGTTTTACCACACATATTATAGATATAAATTTTAATTCTAACATAGGTTTTTTAATATGTAAAAATACGATCAATACATTTCAAAAACACATAATATATCTTAGCTCCAATTATAGCCCACTTTGTAAATAGAGTCTTACTTGAATCCAAAATTCCAGATGACTTAAAATGTTGTATTATCAGACCTATTTATAAAGGAGGTGATCACACTTTACTGGGTAATTATAGGCCGATTAGTATTTTGCCATCACTTGAAAAAATTCTAGAAAAATACATCCAGCTGAAATTAATCAATATTTGGAAGATTTTTTTTTTATTGATACCAATCAATATGGCTTCCAAAAAAAGGCACTGAAATGCTACTTCAAAAATTTTTCAGCTTAATAAATAATGAACTGAATAGTAAAAATCTTGTTTTAGTTTTATGTATAGATTATTCCAAGGCATTTGACACTATTAATCATAGAAAATTATTGCAAATACTAGAAATCATTGGAATAAGAAGAAGACATGCATGAAAATAAAGCTGTTGAACACCTTAAGTAAAAAAGAAGAATTTTAGCAGGCGTTCCTCAAGGTTTCATATTAGGTCCAATTTTATATATCATTTATGTATATTTTATTAAATACATTTTTAAACATGTAAAACAATTCGTGTACGCGGATGATACTGCATTGGTAATTTCAAGCAGTGATCTGCAATTATGTATTGAACTCTTATAAAAAGATTACATTGAACTTTTGAAATGGTCCAATGACTCTGGTTTAATTATAAATGCAAAAAAATAAATTGATACATATTAGATCAAATAATGCCAAGTCAAATATTATTAAACCAGAAATTAAAACACACACTCAGATTGCTTACATGTCGGTATCTCTCCATTATGCACATGTGAAAATATTGAACTGGTTAAAGAATATGTTTATTTAGGTGTTATTATTGACTGTTTTTTTCAAATGGGATTAACAAATAAATAAAGTCTGTGAACGACTCAGATCTATTGTCAGCAGATCATATTAATTAAAATTCTATGTGCCAATACGCACACTTCGAATAATTTATTTATCATTAGCTGAATCTATCATAAGGTATGGAATTACAGCCTGGGGACTTTCCTGTAAAACAAATGTAAATCATGTTCAATCAGTTAAAAAATCATTAGTTAAATTATTAGCGCATAAAAGTTCATACGAACAAAGATATAATGTTCCATACTTTTACCAGAATTTTAAAATTCTCTCAGTAAGAACAATTGTGTGGTATAAAATTATTTCTCAGCATTCGAATAGCCCTGAATATATAGATAAACAGGACCACACTTACAATACCCGTTTTACGCTAAATGAAGGACTAATTGTACCTTAGCACTTAAACAAATATGGACAAAGAACGCTGGACTACATGATACCAAATTTATTAAATATGTTACCTGCTGAAATTAAAAAAATTTACGAATGGTAAAACTAACATTATGTTGAGGAATTGGCTCGCCGAAAGAAAAAAATTGTATTAGACACTAACAGAAAAATTCTAACTGCAAAATAAGGTAAAATAAGTTTATTTAAATGTTCAAAGTAAAAGCACCCTTTTTTCTGTAAAATATTTATATTTTTTCCTGTCATATTGTATTACCTTGTCTTTATAATAAATAAAAAAATAACATTAATTTCGGTTTGCAAAATGCCATTAACAAATAATTCAAAAGAGATGTAAGACATCTCTTGTTAAAAAGTTAAAGTAATAAGTTACGAGTATCTTTGTGATTAATCGAAGTATACAACACGCGGGAACGAGACAAACATAATTCTAATAAATGTTCTCTCCAAATTGACCACATATTGACCAGAAAACGCTTGAAGGTGTTTGCAAATTCGCTAAAATGTGGCCAAAAACGTTTCAGCGGTTAAAACGTACCTTTCTGAAGACGTTTGTAGAAAGTTAAAACGTTAGATTAAAAATAAACTGGTAAAATGCATTTAGATGGCATTCTTATTAACATATTATTGAGTAAAATAATCGTAGTTAATCTCTAGGAAAATCAACACAGTTTATTTATTAAACACAAATTTTAACGATTGAAAATGATTTTCACGAATGTAATTGTATAATATTAGAAGACGCATTAAATTGAAACACATAAAAGGTGCCATAATTAGCCGAACAAATAATTTGATTTCCCTGTAAATTATAAAAACGAAATAATTTCGGGACGAAAACATGTTTCCGTGCACAATATACGTAATTAAATAATATTATCGTAAATACACATTAATTGCATTATAAATACATGTTAAATTTAAATGTTTCATTTTTACCTTTAAATGCACATAAATTAAATGATTAATATTTACTCTAATAACTTCAGCACAGTTTTCACCCATCCATTCTGTTATTTTATTTCTCAATAAAGCAATGCAGCATTAAGTTTTTCTAATGTTTCATTGTTAATGTTATTAGTTTGGCTATTTCTGAAATGCAATACATTGTTATACATTTGTTAAATAAACCTGATAATGCCCAAAACACAACATTTTTAAAAGCACATATCGCATCCCGACAAGACTGAAGTACAAAATACTAGATACACATTGGCAGTATATTTTTTTACTAATAAATTAACGCATCTATTAATAATGATGTTAGTGGAGTCGAGTCATACAATTAACGAGATAATGAAGATGAATGGTTTCGCAGATAAAAGCTGAAGACGTTCGTCTGCTTTCAAAGGAAATTAAATCGGTACGGGAACATAATAACACGACGTGGGACAGAATTATTTGCTGAAAGAGTGTCAAGCAGATCGGTTATATTTTTAGGACAATACAAAATAGCAAAGAAAATAACAATGCTGCTGTGTTATTATGTACCTGCAATACTTGGACAACAAATAGTTTTTTTTTTATTTAGACGAAACTTTGTAAAAAATAAATGAACTCTTTGTGCACACAGATTTTAATTAAAAAGCCACCTAATTTCCGCACAACTCCGCTTAATGCGCTTTGCGCATTGTTTTTAATACGAATATAATATAAATTTGTTCTCTTCGCTCTATTTGTGTTAGTCAACTATGCACATAGTTTTATTACAACTATGTTTTCAGCAGACAGGATTACACGGTTGGTCGGTTTTGAAAACTAAAATTTTTTTGTTGTGGTGTAAAATAACTTGCTTTTGGGTTAAAAAAAGTATGTTAACTGATTTTGGGTTGCGTAGGTTAACTAATTTATTTATTCCAATTTTTCACATCATGTTTCGAATCCGGAATTACTTTAAAATCATTTACCGTGATAGATAGAAGAACATATTTTTGTAATTTGAATTTATAAAATACTAGCAGACCCGGCCGCACGTTGCTGTGGCTAACGAAACACAACGCCATTACCCAATCTTTATAAAATCCACACCACCCGCTTGCCAGCTGCCCGCTGCCTGAATTGAATATTTGAATTTATCGGCTTTTCTCTAATTATACATATGTATAAGCTAATTAACTCGCCACTAATTATACAACACTGGATATTTGAAAAGGGAAAATCAAATACCTACTTACTCTAGGACATCTATTTTCCAATTTCTTCTGAAGAACGAATTTCAAAAGTGACTATAGTACGGCCCGCCAGCCGTTTTAAATCGCACAAAAATATGTTTTCTTTGAATTGCTCGGCTTTTTTCTAATATAATTTACATGTATTATATGTACATATAAACATTCCTCTTTAATCACTCTATCTATTGGTGAAAACCGTATGAAAATCCGTTGCGTAGTTTAAAAGATTAACGCGCACATACATTTTGAGCGACTTCATGTTATACTATGTAATGATGTAATGAAGTGGTTCCAATACTAGGAAATAATTTCGAATTTATTACCTGTAAGTGGTTTTGGCTATTTTGTCAAAATTAGAGCCTGTTAATTTAAGCATCCCTGGACCCTTGTTATCCCCAGTGCCTCAGAAATAATTAACAGTAGTGTTAGTAACCTCTGTTATTAAATTGTTAGTTATTATTATCTTCGTTAGTGCCTCTACTTAAGATTCACCTTACAGCTGTATCTTACACATAAGCGCAAAAGCCAAATATTACTTTTAAATACTTGTAGTTAAAAAGTATGATTCTATGTTTCTCTTATTAAATCAATCAAAACCAATTTTTATTCTAATGTGATAAGATTTTTAAGTAGGTACCAACTAACTACTTAATTAAGAACAATAAATGTTATACGCCTATTTCAATAACTAATTACTCATATAACTTTTCCCCGCAGAAATGTCACTATCTCAATTACAATAACAATTATTTTATCAAAGGTAGGTACCATAATCTGATTATGGTACCTGCCGGTATTAATACGCTAGTGTCTGTACGGTTGAAATTTACGAACCCGATTTCGAGTACATCTTTGACGCCGCGCCTTATGCAATATCATATTCTGAAGTGAAATTTGTCTCAAAGCTACTGTAGTGTCATCCGCCGCCGGATTTTTAACTGCTAGTATTGATTATTCCTATTTGACAGTTCATAGAAGGATCCACGCTCGGAGGTGTAAAAAGGTAGAATCTAACACGGCCACCATCTTTTACCGGAAACGGAACGTAAATAATAAATTTACGGAGAGGTGAAATTCCAAAAGGTCGAGTTAAAACAGGATTCCGTAACGCTCAACTAAATTCAGTGAGTATTGGAATATCGATTGACGATGTCTATTGAATATTCGTTGGTCAAATGATATTTACTCTTGCACAAGATGGAAGCTTGGACACCCAAATCTGTAATAATGTCAACATCAGAAGCTTGAAATGGGATTATGATATACAGGGTGTCCCAAAAGAAAGTTGATATTTATTTTGCTTTCTGTGTGAACGCAACTTTTCCGAGGGGCGCGGGAGGTATGTTAATCAGTAGTCTGGCTCTTGGAAAGTCGCTATGAAGCATTTCTCAGGGGTGACCGCGCGTTGTGCGTGCGTGAGTTTTACAAAAATGGTGATTCGGCGTCTGTAGCGCTTAGAAGTTTTCGTCAATTCAATGATGCGCCAAGCATTCCTCTCATTCGAAAATGGGTCAAAAAGTTTGAAGAGATCGGTACAACGCTGGCAAAACCAAAATCAGGGCGACCAAGGTCATCGAGAACGGTAGAAAACGTAGAGAGTGTTTATCAGTCTTTTCGTAACGACTCAAACTTTTCGATTCGGAAGCGCGCAAGTGCTTTAAATGTGCATAGATCATCGTTACACAGCATTTTGCACAAAGACCTAATGCTGCACCCCTACAAACTTACTGGCTATAACCAAATAACATGGTTCCAGCAAGACGGATCAACATTACATTCGTCCAATACGTCTCTGCCATGAGTTCGTGAAATTTTCCCTGGCAAATTGATCTCCAGGAGAAGTGACATAAGTTGGCCTCCTCGTGGTCCTGACCTAACCCCAACGGACTTTTTCCTGTGAGGTTATTTCAAATCTAAAGTGTACGTCAAAAATCCGACTTCCCTGATGCAATTAAAAGAAAATGTCCGTCACGAAATGGCAGCCATCACGAAGCCTACTTGGCGAGCCGTCATAAGAAATTTTACTCTTCGATTAAATGAATGCCGCGAACGTTTACATTTGGATGATATTATTTTTCAGAAATCGATTTACAAATTGTATATTTTAGTATTTAATAATCGTTTTTTCGATAGAACGCTTACTTTTTTTTTAAATCGATCCACTAAATATCAACTTTCTTTTGGGACACCCTGTATTATGTGAACCCATAGGAATATAAGCAACTGACCAAAGAAGAGAGGGAATATGCTGTTTAGCAATGTCTTCTGAAGTACTCTCTTCAGAAAATTTCTATAATAGGAAAGCTTGCAATTTTCATTTGAAAATGCAAGGGTAAAAATTGACATTGACTGAGGAATTTGGAAGCAATTTCAAAATGCATCTCCTCTTCTCCGTGCTGTAGAATTAAATAAGAACTTGATATATGTAACTAAGCAATTAACGTTTTTTCAGTTAAATTTAAGATGCTTACACCTAAAAAATTAGCCACTTCCTAAAGAGCTGCTAAGTACACAGAAATTTTCTCCTGACAGCTAGCTGAGTTGTATTCCAAAGGCATTTGTCAACAATTTTACAATACCTTTCAACAGAAGAAAACAGCTGTAACAGAAACGAACGAATAAAAGAACTTGCAGAATTTGTGAAAATATCGTATTTGATCTCTTTAAAAATGCTATTTAGTTGTTGGACATGCGTTCAATTAGCATCGTTTTTCTTATATGTTAAATTAGAAAACGTTATGTTAGGTTGGGTCAACAATTACTATCAACATTATTAGGTAGGGACCCTTGGTAGATGTAATTAGTATCTGTGTTTAGTCTTGCCAGGATGCGATAGTGAAATAAGAAGGAACCAACCAACCTGTAAAGCGTTCGGCCACATGCAAGTGCTGTTGCCCACAATCTCCACTATCGTGGGAGTGTACTGCGCGAGCTCGGTTGCACACAGGTTCTGTGCGGGGGTGGACTTGCCGTACTGCGCAACCTGTATCGATATGGAAGTTCCTCGTGGGCACTTTAAAGTCACCATCTCCTCGTCACAGGCGGCTTTCTGGTAAGTTCTCAATGTGCCTGATAAGAGAGCTGTTTCGCCAAGCAAATTTCACCAAAACAATTGATGAGGGTTTAAAATTGACGGGATTAGACTTATTTTTATTTATTTGTTAGTATGTTTAATTTTAAGTTCTTCATTAAATTGTTTAAGTAATACGGATTTAGTGGTTGGTTTGAACAAATTAAAGAGATTCGTAAATAGTTACTTTAAAGAAATTAAGAATTTAATTTATTTGAAGAAAGTTTAAATTTAACACTTAAGCAACATTGTTCAAATTTTATTACTTTACAAGTTTTTTTTTTATGTTATCGAACAAATTTGCACATTTTATTATTATTGTTCACATTTACCAATCCGAGTTCATTGATATTTTATTTAAAAATAATGAAATAGCGTAATTTTAGCACAAGCAACATTTTTGTAACAGATGATTGTGTTTTTGTTTGTGGTTTTATTTGATATGTCGAATAGATTCGAGTGTGCATTTGCGCGTTGTTGTCGAAGTATAAATTATTGAATACGAAAAAAGTAAAATACTCGGAAGAGCTTTTTAAAAAGTGCATCGTACCGGAACGACATCGAATTACAATATGTATTTCTGTGGAAAAATATGTATGGACCCATTTTTAGCGGGTGCATTTCAATGATGAATGTATTTGTGGACACGAATGTGTACGAACTTGCAATAAAAGCATTAGAATTTTCATCGAATGCATCTGAACAAGATTACACATGTAGCATGAATTTAGCAAAGACCCGAACCGGTTCAGTTGATAATAAATTTTGTTTCACTTTTACAATAGGGAATTCCGATTGGATTTACAAAAATGTATGTGGACGTGCACGTTATTTCGTCCAGAGAACATTATTCATAAAAGTCAACGGAATTTACCGCGCGATAAAATGCAGCACTTTGAGCATATTTTATTATTGGATACATAGATGGCGTTGTATATTTAGTATTTTTGTGTTTAGTCACTTTATCACTCGAGTTTTTTATTATTTATTTTTAGTAATTTGTTTTTATGGTGGTTTATGGAACACGAGATTTTTAAATCCGACGAGATAATTAGTAAGACGATACGTTAATCGGGTGATGTTCCAGGCGAAATGAGGCAGTTGTCATGGTGATGAAGTTGGTCGGATTTGGTTACAGGTTTCCAGGACATGAAATAAAAGAAAGAGAAATGTGATTAGTATTTTGAAAGGACAATAAATTCATTTAGAGACACAGAATAAAAGAAGAATATTAATACATAATGACGTGAATAAAATACAAAATTAAGAGAGTCGATTTTTCAACCGGTAAATACGAGTAGTGGGTACACATTACACATGAAATTAAATAGAAATATCTAAGTATTTTGTAGACGTTTCTGGTGCGCCGCAAGGAAAGTTAATTTCCGTTACTTCGGATGAGCAGATATTCAATTTCACCACAATGGAGTGCTGGTACCTACCCTGAAACCTGATGTATGGCAGTGAGGCGTGGACTGGCAGGTAAAGGATGAAAGTAGATAATGTTGTGTAAGTGAGATATATCCTTGAGGGATTTGTGTAGCATAACCATTTATGAGCATGTGATGTTCATAGAGATTCGTTATGAACGAAAGGTTGTTTTCAGCGTAATGAGTAAATTTAAGAAAGGGACGCTTTTGTGGTTTGGGCATGTACAGTAGTTGAACGTAGAATTTATTGTAAGGGGAAAAAATAACGCGAATTCGAATGGTAGGATAAGACAGAAAATGAGTTATACTGTAACCATAGACATTCATGTTGATAGACCAGCCAATCAGGCAAAGGGGAACAAATCAAATTGCACAAAGGCGGGCGTGATCGTTTTTCTTTGTCATTAAATGAAAACGACAGTGTTCAGGCAACTCCCATTGTAAAATCACTTTTTAGTAGTTATTAGTATATTTTAATAAAATAATTATAATAATTTGTTATTAGTACTTTTTACAATAAAATTTGTTATTAGCCTGCATAAAAAAAAAAACTTAACCACAAATCCCACATCGGGTAAACAAAGGATCGGGTTTGTTTCCAAAATTGAATATACCTACTAAAATTTAGTTAACACTTTTATAAATGTATTATGCTTTACCAACCTCACTCAATTTTAGCGTCGCGACGCCGCGGCCGGGTTGTTCGTTTACATTTAGATCCTGCGCAGAAAAGTCCCTCAACGAACTGCGCTTAAAACTTTTTTATATACTTTAGCGAATTCGCTCTTCTGACTAATCTGTGGTTTATTCAGAGCATTCCCAATCCTTCTGGTGCCAAAAATATGGTCACGTGGTTTGCCTCCAACTTGTCGAAATAATATGGCTATATCCGTGTATGGTAAGAGAGGAATTAGGGTGTTTTTAAAAACATACCCGGTTTTTACTAACGGCGTGGGCGCCTGAGTTGTTTTGATCACAACACCCTTCCTGGTATAAAAACAATAATTTTTTGTTTGAAGTTGATTGATTGGGTAATGAATAACCCGTCTGGATGGATGGCGGTCGGTTGAGTTGAGTCAGAACTTCAGGAAACAAAACAAAAAACTATTTTATTTAAAATACTAAAAATTTTGCAAAAATGTAAAGCTCTTTCCGTGATCATTCGGTAACTGCAATATTCAATAAAAAAAAACATCAGTTACTGTTACATTTTAAATAACCATATGTCAAGAGGGGTTGGTACTCTCAGTATTTACCTGTTAAAAGACTATCATTAACAGTTCGAAAAGTGGCATGAGACGTGTTCGATGACCAGATCCGAATATCCAGTTTCTTCTCGACCATGCTCTCACCATCTCGACACAGGTATATCCTAGTGAGACAGGCATAAAACAAACCCAATGTACATATATCATTTTATAGATAAATAAATAAAAAAAAAATAATTAAATCCCTTTCCCCTCCCATTCCCTCAGTCTCTCAACCTACCTCAAATTAGCGTCACACTAAAAATTAAAATTTCAGGGAAAATATAAATTTAATGTAATATCTCAGAATCTTTTAATGAAAAACCACCAACCACATTGGAAAAGTTGCTTAAAATGGCTCTACCTGTGTTTAATGACTAGATCTAAATAACTAGATACATCCCAATCTTCCTCTTCTACATCTCCGTTAAGTCACAATTTATTTCTTTCAATAGAGCGCAAATGTGACGATCGACGATTTACTAATTTCGAAACTTTCCAAATTTTTGCGACATTGTAAATAAATAAAAATTGATATATATAAATGTAAATATTTTTTGATAATTTAACGTTGGATATATTTCTGTACATGATTAAGATAAAGCCTCGCAACAAAGAAAAACATAGCCCTCGAGGTTCAAGGTAATTTTTCGCAAAAACCGGCCAAATTAATTATTTCATTATTATTGCTGCCTCTGGCAAATTTTGGGTGGCGGGTATGGGTACCGTCACCTCGGGAACCATTTATTGGAAAACTAATACCTCCGCTATAGGCAACCCCAAGTGGTTCGCTGCGATGGATAACTCTCTCGACTCACCGCCTTACACAGCAATCACTCGTGGACACACTGACCTCCAGATTCCTACCCACTCCTCATACCTTTTTCTTTCTCAAAACGTTATCTCATGCTTTTCCTTAAAAATACCCTCCTCACAACAGCCCAAGGGATGACGAAGGCCCTGAGGGAAATTATGTTTCTCAGGGCCTTCTTTGTGGAGCTAATGCAAAGATAGATAGTGAGGACTCTTCTGCAGGATTCACGCAAAAAAACGAAAACGAAAACGTAAAACGGTAATGGCCGCATACTATGGTTATGTATATTCAATAATAAAATACGGAATTATCTTTTCGGGAAACTCAGTAAATGCCAAAGATGTTTTTATCATCCAAAAAAGATGTATAAGAAAAATGACAAACTCTGCTAATCGGGATTCATGTAGACCTATATTTAAAAATTTGAAAATTCTTACAGTCACCGACTTATGTATAATGGAGTTATGCATGTTAGTGCGATCATCTCCAGAAAATTTCCACAAAAAAGCTCTACACATAAACACGCTACAAGGTTTACAGAAAATTTATTAATACCAAAAGCAAACAAAACAATTTTCCAAAAAGGACCCTTTTACATGGCCATTAAAATATACAACAACCTTCCACATGATATTAAACAAATACAAGATACACTCAGATTTAAGTCATCACTAAAAACATTCCTTCTGAACAGGTCTCATTACACATTAAGTGAATACCTCGCATAGGTACAACTGTTTTATATTTATGTTTATATAATAAATTAAAACAAATTCACTTTGTATTACACCACTTTTATATTTATATTTCATTTGTGTTCATATCTGTATAACATGTTAGGTTAACTGGAAGAAATAGGATATAGGTACCAATAAGTTATACCTTTTGTACTAAATGAAAATTTTGTACAATAAATGATTTGGATTTTGATTCTTTCATTAATAAAATATTGTTCTGAAAGGATATTTCTTTTTAACTATTCCTTCTTAAGTCTCGTCCATTTTTAATAAAATAATAACGAAGTGTAAGGCATTGAAAAAAACTGATCATAGCTAGAGATACTGTTCCATAAAAACAAATTGGAATTAATCCCCCTTTTGAGCTTTCACGATGTAAATTGATATTTACTTGAAAGCACGATGAATTTTATGGGGTTGTTATATGGAGCAATTTATTTGAATAATGAGAAAACGATGCTTTGGAAAAAGAGCAATACGATAAAAAAATCGAACATAACTTTTTACAATTTCGTTAGAAACCATAAAGCTTTATCATTCCATCTATTAATATAAACAGCATTTTATTTATGGTTTTGGTAAAGTTTATTTTATTCATTAATAACTTTCCATAAGTTGAAATCATTTACATTTTAATATGAAATATTATGTTATGATTTTTATTTTATTTTATCTATTGGTATAATCCTCTTACAAGCAGAAAACTTTTGTAACCGTTCGAGATTTATTGTGACCAATTTACTTGTGACCTTCGGATTCATATTTGTGAGTGTTACTCCTCGACCATAGAGGCCGTCATAATATTCTTTATATATCGTATTTAATCTGGCGGTTAATAAAAAGTCTTTATAAATTCATAAATGACAGTGCTAATAATATGTGCGTCATTGACCAATAAAATAACGACAAATTGAAATTTAGAACCATAATACAAAAATCTTCTTACTTAAATCTACGAAAAGTGTTAAGTGAAATTTTTGGAGGGTTTACATTTAAATTTTAATGGATATCAATAATATCTTTCAGGAAGTGATTTTATTTAAATTCGAACAGCTAAAAGTATGAGAGAAAATGTGGTGAACTGAAAAAAAGAGAAATACAGAAATCAATGAATGATTAGGTTTTTAGTTAAACATGTGGCATTCAATCGAGTGTTATTTTTTTATGAACGCTGTGAATTTAGCAAGGTTCGTGTTCATTTGAACTTGGATGCTGTATTACGTAATTTCAATGCTTACTGTGATAAATGTTGTTATGAAAATCTGAAAATGGCAGTTTTTTCTATCCATTTTGATCCAGAAACCTAATAAAATAGTCATAGCATTAAAATTATTTTTTTAACATCTTCGCGAAATTAAGGATTAAATCTTGCACGGCACCACTTGAAAAACATAATTTTAAAATGTATTCACCAAAACAGCGTAAAAATACACATCGTTACAATTCAAAGAACCATCCAGCAAAGTTTACAATATGTTTACCACTGAAGCGACAGCGCAATTTAAAACTTTTTCTCGGATTGCTAGAGAATTTTTGGTGATCATTTTGAATATTTTCCGCCCACATTGAAAAAAAAATAATACTTTTGAATTTTAGTATGGAGACATACAAACTGATTATAGTTCTATATAGCCAATGAATTCACCTATCTTTTGTCGAGTATCACACATTCGAAGGATTTATAAAAAAAATATTATAAAATCGTAAACTTCTACTTAATTTCTTACAAATAAGGGAAAATTTGTCAAAATTGGCAGCAAAGCAGTCCGAGGTATTTTTAATAGTGCCATATTGTGGCAAAAAGCGCTCCAGCGGTTAAAAAAATGATATCATTTATTTATTTATTTATTTCTATGCTCTTACATTCAGTATAAATACAATGACATAGAGTTAATAAATGCAATGACAATTACATAAGGTGGAAGTTTAGTAAAACAAAAAATATTCTTAATATGAAACATAGTAGGTAGTAGAGTGAAATATGATCGGCAACTGTATGTAATTGGTCAAAATGAATGTGGTTATGGATTGTGAACACCTCACTGGGAGAACCCGTGCTGAGGTGTACGCATGTATTATTATGCCATCATAAGTGAAGCACAGTATCCCCCTTGAGACTCTCCAGGAGGACTCCGTGGTACCACCCATTGTGGCAGTAATGTACATATAGTAGGTGTGGGTAGCTGTGTTGAGATAGTCATCATAATATTATACAGACACAATGTAGTAAGTTGAGCATCATAATATACTAAAGTCGCAAAGGATAATACATTATAGTAAAAAGAAAAAAAAATAAAGAATATACATGAAGTGAACTTAGAGAGCAGTTGAGACGAAAAGAGAAAAGAAAAAACAAAAGTAGATGATATTAGTGCCAATATTTTAAAAATAGTTATGCAATATTAATCTATTTTGTAGGTCTGGTGGTATAATTTAAATACCAATTTAATTTTTATGTTTGGTTTGGAGTAAATAGGTTTTGGAAAAATAGTGTTCCTTTAGTTTTTATCCAGTCTGTGATTTGTGTTTTTAGTTTATTTGTTGGTGAATAATCAGCATGTTTTTTCAAAGAAGGTGGCATGCAGTTATATAGTTTGATGGAATAGTAGTTAAAGGATCTCTGTCCGTGGGTCGTGTGCCTTAGCGGGATGTTGAGTGTTAGGTTTGTTGAAGACCGAATCACAATATTTATATTTTAGTAACTTTATTTTACTGTTATAAATAGTTGGCTGTGTATTTCCTGTATCACGAATTCCGTAAAAAAATATCCATAAACATAACACAAACAATTCCCAGTGAACCTACAATTTATTACAATAATATTATTATTGAACCAAGGGCTTTCAATCCTTCCGAGGATACAAAGGACTTTATTCCAGACTTTATTCTTAATTGAGGATGTTCTCCGTAGATGTATTGTTAGCAACACAAAGGATTATCTCCCAAGACCGTTAATCCAACGAAAATCCAAAGTAACACTGTGTCATTGCCTTAATTGCTTATTTATTTTTTGTTGCTTAAATAAATGATCACCTTAAGCAGAAGCTTGAAAGTACATAGGAACGGCGGACGGCGCCCTAAAAGGAAAGTTTTGTTTTGGAGCGGAACAGAAAACTGAATTTGTAACTTTGTTCGTATTTTTTAAGGTTTTATGTCCCACTGTGGATATTCTTTTGCCTCTATGAAACTTTTAACATTATTTCAATTTGTTTAAATACAAAGTTTATTTTTTGTTCTTTTAAAACGTACCTACACTTTTTCCCTTTTAGTGGTAATTGTTTACTACATGACTAAGTTAAAGTTGATTTTTTTTTTAAATTCTGTGTTCCTATGGAAAACAATTTGAAATAAACCGCATGAACCACAAGCAATGTTGTGTATTCTCTAATCCTATAATGTGTCAGGATATTTCAAAGCTTTTGACGGAAATATCGTGAGAACTAAAAATAATTTCTCCTATATGGAACAAGTGAGTGCACCGTAAATTCAACAAGACGCGCACCGGTACACATAGACACTAGACACCTTGATTCCTGAGTTGTTCAGGTAGTGTTCAGATTATAGTGGCAGCAAGAGCTTTGTGTAACCAGTGGTAAGATAGTCAATTAAACGTATTACTTTTCCCGAGTGTCTGGTGAGAAAGCCGGCTTATACCAATCACTTCTTTATTTATTGCGCAAAATTATACACCAATTTCCCCATATGTGTTTAATAGGGGTAATTATTAAAATCTGCTGGTGGAATTGAACCAAAACCTTCTAGATCACAATCGGCCTTCTAACTAATATGAGAACCACAAAAAACATTTTTTTACGTAACCAAAATATTTTAAAATAATTTAATAAATAAGAATAAATAGAAAAAATGTTAAATGAGAATTTTTGAGGAATCCCATAGAAGTGTAACAGCCAGCCTCTGCTAACACATGCTCTGGATTGTTTCCGAAATATGTGGATCTTTCCAGAAGCGACGCCCATGTTAAAGTGTTCGAATAACTAACGAGAACTTTAGTTAACTAAAAAATTAAAAACAAAGTGTTAACAAAACTCACACCTTTCAAATTACACCGAATCTATTAACTTTGACAACTTCAATAATTTTTATTTTAGTAATTTGTACATTTAAGTTTACAAATTTGTAATTAATTAAAATATTTCATATTGCAGCTAATTAATTATAATATTTCATATTCACTATATTTTTTCTAGTTTTATGTAGCTCCTACAATACACCTTGAACTTTCCAATTGGTGTGGACTTTAAAGTTTCTGGTAGTGTGTTATATAACTTCATTCCCTTGTACAGTAAACTGTTCTGCGTATTCGCTTTGTCCTTTTTTGTAGCCTAATTTCCTTGGACGTCCTTGTGTTATGTCCTTGTTGTATACAATTTTATTTGAGAAGTATTTTGTTAACATGTTTTGTAGATAAATACCATCGTGTTCAAGGTCAGCATCTGTTTCACAGTTAACCAGTTTAGTTCCTTTAACATTTTCATTATTTTTGAATATCTATTTCGTTGAAGTATTATTCTCATTAGACGTGGGCAGAATGATTCCCAGGAGTGAATCGATTCAGTCTGATTCCCATGGCCTTTTGAATTGATTCCTTTTATTCATTCCTTTAATTCAATTAAATTCAAAAAAAAAAAAAAAAAAAAAAAAAAAAAAAAAAAAAAAAAAAAAAAAAAAAAAAAAAAAAAATTGAAAATTGAAAATTAAATGAATGGGGAGGCTAACACCGCACACGAGACCGGGAGGCCACGGAGTACCGCAAAAGAGGATACTGATAGGCTACCAAGCATCGCACAAAGAGGAGACCGATTATTCTATCTCATTATCTCGCAGGCTAATAATGTGTTTGACTCTTTTTAGTGTCGCTTTTTCGTTTCATCGGTTTTCAAATCACAATGAGTGGGGAGGCTACGAAGCACCGCACAAAGAGGAGACCAATAGGCTACGGAACACCGCACAAAGAGGAGACCGATTATTCTATCTCATTATCTCGCACGCTAAAACCGACTCTTTTTAGTGTCGCTTTTTCGTTTCATCGGTTTTCAAAATCACAATGAGTGGGAAGGCTACGAAGCACCGCACAAAGAGGAGACCAATAGGCTACGAAACACCACACAAAGAGGAGACCGATTATTCTATCTCATTATCTCGCATGCTAAATCCTATATTGTTTGTCTTTTTTTAGTGTCGTAATTTTTCGTATGTAAAATGTATTTATTGATAGCAATTATATCTTAAAATTATACAAATTTTCGTTTCACCCTTAAAATTTTATTGATTTTATTTTATTTATTAAACTTATAATTTCGTTCCATTTTACGTGATCTAATATAAACATCATTTTAACATTAAGATGAGTATTTTATGACAGCTAACCACAGCTAATTGGCCTTATAATATCTGCAAATTTACATATTATATCGACCCAAGATCTACGTCTAAAAGTAGGTAGGTACAATATCTTTCGTACGTACCAAAAAACCGATAAGCATCGCTTCTCACTTTTCTAGCTGATGTTCAGATTCAAAGTCGAAAGTTTTCGACTAACTATGTAATGAAATTGACGGCTTGGCGCGCGGGGGAATAAATGAACCGCGCGGACGGATTAAGGGCTGGCATTGACGAATGAATTAGTAACTTTTGATTAATGTTTTGTGTCTTACCTAGCAGTGACTTGATTTACTCGCGAGCTGCGGACCTAGGACTGGGATGCGTTTGGGACATATCGTGACATTGACGTGACGATGACGCCTGACGTCATTTTTAGGTCTAAGAATTACAAAAGACCATGACGTCACAAGTGAAAAAGACTTTTGTTTTAATTCCTCTGTCTGTCGGAATCGGACAATCTCGATTTCGACAGACTAGGTACCTGGGACGCGGACATTGAACACGGACCTGGGACGGCGGGGACCTTAGGACAATGTCAGGACTATTGTTTAGGATAAATGATTAATTCCTTGCGTGAAAGAGATGCTCGGGCAACCCGGATGAATCGCGGCCGCGTTTTGGCCATTTTGGGACATGGACTTATGATGTTCGGGTGTTTTTAGAATAGCGGCGCGGCGGTAGCGGAATACAATCGTAATAGGCGAGTCGTTCACAATACCGTCCGTCGAAAACTTCGCGGCGCGCGGCACGTTTAATAATATTTAAATACCTATGAAACAATATAATATTTAAATCGTTTACAGAACACATTATTCATTGAAATAATTTAACAGTAAAATAAATGGAAATTAAAAATGTATGGTGTCGTTAAAAATCGTAGGATGCAAGGCCAAAGATAAGGAATGAAGAATCAATTCCTTTTGAAATTGAGAATTAGATTGAGTGTGTCACAAGATTGAATTTATTCATTTAATTCGGTCATTCAATTTTGCCCATGTCTAATTCTCATTGCCCTCTTTTGGAGAATTTGCAACTTATTTGGTTCTCTTTCGTTACATATGAAAAGTATACTCGAGCAGTAGTTGAAGTGTGGAGCAATAATTGAATTGTAAATGGTGATTGCAGTTTTTCTAGAAATTTTTGGCCGAATTCTTCCAAAAAAGATATCTTTTTGCCAATTTTCTTTTGGGTGTATTCAGCAACAAAACAATCCAATTTATTTAATTTTCACACATTTAAAATAACATTAGAAAAAAATCCCCAATTCCCTGTATATATTGCGCAATACAGCACAAAATTTTACAATATAGACATTTTTAACAATACCCTTCAGAAATACCTAATATAAGTAACGCATACGATCGAAAATTAATAAAACAGTGTGGAATATACCGCGAGCATGTCCTATACTTATCGCATTTTCCTCTTCCTCTCCTCCTCACCAAAAATTAATTTTAAGATATAATAAAACTCCATCTCCAAGTAACCTTAACATTAGAGACCTTTTTGGCTTGACTTAATTTAACTTTATACCTATATATGTATCTCTATATTTTATGTATAAGCTGTTTATCTCTTACAAATAAATAAATTAACGATAGTGACATATGAATATACAGTACAGAGTTATGATTAGGATTTTATCAAATGTGAGAACATGTCATCTCTCCCACAAAATTCATTTGACCATCGGGTCCGATAATATATTCGTACCTCAAAAGAGAACAGTACACATTTTTTACCTTGATTAACAGGTTTCCATGATAAAACAGAACGTTGAAGAAAAGTGTAAAAAAATAACAAAAAATAACAAACCCAACCTAACCTATTAAATTTACCTAACCTTCCAAATTTTAAATGAGTGTTTGTTTACGAGATTAAAATTATCTACATCTGGAATGCTTTCACAAAGACAAAAAAATGCTTAGGGATTGTTCACCTAACGACGGTCCTCAAATGAAATGAGTATGTTTTCAGTTTGGAATTATTCAGCATTATTTTCCCATGAAATAATTTACGGAAACCATTAAGAAAATTAGTTGGATGAAAAGGTGGAAGATTATAGCGTAAACTGGCAATACTGCTTTATGCTTCACGAAGGCACTTTTACGGGTAATTTAATAAAAATCTTAATCTATTTTTTTAATGTCTTAATGCAGCTTTCATAAAAAAAATAACGCCAATTGAGATAATAATGACATTTGAGGCTCACACCTTTCAGGTTAATGAAATTGAATAAGGTTTATAACAGCATTAAACTACCGTTTTTCCAGAGTGGTAGATAATGTCATTATCGCCAATATTGAAAGTACTCGACATCATTCGGAGTCAAAAAGTCGCTTGAAATGGTTTTGGTCGTATTTGGTAACGTGAATAGCCGTAAGAAGAATATAAGAAGAGAATAGTGTAAGAAGAATAGAATAGACGTAAGAGAATAGTGTAAGAAGAATATACGACGCGAATGTGAATGGTAGAAGAAGTCGGGGACGCCCGAGGAAGACATGGCACGATCAAGTGAATCAAATAATTGAATCGGGCCATGTCAAAAGTCAGAATAATAGAAGAGAATGTATGAGACGATGTATTAATGTGAGTGAGGCAAAGAGTGGGTGCCAAGACCGAGTTGTTTGGCGGTCCGTCCTCTCTGCCTACTCCTGCGGAGAAACGACATGATGGTTAGTTAGTTAGAATAGCCGGGTTCCTCCTTTCCCCCTTCTTCTCTTCAGCCTAAAAAACATATTCATCTTTTAGCTTAAATTCCGGTATTGTTTGATAAATTCAATGTAATAAATTAAAATTTTATGCCTAAATATATAAAATAATTTTCAAAACTCCACCAATAAAATTCCGCCAAAACGATCAAAATCTGGCGTGACGTCATACCTCGGTTTTGTCGGCTAACAGTAAAGCCATTCTCACACAAAATAATTGACGAGAATAAAAAAAAAAAACTTTTGAAATAATTTTTATCCTATGATTACATGAAGCGCGACATCGCGCTAAATGCACGGCTTTCTTAAAGGGGAGGTAAGGTTTTTTTCTGAGTTTCTATTGGGTCAAAATTACAAGTAAATCGGAGCAAAACTAATGAAGATACAGCTTTTCAGGCGACTGGCCCTCATGCTCGATTCAAGTATATTTCGAGTATAAAAAACTTTAAATCGATTTTCTCACAACCAAATTTTTGAAGTTCGTGAACATCATAACTCAAAATCTACTTGACCGATATTTTTTAAATTTGTACACTATTTCTACACATAAATCAACAGGCAAAAAATTTTGTACACTATTTCGACACATAAATATCAACAGGCAATCAGAGGGAGTTTTTTACCATTTTTTTTCAATTTTATAATAACAAATTCACCGAAATTTTTTAGCGAAAATCGCGTTTTTCACTTCAAAATGCTGGCAAAAATAAAAAAAAAAATGAAAAAAAAACTCCCTTTGAGTACCTAGAAAAACATATCACCTTTTAAACGCATTTTGACTTTATTGTTTCAAATGCATAACTTTTTTCGAGGCGCCTCCGGAGATTCGCTCTCACGGACTTATTTATTGATATTTTTAATTGAATTTTTTTTCAAAGTTACTTCAGATGTTATACTATAACGGGTTTATGAAAAAAATAAACCAACATAATTTTTTTTTAGATGTGACTAGAAAAAAAAACATGAAAATAAACCTTTTTTCGTCTTTAAAACCTTATTCCCCCCCCCCCCCCTTAATGCATGCGGAATTCTATTATTAGAACCCGCCGCTCAATCAGAGGGCATTCAAATCTCTTAGGAGTTGGGAATCTTGTGCAGTATTAACATTTATTTATTTCTAAATTTAAATGATTACCATTTTAAATAATTTAAAAAACCTGTAGTATTTCATATTATATAGGTACATAGGTGCTCAACAAAAATGGTAATATATTCGCTGTAGATGTTAAGGGAACCAAGAAACAAAATCATGATGCTGAGAAAATGGCATATACAGAACGATGAAACCTTGAAGGTTGATGCTTTATGATGTTATATTTTTATTATTTTGGTTGAAAATCTACAAAAAATAATGGTACGGATGATGTGTGTGTATCTCTTGTCCACTGAATATTGAAAGCAACCGATGGCAATGATGGCACACTTGTATGGTGGTTAAAAGTGCCTCTTATGAATGAAATATGACCCCTGTAACAAATAGATACTATTTACAATACAACTATACTACTTTCACACCAAAATAATTATTTACTTTTACGTATACAGCGTACAATGTCCATTAAATTGATCAAAAAGTAAAGCACAATAAATCTTTTGAAAGTCAAACATTTCACACGCTTCTTGGCATTCACCGCGTTATAAAAAACAACACGATTTATTACACTGCAACTGAGAGAGTTCCGCAAACAAAATACTGTCTGCCAGATAACCGGAGATAGTGGTAGCACCATCCTTCATACTATTTATCAAAACCCCGGCTTTATTGCTAATGGCCTCTATGAAATCTAAGACGTACATCCATTTTTCTATTTTCTGCGCTGGCTCCTAATCGATCATCCCAAATGCACTTGGCTCCTCCGTAGAGGAAACCTTTCATGCTCTCGTGTTACGCTTCCCATTGTTGAAGCAAGATAACCGCAAGTAATATTTTCCTTTTCAGAATTATTACGCTGGTAGTTTGGAAGTACATTTATTTACCTTCTTTCAATACAGAAATGTTTTACTCGAATGATCATAATTCTGTACTGGAAATGTGTCATTATTTTGTTTAAATTCGATTCTAGCATCGCTACGAGTCGATCTAGCATCTTCCAGTAGAGATGTGAAGACTCCTTTCCAAGATTTGTCCATGCCTTTTGCTTCAGGGTTTCGGGATCAGGATCAAAATGAGAACTTCCTGATTTTCTGAACCATGCTACAAAATTTAAAAAAAAAACGCCCAAATCATATTTACTGAAAACAGCAACAATGGGTTAATAGATGCTAAAGATATTTAATTATTAAGTGCCCTAGTAGGCTTTTACATTTTATTTTACAAGTTGTATGCACTGAACTAATGAATATAAGCCTACTTACGATAAATAATATCGTAATTCACTCACGCATGAGAAAAATTAATTAAAAAGTGTCTATTATTACACTAGGGTCGACTTAATAATAACATACTCATTTTTTATACAACACAGGCATGTGCCTAGTATGGTGGTCGAAAAATTCCCAATTCATGTAACAAACAATTCGAAGAATAAAGAAACATTAAAAAAAAAAAAAAAAAAAAAAAAGTTGCCCTTTGGGCAATTTTCCAACAAAACCCGACGCCGTACCATTCGGTGCATATTTAAGTCGTATTTTTTTCAATGATTTGTTAAATGTGTTGTTATGGAAGTATTTATTTAACATTTGTGTTCGACTAATATTTAAAGAAAATTATATAAGACTATTATTTTCGCTTCTAAGCCTCGTTATGGTGATTTTTAATTAAAACTTCGTAAACATTAAACAGGATTTTATTATTATTTTATTTTATTATCTAATTTGATATTTTGCAACCTACCCAAAAGTCAAATTTTCAAAGTTCAGGTTTTAGGGATATCTTTTCATATAAAACCAAATTAGTTACATCTTTTCCATATTGAACTTGATGTGGGATAACTGCGATTTCTCATATGCATAGATGTATTGTTGTGAAATGCCTTAACAAGGCTTCAGTTTAATGTAAAAATATAACTAAAGGCTATATTGTCTGTTAGTAAAAGCTTCCATTGTGCGATTGTCACCCATCCCTCCTACGTTCTCTGAGCCTTTTCAGGCCGTAACGAGATAAT
Organism: Limnephilus marmoratus; assembly: GCA_917880885.1. Classification (NCBI taxonomy): domain Eukaryota; kingdom Metazoa; phylum Arthropoda; class Insecta; order Trichoptera; family Limnephilidae; genus Limnephilus; species Limnephilus marmoratus. The sequence goes on from OU862933.1 coordinate 16,939,257, forward strand.
CCAACGGGCGCCGGAGGCAAAAACCCGACTGGATTGATTTTTGCATTAAAACTGATTTCTTCGATACAAACCGTATTAATACATTGACATGGCCTTTGGCGTATGACGATCAGTTGAACTGTTTTTTTGGTGTAGTCGTTTGAAGATTATAAATATATTCCTTCACACAGTTCTGAGAAAAATCCAATGTTTTATTTGACGTCACTTATCACTAAATCGTTTAGGTAGGCGTCATATTATATAGTATATTAGGTCCTTACATATGAAATTGGCGTTTTGTATGGGAGGAACATAAATTCGATTTTTTTTAAATATAATATATTTATTTAATCAAAGTATGTACCATTGCTATCTATGCATTTTTTCATCTCATAGGTAGTTCATCGATCCCTTGAATAAAAAAAACCATTCAGACGGGAATCAATAAAATCTTTTAAGGCGGTTTGGACTGCCCCATCGGAGTTGAATTTTTTCCCTTGCAAGAAGTTATCCAAATTTCGAAAAAAATGGTAATCTGTTGGGGCAAGATCCGGAGAGTACGGTGGGTACGTTGAGAGTACAGTACATTCCAATTGAAGCTCCTCTAATTTGGTAGCCGTCTATTGTGCAGTGTGTGGTCTAGCGTTCTAACGCGCGTTTGTTGATTTGCTTCACTCAATTCGTGAGGTACCCACCTTTCAAGCTTTTTCAACTTCCCAATTTGCTTCAAGTGGATTAAAACAGTTTTATCACTAACACTGCAGCCTGCAGCTAACTCAGACGTGGTTTGCGATGGATCCGCTTCCACAATAGCCTTCAATTTTTCATTATCAACTTTGGTCTCCGGCCGTCCTGTTCCGGCTTGTTCTGCAGGTCGAAATTTCCAGAACGAAAACGTTGGAACCAAAAACGCACTGTGTTTTCTTTTGCGGCACCGTCGCCATACACATCATTGATCCTTCAAGCCGTTTCTGCAGTACTGGTGCCACGGTGGAACTCGTACTCGTAAATAACGCGATATTTCAAGTTTTCCATTTTGTATACTAAGTGACGCAAAGAAAATAAACAATTAAGGAAAAAACAAATGAATTATAATTTTCGAAACACAAATACATGAGTAAATAGCTGTGTAAATTTGAATTTGGAATTCCTAACCAAAGAGAAGATATTTGAGATCAAAGTTGCCAGTACGGCAAAACGCCAATTTCATTTGTAAGGACCTAATATGTAGAAAATATTACATTCGTGTATTAATATTGAAACCGACACAAGCACTTCTCTTTCTCTTACCGTATACAAGCATTGTAAAGCGGGTTAAGGTAGAAGTTATAAATGACGTAACTAAATTTAGAGATGTTTTGAGACGTAATCGGAATTATTTTTCGTGATATTATGCCGTGTTGTACTTCTACCTTATTTAGCCAACGTTTCGGACAGCGTTATAGTGTCCATCATCAGGGTAACTGCCCATCATCAGAGTAGGGCAGCTACAGACGGACACCATAATGCTATTTGAAACTTTGGAAAAAGAAGGATCACGATAAGAAGGTAATAATTAATCACGTTACGTAATTAAATTTGTGCGGTCTTGAATGCCAATTGTTTGCGATGACTTGGTTTTGTTGATATTAAATATTCATATTTTTGATTCAATTACTGGAAAAATTCCATAATAATAATAATAGGAAATAATCTATATTCAATCTTCTTCTATCTTCTATATTCCACCTTCCTCTTCCATATAAATAAAAATGAATTGCTTAAAATATATGTACGCGCATAACTTCCGTACGGCTTTACCTATTTCTTTAAAACTTCGAGGATTTGATGTGTGCATGCCGGCAAAGGTTTCTATGAAATTTGTATTAAAAAAATTGCAATAGGTGCCACGCGAGCTGTTTGAAAACTGAATGTACCGGGACTGAACGAATGGAATGCGGTAAGGGGGAGGGGAACCCAGCAGGGGGAGGGAAACTCGGAAGGGGCTGGGAAACTCGGGAGAGGGGGTTCGCGGAAGGGGGAGGAAAACCTGGAGGGGGGTGGGGAATTCGGGAGGGGGGGTTCGTATACTGGTTCGTATAACAACGTATACTGGGAACTCGCTACAATAATATAAATAGAGCGATCGATCGATTTGATTTGTATGCAAATTAACAGATGGCAGTGTGAGTTAAACCGTCCAGTAGATGGCAAGTAGATGGTTTTGTTAGCCACAGCAACGCATGTCCGGGTCAGCTGTTAATTGGATAATTTTTATAGAGCAGTTTTTGTCAAAAATATCTCCTCAAGGGCGCCGTGATAATGATCTTCATCAAAACAATTTAAAACTTTTATCCTGAAGATGAAACAGTCTGAAAATTAGGTAAATAAATTGCGTCAGGTAAATAAATAGTGGATTAATATCGTAAATTGTTTAAATAAGTCATTGTGCCAATATTTTCTTCGAATGAATAATCAGTTCTTGTCGTGTTAAGTTACATTTTTTAAATTTCTTGACAATTAACACAAGTAGTGTGTGTACCCTCTTCACCACTGGAAATGTTGATTTGTAAGTGCCTGTTTTCTTAGAATTATTTTCATTTTATTTTTGAAATAACTACATGGAAACCATGAAAGTAATGAATTTTTTGCCAGCAACACAATTTCACTTTGAAATTTGGATAATACACCTAGTACAATTTCCGCGGTTTGAAGAGGGTGAAAAATTATCGACTGATTTTATTTTATCAGAGTTAACCGCGAATCCATGTTTACTAAAAACAAAGCTGGAAAAGTGGCACTGTGAGAGAATAGCTCTGAAATGATTTCCAAAATGTATTTTCATCGAGTGTTTTTGTTAATTTTGAAGTGCTAATGCTGTTTTTGTTATTCTGACAAACATAATGATAATTGTTAATCTTTCACCGAGTCAACAACTGAAATGGCTTAATGCTGTATCAACACTGGGTGTCTAATGCCTCTCGTCTAGTCTGTATCAAGAGTAGCCAAATTGTCACCGCAATATAATATAATAGGGCGTTCATGCTAGCAAAATAAGCCCATGTCTTTTAAATAATAATTCTAATAATTAATTGGATGAGTTGTTTTTGAGAAAAATCACCTCAAGGGCGCTGTATGCGGATTAACTTAACTTAAGATGAAGCCGTAGTAAATAATGCAAAATCATACAAAATCATATGTTTTTGTTTTGAAAATTTGATCGCTTAGAAGTATTATAGATGCTTCAATTAAATACTGCGTGTAGAACATACCTTGGCCTTTAAAAATATCGGTCATTTTTTTATAAGTCTTTTATTAAGCCTATAAAAAATAAAGTATAAGGTCTAAAAAACACACTTTCAAGTCCAAACTCTCCTATTTATAAACACCTTTTCGGATATGGTTTTATTGTATAATGTGGCAAATTCAGTTTATTTTATAATAATCGCAAAAAAAGTTGATATTTAATCCCCATCTTACCAAAATATAATAAAATATGCATTTCAACGTTGTTATTTTACAATACGGCCGCTAGTCGACGAATTCGGTTTTTCAATGTGAACCCTATGGCGTCCACCGAAGAACTACTGTCCACGCCACAGTCGCCAAACCTACTTCGTATCAGTCACGCCCCGAACAGAGCGGGAGCGTCACTCCGCGTCGCTTGATTTCGTGAAATCAATTTTAAATTTCCGTTTTAATACAATAAACAATGCGTAAAAAGGGAGTTAATGTTTTTTACAGGTTTTTACGAAATCCACCTGTAAATTTTTTTCTCAAATACCTTTTCCAACCTTTCCAAAAGCTTTTTCTTAAGTATTTTCAAACTCCCCCCATAAAGGGGCGTGAATTCCGATTTCGATTTTTTCCTGGACTATTGGATCGCCTTAACTGGCGACAATAATGAGTGTAATTCTTAAAGTCTAACAGAAGCGAAAGACGAATTGAGATCAAGAGACTCGAGTAAAGAGAGAGAATAAGGAGAATGACATGCTAAATGACAACAAGCTGTTTTATAGACAAAAAATAGAAAGTTCGACGCGGCCACAGACAAAAGAGAGCATAGACATAGAAATTAAGGTAATGTTTGAATAAAAGGTGGCGTGGACAGGAAAGTTGGTAAGAGGCTCTACACATCGAGATTATGTAAATGAGAATTAAAAGTGTTCAGTGCTAAATTAAGTTAAATATAAAATAGGACAATCACAACACACAACATCCAACAACTATTAGAATAAATAAAAACTTTTTAGTGAAAACAAATTTAACATCATTATTGCAGAGTTTGATTGAATCACAGAAACCATCATAATACTCGCACACACAATTCTAATAAGTAATTAGTGTAAGGAAATCATCATTTTGAGTTATAAATCGATTGGCCATAATATTATTTCAATAGACTGCTAACTAACCTAGATTAGATCGTTTGACCAATAATATATATCAATACTTAGGTCAACACACCTAGTAGCGATGATGAGAACTACGAGAGGGTGAAACACCCCCCTCCAGAGAATGGAGGAGGGGGTTGGGGTGAAATTAAGCTAAAGACAATGGCATAAGGAACAGTAGAGCTCTCGGAAATTGATAAATGCTGGGAAGGAAGCAGGTGCACAGTTGTATTTTATTCCGGTAATCTCAAAACCAACGGTTAACTGTTTGATATTCCAATAATTATTCAATACTAGCTCGTTCCCGGCATGCGTTGCAATGCGTATTCAAAGAAATATATTGTTTCTCACCTTTCCCGTGCTAAAGCTAGCTTTATAAATTATATCCTATATGTTATTCTGACGTACGAGTTATATTATTGTAAAGTTTCATCAAAATCCATTCAGTAGTTTTTGCGTGAAAGAGTAACAAACACTCATAAATCCTTACAACATACAATTTTCGCGTTTATAATATTAGTAAGATAGATCAGCAAAATTAAACAAGAAGCACGGAACTTCAAAACATTCGCAATATCATACAGTTGAATTCGAAAAATTGATTTTGAAAAATTGCAATTCGGTCAATTTACTTAAGAGGGCATTACCAGAGAAAACGGGAAATACGTCATTTTCAAAAAAGTTTTTATACGTATTGACTCTTTTCAACAAAAAATTATAAATGGATTCGAAAGATTGTTCTTTTATCTAGCATTCGTATGTAATAAATTTTGAGAATTTTTTTAATTTTTAGTATAATAAGGTTATTCCATAGGTCGTTGGCAGATTTGTTCAATTTTCAAAAGAGTTTTTGTATTATACCACACCCATTTTTAATAATAAAATCATGCAGTAAAATAAATCAATACATTATCTAGCAAACGTATGTTTTAGAATTTTAATTTTAGTTTCAATAAAATCATTAAAAAATATGTACGTACATGTGTTTCTTGGCTAAAATTGGTCCGTTTGTGTATTTATTTGCGCACTTACAAACTAATATATTTCAGATTTGTTTAACATTCTTATTTAATTTAGACATTATTGAAAAATGATAAATACTTATAATCAAAAAATAACTACAAAAAGTACATTATTTTAATAGTTTTATCATCACGCCTTTCAGCATTTTTGGATGAAGGTATAAATTAAAGCTAATTTGAATTGAAATAAATTCGATATTGAGTTATAATTTTAAAAAGCTGGTACGGAGAATAATTAATCTTTCTCATTGTAACCGCCCTGCACGATCGTAAGAACAACTTTCGACGAAATGTGGATTTTCGTCCGCTGGCTGGTTAAACGCTCTTGAACCCCAAAGTTACGACACGTGATGGATTCATCTAAAGTACAAAATTCTGAGTTTTTATCACTGACAATTATTCCACCGTTTTTTAAGTAATATGGCTCCATGACATACTTTTGAATACTTAAAACTTTTAGTTTTCCGGCTTAATGCACAATCTGATAGGAAAAGAAGGAGAGGAAGTTATGGACGGAAAAATAAATAAAGGGTGGGTAGGTAATAACGGACGTAAGTCCGTCCATACACATATATCCATCCCTCCCAATGCGATGCAAGGAGATGTTCTGAGGGAGTCCTGATCGAGAGGTCAAAAAATCTTCCTCAATCAGCCTCTCCCGATCTGGCCTTCCACGCAGTTGGTAGGCAGACCATCCGCCGCCAAGACCCTCACAAACCTCACCTCATGAACCCGGCACCCCTCCTAAACATAGTGAACCACTTGGTGATCAATGGCAGAAGTTTTATTTATCCAATTTATCCGCCCCGGGTATTATTATTCCCGGGGCGGTATTTTGGCATATTTCAGAGATAAATGTAAAAGGGGAATTTCAACACGTTGGTTGGAGAGAAAACTAAATTCTTTTGGTATATGAAGTAATATTTAGTGCGGACGAATCTCTCGTATAAATGAGATAGGATACCAATAATAATTATTAATTATCTCTCATAGCGCCCGTGAGCTGATTTTTTTTGCAAAAATGGCTTTATATAAATTATCGAAATATTATTATTGTATTCTTTTAAAATATTAAAACCTAGTGTGGATTTGTCTAGCCAGTACTATTTACAGCCTATTTTTTCGTTGATGGGAAAATAAATTTCTCTGAAGCATTCTTTTCGCGAACGAGAGAGAAATAGCAACTACTTTTGAACTCGTAAATATATCCAGCGAATATTAAGAGTGTTTTTTCCGTGAAACATGAATACATTACATAACTCTGGCAGCGGAGGCCTCCCCGATAATTAGATTTTATTCAAAGGTTGTATAAGGAGGGTACTAAATTAGGGTTCGCACAGAATAACGGACAGCCTAAGTGAAGAAAAACTACCCATCCCTGATAAGGTAATGTGTGTCGTTCATGAATACAAGTCAATGATTAAAGAGTTAGAGGGGATATTTTCTAAAAAAACTTTTATTTTTATTAGACACTGACTAACTCTTTTTTTTGGTTTTTTTTGTTAATTTGATTACTCTCATAAGGAAAACAACGGTGTATGCTTGCTTTCTTGGTTTAAGTAAAGCCTTCGATCGGGTCTCTCACGTACTGCTTTGAAAAAAAACTGAAAGAAAGGAAGGTTCCAGGTTCAATAATTAACATTCTGGCAGTCTGGCATCATTAACAAGAGAACCAAGTTATTTGAAAAAACAAAATGTCAACACCAGTGAATATGGAATGCGGCGTCAGACAAGGGGGAAGCAAATCACCGATTCTATTTAACGTCTATATGAACGATTTAAGCGATAAACTCACCTCAGCAAACGTAGGCTGTCGCCTGGGAAACACCTGCGTAAATAACATTGCATACGCAGATGACATGGTACCATAATTCTATCACCAAGCATTTGTGAAAAATATGCTGCTGAATATAACATGATCTACAACACAACCAAATCTGTTTTGCTAGTGTGCAAGTCAGGCGCAGGCACCAGAAAAGTATTACCTGTAATTGCTGAAAAATTCATTAGAGCAAATATGATTTCTGGAAGATTCAACAAGTGTAGCCCAGGTGCAAAAAGGTAACTTTTTAACACGTACTGTATGAACTAGGCACTAGCCTATACACCTCGGAGCTGTGGACCAACTTCAAGAAAGCATCACTAAAAAGAATGGTAGTACAGTACAACTCGTATCGAACGCTTTTTGGGTTGTCCTGGTACTACAGTGCCACCGAGATGTTTGAAGAAGGGCGCGTTCCCGGATTCCAAGCACTAATGAAAAATTGGATCATCAGCTACAGAACGCGACTAGCCTCAAGCGAAAACAGTCTTGTGATGGCAGCATTCCACTTTTGGTAGGGTCCCATATACAAGCGATGGAGTCACTTCCTGATGACAAAGATTTAAAACAAAAAGTTAACTTTTTTCAAAATTTCTTATTTTTATTTTGAATTATTATTTTCTTTTTCCATGTTAATATTTTTTTTCTCATCTTGCAATTTTTTTTTTCTTGATATATTGTATATGTATAATATGGAACTCGTGGGACTGCACCACCCTCCCCAAGATCTGGAATAAAGGATATAAAAAAAAAAAAAAAAATATGTACGAAGTAGGCACTTCCACAGAAAATATTCGTGAAAAATGATTGATCTTGTACATTGTGCAACGCGAATAATTCATTTTCATAAAAGGGGAGTTTTTTACAATAGCTCTATACAGGAGAATCTCAGGAATGCTTGGGGATGTTGTGTGGAGGGTCTTTTTAGGGAAAGGAAGGATAGGAAGTTCTGGAAGTTCTAAGAGGGATGGGTAGGCATCAATTTGTCGTATGAATCCATCCCTCCCACTGTGGTACAAGACGATGGGTCGAGAGAATCCGGTCTAAGTTAGGTCTCCTTCAAACAGTCTCTCCCGATCCGGTCTGCCACGCAATTGGTTGGCAGATGCTTTTACCACCAAGACCCGGACAAACCTCACACCATAAATCCGGCCACCCCTGCTAAGTCACCAACCGTAGCGAACCGCTTGCGATGACCTATGGCAGAGGTGTTGGTTATCCAATAAATGGTTCCCGAGGCGGCAATTATTATGTACTTTTAAGTATTTTATCCAACGTTAGTTATTTATGAAAGGAACAACTAAACGGCCTGCAAAGAAATTTTACGTAAATCTGTATGTATTTAGATCACTTTTTATCATTCATCGTCATGACATCATTATGTCATCTTATATTTTTTTAATTTCATTGTTCTACATCTACATTTCTACAATCTTCGGTACATGTTGGTCCAAGTAAAACCACTTTCTCCCCTATTCGGTCAGCTAGGGAGTATAAAAAAATCGGGTGTCCATAAAAAGCGAACCCCAACGGTTGCCTGAAGAAACTGTATGGGGGTTTAATAGCGGGATGCGATGACCGCCGCACAAAGAAAAGATGTCTGGACAGCCTCCATGAAAGGGATGAAGAAAAATTACTTTTATACGATTGGAGTAGTGTAATAATAATTTAGATACCGAAAACTATGGACAATATGAACTCTGCGGACGTGTGGACTATTTTATAAAAATGTTGTTTTAAGCCAAGAAACGGTTTTGGTGTGCGATAGCAACGGGTAGAAAAATGAAGAAAAGATTTTTCTGGAATATGGTACGTAATGCCTGAGTTTGCAAAAAATGTAAATAAAGGCTATGTCGTTGCTCGCTATGAGACGGTGGGGTTATAAGAGACACGCCAGTGGAATTTGTGATATTTGTACTCATGTGTATCATCTATGTAAGATACGTACCTACAATAAGAAATTTTTTATGGAATCATATTTCATTTAATAAAAATATGAAGAAGTTACAGGTTTTTTAAAACCATGCATGATATACATCTTATGTATATTCTACATAATATAAACGATAAAGTTGCAATAAGCGTAAACTTTTATAAGTAATAATAATATACGTAAAACATAAGTTGTGCATGGCAATAACAATAAAGTTGCAATAAGCGTAAACTTTTATACCTAGAGACATTATACGTAGAGCGTATATTGTGCGAGGCACAAACAATAAAGTTGCAATAAAAAGCATAAACTTTTATACCTAATGATATTATACGTAGAACGTATATTGTGCGAGGCATAAACAATGAAGTTGCAAATAAGCTTAAACTTTTATAGAACAGCGGTTTACGCTCTGGGTTCGATGATGATTTTGGTCCAAAGTTTGTGAGGTACGTTTTTAAATTTTCATGACCAAAAGTACGTAAAGGACCGTCTACCGGATCTGCCGGATCTGCCCTGATGATTAAGAAGGAGGTAATAACGAAAATTAAAAGTGGAGTTCCAATTAAATTAAGTGATTAGTTCAAATAATTTAGTATAGAAAGGGATTTAGGGGAATCATAAAACAGTAATTTTGAAATCACAGTTAAATCTTCGAAATGCACAGGAGGTTGTAACTGTAACGGACCTTTCAGTGTTTGTCTAAAAGTTTGAAAACCTTAAATTAGACGTTCTTATTAATTTACCAGTAAATTACTAATATTAAGTTAATGTAGTACTTCAGAAAGATATTATTTGTTTCATTCAACTTGTGTCACTTTTCCTTCCTTTGTAAGAAACTTCCCTAGGATTACGCACTGCGGCCACTGTGAGACGGTCATCAAATGCATGCCACTCACTAATAACTATATAGTATATACGCTGACGGTTCAAAGCTAACAACTGCATGTGATTAGCTAAGGACATGCCCCTACCCAGTGTCCATTCGCCCCCATATCCGTCTCCAACACAATAGACTATCAACCTCCGGGCTGCAGTGCCCTCAATCATTGAGGAATATTGGGATACGGTAGGATGTGGAATGAAGGTTGGAAAATAGCTGTATTGTGTATTTAGATCTGTCCACTTAACATACCTATTTTAAGCCATTTCAAATGACGTTCGACTATAATACGGGTTATTTCAAAGAATCTGAACAATTCATCAAATTTCAAAGTAAAATTTCAAGTTCTATGAAAGCTCTGTTATTATTTCATCATGCGTCGGTTGTTTCAATCACTTGGATAATAACAGAACTTGAGTGGAACTTAAACAGAAATTGAAAATTGACTTCAAAATCTGTGAAGCAATATGTCCTTAGCGTTAAAAATAAATAATTAAAAATAATTATTATAATAATTATTATTAGCCTGAAACACTTATCTACATTGAAAAAATCTCCCGATTTACACAAATATTTAACTGAGCTGTTTAAGTGATTAACTCAAGAACGAGTCGTTGTTCTCATGTAACTCTGAAACTAATGTCAACCTTATGTTGAGCACGCCTTTGACCTCTTGACTGACTATTAAAGTATCTGTGAGCCCTGATCAGTAAGCCCAGCTTCTGAGAAGTTAACTTGACTCAGGCTTCGATGAAGCCCACGTGCCTATGGTCGTTTATAGCAGCAAGCATATCAAAGGCATATTGGGAAGATTGTTTCCGTTGAAGGAGACTAGATTGTCATTTCGATCCCTTTTAGACGTAATGAGATATGATTGGGTATTTGTGACATTAAATTTTACTATAGCCCGTTGAACCAAAAAAAAAATTATAATACATTTTAAGTGTGAATAATATTGTGAAAAATTATATCTTTTCTGCAAGTATCATTGAGCTTTATATAAATAGGTACCTGTAATGTATTTCATTCTTGAATTTTTTTTCTATATATCTAGAATCTTTAACAGTTCGCGCGAGTAAAATTTAAATATGTAAAAATCACCTAATTTTAACTATGTTAATATTTCGCAGTAGTTTAGATATTTTATGGCTTTTAAACTCTCGAGGTAATCGGTGAATTGTTAAATGCTATTATTATCGCCACTGACTAGCCAGATTCTGGGGCAGGAAGTCTACCAACGTCATTTTTGTGGCTGCATCCGAGCGGCTCAGTTGTCCGATCAATGTGACTTTAATTTTAATTTAATTTATTTATTTTATATTATCATTATCAATTTTTCATTTTCATTTCCATTTTGTAGTGTATAGGTTAATCATATAGTTTCAGATTCTTTCAATAGATGTCGATAGCCTAGTTAGTAATACGAAGTTTTGCTATATACCAACAGATGGCAGTTAAGTATGATATCAGAAGTGTGCCATCTATCGTCATTCGGGTCTTAGGTACGAACGGTTACGGTGATTTCCGATACGACGATTGGCATCGGAGGGTTAGGCGAGCACAAACTACTTAGAGCCTAGTCTAGTAAGGACGTCGAGTCCAGTTTAATATTCATTGTAATATTAACAATAACTTAATAAATCAACTAGTAATCACACAAATCTCAAACTTATTTAGATGTTACCCAACCTTTCTAAAGTTGTATATTATCATTGTTGTATATAATCATTGGAAATTAACAGACATAACATATTTCACTATATTTTAACATTTTTTTTCTAGAAACGTACTAAATTGTTGTATTAAATATGTAACTCGTATAAAATGGCAGACTGGTATTGCACCATCCGTATTAACCCAGATCTGCTTGACAAATACATATTTTAAATAACATTTTATTGCGTTAGTAAATACTGAAAATAACTACAATACCTAACTAAAGGAATATATTATATTGTATTATACAACTAGCAGACCCGGCCACACGTTGCTGTGGCTAACGAAACACAATTGCCATTACCCAACCTTTATAAAATCCACACCACTCGCTTGCCAGCTGCCCGCTGCCCGCTGCGAATTTATCGGCTTTTCTCTACTATAATAAGCATGTATTAAACATATAAACCTTCCTCTTGAATCACTCTATCTATTGGTGAAAACCGCATGAAAATCCGTTGCGTAGTTTAAATGATCTATGCGCACATACATTTTGAATGATTTCATTTTATACTATGTAATCATGATTCCAGAATTCACGTAAGATGAGTTTATTTATCTTCCGGAAATAGAAACGAGTGTTTCCTATAAGGTCACTTGAGGTAATCCAACCGCTTTCCCGCCCTGGTATAAGTAACAGATGGTTACTCCTTCAGGGCTCTCACAAGGACTCTAATTTTTTTTAATAAACGAAGCTACTTATAATGCACGAAGCTAAACCCTCAAATGTCCCTGTAAAACAGGAGTTAGTCTGAAAATGAGGTGATGGGTTAGTGTAATGAATGATGAACATAACATGAGATAAATACAGAGAGTATGATTAATATTATTTTATAAAACTTTACAGAAAAATATAAGAAAAAACAATGCCATCACTCAAAACAATGGAAAAATAATAACTGTAAAAATATTAAGATTACAAGTAAAGTCACCTGAAAGATACAGAGACTGAGGTGGAGTAGACAATACAAAATATATAAAGTTCTAGGAACTTTGCTCAACCAAAATCAATATAACTAGAATGATACACAGCGATATCACAATAAAAGAAAAAATAAGATAAAAATACTAAAAATTTCTTTTCACACAAAAATTAAATTTAAATAAAAAAAGTGATACACAGAAAGATCACAATAAGAAACAATAAAAAAAAGAAATATATAACATACCCAAACTTGAAAGGAGGATCAAGGACGACCATAATCGGTCATCCTGACTTGTATATCAATAGCGGCTCGCTGTGCAGGACAGTTTCTATCACCCGTGGGGTGATCATCTTTTTTTTTAAAACGTCTGCAAGTAGCACAGACAGCGGCCTCTGCCTTTTTGGGGCAATCCTCATAATCGTCAGACATATAAGGTCAGACAAAGACAATAAATACAGCCTAAGACTAACATTTTCCAACAGCTGATTTCCTTTAAAGCAATTGGGACAGAATCAACTCTCGAGCCTCGGTCGGTGAGATTTCCGTAGGATCGTTTTCGTTTCAATGAGCTTTTCGCACTCACTCTACTGTCGTTAGTTCGCTGTCGTGTCGTTGAACTGTCGTTGCTTTGTCGCTTTCGTTTGCAGTTCCAGGACAATGGGCAATCTGCGAAAACTTACCTATTTGAGAGGTGGGTATTTATTCGAACAGATTTTTTTGTGTGGGCGTCTTAGCAAATGAGATATATATTCTTGTGCCTACCGAAGGGATAATTTTTACCATAGTCAAATATGTAGTTTGGATGAGATTTAACATTTTTTGTTTGAATACTTATCGAGAGATCTCTTACCTGACACCAGTGGAGTAATTAAACCGCTGGTATGGTAATTTTTAATGGAGGCCGAAAAAAATTGGCGGAGGTGAAAAAAAAAAGATAAGTGAAAAATACGAAATACCTAGCTTTCAGATGCAGGTACTGAACATAATTAGACCTATTGAGTCGTATTATTAATCGAATGGTAGTCCCTATTGATTCTTAAAAAAGCTAACGAACTGACGAAAAATGTAACACAAGTACCTACTAACGAATAATGATGATAAGTGTAATAATGACTTCAATAAAGATGGAGTTCGACTAGTGATATTAAAAATATTAATTTAATTAAGCAAGAATTAGGATCTTAGTAATTGAGTAACATGATATTATTTCAATTAAAATATCTATGGATACTTCATCAAAATTAAAACTAAGACGTTTATTTTTTTACTTTTTCATTTTATTTAATTCTTAGGACTATATGTATATTTTTTAAACGTTTTACGTAGGCGTTCATTGGATTTCGATGCAAAATCATGGTATTGTATATTATAAAAAAGTATTTTTAATCATTAAAAACCGATATCAACAAACCACAGTCTTCCGTGATCTTTTTTAAGGCTTTGTCGAAAATAAAATTGATGCAATCAAAGCATTCTAAAAATAGCCAAAGGCAATAAGCTTCTTACAGAGGCCTATAAAAAAGAGGTTGCATTTTTCGGTCACGTGGTACTGTAACCGCAATCTGAACTCAGCAGGCTTCTCGGGGGAGCGATTGAAATGGTAGAAAGGAAAGAGGCAGATCAGAAAGAGGGCGGATTTTTGATGGTAAAGAATTGACTGGAAAATCGATAAGGGAATTGTGAAGCAGACTTTATTCAAGAATATCAATATCGTTCAACTTTAATAGAAAGCACCAAGACCCTGCAAATGATTCTCTAGCTCCTTACACTGTTTTGGTTTCCCTTATCCTTTTTCAGTATCCTCTAGTAATAGTTACATAGATTCCAAGCATATTTTTTTTTAATTTTGTGATAATATTGTCATTTCAGATAATTTGTTCAGGAAACATGCTAGTTCAGGTAAGGTTGGGTTGGGTTAGGTTAGAGACATTTTAAACTCATTTACCTAAGAATTATGATAATATCTTAATAACATTAATACGAATGCCCCAGAAAAGACAAAATATCCACAATTCCCTCGACGAGTCCTAAAATCAATCGGATAAACTTTCTGTTCGTCTTCTTTGCAGTCATCAGCTCTTGCGACAAAATTCCAATGAGATATCAAGGAAAAAGTACTCACCCGATCTAGAATTTAAATCAGATTTTATTTGCATATTATTAAGGTAGAAAAAGGATTATGTTTTCTTTTTCAACTTTATTCCGTGTCGTTTTCAAACTCATTTGCATTCGAGTCATGATCTTCGCGGGATAGATACAGACATATTGTTAGCAACTCTGTTTCTTTTATGCTGATTCATGTTGTTTATTTAAAATCAATAAATGGGAAAACGCAGAATGATTAAAAAGAATTTCCACAATGGCATAACTAATTTAACGCTGGAAAAGAAATACATTATTCAAATTCAATTATAATTATATGAATAAAGAATAAAAATAGTTTAAAAACAGTCACGTTAATAGAGCTTTGAACTCATGCAAATTAGACTGCGATAACGGAGAGACAGGCATTATGGCTCCAACATCCAATTCCGGAATATTTTGTTAGAAATACAATTTTTCGTTTTAAGTGTTTGCCTTTACGAATTCATGTCGCTACCTTGACGAAAAGGTTAAAGAACGCCTTTGAAATACAAAATATGGAGTAAAAAAGAAATTCTAAGCCCTTTTTATAAAAAATCCGAGAGAATAATAATACTTAACCGTAATTTGTTTCCGAGAAACGATCACATTTTATTCCGTAAAGTATTATCAAAGTGAGGGTACTTCCCGGGGCAAAGCAATATTTAAATTATGACTGGTTACTTTATCAACAATCTTCTATCTTAACGGCTTCTCAGAACTTCCTGGCTTACAAAATAATACTCAAAGATTCGCATTAAGTCACAGAACGACGCTTCCAATAATATTATTTTTATTTTGGTTTTCTCAATGGAAGAGTGGTGCAAGTTGATAAAAAAACTTATGGTCAGTTGATAAAAACAAAAATAAATATCAATTTTAAACATATGTGATATAAAAAATATATACCTCGCACTTGCACAATCCATAATGGAATACGGCATTATTGCATGGGGCTGTGCCAGTAAAAAATACATTAATACACTGTTTAAAGCTCAGAAAACCCTAATAAAAGTAATACTTAAGTTACCAATACTAACACCCACATCAATCATATTCGAAAAATTCCCAGTGCTAAAAATTCAAAAATTATGTTCAAAACAAATACTAACTTTCCTTTACAAGAACTTATCCACATTTAACATTACACAAAACTCTCGCAATACTAGATCAAGACATGCTCTCCAACTACAAATACCAAAAACACATCCTTTGGACAAAAACACTACAGATACCAGGCTATAAAACTATACAATTCTCTTCCTACACAATATAAAACAACTAATATTATTGAATACAAAAAAAAACATAAGAAACTGGCTACAATCTTTCTAACTTTTAATATATAATTTTTGTCGAATTGAAGTCGATTTTATATTTTGATTTTTATTGTTTCTCTTTTGTATATTAGCTATTAACACTCTTTTGTTTTACTATTCACAATTTATAATTTATAATTTACATCTGAAAAATGTCCTCGACAATACAGGTGAACTCCTAGTGTGGAGGACAATATATTATAACTTTGTAACATAAATGTACTAAGAATAAATAAATAAATAAATGTTTAATAAAACCATTTTTTTCGTGTTTGGGACGTACGAAGAATAAAAAGCTCATTCTTAGTGCCTACTTACTAGTACTTACTTCGTAATTAAAGAGAGTACCAACAACCGTTACCTATTTTTTTTATTAACGGACTTTATTATTATTATAAAATTCAAACAACACGAAATTACGTTAATAAAACTTTAAGAAGACAAACAGTGTCTACACAGAAAATAAATGAACGAAGCAAAGACATATAATAATACAAGCGTTGTAGATAATATTTAAGTATAATAAACAAGTTTTAATAACTCTAACCTAATAGGTTTCGATGATTTTAGAGTTCATGGTTTGGACATAATTCCATAGTAATCAATTGGAATGGCACCAAACGTTTTTCATTTAGATATTTTACAAAAATGGCGCTGTATAAATTAGTATTTTAATCTTACAATTACTCTTATCTTTTTAAAAAACTAAGTTTGAAAAGTTTTTTTACTCTAATACATATGTTTTCAATTGTCGACCAAGTTGAAAAAAATTATTTTACTGAGTGCACCTTCCTCCCCAGGGAATCGAGGTAACGCCGCTAATAGCTGAGCCAAATCCCATTTAGATAGAACAACATTTATTTCAAATATTTACTGCTGAAATGTCTTCAAATTTCAGAGAAATGCGTATGTGTCCGCGTTTGTATACGTGATTGCGACCAAAACACAAATCAAAAAATCATCGCCAAAATCTTTATCTTACTTACTGAAGCTCAGGCAAAAATATTTAATTATTTATAATTAACGGCACAAGTGTCCTTTACGTACATGTTTCTTTTTCAATATAGAAAGAAGAAAGAAATGTAAAATTATAAGATTACTTGTAAATAAACCAAAAGAAAAATAATAAATAGAAAAATAATAAATAAAAATAATATAAAAATAATAATGTATCGAGATGTGCAGTTTTACAACAAAGTTTTACAATAATGTAGTTTTACAATAATGTAATTTAAAAAAAAAAGATAAGAAAGAAACATACACATAAACTTAATAAAAATATTATAATAAACCTACAAAAGCAGCATGAGTACAGTTATTCAAACATTAATAAATAATTATATTCTGTCACCATGTTAGAAAATAACACCTCTTTTATTAACATATATCTCCTCACATAGACCTCAAATAGATTAAAACTTAATCCGTCAAAGACTGAGTTTCTTTGGACCGCCACAAGCAGACGTCAGCATAACATTGATAACTCCCCAATAACCATTTCAGGAAGTGACATCACTCCAAAGACTTGTATAAAACTACTGGGTGTCAATCTGGACGCTGACTTTTCCCTTAAAACTCAAGTGAACAGAACCGTAAGCACGGGATTTTTTCAATTGAGGCAAATTAAAGCAGTAAGGAGAAACCTGCCAACTGAGGCGACTAAATTACTAGTCAATTCGTATGTGGTTTCACGCTTAGATTATTGCAATGGAATATATGCAAGTCTTCCAAAATATCAAGTCAACAAATTACAATCCGTTTTCAACGCTGCGGCAAGACTTATCACCGGCGTATCTAAATATTCCCACATTTCAGAGCATCTCAAAAATCTACACTGGCTTAAATGTCCTGAAAGGATCCAGTTTAAGCTCTGCTGGATGGTATTTAAGTCCCTTAACGGAATGGCTCCGGCTTACTTATCGGAATTGTGTATTCCAGAAAATTCCAATTATCGTCAGTCAACCCTGAGGTCAGCAGCGTCATCAGCTATCGGAAGGTTAAAGGAACCAAAGCGCACACCAGATACTAAGTTCGGTGAGCGCGCTTTCGGAGTGTCAGGACCTAAAGCCTGGAATGGACTGCCATATGACTTAAGAATGATCACAGACGCGGCGGAATTTAGAGCTAGACTTAAAACTCACCTTTTCAGACAGTCGTATCCATAAACTCAAAATCTTTCACCTTCACATTCAATGCCCTCGACACCGTAAATAACTAACCTGTAAAAACGTAGAAAAAAAAAAAAAAAAAAAAAAAAGAAAAAAAAAAAAAAAAAAAAAAAAAAAAAAAAAAAAAAAAAAAAAAAAAGGTCATTTCATGAACATTATCCAGCCCTAAAGAGCCCTAAATATCAACAATACTTTTGCCACTAATCTCTAACAGTCCTAAATTCTCCAGTATTTTAAAATAAATACCAACTCTAGATACTTTTGCAACTAATCTATTCATAAATGTAATACTAGGGAAGCAAATAATGTAAAATCATGCAATGTCCAGTGTGTTAACTGTAATGTCCTCCGCGTGCAAAGCCGTATCTTCTCCATAAACTTTCTAATTAAAGTGTGTTTATCGGAAGTGACCAGCCAGGTAAGTATGTTTCTGTATCCATTTATAAATAGTAAAATTAGTTAGAACCTAAGCATTCCTAATAAATTGTACAGCGCCCTTGAGGTGATTTTTCACAAAAACGGCGCTTTATAAATTATCCAAATATTATTATTATTATTATTATTATCTCAATACTATTTGGAAAGATACTTACTGCAAATACTCAAGCTCCATTCTAATTACACCTTCATACACTTCAAAAAAAAAAAAAAAATTACAACTGTGTGTAAATGTGTTGGTACTGTGTCCATGGCCGTATATATACATATTAATGTATTCATGTACCTAGACGCATATATATGTGTAAGTGTGTGTGTGTATATGCCTATGTGTGTATGGATGTGTGCACCTGTATATACGTATGCGTATGCACTCACACATATAAATTTTAAAATAAGGATATGTATCTTCTCACAAACTTATCCTTACCCAATTCTTTTTCTCTTTACTAGTTTTTTATTATAACTTTACCAATTTTCAACATCATTACATTACTAATAGTTCCATATGTTAACAATAGACTTCACTTAAAGTAAATATCCTCCATTGTCACCATGAAACAGGCAGCCGCCTAGTATGGTGATTCAATGTATCCAATTCTATGTAAATGTCTAATTATGTAACATGTATTTAAATAAATAAATAAATAAATATAAATATAAAAATAAAGTTAATGAAAGCAGTAAAGAAGAAACAAACAGAAAAAACCTGTTATACAGTGACCTTGTTAAAATGTATACTGCTAAATTGTTAAATTAGTACAGCTTTATACTTCAGTATAGGCATACAAAATATATCAGAATCATTAACATAAAAGGTCTTCAAAAATGTTTAAAGTGTTTTTCAATAGTACTTTAAACAACTTAATCGGCCACTACAATAAAACTAAATCCGAAAGAAGCTTCGTCAGCAAAATATTTTACGCTTTTAAGTATACAAAAGACTCTCAATTAATTTGTTCCAGCAAGAAAAGTGGTAGAACCATCAAATAGACAAAGTTGCATGAGTAATTTTTTGGTTTTTTGTTAAAATTATCGTAGACTGTGAGGAGAACACTCCTACAAAATACTAGACTGTATATATTATTATCTTTTCCGGTACACATAAACCAACCAATATTTTTGATACTTTGCCTCTCTGCTTTTCATTCTCATCTGTTTTGGTAAAAATTCTGGCAATAACCGAAGCAACGAATCGAATATACCTCTATATTATCTTTTATGGTGGCATTCGTTCTTTCGATGAAAACAAAGAACAAAACCGTGATGAATTTTGTGTTCGTGTTTTTTCATTCTTATTCTATAGACCGACTCATTAGCTGAATAAACAAGACAGGAATGCTGCGGGAATTCTAAAGGTTATTCGATGGCGCATTAAGAAAAACAAATTAATGGTGATTCAATAATGAAAGTAATCAAATTAAATCACCTGTTGACAATGTTAATCATGCAGGTAGCACAAATTAAAATGAAAAGGTGATAAGTATTTAAATAGTTCCTACAGCTGCAACGTAACTTATTTTATTTATTAATTTTCAACGCTATGATGGGCTTTTACATGACAAGTTTATAATATATAGACAGTTTTTAAATAAAAAAGATCAACTATAAAAATGTAACTAGTAAACATCACATGAAAGGTAGGTTTACAGATAAATTTAAGGAAAGATAGTGCATTACAATAAAAGAGAAAGTTTCTAAGTTGTAAATGGCATAGAAATAAACTAGTAGGTATGTTAGTAATTACAAAATTTACAGGTGACTAATTAAATGTGATGAATACTGATGAATAATACATGACAAAATGCAAGATACATAAAAAGAAAATGGTAATACGTTTTTACATTGTAGATTAATATAGAATCACCTATGTGATGCTCCTTAGATATCAAAATTTCTTCATAAAATATCGTTCAGATATTTCTTGAATAAAGGTAAACTTGTATTAATAAATAAATAATAAATAAATAAATAAGTGTTTATTCCAGTATGTGGGGAGGAGAGTGCAATCCCACACATTCCATAAGGGTATAATATAAACATACATGTACAAAGTATAAAGTATTTGAAAGGAAAAAAAAGAAAAAGAAGGTGGATATGAATGTACACGAAACAAAAAAAAGATAATAAGCTAATAGTAGTAAAAGGAAAACAAAAGAAATAATAATATTAAGCTTTCAGGATTCTGTGAGCACGTAAGGAGCCAGTATTTTTCTCCAGTGTGCATCAATACTGGATGATGGACTGAGGCGGGCTTCCATGACGAGGATGTTTCCAGAGCTGGTTATCCTTTCCCTCATTCCTGCCACCCTGGATCTAATAAGGGCTGCAAAGCCAGGAACTCGCCCCTCCGTGAACATCCGGGAAGCGCTGCAATATCTGGGGAGACCAAACATTATGCGGAAGGCGTTGTTATACTGAACCCGAAGTCTTTCTATACTACTCTTCTTGTAGTTTGCCCAGAGTTCAGACGTATACAGTGTTGCGCAGAAGGAAAGGAAGAGCGTCCTTTTTACAGCAGTACTGCAAAGGCGGAATCTTCTACTGAGCATGTTTGCTTTTACACTGAGAGCTCTTCTTTGCCTATCGATGTCGTCATCATCCATCAGATTACTGGTGATTATGTGTCCAAGGTATTTAGTTCCTTCAGTCACCTGCAGGTTCACACCATTCAGGGTAGCTGGAGGAATATTTTTTGGTCCTTGTCCATATCTTACGACCAGTAGAGCCGTTTTTGTGGGGTTGTATTGCATGTTTGTTTCTTCAGCAAACTCTTCGTAGATCTTTAAAAGAATACGTAGGCCCCTTATAGATGGTGCCATCAATACCATGGCGTCCGCATAACTGATATTGTTCAGAAACTGTCCTCCAATTTGGCAGCCTACCCCTGCATTGTTTAGCCTGTCGGTGAGTTCGTCCATGTACAGGTTGAACAATATCGGGGACATGCATCCTCCCTGTCTAACGCCGCTCTTCAGGAGGAAAGGTTCGGAGAGTCCATCTTTCCACCTTACTAAGTTCTCCTGCTGTCTATGCCACAAGTCGAGGATATGTATCACCGCCGGTGATATGCCTCTTTCCCTGAGTTTATCCCATAGTAGAGGGTGAGAAACCCTGTCGAAGGCCTTGCTCAGATCTAGAAAACATGCATACGTGGTGGTCTTTTTATTCCTGTAGTATTCCAGGGTTCTTTTCACAGTAAATATAGCAGTATCGGTAAACATTTGCTGTTTGAAGCCCATTTGGTTGTCCTTAGTTTCCAAGCTGGGACCGATCTGGTTTAGTAGTAGACGTTCGAATAATCGTGCGATGGTGGTGGCAATTGAAATCGGTCTGTAGCTACCCTGGGAGGTAGAGTCCAACGATTTTGATTTGAGAATGGGAGTTATTATTGTTCTTGTCATGTCAGTTGGTAGGTATCCATTCTTTAAGATGTCGGTAAACAGACTCGCCAGCAGTTGAAGAATTGGTCCTCCAGCGTGTTTGATGTGTTCGGTGCTCAATCCGTCGTGACCTGCTGATTTTCCAGCTTTCATGTATCTCAGGGCGGTGGTGACCATGTCTGCTGTGATCAAGAGGTCACTGTCTTCATTTGGGATAGGACTAGGTGGTGGTTTACTTGCAGAGTTCGGTGAGGTCGGAGTAGAGATGGAGAAGTGATCTGCAAAAATGTTAGCAATTGCTTTAGTGTTTGTTTCTCCATTTATGTTGCACGGAATTTTACATTTCACGTTGCAGTGTTTATTTGTCTTCAGCCAAAACTGTTTGAAATCACGACTGTGTAAATCTCCTGCTATTTTGTCCATTTGAATTTGCTCGCAGTCGTTTTGGCATTTTTTCAGTGCTAGTTTGAACGCAGCACGCTTTAATTTTCGTTCATCCGCAATTGAGCCCTCATGAGGCCTACCATTTTCAATCCATATCATCATTGCACGTCTTGATTTTATGTATTTTTGTGCGACAAAATCATTCCATCCACAGATTTGTTTACGTCGTTGCAGTCTTCGTTTGCGATTGTTAAATACTGCAATCGCGGCGCTTCGCAGGGCCTCTATAATACGTGTATTCAGTGTCTTGATGTTAGCTCGAGCAGGGTTGTCACTTCTCTCGTACCGCGTAAGATCTTGTTTAATTTTTTGTAGAAAAACTTGTGAAGTTCGAGTATAACTATGGATATCGTGTTCATTTTTAGGATTCCATGTTGCACGGTCGGTTTTTATACATGAATAAATTTCGGTTTTCGGTATTCCTTCCGTTTGTAGGGTCAATTCGAGAGGCCTGTGATCGGTCCAGTCCACGTCGTAGTGTATTTTCATGTCTAAAATCTGTTTGAAGATATTTTTCGTCACCAGACAGTGGTCTAACCACCTGGTGGTGTGATGCGCGTCACTGATATATGTGTAAGAGTTTTCTGGTAATATTACGGTATCAGCGCATGTAAGATTATATTCTTGACAGAAAGATTCCAGTTCAGTTCCAAAGAGTGAGTCTGGGTGTGCATTGAAATCTCCGATGATTACGGAGTTGGTGTAATCTTTTTCGTCAATAATTGCTTGCAAGGCGGCAAGACAGTTAATGTACTCTTCGAAGTGATCTGTTATTAAATACATCGATATTTGAGGTGAATTTGTTCCCTAGTGTGTGTAGTCGTGAAATTGGTGCATGTGTGTGGTAGTTGGTTACGGAATTATTGTTGCAGAATAATATGTTTTGCCTTGTTTCTCGAGTAGGTACTTTAAAATCAATTAGATGCAGGAGTTCGCAACAATCTAATACGGAGTGAATAATTTTAAACAAAAAAGTTAGATCGTTTATTTGTCTTCTGTTTTCTAGGAAATATAGGATAATATGTACACGTTCCACTCCGAAACCAAAATTATATAATATTCCCTCGATAGAAAAAAATCGCAAAGTATGCTCCAAAAATTATTATAAACACGTTTTTTCAATTATTTAACAAGTTACAGTTGTGAAAAAATTCACAATGTTTTTTTAAATGATACTTAAGGTACCTTCAACGAGATTTTTGCTCTATTTTAAACGAGTCGTGTTTTATTAAACATTTTCGCAATTTTCGCATCGATTTCATCACTTTTAATATTAGCGCGCTCCACTAACATTCGTAATTACATATCTCTCCACCTTCTTCTTTTTGAGCGCGGATGCGGCACCTTAAATTGTAGTGCCAATAATATTTTTTATATCTTTTTCGGATGTAGGTAAATGCTGTTAAAAGTAGATAGCTTAACCTGTGGGAACTAGGTACGCATTTCAATGATAAAATCAATACAGTACTGAGCTTTTTACTTCGTTACTCATAAAATTTTACTGATAATTTTAGTATGATGGTGATGTTTCTTCTTACGTTCCCATTTTTTTTAGTTTTGTGCTAAAATATTTATCACGATAAATTATGACGCCTTTATAATTTATACGTAGTAAAAATTCATTAGGCAATTTCTACAAAATTTAATACCAATCATAAAACACGTATATTGCATTCCCGTTTATCACAACATCCTTGACTACACTTTTACAAAGCCTTAGTCCGTAAAAGTAAGCGATATTATCTGATTCCATTTTACCGGTAATCATTAAATGTTTTAATCAATGTGGTATAACTTTTGGGTAAAGAATAATGAAAATAAAACGGCCACGAACGCATGAACGTAAGTGAGCGTTAAAGTATGCGTAGGCTCCTACAATATTTAAAATACCCACATGAGGTAAAAATTGCAAGGCGCAAATGACGCCGTTCTATTTATATAAAGAACATTAACTTTAAATTCAGCAAATTTAAATGATTCATCTCTTCAAGTTAGTCACCCCAAGGTTCGCTACGTTTGATGACTTATCATCAAACATAGCGAACCTTGAATGATATAAGAAGCTAGTAAATGAAAAAAAAAAATGAAATGCCCACCTTGAACTATTAATGCTCTTAAAATTTTATAATATTCTTCACTTGAAAAAGTTGGAACACGACAATTTATCAAACAAGTCTTGAAATAACTTTTCCATTTTTGATATTCTTTCCTGCACGTTTTACTAATTCGTACTGATTTATTTTTCATTATTATCGCGGTTTATGCCATTATTCATTATTTCAGTAAAATTACTGAGGAGCATTTCAAAAGAATTTATAAACAAATTAAACAATGTTACTTTGTTTGAACCACTTATATATTTGAGTAAAGCCGACCGGTTTCGGAACGACCGTTCCTTCTTCAGGGCAAACGTATACATTATAAACATTCAAAATATTATATTAATTATTATAATTACTTTACTCTGGCTCCATCAAAGCCAGAATAAAGTTAGCCTCCCAAAAACTGGGCGGATTGTATCTACAGGGCCCGCATAATAATAATAATATGAATTTAAATTTAAAAATGCAAAAATCAGTCATTTTAAATACATGTAGGATTACAAAAGATTTTTAAAATATTTATATTGAGGGATCAGTAGGATTTATAGGTCAAATTAAGAATTCCACAGAGCCGAACCCTCTGATATGAAAATATCTGGAGCCGGTGAATTATTTTCCCATTTGGTCTCTGGTAGGTTGACATGTTGTTATTGTATTGTTTTGTATTTATAATACTTATATAGTGCAATTGCATAGCGTGGATTGACTAGATGATCATTTGGGGAAGTGTGTGAAAGGGTTTAGTTTTTCCTGTGGGGAAAATTTAACCCGGACATTTAAATCTGGTGCGTAAAAAATATAAAAATAAAAAAATGTATATTATATATAAATTATATACAAATAAATCATAATAATAAAAAAACAATAACCCTTCAATTATCTCAACTAAATGTATGTTGTCAAACAGTATTGGAGAGTTGAGCGCAGAAATAGAAGAATTTATGCTTGCATTCAAGATAGAGTCATTAATAGGAAGCGTATAATCAAAGATATAAATCAAATTGATGATTTATGTAGAAAATGTTTGGCTTTTCCGGAAACTATAGAACATACTATTTCTGGATGTTCTGTATTAACGCCATCCGAGTATACATTTAGGCACAATCAGGTTTTAAAAATAATCCACCAAAGTTTGGTAATTAAACAAAACTTGATTGACTGCCGTAATATAGTACCATATCATGAATATGAACAAAATTTATTTTTAGAAAATGAATTTTCATAAAATATATGTATTATGATAAAACTATACTAACAGACAGAACAATTCGTCATAATAGACCTGATATCGTTTTACATGACAAAATTAAAAAAAACTTATATCATTGATGTAGTTATTCGAAATTCCTGTAATATTCAAAAAACTGTTTCCGAAAAAATGTGAAAATATACAGATTGGCATTCTCAGACTATAAAAATATTACCATTTGTTATTTCGGCTACTGGCATTATACCTAGGTCTCTCAATCAAATTGGCCATAAATGTTTAACTACCTGGCAAAAGAGTTTCTTCCGAAACCGGCGGACAGAACGTTATGCTATTTAAATATTGTGGTATAAAACAAGATGGGTGTTATTGAATCTTAATAAAAAAGCTAAAATGTAACTCAAATTGTTCATAGTAATTGCTGTTTTAGAAATTTTCGCCCACATTAAGTTAAAGCAATTAAAACAAGTTTCATATTATGAACCATCCCTTAGCCAGAGTACTGATGAAGAAACTTCTCCGTTTCGGGATGTATTCGCAAACCACGGCGGTTTTCCACTAATCTGATATATTATGTATTTAATTTACTATTTATTTCCTCTCATTCTATCTCTGTATATCTCACTATCGAACGTTAGCAACAAACGCAATATGCTCCATACTCTTCTCAATGAAAATGTTCCTGCCATGTCAACTTAGGAATGTGATATTGCGGAGAAATGATTGTGACAGACGACAATATATTATATAATACTTGTTCCAGGAGATGTATTGCCAATGCTTCATGGATATTCGTGCTCAAATTACAGATGAGGTCCTCGTTTCCTAAAGCTAGCCTTTGGCAAAGCAGTTTGAAGGGGGTAATCAATATTCAGAGTAGTGTTAATAATGGCAATCTGGTATACTATGGACGTATGGACATGGACAGGGTTAATATCATTATGTACGTAAGGTTTAATTATCATTTTAATTTTTTAACGTAAAAATAATATATTGGATCTAATACAATATTAGCAATGACTTCAGCTGTCGGTTTAGTATAATATATAATGTCTTAGGGCTTGAAATAAACTTACACATGATCTAATTTGGATAAAATATTATGATCAATTTCTTAATTTCAAAAAATTCGTCGATTCGACGAATGGTTAGGTTTATTAGGGTACACACGAACGTTAGGTGTCTAGGGTTAAATCTCGGTGTCGAACATGTTGAAAGATTTTTTTTACAAAACTAATTTGTATTGGAATTAAAATTTGTAGGAATAAAATTGGAAAAAAATGGAAAAGAAAACAAGCACACTCAAAACAAATAATATTTTTAAGGTAGACATCCGACTTCTGGTTGTAAGGAAACCATTTCACTAAAACACCAGTACGTCGACTTAAAATAGATATACCTACCTAATATCACAGCGAGAGTTCTTATTTGACGTTATCGTTCTTGTATCGTGAGTAAGATGCGTGAGAAGGAAGACGACAAACGTTGATGACACCCGTACGAACTCTTGCTGGGACTAGTTTACTGATTTGATCAACGCAATGGCGTTTTAGTACGTACCTATTTAGTAAATTGGTAACTTAAAAAAGCGTATAACTTTATTAATTAATGTAGTGTTTTCTCGTATGAAAAAATCAGTGAATATTTTGTACTTAAGTAATTTTACAACGTCAGTTGGGTAAGTTTTGAAAAGAAAAACTCCATATGACCCAAATATTGTACTCGTGTTTTAATCCAAACTTCCAATCGCCATTGTGAAAAATTCCGGTCATTTCTGTTATTGAAACCCTTTGCCAATAAAAATTGGCAGTCGTTCTGGAAATATGTAATAATCAACCAGCAAAACATGATTTATTCATAATATGTTCAATAGAATTTCAAAATAATCTGTATCATTAGGGATTTTTCCCAAACTTGCCATTTGCATAGTCGTTAATAACTGATAGTCAAAATTACAGCCAACCGAAACGGTTCTGAGAAGGACGGGTCGCGAACTAATAAAAATAATGATTGTCCCAAAGTTTATCCTCGTTTTTTATCTGAACTTAAGCAGTAAAATATAAGTTGCCTCCAGTCTGGGTTACATCTTTCATACTGGGAAGCATCGATTTAGGAACTCTAGATAAGCTTACTGTGATTCAATCAATTAAATTAAATGGGCTCACTGACTCTTAATAGAACAACAATTTTTCGCTTTTAACATCGATCTTTAATACCCAAATGAATACAATACAGCACGATATCTGCACGACGCAGGTCGCGCCAAGCTATGCAAGTGTCCACTATGGTATTGCATGTTTATTTAGAATACATATACTACAGGTATACGATAGCATCATAGAATAAAGAAGAACACAACAAATAACTTGTAGGTGTGTTTCGTGAACAAAAAGTCTGACCATTATTGCTTAAATTTCATATACAGAACTGTGTTTCACCATCATTATGAAATTCTAATGGAATGGTGATAAATTATGTCAGGCAAGGGTAAGAGAGACAGATCACGATCTAAATGGGCTAGAACCAAAAGTCAGTAGGTTAGTGGCGATCATTGGTTTTCATGCAAATCTATATCAACATTCTATGGATGGCCTTTTAAAATACGAATTCGTACCTAAATATATACATATTCCTACTGTCATAATCAAATTGTATTAGCTTCAATAAAAGTGAAGAACTCCCACAAGGGTTTTTTTGTTTTCTTACTTTACTGAGGTAAAAACTATACTTTTTTACAATGAAGTTCACAATCTTGTATAATACCTATTGCATATACCAAGGACAGTAACATTTCTTGGCAGCAGGTAAATAAATAAAAATCTAATAAAAACAAAGGAAAACGGATATAAAGAAACTTAAACTAAAAAAGATACGGGGATAATTTTGGACTTTTGACGAGGGTTGCTTTTCAGAAACAGCGACGCTGTTTTTTCTGGTTTTTAAGAAATTTTGGTTATTCAGTAAAAACATGACTAAGTTTAGAATGGTTTCTGCGATGAATAATCTTGTGCTAATGACCTTGTTATGAAGCCAAATCTCCGCTCTAAGGTAAATCGGAACTTCAGTTTTCATTTCATTTTTATCATCATGCCTTAAAATATCTGTCCCATTTGTCGTAAAACCTAGTTTCGTTTTACAACAAATTTGTCTTCTAACTTAACCAAAGTTTTGAAATTCATTCATACGAAACTGGGTTACATAAATATATTCCTGTCTCCTGTCTTCAACTTGGGGAAATTAGCACAAAAAACTTTAACCCTGTGAATACTTTTTATGGTGCATTTAAATTACACAAGTAATTTTTGTGTCATCTTAAGAAACACTAATGAAGTGATTCAATAATTGTGGACAAGTAAATAAGGCTCTTGATTAATAATTCGTTTCCACAGATCCAGAATGGTAGATACTTTCAATATCACTCTAGTGAAAAACCACTATTCAGATTCGAAACGTTGGAAGCAGTTGAGACTTGTGAAAATATATGTCACAATCCGATATTTATAACAGGCAATAAATTTAATCATTAAATAATAATTGACTGCCATCTCCCATCTTTAAGTGACATTTGTTTTATCGGCAAAAATGTGTAATACGTAGCCTTATTTTTTATTGCGATAAAGTTTTGTATAGTATCACACTTTATCACACCTTCCTTTCAGTAAATGAAGGTTCCGACAGGAGTTTGTCGGTTATTAAGCTCTTTGACTTCCCTCCAAACAAAGTTGGCTCAAATTTGTCCGCTAATATAATATAACCTTTTAGATTTTCAGTGTCACATTTCCAAAAGCTCTTAACGACACCCGCTAACGAGCGAAAATTGTCTATCTAAGTATTCGTGTTTTTCGTCATTTTATTTTTATGTCACTATTTTGATAAAATAAAAAGAAGACTGCATATTATTGTTTTCGATTTTTGAAGTGACTTCGTGCAGTAAGAGGATTTAAAAGAGCAAAAATAATAAATTCTGTGGAAACATCATTTTTATTTATATTATAGTATTCTTATGTTGACATATTAATAAAACACAGGAAAAATGAATATAAAAGATATTGAGAATAGTTTCTTAGTCCTCCTCAGTAGGAAATCCTGTGCTGAGGGGAACTAGCTTTTGGACAAATGACTTTTGCTACTTCCATAGTACAACTTAACTGAATGATGTAACTTCTATGACTACGTTTTTAAAATACTAGTCAGTTCTTTTTCCGATAATTACTTAAGCCAAATTTTGATGGACATAATGCAGGTATTTTGGTTTTAATTTATTTGATACCTACTGGGTGCGATAAAACTACCTACAGCTAAAAATTCAGAGCTTTTTTACTTGGACATAGCTTGTCTTTTTGTTTTGCTCTGGTCATGTGATTATGTGCGATGTTTGCCTCTAAGTCTTTTTTGAGATGATGAACCAGAATGTGTTAGCATAATCAATAAATGATTTTGTCTGAATCGAGTTAATAGAATATAAATTAAAATTTTGAATACAGCAGACAAAATAGATCCTTTTTCGTATGCACAAAAAGTCGGGAATGCCCCTGCAAGAAATGCTTCAATAAATAGAGTAAAATATTATGAGTCGGGACATGTCATGAAAGTTTGTGAATTCGAATGAGCTAAGAATGTTTGTATAGTCTGTAGACTATAGACCAATAATACGGTGGTCATCTCTGCCTACCTGTGTGGAGAATGGTATGATAGTTAATTTATTTGGTAGTAGAAAGAATACCACAGTTTTTTTTTTTATTAAAAGGCTCTATAGGACATATAATAAAGTAATTTTCAATAAATTATTTGCTATTCAAGGAAACTGCTCTATCTGATTTGATCAGTCAAGTTAATAAATATGTAATATCCACTAACTTAATTGACTACCCAAAGTGCTGAAGTGGTTGTGACATTTGACTTTGAGTCCGGTTTCATCTAATGTACGGGTATCATGTATATTCCGTCTCTAGTTCCTACATTGTTAAACATGATGGCATCTTGAAGTTGTGAGCTATCGGGATACGAGATACAGACGTTATCTAGTTCAGTAATACTTGACACTTGATTAACAATTACCACACATCAAAGTGTTTCTCATCTTACTCGATGGAATAATTGATTATTAATTATTATAATATATAAGACGTACGAAATAGATTATCGTTATGGGTATACGAGTAGTTTAAGCCGTGAGTTAACAGTGTTAAGCATCTACAAGGAAATTTGAGCCAATTTATTAATTTAAATCGATTTCAATTTACATTATTATAGTATGTATAATATTTATATTAAATGAAAACACATTACTTTGTAAAACACCAATGGTTTGAAAACCAATGGTTTCTTCTTCAAATAATAAATTAAATAATCAATTATACCATATATATGAGAAAGACTTCTAAAAATCATAATACTAGAGATAAGGAGCATCTAAGGTGTTTAATAATTTAAACAGCCAGCGGACGAAAATCCACATTTCGTCGAAAGTTGTTCTTCCGATCGTGCAGGGCGGTTACAATGAGAAAGATTGATTATTCTCCGTACCAGCTTTTTCAAATTATAACTCAATATCGAATGTATTTCAATCCAAATTAGCTTTAATTTATACCTTCATCCAAAAATGCTGAAAGGGGTGATGATAAAACTATTAAAATAGTGTACTTTTTGTAGTTATTTTTTGATTATAAGTATTTATCATTTTTCAATAATGTCTAAATTTAATAAGAATGTTAAAAAAATCTGAAATATATTAGTTTGTAAGTGCGCAAATAAATACACAAATGGACCAATTTTCGTCAAGAAACACATGTACGTACATATTTTTTAATGATTTTTCGGAAACTAAAATTAAAAATCTAATACATAGCTTTGCTAGATAATGTATTGATTTATTTTACTGCATGATTACATTATTTGAAATGGGTGTGGTATAATACAAAAACTTTTTTGAAAATTTAACAAATCTACCAATGACCTATGGAATAACCTTATTATACTAAAAATTTTAAAAAAATCTAAAAATTTATTACATAACTATGCTAGATAAAAGAACAATCTTTCGAAATCCATTTATAATTTTTTGTGGAAAAGAGTCAATACGTCTAAAAACTTTTTTGAAAATGACGTATTTCCGGCTTTCTCTGGTAATGCCCTCTTAATATTATTATGAATTTGCCAACCACATTTTAGAAACAATTTTTTTTTCGTAGATATAAATTAATAAAAGGTTAAAAATTTGACGCACAAATTCCACGGATTTACAATTAATTAGAAAACTTTGAAATTAGAAAATTGTATTAGCCGATTAAATATTAGATATGAATGAACAAGTAATTTTTTTTAAATGCCAATCTCATAAATTTATTTTCATGTTGTTACTTATATTTACATTAATTTATTTTTATTATTTAGACAACTTGCTTATTTTTTTCGTAATTTTATAAAAGTTTTTAATATATAAATGCAATTATTACATACTATCTGGTTCGCGGCATGCGTTGAATGCCATATTCAAATAAATACATTGTTTCTCCCTAAATCACCTTTCCCGTGTGTCCCCGTTCCCCTGCCGCGTTACCTTCCTAGCGAGCTTTATAAATTATTGCACATGTTATTCTTATGTATGAACTATATTATTGTAAAGTTTCATTCAAATCCATTCAGTAGTTTTTGCGTGAAAGAGTAACAAACACACATACATCTATACAAACTTTTGCGTTCATAATATTAGTAAGATTCTAAAATAATTTTTATATTTCATTTCATGTAATTGTTTTTATGATACCTTTAAGTAATTAATCATAACTCTTTATAATGTTGTTTGCCTAAAGTTCTTGACACGTTGGGCGCCAAAAATGACACGTTGGGCGCCAAAAATGACACGTACCTTTCTCAGTTAGCAGAGAAATTCCGTGTACATGAGCTCTCATCATCATCTCAGGGTCCTGCGTGGGATAAAAGAAAGCTACTATCTGATGTAAATAAAAGAACTCACATAAAACAAAATGAACTTGTTATTATTGACAAGCAAAAAAAAAACATAATCTACTATAACATAATCTACATAAATACCTTTGTAAACTCATAAAGAAAGGTGTAAAGAGAGAGAGATAATTCAGTTATTTTAGTAGAATCCACTCCAAATGATCATTCGTAGCTTGCGATAGTTAATATGGCGCACCTCTTCTAACCTCAGCGACAAGGGCTCCAGATAGCTGGAGAAGAGCCCCAGAGCTGCCGCTTCGCACACCCATGACTCCGTGAAGCAGTCCACCCACAGATTCCAGATCCATTCACAAAGGCGTCACAATGCGTCCGATGGCCATCTCTGAGCATTGAAAGGATATAAACCGCAGTTCTAGACTGTAAATGTGATTTAAGAAGTGCCTGCAGTCTTCACCAAAGTTGTCCTCGGTGATATTGGATTGTACGTGGCACAAGAATCTCAGTTCTAAGCATAAGAACACCAACCTTAGGTACCAGGCACACAGACATCATAAACACTTCCATTAGACTGTAATATTACATAGGTAACTCGATATCTCGTGATCATCACAATAAAAGTTTTCCTCGCCTCGAAAAAACAATCAACATCCTGCGTGTACCGTGACCCGGTACTATTTAACAGTCTCGTAAAGGCATCACGTCTGTTACACGCATAATATTGCAAATTTACACAATCATTTAGGAGTATCAAAACTCCTTACAAAATAAAACTTCCGACCAATGTCATGACGTCGCCCTTCTAATCGTTTTTTTTTCAAACAAAAAAACAAACGAACAACGTTCCGGCAATTTGAATTTGTTATCAATCGTTTCAACGGCACCCGAAATTAATAATACTCCTTCCGAGCAAGTAGGTACCTACTGAATAACTACCAAGAAAATAATTACGTTACATTCTTTTTAGATTGTTCTTCCCAACGAAATTGAAACACATTGAAACATAAGGAATAAAGAACAATGCGAGGTATGTTCTCTAAAAGCCTTTAAAAATAATTACAATATAGAGACTAAACGAGGGGTTAAAAATTTAACAGAAAATCATAGATATATTTCTTCCAACATAAAATTATATTTTTTTTTCAAAAGAGGCAAACACATTGTGACTTGACATTTTAAATAAATAAAAAGAAAACACTTTGTTTTACGTCACTTTATTGGTATTTCTTCCGTCTACCGGTTTCGGTACCTCCGTACCATCATCAGGACTGAATATAAAATACTGATAAATACAGGGAAATATACATATATATATACAAATTGTAAAAGAGACAGTAAATTAGAGCGGGACAGTGCGTCAGTTGTGGGAGGGAAGTGGGGGAGGAGCGAGTGGGTTAACGGGAAACATACTTATAATAGGGCTGAATGTTAAATTAAGTTGATTATTAATGATTTCAGCCTTTGCATTAACTGATTTTTTTTATTTCTAAAGCCTCTAAGTTATTTAATCTTAAGCCTATCCCATTTTTGTGTAGGACTTTAATACCTGTATCCCGGTTAAAAGTATGATCTTTATTAATTAGATGCTCTGCGAATTCTGAAAACCCTGAACTGGTCTAATTTACTGTCTCTTTCTTTTACAATTTGTATATATATATATATGTATATTTCCCTGTATTTGTCAGTATTTTATATTCAGTCCTGATGATGGTACGGAGGTACCGAAACCGGTAGACGGAAGAAATATCAATAAAGTGACGTAAAACAGAGTGTTTTCTTTTTATTTATTTATATAAAATTATATTTTTTTAGGAAACATATCTCAAGGCAGAGAACTTTTAAATAATAAATTTGCAAGACAGTTAAACATAATATTATACTATGTATGTGTGTAGCTACTTTGAAGGATGTCAAATTTAATATGCGCTGTGACTGAATTCGTGAAGAGACAGCAAAGAGGCAACTCATTACATAATTTCAAATATGAACAATTCCCTGCACATTTTTCCAAAGGTATCTTATAATATCTTGCGTAAAGTTTTCCAGGTAACCGTTCTTGGGAACTTGCCGGTACGACAATGCCTGTATCTCGCTGGATACATTTTGACTTTTTAATATGGAAATATTTTCAATATCACTTCAAAACTTGTTCTCCCATATTCCGTGAAATTAGTTTCAAGAATGCGAAACGCTTTTATGAATTTGCTTCAAAAGTAGGAAGGAAAATCAATTTGGAATTCTATATCTTGAACACGGAGAAACTTTCGTTAAGTAGGCACCTACCTACATATAATTTAAATGTATAGTCATACTTGTAAACTCCATCCTTTGTATTTTTTGAAGATATTTTTTTACTTTTATAAAATACGGTTGCAAGGCGTAATATTGGTTGGCACCTTCAATTCTCCAGAAGAAAGGATAAACTTTATAGTACTGCAACTTTCGTGACGCGCCCAAAGCTTTTAGAATAAATAAATATACGCGTTTGTTTTGTTTTTTTTTTTCTTTTGGTTAATTATTTTCACCATTTTATGTTCCACCAAAATAATAATTATGACATTTGGCTCAACTGATAAAAATTTTGGTATTATTCTAACATGCGTTTTTAATGCGTTCATCAGGTTCACAAAGAGAAATGATATCTTTTGACTTAGGTACTTATAATATGAAAAGAAACTTGAAGAATAATTTTTTATTGTCGTTGAAGTTCATGTTTAGTTCAGTTCCTACTATGGGAGGCGATGAGTTGTTTATTTTTTGTTGATCAGGTTTTCTCAATGTTTCAGGCTTTAAATTTGCAAGGGCGGTCCTGAGAATAGCATTTAATTAATAATAA
This sequence comes from Limnephilus marmoratus, assembly GCA_917880885.1. Lineage (NCBI taxonomy): Eukaryota > Metazoa > Arthropoda > Insecta > Trichoptera > Limnephilidae > Limnephilus > Limnephilus marmoratus. The sequence continues at coordinate 16,974,853 of OU862933.1, forward strand.
AATAAATCTTTAACAACCTCTTTTAGATGATTGAAAACAAATTGAAACATATGGTCAATCTACACTGTATAACTCTACAAGTCAACACAGAATAAAGATAACCGCAATAAATACGACGAGGGCATGTCTCCTGATCCAAAAGTCTTACCATAATTTGCTTAAATTTCAAATAATGCAAGAACTGTGTTTCAAAATTGTGGTGTACTGTTGTTTCCTCAGGTAAGCAATGCAACTCTGATGATTGTACGTTTCTAAGATACTTCGATTTTTCAGGTTACGAGTCGTGTTTATTGTCGTCTTATTTATAATGAATGTTTACCTCGACTTAACGTCCATTTTAATGGATACTCTGTGTTGATCTGCGACAGGGAACGTGGTCACTGTAGATGCCTACCTGTCCATCGGATATCTCCGTAACCAATATCAGTTGACTCACTTGAGACGCATCAAATCTGCATACAACTATCTCTGTTGAAAAACATTGAAACTATATACGTATTCATGTACACTACAAATGTCATTATGACATTTAAATGGGTTAGCGATATACCTACGATGTCAGCAAAGTATAAGTGCGCAGAGCGCGTGCTAAATGGGCTAGGTACACTTAGGGCTGGTTTTATAACCATTCGTTCGTCACGCTTGATACCATTTTTAACTAATATTTGGTCTACCGCTTGATTTTGACGTTTTATAAACATTTGCAAGGCTACCGTTCGGTTATGTAGCGGATAATGCTGTACGAACCGATTTTGGTCAGTTAAATGGATAACGATCCGTTTACTGACGTTATTTGACAGTTGTAAGTAGGAAGTTTTTTTGGAATATTTATGGAAGTTGTTCTCGGCGCTCGGTTATTTATTTATTATCGAAAACAGTCAGTAACGCCAGCCCAGTCTTATTTATTTTATATATTTAATAATATTATTATTCAATTTATAAAAATAGTTTATTAATAAACAAGTAATGCCATGTCAAAATATTATGAAGGATTACAAAAGATTTTTAAAATATTTATATTGAGGGATCAGTAGGATTTATAGGTCCAATTAGGAGTTCCACCGAGCCGAACCCTCTGATATTAAAATATCTGGAGTCGATGAATTATTTTCCCATTTGGTGTCTTTGACATGTTGTTCTTGTATTATTTTGTATTTATTATACTTACGACGCGAATGTGAATGGTAGAAGTCGGGGACGCCCGAGAAAGAGATGGCACGATCAAGTGAATCATATACTTGATACTGGGCCATGTCAAAAGTCAGAATAATGGAAGAGAATGTATGAGACGATGTATGAATGTGAGTGAGGCAAAGAGTGTGTGCCAAGACCGAGTTATTTGGCGGTCTCTACCTACCCCTGCGGGGAAACGGCGTGATGGTTAGTTAGTTATACTTATATAGTACAAGTGCATAACGTGGATTGACTAGGAGATCATTTATCCGTGAAAGGGTTAAGTTTTTCCTGCGGGAACGTTTCAACCCGGAGATAAAATCTGAAGCCTTTAAAAATAAAAGAAATAAAAATTAAAATGGGGGTTCTACAAATTCAATTTAATAACAATAAATAAGTTATTATTAACACTATGTTTCTAAGCTCTGGTACCAATGCTGCAAGCAGCTGGCAATTTTACAGGAATCTCCAAGTCGACGCATCCGTATGACAATGTAGAAGTAGTGCGTTGTTAAACGGAGAGTGACCCAAGTAATAAAACTTTCGAAATAAATATAACCGATGACCGCTAGTAATTCACATTTGTTTATAATACGTAAAATAAGAAAACGAACGGATAACGGTCCGTTAACGAAAGACGGTTCGTTACGTAACTGAAATTTGGTATGTCGTTTATAAAACCGGCCCTAAGTAAGTTACGACATCGGTTTCCATTCAAATTTATATAGAAGGCATTTCTAGGAAGACATGCACGTGTACGATTTCCAAATTTGTTGCGTCACACAAAAATTTTTTTCGCATCCTCCCTGAAAATATGTTTGGGTAAATTTATTTCATGTAACATTATTAATATGCGAGATACATTAATTCCGACACCTGAGACTATTTGATGCAAACATTGGTGGAATTAATGGAAGGTTATTGATTTATTAAAATTGCCTGTAGCACTTAGCGTTATGAAAGGAATTACTCATGAATAATAATTCATACTTCATATCGCGGTAAATACTAAAAGGGAAAATTCGGATAATTAATTCGTATTTGTGACAGTTCCGTTAATAATACTCAGTTAATATTTATTTTATAGATTCCGATACAAAATTAACTTGTGGGTGGCTTGTTGTAGGTTGTTTATTATTTATTGAATTAAGTTGAAATTTTGAAAAGGTTTTCCTCTTTGTAATTAAATACGATTCTGTTATTTAGAGTGAAATATGCTTTTAGAAATAATGCTGTCACGAAGTAGGTGGGCAAACGCATTCGCCGCCAAGACCTAAACAATCCTCACCCCATGATCTATAGCACCCCTGGTAAGTAACCAAACGTAGCGAACCACTTGGCGTAACTATGACAGGGGTGTTGGTTATTCAATAAATGGTTCCCGGGCGGCGGTACCCATATTCGCCTTCCAAATTGAAAAATTGTCACAATATATTAATAAATTTATATATTATAAATTCAAGCACCATAGTTAATTTATATTTTCCCGAATGAGCTTTGACTGAAATTTCATAAAATACTATATATTTAATGAAATTGCCCATTTGTTTTAGCAGAATGATTACGCACAATTACGAAATGCGATCCCCGAGGCGTATGTGTGGTATGATCGTGTGAGAAATGTGGAGATCCGCAAAGAATGCAAGCAAGGCTAATGTAAGCGTAATGTAATGAGTAAGATCAAGAAAATAACGCTCCGATGGTTTGGGTATGTAGAGCGTATGATCGAAGAAAGTAGTGTAAAAGAATATAATATGACGGAAATGAGAATGATAGAAGAAGTCGGGGACTCCCGAGGAAGACATGGCACGATCAAGTGAATCAGATACTTGAGGCGGGCCATGTCAAAGGCAGTAATAATAGAAGAGTATGAATGTGAGTGAGGCAAAGAGTATGTGCCAAGACCGAGTTGTTTGGCGGTCCGTCCTCTCTGCCTACCCCTGAGCTAGAATAATTACTATTCTGCTAAAACAAATGTAAAAAAACATATCTGTAAACCTTCGTTTCCTAAAATTAAGATCGAGAGTCGGATACTCGACAAATTAGAGTTCGTACAAACTTTCAGTTGGCAGATCACCATTTCGACACCAGAAACGTTGCTCGAAATGATTAACTGTCACTAAATAATGACCAGACCTGATAACGTACTTCCCAAACTTCATATTTCGTACATCTTTCCCCTTCCAACTCCATTCAGCCTGAAAACATTCGTAGAAATCCAAAATGGAAATGCCACTCTTGTGCAATACCCATCTACAAATTGAACTGTAAATTTAATGAAAGCCTAATTTGAACGATAATTATAATGTTGGTATAATTTCTTACTCCTCAAATTGGTTCAAACCTAAAGGCTAGGTCGCACAGAGCGATTATGATATGATACTGATACTTTGATACCTTGACGAGTAATCACCATTTGCAGCCGCTAGGAGACAGTCACGTGGAGCTATTGAATCTGTGAAAACGACTACCGATTTGAAATGTCATAATGATGCAACGTAGTAACACGACGCGACGCACTATGGGGTGGCGTAATGTATCGCGTTGGCAGAAATCCCAAAAGTCAAGTGTTCTTTACAATAAAACAAGTATGCTAGTTTTGAAGTTCATTAAATGCTTCATAATTCCCCCGAAGCACGTCGTCCTTGTCGCGATACCGACGGAAAGGGATCAGTTTGAACTTGACCTTTGTGCGGGTGACTGTGTCAGTTTTTGCAGTCGCGTAAATTTCAATACTTTTTAAGTGTAAAAAAAGCAAAATCCATCGAATGTCCAGATCCAATTCAACATGGATATGTCTGGTGGTATGTACTTCTATTATATTATAGTGGTTTTTAAAAACTTCATAGGATTTATCAAACAAATTAAAAAACAAACACCTATTAGAATGAAATTTTTTTTTAAAATTTTTTAATATTGAGGCATTTAGTTAAAAGTTCCACGAGATTCCACCGTATTTTCATTTGTTTTGTATACTTTATTATCTTAGCTACTAGATTAAATTATAAAACGTTGCTTTGGTGTACAACTTTTTAAATAATAGTACCTTAAAGTGAGTACTATCAGTATTCATAAAAAAACGGTTCTAGTCTTATAATCAGTGTGTTATGTTATAGATACAATTTCTGCAGTTATTCACACGAGGTTACGTGATTATGAAGACATATGAAGAACTGAGGTGTGTAGATGCAAAGGCAGCAATCTCCAAAATATCGAAAAAAAAGTTATGAATGCAGTTCCATAGAGATTCAAATTGTGCACCTAATAAATGCATTGGTTATTTACAAACTCAACTTATTCCCATCAAAATCCGAATTTGAAAATACGTATTAAAAGCAAAGGCAGCAATCTCCATGTTCTTTTCAAAGCAAACGTAGCATTCTCCATTTCGGCCAATCAAATTCATAGGAAGTGTCACGTGACAAGATGACCGCTCCATACTAAAGTAGCATTTGGTGCTGATTTTTCTATGTGAGTTTTTGATGTTTTGAAGTATGTAAAAGTGTGTTTGGAATAAATATTTTCGATAATTATTGAAGATGGATTGTCACCCGACCCCAACATTATCAAAAGACGCCCGCAAACCTATTATTAAGTCATAAAAATTAGAAACGAAATGTTACAAAAATATCATGGAATGTAGCTGTCAGATTTTATTTTGGCTTGGAGGAAAGCATTATAACTCTCAAAAAATTATCTATTAATGATAATCTATTTATTTTTCACTTTTGCACTTTTTATTTAAAAAATACCTAGTATCAGTTAGATAATAATGAGAAATAAGTATTTCCGTTTCCGAAAATGGAAAATAATATATTTTAGTAACCATTACATTAAAAATCAGACCATTTGACACCTTTTCTTCACGCCATGTTTGATTTTTTGACAGCCTCCGTGGTCCCGAGGTAACACTCACAATCCGAAGGTCGCGGGTTCGAACCCGGCGTGCACAAATAAATTTTATTTGATTAATTTGTGGTATTTCACAATTAATTCACTTTTTAATAATATCTTATATACATATAAAAATCTCGTGTCACGGTGTTTGAGGTCGCGCACTCCTCCGAAACGTCTTTACCGATTTTTATAATTTTTTTAATGTATGTTTGTTAGATATGAGAATAGGTTTTAAAGTATATTTCAGACCGCTAGGTGATTAGGGTGTCCCTATCCAGAATTTTTTTTTTAATGTTTTTTTATTTTATTTGGCATCAACAAATACCTATAACCCCAAATTTTAACCCTCCTACCCCCACCCTCCTATTTTTCAAAAGCGATTTTAATATTTTTGTATGAACAAATTTAATCGTCTTTCATATTTCAAACAGAACGAAATTATTTACATTGTTGAATGAAAGATGGCGCTACGTCCGCCTCATCGAACTTACATCCACACATGCGCAAGACATTCATGAGAAGCGTCGCGTCATTTTGATATTTCATTCGGCATCATGTTCTCGCGTGGGCAAACCATCGAGCTTATTTGTGATGGCTAAAGACGGACTGACAAAAAAATTGTATACTCAATTGCTCTTCAAAAGTCATATTGTTTTTCTTTATTTTATTTGCCTACTTTAGTGGTATTTTTAATTGTGTTTATCGGCGGTCATCAGCTACAGCGTTCCATTCCTCCTTCTGTCATAGATCCCATCCCCACACACTTACAATACATTCGTTATTTTTCGTTTAACAACCAAAATATTCATTAGAAATAATTTATATGGCAGAACAGTGTTTGTCGGGTCAGCTAGTGTAGTATATATTTTTTTAACATTTTTTTCGGCCTATGTCATCTTTGGAGATGCTATGTGAAGGGTTTTTTTTAAGGAAAGGAAGGAAAGTACTTTCAGCCTCACAACATACCCCAATGATTGGGGTTGCCATAGTCTCGCTGGCTCCAGACGGGAGCAGTTGGTGACTCTTGTGCGGTATTCATATAAAAAAATAAATGTTTTGACATAATAATATTAAACAATTTATCAGGCTTCTTTTTTTTCTTCCTCATATTACACTCTTTTCTTTCTCAAATTTTTGGTTCACTGTCTGAATTATTAATTATTCAGAATATTACGTATCATCTTTTCTCATATTTTTTGCTCCATGCATAATAACACCTGTTTTCTGGAAAAAATGTTCAATAATATCTTCAAAAGTTTATTTTTTGCAATTACCCCTTATTGAGTTATAAAGTATTCCTTGAAGCCAATCAACACAAAACAAAGATGGCGGTTTTTTGGGAAGGTTTGCAGCAAACACAGCAATCTCCAATGTTGTATGTAGCAAAAGCAGCAATCTCCGGATTAAAAAGTTAATTATCTTTTTATAGGCTTGCATTAAAAAAAATCTGATGATGCAAATAATCCATGATATCAAACAGCTATTTAATGTAATTTTTTCAATGTTCTGTGAAATCCCATTTAATGTCTACAAGTTTTTTGCCTTTTTCTCAAAAACACATAAGTGGGAGATTGCTGCCTTTGCTTCTACACACCTCAACTCTAGTGTTAAGAAATTTGATGAAAAAGTAAAATTCCTGAAAAAACATCTCGTAGATAGACATCTCACCTTCTGACCTTCTGAATCATTTTTTTTTTAAATAAAATATCTGTACTTTGTTGTAAATTGAAAACCAGATGGTTGGAGTATCGCAAAAACTATGACACCTTAATTTTAAACAATTCAGAATGGCTTGAAAGGCCTTACAAGGAAAGAATTACAAATCTCTACCAGAAATAATAAAAACAAAAAACCTGTGATCATACGAAACACCAAAAACTATGATATTGCGATCTTAAACATCTAGTACTGAGTTAACCTCTGCTACCCACATGAGTTTTCGGTAGGCAGGTAAAGCAACAACATTGACTGTAATCAAAGAAATCACGTTTAAGTACGCCGACCAGAGCAAAGAAGTATAGAAAAACTTTTACCGATAAAACCGAAAACAAAAAGGTATTGATTGATGATGAAGCACTTCCTTCGATTGTAGATGCCAATCTTAGACGTTACCAATATAGTTTAGTAAGGGAAAAGAATAAAGAGGTGTTTCCTTCTTATACAATTGTACAAGGAGCTAAGAAAAAATGTTGCCCTTTAAGCGAATGCATAACGGTCACGGAATCTTCAGTGAAGAAGTGAAATTACAACAATAAATTGCTAGATCATATTGCTGAACGCTTAATACACGTTAACAGCCTCTCATCGATTCTCTGAGTGAGATTTCGTCAGGTTCAGTTATCTCCAGCTTGGGAAAAATGAACGAAAGGACAGTTAAAACAATTCCAAAAGCAGTACTACAAATGCTAAAGTTACCAGACCCTAATCCGACTACCGGGAATGATTTGGTAGTTGAACCAAGTAGTGACGATGATAGTATATTAACACAAGATGACGAAGACGATCTATTCTGTGTATAACTGTAAATAAATAGCTTGTGAAATGAAGTGAGCTTTATTACTGATTTAATTTATCTTATATTTTTCAATTTAATATTTTTGTACTAAATATGGGTGACTTTTCCAAAAAAATTTTTCACTTATTTTTATTAATATGTCTATACGGAAATAAAAATCGTAAAAGGTGTGATGTAATTACAACCCCTGATTTGATGCCAACTTTCGGGGTCATCCACCCCATTGTGCGACGGCAGCAACTCGGCCACGTGACAGTTAAAGGTATAACTTTACAAAAACTTCCGACGATTTAGCACTGTTTCACTGTTTACTGAGAAATTGACAGGCAACACTGGCGGATTCCCATACCGAAACGTTTACGGTTAATAAATTGGCAATGTTGATTTGAAATACTAACCTAAATATGCTTTGGCCGTCTGCTTTTACTTTTTGACACTAAACAATATTAGTAAATGAGGTCTTTATTCATATTTCAACCATTTTCGTTCCTCAAAGATCGAATGGAATAAATTAAATGCGTCTTAGATGCATAATTTAAGTCTTTCTATCGTATACGACTTATTTCAGTTCTAAAAGCTTCCTTAGTTCAATCCGTTCATTAAATAATAGTTCAGTAGTTTTGCACAACTAACAACACAATTAAAAAAAAAATGTGTACGTTGAGAGTTAAACGAAACTTATCTGATACTATAGAGGCCTTGTTAAAATTTATCATTCCTCGGTCGGAATATCTATTAACAATCTGAGACCGTGCTCGCAAATATAGATAACTGACGATAATTGACGGATTTGGTCAATATCTTCGTATCAATACAGGGTTTCATCGATTGTCCGTGCTATACCTCGTGAAATAAATATGTTGTGATCGAATCGCGTGAATTTTTAAAATCTTCTAATTGAGTTATTCACAGGGAAAATCTTGTCAAACCAAACTTCGATGCTACTGTTTGAACAGCAGCATTGTAATTGGTCTGTTTACAAGGCTTTAACCTCATTAGCTTTTGATTGTACTCAACGTAATATTAGGACCTTATACAATGTGGTACATTTTTACCACCCCATCCAAAAATACTCCTGCCCAGGCTTGAAGATCGGGGGCTGCATTCTTAGAACTATGTGCACACATTAGGACAAGGGCGGATCCAGGATTTTTTTCTGGGGGGGGCACAAGGGGCGGACGGGCAAAAAAATGTTTGATAGAGACAGTTTTCTGTACTGTGATGGAATCTCCACAGTACAAAAAAATACTTTCTGGGGGGGCACGGGGGGGGGGGCACGGGGCACGTGCCCCCCCCCCCCCGTGCCCCCCTCCCCCCCTAAATTCGCCCTTGCATTAGGAGGATGAGGAGAGGAGGAGGGATTTAATCAGTCTGTAATTACCACACATCAGTTCTATAAAAATGGTGAAAAAAATAATGTTCAAAACTATCGGCCGATTTCAAAACTAACAATATTCAGTAAGTTAATGGAAAAAATTGTTTACAAATATATAAGTCCACAACTGAATCACATCATTACAACAAAGCAACATGGTTTTACAAAAGGCAGAAATGTGGAAAGTAACCTCGTTCTTCTTACTGAATTCATTGTCGATCACATGGACAACCGCACTCAAGTAGATATCATATATACAGACTTTGCCAAAGCATTTGATAAAATTAATCAAAAACTATTACTCAGAAAACTTTGGTCATTAGGTATACGTGGTAATTTATTTCGTTGGGTTACATCTTATATACTTAAGAGATCACAGGCAGTAGCAATAAAGGGTTTCGAATCAGATTTCAGTGAAATTTCCTCTGGGATCCAACAGGGTTCTCATCTCGGACCATTGTTTTTCATTTTATATATCAATGATTTGGTCAATGTTGTTAAATACTCTGAAATAGAATTATTTGTTGATGATGCCAAGCTATACAAACCAATAAAAAGTCTAAACGATTGTGTCAATTTACAACATGATTTAAACAATATATTTACCTATTGCCAACATAATCAACTATTTCTAAATGTCTCAAAATGTCATCATATTACCTTTTCAAGAAATAAAAATAAAACATTATTTAATTATTCTATAAATAACAACAAAATTGCAACAGTCTCAGATATTCGTGATCTTGGAATAACCCTTGATAGTAAACTACAATATAACCTTCATATACAACAAATCATAAATAAAGCTTCTAAAATGTTAGGTTTCATCATAAGAAACACAAAACTTTTTAATAGCATCAATATCATTAAGCAACTCTACTTTGCCTATGTACGGAGTCATTTGGAGTTTGCATCAGTTGTTTGGTCTCCATTTTACAAAATCCACATAAACAAAATCGAGGCTATTCAAAACAAATTCCTAAAATATCTTTGTTACAAGTCGTTTGTAAGATTTAATAATTATGTAGAGGCAGCTTCACACTTTAAAATTGATTCATTGAGTGTACGAAGGCATCATATGGATGCACTATTCCTGTATAAAGTAGTCAACAATAATATTCAATGCCCAGAGTTGCTAAATAAAATTCAATTCAATGTACCTGCACGTTCAACACGCTCTTCTGTCCTGTTCAGGGTGGATCAATGCAAGACAAACTGTAAGCAGAATTCTTGCCTGAACCGACTATGCAGTAGTTATAATAGCGTATTTTCCAATGTGAACATTTTCAATTGCAAACTTACTGAATATAAAAGGTCCATAAAAGAGTGTTTCTCTAATGGTTCTTGAATAATGTTATGTTTTTATTGTTTGTATTTCTGTTATGATTTGATTTATATGTACAACCTCTCTCCACGGCTACCAATGTTTTGATAGTTTTTTTTTTGTTTTGTAATTTTTCATTTTATATAAAAAAAAAATGTTTTGAGTATACATATATATATTTTTTGTTTTATATAATTTTAGATTCATATTCCTTTTTATAAAACTAATTTACTTATTCTTATTATGCTGTCTCAGTAGAAGTAAAGTCACAAGGAGGAAATCCGTAATTGGTTTTATTTTGGCTATTTAATACTATGTACAAACTGAAATAAATATAAACTGTCGATTTCCCGAAAATTAATAAATAAATAAATAAATGTCGATATATGTACATATAAATATATAATCTATTGGTTTGAGGGAATTATAAGTTCAATGAACGCAGTGGTAATGGGGCGAACATTCTTGTTGATAAGGCGAACTTAATGCTTACAATAGAATCGGTTTATCTGTAATCTATTGTCATATATACACACTATATTTTCATACATTTCACATTGTGATGAATACCTATTCTATACCTCTGAAATGTAATTGTTTGACATTCCATGGTTTGACTGACTTAATACCGATAACAAGGCCTTTATAATGTTAACAAAATAAGGAGTAGGAAACCGTATCAAGAAAATAAGCCATGCAAGATTATATTCAAAGGTAACCTTACATCGTTTACCTCCAGCGGTATGATCACAAAGTCAGGTCAAATGTGTGTAAGGATAAATCCCTGCTAATCGTTAAGGCCCGGTAGTAAGCGATCAAAAACAAGAATGTGAATTGGTGAATCTAAGTACTGTCATATAACCCCGCTTCTAAGGGATCGTCTTCATTGGCTTCGATGTCCTGAAAGAATAGAGTTCAAGATCTGCTTAATGACCTTCAAAGCATTGCAAGGAATGGCGCCAGCCTATATATCGGAACTATGTGTCCGACAAAACTTAAGCGAGAGACAGCTTACTCTAAGGTCAGCAGATCTGGATGTTACTAATCGTCTAATAGAACTTTCTAGGTCAAATCGAGCTGTTTACTACGATCGCTCTTTTCATGTAACGGGCCCTCTCATTTGGAATAAACTTCCCTCAACTCTTACTAATATCCAGAATTTGGCTGAATTTAAACGGGCTTTAAAAACAAAATTATTTAAAAAAACATACCATTCATGAATCCTAACATCTTTTCAATATACGTAATTATAATAAGCAATGTTCTCAAGCTTCCCGTAATTGTTTGGTTTCGGTTTCCTCATAATTGTATTTTTATTTTATGTTTCGTATCCGAATTTATGGTAGAATATCTCTTATTTGTAAACGCAAACTGCCTTTCTGTTAGTAAGTTATATTTTAGTTTTAAAGTTCTTGTTTTGTCCTATTATTATTATTATTGTCCTGTGTGTGCTATAACAGCACTATCTTTGTTAATTTTGTTCTTCTGTCATTGTTTTGTAAATACTATATAATATTCTTTAGTTAATTTTGTTCTTCTGTCATTATTTTGTAAATACTGTATATTCTTTTATTATTTTCTCAATATTATAAGGAGCACTGTAGGATTATTTTTAAATGTATTATAGTTAAGCGCACTTGAAGTGAAATGTCACAAAACTGCGCTATATAAATATAATGTTATTATTATTATTATTAAGAAGAAGGGGATATTTGTAAATAAAAATGTTAAAAGGAAGCGTGCTAATATTAAAAAAAACGATAATATTTAAGCGAAAATTGTGAAAATGTTTAATAAAACATGACTCGTTTAAAATAGAGCAAAAATTTCGTAAGAAATATTTTAAATAGCATTTAAAGAAACAATGTGAATTTTTTCATAAATATAACTTGTAAAATAACAGGAAAAATGTGGTTAAAATAATTTTCGGAGCAAACTTTGCTATTTTTTTCTATTGAAAGATTGTCATATTACTTACATAATTAGCGTTTCGGCATGACAAATGTATAGATAGTATCTTAAAAATAACATATATATATTTTAAACTTTAAAAAAATGTGTTATAAAACGGCAGAAATTTGAATGGCTGCGGCAGGCGGTTCTTGCGGGTAAAATCACAATTTCGCCTATGTGATTTTGTGGTTTAAAAAACTATTAATAAATTACTTTTTTTAAAAGGTTTTTTTTTTAAATAATAATTCATAATTAAAGGGACTCTTACGGAAATTTTTACCCAGCAGGTTGTAGCTCAGGACGACTACATATAATACGACTACATATATTTTTAAAGAAAGACAAGCATTCCCGAATTACGAATAACCTGACAATGTTTGACCATTTCCTACTACAACCACAGTAAGTAAATGTTGCTTATGTCGTGATGGAGGACTTAGCCAGCCGATGAATCGAACACGCGACGCCCGGGTGGGACCCAACCGCAACGTGATCACAAAAATTCACATCGGATACTCGTCTGCCCTGATGATGGACACTGTAATGCTGTTAGAAATGTTGGCTAAAGGAGGTAGCGCAAGACGGCATAATTACCCAAAACTTTATGATACTTTTGGCCGTGAAAATCTCAAATCATATCTAGTATTGTTTTTTCGATATGTATGGGTAAAAGCTTTCTCAATGTAACGAAAGTAGCTTTCTTAAGAGGGCATTACCAGAGAAAACCGGAAATACGTAATTTTCAAAAAAGATTTTAGACGTATTGACTCTTTTCCACAAAAAATTATAAATGGATTTCGAAAGATTGTTCTTTTATCTAGCATTCGTATGTAATAAATTTTGAGAATTTTTTTTAATTTTTAGTATAATCAGGTTATTCCATAGGTCGTTGGCAGATTTGTTCAATTTTCAAAAAAGTTTTTGTATTATACCACACCAATTTCAAATAATAAAATCATCCAGTAAAATAAATCAATACATTATCTAGCAAACGTATGTTTTAGAATTTTAATTTTAGTTTCAATAAAATCATTAAAAAATATGTACGTACATGTGTTTCTTGACGAAAATTGGTCCATTTGTGTATTTATTTGCGCACTTACAAACTAATATATTTCAGATTTTTTTAACATTCTTATTAAATTTAGACATTATTGAAAAATGATAAATACTTATAATCAAAAAATAACTACAAAAAGTACATTATTTTAATAGTTTTATCATCACGTCTTTCAGCATTTTTGGATGAGGTATAAATTAAAGCTAATTTCGATATTGAGTTATAATTTAAAAAAGCTGGTACGGAGCATAATTAATCTTTCTTATTGTAACCTCCCTGCACGATCGTAAGAACAACTTTCGACGAAATGTGGATTTTCGTCGGCTGGCTGGTTAAACGCTCTTAATGTGATAAACTTGACAATGAAATCTTTAACTCATTCAGAACAAGGTGGCAATTGTACTAATTCTGAACATATGTCGCCTGTCAACACATTCGCTGCGTTTCTTTCAGTTTACGGAGCCCACACACTGCCGCTGTAAGTGTAAACAGCTTTTGTGACTGAAAGGGTTGTAAAACCGGGTGTCGGCGCCCGGGCAATAACACCCAGGAATTATGCCCGGATTTAGTTTGGACTCAAGTGGCTCATTGTTTTGTCAGTCTTGTTTGTGGAAAGACACGCTTAGTGCTGCTGGGACGGTAGACAAATGGTTTGGTTTATTATCACTGTGAGTTGTCTTTGTTATTGTTAAGGGTGATTCTTTAATTATCACGGATCGTTTAGAGTTCTAGAGGTTAGAATAAGTTGGTTTGTTTAAAAGTAGTTGATCTGATTTGGACCCAAATATCAATGACGTGCATTGTTTAATGACCAAGGGTATGCTGCAGGCCTTTCGATTGTACCTTCAAAACGTTGAATGTTTTTGTTGCCTTGAAAAGGGAGATTTTTATTATTATCTACTATTGAAGATTGTGGCCAGGTGGACAAACGAGTTTTTTCAATTGTCAACAAATCCGATTTTCTCTCCTTTTTTAAAACTCACGCATAATTAATTATACTAATTTCGGTTTTATGTGATGCGAAATATTCCTAAGCACGTGATGAACTTAAATTTGCTTTGATATTTTCAACTTGGATTCAGAATTTTGTGAATTCAGATAAGAGGGGTATAGAATCAAAGGCAGCATTCTCCAAAAAGCTTTATTTTGAGAAAACCAAAAAAAAACGTTTCATTTCAACAATTCTCACGTATTTATATGTTTATAATTTTATTCAAAAGGGAAAACTGCTTATCTATTATAATTTCCAAAGTAGAATTTGTTTATTGTATTGATTGATTAGCTAACACGGATTTAATTATGGAGATTTCTGCATTCGATACTCACCTAAGGAGAATGCTGCTTTTGTTTCTCACACGTATGGAGAAAGCTGACTTTGATACTGACAAATAAATATGACGTCACTATAATAGATTTAATTATAAAAGTAAAATATGTCTATGCATATTAATTTAATTTATGAATTTTAATTAACAACTAAAAAAATCTTTTGCCACTCCACGCCTCTGAAATAAACGGTATTTTATGACAGCTCATCTTAGAATTTTGACTACTTTTGCTTTCCATTTTTCTGGATTACTTGACTTCTTCCTTGCGTTTTTCTTGGGCACGGATGAAGGGTGAGAGTCGGTAATCACACTGGCATCTTGTTTTTATTTCTAAATTCACTCCGAACTATTTAAAACAGTAAAATTAGAGCGACAGATTCAACACACGACTATACAATTTTGTATGGGTGGCCATGTTGTCACGTGATCAAATGGAGGCTTACCATTGGTCAAATTGGAGAATGCTGGTTTTGTTTCTTAAATGCGTTGGAGATTGCTGCCTTTGATACTAACGCAGTTTTTAAAATGCATTTTTAAAGCATAAAGAATTGGTTTTAATGCCAAATAACTGCTTTTCTAGGTAAAAGAGTGAATCATTAACAAAGTTGCATCATTAGTCCATTTTTGAAAAAAAGTGGAGAATGCTGCATTTGATTCTACACACCTCATAAGCGATAAAGTAAATACCTACGTATAAAAATTATTCTGTATTACAAATGTGTATTTCTTTTGTATATGTTTTTGAGAGACGATTTTTCAAGTTTACTTAAATTTCGTTTACTAAGCTTCTGACATCTCTCTAAATTGTAAAAAAATATGATTGTGGTGTGAAAAAAATTGGCATTATTTGTTTTTGAAAGGCAATGTGATCTTGAGACAAATATTTTATAAATGCTTTCAGCTTCACCAGAGAATAAGAAAGTCTCCTTCTTTATTAATTTATCGGTGGTCTTCAATTTATTGTGTTCTATCGCAATTTGCAATGATAACTTATATAGGTACTTATATACTTTAATGTAAATACAACATAAATACATTCCCTTTGTCGTCGGTTGACAACATTTTTTTTTTATTTCCTCTAAGGTATTATTTGAGTGTTTCAACTGAAAATCTTTATTCTTCGTCATTATAATGTAATACGGGCTTTTCATAAAGGTGCTCACATAAGGCAGCACGGAATGTCAAACAAACCCAGGAAAAAGGCTCGGAACCATTTTGATCATCAAATACCGATAACGTACAATCTTTATCATTGGAATCGTTATTTAAATTCCAATATTCCAATCGTATTATATGACAATAAACGATTTTGGTCCGATCGACCTTAGAATAAAATGTCAAACGGCAGGGAAAATCAAAGAACTTCAACTATTGAATCCTTAATTGAAATGGCTTTAGATCTTAGATTTTCCTTTGTAACCCAAGCAGGGTGAAACCATTCAGCATTGGAGTATTATTATACGTAGGATATAGAACGCATTAGAGTGGCTTTTGTTGTATGTACCCCCATAATGACTAAAATGCATTTACGCCTCCGCATTCTGAATTTCTACCGATTTATAACAAATTTCTGTTGGGTTCCTAAGATATACGTTATTAAATAACGTATATCTAATATATAATTTTTTTGAAGATCTATAAACGGTAATTATATTAAATTCCCTCTGTAGGAAAAAACCGCAAAGTATGCTCTGAAATTTATAAAAAACACAAACGACTGTTATTGAACATGTTCCAGGTATGAAAAAATTCACACTGTAAGCTTTAAATGCAACTTACGAATTTTTGTAGAAAGTTATGCTCTATTTAAAACGAGTCGTTTTTATTACATATTTTCACAATTTTCGCCTAATTATTATCGATTTTCTTATATTAGCGCTCTCCCTCTAATATTCGTATTTTCATATGTCTCTTTCAAACCAACTTCTTCTTATTTTTTAACGCTTACTACGGAGCCTTAAAGAAAATACAGTCAACTGTGGTTGTTGACAAACGTAGATATACCTGTATTTTATGGGGGTACCTAAATACATTCTCAAAGCCGCTCTTGTGCGTTCTACATGCCAAGACTAAAAAATATTTTCTAAAAAGTACACTTCCCAAAAAGTTACACGTAAACAATTTGTTTTAATGAATGTCTTTTTATCAAGTTCAAAAATTTTATCGGATTAGGTCCCGCGATAGAGCGGTAGGCAACAGGCGTGGGTACGCTATATATATTGTATGTGTATTTTTATACAGTAACTCCACAACTTTTCCTAATGGCCCATGTCGTCTTTGGGGATACTGCGTGGAGACTAATTTTGAGTAGTGGAAGGAGTGAATATAGGTCTTGAAGAGACCAGTGGCGGCCGCTGCCCTGAAAACGTGGTGGTTCACTGATAATCCGTAACAATGAGATAACGATTACTAAGCAACATTAGGTAAAAATGATTCCACTTGTCTTATTTGGAGAGAAGGTCTATTTTAAGCTGTTTTCGAAGTGCGAAAACATCTACATATGGCTTTTTAATTAAAATTTTAATTTTTTTGAACAGATCTTTTTTCTGTAGGTACTAAGAAAATAGAAATACAATACAATTTTTTCGTAAATAAATCTTAAATTTCAACCCAAAAAACTCTTTTTTTACAATATTTAATTTATTTTAATAAAATAAATTTGAAAGTGGTGTAAGAAGAATATACGACGCAAATGTGAATGGTAGAAGAAGTCAGGACCGAGTTATTTGGCGGTCCGGCCTCTCTGCCTACCCCTGCGAGGAAACGGCGTGATGGTTGGTTAGATAGTTTTATATTTCATTATAAACAGGATACAAACAGTATTTATAAACAATGTATAAACAGCACGAGGGCAAAATTGTCAAAGTTTTCTATAAAAAAATTGAATTCCTTAATGATCTGCGTTTTATAAATTAAAACACCAATCAATAAAAAAGCAAATACATGTGAAATTTAGGTATTTGCTGTACCTTTTGATTAAAAAAAGAATTATTCAATTTGGTTAAGTATTTTTGCTTTAAATCCAAATTAAAGTGTGTATGATAAAGACCGCTGGGTGGCACACCGATATTGCTTAATTTTTCATACATGTGGGCGGCGTTGCGCGCTGGCGATGTTTGGGATATTCGATACAAAAACATAATTCGTTCCGTTCGCAATCGGCCTGCACACCGGGGACAGGGTAACTTCGCGCGGAACTTTGAGAATTTGCTCTCCCTGATTCATATTATATTAGGCATTATATTGGTAGGTGATATTTTTAATGAGATTCATAGATTTTATATTTTTCGGTAAGATATTATAAAGTAATTTTAGACGATATAATTTACCAGTGCTGCACACAAACACACTGTTCAACCAGCCGCCCTTGGAAGAGACTCATGTTGCCGGAGGGAGGAAATACAGTGGCCGACAAAATCGTACGCACCCATTATTTGAACCAAAGCGCATTTCTAATGCAAAATTCCACTATGCAAATAATGTTATTATTTTTATGTAGTGATCATATTAAGCAAGCCGTATTTTTTATTAACTGCTTCTTTCGATTACAATTTTTTTAATTTATTCCATACCTACCAAAAAACAAAGGACAAACTAAACGGTTTTTAACATCATTTTGTATGGATTAATTAAAAATAAAAAAAACCATTTCAAACTTCATTTTAATATTCAAGGACTCTCATTTGATGTTTTATTATTTTTCAATGAATAGAACCATTTTACAATTTCGAAAATCTACAACCGTAACCTAAAATTCGTTTCAATTACAAAGTGGGCAGCGTGCCCAATATTAAATTGCTTCCATATCAACGCAGAGCTCATCTAGAGTACTATAAATCAAGGTGATGTGGAACTTTTACCATACAGTTTGTGTGTCTGATAGATTCCGGGCACGAGGGATTTCAGAAGTTTCTTTATTTGTTTTCAGGCGATAAGAAGAGTTCCGTCTTAGTTGCCTTCCGCGAAACTGAAGTCAGAACTGGAAGTCAGCCATCTAGCATCCGCATTTTCAGCTTTTCAGGCGTGGAAACAAAAATTTGAGCTTTATTTAATGCTGTTGTGTATTTTCTTTGCTTTATCGGGTGCAGCTTATATAATGTCACGTAAATTGCAGCATGGAGGTTTTTTTTTATAATCTTTATTTATTAAGTTACATAGGTGATTGCGCTGTGCCTGTCTCACTAGAAGTTCTGTGTTGATAACAGGCGAATTTTAGCATAAATAGTTTAAAACAAAAATAAGGATAACAACAACAATGTTATTTACATTTAGGACAATCAGCAACGTACCAATGGGAAAGCATACATTAGGAGGTTCTAAAAATATTGTTAATATTGATTAAATTTTATTTGAAGCATAATAAACTGTCAAATGAAAAGCTTTTATAGTGCCTTCACCTGTTGGAGGTTTGGGTCAAAATAGTTTAGTAAGAGAAAGAAATTTCACTCCATTCCAGATTCTCTAGGTTCTACGTCTGTGAACAATTGCCATCATGAATATTTGTTTTTATTCTAAAGACTTGGCCAAAATGTGCATATTTTCTACTCTACGATTTGAGAAATATTGCATTGGATTTTAGATGTTAGGCCAATAATCGTAAAAGAACAAGATACGGACACTTTGAAGGTCCAAAGAAAGATGTGGTTAGGAAATCTATCGTCGACGGACCGTTAAAATACACAACTTTACTAACAAATTACAAATTTTACAGAAAAGCGAAATAATAATATTTCTGTTCCTTAAATCTGTGTTTGGTAATTTTGTAAATATTTTGGTGGTGTTTGATATTTACTTCGTTGACATTTTAAAGAAACGATTAAAATCTATATACGTACGTTATTCAATCTTAGCAGGCTATTTAGTGTAGGTAAGTATTAGTTTCAATGACAAAAATGTTTTAAAATTGGTATCTTCTTAGTCTACAGATATTATTAAGTGCTTAACCTAAGACCATGTTGAACACTATTAAACAAATTAATTTGAAAATATCTATGTAATCAATGTAAATTTTTCGAAGAAAAGTTCATTTTACAAGTGTTTTCAGTAGGTATACGTTTGCTCCTGAATAAGTGATCATTCAGATTGTGTATATAAAACATAAAGTGATGTAAACAAAGTTATTTGTCTTTTTTAACATAATCAATATAAAACACGAAGCTCCACTTTGTTTAGTTGAGAGTAAAACATTAATCATGTGGTATTCTAAATCAACAAAGATCTTCAACAAATCAACAAAGAACTTCAAGTTCAGCAGAATCCTGTCTTACCACCAAATTATTCCAGCGATATTCTGTTACAGTATTTAACAACTTTCACTGGAAACCAGGCAATAACTGAACATATTTTGGCAAATTTACGTAAACATTCTCTCGTAAATATTTTACGTAAAATAATTAAATAAATTAGGAGTATATCAGATGAGCTTAATTGACCCCAAACGTTAAACAAATTTATGAGAAAAGTAAACATTGTGGTTAATTGAACCGGGGTTCGTTTGGATAACTCTGCAAAGGTAAAATTCCAGCTACCAGAGGCGTGCCGTTAATATTAAGTGATTCTTTGGAGATTACTCATGAAAATATTGCATAACTAACCAAAAAACAATTTATTGTATTTTCTGGGCAAAATTCTTCACGCAATAATAAACAAACTAGCTGTTAAAAACCCGCTCCGCAGGTTTTTGCTGCTTTGTTCGGCTTCGCCCAGTTAGTGTTGGTGATCATTTTATAGATCCAATACGAACTAACTCCAAAAACAGCCCGTTCCTCGGATCCACTGTAGCTAGTCACCGAGACAGAGCAATGACCTCATATGTAATAGATAGCCACTTGATTCAACATGTATTACCTTCTTCGTCAATCTTTTCATATCCGGAGAGAAACCACATATGCACAAATTCATAGCAGTTATACTTAGGGGGGAGACGTCCCCGTCCGACCTGCTTACGAAAGTATCGACATCTTGTGTCAAATACTTGAATTCGAAACCGAATTATAACAGTAGCTTTGTGTGAAATTCCATATACACAGATGTTATTTGTGGCTCGGCACGTATGGCGTGGCGTCCGACATGCACTTGTAGCTGGGTTCTGAAATTCAACCACGCAGACGCTACGGTATTAATACTGTTCGATTTATTCTAAACATGTAAAAATCTTATTTACTGTGCTTCTCTTATTAATGTTTTCGGTATATATATGAAAGAACATTTACTTACGACAAAATGTATTGTTAAATGAAGTTAACAATTTCTGAAAGTTGTAATCATTATAAATACTGGTTGACTCTAATTTGAGGTTGACAAGAATCTAACAGATCTCTCCAGTAAAATTACTTTAAATTCACTAGCGATTGTCACAAGAGCCCTGAGATTAAGTTATCAAGAAATGTTATTTTTTATTTGAAATATACATTAATACGACAGATTTACAGAAGGAAAATATATGGTTCTTAAAAACTAATTACAAATAAAGTAATTTCTTATTAATGAATCTACCCAATTTAAAAGAGAAAAATATTTCTCGTGTTTGAATTGGGGAGTCGTTCCATTACAGAAAAAAGATAAAATAAGTGCAGTTTTAATAATTTGTTTTAGGTACAAGAAAGAATTATTATACCTCCCTTTTTTAAACGCTATGAAGACCTATGTCAGGTGCGCTAGATTGATGAAATTGTGGTCTATCTAATGCAGAAGTCAACATTTTGATTCAACATGTTTTGCGCCAAGAAATCGATAAATAATCTTCATCCCTGAGGTATTCAAAATTTTGACACTTTAAGCGCCAAAAGTATTATATGAGGCGCCATATTATATGAACGTAATGATAAAGTTAAGGGCAAATCACAAGTCAAACCGAAGCATAAACTTTTTAACTGTACTAACCGATTTATTCGTTCACGTACTTAGCTTGCGTTGGGAGTATTATTCAGCTCCTGGCGAACTCTTTTAGTGGCACTCGCGAACACGCCCGCACATACACACGCATATTTATCTCAAATTGGTTACTAACTGGTCCAAGAGATGGCGCAAATGGATTGCGCCGTTTGATGTATTAAATTGTGGTGTTGATTTGAAACTATTTCGCCACATAAAATTTAAAAAAAATATAGATGTATAATCGTTTAATGGAAAAACAACTTTGTTTTCAAGGGATGATTTTTTAAGCGACCGCTCTTTACGAAACAAAAAGCAAAACATCAATGGTTTACTTTGTTGCCAATCGAATGCAATTTAATTTAGTAAGCTAAGAATATTTTTGCGTACAAAATCCCAAAAAAAGAAAAGATATTACGTCTTCGGGATATTAAAAGAGACAGAAAAAATTGAGACTTTAAAATATTTACTTGAAAAACAGTGCCTAGATTGGTACACTAGTATGTTAATAAAATGTACAGTAAGCGCAGGATGGGCAATATGGAAAAGAAATTTTTGTGAAACATACGGAAACAAAGGTTGGTCATAAGTTAAATATGTATTTGCATTTAAATTTCAAGGAGGTTCATTACGGGAATATGCCACAAAAAAAGAAAGATTGTTATTAGAGTTAAATAAAAATATTGACTCTCAGACATTAATTCATCTTATTGTTATGGGTCTACCAGATTACATAATGTACAAAATGGATAAGGAATCAATAAAATCGACTGCAAATCTATTCAATGAAATTGGTAAACATGAACAAACAGTCAATAAAAATAATTGTAATAAATTCAAGAGAAATACATTTCATAATAGAGAAAGAATTGAAAAAATGAAGCCTTGCAAAAATTGTGAAAAATTAAATAAAGGTAGCCGTTTTCACTCTGAAGAAAAATGCTGGTTTAAACAAGCTGATGACTATGAGAACAAGAGAAACTTTAATAAGAATGTAAACAATACTGTATTAGATGTTGAATTGAGTGATAATGAGTCAAAAAACGAATAAATACACCATTAATTAAAGTAAAACTAACATTAGAAGGAAAATTAGACATATTTGGTATATATGATTCCGGATCTAATGTTTCCTTAATAAATTCTAAATTATTAAGAATAAAGGATGAAGGAAAAAATATACACAACAATACAAACTTACTAACAATTAATGGTGTAAAAAAGACAAAAGGCTTAACAACAATAAAAATTAAGATATTTAATATAGAGAAGAAAATTGATGTTTATATTGTAGATGGAAGAGATTTCAAATACATTTTTTTAATTGGACTTGATACTATAAAAGAGTTTAATTTGATTCAGAATGAAAATTTGGAAATTGATCAGAAATCTGAAGAAAGCTGGAAAAAAGAGGAAATACATTTAAAGATGTTGTGTGGAGGGTCTTTTTGAGGAGAGGAAGGAGTGAATAAGGGTCTTAAAGAGACCCATGTTATATAAGGAAGGAAACACAGAGGCTGGCAAATCGTTCCACAGGCGAGCTGTTGAACTCAAGAACGAATTTATGTACATAT
This sequence comes from Limnephilus marmoratus, assembly GCA_917880885.1. NCBI lineage: Eukaryota > Metazoa > Arthropoda > Insecta > Trichoptera > Limnephilidae > Limnephilus > Limnephilus marmoratus. Next base: position 16,997,925 of record OU862933.1, read on the forward strand.
TAACATGTGATTTTGAAAGCTATTGTTAAAACAACCAAAGCGAAAAATCTGACCACCTTCCTATATTGTGAAACATTTATGAAATCCGGGTTTCTCACAAAATTGTTGTCTCAAGACTTCTTGAAAATTAGACAAAAACAATTATTCGGGGACGCCCGAGGAAGACATGGCACGATCAAGTGAATCAGATGCTTGAGTCGGACCATGTCAAAAGTCAGAATAATAAAAGAGAATGTATGAGACTACGTATGAATATGAGTAAGTGGCAAAGAGTGTGTGCCAAGACCGAGTTGTTTGGCGGTCCGTCCTCTTTGCCTACCGCTGCGGGGAAACGGCGTGATGGTTAGTTCGTTAACAATTATTTAACATTGAAATTATTTGTTCTCAACCAAACAAAAACATACCTTTATCGAATTCATATAAAACTTTAATAATAGGAAATATATCTTCCCTGAAGCTATCGGCTTTCATATGATTATATTACCCATTGTAATATTTTGCAAATAAATAGATTAAATCCCTAAAAAAACCTGCTAACCAAAAAACTGTTACCTATAGTTAAAACGTTATTTTCAATAAACTTAACGGGTGCCTATTATAATATGAAAATGTAGCTGAGTTTTTGTTTTTAAATCACCGTACATAGTGAAAAGTGTTGAATATTAAATTGCACTATTCAACGTAAAACCAAAACTGGAAATGTTAATATTTGAGCGGTTGCAAAAAAATGGGAATGATTTTTTCGTGTTTTTTTTAACACGCCTGACCCGTCGCACTCAGAATTGAAATAAAGCGTGAGGAAAAATGATTGGATGGTAAATAGAGACTGATTTTTATTTTCCTCGTTGTTCCTGATGAATATAGGAAATGGTTTACGAACGTTACAAAAAATTGTAATGTAGGGACACGTTCTATAATAATGTTCATAATATTATAATGTATTTTATTTTGTAGCAGGGAGACATGTTTTTGGATGTTCTAAGTATTTCGGTTTTGCGAAATGTGGAATTTATGACGTTATATTGGCAAAGGTTAAATTTTACGGAAATGTCGACAATGTTGAAGGTTTTGTGGTTTGTGTTGCTTCAGTAAAATCAATAATCTTACAATATTGTTGACTTTTAGTGTCACAAATCAGACGTCGGTGTGTCAAATTTCCAAAATTACAATTGGTAAGCGCCCTTAACTTGAGTTGATATGCTTTAGGGCGCAATAAAATATATGACAATAATAAAAATATAATCAGTTATGCGATTTAGAATAGAATAGCAATCGTTTTAGCTTTATGGCTCATAGGCCTTCTTTATTGAACATACTAATAATTAATTATATTGTAGACCTTCACACCGCAATGTAAATATAAAAACAATATTTAGGTTAATCATTATACGGTATTTCATTTTACAGTAATTCAACGATTTTTCTATTGTTTAGTCATTAATTGACAGTGATTATTTTTAACACAATATTGAGTATTTTATTAGTAATTTTTTTTAGGTACCCACAGCTGTAATTCACATGGTAAATTGGAATGTATTATTTTGTAACAATACCTAGAATAACGGGTGCAAGCCATTAGTAAGGTACACTAAATTTAAAACAGGTACCGTAGATCATGAAAATGTTACAATTTTTTTGGAAGCTCTACGTGAGTACTTATTCAAAATATATTAATTCAAGTATATCTCATTTTCATTTAAAAAAATTGCAACATTTCTAATAATTCATTAACTTCACAAAGGGGTTTTAAATAAATAAAATAATATAAAAATGGAATCATTATATAAATATATATTTTTAAAACCCCTTTCCTTTAAATATGCTGTCTTATGATCAGTTAAAGAGAAACAGTTTTTAAAAAATTACTAAAAACAAAAATAACGTAAAATTATTTTACGATTTTAAAAATGATGGGTTTAACAATTTATATTTATTTGTAGATAAGAAAGTCTCCATGTTTTTCGTGTAAAAATATATATACATTTTTTTTTTAATGAGGAAGCGGAAAAAGATGACATCGTTCTTGTATCTACAATTTACAAAATAATATTATTAGCATTACAGTTGTTTGTGCAGGATAGATATCATTTTGAAGACGTAGGATATTTTTTCTAGCGGGATACAGAAGATATTTTTACCATTTCGGTAAAAAGGTGGCCTACATTAAGGTTTAGTTCACCGAATTTCACTCTTAATCAAATCATCCGTAACCCAGGGCAACCCCGGGTATTCGACATTATATTTTTTATTCGTAATACCTCGCTTGTCATTAGTTACCCACTACTCGAACTCGTTATTGCTTTATACGACACGACTACAGAATAATGGAAAAAATTCGAAGTGCCTTCCATAGAAATTTAAATGGAAACAAATGCCAATTGGAAAATACTTGCCAGAAACAAGGAACGCAATTTCAATATTTTTAATGAATAATGGACCTTCTAACTTAAATAACTGCATATTTATTTTTATTTTTAGAGTTAGTTTTAATGATTAAAATAATTGACAAAGTTTTAGTTATTCATGATCCCCCGAAAACCACCGTATGTATGCTGAATCGGGGGACGTCATCACTCACCAAAAGTTTGTTTTATTTTCAACAGGTGTTGTCATTTTGTACGACAGTTATACGGAGGAAGCTATAAAACATTATTTAGGTGGAATTATTTATTTATTATATTATATTTATTACATTATTATATTTTTCAATATTATTACGGGAGGGTTGTATAAAAATTTTTTGAAATTATTATTTTTTTACTTTTAAGAATCTAAATCAATATTATGAAATTGTAGGCAACTAACTACAGCATACAGCGCCGAATCAGATGTTCGACTTCCGCTATTTTGAAGTTCAGACTTGAGGAAAATTAGTAGCATTATGATTTTTTTGTACAGTTTAGTTTTTGAATATTTTAAATAATAGAAATAAACTAACAGAGATAACTCTATTTTTGATACTGAATTATTTAGGCCTAAATAATGTTTCATTAAACACAACAACTAAGTCTCTATAAACAGTATGTAAATAAACTAATAACATGAAATGTTATTAATACCGATGGCTTGTGCCATACATTTCAATACAATGACTGTAAAATTATAGTGAGCAGTGACGTCAGCACAAAATTTTCAATAATACCAACTTGAGAGTGTATTTTAATGACACGATTTAAAACGGACTTTAAAACCATTTTTAAAAAGCTCTACGTTTAATATTATTTAATTAAACTTATATATTCAGAATCAGCGTTTATTGATCTGTATGGATATATTATTCACTGGAGTCATTATTACACCGCCCTCCTATTTAAATTTAGAAGTCGTGGTGAAACACAATTTGGATGATAACATAGGCCCAAATTGGGCTTACTTTTTTACTTTTTATGTAAATACCTTACAAGAGTCCCAACTGCTCATGTCTGGAGACAGTGAAACTATGGAATCACCAATTGGGTACGTTGTAAGGTTGAAGGTAAGTGGGGAGGGGAAGGAGATGGGGAAGAAAAAGTGGGGAAGTACCTGGCTATTGATAACTAGTCACCAAACACGGCTAAAGCCATTTCAAGCAACGTTTCAAATCAGAATGGTGGTCTTAAGCCAGGGTGATACTGAAAGTATCTTCCACTCTGGAACGTGCCGCGAATGTACCTTACATGATAAAATTGTGAAACCACAAATAAATCAAATAAAACTTATAAAACGAAAATTTATAGGAATGTGAAATGTCTATCTCCGAATCGTTAGTCGAGAGACTTGTCCCTAGACCGTCATTTGAAATACTCATGAACATGCCCACAAGGCACTTTCTGTTTGTGTTATTCTTTATTCTATGGTTTTAACTCTAGCAATCACCCAACTGATGTTCCACAAAATTATATTCACAGTCATTTATTTATTTATTTTTATTTATTTGAAACCATTAAGTATTACATCTTTATATGATCTTTGGCTGTCCAACTAGGCAATTTGCCCGTTTTAGGACAGTCAAAACAGATTGACTGAACAGATTGAAGAGTGTGTTGACTATAATATTGTTTTATACATAAATATAATACTTGATAAATACTATTAAGGTTTTGATGGTAGATACAAGATGCAATAAGTGTAAATTATATATTTAACAATAAAAAAAAATAAAAAAATATAGAGAAGAGAAATAAAAAGAACATTCCAAAAAAAAGAAAGTGTTTTTTTTATTTTTATTAGCACGTATGCTTTTTAACCATTTCAAGAAATTTTAGTATTGATTTTGATGAATTGATCAACTCGAGAATCCAAAAATGGGTAAGAAAAAAAAATAATGGATTAAAAAAGAAAATGAAAGTAGAGAAAAGAAAATGCAAAGAAAAAAATTTAAGCAATTTTTGAACTTAAATTGTATAAAAATAATATTAAGGTTTTACCAATACAATACCAGTATATATGAATGTCTACAAAAAAGAAAATTTAATGACTGTTGTTTAATATATTTTCGCATTCAGCTCTCCCCAAGACCAGATGTCATGTGTTAATATAATACAGGTAATCTTTTAAGAATGGGTCCATTGAATCATATCGTGTTGTATCGTGTCGCATCGTTAGTTTACGTCCGCTGGCATTCCAAAAATGGACTCTGTTTCACTAAAAGCGGTATGAACGCGGCATTACATTTAACGGTTACCGTGTGCTTGTGCATATGCGCAAGCGGTAACCAAAGCGTTAATTGAGGATTGTTGTGATATTTTAGGAAGATAATAACACTTATTATAATTTGTTGGCATTAAAATCGCCGCTTCAGTAGGTTAATGTTGGGGGAATTCGATTTATGTACTAGTCCCAGAGAAAGATCGTATGTACGATTTTTTCAAATAGTTTAAAACAATTAGGGTGACACTCCGATTTTGGCAAATGGAACTCAAACAAAATCTAATTATTTAAAAAAAATCTTATTATTCAGAAAAACAAATATTATTAAAAAACAAATCTTATTATTTAAAAATATTAAAAACTTATTATTTAAAAAAGGACAAGGATGGAAAAATAGTATGCCAATCCTCTGACAACACAAGTATCTTAACATTATTTTTAAATTTAGCTACTATGATGATATTTGCAAATTTTGTAAAAACAAACAAACAAAAAAATTTTGTGTTTTTTTTTTCATTAAACGCTCATAATGGTTATAAAATTTGCACAGCATAAGGTGGGCATTTAAGATTAATTACAAACTTATTCATTAACTTTAAATAACCAGACAAAACCGGAAATATGTCATTTTTAAATCATATTTTAGACGTATTGATTCTTTTCCTAGTACTGTTCTTTTATCGAATAAAGCTATGTTTTAAATTTTGAGAAAATACAATACAAAAAAATATTTATTACAATAAGGTTTTACCATAGGTCATTGGCAGATTTTTTAAATTTTCAAGCCAAATTTTGTATTATACAATACACATTTCAAATCATGATTATGCAGTAAAATAAATCAATAAATTATCTGGGAAAGTCATGTTTCAGAATTTTAATTATAGTTTAAATAAAATCATTTAAAAAAAGATCCGCACACGTGTGTGGTGACGAAAATACTTCAGTTTGTCTATTTTTTACGGTCTCGCAAATTACTATATTTAAGATTTTTTACATTATTATTTTGCTTAGACATTATTGAAAAGTTATAAATAATAATTAATAAATAATTTAAAAAAGTACGTAATTTTAATAGTTTTATCATCACGCCTTTCAGCATTTTTAAATGTAGATTTAAATTGAAGCAAATTTTGAATGAAATAAAATGGATATTGAGTTAATTTTTTAAAAAGCTGGTACGGAGAATAATTAATCTTTCTCATTGGAACCGCCCTGAACGATAGTAAGAACATCTTTCGACGAAATATGAATTCTCGGCCTCTAGCTGGTTAATGGCCCTTAATATGGCGCCTGTCTCAACACAGGTATACCCTAGTGAGACAGGCATCGAATAATGTAATATAAACATACCTTGTATAAATAAATAATAAAAAAAAAACTTTTTTTTCCTGAAAATAGTACAATATTATCGTTATAAAATTGTCATAAGGTTTACATTTCCTGTCCGGTGTTCTGTTCCGATTTGTAACACTTCGACTTGGAAATTGAAATGTCAACGTTATGAGATGATAGTAAATTTCAAAAATTAAATTTGATTGTTGGAAATTTTAGGACACTTGAAAAACCCGCGATCTCCAGGTTGCTAGCCGAGAGACACACTCCTCGACCACCGAGGCCGTCAAAGTGATAGTCAATGTTATTCAATAAACATTTCTTGAAATAGACGACACTCACAATTTATCACTAGCTCGTAAGAATATCATTTTTCAAATAAAAGACCAGCGTTTCTGACTTAATTTGCAACTTTAAAATCAACATGCTGAGTTAAAAGTCATTAGGATCTTATTTTCCATTTCAACTACGAATTTTACATCCAAATTTACTCCCGCCGGAAAATTTGTCGTAAATTATTCATCCTCGCCGTCCGCCTAGGGTTATTCGCTTGCATTAAAAATATTACCTTTTTAGTGTCTGGCATTATATCGTTCAGTACAAATACAACTAAATCTTTGCGAATTGCGCAGTAAACCGACACGAATACCGAACACTACGATAAAACCAGGAATACTTTTCCAGACTTATTGTACTGGGACGTACGGGAAAATACCTTATATGTAATATACATATGTCTGATCAAATATTGGAACGAATGACATTTTATATATTGGTTTGATTTTATGAACATTTAGAATTTATTTAAAAACTATAAATGTTCATAAAAGCTAGTTCGCTACATTTGGTGACTTAGCAGGGGTGCGCGGGTTCATGTAGTGAGGTTTGCCTAGGTCTTGGCGGCATAAGCGTTTGCCCACTTACTGCATGGCATGCCGGATCGGGAGAGACTGCTTGAGGAGGGCCTAGCCTAGACCTCTCCCGCCGGACTCTCGACCCATCGCCTGGCACCACCGTGGGAGGGGTGGATGGCGTACTTTAATTGATTTAGCGGAGTCATAAATAGAAACAATACTGCAATTTTTTGCTTAAAGAACATATTATTGACACCCACCTATGACGACTTACCCTGAACGGGAATTAGGGGATGTCTTATGCAATTATTATATTATGCAGTCTAAAAGATTCTGAGATTTCTCTATATGAGAGAGTGCGGCCACTATCCTACGAGTCTTCTCTCCCTGACGATCAGAAGAGAGGAGTATGCCGCCGCCCATTTATTCATATTGCTGCGAGGCTATATCGAAAACTCGGCTTTTTGAAGGGCGTTAGCCTCTATGTTCCAGATTACCGTCATCATGGATTTTTCTATTTTTTTACCTTTATGACAAACCTGTTAAGGGAGCATGTATATTCTTAAATAATAAACAGTTGTTTATATCATAAAATTATTTTTTATAAATATTTTTATTATTAAACAAGTTCACTGGGCTTTTGCAAGCAATAGTTGGTAACTATATACCGTTTTCATTTGGGAAATTTCTTTAAGAACTTTCGTAATAATTTAATTCGACAGCTAACGACGCGACGCCTCTGTCGGTGTATGTTTACGACAAATTTTACCACCTGCACTTGTGGGCTTTGCTCGCTCGCAAAAACAAATAATGTGATGAAACGGATTTATTGTAGTACTACCCCCTACCCCTCAAATGCTGGACAAACAGAAAGAGGGAGCGTTGTTCAACCAACTGATGTGAAACAACCTGGAAGAGTCCTTTGCTGAAATATTTCTGGTTGAAATTGGAGCCATCAGTGCTAAAACTGTAAAAAATCATCTTTACTACTTAATATTTTCCTACATTTTAAGTCATAATATCCTTATTTGTATTCTTTGGTATGTCAGCATATTTGGAGTTATTACAAGCGAATTTAATGGTTTGGTAAAAGAAGGCTAAGGTTAAAAAAAGGGCAAACCGTGCCCTTGGAACAACTTCCATCTAACATTTTTGCAAAATTGACTTTCATGAAACAATATTCTTACGTAGTTTCCTCTTCAAAATACATATAAAATATCTCCAAGTTCTACTAAGTTCGTAGATACTTATATTTTAGAATAAGGTTTCGTTTGCCAATTTCACGGACAGCTTAGTTCTATCTGCCATTGACAAAATATTTTTGGAGCAAAGTGGTTTCACTTGCATTATACTTCGCGTCCATTTCCTTATTTTTCAACATAACGAATTTTTAAATTTAGCCAACTTTTTGAATTTAGCCAACAATTATTATAACATTTAAGAACTTTAAAATTAAAATCACACCTTAACATGGCATATAGCCAAAAAAGCAAATAATAAGATCCCATTGCTCTGAGAACAGATTTTCAAAACCAGATGGTTCTATCACTATTTTTGTTTCTTTAGTTTTTTGGCCAAATTCCACGTGTTTTACGCATGTTATAATGTTCTTAAACATAAACAACGTTCTTAAAGAAAAATCAATTAAAATACTTTCTTTGTACCTATTCACTTTTATTAAATGTCATATTTTAACATATTAGGGATTCAAATTTTTAACCTTATTAGCTCTGCTTCATACAGTCGGCGGAAACAATTGAAAATTGTGAAAATGTTACTTGTGCAATGATGGAGGAGACGATTGAACCCGTGACACCTTGCACCTTATAGAACGGATATCACATATTGTTAGCACTTAAGAGAAGCTCTTGTGAATATAAGAACGAGATAGTGTAAAGACTTTCTAAATGTATTTGCTTTGAAACTTATAACAACCATTAACTGAAGATATACGTTGCGCGCTGGCCTCTGGTCCTTAGATGGTAGGCACTTAAGATAATGGAGTTTGGATCTGGTAATTTGCTATTAATTTTCCAACAAAGTGCAATCGTAAAAAATGCGCTTGATTTAGCATTATCATAGTATAACAGTTAACTTTGTTGAGTCCTAATATTAACTCTGGTAAACAAAATTAAAAAAAAATATAAAAACCTCTTTTGAAATTTCCAATACATAACCGGTATATTCAACACCCTTTAATTTTAATTTTAGTAGTTGAGTGGATAAATAAGTCCGATTTCCAACCAGGTGAAGAGAGTTAAATTCTCTGCTTGCTAAGTTCTCCACCATTGCACAAGCAAAATTTAACGCTAAATATTTAAGTATGAATTTAAATATTGTCCGACTATTCGTTGGTAACCCGGCAATATTTGTGTCCAAAAAATTATTATGTACGTTTACAACTTTGTCCAATAGTCACAAAATTTATATTTATTTTTGTGTGATTATCTAATTAACATCTTTGTTAATCTATTTCGAAATAAGCTATGTGCGTTCAATTTTCGTCCAAACAATTGACTAACATGTGTTCAAATAATGAAGCAACACCCAAACAAAGGAATCTAGTGTTATTTACATCAAAGGTTCACAACAATAATTTATTACTCGAAAATAGAAAGGAGCTAACTGAAACTACGGAGATCCTAATCGCAAAGGGAAATTTATTGAAATCGTGATTAAGTTATGTTTATTTGGAAACTTTCGGATCAAAATAACTTTGGAATCGATTGTGAAATGGCCTCATTTATTTCTCTGTGTGGAAATCTTTTGTTTTCGTATCCCCGTATTTTGTTTGATTTTGGTTTAAACGGGCTGGGTCCAGGGATGTTTTTAAAAGAGTAACGATTTTTTTATCTCTTTTCTGATGATATTGGTTATTGATAAACCGTATGAAAGAAGAACAAACATGATGTTACAGTTCAAAAACAAGGCAGTTGTATGTACAATCTAATGTACGTTATTAGTTTTATACGTTTTTTTTTCTCTGGTTTGGTTCATAATACGTCTTTTTATTATTTTAATGCATGAGGTTGAACAAATAATAAAATATTGAATAAGTCGGAAGTTTCAAAACGGGGTACTGTCTGGATATTTCTAAGCACAGTTCAATAATTTATGGAGCTGCAAACGAATAAACGTATTTTTTATAAATGTCTAGATGAGGTTTGTTCTCCTATTATAATCATCCTATTATAATTCAAGTGATTTCTAGCTGTTGTAAGAAAAAATAAAATAAGCCGATTAAGAAAAGCACGAAGTAATAATAAAACGTAATTATAAACTAAGTATTACATTTTTTCGTTACGGGCCTCACAAAAATATACGACATCATTTCAATTACGAAAAATCAGCGTTTTTGAGCGGCACTTTTAAAACCGTTGTTGCGATGGTTCAACCCCCCTAGGGGTGCGATAAAAAACAACTCGCGGGGTGCGAACGGCCCCTAAGTGACAACAATTGGAGGGAAAGTTATGGACCGTGGTAAAAAATTTGATAACTCATCTTGTAAAAATTATTCTGTTTATTTTCCGTCAGCGAAGACCCAATGGGACAGAAGTGGGTGATATTATTAAATTATTATACCCAAACGTTTTATGCGAATGGTGGAATGGTTTATTCATGAAATTTGAGCTGTTTTTATGGCGCCTGAGTATGTTATGACTATTTCTTTATTATATTATCCGCCCACATTATTTTAATGCGACGCATTTGTATGGTACCTGCGTAGGGATAAACTGAACTATTATGTGAAAATTGCTTTGAAAAGAAAAAAACTTTTCACAATTCGAAAACAATCCTTGAACGAATAGTACTTACGTATAACTTTTAAACCATGAAATCGGTCCTCCGCAGTGGAAGGCAAAGTGGTACGGCAAATCGTTAAGTCTTAAAGACATTAAATATCGCATTTATACATCTTCTCGTAGATCCCCGTTATTTTGACAAAACCTATGTATTTGTTTAATCATACCATAATTTTTTCGGCGTCTACAGATAGATGTATACCAAACTTGCTCTTTCCCATATTCTCCCCTTTCCATTTTTTTTCGGCGTCTACTGATGTATACCAAACTTGCTCTTTCCCATATTCTCCCCTTTCCAATTTTTTTCGGCGTCTACAGATGTATACGAAACTTGCTCTTTCCCATATTCTCCCCTTTCCACATTTTTTCGGCTACTACAGATGTATACGAAACTCGCTTCTTCCCATATTCTCCCCCTTCCACTTTTTTTCGGCGTCTACAGATGTATACCAAACTTGCTCCTTCCCATATTCTCCCCCTTCCACTTTTTTTCGGCGTCTACAGATGTATACCAAACTTGCTCTTTCCCATTTTCTCCCCTTTCCACTTTTTTCGGCGTCTACAGATGTATACCAAACATTTTCTTTCCCATATTCCCCATTTTACACTTTTTCCTCTTCCTCTTTACTCCAATTGGGGATGTACGAGTCGGTTATGCGCGTTTTCATCCCCCGACAAAATATCCCCTATAAAATATCCTCCGACAAAATATCCCTCCTCATAATATTCCAAGTACAAAATGTATCTCCACTACGCTGAATTTTTCCTTATCACTTTTTTTATTGTCTTTACAGGATGTCTGTATTATTTTTGTCCCATTTTACCATTTTCGAAAATAATTAATTGTCTTTACAGGATATCTTTATTATTTGAGTCCCTTTTTTATTAGGCTAGGTTAGGTTTTAGTAGATATTTTATTGGGGGATGTTTTGTCCGTGGGATATTGTATCGGGGATGTTTTGTTGCGGGATGAAGTCGCGCGGAACCGTACGAGTCACGCCAACTAAGAGCAGGAGCTATAAAAATACCAGTAAGCTTTTGCAACAACCTTAAATCCGCTATCAAAATCCTATACATAACAATTTCAGTCTATTTTTTTAAACAATTTATCAAGCAACCTTGAACCTTTCAAACGCGCTTTAAAATTACCTTACAGCCTGCTACGGGTCGGCACTTAGAGACACTTGATTTGGATGCACGGGGATGAGGGTGGTTAAAACACGATCCCGAAAAATAAAAATAAAACCCATTCTACCTTGACAAATCGATAGATATCAAGGTCAGCTTGCCCACTCTGAGCTGATCACCGTCCTTTCTGAAGGATGTTGAAGATTAAACAATATTCAATTAATTTTTGAGCGATTAGAGCATCTGAGCAACTAAACAATTTCGTAAAGTTTTAGTTTTCATCAACGATTTGTTGGAACTGACAATATGTAATAAGATAAGAATAAAATATCAATCCGCTAACTTTTTGCTGCGTCGGTGTAAAAAATGCCTTCTTTAATTTATTGACTTAAGAGGAACGTTTGCGCGGCTTATTTCGGCCCGTTTTTAATTCTGGATTTGAGATCAAAATACCAAACCAAACTGAAAAATATTTTTTGTAATCAAAAGGTATATCAAAAATATGGTACGGATATGAGCTACTTTATTTATTTTTGCTTTAAATTATAAGATATAAGCTATCAAAAATTTGGACTATTATTTGCGAATAAATGAAAAACATTAAAAATATAATTTTACTATATTTATTACAAAAATATGATGAAATATAAAATAAAAAATGGTTAAAAATCCATTTTGGGTAGTAATTTTAATATGCAAACTACAAATTTTGTTCCGACGTAAATAGGTAATTTATAATTTAAATTTACACCCCCAAAATGAAATCTATTTGAAAATTTTTATTTTATATTTTATCATATTTTTATAACAAGTGTAGTAAAATTTTTTTTTAATGTTTTACATTTTCTCACAAATGTTTTACCAAGTGGCCTCCAAAATCACGAAACATTAAAAATTTTAATGACCTATATCATATAATTTAAAGCAAAAATAAGAATGTAGCTAGCATCCGTACTAGATATTTGATATACCTTTTGATAACAAAAATTATTTTTTGGTTTGGTTGAGTATTTTGATATCAAATCCAAAATAAAGATTTGTATGAAACGGTCCGCGCGAACGTTCCACTTAACAAATAATGTTACCTTAGATATAATATAATATAACACGTGTTATGTACTTCTAAACAAATAGTCATTAAAATGAAACGTTGAAGAAGAAAATAATACTGATGAATCTAAATGAAACATAAAACAGAACAATACACAGAAGAATAAAAAAGGTAACGGTCTCATTTAAGACTGAACCCAGGAGCTCTTGTCTTACCGGAACACGGATCAAGAAAAGAGATCCCGGGTTCGAGTCGTTGTTGCGAACGTTACTTTTTGTTTTCTGCGTCCTGTTCCCTTTCATGTTTCGTTTAGTTTTATATTTAAATATTATTGAAGTGACACTTCTTTAGCCCCGTTAGCAATTTGAAATTCGGATGAAACTTAAATTCGTCACAAAAATTTATTATTTGACGGTCCTCGGTTCTAAAAAAATGCGGTAAATACACGACTACGCACGGGCCTCCAATAGCGCCGCGGTATGAAGCGCCTGACTCTCAGCGCCCAGAGAGACATCCAGCAAACGGAGGTTCGAAGCCTACCAAATCCAAAAAATAATAAACATTTTTATTTTTGTAAAATCAATGTCCAATCTTCAAACCACTTTAAAATAAACCGGCAAAGGAAAAGAAAGCGACATCTAGCGTCTTTCCAGTTTCACTTCTACTGCATGTGAATTGCACACTCTGATTTTAATTTTCTTCTATGGATGACCACGATAAATATTAATAAAAATTAATGAATTCATCAGTGTGATAACGTGTATTGATTTTTACTGGCGAATCTATTTAAACCATATACATATTTGGAATTCGTATTTGAATATTCAAAAGAAATTTTTCCATACGTCGAAGTATGTTTCAACACACTATTCAACATACTACATAAAATCAATTTACGTATAAATTGCTTTTAGTCGGTTAAAATTACTTCAATTTCAGGGCCTACTGTACAGGGCCCGCAGATACTTTAATAGTACACGACTGCTAACCCTGTACAAATCGCATGTGCGCCCCACGGATGAATTTGACAGCCAGCTCTGGTATAGAGCCCCAAAATACCAAAAAAAACTCTCGACTCTGTGCAGAAACAGGCGGTCCGTTTAACAAACGGATTGCAATCTTTAGAGTACAGGCGACAAGTGGGAGAGCTGTCCTTGTTCTGCCGGTATTACAATGGAAGATACTCCGAGAAACTAGCGTCATTGATACCATCGGCACCGGTGTATAGTCGGGAAACATGCCAAACACGCTCCCAACATACATACACGGTTGACATTTATCACATGAGAACGTTTCTACGACTCGTTCTTGAGTTCAACAGCTCTTGTTTCCTCCCTCCTACAACTCTTCAAGACCCATGTTTACTCCTTTCTCTCCTCAAAAAGACCCTCCCCACAACCTCTTAAAGATGATATTATTTTCCTCAGGGCCTCCTGTGTGGAATTAATAAAGTGGTAGTCTGTATATCCATGAACTGCATGGGAATAAAATTTTAACTTCATAAAATGGGGAGCGTCGTATGCTGAATTAATTTATGATGATTGATTTAGCTCGAATAGGGCGTCACCGGATATGGTCCGTTTAATTGATAGTGCCTGTATTGTCACCGCTATCTTTTTCCGTCCGCCATTTTGCCGCATTTGCGCGGGAAGCCAACGCTTCCGGTGTAGTAAAACAGTTAATCGTCCTTTTTCCGGTTCCTATCGGCGAGATGGCTTTTTAATTCTGCCAGTGACGGCTTTTAATCGCTTATTAATTTCTGGCTGGCGTTTTTTAATTTCTTTCTCTGATAACCGTACAACTTTGAGTGAGAATTTTTTAATTATTTTAAAAATTCCGTCTTGCACTTCTAAAATGTAGTATAAAATAACTTATGAATGGCACTTTACTGTGCAGGTATATATCTTTAATATACAAACCAATCGGTTTCGATTCAACCTGAACCTTCATCAGGTTTATATAAAAAAACAGATTAAATTAATTACATATTTATAGTGTATTTATAAGAAGAGGGAGAGCGAGCATTAAAGTTAGTGGTGTCGAGGGAAATATTGGTAAGAAAGGGGGGGGGGGTAAATAGGTAAAGGGAAGGGGAATATGTTTAAAATGGGGCTATTTGAAAAGTCTAATTGTTTATTGAATACATTGGTTTAATTTATTTTTGAATTGAAACTTCTTTACCCCGTTAGTGATTGCAATGCGTCGCAAATTAATTATTTGGCTGTCCTCAGTTCTAATATAATGCGGTAAAATCGCGCTTCGGCACGGGCCTTTGATAGCGCAGTGGGCAAGGTGCCTGACAAGTCGCAGCGGCCAGAGAGACAGACATCAAGCGAACGGAGGTTCGAATCTTACGAAATCCAAAAAAAATATATTTTTTTGTGAAATTAATATCCAATCTTCAAACCACTTTAAAATAAACAGGCAAAAAAAGGAAGCGACATCTAGCGACTTTCTAGTTTCACTTCTGCCGCGTGTGAATTACACACTTGATTTTTAAAAATTTAAGAGCTTCTAGATTGTTGATTTGCTTGTTTATCTCTCGACGAATGTCACAAAATTTAAAGGTATTTTACGAATCATACCTACACTCTTACGTTATTTTATTATGAAACTACTTTAACCGGGCTTCGCCTAAGATTATAAATTGAATCTCAACAAATAACACAATTGTATTATGTTTCAAGCCGCTAATTACATAGCGTAGAAAAATAGTTGCGTTGGCTTATAAATTTCAGAAAGAAAATACTGCTTTTGACGCCAGAACTGGAAACGAAACCCTAAGCTATTTCAGAAAAGAACGTGCTAAATTTTAAAAAAATAAGCTATCAAAAATATTATATAAATCATTTGATGCATAAATCAGAAGTGTTGTGTTTTGCTTTATCTAAAACATGTGGGTATTTACATACCTATATCAAATCTCATACAACCTCATTGTTTGTTGTTTTTAAATAATATATGGAAATTAGCTTAGTTATGCAAAAACATCAAATACACTATAACAACTCAAAGAGACTTTTCAATATATTATTATGGCATTACCTCTACAATTTGTTCTACGTGTAACCGGTAAAAACTAAAGACAATATCGTTATACCAGAAAATAGATGAACTTTGATTTTTTGATTCTGAGTATGTACAATATTTCCTACATACACGTATCTGAGAATTTTTTATTACAGAAATTCCTGAATATTATTTCTTGTAAGACAATGAAACATAGCCAATTCGAAAACAGGGTTATTCATTTATTTCGGTTCTTAATTAGATCCAAGAAATCTTACTTGGCAAAATGAATAATTGAAAACCTTTGATTTTCTGAATAATGTTTTATTCAATTCGTCTGTGTGTTTTGATTCAATAGAGTAAAATAGCCGGGTCTCTTTCGTTAGATTTATTGTTACAAACAAGATTCCAAGTTAAACAAAGAACAGGCCTAATTATTTCTACGTGAAGTCCTTTTGCTTTTCCTGAAAGACAACTTTCGTTTAGTTTCCGAGAATTCTATTCCACTTTCAGAAATAAATGTTTATTATTAAATACTGTTT
The DNA here is from genome assembly GCA_917880885.1 of Limnephilus marmoratus. NCBI lineage: Eukaryota > Metazoa > Arthropoda > Insecta > Trichoptera > Limnephilidae > Limnephilus > Limnephilus marmoratus. The sequence continues at coordinate 17,014,276 of OU862933.1, forward strand.
AGCGAATTTTATATAAAAACAGAAAATAAAGCTTTACAGTGTAAATATGAAAACAAGAGCTTTCCTTCACATTACGAGTAAAATATTTTCTTTTCACTAAAATATTTTACTTCTCTGAAGTTTATTCAGTGTGTTACCTCGGGCGTTTTTTCAAATAAAATAATGTATGTTGATGATTTGTGTGCAGATTACTTCAAGGGCGTTGTACATTTTTTCCAAGGCTCTATCCTACAAGTAACTATTTATGGCTAATCTATTACACTGGTCAACAGTGGTTTTGGTGCCGAGTAGCTGTATTTTTTTTTAACTTAGGACCTTATACTGAGTACAACAATAGCAAAAATTTTAGATTCCTACGTGCAGTTTATTAGATTTTGACTTGAACATATATAAATAAAATTACTTAAAAAACAGCATTTATTACATTATTTTGGACTAAAAAACTTTCTTTATCGCGATTTTGCTGAATAAGGTGTAGTGGGACAATCACGTTGCGCCCCCAACAGTAATCAGCCATCATATGATGATCCAAAGATATTGAAATATAAGTAGATGTGCTATCTGCTGTTTTTACTATGTGGGTCTGCGTTTCCGGGTGTCGCCGATATTGTTTACCAATTAACAAATAAACTAAAAGAACAAATAATTAACGAATAAACCAAACTAACGTTAAACTAAATGAACGAATTCTTTCCTTATTCAAAATATATTGTTAACCAATATTAATGCACATTTTCAAAAAATCAACGAAATGAACAAATTCTTTTTGTATGAAAACTACGCTAATTAGCGCGTAGTCCGGCGACAGTTGCGCGGACACCATAGCATATCTTTCTGTATTTGAATATCTTTGTGCTGATCCCATCGGCCTTGGTACCTTTCTTCCATAGTCTTTAGGTCCTGGTAAAATCGCTCCCCTTGTTTTTCGCTATAGGATCCAAGATTCTTTGGAAATTGATCAAGATGACTGTGTAGGTAGTCGGTGCTGTGTGACTGTGTACTTGGACTTTTTACATCCCAAGTTTTTTTAAGTTATCTATCATGTTTACAATTTCAGTGTAGTTACTTGACTTGTGATTTCCGAGAAAAAAATTTGTAACTTCAAAAACGAAATCCACGTAGGTCGTTTCGCATTGTTCATTGAACTTAAGAAGTCCGTATCATTTATTAATATTCTTATTTGTGGGCCATCGAAAACACCCGCTTTAACAACAAAAAAATGTGGTTTTTTCAAACTTTTTTTTTTTAGTAATAGTCGTTGTAGTGATTTTTTTTTTTGTTCTTTTCATTGCATAGGCACTCCGAACCTCATACGATTTCTTTGACCACTGACCGACTGTGAGTGTTCATAGCACATTTAACAAACAATCTGGGGTATCCACGGCTTGAATTCATCCACAATTTTCAACTTAAAATACGAAAAATTGGCACTTTTTATAAATTTTGTAATGGATTTCCTGAATTTTTTTACTGTATATTTACCGCAAATATAACAAAAAACATTTGGAGCATTGAGACAACTTCTTCGCGGTGAAGAAATTATATGAAAATAAATTTATTTATATACATAAATGTACTGATAAGATAGCAAAACGCACACACGAAAGTGCTAATTGCAGCCAATACTCAAAACAGAGGGTAGATCAAAAACTGCACGTAAGAAAAAAAAATAAAAAATTATTTAGTGTTGCCAATGTGCACCTAAATGCAAATCCATCAACAGTATTTCGGCACCAAATTTTTTTTTAAATTTGTTAACCAGTGTTATAAGAAACGTCAGGCAAACAGATTGCATTCACCAGCTCTTCTGTTAATATCATGAAAAGTATATGTACCAAATATCATAATAAAATGAACGTATTATTTATAGTATGTATACAGGTAGATAATAATATTATTAAGGACCATAACTGGCAGCTACATTAGTGTTGTTAATTACTTTTACTGTTTATTAAAGACATTTATGCACCGGTTTGCATTTTGCAACATTTCATTCTGCAACTTTAGCTTTTCTGCTGCGATTTGTTTAATTCCACTTTTTATTTGGATATATTTAATTCATCACAGCTGCTTTCCGTTATTATCATCTCAAAGGGTGTCTTTAAGGAACTAAGAACAATTAAAGAATTCACAAAAAAATACTAACAAAAAACTGATAACTTAATTATTTCGAGAAACGATGACCGAAGGCAGTTGTCTTACTAAAAACTCAAAAAGCCTCCTCATAAAATGAATCCTGCTTCCAATAGTTTTTAAAGATTCGTCAATAATTGCGATAGCCTCTGATTTGTCTATTCATAGGATAAAATGAAACAAAATGAACAGGTTTGCTTATTATGAAATAATTTAATAGTTTGTGAGTAAATCTTAGTAACTTTTAAAATTTAATATCGCTGTGTACCAAAGGTAATAACGTAAAATGTAGCTCCTGCGCCTCGCAGCGAATTAATCATTGCATTAACTGATTTTTTCCGGATGTGGTCTCCGCTAAGGCTTTCCGGGTAGAAAAAAAGCGCAATGGAGAGTGCGGCGCGATAAAGTCGTTACGTGGGGAGGGAGGCGGGGGGCGTGTAACGGACGAGGCCCGATAAATCACACTGCAAGGGAGGTTTGCACCCAACGAGAACCTACCCTCAACGTTAATTGGCCTTTTTAAAGAGTTTCGTTCAACTTGAGTTATTTAATGATCTTCTGTTCTGTCGGAAGATGTGATATGAAGTTATTAATTACTCACCTATTGCGAAAGAACTCAAAAAAGTTTCAGAATTTCTGTATTTTTAATTTATTTCCGTAAACATTTTCATTCAAATTTTCTAATTTATTATTAAAAATAGATACCCCTTTCGGACTTCTTATATCTTTAGAGATCAAATCTGAGTAGCCAGTTAAATGTGAAAATCCGCAAAGAATGCAAGGCTGATGTAAGCGTAATCAGTAAGATCAAGAAAGGAACGCTCCGATGGTTTGGGCATGTAGAGCGAATGAACGAGGAAAGGAGTGTATGGAGAATATATGACGCAAATGTGAATGGTATAAGAAGTCGAGGACGCCCAAGAAAGACATGGCACGACCAAGTGAATCAGATCTTGAGTCGGGCCATGTCAAGAGTCAGAATAATAGAAGAGAATGTATGAGACGTCGTATGAATGTAAACGAGGCAAGAAATGTGTGCCAAGACCGGAATGTTTGGCGGTCCGTCCTCTCTGCCTACCCCTGCGGGGAAACGGCGTGATGGTTAGTTAGTTAGTTAGTTAGTCAGTTCAGTTACTTGGCAGGACGCAACTTTCACCTTTCCTTTTCCACCCACCCTCTTCTCCTTTATTAACTCCCCCTAACTTTCCCGTCCAACGGGGATGCTATAATTCCACTGTTTATCAAGAGATATAACCATATATTCGTATAAACCTAAGGCCAAAAAATAACTAATAATAATAACTGAAGCCAAAAAACTGCAAAGAAATAAATTGATGATGCGCAACGAAAGCAAAAAATTACCGAAGACCATATCCGTATTTTTAAGAACACGACTCGACATCTTTTACATTATGCAAAAGCTAAGATGCAGTATCTTTTTGTTTATAGACATTTGTGTACGATACGGTATGCACCTACCTACCAACCAGAAGCACATCTATCCTGGTGAGACCGGTACACCGAGGGGCACTGATTTGTTAGGTCTTGAAACACGAGCTCTGAGGATGGGCAGGAATAAAGGAATGTAGATATTTGTCTGTTGGAATTAAATTCTAAATTGTCTTTCAGTTCCTGTAATTTATGATGTTATTATCACAAGTTTTTGCTATAAAATAAAATGAACGCTTGACGACGGCGCTTCAAACATTATTCAGAGTCAATTAGAGCCACAAATGGTGTCACAGTATGGTATCTTTGAGTCTAGGCAACTGATGAATACTGAAATTTAATTTACATACACACTTAATTACTTTTACCACCACCAAATTGTGAAGAAGGTCACGTTAACATTAATTAAAGGGTAGAAGTTTGGTTTAAATACCGGTTTTCACAAAGACAATTATCGTGTTAAGAACTATTTTCATAAGTAAGTCTGTTTCCATAATGTACATACGCTTAAAATATTTGATCTGAATAACCGAACTGTTTCCAATTGTCGTAAATCTAATATTAATTAACAATTTTCTGCAGAAGGACCTGTTTCCGAAGTAAAATAATATTGTGATTCATGACACATTTGCGAAAGTTTCGCAAGCTTTACGATCATTAAAAATTGAATAATAAATTGCAGTAACTTTGATTTTCCTTAGCTACTATTATTTTTAGTTATAATTTAATCCAAGTCAAAGAGATTGCAGAGATTATTATCATTGGATCAAGTGACCAGATTAAATTTAGCAGTCATTCAAAGAAATATAATTGTAAGGGTTTTCAAGATAGCCATGTTGGAATTAAACGTGAACTGATATGATTTTAGATTTTCACGGCCAAAAGTATTTTTGTTGATCCGCTCGGCAGGTTTTTACTGCTAGGCCCTGCGGGCGGCTTTTGTTTCGGCTTCGCCATTTTATAAATCCAATAGGAACTGATTCCAATAATAGCCCGTTCCACGGATAGACTGTCATCCAGTAATCCAGTGTTTTTTTTTTTTTACATGAGCTCCACACAGGAGGCCTTGAGGAAAATAACTTCCCTCAGGGCCTGTGTCGTCTTTGGGGATGCTGTGTGGAGGGTTTTTTTTAAGGAAAGGAAGGAGAGGAGAGTTCTGGGAAAGAAAAGAAAAAAGAAAAGAAAAGGAAAAAAAAGGAAAAGGTTCTGGGAAAAAAGGGGTGGGTAGGAATCTGGGGTTCAGTATGTCCTGGTCATCCGCCTCCAAGACCTAGACAAACCTCACCCCATGAACCCGGGCACCCCTGCTAAATCACCAAACGTAGCGAACTACTTGGGGTGACCTACGGCAGAGGTGTTGGTTATCCAATACAGGTTCCCGGAGCGGCGGTACCCATTCCCGCCTCCCAAATTGTGTAGCTAGTCATACGTACGTCAGGTATTATGTCAGACGTAATATATATAGCTTTGATACAATATGTAATACCGTCACTCTTTCCATATCCGGAGAGATACTACATATTCACAAATTCGTAGCAGTTTTACCTAGGGCGGAGACGTCCCCATCCGACCTGCTGATGACATTTTGTGACGAATTAGTAGCGACATCTTGTGACGAATTCTTGAATTCGAAACCGAATCATAACAGTAGCTTTGTGTGAAATCCACGTACACAGATGTTATTTGTGGCGCGGCGCATATGGCGTGGCGTCAGTCATGAACTCGAAGCTGGGTTCTGAAATTCAACCACGCAGACCGTTACCATATTAATACTGTTCGATTTTTACATGTCTTCTTGCGGTATCTCCGACCAGATGTTATGTACACTTGCGTATCTTAATACTATTAGGTATTCTCCTTTAGCTTTTGATAAATGTACTAGTTGGACAGAGTTTAAGATACTGAGGTGGGCAGTGAAATGTAAGCATGGGGAATCCACCCAATGAGGCCATCATTATTAGATTGTACTATGAAATGTAAAATGTTAAATCAAAATAAAAATGCCATTACGAATATAAATATCGACTTAAATTAAATTGACTGTAATTAATTGCGTTTTGTGACAAGATCCGAATACGTAGGCTCGTTCAACTTTCCTCTTTCGCTTTTTAATTAACTAGATTATAATGTCCATCATAATTTCTTTTTCATATTATCAGTAACAGACTGTAGTTATGTCCTGGTAAATAAGTACAACGAAATATCGAATTTTAAATCCTTAAAAGGAATATTACAAAAATGTGGTCTTTGTTCAAATAATGGTTGCTTACAAACCATAGAAAGATAGATACCTCAGCTAAGAAAGAACTTCCGGTTAAACCTTAAATATTTCACTTTGGAGGAAGCTTTTTATTCGCCTTTAAAGTTCTATAAATACCTACTCAAGCACTCCCCGTGGATTAATAGCGGGAACTTCCGAAATAATGTGTTTGTTTTTAACGACCCTTATACACGTAGTTTTTACGGTAAAGCTCTGGCTCCCTCGAAATGTTTCGCTAACTTTATAAGAAGTTTGTCAAACCGACCCTAGTCGTAAAAAAGATATTAATTTCTTTACTAGTTAGGACTATTGTAAAGATGAAAGAATTCACCGAATTGTTCATAAAATGTTTTCAGATTGGAAAAATATAGTTTTGAAAATTTTAGTAGCCCCTCCGGATCACCGATTCTAAATCTGTGACGCTTAATTATAAAAAAAAACACTTGGATTCGAAGAATTGAAATGGTTCAACAAAACGGTTATATAGCATATTATTATTATTATATCTAACTTGAACATGTTTTTTGTTTGCTTAGAATTTCGCGTTTTTTCGTTAGACTTATCACGTGATCTATGAAATTATTAAGAGTTAATATCAAAAATATTGTGCACTTTTATCATTCTCACGGTAACGGCAATGGTGTTTCATTTCTTCAATACATATGAACATTTTTTTTTAAATCCTGCAGGATAGCACACATATGTACATCGTTTGTCTCATTTTCAATTTCAATGCTTTGATATTATTGTGATAATGGACCTTCGTTTTTGTTATATTTGTAACCTTGCCGTGCCGTAACCATAGGAATTATAAAATTATCCATTAGGTATAAATTTAGAGATTAGGAAAGAGTTAACGTTTTATACCAGGAAAAGGATTTCATGTCTATATTTGAATGGGAAATAATTGTTAAGCTGGAAGATCTTTCGAAAGTTTCGATGAATTGCTTTTCATTAGCATTTAATAAATGCCTCATGACCTGGGGAACTAGACTTTTGATGTTCTGAGGAATATTTAAACAAAAAACATTTTGATGCCAAGCCATCAAAAAGTATTTCCGCTTCTGTAGAAGTTGTTGTTGAATCTAAAGCACATTATATATTTATTCTTAATAAACATCATAATATTATTCAAATGGAAAATGTATTTACCCGGCGAGAGGGAAGAGTAAATTGGATTCTCTTTAAGCTCTGATAGCTTTAATTTTGCGAGTTGAGTCAATAACATTAATAATATTAAAATTGAATCAATAGTATAGATACAATTTTCGATTTGCATTCGATTAGATTGCTGGTGCTTAATATTAATAAGATAAATCCATTTCAATCTTTGTAGTGCGACTGGATATTATTTTACGAAGCAGGTTTTATAAATAATCTCTATTATCACTAAAATAATCCGTTTCAATATAGTTTGTATTAATAATTTAAGGAGAAGATATTTTTATGGGTTATTAATAGAAAATCGTGTTCATTTCCCGTTTCTCGCGGATAAATGGATAATTAAAAGTTCTGGAACTCCGTTTGTATACTTATGACATATTTGCAAGACCCCAGAACTAACAGTTCGAGAGATTTTTCTTTTTCAGAGTGCTATTTTTCCTTTACTGTTAAGGTTTGATACGCGGTGCGTTGAAATTTTACAATGAGATTGCTTGTGATGAATTTGACTAAAGTTTATATTAGATACCTCGTACAGAATTGCTAAAAAGCGTTCATATTTGATTAGCGCAAAATCTATTCTTGCCTGAAAAGTAACAGACTAAAGGCCTGTTCAGATTGAGAATATAAATATAAAAGATCATAGCATGCCAAATATCGCTCTCCATACAATTTCTTCAGACCTTTTACACCTAAGCGTTTTATGCGCACATCAACCATAGACAATGCACATCTTCCGCCGTAACCGCTCCTGAGGCGATATGCCAACAGTTAAGCGCCCCCCACTCCCGACGAAAACAAGAGAGGGGGTCATTTTAATTACGGAGCTGCCTAGACCGGTGGATGACAGACATCAAGTTGAGAGATTCAGTACAAAAATGCGCACTCCGTGGCCGCTCGCTAATTCATCTGACCCCCTCTCTAACCATAGGAAGACATATTTGATACCGTGTGAACTTGTGAACGGTACGAAATATAAGCGCTCGCGGTTCAACAGTTATCTGCTCGCGGTTATGTTCGATGTCTGAACAGGTTTTAAAGAGAAAATTATTTGAGGTAAATAGTTACATTGCAAATATTTAGCATCCGTATCAACTTTAATTGCCATTGAAAAAAGTTTACATTCACTAACGTTTAAGTTCAGAGATAGGAACCTGTACACGTGTTGGTGAGCTTTTCTTAGAAACAACTCCAAAACAGAAATAAAACTTGCTAGCAGTTTGATCTTCATATTAAATAGTTCTTTAAAACAATTAATCCCGTTTGGCTTTAAGATTTACTTTGTTATCAGGAAACTTTAAAGATGCCTTTACTGTTTTAAGCACGACCTTTAATTGGACGAATAATCGTATTTCCACCATTAAAATATTATTTTCAACATTACTATCTTGTGGCTTTTCGATTGTATTTTTATTTTATGAAAATTTTATGTGGATTTTCCCGTTTATTGCATTGATAATAATATTCGAATTCCTTCTTTTCCATCATAAAATAAAGGCGTAGAAGATTAATACTACTGCTGTTCAAAATAAAGACACAGTTTGTCTGATATCGAAAAACTCTCGGAGAATCACCAAAAACGAAAATCGCGTAACTTTTCAGTGTAGCATTTCTAAGTAGATTTTTAAATAACTCTTTGACTATATAAATATACTGGAAAAATGCTATCTTAAATCATAAAATTTTTCATTCCAAATCACGTACAAAGTAAAACAAAATAAAATGTATAATTCGGTCCTACCTACATACGAGTATATTGACATTGAATTTAGAATTGTTGATCAAATCAAATGACAGTCTGCGTGGTCGAGGGGTAAGGCTCTTGACCAGCGATCCGGAGGTCTCGGGTTCTCTGGGTTCCCGGGGAATTCCGTTATAAAATTTTTAAACGACTTCAAAAAGGAGGAGGTTCTCAATTCGGCTGTTTTTTTTATTTTTTTTTATGTTTGTTACCTCAGAACTTTTGACTGGGTGAACCGATATTGATGATTCTTTTTTTATTTGAAAGCTGGTGTTTTCCATGTGGTCCCATTTTTTTTGGTCTAGTTCCGACAATGGCATCCATGAGAAAACCATATAAGTCTTAAATCTGCATTAAGTATGTGCGCGACAAATGGACGAATAACTCAATATCACGTCAACCAATTTCGATGATTATTTTTTTATTAGAAAGGATGTACTTCAAGGGTTATTTGATGAGAGTTTGGTTAGGTTTTAATTATCGGATCCATGACAAATTAACGAAACTTGGCCGAATCTCTTAATTTGACCCTAACGTCGTTATGGTCAAATTATGTCTGTCTCATATGAGCAGCACGTTTAGTAGGTCTACCCATATTCAGACAAATTAGTAAGTGTACTTCAGATTCACTAAAAATCAAAAAATAAACAAAAATTTTAACAAAACAAAAAAACGACTTCAAAAAATGCACTAAAAAGTAAAAAAAATAATTTCGTATTCTTCTACAACTTTATAATCAACTTACTTTTTCTAATCATCAATATGTAGGTACGATTGTTATTTTTGGAGTCGTTGTCAGCAAGTCGCTTGTGCGACACAAGCACATCTCACTTATATGTATGTAGTTACAAACCTACCTTTGGCTGACACCAACTCCAAAAGTAACAATCGTACCTACATATTGATGAGTAGAAAAAGTAAGTTGATTATAAAGTTGTAGAAGAATACGAAATTATTTTTTTTACTTTTTAGTGCATTTTTTGAAGTCGTTTTTTTGTTTTGTTAAAATTTTTGTGTATATTTGATTTATTTGTGTTTTTTTCAGAATTCAGTCATCTAAAATTATATATACTAGAAGTATATTTGAGTGGAAGATTCCCTCAGTATCTCCCTGGTGTAACACAACATTCAGAATTGAAACAATGCTTCAAATGGCTTTAGCCGTGTTTGGTGACCAGGTACTTCCCCAACTTCCTCTTCACCATTTTCCACTCCCCACTAACTTCAGCCTCACAACGTACCATAATAATATTTTTTGGATAATTTGTAAAGCGCCCTTTTTGTGAAAAATCACCTCAAGGACGCTGTACAATTTATGATGATTTCTTAGGCCCTAAATAATTCTAATATTTACAAACCAGCAAAGCTGTAGTCTCACTGGCTCCAGACGGTTAGGATGGGTCTCTTGTGCGGTATTCGCAGAAAACAAACCATTTCAAGCAAGATTTGCAGGATAAATAAACAAATAAATATTCAACCAGCAGTTAAAACGGAGACAAATCTACAAAAAAAAAAAAAAATTATGAGTAACAGAAAAACGAGTTATTTTAAGAAACCTAGACTGAAATAAATTCGGTCATCAACGAAACGATGCTATCACTCGAAATAATTTTGACTTAGGTAATAGTTTAAAATGTATCCATTCTTGCAAGAAAATCAAAGAAAATGTACGGAGCTGCAAACGATTCACAGTTTCATGAAAACATGTTATCCTTAATTTTGGTTTTCCTTCAGTGGTGTTTTCCGGTCACAAAGAAACGCAGTATCATTAGGGGGAAAACCTCCGCCACCGTCCTTTCGTCGCTGTGCGAAGGCTTTTTCTCGGTCCTGAAAACAGCGCCCTCAGAAGATTAATGACCCAGCTGATAAATAAAAGGTCGGCAGAAACACGTGTCATTTAGGGGGAAATAACCCTATAATAATTGCAGCAGTTTCTTTGTCCTGTGAGGAATGTTAGCGTCAGCATTTTTAGGTTAATTATTTTTCGACATTTTTGTTTTAAAAAGTTTTATTTTTCGATGTACATTTGTTACTTTAATTTAAAAAATTTTTGCGACCGGTTTCGATACGTCCGTATCATTAACGAGCAAACTTAAAACTAATTTAAAAATTCTATACAAGTACACAATTAATTAGGCGGGGGTAGTGGGAGGGGGGAATTTGGTGGAAGGGGAGGACGGTGGGAGGAGTCAAAATTACATGGAAACATCGTAAGCAGAGGTGATTTACATGGTGCTATTATTTTATTAACTAAATTAATTTTAGATTTAATTTTTTTGTTAATTTCTAAAGTTTCTTACGCCCACAAATTAAAATATGAATTTACATTGCAATGTTTAAACTTAGTTTTTTTCTTTTTTGAAGCTATGACCTGTCTCTATGAGATGGTTAGCAAACTCTGAGTATTCGTAAACAAAGTTCACGTTCCCTAATTCTGGTTTTAAAATTTCTTAGTAGCCATTCCTACATATTGCGCGTCACAATCGTTGCATTCTAAAGTGTATATCCCGTTTTTTTTCAAATTTATTAGAAATATCCTTGTTATTAATCAAATTTTTTATTTTAGAATTAGTATAGAAAGCTGGAGAAATATGATCTGGTAATATGCGGGTTATTTTTAACGATAAATCGCCTGTATAAATGTATGTACATCGTACTATACAAATGTACATCGAAAATTAAAACTTTTCAAAACAAAAATGTCTAGAAATTGTTACATAAGAAATACAAAAAATACTTATTTTTCATTTAACTTTGGATAATAATAGAAATTAATCGTTATTTTTGTTCATTTGTAGTCACTTTTATAATTTTTTTTTTGATACAATATTTAACATTTCGGAATGTGGAAAAGAGCCTATGTAACACCAACCCACAAAAATGTTGAAAAAAATATTGTTAAAAACTATCGACCGATTTCAAAACTAACAATATTCAGTAAGTTAATGGAAAAAAATGTTTACAAATATTTAAGTCCACAACAGAATCACATCATTACAACAAAGCAATATGGTTTTACAAAAGGCAGAAATGTGAAAAGTAATCTCGTTCTTCTTACTGAATTCATTGTCGATCGCATGGACAACCGAACAAATCGCGCAATCGGACATACAGACTTTGCCAAAGCATTTGATAAAATTAATCAAAAACTATTACTCAGGAAACTTTGGTCATTAGGTACACGCGGTAATTTATTTCGTTGGGTTACATCTTATATACTCAAGAGATCACAGGCAGTAGCAATAAAGGGCTTTCGAATCAGATTTCAGTTAAATTTGCATGGGATCCAACAGGGTTCTCATCTCGGATCATTGTTTTTCATTTTACATATCAATGATTTGGTCAATGTTGTTAATTACTCTGAAATGGTAAAATAGTAAAAAAAATAGTGAAATAATTTGCTGGTGATACCAAGCTATACAAGTCAATAAAAAGTCTAAACGATTGTGTCAATTTTCGATATGATTTAAATAATATATTTACCTATTGCCAACAAAATAAACTATTTCTAGATGTCTCCAAATATCATGACATTACCCTTTCAAGAAATAAAAAAATAAATATAAATAACAACAACATTGCAACAGTTTCAGATATTCGTAATAACAACAACATTGCAACAGTTTCAGATATTCGTGATCTTGGAATAACCCTTGATAGTAAACTACAATATAACTTTCTTATGCAACAAATCACAAATAAAGCTGCTAAAATGTTAGGTTTCATCATAAGAAACACAAAATTTTTAATAGCATCAATATCATTAAGCAACTCTACTTTAGCTATGTACGGAGTCATCTGGAGTTTGCATCAGTTGTTTGGTTTCCATTTTACAAAATCCACATATACAAAATTGAGGCAATTCTAAACAAATTCCTAAAATATCTTTGTTACAAGTCATTTGTAAGATTTAATAATTATGCAGAGGCAATTTCACACTTTTAAATTGATTCATTGAGCAGAACAGATGGAGTGTATAAACTCAGCTGTTCCGGATGTGACAAGGTTTATGTAGGCCAGATAGAGCGGACGATCTTCAAAAGGATATCGGAACACCTTCGTGCTTGTAAACTCGGCCACCCTGACAAATCGGCAATCGCCGAACACTTAATCCCAAAAGCCCCAAAGACCCAAAAGCCAAAGAGCACACCTGATTACATAGGCAATTGAAATGCACAAAAATCCAATTAATATTAATGGAGACGACGGAACTCAGCTCAATGGTTCTTGGTATCTGGTAATTAATGGCTACGCCAAAGATAAACACAGAAAACCATTGTGAAGTATACTGTAATACCAGCTCGTAGTGGAGTGGAGTTGGCAACACAGGATCGCTCTTAAGTACATAAGCAAACATTTCACCACTATTACACATCTGCTCTGATGATGGACACGTTTTCCGAAACGTTGGATAAAGGAGGAGGTGGCGCAACACGGCAAAACCCCAAAAATACTTTTGGCCATGAAAATCTAAAATCATATTTAACTATTTCACCGTCTATTTCCATGCTGCAAAGTTCATTTATGTAAATAGTGAAAAGAATGGGACCTAATATGCTTCCTTGTGGAACTCCGTATGTAATCGGCAGTGGTTTACTAGTATGGTTGTTAATTTTGACTTGTGTTCTGTTACTCGTATAACTTTTCAACGTTGGAGTTCTTTGTCTTTGATACCCATATTTTCTAATTTTTTAAAAAGTTTTTTGTGGTAGATTGAATCAAAGGCTTTCGCTAAATCTATATACAATAAATGAATTGTAAAAATTGTAAAAAAATTTTAATACTGTTATTACATTTTCTAATTTTTTAAAAAGTATTTTGTGGCAGATCGAATCGAAGGCTTTCCCTAAATCTAGAAATATAGCATTTATCACCTCGAATACGCTTTTCCAAAGAAAATAACCTACATAAGTATAATAAGGTAAGAGTAAAGAAACTGAGTTAACAAAAAAATCAAAGTCGAGCACAATTTTATTTTATTATAGGTTTGTCTGGTCATGATTGTTAAACATGATAACTTTCAACACAATTTTGTATCTTCTATATTAAATCCGACACTCATCTGAATTTGTTTCTTTGTTGAACATGAACATATTAAATTACGAAACAGTAAAAGTTTGTGCTGTTTTTCGTAATATAATGAAGTAGTTGACGCAAACATATATACCTTTCCCTATATATATGTTTACATTCCTACCCATCCTTCTTACATAAACCTATCCCGAGCTGACGACAATACCCGGGCTAGTGAACAAAATGACAATAATAATTTGTCAGTATTGTTAAATGCCGTGTTGTGTCCTTATTCCTTCAGCTCTTATTCATATCGACCATTCTCTTGTTTTCTCAAGAGCTTGTGCAGTGATAACCGCTAGTGGTGTACCTCAGGACCGTGAGATCACCAAGACGAAGGATTTATCATCACAGTCGTACAACGTTCGTTCAATTCCACATTACTATCCCGTATATTTGTGTCAACATAAAAGTTCCCAAAAAAAAAAAATTGAATACATTCCATTCTTTCTCATAAATCTAGATTACATTATTTATTTGCGGTTACAGAAGTTGACATATCAAATCACATACAGTGCGAGACGAAAACAGTACTTTAGAACATGAATCCATTTGTACAAAAATGACTATAAATTACAACTCTTTTAAGTTATTATTTATTTTAGGGAAAAAAAAACAGTTTACAATTGGATTGATTTATGCATGTATAGTTTACCTAACTGAGAAATCAATTATAGATTTTCTCATCATACCATTATATTGTGACTTGAAACAAAATAGTATCTAATCTTGCAACTAAAAAATATCACATTATTAGTAGGTAAGTAGTACAAAACATATGTCATTACATAATGTATCATTACATTTATGCAGTTTTGTACTCATTTAATATATTTTTGATGCACTCTTGACAGAGTATTTATATTTATTTTCGTCACAATTGAAAATATCTATATCAAATAGAATTTTATCATATTTATGTTAAAGAAAAGGCAAGCATTTTGGTTAGAATTTGTTTTACAGTGATTTTCTTTAAAAATATTACACGAACGTATGATTGTTATTATAGTATGTAAGCATGTAGTGTGGTGGTCGAAATCCCAACCATAAAAACCCAAAATCGTAACCATAATGTTTATGTAATGAATAAAGAAAAATTTAAAAAAAACATATGTGTTGAATTTAGTGTTAGGTGAATAAGTAATCGGTAGAAAATATTCCAGACAGAAAAGGTTATACTTTTATTTTTTTGCTCAGATTTTTAGATTTTACGATGTGACAATACGTGAGAAAACATACCAAATTATTACAAATAAATTCAAGACATTTGGATACGTTATTCTTGCCAAAAACTTTTTTTTAAACCGATGTACTGACTATTTACCCCTTTTTCCAGTAACAATGTTATTTACCTTTATTACATTGTAACTACATAGATGAGTTTTAAGTTTCACTCTGAAAGTTGTTAAATTCAGATAATTTTGAATGCGTTGAGCACATGGAGGAGTTTAATCTAATATTTAGTGTCCGCTAGTTTGAAAGCATGATTATCAAATTTTCATTATCAGAAAAGCTTTTTGTTTCCTCCAATATTTGAAAAGCTGGTGACATTTTCGATCCATGATTTTCATAAATTGGTATTTTCCGAAATGCATGCGATGCAGTATAATTCTGTTGTGGGACTTTTCCATTATTGGCTTTACATACCACTCTACACCGTTTGAACATCAAGCATTTAAGTCCGTGAATATATATTTTTAAAAATACGATGTAACATTCTGCGGGCTTAAACAGTCAAAAGTATATTCGAGAATATGAATTTTATGGCGGTTCGATGATCTGACACACGTTGACTAGAATAAAGATAACACGAGATCTTTAGGTAAGTATTTTTTTTAAGAATAAATTTTTCATTGAAGAAGAAGATAACAATAATAATCTAAACGTAAATATGAAAGAGAACAAGACACAGAAAAAAGACAATGGTCGCAACCGGGACTCGAACCCAGACCTCTCGTCTAACCGGGACGTGCGCGTTAACCATTTTCGCTATTGCTTCCTTCTGTCAAGCCGTCATCATATTCAATCTCATATATCAAATTTTAGAATTAACAATGTTATCTTCAACTAATACTCTCAGTACCGCCCTGGTGTAAGACCATATTCGGAATTGAAACGTTGCTTGAAATGGCTTTAGCCGTGTTTGGTGACCAGATCCGAATAGCCAGGTACTTCCCCACCTTCCTCTTTTCCATCTCCTTTCCCCTCCCAATTACCGCCAGCCTCACAACGTACCCCAATTGAGGATGTCATAGTCTCATTGGCTCAAGACGTGAGCAGCTGGGATTCTTATGAGGTATTCACATTTCATCACTTTAATACGGTTGTCACTTCCAACAGCAGTCACATCATATTGCTAACGAGATTTAACCAACCACAATTCTAACGACAAATACGACTTTTTTTTTTTTATTAAAAATTAAATTACAAATTTTATTAAATTCTAAACAAATAATATTCATTCAAATGCATGTTTCTTGTACAGGGTTTTCCAATAAGAGGTGTTATTTTGATATTCAAAGAAAAATGCCATTTTTTAATATAAGTGATCGGATATTTATTTCATTATAAAGAGGAAGGTATGCCGTTAATAGTGGAAAATAACATCAGGCAAATGACCACCACGACCACGCTTACAGGACCATATCCTTTTCATGAAATTTTCCATAACCAAATCGCAAAGTGGCTGCCCTATGTCCTCGATAGCCTCGCGAATTCCATCTTTGCTTGAATCGACGCTGGGTTGTTGGGGTAGACCTTCTCTTTCACGTGGCCCCAAAGGAAGAAGTCGCAAGGTGTTAAATCACAAGATCTCGGTGGCCAATTGTGATCACCTCTTCGAGAGATAACACGGTCCGGAAACTTTTCCCGTAAAAGATCAATGGTTTCGTTGCTTGTGTGGCACGTAGCGCCGTCTTGTTGAAAGTAAGCGTTGTCCAGATCAATACCATCCAATTCCGGTTATAAAAAATCATTAATCATCTCTCGATAGCGCAATCCATTCATCGTAACTGTTGCTCTAATAATTTCAATGCGTTGTTGAAGCGTGTGTCGTTCCATTTTTATAGTTTCTACTTGTCAAATGTCAAAAACGACAGCTTCTATAGTGACATCTACCGAAATAGCGGGCTATTCAAAATAACATCTCTTATTGGAAAACCCTATAGTAATTAAGATAAATTGAAGTGTTATTTCAATTATTTTAAGAATTATGCTGCGGAATAAATAATAATAATAATAATAATAAATTTGGATAATAATAATAAAGATACAACGTTGCTTAGCAACGCAAGCCTTGACGTTTGCTTGTATTTTAGCTCTCTGATTTTTTTATTGTATCAGATAGAAAAGAATTAGCTTTGATCCCAAAACATATAAATATTTGAAAATAAGTATATTAGATAACGTAATAAATAAACTGCCAGTGAACCGTAGGATATTTAGGTAAATAAATACAATATAAATTTTTCCTTTTGTGAGGACTTCAGTAACCAAGGTAAACAACTATATTTTGAGATTACGTTGAAATATATTTTGTAGGTAAATTTAATTATATATTTTATTTTGATAACATTATTCTACAATATAATATATATTATAGATTTGTAGTATTGAAGGGTAGTTTACATTAAAATATTTAATTTGGAGATATTGAAAACAATTTGTTGACACTAGGTAACGACGACAGTTGCTTGGTTACTGGAATGTAGGATATTAATAATAATTAATAAATCATTTCCAAGTTGTTTTGAAAGGTGACACAATGTCATTTTCAACCAACGGAAATGAAAATGGGTTTATTATGTCATCTATACAGATGAACATTGATATTCTGAGACCCCAAAAAACAAAAGCAGGTATTCCTAGGCAGCGTATGAAATGGACGAACGATGTCAATATGTTCATCGTTCGTTCATATTTTTATGTAACTAAACTAGAAACAGATATGTTATTGTATAGGAAAAAATTACATTTACTTTTCTCACAAAATTATCCGGTTGCCCAAGTAAACGAACAAAGATTAGCTGACCAAAAAAGGTCAATTTTCAAAAATAATTTAATTCCTGTAGTAACATTAAATCAGATAAGAAAAGAAGTAGCAGATAGATTGCAATTGGAGAATAATTTAGATCAAATTAATACGAGTAGTAATGTTATATTAGATGCATTGAATGAAGATAGTTTAGCTAATATTCTAGTAGAAGAATCCAATGATATTAGAGTAGATTCAAATAACTTAGACATTATTCATAATCTTAGGGAAATCAATATTGCAAATTTAAACTTACTAGATGATAATGTAATAGAATTAGCTAACTTGCTTCAAAATAATATAAATAGATATATAGATATAGAGCCCACAGTTAGACCAAAATTACCAAAATTGCATACGTCAAAGAAATTATCTAAATTAATTTCTGAATTAAATAATTTAATTTTACCAAAAATAATATTTGACGATATTAGTTTTTTAGATCTTCATACAATAGTGTACGCTAGTGCTATCACTATATGTAATAAGTTAGGAGTTAAATTAATATCCTCTGATGATAGATCATATAGTTATAGTAAACCAGAATGGCAGATTAGATTAGAAAATGATGTAGTATTTTTAAGAAGTAGTATAGCTAGAGTAATTGAATATAAAAATTGTGATGTCTTGGGATCGGGTAGTAATAACATCTGTTAATGTTACAATGTTTATTGGTTGCCAGATTAATATGGAGAGAGCGCTCAATAGCGGTACATCCCTTTTATACTTCCCATACTCGCTATCTCGCTCTCATGCCGTCACCCTCATACACATACGTCACACCCCCACACTTAAAACCTAATTACATACATTTCTTTATTCACAAATTTATACAAAACAAAATATCTAAATATTTCCATTCCATAGTATATGTAATTATTCTTGTTCTTCACGTGTAGCGTGGGCGTTGGCCTCGAGGGCGTAACCTCCCCTCCCATGGTGTAGGTGACCTGCAAAAATTAGAGGAATTAGGAAATTTGGTCATGTCCACATCCGAGAGTGGACCCAGGTCCAGCAAATCATCAGACCTATCACACTCCCCCCACCTAACCTTCCTCTCTGAAATCTGATCATGGTGGCGTTTCCAAATTTGTCCCGTAGACATAATTTTAACTAAATAAATCCTATTCCCCAATCTTTTAAAAATTTTTCCTAAAATCCATTTATTATCATTACTTCTTAAATCCCTGGTTAAAACTTTAGAACCAACCTCAAAGTACTTTTTAAATTTTCTTCCTCTATAATACTTTTTCTGTTTATGCTGGCTCAATAACATTTTGTTTTTAACCGTGTTGTCAATTCCTTTAAAACCTTGACTCTCAACATTATCCACTATTGGAATAATCGTATTAAAAATTGATCTAATCTTCCTACCCAACATTAATGTACTAGGCTCAATGCCCGTAGACATTGAAGGCGTATTTCTAATATCAACTAAAAACGTCAAAAGTTTATCTTCAAAATCAGTAGGAAATTTATTATTTACCATAATTTTTTTCAAAAAATTCTTCACTGTTTTAACCCCATTTTCAGCTAAACCGTTAGAAGCAGGATGCTGTACAGCTGAAGTCAATGATTCTATATTATAATTATGACAAAATTCCTTAAAAACTGACGATGTGAAAGCTGTACCATTGTCACTTACAATTTGTTCCGGGATTCCGAACATAGAAAATAATCTTTTCAAAACTTTTATTGTACAAAACGAATCTACCTTATTTACAACATGACAGTCTATCCATTTTGTAGTTGCATCAACAATAATTAAAAAATTATGACCTCCCAACGGTCCCATGAAGTCAATATGCAATCTACTCCAGATTAAACCATTTATTGGCCAAGGTGCCAACTCAACTTTACACGGAGTAGGTAAACATTCCATGCATCGAGCACACTGTTTCACAGTTACTTCTATATCATTGTTCATTCCGAGCCAAAAAAAATAATTTCGAGCAAGACTTTTCGATTTTACAATGCCTAAATGTGATTGATGTAAAAAATTCAATATAATTTCCCTTAATTCCCTTGGAACTACAAATTTATTATTATAAAATAAACATGAATTATAAGTCGATAATTTATCCCTAAAATACCAGAATTTCAATAAATCATCCTTTAAGAACTTTTTATCCGGCCAACCATTTGCTGTGAACTCGATAATGCTCGCTATATTTACATCATTAATCGAAAACTGTTTCATCGTTTCCGCATTTAATGTTGTTTCTGACTCGATTATGTTCACAAACTCTGACTCAACCGTATTCACGTTTAAAGAATCAATATAATTTAAAAAATAATCGCTAGCATCAATATCGTCGCTACACACATCTAAATTATCCTTATTATTAATCGGCATTCGTGATAAGAAATCCGCTTTGTTATCACCTGACTTAATATGCTATATACTATAGTCAAAAGTCTGGAGTATTAGGGCGTACCTCTGCAGACGGTTAGCGGCCAAAATAGGTACTTGCTTATCCGTGTTCAAAATGTGTACTAACGATTTATTGTCGCAAGCCAAAACAAATTTATTGCCGTATAAATACTGAAAGAATTTCTTCAACCCAAAAATTATAGCACACGCTTCCTTATCTAAAATAGAGTACTTTAATTCTGTTTCTGACAATAATCGGCTAGCAAATGCGATAGGTCTCTCTAAACCATTATCATATACATGGCAAATCACCGCTGATAACGCTTTTTCAGATGCGTCTGAAATAAGTTTAATTGGTAAATTAGGATCAAAATGCACTAAAATATTATCTGACGTCAGCAGTTTCTTAACTCGCTCAAACGCAATATTACATTCCTCAGACCACACATATTTTACTCCCCTTTTTAACAAGTTATACAATGGAGACAAAATACCTGAAATATTATGAACAAAAGCTCTATAATATGAAATAACCCCAAGTAAACTCCTAAGTTCTGAAACATTTTTCGGTACTGCCATTTGAGTAATCGCACAGATTTTATTTTCTAAAGGCATAACTCCTTTCCGCGAAATTTTAAAACCTAAATATTCTATCTCAGTTTCTAGAAAAGAACACTTATTTTCATTAATAGTTAATCCACAATCACTTAACTTGCTAAGTACAGATTCACAAATAGAGAATAATTCCTCTTCAGAATTTCCAAACAACAAAATATCATCTAGAAATATACGAACGTTACGAAGTCTACCTACTACCGCCTGAATAACTTGCATAAATATAGCCGGGCTTGTGGTCAAACCGAAAGGCAACACTTTATACCTGAATAAACCTACATGCGTACTTATCACACATAATTTTCTCGACTTCTCGTTCAACGAAATCTGACCAAAAGCATTACGCAAATCTATTTTAGCAAAAAATTTCGCACCATTTAAAGATGAAATTAAATCTTCTATACGAGGCAATGGATATTTCAACTTCGCTAACATAGGGTTTAATGTGGTTTTAAAATCAGTACAAATTCTAATTGAACCGTCTTTCTTTTTTACAACAACAATCGGACTAGCCATATCACTTATTTCTACGTTTTCAATTATATCTTCACGTAACATCTTATTTAATTCCTCCTCTACCTTTCCACGTAAACTAAAAGGTAACGATCTTGGATTCACAAACTTTGGCCTGAACTCCGAAATAACTTCGATGTTAGCTTCATAACCTATAAGCCTACCCGATTTTTCTGAAAACACATGAGCATATTTTTTCTTTAAACTATCACGAAAATTTAATTGATTATCACAACTAGTCTCACTGGTATTTACCGCATTTATTCCACTTAATCCGATACCGAAAACTTGTAAAAAATTTCTACCAACAATCGTAGAATTACCGTTTTTAATTATTATAAACTGCGTATCTACACTTTTATTTAAAAATAACACACTTAAATTAACTTTACCTACAATATTTAACCGTTTCCCGTCATATCCTGACAATTGAATATCGCATCTTTCCAATTTACAAGAAACAAAATCTTTTAAATACACTTCATATGGAATTGCATTAATCTCAGCGCCGGTGTCAACAATCGCTCGCAGAACAGTGTTACCAATAATGAGATCTACGAATATCGGTTCCGGCCCCGTGCCGTCATGCAACATAAAAACCGAATTTAATCGTTTATTCTTATTACCTACATTAATTTTACTGTTTTTACACACATTACTAGGATGACCCGATTTATTGCACCGATTACAAAAAATATTCTTCCAACAATCTTTCTGCAAATGATTCGTTTTTCCGCACAAAAAACATTTTTTTAATGCAATATTTACTGGCGTCTTACTACGCACTGCACTTTTAAATCTGATCGGACTATCCGACCTGGATTTACGGACAACATTACTATCCTTATGCACAACATTTAAATTCATATCAACTTTCTTAAAATTAACAACATGTTCCCATGAAGCTGCTAACTGAATGGATTCCGAAAAAGAAGTATTTACCCCCTCAACGAACAACTTATGTTTCAATTTTTCATTGAAAATTCCAATAATGAATATGTCTTTTAAACAAGATTCCAGCCTCAATTCAAAATTGCACGTCAAACTCAGTCCTCTCAACCTAGCAGCGTAATCTTTAATAGATTCGTTAGCTAGCTGTTTACACTTATAAAATAACTCACGCGACTCGAAAATATTTTGAATAGGTTTGCAATGTGAATCAAATAATTTACATAAATCATCAAAAGAACAAACAGAAACCTTTTTAGGGAAACATAGATCACATAATAAAGAGAAAGTTTCTTCGGTGAGGCAACTCAGCAAAAATGCTCTTTTGCGTTCTTGTGATAACACTTTGTCATCATGTAAAATGAGGGCCTGATCCAGTCGTTCCTTGAACAATGACCAGTTTCCCGTTCTGTAACAGAACGTCCCCAAATTTTTACAAACACCCTCCATTGGGGGAAGAGCTGAAACAAAATAATCAAGACTACTTATCTCAGCACTTCCAAGAAGGCTACACTCCGAGGTCCACGTTCCACGTTCCACGTGCACGCCACCCAGAGCTGTAGATCACCGTCCCCGTCTGGCTCCGTCTCCCGACAGCTGCGGATCCAATCCCTACTCCGAGGTCTTCCTTACCAGACTGCAGCGACGGAAACCAAGTCCTGGTTCCCGGCTAATCCACACGATGATCCAGTCCTTGACCCGATCCTTGATCCGGTCCTTTTGTACCCCGTTACACGGTGTACCCGAACGACAATAATTTTGTAATTTGTCGGTCCCACACACGCGAATAATTGCGTGTGGCTGCTCCAATTTCTTCTTAATGCGATCCTGCGATCGCTTCCTGCAATCCTGACAACAATCCGTCAGATCCCGAAATCTACCGCGTAGATTCTTCCAATTTACGTAAAAATTTACGAACTACCGAGCTGCGCCAACTGTGGTGTCTTGGGATCGGGTAGTAATAACATCTGTTAATGTTACAATGTTTATTGGTTGCCAGATTAATATGGAGAGAGCGCTCAATAGCGGTACATCCCTTTTATACTTCCCATACTCGCTATCTCGCTCTCATGCCGTCACCCTCATACACATACGTCACAAAAATGGAAATAGAAGTAGGAATATTTTGAGATATGTAGATGAAATTGGGAGAAAATTTGGTTATAGCATTGGTAGTAATAATAATGAAAATATAATCAATGATTTATTAGATTTATTAAAACAAAAATTAGGTGTAAAAGCTAGTAGATTAAAAAGATATAATTATACGTATAATAAAAGAAATAATAATAGATTATTTCAGAAAAATGAGAAAATATTTTATTCCAAACTTGACGATAAACAGAATATTATTTCGAATAATAATATTCCGTTGCCATCTGAATCAGATATGCGCGATTTTTGGACAAACATTTGGAGTAAAGATATAAAACATAATGAGGCAGGTAACTGGATAGAAAATGAAGAACTCAATTGTTCAGACATTGAACAAATGAGTTTTTCTGATATATCGGTTGAATTGTTAGCCAAAATTATAAAAAATACTCATAATTGGAAAGCCACGGGTTGCGATTGGATACATAATTTTTGGTACAAACGTCTAACTACTTTACATCCTCTTTTTGCAAAAAATCTTTCAAAACTTGTCAGAGAACCTCAAAATTTTCCTAATTTTCTAACTAAGGGCATTACTTATATGCTGCCTAAAAGCGAACATATTAATAATCCCTCTCAATATAGACCCATTACATGTCTACCGACAATATACAAAATTTTAACCTCTTGCTTGACAGATTTAATATATACTCATTTGGATGAAAAAAATATTTTATCTGAACAACAAAAAGGTTGTCGCAGAAAACATATGGGATGTAAAGAACAGTTAGTTATTGATTCTGTAATTTTAAAACAAATTCAAAATCAAAAGCGTAATTTACATACTTGTTATATAGATTATCAAAAAGCTTTTGATAGTGTCCCGCACTCGTGGCTAATCAAAATATTAAAAATATATAAAGTTAACCCAATTATAATTAGCTTTTTGAAAAATATTATGTCCTTTTGGAATACAGATTTGCTAGTTAATTTAAAAGGTAAGAAAATAGTAGTACCGGGCATTTCAATAAAAAGAGGGATTTTTCAAGGAGACTCATTGAGCCCTCTTTGGTTTTGCTTAGCATTGAATCCCCTTTCTAAAATGTTAATTAAAAGCAAGTTTGGAATAAAAATTAAGGGTAATACAAGAGAGAGTAGTATAGTTTCACATCTATTATATATGGATGATATAAAATTATTTTCAAATTCTGAATCAAATTTAGAGAAAATGATTAAGGTAGTTAAAATTTTTTCAGATGATATTAAAATGACTTTTGGTTTAGATAAATGTAAAACTATCCATATAGAGAAAGGCAAAATTGTAGATGGAGACGAGGGTATATTTAGAAATTTCAAAATTCAAAGTATGAAAGGGGATGAGGTTTATAAATATTTAGGATACCCGCAATCGAATAGATTAGATCACACTAGTATTAAAAATGATATTAGGATTAAATTTCAAACTAGGATCAGAAAAATTTTAAAATGCAATCTATCTGCTAAAAATTTAGTAAAAGCAATAAATACTTGGGCAATACCTCTACTAACGTACTCATTTGGCATAATTAAATGGTCCAATACAGATTTAGATAGTTTAGAACGATTAATTAGAACTACGTTAACAAAATTTAATTGCCATCATCCAAATTCAGCTATAGAACGAATTAATTTACCTAGAAATTTAGGAGGTAGAGGTGTAGTCAAAATAACATCTTTGAAACACAATCAGGTAGAAATGCTTAGAAATTTTTTCCATAGGAAAGCTAATAGCTCAGAAATGCACAAAATAATTTGCAAGGCAGATAGAAATATTACACCTTTAAATTTATATGACGAGAATGCCAACATTCTTATAAATACTAACCAGGAATTATTAGATTCCTGGTCAAATAAAATTATTCACGCAAAACACTTCAATTATCTCAACCAAACGTATGTTGACAAACTTTCGTCAAACAAATGGTTGAGTATTGGAGAGTTGAGCGCAGAAATAGAAGGATTTATGCTTGCCATTCAAGATAGAGTCATTAATACTAAAAATTATAGAAAGCATATAATCAAAGATATAAATCAAATTGATGATTTATGTAGAAAATGTTTGGCTTTTCCCGAAACTATAGAACATATTATATCGGGATGTTCTATATTAGCGCCTTCCGAGTATACATTTAGGCACAATCAGGTTTTAAAAATAATTCACCAAAGTTTGGTAATTAAACATAACTTGATTGATTGCCGTAATGTAGTACCTTATTATGAATATGAACCAAATTCATTTATAGAAAATGAATTTTATAAAATATATTATGATAAAACTATACTAACAGACAGAACAATTAGTCATAATAGACCTGATATAGTTTTACATGACAAAATTAAAAAAAATAACTTATATCATTGATGTAGCTATTCCAAATTCCTGTAATATTCAAAAAACTGTTTCTGAAAAAATTAGAAAATACACAGATTTAGGAAATGAGATTAAAAGAATTTGGCATTCTCGGACTATAAAAATATTACCATTTGTTATTTCGGCCACTGGCATAATACCTAGGAATCTGATTCAAAATTTAAGCATATTAGATTTGTCAAAGAATTTGTATATAAAAATGCAAAAAGCAGTAATTTTAAATACATGTAGGATTACAAAAGATTTTTTAAATATTTATATTGAGGGATCAGTAGGATTTATAGGTTCAATTAGAAATGCCACAGAGCCGAACCCTCTGATATGAAAATATCTGGAGTCGGTGAATTATATTCCCATTTGGTCTCTAGTAGGTTGACATGTTGTTCTTGTATTTATAATATTTATATAGTGCAATTGCATAACGTGGATTCACTAGATGATCATTTGGGGAAGTGTATGAAAGGGTTTAGTTTTTCCTTCTTTTTTTTTTTTTTTTTTTTTTGGGGGCAAAATTTAACCCGGACATTTAAATCTGGTGCGTAAAAAAAGAGCTTATCTATTAAAGCTGTGATGTGTTCGATTTTGATATACTTAAAATATGTTATAAATCCTGGTCTCAGGCGGCTTTGTAATGTAATGACTCAACTTAATAAGTATATACATATATTATATTTTCCCTGATGATCGACATTGGATCCAAAAGAGAG
The DNA here is from genome assembly GCA_917880885.1 of Limnephilus marmoratus. Lineage (NCBI taxonomy): Eukaryota > Metazoa > Arthropoda > Insecta > Trichoptera > Limnephilidae > Limnephilus > Limnephilus marmoratus. Next base: position 17,040,788 of record OU862933.1, read on the forward strand.
ACATTTAAGGAGAAACTTAAAAGTTTACCATAATATGTGACAATTGACAATACGAGTATATTCATTAACATGAAACTGTTATTAATTAACTTACTTTTTGATGTAACACGTTGATGTAATGCAAATTATTATAAAGCTTTTAAATTGCGTTGAGTTTATAAATTAATAGATTTAACTTAATACTAATGCTTCAAAACTTTGGATAGGTCCCTAACTTTGATTCTTACATACGTCACGCCAATGTATTTTTTCAATTTTTCCAAAATTTATCGCCCTTAATGCCGAATGATTTATGCCCGTTAAAAATATCTTTATAACTTCCATTTCAATTTATCATATTCGCATTTGTCCTCAAAGTTTACAAAGTAAGTTTTCGTGTTTTAAGATTTCTCTACCTGATTTGAGTAAGGGTCTTGATATTCCTGTTATTAAGCTTAATTCATTACTTAAACATACATCAAAATAAATTTTGATGAAACGTCTTTTTTATTATAATTGAATTACTTTTAACCGGGAAATAATGTATGCACTTATTAGCGAAGGTAATTATTTGAAAAATTTCCTAATATTGAAATGATATCGCGAATTTGTAATTTGATAAATCATTTTTATAAGGGAGTACAGAAGTGTCATAATAGAAATTGTGTGACGCATAAGGGCGTGTAAGAAGTGGTCGGTGATGACCTAGGACTCACATCTCAGAACTCTTCAATGATAATAGAAGTGCAGAATATGATATGTGAAATATTACAACAGGCCCACCAATCACAACAAATGAGGTAGAACATGCAATTCGTCTCTTTAAAACCGGGAAAGCAGCGGGCCCAGATGGAATACAGGCTGAAATCCTTAAACTTATAGGAAATGAAGGCATCCTAGTATTGGCAAGTCTCTTTTACTCAAAGTATAATAAAATGTCTGGTAGAATCAAGTGAATCAATGACTTGTATCGGGTCATATGAAGAGATGGAATAACGCAAGAGTTAGTATGAGGCTATGTATGTATTATGTATGTAGTTGAAGCCAAGGGCGGATTTTTGTAGGTATTTTTGTGTACTGTGGAGATTTCATCACAGGACATGCTTAGAAGCTAAAACTGTCTTTTTTAAACATTTAATTTTTCGATTGTTTTGACACTTTCATAAACCTTCCTACACATACTTGAACTTGTAGAAATAAACTTGAAGTATGATACTTCAAGTTTATTTCTAACAGTAATTATTGATTTTTTTGCCCGTCCGCGACTTGTGCCCGCCCAGAAAAAAATCCTAACAGTAATTGTTGATTTTTTGTCCCGTTCGCCCCTTGTGCCCCCCCCCCCCCCCCCCCCCAGAAAAAAAATCCTAATAGTAATTGTTGATTTTTTTGCCCGTCCGCCCCTTGTGCCCAACCCCCCCTCACCCCCAGAAAAAAATCCTGGATCCGCCCTTGGTTGAAGCATCCATATGGATTTGAATGGTAACCCATAATCTCCATAGACTTAGTTAGAACCCCGTTGTTCTAACCTATTTAGCAGGCGATCTGCCTCTCTTACACTATTTACTCGGTGAAGTTTATCACCATCATGAAATTTGATCGAAAGGAAAATTTCATAATGATGACGAAACAAATTTCCGTATTTGGAATTTAAGGGAAGAACACTCTTCTTTTTTTGGGTTACGAAACATGCCCACATCACATTTCTTGGGTTTTTTCTTTATTGTATACCTGTAATAGATTAATACAATATTTTAGAAAATGAAATCTGTTGAACAAAACAATCCCTAAATGTGTATACGTTATTTTTCTTCTTTAATGCCATATAAATTCAATTAAATAATTTTGGTTGCCCTATCTGCTTAGCTGACAGCTTATCCATTCGAATTAATTGCTATATTCCAGATGTAATTATGAAAATTAATTTTACCAACAACTTCGCAGCACGAACTTTTAATTCTGCCATACCAAAGTCTTTTATTTTTAAAAGCTGTAGGTGTTTAATAATTTGATGAATATTCAAAAGCTTTCTCGAGAATTTTTAATTCTCGTGGTCTATATTGGCGAAATACTGCCTTATCATAATATTTTCAGAAAAAGTATTTTTAAATAATTCATTTTGTGGTCTTAATATTTCATAAATTATTCGCATATTTTTATCGTCCACCCTTTTTTTAACTTTTTCACTTTTGCCAAAGCTAGTTTTCAGGGGGGGATTACTTTTTGTTCATCTGCTACAGACACAAAAACACGTCTGTTGTAATATTTTTTGTCTTTTTGGTACTTAGTAAGTGGATTTTAACAAGCTTAATTAATTCATGAAATTCAAATACACACTAATGCAAAAATTAGCGCTAATTAGGCGATTTCCTGTAACGTTTTTTCTAGAAATAAGCTTGTTTTCACAACGACTTGTATTTCCCTGGAATCATCCGGAACCAGCAATCGAAAAGTTGTTTGAAATGGTTTTATCCTTGTTTACTCGCCAGAATTGAACACATAAATTTCCAACCTGTCTGTTTCGTTTTCCCTTTTCCCGACTTTTTTCAGGCACTATTTACTAGAATTTGGTTATATCTTCAATAGTCCTGTAAAACGAAGTAATTATAAAACGACATACCTACCTAGGCACTAAAGTTTGAATTAATTATATTATAGTTTGAGAAAATTGGACAATAAAGGCTAATTGAATGTACCTAAAGGGGAATTTCTTAGCAAGTATTATTGAAGGAATGCTTATACAATGAATGTTTTCATAATAATTTATGGAGCCACGCCAGAGTGGCTTATTAATAGTGCATAGAAAAAATATGGATATGACAAGTCTTAGATAAAATAAGACATCCCTCCATAAAAGCTTTTAAGAAACCCTTCAAATAAGACACGTGTTGTTTAGGTTATTTTAGTACATATTTAGGGAGTTCCGAGCTTAACCCTACGAAGACTTACAATTTAGAGTTATCTTGAACATCATTTTCATTCATTTACTTTATTGCTGTATCTGTTATTTGGTTTCCATTATATGAAATATATATCAACTAAATTGAAGCTATTCTGAACGAATTCTGAAAAACAAAAATCTATATTTTTTTACAAATCCATTAAGAATTTTTAATTTTATTTCATCATAACTTCTCCTAAATATTGGAATTCCCGTATATTAACAAAGTGTAATTTATTTTAACCACTTTATCATAATATTTACAAATTGGAGATCATCCAAAAAAACACTTCAGTGTTGTGAAAGAATGAAAAAAATGTTCATAGAATTTTTAGAAGCATTACAAATTAAAATAATACGAGAAGCGAAATCTCTGATATTTTTAATGAAAAGTCGTCTAATTTAAGTCATTAAAATAATTTTAAAAACTGGTTTATCTTATTTTTGAAATTTTAGGAGTTTTCATAACCAATTTCATTTTTAAATTTTGTTGAATACGTTGGTCGTTTATTTTATAAAGCATTATCTATCTGTTAAAAATACTAATAATTTAGAGTGCTAAACTCGTCACGATGATATTTTCCTCATAAATGACAATGACGTTATATAAATAGACTTGCCATAGTCTCACAAACTCAAGATATAATGTGGCAATTAATCAACACTCTTTTGTTTTCAGCGATTTTCAATAATTTCTTAATTCAAAAGTTATTCATGTATGATAAAGATAGACGCTTAAAAGAATATGTGCAAATGGACGAAACAAAAGATAGAACGCGGGCGGCATTTTCGTATTCAAAATTCAAAAGTTGCGTCGAATACTGTCTCAAGGCCGACTAAAGTAGGAGGCCTGGGCACCAGTCGAATTTTGAGGTGTCAAATAGCTATAATGAATAACGATAGTTTGCAAATGGCGTTGGTTTTTATTGTTGTTTCTGCTGATTTGTATGTTGTTTTACCGCAGGCAAGTAAATAAAGAATCATTAGATTATTATTATAAAAAGTAAATTTTACTTAGCGACGGCATGGCATCGACTTTGTAATTTGGCTGTTGTGAATCCAGACCTGTACTTTAGTAGGTCTTGAGTTCTCTAATGACGCATAAAATCTTTGGGCGGAAAGCTATTGTATTATTTTTATAATCGATAATAATAAGTAATTTGCATGTATTTACAAATGAAATGTTATTCCTTCGCTTTTACGACTGTTTACCGTGTAATGGAAACATTTTCTCATCACACAGGAGGGAATTTTGGCGCTTTTTAATGCAATTTACTTACTAGTAGGACACGACCTTACTCGATGCGTGGCAGTTTAGTACTAAAGTACAAGAAATCGAGTACTCTACAATTGTCTTGTTGTTGGCTTCCCATTTTGAGATTTCTACCCCGCGTCTAAAGTATGTAACGTCTTTGATAAATGATGACGTAATATTATACACAGTTAATTACGATAAATTTTGTGAGGAACAATTTTTCAAATAAATATTTTAATATCTTCCGGTGATTTGTCAAAAAATGGTGGAAAACAAATTCGTCGCCCCAGTTCTTTTTCGTTCAATAGACCATTTTAGTTTTTATTCAATCTCCACTTTAAAATCAAAAATAAAGTATAAAAAATAATAATTAATCACTAAACTAAGAATTATGTAAACCAATGAGTCCTTTACCTTTGCGGAAATAGCTTTATCTTACGAGCGTTTAACCAGCCAGCAGACGAAAATCCACATTTCGTCGAAAGTTGTTCTTACGATCGGGCAGGGCGGTTACAATGAGAAAGATTAATTATTCTCCATACCAGCTTTTTAAAATTATAACTCAATATCGAATTTATTTCAATCCAAATTAGCTTTAATTTAAACCTTCATCCAAAAATGCTGAAAGGCGTGATGATAAAACTATTAAAATAATGTACTTTTTGTAATTATTTTTTGATTATAAGTATTTATCATTTTTCAATAATGTCTAAATTTAATAAGAATGTTAAAAAAATCTGAAATATATTAGTTTGTAAGTGTGCAAATAAATACACAAATGGACCAATTTTCGTCAAGAAACACACGTACGTACATATTTTTTAATGATTTTATTGAAACTAAAATTAAAATTCTAAAACATGCGTTTGCTAGATAATATATTGATTCATTTTACTGCATGATTATATTATTTGAAATGGGTGTGGTATAATACAAAATCTTTTTTGATAATTTAACAAATCTGCCAACGACCTATGGAATAACTTTATTATACTAAAAATTAAAAAAATTTCTCAAAATTTATTACATGCGAATGCTAGATAAAAGAACAATCTTTCGAAATCCATTTATAATTTTTTGTGGAAAAGAGTAAATACGTCTAAAATCTGATTTGAAAATATCATATTTCTGGTTTTCTCTGGTAATGCCCTCTTAAACACTTTTCATAATGTTTCATTGAAATAATGGTAGAAAACTAAGGAACCTCCTGTAAAATTTTCTAATGGTCTATTGAGTATACAAGAACTAAGGCGACGAAATGATAATCAAAAAGATTAATAATTAAATTATTATCGAGATGTATTTTGAAATACACTCATAAAGTATACAATACCTCTACTAATAACTATACTTAATGAAGCCGGTAGGTCATTCCAGGTTAAACTGTAGTCGGAACATTTGCGACAGTGTTCTAACTTGGTTAAAAAACGGTTGTAATATTTTGTAGTATAATACAGGCCGGCTCTCATTTAATGCATAATTTATGAAGGACTGAGATTTATCACCAGAGTTATAACTTAATCCCGAGCCCATAGCGTACGTTTTATGACAGATAAATGTACATGTTTTTTTTTTCAAAGGTACTTTTATTAAGCCTCACGTAGCTAAGAAGAAGCAAAGAACGATTTATGGAATGGAATAAGTACCAACAGATATCATGTTTTAGTGTAAAACGTAATTTATCGCATCGTTTGAATAATTTCGGAATAAAAATAGCGTTTTATTTTCATAATGTGTAAATTGGAAATCTTTGAATGAAATACGGATGGGACACTTTTGTGGTTTGTATGGGATGTTTTGGTTAAAATTTTTCGGTATAGAATATTGTATCATTGAGATTACATAAATATTAATGTACCTTGCCAATTACCTACTATCTTTTGAAGATAAAAAAAATAGATTCAATTAAAATAGACTTACATAATATGACTAGAATGTATTTAATTTTGTGAATGAATGAAAGCGTTTGTACAAGTGTAGATTTCAGGTGCTAGCTCTTGTCCAGAATTTAACCATTTTAATTGCTTTTTTTTTCTTTGTTATTAGTTTTTGGAGTATTATGCCGTGTTGCGCTACCTCCTTCTTTAGCCAACGTTTCGAACAGCGTTGCAGTGTCCAGTAACAAATATAGTTTTGGCCGTGAAAATCTAAAATCGTATTTTAATTGCTCGTTAAACTGTTTACCATTTTGGTTGCTTACCGGAGAAACAAAACGAAAAACTTTGTCTTATTACTCTGAAGCCTGTTTGTAAGTTTTTTTGAAGCGAAAACTTCTTTAGCACCGTCGTGATTTGAAACTCGATGACTCAAAAAATAGCGATACTAAAAAGAGACCAACACATAGCTACATCTATAGGATTTAGCCTGCGAGAGAAAGAGATAGACTAATCGGTTTCCTTTTTGTGAGGTGCTTCGTAGCCTGTAGATCTCCTTTATGTGCTTTCTCTTGTCTACTTTAGTTTTCTGAAGGTTTCACTTCTACCACGTGTGAACTGCACACTCTGATTGTTCATTTTCTAAAATTTTATAGAATTTCTTCTTTCTAGGGTGTCATCGCTCCCCTCACTTTCGATTTAAAGTTCGGAGAAAGATGTTAAATTATATTCATTTAAAATATAATTGATGTAAAATAACAATAAATTAACCAACTTTATTTAAACTACTATTTTTAATACTTTGTTTCCGAAGAAGACATCTTTGGTTTTGAAACATGTTAATATTTATTATTAAAATAGATAAAAGTAATTTATTATCATTTAATTAAAATGGTGTTAAAATCGAAGTTATTTTACAATTTATTATTGAATAAGTAGTTATATTTGAATATTTTTTGAGAGAGTATATTTATTTGAAAACATGAGAGTAGGTACCTACTTAAGTTGGAAGGTTTGATTTGAATATTGAAAACAAAGTGAATGCAATCAAAAGCTCATAATTCTGGGCCATAATGCGTTCAAACCGGGGTCATATTCCACTTGATTTTTGTTGATTTGTCTGTTGTGAATATTCTACTCCACAAATATTTTCTAAATGTAGAAAACGTACGTAATATTCGATCTCTTTCTTCGATTCATTATAAAGAATAGGGTATCTAGCACTGTCAATCGCTACAGGTTTTATCGAAAATGTCGGTAACTTGTCATCGTTCCCGAGCACGACTGCAGGCCGCTATCGAAGAAATAACAGTTCAACTCAAATAAATTAGGAATCCTTAGTCGTTGTGAACTGTTGTTTGTTCGTTAGTGGCCTGCAGTCGTGCTCGGGAGCGATGAGAAGTTACCGACATATTCGATAAAACCTGTATCGATCGACCACGCTAGATACCCTGGTGGCGATATTTGGATGCCGAGTCTAGACAATCATCGTTTTTCATAAAGCGCAGTAGTTTTTTTGAAAACTAGTAAAGTTGACATAGTACTCGTATGTAATTGCTTTAATATAATTCAAGTATGAAATATTTTCTATTATTGAATGATTTTAGGTGGCAATACCTGATGTGGTTAGTATCAGTTAAATCTAGCTCTTTAATATTTGGATTTACTGGAATTAATACAAGATTTTTAGTATTTATCTCGGAAATATCGCTGAGTTAGACATAACCTTTAGAAAAGACAGATTTTTTTGTAAGCCTTTCAAGGCGATTGAAGAAAATGATTGCTTCTCATATTTTTTTAAAGATAAAAATACTCCCTCTAAAGTCTTTGCGCGAAAGAATTTATATAAAAATTAATTCCTCTCATCACTTTTTCGAGACGAAACCCAAAGTTGGCTATAACAAAGGATTCTCTTCAAAAAACCTCTGATTTAAAAAAATCTATGATATAATAATATTTTATCTTGTTACCTCGCACTCCACCTTATTTTATCATCCTTTTCATTTTGTGAACCGAATAAATACCTACTTCTGTGTTTGGTGCTCTGGTTGACTAGGCATCTCTTGTCCCACAATCAACAAGGATATAATATATCACTTAGGAAACAAGACGAGAAGAGAGATAAATAAAGGATAAGACGGAAATCTTCAGTTCAAGGAGTATTGTCGGGCGGAAGGGAGCGAATGGTGTTACGGTTAAACCAAGAATAAAACGAAAAGAAATAAAGCAAACTTACACTCGATATCGTCAACAAAAGAGGCAGCTTTGCAAGCACAAAGAAAATAATAATAAAGTAATAGTTAATGTTAATTGAATGTATCCTTTTGAGAAAGTTTGATTCTCATTCGATACATATACCTACAAAAAACAACCTGAAAATTTTAAAAGATTTATTATAGTGATACTTGAATAAAGCAGGTAGGTAGTCTATCAGTTTCTATTGACCCGATCGATTTCAACATGCGATGATCAATTTAAGATAAGTCTAAATGTACATCTGAAATCTGGTCAAGAAATTTTCTAATGTGAGGCATTATTATTGTCATATTGACGCCCTACGTGTGAACGTGAGTTTTAATTTTTAATTGAGGAGTTTGGTATATTTTGAATTGTTTGAAATGAATTCGTTATTTTAAAGCACTTTAATGGTCTCGTGTATGTAGCAATTCTTGGATAAAAAATAAATAAATTCTTGACGCCAACACGGGGAGAGCAGTGAAGTGCACTTAAAATTTCAGTACAAACTTAAATTAAATTTTGTCAAAGTTTAACAACAAAGTTCAACAACCAACAACAAAGAACATGCTATAACTCGGTGGCTTTGGCCATCACTTCATTGCAGAGGTAGATATAGAGGATGGAATCCAACACAACTCTCTCCGCAACCCACTTCTTACTTCACCCACACTGTGCCTACACTTCTGTCTATTCAATTCTTGACATAACTCGATCCTGTACAAATATTTGATCAATTTTGTTCGTGCTGTGTCTTTCTGGAGGTCCACAGCATCTTCTCCTATCCACTTTCGCATTAAATATTTCTTTTACGCACTTTCTCCGTCATTCTATTTTAAACTATTAAGAGATCTTTCTCACGCATGTCGCTAACATCGGTCTCTCATTGAATACATCGAATCTACTTATTAATTAGAGTGGTTATATCATACATATATAACGCAGTGTCTCATTTCTTCTGTATTCAGTCGACTTACATCCTTCTTCAATCAATTCCAAGTCATATGATTCATCGCGATTATAATTCCAAATGTGATAAAATAATTTGTTAGAGGAGTCCGCGATGGATTTACTCCTTTTACGCGTCAAGTCCTCTCTGAACAACACAATATAACTGATTTAATGTTGGCAATACTAATTTATGCCGAGAAAATACATTAAAACGTCGATACCTAAGTTTAGGATTCAATCTGTCATTGGCTCGTAGGCGCGCTGTTGATTCTTTCCGGGAAAAGTTGCCTTGAGTGACGTTCTCGGTGGGGGAAACTAATTGACATTGTTAAGTGTGAACGGGCGCTAAGAGGGAGGGAAAGTTCAACTCGAAAGGAAAATACGTGAAAAATGCCGGGCGCTATTTGCCACAGAGAGCCGGAAATTGAAAAAAAAAACGATTGTTGAAAATAAGTGAATTGGAAAATACGCGATAAAAACGTCGATGAGTGGTTGTAACCTTTACGTTAGTTAAAAAGCGACGATTAATTTTAAGAAGTAAAATCTCTTTAGCACCAAAAACTACACCAAAAAGAAATAACCACATACATCTATTTTAGCCTGTGAGAGAATGGGATAGAATAATTGGTCTCCTCTTCGTGCGGTGCTTCGTAGCCTCCCCAGTATTACCTACTTTTGTTTTCTGAAGATTTCACTTCTACCTCATGTAAATTGCACACATGTTGTTTTTGAAGTGAAAACTTCTTTAGCACCGTTGTGATTTGAAACTCGATGAAACGAAAAAGCGACAGTCCAGTTTCTCTAATTTTCCTTATGCCCGTTTAAAAAAAAAACCAATAATAAATAATAATAAATTTGGACAACTTATATAGCGCTGTTTTTGCGAAAAATCGCCTTAAGAGCGCTGTGACCAACTAAATATTAAGATACTCATTGGGACATTTGACGAATACGTTAAAATTTAGAATATAAAATAAAATTTATCCTTTGACGATACCACTTGTCGCTTGAGAAGGAGAAGATATGGTAAATATTGCTTATATTTTAAAATACCTGGTTCAATTAAGTTTTTATCAAACTTTCAGAAACGGCCTCTAAACATAATATCGTAGGTCCTGAGCCAAAAGAGCGTTAGTGACATTTTAACGAAAGCTATTTTTTGGGAGTTTAGTTTCCTTGGGATCATAAGTATGGACTGCCAAAAAGCACTGGCGATATGTTTTTCAGAATAGTACGAAATGCCAAAAATTGTTTTACTGTCCATGTCTAAAGCACTGATTTTCGCATTAAAATTAATAACTACAAAAATACAATTATCTCGCAAATTTTTATGACTTGTACTCAATCGTTTACAAATGATTTATTTTATGACTATTTTTATATCGATAAATATTTTTTCTGCATTATTGTAAATTCGTGCTCATTAAAAAGGGGTATTAAGTGATATTTTGTAAATTTTCAGAGACCGGCAAAAAGGCGCTAATGATTAATAAAAAATATTTATGTTTTTTTTTAAATACATACCCCATTTTTATGACAACCCATTTTTAAGAATGACAAGAACACATTTGCATTATTATAATTAATAATGAACAAAACAATGACCAGAAAATAACCCAAATTTTAAAAATAAAACGTCAAACACTTTTTATATTTGTGCTCTCCTGAAAAGCGACAAAATGTCAATAACGCCCTATTGGTTTAAAACTCTTGATATGTAAGAACCATATTTCAATGGTGTCGTGAACCTAAGCACTTTGCAGAAGCATAGAAGGTTCAGACAAATTACGAATCACATGCTGCAAACAAAATAAGAAAAAGGTTTTAAAAAACACCCTGTGTATTTTGTGTTCGCTTTCGATTCTTTGTTTATTTCTACACATCGGGAAAAGAAATTTCATTCCATGAAAAATGAGTTATTCTAGCGAATGTTTTACGCCGCTTTATGCAATGAAACGGAAAGGGGTTATTTGAAATGTGAAAAATGTTCGCGAAAAAACAGAGTAAAACGCCAATGAAATAATGGTACGATTTCTTTCCGGAACATTTTCCATGTTTTGCAAACAGAAAGATCAAAATTTTATTTTCAATCCCTAAAAGCATTTGATTGGAATGTACCACGCCATTGTACCGTGCAACATTCGGTATCTTTTTATGAAATGTTTGTTAAAAACGAGGATGATGAAAATTGAAAACTCTTATTTTTACAATTTGGGCACCGTTCTTCTGTCTGTGTCGAAAATAATAATTTAATGGTACAGTGACTAAATAGTAAAATACTTTATTACGGAGTGCATTAAGAGAATCGTGTTAGCTGCCACACTTCACTTTTACATAACGCACTAGGTTTGAAGTAGATTACAATGCTTGTGTGCACTTTAAATGTGTGCTCTTTAGTGATCCCTAAACAGTTATCGCCGGTAATGCGACCAACTGAATAATGTTTTAAAAAAAAACAACTAAATCTACAGTTTTTTTGTGCAGTGATGATTACAATGGGCGAAAGAAAAATCTTAATAATAGCTTTCAAAATTAATTCATGTGTAAAAGAAAAATATAGAGAGGATATCAAACCAGAAAACTCCTTGTTTCATCCTTGTTCATACAAAATAATTTAATAATAGTAACAATATTTGGATGATTTGCATTTCGCCGTGATAATCGACCCAAGGGCGCTGCGTATAAGTATTTCTTAAAGTTGGTGGCATTTCTTCAAAGTATTTTCTCGATTATTTGTTAATTAATTTTCGCAAAATAATATTAGATTCGTTCGTTCTTCTCGTTCCTCGTTACTCGTTCCTTTTTCTCCATTCACACGCTTTGCCCATTCAAGGTATTTATTTTTTTATTTTTTTTTTAATTTGAATTTTATTTTAGTATTTTGTACATTTAAGTTTACAAATTTCTAATTGATTATAATATTTCATATTGCAGTTTTTTTTTTTTTTTTTTTTTTAATTATAATATTTTAAATTCACAAAATTTTTGAAATCACAAAATTTTTTGTTTTTGTTTTATGTAGCTCCTACAATCCATCTTGAACTTTTCAATTGGTGAGGACTTAAGAGTTTCTGGTAGTGTGTTATATAACTTAATTCCTTTGTACAGCAGACTGTTTTGCGTATTCGTTTTGTCCTTTTTGTTTAATCTTATTTCCTTGCAAGTCCTTGTGTAATGTCTGTGAATGTCCTTATTGTATACGATTTTATTTGTGAAGTATTTTGGTAACATGTTGTTTAATATTTTGTGAATAAATATCAACGTGTTCAAGGTCAGTATTTGTTTCACTGTTAACCAATTAAGTTCCTTTAGCATTTTAATTATTTTTGAAAATCTATTTCTTCGAAGTATTATTCGCATTGCTCTGTTTTGGAGAATTTGAAATTTATTCTGTTCTCTTTCATTACAAAGGAAAAGGATACTTGAACAGTAGTTGAAGTGTGGAGCAATAATTGAATTGTAAATGGTGATGGCGGTTTTTCTGGAAATTTTAGGCCGAATTCTTCCCAAAATAGATATCTTTTTGCCAATTTTCTTGTGGGTATATTCGGCATGTCTATTGAAGTTTAGTTTGGAATCTAATATGACTCCTAAGTATTTCATTTCAGAAACATTTTCAATAATTTCACCATCAATTTTAATTTTGCTTTCACTGGATGTCTTCTTATATCCAATCACCATACATTTTGTTTTTTTTTTGTATTTAATTTAAGCTTATTTATTTTTAGCCATCTTGATACATCATCTAGTTCATTATTTAAAATATTTATTAGTTCTTCATAGTTATCACCAATTAAGTATATAAGTGTATCATCGGCAAAAAGTCGTACTTTGCATTTTGAAAATATTTTCACCATGTCATTAATATAGAGTATGAACAATAGGGGTCCAAGGACCGATCCCTGCGGTACTCCTAATTTATTTTCCATTGGTTTTGAGAATTGATTATTTATTTTTGTTACCTGTTTTCTGTCTTTCAAATACTCTTCTATTAATTTAATGGCTATAGATGTGAAACCAATTTCTTTAAGTTTTTTTATTAAGATTTCTCGATCTATAGTTTCGAATGCCCTTTGAAAGTCTAAAAATATTGCTAAGATAAATTTATTACTATTCATTCCTTCATTTAAGCACCTGCCTTAATATTATTGACATGCTTACATTGACCTTATGTTAGTAATTGCTCGTTTCGTAAAAAAAGTAATTAAAAGTGTAATACTTATAGAAATAAAGTACATTTTTTCATAAATTTATTTTATTTAAATGGCCCAACAAAGAAGTATTTAGACTTTAAACTTACAATAGTCTTGTATTAGATGATCGATATTCTGACTAAAAAAGTAAAAATTGTTTGCCTTGTTTTTTTAACTACCCTTGGGTAGGTATATTTTAAGGAAGGGTTCTTCTGTGCTCCGAAAGCTTCCGCATTATTGTCTTCGAGTTTCGCCTGGCAAACAAGAACAGCCCTAAGCCCAGAGAGAAATGTACCACGATAATAACTTTTCCCCATTAGAGAGAAAAATAGATGCTAGTGTCTTGACCTAATTCTGCCAATGACAGCCGGCCTTACTGGAGTTATTATATCTGCCAGGCTATTTATTTATTAATTTTATTATTCTTGCCGCTGTTCCACTGTTTGCTGCAGGCCACGTTGAACCAAATGTGGATACTTATGCTGTATTATTATATACTGTCTAAGATCTATTATTGGTTACGATTTGATACTAGCTACGAAGCCGCCTAATGCATTTTTCAATAGCCCTTACTTAGAACTGTTAATAGAATTTAGATTGTACACTGCTGTTTCTGACACTTTCTAACCGTTTACAGAGCAGTGCATTTAAGGTGACTTTTATTTGTGTAATATCAGCTATAATAATAAACAATTTTTCACCACTGAAGACAATATTAGCGATTGTCCAATTTTCGAGTGTGTCGCTATCATTGTCTACAATGATAGAATATTATAATTTTAGGTTTTACTCACTGAGTTAAAAAAATAATGATAACGTTTGCACTACATTTAAAAAACACATTTATTTTTTGTTTTGAATAGTTTCAATTTTCAGTGTACATTTGCTACTGTAAATATTTAAAGTAACATACGAGTATGTTCATTCAAAATTAAAGCTCTTCAAAACAAAATGTCTAGAAATTGTTATACACAGAAATTTAAAAATATATATATTTTTTTACTGCAGGATCTTGGACCAACAGTCAATCTTGGATCAACAAACCTAAGCTAATTTCTTTTCTGTTATTGTCCATATTTCAATAAAATTTTAAAAGAGGATGATTCTCACGATTGGGGTGATTATCATTTATTGATAATGCCAAGCGTTGGGGTGACATCGAAGATCAATTATTTATTGATAATGCCAAACGAATAATTACATTGTATAATATATTGCATTATAAACTCGAATTCGAATAATAATAATAACAATTGGATGATTTGTAAAGAGTTGTTTTTTCTGTACAAATATAAAATATATTTCTAAAATGCTATTCTCATTAGTAATTATGGACTAGAAAAATTATTACAACGACTTTTAGCTAAAATATTGCTTCACCGGTTTGATTATTACTGTTACAAAATAATATATACACAATGCATTTGACATTTTTGTATCATTATATTCTGTACATTCATTTTTATCTAGGAGGTTACAAGAGATTAATGCAGTTTTTTCAACGTACACTAGTAAAACCAGTAAGAATAAAAATAACTGGCAACTTAATACGAAATTGACATTATTTTTGGGATAATATTTTTATAAACACTGGGGTACTGTACAAGTGTACAGGGTTTTAATAGTACACAACTGCTAACCCTATACCAATCACAAGTGCGCCCCACGGTTGAATTTGGCAGCCACCTCTGATCTTGAGCCCCAAAATACCTAAAAAAAAACCCTCGACTATGTGCAGAAACGGGCGGTCCATCTGATAAATTCTCCTAATTTAACAAACGCATTGCAATCTTTAGAGCACAGGCATCGGGTGGGAATGTCATCCTCGTTCTACCGGTATTACAATGGAAGATGCTCCGAGGAACTAGCGTCATTGATCCCTTCGGCACCGGTGCATAGTCGGGAAACACGCCAAACGCCTGCCCAACATATGTACACGGTTGACATTTGTCACATGAGAACGGGTCGCTTCTTCGACTCGTTCTTGTGTTCAAAAACACGGCTGTGGTATGATTTGCCGGCCTTTGTGTTTCCTCCTTCCTACAACATGGGTCTCTTCAAGACCAATGTTCATTCCTTCCTCTACCTAAAAAGAACTCCACACAGCATCTCAGATGAAATAGGCTCTGAGGGAAATTATTTTCCTCAGGGCTTCCTGTGTGGAGTTAATGTAAAAAAAATTAAAGTGCAATTCACACGCAGTAGAAGTGAAACTAGAAAGTTGCTAGATGTCACTTTCTTTTCGTGGTTTAAAGATTGGATATTGATTTTTCAAAAACAAAAAGGTTTATTTTTTTTGGATTTGGTAGGATTCGAACCTCCGCGCTCCGTTCGCTGGATGTCTGTCTCTCTGGGCGCTGAGAGTCGGGCGCTTTACACCGCTATTGGAGGCCCGTTCGTAGTCGTGAATTTACCGCATTATTAGAACCGAGGACCATCAAATAATACATTTTTGTGACACATTTTCGTTTAATCGCTGTTTCATCGTTAAATCGCTGACGGGCTAAAGAAGTTTCACTTCAAAAACCTGCTATAAAATTTATTAAAAACTTTTACTCTGACAATAATACGATAAAAACGAAATTCATTTTACAGATAGAAACAATAAACCTTCTGCTGACATACTTGAAATAATATTTATTCATCTTTTTACCGAGAAAAAATACGTGGTAGAGCTAGGACGAGACGAGAGGAAATCAAAAATCAAAACAAGCGGAAAATGCGGCGCAACTTTTCCGTTTCATCCGCATCCGTCTCTTTCATCACGTCGGCCTTATTACACTTTTCACTTCCTCAAGAAACATCGGATGTTGTGAAAGGGCCGTCATATCTCTCAGCGATCATTCTTCCGTCAGTCTGTCCAAACACTGGGCCGTTATAAATCCCAGAAGTCCGCCGTCAGACTGCGTCAAACATCAATTCTTCAATAGAACTAAACTATTGAACGATTTCGCTAAACGTTTTTTCTTCGAAGTTAAGATTTATTATGATGAAACCAGTTGAAAGCACACCAGTTACTTCCTGGATAAAACTGAAAGTTTTTACCAAACGATGATTATCTTTAAATTTAAATAAAAAATCAAATTCTAAGGATAGGTTGTTTAAAAAAATTATGAAATCATCAAATATTTGAAGATAATTTTCATTTTCAGTTCTATTCAAGTTCTGTGATTATTCCAGTTTCATGCAGCATCTGGCCTATAATGATATAATAACAGAACTTAAATAGAACCTCAACAGAACGTGAAAATTAACTTCAAATATTTGATGAACTCATCAAATTTTTCTAATAACTATGTGTGTTTTTTTTCTAATTTACCGAAAATTATCTAAAACGAAATTTTATTATTTTTTTAAAGTATATTTATATGGTTCCATGCCAACTGAGAATAAAGTCAATTCAACGCCTCTTTGAAGTCAGTAAAAGCTATGAAAAAAAAAATTAATAGCGCATGACCCTAACCAAACGTAACCTATTTAACCAATATTTTTTTTTTCATCACTTCTAATGACTTTTCTGAGGTGGTTCTGAGTTGGTTTCATTCTGACTTGTCCGGTCACCAATTATATTGTGTTGTGCTACCAAGATTTAATTTTTTAATACATAAAATAATTGTCACCTACAATTGTGCGATCAGAACTTTAATTGAAAACAATTTTTTTTGTTTTTTATTTTTGATTCAATATTATTAATTACATTAATGATGTGCTGTGTCTGTCTCTCTATGAACTCCTGTGCGTTACATCAGCAAGTAGTTTATTGCTGGGAGGATTAATTTCTATTTTGTGAGTCGGGTTTAGGTACCGTCGCCCCGGGAACCATTTATTGGATAACGAACACCTACGCCATGAGCAACCCTAAATGATTCGCTGCGTTTAGTGTTTTAGCAGGCTTTGATGGAGAACTTTTTACCTCTCCGGCCGGACTCTCTCGACCCATCGCCCTGTACCGCAACAGAAGGGATGGATTCATACGTCCGTCACTACTGGACATTTTGATCCAAGATACCTACCCAGACCCTTCAAATCTTTTTCCTTCAAAAATTCCTCTCCTTCTATTCCCAATTAAAAAAACCACACAGCCTCCACAAAGATGACATACGCCCAGAGGAATTTTTTTTCCTCAGGGCCTCTTGCGTGGTGCTCTAATGTAGAAAAAAAAAGGATTTTGACCATAAGTCTGCGCTTGCGCTTACGTACACGAAATTTATTAAAATTTTATTGAAATTTATTGAAATTTATTGAAATTTATTGAAATTTATTGAAATTTATTGAAATTTATTGAAATTTATTTAATTTATTGAAATTTTAAGTATATTAGTTTTATAGCAATGCGACTAATAGATTTAAACGTCTAATTTTCTAATTTATCTCAAACACGTTTTAATTTTTGTTGTGTCTTTTTACGTCTCTTGAGCGCTTCATACATTAAATACATGTTACATCTAATTACGAATAGAGCTTGATAATAATTTTAACTAATCTTTACACATTTATGTACCCTCACAGTAAATACCCGGCTTTACCCGAGGTCCAATCCTAATATACGTACGTAGTCCTTTTTCAAATATACCAGCTTTTTTATTGTTTCCTTCCCCTGTGAATTCCAAACAGAAAATCAGTGAAATTTCATGGTATTTTTAAAGACGGTGCTGCTTAAGAAAAACAATAATAATAATAATAATTGGATAACTTTTAGGCATAGCGTTGTATTAGTGAAAATCTTCTCAAGCACTTGAAGTTAAATAGAACAAAACTGCGCTATACAAATATTATGTTATTGTTAGATATTATTATTAAGGGAGCCTCCGTAATCTAAGAGTAAGGCTCTCAACTCGCAATTTGGAGGTCGCAGGTTTAAACCTCGGCGTTCGCAATAAATTTTCATTAATTATTTTGTGTTATTTCACAATTTATTTATTTAAAATAATATGTAGTATTTTTGCGGTATGTTTCGGAGTTACTTTCAGTATCGCCCTGCTGAGAGACCACCGTTCAGAATTGAAACGTTGCTTGGAATGACTTTAGCCGTGTTTGGTAGCCAGATCTGAATAGCCCAGTACTCCTCACCTTCCTCTTCTCCATATTCTTCCCCTCCCCAATACCATCAGCATTACAACATACCCCAATTAGAGATGCCATAGTCTCTCTGACTCCAGACAGTTGAGAACAGTTGAGACTCTTGGGTGGTATTCGCATGAAACAAAACAAACCAAAATCCAAGTTTTATTTTCCGGGGTTTATGTTATTATGTGCAAAAAACCCGATATTACTGATTCTGAAAGTATCAGAATTTATTTACGCTTACGTTCCTTTTATTATTATTATTTTTAATGTTAGCTTCACAAGAGGCCCTGAGGAAAATAATTTACCTCAGGGCCTATGTCATCTTTGAGGATGCTATGGGAAGGGTCTTTTTAAGAAAGGAATGAAAGAAAGTGCTGAGAAGGAAAAGGGTTTGGGGAGTGGGTAGGAATCTGGGAGATAGAGTGATCAGGAGTGACGGACGTATGAATCCATCCCTCCCACTGCGGTTTTCCGAGAGCGTACGGCTGGAGAAGTCAAAGGGACTCTTTCTCTCCCGATCCTACCTGCCGTGCAGCTGGTGGGCAGACACATCCGCCAAGACTCGGACAAACTTCACTCACAAACCCGGGCACTCCTATTAAATCACCAAACGTAGCGAATCACTTGGGGTGATCTATGGCAGAGGTGTTAGTCACCCAAATAATGGTTCCCAGGGCGGCTGTACCCATACCCGCCTCCCAAATTGATCATTAATAATGTTGCGGTATTTAAAGAGATTAATCAGACTTTGTATACCTACGTAGATGTATTTAAGATTTTTTAAATTACACTCAATCTTGCCAGAGCTCCTAATTTCAAGTTTTAAGGATAAATTATCGTAAATTTCCGAATCTTCTCTTTGTATTTTTAATAAAGAACCCCCCTTGACTTAAGAGTCAAGTACCTACCCCAAGCGGAAGAAAAATAAACTATTCAATGGACAATGGTATCTCGCGTCTGGAATCTGTAACCCGAAATAGCTTAGAGTTTTTGCCCGATCTTCCTGCTTTACCAATATTATGCCTAAGTTTAAACGTTTCGTTAAAAGTTTGAGAGAGTGAACTGAATTCAAATGTATTCGGGGTCGATTTGAAATGGCAAATCGTATGGTGGAATATTAAATTTTAATAAGGGAAAAATTTTCAGATTTATTTTGTCAGAACGTTTCAAACCGTTTATCTAATTTATTTATTTATTTATTCTTAGTACATTTACATTACAAAGGTATAATATATTGTCCTCCGCACTAGGAGTTCACCTGTGTTGTAGAGGACATTTTTCAGTTGTAAATTATAAATTATAAATTGTGAATAGTAAAACAAAAGAGTGTGTTCATAGTATAAAAAAAAGAAATAATAAAAATCAAAATATAAAATATAAAATCGACTTCAATTCGACAAAATTATATATTAAAAGGATTGTAGCCAGTTCCTTATGTTTTTTTTGTATTCAATAGTATTAGTTGTTTTATATTATGTAGGAAAAGAGTTGTATAGTTTTATAGCCTGGTATCTGTAGTGTTTTTGTCCATAGGATGTGTTTGTTTTTGGTATTTATAGTTGGTGAGCATGTCTTATTCTAGTATTGCGAGAATTTTTTGAAGTGTTAAATGTGGTTAAGTTCTTGTAAAGGAAAGTTAGTATTTGTTTTGAATATAATTTTTGGAATTTTCAGCACTGGGAATTTTTCGAATGTGATAGAAGTGGGTGTTAATATTGGTAATTTAAGTATTACTTTTATTAGGGTTTTCTGAGATTTAAACAGTGTATTAATGTATTTTTACTGGCACAGCCCCAGGCAATAATGCCGTATTCCATTATGGATTGTGCAAGTGCGAGGTATATATTTTTTATATCACATATGTTTGAAATATTTCTCAAGTTTTTAAAAAAGTGAATCAACTTATTTAGTTTTCCTATTACCGAATCTTTGTCAATCCCATTTTGTATAACGGTCGAAGTATATACCAAGATATTTAAAAATTTTCGTTTGTGTAATTGGGGGACAATGGCCTTCAGTGTGCGAACAAGCCATGAATTTGTATTGTGTAATATTTTGACCCATCAGGCTAATTTTGTTCGCTTTTCGGAACAACTCATATAGGTCTTGTAGAAATTATTGTGTCTCCCTTACATACTTTACATTATCATAGTGAGAAATACATTCTAAACGGTCGGTGTTAAAAAGAAGAAACACCACGCTTTACCTATATTAGAATTTAAAAAACAACCACAAAAGAAATAAAATGATGAAGACAAAGTTTCAAATCGCAATTCGAGAAAAAGTTTTGAAACTTAAGAAATTTTTTATTAATTATTTTTTTACATGTACTAACTAAACAATAAGGGAAATATGTGCGTGTTTTTAATTGTTTTCCTTATCAGTAGTTTTAGTTAGAAAAAAAATAAGGCCGGTCATTTTTAAAACTTTTTTATATTTGCATGTAATAAAAATGTATAATTTCCCGTTGGCGTCATATATCTTTTCTCGGAAGATTTTTCAATGTGGATGAGTGTTTCAGGCTGATAATTATTGCTTATAATAATTGTTACCCTTTGTTCTATGCATAAAAATCTTGTCTTAAACGTTAGTTTAACAATTAAAAATATTAATTAATAGTTGACAAGTTTAAGTATTTCCCCAATAAATGAAGACATAATTTGTCTCGACGCCGCCTAGCGAGGGATTTAACACTAACAGTGTCTCTCTCGCAAAAATAAAGTTGTTTTCAGGTAGAAAAAATATAATAAGCAGTAATTGTTGAATGAAACACTAGTATATATTGAATCATTTGGCGGGTATAAGATAAGCCGCCATAGCTCAATTGGGAGAGCAGCTGACCGGTAATCAGAAGGGCACGGGTTCATGTTCCGTTGGCGTCATGTATCTTTTCTCGGAAGATTTTTCAATGAATGTGGATGAGTGTTTCAGGCTGCTTATAATAATTGTTTGTAATATTGTATAATAATTGTATTGTATTGCTTATAATAATTGTTAAAATTTATATATTTCAAAAATTATACATTTATTTCGAATTACACAAACTGTAAGCTTATTTTATCACCTTTCAAAAACAGTTGTTAGCTTTGTGGATACGTTTAAAAAAAATCATTTTTTTTAATTTTATTTTAACCTTCTGACGAAATATGGTCGAGGCCCGATTTTCATTATTTAGTTATTTCAATTTATCTTATGAATAATTACGTATCGCAGCTTGTAACGCAGCATTTGCCTTAAAGTTGGATTTAGATAATTTGAAAGTTCTTAAATGATTATGAAATGTTTAACTAAATGAACAAACTCCGTACACTCTTTTATTTTGTACTCCATGTATTTTTACCAGGAACTATGTTGCAGAAGCAATCCGATAGAAAATAATGTTTCTTTCTATCTACAATACACAAAGGCTACAATATATGCTAGGCTACAGTATATATGTAGGATGCATGATAGTTTAAAGTCAAGACATTCCTTCTTCATAAAAAAAGCTATTTTATTCACGTTGAATAAATAAAGAGCAATGCAAACCAAAATTATGCAAAGTTTTTTTCATGTGAAGATGTTTTCATGAATACCGCACGAGAGTCCTAAATGCCACCTGCAGAATTGTGGCGTGCCCAATTGTGAGATATGTTGTGATGCGGAAGGTGTGGGAGATAAAGGAAAACTCAAGGGCACCCTACAAATGTAACAGTAAGAAGTTAGATATATAAGTTTTTTATTTTAGCTCCACATAGCGGGCCCTGAGGAAAAAACTTCCATCAGAGCCTATGTCATCTTTGGGGATGCGGTGGGGAGGGTTTTTTAGAGAACAAAAGAAAGAGAAGGAAAAAGGTGTGAGGGTGGGTAGGCATCTGGAAGTCAATGTGTCTAGGAGTGATAGACGTACGAATCCATCCATCCCTCTGGTATGCAAGGCGATGAGTCGAGAGAGTCTAACTGGAGAGGTCTAGGCTAAGTCTCCTCCAACAAATTCCTTCTTGCCCACCTTCCTCTTCCCTATCTCTTCCCTTCCCCACTACCTTCAGCCTCACAACATACCCCAATTGGGGATGCCATAGTCTCATTGGCTCCAGACGGGAGCAGTTGGGACTCTTGTACGGTATTCATGTAAAAAAAAAAAAAAAAACAAATATCTCCCGATTAGGCCTGCCACGCAATAGGTGAGCACACGCATTTGCCGCCAAATGAACCGGGGCACCCCTGCTAACGTAGTGAACCACTTATTTATTTATTATTTAAATGCCCGTACATAGGGCTATTACATACATAATACAAGTGTATCGAACATTTACAAACATTATATATATAGAATAACATACAGTACATACATACGATGCATATTAGTACAACAAATATTTATCATTTTACAAACATATCAGTTACATATATAACTAATTATTTTTGCTTTGATGCAAGACGGTGAGGTATTGAAAATATCGAAAAGGTCTGTATACGTATTGGCAGTTCGGTGAAAACGCACTAGCGGTGAATGATAGGAATAGTTAGTGCTATGATTGTCACTGTGGAAAAGGTGGTGGAGTCGAGTTGATTTAACAGGGACTCGAATATTTATAACACTTAACATTTGAGGGCAGTCTATGAGATTGTTCAGTAATTTAAAAAGAATAAGAATGTCATTAATAGTACGCCTGGTAGAAAGTAGTGGTAGGTTTAGATCAGACATTAATGCTTTGTAGCGGATTTCAATTACAGGCTGTCTCAATTTGAATTGAATGTATCGAAGAAATTTTCTTTGTACTCACTCCAAACGGTGTAAGTTACAGGTATAAATCGGAGACCATACAGGAGATGCATATTCCAGCTGCGATCTTACAAGAGAGCAGTAAAGTAGCTTAATTGACTCAATGTTTTGAAAAGTCCTTGTGTTACGTATTACAAAACCTAAACTTGAGGCATTTATCCAATAAATGGCGGCGGTAGCCATACCCGGCTCTCAAAATTAAGTTAACTTGCAAAATATTACGAAAAGTAAAATAGAAATAAAAATTAAAATTAAAATAAATAATCTTAAGTCTGAATATGAGGAAAGGAAACTCCTAAGTAAACTAAAAAGTAGGTAGATACCTATTCTCATAATTCGAGCGTGCTAGCTAAGCGGTGCACCAACAAACTTCACAACGTGCTGAAGAAAATTTTACGAACGTGATAATTTGGTAGAATGTAGAATGTAGAATGCAGCCGACGGGTAGTTATAATTTCCAAAGAGCAAAGTTATTCAGGTACTTTCTCAGGCATATTTTATGTTAGTACTTTAGATTCACTTTGGAAACTGGTAGTATCATAACCACACTGAAAACGCTTCTCATCATAAAGTTGAAACTTTGGTGAAAGAAGTTCAGACATTTAATGACGATAAAAATACTTTGGCTAATTTTTAAAGTACATTTTTGTTGATATATATATTAACCCAAGAACACTTTTTAGGCCGTAAAAAAACTTATTAAAACGTCATTAAAAATTGTAATCCGTTTTACTTAAGATTTAACGAGGCTCCATAAAATAGTTGAACTTTTATGATCTCTGATTTCGTGAGCTGTTGGAAATGATTAGCATTTTGTATGAAAGTGTGTATAACATTACATATTATTTGAAGAAAAAATAGTCATAGTTTATCAAATTAGGTGTTACTTTCAAACTTAATAGAGGGATTTGGAATGCTTGTGCTTGTAGAGTTGATGATCGAATAAAGGCGAAGTAAGGGAAGTCGGAGACTTGAGGTAACAGTGAGAAATACATGGCACGATCTAGTAATGTCAGGATCAAAATGACATGAGAGTACACAAGACTATATATGAATATGAATGAAGCAAGGAATGTGTGTATCAAGACAGAGTTGAGTTGTTGAGTATACTCTAGCATAGAGCGATGGAAATAGAACTTTGAAGGATTTAGCAAAAATATATATTAAAAATTAGAAACGAGCGCCCTCACTACCATTGCTACAAGTGATCGCACCTGATTTTGAACACAATAATTGTAGTTTCACCTAGTCGGCAAGAGACGACGACAACTAAAGTTTTTATTAAACTTGAAAAAGAATTACGCAAAACCGCTCCTAAATGACCAAAAAATCTTATGTCGGTTTCGGAAACACAAGATTTTATTTATTTTTTAGCAAAGTAAAGGAATAGAACTTTAGATTTAACTTTGAATTTTCCTTGTAGATATTTGCCTAGATGAGATAAATAAAAAGTATATAATTATAAAAAAATAGTTTTAGAACTATCTGAGCCGATCTAAAAGTATTTTCAGTAAAAATCAAGAAAACTAGGACACCTACTTTGGGAATATATATTTTTCCGGCTCAGGACCATTGTGCGTTGTGACCATGACGTGGCGTAGTTAAATGGGGATAGCCATGAAATTAACTTTTTTCACTCAAATTTAAGATTAATTATATATTTTATGTTGAAGTTATGTTTTATTATAAACATCTAATTACGAATATAACTTCTTAAGACTTTCGAATTATTTTCTGATTCCTTTTCAGTCTTTCATTGCATTAAAAAAGACCAAAAGTCTGCTTTTAGTTATGAACTAAAAGCAGACTTGAACTCGTATTACGACCACGATAATTCGGTTTACAGAAAATCCGCAATGCAACAACTGATTAATTCCACGAGTCAAGTTATATTTCAAATTCTCGTGGAACAAAACCCCTTTGTTATTTTAACTCCAATTGAGAAGTGTTTTCCCGGCTAAATTCCTGCACTCCTGTGTAGATAAACTCATTTCATTCCCCTTATTCATCATTTATGCAATTCTGTGAGAAAATGATGGAACGTGTTTGGTATTATATTATTCTCTCCGACACAAGGTGTAACTATTTGTTGCCAGAGATGAAAAATTAATTAGTGTAACCGAGTCAAAGAAACATTCTAACAAAGGAATGTCATAGTTTGATATCACAAAAAAACAACCGAAGAAAATACATCAAAAATAGATAGATTCATCTACTTACATAATGCTGTGTTCCGACACTATGTAAAAACAGTGTATTTTGTATATTATTGGCCTTTATCCTATAATTCAAAGCAAAAATAAATAAAGTAGCTCAAATACGTACTAGATATTTTGATTTAAAAAATAATTTTTCAGTTTGGTTGGGTATTTTGATCTTTAACTCTTCAATTCCCAGTGTCACCTGTAGGTGACAGAAGTTTAGTATTTTTTTTCTAACACATGGAAATTTTATTTTTAAATTCTTTTACTACCATAGTAAAGGCAAATAGTTACTCTATTCGTTATTTTTTTCTGACAACACTAGCCACATGCCATTTATCAGATTCATTCTCGTGTTTCACGCGGAATCGGAGCAGTCTGAGTTTGTGTGATCTCTTGCGACATAAAGTGAAATAAAAATGCCTAAGCCGTAAGTATTATTTTTTTTCTTATTGTATACAATAAATGAATAAATAAGCTAAAGTACAAATGTATTTAATGACAAAAATAATTTATAGAATGTTTGATACAACGTTGGAAATATGCCGTGTCACCTGTGGGTGCCACTGGGCATTGTAACTATTGAATTGGTATAATGACGCTATTGTTAGAAATTCATTCTAAGTAATAAATAACTATACCGTTGTTTACATTTTGGCCTCATCGCTACGTTGTGATGGTGTTTTAGAATTTGTTTACGTATTACAGGTTGACGTTAGATGAGATTGTGGAGAAATCGCAGGCCGGGGTGGACCCAGGCGATATTATTTTATATCCTTCTGATGGATGGTGTGGTGATGGACGAAGATAGTGGAGATGAAAAAGGGACTAATATTTTCCATCTTCCCATTCGCATGTTTCGATCTCTAGTAGAACTCCAAAATAGACCTTCCATCTCTAGAGAAAATAGTGTACATGACTTGGAAGAAGGAGATGAAATCGGCGTTCCTGCCTCGAAGAAAAAAAAAGAAAAGACAGTACCTACTATAATAAATGATACAACGGTCTCAGCAATACTTTTATTTCTGGTGGTAAGGGAGACTGTGATGAAGACGTACTTTCTAACTCTAAATAATTGCGAGAGCAGAATGCTGGGGGTACAGGTACTATTCGGGAAAACCGTCTGGAGAACTGCAATTTGTCACACTCAAATGGCATGAAAAAAGAGCCAAGAGAAAAGTCGTGTTATAAAGTTTCTGAGAAAATCATTGCAGCTAAATGGCATGAAAATAGTATTATCACCATTGCATCTAACTACCATGGATTGAATCCTATCACGAAAGTGGAACAAATTAGATTTGTGGATAAAAAACGGGTAAAAATTCAAATAGATTGCCCAGCAATTATCAAGATGTACAATAAGTACCTACATGGGTGGGGTAGACCGTTTTGACGAAAGCGTTCACTCCATGAGGGTAGCTCTTCGCGGAAAATAGTGGTGGTTTCCTCTATTTGATTTTTGTTTAGATGCAGCTTGCCAAAATGCATGGCTGTTCAAAAGACAGTCTGAAAACAACTGGAACTACTGCGATTTCCGGCGAAATGTCACAACCAAATACTTGCAAAAATTTGGAAAGTCTCCGATCCTCAAATCCGATTGTGGCATGCTTCTGCAGATAAGAGTGCCTACCGAGGTAGGAGTGCAGAAAGTGTTGACGATCACTTGCAAATCGACTGCTCTCAACGAATATGTGGATATTGTTACCAACGCACCAGAAAAATTTGTGCCAAGTGCAATATCGATTTGCATCTAAAGTGTTGGTACGGCTTTCACAATAAATAAGTGCTCTGTTTTTTTATATAAAAAAATATTATTATAAAACTTTATATAAACAAATATTATTATAAAACTGTTATTTTATTCCTACCGTAAGAATAAGTAAAACGCTGTTTCCTCTTCAGAGCCCTCAACCACAATGCCCAGTGTCACCTGTAGGTGACACACCCATAAATAAGGGTGGGGGTAATTTATTTTTATTTTTAATATTTTTTGTCTTAACGATATATATATAAGCTATTTTATTTATAGAGAAAAGAAAAATCTTTATTATCTTGGACATGGGAACTGAAGAGTTAAATAGATTTTTAATTTTTATTGGTATCAGTAGCTTTTATTTTTTTTTTCATTCAATTCTTACCATGTATAAATATGAAAGCCATTATTACATTGAAACCGGCCTATTTTGTTTAAATCATCCTTGACAAATTTTATGTTGTCTTTTCAATTTTTTTTTATTTGGAGGTAACATTTGCATAATTTGTGAGAAAGGATTTTGGATGCAGAAGAATTCTACCTAAAATAACGTTAAAAATGTTTTTTCATTTATTTATTTATTTATTTATTTATTTATTTATAAGAATATTGTACATTGCATAGTTTTTTTGTGGTGTTTCATCCGCCATGCTAGGGATATCCCTGTGTTATGGCGGGTGAAGATGGTGGAGTACGGAGTAATGTTTTTTCGATACGGGCAAAGTGTGCGAAGGTTCAACGTTACTTTTAACATAATTTATGATCTAACTTAATGCTGTACAAAAGGATAGAAAACGAACAATTTAGAATGTTCTATAAAATAAGATATGCATATAGTTTTTACATTAGCTCCACACAAGAGGCCCTGAGGAAAATATTTCCCCTCAGGGGGTCTTGTGTCAAGTGGCTCGTTACGTTTGGTGATTAAGCAGGGGTGCCCGGGTTCATGGGGTGAGGTTTGTCTAGGTCTTGGAGGCGGATGACCGGGACATACTGAATCCCAGATTCCTACCCACCCCTTAAACCCTTTTCCTTCCCAGAACTCTCATCTCCTTCCTTTCCTTAAAAAACCCTCCACACAGCATCCCCAAAGATGACGTAGGCCCTGAGGGAAATTATTTTCCTCAGGGTCTCTTGTGTGGAGATCATGTAAAAAAAAACAAAAGTCATCTTTGGAGATGCTCTATGGAAGGTCTGTTAGAAAAGTAAGAAGAAGTTCTGGAAAGGACAAAAAGTTTATCATTTACATTAGCTCCACACAGTAGACCCTGGGGAAAAAAAATCTCCTCGGGGCTTTTGTCAACTTGATGAGTGATTTGTGGAGGGTCTATTTAGAATAGGAAGAAGAGGAAGTTCTAGAAATGACAAAAGGTTTGGGGGTGGGAATCTGGGGGTCAGCATGGCCAGTAGTGACCGATGTATGAATGCGATGTTCCGAGACAGTCTTGCAGTTGAAATCAAAAATATACACATGTATGTGTATATCCAATCTGCATCGCCATTTTATGTGTAAAAATTCCAATATTTCAGAGCACCTCAGCAATTTTCAGAGACTGAAATGTCCTAAAAGAATTCAGTTGAAGCGTCGCTGGACGGTATTTAAAGCAATTAACGGAATGGCTCCGCCTTACTTATCTGAACTATGCATTCCTAAAATACCGATTCACCATAATAAACTCTTTGATCAACGAAAACCTCACCCTATCGGAATATCGGGCCCTAAAGCTTTTAATAAACTCTCGCACCATCATAAGTTGAATAAAAAAGTGAACAGAATGCATAAACTTTACTCAACTGTTTTTCAATCAGGTTTAAAAAAAAGTAAATTGAAAATCACAATACGCCGCACAATAAATTTTATTATTCCATAAGTACCAACCTATATATCAATATTAATTATCTATAGATCCATTGTTATAAATGTTCATTTAGACTTATTTGTTATCTTCCAATATCTTGATATATGTATCTGTTCATTTAAACGTATTTGTCATCTATGAATCTATTGATATAACTTGTTAATTTTTTGTTATCTATGGATCTCTTGATTTAACTGTTCATTTAAACTTATATGTTATCTCCGGATCTCTTACTATAAATTAATATTCATTTACACTTATTTGTTGTTTGTGAATCTTTTGATATAACTATTCATTTCAACTTATTGGTTATATATGAATCTGTTTATATAATGTCCATTTAATTTTTTTTTATATATGAATTTATTGATCTGTTAATTTACAATCATCATTATCTTACATAATATTTAAATACCTTTTTGAAAATATTTTAAATATTATCAATGCTGACAAAATAACCTGCTGATAAACTGCAAAAGAAGTTTAGCAGATTTTAAATATTAATTACTGTAGCGACAGCGCAATTTAAAACTATTTTTTTCACATTAAAAAAATCGTACCTCCGAATTTTGATGTGTAGGTAACAAACTGATAACAGTCCTGTATAGAAACGGAATTCACCTATATTTTGTAGATATCACATGTTCGTAGGATTAATAAAAAAATATTTTAAAATCGTAAGCTTTTACTTAATTACTTACAAATAAAGGAAAATTTGCCAAAATTGGCAGTAAAGAATTCCGAGGTATTTTAAATAGTGCCATATTGTGGCAAAAAGCGCTCCGGTGGTTAAAAAATAAAAAAAATGAAATAAAAATTCCCTCGCAGATTTAATCCATGGTGCCTACCCAAGTTGTAAAACAAGTTCGAATATGTATAACATAAAACTTGTTATTTCTATGATTTTTTTGTTC
This sequence comes from Limnephilus marmoratus, assembly GCA_917880885.1. NCBI lineage: Eukaryota > Metazoa > Arthropoda > Insecta > Trichoptera > Limnephilidae > Limnephilus > Limnephilus marmoratus. The sequence goes on from OU862933.1 coordinate 17,070,772, forward strand.
TTTATCATCACATTTTCATTTTGCTTTCAGCAGTTTGAATTGAATGACATCACTTCCTCTTTTTGTTATTAAGAATAATAATAATATTTGGATGATTTATGTAGCGCCGTTTTTGTGAAAAATTGCCTCAAGGGCGCTGTACAAACTTACAATACATTTCTAAAATCTAAAAAAAACTACAAGCTAAACAAACAATTCAAAATTGCATACAACGGTTCATTGATCACCGATGGGAAAAATTTATGTACAATATTTTGACCAATGAACGCGATGCTGCCTAAAATTTAATGAAAACAGGACCATACTTACCTGGGAGGTCGCTTGAAATTAACACTGTATATTGTCCATTTGAAGAAATTTAGATAGAGTTCTCACGCAGAGGACGTAATTGTGAACACATGTTATTTAATCCTGAAAAATATTTTAATATTAATATGTAATGTATTCCTTGGTGAGTGTATTTTGGAAAGCAACAGCAACATTTAATGGTGGGTGGTGCAGTAGTACCTATATTAGATCTTCCTAAATGTGATTCGTCAAGAGACAGATTGATGTGTAAGGACTCGAGAAATTTTAATTCAACAAGAAAAGTGTGATTAAGACATATCATAGGCAATACAAGTATGATACTCTCAGATAGGTATATTTAAATTAAGGGTATAAGAGCCCAAAAAGGTAGGTTTTTAGTTTGGAACTAAACTCTGTTGGGCTTGTTATGCATCTTAATTCTGGAGGGAGTCTATTCCAAGCCCTAGGTCCAGATACTCCGAAAGCACGATCTCCAAACTTAGTATTTGGCTTTCGTTTAGGTTCTATTAGTCTGCCTTTAGCAGATGATTATTATATATTATATTACCCATTCCATGATTAATTTAAATCCTAGGAAATAACTTGATAAAATACATTTTGCAGCTTTGAGAAGATGAACGTTATCAGAACCTTTGTTATTTTGCTCTTAGATTTTTAGTTTCTTTATTTTATTGGTGAATGATATAAAAAAGCCTTACGCTGTCAAATATGAACGTACAGAGACTGTTCATCATGCTTATAAATAGAATAAAAAATAAAAATAAAAATAAAGCTTTTTGATTTATTGTGCACTGGTGAAAGACCGCCACTCATTAACGAAATGTTGCGTTGCTTGAAATGACTTTAGCTGTATTTGGTGACCAGATTTAAATAGATAATGTTTTGTAACTGCTCTATTACAAAATAGCCGCCACATGTTTATTTATAGTGTTGTTCAGTACCGGCATGAGCGTAGCCAGATTTTGATTTAGGATGGGGCAAAAAATTTAGATCACCTTATGTTATTCAAAATAATTCTGATCCACCTTCCACAGACAGGCAATTCTAACCCTTCCTTTTCCCCATTTTTTTCCTTCATTACAATGTACCACATGTGGCCATTCAGACATTTGATTGTTTTCGCAAAATTTGGTCTGCATTAGTCTCTTATAAAAGCGTTAATCTGTTAAAACAACCTTAATCTGCCATAATATTACCATCACGAGTTTTCTTTTCAGTTGTCATCTTTACTCGAATCCAGTTGAAATACAGTGCAAGATTTATTTTATTATCTGAATCGAATTTAGAAAAGCGTTTTTCAACAAAAAGCCAATCATCTAACGTGACAGTTCTTATCATCAGATGTTTATCTCTTCTGACATGTAATAAAAGAACTTGCGTACTACATGTATAGCTTGCGTGTTAGAATGATTTGGGAGTGTCTACTGAAAATGGATTCTATGGTTTGCTGATTAAACTGGAGAGGATGAAGGATGACGATTTATGGAATAAAAATGAGAAAAATTGTATGTCAACTTGGTTTTTAATTGTGTAATTTACATCATTAATTCAATAATTTTTTAAACTTTTTATTGTAAATATTCAAACTCTTCACCATGAAAATATTTTTTGTGCAGCAATAAAGCAGGTTACATCTGCCAAAAATAAAATAAAAACTTGAACCAACCATGTTTTCAAAAATTTTTCAAAACTTAAGAATCTAACGACAACAAATTGATCGATTCAAACTAGTGCACGTGCATTTTATATTATGACCTCTGAAGTGCACCTTGCGTAGCATTTTACCTTGGGTTGAAATATTGCTGAGTCGGTTACGTTTATGTAACTTTGTATTATTTGTGCACGTGCATTTTATATTACGACCTCTGAAGCGCACCTTGCATAGCATTTCACCTTGGATTGAAAGATTGCTGAGTCGGTTACGTTTATGTAACTTTGTATTATTTATAATTTCGTATTATCGAACCTTTCGAATCTACGGTTCATCTGTCATCTGTCGCTATAACGTCATGCGATAATGGGATATATAGTTAGCTACTTTAGAGTAAATTATTATATGACGTTACCGCAACAGATGGAACCTTGTTATTCCAGTTATTCTGTAATTTTTCGTTCAAATATCTAGGTATTACGGGCATTACCAGATATGCGTACCATAGTTAATATTAATTTTCCCTGTAAAATTATAGTTCGGCTGCGCCAAAACATTGATAAATTCACAATATGTAAAATTAAACATCGTTAGACAATGTTGGACAGCATTAAATTAAAAATGTTAGCCAATGTTGAACAAAATTAAACGCTCCTGACTCCTGACCCTTGAAGATTTCCAAATAAGCTAAAATTCCAAGAGTTTTGTTTCACATTCCTACCGCCAGAGTTACCTCCATAATTCTTTCAGCGCTGAACGTCTGTACCTTCAGCGCGTGCATAAATAACTCTGGAGAAGAAGGGAATGATGCACGATAACAGGACGGTGAAATGGTAAACACGAGGCATTCCGAATATTCCACAATTACTTTTAACCGTCGCTTAAGGATTTAACATCCTTCAAGCTTTCAGACACTGAGACGGAAATAGTTTTATGGGTAAACGTTATGATAGGTTCCGTTTGGAGGGAAAATATATTATTTTAATGTGGGACTTTGTTTGGGGATTCTGTAATTTATTGCTATTAAAAGATTCTTCCCACAATAAAGTGAAAAACTTAGTTTTTCTTTAAAATTTACGTAATCATTGTTTATTAAATTCATTATTAATGCGCTTTTAAAGGGCTATCACATGGTAACAATAAAATTATGCCGTTTTTTCATTCTTTTCATAATAAGAAGTGGATAATTTGTAATGCGCCGTTTTTTGGAAAAATCACCTCAAGGGCGTTGTTCAATTTATGATGATCCGATAAACACACTTTTATTAGAAACTTAATCCATATTTATTAGACAGCCGTATCCATAAACTCAAAAATCTTTCACCTTCACATTCAATGTCCGCGACACTGTAAATAACGAATTTGTAAAAATGTAGAGAAAAATAATCCTATTTGTAAGCGTTTGTAAAGCGTTTTCATGAACATTCTCCAGCCCTAAAGACTCTTAAACTCTCCAGTCTTTCAAAATAAATATCAACTCTACTTTTGCCACTAATCTTTTCATAAATACCAACTAATACTAATAGTATTACATTAATGAAAAGATGGGGGGTAGCAAATGTATGGAATGTCCAGTGTTTTAAATATAATGAAAGTGTCCTCCACGTGCAACATCGCATCGTGTCTTCTCCAAGCATTAATATTAATAATAATTGGATAATTTGTAGAGCGCCGTTTTTGTGAAAAACCTCAAGGGCGCTGCAATTTATTAAGAATTCTTTGGTTCCATCTAATTTTACTATTTAAAAATGGATATAGAAACATACTTTTACCTGGCAGGTCATTTCCGATAAACACACTATGATTAGAAAGTTTATGTTTGGAGAAGATACGGCTTTGCACGCGGAGGACTTATTTAAAACACTGGACATGACAGCATAATTTTACATTTGCTACCGCCATTATTCTTGATATTACATTTTTATTAGAAGATTAGTGGCAATAGTAGACATATTGAAAGTCTGGGGATTTTATATGAAATTAGATTAAAAAGCTTACATATTCTTATTTGCTTACATTTTTAACCAATTGGTTGTATGCAATTTCGCGGGCTATGAAGATGAAGATGAAATATTTTTGACTTTATGGATACGACTGTCTGAAAAGATGAGTATTAAATTTTGCCCTAAATTCGGCCAATTCTGTGATCATACTTAAACACTCCATTCCAGGCTTTAGGTTCTGACACTCCGAAAGCACTTTGTAAAGTTCACCGAACTATACAGAACTGAACTGCGCCAACAACATCTTTTGTATTTAATTAGCGGTATAATGAATAGCGGAATGAAATGGTATATCCACTATTTCCCTTCATAAGTATTCTGAGTAATGAAGAGTACATATTACGATAGTTAGTCGTTCATAATATGCGTGCAATTATAACTAATTGGTGAGTTTTTCAGTAAAAATTCCACATATTTTATTATAATCAGTTTGAATGACAATTTTTTTTTTTTATTTCTCAAATGCCCAAACATAACCAATAAAATTTTCCTTAAATATAAATCGATATTTTCGGTTTACACCATAATTCAAATTTAGATCGGCTTTGTTTTATTACGTTTGTTCTTTGGTGACAGTTTTTCCCATAAATTTTAACCCTTTTACAGCCTTTGACGTGAATACATTGGTAAAAACCTCTTTGTGCTTACATTATAAAACCACGATTAATCTACTCGAATAGTCAAACATAAAAAACCTATGTTATTAAGTTTCTAGAATCGTAAAGCACCCATTGAAAGTTCGGAAAAATCTGATTTAAAAAGAGCTTTACAATAATAATAATAATTGACGCCGTTTCTGTGAAAAAACACCTCAAGGTCAAAAAAAACTTTATTTATGTATTTTTATAACGACTAGTGGTCGCTCAATGGTCGAAGTTCGACCATAATTAATTTAAATTAAATGGTGTGTGTAATGTTTTTTTATTGATTTTTTTATGCATAATTTAACAAAATTATTAGCATTCTGTACTCCTTCTCTATATAAACTGTAAGTGTGCGAAATTTCATACTCTTTCGAGCACGCAATTTTCGTAAAGAGGGGTACAAACTTTTTGCTTCACATATCAATATACCGACATAACAATCGCTATCACCGAAGTCACTTAACACACGTGACAGTTTTTGTAAAATTCACTTATTAGGGAAACAAGCAACGGCCTCCTCGGTCGAGGGATAAGGTTCTCGGCTGACAATCAAAAGGTCGTCGCGGGTTCAAAAGGTTGATAAAATATATTTGCGGCACGTTCCAGAGTGGAAAATACTCTCAGTATCGCCCCGGTTTTAGACCACTATTCAGAATTGAAGCATTGCTTGAAATAACTTTAGCCGTATTTGGTGACTTCTGGTACTTCCTCAACTTCCTCTTGCCCATCTCCTTCCCCTTCCCACTACTTTCGCCCCACAACATACCCGAATTGGGGATACCATAGTCTCACTGGCTCCAGGCGGTTGGAAGTTAAAAGCATTTAGGAAAATTATCTAATTTAAATTAATAAATTACTTCGTTTTTACCACTTTTATTGTTTACAAAACCGACATGTTTCGTCAGCAAAGCTGACTTCTTCAGGGTTTTGACAGAACTAATTTTAATAATAGACATAGGTATATAGGTAATAGAGAAAAATAATCGACATAAACAACAATAAAAAAGAGCATATGAAAGCTTTAAATAATAATAGTTTCTCGGAGTTCGCCAAACATTTAATAGAAACTAGTCATACCTTTAATTTTAACAGTGGAATAGAATTAATTCATTGTAATGTCAATGGCATTCAGTTGGATAAATTAGAAATTTTAGAGATTAGAAAGAGTGTTAATGCAAATTTAAATATTATTAATAATCAAAAATTGTTTTTAAATGACCCATTATTAAATCTATTCCCCTTTTAAAATTTTTAACTGTTCTATATTGCCCCTCGTCCCTTAAACATTATTTTCTTTCTAATTTTATTATTGTTTATGTCGATTATTTTCCTCTATTACCTATATACCTATGTCTATTATTAAAATTAGTTCTGTCAAAACCCTGAAGAAGTCAGCTTTGCTGACGAAACATGTCGGTTTTGTAAACAATAAAAGTGGTAAAAACGAAGTAATTTATTAATTTAAATCAAAATGGTGCCACAAAATAAGTTTGCTGTGTTAGAATAAAAAAATTATCTAAGTTTCATTTTAATACTTTATTTGCCAAAGGCATGGCATGTTCTATTTTGTCCGTCAGTTTTAATAAAATCATAAAATATTAAATAACAAACGCTTTTAGATGTTTAAAAAAAACTAATTTGTTCAGAAAGTCACATCCGAACTGTAAGCTTATTTTGCGAAGCTAGGCGGCATTATAGATTCCTAGATCTTTGTTACCTATTTGCCTAGTATAGTTTAGTTTCCTTCCACAACTTCCTCTCCTTTTTTCTGCACAGCAACCCCAATGATGATACAGGTCCTGAGGGAAAATGTTTTCCTTAGCATCTCTTGGGTGCAGTTAATGTTAAAATTTTTAAAAAAGAGTGGTCTTGATTAGACGCGCGGGGCAATCTAACAACCGTTTTAAATGGTTAATAATAATAATTCACTAAAGAAGAAGATAACAAAAATAATCTAAACGAAAATATGAAAGAGAACAAGACACAGAAAAAAACAATGGTCGCAACTGGGACTGGAACCCAGACCTCTCGTCTACCCGGGACGCGCGCGTTAACCAATTTCGCTATTGCCACCTTCTGTCAAACCGTCATATTTGTCAATCTAATATTTCAATTTTTTATAGAATTAACAATATTATCATCAACTAATTATTTTTCCATTTTACGGGCAACTACCCTTTTTATTGGAAACAAACATTCTAAGAATTGGTTTGTCACCTTGTTTGTAGCGCCTCTGATAAATGTATCAGAATTTATTCGTACGGAACAATTGACTTTTCAAGTGTAAATGAATATTAATTTTTTTTATGGGAAAAACTTTTGTTATAACTTTTGAAGGTTATTCCCATCAATGTAATATATCATTGAAGAAGAAGATAACAATAATAATCTAAATGAAAATATGAAAGAGAACAAGACACAGATAAATAGAAAAAAAAACAATGGACGCAACTGGGACTCGAACGCAGACCTCTCGTCTAGCAGGTCATGCGCGTAAACCAATTTCGCTATTGCCACCTTCTGTTAAACCGTCATATTTGTCAATCTCATATTTCATAATTTCTTACCGTATCTGTGCAAAGTCAAAACGAACACTTTAAAAATAATTATTTCCCATCACGACAAACATCTTAAATCTTAATACTTCCGGAACAGAAAGCCCCGCCAAACTCATTACAACGTCTTAATTTTAGGCGGAACACATGTGCGTCTTATTATCAGAGTTAAGTGAAGGCACGAGGCGCGCCAGCCCTTATAAGTGGGAGTCATTTGGGTAAATAAGGGCTGACAGTGTTCACTGCGCCCTGTTCCCTGTTCAGAGTTCCCGGTTCAAAGGGGTGCTTTTAAAAAGCAAAGTTTCGTTTGACGTTTCAAGTGTTCCGGCTATACGGTCTTACGGTGGCGCGCCGTGCCGGGTGGACGGTGTTCGCCCCGTACAGTGTGCGGTGTGCTTCAGAACTGAACCTTGCACTTTTAATGGCTTGGTTCGAATTTACTTTCAAAGTGTTCCGTGTCTTTAATGCTGTTTGATAACAAATTTAAAGAAGTTGAGCTAAATTTAAGAACCTCAACGTAAGGCAGTTTTTAATGATATGTTGGAGAGTTTTAAATATACCTGGGTTTAAATAAATAAATAAAATAAATAAAGGTGTAGCAATTGAACGTGCTACGTAAACACAGTTAAAAGAAGGCTCTAGAATCATCGGTTGATAGTTTTTTTATGTGCCATTAAAATTTTCACAATGTTATCAACATATGGAGTGTGACAGTTAAAAAAAATAAACCGTACAATTTGTTTCAGCTTGCTGTTCAAAAGAATTGGAATTTGAATTGCTTGAATTTGAATTCTTAAGTAAGTACTTCTCACAGCGCAGGTAGCTACAGTACTCCCTCCCCAGACAACGCAGACATGGCTGCGGTGGAAAGAGGAATAGTCAGATACCGAGGTGATCGGGAAATCGAACCCGCTTCCAGAACGAGTGGTTGTATGTGTCCGATCCTTACTGCCATCGAACAACGGAAGGGTTGGTTCTGATGTGGCGGCTGGTGACTCTGATGCGGTTTGCGAGTGTGATGTGAAACTCTCAAGATCTTGAGCAACGTATGCTGGTTTGAGGCGGTCGATGCTCACGGTGATTTCCTTCCCTTTTACCAGTATGGTATATGTTCGTTCGTGCCGACGAACGACTTTATGAGGGCCACTGTAGGGTTGTTGAAGCGGGCTCTTGACTGTGTCGTCCCTCAGAAAGACGTGAGAAGCTGTGGGAAGATTTTGGAAGACGAAACGATGTCCATAACCATGGCGGGTACCTTCAACTGGTCTCAGCTCGTTGAAATGTTTCCGTAGTTCCTTGAGGAAGCTTCCGGTGTCGTCGTTAATATTAGGTCGTGCTGTACATAGAAATTCGCCGGGTAAGCGGAGCGGCTCGCCGTATACTAGCTCGGCTGAGGTTGTCGCGAGGTCATCTCTCCAAGCTGCTCTGATTCCCATGAGTACGGTGGGAAGTGTTTCCGTCCAACGGTTATTCTGATGGCACTTGATCGCTGCTTTCAGTTGACGATGAAATCGTTCCACCATGCCATTTGCTGCGGGGTGGTATGCAGTTGTATGATTTGCGTCGTGCCTGCCAGGAAATTCAACTGCCTGAACAACCTCGACTCAAATTGTCTCCCTTGGTCCGTAGTAATGCGGAGTGGAGTGCCGAATCTTGTTATCCAGCCCTTGTAGAAAGCACGCGCCACTGTTTCAGCCTCTTGGTCTGGGATCGGGAATGCCTCTGGCCATCTCGTGAATCTGTCTACGCACGTGAGACAGTATCGGCATCCTTCTGAAGAAGGCATGACGATTATGTCGATGTGGACGTGCTCGAATCTAGCGGAGGGTCTGGGAAAGGCTCCCAGGGGTGCTGACACGTGCCGTGTAATCTTGCTTCGTTGGCATTGAAGGCAATTGCGTGCGAGCTTAATAGTCTCAGCTTTAATGGCCGGCCAGACATAACGTTGAGTTATGAGCTTAACCGTGGCCTTAATTCCAGGGTGAGCCAGCTGATGGACCGCATTGAATGCCGCAGGTCTGAACTTCTTCGTGACGAAGGGTCTGGCTATGGTAGTTGAGACGTCACAGTAGAGATGCGCGTCAGTACCCGGAATATTAATCTTTTTAAGTTGTAGGCTAGAACTTCCTTGCAAGTGTTGTTCCAGTTCAGGGTCGCACATCTGGTCAGCTGCCAGCGCTGCGTAGTCCAGAGGAGTATCTATCGTCTCGACCCTGGAGAGAGCATCCGCGACGATGTTGTCTTTTCCGGAGACGTGTCGGATGTCAGTTGTGAACTGGCTGATATAGTCCAGATGGCGGAATTGCCTTGGTGAGCATTTGTCTGCTTTTTGTTGGAAGGCGAACGTGATAGGCTTATGGTCTGTAAATATGGTGAACGACCTGCCTTCCACCATGTGGCGAAAGTATTTCACAGCGAGATAGATGGCTAATAGTTCTCTGTCGTATGCGCCATATTTCTTTTCAGCTGCCGAAAACTTCTTCGAAAAGAATGCTAGAGGCTCCCAGTGACCTGCGACGAATTGGTGGAGTGCGGCACCGGCTGTAGTATCAGACGCGTCGCTGACGATAGAGAGTGGGGCGTCGCACTTCGGGTGAACGAGCAGGGTTGCCTGGGCCAGAGCTTCCTTGCACTTGCTGAAAGCTTCTACTGTTTCGGCAGTCCAAGACACGAGTTGTTTGCCTTTTTGGTTCCCTTTTAGGAGGTCATTGAGTGGAGCTTGTGTCCTCGCGGCGTTGGGAATGAATTTTCTGTAAAAATTTATTGCTCCCAGGAAACGGCGGAGATCCTTGATGGAAGCTGGTTGGCTGTAGTTGTTGATGGCCTCCACTTTATCTGGGAGGGGTGAAGTGCCAGCGTCGGACACCGAGTATCCTAGGAATTTGACCTTAGTCAGGCCGAAATGGCATTTGGCGGTGTTGATGACAACACCATATTCCTGCAGGCGCTGGAATAATATCTTGAGGTGGGCTAGGTGCTCTTCCTCTGACGTTGAGGCAATAAGGATGTCGTCTATGTAGGCGTAACAGAAATCTATGCCTCTGGTAACCTCGTCCATGAAGCGTTGGAAGGTCTGGGCTGCGTTGCGGAGGCCGAAAGACATCACCGGAAATTCGAAGAGTCCGAATGGCGTAGTGATTGCTGTTTTCGGAATGTCCTCGGGAGCCACAGGGATTTGATTATATGCCCGCACCAGATCAATCGTTGAGAAGATCTTGGTGCCGCTCAGTGCCTGTGCAAAATCTTGGATGTGGCGTACGGGGTATCTGTCCGGAATAGTTCTGGCGTTCAATCTTCTATAATCGCCACATGGTCTCCACTGGTCGTCCTTCTTGGGTACCATGTGCAAGGGAGATGCCCAAGAGCTCTCGGAAGGTCGAGCGATTCCGAGACGGACCATGGCCTCGAACTCCTTCTTGGCGCGTTTTAACTTGTCAGGAGCAAGGCGTCGTGGGAGTTCGACTGTTGGAGGTCCTGGCGTGGTGTTAATATGGTGCAGTGTTGCGTGACGAACTTCCCTCCTGGCGCCGTCAGGGCGAGTGATGTCAGGAAACTGTTGAAGAAGCTTATGATACGGGGACGTTCCTGTGACCGTCTTAATGGAAGCGATCTTGTTGTCGCTTCGTTTTCCCGTGATGGTCAAATTCGTCACCTGGTCCAGCAACCGTTTATTTCGGACATCCACCAGTAGCTCGTACTTGACGAGAAAGTCTGCCCCGATGATTGGCCTGGAGACGTCTGCAATGACGAAGCTCCAAGTAAAGTCGCGTCGCAATCCCAGATCCAGGTTGAGCGTTAGGCTGCCATAAGTAGCGATTGTGCTGCCATTTGCTGCTGCCAGTTCGTATGTCGCTTTAGTGGGGCGTCCCTGGACAAGGCGTCGTGGGAAAACGCAGAGATCTGCGCCGGTGTCTATAAGAAATTGGGTACGGGTTATCCTGTCGGTAACAAAAAGGCGACTAACTTGGTTGGGGCTGGTGCTGGTCGCCATCAGTTTGGGCCCCGCGCGTTTTCCTGCTGGAAGTTGCAGGGTTTGGTGCACTTGCTTGCCTTCGTCCCATACTTCCAGTGGTACCAGCATGTTCCCTCGGGCTGACGACCTCTGGACCGACTGCGGGAACGATTGCTCCAACGATGCGGGTTGGCGCTCCTCCTATGCTGGCCAGAGCGTAGTGTCGAAACTTCGCGCCTCAAGGTAGCGAGCTCTTGTTGGAGAGGCTGCATCAACCGCGCCATCTGTGTAACCAATAAATCTTCGGACGATGGAACAGCCACTGAGTTAACTGCCGGTCTACCAGCATAGTCTGCTATGGCGTCGGCCAAGCTGGCCACCTTGTCAAGCGGAGTGTCTTGCTGCGTAGCCAGAACCACCTGCATACTTCTAGGAAGACGACCCATCCATAGGGTTCTCAAAACCTCATCGGGCACAGCGCTGCCGGCGAGGGTGCGCAGGTGTCTCAAGAATTGGGAGGGTTTACGGTCTCCGATCTCTTCATGTTCCAGAAGTCTCCTTGTCTTCTGCTCCTGCGTGGAGCTGAGGCGTCTGGTTAATTCGTATTTTAATAGTGCATATGCACCGACCTCAGGGGGCTTCACAATGATGTCCCGGACTTCTTGGGCGTGGGCGGGATCCAAGGCTCCGAGAATGAAACCAAATTTTGTGGCATCCACGGTCACTCCTGCTGCCTCGAAGCTGCGCTCCACCATAGCGAACCATAATTCTGGGTCATTAGGGCAAAAAGGCGGAATGCGTACTGCCACTCGGTTGACCTCAGGCGGTGGATTCCTGATGTTGGGTTGCTGGTTACTTGTCGTTGGTTGCTTGTTGCTGGTTATTGGTTGCTGGCTGTCCTCAGATGTTCCGCTCACAAGAGACATGATGATGATTGGTGCGCGAAATTTATCACCGAAGAGTTTATTTCGTGCGCGACGTGCTCGCGGTAGACGTACTTGCACGCGTCGTGTTCACTGTCGGATTCACAAATGTAAACTTCGTGGTCACTAATGTGAACGTCGGTGTCACCAATGTAGCAATTGAACGTGCTACGTAAACACAGTTAAAAGAAAGCTCTAGAATCATCGGTTGATAGTTTTTTTATGTGCCATTAAAATTTTCACAATGTTATCAACATATGGAGTGTGACAGTTAAAAAAAATAAACCGTACAATTTGTTTCAGCTTGCTGTTCAAAAGAATTGGAATTTTAATTGCTTGAATTTGAATTCTTAAGTAAGTACTTCTCACAGCGCAGGTAGCTACAAAGGTAAATAAATTGATCATGTATTATTAAAATTTTACAAAATTTTACATCATTTTTATTTTTATAAATTTATACAACTTTTTAAAACTAAAAATTCAACATTTGGGCAGCTCTAACATTTTATGCCAATAAACGAAATTACTCAAACAAAGGTTACTCAAACATTAACTGTGAGTTTTCTAAGCCAATGAACGAGGTTACTCAAACAAAGGTTACTTCAACATTAACTGTGAGCTTTCTATGCCAATGAACGAGGTTACTCAAACAATGGTAACTTAAACATTAACTGTGAGTTTTCTACGCCAATAAACGAGGTTACTCAAACATAAACTCTTGAGTTTTCTACGCCAATGCACGAAGTTACTCAAACATTAACTGTGTTTTTTGTACGCTAGTGAACGAGGTTACTTAAACAAAGGATACTTAAACATTAACTGTGAGTTTTCTACGCCAATGAACGAGGTTACTCAAACAAAGGTTACTCAAACATTAACTGTGAGTTTTCTACGCCAATGAACGAGGTTACTCAAACAAAAGTTTCTCAAGCATTAACTGCGAGTTTTTTACGCCAATGAACGCAAACAAAATTTTCTCAAACATTAACTAAGAGTTTTCTACTCCAATGAACGAAGTTAATAATAATAATAATTGGCTAATTTATAAAGCGCCGTTTTCGTGTTAAATCACCTCAATGGCGCTTTACAAATAAATATATAAAAGAATTAATATTACTGGCTTATAACTAAGATTTACAATTATAACTAGTGACTTACATCTAAGACTTATAGCTAGTGACTTATGACTAAGACATATAGATTCTGACCTAAAACTAATGACTTAATAACATACATATTTACTATTAGCGCCAGAAGAAGTAGGAAGTTACTCAAACAATGACTGTGAGTTTTCTACGCCATTGAATGTGGTTACTCAAACAAAGGTTACTCAAATATTATTTTTATGAAGTGGTGTATATAATTAAATTTAGTTATTTTAACAAGAATTTTGAGCGTTGATTAATTTATTTTCTCGATGTGTAAATAATAATCCGGTTATTGCTTTTACAGCGCGAACTTTCACACAACAATAGATTGTTTTTCAACTCTTTTGTAACTAAATTCGTTGAAAATATTTGCGCGGAACATTCCATTCACTCGAATGTTATAATCAATAGCAATGATTTGCCAAATTTGTAAAACTTCGCACTTAACTTCTGTTCGACGTGAAACGGGTACGAATATCTTTTCCTTAAAGTGGCATTGATGTTATTACTCCATTGTGTGTTTTGTGTGATACCTAACAAAAACTCCCCGTAGTCCTCGGTAACCAAGAAAATAGTTGGTTCTCCATGCCGTTGGGTAATGTTGTGAGGCGGGTTGAGAAAGGAGATGTAAGAAGGGATTAATGAAAGTCTTGAAGAGAGAAAAAAGATGGATACCACGTACGTTCCATTTAATACCTGCAAGAATAAAATTAATGGGAGAAACGAGAGACCTGCATGCTACTAGTTCAACTAAACAAGTTCTATTGAAGTCTTTGTAAAACAGACTCAGCGTAGGTAACCATGTTTCACATGCAAATGACAATTATATTGATTAATAACATTTTTGCTGTACCATTTTGTTAACTAAGCTTTTTGAAGTGAAACTTATTTAGCCCCCGTTAGCGATTTTAAATTCGGATGAAACGGAAATGCGTCACAAAAACTAATTATTTGACGGTCCTCGGTTCTAATATAATGCGGTAAATTCGCGCGTCAGCGCGGGCCTTCTTTAGCGCAGTCGGCAAGGCGCTTGACAATTCTCAGCGGCCACATTTTTATTTTTGTGAAATTAATGTCCAATCTTAAAAACCACTTTAAAATAAACAGGCAAAAGATTAGAAAGCGACATCTACCGACTTTCTAGTTTCACTTCTCTTGCGTGTTAATTTTACACTGTGATTTTTTTTCAATAGCTAAGGTGACTGGAGACCCTTTTATAAGTATCAGTTTTACTTAACAAAAGCTTTTCACCGATATCCAAGTCACAAAAAATTACCTTTCGACATCATTTTACATTTTTTATAACAATTTAAAAAAACGGGTTGATAACGAATTCTATGCCTTTTAAAAGTATTCATCTGTAATGAACGATGTTTTTCGAAAGATATGCTTTGTTCTGTGAACGTTTTCAATTATTTATTTTTGAAACGTGAAATCTCTCTATACCAAAGACCAAAGAACTGAAACCTGATATCTTTCATATTTAAAGCTTTTTAACGATAATCTTCAGGGTAGGGTTTTTGCTTTATGATCTTTGACTTAGTGAAACCTGTTTTATTTATTTATCAAGATGAGGCATGATCCCAAATCCTTTTCGACGAATTGAACATGAACCCACACAACCCCTGCTAAGACACCAAACGTAGCGAACCACTTGTATATGGCCTATGGCAGGATGTTGGTTATCCAATAAATGGTTCCCGGGGCGGCTGCACCCATACCCGCCTCCCAAATTGTCTTGAAAGCTTTCTAATATCATCACATGGAATCGGTATCATAGTGGTTTACGATTATGTGTGCAGGATGGTAGGTTAATTCCCTGTTAACAGCCCAAACAAAGTCTGTATACATTTCTTTAAGTCTAAATACCCGTGAGAGAGTTAAATTCATTCACCGTATCGTGTCTGTATTCTTTGGGCATCCCCACTTCTTTTAACCATTAAAGACTTACGAAACCATTTACCACTTCAACAACTACTGAAGCGCACTTATGTACTTGAGGTAAACTTTCATAAAACTACACTATATGAGTATAAATCATTAACAGCTATCGTTATTAATTTATTACAGCATCCCCGATTTTGATCACATTACATTCTAAAACATTTTTAAATTAACGTTTCGTAGAAAAACTATGGGTCGAACAATCAAATGTATAGAAGTGGTGGATTTGAACTTTTAACGACATAACTTATACCCGACATCATGATACAAAGCAGCCCCGTCGTGCATTTTTACGATTTACAGCGCTGGCGGTAAGAAATGAATGCGATTATTTAAGACAGGCAAGCACGTACTTACTTCACTCAAAATAACATTTGCGTGGAATATGTTAACTTGGGTAGATTTATTAGAATTAATTTAAAGCCTGTAAGGTAACAGCGCCCTTGTGGTGATTTTCTGCAAGAGCGGCGCTATGCAAATTATCTAAATATTATTTCTATAGTCTGTCAAATAATATTAGAAAATATAAGAAAACGGAGCTACAAAATTTGTAGGCTGGCTACACCAATTTAGGTGCCAAATATTATTTTTAAGTTTTTTTTTTATTAGGTTATTCACCCTAAAAAGAGTGCGTCGATGACACAGAAAATACAGAATACTGTACACACATTAAAAAAAATCGAAGAAGCACTGTTGTTAAGGTTCCTACTTAATGACATAAATTTGATTAAATTGTATATGATTTTAGGTTTTCACGGCCAAAAATTTTATGGTTATTTCCTTGATATTTTATTGATTAAATTGTGTTTTACAGAGTGATTGGATTTCATTTAATTTAACACAAATTTGAATTTAACAGCAGGTAAAAAGGAATAATTATTAATGGTGAGTTTAGTTACATTATTTTTAGATCTGAATGAGTTAAATATATTCAGATCTAAAATTAGAGACATGGTCTAAAGTCCGGGCAACGCTAGGTACTTAAGCTAATATTAAATAAATTAGAGCAATTTCTAAGTTGTTCATTATATTTTATCACAATATCGTTATTCTTCATTATGTTAACACAAAATTGCAAAGGTATAATAATAATATACCCATGTGCAATTCTTATTTTGAGATCAGTGGGTATCTATATTGCAATTAAAAAAAAATATTTTCACTTTTATGCCTTTTTTAATAAACTAAAGCTGTGTAACCTAATTTTTTAATAAAAAATTAGATTACCGCCACGGTTATATTTTTAGTATTGCCATTTGAACAACAGTGGTGCCCTCCTATGTTTGCTACTCTTATTTGACAATGTGATAAATAACAAAACATTTCTTATTCCTGCACAAAATTGATCGATTAAGAAAACTGTAACGACTTAAGGCTGCGCAACCGGGCCCGAAAAGAAGAAGATGGAGAGATGGAGAATTACGAATGTTACAGGAGAGCGCTAACATTTACAGTGACAAAATCGGTGCTAAAATTGCGAATATGTTTAATAAAACACGACTAGTTTAAAATAAAGCAAAAATCTCGTGGCCTTGTCTTAAACAGCATTTAAAGAAACACTGTGATTTTTTCATACATACAACTTGTAAAATAACTGAAACAAACTTGTTTATAATAATTTTTGGAGTATACTTTACGATTTTTTTCTATGGAGGGAATTTTATATAATTTGCGTTTCGGCGCGGGCAATGTCTAGATATTATCTTCAAGAATTACATATATTTTTTTAAGAGCTTTAAAACTTAACGTGTTTAAGGAAAACATGTAGAAATCGGTAGTAATTCGGGTAGCGGGCCCTTGGAGTGTTGTATTTCCAAACAAAAATAATAAACTTAAAATTTTATCTGTTCTCTTTTATCCGTAAACTGATATAAAAATTCACAAATCGGTACAATACGAATTCAGACACCACGAATTCTCATCAAATTGATTGGACCGCGTCAGATGGGGTTAAGCTTTAAATTTTTTTACTGAACAACCGCTAAACTCGAGAATGTAGTTGTATTTTTATTTCAGGTTGAATTGTTCAATCGGGTGCTCCCGGGGGTGAAACCAATATCAAGCTTTCTTCACTCCCTGATATAAAGTGACGTTACAGTGTTGGGTTGAGGGGTCCTGAGGGTGAAGGCGAGGGGGAGGGTGAATTCAACGCGGGTACTTTATTAATTCTCGCAAATACAATCCAGGGAAATTAATCAGGTTAAAACATTGATTTAAGTTTACGGTGTACTACGGATTTCGTAAAGTGTTACGGTTGATTAAATTGAGTGCTTTCTGATGCATTAAAATGTGCAATGTAACGCGAAGTACAATAATTGTAAATTTTTTTATCTTCCGCATTTATTATTTTTTTTGAACATCATTTAAGTTCCATTAATTCGAGACGTTATTTTATTAATAGAAGAAATGCATAACTTTGTCATTCAGACGAAGGAACATTGCTACCATCAACTTTAAATTATATTTTTTAGATAATTCAATTGTAGAATTCGGTACCTACCTATGTAGATATTATAATTCAGAATCGCAAAAAGAAACTTTAACAAAGGTTTATTTCAATATATTGTGTCTGATTATTTTTTTTTTTTTATTTTATTATTTTTTTTTTTATTTTATTATTTTTTTTTTTTTTACATTAACTCCACACAGGAGGCCCTGAGGAAAATAATTTCCCTCAGGGTCTATGTCATCTGGGATGCTGTGTGGAGGGTCTTTTTGAGGATAGGAAGGAATGAACATTGGTCTTGAAGAGACCCATGTTGTAGGAAGGAGGAAACACAGAGGCCGGCAAATCATTCCACAGCCGAGCTGTTGAACACAAGAACGAGTCGAAGAAACGACCCGTTCTCATGTGACAAATGTCAACTGTGTACAAATGTTGGGCACGCGTTTGGCGTGTTTCCCGGCTATGCACCGGTGCCGAAGGGATCAATGATACTAGTTCCTCGGAGCATCTTCCATTGTAATACCGGTAGAACAAGGATAGCATTCCCACCCGACGCCTGTGCTCTAAAGATTGCAATCCGTCTGTTAAGATGGGAGAATCTATCAAACGGACCGCCCGTTTCTGCACAGAGTCGAGGGTATTTTTCAGGTATTTTGGAGAGGTGGCTGCCAAATTCAACCGTGGGGCGCACTTGCGATTTGTACAGGGTTAGCAGTTGTGTACTATTAAAGTATCTGCGGGCCCTGTACAGTACGTCCAGTTTTTGGGAGGCTAACTTTACTCTGGCTTCGATGGAGCCCCCATATCTGAGCTGGTCACTTAGGGTTACACCAAGCATATCAATGGAGGGCCTGTTCGGAAGATTGCTTCCGTTGAAAGAGACTAGATTTTCATTTCGATCCCTTTAGACGAAATCAGACAAGATTGGGTCTTTGAAACATTAAATTCAACGAGATTAGGTATAGGTAAGTATTGTTTCAATGAAATCAATTTATGGTTTTTCTTACATTTTAGTCTTTTATTAGTCTTAGAATCTAGCCATCGAAAATAATAAAGAAAAATGTAGGTGTAACAAGTGAGAAAAAAAATGGCGCTTTGTACTTACTCCAAATATTAGTCTTATTATTTTCAAATCTTTACGTTCGATTCAATATTTATCTAGGAATTTAGATTTCTAAAACAAGGTGGTTTTCAAATGCTTTAATCGTTATCCTGAAACATCACAAAGCTCCCAAGCTGATTTTTTGTAAAGACGACGCTGTAAAAATCATCCAAATATTATTATTATTATCCTTACCCATCATAAAACATTATACCTAATTTCCGTAATTTGGCACAAAAATCTAGGGAATGCACAATACAGGTACATTAAAGAGAGAAAACTAAAATGTTGCATTTTTGAGTCTTTTACTTAAAGTTCTGGTACAAGTTCCTGGTGTCGCGCTTGATGTAAAGGAGAAAGCATTGAACTGAGGAAAGAAAGCAGAACAAGACTGAATGCAGTTAACTCAGGGGACTCAAGAGAAACCATGCTTGACCGAGTGAAGAATGGGGATAAAATGAAAAATGCAAAGCCAGAGAACCGCAAAAGACGCTTAGGTGGCCGTGTCTAAACTGTTTAAGTTAGATGGAAGTAAAAAATAAGTCCTTTTGAAGAAAATATTGATAAAATAAAATTAATGCTTGCAAAACGTGTAAAAGAAGATTTTTTTAAAACAGTTAAGTGGCGAAATCGTTCTTAAAGTTATAATATAATTATACAAAAGAGAGAAATCTGTTTACATTTTAAATTCATTGGAATAACTTTTGAAGGTCTTATATAAACAAAAATAAAAAGGTAACGGTCGCAACTGGGAACAGGGACAATAAAGCTTTCGTTGAGTTTTGTTAATAAAAACAATATTTGGTTGATTTGCATAGCGTTGTTAAGTGAAAAATCACCTCAAGGGCGCTGTACAAACTTATAATATACTAGCTGACCCGGCCACGCGTTGCTGTGGCTAATAAAACACAACGTCATCTACTGGATTAATAAGGATTAATACTGTATCCGTTTAAATAACTTTTCAATTACCGCAATGTACGTGACCATTTTTTTAGAAGATAGAATGGGTAGAGTAAGCTATCCGTAAAAGATATATGCCTTCGCGGACTTTTTTGCAGATCTATAAAAGAGGAATATCCCACCATGCATTGTTTTGTTATATCCCAAAAGGATTATGCAGCGTTTTGGATGAAAGCTACCTGGCGGCTTTGACTTTTTCCGACACTTCTAACAATTATCGTTCTGTTTCAACCAATTTACACAAATATTTGACAAATTACATACCTAAACCTTCCTCACGAAACACTCTATCTATCGGTGAAAACTGCATGAAAACCCGTTCAGTAGTTTTCGAGTTTATCGCGAACAGACTGACAGACAGACGGCGTGGGGGACTTTAATTTATAATATGTAGAGATTTCTAAAATCTTACTTCCAGCTATAACTAGCCAAACTATTTTAACAACTTTTGGCTAAAAATTGCATTGACCCGTTCATCGATCCCTGATGGGAAAATATATTTATGTACATATATATTTTTTTTATTGTAATATAAAAAATATGAGTTACATAGATATTTTACAAAATATTATAATAAAGGTCGTTTTTGGTCATGTATACCTTATTAGAAAAAAGTGATTCTGATGAGAAGGTAGATTTTTTTTTAGTATCACTTTAATGATGATTCTTTGCGAAGCTTTTACTGAGTTCAGATTGTTTTTGTAAGATCCTCCCCAACCTATAATTCCGTAGATAAGTAAAGAATGAACAAGGGCATAGTACACATTTTTAATTATTTTTACATTTAAAATATTTTTTAATCTAAAAAAATATATATTCATATGTACAATGATTTGACCAATGAACGCGATGCTGCCTAAAAATTTACATATATACTGTTTTATTCATACTCTTATAGACAGAAAATATTCAGGACCATACTTACCTGGGAGGTCACTTAAGATTTACACTGTTTATTTCTTATTTAAATAATCTAGAAACAGTTCGCACGCAGACGACATAATTGTGAACACATGTTCTTTAATCCTGATATATATATTTCAATAATAATAATGTAATGTATTATTTTTAATATTTGACATTATCTTCTTCCTCATTGTTTACATTTTATTTATAACTTCATTAACCGTCAGTTATTTTGAGAAAAAGATTCAGTTCTTTGTAAGAAGTAATATCATTAAGGTTAGTTGATTTCGATATGAAATTCAGTGGGTTGAGTTTTCAGGTTTGGTTAATTTGATGGGAATAGAAAAATTATTTCATATTTTCCAGAGAATTATTTCCTTATTTCCACTTCGTTATTATTCTCTTCACATTATATGTAAGAAAATCTTTTTGTAAGAAGCAGCATCCATAAAATTTACCCAGTCTTTTCTACCTTAAATTTCTAAGCAGCCTAAAACATTTCCGCGTGCGTAATCATTTCCAAATGGCTCTTTGAAAACATCAACAATTTTCGAAAAATAAAACGTTATTTTATATTTGACGTGAAATACTCGTATCACGACTTGTGAAAAATTATATTATATACTATAAAAAATACATTTTCAAAACACGCATGTACCCATGTACCGTATACCCACATAATAACATTTTTTATTCTTCGATAAACAAAAATCATTTTTCAAATAATAATATGGTACTAGTTTTTACATAAAAATATCTATAAACTGATAGAAATCGATTATTCGCTTATAATACTTGTCTGTATTTTTAAATGTAATGTTTGTGCATGTGCCTGCGGGTTAACAATTCTGTAAATAAAAATAAACAAACTTCCCACAAAATAAATCAATCAACGTCCGGAGCGACTGTCGTTGGGAGAAAAATGAGCTTTTGAAGATGAAATGCACACAACTATTTTTAAACTAGTGTCAGAATGTCAGAAACCAACGTTCAAAAAGACAAACGTTTCTCTCGAATTTCTCTTCCTTATCGCCGAAATGAACATTAATGCAGAGAGAGAGAAATAAATAATATTTCTGAAAACTTCTTGGCGTATTAATGCGCAGTGAGTGATCATATAAAATTCGTCAAAGTATAAGAAATAACTTTCTCATGAAACTGGCATGACATGATGTGGTGAATAGGTAAGTATAAAGTTTTAACTTCCTTCAATAGATGTCGATAGTAAAGTTATACGAAGGTTTGCGGTATCTCAACAAATGTCAGTTAAGTACTATTTTAAAACAGCATAATCTATCGTCGTTCGTATCCGATGTACGAACGGTTCCGATGATAGCCGAAGGCATCTGGTAGTTGGGCCATCAGCCATCGCCACAGCCTAGCGACCCGCAGTGATAGACTAACTTAGAGCGTACAAGAGTAAGGACTTCTGGTCCAGTTAAATATTCATTATTCATTGTAAACTTTACGATAACGTAAATAAAGCAACTTGTAATCTCAACGAATCTCGATCTTATTTGTAAGTTTCCTAACACATTTGAAGTAGTTTTAATCGTTGACATACAACACATATTGAATATATTAACAAAATCAAAACAAAAAACAGTTTTCTGAGACATAAACAAATTAAACAATTTGGTAACATTATAATTTGTTATAATAAAACATTTTCCACATTCCACATGCAACCAAGTATCGGTTGGGTTTTTGAGTGTTTTTTGAAAAAGTGTCGTTATAACATTATTTTTTAGCTCAAATCCGTGAAAAATCACGTGATAATAAATCCTAAGATAATTATTAATAATTATTTTTAAAAATTTTATGGTATAGGGAGGTATATAATATATAAGTACACGCCAAACTTTGATCCATTCTCGCGCAGTTACTGACTTTACAATGAACGTAAGCGAAAGAGAAAGATCCGTAAAACATATGTGCGACAGAGAAAGGCGTGGGCGGAGGACATGCCACGCTTCTGTCCTAAACTCGCCTTTCGCGACGATTTCTGATCGACGTCAGGCCGGTCTTAAAGTTTTGTCTTCGCAAACAGTTCCCATTTTGATAATGACAATTCAATTCAAAGCAAATTTCAAAGGGACAAGGGGATAAACAAAATTGGTATGTTTGATGATGTTCATACTTATTTTTAAAAGAAGTAAATATTAAAGTAATGACTGATGACGCTCAGGTCGAACTCGTTCGGCATCAAAATATTAATAATAGTGATATAAAGAAAATTATGGTGTTTTGTTTAATTTACATGGAAGTTCGTTTCTGAACCAAAACTACGGAAAACATGTCATTGAAAATCATTTATTTCGTGTTTTAATCTTTTTTCTATGGAAATATTGAGTAGGGTTGTCTTTGGCAATTGTTCAATGGCAAATTAGCGAACGAATTAAAATGATATACTTATTCAAGCTAATTTCCTAGATCGAGACCTCACCAGCCGGACTCTCTTGACCCATCGCCATGCACCGCAGTGGATTCATTCGTCTCTCACTCCTGGACACATTGACCTCCAGATTCCTACAACCCCCATACATTTTCCTTCCCGGAACTTCCTCTCCTTCCTTTCCTTAAAAAAATACCTTCTTCACAGCATCCCCAAAGATGACATAAGCCCTGAGGGATTTTTTTCCTCAAGGCCTCCTTTGTGGAGCTGTTGTAATAAATAAATAAATGGTCTTTTCAAGACCCATGTTCACTCCTTCCTCTCCTTGTAAAGACCCACCTAACAGCATCTTCAAAGATGACCTGGGCCCTGAGGGAAATTATTTTCCTCTAGGTCTCCTGTGTGGAGTTAGTGTAAAAAAAATGAATAAGAACGGAAATATTATTGAAGCCCCAAATTGTAATATTTATCCATTAAGGCCAATGTTTGCGATACTATGTATAAGACTTATTATATGTTTAAAAATATGTTTGTCGTGCGACTTTAAAAATTGTGTAAAATAATATTAAATAGCAGGAGGTTACGGGAAATAACATTTTTGTAAAAAAAAAAATGTTTCGAAGAACAGACGCATAAATTCGGGCACAATCCTGCTTTTGCCAAACAATTATAGCAGAAAACTTAGCCCTTTGAGCTCCGTCGTAAAAAATAACGACTTAGCTGCAGTTTGCAAATTTTCGCAGTATTTTCCGATAAAAGTATTGTGCTCGTAAAAGTCTGTGCCTTATTGAAAATATTGTCTCTTTATTATAGCATTACGAAACGGTGGCAATGCGGCAAGTGCTGCACAAGTGCAAGCGGTGTACAGGCTGTCAAGGGACACACCCGACTGCCTGAT
The DNA here is from genome assembly GCA_917880885.1 of Limnephilus marmoratus. Lineage (NCBI taxonomy): Eukaryota > Metazoa > Arthropoda > Insecta > Trichoptera > Limnephilidae > Limnephilus > Limnephilus marmoratus. The sequence goes on from OU862933.1 coordinate 17,094,611, forward strand.
TTGGAGACAAAATAATGCAGATTTTGGTATTCCGATCTTAAGGGATACTTTTTGACTTCTCTAGCAGGACTCTCTCGAACTCTCGCTTCGCATCGCAGTGGGAGGGTTTGGTTCATACGTCGTTCCTGAATACACTAATGCCCAGATTCCTACCCTCATGCCCTTTTCTTTTCCAGAATTTTCTATCCTTCCTTTCTTTAAAAAAACCTTCCACATAGCATCCCCAAATATGACAAAGGTCCCCATGGAAATTATTTTCCTCAGGGTCTGCTGTGTGGAGTTAACGTAAAAAAGTTACTTTTTTCGATATTTTTTTCTGCCCACCCTTCCGCCTCGATACCTACTGTCCGTTGCAATGTAATATTGTGTTCTAGTACTTTGACCTAGGTGGCGACATGTATTGTGAAAAAAAAAATATATATATAATTTTTTTAAAGAGTTTTTCATATTTTACAATGCTTTTATTATTATTCATATAGCTCCATTTTTAAATTTAAATAAATTATATTTAATAAAAATACACAAAAATTTAATGTAGTTTTGTTTTGAAGATATCTTCTGTCTTTCAAATTATTTTCTACAAAAAAATAAGTTCAGGAATCCAAGATTATTTTATACATCTTGTTACACCCAGTAGGTAGGTTTACTGGAAATAGTTGACGTTTTTAAGCGAGCAACAGCCAGAAATCGCATGAACCTTTTGTTTTTGTTTGTAGAACACATAAAGCTGATTTTTGCTTTTGGACACTTCCTGAAACACTGCACGGATTTTGTAAAATTCGTTTTTATTTGTTTTTTTTTTGTGTAAAACAGATGCACTTTTATGAATTCTGGTGGGAACGTGAAACAGTTTAATTTGCAGATAAGTTTACTTTCCAGAAAAACAAACTTGTTTAGTTTTATAAGCCATTAAGAATCGAAACGTTGCTTGATATGGCTTTAGCCGTGTTTGGGGATCAGATTTGATTTCCCCATTGGTTTTTTTTTCATAATCTCTCCTGATTTACAATTAGTTTTATTTCTGTTATAATTGAACTCTAATCGCAAACATATAAAAATGTAAGATTTATTGTGTATTACTATATTTCGGATTTTGGCGCAGACGTTATAACAATGAGCTCTATACTTTGTTTAAGAAGCTAAACGTCGCAAAATTTATAAAATTGGGAAGACTTCGGTGTGTGGAGAGAATGACCGAGCATCAAGCACCAAAGTCCCTGTTGAACTCAAGACCAATAGGGCGAAGGAGCCTGGGAAGGCCAAGACTAAGATGGAGCGACAACGTCCTCAAAGACATATCTATCTTGGAGCTTCCATACTGGAGAGAGCTGGCACAAAACTGAGATGAGTGGAGGAGGCCAAGACCCACCAGGGGTTGTACAGCCAATAGTAATGATGATGATGACTATATTTCTAAAACTTGTTAAAAAAACCTTGGATTGCTTTGCTGCCAATGTTGGTAAAATTTTCCTTATTTTTAAGTAATTAAGTGAAAGTTTACGATTTTATAATATTTTTTTTATAAATCTGACGAATATGTGATAGTCGACAAAAGATAGATGAATTCATTGGCTATATAGAACTATAATCAGTTTGTATGTCTTCATATTAAAATGCGGAGGTATGTTTTTTTTTTTGTGGGCGGAAAATATTCAAAATGATCAAAATATTCAAAATGACCAAAAAATCGAGCAATCGGAGAAAAAGTTTTAAATTGCGCTGTCGCTCCAGTGGTTAAAACACTATTCCATAGTATTCATACACCGTAATTTACACACACGGGGATTGGATATTTTGAATAGCGCCGTTTTGTGAAAAATCTCCTCAAGGGCTCTGAATAAATATAACTTCCTTATTAAGAAGAATACACTTGCCGAAAATTTGTCTGTTCTTAGCGTAAGTACCTTATATTGCCACTAACTCTGGTAATAAATAGGCTTAAAAATCGCTTTGCATACGTGGTCCAGAAGGGTTATTTTATGTGGTTTATTTTGGGGGTAATTTGCCGTGTTGCGCTAACTTCTTCTTTAGCCAACGTGTTGGACAATATTACAATTTCCATCATTAGGGCAGATGTGTAATTAAAGATTAGATGTGCTAGCATATGAAAATAAATCACTATAATACTTTTGGCTGTGAAAATCTGAGGTCATATCTGATTATTTTTATTTATCTTGTGAATAAATTTATAAGAAAGGAAAAGTTTTACTAAAGATAATCTATCTTTATTTTTTTAGTGGTTTCTTGTGGGCGTTTACTAATGAAAAATATATTAATTTTTTTATAAGAAAAACTCTCTTTATATAACTTTTGAAGGTTATTTCCATCAATGTAATATATCATTGGAGAAGAAGATATCAATAATAATCTAGACGAAAATATGAAAGAGAACAACAGAAAAAAAAAGATAATGGTCGCATCTGGAACTCGAACCCAGACCTCTCGTCTACCGGGACGTGCGCGTTAATCAATTTCGCCATTGCCACCTTCTGTCAAACTGTTATATTTGTCAATCTCATTTTAGAATTAACAATATTACCTTCAACTAAGAATTAGTTATCTTCAACTAATTCTTAGTTCAACTAATTATTTCAACTAATTATTTGAACGGCAAGCGTAGCGCAGCGGTAAGGCGCTTGACGCTTCCGAAGGTCGCGGGATCTAATTCCGGCGTGGCAAATAAATTTTATTGAAAATTTTATAGAAAAAAAAAGATAATGGTCGCATCTGGAACTCGAACCCAGACCTCTCGTCTACCGGGACGTGCGCGTTAATCAATTTCGCCATTGCCACCTTCTGTCAAACTGTTATATTTGTCAATCTCATTTTAGAATTAACAATATTACCTTCAACTAAGAATTAGTTATCTTCAACTAATTCTTAGTTCAACTAATTATTTCAACTAATTATTTGAACGGCAAGCGTAGCGCAGCGGTAAGGCGCTTGACGCTTCCGAAGGTCGCGGGATCTAATTCCGGCGTGGCAAATAAATTTTATTTGATTAATTTGTGTATTTCAGAATTTACTCATTTAAAATAATATATAGTATATTTGCGGCACGTTCCAGAGTGGAAAATACTCTCAGTATCGCCCTGGTGTAAGACCACCATTCAGAATTGAAACGTTGCCTGAAATGGCTTTAGCCGTGTTTGGTGACCAGATCTGAATAGCCAGGTACTTTCCCACCATCCTCTTCCCTATCTCCTTCCCTCCCCACTATCTTCAGCCTCACAACATACCCCATTTGGGGATGCCATAGTCTCACTGGCTCCAGACGGGAGCGGTTGGGACTCTTGTGCGGTATTCATGTAAAAAAAAAATATTTATATTGTTCCCGGTTAGACGAGAGGTCTGGGTTCGAGTCCCAGTTGCGACCATTATCCTTTTCTATTTTTCTGTGTCGTGTTCTCTTTCATATATTCGTTTAGATAATTATTGTTATCTTCTTCTTTAATGAAAAAAGATTTTTTTTAGTAGATATTTTACGCGTATATTTTTATAAAGTAATTCACAATTTAACATTAACTGTATTTTAGCGAAATTATGGTTACAGCTTCAGTTTATTAAAAAAAAAATTGGTATTCATAGTGTCAACCGCTTCCTAGTAAAGTTTAATCTACGAGTTGAGTCGTAGTTTGGGTTATTGAGTGATCCCTTCGATCTAATTATGATCCAGACAATACCCTATTGTCTGGTTTTATTTCTAATGCTTGTGATTTGTCTGTCAGTAATGTTCAATTTTTTCAAATTATAACAAACATGTTGAAAAGCCTTTTGCCGAAATTTTTGTATGTATTTTTGTATGGTCTTTGTGAATGCCTAAAATACCTTCCTAGGAAGAAAAATTTCAAAAATCCTCAAATTCGTGACTCACGTCAACATTGACTTTCTACTTCCTTTTTTTCCACTTTACTTTACGAATTATTATCGTTGATGTTTTGATGAACACTGTCATTTTAAAAACAAATTTCTTGAAAAAAACAGGGAAATAATATTATGTTTTATGTTGATTTGGTACAAGATCTTTGGTAATGCCAGCCTTTTTTTATAAAAGGCAACAAACAAATCAGATATCTTCTTTGTCTAGCCAACGTTTCTTTCATAAACGTATTTACAAGACAAAATTGTCACATTTCTGAAAGAGTATATATTTGTGTATAAGAGAATATATTTGTTTGGGAAATATTCTCAGTGGCATTTGATACGCAACCACTTCAAAAATATATAATATTACTTTAATTATAAATCTCTGTTCGTCTCTCTTGATCTTAACTTCGCAGAATTCTGAGAATGGTTTCCTATCTTCTAATGTTGCTTTGATTAGGGTTGTTTCGCAGGTTATTCAATTCTCAAGGGAGTAATTTTTGACCTCCCCTCTTTTGAGATTTCGCCCGGTAAACAACTCTTTGGAGTATAATCTACAAAGCGTCTTACTTAAAACACACTTTGCAAATGCTGCGGAAGTTACAAGTAGGTACTTTTGTCTTTATTCTGTTTCTGTTTGTGTTTGTGTACCATTATCAAGGTGATCTGATAAAATTATACAGTCAACAACTTGGGTAAGTGGATATTCTTGTAGTTATCTACATAAGTAAAGTGTTTAATACAAACCATTATATACTAGGAAATAATTATTCTCAAGAGACCTCCCAGGTAATTATGGTCCTGTATATTTTTTTCCTGTACAGTACCTACGTTTTTACGCAGCATCGCGTTCATTTGTCAAATCATTGGCACATATAGTTTCGAATCGGTGATCGATCAACCGGTGAATGCGATTTTTAGCCAAAAATTGTTGGTTTATCTAGAATGTAGTTAGAAGTAAGATTGTAGAAATGTATTTATTATCCAGCGCTCTTGAGGTGATTTTTCACAAAAACAGTGCTGTACAAGTCATCCAAATATTATTATTAATAGACTTTAGACCGAACAAGAAAAATGATTTGCTCCACGTAATTTCTTTTGACAACTTTTTAAGCGCACTACAGTTTGGAAAGGAATGGTATCTAACCGAAGTCATTTTGTGAAGCATTTTTTACACTACACAAAAAGCGCGATTTTTTTTACAATCATGAATTTGTATGAAATCTGGCCAGAGTGTTTGCGTGGAAAGGTAAAATTCCTGTCAAATTCACGATTGCGAAAATTGCACACCTACTGATACTATTTTTGGATGGTTATTTCGTTTTATTATAAATACATCGGGAAAAAAAATTCTCCAAAATTGAAGGTCTTTACTGTTTTGTGGTCATTGTATTTGTGTTTGAAGCGGGAAATCACGGGTTCGGTTCCGGGGCTTTCTAAATATACATAGATATGTATTTCATTATTTAATCACCGGATGCTGTAATGTTGATGGTAAAGTTTAATCACCTTACACAAATAGTTTTACAACTGCGGTAAGTACGATTAGAAATGAATCGAATATTCATCGGCAAAGCAAGCATAACGTTTTCGAGTAATTTATGTAAACTAACAAAATAACTAACCATCACGCCGTTTGTCTTGGAGGGGTGGATATAGTTTATGAACCACCGCAAAACTATGTTTGGTTGCATGCATTTTGCTTTATTAAAACTCATGCATCGTCTCACAAATATCTACTCTTCTGTTAATCAGAAGGGTTAACTCAGTTAACTGACTCGAGAATCGGATTTATTTGACCGTGATGTGTCATTGTCTATCATCTTTGACTTATTCTACCATCCAATGTCGTGTCCTTGTGTTCTCTCGCTAACTAACTAACTAACTAACAATCACGCCGTTTCCCCGCAGGGGTAGGCAGAGAGGACGGACCGCCAAACATCCCGGTCTTGGCACACATTCCTTGCCTCGTTTACATTCATACAACGTCACATACATTCTCTTCTATTTTTCTGACTCTTGACATGGCCCGACTCAAGTATCTGATTCACTTGGTCGTGGCATGTCTTTCTTGGGCGTCCTCGACTTCTTCTACCATTCACATTTACGTCATATATCCTCCTTACACTCCTTTCCTCGTTCATTCGCTCTATATGCCCAAACCATCGGAGCGTTCCTTTCTTGATCTTACTCATTACGCTTACATCAGCCTTACATTCTTTGCGGATTTCCACATTTCTCACACGATCATACATGGTTTTACCACACATACGCCTCAGGGATCTCATTTCTACAGCGTTCAGTCTACTTTCATCCTTCCTCTGCCAGTTGCATGCCTCACTGCCATACATCAGGGTAGGTACCAGTACTCCATTATAAACGGCTAGTTTCGCGTCTTTGGACAGTTTTTTTTTGGTGCCAACGGCGTTCAGTCCTCCATTAATAGAGTTACCAGCATTCACCCTTCTTTCAATATCTCTATCAGCCTTCCCATTCTCTAGCTAGACGCTCCTTTTTCCTTTACTCCACTTTACATCCATCCCTTTCTTAATATTTCATTTTAATTGTTAATTTTTAAGTATTAGTTATTTATGAGATTTTAAAGTTTAATAGATGCATAGATTATAAAAACGAACCCACTCCACAGTAATTGGAATGAATTTCAAACGAGAGTTAACTTTCCATACTTAAATATGCAAAGGTTGGGAGGGAAGTTTTAAATCTGTTAAAAATAAAGTTTTATTGGATATCAAAATAGTTATTAATGCGAAGCGGTAGCCGCAACTTTACCTTTGAAACTCCTTCGTAAATGAACCTAGGACATTTAATTAAGCTAGTTTCTAGACTGTATTTTAACAGGTTTTCGTTTCATAAGCGTTTACAGTAAAAGTACAGTCTGTTAAAGTCCAAAACATTTTATTTTTATTTTTTATAGCAGCATTTTAAAAATGTCCACAACTTTGCCTGGGAACGTACAGCAAAATACTTTTATTCTGTTGGACATCTATTACAATTATACAATTACACATATAAGCTTTCAAAAGAGTTCTTTATATTTGTTCATATGAAGCGGATACTTTGTGATGCGACATTATTAATTTAAAATAAAACAATAACTTTGTAGTAGGTAGTAGTACAGTAGAGAATTATACTGCCCTGATGAAGCTACGGTTGTAGCGAAACCCGGTCGGCATAAAGTATAAAAAATAAAAGTGGTGTTTACAGAGTTCTTTATAATTAATATTTTTATTTATTTTAATTTTTTAAACTTTATGAGTAAAATCTCAAATTATAATATTTAATTAAATGAAGACAACATTAGCGAAACTCAATCGAAAATCTGAGACAGATAAATCAGAAAAGATATTGGCTCCGCTGGGACTCGAACCCAGGACCATTTGCTTACATGGCAAGAGCTCTACCGATTGAGTTACGGAACCCATATGAAATTCGGTAACTTTTAACTGTATCATACTTCAACTAAGAACTACCAACATTATCTTCCTGGGTTCAAGTCCCAGCGGAGCCAAAATCTTTTCTGATTTTTCTGTCTCAGATTTTCGATTGAGTTTCGCTAATATTGACTTCATTTAATTAAATAATTAATATTTTATTTGGAAATAGAAAACGAAATGCAGGTATTTGCAGATGTGTGCGCGTAGATATATGTGATCGATTTATTTGATGTAATCACAACTGGAATCCGGGGTCAGATGTTTAATTTGCGATTAATAGAATGAAACAAGAACTTTGTAATACAAATCTAATGCGAACGCGATATTATAATCACCGATAGGCTAAATATCGCAGAGGTAGGCTGCCACATCGGAGGACAGTGTCTGAACAACATCAGTTATGCGGACGACATGGTCTTGATGACAACATCCATAAGGAAACTGCGCATTCCTCTGAAGATCCGTGAAGAGTTTGCCGAAGAAACAACGGCTCCACTGGCCATAAGACATGGGCATGGGACGAAAAATATTCCTCCAGCTATCCTGAATTCTGAACGGTGTAAACCTGACCAGTAATCAGATAGACCATGACGACATCTATAAGACAAAGACGAGCTCTCGGCACATAATAGTAGAAGCAGAGCTTGGTAGTTTCTTCAATTAGATTTTTGGTTCTGCTTACTGAAATGAATTTGGTTGTTAATAAATATATTGACCAAAAAATTGGCATTGATTTATGTTATACATAATATCATCGTGGCAATGGTGACATCAAGAATTTTCCTAGATGCCTAGTAAGATGCCTTGTACGCATAGTAATTTGTCTCTTACGATAATATTTAATATTTAGATTTAAGATAAATATTCTGATCAAATCATTGTACTATTGAACGGCCCATCATAAAATTTTGGTTTCATACCTCATTAAAGAATGCCTTACATATTATTATTAAAATATATCAGGATTAAATAACATGTGTTCTCAATTATGTACTCTGCGTGCGAACTGAACTTAAATTTCTCCAAATAAACAATAAACAGTGTTAATCTCAAGTGACTTCCCAGGTAAGTATGGTCCGGTACAGAGTGTATACTAGGGTGCGTCAATTATTTCAACTTTTGAATTCAGTAACGCCCGGGGTCTCAAAAGTTGCGTCTTACAAAGAAAATGAGAACTGAATTTAAATTAATTTTTTTTAAAATGGTTATTAGCCCGCTAAAATAAATTGAAAATCAGAAAACAAACCAAAAACCATTTAGTGTTATTTTCACCTTTTATATTTTTAACCAACACATCACATATGTTTAAAAAAAATTGTTTTTGGGTTCTTTGTACTGCAGTTATGGAATGAAAAATAAGTTTGGTACAAAATATAAAATATGAACCCGTCGTTTTATTTTTTTTCCAAATCACGAAATCTATTTTTTTCAAAACCTCCGGCCATTTTAGCGGGCTAATAATGAACAATAATTTCATATATTTTTACGTTTTTGAATAGCTACAGATCATACGAAACTTTTGAGACCCCGAGCGTTTAAATATAAGGCCATTTTTTTCTCTCTATGGAGAGCGACACAAGCTAGTGTACGTATATTTTTACAGAGCATCGCGTCCATTGATCAAACATACTGTTTAGTATCAATGATCGATTAACCGGTGATGCAAGTTTTAGCCATAAGTTGTTGTAATGGTTTGTCTAGTTTGTAGTTGGAAGTATGATTGTAGATGATAAATATTTTGTAAATTTGTACCGCTCTTCAGGTGATTTTTCACAAAAACGGCGCTACACAAATCAATAAAATATTATTATATATATTTTTTTAAATGGTGACATTAAGAATATTCCTGATGAGTAGTGAGAAACGAAAACATTCAAGACTTTGTATGGATTAAATCAAAACAATAATTCTATTACCTTTTATTTCAATTAGTTGTTTTAATATCATTAATTTAACGCAATGTTGAATCTGGTCTCGTATGGTTGAATCCAAACAAAGCTTTGAACTCAAGCGGAGTGCTGTTTGTACACAAACTTATATTTTAAATTTAATAATGTGTGCCTAAAGGTTGAGTGTTTCTCGTTTCAATTGTAGACGGGGAAGATCGTCGAAACTTCTCATTTGTTAGCATCAAGTACCGCGAGTTTGCAACACACCACTCCTTAGTCTTTGTACAAACATAGTGCAAATAGTAATGCAGCCACTACGAGGGTTAGTTGCATTCAATTCTGCGTTTGAGGCAAGACTATACCTGAGGGAAAACATTTGCCAACTTTCTACTTTCTTTGATCGCTTCATTTTCCCAATTTTGCCAACAAGAAACCTTTTTGGGTGAAATGCAGATCCGGGCACCGTCTGGAAATTTAATAAAAAGGCACTTTCTAGATGAGAAAAGTGTGGAGAAGATGAATAAAAAATAAATTAAGGCGCGCTCGGCAAAATTAAGGGAGATACAACCGTTCAAAGTATTTAAAAATTCACTTCGCGAACTGATATTGACAGTTCGTTCGCCATGTTTTCATTGCTTATGTTGGATCCCAGACCTAATACAGAATTAATCACAAGCCAAAATCACAAACCATATTACACAAACCTAGCGTAGCCGCTAAACCACTTGAAAACTGGGATGTTTTTTTGCCGTGACGCGAGCAGGCGCTACGAAGGGGGCACTTTCTTTTCTATCACAAACCATGTTTAGCGTATTAGGTTATAAAAAAATGGCGGGCGGACGCGGGCGAACTGTCAATATCAGTTTGTAAAGTGAAATTTTAAATACTTTGAACGGTTGTATCTCCCTCAATTTTGCCGAGCGCGCCTTAATTTTTGTTTTATTCTTTTCCACACTTTTCTCATCTAGAAAGTGCCTTTTTATTAAATTTCCAGACGGTGCCCGGATCTGCATTCCTCCCACCTTTTTTACTATTGGGATTGTGATTGTGATTCCAATGTTACTCTGTAAAATATGGTTTTGTATGTTTTATTAATTCTTAAATGGGTAAATAATACAAACAATAGTTAAAAAGTCTTCCCCTCAAATGCCTAAACCTCACTGCAATACAGGCGTTAAAATATATCGATTTGGAAAATTTAGCTTTACCTTAACAATCCATTGGAGAAATACTTATTGGGAATGTTGTTTGGTCTTCAGTAGAAACCAACTTCAACAAATGAAACAATATAATTTCGGTTGTGATGTATGTGACATTTTAAATTACGACATATAATGTAACATTACAACTTGTGATGTTCGTAGCATTCTAAATTAAGACTTAGAATGTAACATTATAACTTTTGATACACGTGACATTCTGAACATGAAAACTAAATATTTCTTAATTTTTAATTAAATGAACACAATATTAGCGAAATTCAATAGAAAATCTGGAAACAGGCAAATCAGAAAAAAAATATTGGCACCTCATTAAATATTACATTTTAAGGTTTTACCCGTAAAATAAAAATAAATAAATATTCATCCTAGGCTTGAAAAGTTAATTGATGTCGAATATTAAAAATAAAATGCATACAAATTTATCCAGACACTATCTAGATAGCATTTAGTTCGGGTTTGAATCTTGCAATCATACATAAAAATAGCTGCCAATAAAAAATGCTTTAAGCTAATGAAGATCATGTTAGTAGTTCTTAGTCGAAGTGTGATAGAGTTAAAAATGACAGAATCAGATAGGGCTTACCTTAGCTCAGTTGGTAGAACCACGGCCCGGAAAGCCGAAGGTCCTGGGTTCGAGTCCCAGTCAATACTTTTCTGATTTTTCTGTTTCCAGATTTTGAATTGAGTTTAGCTAATATTGTCTTCATTTAATTAAATATTACAATTCGAAGTTTTACTTTTAAAGTTAAAAGAAAATTAAATAAAAATACGTTTTAGGTACGTATAACGGATTTATGGCACCGTTTTCACAATATATGGTTGTGTAATGGTCAGTAGCCTTCCAAGCAGTTGATCTAGATTCGATTCTCAGCCGTGACATATTTTTTAAAATGCATGAATTTTTTAACATTTAATTTGAATTTAAAATTGTATATTCCATGATTTTCCATAATATGCGAAGTGTGTATATTTTCGTGATGAATCTTCTCGTAGACGCTTCTGATGAATAGAATACAAAAGGAGTTTTGTAATACAAATCTAATACGAAAGCAACATTATCATGTCATGAATTTACGCTTAATTGGGTAATTATTATAGAAAACTAATGTAATAACTACTTACAAATCGTCGCCTCAGTTCTTATTTGTCCAACCGACCATTTTAGTTTTTGTTCAATCTCCACTTTAAAATTAAAAATAAAGTATGAAAAATGATAGTTAACGATAGTTAATTATTTAAACTAATTGGACCTTTACCTTTACGGAAATAACTTTATCTTAAACACATATCATAATGTTTTATTGAAATAATTAAAGAAAACCATCTCCTCCTGAAAAATTTTCTAATGGTCTGTTGGACAAATACGAACTAAAGCGACGAAATTGCAACTATCAATTTATGTTAGAAGAACAAAAGATATGCGTCTGAAAAAAAATATTGTTAGGTCAAAAGTGTAAGAGAAGTGCGTGTCAAGACAGATGTGTGGCATTCCATGTGTGTGTGGATTTTATGCGCTGGTGTAACTTCAAACAGCACATTTATAATGAGAAAGCTCACAATAAAGCGTTTTAGATCGGTACTACACCAGACCGGTGATACCTTTTGGCTGAAATATTCAGAAAGATTTAAGACCCTGTCTATTTATTCAGCGCTAACATTCGTACATTCCGGGTCGAAGCTGTAAATCAACACAGATTTCGCGTATTCCTGCGGTAACTATAAATTCCACCCCTGCGTCTCTCTTGACTTGCCGGGGGGTGGCTGCGATTGACCAAAACTTGCCCTAACTTACCCTAACCTTGAATATAAATATTCACGCACTGACATACCGTTTTCTCTCAGAGTAAGGTAGACAAGATACAAGGCTGTACCCAGTTTTCAATTCTGACCTCTTACGTAAGTACTGATGAATCCAACCTCTGTAAAATTCACCTTTTGGAAGATATTCGTGATAATAAATTTAATAATAAATTTGGACAACTTATATAGCGCTGTTTTTGCGAAAAATCGCCTCAAGAGTGATATACCTACTGACACAACATCTATTTATACTTTATAGTGATAAAGGGCTCAGCACTTTTACTAGTTTTCTTACTTATTATAATATTACCTACTATATTATTAAGTGTTATATATTATGTAGGTACTTTATTTTTCACCTCATTAAAAAAAATTCACTCATAATAATATAAAACTATTTTTTTAGCGAGAACCGATATTTTGAAGAAAAATTCGAAACTTTAGATAACCCACGAAAGTTGTAAATAATAAAATATTTTTGAATGCCAATAATTATTACAATAACGCCATAAACAACAAAAATACGAAGTTGAATGCTTTAGTTCGTTAAGGTAATTTTGCCAACAATTTTATTTATTTTGATCAATTTATAAAGTAGTTTGTGAAAGAATATTAAGTATTTTTATAGAGATAGGTAAGCCACAGTTTTTACTTGTTGTCTAGCTAAGTTAACCGCCTATTTTAATACCTATTCAAAAAAATAGCGCAATAAAAATAATCAAAGTATTATGTAGTATTACGTAGGTTCCAGGTACTGAAATAGCCTACCTCTATAAAGTGTACCTTCTAATAGACATTCGTCGGGTTTTCTGACTTGTACAAACTACCCCCATTCAAGCGATCCCTTGGGATGGGTTTTGCGGATATGCGCAGAGATCTTGTATGATATAAAGCGTTCTATTTGACTCCCGACAAACACGTCTCACGTTTTCCACTTCGAACAAAACTTTGTTTGACCCGAATTCATCGCGAATCTCAATTCTATTTCAACTCAACTTCTCGATATGTAATAAATATATAAACATTTCTACAGCAAGATCATGGACGAGTTATCAAATCGCCTGGACACAAGAGCGGGCTGTCGTATTAAGAATTTGTACCCAAATCACGTAATCTGTGCGGACAACATGATTTTCATGGAATTGTCGATCAATAAAATTATTAATATTAAAATCTATGAAGAATATGCAAATGACCACAACATGATTTTCAACCCCAAGAAGACGGAACTAATCGCATTCCACCACGGAAAATCTCAGGAAGATGCTCGTAAAATTCTTGAGGCATACCATTACTGAAGATCTCTCGGATGAAGGTAATATTGAATGACAAAGGAGAAATATCAGTATACTGTCTAATACGATTGCTCGAAGATTCATCCAATATAGCATTAATGTTAAAAAAAGCATTGTTTGGTGCGTTTTGTACTAGCCCTATATATCTACGTGTGAAACATAGTGTTCCTACCGAATCAGCGTGATGGAACGATTCCGGATCCAACATAATAACACTTGGAGAATTATATTTGGATACTAAAGGTACAGCAGCGCATCGACAATGTTTACGGAACTAGAACTGAATGGATTCGGCGACCCGGTCACTGGAGCCAGGATGCGGCTAATGGCCTCGAACAACGCGGTGGAACGCAGCGTTCCAACACCAAGCTCCACATCTAAGTGAGCGCTGGGCCCGAGCTCACTCAAGACCACGCCCTACATAATTGATTGTTTATTTAATTTTTATTTTACTTGTTTTTTTCTTAATATTTATTGGATTTACATTTAATTATGCTATAAATATGTAAACCTATTTGCGATGTGTAGGACTGCAATATCCTTTCCACATCCTGGAATGAAATAATAATAACCAACTAACCAACACGCCGTTTCTCCGCAGGGGTAGGCAGAGGGTACGGACCGCCAAACAACTCGGTCTTGGCACACACTCCTTGCCTCGTTCACGTTCATGCATCGTCTCATACATGCTTTTCTATTATTCTGACTCTTGACATGGCACGACTCAAGTATCTGATTCACTTGGTCGTTCTATGTCTTTCTCGGTCGTCCCGACTTCTTCTACACTCCTTTCCTCGTTCATTCGCTCTACATGCCCAAACCATCGGAGTTTTCCTTTCTTAATCTTACTATGATTAATATTATATGAAATAATATAATTTTAAAAGATTTTTTTAATTATATATATTGAGGGATCAGTAGAATTTATAGATCCAATTAGGAGTTCCACCGAGTCGAACCCTCTGATATGAAAATATCTGGAATCAGTGAATTATTTTCCCATTTGGTCTCTTTGAGATGTTGTTCTTGTATTATTTTGTATTTATTATACTTATATAGTGCAAGTGCATAACGTGGATTGACTAGGTGATCATTTGTGGAAAAGTGCATGAAAGGGTTAAGTTTTTCCTGCGGGAACGATTTAACCCGGAAATAAATATATATACTAAAACCACCATATTTCTTAAATGAATTATATAAATAATACGATCCTTTCAACTTTATTTTACTTTTATTTATTTCTCTGTCCGGTCAGAAAGAAATAAAGGTGGAATAAAGTTTATAAAAAATCTTTTTTCAATAATTTATTACTGCGATAGAATTTCTTAAGTTATTAACTGTTGAAAAAATAGACATTGTGATGAAAAGCTGTAATTCTATTTATAACCACGTATATTTTTTTAACTACCATACACAACAGCCAACACGGCAACTTATGTTTTGTTATTCCGTTTCCCTTAAAATATTGTGCAAGTGACATCTCATTTTATGAAAGTACAATATCACTTTTCAAAGTAGTTCCACCGAGAGAAGATGTCGAATCACCTTAAACATTTTCATTTCCTGCGAACGCTTTACAATGGAACCACGATGGGAGCTTCACTTGAATGGCTGTTCGCGGAACAGCTCTATTATAAGAATGTCATTACAAAATGTGATTCTCGCGATATTATTTACAAAAAACACTTTTAAAGGTTACAAATACTTTTTAAAAGTGAAACTTCTTTAGCGCCGTTACTGACTTAAAATTCGGGTGAAACAGAAATGCGTCACTACTCAGTTCTACGCAAATACTCGGTTCTAATATAACGTGGGAAATTCGCACCTGTAATAAAAAAATAATTAAAACCCTTAAAACATTCGATTTTTTCAAAAAAATATATAAGTAGATGTTGTGTATCTAAAAGCTTCCGCCTTTTAGACACAGATGGCAGTTTTAGGCAGCATCGCGTTCATTGGTCAAAATATTGTACATATATTTTCGTATCGGTAATCAATGAACCGGTGTATGCAATTTTTAGCCGTAAGTTGTTTATAATTGTTTGCCTAGCTTGTAGTTTTTTAGATTTTAGAAAATGTATTATAAGTTTGTACAGCGCCCTTGAGGTGATTTTTCACAAAAACGGCGCTATATAAATCATCCAAATATTATTATTATTATATGAACTATCAGTAGATTCCGCATGATGGCAGGTAGCGTAGTACCTAAATTCTCCGACAGGGGATCGGAGGGGCTCAGAGTGAGTGTTTTCTGTAAATACTGGGCAGAACCATTTTAGCTAGCTTCTAGTTAGGTAGACTAACGCAGTTCCAATTGTATACGCGAAGTATAAATAAATCCAGATAACAAACAAGAATCTATTCATTCCCACAAGTAATCTCCATCCAAGTATTTGGAGAGTCTGTTAGTGTGTCCACTAAATAACAGAACACTACAGTAAATATACCTACGTATTTACAGCGGATTGTTTGTGATATATATTGACAGAGTTTTCAAACGTCAATTTTACTGAACAAAAATATTTATGAAAACTGCCGACTATTTTACACTGACATTCCTTGAAGGTTGAAATGATAGTCCGGGAATTAATTCCTCTAATTTCTTCGGGCTCTGATCCAATTTATGATTTTCATGCAAAAGTTTTGTAATGATTTATTTTTGGGATATTGATACTCTTTCTTTAACCAACGTTTCAGACAGCATTATATTGCGTATCGTCAGAGCAGGGTGTAATCGAAGATTGTCGTGTGTTTATTTGCGTATAACGTGTTGCCAGCTCAATCCCTTAAGAGCTGGTATTACAGTAAAATTCTCTCTCGTTGGTCGCGATCGCTATGCATGATCTACAAATGATGACCTAGAGTGGTCCTTTCTGCAGTTCATCGATCTTAACCCGTCAGGCTAATTGGTTCGCTTTTCGGAACAACTCATATAGTTCTCATGGAAATTGTTGTATCTCCCTTACCATCAAAATGAGAAATATAATCTAAACGGTCTTGGAAAGAGAAAACACCACGCTCTCTTTTCAAATCTAAAAATTAACCACAAAAGAAGTCAAATGTACATCTTTATGAAACTAAAGTTTCAGATCATTGGGGATTTTTAATTAATTATTTTTACATGGAAAGACAAAAAAATTAGATGAAAATAAGTTTATAAAACATTATTGTCTAATAAAATGTGTGTGTGTGTGTGTGTTTATTTTCGTTATTAGTAATTTTAATTAGAAAAAACATGAGGTGAGCCATACCTTTTTTATGTTTGCAAGCAAAAAAATTTTGTATTAATTTTTTTTTTATATTTCGAATTATAAAATTGGAAAGCGTATTTTATCATATTTCATAAACAGTTTTTAGTTTTTGGATGCAGTCAGAAATATTCTATTTATTTGAATTTTATTGCAAAGCAATAACATTTTGACACTCGTGTAACAGAGGTCTGAGGGTTTAAGGAATGGTTGGAATTCGCCTCGGCCCAGAGAGGCTCTCCTCATGTTAAATGCGACTGAATTATTGTACCTTCTTCAGGGAAAATAACATTATTAAATTAAATTCATAATTTATTAAACACGATCATATAGCGAATGTTTCACGAACACCAAAAACACAATGAGAAAGTTTGGAATGGAAACACAGGGGTTTAACAGGAAGGTGTTAAGTATGAGACTTTACGTTGAGTATCTATATAATGAATGGTATTTCTCAGTTTCATATGCTACGTGATATGTTGTAAGACATTTAGCATTATTGTTTAAGCACATACATAAATCATAAATGAGTTAAACTTAATCATTAATTATGAGATGCTATTAAGGGATGAAAGTGATTATTACTTTCAAAAGACTTCATAGTTTGTAGTAATTACGCCACGCCGCGGTTACGTCGTATTACTAACCATATTTAACCTAACCAGATTGTCGTATTACATCTGAAATATAAATTTATGGCAAGGTATTTATAAGAAAATAGTCTTTCAGCGTTGGTCAGTTTATTTCTCTTATATACAAGGTACACAGCTTATAGTAAAAAACAGAGTACAGGAAAGTTGTAGCACAAAGTAAAATCTCTTAGAGTTTAAACAATGTTCACTAACGTTCTCGCTAAACACTTAATAACCTCAACAGAGGACCCGTGGTTTCTTAGTTGGGTTAAGGTTTTCCCGACAAGTAATGTCCCCGAGGGCGCTGTTACTTGAATTCCCAAGGAGGACCCAGAGGGCTCTTTCGACTTGGTACTGGGGAGGATTGGGGAAGGTTAAGGTTTCCCTACAAGTAGTGTCCCCGAGGGCGCTGTTACTTGAATTCCCAAGAAGGACCTAGAGGGCTCTCTCGACTTGGTACTGGGGAGTTTAACCGGGAGACTGGATACTCTGGCTCCATATAGGCCTGCACGGTGTTATATACCCTTTGGGGCGGGGTAGTGCCGGCCGATGACGGAGGGGTGAGGGTAGCTCGGCCAATGGGGTATCTTCTTGTCCGGGTGGTGAGCCGAAAGTCGCCGAGCAAGACGGCGCTATGCGTGTGAGGGAGAAAGTATTCGGATCCGTGCGTCGGACCAAATACCGCGCTCTACAAATTCCAATTTTTTTTGTGAATTCTGAAAAGAAAAAAATTGTTGGGTTCTATCATTTATGAACCGAAATTCCAGGTTTCTATTATTTAATCATAGTGCAAAGAATCGAATGATTTCATGTTTTTGTTTAGCAGGAAATCGAAGTTTACACTTACACAACATGATTTTAATTTCTGGAGAAATATGATATTTCTCAGCCTCCTTTGTTGTGAATTTAATACTATGAAAACATTACGAAATCCAAATTATCTTCTTCTTCAATGGCGCTACAGCCCATTTCGAGCCTTGGCCTCCTTCAAAATAAGCCTCCACCGCCCTCTGTCCTCGGCCGTCTTCTTCCAATCTGCAACATGGAGTAATCCTCTTGCATCCTTCCTGACATCATCCTCCCATCTCAGTCTAGGTCTGCCCGCCTTTCGTTTACCTCCCGGGTGTCCTGTCAGAACCTTCTTCGGTACTCGTGTGCTTGGCATTCGGTGCACATGTCCGGCCCATCTTAATCTTCGGAGTCTTAAATGGGTGGAGAGTCTGGGAGCTTGGTAAATATCATAGAGCTCATTATTGTGGCGGATTCTCCATGCCTCTCCCTCTCGCACCGCTCCTAAGATTCTTCGAAGTACCTTTCTTTCGAAGATGTCCAGCCGTTCCGCTGACTTTGCTGTCAGTGTTCCCGCCTCACATCCATAGGCCAAGACCGTTCTGATAATTGTTTTATAGAAGGTTATTTTGGTTTTCCTATGGATGTTTCGGGATTTGAACACTGGCAGCAACGCGAAGTAAGTTTTGTTAGCGGCTGTAATGCGCTTTCTTACTTCTACTGGGTCTTCATTGTCCTGCGTTATGATGGAGCCCAGGTAGGTAAACTCTTCGACCACTTCGAAATTATAATTGTCTTTGAATTTCACTTTGTCTTTTATTCTGCGGTGAGGGGTTCTGGTTTGCATCATGATTTTTGTTTTATTTTCATTGATTTGCAAACCCACCTCTCTTGCCGCAGTCTCCAAAGGGTCAAACACTTCTCTTACAGCCTGTAGGGATCTTCCGACAATGTTAAGGTCATCTGCGTAGCCAACTATTTGATTGCTTCTGTAGCAGATGTTTGAGTCGGTACTGATCATTGTCTTCCTCACGACGTGCTCCAGTACAATATTGAAAAGGGTGGGTGCTAAGCCATCACCTTGTTTCAGCCCCTGGGAAACGTTAAAATCCTCCGTTGTTTCACCTCCTATCCTTACTCGACACCGTGATCCAACCATTGTTGCTTTTACAAGCTTGACTATTTTGGGCGGTATTCCAAAATCGAGGAGTATTTCATATATTTTCTCCCTATCTATACTGTCATACGCCTGTTTGAAGTCAACAAATCATAACAACAATAAAAACACATAATTTTTTACACCTTCAGGCTAATTTATTCGGTTTTCGGAACAACTTACACACGTCTCACAGAACTCGTTGTCTCCTTTACTATGATGGTTAGAAATATGTTCTAAACGGCGCGATAGGAAAAGCAAACACCACGCCTTATATTTAACTAGCAGACCCGGCCACACGTTGCTGTGGCTAACGAAACACAATGCCATTACCCAACCGTTATAAAATCCACACCACCCGCTTGGCAGCTGCCCGCTGCCTGAATTGAATATTTGAAGCATGTATTATACATATAAACCTTCCTCTTGAATCACTCTATCTATTGATGAAAACCGCATGAAAATCCGTTGCGTAGTTTAAAAGATCTGTACGCACATGCATTTTGAGCGTCTTCATTTTATACTATGTAATGATTCTAAAAGTGAACTGTAAAATAATAAAAATGTATGCCTTTACGGAACCAAAGTTTCCGACCGCAATTTGAAAAAAAAAAATTGTAATTTTGGGAATTTTTAATTACTTATTTTTACATGAAAAGACAAAAAATGAGTTGACGATAACATTTACAACACATTTGCTAATAAAATATGTGTCTGTTTTTATTTTTTTTTCGTTATCAGCTATTTTAGTTAGAAAAAACTTAAGGTGAGCCATTTTTAAACATTTTCTGTTTGCATTAAAAAAATACGTATTTAATTAATTTTATTTCGTATAATAATAAGTTTATTTAGAATTATAAAATTTAAAAGCATATTTCATCAATGTTAAATACAGACTCGAGTGTAGGCGAGGTTATTTATAAATAATGCGCGTATTGGCGATATGGATATTTATTATAAGTAATGGCTATAAATACGTCCTAACTAACGTGTTGGCGGTTGGAAAAAGAGAGTGAGGAGAGGCCTGCATCTCCTTTTATATGCGGGATCACCTGTCTCGCTCTTGTATGGCCGGAAACAGGTGTGCCACCCTAAAACCTCTCTCACATCCTCCCCTACTTAAACGGGAGAATCCTGGCTACATAAGTGATACCTATAGCTACATATTTCATACAATATATTTTATATTTCATATTTCACATTTAAAATTAACACATTACATTTAAAATTAACAAAACATTTGTTTTTGTTCTTTCTGTTTCCCTTCTGTCCATTTCTGTCCATTTCGACTGCGAAGTGCTGTCACCTGGGCCGAAGCCTTCCTTGCCATGGGTTAGACCTGAAACATGGAGAAACAGAATTAGAGACACTTCTATTACGTAACATACCGGAGAGATCTAATTCGTCCGTCGACAATTCCAACGTGTCAGACGCGAATTCCTGGTTATCTTCCTCCTGCCATGAAACATGTAATTCCTTTAGCTGGTCTAAATGTCTTTTCCACACCATATTAGACTTGTTAATTTTTATGAAATATATTTTACTACCTTTTTTATCCACAATAACCCCAGGGACCCATAACCTATTACCCTGAGATCTGAAATCTCTAGTCATTACTTTCTGACCTATATTAAAACCTGATTTAACTCTACCCTTATATTGTCTTTTCTGATTGTTTTGGCTCTGAGTAACCTTTTTTATTACTTTGTTTCGTCGAGTAGAACCTGAACTACCCGTTCTATCCTCAATTTTCCTTGGAATCAGAGAGTCAAATACTGTTCTAATTTTTCTACCCATTAATAATACAGATGGCTCACATCCTGTTGTTGCGTGAACTGTATTCCTATAGTCTGCTAAAAAGTTACCTAACTTTTCTTTATAATCTGAAGGAAATCCATTATGTTTACAAATTTTTTTAAGGAAATTTTTACAAGTCTTTACTGTAGCTTCAGCTTGCCCGTTGCTACTAGGGTGATTGACTGGACTAGTGATATGTTCTATCCCATTTTTCTTACAAAAATTTTCAAAATCCTCAGAACAAAAACACGTACCATTATCACTAACTAAAGTTGCAGGAAAACCAAATTGCGAAAATAATCTATGAAGTATTTCGATATTTTCTTTTGAAGACAGACTGTTTACTTCCAGACACTCAATCCACTTTGAAGAAGAGTCTACCACCACTAAAAAATTTTTGTTATACAAACTACCATGATCAATATGTACCCTGAACCATACTTCAGGTTCATATGGCCACACTGCTAAAGAACTCTTTTGTGATTCTGGTTTAATTTCTAAACAATCTCTACAATTTTCCGTTATTTTCTCCAAATCTTGATTAATTTTTGGCCACCAGACAAAGCTTTTTGCAATACCTTTAGTCTTAAAAACCCCTAAGTGAGATCTATGTAACATCTTTAAAACCTCTTGTCTTAAAGACTCAGGTACAACAACCCTATGTTGATATAAAACACACCCATTTATCAAAGACAATTCTAACCTTTTTTCCCAAAAAATTCTAATAAAGTTACCACTTTGTGCCTTTTTTACTGATGCTGGCCAACCTTCGATAAGAAAATTTTTTACTTGACCTAACACATCATCCTTTTCGGTTTCGCTTTTTATCACGTCTAAAGACAAATTAAACCCATTATTCTCGAAATAATTAATGTAATCAGACTCTATCTCATCTTCACAGCTAACCTTTTCAATCGGACACCTGCTCAGAAAGTCTGAACAATTATTTTTCGATTTTACATATTCAATTTTAAAATTAAACGAACCTAACATAATAGCATATCTCTGTAACCTTGACGCGGCAATCTTAGGTACTTCTTTATTTTCACCTAAAATTCTCACTAACGGCTGATTATCCACAGCTAAAATAAATTCTCTGCCGTACAAATATTGATAAAACTTCTTAATTCCAAAAATAATTGCTGTTGCTTCAATATCTAGAATAGAATAATTCTTTTCCGCTTTAGTTAAAGTTCTGCTTGCGAACCCAATCGGTCTTTCTACGCCATTTTGAAACCTATGAAGTAATGTTGCTGCTACCCCATTAAAACTACCATCTGTGACAAGTTTCACAGGTATATTTTCGTCAAAATGCGTTAAAATCCTATCCGAAGTTAATATTCTTTTAATTATCGCAAAACTATTTTCTTGTTCCGTACCCCATTGAAACTTAACATCTTTTTTAAGTAATTCGTATAATGGTGACAATATATTTGCCATATTTGGAATAAAATTACGATAATAACTAATCATACCTAATAAACTTCTTAAATTATTTAAATCACTAGGTGCTGGTGCATTTAAAATGGCTTCTTTATTCCGTTCACACGGTTGAATCCCTTGTTCACTTATTTTATAACCTAAAAACTCAATAACTTTTAAATTGAATTCACACTTGTCACTATTCACTGTTAGATTACAATGTTTCAACCTTTCTAACACGACACATACGTTTTTCTCTAAATCGTCTTCGTCTTCCCCTATCACGATAATATCATCCAAATAAAACGTCATGTTCTGTAATCCTGACAAACAATTTGCCATTGCCTTTGCAAATATAGCTGGCGCGGGAGATAACCCGTACACTAACCGCTTATACTGAAACAATCCTAAATGGGTATTGATTGTTGTAAAACGCCTACACTCCTTTTTTAAAACAAATTGACTATACGCCGATTTAAGATCGATTTTTGCAAAAACTTTCCCACCATTTACTTTCGTTAATAGCTCCTCTATCCTAGGTAATGGATATTTGTCAACTAATAACTGATTATTCACTGTCGATTTATAATCACCACATAATCTAATACTACCGTTTTTCTTAATTACTGGAACAATTGGACTTGCAAACTCACTAAACTGGACTTGTTCTATAATACCGTCTGACAGTAAACTATCTAACTCCCTTTCGACTTTTTCTTTCAAAGCGAACGGCATAACTCTGTGATTACGAAATATCGGAATAGCGGTCTCTTTTAAAGTTAAATTCACTTCGTACTTATTAAATTTACCTAGTTTATCCGTAAAAACTTCCGGGAATTTTTTTACTAATCGCTGCTTCAAAGTATTCTGTTTTATACTGTTTACGATTCCGTTAATCCCGACGTTAAAAAGATTCATAAAATCACGCCCCACTATCGATAACGAAGCACTTGTGACAACAACAAATTTCAAATTGTGACACTGACCGTTAAATTCCACTTGTGGCGTAATTGTACCTACCACTTTCACGAGCGTATTGTCAAAACCCCGTAGACTAATGTCTTCGTGCACTAGCTTGATTCTACTGAATTTACTGAAATAACACTCCTTGGAAATTACGCAACAAGATGCTCCAGAATCTACCATGAATTTACTCTTGATCCCGTCTAGTGAAACTTCAATAAAAAATGGTTCGACACTATTAACTTCACCCAACTTTGTGTCCGACAACAAAGTATTCACACTCTTACGTGTTGAGGAACGCTTGCACTGTTTTGCGAGATGACCCTTCGTACTGCAAATTTTACATAAATAATTTTTATATCTACATTCCGTCGCGATGTGATTATTGTGACCACAAACGGTACAATTTTGTTTCACAGCGTTCGCTGGCGACTGTGACCGTGCCCTGTTGCTATGCCCGAAACGCTTCACGTCTCTGTCTTTCACACGCGAATTATTAAAAGAGAGTCGACCGGCCTTGAGCTGTACATTAGCGTAAACCGTATTATCAACTCGGGACTGCGCTTGAGTTGAAGCTACGAGGTCAATGCACTCGGCGACTTGTAAACATTTTTCGAACGAGTGTAATTCACCCTCGAGAAATAATTTTTCCCTTACCTTTCCTGGTTTACAACCCAAAACAAAGAAATCCCTTAAATTTACTGATAAACTATTCCCAAATTTGCAATTAGTAGAAAGAGACTTTAACCGCACTGCAAACTCACGGATTGATTCGTCATTTCTTTGTTTAGCACTGTAAAACTTAGATCTCTCTTCAAAAAAACATTTCGTTGAACAACAATACTCATCAAGTTTAGATATCAAATCTTCTAACTTAATATCTGTTACCTTTTTAGGAATGCACAAATTAACCAATAAGGAAAAACAATCATCTTTCAATGCATTCAGGAAAATAGCCCTTTTTTTATCATCCGATGCAAACTTTTCATCATTCACGAGGAGAAATTGTCCGAGGCGGACCTTGAAGTTCTCCCAGTTCCCGTCACGCAAACTGAAGGACTCCAATCCTCGAGACTCCATGTTCCCACTGCCCAGAAGGTACCCAAATAGAGAGAAAGAAAACAGAAAAAACAAAAACTTCCCAATGAGGCTTCTTCTTCTGCCGTCTGCTCCCTGGACCCTGCTCCGGAAACTGCTCCTTGACCCTGTGAATTGATGGCTCCTTCCAGACCCGTCACACAGTAACACCGATGGCTACCCCAGATCACTCCTGCGACCTGGATCTCCGATCCTTGACCCTCAGAGATGTCGATTGACGCTGGACCTCCCGTGCTTCCCCCTTCCGAAAAGCTGGCTGGCTCCAGTGTCTTCTTGCACTTCACTCCTTGCAGTGAAGTGTTGGAATAATTTCGGTCCGGCCTTTCTTACCGACCCGAAATAATAATGTTACCGCGTATTTTTGCCAAATTTTTGTGCCAAATTTTTTTGCGCGTCGATTCTTTTCGCGATATTTCTGCCGTATTGTGCAGAATCGTGTACCGTAGGCTGCGCCACTGTTAAATACAGACTCGAGTGTAGGCGAGGTTATTTATAAATAATGCGCGTATTGGCGATATGGATATTTATTATAAGTAATGGCTATAAATACGTCCTAACTAACGTGTTGGCGGTTGGAAAAAGAGAGTGAGGAGAGGCCTGCATCTCCTTTTATATGCGGGATCACCTGTCTCGCTCTTGTATGGCCGGAAACAGGTGTGCCACCCTAAAACCTCTCTCACAATCAACTTTCAAAAACAATTTTTAGTTTTCGGATACGATCAGAAATAATGTACCATTTATTTGGATTTTAGTGCAAAGCGGAAATATTTTGACTTTTCAATAAAATAGGACCGAGGCCTGAGAGGTTAAAAATAAAACAAATATTTTTAAAGCGGTTTTTCATTGTACGCCGATTGAAAAAGTTCAATTTTATTCGAACCCGTCTCCTCCCCTTGAAACTCAAATTCGTAAGCCACGATCTACAGAGGTCTTCATATGAGCCTTTTAATAACATGAAAGTTCACTCGTATTCTGGCCATTTTGCCTCGGACGGTAATTCGGCCAAGCGTTTCGTACGTGTTTCGGCACCCAATTATCTTATGTGTATTTATAAATATTTTTCACTTGTTTAAGGCCATTATCCCGAACCCTTGGCCGTTTGCTTGTCCACTCTCGTTTATTGTATTCTAGGGATGCCTTAAACAGTGTCTTGGCTAGTAAATGAAAAGAAAGAGAAGGAGGAAAGTGGAAGAAACGGGTGACCCGAGGCAGTTCCGTGAAAGAGACAATTTTATCGGTGGGTCGAATGGAACCTCCGAATTACTCTCAAGTATTTTTTTCCGGCATAAAATGAATAGTTAAGGCCCCAACTGAAGCAAAAGGCGGCCGCTCGCTCTACCAAAATGTATCTAACTGCCCATTGCCTCGGTGTGATTATACGCACAAGTCTGTGCGGCAATGCTGTTTTATTTGTATTTTAATGACGGTTTTGCTGAGGAGGTCCTTAATTAAAATGAAGTCAAAATACGTGGAACGCAATAAAGACAATACTCAGTACCACAATAAGGGCGTACTTGGCGCATTTTCAGAATAAAAAATGTTTTAATGGTTTAGAAATATTTTGAGTATTTTTCAGAACGAATGCGCTTATTTTCAGTATTTTGGCTGAAAAATGTTTATTCGCGTTTTGTTTTAATTTTTGATTTTTGTCAGAGCGGTCGTGGGAATAAAATATTAAATTTAAAAAAAAATCGTTTCTCCTCTCTGCCTTAATGAACACCTGTAATTACTGATAGAAATCTAGGTCTTGGAGGCGGATGACCAGGATATACTGAACCTAAGATTCCTACCCATCCCTAAACCCTTTTCCTTCCCAGAACTCTCCTCTCCTTCCTTTCCTTAAAAAAACCCTCCACACAGCACCATAGATGAGCATAAAGATGACACAGGCCCTGAGGGAAATTATGTTCCTCAGGGCCTCCTGTGTGGAGCTTATGTAAAAAAAAAAAATTAAATGAACGCCCCTCAGCAAAAAGAGAGTATTAGGTACGCAATAGCGTACTGATGTAGCACGTAGTAATCCGGTGATGTTTTTAGTCGGGCCCAGACTATGTTGGTTGATTTTCGCCCTAATACGATTAGGATAATGTCACATTTTTAGAATAAGAACCTGGCTAGACCATTACAGATCAATAGGTAATTGACAACTTGACAGGGTAATAGGTACACTGATAGCGGCGACAAACCGCTTTGGGAGCGCATTTTTTAAGTAAACTTCTTTACGCACGCTCGAATTGGGGGTAAGCTGGTGAATGCGTTACGAAAAGTGGTGATATGTTACGAAAAGTGTGATGCGAACGGTAATCGATGCGAACGGTGATCGATGGCGAGGCGAACTGTCGGGCCTTTACGCACGTTTGACTTGAGGAGTGGTAAGGATAAGGATAAGGATAATCACCCCAAGGTGGTAGGTCACCCCAAGGTCGTAGGTCACCCCAAGGTCATAGGTCACCCCATGGTCATATGTCACCCCAATGTCAACGTCATATGTTCTTTTACAAGTAAGTGAAGTTTTACTTCAGTCGTGTGGTCAAAAGCCTCGTTTTTTTTATTTGATTCAATAAATTTACGTATTTATAACATTATTTAATAATGTCATATAATTTTATAATTTAAACATAATTTTTCAAATCCTGGCTGTGTCACTGGCGGAGAATAAAATAAAGCCATCTGAAACCAATGGCGTCACGAAACAACAACTAAAGAAAATAGAAAAAAACGGGATGCATAGCATTTAAAATCACTTTTTAAATGAAAAAAACACTTAATAATAATATTTGGCTAATTTATAAAGCGCCGTTTTCGTGAAAAATCACCTCAAGGGCTGTGACTTATTTAATTTAATATTATGCCAAATACAAAGTGATTACTTTTTACGAAACCAAATACGTTTTAGTTTCATTGTTATCATTAATTATCTCCGACCTTGTTCTACTAAATAAAATTATTAATTATAGAATCGACAGCCCTGAAATTCTGGCCACAATAAAATTATTTGTACCTTCCAAAAATACGAGACAAAATTCCACGTTTTTCTGTGACAATTTTAAAACAAATTATCAAGCGCACATATCTTTAAATCGAATACAAAATTTTGGTAATAAATTTGGTAATGTTGTTGATATATTTAGAGATTCCGTAGCAGTGCTTAAACGAAATCTACATAAACACTTTGCTGAAATGTATGACTTCACCATTCCATAGTGAAAAACCCTTTTTAGCTTCTATTTATTTCACTCTTTTCTTTTAGACTTTTTAACTTTAATATATATATGTAACTTTACAAATTAATATTGTAATTTAATTTATATTTGGATTATGCTTAAGTCCCTACTAATGCTGATTAATTTCAATCCCGTTATTTTTGTTTGTAAGTACAAAAAAAAAAACTGTTCTCCATAATGGTATTCTATATTATTTGTAAAACATTTATGTAGGTACTACACATATAATAATTATTTTCTTCATATATGTACTTAAACTTTTATATGCCATATAGTTAATGTAATAATACTAACAACAATGTATGTAAAAGCCCAATGGGCGTTTAAATAAATAAATAAATAAATAAAATTAATGTTTTACCTTTTTTAAAAGTTGCTTTGTTAATTCTTACATTTAAAAAAAAAATAACAATATTATATCTACGGGACTATTTATTTTAACCCCGTTATTTGTGGTAAACAACATTGCACCGAGGAATTTTAATGACCCCAGATACTAATATCTATAGCCTGTATGACGGACGAATATCTACAGCTCATATGTTGGACAAATATCTATGAACTGCAGAGTGAGGACTAATATCTACAGAGCTAAGGTCGAACGAATATCTATGACGGTCCCAGTGGTGACTAATATATATCTATGGAGCGTAGGTGGGACTAATATCTACAGTGGGCAGCTGAGCCAGATGTTGTACGGAAAAACCTAACCTAACCTAACCTAACCTACACAATATTGCGTTATTCCACTAGGCTATACATAATTGGATCATTTCACGTGTACTTTACTTTTCTCAGTCTACATCTTTTTCCATCTTGCATGGTGGAGTATTTTGTTTTTATTTCAATTTGTTTTTTTATTGTATTTTTGTTTTAGATTTGGTTATGATTTTGATTTTGTTTTTGTTTTGTTTATGTATTTGTTTTTTTTGTTTTTTTAAATTTTGTTATGCTTATTTAAATTTAGATGTTCTTTGTAAAAAAAAAAAAATGCATGTAAAAGCCCAGCCGGGCGTGAAATTCAATAAATAAATAAATAAATAAATAATTGCAAATCCAACCTCTGCCAATGCTGTAGATATTCGTCCTAACTTTGGTTCTCATAGATATTAGTCAGCAGTTTGAGCTGTAGATATTCGTCCTCACTTTGGTTCTCATAGATATTAGTCAGCAGTTTGAGCTGTAGATATTCGTCGTCACTTTGGTTCTCATAGATATTAGTCAACAGTTTGAGCTGTAGATATTCGTCCTCACTTTAGTTCTCACAGATATTAGTCCGATTTGTTCAGTTTTTGAAATTCCTGTAGATATTAGTAGACGCCTCCATTTTAATCTGGCTTTGTATCGGATATTGGACTTGACTGATTATTTCTTAATGTTTTTTTCATGATTTTTACAAACTTTATTACATTCATATTTAACTACCCTCCTGATCCACCCAATCACTAATTCATCATGTTTCGTATCACATCGTTGATCGAAATTTATAGCTATTCTACCTTTTTCCCATTCTTCCGGCTGTATTATTAATGGTATCTAACACACTTTGCACAAAAAATGTTCGAACCTACTGAATCGTTTCTACGTATGGACTCCTTTTCAATTTGCATTGTTTTTCAAATGCTTTTATGCTGATGTAGCGGCGCTCTCGCTCGACGTGGCGAATGGCAACTCCCATTTTCCATTTGAACCTTTCAACTTGACAGATTACATCTATTGAAAAATTCAATATACGTATCATTTCACGGTATGCTTCAAAACCATCTCCACAAAACGAACTCAACGATCAGTCAAGACCCACATATCAAAAGATAAAAACGATTGTCTTTGTGTAATGAATAGATCGTTACTATAAGTGGTTTTTTTATGAAAGGGTGAGATTTACCAGCGGCGAAGAGACGGGTTGTTTTTTTATAGAGTTTGCCACTAGAAACACAAACGCCTGCGTAAAGTGGGGTGAACATGAGCACCTCTTCGCATTAATGGATTTTCTCGAAAATTCAGGCAGTTTGTTCATATAAAATATGCACATACGAGAACACTCTTATTTTCCCGCTATCCTTTCCACTCTTTTCTCCATATGTGGATTGTAAAGCCTCGAAACGACCCCCCTCGGCAGTGGGGTACATTATATTATCATACGTAGGAGTCATAAATCTGAATGTTTATGCAATGTTTCATAACGTGACGTAATGAGACCGAGTTATGACTTTATTAAAGCACTGAGCGAGCAAATTTGAATTATGACGTAATTTCGGATTCAGCTGACTCCGGGGACTGATAATAATTAAATTCTGTAATTTCGAATGTGAGTCCATCTGTCTACCGGGTAACATGTCAACATCAAAAGGTAAATGGCTGTACAAACTACAACACTCAAGACTTGAATGTTTTCAGGGGAATTTACGATGTTCAAGGCAGGAATATTATACAATATTAACTAAATGTCACATTTCAGAGCTAGCCTGTAGTTCCTTCATAATTTTACATAATATTTTAAGTACTACTCTGCAAATTTAATTAAGACCGTCGTCATTACTTTTATGTTCTTATTTTGCCCTTTTATGGAGCAAATCGCATTACGTATTTTTAACTTATTCCATACAATATTTGTTTTCAAGTGCCAGCTTCGTAAAGCATTATGTGGGTGATGCTTCATTTTTGTTTATGTATTGAGAAAAGTAAATATTGAATATTCAAATTGATATGAGCATAGTTAAAAGTACTTGAGGATGTGCTTTTTGACTCTAAATGATGAAAGTTATAAATCTAAGTGACATGGTGTAGATTAAATGTGTTAATTAAATTGTAAAGCGCACATGAGGTGATTTTTTCACGAAAATGGCTACATACGAATGATCGAAACAGTCTTATTATTATTATTTTCACAGGATTTTAAGTGAGAAAAGTTCTCATATGTGGGGATCATTATAAAGGGGAAGGTTTACAGCATCTCCAGAGTGGAAGATACTCTCAGTATCGCCCTGGTGTAAGACCACCATACAGAATTTAAACGTTGTTTGAAATGGCATAAGCCGTGTTTGGTGATCAGATCTGAATAGCCAGGTACTTCTTCACCTTCCTCTTCCCTACCTCCTTTCTCTCCCCACTACCTTCAGCCTCACAACATACCCCAATTGGGGATGCCATAGTCTCGCTGGCTCCAGACGGGAGCAGCTGAGACTCTTGTGAGGTATCACTATAACAAAATTTTTAAAATCTGTAAATGTGTGTGATTTTTCTTGTAAGAATACTTTTGTGCTTGATTCTCTTTACGCTTTCGTATTACACAAGCTTGTGCTGAATTGGATACCGCCACCCCTGGAACCATTTATTGGATAACCAACACCCCTGTCAAAGGTCACCCCAATCGGTACGCTTCGTTTGGTGACTTAGCAGGGGTGATCGAATTCATGGAGGTGATATTTGTCTAGGTCTAGGCGGCGGATTCTTCAGCCTAACTACTGCCTGCCTTGCAGGCCGGATGAAGAGACTGTTTGAGGGAGACCTTTTGACCTATCTAGCCGTACTCAATCAACCCATCGCCTTGCTCTGCAGTGGGAGGGGTGGATTCATAAATTTGTCACCGCCGAATGCATTCCTAGATTACCAGATTCCTACTCAACTTTTTACCTTATTCCTTTCCAGATCTTCTTCTTACTTTCCCTAAAAACACCCCCACACAGTATCCCCAAAAATGATAAAGACCCTGATAGAATTTGTTTTCCTCAGGGCCTCCTGTATGGATATAATGTTTAAAAAAACTACAAAAGAAAAATGTAAATCAGAAGCTAATAAATTATAGTCGGAATTAACCTTCATTAAATATGTAGCTTCTTCAGAAAATGAGTGAAAAAACTAATTTCCTCATGTTAAAAATAACTAATGTAATTACTTATTTTAGCTTCTTATGTTTTTGAAGCTGAGATCACCCACCGTTATGGGGTTTTGAAGAATTTAATAGGTCGATCCTCAATATAGTAATTCGACTCCATACCAAATTCCGTCCATATTCCTGGGAAGCAATTAAAACACACGACTGGAACTGTACACAAAACGGCAGACCACGGCACCGGACACCGGACATAATGTGGCTCCGATTAGTTTCGCTTCTTTGTCGAGACTCTGTGCCTAAACGCTGGAAACCAAGGCAAAGGTTCGTGTTTCCTTTCCTTTGAACATTAAATAATAATATATTGCCCTCCGCTCGTGGTCATTGAATTCGATCAAAAGAAGCGAAGGATAAGTGCTTGCTGACGTCGCTAAAGCTATAAGCTAGCCTGATCTGAAGTATTGGACCTAAACTAATACATTTCAATTGGTATCATTGTCGTTTGTCATGGTTAAGACATATAGCGGATGAAAGGATGTACGTTAGGGGAATATACGATGTGCAAGTGGGTGGAAGAAGAATCTGGGTTGTCCCAGGAACACAATATGATTATTAATGCTAGATCAAATGATTTAAATTGTTTTTGTAATGTATACAGTTACAAGAATAAGAGAGGATATTTCATAATACATTAACATAGGTGTAGCAAGAAGAGTGTACAAAGAACAAGTTTTATATCGTTTCACTTTTCACTCGCTCTTTTTACTTCAGTGGGAAAAAAACATTTAGATTTTTATATAAATGCTTTTCCTTCCTCTTCTTCACCTTCCTCTCCACCACGTCCTTCCCGTCCCTCTACCTTCAGCCTCACAACAGATGGTTGAGAGTAGTTGGGACTGTTGTGCGGTATTCACGTAAATATATATTAAAAAATAGTCGACTTGTATGAATTTCTAGTACTTCCAAATTGGATTCAATTTTGGCTTCCCTTGCAATGTAGCACTTTTCCATTCATATTAGTTTATTTTATGAAAAAGCTGTTAATTCTAATAAATTAAAATTATGAAAAGTGTCTAAACTTTACTATGCCAATCACGATCCAAAAATTATTCCAGTCGGTAAAGCAGTTTTTAATAATTTAACCACGTGGGTTGACTTTGCTTGGCTCGGCTCGGCTTTGTAATCCTAAACCCAGCACATGTTCCCCTGTAATTTAGCGAGGAACCTTTTGTGATGTTTTTAGAAATATTTGTTAATTAGCCAAACCCAGAACCATGGGAGCATTCTGGAAAGCACAGGATCGCACTGATAAACTAATTAGGCAAAGGTTTATTTTTTTTAATTCAGCAATTTTAATAAATTAGACTGTTTTCGTCCGTCACGCAAATAAAATGTCATGAAAGGAAATAATTGCTGCGAGTATGTTTTGATGTTTTTAGCAATAGAATAGTAGCGCATTTAAACTTCAAACGATTTTAAGCGATATTAAACCATCTTCGGAAAAAAATAGACATTTCAAAGCTATACTCTAATATGCTGTTTTTCACGCAAAACTAAAAAAATGCATTAATTTTTAAAAGATTAACTTAAGTTTTATTAAAGTAATGGAATAAATGCGTACGATTTTTAACTTCTATATAATTACACGCTTTACGAGTGAAAATTTAATTGTTTACAATAAAGCATATACAGGGTGTTACGGGACGCACTTGACTTACTTTAACCAATGATTCCTGACATTATTTGAAACAAAAAATTCTAATAAAAGTTTGGCCTCTGGTGGCATATTTAATTTTTCTTTTCGATTATAACTTACAAAATCAGTTTTGTACGGTTAGGGGCATGGTTAAGAGTAGGTTGATTACTCGACTGAATGACCAGTTAGTACGAGCGAAAGAAATTTAAAAAAAGACGCTTTAAAAGTCACCGGAGACCAAATTTTCATTTACATTTTTTACTCCAAAAAAATGTCAGGAATCACTGGTTAAAGCAATTCAAGTACGTCCCTTAATCCCCTGCATAACTCCATATAAATTCAATACGGACTTTTTGCAAGTTAATAATACCAAGTGATATTCTTCAAAAAGTTTAATTTTGTTTTGTTTTTAACAACCAATTAAACAATAACTCTGGATACATTATCCGAATAGTAAAATTGTTTGATAGTAGATAAATACTTATAATTACATAACACTGAACTTATAACTTATTGTTATTTACCTTAACGTTGTAATTTAAGTACTTATAATATAATACAGCATTAAAAAATGTGCACTACTCTTCCAGACACAAGCTAATGCTTCCATGGAAGAGTGGTATTAAGATATTTGAACAAGAACAAGTACGCAAATTATTACATCATCTAAATGTACAATATGTTTTATATGCTAAATAAAAAAAATATATAAAAAAATTATAATAATAGTTTCTTTCAACTAACCAGGCCCACATTTTTTTGCATTATCTCCACGTAGACGCACCGAAGAAAATATTTCCTCAGGACCTTTATCATCTTGGGGATGCCGTGTGGAGGATCTTTTTAAGAAAATGAAGGAGAGGCAGTTCTGGGAAGGAAAAGGATATGAGGGGTTGGTAGGAATCGAGGGGTCATTGCCTAGCGTGTGAATCCATCTCTCCCGCTGCGATGCAAAGCGACAGGTCGAGAGAGTCCGGCTGCAGTGATCCAGGCTCCTTAGCAAGTTCCTCCCGATCTGGCCAGCCACGCAATAGGTGGGCAGACGCACTCGCCGTCAAGACCTAGACCAACCTCACCCCACGAACCCGGGCACCCTGCTAAGTCACCAAACGCAATAAACCACTGGGGTGGCCTACGGCAGGGGTGTTGGGTATTCGATAAATGGTTTCCGGGGCAGCGGTACCCTTACCCGCCTCTTAAATTCCAACAATCCATGCGCTTGATAGCTGCAAGACGAGTGGTTACCTAGCCCCCTACATAGTTAAGTAAATTGAAATACGTACATATAAAAATATATTTAATTTAATTTATCGGGGGGCTAGAATTCTAATAATCCATGCGCTTGATAGCTGCAAGACGAGTGGTTACCTAGCCCCCTACATAGTTAAGTAAATTGAAATACGTTGTTACGTTACGGAATTGATTCCCGTGCGAGCTAATAGCGAATTGACCCCTTACACAGGCCCTCCGCCCCCCTTTCCCCGCACCGCTCGACACAAGTAGCCAAGCGCCGAGCGGCTCCCGGCATTCATTCCTCGGCCGACCTTCGGCATAACAACTGTGTCCCCGTGATTGCGCTCTCCGTAAACGCTCGCGATGTTTATTTTAATTGTGCATTGTGCTCCAGAGGCTCCCGCCTCCTCAGTACCTGTCTGCCGACCGCCTATCTCCTGCTTGTGAGTACCAATGAACCTTGCTACCCCTCTGTGTGCCAAGAACTGTTATTTAAATTCACTAAACACGTGTAGAGAGAGTTGAGAGAAGCTCCCCCGTTATGATAGAATTAATTAGAGATAGCCAAATACTCATGTGTGTAGTGCCGATGCTGGCCTTTTGTAGAACCCTGTTCACCTTTAAATGAATAAAACCCTTTTTCGTGCATAACTACTGTGTTCTGATTGAGGAAGGAGACCTGGAGATTTTGAGGAAAGGAAGGGGAGTAGGAATTTACAAGCGAACCACAAACACTCGCCCTGGGTTTAAGAGGGACCTTGCTCGCGTCGGCTGTGCAGAGCTAGCCGCCGGCTTGTTTATTGCATGTCCTTTCCAGGTTTTGGGTTTGGCGTTGGCCGCAAGTAGCGCCGATGCTAGCACTGTCGCCCGACGTGTGGCATTTTTTTCCCTCCCTCTTCACGGTCCCACAGTCTCGTTCTTCAATCAGCAATTGTTTAAATTTTATAATGTATAATGTTTTGTCTCGTTATCCCCAATTTGTCTAGCATTTCCATCAAGAACCCCGGCGCGATTGTAACTTCGAATTGCAATTTAAATTATCACGGGCACGATTCCTTCATTTTCGAGTCGTCACTCGACAAAACATTATCACCGGTATTCCTACGTAAAGTGCTCAACCAAGAAAGTTGCCGTCGTGAATAATATAGTGTTTACAAGTGTCGACCGACTAAATTTGCTAGTTTCAAATACAAGATTAATAGTGGAAATGTACACAAATATTTAAAACAAAGTTATTCAACAATTAAAATCCTGTATATGATAAACCAATTACCCGCTTCGTTTCCCGAAAGTTAATTAACCAGTTTTTATTAATAAACTTATTCCGCAGAGTGCTGGTCTGTATTTGATATCGACATATTCTGCGGGTAGGGGACTATTTCGCAAAATACTGGCCTGTATATATAACGGCATATTTTGCAGCTTAAGGGAAACAAGTGGATAAAATTCTTTCTACCTTTTGACAATTGGGCATTTTTTTTGTACTTCTGTCGTCCGTTTCTCCCTTTTTCTTGCGCACCTATCATCTTTCATAAAGAAACAGACGACATAATTCGAAAAATGCCTAGTTCGCGTTGACGTCGATTCCTCGAGTCAGGCATTATATCCGTATGCACATTTCTGCATATAACTTGTTATGACAAAAGGAAGTCGGCGGGTAAATACCAATAATTGGTGATGCTCAAATCAGGCTACAGCCTAGCCACGTAAATAAAAAACTATTCCCCAAGACATTGTTGAATTTTCAAACAAATACTTCCACGAAAACTCGTATAAAAGAAAAATATTTCTTTCCTTTCTTAAGAATTCCCCTTTGGAAAGCTAATGGAAATATTCAAAAACATGCTCGTTTGAGGCGAACCTCGTTTCCGTTTTTTTTATTTTTTTTCTTTTCCGGACTTTTGCAAATTTGCAAACCTTTTTCAAAAACATCGGAATAAATTCTAAAAACGTGTTCCATTAAGATGAATCGCGGCCTGTGAAATTTTCATATCCGGACTTTGAAAATTTTCAACAAATTTCCAAAACATCTGGATTTTTTCACAAAATCACGTTTTTTAAGGGAAACCGCTGCCCAAATTTTTCTCGTTTTTGGACTTGGAAAATTTTCAACAAATTTCCAAAAACATCTGGATTTTTTCACAAAATCACGTTTTTTAAGGGAAACCGCTGCCCAAATTTTTCTCGTTTTTGGACTTGGAAAATTTTCAACAAATTTCCAAAACATCTGGATTTTTTCACAAAATCACGTTTTTTAAGGGAAACCGCTGCCCAAATTTTTCTCGTTTTTGGACTTAAAAAATTTTCAACAAATTTCCAAAACATCTGGATTTTTTCACAAAATCACGTTTTTTGAGGCAAACCCCTGCCCAAATTTTCAAATAAACCAAACACTTATAAAAAACGCGTTTTTTTTCAAAAACTTTTTGTAAAAATACGTCCCCAGTGGTCAATCTCTGCCCAATTTCTTTCCAATTGCGAGTCTAGTTCTCACTTTTTCCAACATAAGGTCACTCTAACACAATCCTATACACCATGGAAGTTCCTCAAGTTACGCTGGGTATAATCCCGCACGTCTTTACTTCAAGAAAGGAAGAATTACTACAGGCCCTGAGAAATAGAAAGATTTCTCCTCGGAATAAATCCAAAAAATGCCTTACTCTATATGCTTCTTCCTACAACAAAAATACATCAGGAGGTTGCAATTTCAACCGGAAGTCACCTCTCACGGAATCAGTAAATTCCATCACATCAAGTTCTCAGGCGTTATCAAATTGGCAACACATGCATCTTGTTAACCCTGATCATCATTACGCCCCTGACCTCTCTTGGCCAGTCGTCAATCAGTGCGATGCGGTCTCTTTAAAAGTCTTATAATTCTTGTCATAAATGACGTGAGTTACTTGTAAATATTAAATGTAAATAATCACCCATATGGGCATTCGTAAGGTAATCCTTACACCCGAAGGCACATTAATGTCAACGGTAGCCTAACTCCTGTACATTCTTTTTCTTTTTGCATAATTTTATATGTTCTTGTACATCCTGCGTGCCTTGCCTGCTGTACCACAAGAGCACCTCTTGGGGCACCGTTTTCATACTTGTATGCATCCTCTTCCTGAAATTGATCACTTCGGGAAAGGGCCTCCTTTTCTTCCTATCATCAACGGTTCCGGAAAACTCTTGCTCCAAGACGTCGCTTTCCTTTTCACAATTCTAGCAGCATTCGCGCGTTTTTTTTCTCACCTCATCGCCTCATCTTGTCATATCACCCTTTTTTTTAATTGTTTTGTGTCGGGTTTTTGTCGTACCAGTACGTCCCTACCCTAATGTTGTAAATATAAAATCATAAGTGCAAGTCTGTATAATAACCATTGGTTTCAGACCATTGCCGCAGTTCACTACTATGGTCACAGCACCATATTGTAAGAATGTCGCGACGATTTCCGTTATAATAGGAAATCCTTCCGTTTTTTCTTTTTTCTTTTCCCCTTCTTCTTCTTCTTCTTCAATGGCGCTACAGCCCATTTCGAGCCTTGGCCTCCTTCAAAATAAGCCTCCACCGCCCTCTGTCCTCGGCCGTCGTCTTCCAATCTGCAACATGGAGTAATCCTCTTGCATCCTTCCTGACATCATCCTCCCATCTCAGTCTAGGTCTGCCCGCCTTTCGTTTACCTCCCGGGTGTCCTGTCAGAACCTTCTTCGGTACTCGTGTGCTTGGCATTCGGTGCACATGTCCGGCCCATCTTAATCTTTGGAGTCTTAAATGGGTGGAGAGTCTGGGAGCTTGGTAAATATCATAGAGCTCATTATTGTGGCGGATTCTCCATGCCTCTCCCTCTCGCACCGCTCCTAAGATTCTTCGAAGTACCTTTCTTTCGAAGATGTCCAGCCGTTCCGCTGACTTTGCTGTCAGTGTTCCCGCCTCACATCCATAGGCCAAGACCGTTCTGATAATTGTTTTATATAAGGTTATTTTGGTTTTCCTATGGACGTTTCGGGATTTGAACACTGGCAGCAACGCGAAGTAAGTTTTGTTAGCGGCTGTAATGCGCTTTCTTACTTCTACTGGGTCTTCATTGTCCTGCGTTATGATGGAGCCCAGGTAGGTAAACTCTTCGACCACTTCGAAATTATAATTGTCTTTAAATTTCACTTTGTCTTTTATTCTGCGGTGAGGGGTTCTGGTTTGCATCATGATTTTTGTTTTATTTTCATTGATTTGCAAACCCACCTCTCTTGCCGCGGTCTCCAAAGGGTCAAACACTTCTCTTACAGCCTGTAGGGATCTTCCGACAATGTTAAGGTCATCTGCGTAGCCAACTATTTGATTGCTTCTGTAGCAGATGTTTGAGTCGGTACTGATCATTGTCTTCCTCACGACGTGCTCCAGTACAATATTGAAAAGGGTGGGTGCTAAGCCATCACCTTGTTTCAGCCCCTGGGAGACGTTAAAATCCTCCGTTGTTTCACCTCCTATCCTTACTCGACACCGTGATCCGACCATTGTTGCTTTTACAAGCTTGACTATTTTGGGCGGTATTCCAAAATTGAGGAGTATTTCATATATAATAGAGTAGACCATTGCCGCAGTTCACTACTATGGTCACAGCACCATATTGTAAGAATGTCGCGACGATTTCCGTTATAATAGGAAATCCTTCCGTTTTTTCTTTTTTCTTTTCCCCTTCACCCCATCCTAACACATTCATAGTAATGTTGTATATTGGGGATCGTTTCGAATACACCAAATGTACACACCTATCAGGTCACATTCGCTGGATTCGAAACAATTCAAGGGCAACCTTGTTGCTACTTGTGGTTTTTCTTCTTTTTCCAAAAATTAGAATGGCGCTCAACCCAATTGCTCTATTTTTTTCCAGAATCGTATTTTGTCGGATTCTGAGAAAAATATTTGTTATAAAAGTGACAATACGTTTTGTCCCTTCATTAACATTGTTCTTTGTACATATACAACTTCATTATGAGGTACAATATTTTATCATGACATCAGTTTCTTTTGTCCTTTATTGTACCATTATTTTTGTTTGAAGTTTAAAATCTTGGCCAGATCTTCAATAAAATTTGTGTTTATCGCCTTTTGGCAAGTCTTGTAACGTATGCTAATATGAAATTATTAAGCTACAGCAGTGCCGTATTAATTACATCATTGCAAACCGCCGTCTGTATTGAATGGGGACCCACATTTTCGAACGTAAACTTTTGTAACATTATAGGCGCGAGCCTTACAATATCTACTATTATAGGTGTGAACCTTACAATATCCACTGCTATAGATGCGAATCTCATAATATCTTTGTGTTTTTACACGTCACGGGGAGTCCGTCATAACTACTCATTGTTTGCTCGTCAACACAGGGTTGTTGATCGAGAGGGTGATTTATCTCATTAAATTGTTTTAAATACCTATTGGGTTACTGTCTTTCAATACTGGGCAAAATTTGTTGTAAATCGTTCATTCTTGTCACGTGAGACGTGAAAACGTGACAATATCTACCATCATAGGAGAGATCCTCAAAACATCCGCCATGATACGAGAAGTTCGTTATAATTACTTTATACTCTTAACTAAATGTTATTGAGTTGGTCGTGTGTCTTTTGGCATGAGAACCGCCCCTTTTTGGTCGTGTGTCTTTTGGCATGAGAACCGCTTTGTTATAACTGTGTACTTATATAATCTCTGCACCAAACGTGAAAACGTTACAATACTCACCATGAGTCGTGCGAACGAAATAATATCTACCCCATGTTTGTGTGACCTACCAAGTGTAGATCACACGCCTTTTATTTTCTGTTATCAGAAAATTATTGCTTTTGCAGCAGAGTACTCATTAACATGCCCGTAGACTTCCTGTCACAAGAACCCAGGAACTATCCACTATCTCAAAAGGACTAATCATACGCTTCACTCATGATTATGGGGCATCGTGTCGTAGGAGTTAAGTTGATGGACACAAAAAACACCTAACTCGTTGTCTGGGAGACGAACAAGAAAACCCCCCAGGTTTGTGAGATTTGAGCAAGGGTCTGTCATTTCTCGCAAACAAGTAGGAGAATAAAACGACCCTCTAATCTTCTACCCAATACACGTGGAGGATTAGACTCTTTTATGTCAGTGTATTCCTTTTGTCCCACACTACCAAATGGTATTGTAATGCGCCAGGATAACTGCTGTAGACCTTGTTTCACCTTCCACTCAGAGGTCGAATTTCGGAAATAGCTGAGTCCTCAGCAGTTTTCTTCGTTCAAATGTTCCCAATTGTCACCCTTTCCCTTCCTCGAAATTATCCGTGAATGGGGATATATGCGTTACGCACTTGGCGTTTCGTTTGTCAAATGGGACAACCTTCATACACGGATCCTTTCAACTTCCTACTCCTTTCCCACTTTTCATAACTTATTTGTACTCAATGTTTTTGTTCTTCGAAAGTAGAAAAAATGCTACCGTATAGACGTGAGCAAAGGTCATGGAAGACCAACTTCTTTCGAACGTGGCATTTTGTCATACATACAAACCCTTACCTACGTGTTCTTGGAAATGTATTTAGTTTAAAAAAAAACTAAATGGGTTAAACAGAACCTTCCTTGAATACGTACCTTTGTAATATGTATAAGTCTGTAGTTGCATTTAGTTAACTCTCTCTCCGTCTCTCTCTCTCTCTCTCTACACGTCAAACAAATCCAATCTTTCTCAACATGCACACCTTGTGTCTCTCCAAACCTTTTCATCATTGGTCTACCAGGCAGGTAAACTTCAAGAATTTTGTTCTAATAATAATTTTTTCGCCGGATTAATAAGAAGACCAGCAGCTCTTCACCCCATCTACACCTGCGCCTCTCTTCATGCTGCCTTCACTACCGTCACGGAGGTCCCATGCCTTCAAACCCTACGTACCAAAAGCACCCGACCACACCTAACATAACCTAGTGTGAGTCGTGCGTGTAGTTGCGAATTGTATCATCACAAAACCATCACTCAAACAAACCCGAGCACGTCAGCTCTAAGTTGGTTCATGTTCCTGTTGCCATCATGCAAATGTTCCTGCGGCATCTCACAAATGTTCCTGTTGCCATTGTACAAATGTTCCTGCGGCACCTTGCAAATGTTCCTGTTGCCATCGTGCAAATGTTCCTGCGGCATCTCGCAAATGTTCCTGTTGCCATTGTACAAATGTTCCTGCGGCACCTTGCAAATGTTCCTGTTGCCATCGTGCAAATGTTCCTGCGGCATCTCGCAAATGTTCCTGTTGCCATTGTACAAATGTTCCTGCGGCATCGCGCAAATGTTCCTGTTGCCATTGTACAAATGTTCCTGCGGCATCTCGCAAATGTTCCTGTTGCCATTGTACAAATGTTCCTGCTGCATCTTGCAAATGTTCCAGCTGCACCTTGCAAATTGCTCTGTTGCCATCATGCCAATGCTCCTGTGCCCTTGCCCAAATAACAATACCAACAATTGTTCATACAACAATCCCACTGTATACAAACCAGTGTACCAACCACCATCACAACAATGGCTGTCATGCACACAAACCACCCCCTCTATAAAGGACCAACCACCAATTACAATTCCACTCTCCAGTACCTCAATGATGTCATACTGGCCCACCCACAGGATCCGGAAGCAGCTACCTTTTTGACCTCTGTGACAGGTAGAACCCTCTCCACCACCAAGAAGCCTCATCCTGCGTTCTCGTCTTCGTGTTTTCTTTAAGGCCCTAGTGTTCCTTGAGTGTAATCTCAAACGGGCCAGGTTACTGTGACAAAGTAACCTTGTAACTTCAGTGCAACGTTCAAACACCCCAAACATCCTACGCAAACCACGCTACGCAAACTTAACTCACAGACCAATGATACAATTTAGAGTCATTTTTTTCTATCACTGCATAACCCTTGTACCTTTCTCCAGCAGGTCCTTGTTTATATTTATGTATGCCACTGCTCTTTCATGTACATTCATGTATAATTCTTTGTTCAACATGCTTTTTTTTCTCTTTTGTTTTTGTTTCTACTATTTTATAGCTAGCAACTTTTTCTCTTTCTTTTTCTCTCTCTCTCTCCTTTTTCTCTTAAAATGTTTTTTTTTTTGGCACAAGTGCTAGAAGGGTAAGAGGATTTCTTAGCCCTACTGCTCCATTACCACGTCGCCTTTTTTGCGGCGAGGGGGGAAGTGTTACGTTACGGAATTGATTCCCGTGCGAGCTAATAGCGAATTGACCCCTTACACAGGCCCTCCGCCCCCCTTTCCCCGCACCGCTCGACACAAGTAGCCAAGCGCCGAGCGGCTCCCGGCATTCATTCCTCGGCCGACCTTCGGCATAACAACTGTGTCCCCGTGATTGCGCTCTCCGTAAACGCTCGCGATGTTTATTTTAATTGTGCATTGTGCTCCAGAGGCTCCCGCCTCCTCAGTACCTGTCTGCCGACCGCCTAAGAACTGACATTTAAATTCACTAAACACGTGTAGAGAGAGTTGAGAGAAGCTCCCCCGTTATGATAGAATTAATTAGAGATAGCCAAATACTCATGTGTGTAGTGCCGATGCTGGCCTTTTGTAGAACCCTGTTCACCTTTAAATGAATAAAACCCTTTTTCGTGCATAACTACTGTGTTCTGATTGAGGAAGGAGACCTGGAGATTTTGAGGAAAGGAAGGGGAGTAGGAATTTACAAGCGAACCACAAACACTCGCCCTGGGTTTAAGAGGGACCTTGCTCGCGCCGGCTGTGCAGAGCTAGCCGCCGGCTTGTTTATTGCATGTCCTTTCCAGGTTTTGGGTTTGGCGTTGGCCGCAAATAGCGCCGATGCTAGCAACGTACATATAAAAATATATTTAATTTAATTTATCAGGGGGCTAGAATTCTAATAATCCGTGCGCTT
Organism: Limnephilus marmoratus; assembly: GCA_917880885.1. Classification (NCBI taxonomy): domain Eukaryota; kingdom Metazoa; phylum Arthropoda; class Insecta; order Trichoptera; family Limnephilidae; genus Limnephilus; species Limnephilus marmoratus. The sequence continues at coordinate 17,138,127 of OU862933.1, forward strand.
GATAGCTGCAAGACGAGTTGTTATCTAGCCTCCTAAGTTAAGAGCGTTTAACCAGCCAGCGGACGAAAATCCACATTTCGTCGAAAGTTATTCTTACGATCGTGCAGGGCGGTTACAATGAGAAAGATTAATTATTCTCCGTACCAGCTTTTTTATAATTATAACTCAATATAGAATTTATTTCAATCCAAATTGGCTTTAATTTATACCTTCATCCAAAAATGCTGAAAGGCGTGATGATAAAACTATTAAAATAATATACTTTTTATAATTATTTTTTGATTATAAGTATTTATCATTTTTTAATACTGTCTAAATTTAGTAAGAATGTTAAAAAAATCTAAAATATATTAGTTTATAAGTGCGCAAATAAATACACAAATGCACCAATTTTCGTTAAGAAACACATGTAGGTACGTACATATTTTTTAATGATTTTATTGAAACTATAATTAAAATTCTAAAACATGCGTTTGCTAGATAAAGTATTGATTTATTTTACTGCATGATTATATTATTTGAAATGGGTGTGGTATAATACAAAATCTTTTTTGAAAATTTAACAAATCTGTCTACGACCTATGGAATAACCTTATTATACTAAAAATTTAAAAAAAAATCTCAAAAATTTATTAAATGCGAATGCTAGATAAAAAAACAATCTTTCGAAACCCATTTAGAATTTTTTGTGGAAAAGATCCAATACGTCTAAAATCTGATTTGAAAATGACACATTTCTGATTTTCTTTGGTAATGCCCTCTTAAGTAAATTCTAATGTAAAATCCATGCTTATTTGTACAGCGCTCTTGAGGCGATTTTTCGCAAAAACAGCGCTATATAAGTTGTCCAAATTTATAATAATTATTATTATTAAATTGTTTAAAAAAAAAAAACAGAATATATCGTAATATTTTCATCGTAATTATTTGCATGCATCTATGATTACTTTATTCCGATGTTGAATATCACAACTTGATAAATTCATTCTAGCATTTTAAATAAATAATATCTTTTGGTAAATGGAGTCAACAAAATGCGGCCCATTACACCGCTTGAGGAATGAGCATGAACCAGACCGCCCCTGATGATTTGTGTTGAAGTTGTGTTTTTTGCGGTGAAATACTAAACTCTTGTGTAATTTGAGAAGGTACGGTTGTTGTTTTTGTCCGCAAGGGTGCGGCAGGAATGACTTATACAAATGTTTTAAAAATAGAACAATGCTTAGATTCTATTTAGTTGTAAATTCTTCATTACTTGTACCTTGATACTTGAAACATATACCTCGATGATTGAAACATAGATAACTAACAATATGGCAAATTTATTTAATCAGTAGGTTGAATAAATACCAAATTACTAATTTATTTTATTTTTTTTACAAGAATACCGCACAAGTTTCTCAACTGCTCCCGTCTGGAGCCAGTGGGACTATGGCATCCCCAATTGGGGTATGTTGTGAGGCTGAAGGTAGTGGGGAGGGGAAGGAGATAGGGAAGAGGAAGGAGATAGTACCTAGCTATTCAGATCTGGTCACTAAACACGGCTAAAGCCATTTCAAGCAACGTTTCAATTCTGAATGGTGGTCTTACACCAGGGCGATACTGAGAGTATCTTCCACTCTGGAACGTGCCGCAAATATACTATTTAATATTATTTTAAATGAATTAATTTTGAAATAACACAAATTAATCAAATAAAATTTATTTGCCACGCCGGGATTCGATCCCGCGACTTTCGGAGTGCTAGTCAAGAGCCTTACCGCTGGACTATGCCGGCCGTCAAATTTATTAGTAACTAGCAGACCCGGACACACGTTGCTGTGGCTAATGAAACGCAACGCTACGCCATAACCCAACCTTTATAAACAATGCCATATTTCAAATCAAATCCACACCCCCCGATTGCCAGCGCGCTCCCTAATTTACACAAAACCTTGAAAAATTATATACATAAAAACCTTCCTCATGAATCACTCTACCTGTTGGTGAAAACCGCATGAAAATCATTTACGTAGTTTAAAAGATCTAAGCGCACAGACAACGGGAGCGAATTCATTTTGTACTATGTAAGGTTTATACTATGCGAATTCATTTTATTCAAGAAGTCGAGGAAGCCCAAGAAAGACATGGCACGACCAAGTAAATCAGATACTTGAGACAGACCGTGTCAAGAGTCAGAATAATAGAAGAGAATGTTTGAGACGTTGTATGAATGTAAACGAGGCAAGGAATGTGTGCCAAGACCGGGATGTTTGGCGGTCCGTCCTCTCTGCCTACCTCTGCGGGAAAACGGCGTGATTTTATTTTATTAGGAACATTTACAGGATAATAACATTACATGCATTAAATAAAACAATAAATTATAATAATTAGGTTACAACCCAATAACAAATGTTCACATCATGCCCAAATAATAAATAAAAAATCAATAATTATTAACTTTTTTTTGCTTAATATTACAGAGATAAGAACTAGATAAATAATCTAAACATAGTCTATATATACTGCCTAAAATGATATATAAAAGATACAGATAAGATAAGATAAAAAAAACAATTAAAGTAGAAAAAATAAATATATAATAATAATGATGAAAACTGAAAAACACCAGATGTAGGATGGAGAAATAATATATATACATTAATAAAAAAAAATAAGTAAAAGTAAGATAAAAGTAAAAGTGATAGTACTCACAAAAAATAGAAAAAAATAGTGGGCCAGTTTTATGGCTATTTAAAAAAAATATATACATAAGTATATTTATAAAACAACAACAAAAAAGTGGTGGTTAGTAGGTTAGTTTCTATGTAGAGATGTACCTATGACTAATATGTCGCTGTTTTGTAACAATTCATATTTGAAAACGAAAACACAAATAAAATACATTTTAAAAAGCCAAAATTGTGATCAGCTGGAAGGGTCTAATTTCCCTTAATATCAGTTCTGACAACACTACTCTGTAGGTAGGCATATACCAATCAGAGCGATTGGACTACTTTTCGTGATCTCCACGATTGCTAAATCGATTAAAAAAGGGCCTAATTTCCCTTAATCTTTCTATCAGTTCGGACAACATTTAACGTAGGTACCATTAACCTATCAGCTCTAACATCTACTTGATTTTCGGCGTTTAACCAGCCAGCGGCCGAAAATCCACATTTCGTCGAAAGATGTTCTTACGATCGTACAGGGCGGTTCCAATGAGAAAGATTAATTATTCTCCGTACCAGTTTTTTTAAATTTTACTCAATATCGATTTTATTTCATTCCAAATTTGCTTTAATTTATACCTACATCCAAAATGCTGAAAGGCGTGATGATACAACTATTATTATTTGTACTTATGTACTTTATGTAATTATTTTTTGATCACAAGTATTTATCATTTTTCAATAATGTCTAAGCAAAATAAGAATGTAAAAAAATCTGAAATATATTAGTTTGTAAGTGCGCAAATAAATACACAAACGGACCAATATTCGTCAAGAAACACAAGTATGTATATAATTTTAAATGATTTTATTTAAACTACAATTAAAACTCTGAAACATGCGTTTACCAGATAATTTATTGATTTATTTTACTGCATGAGTATATGATTTGAAATGGGTGTTGTATAATACAAAATCTATTTTGAAAATATTACAAATCTGCCAATGACCTATGGAATAACCTTATTATACTAAAAATAATTTTTTCTCTCAAAATTTAAGCGTTTACTAGATAAAAGAACAATCTTTCGAAATCAATTTATAATTTTTTGTGGAAAAGAGTCAGTACGTCTAAAATCTGATTTAAAAATGACAATTTCTGGTTTTCTCTGGTTATACCCTCTTCAGTGGAAATTAACGCACTTCTCGACATCCGATCGAGCGGATACTCGGCAGATAGACTCATTGTCGATGACAATGCATTCCATCAATTTTAGGTGACAATCTCGCATACACGCTAATGTATACGCATTTCTCTAAAATTCGATGACATAACGGCCCTGAACATACGAAGCAAATGTCGGTCTTAGCAACTCGGAAATTTTTTGAGCTTTAAAACAGATTTGAAAATAGATATATTGTATTAAAAAACCTTTTTTTCACGAGGTTGATTTTTTTAAGCCTTTTAAAAAAAAATTCAATGATTGATCTATTTAATTTTAATAACTTGGTTTATTTGATTACACGCCTGATACTTACGGAATTTTAAAAAAATACGTATTAAACCTCCTGTTCAAGAATTTATTTTTGGTGTGGAATACATTTTAACAGGTGTATTAGGATTTAATAAAAAAATATTAAAATACTCTTTCAAATAAAAAAAAACAAGCAAAAAAAGCGGTTAATTTGCTCCCGGAAAATATCATATTCGTTAGAATTAAAAATAGCAAGCCGTGATTTTTTTAGCCTCACGGATTAAATAAATATATCTCGTTTTCCTCTGGTTTTGAAGGTGAATTTCAAATGCGAAAAACTCATTTAGATTCATGGCAATACAATCCTTAAAAGGCCAGAGCCAAGAATAAACAAACCGAAAACAGACGGAACTTGGAAACGGGATAGCCTTTTCATGCTATAAAACACGGTTTTTTCTGTGAAACTGAAATTTCTAAATAAAGCAAAAAAAAAAACATCTTTTTTATTGTCTCTTTAATGTTTTTGTGGCAAGTTTAAAGATGAATCATTTTCGTAAATATTGACAATTTACATCCACTGTCACCGGAACGCTTAGCGGGCAATCTATAGAAACCAACGTGAGGATGCTATAAAGTTTATGTTGTTAAAAAATTTGTAAAAAAAATATTTTCTTGAGTAATAAATCTAAGGATAATACCTACTATTTGTTGAAAAGATTTTGGATCATACCGTCTTACGAAAAGAGACGAGATTTTGCTAAGCGGAAAAACACAAAGTGAAAACTTTACCCTTAAGATAATCGGTTGTAGGCTTTAAATACGAGGGAAACGAATATTTTTAGGAGCTTTTGGTAAAAGTACAGACAGATTCTACGATTCAAAGAATAAATAATTGAAAACGTTCCGAGGACAAAATATATCTTTTGAAAATCATCTTTCATTTGAGATGAAAACTTTCAAAAGGCGAAGATTGCGGGATCAAACCATTTTTTTTATCTTTGATGTAAAAAAGATAAAATAATGACGAAAATCTAGCATATTTTTATGATTTGGATTTCGGTGTCACGAATGGTTATTTTTAACCAATAACCTCACAAAAAGGAATTCGAGGTTTTGGTACCAAAGTGAGGTTTTTTAAAAGCACAAAATAAAAAGCATTAACAGATCTGTAATGCCATGTAGGTTTTCTCAGTTACCTTTCTCAAAAGCAGAAAATCACGATAAGATTATTATATAGCGTAGTCCAGCGGCAAGGCTCGCACACCGAAGGTCGCGGGATCGAAAAGCGTGGCAAATAAATTTTATTTGATTAATTTGTGTTATTTCACAATTTATTCATTTAGAATAATATAGAGTATATTTGCGGCACGTTCCAGGGTGGAAGATACTCTCAGTATCGCCCTGGTGTAAGACCACCATTCAGAATTGAAACGTTGCTTGAAATAGCTTTAGCCGTGTTTGGTGACCAGATCTGAATATCCAGGTACTTCCCCACCCTACTCTTCCCTATCTCCTTCCCCTTCCACTACCTTCAGCCTCACAATATACTCCAATTGGGGATGCCATAGTCTCACTGGCTTCAGACGGGAGCAGTTGGGACTCTTGTGCGGTATTCACATAAAATATATATATATATATATATATATACATATATATAAAATGATGAAAGTATAGGTATTTCAAAGGAACATATTTGGAGAAACTACTAGCAAGAGAATGGGTCGTTTCTTCGATTCAGTCTTATCTCGGTACTAATGTGGAATGAGCTACCAGCGTTCGTCTTTCTTCCCTCATAAAAAATCCGGTGCTCTCCAAGATTCGCGTCAACAAATATCTTCTTACAGCTCCATCCTTAAATAACCTCACAACATTTACAAAAACTTTCTCAGTTAACTATAGAGTGTCACATACAAAACACAATACACGGATTTACAGCAAGGCCACTTTACGGGGAAGGATATTCGTACCATTTCACGTTGAATAGAACTCAAGTGCGAAGTTTTACAAATTTGGCAAATCATTGCTACTGATTATAATATTCGAATGAATGGAAAACTCGGCGCAAAATATTTACAATTAATTTAGTTACAAAAGAGTTGAAAACAGTCAATTGTGGTGCGAACGCGCTCGAGAAGCAATAACCAGATTTTAACATTCACCTCTAGACAATAAATCTACGTTCAAAGTTCTCGTCAAAATAACCAAATTTAATTTACAGTACTGACTTTGAAACATTAATGTTTGAGTAATTTTACATTCAGTGACGTAGGGAAGCCGTTTGTCCAATATTGAATTTCACAAAATTATGTAATAAAGTGATCGTAATAATAATATTTTGTCATATTTGTAGCGCTGTTTTTGAAAAATCACACCGAGGACGCCGTATATTCGTTTTATTTTCCAAGGCTCTATAATTCCGTAAAATTTAGATAATTTATTATAACAACTTTTTTTTTACATGAGCTCTACACAGGAGGCCCTGAGGAAAATAATTTCCCTCAGGGCCTATGTCATCTTTGGGGATGCTGTGTGGAGCGTTTTTTTTTACGAAATGAAGGAGAGGAGAGTTCTGGGAAGGAAAAGGGTTTAAGAGATTGTTACGAATCTGGGGTTCAGTGTGTCCTGGTCATCCGCCTCCAAGACCAAGACAAACCTCACCCATGAACCCGGGCACCCCTGCTAAATCACCAAACGTAGCGAACCACTTGAGGTGACCTATGGCAGAGGTGTTGGTTATCCAGTAAAGGTTCCCGGGGCGGCGGTACCCATTCCCGCCTCCCAAATTGATAACTTACGGCAAACAGATTGCATTCACCAGCTCATCAGGCATTATGAAAAAAACTATATGCACAATGTTTGACGGCCGGCGTAGTCCAGCGGTAAGGCTCTTGGCTAGCACTCAGAAGGTCGCGGGATCGAATCCCGGCGTGGCAAATAAATTTTATTTGATTAATTTGTGTTATTTCACAATTTTTTCATTTAAAATAATATATAGTAGATATATTTGCGGCACGTTCCACAGTGGAAGATACTCTCAGTATCGCCCTGGTGTAAGACCACCATTCAGAATAGAAACGTTGCTTGAAATGGCATTAGCCGTGTTTGGTATCCAGATCTGAATAGCAAGGTACTTTCCCACCTTCATCTTCCCTATCTCCTTCCACTCCCCATTACCTTCAGCCTCACAGCATACCCCAATTGGGGATGCCATAGTCCTACTGGCTCCAGACGGGAGCAGTTGGGAATCTTGTGCGGTACTCATGTAAAAAAAATAATAATTACCAATGAGCGTGGCGTTGTATAAACACGTACATATATTATTAATATTAGGTATGTACAGGTAAGTTATATTACACAGGACCATACTTTTTTGACATGTTCATATACTTATTTATTTATTTATTTAATTTCAACGGTATACATATACCATAAGAACTGATTACATGTCACAAAATGAAAAATAATAATACAGAAATAATATAAAAAAAAGTTTAACAGATGATTGTGGCATTTGAATTAGAAATGACACCAGATAGAGAATTACATACAAAAATCTATAGTACAAAATATAGAATTAATATTGACTGAAAAGGTTTGATAGCATAGCCCTCTTGTACCTACTTTCCGTGCAGTTAAATAGATCTGCAACATCTGCATATCTATTAGTAACATCATGTAACCTAGGTAAAAGGGAGTGTTTAATATACTCAGTCTTATTATTGTTACATTTAAACAGGATTTTAGATCGAGTGGTTCTCGTGGGAATATGAAATTCAATGAGCTTAGTTAAATTAGGACTGTCTATGCTACCATTTACAATTTTGAACATAAATATTAAGTCAGATATAATTCTTCGATCCGAGAGTTTTAATAAATATAGTTCTTTCATCAAGTAATTGTAGTTTATGTTTTCAATGGGAATACCGAGTTTAAAATTAATATGTCTTAGAAATTTATGTTGAATTTTTTCGATTGAATCTGAATGTATTTTAAAATGGGGGGACCAGATCGAGGAGTTATATTCGACTTGACTACGTACTAAGGATGTATACAAAATTTTTAGTGTTGAAATATTCCTAAAACCTCTGGAATTTCGAAGAATGAAGCCATATACGTATATAAGTAAATATATACATCATTTACAGAAAATATATTTCAATGCACATGGTAAAAAATTCATATATTATATTATATACGATGTACCACCGTAATAAATCTTGGTGTGTGTGTATGGGGAAAGTGTTATTATACTCGTTATTTTTTTATTTAAATGTTAAAAGTATTCAGTTTACATATTCAGTGTGTTTTTTTAAGTGTTATTTGTTTTGCTGATACTTTCGGATAGTGCATTAAAAAAAATTACACCAGGATATTTATGATTGAATTACCCTGTTACTTTTTTTAAATTTTGGAGATGAGAGAATTGATGTTCGTCAAAAATTTCTATTAATTTTAAATGGTGTAGTTTTATTTTGAACATTATCTTTGTAAATTTGTAATGTTACGTGGTAGAATTAAAAGGCATTTAGTTTTCTGACTTTAAGCTGTGACAAGGTTTATGTAGGCCAGACGGAGCGTACAATCTCCAAAAGGATATCAGAACACTTTCGTGCCTGTTAACTTGGCCACCCTGACAAATCGGCAATCGCCTAGCACTTAATCGAAACCGGCCATTACTTTGGATTTGTCCCTGAGGTCCTGGGAAGACCCAAAACTCATAGAGCACGCCTGATTACGGAGGCAATTGAAATTCACAAAAATCCTATAAATATTAATAGAGACGACGGAGCTAAGCTCAATAGTTCTTAATCCGGTAATTGACGTTTACATCAAGGCTAAACACAAAAAACATGTTGATGTATATTGTAGCGCCAGCTCGTAGAGGAGTGGAGCTGGCGACACGGTATCGCTCCTAAGTAGATAAGTACAAATATCACCCCTAACTATTACACATCTGCCCTGATGATGGACAGTGTAACGCTGTCCGAAACATTGGCTAAAGAAGGAGATAGCGCAACACGGCATAATATCCCAAAAAGTAAATTACTGTCCAACAGAACATCCTGATGTGCTTGCTTAATTTGTGACAAGCTATTTGCGTTGCATTCTACTACGGAGACGTGGCAATATTATTAAATAAATAAATTAAAGAAATTCTAATGGATACCTGCTACATTTTAAGAGCGTTTTAAATTAACGTAACTAAATGTATCTATAAAGTCATTAAATAATACCTAGAACATTTATTTAAAAATACTTAAACACCATTTTATCCAGATGAATTACTGTGTAATTACAGTATTTTTGTGATAAACTGTACCTTTAAGAAAATAAATATTATAACACAATTGTTGGTAAAAGGTTATTTATTTAAGAAAGTAAGTTCACAGATCACATAATATGGTAAAAATAGTCACAATGTATCAATTCACTAATTAACTGAGCAAGGGATCGGAGGGAACCTTGCCGTTAGGCTTTGGGAACAACAAAAGCTGACTGTGGTTCTGCTTAGAGGGTAAGCGCAACTAAGGCAGCAGTCGGGGGTCTGGTTGGTGCTTTACTTATGGTAGTAGAATACTCCTTAGAGGATCGTGCCAGAAGACGATGCGCAACTAAGAGAGCGTACTAGCCAAGAGCGAGCTGCAGACGAACTGACTAATTTAGGGCGCGCAGCCTGTTATATAGCCCATTCCTTGTTGCGGGGTGTGGTTTATGTAGCGGCTCGAGGGTGGGAGATGCGCAGAAGGCGTCGGCGCATCCTGGTTTGCTTAGGGGTGGGTGAGCAGGATGGCGCTGTACGGGGGAAAGAGATGGTGTAGTGGCAAGCGTAAAAACGGCGCGCTACAATATATTGATTTGGTTTTACTCAACAGGATATTTTATTACAAGAGTTCTTTAGAGCTAAACTTAAAATTCACCTTTTTAGACATTTTTATTCATAAAGTCAAAAAGCTTTCACCTTTCCAGCGACACTTAAATAACAAATTGTGTGAAAACGTAAGCAAAGAAGAACTTATTAGCTTTTAAAGGTCATTTCATAAACAAAATCTCAGGGCCTAAACTCTGCAGTCTTTCAAAATCAAAATCAAGTCTACTTTACGTCGCCTTAGTTCTTAAGAGCGTTTAACCTACCAGCGGCCAAAAATTCACCTTTCGTCGAAAGTTGTTCTTACGATCATGCAAGATTAATTACTATCCTTACCAGCTTTTTTAAATTATAACTTAATATCGATTTTATTTCATTTCAAATTTGCTTTAATTTATACCTACATCCAAAAATGCTGAAAGGCGTGATGATAAAACTATTAAAATAATACTTTTAGTATTTTTTTTTTTGATTTTAAGTATTTATCATTTTTCAATAATGTTTAAGTTAAATAAGAATGTTAAAAAAATCTGAACTATGTTAGTTTGTAAGTGCGCAAATAACTACACAAACGGACCAATTTTCGTCAAGAATCACACGTACGTTTATATTTTTTAATGATTTTATTTAAACTAAAATTAAAATTCTAAAACATGCGATACCCAGATTATTTATTTATTTTTATTGATTTATTTTACTGCGTGATTGTATGATTGTATGATTTGAAATGGGCGTGGTATAATACAAAATCTTTTTTGAATATTTATCAAATCTGCCAACGACCAATGGTATAACCTTATTATACTAAAAATAAACATTTTTTCTCAAAATTTAAAACATGCGAATCAGTGGCGGCTCGTGACTTTTGGGTGTGCTAGGGTGCTAATATTAAAAAAATGGCATCATGGATGTTGTTGCATGCAAAAAATATATATATATTTTTTTTTTCAAAAATCGTATCATTCAAAATATGAAGATTTTTCACGAAATCGGTGCGGCACACCGCCAAACTGAAACTTTCTGAAATTTTTCATACAAAAAACTGATTTTCAAAAAAAATAAAAAATTTTCGGCTACAACGACATCAATAATGCCATTTTTAATATTAGCACTCTAGCACACCCAAAAGTCACGAGCCGCCACTGATGCGAACGCTAGATAAAAGAACAATCTTTCGAAATCCATTAATATTTTTTTGGTGGAAAAGAGTAAATACGTCTAAAATCAGATTTAAAATGGCATATTTCTGGTTTTCTCTGGTAATACCCTCTTAATTGTCCAAACGACAATTAGAAAATTTTACAGGAGAAGAAGGTTTTTTTTTAATTATTTCATTGAAACATTATGATAGGTGTTTAAGGTAAAGGTATTTTCGTAAAGGTAAAGATCTCATTAGTTTAAATAATTCTTAGTTACGTGATTAACTCTCATTTTAAATACTAAATTTGTAATTTTAAAGTGGAGATTGAACAAAAACTAAAATGGTCGTTTGGACAATTAAGAACTAAGGTGACGTTTTGCCTGGTACTAATCATTAATAATAACTGCAAACTCTACAATCAATATTCAATAAACAATTCACTACCAGTTACGATTAGACAAACAGAATCAATGACCAAATTGAACGAAATAAAGAAATGGATTGCAGTAAAGTACAGGACGTAACACTATTGCAAACATGTGCAAAATAAATTATCCATAGACAGAAATAACAATTTACATACGACCTAACCAACATGAAATAAATCAATAGAATTCTTGCAATTTTTATTTTTAATTTTTTTTTTATTTATTTATTTATCTATGTAAAAGCATGTTTGCATTATGTTTTTCGATGCCTATCTCACTAGGATAAACATATGTGTGCATGTAAATAAACTTAATAAAGATAAATAAATAAAATATTCACATAAATGTAATATCAATCAGTAATGGAGGATAGCAAATGTAAAACCATGCAATGTCCAGTGTTTTTAGTAAAGGGTCCTCTGACTTGCTAGGTAAGTATGTTTGGCGACACATCATTATAAAGTTCGCCATCAAAAGAGGAATCGAGAAACATCTCCTAATATCCGCGCGCATCGGCAAACCTACTTGCCTAGGTACCTTCGTACCTATACTGGCCGCGATGTACTTTCTCGCCTCCCGTGCCAGCCCGACGATAATAATATCGCCCCGCCTAGAAAGGTCTCGAGACAGCACCGTACGATATCTGTACGGCGCCGAATATTCTCGAAGTGGCTCGTATTACCTACCGCGAGGTAGTTACTCTACCGCGGCTATATAAGCAGCCGATCGCTCGCCCGCTGCAGTTCAGTCCAGTTCAGTCTCACATTAATCGTCGGTCAACATCTCAACATGTAATCAGTGCTCCGCAGGCATCGCTACGCTCCAGGGCAGCTTCCTCGAGGTTCATCACCACGTCTCAGCTACGAAGCCCATCGTGCCTTCAGCTCCTGAGATCAGCTCCATCCCGCGACTTATAAGGTTTGACGCACCTTCAGTCCGGGGATCAGCTCACCACTTCATGGCACCCCGAAGCCCACCGTGCTTTGCTGCCATGGAACGCGCTCCGCCTCGCCAGGACTACCTGCTGGTGGCTCAGCTCACCGAGCCACACACCGTTTACCTCCGCGACTTAAAGCGTCGAGCAACGGCCTGGAATATAGGTCATCTCCACCGCCATGGTGTCGAGCAACTCGCTGACCTTCACCACACCTTCTCCATCACATCCGAACGCCTGCAGCATCATCTACGGCACTCTGCATTACATCTTGTTACCGACCACCGACCATCTGCTACGTAGCCCAATAAACGACTGACTCATACACCGACTGACGCCTTTCATTTCAGTCTCCCGCTCCCTCATATGTATCTATTTGAAAATAATAAAATTAATAGATCCTAAGAACTCATAATAAATTGTACAGCGTCCTTGAGGTGATTTTTCACAAAACTGTGCCCTAAAAAGTATCCAATTATTTTTACTATTATTACACCAATTTTTAACTTTTTGAATGGAACTTGACTATTAAATTCAAAAGGGTAAGATGTAATCTGGGAAATATCACAATACCTACACTCTGATTAGTTACGGGAGCCATGCAGAACGTCTCCATTTTAAAATAAAAAGAGTTGATAAAAGGGTACGGCATATAACGTAGTCAGCCACTAGAATGTAAGTTATATTTTGGAAAGAATCTAGGTAGGAAAAAGTAATAAGTTAAAACCATCCCCAAAATTCCACGGCGGCCATCAAAAATAAGCCGAGCCCATCAAATCAAAATTCGGCAGTTTGTCGCCACGCCACTGTTGTTACGTGGAATCTCACCCCTTTCGTTTTCTCGTTGGAAAACTGTACCGTGAACACAAACGGAGGACTCCTTTTCCGCAGCATAAGGCGTACAACGTACAGTCAATCAACCAGGAATGCCGACATACGGAAGCATCTCGAGAGCTTTAATTTGGAGCATAATTCATGTGCACGAGACAATATGGGATTATTAATAACATTTTGATTACATTTTGAATAAATTTGCATACTCGAGTGTACCGTATTCTTACAGTAATAAACATTGCCATGGAATACACGAGATTGCTATTCGTGGAAATGAAAACATAGTGAATAATGCTAATAAAATCACAATAACAATAGAAGGATATTTTGTTTGAAACTAACTATATATATATGTATATATATTATAACAAAATCACAATAACAATAGAAGGATATTTTGTTTGAAACTAACTATATATATATATATATATGATATATATACACAAGCATACACACAAGCCTTGCTTAATTATGGGGGTACATCAAATATTCTACTATGTAATTAATTACTGTATAAAATTTATTTGTAATTTATGTACCTTCTATTATTAATAAAAAAAAATAAAAAAAAATGATAACAAAATCACAATAACAATAGAAGGATATTTTGTTTGAAACTAACTATATATATATATACATATATATGATAACAAAATCACAATAACAATAGAAGGATGTTTTGTTTGAAACTAATTATATTATATAACTGCATTATTTTATTTGCGTGATACGAGTATTAATTAAATAAAATTTGAAGTTGAAAATATATATATATATTTTTTTTTTACATGGAAGCAATCACTTTCTGACATAATCGCAATCATTTTATGAAAAAACCTCTTTGTTCTAACCATTAATTTATTTTACAGCAGGTTTCACATTATTTTTTTCAGTTTAAATTTTCCACAAATTTTACTCTGTCACACTTGAGCCAAGTGGAACCGATCAATTAATAAATTTATGGTTAAAAACAAAGCGCTTGTTTAATTTTTAAATATATTTAATAAAATTCGATTTTTCTTCTTTATTTTCCGTGACAAAATTCAGAGCGAAACTCATCACAACTGATAGCTGCATAACCTAAATTCCATACTTCTTTTATTTTTTAGTATAAACTAGCGAACTCTCGACATGCGTTGCTATGCCACTTAATAAATAAATTTGTTTCCACGTGCGTGTCCTTTCCCATTCGTCCCCTCACGCGTTCCCACTTCGCCTTCCCTCTCCCCACTCCTCCCTCTGGATTCCCTCCCCCCTCCCTCATTATATACATTCAGTCCCGGTACATTCAGTTTTCAAACGGCTCGCATGCCACCTATTGCAATTTTTTAATACAAATTTCATAATGCCAGAACTCACCAGTATATATAGAAACCATCGCGGGCATGCAGACATCAAATCCCCAAAGTTTCATCATAATCGGATGGATGGCAGGCAACGCATAATTTCATGATGTCAGAACTCACTATATACATGAAAAATATCGCGGGCATGCGCACATCAAATCCCCAAAGTTTCATTGCAATCGGATGAATGGTTTAGCAACGCTTAGATATCTCAAATACATATTTTGATTAAAATATATCTACGAGTAATATATATTTAAATCTTCTGCAAGTATATTTTTTTTACATTTTTGACCTTTTATTCAGCCCTGCCTCTCACTTAGGTAACATAAATTAACAAAGGATCATAATCTTTGAACCATTTTAGCGAATACCATTTTAAGTTGGACACGAGTTTAAATAACACAATACTGTATCCACGCTCACAAATTTATTGCAATAATGTATGGCTAGCGGAAAGCACCCTTGGTGTACTACATTTCAATGCTTTAAAACGAAAATGGTAGAGAAGTTTAGTATTACTAGGTACTTCTTGAAATGTTCGGAATGAAATAATAACGCGTAGGAAAATTATTAAGATTTATCTTTTGTGTGGTTTTCCGTTACAAAATATTCATTACATAATGTTTCTCCCAAATCTTATAAGCTTTCCTCGTTCTGTACCTTGAATCACAGCAATTGTTGGAATTTAAATGAAATTTCAAATGAAAATTATGAAGGTAGCAATAATAACACGACATGTTACCTTTTATGGACTTATTCCGAGAGCGGATAAATAATATAGGCGCCTGTACAAGTATTACATCTTATTCGTGAGCATTCTTGGGTCCAGCATTGGACGTCTCTATTAGGCCTCCTATTAGGCCTCCCTCAAATGTATCATTTTTTTTAAATTTCTTAGAGTCCCTCACCTTTCTAAATCTGAATATTCTCTTATAGCCCATTCACACCATTCATTTATCGTTCATTTCGTGATTTCATTCCGCCTCTTTCCCTCGAAATGAACCGTGTGAACACCGAAGTGAATAGAGACAGTTCCGAATGAAGCATACCAACAATGTTGGAATGCTTCCTTCGGCACTGTTCCCTCGCAACCGGAATTTAACATCACGTGACGCGAATGATGTGTGTGAACACTCAAGTGAACAGTCTTTCACTCGCAAATCAGTCGGCCGAAATGTTCTGTCGTGAGGACGAGTAGCCGGAGCGGCTTAAACGTCAAAATGCTCCGTTTGGTTCGCTTTTCGAAATAACTCCTACACGTCTCATAGAAATCGTTGTTTCTCCCTTACTATCATAGTGAAAAATATGATCTAAACGGTATTGGAAAGAGAAAATAATGTTCTATATATCCAATATAACAATTAACCACAAAAATAATACGAATGTACACTTCTATGGAACCAAAGTTTCTGATCGAATTTGAAAAAGAAATTATGAAACATTGTGAATTTTTTATGAATTATTTTTATATGAAACGTCAAAAAAGTGAGGTGACAGAAATGTTTATAATTTATTTGTCTAACAAAATAAGTGTGTGTTTTTATATTTCTTTTGTTAACCAGTAATTTTAGTTAGAATAAAAGCAAGTAGAGCCATTTTTTAAACTTTTAAAAGTTTACATTAAAAATTATTCTATTTAAAAAATTACGTGGTTATTTCTAATAATAAATTTTGAAAGCATCTTTTATCACCTTTCCAAAACAGTTTTTAGTTTTGGGATAAGTTAATAAATATTCCATTTATATGGATTTTATTGCAAGCCGAGGCCTATTTTGGAATAAAAATATTTTCATGGTGCTAAAATAGTGGTAGATATCAGTTTTCAGGTTATTATTTAACCATATGTTCATTTAATGGTGCTGAAATTTATTTACTGTTTACAAGAATCGCCAATTTCTCGTAATTTAGTTCGACGTTATCGGAAATGTCAATTGAAATCGTAAATATTCCCGAACATAGCCGTCAGCGGCGTCAGCGCCGGACGAATTCCAATGCGGCCGCGACTACTCTCGACGACTTCGCAGCGAGAATGTCGAGTGAACTCTTCCTTCGAAGGAACCGTGTGAACACGCGGCGGAACGAGAATGGAACATTTCATCGAGTAAACCTTCACCCGAGTGAATGGTGTGACTTCAGCATTATGATATCATCCTATCCTAATGTATTGGCGATTTTGGTTTCTCTTTCCCAACCAAGGACGCCATGCGATGATATTGGAATTCCATCGGTCACCTTTTAGCCGTGCTGTGTACCCAAATAGTTTTATTATATAGTTTGGTTATTTGTGCATACTCCTAAAGTATTATCTCACAACCGATACGATACGATACGATACGATTGTACCACCCCAGCCAGGAGTACTCCTGTCCCGGTGAGACCGGTACACCAGGGGGCACTGATTTGTTAGGACTGGAACACATGCTCTGAGGATGGGAAGGAGGTTGGAGTTTAATCGACCGGTATACATGGCAACCTAATAAGCCAATATTGGAATTAAGGATGGGCAGGAATAAAGGAACGGATTGAGCGTTGTTTTTTCCCCCCTTTCTATGTATCTTCCTTCTTCTCGGCTCTTTTGAATCTTCTTGACTCTTCTTGTCACTTGCATCTTCATGGATCTTCTCTTTTTTTTCTTGCTTCTTCTTGTCTCTTCTTGCCTTTCTTGCCTTTCTTGGCTCTTCTTGCCGCTTTGGCTTTTGTTGTCTCTCTTGTGACTTCTGGGATCTTCTAGTCTCTTCTCGCTTCTTGGATCTTCTTGCTTCTTCTTGGCTCTTCTGGTATTCTGTCTCTTCTTGCCGCTTCTTGAATCTTCTCGGCTCTTCTCGGCTCTTCTTGGCTTTTCTTGTCACTTCTTGCTTCTTCTTGAGTCATCTTGTCTCTCCGGAGATCTTCTTATCTCTTCTTGGTTTCTTTTTCGATCTTCTCGCCTCTTCTTGGCTCTTTTGGAATTTTGTCTCTTCTTGCCTCTTCTTGAATCGTCTCGTCTCTTCTCCTCTTTTCTCGGCTCTTCTATTCACTTCATGCTTCTTCTTGTGTCTTCTTGTCTCTTCCGAGATATTAACCAGATAAAATCTTACCATGGCGATTAACTAATTTTTTTAAATAAATTAATTTTAATTTCCGATTCTTTCATCGACCGTACAAATATAGTCAGTATGCGTTGCCAGCATTGTTCAAGGAAGTACACATAATAAAAAAAAATCGTTCCCTTTTGTGGAATATCAGCACAGAATTTTAACTCGAGGATTAAATAAGCAGTTTCGGGTTTCCACTCGATAGTAACTTTGATGAAACGTGTTCTGGGGAGAATTCTTTTCTTTGTTGTAATAATCTTATTTTTCACTACAAAAATGAGGCAAAAAACGTCGCACCTTCGCAGACGTGGTAAAGAATAGAGCTATAAAGAGATAACTGAGTTTTATCGCGCACTAGCTATCCAAAACTGTTATAGGCCGCGGGGAGACTGAGAAACCGCCGCAAATGTGATAATGAATCAGGCGAAGGATCTCTAATTCAAAACACGGGTTCTGCTATGGTTCTGCCTGTAGGGGATGATTGTGTGGCTCCCCCTGCCGGGGGGTGGGGGTAGTTGCGCTAGAATGGTGAGAATCTCCGCTTACCGGAAGGGAGGATTCCGACCGCCACTTGATGTATGCGACTCTCAAAACAAACCGGCTTAATGTATTTATTGCCCGCTCTGAGCAAACAATGTATTGTTCCTTAGGCTGAACAGCGAACTACGGAGAAGCCAGTTTCGTAAAGCTGATAAAATAAGTGGAATAAATGTTTGAAAATGGACAATGGCATTACGTAGTGTACACGTAAAAACAGGCGAGTAGACAGGTAATGCGAACAAATAAAATTTCATGATACTTTTCGGATATCGTAAATACTTTTGAAGAATTTTACACAACGTTTGAAATTAGCTTATAACTGAAGCATTGTGTATAATTCAAAGTCTCTAACTCTGTATGAGATTTAGTGATTTAGTACCAAACAAATGTAAACAAATATATCGTTTAGTTGTAAATTTGAATACGCGAAATACCTATTTTTAGAAGGCTAAAAATACAACATATATTTTGACGTTGGAAGGGGCACACCGCTTTCCCTTCCGAAATTTATTTTGTATCTTTTTCTGACCCACGAAAATTATTTATAATCTTTTAGATCCTAAGAAATAGGTTCGCTAACCCTTGCTTAACACCGACTAACATCGATTTTGTAACAGTTCTCCACTTGGTTTTTGGTCTGTCGATCGATACTAGAACCCTGCTATGACAACATATGTGCTCTGTACATAGGTGTGCAAACCTAATTTGAAACAGATACCCATGACTGATTAAAGAAATATATTTTTTAAATTTTTAAATTCTTTTCCGTTGAACCCCGTTATAAACAGAACACATCCCCTTTAATTCTTTCAACCATGTTTTGTTTCTCGGATGCTTTGCCTTACCATTGTAAGTGTCTCTCAACGGGAACAAGAGAGGTTAGGTTTTTACTTGTTTTCCTTAACAAACAATACAATTCAACGATAACAATGGCTAGTTTTTTTCAATCCCTCAATGCGTTTGTTCCGCTAGTTACGGGAAACGGGTTTTAACAAGCACAAACACGTATGAAAAACTACGGTTAGCGCGATTGTAATGTGTTCAATCTAGCACTAGCAATAATTTTTTTATTAGTCATGGTTTAACGGGAAATACATTTTTAATCAATTCTACTATATCATTTCTTATAACTTTTCCTGTGATTTTAAATACACTTCATAAATACACTTTAAACTACTTATTAATATAACGTTTATTAAATAATATCGATTGTTTTGGAACTTAAATGGCTCGATAATAATAATTGGATAATTTGAAGAGCGCGGTTTTTGTGAAAAATCACCTCAAACTCACCTTTTTTAGGTGACACTATATTACAAGCCCTGAACATAGCAAGATTTTACATTTGCTATTTTACCCTTCATCACTAATGATTTTATATTTATTAAAAGATAGTGTCAAAAGTGGAGTAGAAATTTATTTCAAAATATTTGATATTTTAGGACTCTTTAGAACTGAAGAATTTTTATAAAATGACTTTAAATTGCTTACAAGTTGTTAGTTGTTACTTTAATTTTTTACACATTTAGTTATTTACAAAATGTGTGGAATTGGAATTTTCTGGAATATATATTTCCGATAAGTAAGCCTGGGCCATTTCGTTAAGCAAACTTAAACTGGATTCATTCAGGACATTTCAGCCAGCGACGGTTTTTGGAGATGCTCTGAAATGTTGGAATACTGTAGTGATATCTTGCCGCAGCGTTGAAAACGGATTATAATTTGATGATTTGATGTTTGGGATTTGATGACTTAATGTATATTCCATTGCAATAAACTAAAGGTGGCACAACACACAACGACTAGTAATTTAGCCACCTCTGTTGGCAGGTTTATCTTGAAATTGCAGGTCATCGGCGTAGCAGCTTAATGGAAGGTGAAATGATTGGATTAAATTATTAGTGGGCCCAATATGGACCCCTGGGTTACTCCAGATGAAAGGGTTGCATAAGTTGCATAAGGTTTTTGCCCACTTCACGGCTTTTAAACGGTTGTTCTAGTACAATGTCAGTCAGTTCTTAACTCCGCAGTTTAATCAAAAGATTCTTCGTATAGTTTAATAAGAAAATCGTTTAAAATCGTGTCTAAAACGGAACTCGTGTCTAAAAATGAAAGAAGTGCCACCAAAAGCGTTACATATGACGCGAAGTGATATGCTTCTTTTATTATAATGATATTAGCGGCAGAAGAATAAAATAATACGTATGTGACATGTTTTAACAAAAATCATTAATGAGACATCCATTAAATAAATAATCTTTTGAGTTCATACTGTAAAAAGATTAAAATAATTTGGTTAGGTTAGATTAAAGTCTTAACACCTTCATGCATTAAATACTGAAAACTATGTTTTAAATTGAAAACGATAAATCACCACGTATCTTTCAGTTTTATTGTGAATCATGATGATATAATTTTGAATCAAAGTTTTACAATCAAGCTTTAAAGATGCGATCGTAGATCAGACTTTTTACCTTTTCATACAAAGCAGTTATTATGCTGTGAAAAGCTATACACAGTAAAGGTATAGATTACAAGTCCATCTTAAGGAAATAAATGAGAAGAAGATACTTTAGATATCTCCAGAGAAACGAAATATAAAAGGGTATTTATTCTGGCAACAGTTGTGTAATTTCATTATGATACCAAAAATAGTAAATAATTTAATCTCCTTTTGAAAAAGTCTCCGGAGAATACTAAAATTCGTTTTAAAGAGACTTAAATCGCCTCCAAAGCAGTGGCGGCTGGTTTAAAATGATGCAAGCCTATATTACAAACCCTCGATATTGCATTTTATTACTTTGAATTAAATTTTAATTAAACCCTGGATATTGCGTTAAAAGAAAAAAAATCATAAAGATAAAATAAATTGTACCGTGATCCAAAACAACACGGTTCTTATCTAACATGGCGGTTTAAATTGGGAGCGTTTTCACATGGAGAATTATTTACTCAAATCGATTTTTTTGTTAGTATTCAAAGTCTCCAACTTATTCTCAGAAATAGTAATTTGGTACCAAACAAATATAAACTTGATCTAGTTATACATTTGAAAACACGAGATATATATTTTTAGAAGGCTCACATTCAACATAGGTATATTTTGACATTGGAGGAAGCCCACCGCATTTCCTCCTAGAACAAGTATCAGATGGTTACTCCTTAAAGGCTCTAATTTTTATTTCATAAATATTTTTAATATTTTATTGCTACGAAATGGCTAATTCAGGTATTCAAAAACCTATACACGACTTACTTCACTTAGCTGCTTTTTGTGTGATAGAAAATGATAAACTTTTCAAAGTGCAACAGCTACATACGTTCATCTGTATAAAATTGAATAACTAGTTAGGTATATAATGTAAAATAGCCATTATTATCTCGTTTCAACGAATCTGAGAAGGCCCCTAGTTATAAAAAAATAAGCTTTATTTCTGAATTACGCTTTTTTACAATTTTATACATTCCATATATTTATTTATCATTGACTCTAATGACGAAATGGTCACTTTTCAATTATAACCTATGTGTTATTCTGATGTACGAACTATATTATTGTAAAGTTTCATTAAAGTCCATTCAGTAGTTTTTGCGTGTAAGAGTAGCAAACACACATACATCCATACAAACTTTCGCGTTTATAATATTAGTAAGAATCAAAATAAATTATATAATCAAATCAAAAACAGAGGTAGATAATCCTTTAATTGCAAATTTTATCAATTAAGTTGTTTGTGCGATTGACTGTACAGTCAGCAACCATTTGCCGCAGACCTTCTTGGCACTGTTACATTGTCGGTATTCGAATAGACCGTGGTATTTCATTACCAAGTTTTGATAACGAATAGGCGAAACCACTCCCACACTACAGCAGTTTTATATCTCGGGAGAGTGATTAAATGGTCTGTTTGGCGTGTACTTAGTGCATGAGAGTCACGGGACCACTGCAGTCTATCAAACAAATAGGCAGGAACCTTCGAATGCATGTGTACGCTTGCAATGCATTGAGGTATATAAATGCATCCAATTCCAAATCGTTCCACAGCCGAGCTGTTAAACTCAAGATCGAGTTGTAGAGGCGACCTGTTCTCATGTTACAAATGTCAACCGTGTACATATGTTGGGCCCACGTTTTACGTGTTTCCTATGTTTCGTTTGACTACTCTGAGTGTTAGCAATATTTTCATTGTTTTTACGAACCTTTTTTCTTAGACTCCTATAAATCCACCAGTCGCCTCTGCTTCCACACCTCGATCGTTTCTTCGAATTCTCCGGAATGACTAAAGCGATTACCATTTCCGGAGAATTCGTTCCAAGTGTGACAAAATGAAAAAAAATATACCGACAAAAAATTAAACATAAAAAAGCGTATAAACTCGCACAAGAAAATATCAAACGATATTATCACAGAAATGTGTTAATGTACTAAAAAAATTTTTGTACGTGATTAATCGCTTTTACACTGAGCTCTGATTGTTTTTATGAAACGATTCGAAGATTTTTTTAGTTAATCGGATCAGATCAGAATTTTTATATTTATACAATTGCGTTAGGTTATTTTTTTTAAAAAGTACTCTGAGGACGCATGAAAAGTCTCAAACAAAAATTAAAAGTTTTTCGCTATTATTAATTAATTTTATTAAGTGTTGACTATTTTTTTATATTATTTTAGTAAATCCTTTGAGAAAGTTTTTCCAAAGTAGGAGCAGGGGCTAGATTTCAACCCTTATATGTAGGGAGTAGTTTGAAGATCCCTAAGGCGTTTGTGCGTTGAATCCGCGTATTAATAAATTTATCAGAAAGATCACAAAGGAATGCTTATTTAGATTTTGAAGAAATTAGTTTCAGGAGAAAGTCTGAAGGGCTTTTGGGTGGAAAAATATATGAGGTGCCTCAGAAAGACGTGAAGAAATGATAAAAATATTTAAATAATATTAACTAGCAGTTAAAAACCCGCTCCGCGGGTTTTTGCTGCTAGGCCCTGCGGCCGGCTTTTCGTTCGGCTTCGCCCAGTTTTAGTGTTGGTGACCATTTTATAAATCCGATAGGAACTGGTTCCAAAAATAGGCGGTTCCTCGGATCTACTGTGATCCAGTTAGTCACCGGGACAAAGTAACCGCGACATTGTAACATGTTCGAACGTCATATGTAATATATTGCTACGTGGTATTATTATTCACAACTGCCAGTTTCAATAATAATTACAAATCCGCCGCACTTACGCCTGCCAGGGTATGCTAATCACGCGATAAGTTAACGTAAGTGGCGCCATCTTTTGGCATTGCTTTAATTCGGTTCTATAACAAAAGTAGATACATTTGTATACAAACTCCACGTACGAAAACGGTTTTGCGTACGGCGCGGCGTCAAAGTTACATTCTAGGCCGGATTTCAACCGTTCAGTCCCTAGCCTATTAATACTGTTTGATTACTCTACGTCTACTTTTATGGCGACGGTTAGTGATGAAATCACCCGAGGGACAAAATACCTGTTTAAAATTATGTAAAGATTAGTGCTGATCCGTGAAAAATTGCAGAAAATTATAATTATTGTGGGATTTGTGAAGCTGAAAGAATTAAAAAATATTTGCCTCAAGATCATTGCCTATCATCAAAAAATATTAGATAGAAGATTATAAATTTATCTGACGCATGAAGATCATCAGTAATTAAAAAAATAAATTATTAGTGACTCTAAATTAGATCTATCAATTTTTGGACAGATTCTGATTTGTCAAAATTTAAACAAAAAATCACACTTCATCAATATTTGTCTTTTGTCATTTTTGTTAATTTTAATCTCTTCCTGCCAAAGAAACTATTGATTTTGAAACAAGTATATAATTTGGATTAAATCAATGATATTTTACACAGTGATTTACTTTTATTTAATTGAATAATTACGCATTTAAATCAGAGAAATATTATTAAATAAACTGATTTTGGGATAATATATTTAATGGCTTAGCTCCTATAAGCAGTTTCAATATTGTAAATTATAACTTCATTGAACGTGAAAAATTTTATGCATTACATTACGCAGTTATACTTTACAACATGCAACATGCACGTCACCATAGACAATCGAAATTAGTATGTTTGATGATTATAAATAAATGATGTAACAGAAGATGAGGTATGAATCTGTCTATAAATGTAGATGAAGCAAGGAAGGTGAACTAGTACAAAGTTGAGTATCATTACATTCACTATGTATCATAATGGGTAGTGGGAGCAGTAAGGTGGGACACGACTGTATGGAAAAAAAAATTTGTTCCGATTTGTCTAATAGTGATTAAAGGGTGTTAAATGAAGATATAAAAATCACGTATTTTTTTAAATAATATTTGGATAACATTTTCTTCCTCCGGATTGACTTTGAAATTTCACATAATAGAGAAAAGCACACCCTTGTTAAATCTTTTAAAAATGTTGGATAAACCATTAAAAATGAACTATTTATCAATAAAACACGAAAAAGAGGGAACATTTTGATTTATTTATTTAAAAAAATATATGAATCAATAAATCAAATCACCCCAAAAACAAATAATGAAAATACTTTTGGCCGTGAAAATCTGAAAACGTATCTATATGTATATGATTCAAATTATCTCAGGGCAGTGTATTCAAATACCAGTAAAATCCTTCTTACTCTCAAATTTCGGTATTATTATTCGACTTTTTGTAAATGATTTCGTAAATATATACTACATTTCCAATAGAATATTACAAAAAATAGGTTATAAGATTCAAAGTCACTTTTATATATACTAGAAATAAACCCTTAATACGAAAATTTTCAAAACTTTGACGTGATTTCGGAGGAAGGAGATCAGAAATTTGAAAAATTTTAAACACGTCGTTTTGAACCCATTTGGCACCCTTTTATCGCTCTTAGAATTCAAAAATAACTTTTTGAAGTAAAACTTCTTTACGCACTCTTGACTCGGGGAGTAATGCGTGACGAAAGCGTTATGAAAAGTGTTAAGAGGCGAACGGTCGGGCCTTTACGCACGCTTGACTTGGGGAGTAAGCTGGTGAATGCGTGGCGAGAGCGTTATGAAAAGTATGATCGGGCGAGGCAAACGGTCGGGCTAAGCGAACGGAAGTTGAGAGGGAGATATAAATTAGTGAAGTTTTACTTCAGTCGTGTGGTCTAAAGACTCTAAAGCACACTCATTTTTTAATAATGACCCACCATAGTGAGCAGTTCTCTGATTTTTAGTGCGATTTTAATTCCAAAATTAAAGTGACGATAATCAAAAATAATAACGTGGAGTCTGGCAAACGAGGAGAGAATGTGTTGATGATTGATCCGCAGAAACGCGTATTGGTAGAGGCGGGGTCAACCGGAAAAAATCATCAATCACCGTTCCTCTATTCTTTAGTTTTCCAAGCTCTACATAGTACCAATATAAATAAATATCATCAATACAAGCTATCTCCATCCACGTTAGTCTGATACTATTTTAGACAAAACAAATAGAGTTGGTAATACTTCATGAATATTAACTAACTCATTTCAGAATAAATTTATTAACGCACTGTCAGAAAATAATGAAAACTGTCACAATATAAAAATACTTTCAAATTATGATAAGCAGTCAGTTTAATTAATTTTTCGACTAAATGAACGAAAGCATCATTTTATCAGTATTAAGGGGAAAAAGGGTGGCGTTTTGTCCACACAATTTCTCTCTGGATTTTAACACTACTTCCTCTCTGGATTTTTTTATTTTATTATACATTATTTATAAAATGTTTTGACTGCCCAACTAGGAAAATTCCCGTTTTAAGAAGGTCAAATTAAGATGTGTAGGAACATATTTTGTATAAACAAAAAGAAAATGGAGGAAATGAAGAGAAGAGAAAGAATAAAAAAAACATTAATACATTATAAACTGTTGATTGTTTAGCGTAGTTATTTTAAAAAAAATAGGATATATAGACTTACAATAAAGGATTAAAACATAAAGGTAACTGGTGTTTGCATTTCATATTATAGTCCTACATACACATTTTGTATAAATAAGAACTAGAAAGAGAAGAGAAAGAATAAAATTATTATTCCCTATATAAAAAGAATAGATTTATTCTCTAATTTCATCTCTGGATTTCGACACTACTGCATATATTTTTTTGTCTTGTCGAAAGATACGTTTTACTTTTTTGATAAGTTTCTTCTTATAGGAGTTAGGACCCTCCAAGAAACATTAAAATTTCCAGTTTTTAACGCCATTAACAGACGTTCAGTAAATAAACTAGACGACTTATTTTTTTTAAAGGCAAAACGTACAGATATGGAGTATTTTCTTCAGACAGTAAGTAAAAACAATAAATCGGTCCAGTTTTGGAGGAGAAAAATGCGGAATACAAATTCTCGACTTTAATGATTTTATTTAGGTATTACCAGCCTGAGGTGCAGTTGTCCCATCGTTCAATGTACGGTGGAGTGAATAACACAGTGAAATACCTGTTGTTCAATTTTCTCGGCGACCGGATTTCCTCTTAAACACAGACTTATTTTCATGCAATGTTTTACAGAGTTGACGTAAAATACTAAAGGACGATTTTATAGAGAAAACTTATTTTATAAAAGCTTCTTTGCGAGTAGTTTCGTCTACAAATGACTGCAAAATAAACGTCCAGTGGCTTCAAATTGGAATGAACTTCTCATATTATGGATAATATATGGCATATTAATATATTTTTAATATGAAACGTGTTTTTCAATCAGAAATAATATATTCCTATTACACCCATTGGACAAGTACCCCACTCCTAACTCAGTTATTCCGCAGCTATACTGATACATTTTCAGTATTTAGTGAATAAAAGTGATATACTCGTAAGTATATCACTTTTATTCATTATTTTCTTGTGCAAATAGTTAAGATGAACTTTTGTTTTAATATAAAGATAAATTATAAATTATTTTATTTCGTTTGATAATCAGAAGCAAAGAAAACGTTTTATTTACAGTTCACTGAACAACCAATCAATTTAGAAATAAAGAGAAGTTTCTGATAGAGGTTTCTAGAAGGTTTCAGACACGTGCCGAGGTTATAATTTACAAGAAAAATAATTACTTGCGTCGAATATTCTTTCATTTTTCAGAATTATTGGATAAATAATATGAGGGAATAATTCCCACTGCCACAAAGAATAAACAATGATTAATGTGATCATTTCCTGAAAAAAGGCCGCTCCCAAAAACAATTTTTTTTATGAATAAAGTAAAAATGTCTGTCTTTATTGTGAAACACTTCCCTTATTCTCTTTGCTATGTTAACAGGAATTAGTCATAATTATTTTATTATATTAGCGTATTCGACTAATAACAAATTTTCAGAGAAAAGAATTTTAATAAAGGATAACAGTAATACCAACAAACACACTTATTTAGCAACTAGCGCAGACCCGATGAAAATCATTAGATTATTTTTGTTGTAGATGAATTAATAAATCTAGTATTAAATGAGGAAAATCGACTTTAAATCAGGCAATTTCTAGTGTTATTAAAAACAATGTCCTATTTTTTCAAAGCTTGAACTTTCTAATAAAAGTGTGTTTACCTAAATTGATGTTTATCTAAAGTGACCTGCCAGGTAGGTTTTCTGTATTTCTAAATAATTGGATGAGCCAAGGAAGTCGTATTTTACAGCGCCCTTGAAGTGATTTGTGCAAAAATAGCGCTGTACCAGTTATCCGATTATTATTATTATTAAGGAATAAACACCACTAGAAGCCTAGTTATCACTTAGTAAATAAAGCTTTCTTGACAATGGAAAAAGATCAGACCAATTGTCAAAGTTAAGCTGAAAAATTTTCACAAAAGAAATACACACTTCAAATATCGAATTTACTTTAGATAGGTACTCATCAATTTATCACTTTATTTCATTCAGTTCCAATTTTGACTTAAAATAATAAAATGACTTAAATTCAAAGAAAATCGTGTTTTAGAGTTCACTGAACCAGAGTTGCAGACAGACACAACCGAAATCAGTATTTTTTGTGATATAAATTCGGTTGTGCGTACGTAACGTCTTGAGTTCAGATGCAGCAGGGCGTTGTTCCGTTAAAATATAATATTCGAACAATTTATTTGTTTGACAACGATGGAGGGGAAATATAGGGGAAGTATAGCATGACAAAATGTGCACCCCACCATGAAAGAAGGAAGTCGTCATTATTAATATTGTACCAATAATTTTGCAAATGATATCAAACTTGGTAGGTATATGATTTTTGTTTGAAGTACAAGAATTTATGTTAAATGTTGGTCCTGCAGATACTTGCTTATATTTGTTGATCCTGACTAGCTTCCAACTCAGGAATTTTGATCAACTCCATGTTTTTAACCCGTCGATCGGTATGGTAATTGAGACATCCCGAAACATCGGTTTGTTTAATTTCGGCTTCTGTCGTTTCGGTTTATGTCGTTTTCGTTTCGTGTCGTTTCGGTTATGCTGCAAAGTGAAATTAGCCAACGAGTTAATTGGACACATCCAGTTTTATTGGCACATTCCGACGTGCTATCTGTATGTAGTCTGTAGTTGGAGTGTGCTTTATAGGTTTGAAGTCTGCTCGCCCGTTACATTGTGGATTAAAATAATTACGACAACTACTGCCAGAGAAACGTAGCGATTTTATTGATGCAGTTAATAATGTAGGACCGGAGTTGTTGGATGTGCTAATCACGCTGAGTGTTGTGGGTACAAGCAGTTTATTTTATGTACGTGACTTTTGGAACAGTAGTTTACAACTATCACAGGTGAGAAATAGACTTAGGTTGGATGTTTCAAACTCTCGTCATGTTTGATAGCGCCGTTTTGAATTTTCGACATTTGAACGGTAAGCTTTATATCGTTACTAGCTGGTACCCGGCGTGCGTTGCAAAGCCATTAAATAAATAAATTGATTCTCCTTGCATGTCCTTTCCCGTGCGTCTTGTTCCCTTCCAACTTCCCCGCCTTCCCCTGCCTTTCCTCCTCCTCAAAATATATGAAATACACACATTTTCATTTATACAAATTTCATAAAGTTTACCATTATATATAGCCTATGTTCCTCGCTGATAATGTAGCTTTCAATTGGCGAAAGAATTTTTAAAATCGATTAATTGGTTTAGGCGTGAAAGCGCAACAAACAGACAAAACTTAACGGTGACCGTATAATTTTAAAAAATCATTATGACGCTGATCGACGATTTGATGTTCATGAGATTCTAAATAAGTTTGAAACACCCCAACTCCAAATTGGGAGGCGGGTATGGGTACCGCCGCCCTAGGAATCATTTATTGAATAACCAACACCCTTGCCATAGGTCACCCCAAGTGGTTCGCTACGTTTGGTGACGTTGCAGGGATGCCCTGATTCATGGGGTGAGTTTTATCTGGGTCTTGGTGGCGGATGAGTCTGCCCAACTGCTTCGTGGTGGGCCGGATCCAGAGGACTGGTTGAGGTAGGTCTTTTGATCTCTTCAGTCAGACTCTCTCGACCTATCGCCTTGCACCGCAGTTGAAGGGATGGATTCAAACGTCCATCACTCCTGGACACACCTACCCACCCCTCATGCCTTTTTCCTTCCCAGAACAGTTCTTAACTAACTAAATAACCATCACGCCGCAGGGATAGGCAGGGAGGACGGATCGCCAAACGACTCGCTCTTGGCGTACAATCTTTGCCTCATTCATGTCCATAGATTGTCTCGAACGTACTCTTCTATTATTCTGACTCTTGATATGACCCAACTCAAATATCTGGTTCACTTGATCGTACCATGTTTTCCTCTGGCGTCTCCGACTTTTTTACTATTCATATTTATATATTCTCTTTACACTCCTTTTTTCTTTCATGCCCAAATTCTTGGTGTGCCCTATCAGGTCGCCCAAACGTTGGCGATCACTCTGGAAAAGGCCTCTCTGTCTTGCGCTGCCCGGAATAGCTCCTCCACACTTCTAATGCCTGTCCACTCTTGTACATTTCGCAGCCAAGCCACTGCACTCTTATGCCCAAACCATCTGAGGGGGTCCCTTTCTAAATCTTACGCATTACGCTTACATCAGCCTTGCATTCCTTGCGGATCTCCACGTTTCTCAGACGATCGTACATGATTTTTGCACACATACGCCTCAGAGATCTCATTTCATATTCACATTACAGCATTCAGTCTACTTTCTTTTGCCAGTTCCATGCCTTACTGCCATTCATCAGGATAGGTACCAGCACTCCATTGTGGACTGATAGCTTCGCTTTTTTGGACAGTCTTCTTCTTTGTTTCCTTAGAAATATCCTCCACATAGCATCCCCAAAGATGAAATTGGCGCCTGAGAGATTATTTCGCTCAGGGCCTCCTGTGTGGAGCTAATGTTAAAACCATAATAACCCTTAAATTATGTTCACTGATGTACCAAAGAGCCGAGATACATTATTTTAATCTGTAGGGATACCCAACATATGTACCTACACGGTTGACATTTGTCACATGAAAACGGGTCGTTTCTACGACTCGTTCATGAGTTCAACACCTCGGCTGTTGAACGATTTGCAGGCCTCTACGTTTCTTCCCCCCTGCAACATGGGTCTCTTCAAGACCCATGTTCACTTTTTCTTCCCCTCAAAAAGACCCTCCACACAGCATCTTTAAAGATGCGAGGGCTTCCTGTGTGGACTTAATGTAAAAAAACGGAATCTTGATACTATAAGAGAGTACCTAGTATTTGCGTAATTGCTTTTACTAAAGCAGTGATTTTTTCCTAATAATATGATAATAACCCACCCACCGCGTCTGAGGTCACGAAATGCGCTTCAGACGAGTTGGGGACCTCAGCTTTGTTGAAGGGGCTAACGTGGAGTTCTCTTGATTTCAGATCACCAGCAGATGATCGAGAGCAAACTACTCAACTAAGACCTTGGGAAGGAAGGCTCCGTTCAAAGCGTTCATAGAGGTCCCTCCCAGAGAAACAGAAGTACTTAAGTTGAAATATTTAAAATCTAATATTTAAAATATGTTTGGTTGAATTTAGTGTATAAAATCGTGTAAAAATGAAATATTTAAAATCCCATTTTTTGTCAATTGTATAGCTTCTTTTGAAAAGAACATGATTTGTATTTATTGTAGCCAGGGCTTGAGATTAGGTCGGGGAGGGTGTAATGTAGAGTAATTAAGTATTTAATATGGAAAGAATACGATAGAGGGCGGTAAGCATGTAGCTTGCACCATAGCTCGCCAGATGGCATTGGCGTACAAGAAGCAGTATCAGAGATATACTTTACGAGCTCCCGTGGCAAGGCTCCAGAGATTTACCTACCCCCGAATAGTAAACAGTCGTAGCTATCCAGCTAGGTTATTCAAGTAATAAACACATTTATATTATTACGTTATTAATAATTACTATCTGTCGACATCATTACGTTATTAATAATTACTATCTGTCGAGGAAAGGGCAGATATAACACTAATCATCACGCCGCATCATCAGGCAGAGGACGGACCGCCAAACGACTCGCTCTTGGCGTACAATCTTTGCCTCATTCATATCCATAGATTATCTCATACGTACTCTTCTATTATTCTGACTCTTGATATGACCCAACTCAAATATCTGGTTCACTTGATCGTACCATGTTTTCCTCTGGCGTCTCCGACTTTTTTACTATTCACATTTATATATTCTCCTTACACTCCTTTTTTCTTTCATGCCCAAACTACACTTCTTCTTCTTGGTGTGCCCTATCACGGGTCGCCCAAACGTTGACGATCACTCTGGAAAAGGCCTCTCTGTCTTGCGCTGCCCGGAATAGCTCCTCCACACTTCTAATGCCGGTCCACTCTTGTACATTCGCAGCCAAGCCACTACGCTCTTATGCCCAAACCATCTGAGGGGGTCCCTTTTTCTCACACGATCGTACATGATTTTTCCACACATACGCCTCAGGGATCTCATTTCTACAGAATTCAGTCTTCTTTCTTTTGCCAGTTCCATGCCTTACTGCCATACATCAGCATAGGTACCAGCACTCCATTGTGGACTGATAGCTTCGCTTCTTTGGTCAGTCTTCTTCTTCGTTTCCTTAGAAATATCCTCCACATAGCATCCCCAAAGATGAAATTGGCGCCTGAGAGATTATTTCGCTTAGAGCCTCCTTTGTGGAGCTAATGTTAAAAAAAAACCTTATTAACCCTTAAATTATGTTCACTAATGTACCAAAGAGCCGAGATTAATTATTTTAATCTGTAGGGATACCCAACATATATACCTACACGATTGACATTTGTCACATGAGAACGGATCGTTTCTACGACTCGTTCATGAGTTCAACACCTCGGCTGTTGAACGATTTGCCGGCCTCTGCGTTTCTTCCCTCCTACAACATGGGTCTCTTCAAGACCCATGTTCACTCCTTCCTCCCCTCAAAAAGACCCTCCACGATGCCAGGGCTTCCTGTGTGGACTTAATGTAAAAAAACGGAATCTTGATACTATATAAGAGTAGTACTAGCAATATTGCTTTTACTAAAGCAGTGATTTTTTCCTTTTTTACAATTCACCAACGACATAAAAATATAGATTAAAAAATACTAAATATTAATTTTTATTAATAAGAATTTTATTAATTTGCAACTCGCAACCTTAAATGTAAGGCAAGAGTAATATGGGTCCTATAATTTCAATGCCCGCTATATCAGATTTTTTGACAAAACGTTCTGAGTATGACATCTGGTTCACATTTTTGCGAGGAATAAGACTAACCTAAATTTGAGTTTTAAAACCTCGCTTATCACGACCAAAAACCATATTAAAAATGCGAGTGGGAAACAAAACCCGCTATATCATTTAAGCAGTTATTATCAAAACCCGCTATATCGGAATTCAACCAATCACGAGCAGTTATTTTACTAAGATGGCGGGTGTAGAAACACGCCCCTCAGGTCAGTTGAATTTCAAAAGCCTCTATATTCCATATAAATCACGAAATGAGTATCAAATCCGCTGTATCCATTTTATTTATCTAAATTACTTATATATTTTTAGACATACATTGAAAAATGAACACTTTTCGAATGTATATTACTCCAATTCATTATATAAAAATAAAAATACAATTTTTTTATTACGCTAGAGATGTGACAGTTTTTTTGGGTTTTCTCCGAATCAGTGAAAGTTGATATAGCGGATATAGAAATTGAACGACTCATATTATGTAATACGCTAACAATTATATCACACCGCTTTTCCTATGTCGTCATCCGCCGGTATTAACGACTTTAAGGATCACGCCAATGTTACCTGGAATTACGACAAATGCACGGACCTGTGACTTTGTCACGGCGAAATCAAATGAACAGGCGCAGGTAACAACACGTAAAATGTATTTATAATCACGGGACAAACATCGCTGATATAAATCAAGCCACTAACCGCGAGTCGTAGGTCTTGTTGCTTATATGCCCCGTTGCCTGAGAGCGCGTGACTTGTCATAGTTTCGTTTAGACTGGTCCATTGTCCCCGCGCGCGGGCCTGTCTCAGGCATCGGTGATAAACTACCGCTCCGTTATCTGTGAGCTTACAACTAGTCTAGGTCTTGCTGATAAACTGCTTCACGGAGCAGATTCTGGAGCATAGATCTTAGCTGCAAGAATATGTGCTCCCGGCCTTTAATTTTGTGTATCCAATGTATGAGGGAGAAAAGGAGACAACAAGACAGATTATAATAAAATAAATAAATAAATAAATAATAATGTATTTGGTACGAAATGCAGAGAGCGCATTATTTTCCCAAAATAGCCAATACCTGCAATAAGAAAGATTAATTGATAATTATAAGCTTTGTTTAACTAGAAATTCATTGAAGCACAATTCATGATATCATAGCTCACTTTTCGAGAGGTTTTGTGGTTATTTACACATGTATTGTGCTTTTTAGTCAATCAGTTCTTTTTTACATTCTTATACGCACATCGGTGTGTATTACACACATTACTGGAGGTACCTACTACCTGGTACTACCTGGCATGCGTTGCTATGCCATTCAATAAAGAAATTGTTTCCCCTTCCGCCTCCCCTTCTTCTCCCGCGTCCCTTTCCACTCTCGCGTTCCCACTCCGATTCCTCCACCTTCCCTCTCGCCACTCCACTCCGCCCCTTCCCCTGTCCCGCGAACCCCCCTCTCGGGTTCCCTCCCCCCTCTTAGATTCACCCTCCCGCGAATCCCCCTCCCGACTTTCCTTCCCCCCTCCCGCATTCCATACACTCATTCACGGGATATTTATTCCGTTTTCAAACAGCTCGTGTGCCACCTATTGCAATTTTTTTATATAAATTTCATAATGCCAGAGCACGTATATGTTATTCTGATGCATGAGCTACCTTATTGTAAAGTTTCATTAAAATCCATTGAGTAGTTTTTGCGTGAAAGAGTAACAAACATACATCCATACAAACTTTTGCCATTATAATATTGGTAAGATTTTAGTGACCTATAAGTTAGTTGGCCATCAACTATCACCACGTGAGAAAATTCGTGATTTAGACTTGCGTTACAAGTGATTTTATCACAGTTTCTTCTAGAAATACTTCCGCGGGGAAATCGCCTTTAGCATCTCTGTAAGACCCTTACTCCAAGTTATGTAACACTTTTGCCTCCTCTCCCATCTTCTCATGTAAAGTTCACAGCAACTTAAACCTTGAAACACAAATTAACAAAAAAATATAGTGTCATCTGTTCCGGAACAGAGCTGAAATACAGGAACCACGGAAAGCTACTCCTAAAGAATTCCCCGGCTTTATTAATATAACGTTATTCACTGCCCGCATTGTTGTGGCTTTGGGTTCGGCGATGAAAGAACTTTAGAAGTCGTGGTGATTCACGACAGTTGTTGATGAAAACTTGGAAATCCGGATTGCGAAACCGCCAAGACATCCGACAACATCTTTTGATAATAATCTGCTACCGGAAAAAAACATACTGTAAACCATAAAAAATAGTGTAAATTTCAAATAAAACGGTGAGTAGAAACACAAACTAAATCAGTTTTAGCGTCCACATTTTCGGAATAATTTAAGGGCTACCAAAAATATTTGTTCGGATTCTTTTGCAATGGCAATGTTTCTGACTTATTTTTGACATTTTATTGAAGAATTCAAAACCTCATTGCTCATGATGAAAATACTTTTGTAATACGGTAAAAACTGCGCAAATGTCATGACGCCCGAGCTCCACTCCAAACAAACCAATTCTCTGACTTTGTAGGATATCAGGATAAACAAAATTTAAACAAGATTTATAGTAATTATACAAGATAAACAAGATTTCTAGTAGATCAGGATAAACAAAATTTAAACAAGATTTATAGTTCCGGCAGATCCGGTAGATGTGGTGTGTGATCTACCGGATCTGCCGGATCTGCCCTGATGATGGACACTGCAACGATGTCCGAAACGTTGGCTAAAGAAGTAGGTAGCGCAACACGGCACAATACCCCAAAAACAAATAACGAAAATGCTTTTGGCCGTGAAAATCTTAAAACTTATCAAGATTTATAGTAATTATACAAGATAAACAAGATTTCTAGTATATCAGGATAAACAAAAATTCAGCACTCTAAGCGACCGATGATGGGTTTCTTAAGTGCAAGAGTTGACAACTTGTCTTTTTAACTTACGCCAACCTATTAGTGAGCATTTGAGCCATTTGCCGCCATCTTAATTTTTACTCATTTCACTCTTCTACAAATTCCTACGAAATTAAAATTGTAAAATTTAATAGGGTCTACTCAACCTCAGATTTGCAGAACTGTTTGAAGGGTAGCATCCTGAACCCCTAATTGAATTAATACTATTCCGACGACCGGACGAAGGAAATAATAATAATTGGGCTGACGGTTTTACCTAACGATCCGATTTGTAGAGACCCTGCGTACAGTCCTGCAAGCAGTTTTGCAATTCTAACGGAGAGCAGCCGTTTATGTCTGGCCGCACACATCAGGTTTTTCCATCCGATTGTCTGACCAGACAAAAATCGATTCGAAAACCGGATTTGTTATAATACCGGGGCCACGCCCGTTGTCGGACCGGATTGGACGGCTGGCGCGGAAAGGCGTGGCCTATTTTTCAATCCGGGCCAATCAATTTTTGTCTGATCAGACAATCGGATGGAAAAACCTGATGTGTGCGGCCAGGCTAATAGTGCGTCCTTTATCATATCCAGTTCTTTAATCTGCGTATGTGACGCGCTGTTGGCTATTTCTTGAGCACAATAATAAACATGGCGTCCTTTCGCGTTCTAAATTTAAAACAGGCGCGCTACAAACGGCCGCCCCAAAATGGCCGCGTCCGTTCACAGCTGACGATGACAACGATTCGCTCGGAAATGTTAAGGATTTTAATTGGCACTCTGGAGAAGGTGACTCACTAATTGTCCTTTTAATCATCATCTGGGATAGGCGGTTGTCTTGGCCGAAACTCTCATAATAAAAAGTGGAAAAAATAGTAGTAAAAATAGTACCTACTGCTCATATACGCACGCTGGCCGGGTAGTAAATTTAATCACATCTACAATATTCCATTGCGCACGCGGTAATAGCATAATATCTGTGGATACAATGATTCCTTTAAATTTACAATACAACACAATTCAATTGTTTCATTTTAAAAACATTACAAAATTAATATATCAAATCGCTTTTAAAAAAGAGATAAAAAGATAATATTTGCCCGGAAAAATGCGTAACTGATTGGAACCATTAAGGGGTTATATACTGGCACGAGGCCCAAAAAAAGCGATAAATTGTTTAAAAAAAAAATCAAGTGCAGGTTACACGCGGTAGAAGCGAAACTTTACCAAAACAATCTCAAACAATACTAGAAAAGTGAGGTCATAATCAAAGCGACCAATGAGCGCAGTTCTAGCGTAATTTCAGTTTCATATCTCAACCAACAGGAGACTTTAAACGTGACATCATAATCAAAGAGGCAGATGAGCGCAGTTGCAAGTGCAGTAATCGTCATTTCCGTTTCATCCGGAATCCAAATTCAACAAGTTTCCCTTCAAAAACATTTATCAGTGAGAAAAAACCTGCGATTAGATAATTACTAAAAAATATACGTAAGAAGCTTGTGTCCAAATTTGAGACTGATCGGTTCAGCCGTTTCTGAGAAATCTTGGTTACCGACTTTAAAAATACAGTTTTGAGAAAAACGCATTTAAAGTTTGGCCTCCTACTCTCAAACACTTTCAAACGTTCTGACAAATCTTTACAAATATGCGTGTAACATCGAAAATAATCGCCGGATTGATTGGAAATTTTCTGTGTGTATACTTAAATATATATATATTACGAAAATGAAATTAAGAAAAACACTATTTTTTTATAATTTTAAATTTTTTTTTTATTTTTTTATTTATTTAATAAATTTTACAAAAATGTCATGTTTTTGTGTATAAATAAAGTTTTTTGGAAAAAAATATACATTATTTAATACGTCTTACACCTTTTTTTTGAGCAAAGCTCGTGTTAAAAAGGCGGTGACAACGAATGTAGATATTAATTTTTATATAAGTTTAAATAATATATATTTTTTTTTTTATATACATATAGATCATATGATCAATTGATAATTAACAGTATACAAAGAAAAAAAAAATCGTATATATCATAATATGCATCTATAGTTTTATATAATATATAAAACATAAGCAGAATGAAGAGGATATAAAAAAGAAAGCTGAAAACTAAAGAAAGAAAAAGGATATCAGATATTACAATTGTGTTTATAAATAAAATATTATAAGATGTAGTGATTGTGATAAGTTATATATAAAGAGCTTTAATTGATTTTTTGAATTTTTTATAATTTGTTTCCATTCTTAAGTTAACTGGTAATTGGTTAAACCATTTAACTCCAATATATTTATAGTATTGTTGAGCTGTGGTGGTGTTACAACGCAGGACAGTCATAGAGCCCAGGATATTTGTTCTAATGCTGCTTGAAAAAGGAGTGAAGCTCTCATTATTGAAGCAATCTTTGTGTATTTGTAGAATTGTAATTTTTTTATAAATAACATGAAGTGAAGGTACTTTAAAATCTTGAAATAATTTGATAGTGGGGTAATCATATGGCTTTTTTAAAATTATTTTTATAATTAATTTTTGAATGATTTCCAATGGTAAAAGAGAAGTTTTGAATGCACCGCCCCAACCAACAATTCCATACTGTAGCACTGATTGGATTAAGGAAAAGTAAATAGTTCTTAACATACTAATATTTAAAATGTTTCGAATTCTAATGAAAATGTACACTAATTTTCTTAGTCTCTCAACTGTTGTGCTGATTTGCATCTTCCACTTTATGTTACTGTCTATAGTTACCCCAAGGTATTAAACATTGGTTTTAATAGTGAGTACAGAGCAATCAGGTTTACATATATATGAATTTGAATTACAATTATATGAGTGTATACATATATTTAGATTTTCGGGGGTAGCCTTTTTAGTCAGAGTGAAAGGAATTACAAAAGTTTTATCTGTATTTAGAGATAGTAAATTTTGATCAAACCATTTTTTAATTAAATTTATATCTGATTCCGCCGTTCTCTGAGTTTCATTCCACGTTGATCCCTCAGCTAAAATTGCTGTGTCATCAGCGTAAGATATTATTTTGGATTTTATGGTGAGTTTAAAAATATCATTAACATAAATGATAAAGAGAATTGGTCCCAATACTGTTCCCTGCGGGATTCCAAATTTACTGATTTGAGAATCGCTGAGAAAACCATTTAATTTGACAAATTGCTCTCTATGAAATAGGTAATTTTCGATCCACTTTAGGGCATTATTGGTTATACCAATTTTCTTTAGTTTAGAGATAAGATTCGAATGTGATATACTGTCAAAAGCTTTTCGTAAGTCGACAAATATTCCAATACATTTTTTTTTGTTATCTAAAGATTTATATATTTCAGATGTTAGGTCTACGATAGCATCTTGAGTGCTCAAATTTTCTCTAAAACCATATTGATGTGAATTTAATATATTATTTTCTTTTATAAATTTGAACATCTGTTTTTTTACAATTTTTTCAAATATTTTTGCAATATTTGAGGTAAGAGAAATTGGCCTATAATTATTACTAAGAAAGGGGTCACCGGATTTAAAAATGGGAGTAATAATAGTTTTTTTGTAATTTACTGGGAAGTTGCCATTTTCGAAACTTGTATTTATGATGTGTGCCAATGGTTTACAAAGTGAATCAGAATTTTTTTTAAGAATTTCTACCGAAATATTGTCATAACCGGGGGAAGAATTACCTTTTAATTGATTAATAGTGTGTTTGATTTCATCAGCGTCAGTTCGTTGGAATTGTGTTAAGGTATTAAAAGGATTTGAAGGCGATGTATATAGTTCATTATTTTCGATGTTTTTAATTTTAAGTGCTAATTTTTCACCAACTGATCCAAAATAATTGTTGAAAATATTTGCACATTTCATTGGATCCGTGTTTACATCATAAATTTTGGTATCAATATCTGTAATTTTGTTTATCTTAGATTTTTTAGGTTTTTTATTGATAATTTCATTGATAGTTAGCCATACCTTTTTATTATTGTTGCCAGCAATATTGATTTTTTCTTTATAGAAATCTTCTTTGGTTTTCCGGATAATGTAACACAGTTTATATCTGAATTTTTTAAAATATTCGTATAGTTTATAGTTTTCTGGAAATTTTTTATGTTCTTTATAAATTTTTTCTTTATGTCTTATTGAGATTATGATTCCTTGGGTGATCCACGGTTTTAATTTTTTAAATTTAGTATTTGGAGAGTATTTTATAATGGAAGAGGAGGATTTTATATGCTTATTTAAGATTGATTCAAAATTAAGTGAACATAAATCGGTGTTATTAGAGGATAGAACAGTTTCCCAATTTTCAGTGTTAAGGTTTTGTTGTAATTTTTCGTAATTAATAATAGTTTTTGGAAAATTATTGTGGGAGTGATTTTTCACATCTATTTTGTCAGTTTTAAAGGCTACAATGCATGTGTGATGATCAGTTATATTATTTTTCCAAATAATTGATTTTATTTTTTCAGTTTCATTAGTATTACACCAGATATGATCAATGCATGATGACCTTTGTCCAAGACATTCTCTCGTATATTTTTTAACACATGGTTTAAAGTTTAGTTCCGTTAATGTGTTGATATAATCAGTTTTTTCTTTATTTCTATTGTTTTCAAATTCATCAGATATATCGATATTGATATCGCCCACAACAAATGCATTTCGAGAACAATTTGTATTTATAATAGATTTCAGATTCTCGGTGAAATTACTAATGCTCGAGTTATGTGTTCTATATAACGCTATTATATCAAATAAAGTGTTTTTTATATTAATTTGAATATGAAGACAGTTTACAAGATCGATATGTATTTCATTAACGGAAATATTGTCATGAATACATTTTATAAAAACAATGATTCCGCTATTTTGATTTATTTTGTAAGTTGTAACAAGTCATAAATGTATAAGCCTTAAGTAATATCAATCGTGTTAAAATCTAAAACACACCGATCAGTATATCGACAACCGTCGCGACGGTCGTCTAAATTTTGCCGTCTAAATTCTGCTTCGTTGATGTTAAACATATCAATATTCGAAGTGATTCTATTTAACAGCAAGATAGCTCTCCCGTTGGCAAGTTGGTTCTGCAAGCCGGGAGATAAAACGGTCTATGTCGTCGATGATGAAGATAACAATCGGGAACATACAAAATTTGTAGATATTTAGTTAATTTCAAGCAAAATTAGTTAAAATCAAACGGTTTTCGGTTTTAGTTTTGGTGTAGACGTCCAGTACCGCTTACCAAGAACTATTAATTAAGCTTAGCCCCATCGTCTCTACTGTTATTGGTGGAGTTTTTATGGATATCAATTGATTCTGTATTAAGGCTTGCTCGATGCGTTTTGGGTCTTCCCAGGCCTTCAGGAACAATTCCAAAGTATTGGCCGGTTTTTATTAAAAACTCGACAATTATTAAATTCTCTTTACTTATTTGTATTTACCTACTCAGCCAAATATAGAATACCAATCTGTATCTGTATTATCTATTCAGTATTAAAAGCTCAATGGGTGTCTGAATAAATAAATAAATAAATAAAATCATATCTATTCTTACGATGCTTTTACTAAAATGCGGGCAACGAAATTTCAAAATTTACATCAAAGAAATAAATTTCAAATTGTGTCGATAGCATCTCACAAACCATTTATTTTGCGATCTTTCTCGTGATATTATGTTTTATAATATGTTCGTCTATGAGGGGAAAATCGTTTACATGCAAATTCTCACTTCAGTCTTGTGACTTACGGCATTTCCTATTTTCATACAAGAATGGTGTCACACACAAGACCCTTTCTTTTCCAAGCAGACATAATCTCACGTACAAGATTTAGTCGCTTTACCATACAGAAATAATATCACACCGAAAAATATTTTGTGAGTTTTCCATAGAGAAATAATCTCTTATCGCGCCATAGTTTGTCAGCATCCCACAGAGAAATAATCTAACATACGAGCCTTTGAATTTTTCGCGATAAAATATTGAACTTACATAATTCTGCCTTTTGACAATGCGCTGAGCGGTTCCAGGCTATTATCGGAATAATTTTCATAAATCATTCTTCATGTGCTTTCGACAAGGAAATGTGAAATTTCTTACGCGAGTTCGATTTTATAGCAAGTATTAGCCTATTTTATTCTTGGATTTTTGACGCCGCGCAGTCTATCGAATAAAGCGAAGTTATTATGGGTTTTGTCGAAATAATCTTTTACATTTCAACATTCTAACCAACACGATATATGTATGCATTTATGTATTGGGCAAGAAAGTGTTTTCTAGGCATCTCGCAAACAGAGGCGGCCGCTTGCTTAGTGCATTCGTGCACTGCGCTGCCGAACACCAATATACGTCAGAAGTGTAAATTAGTACATCCTCTCCCGAAGTATTCCCGCCAATTCGTTACAAAATCTTTACCAATTGACTAAACTCCCGAGCATGAGAGAAAGGTATTCGTGCACATTTTGTTATGCCCAGGCGTGACGTCACATGAAGTTATATTTCTACTGGGATCATCTCCAGATGCTGGAGTGCCAGTGCCCGTGAAATGAGCAAGGCAGGTATAGACCTATAAGGACGATTGACGTGTGAAAGCAGTGAAGACATATGGTGCCTGGGTGCACTAGCGGAGCAAATGACATAACATTAAACTTGCGTAAAGTGGTCCCGAACCTTTGGAATGAAATAGTTATGTTCAACAAATTTAAGACTAGTTAACAATGTTATGTTGTAACGCCATCGGTCGCCGGCGCGGCGCATCGACCTCAGTATCGTTTCGGTTTTTAAAGCATTTTAACGGTTTTTGCAAGTTTTATTCTGTAAAAAAAAATATTTAAAAATGAGTGCTACTGAAAACATTGCGATTAACGTATATTTTATCAAATGTAACTTAGTGGAGTATTTTAGTGAAACGGTTAAACTTTTCAAAATAAGTTGTACTATTCCAATGACAACTGTTGAGTGCGAACGGTGTTTTTCTACATTAAAACGTGTAAAAACATTTCTGAGTACACCATGATCGGCTTAATGCTTTGTCAATGATGACCATCGAAAAAGGTTTTATAGCTTCTATACCAGACTTTAACAATCGTGTCATTGAAGTATTTTCACAAATGAAACAGCGACGAATAGATTTTCTCTACAAGTGAACGTTTGTACTAGGTATGTCACTCCCTTTAAATCACTTTATTTTCCCATGTTAATGTTATCTTTTTCTGGGAAATGCACTGCCCGCAAATTTTGTCACGGGCCGCCTCTGCTCGCAA
The DNA here is from genome assembly GCA_917880885.1 of Limnephilus marmoratus. Taxonomy (NCBI): domain Eukaryota; kingdom Metazoa; phylum Arthropoda; class Insecta; order Trichoptera; family Limnephilidae; genus Limnephilus; species Limnephilus marmoratus. The sequence continues at coordinate 17,181,314 of OU862933.1, forward strand.
AGATATTTACGATATTGTGTGATTTGTCAGACCGAAAGAGCGTCGTAACATTTGTAACGCATTTTAATCTGTGTGTTTATTGAATATTCATCCATCAGATACATTACAGATATAGTTTTCCAAGACGTGTTCGTTTTATTTGATTAAAATATCGCGTATGGTTTTATTTTCTCAGAGAAAATGCACGATTTCCAAAATAATTATTCAAGTAATTGTAGATATCGTAACAATGCTCACATTCAGCTATCGGATCCGAAATAAACAATAATTTTTCGAAGAAAACTTGTTCAGAAAGGTTTTGCCCTTTGTGATGATGTTATTTATTTTATTAAAGTACAAATAACTTAGTTTACATCACTTTATTTATATTTACAATCTATATGTTTCGAGTACAATGTTTACGTCATCAGACGTAGAATTCTATTTGTTGATAACGATACCGCAAAAATAATAAGTAATAACATTCCCAGTACCATTCAACCGGCATTTTACACGAATAATAAATTAAAGAAATACATCCTTAACAACAAAGATAGCGATATTAAAACCACGAAAAACAGGCATTTATAAATTCATCGTAGGGATTGTAATTGCTTTTATGTAGGTAAAACTAATAGAAATTTTGAGGTAAGAGTTAAAGAACATCTTAGAATTTTAAATGGCAATAGCGAATTTGAGTTGGTTTATCGAAAAATTATCATAAATCTATATAAATAAAAATGAATCGCCGAAATCTATGTACGCGCAAAACTTCCAAACGACTGCACCAAATTGGATAATTTTTTTTTTTGTGTTCGTTATTGTCAGGACAGGGTTTGTGCAAAACTAGTGGTGAGTTATGGCATAATGAAATTTGTATAAAAAATAGGTGGCACGCGAGCTGTTTGAAAACTTAATGTACCGGGACTGAACGTATGGAATGCGGGATGGGGGATAAGAACACGGGTATGGGGTTCGCGGGAAGGGAGGAGGGTAATTCGGGAGGGGGGAGGGGAACTTGGGAAGGGGGAGGGGAACACGGGAGGGGGGGAGTTGAGTGGGGAGAGAGACTGTGGAGGAGGCGGAGTGGGAACGCGAGAGGAGAAGGGAACGCTGGAGAGGACGGGGAACGGAACGAATGGGAAAGGACACGCAGGGAGAAACAATTTCTTCACTAATGGCATAGCAACGCATGCCGGTAACCAGCTAGTTTGATATAAACTTAACTCGCAGATTAACAGTTTTGAAATTTTAGAACTAAGAAAAAATCATAGTGTGCAGTTCACACGCGGTAGAAGTGAAACATCTCCTACACAATCTCAACCAATAGGAGCCTTGAAAAATGAGGTCATAATCAAGCGGCCAATGTGGTAAGGTTTCATTCTATCTCATTATCTCGCAGGCTAAATCCTATAGATGTATGTGTTTTTTTTTCTTTTTAGTATCGTTTCTGTTTCACTGAATTTCAAATCACAACGGTGCTAAAGAAGATTCACTTCAAAAATGTTAATATTAAAGCGGATATAATTAATAAGCAACAAATTTTTAAAAACCCTATTTTGAACATTTTCCAACTGAATCGGTCTTTCTCTTCTAATCTGTAATCCTTAATTCTAATAAACTTCACTCACTCTTACCCCTCCCCCTTCCTTCTACCCCATCCTCTTCATAGTTGATCTGTATTTAATTTTTAACTTTATTGTACATTTACTCCTGATGATGTGAACAATGTTCACGAAACTTGTAGATTGTGTATATAAATAAATTGATGTAAGCTAAGTTATTTGTAAATGAAACAATTTAACTTTGTTTGAACCACTTTTATATTTGAGTAAATCCGACCGGTTTCAGAACGGCCGTTCCTTCTTCAGGGCAAATGTATAATGGATGAAACCGGTCGGATTTACTCAAATATAAAAGTGGTTCAATCAAAGTTAAATTGGATACGATTTTAGATTTTCACGGCCAAAAGTATTTTTGTTATTAGTTTTTGGGGTATTATGTCGTGTTGCGCTATCTCCTTCTTTAGCCAACGTTTCGGACAGCGTTGCAGTGTCCATCATCAGGGCAGATGTGCCCAGATGATGGATTGCTTTTTCGCACATGGATGATGATTGCCTTTTCACACATGGATAACACTGCAACGCTGTCCGAAACGTTGGCTAAAGAAGGAGATAGCGCAACACGGCATAATAGTCATAATACCCCAAAAAATAATAACAAAAAAAAGTTAAATTGTTTCATTTTTCTATAATGGATAACAACAAAGTTATAGCTACATTCAAAAGTATAAGTTATTTGTCTTTTTAATAAAATAAAATAATGATATGATGCTAACCAGAAATTTCACAAAAAAACATTTTGCACAGAGCTTCAGTTTTAGGTATCCTTTATTATTTTTTTTTCTATAAACTACCCGCACGAAATATTATAGCATATATTTATAAACATTTGGAAGTTTAATCACGTGGAATTCAATCGTATAAACGAGTAATTGGACGCACGGGCTGATTGAATACTTTAAAAATAAACACGCCTCACAGGTGCTATCAAATACGTAATCAATACCCAATTTACTAAAAAGCCTTTGCCAGTTTATCATCTGGTTTCTGTCAATAAAGCAGCGAGTGGATTTTAGAAAAAAAAAACATTTTACGAAATGAAAATGAAATTCTGAAATAAAGCCAACCGAAATCTGCAGAGCTAAAATTAAATAGGTATCAGGGAACCAGCGGGAAGGGGGGGAATATAAAATGGATCCGAGGAAATCTTTACGCAAGAGATTAGACCAAAGAGTGAATCCAAATCCCATTTGTTCTTCGCCAGAACAAATAACATTTTTAGATAATGCCCGGGTCTAAAGGCCAAAACGCGAGCCATGTTACCGGAAATCTCCATAGTTTTTTAGACTTTTATCTGAAGGAACAAAGTCAGGATTCGGAACGTTAAAAGAGTTTTCAAAACCTTTTCTGCAAGAACAAATAATACATGTTTCATCGGCCGCGTTCAGGAAACGCGATTTTCAATGATCGCTTAGTAAGTTTTCTCTGAGCGGGACTGATCAAGCGAACCGATTACATTACATACAAAGGGCGTGTTTCGTAATATTATATCATTAAAAAGTTTTCGGTATGACTAACATTGAAAAAATATATTTAGAATTTGCTGAGTAGAAAACCGATAAGGATTAGTACGTACCTACTGAAAATAAATGATTTTATTTTTGCCGATTGAGTAGTTATATTGATAGCATTAAAAATTATCCTTGAATCGTGCGCTTACCAATATTTAAAAAAATATATATATAAAAAAAACAGAGTGAACTAAGTTTCTAACCACTGATGATGATAAAATACAGCATCATTATGATATTACTTCATTGGGTCACCTTCACGCCTGATATTATTTCACCCTTGGGTCAATAGGTTATTACATCACTTTTTTGCCTGCAGATTTGTGTGAAACAATGATTCGAACTTTATTGCGTATTTAATGTACAAAACTATAATAATTTCTTTGAAATTACTTTTAAATGTACGACTTACTAATAACACTTTTTGTTCGTTAATATCTAACAAAATAAACCTAAATAAGCTAATTGGGCATCGCGTTTGGGTCTCACCCGGGCGTCACTACCTCTACTCCTCTACCACGACACAAGCAACATTCTCCGCTTAATGTATGGTGGCAGGAGATTTTCAAACATTATTGGATTATTCGTAACCCGGGAATGTTTGTCTTTCTAAAAAAAAATGTATGATACTTGGAACTTTCCTTATTGACAAAGAGAACTCTCTTCCCAAAACTCCCTAACCATACTCCCACCTCTTCCATTGGAGCTCAGCCCATTTTTTGCATCCCACTGTGAAAGCATAATATATTATTTATAATACATGTTACTAAACTTGCAGATTTTAGATTTTAGTAGAGTATTGTACTGCCCTGAAGCAGCTACGGTTGAAGCGAAACCAGGTCGGCATTGAATATTTTTAAATGTGGTGATAATTAAATTATTTTTACGTCAAAGCACAATTTTTTTTATTTTTCAACTGATTTTCTTAATCTTTGCTATCTTCGTATTTTCATGGAAGAGGAAACTTTCTCATTCGCAGAAATAACAATTACGAGTATTAATCAAACTCACTTTCTGAGAGCCAAAATCACTTCAAAAGATGTTAAAATATTTCACTCAGTGGTTACTAAACCGATAATATTTACAAAATATCAGTTACAGCATAACACAATAATAATTGGTAGCGTGTTGAATGAAAAATTAACATTCAAACGTTTTAGTACAAAACCCAATCTGACTCCACGGATTGTTGCACGATATTTACACAAAAAAATTAGGGTAAAAATTTTGAACTGAAACTTCTTTAGCCTCGTTGTAATTTGAAATTCGGATGAAACGGAAGTGCGTCTCTAAAATTTATTTATTTATCCTCGGTTCTAATATAATGCGGTAAATTCACGGCTCCGCGCGAGCCTCCGATTGCGCAGTGGCGTAAAGCGCCTGTCAAATATCAGCGGCCAGAGAGACATTCAGCGAACGGAGGTTCGAATCCTACCAAATCCAAAAAAAATAAACATTTTTTTTTGTAAAATCAATACCCAATCTACCACTACCACTTTTAATTAAACCACTTTTAAATAAACAGGCAAAAGAAAAGAAAGCGACATCCAGCGACTTTCTAGTTTCACTTCTACCGCGTATGAATTGCACACTCCTTTTTTATCTTTCTTTTACTATTGTTTATTATCAATGACTAAATAAAATACCTAATTTTACAGAAACAAAGCGGAACATTGGAAAAGCGTTTGTGCAACTTGCATTTACAACACAAATTCGCCATCCAGTTAAATAGTTTTCTAGCGTTGGAAACAATATCTCATTAAATATCTGTCTAAAACACCATCAAACCGTTCTACAAAATAATTCGGTAGAGAGGAGAGAGAAGAGTGTATCGTTCCATTATTAAAATACAACGTTTAAGCTTGCGTTTGACACGGGTCAGTGTTTTTCTATTGAAATATCCGCGCCATATTTTTCGTTGCGTCGCTGTGGGGCCATGTCGGGGTTTTTTTGGTCCACTGTGCAAAAGAGTTTTTTTTTTTACTTTCATGGGTAGCCAACAGATGTCACGTTTATGCGCTGTGCACTGTGCTTGTTTATTTTTTTAAACTTTTTTTATTTTTTTAAAAATAGGTCGCTGTTTATGTTTACTCAATTTTAGCTAACGTTGTGTTTGAGTGAGCAATGGTTTTATTTTATAATCTAAAGAGATAGAAAATACCTCATTGACAATTTTAAGAAAATGGCTCTTGAAGTTTTTTGTACCTAGTAAAGTTACAAAATGCGCGGCGCAAATGCGTATAATAATTGTATAATTTATAAAGCGCCGTTTTTGTGAAAAATCACCTCAAGGGCGCTGTACAATTGTATATTGTATATAGTAGGCAACTAATCCAACAATACATGGTATCTTTACTTGTCGGCTTCAATAAAGTTTTGACATATTCCTTCTGACTACACAACACTTAAAACTTATCTTATTAAATATCAATGTGTTTGGAATTTTTGTCATATATTATGCAAAGGGGTATTTAAAAGTTCCATTGCTAAAAGTCAAGTGGCAATGTGAGATGGAAATGTCGAATGATACTATGAAAAAGAGAGATGGAAAGGCTGATACAGATATTGAAAGAAGGGTGAATGCCGGTAACTCCATTAATGGTGGACTGAATGCCGTTGGCGCTAATAAAAAACTGTCAAAAGAAGCGAAGCTAGCAGTCCACAATGGAGTCCTGGTACCTACCCTGATGTATGGCAGTGAGGCATGGAACTGGCAGAGGAAGGATGAACGTAAACTATATTCCATTATAGTCTATAAACTATAGTCCATTCATCTCTTTCCTACGGAATAATTGGTTGGGGTGGAGCTTACAATAATCATGTAAAACCTTTAGAAATTGCCCAAAAATCAATTATTAAGATTATGTACAAAAAAAATAAATCGTATCCCTCCAAACAATTGTTTAAGGAAACTGATATTTTGGACCTTAGACAGACTTATGGACTTCAATGCCTTAAATTTATTTACATGCGTCCAAATAACTTTCTAAAAAATTCAAATCGTACCAGCCAAAGACGTGGCACATGTGAGTATGCAGTACCCCACTGCAAAACCTAATATGTCCCAAAGGCATATTAGTTTTATAGCTCCAAAAATGTATAATTTACTATGTAACCTTTAAAGAGAACATATGTCAAAATCTTCAATCTTATAAAAAATATACCAAAATTTGGCTAAAAAACACTGAAACAGATATTTTTTTCTTATAAGTTTAAATAAAGCCATTAAATATATCTATCATTGGACAGCTTTTAGAGAAGATTTATAATATTGTTTGCTAGTTTATTTTGTTTGTTTTTTTATGTTCTTAAATTGCACTTGTAACATCTATTCTTACAAAACTTACAAATACAATAATAACAGTGCAGACTGTTATTATGCTGTAGTTTTTAAATGCATTTATTCAGTTACTTTTTTTTTAAATCCCTTATTTATGTATACTTAAAATATTCACTATAACCATAGAAATAAAAGTAAAAAATCTATATTATACCCACGCACAGGCATTGCCTTTGTGGGATTTTTTTGTTCATACATTAATTATATTAAGTTTTTTTTATATACTTTTCATTATTTCATGTATGTATTATATGTATTGTATCAAAAAATTTCAAAAAAAATAAAATAAAATAAAATAAAAAAAAACTAGATCCCTGAGACGTATGTGTGGTAAAACAATGTATGATCGTGTGAGAAATGTGGATATCCGCAAAGAATGTAAGGCTGATGTAAGCATAATGAGTAAGATTAAGAAAGGGACCCTCAGATGGTTTGGGCATGTAGAGCGAATGAACGAAGAAAGTAGTGTAAGAAGAATATACGACGCGAATGTGAATGGTAGAAGAAGTCGGGGACGCCCGAGGAAGACGTGGCACGATCAAGTGAATCAAATACTTGAGTCGGGCCATGTCAAAAGTCAGAATAATAGAACAGAATGTATGAGACGATGTATGAATGTGAGTGAGGCAAAGAGTGTGTGCCAAGACCGAGTTGTTTGGCGGTCCGTCCTCTCTGCCTACCCCTGCGGGGAAACGGCGTGATGGTTAGTTAGTTAGTTATTTAGTTAGTTAGTCTTAAATAAACTATTACTATTTTACATAATTAATTTGGTAGCCGGGTATGCACCACCCCGAGAACCATATATTGGATAATAACACTTGGGGTGATCTCTGCCGTAGATCACCCTAAGTGGTTCGCTGTATTTAGTGACTTAGCAGGGGTTCGTAAAGGTTTTAAAGGCAGATGCATCTGCCCACCAACTGGTTGAGGGAGACCTTTTGACCTTTCTAGCAGGTCTTTCTCGGAACATCGCCTAGTACCGAAGTGGGAGAGTGGGAAAAGCAAGAAATAAAATTGAAAAATAAATGAATACTATAAAACGTCAGAAGTAAAGTAGAAAACCAATTTTTTATAGAAATTTCTTTCATTTATTCGATAAATATCAAAGAGTTCGTTAATTTTTGGGGATCGCTGGCAACGGTTAATATGCACTTTTTTTTAAAAAACCTTTTGATTCACATTAATTACATTAAAAGGCAACTATTTGCATTGGGGGAAGTGGAAAATATTTCATTCTAAATTTCATTACGTAAAATTAAAATTAGCTTTCGTCTTGTGAGATTGTACGCCAGAATCACAAACCATGTTACACAAACCTAGCGTAGCCGCTAAACTACTTGAAAACTACGATGTTTTTCTTGCCTTGACGCGAGTAGGCGTTATAAGGGGGCACTTTCTTTTGTATCACAAACCATGATACACAAAAATATTTTCCACTTCCCCCAATGCAAATAGTTGTCTTTTAAAGTAATTAAGGTGAATCAAAAGATTTAAAAAAAAAGTGCATATTAACCGTTGCCAGCGATCCCCAAAATTTACCAAGAGTTCAATTATTGCAAGGCTTTATTAACATATTGTTCAAAAGATTCTAACGGCAAGATATCATCGTCAATACATTTTATTATGACGAGTTCTCAATAAGAAAGAATTTTAGCCGAGATTCGTTGAAGCAATTATTAGGTGATCATTATTTTCTATCATAGTTTTTAAAAACCAACCAAATAATAATTCGGTTATTAAATTGTGAAAACGTTTTCACGTCTTAATTTGAAACCCGATACGTCATTCTTTTTAAAAGTATTTTATTTAGCTATTAAAACTTCTTATTTATAGTGTATATCTATTCCAAAACTACAAAAATAATATTCCATTTCCAAGGACCGAAATTCGTAGGTACTTCACAACATTGATTTCTCGCCAAAACCCACCAAAAACTGCAAGACTTTTAATTTCCATAACATTTAAAGGGGGTTCATTGAACATTTAAAACCCTTTTTTAACCACTTGTTTTCTTACAATTTAACGATGCAAGACATACGTATGGTGTAGAAGACGTACCTGACTTATTAATAAATAAATATTGTTTTGTTTGCCCGATAAATTTATCTGAGAAAGCCTAAAACCGTTTCATGTTTTCTTACAATTTAACGATGCAAGACATACACTAGTGGACTCAAGTATTGACACTTTTCATAGATTTCTTATATTTGATGTTCATTCGCTCTTTTTTAAATCACGTTGGTGTTTAACTATGATTTTTTTAGCTAATTAATTCAATAACATATTATGATACTACTATATTTTGAACAGATTTACATGTTTTTTTCAGAAAAATAACAAAAATGCTGAATAAAACAACGACATGGCAAAACACAAATTATTTATTAATTTCGAAAATTTTGCATAATATTTCAAATTAACATATAATGTTAGTATTTCGTTGGAAATCCTTTAAGTTTAATAACTTCCTCGAGTCTTCTAGGCATGGAGTCCACAAAACGTCACTTATTTTCAGGTTTGATGACATGGAACCATGTTTGAATAATCGCTTCAACTATTTCTCTTTTATTGCTGCATTTGCGACTTGAAACCAGTATTTTCAATCTAGACCAGAGAATTTCAATAGGATTCAAGTCCAGATGGTTCCCTGGTCAAGGTAGAACAACAATATGGTGGTTTTGTAACCATTTTTTGCTCGTTTTGCTATGTGGCATGGGGGTCCATGCTACTGGAAATTTCATTTACCACGGTTCCCCTCGAACAAATCATTGTGCTGAGCAATAATTTTGGCTCCAGAATCACATATTGATGACTATTAGCCTTAATTGTGCCTTCTACCACTCTCAGACGTCCAAAACTATCCCTTATCATGCAAGCCCACACCATTACACTCAGAGAAAGTTTCATTGTCGCAGTAGTGCATTCTGGTATCACATCTTCAACTTGATGGCTACGAACAAATCTGATTCCATCACTCTCAAAAGTGAAAATTTTGGTCTCCTCACTCCATATCACCTTTGCCCAGTCTTCTGAGGTCCATTCTTTATGTTTTACAACTCATTTCAGCCGTTTATGCCTCTGTTTCATGTAATGGTTAGACTTTTATTATTCTTGCCTAATTTCTTCCTAAATTTTATGTCAGTAATATCGAGTACAGCAGCTTTAATGACCTTTTTAATATCTTTAGATGTTATACGATGGTTTTGCTGGGTAAGACAACACATGTTTCTTTCATTTTGTGTCGTAACCTTTGGCTTTTGAATGATTTACGGACTGTTTTTGTACTTTTAGTCTCTTTGCAGCGTTGGCAAACCTTTCTTACTCCAGACTTGGTAGCTCCTCCACTCAATATTTTTGCAATTTATTCGTATGTGTAGCCTTCTTCACAAAGTCCAACAGCTCTGCTTCTCTTTGGGCGACCAATCGGCACTTTTTGGCACCTTAGGATCCATTTTAATAATATTTATAAAATAAAAACAATTTCACTTTTCTTTAATGGATGACTGACTAACACGGGTGTAAAACTTAATCGTGTTGCATCTTAAAGTGTCGTGATTGGAGCATACGACGATTTTCTGCACTTTGTGGTTGGTTTAGACAGAAGACGAGACATTGTAGGGTTGCCAAAACTCAAAACATTATTCTCAAAAATTGGCTGTTTTAAAGGCGTTTTCTCCCATCTCTCATAAAGAGTGATAATAATTTTGAATCACCATATGGCATATCGTATGGTACGTTTATTAATCAACTATAGTACAAGGAACACGAAAAAAAAATTTAAAAGGGTTCCGTAACAAAACAAGTGGTTTTTTTATAAGGCAAACGACAAGATACAAGAAACCTCGAAAAGTGTCCATACTTAAGTCCACTAGTGTACGTATGGTGTATGAGACGTACCTGACTTATTAATAAATAAATATTGTTTTGTTTGCCCGATAAATTTATCTTAGGAAGCCTAAAACCGTTTCAGACAGTTTTAAACATAAAATCTGTTGTAACATTTTATTTTTTAACTTGCAAATAAAGTCTAGGGTATTATGAACTAAATATTGCCATAAACATAAAATTTTGAGTTGGCTTTGCATTTTTTATGCTAGTTTATCTGCTACTGCATAATATAGACCTCAAGCCTTTGTTCTGAATTATTTCCATTCTTTTAACATGTTTTATTTTATTGATCAAAAAAATTACACTTGGTGGTTATTCTAGAAGGTGAATCAAACGATGTGTGGTATTCTAAAGCCAGCGGGTACCAGCTTACTCCCTTTTCAGAACAATTTAAGCACAATGAAGTAGTGGTCTGTACCATAAATCTAAAAGTTTATATACTTTTCTGCTTCTCTGCAAACATTCAAGGTTACAAGAAGCATTTTTTTAAGGAACGTGACAGCGACAATGTACATTACGAAGAAATAAATCTGTGTAAGCTAAAGTGAAATTACTTTTCTGCTTTCCCTAATCATGTACAATTTTATTTTTAATATACCGCCGAGTAGAACGTATAACACAATTTCTATTCGCGGAGTGCCACAATAAAGCTGCTTTCACGAGCAATTCTGCGCCGGGTTTCAGGAGTACAGAAACATAAAGGGATGATATTTTACTCATATTAGGGGACCCATATATTACAAGAGTTCTGGAAAAGTTCTAACATAAAATGCTGAACTCGTGTACTTTCCTTTATGAATTTATAAAAAAAATGGTTGAGCGCTTTTAGTGACCATAAAAAACATAGGTACCTGCATAAACCTAAAAATAAAAAATTATGTGAGATTGACGGCACAGTTTTGTGAATATTATTATTATTGTACACGTGCAATTATTTAGTTTAAGATCGTTTTTTACATTAGCTCCACACAGGAGGCTCTGAGTATAATAATTCCTCTCAGGACCTATATCATCTTTGAGGATGTTGTGTGGAAGGTCTTTTTAGGAAACGAAGGAGAGAAAGTTATTTGAAAGAAAAAGGTATGGGGATGGATAGGAATCCGGGGTTCAGCGTGTCTAGGAGAGACGGACGTATGAATCCATCCCGCCAACCGTAGTCTCCCTCGACCAATCTCTCCCGATCCGGCCAGCCACGCAGTTAGTGGGCAGACGTCTCCGCCGCCAAGATCCAGACAAACCTCATCCCTTCAACCGGGGCATCCCTGCTAAGTCACCAAAAGTAGCGAATCACTTAGGGTGACCTATGGCAGAGATGTTATTGTCCAATAAATGGTTGACGGGGCGGCGCGGGCGCTGCCCATTGCCGCCTCCCAAATTGAGTCTGTTAGATTATTCTCGTAATTTGTTTTTTAGTTCGTTTTCAATAGCAATTCGTAATAAAAATAATGAATAATTAGTAAGTTTGTATAAAAATATGCTGGGTACGTATGTACATAAATAATACATATGTGTTATGTAAATAAAGTCCATTTTTCAAATATTCTAAAAATGTGATGTTAAAGTCTCTCTTGGAATTGCACACTTAATCGCATAGCTAGGATAGCTGGCTAGTACTTACCTAAAGTCACTCATAGAATAATATATGTAAATTATTTAAAGCACTAGTGCGCAAATGCATCAAGGTTGCTATTCAAAAAGTCAGAAGGTTTCGCAGTCCGCTACATTTAAAATAAATAAAAAAAATAGTCAGTTCGTGTTTCCCTAAGTTGAATTTTTATGTTTTTTACGGTTTTCAAATAATAATTCTTTTTTTCGTTATTTGTTTTAGGGGTGTTATGCCGTGTTGCGCTACCTCCTTCTTTAGCCAACGTTTAGGACAGTGTTGCGGTGTCCATCATCAGGGCAGATCCGGCAGATGTGTAATTGTTAGTGGTGAAATGTGTGTTTATTTACAAAGAAGCTATATGATAATTCTCTTATCCAAATAAAAATTTGAATATATAAAAGTCAACTATGCTTTTGCCTCTAATCTTCTAATAAATAATGTTAAAGGAATAATAAAAAATGTTAAAATACCAAGTGTCAAATCATATACCTAATACGCAGTATTTTTTATATTGTATCCTAAATTCGTGCATAATCGTATATTTTTAATTATGTATTTATCTGAAGTGACCTGCCATTTGTATCTGTATGTACATAATTAGATGAAGCCTAGAAATAAGTTGTAATATTCGTACAGCGTTCTTAAGGCAATTTTCAGCTCTCGATGTCATTTACAAGTATCTATATTATTATATTTTTTAATGTAGCCATCACTTTATGGTTTTCCATTATAGAAAAATGAAACAATACAACTTTGTATAAACCACTTATATAATGCGTAAATCCTACCGGTTTCAGAACAAACGTTCCTTCTTCAGGGAAAGCTTATAATAATTTGACAATTTGTAAAACACCACTTTTTATTATAATTGATATTTAAAAGCCAACCAGGTTTTGCTCGATCTCAAGCTTCATCAGGGCTATTATAACAACTAAAGTTAATTATCTACAGACATACATATATAAAAGACATTAACAGGATGAGTGAAAGAGCTAGCAATATTATAGGCAACACCCTATTGGTGCCAGAAAGTGAAGCAAATTGACAAGAGGGAGACAACAATAATTACAGGATGAGTAAGTAAAGGGAGGGAGGGAGAGGGAAGGAGTTGTTTAAGAAGAGTTTAGCGGAATAAATTAAAAATGGGACTATCAGATAAATTGATTTGGTTATTAATAATATTTGATTTATTATTAACGGCTTTTTTTATTTCGAGGGCTTCTAGATTGTTTAACCTAATTCCGATTTCATTTTTATGTAATATTTTAGTCCCGGAGGTTTTATCGAATGAGTGGTTAGTTTCTAGTAGATGGTTTGCAAATTCTGAAAAAGCATTACTATTTAAACATCTTAGATGTTCTTTAATTCTTATGTTTACATTTCGGGCCGTTTTTCCAATGTAAAATGCAGAGCAATCATTACAACTTAGTTTATATACGCCAGAGTGGCTAAATTTATCATCAATATCTTTAGTGTTAATTAAATATTTACCTAAGTTGTTATTAGTGTAAAAGGCGGGTTTTATTTCCGGAGCGAAACCTGGTTGGCTTTTAAATATCAATTATAATAAAAAGTGGTGTTTTACAAAGTGTGTTCTTTCATTTAATATATAATGTCACACCACAAAGTGTTTGCTTCCTTCGATAAAAAAATAAAAATAATTTGACAGTTTCGAACAATGTTTTACTATAGTAGGGGTGGAGCCGTTGCTAGTTATTAATGTAGATTGAGTGAGTAGGTATTAATGTAGAGTGGGTATAATGTATATTCTATATTATTCGTTTATTTATTTTAAATTCATATCTCCTTCTTGTATTTTAAATCCGGGTGGTAACTAGTAATTAATGAAAACATAGTCTTCGTTGTGTTGTACACTTCATTAAACATCCAAAATTTAACTACAAAACTTTTAACTTTAATGAGTGACTTTTTACTACTTACTTACTTGGGTGAACCGACAACAGAATTTCGTGTAATTTTAATTGGTCTTAAAACATTTCAGCAGCAAACAGAGTTAAAATAAGTTATAACTTTGCCACAGTATAATGCCGCTCTATGTTAGCACCATGTCATACGAGCGCTACTTCGTCCCTCGCAGCATCTTGTGTACTAAAATTTACTGGAATTTTCTTAAATTGCTCCGGCGTTTCCATGTATTTTCTGGAAAACTTTTACCGTGGAGTGTTTCATTCTCGGAGAACTGTGCCGTGGGGAAGTCTTGCCTTCTGAAACTACCTCAGAATGTTGAAATGATTCTAATGATCCTTATTTCACTGAAACGCAGTGACCTGAGACGATACGTGAAATTTGTCCTTATTCATTAGAAAAGACTGCCACTTAATTATTTTTAATCCTCTTCTTCGCAGTTATGAGTAGAATACATTATAAGAACAACGTTATTTATAGAAATTTATGAGTACGAAGTAATCTACTTCGAGAACAGAAAAAAGTAATCGAGATATATTTTTTTTATTTTTTATTGAAAATTTTTGATACCATAAAATAAAGAAAAGTACCTATTGTTACGTTACGGAATTAATTCCCGTGCGAGCTAATAGCGAATTGACCCCTTGCACAGGCCCTCCGCCCCCCTCTCCCCACACCGCGCGGCGCCGGTAGCCAAGCGCCGAGCGGCTCCCCGCTTCCATTCCTTCGCCGGCCTTCGGCAGAACAACTGTGTTCCCCGTGATTCGCGCTAGTCGCTCTCCGTGAACTAACTTCACGATGTATTATTTGAATTGTGCTTTGTGCCCAGTACCTAGCCAGACGGCTGACTCCGCATCTCCCGTTATGTGAGTACCAATCTACTCACCTCCCACACCGTGTGCTATGAACTAATTCTAACTTCACTAAACGTGTAGAGAGAGAGGAGAAAATTCTCGTTAGGCTAGCAGTGTAGTTAACCATGTGTTTCGTGCCGAAGCTGGCTTGTGTACCACCCTGTTCTGTTTTTACGAATAAACCCTTTAAGTGCTAAAACTGTGTTCTGATTGAGGAAGGAGACCCGGGGATTGTGAGGAAAGGAGGCGGAGGAGGAATTGCCAAGCGAACCACAGGCACTCGCCCTGTTTTTAGGAGGAACCTTGCTTGCGCCGACTCTGAGCTAGTCGTCGGCCGTGTATTGCGTGTCCTTTACAGGTGTAGGGTTTAGCAAATGGCCGCAAGTAGTGGCAATGCTAACACTATACAAAAAAGCTTAATATAATAAATGTATGAACAAAAAAATCCCATAAAGGCAATGCCTGTGCGTGGGTATAATATTGATGTTTTATTTTTATTTTTAATTAAATATAAATGTGAATATTTTAAGTAAATATAAATTAGGGATTTAAAAAAAAGTAACTGAATAAATGCAATTAAAAACTACAACAAAATAACTGATTTGTAAGTTTATCGGATTTATAAGTTTTATAAGAATAGAAATTACAAGTGCAATTTAAAGACGACAAAAAAATATAATAATATCTTCTCTAAAAGCTGCCTAATGATAGACATACTAAACGGCTTTGTTTAAGCTTTTACGACAAAATATCTGTTTCAGTGTTTTTTTGCCAAATTTTAGTCCATTTTTTATAAGATTGAAGATTTTGACATGTGTTCTCTTTGAAGGTTGTACGTAGTAAATTATACATTTTTGGATCTATAAAACTAACCGGTAGATGTGTCATCTACCGGATCTGCCCTGATGATGGACACTGCAACGATGTCCGAAACGTTGGCTAAAGAAGGAGGTAGCGCAACACGGCATAACACCCCAAATACAAATAATGAGAAATTTTATTTCTATGTTGAATTGAGAATATTAGACCACGTGTAATCCATGGTTTTATGTGTCTATGTTTACTTTTTGGTGCTGTTTATAACATTTTTCAATAAGATTTTGATTGGTAAATAATAAAATTTAAGAAATTCATAGTTTCATTCACGTTACGGAATTTATCATATATGTCAATTTTTTGTAGTAGGTAAGTTACCCATTATTTACTTATCCAGAATTGATAAAATATATTATTTTAATGAAACAAATAGCTTTGTTAACACCACTATATTATTAACATTATCGATATGTTTCGACAACAATTTGTTTAATGATGACACCACAAAGTGTTTTTGCGTAGTTTGAAGAAGAAAACATATTATATTGATATTTTAATGCCTCCAGTGACATACTAAAAACTATGTATATTTTTATGTATAAATATTGTGTATACATTTGATGATCGTTCATGAAACATGTTGATTTTTTATAAATAAAAGTGATGTAAACAAAGTTATTTGTTTTTTCATTAAAATAAATTTTGTGTCCTTTTGTAAATAAAAAACACCCAATAGTGCCGTAAAGGAAAGCATTGAACGTTTGAATTTTATTTGTGAAACGTAAACTTTTTTGGAATTTATTTTACTGATAGGATTTGCATTTCAGCAAAAGGCAAAAGGAAAGTCCTTTCAGCAGTTTTAAATAAGATACTAACTTAGGATTCACCCTCGTGTGAATATTGTCCGAACCAAAAGGCGCAGTGACCCTACCAGTAAGTTTCACTGAATTCACGAAAGTGTTTTTTGAAGCGATAAATAACATATTCAAACACTCAAATTTTCCATCTTAATCACTTCGAATGGATCATATTATTCAGCACAATCTTGGTTTAATTATTTACACTTAGAAGATATGAAAATACAAAAACAAAATTGTAACCCAATAGTATAATGCATACTTTGTGGTTAAGTTAGACGGCACATATAAGTAACCATTCCGTATCTTATTCCCCTTTCTTCTGGATGAAATTACCTATATTCTAAAATCACATAGGTTCATTTATCGACCGTACCACACAAAATTATATAAGTGCAAAATCGCTTCATTTTAGGAGAGCTGTAGTAAACTATATATTTACTTTTAATTCGATGCATATTTGTTATTATTTTGCCAAACCAGCCTTTTTATAATCATTCGAACTAGTAAAAAGCATCGTCATTGACCTGCACGAGACGTGAGTAAGCAAAATCGCTGCTTAATATTGTAATTGTACATAAGCAAAACCAAGTTATGCAACAGCTTAAGCTCCAAGTTGCGTTACTCATTTGATTAAATACGATTTTCATCACTGCGGAACAAACATAATAGTATAATATTATTACTCTCAGGTAAACGATATGACTAACCTAAGTTGTCAGCCTCACAGCTCCACAGGTTTCTCATGATGAGGAGGATCACCAGGATGCCCTGGCCACTTCCAAGAGTGAAGCCTCCTCCACCTCCACGCCTTCTCCACGAAGAACTGCTCATGATGACTATCCTCTGACTTCTGAGAGAAGTTTCAAGAATCACAGCACAACACTATCATATTTTCTCATTTCTTTCATTTGTCGGAAAAGAATGTTCACTGCACATTTCATTTTTTTACTTTATACTCCGTTAATGAAGTTTGATTGATTGTTGTAGGTTTATATCTGAAAGGAGAAAAAAAAATCAATTAGATTATTATAATTAACTTTTTCAAATGAGTAAGTGAAAAAGCAGTTTAAAAAAACTACGTTATGATGTTTATATTAAGTAACATAATATGAACGAGTATCTACATAATATGTATCAATATAATTATTATAGTACTGAGAGAGACAATAGCTTCCCGTTAATAAAAATATTTCCAAGAAAAATAGGACTGAGAGTTTTTATGTTTTCTTTGATTTTATTTCGTAGAATATCACATGTTATTCTACCCTCCTTCGTTGTAGGTCTCAGTTGTATCGCATCATTTAATTAAAACCATATTTATGTTTGTTGAACCATTTCTTAGAGATAATCACTGATTCATCTTTCTGGTAAATGATGACACGCAACTGATTTTGTTATATTAAAAAATATATTATAATCGTTTTTTCCAGATATTGTACGTTACTACCGACAAAAAATTCTGTTATAGAATGCATGTTCCAGTAACGGTAGTTTTCCAATATCAGTACAAAAAAATAAAAGTATTATATAAAAATAATGAACGCACATAATCGTTCACTTCAATGGAGTTTGCCTTGGACGATAACTTGAAATTAAAAAAAAACTGAGAATAATTGAATGAAACAGAAATTTCTTTAATGAGTCAGGTACGCCTCATAAGTCATACATATGTTTGGTAATGTTATATTATCGTAAAATAGGCCAGAACGGTTAAAAAATATAACGCTATTTCAAAAGTGTGATGTCCGTCTGAGCAGTTGTGTCGAGCCAAATCAGATGCGGACTTACATGTGTGTGTAGACGAATTATGGTGGGTAGTACTCAAATGAAGAGAGTAACAGTTTACTGTACAGGTATTTATTAGGGGAACTGCCAAAGCAAAAGAGGACGAGTCTCGCATACATCGCCTTATATAGACTCACGCAAGCATGCTATCTCGCTTGCACTCATACAATACACACAGACATTACAAAAAGTTATAAATATTCAAAAGTTTTTTAAAACCGGTCAGCAACGTAAGCAGAAAATGACGATAGCAGTCAAGTACGATAAGCGTGTTTATACATCAACGCGTGTCTCCATAGAAATCGTTCCAACTCCGTTATTGTTTTAGTGACATCCCTAAAACAAAAAGTAGAAGGTCGATAGTGAATCATGCTGCACATCTCTAATCAAGTTGTCCGTAGAAATACATAAAAAGAATATGCTGTCAGACGCGCGGTTGTCACATATTTTTACCCGCCAAATCGCGTACTGGCCGCCCGACATTGTTAATTTTAATCAAATATTTTTATATGAAATGATAAAAAAGTGAGGTGAAAAATGTTTATTATACATTTATACAATAGAATAAGTATTGTTGTTTACATAATCTGTGATTTTAGTAACGTTTTCACAAAAAAACATCACGTAAGTCATTTTAACATTTTTTTAATGTCTGCATTCTAAATTTTAATATTTACAAATGTTAATATTTATTTGTAATATAACAATTTGAAAGCTTATTTTGTAACCTTTCTAAAATAGTTTTTACTATTTGGCTACGTTCAGAAATGTTTCATTTATAGAACTTTAATTGTGAAGCGGTAATAACACAAAGTTTTCGTAAAACTGACATTTCGTTTGAGACATTATAAGTGAATATTCGCGGAGGGGTTTTAAAGAAATATACCCAGAAAAATATAGACAAATTGGGAGAATTATGGTTAATCGTGCGTTTTTTGTGGTTTGAGATTTTAATAAAAAGAATTAAATTTTAAATAGATAGGGGGGTGTATTCATTTAAACATAAAATACATGGTGTCTATTGAAATATATCCCAGTTAAAGTGCATAATTAGGGGTTAAAGTTAAAGTTCATAATAATGGGTTCCATGCCAACCCAAAATCAAGTCAACTCAACACTCATTGAAAAGTTATTAAAAACTATGAAAAAAATAAATTTAAAATAGCCGTTAACCCTAACTTAACTTAACCTATTTAACCAATTTTTTATATATTTTTTTATCATCACTCCTTATGACATTTCTGAGGTGGTTCTGAGTTGGTTTCATTCGGAGTTGACCGGTCACCAATTATATCATATAGTTGTCAAATCTATGTAAATACATAAAATTGAAATTTGTGTGGCACGCCCAAGTCCAAAATATATATTAACTACAAGAGGCATACACATCTTCCCTGATGATGGACACTGTAACGCGGTCCGAAACGCTGGCTAAAGAAGGAGGAAGCGCAATACGGCATAACACCCCAAAAACAAATAACGAGAAAAAAAAAGAAAAAAAGAGGCATAATATTTTAGAACCCTTCTACAATTGATAAAGATGAGCTTTATTATTAAATTAATAATGCGGTATTTTTACTCATCGTCGTTTTTTAACCCACATTTTAAATACGCCCAAAACACATGTCAATTCGTCAGCAGCATAATTGACTTCCGTGTGTTAAAATTACCAGCTAGAATACGCGCCAAACGAATATCTGCCCCAATTTATCCACCGAATAGGTACTACGTAGCGGCCGAGTTATGATATCACATATTACTAAACCGCGTCACTCGCTAAAGTCGACGAACCGTCCCACATTGTCCGCCCAGCGTCATATTAACTTAATCAGGAAATGTGTGACATTCCGGGATGGTGCACGGAACTTAGTGGCATACTAGTATGTAGTCGGTTTCATACACATTTCCGTTTGCATGTGTGGAATTTTAACAGAATGCAGAATATTGTGGAATTCGCCATTTCAACACATTGCGCTGTGTTTGATTTTTCTCATAGGTCCCACTGCCAGGAAATTTGGGACTGCGGTATCCGCGAATTCGGGATCGGGGAATGTAGTGAGGCATCATGAAATGCGGTTGGGATGGAAATGGGAAGAGGAAGGGTTAGATTTATCTGACTATGGTTGGTTTATTCGATGATTTCTTAACTTTTTTTTTAAATGTAATTTTTTTTTACATTAGCTCCACACATGGGCTCTGCCATAGGTCACCCCAAGTGATTCGCTACGTTTGGCGATTTAGCAAAGGTTCCCGGGTTCTTGGAGTTCGCTTCGCGGCGGAAGCGTCTGCCCACCACGTGGCAAGCCGGATCGGGAGAGACGGGTTGAGGGAGACCATTATTTGACCTCTCAAGCAGGATTCTTTCAGAAAATCGCCTTGCACCGCAGTGGGAGTGAAAGATTCATACGTCCGTCACTCCTAGATATTGACCCCCAGATTCCTACACATCCATGATACCTTTTCCCTTCTCACTTCCTCTCCTTGCTTTCCTAAAAAGACCCTCCACACAGCATCCCCATAGATGAAGATGATATTGGTTCTGAGGTGAATTATTTTCCTCAGGGCCTCCTGGAGATATTGTAAATACCGCAGAAGAGTTCCAACAGTTCATACCAACTAGGACCAGTATGACTATGTCATCCCCAATTGGATTTCCACCCGAGAACGTGCAGCAAATATACTGTGTATTATTTTAAGTGAATAGATTGTGAAATAACACAAGTTAATAAAACAAAATTTACATGTGCACACCGCGAATTACACCCGTAACTCTCGGATTGCTAGTCGAGAGCCTTACCCCTCGACCACGAAGGATGTACTAAATACAAATATAGCCTTTTTTGAGAAGGTCTATTATTTCTGAACGACCTTAAATCACCATATCATCAAGAAGGTATGAAAATATAATGTCCACTCTGAAACACCTTGCAATGTGTGATAAATCGCGTAGGTACTCGAGACGTTAAGAGATCAGCCATACGATCAAGGCATGGCACATGTTCGTGGTGTTAATTAAAATTAAGAACAGACTTCAAGTTCAATATGACCATAACCAGTCAATGATAGCTGTTGGGTTTTTATTTTCCTCTTAATAAATTATTGGTTTAAAATAAGTTTTAGCGCTAAAAATTTACTTTATTTAACCTATCCAATAAAACAAAACATGGGGTGTTCTTAAACAAGTTTTAGTTTTTACATTATTCTATGAGCGTCTTGTTTGTAACACAACCTCGGATCGAGTTCTCCGAAAATGTCCATCCCATCTGTGCAACCCTTGCCGGATGAATGCAAGCATTGGAGCGAAAAAAGAATGATGGTGACGTCATGATTTTATTGGCCGCTCCAAGTGATCGGACATCCCTTCAAGTTTTGCTAGGACCAGCAAAGATGTGGACACTGCGCAGGCGAGAAAGTCATTCCCGGATAAACTGCCCAAAGGCTGCCACCGAGCCAGTTTGTGCTACCTATACCAGATTTTGGAAGCCCGCTGCACATCAGACTGGAGTCAAGGACTCCTGCCCAGCCTATGAGGCTGCCCTTTCCAAGGACTTTGCCACTATTGATTATGGCGTCCAATTACGTCGAAGAAGATGTCGAGGTAGATTACGAAAGTACTAATAATTACTACGATTGGCTAAATATTCGAGGTAACTACAATGTGGAAAATATTAATATTGTTCATTTGAATATTAGATCGATTTAATACTGTGATTCTCTGAATGTCTTCTTAAATACTTGTTGGAAGCATGTTCACGTGTTAATGTTATGTGAAACGGCTATAACACCAGATCTTACCTGTCTGTATAATATTCCTGCAGTTAAATGTTACAATTATTACCGAACTAAACAACCGGGAGGAAGTGTATTGCTGTATGTTCGAGATGAACTCACGTTTCAATGGAAATCAATAGAAACAAATCATTTTGAATGTGTGCTTGGCTCTATGATACTTCCAAATAAAAACATTTTAAATATGATTGCAATACACCGCCCCCAAGCTCCAGCAAACCCATATTTCTCAATGAAATATCCGCCATTCTGACTACTGTAAGCCCCTAAGAAAATTTTTTACTTATCGGAGATATTAACCTCGACTTAATAAATTATCAAAACCCACTTATTATGTCATATGAAAATATAATGTCTGATTATTATTTTATAAAATGCATTTGTGACGTTACTAGTGAAGTGGTTCTAGCCGGAAAAGGTACTCCTTCCTGTTTAGACCACATATTTTTCCGATTAAACAGCGGATTTCAACAAAGCGATAATCTTTCTTCGTGGATGTGTAATAATATTCCTATAACGGATCATTTTTGAACCGTAATATTAAATATGGTGCAAGGAAAAAAGTTGCAGAACACAGGGAAAGAATTTAGATTTTATCTCAAAACAAAATCGATAAAAATATTTATAATTTTAAGTGGCATACCTTGCTTATTGTACGGTAAAATTAAAAATAATTCTGAGGATTTCTACGAACAAAGTAAAATCTTTCGTTTTATAAACACAAAAAACCTCTCTCAATAAAATCTGATATCTTAGAAAACATAAAAAAAAGATTCACTCTACAGTGTAGGTGGAAGAATTCTCCTTCTTCTTCTTCTTCTTCGATGGCGCTACAGCCCATATCGAGCTTTGGCCTCCTGCAACAGTCGCCTCCAACTCCTCCTGTCCTCAGCGGCTGACTTCCAATTTGGTACCTGGAGAAGCTGTGCTGCATCCCCTCTTACTTCGTCTTCCCACCTCAGTCTGGGTCTTCCCACTTTTCTCTTTCCACCTGGGTGTCCAGTCAAAATTCTTTTTGGGACGCGTGTATCCGGCATTCTTTGTACATGCCCAGCCCATCTCAGCCTGAAGAGTCTCATATGTGTTGAGATGCTAGGTGCCTTATATATATTATACAATTCTGTATTGTGCCGGATGCGCAACTGTTCACCCTCTTTCACGGGTCCACATATTCTTCTCAGCACTTTTCTTTCAAAAGTATCCAGCATTTCAGCCATCTTTACCGTCAGTGTCAGCGCCTCACATCCATATGCCAATACAGTTCTAACAATGGTCTTATATATGGTTATTTTGGTTTTTCTGTGGACACTACGTGAGTTAAACACTGGCAGCAAAGAGAAGTATGTTTTGTTGGCTGCTGTGATTCTCCTTCTGATTTCTGCTGGATCCTCATTATTCTCTGTCAGACTGGAGCCCAGGTAGGCAAATTGGTCGACCACTTCGTATAAGTAGTTGTCTTTGAATTGTGCACTACTTCTTCTTCTGTGTGAAGGGTTCCTGCTCTGTATCATCATTTTCGTAGAATTCTCCTACCAATCAATTATTTGAATTAGTATATAAAACATTCAGAAATAAATTTAAAAAGAAAAACCTTGTTTAACAATAAATTCAAAATTATTTCGGAGATACCAAAAAACATGGGATGAAATAAATAAATTATTAGGACAAAGGTCTAAAAGTAGTTGTGAAGAAATAATCTCAAAATATAGGTATGTTAAAAACGCAAAACGAAGAAACCGTAGCAATAACTCTGTTGAATATTTTACGAACAGTGCTCTATGATTCCTAAATGTGATTATTTAGCATCGACCGTCAGACCGACAGAAGTGCAACCTAGTATCTGCCTACCAAGAGCTACCTGCGAATAAATCAATATAATCGATAGTAAAATAAACAATTCAAAGTCACCAGGGATTGACAACTTTCGAATGTTTAACATCAAGAAACATATTAATATTTTATTGTCATAACTCATTTTACCAATATAATTTTAGCACAAGCAATGATACCAGATGAACTTAAAAGTAGCATCAGTAGACCAATTTTCAAAGGTGGCAAACACACAGATATTAAAAATGATCGGCTAATCAGCATATTGCCAGCCCTAGAAAAAATACTTGAAAAATACATTTCCATAAAACTTAACAAATATTTAGAATCCTTCTCCTTGCTAGATCCCAACCAATATAGATTTCAAAAGAAAAAAAACACGGAAATGTTGCTTCAGGAATTTTCAAATCACATAAATTATTAATTAAATTTAAAATAAACATGTGTTGGATTTGTTCATTGATCTAAGGCATTCGATACAATTGATACAAATAAACTATTAGAAACAATGGAGGCAACAGGAGTTAGAGAAAAGCTATAAATTTAGCAAAAGAAAATATATTTCATCAGGTGTCCCACATGGGTCAATTATAGGGCCAACCATTTATATTATAAACGTTTCAATTATGAGTAAACTATTTTCATTCGTTAAACATTTTGTGTACACAGTCCATACGACACTCGTAATATCACACGAAGACCTGATGATGGCAATGAACCTTATATAGTTTATTTTTATTGCCCTCTTGAAATGGTCTCATGATGCAGGTCTCATAATAAATGCCAAAAAAAATAAAATTATGCACTTAAGATCGCCACATGCCAGATGTAATGTAATTCATTCATTATATAACTACACACACATTTGACTGCTTACACAAAAATGTTGCACAGCCCTGTTCATGTGAAACTATTAACTTTGTCAAAAATTATCATATATCTTTGGGTGTTACAAAAGATATTGAAATATTAAGATTTGAATATCTTTGGGTGTTACTATTGACTGCTACATGAAATGGGATGCACACATTACTAATGTTTTTAAATGTCTACCGGCTATTGTGGGTAGGATTATGAAATAAAATAGTTCGTGCTTATAAATACTTTTCTACATGGATGAATGCACTATCCGTTATGGAATTACTTCTTGGGGACATTCTTGTAACACTAATATAAGTTACATCCAAACATAAAAAAATTCCCTTACAAAATAGTTAATCCTTTACAATGCACACAGAAGAGATACTAAATTAATTAATAAGTCTCTGAATATTTTACTTGTCAGAGGAATATTGTTCTATAATATTGTAAGTAAACATGTTATATTGTCTGAAAGAGTTGACTCTAAACTTAATACAAAATATACTCAAAATGAAGAATTGGTGGTTCCGAAATATACCAGTAAATACGGTGAAAGAACCCTAAACTATATTGTACCCAAAATATTAAATAATAACTACCAACGAAAGTTAAAAATAATAACATTTTTACAGCTAAAGTCAAATATAATCTAAGGAAATGGCTATTAGATACTAATGATTTATATTGATGCCCTACCGAAGCCCGTGTATTCTTCATTGGAATTCACCTTCGAAGGAATTGGAAAATCATAATAATTTTGTAATACCTCATGTATATGAAAGTATTCATTTTACTTGTTGATTATATAGATTATATTAATTTGTTAATATTAAATACATTTGCACTTCAATTTTATAAGAAAAACTCTCTTTTATAACTTTTGAAGGTTATTCCCATCATGTAATTTATCAACGAAGAAGAAGATAATAATAATCTAAACGAAAATATGAAAGAGAACAAGCCACAGAAAAACAGCAAAAGATAATGATCGCAACTGGGACTTGAACACAGAACCTCTCGTTTATCCGGGACGTGCGTTTACCAATTCCGCCATTGCGCCCTACTGTCAAACAAATACAATATAGTTAGGCCTCATTCTCACGGGAGCTTTTTTAACGGCCGTTAAAAAAGCGTTCAAATAGAACAAATGCATTTCCAAGTATATGTTCATACGTCAGCGCTTTTAAAACGCGACGCTTTTTTATCGAGCAGTGTTGCATTTTGAGCGCTGGGCGTTGGGCGTTAAAGGGAATAGATCATATGAAACTTCGTATTATTATTCACACGAGCGGTAAAACAGCGCCGCGCCGGTGCGTCTATCTTCATTCATTAACCCTGTACATCCGTCTAAAGTAATTAGGATTCTAGATAATTGTCGATATCGCCCCGCCAATTCAACTGCACCAAGTTCTAGGCCACACTCCGCACAAAGCTTATTTACCACTTTCAACCCAAATATTTTCCCATATCCATCCAACACTGACCAATAACTGTTCAGAGCCCATTTGGCCAATATAAGTTCACCAGAAGAATTTAATTTATCTCCAGATGATTGTTAAATTTACTACCTAAGTTTTTAATAAATTTAAATTGTTTTGTAATTTTGTAATTATTTGTTTTATTTAACTCAGTGTAACAGCTAGTCGTTGTACAGGTGGTATCGCCAAACGCATGTTGGTATCTTGAAGTGTTATTCGAGGCCCCACTATCGTCAACAGTTCGTCAAATATTGTAATAGACATTCGAAAATAACTAAAAAATTTATCGAGGTATTGCCTCAATTCTTCGTACAGTGTCACAAACTGCCATTTTGAGTATCTCAGTTCATTCAGAGGATGAACCAGAACGCCCTTTGTTTTCTTTTTTGTCTTCTAGCAACACTAATGGCTATTGCTATTAATTTTGCAGAAACCATTTCCACGTCTTAAACAAAACAAGAGTGATTTTTAAGCGTTCGTATGAACAATCATATCGAGAACGTTATAAAAGCGCCAACGCCGAGTTTTAACGCGGCGTTTTTGAAAGTCTCGTGCGAATTACGCCTTAATCTCATAATTCAAATTTTAGAATTAACAATACTTGTATTATCTTCAACTATTTTTTTTCCATATCATATATTTTCGTTTACATTATTATTATTATCTTCTTCTTCATTGATATATTACATTTGTACTTTTTTATTACATAAGGCTTATGGTGCCATTTACCTACATATATATATGCTATTCAGTAATTTACACAATTTATCTAATTGTTATTTTAGCATCAACAATATAAATACACTGTTTGAAAATGTACCATGTTATTGAATAAAATGTTGTCAAGCTGACAAACTATATAAGTAGTTTAGAGTGTTTAAATGTTAATAAACGATAAAATAAAATAAAAAAGTAAATTTTTACCCAAGTAAATTATTTTATTTTTTAATGTTGTAATTGTAATTCTATATATCAAACATTATTTTGATAATGTGGGAATCACATTTTTTTTTTTTTTTTTTTTTTTTTTTTTTTTTTTTTTTTTTTTTTAATGATTTATTGTCTTCATTTCTTAGTAACAGTAGAGATAATGATATCCTCACTGGGATCTCCCGTGCTGAGGATTAGTGGATTTAGTATTTCATTTACATATTATAATTTAATTATAAGAACTTGATATGAATTAGACATAACATATATCATGTAGTATTTTTTTTAAATAATTATAAAGTAAATAAGATAGTGGTTTTTTTTATAATTCAGATTACTAGATTTGGTTTTAGTCTGTATTTGATATCAGTATATTTTCTATTTCTGATCTCCCTATAGTTAGTATCCAGCTTTTTATTTGAAATTTAAATGTTATAATGTTGAGGTTTTTGAGTGAGAGTGGTATTTTATTGTAAAGTTTAATGCCATAATATAAGAAGATTTTTTGCCCAAATGTTGTGTTAGTAGTTACTTGTTGGATAAGTTTTTGACCATGAGATCTAGTGTTTCTAATGTACGTATTAGTTGTTATTTCTTGGGTTTTGTACTTATGAATGTAAATGAGTATAGTTTTAGAATATAGTTGTTTAATTGACATGATGTTAAGATTGTTGAAGATTTCGTCAGTGCTAGTTCTTACAGGAACTTTCAGTATAATTTTCATTATAGCTTTTTGAGTTTTAATTAGTGGATTTAGTATGTTTTTATTTGCACTGCCCCATCCGATAATACCGTATTCTAACAGTGATTGGCAGAGAGCCATGTAAATCTTGATTAAGTCTTTTTTAATGAGGACATTCCTGATAGTTTTGAAAAAATAACTTAGTTTTTTAATTTTATTATTTAAATACGTAATGTGTTCGGTCCATTTTAAGTTTTGGTCAATTTTTAGACCCAGATACGTTATATGATCAACGTTTTCTAATGAGGGACAATCACAATTCTCATTTAAGTGATGCGGGCTATGGATTTTCAAGTTCAGGTTTTCTTCAGAGTTTTTCTTATTTTTTATTTTAAAAGTGATGAATTTGGTTTTATTAGCATTAAGTGTAAGTGAATAGTAGTCTAGCCATTTTTTAATCCTATTAAGTGTGTCTTCTGCTTTCTTAAATGTTTCTGTCCAATTATTCCCATTTATTAGGAGAACAGTATCATCCGCAAAACTGATGATTTCTCCTTCACATTCTATGTGGCATAGATCATTAATGTAAATAAGGAACAGAATCGGACCCAGAATACTTCCTTGCGGCACCCCGAATTTGACATCAATACACTCACTGATTATGTTATTAAAAAGCACCCACATTATTTTGATAATGTGGGTGCTTTTTCCGTGTAGAAGCCTTGGTTGAAGTGGCTCTGTTGGAAGTAAATCTTGGCTGGATTATAAAATATTACATTTTTAATTTTTTTATAAGAACACCTCCCCTTTTATAACTTTGAAGGAGATTCTTTTTTATTTTTTTTTTATTTGAATATCTCTCTTTTTATAACTTTGAAGGAGATTCCCATATAATATGGAAAAAAATAGTCGAAGATAATATTGTTAATTATGAAATTTGAAATGAAATGGACAAATATTATGACGGTTTGATAGAAGGTGGCAGAGACCGAATTGGTAGAGGCGCTCGTCCCGGTAAGATGAGAGGTTCTGGGTCGAGTCCCAGTTGCGACCGTTATTTTCGACCTCTTTCATATTTTCGTTTGGACTATTTAATCATCTTCTTCAATGATACCTATCTTACATTTTTTGGCTTTCGCCTTTCCTCTTTACGCAATACGTTTAGAAGAGAAAAAAAATATTTATTAATATTTATTATTGTTTTGAAGAAGACAATATTAATTATTATTATTCATATCGTAATTTATAATAATTTGTAATAATAAATGTAGTTGTTAATTAAATAAAAACAAATAACTTTGTAAAAACACCACTACGCAAATAATCAATAATATCAACATGTTTCGAAAACAGATTTTTCTTCTTCAGATAAGATTAATCTTATCCTGACGAAGAAAAATTTGTGTTTGAAAAATGATGATAATATTGATTATTATTGGTGGTGTTTTTACAAAGTTATTTGTTTTCATTTAATTAAAAATGACGCCACAAAGTGTATTTGAAAAGTTTATTTTATTTGCAAAGTTTGTTGACAAATTCGAAATGAATGCCTGTTAATCCTTTATGCAAACGGCCTCCGAGGTCGAGGATCAAGGCTTTCTACTACGAATCCGGAGATCGCGGGTTCAAATCCCGGCATGATAAATTTAATTTAATTTATTTGAAATGTTTTAGTTTAAATTTATTCATTAAAAGTACAGTATTTTGCCGCTCGTTTCAGACCGGAAAATACTCTCAGTATCACCATGGCGGGAGACTACCATTCATAATTGGAACGTTGCTAGAAATGGCTTTAGCCGTGTGTGGTGACCAGATCTGATTAGCCAGGTACTACCCCATATTTTTTTTCTTATCTAGTACCCATCCCACTACCTACAATTTTCAGATTCTCATCATATCCCAATTGGCGAAGCCATAGTCTCACTGGCTTCAGTTGGGTCTTTTATGCGATATTCACAAAAAATAGCACCAGGTGAATTTAATACCGGTGTTCAACACCTCTCTTAGAAAGATCAAGTTATGTTTTTTTTTTAAAAGATCGATACGTATATTTTTTATTTATTTTATTATCTTAAGTTTTAGAGATTCGAATTAGTCAATAATTATATTACATGGAATGCCACTTAATAAAGAAATTGTTTCTCCCTGCGTGTCCTTTCCCATTTGACCCATTCCCCTTCCGCATCCCCTTCCACTCACGCGTTCCCACTTCGCCTTCTCCGCCTTCCTTCTCCCCACTCCCCTCTACCGCTTACCCCGCCCTGCGAAACTCCCTCTCGAGTTCCCCTCGCCACTCCCGAGTTCCCCTCCCCCCTCCCGCTTTCTAAACATTCAGTCCCGGTACATTCCATTTTCAAACAGCTTGCTTGCCATCTATTGCAATTTTTTATACAAATTTCATTGTGCCAGAGCTCACCGCTTCTTTTATACAAACCTTGTCTTGACAATAACGAACACAAAAAAAGAATTTTCGTACATACATTGCGGCGATTCATTTTTTTTATAAAGAAGATATATTAGTTTTGTATCATTTAGATAAAACCTTAAAAAACTTTCAGATGGTGCTTTCTGGCACAAATTATCACATTTTTTGCGTAAAACTCTCCTACTCATGATTGCAACTATTTTTTATTGACTTTAAGCTCGTTTTGGACTGTTCCGTATATCAGTTGTTAAACCGTTCAAAGCCGGGATAGCAAGTGGTAGATCAAAAAATAACAGATATAAAAAAATGGCGGGCTTTATCCCTCAACATTAATACCAAAATTTGAATATTTAATATGCAAGGCATATTTCTGGCAGAAACAACATGCAAAGAAATATCTCGTGTTGCGTTCAACCCCACCACCGAACACCGAATCCCAATAGAATTCATCTGAGATGAATTGGACAGAATTATCTGACAATCCTGTCTCGCATCAAAAAACATTCAGGGGAGTTACAACAAGAAGAACGGATCAATACATCCGCAGAGAAATAAGATAAATAAGTAAATTGCATTTCTAAACAAATTACCTATTGTTATTTGACAATGATCAAATTTTATTTATGGAAGGTTTTGTAAGCAACCAACTAAACCATTAGCCATTAGGTATATAATAAATTCTCTGGAACCGTAGAACTCGCGTCTAAAAATGTGTTTTTCTAATTTTCTGTTATTTAAAAAAAATATATTTTTTTAATTAGCTCCACATAGGAGGCCCTAAGGAAAGCCATTCCCCTCAGGGACTGTCATCTTTGGGGATGCTGTGTGGAAGGTCTTTTTTAGGAAAGGAAGGAGAGGAAGTTCTAGGAAGAAAATGGGTATTAGGGGTGGGTAGGAATCTAGGGGTCAGTGTGTCCAGGAGTGACGGACGTGCGAATCCATCCCTCCAACTGCGGTGCAAGGAGTCCGGCTGGAAAGTTCAAAAGGCCTCCCTCAACCAGTCTCTCTTGATCCGGCCCACCACGCAGCAGGTCGGCAGACGCATCCGCCGCCAAGACCTGGACAAACCTGACCCAATGAACCCGGCACCACTGCTAAGTCAACAAACATAGCAAACCAGTTGGGGTGACCTATGGCAAAGGTGTTAGTTATCCAATAAGTGATCCCCTTGGGCGGCGGTACCCATGCCCGCCTCCCATTGATAGATTTAATGTTTTTATTATTGAAAAATGAAATAATTCAACTTTGTATAAACCACTTATATGATGCGCAAATCCGACCGGTTTCAGAACAAACGTTCCTTCTTCAGGGCAAGCGTATGCTAATTTGACAGTTTCGAAATATGGATGGGAACAATGTTTTATTATGGTAGGGGTGGGGCCGTTGCTAGTTATTAATATAGAGTGGGTGGGTAGGTATTAATGAAGAGTGGGTGGGTAGGGGAACAAATCCATGATTGGGCTATAAGACAATATTTTTATTTCACAAAAAAAAAAAAATTATAGTATACAATATTTAAAAAAAATTAATATTTATACAATATTTTTATTTCACAAAAAAAAAAATTATTGTCTTATAGCCCAATCATGGATTTGTTCCCCTACCCACCCACTCTACATTAATACCTATCCACCCAATCTACATTAATAACTAGCAACGGCTCCATCCCTACCATAATAAAACATTGTTACCATCCATATTTCGAAACTGTCAAATTAGTATACGCTTGCCCTGAAGAAGGAACGTTTGTTCTGAAACCGGTCGGATTTACTCATTATCGTTTTTATTATTTTTTATTTATTTATTTATTATAGACAGATACAAAAGAAAGTACAAATTACATACTTATTAGGAAGCTTTGCCTATGTAAACGTAGTACCTGATTAACAAGTTGGAGGAATTACAATAAGATTTACAACATGAAGAGATGAAGTTATGTATTAGGTTATGTGTTTAGAAGTGTGAACAATATAATATAATATGTGAAGAATATATAGTACACTTATAAGAGAAACTACACTAAAATTTACAATATTATATGTCATTAATGTATGTACCTATGTAATAATATATATGTTTTTTTTTTAAATTATTCATGCGCTGTAAGTACAAAGTGTAATAAATTATGTGAAACATGATTATTTGCACTGATTTGAAACATGTTTTCAGTACATATTAAATTATACGACAATACGAATATACACCGCGCTCATGTCTTGAACTACTCCTGCTAAAATATGAAAATTCAAATTCAACAACAATTCCAATCTGAATAGGACAACAAGACATGTGACTGTTTCAACAATAAACTTGCAAATATAGTCATACAGTCATACATGCTGACGTATTCACTGTTAATTACCATGCATTGTACCTATTATTTTCACTTTACTTGCATCCTTGCATGGCAACATCCTCTCATCTCCTAATCGTCATCATCGTCCTAACCCCAATACCTATCTCCCACTAGGTTAGTTATAATCACAGATATTTTGTTGTGTAATGCATTATGTAAGTATAGGTTAATTGAGTTTATTGTTCTTCCATTTTTTTTCATATTTGCTTCTTCATTTAACTTTTTTTTTTAATATTTTAGTTTAAATTCATTAAGTACTTAGTTTTATATTTAAAAAACCTGTAAACAAAATTAAATAGTCTACTTTTTTGTCATCCTCTGTATGTTAATAATAATAATTGGTTAATTTGTAGAGCGCCGTGTTCGTGAAAAATCACCTCAAGGGCGCTTTATAATTTATTATGAATCTTAGGCTGTATCTAATTTTATTATTTACAAATAGACACAGAAACATACTTACCTTCAGGACATTTCCGATAAAACACACTTTATTAGAAAGTTTATGCTTGGGGAAGATACTACTTTGCACTTGAAGGACATTATATTTAAAACATTGGACAATGCATGACTTTACTTTGCTACCCTCATCACTGTTGCTTTTACATTTATATTTATAAGAAGATTAATGCCAAAGTTGAGTTAATATTTATTTTGGAGAATTTTAAGAATTTGCTTTATTTTTACACACTTAGTTATTTACAATGTCGTGAACCGTGAAGGCGAAGGTGAAAGGGTTTTTTTTTAAACTTATGGATACGACTGTCTGAAAAGATGAGTTTTAAGTTTAGCTCTGAATTCCGCTGAATCTGTGATCATTCTTAACTCGTGTGGCAGGCTTTAGGTCCGGACACTCCGAAAGCACGCTCACCGAATTTAGTATCTGGTTTGAGCTTTGGTTCCTTCAACCTTCCGATCGCTGAAGTTGCTGCTGACCTGAGGGTTGATTGTTGAGAATTGGAATTGGAATATTTACAATACTTTATAATATTATTAATACTGTTTATGCTCAAATAAATAAGTAAATACATTATCGCTATATTCCAATCTAAGTTACGTTCACTTAAGATTTTCTGTATTGAAAATTATAAAGATGAGTTCACTCTAACACCTTTCATTTAATAAGTAGTATCATAAGAAAGTTATCCATCCCAATTTAGACCTTGTGTAAAGCCTTACAAACAAAAATAAAATTCCTTCCGTTAGAATGAAAAAAAGTATTTTTGTTTGTTTTTAATTTAAGCCCGCTCAAGTTAAAGTTTGTTAGGGTTTATTTCATTACTTAAGTCGACGTTGACGAATTGGAGAGCAGAGCAATATATTTTATTTCTTGTTTCGACAAAGTGACGTAATTTAACGGCGTCGCTCCAATCGAGGGAGTGTACTCGTCGGAAGTAACGCAATTAAAATGTAAAGAAATTAGTATTAAGTCGAATATATTGTTCTTAATTTGTTTGTCACTTCCAAGAGAGAGGAGAGAGGGATTGTATTATAACATTTTCTTAAGACGCTGTCGGAGAGAGGATAAGAAATATTTAATGATGTTAATATAATTACGAGTTGTACTCGTTTCTACTTGAGAATGACAACAAAACTTAAAGACGAGATTTATTTTTGTATTATGGAATAAAATATTAAGCGGAACTGCATTGTATTTACGAGTAGGAAGACTTTAATATTTTTAAGACAGAAAAAATACGAAGTTAATAAATAATGTGATGCTGAATAACTACCAAGCGTCTTTATGAAATTAATGAAGACTAGCGTTAAGTAATTATTTTGAAACTAGCGCAAACTCGTGAAAAGTTACGAGAAGTAAAATTTAACAAAAATAAAAAATGCAATGTCGGGAACACGCCAAACGCGCATAATATGAATACGGTTGACATTCATTTTCCACATGACAAAAGGTCGTTTCTACGACACGTTTATGCATTCAACATCTAGGCTGTGGAACGATTTCGTCACCTCATTTGGATAGGGTTCTAACTTGGTTCTAACCGACATTTTTTTCAAAAATGACCTTTGAATGCCAAAGCATTTCTTTTGCTCATTTCTATTCATCAAATAATTTTCAGAACCATCTGTGTTGTATTTTCTTTGATATATGTATGTCAAGGGCATTTTCAATAATAATTCATTTTACAAGGTTCTAACATCACTTACACTCTCTATTTTGTTTTTATCTGAAGGTTGATCTTAAATACGAGGCGCATTATGGTTCGTCACTTCATTTGGATAGGGTTCTAACTAAGCCTTACCATTTTCTAAAGTTTCTAAGTTTCCAAAGACGAATTTTCGTAATATATTTAACAATTTTAGTTGAAGTATTTTAGTTTATCATATTTTAATAAAAAATATTTAAATTGCAAAATTGCATTAGGGAAATGTAATTAGAACTTTGTGCAATTAATTATTATGCCTTAGCTGGTTGCCCAGGATTCTATTCGCATATTTAGGTATGTTCCAAAGGGGTAAGTATACGTCCTATATAAATACTTTCCTCTAAAATATGTTCAAGGTGAAATGAAGTTAGAACCCATATCAAAATGAAGTGACGATTTGCCGTCCTCTGTGTTTTCTCCCTCTTCTCGTGGTCTCTTCAAAAGGTCTCTTCACACACCACCATTTCCCTCAGGGCTTCCTTTGTGAAATTAATGTAAAAAATTGCATTTCTAAAATAAAAGTTTTAGAAAATTTACTTACGCATATAATTATATTTAACGAAAAAATACATCAGTGTGCAATTCACACGCGATAGAAGAGAAACCTTCAGAAAACTAAAGTAGACAAGAGTGGATAGGCTACGAAGAACCTCAACAAAGAGGAGACCGATTATACTAACTCATTATCTCGCGGGCTAAATCCTATGGATTTATGAGTTTTTCTCTTTTTAGTGTCGCTATTTTCGTTTCTTCGAGTTTCAAATCACAACGGTGCTAAAGAACTTTTCAGTTCAAAAGATTTTTAAAGTGCTACAGCCGAGAATTGAACCCCGATCACCTGCTTGGAAAGCATCTATGCTGACCATTACACCACCACCTCTTTTACAATGGCATAAATTCGTTATCGATAATATACTCAAATATTTTCTAGCAGCATAAAGTCTTCATCGATTGTTATAGTTGGGAGAGATTTAATATTTGTTTCTGGTTAGTGAATAGGTGTACCTAGTAGGTACGTGTCATACAAGTGACGTTTTTTCAACTCGTTTTTGTGTAAGTCGGCTCGTATGTAGAACTAGCTATCAGCATCTGTTTTTCTCATGCTTTAACCCGCATCACAACGTTTCCCAACCGGGTGGCGACATGGTTCCCATGCCTTTTCATCGTACAGACAGGGACGTTCTTGTGAGGTGTCAGTTAAAAAAAGGCACTTAAGAGGGCATTACCAGAGAAAGCCGGAAATACGTCATTTTCAAAAAAGTTTTTAGACGTATTGACTCTTTTCCACAAAAAATTATAAATGGATTTCGAAAGATTGTTCTTTTATCTAGTGAAGTTATGTAATAAATTTTTAGAATTTTTTTTTAATTTTTAGTATAATAAGGTTATTCCATAGGTCGTTGGCAGATTTGTTAAATTTTCAAAAAAGTTTTTGTATTATACCACACCCATTTCAAATAATGTAATCATGCAGTAAAATAAATCAATACATTATCTAGCAGAGTTATGTATTAGAATTTTAATTTTAGTTTCAATAAAATCATTAAAAAATATGTACGCACATGTGTTTCTTGACGAAAATTGGTCCATTTGTGTATTTATTTGCGCACTTACAAACTAATATATTTCAGATTTTTTTAACATTCTTATTAAATTTAGACATTATTGAAGAATGATAAATACTTATAATCAAAAAATAACTACAAAAAGTACACTATTTTAATAGTTTTATCATCACGCCTTTCAGCATTTTTGGATGAAGGTATAAATTAAAGCTAATTTGGATTGAAATAAATTCGATATTGAGTTATAATTTAAAAAAGCTGGTACGGAGAATAATTAATCTTTCTCATTGTAACCGCCCTGCACGATCGGAAGAACAACTGTGGATTTTCGTCCGCTGGCTGGTTAAACGCTCTTAATTACGGATAATGTTTTTAATAGGACTTTTAATGAAAGTGAAATTCTTTGAGCTCCTTTAAAATTACAGAGTTTAGGTAAATAATGTTAAAAAATCTGTCAAGAGCTGGAGTTTTGCCAGAGTTTTTTTTTCAATGTCGTGTACTCGTTAGGCATTTAGGCGGCCCAGTGTTTGTCCAGTCAGCTGGTTTTAATTAAATTGGGTCATAAGGCTTCCGCTTGCAATTGAAACTAAATAATCCATCCCGTCGCTTTATCGCCAGTGTAGACAAAATTTAAAACGGAAGCGAACTCGTATTTGTTGATCCCTAATGACCCTTTACATATTACAATTTTCACGCGAGCGACCAAATTTTTGTACAGAATTAACGAATTTGCAATATCTGTTATTCAATCGAAGTTAATACTTTATAATATATAGTACGTTCCCATTCCCATACGTTACTTTATAATAAACTTGCAGACCCGGACATACGTTGCTGTGGCTAGCGAAACACGATGCCATCTACTGTCAACGCCATTACCCAACCTTTTATAACCAACTCCATCTGTTAATTTGCATACGTATAAAATCCACACCGCCCGCTTGCCAGCCCTCTCCCTTTATATTTTATATTATTAAACCAATTTACATAAAAAACCTTGACAAATTATATACCTAAACCTTCCTCATGAATCACTCTATCTATTGGTGAAAACCGCATGAAAATCCGTTCCGTTATTTAACCATTATTTAATTGAAACGTTGCTCGAAATGGCTTTAGCCGTTTTTGGTGATCAGGTTTGAATACCCAGTTACTTCCCCACCTTGTTTTTCCCCATCTCTTTCTGTTCCAACTATTTTCAGTTTCATAACATACCCCCATTGGGGATACCATAGTCCCTCTGGCTCCAGGCGGTTAATAATAATAATAATAATATTTGGCTAATTTATATAGCGCCGTTTTTGTGAAAAATCATCTCAAGGGCGCTGTACAAATAAGTATTTAAAGGAATTAATATTACTGGCTTACGACTAAGATTTAAAATTATAACTAGTGACTTACATCTAAGACATATAGCTAGAGACTTATTATACTGGCTTACAATTAAGATTTAAGACTTATAGCTAGAGACTTATTTTACTGGCTTAAAATTAAGATTTACAATTATAACAACTGACTTACATCTAAGACTTATAGCTAGTGACGTAAGACTAAGACATTTAAATGCTAACCTAAAGCAAGTGACTTAATAACATACAATTAGATTAAGATTAGCGCCAGAAGAAGTAAGAAGATAGAATAATACATAATATGTTTTGTAATGAGCGCACTTTGAAAACAAAAGTAAAATTTTATGATACTCTCAGATAGATATTTTTATTTAAGGGTATGAGAGCCCAAAAAGGTAGGTTTTTAATTTGGACCTAAATTCTGTTGGGCTTGTTATGCATCTAAGTTTCGGAGGGAGTTTATTCCAAGCCTTCGGCCCAGATACTCCGAAAGCGCGATCTCCAAATTTAGTATTTGGCTTGCGTTTAGGTTCCATTAGTTTGCCTACAGCTGATGAGGTTGCTGATCTAAGTGTTGACTGCCTCGGACCAGTATTTTCGGGGACACATAGTTCAGAGATGTAAGGTGGGGCCATTTCATTGATCGATTTGAACACCATCCAGCACAACTTGTACTGGATTCTTTCAGGGCACTTGAGGTTGGGAGCATTTGCGAATTCACATAAATATAAATAAAAATTCCAATATGTGTCTAATTCCAGTATGCGTATAATTCTATTAGGTGTATAAATACAGTAGGTGTTATTTAAAAGGGTGTAATTTTCATCACTTCAATTCCGTTCTTATGTACCTAATTCTGGCAGAGTACGCCTGTCTACATAATTTCTTACAGTACAATATTCTCATTCTGACACTCTTAACATCTGGGAAGATAATTTATACGTTAAAGAGGAATTAAATAACCCATTGTTTCAGAAATTTCATTCAACAGTACCATTCCTCTTTTCTTGATATGCTGTGCTAGAACATCTGTTCTTCCGTGTGTTATTTTGAACAAGTCGTGGCGATGACTACGGCTGAAGTTTTCAGACACGTGTAAGCCATATCTTTCCAAGAGGAACTGGCTATCAACAGTGTTATGAATTATACTTAACTAAGTATTGCAAGATTTGCTTAACGTCCAGTTTCTAGGCTAAATCAATTTGTTGCCTCAAGATGGTGCATGAACCTCGGACAGTTTCCATGCGTCCGCATATAGTTATACTTTTTTTCTGGATTTGTTCCAGCATATTAACATATTTAGTTTGGGGCGGAGTCCACACACCACTAGTATACTCCAGCTTACTTCTTGACGCCATCGAACATGACGCTATCATTGCGTCTGGGTCATCTAACTTAAAAATAAGCTGTCTCAATGGCGGAGTTGGTTAAGGCGTTTATCCCATTAAGATTAGAGATCTTGAGTTCAAGTTGCGACCATTACCTTTTTATTTTTCGATGACTTGTTCTTTTTTATATTTTCCATTTGATTTTTTATTTATTTATTCATCTATAAAGTTTGGTTTACAGGTGAGTCGGGACTTGTCTTCTACTTGAATAAGAAATTCGATGTTTAATCAATTTCACCAAAGCTAAGATTTTGGCTTAATACATGAACACACTTGGCACGCAGCACGTTTTTTTTATGGATTTGTGTCTTCAGTGGTAAATTCCAAATGTGAAAAAAAAGGTTTTTTTTCCAAAGCAAAATAAATCAGAGCAGAGAATAAGTTTGTTTTCTTTGAAAATCTGTTCCATTATTTGGATTTGATGGCATCAGCAAGT
This sequence comes from Limnephilus marmoratus, assembly GCA_917880885.1. Classification (NCBI taxonomy): domain Eukaryota; kingdom Metazoa; phylum Arthropoda; class Insecta; order Trichoptera; family Limnephilidae; genus Limnephilus; species Limnephilus marmoratus. Next base: position 17,220,752 of record OU862933.1, read on the forward strand.
TGCGGAAGGAATTCTCGAGTTTCCTGATGATAATTTCATACGATTCATTATTTCGTAATTCTTAGAAACATACGAATATTTCTTATTCACAAGGCCGTTGGGTGAAAGTTATTTCTTGGCACAATTTCCAGTTCCTCACGTGGTTGGTATTTATTGGCTTGCCCCGTGGTTACAGAATATAGATAGAAGATAGAAGGTACCTACCTACCTACTAGGTATGCAATAAGCAATAATTACCTATGTTCACAGCACGTACAAAAAGGCGAACATTTCTATGTGAGCTAGTTAATTTTTTAACATTAGCTCCACCCAGGAGCCCCTCAGGAAAATAATTCCCCTCAGGGCCTATGTTATCTCTGGGGATGTTGTGCGGAGGATCTTTCTTAGAAACGAAGGAGAGAAGGTTCTGGAAAAGAAAAAAGGTATAGTGGAGGGGGGGTAGGAATCTAGTGTTAAGTGTGTCCAGGAGCGATGGACGTATGAATCTAACCCTCCCACTGCGGTGCTCAGCGAAGTTCCGAGAGAGTCCTGCTGGAGAGGTCAAAAGGTCTCCCTCAACCAGTCTCTCCCGTTCCGGCAAGCAACGCAATTGGTGGGCAGGCGCATCCACAGCCAGGATCTAGACATATCTCACCATGAACCGGGCACCCCTGCTAAGTTATCAAACGTAGCGAACCACTTGGGGTGACCTATTACTACTTATTACAAAGGTATCTTTTTCCGTAGTTCGATTTGCCGTTACTTTGTAGTTTTTGTTTTTTAGTACTTTTCAATGTCTACTCTCGAAAATTACTATTTAAACTTACTGTTATCTCATCGCAGATAAAAATAAACAAGATTTTCATAAATTTTCTAAAATAAAGTTCTCTCTGGTCTGTTCTGTATATAAATTGGTCTGATTTCCTTTTTTAGAAAACTCGCTAAAATTACTTTCGTATTCTCATTCTGTGGTCAGTGCGGATTCGGAGCAAGTCTGTTTAAATTTACAGGCAGGTGGATTTTTATTCCTGGAGATTTACCGTCGGGGAAATTTATGTTCAGTGATTATTCAATATTATTTGAATTCTGTAGAGTTTAGCCCCAGTGCGCCAGAGAAAAAACTAGGAAGATAAGAATGGAGTTCCTACTTACAGTTGACGTTGGCAACACGAGAACGGTTCGTTTTTATATAACCGTTTATTCATATTGGCGATACACAGGATGACCTACCGGGTATCTTTCATTTGCTGCGAGTCAAATTAAACACTCTCAAGCAGAGCTCTCTTCCGACCAGTAGTCCTGGTTCGTCCGTAGACTACCCAATCATTGAAATCTGATCACGAACCACTAATGCGCGATCGGGTTACTTTTTCAAAAATGATTCGATCCTTCAGCACCCACGTCCCGTAACGGGTGCTAGTGTAGCGAGCAATCATTGAAATATGGATTTTGTAGACCAACACGAATCACATTCTCGCGACAGACAAATAGAAACCTAAAATAGGCTATCATTTAGGTACTTACTACCTATGAAAGTACCCGATCGAAGATCAGGTGACGGGTAATCTGGTTTCGAGGGTCTCGGTATGACGGGTACTTTCAACGGTTCCATGCCAACTTAGATTTTACCTATAATTTTACCTTAATTATAAATTTTTATTTTTAGTTTAATTTTAGCTAACTTTTCTTCATCCAGCATTATTTTTAATGAATTACGTGTAAATTTTTGTTTTGTGAAATGGAGGCCTCAGTACAGGTGAGCTATCCAGTGAGGCCGACATTGCTAAAATGTATTTGAATTGTAAGATATTATATCAAATAAATAAATTTGAGAATGAAACCAGCTCAGATCCAACTTAGAAAGGTCATTAAAAGCCATGAAAAAATAATTTTAAAATAGCCGGTAACCCCAATCTAACATAACCTGTTTAAGCAATTTTTTTTTTCATCACTCTTAATGTCCTTTCTGAGGTGGTCTTGAGTTGGTTTCATTCTGAGTTGGCCGGTCACCACTTTCAACTTACGGCGGCCGGCGTTTGTTGCGCGCTCATTTATTATGGCATTGTGGCATAATTGCATAGCTATGGCACGATGTGTCATTTTTTTTCCATTTATTAAAGTAACCGATCAAAGAACGGGTATTCTCGCCCGATCACTTCACCAGTGGGTCATGAGCGACCCGAGTAGTAAAATGATCAATCGACCCAGATCCACTTCCTAAACTCTTCCTAAGCCCTTTCCTAAACCTGCTTCATAGCATTGTTCAATCGCAAGACGATTTAATTCACTGGCTTACATAGTTCTGCAAGGAGAGTTCTTATAAGGTGTAATGTAATTTATTTAAGAAAGTTAATTTTTACTTATAAATTACAGCAGTTAAATTTATAATGAATGGAAGTGCATTACTGAAGAAGTCGGGGACGCTATAAGACGACATGGCACAAACTATTGAATTGAAATAACGAAAGAGCAAGTATGCGACGATGAATGAATGAGAATGAAGCGACGAATGCAAGCTTATGCAGAGTTACATGGCCGTCCATCCTCTCTGCATATCCCCACTTTGAAGTGGCGTAATGGTTAAGTAGTTAATATAATTTAATTTTAAAAGTTTTTTTATTAAATAAATGCTTTATCGCGTGGGAGTAATCCTTGGTAATGAATCAATTATATTATAAAGCCTCTCGCACAATAGTATTCCTAGTGAATCATTTGCGCTGATGAGCTTAATTCCTTCTGAGCTGTACCTAATTTTTGTCTAATGAACTTCCGAAAACTAATTGGCTTTTCTAAAAATTCCTGCATTAGTAATGCGAAATAAAAGTTTAGTGACATATCCCATATACTTCTAGAAAATATTTATTTGAAATTAGTACATACATATACGTAAATTTTAATACTTTTTACATCATAATTGTTTTAACACAAACTTTTATATATGTTTCGCATTGTCAAACTGATGGGATAAAGTAGGAAAGGGGAAACAGAGAGGGCAAAATCAATCTAAAAAAGAACCCTGTTATTCTGAGGAAAACATATCGCATAGCTACAAGAATCCATTTCTAACCATGTTAAGAAACTTAATTTTTTTAAATTCATTATTGGACGAGAATTTGAAATTAAAACACTTTTGTACTTTCTTCCACTAATTTATATTTCACCAGGACCGGTTTCATCCAATTACGGATATTTTCAGACTGGTAGTTGAAATTCTTCTACTATGGTATTTATACACAGGTACTTATGCAGGGGTACACAACATTGTCTCTATATAATGAATGTTTCTATTTTGTTAATTTTAAGGTATTATAAGTTATTTTGTTAATTTTAGGTACATACAGGTAATTATAAAGTTTATTATTAAAATTATGAATGATGATACATGAATTTATATCATTTAAAACGTTTGTGATTACTGATATTTTATTTTGGTAATGTTGGGTTATTCCCTCCTTGTTGCTTAGGGCTTAATTGACAAATATTGATAATAAACTTTATAATTACCTGTATGTACCTAACATTAACAAAATAACTTATAATACCTTAAAATTAACAAAATAGAAACATTTATTATAAAGAGACAATGTTGTGTACCCCTGCATAAGTACGTATAAATACCGTGGCATAAGAATTTCAACTACCAGGCTGAAAATGTCCGTAATAAGATGAAACCGGTCCTGGTGAAATATAAATTAGTGGAAGAAAGTACAAAAGTGTTTTAATTTCAAATTCTAATACAGTGCAAAAACTAGACTCATTATTGGATGATTGCCAAGTTCCTGGCAATTCATCTGGCAGAAAGATTTTTCAGTCTTTTCAAGAAACTTTTCAGTAATTGAACCCGCTACCTCTGAGTCCAAAACCAATGGGCTTTAAGTTATGCAAAAAATATGATTAATATTACGCATTTTTTTGACTAAGAAGACTTAAATGTAAGAAAATTAAATACCTGTTTGAAGTATTTTTCAACAATTTTACTGATTCACCATTTCCAAATAACCCGTGAACATTCCAAATTCGTGACTGAAAATTCACCGAAAAAAACTGTCGTAGGCATTTGTTATGTTTTGTTTACTGCGTACTCGTGTAGGTGCATAAAACAATGGACTCAAAACAGCAAATAGAACAAAAGGCTGCCGAAAAACGGGATCAATTTTGATAATGAAAAAAAAATATTAATCACCATTACACACGGAGCTATGTTCTATGGCTGCCACCTCTACGTAACTCCTTCATATTTTTATACCCAAAAATCCACCGTGCGTGTTTATTTTACGTGAATTCATATGATTTTTTAATAAACTCTCACGCCAATACGAGTAGTCAATCTTGTCTAGACAAAAAATGTTATTTTGCTTTTATTTTATTGTCATTTTGGCGTGTTTGGTTTTAGTCAGATTTAACCTATTTGATCTATAACCAAAATAACCTTATATAAAACAATTATCAGAACGGTCTTGGCCTATGGATGTGAGGCGGGAACACTGACAGCAAAGTCAGCGGAACGGCTGGACATCTTCGAAAGAAAGGTACTTCGAAGAATCTTAGGAGCGGTGCGAGAGGGAGAGGCATGGAGAATCCGCTACAATAATGAGCTCTATGATATTTACCAAGCTCCCAGACTCTCCACCCATTTAAGACTCCAAAGATTAAGATGGGCCGGACATGTGCACCGAATGCCAAGCACACGAGTACCGAAGAAGGTTCTGACAGGACACCCGGGAGGTAAACGAAAAGCGGGCAGACCTAGACTGAGATGGGAGGATGATGTCAGGAAGGATGCAAGAGGATTACTCCATGTTGCAGATTGGAAGACGACGGCCGAGGACAGAGGGCGGTGGAGGCTTATTTTGAAGGAGGCCAAGGCTCGAAAAGGGCTGTAGCGCCATTGAAGAAGAAGATCTATTGTATTTTTCAATAATAATAATAATATATCTTTAATCAATGAAATTAGCAATATTACAACTAAAAAAGTACATGTTCAATGTAGATTACATCCAAGTAGTAATTAACAAGTAGAAAGTAATGTAAGATCGGTTACACAGAAGTAGCATAATTATACAATATTTTTAGTTGTGCATAGTCTGCCTCACTAGGTGAACCTGTATTGAGGCAGAATTTTTTGTAAATTGTTTCTCACATTTTTATCTATGGTTTTTTATAAATGTATAATGTAGGTTTCTATACAGCAAAAACTTTATTTTAGATTACATTATTGTTTGTATACACACAAAACCAAAACTGCAAGGTTATTACCACAATAGCAACTGTCAATGACAGGGCGTTTGGGTGACAGCATCAGTATAGGCTCGATCATTAGAATATATCCAAATTTTAACATATTTTTTAAATTCTTTCTGTGTTTGACTCAGTTTGATGTTTTCTGGGAGAATGTTGAATATTTTCGTGGCAAAGTATCTAAAGCTACGTTGACCAAAGGTGGAAGAGAGCGCTGGAACTTGCAATAAGTCTTTGTTGGAATTACGTGTTAAAGTCCTCCGCCTTTAATCCGCCGTCTGTCTATTCGCGATAAACTCAAAAACTACTGAACGGGTTTTCACCAATAGATAGAGTGATTCATGAGGAAGGTTTAGGTATATAATGTGTCAAGGTTTTGTGTAAATTGGTTGAAATATTTAATTAAAGGAGAATGTCTGTATGTGGTGGACGAGCGAACTGACAAGCGGGCGGCGTGGATTTGATTTGTATGCAAATTAACAGGTGACGGTGTGAGTTAAAATGTAACCATCCAGTAGATGGCGTTGTGTTTCGTTAGCTACAGCAACGCGTGGCTGGGTCAGATAGTATGTAGATAATAGCTAAAACAACGTTTTAATAAATCCGCCGGAAGACAAAATATAAGAAATAATATCGGTTATTTTTTGAGAAATATTAAAGATAAAGACCATAAATTGACTAATTCCGGAATATATAAACTCAAATGCAATGATTGTCCCTCATTTTATATTGGAAAAACAACTAGTAATTTTGAAATCAGAATCAAAGAACATATAAGGTGTCTTAATAATAATAATTTTTCTGAGTTCGCTAACCATATCATTGAAAATAACCATAGTTTTGAAAAAAAAAGGGATAAATATTCTTCATATTAATCATCAAGTAAAATGTTTGAATAACTTAGAAGCCCTGGAAATTAAAAAATCCCTTAAAAATAATGAATCTATTATCAACAAACAAAAAATATTATCTTATAGCCCAATCATGGCTTTGTTCCCTACCCACACTCTCTACATCAATACCTACCCACCCTATCTACATTAATAACTAGCAACGGCTCCACCCCTACCATTATAAAACATTGTTCGAAACTGTCAAATTATTATAAGCTTTCCCTGAAGAAGGAACGTTTGTTCTGAAACCGGTAGGATTTACGCATTATATAAGTGGTTTATACAAAGTTGTATTGTTTCATTTTTCTACAAAATATAATCATCGTAAAAAGCAACGAAAGTTTTAGATACTTGTGCTAGTGTTCTCCGGTGATTTTTTTTACCATTTTGGCATTATTGTTGAATACTACAATTAATTTCACTGTTTCCCTAACCGAGTTGTCGTGCACAACACGATTGGTCGCTTTGATTATGAGCTCACTTTTCATTTGGTTGAGATTGTGTTATGAATTTGTGATATATTATGTTTACATATTGAAACTAATTTTTGAATTGAAAATTACTTTAGCACCGTTGTGATTTGGAACTCGATGAAACGATAAAGGACACTAAAAATAGACAAACACCTACATCTAAAGGATTTAGCTTACGAGAGAATAATCGGTCTCCTCTTGTGTAGTGCTTCGTAGCCTCCTCGATCTTTTCTACTTTAGTTTTCTGAAGTTTCAGTTCTACCGCATGTAAACTGCACACTTGCAATTTTTTGTTTTGTTTTTCTAGATGGACATGCAGATGATGCGACCGGATCAGAGACAAGGTTCGTACGAGTAAGTAAGATGATGCTATTTCAACGTCAATTTAACTCGATTACATTTTGGGCTATATTAAAATAATCAAAATTAATTTTGACAATATAAGGAATTTAGTATTTGGTATCCATGATCTCTCCTGCATCCCACCCTTAACTAAATACACCAACAACAAAAGATAGTCGGAAAATGGGATCATTTTTGTTTTCCCGTATTATTTATCATCATTAATAGATGGCTGGCATTAAGATTAACTGCGAACAATCAAACATTGTCCCCGGGCGAGGCCGGGACCGCCGGTTAATCCCGCCATAAGTAATCAGTAATCATCCGCACGCGTGATTGTACGGCATCCATATTTCATGGTCCGCGTATGATTGATTGATTCCGCCGCTTGACGTTTGAGGTGCGAGACGGCCGAGAGGGATCGGTGGATTAAAAACCATGCAGGATGCAGCTAACCATATAATTACTACCCCACTTTGCCCAAATTTCTATACTGATATCTCCGCTCAAAAAGAAGAAGATGTAGAGATATGTAATCACGAATGTTGGAGAGGGTGCGCTAATATTTAAAACGATAAGACTGAAGCGAAAATTGTGAAAATTTTTAATAAAACACGACTCGTTTAAAATAGAGCAAAAATCTCGTCGGGAACATATAAAATAGAATTTGTGAGTTTTTTCATACATATAACTTCTAAAATAAGTGAAATGAACTTGTTCATTATTATTTTTTTTTTATCTGAACTGCTCCCGTCTGGAGCCAGTAGAACTATGGCATCCCCAATTAGGGTATGTTGTGAGGATGAAGGTAGTGTGGAGGGGAAGGAGATAGGGAAAAGGAAGGTGGGGAAGTACCTGGCTATTCAAACCTGGTCACCAAACACAGCTAAAGCCATTTCAAGCAACGTTTTAATTCTGAATGGTGGTCTTACACCAGGGTGATACTGAGGGTATCTTCCACTCCGGAACGTGCCGCAAATATACTATATATTTTTTTAAATGAAAAAAATAAAACACAAATTAATCAAATTAAATTTATTTGCCACGCCGGGATTCGATCCCGCGACCTTCGGAATGCGAGTCAAGCGCCTTTCCGCTGCACTACGACGGCCGTTTATAATAATTTCAGAACACAGTTTGCGATTTTTTTCTATTTCTATAATGTAAAAAAAGCTTATATTTATTTTATGACTTTATCACAATATTACCATTTAGGTATTTTTTTTTTATTTTAGAGAAAGTTGACAGCGAATCTGAGATTACACAATAATACTAATAATAATATTTTTTTAAAAATTAATTAATTAAAAAATTGAATTTTTTTAAGTTCATAATTGGCATAATTATTAGTTAATTATGCCAATTATGAACTTTCCACTGATGATAGTGAATGAATGATAAAGTGTGACATTGATGACAAGTGTGATGGATGTTTTCTTAAATAATCAATTTTTTGTTACAATATACGAAAGGGGAGGGGGGGAGGTGGAACATAGAATTAGGATTAAGACCATAATAGACAATCCATAATAGATAAACCGTTTTTATAATATTATCGTAAATTTTTTTTTCTAAATCTAATCAACGCAGCCTTATTTAATCATTTAATTCCGGAAATCGCTACGAAAACCCTTTTTTTAAGTGATTTATAATATTAGGTAATTACATATGAAATTGGCGTTTTACCGTACTGGCAACTTTGATCTCTAATATCTTCTCTTTGGTTAGGAATTCGAAATTCAAATTTATACAGCTATTTACTCATGTATTTGTGTTTCGAAAATTATAATTCATTTGTTTTTTCCTTAATTGTTTTTTTCTTTGCGTCACTTCGTTACCATGACACCAGTGCTGCAGAATCGGCTCGCAGGATTAATGATATTTATGGCGACGGTGCCGCAAAAGAAAACACAACCGTGTTTTCTTTCTTTTTTTTTCTCTCTTCTTGCGACGGAAAAAATTCAACTCCGATGGGGCAGTCCAAACCGCCTTCAAAGATTTTATTGATTCCCGTCCGAATGGTTTTTTTAGTAAAGAGATCGATGAACTACCTATGAGATGGCAAACGTGCATAGGTAGCAATGGTACATACTTTGATTAAATAAATATATTATATTTTAAAAAATCGACTTTACGTTCCTCCCAAACAAAACGCCAATTTCATATGTAAGGACTTAATATTATATAACATTAAACAAGATTTTTTAACAACGTTATTTGAGAGAACTTTAATTAACACTTAAGGCCTTTGTTCCTAATCCTAGTGATCAACAGTTGAACCGAAATTTTGGCTCAATACTTGTCAAATGCACAAATATGCTGTTCCCAATGCAAACATCCGATCAACAGGCGAATCGAGCGTTACTAAACAAATCACATAGCTGATCAGAGACTCAGACATGACGATCGGAAAGTTGAGAACAACAACCGTTAATAACATTATAAATTATAACAAATAACGAAAATCATAATTGTACGGTGGTACTAAGGTATCGCATATGTACCAAAGAATTCTGACTGCCGATGGTGGAACATCACTTTATATTATCATATTATATGCTGTCAACGTATTATAAATCATACGATAGTGTCAGGATGAACCATTTTCACTAATCCGTCAGATGAATAACCCTATCAAATTTACTTGTGATTTAAATTACGTCTGCCAAGGAGCAGCATCGTGGAACTCAGACCTAAGTACACAATTGGGTTTCGTTGTTACAGTATTATGATATAATCTATCACACAACCGTAAGCTCTTTCATCCCCAAAGGAACACGGGAGATGGATTGAAATGTCAAAGTATGTGACTACTTCTGACTACCGCCAACTTTCTGAGCTTATTCTGGAAAATAAGTAAATTCCATAGATACTCACGTGGGGTTATATTTTATTTATTGCTTTTATTTGAAGTCACATTTGATGAACACATCATAATAAAGCCGGTAGATTTATAATTTGTGGTTAGTACATCAATGACACCGAAAGTTAAGCGGCTCAATAGCAGGTTTTTCCCAAAAACAATTTTTTTAATTTATTTATTTTATTTTTTATTTTTTTTTATTGAAAGAATAGATATAAATATTAAAATCAACAAACAAGTCCTGCTAAGCCAATTGAATTGGCTTGTCAGCAGGTGCTTATATTTTAGTTACTTATAGATTTTTTACATTTAAAATTTACATCTTATATCTACAGATTCAACATTTTTTTTATACATATCAATATCAATATAATTTTTTTTTTCTGATAACCAATTTTTCACCATATATTTAACCTTATTCATAGAATTACTATAATATAATTAATATAAATATAACATTGTGTACCTACCTACCTAATTTTGTATAAATTCTGTAACAAAAGAATGTCAATTGCCAGCCTGAAGATATCCATAATAGGATGAAACCGGTACTGGTGAAATAAATAAGTGGAAAGAAGTTAAAAAGTGTTTCAATTTCAATTTTAATATATATATATATATATAAATACATAACTTTGTTGGGCTTACCTACTTAAATTACACATTTTTTTAAATCTTGTGAGAGACTTCCAATCTCAATCGGTCATCGGTTGCTTGAAATATCATAGTTCCGCGTTTTATCTATGTTTAGTGATAATATCCGGTCAGTTAGGTAGTTATAACTTTATATGTATTTCTTTTTTTATTGTTTATAACTTTCTTTTCCACTTCTCCTTCCCAACATTCTTCCGCTGTAAACGTGTAAAACCATAAACCATGGTGAAGAGCGTAACAGATGTCAACAGTAAGACATAACATCGAAATGATCGCAGCAATGTGGAATAAGCATCTCCTGTATGGTCTCCTATTACTTAAACTAACTTGTAACTTCCACCGCTTGGAGAAAGTACAAAAGACGCTTCATAGATTTTTATTCAACATAATTTGTACAATCTGTAAATTTAATCACATCTGCTACAAAAACATTAATGTCTAGTCTAAAACTACCGCAGTTTTTCAAACGGTGGATAATAATTTAATGATTTTACTTAATACTTAATATTTTAATATTATTAAATAACTTCATAGACTCTCATCAAATTTCATTTAAATGCCATAAACATCCGTGTCCTTGTTAATCACTTCTCCACTTTTCCCAGTGGGACAACCATAAAACGAACTATTCACAATCACCACTAGCTCGTTTTTACCGAACTGCCTAATCCTTTTTGACATAATATTCTTGACCTATCATTTCTGCATCAAAGTAAAAATACTGAATTGTAATAAGCTTCTATTATTGTTTTTGTAATGTTAACTAATGTATCCGCTCCTATTTTACTATATTATTGTTCGACGTGCAATAAGTTTGTAAAAGTCCTACGGGTGTTATACGTGGCCCTGAGGGAAATTATTTTCCTATTTCCTATGTGGAGCTAATCTAAAAAAAAGTGTTTGGTGACCAGATCTGAATAGCCAGGTATTTCCCCACCTTCTTCTTCTCCATCTTCTTCCATTCTCACTGGCTCCAGACGGAAGCATCTGGGACTCTAAACCAACCATGTGTTTCTAGTGCAAAAATCGGAGGAAAACCATTTTCGTGTTCTGTGTGCAGTATCAATTAAAACTGGCGACTCGCATTCAGATTCACTCTAAAATTAATACCAGTTTCATGTTCCGAATGACCTGTCGAAATTCGAGTAGCGGATTAATCTGCTGATGTATTTCTTGAATGGGGAAAGAGAAACAGACTCAACTTCGTTCCCCACAAGACCGTGGGTCTCCTCATGAAGGGCATGCTTAGCCGAGGCAGGAACCCCTTCATTAGAATGGGAGACTCATCCATTCGATTTGCAGAAAACACCAGGTATTTAGGCGTCATTATGGATAGATCTTCTTCGTTCCTAGCCCACGTCAAGAACGTCTCCGATAGGGCCCAGGCCTTGTTTCAGAAACTGAGAAGAATCTCAACAGCCGAGTAGGGATTGCGTTCTCCGGCGATTCGCCTGTTGTACGAGGGGGTATATGTGACGCAAGTCTCGTATGCTGCCTCCGTGTGGGAGCATCGCCTGGATAATGTCTTGATAAACTCGGCTCTTAAACGAGGCCAGCGGACTCCCCTGTTGGCGCTCTCGGGCGCTTATAGGACTGTAGCTTCAGATGCATTACCGGTTCTGGCCGGCGTTTTGCCGATTGACCTTGCAATTAGGGAAATATTGACAAAAAAGGAACTTATTAGAGGCAGGGCTGCTGTCCACCTTGGAGTCGAACTGACACCGGGAGGAGACGTGGCCCTCCCCGGCTTGCTCAAAGCGATGCGCGAAAGGACTCTGAGTGTATGGCAAGAACGATGGGATAGGTCGACGAAGGGCAGATGGACTTTCTCCTTCTTCCCTTCAGTTAAATTCAGAATGGAAGGGGCACACATTAAACTGAATCACTACATGACACAGATGCTCTCCGGACATGGGGAATTCAGGGGTCGGCTACATAGCTTGACCCTTTCTCCCCATCCAAACTGTGCATGTGGTGATACTAACCAGGATGCCAGGCACATTCTGTGGCACTGCGAGTTGATGAAAGAAGCACGAGAGGAAATGTTGGATGGCTTGCGCGGAACAACAAGACCAGCGTGGAACGCTGACCTTGTGTCGAATAAAGAGAATTTCGAGTGCCTGAAAAAGTTTGTCAAGTCCTGGGTGGAGAGATGGTCTGTACTTAGAGTCGCCGATCTAGACTAAATTCATCTTTGTTTCAGGTGCTACACGTATTGCTCCTGTCTCCCTTGGTATATCCTCCATTACTCTTCACTACTGTATACGCTTCGAACTGTTTATAAAATTACTTTTGTGACCTGTAAATTACTGGTTTCGTTTTGACTTATGTATGTACTGAAACATTTTCTTTTCTTGTTTTAATTATTTTCTTTTAGCTCTAACTTCACACCGTTTACAGGCATCCATGATCTCCTAACGTTTCTGCTAAAACTGATTTATGCTTTACTTCAACAGGCCATGTTCTATCTTGGAGGGCGATGGTGGTGAAGACGCCATCGCCCAATATATTATGACTTCTGTAATCATACAACAATTATGTTTCTAATATATAATTGCTTTTTTCATTTTTTTTTTAACTTTACATTAGCTTTAGTTCCATATTTTGGTGGTGCAGCTGAACTGTACATATTTATGTATCGTCGTCACCCCATAAAAGGGGGTGGGATAGACCCCGTCCGTGCGTACAGCCAGGCGAACCCATACTGGAGCGGTTTTTCTGCGATCCTCCCGCGCCTCCCCCAATGATATGGGTAGGCCTGAGGAACAGCCGCGTGGTCTCGACGTCCTTCCGCCCCCCCTCCGACAATCCGACGCTGATCTTTTCCCCGAGTCTTCAAAAACTTCCTCTTCTTTCCCACATATATTTCTTCGTGGCAAAATCGGTGAGTCGGCTAAAGAGCGCGGACTCCGGGTTTCGTCTGCGGTTGGGCCGATAGCCATACACATTGTCATTGGGACTGCCTGGTGGTTTGTGGAATACCTTCTCTGTATAGATATTTTATTTTTATGCCTTTTCTTCTCTCAGTTATTTTTGCAAATACTTGCATTATATTATTACTGTTACTTTTTCGTTATATATCTTAACTAGGTCTCCTCAACCGGGCGCAGCTCTTATTTTTCTTTATTTACTAACACCTTTATCTGTATATATTTTTCTCTATAGATTTCAGAAGAATCATTCCACGGGCTGCTACTTTTATTTATCTTTTGTATAATGTTAATGTAAGTACTTGCATACTGCTTACTAACCCCGTATGCATGGACATTGGAGGGTCTAGAGTCGTTCAAATAAATGTAGCTTCGTTCAAAAAAAAAATAGAGTCTTGACGTGTGCGGTGAAGGAGGAAACCATATGTTTCCTTATAACGCCGTTGGGAAAGTGGTGGGGTCCCCTCCAATGATGTATTTCGAAGAAAACCGTTCTAATGTTTCGAATGGAGTAAAAAAAATTGTTTGAAACAAAATTTTACGAATTCGTAATTGCTGTAAAATTCGTAATTGGTACGAAAACCATACGCATATTACGAGAGTGATACTAATTAATGCTGGGGACTCGCATGCAGCTTTAGTATTGATTTAAAACAAGTTTTTTGTGTTCAGAATAAAAGTATGATCAAACTCCAGTTGTAGATTCACCTGCTGACCCAGTTTGAAGGAAACTATTCTCTTATTCGAAGTGCACTTATTAAATTCTAGTTGCGGATTATGTATGTGCTGCCAGAATCAAAAAAAAATTTCCGTTTTCTGAGGGCAGTTTTAATACACCGCATACAGATTTGTGTTTTGTGTTCTAACCAGTTTCATGTTCATAATATAACGATATATTAAATAAAGAGTTGCAGATTCATCAGAGTAAGCCGTTCTCATATACCGAGTGAAGTTTTACATTTGAGTTGCACACCACATGCTGCAAAATTTAGAGAAATTGACTACGGCGTGTGACTATTATTTAAGCTTGTTGACTTATCTGATAACGCAGAAGAGATACCATTCTCGACATTCTAGTAAAAAAAACAAAGGATTTCTACACCGAGCCCCCCCACCCCCCCGCGGGTGATACCACGAACATCCAAATGGCCCCCGATGCCAAAAAGGTTCCCCGCCCCTGTTTAAGACCATGTGAAAATTCCTAATTATTATTCCATGTTATAATATTACTTTGAGTTTTATACGACATCAAACCATTTAACGTGGGATGCATATTTAAAGAGGTTTTCTTCTTCTTCTTTGTGTGCCGTATCAGGTCCCTCCGACGTTGGCGATCACTATTGAAAATGTCCCTCTGTCTTGCGCTGCCCGGAATAGCTCCTCCACACATCTAATGCCGGTTCACTCTCGTATATTACGCAGCTAAGACATTTGTCTCCTACCAGGCCCTCGGCGACCCTATATCTTAAAGAGGTTTTAATTTTTTTTTTTATTTTTCAAGTCTCTCCGTATAGAAAGAATCTTTGTCAACCTGACATGCTTTAATTAATTCGAGTTGACTTCCCCAACTTTTAAACGCCTAACGACGCTCTGACGAGAAATTATTCAACATGTTTGTTTTTTACAACTTTCTTTATATATGTTTTGGAAAGTTTGGAAGTTTTAAAAGGGTCTTTGAGCCTTGCCAGCAGGAGACTTGGTGTAAATCCTTACTGACATTATCATAGTTGCGGAAAATTTATTTTTTTAAGAGTTACAAAAAATTTCTGCTAATAGTTTTAGACATATATATTTTTAATCCTTCCATAAATACATCAATATCCAGGTGTGTTAAAATCTCTGCCTACTCTCTTTATTTACCATTCAAAACTTCTTTCAGCTTTAAAATTTTTCCCATGTGAGCTTTAAAACTTTTCCCACGTTCCAGAGTGGAAGTATCGCCCTGGTGTAAAGCCACCGTTCAGAATCGAAACGTTGCTTGAAATGGCTTTAGCCGTGTTTGGGGACCAGATCTGAATAGCCATGTACTTCTCCTCCTTCCTCTCCCGGTTTCCTTCCCCTTTCCACTGCCTTCAGCCCACACCCCAATTTGGGTATCCATAGTCTCACGATCAAGACGAGAGCAGTTGGGATTCTTGTGCACATAAAAATAAAAATGAAAAAAGATTACATTATTGTTTCTACTGACTTTTTACTTGGGTCCGAGGAAACGTTCTTATTTTTGGAACCAGTTCCTATTGGATTTATAAAATGGTCACCAACATTTAAACTGAAAACGAAGCAGAACCAAAAGCCGCCCGCCGGGCCTAGCAGCAATAACCGGCGGGCGGGTTTTTTTAACTGCTATTTATTATTATTACTGTAAGATTTAGATGGTCGGTAAAGAGAAACCAAAAGTGAATCGAAAGCATTATTATTATCTACTTAAATTATTTAACAAACCTTAAGATTAAAGGAAACATAATCAGTTTTGCTGATGACACTGTATTATTATTTCAAGAAGAAAATTGGACGGACACATTTAATGTGGCCGAACAAGGGCTTAGTGTACTTCAAAATTGCTCTCCCTTAACTCTTTGAAGTACTGTGGTTTCAAAATTCGGCCACCTTGAAAATAAATAATTATGCTAAAACGGCCATCTATTGACAAGTTTTTTAAATGCCATGTGAGACATAGATTCTCTACTATTTAGTTTCCAATAGCGATAATAGGTGGCTTTGCACGGTTTGGTTATGTGTTTGACAATTGCCAGCGAATTGTGGTTTTTTGTGATCTCCGACTTTAAAGTGAAATATAACGGTATGTATTTCGAATTTTTGTCCATTTCTTATGAATTCTAGTGCCCTTGTATTTCATTTGTTGAATTATCAATAAGAAATGTCTATAAATATAGTATTTTTTTGTAAAATCGAAATTTTTTGGTGGTTTTGCTTTTCGACCACCGTACTTGAGGTAATTTTTTTAGTCTTACAACATGGTTATTCTGATTTTATAATTTTACAGATACACCATGCCGAAGAAAGGTCTTCGCCAAGAAGAAATCGCAGGAATACTTTTAGAAGAGATACCTTCTGATGATGACAGTTGTTATGGGTGCTCAGACAATGAGGAAGAGGATATACAGGAGGAGCATCTAGCAAATGTCACAGTTAGCGCCTCTTCGGACGATGATGATGATGAACTGCCTCTATCTTGTGTGAGGAATCAAATCCCGGCGTCTTCTTCATCTACCACACTCGATCACCCTATAGCAGGCACATCCAGCCCTTCTGGTTCACAATCACCATCTACTTTTGATGTTCATCTTTCGCGTACGCGTAACCGACCAGTATCGTCTTCTCCATCTGCCCAGTATAGTCCTAATATCTAATAGCCTCAATGTCCGTTTTGTCATCCACCGCTGCTGTTCCAGGCACAACTGCATCTACACCTGTCACACCTGCGATTATAGTCGTGCCTAAATGGAGCCGTACGTTCAATACCGCCCTCCCTGGTGAATTCCGTGAAGAAACAGGACTACATTATGACTTTCTTACGATGGAAAATCCCACACCTTTGGAAATTTTTCTGAAATTTTGGACTCCTAGTTTGATTGAAAATATCTGCTTCCAGACCAATCTATACGCAAAAAAAGTCGGGAAAAATCACCAACCCACAACCGTTCAGGAAATTAAAAAATTCATTGCACTAAATTTAGTAATGGGAATTAAAAAATCCCCCAGTTATAGAGACTATTGGTCATCGTCCCCTGATTTACAAGACCCCTATATTTCAAGATTTATGACAGTCCATAGGTTTGGCTGGCTGTTGTCAAACCTTCATCTCAACGACAATTCATTGATGCCTGCTAGAGGTCAACTTAATTTCGATAAATTATATAAAATAAGGCCTTTGTTGAACTGCTTGTCAGACACCTTTGATCGAAATTACAAGCCATCACCTACTTTGGCAATTGACGAGAGCATGGTCAAATTCAAAGGCCGCAGCACATTGAAGCAATACATGCCCAAAAAACCCATTAAAAGAGGCTATAAGATCTGGATGATGTGTGCAGAAAATGGATACAACTTAAAATTTGAAATATACACAGGAAAAATTGGTGACTACGCTGAGTCTAACTTAGGGCCAAGAGTTGTCTTAAATTTTTGTCAATCTATTCAAGGTCGTAACTACACAGTTTACTTTGATAATTATTTTAATTGCTACCCCCTACAAAAACAGCTGAAAGATATGAATATTCGCTCATGTGGAACTGTCCAATCAACCAGAAAATATTTGCCTAAGATGAAGGATGATAAAAACCTAAAAAGAGGTGAATATGACTGGTACGTGAGTGATACAGGAATTTCCATGATAAAATGGAGAAATAGAAGAGCTGTACACCTCCTTTCAAACTTTCACAACCCAAAGGATGCCATGCATGTCAACCGTAAAGAGAAAACTGGTGAGATCACAAGGGTGCCATGTCCGTTGGCTCTAAATAATTATAACAACTGCATGAATTATGTGGACAAGTTTGATCAAAAGAAGGCGGTTTACTCGATAAACAGAAAGTCTAAAAAATGGTGGCATCGTTTATTTTTCCACTTTTTAGATGCAACAATTGTAAATTCTTACATTGTTTACACAGAGCTCTGCAAGTTGGGTAAGGCTGACAAAGACAATCCATTGAGGCTCAAAGATTTCAGGAGGCAAGTTTACAGAGGACTTTTGGCTGAAGAGGAGCTGAAATGCACCAAAAAGCGTGGGTCCACATCGGAGGTGGTGGAAATTAAGAGACATAAGCCTTACGTGGACCCTGAAATACGTCTGAAAAATAGCGCCCACCGGCCAGAACATACTACTTCACGTCGTTGTGCGAATTGTAGTACAAAAGACAGGCCCATACGTTCCAACTGGATATGTTGTGTTTGCAAAGTACCCCTTTGTGTAAAAAAAGATAAAAACTGTTTTGAAAATTTCCACAATTAGTCATATAAAATGGCCTTTTTTTATTTCTAATAAACTTTTGATTTGAACCTAATATTTTTTTCCCATGTGTACTGTGGTATAAAATTTTGACCACCTCATTCCTGAAAAGCCTTCAGTCCAATTTTTTTAAAAATATTTTTTCCTCGTTATTATAAGTTACATCAATTGATTAAAAAAAAAAAAAAGGTAAAAAATAAGAAAAAAAAGTTCGTACCTCAAGGAGTTAACATAAGCAAAACTAAATATATAACCTTTTCAATGAACTCAAGGAGCCAACCAGCAAAATCACTAGAGCTATAGCTGCACGAATGCCATAGAAATAATGTTCAATGTCACTGCCCAGTCATAGAAAAACCACAAAACATAAAATATCTCGGAGTAATAATTAATTGATGAAAATATGAGATGGGACCTACACTTCAAAGGTATTACTGAAAAACTCACAAGCCTTATATATTTCTTTAAAAATCTAAGAAATGTGCTAAATAAAAAGTATTTGAAAAAGGTTTACTACGCATTATGTCATTCTCGAATTGAATATGGAATTATAGGATGGGGATCTACTACACATAAATACATACACAAATTGTATGTATTTTGTGTAGTATTCAAAAAGCAATCATAAAGACCAGACTGAAAGTACCTATTAGAATGCCTTCGATTAAAAATTTCAATAGCTTTGAAGTACCAAATGTACAACGAATATATGCCAAAAATATATTATTGAAGTAATTCAAAAATACTGAATCCTCTACTAGACCGCGTATCCATCACACTAGATCGAATAAAAATGACCTAAAAAACATTCCAAGTTATAAAACCACATTCGGACAAAGAAACTTCACTTATTTTGCAACTAAACTCCATAATATTCTTCCCCAAGATATAAAACTAATAAAAAAAATAAATGAGTACAAATCAAGAATAAAAACATGACTGAAAGAGGTCAACGAAAACACCCTAAAGCATTCACTAAAAACGACAGAAGACAAATAAACCATAATTAAACAATTTTAGGACCCCTCGGCACAGGAACCCCTAGTGAGAAGGACTAAAAAATACAATATCTTTACCTAACATAACCATTATATTTTGTATACTTTTAGATTTATTTTATAAAGTCGCTTGAATAAAAATATAAAAAACATAGGCTACATCGAATAAATTTTAAATATAATAACTTCTTGAATAATAGTGTTATTTCATTTATTTAAATAAAAGTGATTGGACACATAAATGAAACTGTTTAGATGGATAAAAGTTGTTCAATATGGACATATCTACATAGTAGAAGTATGCAGTGCATATTTCTACTTGGAAAATGTATTGCACACATCGATTGAAAAAGATTTAAAAAATGTAGAGATATTCTTGTCGGAAACTGCGAAAAATATCTTAAAATACCTGAACGCGTAGTGTGATTCTAATACGGTTTATAAAACTTTTTTTACTAACAATAGTGATCTTTAGCGAGAGTTATTCGTATTTCTTTCCTTGGATAGTATCTAATTTGCAAAAAGCTTAATCAATACTTTTTCACAACGGCTAAAAAAAGTTTTTTTCGACGGCTGATAAAATCATCGCTGCTCACTATATCCATGATGAATGGAAAATTATTGTGGTCATAAATTATTTTTTGAAAGTTTGAATGGTATCAACAACCTCCAAAAGTTAAGGAGCTCTGTGGTAGGTCATAGGTTGGCTAAATGGTAAATTTACCGTTTTGATTTTTCAAGCCTGTGTTTACATGTATGTATTTAGTTACGTACGCATAACTTGTTTCAAAGAGATTGCAAACGAAACTTGTATGGAATCGTTCGAAGAATCCGCTGTTAATTAGAGTTAACAAATAGACTTAGGACACACCCACTTACAATAAGCAGGGAAAACGTTTGTTTGTTCCACATTAAGCTTTGGATTATTTTCAAGAATTTGTTTGTGGAAATTGTGGACGCCATTAAATATTATTGAAGTGTAGAATAGCTCGTGGAGGGCGCGTGGGACGCAATTGGCGTTGTGTTGAAATTAGAGGAATGTGTTAAAATAACATTTCAAGAATGATAACTTGAACTTCATGATTATTATACTTTATTTCTTGTTTATAAAAAACTTCCCCTAGGATAAAATATGACACGATTCGTATAGTAAGCAAATGGCTGCGTGCGAAAGTAATTTTGACGGCCTCCGTGGTCGTGGAGTAAGGCTCTCGAATGGCGATTCGAAGGTTGCGGGCTCGAATCCCGGAGTGCGCAAGGTAAATTTTATTTGATTGATATGTGTTCAATCACAGTTTAATCATTTAAAATACTATACGGTATATTTGCGGCCCGTTCTAGAGTGGAAGATACTCTCAGTATCGCCCCGGTGTAAGACCACCATTCAAAATTAAAATGTTGCTTGAAATGGCTTTAGCCGTGTTTGGTGACGCGATCTCAATATCCCACCTTCCTCGCCCCATCTCAATACCCCACCTTCCTCTTCCCCATCTGTTTCCCCCCTACACTACCTTCAACCTCACAACATTCACCAATTGGGGATGTCATAGTCTCGCTGGCTCCTGGCGTTTGGGAGCAGTTGGGGCTTTTGTGCGGTATTCAGTTAAAAAAAGTTAATTCTTACTGATGGACAATTACACAGATAGGTAGGAACCAGAGGCAGTCCATTAGTTTTCAGTGAGCTAGAGTGCTAAGATTGATAAATACGACGTTACTGATGTTGTTGTAGCTAAAAATGATTTTTTTTTGCCAAAATTTCAACTTTTTGTATGAAAATCTTTCAGTATGTGTATACGGCGCATCCCTTGACTGAAAGATCTTCATACAAAAAGTTGAAATAAAAAAAAAATATAAAATTAATTTTCATCGAGAGTTTCTGCGGAGAAACGAGAAAAGCACATAATGTATAAACGAAGCATGTCCTACTGTTCTAACTATATGTTATACATTCTTATGAATTCTCCGTCGAAGCGTTTAATTCAATGCCTTTCTCCTTCCAAAGAAAAGCGCGAAAAAGAAAGTTTCATTTTATAGTTGGTACAACAATTGCTTTAAATAGATATTTTGTGACCTTTTTAAACCTTGTAATTTTCACTCTACTTCATATCCCACGCATCCTTCAGAGAGAATAGAATAAACTCTCAATATTGCGTTGGTGAGAAAACCACCTATTTAAAGCTAATCTTCTTTAAAATATCACTTCAGTAAAACGGTTTTCATTTTCATTAATAATATTTTAACACCTTGACTATCCGCATTTTGAACGATTGTTACCAACCTGGCAACTAGAAACCTAACAAGCCGTGTACTACCGATATCAATTTAATATAAATATATTCATTTTTATAATATGGCAACAAAACCTTGTTTTTGTAGATTAAATTCAAACACAAGAAATAGAAAAAGTTTTCTCTATTGAGTTGGGT
This sequence comes from Limnephilus marmoratus, assembly GCA_917880885.1. Taxonomy (NCBI): domain Eukaryota; kingdom Metazoa; phylum Arthropoda; class Insecta; order Trichoptera; family Limnephilidae; genus Limnephilus; species Limnephilus marmoratus. Next base: position 17,242,517 of record OU862933.1, read on the forward strand.
ATTTTCGTTAACAAGAAATGAATTTGTTGTAAGTAGATTTAATAACCATACGTTTTCATTTTTTAAATCTGTTTTTCAACGCATTTTAAATGCAATTTTTGAGGCGAGTATGGGTACCGCCGCCTCAGGAACCATTTATCGGATAACCAACAATTCTGCCATAGGTCACCCCGTACGTTTGGTGACATAGCAGGGATGCCCGGGTTCATGGGGTGAGATTTGTCCAGGTCTTGGCAGCCAATGCTTCTGCTCACCTGCCATGTGGTGGCAGGATCAAGAGAGACTGGTTGAGGGATTTTTGTTATCCCCTCGAGCCGGAATCTTTCGACCCATCACCTTGCATCGCGTTTGGAGGCATGGATTCATATGTTTGTCACTCCTGGATACACTGACCCCCAGATTCCTTCCCACCCTTCATACCTTTTCCAGAACTTCATCTCATTCCTTTCCTTAAAAAAACCCTCGCACAGCATTTTCCTCGGTGCCTCCTGTTTAAAAACTATATTTTTTTATAAGATGCTTTGAGGAACGAACACAAAAAAGATATAGTAGTAAGAAACTAACCTTTCCTTTTATTAATATAATACTTTAACACCTTTGAAATATTGGTAATATTAGTTCCGATACCCTACACGTGATTAATAAACACATTTTATTTTAAATATTTAATAGAACACTTACCAAAATTAACATTAAATGAAAAAATTTCGAAGTTTTATCTAAAATCATGAAAAATTGATTTTTTAATGGCATATTTTTTATTATTTATAACACTAATATAATAACCGACGTCCCTATTAGAAATTTGTTATATCTTTTTTTATTTAAAACGAATTATTCAGTTTGATCAAGTATTTTTGTTTAAACAAATTCAAGTTTTGTAAGAAGGATGTGATGGTAAAGATGGCTGAAATGCTGGTTACTTTTGAAAAAAAGTGCTAAGAAGAATATGTGGACCCGTGAAAGAGGGCGAATAGTGGATGCCAGATACACGCGTCCCAAAAAGAATTTTGACTGGACACCCAGGTGAAAAGAGAAAAGTAGGAAGACCCAGACTGAGGTGGGAAGACGAGGTAAGAGTGGATACAACACAGCTTTTTCAGGTAACAAACTGGAAGTCAGCCGCTGAGGACAGGAGGACTTGGAGGTGAATGTTGCAGTAGGCCAGGGGCTCGATATGGGCTGTAGCGCCACCGGGGAGGGAGAGAAGAAAATTTAACTGCCACTCAATTATGCATTGTAGTTATAGTAGATATATATATATTATAATACGACAAATATAAATTTCTTTCTACAAAAAGCCAAATGTCAATCAACAATATAATATGACTTTATTTAATATTATCTACGTACGTGTTTTTCTAGCGTGCCTTTGAGAGTGCATTTACCAACATCTTCCCCAAATGGGGGTAATAAATATTTAAGCACACTCTTTTCTTCCATATACTCTTCCTATCTTCATTTTATGTTAAATCAGCGTGCGAAAACTTTGGGGAAAAAAATATCAATCTCCATTCTGTCGGGGCAAACGCCGATAGAATAAATTTTGGCCCCGAGGTCGAAAGAGTTTTTGCCAAATTAAATTAACATATCCCTGTCATGTGTACCCATCAGCCGACAGTGGCGTATATTACCATAGTATATATTATACAGTTTAGTATGTGCATGCCTAACAATTTAAAAAATATATTTTGAAAAAAAATTCGAGCGACGATCTTCTAACCGGTTTTTACTTTGTGATGGCATATTTATTTATTAAAAATACAAATAACTTTTTAGGTTTTTGTTTCAAGTCTCAAATAAATTCAATCGCCAAATTGTCGCATAACAAGGTACTTAAAAACCATAAAAAAATAATATTCATTAAAAAATAATTGAGGAAACATCTTACTGTAGTCGGTATCCAAAGTGCACGGAAAGGATATTCATTTTTAACTGCAGTACAAATTTTGGTCTATATATTATTATTAATAACATTATTATAAGCCATTAACATATAAATTTTAAGAATAAATGCAGATAAAAATTGCATTCCCACACCTTCAAAATGAAAAAAAAATTATTTAACAAATTTTAGTTGTTTTTTTAGCTTTGAAAGGTGTTCAGGTGAAATATTTTACTGAAGTATAATAATGAGAAATAACTAAGTAAGTAATTATATTGGGTTTTTATAAATCAAACCGCAGCAACTAAATTAGAAAAACTTACTAATTTAGATTTATCACAATATTTTTTTATGATTATAATATGTAGAATAGATATTACATACATACAAAAAGAGTAAGTATTTATTTTTCCTTACCATTTTTTTAAAATAAACTTTTCACTTTTCAACCATAAATCATTGTTTAAAACTTTCTGGATAAATAAGTTCTGCAATATTTCGAATAAATATCCACAATCACAAAGAAAAATGACGCTTGTTTGATAAATGCTTTTCCAAAAAAGAAACGCCAAACTAAAATTGTACGTCAATTTAATCCTTCAGTACAATTAAATGTACCGGTAATTCACAACAAATCGTTTCCTGTTCACAAACTCAACGAAAAAGCACAAATTTTCATCAACGGTCAGTGGAAAATCACCAACACTGTTTCACAAATGTCTATATTTATATCAATAATTCACACTAAATTATACCACGCTTTCGGACTCGAAACTCGCGAGCTTTTGGCTGAAAGCTGGTAGTGCGCGCGCAACGCTACGCCGAAACACGTCCAACCGCTCTGCCGTCGCGCGGGAGACTGAAAGAAAAGCCGTCCAAATAGGGCGATGCCGACGCAGCCAAGATAACATACAAGTAACCACATCAAATAAAAAAAGAACCAATCAAGTACACCCGCTAAAAACAGAGACATAGTAATGATGAAGTCTTTTTTGTAATGTGGTAAGTGTTGTTACTCCTTTCATTGGTTGTGCTTTTTCTGGATTCGTCTTATGTACATAATGATGGACTGTGCGTCGACGCCGAAATACGACGCGGTATCTACAACAAACCCATAGTTCATTAGAACAAGGAAAAGTTGTGTTCTGACGATCAAATCCTCAGGATCGAAACAGAAAAATGGCTTGTTGGTTAGTATAAGTTAAGTTAAGAAGGGTACGCGTGTGTTCCCCATTTTACGCCCGGTTTGATTTCCTCTTGGTTTGTAGGCATTTCCAGAATACGGGATGGGTTTATAGTTTTATGGGGCCATTAAGATCAATATAAACATTTCATTTTAAGAATGGTCGTCCTCTTTTGGTTTTTAATGGTGTGTAGATACTTAGGTTTTGTTTGGTTTGCTTCTCGAATAGAATAAATAATATAGTACGTAAAATGTTTGTAACGCTCCATTTAGATGGGACAGATTATTATGTGTGCTCCATTTTGAACAATCTATATAATTGAGAGGGAGAGAGAGAGAATATATTTACTTATTTTATTTAACGCCCAAAGGGCTTTTACATGTTTGGACGTACAATTAATTCATGACAGGTGATTTTTAAACAGATACAGAAATAATAAAAATAAAATTAGATAAAAAAGCACACAAGTCATAAAAATACAAAATACAGCGATTTCACAGGTTTACAGAAAAACAGATATGTCTAGGAATAAAACAGATAAAGAAATAATAAAAGTAAAATTAGATAATAGAAAGCACACAACTCATAAAAATACAAAAATATAGCAATTTCATAGGTTTACAAAAATACAGATATGTTTAGGAATAGTTTTGAAATAACTTTTTTATAAGATCAACAAAATTCGCCAAGTTTATGTTAAATATGTCAATATCAACTAAGAACTATAGTGTGAAATCGTTGTATTGGAGAGTGGGCAATGTAGTTCCGCTTATGAATGCTACAGTAAAATGGTGTATTTTGTCGTGTAGTTACTGTCAAATTTAGAGTTAAGTATTTTGAATAAAAATGTTAAGTCGTTTATTTTACGTCTTTCTTCTGGTGTGTGTATTATTGACATTTCAGTCAAAGTATTAAACTGTGAATCTTGCGATGGACGGTTCAATTCCGAAGCGTCGACACACGGTAAATAAAATGTAAGAACGGTAAATAAAACGAGAGTCGCCAATTTTTTTTAACATTATGGTGTTGCTCAGCATGTTTGTTGTTTGTTGACCCCTACGAATTTGTATTCACAGCTGTTGTAAAAAAAAGCGAATAACAGCAAAAAAAATTTGTCGAAAATAAAATTACACTTTGGTTTTTAAGAACTTCCTGTACTTTCTAATTGTTTGGTGACCTCATTGTTAACTAGGCAAGCATGGTTACATTCCTTAAATCTTTTGATGTATCTTCTTATGGGGTTGAAATATGTACAATATTCCGCTGTCCGGCTGGTAAACAAAGCCTTACCAAAAACCCCGCGAAAACTTTATTCAATTGATAAACGACCGCGGATATGAAAACAATACTAATTAAAAAATTGTTCATCGAAAGATATATACATTACTTACACTGCCTGAGAGGGTGGTTTATCTCATGCGTACGACTGTTTTTTTAATGATTTCTGAACGAATTTTGGAATTTTTCCAACGTATCATAAATGTCTTGAATATTTCTTATTTTTGAAGATGTCGTAAAAATAACCATTTTAGAAAGTAGATAAAATTGCTTTTTAGATTTTTGTACCTTAAATGTAAGATCGTATTTGAAAATAACAATATTTTAAGCAACATGAAAAAAAATGAAAAAACAGCTGACTTCTATCAAAATGTCAAAAAATTTCGGAAAAATCAAAATTAAAAGAGACAGTCCTTTTAAATAATGAATTTGAAAGATAACCGTCACTTCACTTTTTTATCGTTGAAACAATTAAAAATTTTAAAAATTCTAACAATTCTTACAAAAGAGTATCTGAAAAAAAATGACATTTTGAATTCATTTTTGAACAATGTAAACGTCGATAACTCGAATTTGGTATTTTTTACACATGCACAAGCCTTTAATGTTAATAAAAAACACTTATTTTAGGGAAGTTTCATTAATTTTAGCGGATAAAAAATAATTTATCCGGAATAACTTATATTTTTAGGATAACTAAATTAAAATAACAACTGAGACATTATGAGAGCACTGAAACTGTCAAAAATAATGAAAATAATAGAAATTACGTTCAATCATACGAACATAATGATATATTGATCATTACAGCGGAAATTCTGTTCAAAAACATTAAATTCTGCGAGTAAAATTTAACGTGTCAGAAAACAAATTTAACCGGCAAAACTGTAAAACAAGATGGTCGCGGCGCAAGCGCAGATCCAGTGAAACCAACATAATAATCAAAAAACGTGATATTGTTTTTAGTAACCATGTACAAATGCCGTTCATCGGGCGGGCAACAGATATGCCGTTTAACTATCGTTAAAGCGTTTTGTTATTAGTAAGACTGTATAGGTAAAGTATATTATGTCAAGGGAAAATGTTCAGAAAACGACATAACGTGATTGTGATTACCATTCAATAACTTATCTACGTTTTATACTTTTATAAACTCTTTAAAATAACTATTCTGACTGTTATTTTTTTAATCTTATGCGTAATCGATAATGTTCATATAGACTATAGTTCTGGAGTGAATTGTTAAGCAGGAAATAATAGTAAATATAAGAAAAAAATTATCTCTGCAGTACCAAACGCAATCACTGTATACTCCATAGCATGATAAGTGGTTATTCTTCAATTAATAATCTATTGATCATTATTTTATAACCTGTTTTTAAACAACTATTTAACGATTATATTGTTTTGTATTTTTATAAACTTACTCATAATAAAAAAGTATTTGAGAATATTAGTAAATTCTTTCCTAATAAAAAAATTTAAATACCATACTAAACACAGCAAAACACGTTTTCCAAATCAAAATACTTACAACGTGTACATGATACGATTTTAGATTTTCACGGCCAAAAATTATTTTGTTATTAGTTTTTGGGGTATTATGCCGTGTTGCGCTACCTTCTTCTTTAGCCAACGTTTCGGACAGCGTTGCAGTGTGCCTTCATCAGGGCAGATGATGGACACTGCAACGCTGTCCGAAAGGTTGGCTAAAGAAGGAGGTAGCGCAACACGGCATAATACCCCAAAAACTAATAACAAAACGTGTATATGATACATATAGGTACCGTGCTTAGATTGCTTTGTTACAACTCATCCAGTTCAACATTCCTTCCCGTAGACTCCGAAATAATGAATTGCTGTTCCTCAATCAACATTCTACTAATTATGGATATCATTCTCCTTTATCCAGAATGTCGAGACTTGTCAACACAAATCAAAGCATTGAATTTTTTGGTTTTAAAGTCTTTTTAAATCCATCTTCAAGCTACTTGTAGTTATCTTCTCTATGTACTTTTATATTATACGTATTTTGTCAATGATCTTCATCTGTATGTAATCTCCTTTCATCGTAATCTCTCTTTTTTCTTTTCTATTCGTGTTATTGTTATATTGTTAATTGGACTATTTGTCCGTAAATAAATAAAAAAAAAAATAAATAAATAAATAAAAAAAAAAATAAAAAATAAATAAATAAATAAATAAATAAATAAATAAATAAATAAATAAATAAATAAATAAATAAAAAAAAAAATAAATAAATAAATAAATAAATAAATAAATAAATAAATAAATAAATAAATAAATAAATAAATAAATAAATAAATAAATAAATAAATAAATAAATAAATAAATAAATAAATAAATAAATAAATAAATAAATAAATAAATAAATAAATAAATAAATAAATAAATAAATAAATAAATAAATAAATAAATAAATAAATAAATACATAACTAAATAAATAAATAAATAAATAAATAAATAAATAAACAAACAAACAAACAAACAAACAAACAAACAAACAAACAAACAAACAAACAAACAAACAAACAAACAAACAAATAAATAAATAAATAAAATGCGTTATTATTTGCTAAAATCTGTCCGCCAATGGATATACTGTGTTTCTTACAACAAATATTGGCTTACAACCACAAAGTAGGTCCCAATTCATTTTTTAAAGATGGGTACGTGCGACGTGCACTCTGCGTCAAAAATGCAATTAAACTCATTTAGGAAAAATTGCTTGTACAGTGTTCATGGGACAGCCGTAATATTATCATTATTTTTTTTTATGTGTACGAATCGTAAATACTTGTCAAAATTCTCATCGTTAATGTTGTACATACAAATATCTGCAACAAGCAAGATTGAGAAGTTCCTGGCTCTTCAGATCTTAACAACAAACATAGCAAAAGCCAATATAAGAAATTTCTGAATAATATTCTCTCACCAGGAATTCATGCTGAGAACAATTTCCTCTCAGATGAGTTAAATCCTTTGTTTTCTTTAAAAACTTATCATCCTAACTCCTTGAAAAGCGGTAAAATATGAAGCCAAAGAACACTCTAATTTATCTTCAAGAGTCATTATCTAGTTGTGGTTTACACGGAAAGAAGTACGGACTTCCCCGAGTAGGTACTCCGCCCAGATGCAGTTCTGTGCAGCGGCTGCGCCATCTCACAACTTTTAACTGCTCATTCGTTGCATAGTCTCCTACAAGAATCTCCTTTACCCCACCCATTTTATACCACTTAGAAATATCCGACAAGCTACCTGAGCAAAATATTCCTTTGATTATTTCGATAAGCCTTTGTATTCATTTTTATTTTGTTTCAAAAGGTCAAACTGTCGTGTTAACAAAGGAGATATTTATATTTTTAGCCAAAAATGGGTTGGAAATATTCTTGTCTGAGTCATATCAATATGACAAGAGTGGGTGTGTTTTGATTTTATTGTCAAATTTTCTAAAGATATTTATAAAATATCAGGAATTTCATAATTATGGTTCAAATTTTGCTATTCAATAATTGAAAACAGTATTATCTTAAAAAAACACGTAATACAAGATTGACGAAAAACTTGTCGAATGTCTCTAAATATGTCGAAAGGAAAGGCATATTAAAAAAAATTCAGATTAAAACATTTCATAGAAATCGTGCCAAATTGAAAATGGGATGTTTTGAGTTACTTCAGTTTGTTCGACGTATCCGCTTGTATTTAAACTTGAAACTGTTTAGTAGATTTTTTTTACTTAATATGCCTTTAACAGTAAAAAACCAATTAAAAAAGTGTGGTTTCTTATTTGAGTTTCATTTGGGTGATGCTAAACAATAGATTCGTGTAAATATCAAGGGCGGATCCAGGGGGGGGAGTCGTGGGGGTCATGACTCATGACCCCCCCTGGGCTGGGTCCAGGACCTAGGTGGACCACAATTAAAATTGTTAAATATAATGTTTTTATATATTTTTTGTCACAATATAGATTTTATTTAATTACGTAATAAAATACTTACTTTTTACTTGTATCTATTATTATCAAAATTAAATTATAACTTCTTGTGACTTGACTAACTACGACTATGTGACCCCCCTCTCCCCCCTGGCTCCAAAGCTGGATCCACCCTTATTAAATATAGTGTTTATTATTATTATTATTATATTTGTAATCCTGGTATAAATCGGCAAGAGATTTATTACCCCAAATAAATTTTCTTTTTGTTTGAGGTCTTAGGTAGTGTGATTCAATCTTCAGAATATCTTTAACGCTTTACAGAAGTTGTTAAAACTGTACCAACTCAAAAATATTCACTTAGGAATTCCGCAATATTTTTGCAAAGGCGTAATAAAGTAGCTGTTTAAACTTAACGCGTTACGTCACTTTATAAAGTACATTTCCTGTGCTTTCCTAAGAAATAATAAAAATAAAAGAACGATTTAGCAAAATAGATCCAATTAGATATGTCAAAAGTTTTACTTCAATACCAAAGTAATTAAAAATAAACCTGAAATATTCACTTACCTGAGTTGAAAACCGTGGCAACTCAAAATTCAGCGATGAATATTCTTCGATTCGATCAAGATCTAGTCACTAAATTGTTTCAACTTGAAATATTTTTTTTTTATACTACCAACGAATCTTCACTCCGCATGCTATCCCGGCAAAATCGGGAATAAATTAAAATTACAACCTTTGGGTGTGGTTGGGGGGGTGGGGGAGGTTAAGGACTAATTCATTCAACAGAAAGTATATATGTACAGTTCTATCGCTTGAACAGTACTTAAAGTATACATATTAGCGATGAGTAGGTTCAGCCGGAGTTGGCTCTTGAACTCAGATTCTTTTTGGGAAGCGGATCCTACTCCTACCACTTTTTCTATACTCCCAGAGAACCTGGTTCAGGACTTAGAACCAACCCGGAACTCGGAGCCGAACTCGGTGCCGGAACCCGAATGCCTCCACCGTGTTCGCGGTCCGAGCCACTCGCGAGTCGTGAGGGTTCTTGTCCGGTTTCGAGTTCTTGTACGGGTTCCGGCTCCGAGCCGGCTCCGGCTCCGGCCGAACCTTTGTGTCCTGGGCACCTGAATGGTCGTAGTAATAGATTTTTATCGACAATGTCGATAATTCGTCATCGCTCCCGAGCTCAACTGCAGGCCGCTAACGAAAAAATAAAACAATAAACACACATCTCTAAATGTACAATAACTATTAAAATAAAAAAATAAAACTTTCTATTACAACACATAAATACTTGTCACACATAATCATAAATAAACACGTAAACACCTCAGCACGGGTTCTCCTAGTGAGGTGTTCACGAAACATACAACAATACCTATCCACAGTTTCACCTTCACAAACCTACCTTACACCCAACATAATAAAATTGCAAAATATATTATGTAAAAATGTTTTCAAAATTTATCCATTATGTAAAAATGTTAAAGGTAAATACTGTAATACATAGAAATAAATAAATAAACATATAATTTGTTATAGACCACTTTTATGGTTCTAAAAATAAAAGTTCACATCAAATAAATTCGGAACCCTTAGTCGTTCTGAACTGTTGTTTGTTCGTTAGCGGCCTGCAGTCGTGCTCCGGAACGATGTCAAGTTATCGATATTTTCGATAAAACCTTTATCAATCGACCATGCTAGGTACCCTGGTAGCCGCAACAGCACCCAGTACTCAGTCCGCACCCAAGAATTCGGATCCGGGACCTGCTCCTAGAACTCGAGTACTTTTAAAAAGAAGCACGCCTCGGAGGCCTCCGGTAAATTGCAGAACTTACCCATCTCTATATGTAATGTTTCGTTGTCTAAAGTAACTTTGTGTATAGAATCCGAATAAATGATTAACTAAAAAAATCGTAATTTTTGAATTGATACTTTGTTAATCTAGATGTGTAAAATGTTTTAAGAAATCGGACTGTGTTCAGATTTTCTGTGAAAATGTTTAATTTTAAAACATGTCTTATGACATCGGGTTGAGATCAGAAATACTGTACCTAATGATTATTGTAAAGGTTTGAGGGATGTTTTTTCATACACTTTTTTTATTCATGTTTTACAAAGGAAGATCAGAACTCTTGTGAAAGCATTAGCAAATTTAGAAAACATATTTTACATGATTGAAGATAGATTCTTGTGATTGTTAAAATAAAACACAACGCCAATCATTGTGTTTTGTTTTATATCTGTTTTCGGTGAACTCTTTTTGCTTCTAATACTTATAATTTTTTTTATACTTTGGGTACTTAGAAATATAGTATTTTGTATTAATATTACCCACACTCAGGCAGTGCCTTAGTGGGTTTTCATTTCTTATTCATATTATTTGTTATTATATTTTATGTTATTTTATACTATTTGCTATTATACATTATATCTATGTACAAAGAAATGGAAATAAATAAAGTTAAAAAAAAAAAAAAAAAAAAAAAATTTATGATTTCGATCTAAAATATTCCAAAATTTTCAACCATTTATTTCAAACGAAGTCAGAGTACGGAGTTCCTCTAGCTAAAATCAAGATATATTACGACAAATTCATTAATTTATCTTTGAATTCTTTACATAGGTACAAATACTGCAAGGAAGTTGTCCTTGCTTATTTTCAGACGTCCCGTCGCCATATAATCAGACTGCAACTTATTATGAAAACTTTTACGTGGACGATTCCGAAGCGTCCAAGTTTTAAGAAAACTTTCGTGGTACTCAATCTTGTCATTCCAAATAAATAGGGTGATCGATATTTAGATTAATAATGCATCTATTGTGAAAACACCTGGGGAGTTTATGTTAAAAGTACTAATCTTCAGGTTAAACGTGCTAATCGTAACATTAAAAATACAAAAGTTCGATAAATATTGACGATTCTTGGAAAAAATATTGTTTTACGGTGGCAATATTATTTTCTAATGTTTCAACTGAAACAAATTTGAGTTGAACACCTTTCTCATGTAGATGCTGTGACGGACGTGTTGAGCATTATTATTTGACCATGCAACATGAAAACTTTCGAGCCCGGTCGAACACAACCACATCATCTACAATGTATTTGAATTGATTTATGTCTGTAAAATGCTTAATAACACTAGAAGACAGACGTAAAATAAACGACTTAACATTTTTTTTTTCAAAATTCTTAACTCTAAATTTGACTGTCCCGAACTATAAACTTACGAATACCGACAGTAACTACACGACAAAATACACTTTTATACTGTAACATTCATAAGCGGAACTACATTGCCCACTCTCCGATGCAACGATTTCACACTATGGGAAATCAGTACTTGGTGATATTGACATATTTAACATAAACTTGGTGAATTTTGTTGATCTTGTAAAAAACTTATTCCAAAACTATTCCTAAACATATCTGTATTTTTGTAAACCTATGAAATTGCTGTATTTTTGTATTTTTATGCGTGCTTTTTTATCTAATATTATTTTTTATTATTTCTTTATCTGTTTTATTCCTAAACATATCTGTTTTTCTGTAAATCTATGAAATCGCTGAATTTTTGTATTTTTATGACGTGTGTGCTTTTTTATATAATTGTATTTTTATTATTTCTGTATCTGTTTAAAATTCATCTGTCATGAATGAATTGTACTACCAAACATGTAAAAGCCCTTTGGGCGATAAATAAATTTTTTTTTTTTTTTTTAAATGATAATAAATAAATCGTCGTATTGTGGGTAAGCGAGCAGGAAAAGAGTGGCAATGGTAGACGCCCCTTTAAATAAGGGCCCCAAGCCCCCAGTAACACTCTTCTCGTCAATAACTCTCTCCGCTTGTCCGCCCCACCTCGTTCTGACCCTGCATCCATTCGTCTTATTTTATACTGACTATCCCTTCACCCTGGACCACGGATTACCCTACACTCTCTGGACCAGACCCGGCTACGTCAGAAGGAAGAAGACATTGGATCACTCAAACCAGCTCTAAAGCGGGCAAACGACGTTCTTCCGACATCTTGCGCCTCCTTGGATTGGGACCTTTAGCCTAACCTATAGTTCTTGTGTGTCTCACCCTGTCTGGCACAGATGCGTTTCTTGCATAGATCATGTTTCAAACTAGATAATTTGCTTCAGAAAAAAACAGCGAAAGAAAAAAAAACTATATTCTGTGAAAAAAAAAACTTTTTGCTTTATTTTAAACTGATGAATAAAAAAATACACTTTAAAAAACTTTTTAAAATTTTGTATACCACAATTATCGAATAATCACGCACTGTTAGTATCTTTTTTCGTTTTCAACGATAAAAGGCGTAAGCAAGATACAGGGATAATTTTAAGGGAGACTTTTCGTTAGAACATCGCTGTCGAAAGCAATGCCAACAATACTTTGCATTGCCGGCAGATCTGTTTAATCTTCGGCTCCACTAAAATGATTCATTCGATCAAGTTGGAAGATTTGACCTGGCACCTAACATGTACCACTGTACCTACTGTTGACACAAAGTAAGCCAAATGTATCGTTAATTGTAGGTACATTGTCTGAAAGTCTGATCTCTAAATTGGTGTTCTATGTGGAGAATATCGTCAGTGGAACTTTTCACTTTCTTGCAGCAACTGGCGCAAGTCGCGACAAAACTCGTTACAAACACTCGAGAGCAGCTGATGCAACCATATGAAGGCGTGCGAAAACTTTAGCGTTTGGCGCAGGATCTAATAGCAATATCTTATCTATGGTAATATACATACAATAAACTAACTAGTCACCTGCGACATAAACCATTTTCTAACATTGTAAATTACATGTTTTATTGGTAACTAATGAAAACTAACTGTTATCACATTTATTTTTTCATTAGCTGCTCACAGGGGGCCCTGAGAAAATCCCTCATAGCCTATGTCATCTTTGGGGTAGTGTGGAGGGACTTTTTAAGGAAATTAAGGAGAGGAAGTTCTTTGAAGGAAAGGAGTGTGAGGGGGTAGAAATCTAGCGGTCAATGGGTCCCTTCAAAAATTTGGCATTTTTTTCAGATGGTTAAAATATTTTCGCTTTACAATAAAATGTAAATATTTGGAATATTTCTGAGCACATTCAAAAACCAAAAACTGTTTTAGAAAGGCGATGAAATACGCTTTCAAAGTATAGAATTCGAAAAAAAAAATTTTTTTTAATTATAAAAATTTTGCATACAAACATAAAAAAGTTTTCAAAATGGCTCACCTTACGTTTTTTCTAACTAAAGTTACTGATAATAAAAAATAAAAAAAAAAACACTTGCATATTTTATTAGACAAATGTACAACAAAGACATATTGTAACCTCACTTTTTGTCGCTCAATGTAAAAATAATTTATAAAAAAATCCCGAAGTTTCAATTTTTTTTTTCAATTTGCGATTCAAAACTTTGAGTACATAAAAGTGTAGGTACATTTTATTTTTTTGGTGGCTCTTTTTTAGATTGGAATATAAAGCGTGGTGTTTTTTTCTTTCTAACACCGATTAGAACATTTTTCTAACTATGATAGTAAGGGAGTTACAGCGTTTTATATGACACCTATGTGCGTTGGGACAAATATGGTCTCCTGTGATTAAACGGACTAGGAGTGCCGTACGAATAGATCTAACCCTCCCACTGCAGTGCAGGGCGATGGGTCAAGAGAGTCCGGCTGGAGAGGTATAGGTTAGGTCTCCCTCAACCGATCTTCTAACGCAGTAGGTGGAAAAACGCATTCAACACCAAGACCTAGACAGACCTCACCCTCACCAGACGACACTCCTGCTTAGTCACCAAACGTAGCGAACCACTCGGGGTGACTTGGCAGGGTTAATGGTTATTAAGTAACTGGTTCCTGGGGTGGTAGTACCCATACCCACCTCAAATAAATAATCTACATTTAGGATTAAATAGATACATATAATCTCATGTACTTATCTTATTCGATACCTTTTGATAATTGTGATAATTTTACAAATCCTTTTGTTGTACCGTAGTCTTTCCTCAATAAAATATTCTTATATTTTTTTTTCATATATATTTCTGGCGTTTATACTGACTCCTTGTATTTTTTTTTTGTTATTCATTGCTTTGAATGGTTACATCATTTGTGGATTTTTCGACCACCATGCTATGCTAATGCCCGTGTTTTGATGGTCGATATTATATTGTCACATCATTGAACTGAAAATTTTACGATAATATATTATATTACAATATAATGATGTATCTGCTATTTGCAGTAGGGGAAACCGCCGTGAACGGGGTAGCTAAGCTTTGATTACAATTTGAGAGATGTTGAAAATAATTACAACACTGTTATATGTCAATTCGTCCGTTTCTCCACTTATTTATCGTCAAAGAAACCAAAGCTAGAGTTATCTAAATTAATAAACGATCAAACATTTGGGTCTGAAAAAATTTCTGTCCTACCCCCGGGGTTCAATGGGGAAATGAACTAGGAGCACAATGGGAGAGTAATAATTATTGGCACAATTCATCGATAAGAACACTGTCATAGTCATCATTACAGTCTAGATCAGCACACCCCATGTGGGGCAGAACTTCCCTGAAGCTTTAGCAACAATAGCCTCTGGATTTTCTAGTTTAACATTCCTCTCTAATAATGATGATAGTCTTCATACCGATTAGATGCCGCTGCGTATCTCATTTCTCCATAGACGACCGCATCAACAGCCTATTTCATAACATCCGTCGATCAGGACTGTCGGCTAGTTCATATTTACTGAATTCAGATGAAATAAAAGTGCACGTGAATGGAGTATACCCGGAGCTGGGCAGTATTTGAATTACTTGATACGACAATACGTATTTGTATTTCAATTACTTCCTAAAAATGTATTTTGTAATTGGTATTTCAAATACTTATGGCCTCAAAATACATTTTCAAATACATTTAGCGATCTTTAAAATGATAATGAAACATAAACTGACATAGATAATACATGGACTGAAAACGCTAGAATCCAGAACAATACATGTTAATATTTATAGTTGGCAACACTGTACGTCAAAGCAAGTATCTTGTCAATTGTCGTTTTCATCGTTTTGCGGAATTTATTCATGAAGACGTGAGTTAATTGAAAATTGATAATGGATGATCAAATTCCGTCAACATCATCATATACGACGCCGGACGACGACGGCGCGGGCGGCGGATTGAGTCAAGTGATTGCAGTGATTTATCCACTAATTCTAACTGCAGGAAAGTTTTCGCAGTGATCAATAGTGGCAATAGTAATGACCAAGATAATGTTCAAGCAACTTGTGTCAAATATAAAGCTACATCAAAGTTTGTACCAAAACCAAATGTGTTTTGAATTTTCTAATTTTTATTTTGTATTTGAAATTAAAAAAAAAATGTTTAAAATTCTGTATTTTGTATTTCAAATACACGGCTTAAAAGTATTTTGAATTTCGTATTTTAAATGCGTGCGAAAAAGTATTTTGTAATTTGGATTTTAATTACAGCAAAACATGTATTTTGCCCAGCCCTGGGTATAGGTATACCCATTGTATCCCACTCATTTTGCCCCGACGTAACATTCTTCAAAATACGAGTATTTTGGCCCTTATAAAGGGTGGCGCAAAACTACCGATATGCTTTGAATCTTATTTGCGCCATCCTATATTTGCTGGTCTTGAGTTATCACTAGAATTTAAGTCCGTCAAAAGTATTATGAAACAAGCCTTGTGATGTTAATTGCCGAATAAAGAATAGTATAGTAGAGTAAACTATAGTGTAATTACCTTGATGTCGAAGAGCAAAAATTAGCTGTCGCGAGCTTTTTCTCCAATCATCAGTAAAATCCAAACTAAGCGCACTCTTGCAATAACAGCAGCAACTCCATATAGCGCTGCACAGCGAACTTTTTTTTTTTATTTACATTAACTCCACACAGGAGGCCCTGAGGAAAATAATTTCCCTCAGGGCCTATGTCATCTGGAATGCTGTGTGGAGGGTCTTTTTGGGGAGAGGAAGGAATGAACATTGGTCTTGAAGAGACCCATGTTGTAGGAAGGAGGAAACACAGAGGCCGGCAAATCATTCCACAGCTGAGCTGTTGAACACAAGAACGAGTCGAAGAAACGACCCGTTCTCATGTGACAAATGTCAACTGTGTACAAATGTTGGGCACGCGTTTGGCGTGTTTCCCGATTATGCACCGGTGCCGAAGGGATCAATGATGCTAGTTTCTCGGAGCATCTTCCATTGTAATACCGGTAGAACAAGGATAGCATTCCCACCCGACGCCTGTGCTCTAAAGATTGCAATCCGTCTGTTAAGATGGGAGAATCTATCAAACGGACCGCCCGTTTCTGCACAGAGTCGAGGGTATTTTTCAGGTATTTTGGAGCTCCAGACCAGAGGTGGCTGCCAAATTCAACCGTGGGGCGCACTTGCGATTTGTACAGGGTTAGCAGTTGTGTACTGAACTTTGTGTGCGAAGATCACGCGTCTCTGTCGTCCGTAGCGCCCCTTGCTTACCCGCCCCGTTCCACCCGGGGTCCCCTGCCTTAGCGGGTGCAAATTCCGTAAATTATGAAATCATATAATATATAGATATTATGTTAAAAGTACTCTTGACGAATTAAATATTCGACAATTTCTAAGCAAAAAACCAATCCTAATATAAAACTTTATCTCATTTCTTTCCTTGTTCGTTCTGGAATACTGTTATTCTGTAAAACCGCATTTAATTTACTCGAGAGGAAAGGGGAGAGGAAAAATAGAAAAAAAAAACATTTTTTTGATGAAACAAACCATGTTGCCAAACTCCGGGATAATTTACAACATTTTCTTCTATGCAGGTCTTCCTAAATGCCAAACTGATAAATTACAATCAGTGTTCGATGCCGCCGCACGACTAATCACTGGGGTACCCAAATTTTCGCACATTTCGGAACACCTCCGAGATCCTAAGGCAGTCAACTCTTAGATCAGAATCATCTTCTGCAATCGGAAGGTTAACATAACCTAAGCGAAATCTGAACCCTAAGCTTGGTGATCGTACATTCGGAGTTTCTGGCCCTGAGGCTTGGAACAAACTTCCCATGGAATTGAGATGCTTAACTAACCCAGCGGAATCCAAGAGATCCAAGCTATAAACGCATCTTTTCAGACACTCATATCTTTAAATTCGTCATTCTATAATTGTTGATATCCACGAATTTATAGATATATATTATAAGTGGGAGCCTAACTCCTCAATCTATATGTTGAGCGACGAGTCATCTTAATGCGATACGACGATTCATTTTCATTAATAGCATTAATTTAAGATAAGCTATACTTTCCTATAAATCCAGCTAAGATCATTATTGCACCCATAAATCCATTAAGTTCACTATTGCACCCTAACTGAACTACCTCCTTCTTCTGGCGTTAATAACACTACAAAATAGAATAGAATATGTATAAAATGTGTATTTATGTATGTATAAAATTTATAAATCATCAAACTCCTTCGACTCGTAGTAATAACTTATCTATGTTTCGAGTTTGTACATATACCTACAGAACTTGATTGTGGTTTAGTTTTTAAATATATCATTATCACTGACAACCCTGGCAAATCAAGTATTTTAAAATGTTGGTACTTATGTTAGTTTTAAGTCTCTAACTTTAGGTCACAGTTGTGAATATGTAAGTCATTAAGCCACTAGTTTTAAGTCAACTATCATAAGTCTTAGTCATAAGTCACTAGCTATAATTCTTAGATATAAGCCATTAGCTACAAGTCTTCGGTATAAGTCACTAGTTATAATTACAAATCTTAGTTTTACCAATTTTATTATATATTTACTTGCACAGCACCCTTGAGGTGATTTTTCACAAAAACAGCGCTATATAAATTAGCCAAGTATTATTATTCAAGTTCTGAGTTCTCCCCTTCCCTTCTTAAAAAAGCCACACCAAAGATGCTATGAGCCCTGAGGGAAACATGTAGTAAAAATATAGAAAAAACACACACACAATAATAATAAATGAATTTTAATAGGCGTTCATCGTTAAACAAACTTTTACATAGTTTAAGCGTCATAAATCCGATTATTTTTAAGCATCTGTGAATCGTCGCATCCCCTTTCCTCTCGAGTAATTTAAATGCGGTTTCAAGGAGGCTTCAGCATAGAGGGTGCAAAGCATTTTTTTATGTTGGTTTTTTATGGTGGTTCTATTAAAAGCTAAATTCCTGCCTTGCGCTACCGCGTAACACACTTTAGTATATCATAAAGAATGTTAAAAATTGTTGTTGTTTTTTTTAAATCTGCATTCATTACAAAGCATGAAATAACCAAAAGATACATATTATACTATAATTCTGTGTTTAATGCTAGAAGCGCCTCTGCCAGTTTTTTTGAAATTTGGTTTAGGTATAAGATAGTTATCCTAAAACACTATTTATTTATTTTACAGGAAATAATACCTTTTCAGGAGTTTTAGATTAATCATCATTACATACATAGTATAAAATGAAGTCGCTCAAAATGTATGTGCGCATAGATCTTTTAAACTACTCGACAAATTTTCATGCGGTTGTTACCAATAGATAGAGTGATTCAAAAGGAAGGTTTATATGTATAATACATGCTTATTATAGTAGAGAAAAGCCGATAAATTCAAATATTCAATTCAGGCAGCGGGCAGCTGGCAAGCGGGTGGTGTGGATTTTATAAAGGTTTGGTAATGGAGTTGTGTTTCGTTAGCCACAGCAACGTGTGGCCGTGTCTGCTAGTAAATTATAACTTTTCTAATCTAGTGTAGAAATAGAAATATTTTTTCAGCATTTTTTACACCAAAAACCGATGTACAATTTTCATTTCTGAGCGATTCACATAAATAACATAGGCACTTCTAGCATTAGGCCCAGAATTATAATGCTTTTATACCTCACCTATGTTTAAAATATTAAAAACTTTATTATTGTATTTATTATTGCATTATTTAACAACTTATTACTAACGGCAATAACTTTTAACAATTGGCGTATCTCCGCTTTCACCAATCATAATTTTAAAAAAATCAACCATGAAAACCATTTTTTTTACTCACAGCTATTTTCACTTGCCGACCTCTCTTGGACCGATAGTAGCCAATTTAAAAAAAAAATCGTTTGACTGTGGATTCAACCGTCCTCCCCAGAGACTCGCTCTTTAACTGCTTTGAACTTTTAAAATGATTTTAAAACTTAAAAAAAAATAAAAATTGGTTTGACTGAGCATTGAATCTTCCTCAGGGACTAGAGTAAACACCGCTAACAACTGAACCAAATTCCAATTGGATAGTACCGACATTTATCTCGCATATTATCTGCTGTAATTTTTTAAATATAATATCATCCAATTTCAGAAATAACGCGTGTTTGCACGCGTGGGTGTTCATAAGTGCCACTAAGATCTGATACAATGCATTGTCATCGACAACAAGTCTATCTGCCGAGTTTCAGCTCGATCGGATGTCAATATGGTTAATTTCCACTTCCAAGATTCAATTTCATTAATTTCTTCTTGGTGTGCCCTATCAGCTCCTCCCCCAACGTTAGCGATCACTCTAGAAAATGTCCCTCTGTCTTGCGTTGCCCGGAATAGCTCCTCCACACTTCTAAGGCCGGTCCACTCTCGTACATTTCGCAGCCAAGACATTTGTCTCCTACCAGTCCCTCGGCGACCCTCTATCTTGCCTTTCAATACCAATTGGAGCAGGTGATACTTCTCCCCTCGAAGTATGGGACCCTTCCATTCATTCATTCTAGCAACCAAAATAGAAATTCAAATTCACGTTACTCCCTTCTACTAACATCTTAAAATGCATAAAGATATTTCAGAATAAGATATGTATGGAAAAGAATGTATATATAATTATACAGGGTTTAAAGGGACATACTTGACTTACTTTTACCAGTGATTCCTGGCATTATTTGGAGTAAAAAATGTAAATGAAATTTTGGTCTCCGGTGACTTTTTCGAGGACTTTAGGACTATTTTTTTTTTCTTTAAATTCAAACAATTTTTTTCCGCATGTCGCAATAGGTCATTCAGCTGAGTAACGGCCCAACCTCTTACCGTACCTTCAACTGTCCCACATCTACTATTTTTTTATGTTTTTATAGAAAAAAAACATCAAAAATGTCACCCTAAACCAAAGATATTCAAATACAAAAGAGATATGCGATGATGTCCGCGCAACTGTCGGCGGACTACGACCTTATCAGGGTAGTTTGCATACGAAAAGAATTTATTCATTTCGTTGATTTTTTGAAGGTGTGCATTAGTATTGGTTAACAATATAGTTTGAACACGGAAAAAATTCGTTCATTTAGTTTAACGTTCGTTTGGTTTATTCGTTAATTATTCATTCATTTAGTTTATTTGTTAATTCTTAAACAATATCGGCGACACCCGGAAGCGCAGTCCCACCTAGTAGATAGCACATCTATTATATTTCAATATCTTTGCCCTAGACACAAATTTCATTTACGTTTTTTACTCCAAATAATGTCAGGAATCAAGTTAAAGTAAGTCAAGTACGTCTCTTAACACCCTGTTTAATTGGGTTTTGATTTTTTGTTGACGAATTTAAAACGCCGAAAATTGCGCAGTAGAATTTTAAATTTTCTGCTTGTTTTAAAACGCGTTCAGTTAATCGGTTGTGTACTGTGTATGTAGATTGTTTAAAAGATATCGTTAAGTTGAAACGCGCCACTTTATCACGTGCTATAACCCTTGAAAAGAAAACTCATTTTCTGCTATTACTCATTAACGCCCGTCTAGCGGCGGCAATATTAATTAAAATAATATTTAAACGTGGTCATAAACATAAAACACACAGTATTTGAATTGCTAATCAGTTTTCATCTTTGTCATGGGCGGTGGTGTTATAAATTCTCATGCTGGAAAGTATTTATATGGAAAATAGAGTCAATTACCAAACCGTTAAATGATGTTTATGTATAAAGTAATTGTTTAAACCGTGACGAATTTCCATGCAAACTATTATGATGTGATATTTCGCGCCAGGGATGCTGGTTAGTTAGTTTGGCGTTAGGCCATGTTATTATTAATTCTTCTAACAAAGTTGTTAGTCGCGTGGTTGCTTCCATTTTACCACAAAAGGTCAATTAAATGACCATTATTTATTAGATGAAATAAAACCATTACATTATTTCGCACCATTGTTCTGAATTGAGCAGAAAATCAGTTTATTCTTCGCATATTGGAGGGGACCCACCACTTTCCCAACGGCGTTATAAGGAAACATATGTATGGTTTCCTCCTTCACAGCACACGTCAAGACTCTATTTTTTTTTTAAAAAGCTACATTTATTTGAACGACTCTAGACCCTCCAATGTCCATGCATACGGGGTTAGCAAGCAGTATGCAAGTACTTACATTAACATTATACAAAAGATAAATAGAAGTAGCAGTCCGTGGAATAGTTCTTCTGAAATAGGTAACATCAAAAAGAGATAATAGTGTTAGTAAAAGAAAAAGAAAAATAAATATATCGTCTATGACCAGTCGAAGAAACCTTCTGTAAATAAAATAAGTAATGAGGAAAAAACAGTTATATGATTATTTGTGATTATTATTATATGATTATTCTTCTCACATATATGATAATCGTTTTTATACATTTTAAAATGTCTATTAGATCCTCGCATGTATTTTCAGCTGGCTATTTTATTTTTGGCTTTAGCCAGGGAGTGCCCATTATTTGTATACGTTTACATTCGCCACACGAGAACGGGTCGTTTCCTCCCTCCTCTTTAAGACTCATGTTCACTCCTTCCTCTCCTTAAAAATATCCTCCACACAGCATCCCCAAAGATGAGATAGGCCCTGAAGGAAATTATTATTCACCGGGACTCCTGTGTAGAGTTAATATAAAAATAGAGAATAAATAACCCTCCGACGAGCGACATCCGTGAGGCGGTAAGTGGTGCGACAAAGTCCGTGCAGACCTTATACATAATTTGATTATTATTAAAAATACGATTGGTATTTACAAAAAAATCCACAACGAACATACTCGTAATAACGCTGCGCATTGCGTTCGCTGCGCCCGCTGGCTTTGAGGAAGTCATGAAACTGTTTCGTTCTAACAAGCCAGAAAAAAAGTTATCAAACTTTTAAAATTGAAAATATCTGGCTAGATCTTGTCGCTCATCGGAAGGTTACATTCTTGAGCTAATTTTGTTGGGTTTTAAATTCAAATTTACATTCGTTAAATTCCTTATACTCAACATGCCAAATTCACTCGGTAAAAATCTTCATGTTTAAATATTTAGCGAATGTAATTATGCACACTTCATAAAATTTATAGCATAGTTTAGTGTCCACTGGCTAATTGTAGAGGGCCGTAAATTTAGTCGGATATATCAGATTATGTAGCCATCTTGAGCTTTAAAAGCAATTATTAGTCAATCTGCGTTTGAACTTCGATATGTATTTAATATATTTACGTTCGAGACGAAGCAAACATTCAATTTAGTCATTAACTATTCATCTGATCGAAATTCTTCGTTGCTAAGCATTCTATGTAATAAAAGTAAATGGCAACTGACAGCAAGTTTGTAGCAAAAATGCTCTCTAGGCTGAATGGGCAAGTGACGGCTCCCACGTAAAAAGTCTGCGTCGAATATTTAATAATAATAATAATAATAATTGGACAATTTATAGAGCGCCGTTTTTGTGAAAAATCACCTCAAGGGCGCTTTACAATTTATCATTAATCTTAGGCTCTATCTAATTTTATTATTTACAAACAGATACAGAAACATACTTACCTGTAGGACACTTCCGATAAAACACACTTTATTAAAAAGTTTATGCTTGGGGAAGATACGAATTTGCGCGTGGAGGACATTATATTCAAAACACTGGACATTGCATGACTTTACCCTTGCTACCCTCATCACTGTGGGTTCTACATTTATATTTATAAGAAGATTAATGGCAAAATTGAGTTAATGTTTATTTTGAAAGTCTGGAGAATTTTAAGAATTTGCTTTATTTTTACACACTTGGTAATTTACAATGTTGCGAGCCGTGAAGGCGGGGGTGAAAGGTTATATTTATTTATTATTATTTTTTTTTATACTTATGGATATGACTGTCTGAAAAGATGAGTTTTAAGTTTAGCTCTGAATTCTGCTGAATCTGTGATCATTCTTAACTCGTGTGGCAGTCCATTCCATGCTTTAGGTCCTGACACTCCGAAAGCACGATCACCGAATTTAGTATCTGGTGTGCGCTTTGGTTCCTTCAACCTTCCGATCGCTGATGTTGCTGCTGACCTGAGGGTTGATTGTCGAGAGTTGGAATTTTCTGGGATGCACATTTCCGATAAGTAAGTCGGAGCCATTCCGTTGAGGGACTTGAATACCATCCAGCAGAGCTTAAACTGGATTCTCTCGGGACACTTGAGCCAGTGAAGGTTTTTGAGATGCTCAGAAATATGAACCGCCACTATTTCGAAGTTATTAAGCGTGACAGCTTTAAAACAGTCACTTGAACACGGTCGTGGTGAACTACTAACGAAAACAATGCATTATTATCTGGCTGAGGAACTTACGAATATTACTAACTATTACTTCGTAGTTATTAAGCGTGACAGCTTTAAAACAGTCACTTGAACACGGCCATGGTGAACTACTAACGACAACAATACATTATTATCTGGCTGAGGAACTTACGAATATTACTAACTATTACTTCGTAGTTATTAAGCGTGACAGCTTTAAAACAGTCACTTGAACACGGCCGTGGTGAACTACTAACGACAACAATACATTATTATCTGGCTGAGGAACTTACGAATATTACTAACTATTACTTCGTAGTTATTAAGCGTGACAGCTTTAAAACAGTCACTTGAACACGGCCGTGGTGAACTACTAACGACAACAATACATTATTATCTGGCTGAGGAACTTTACTGGTAAGAACGCATTATTTCTAAATGTTTGATCTTCTTTTGTAATCCTGCGTACCAGAGTTGTGGATACTCTCCGTATCGACCTTGTGAAATACCAGCATTTAGGAACGTAACGTTCCTTTTTCAATATTTTTTTTAAATGAATATCTCACAAGAGTCCCATCTGCTCCCGTAGATATACCCTCACAATATACCCAATTGGGGTATATTGTAAGGGTATATTGCTGAAGGTAGCGGGGAAGTGAAGGAGATGGGAAGAGGATGGTGGGGAAGTACATGACTCTTCAGATCAAGTCACCAAACATGGCTAAATCCTTTTCAAGCAATGTTTTAAATGTGAAAGATGGTCTGACACCAGGGTGATATTGAGAGTATCTTCCACTCTGGAAAGTGTAGCAAATACCGTGCCGCGTATACCATATATTATTTCAAATGATGAAATGTTGAAACCACGAATCAATCAAATAAAATTTATCTGCGCACGTCGGTATTTGATCCTGCGACATTCGGATCGCTTGTAGAGAGCATTTCCTCGACCACGGGGGCCCTTAAACTGCCTTCAGCCGTGTTTGGGAACCAGATCTGAAATGCTATCCCATCTTTGTTTTGTTTTGTTTTTGTTTTTGAATTTTTTATTTAGATGTATGTAAATATTTTCATACATCTAGTAGGAAAATATAAAAAATACAATTTACGAAGTAGGTACAGGAATATTCACAACTATATTTAAAAAAAGAATACTAAATAAAAAAGATAACTATACAAAAATACATTATAAAAGAACAAGACCTGAGAATAACATTGGTGAGTAATCAAAAAATATTTTTTACATATAATGCACACATCCTACGAAAATTGCTGAGACTTGAGGCTTCCTTTACTGCATTTGGCAGACTGTTATAGAGTTTTTGCCCTTTATAAAATGCGCTATTTTGTGTGCACGAAAGTTTAGTTTTGGGAAGCCTAAAGTCTCCGCGTCTTCTCGTAGGATAATTGTGAACATTTTCTTGAAACATAATAGTACTCTTCAGATAATTTGGGAGCATATTATTTTTAAGTTTATAAATCATTGTTAATGTATTATATATTATATGTTGTTTGATTGTCATCATATTTAAATTTTGTAACATAATTTTAACTCTTGTAAAAATGTTGCATTTTAAAATCATCCTCATCCCCCTATTTTGTATAACCTGTAGTTTATTATTTTGGGCTTCGTTACATAGGAATAATACACTAGAACAATAATTTAAATGCGGAGTTACAATAGAATTGTAGACAAGGCGCGTTGTCTTGAGATCCAAGTTATTTCTGATCCTTTTTAGGAATCCAACTTTTTTAGCAATTTTTTTTGTTATGTATTGAGTGTTCGTCGAATTTTAATTTATCATCCAATATCACACCCAGATATTTAATACTGCTAACCCTTTCTATGCTTTCGTTATCAATTTTTAGTGTTGCCTGCTGGTTTCCACCTAAATTATCCACAATTAAAAACTTAGTTTTCGTAACATTCAATTTGAGTTTGTTTTGGTTTAGCCACAGCGTTACATTATTTAAATCAATTTGCATTTTTTCAATGGCGTCCTGTAAATTTTTACTGGCTATGTATAACAATGTATTATCAGCAAATAGTTTAATTGCACAATGTTTTAACACTTTGATAATATCATTCATGTATATAATGAACAGCAATGGACCTAAGACAGAACCCTGCGGAACTATGTGGTTCAGATGTTATACCCCCATATTTTGTTACTTGTGTTCTTTCTGATAAGTAATCAACAAACCACTTATTTTCTTTACCATTAATTCCAATATTACTTAATTTTTTTATTAATCTATCTCTGTCGATTGTTTCAAATGCCCGCTTTAAGTCTAGAAATACTGCAATAATTTTACTTTTTTTATCTCTAAAATTTTTCCACTCATCTATTACATAGTTAATAGCAGTTTCACAAGAACATTTATTTCTAAAACCAGATTGTTGTCGAACTAATATCTGTTTGGCCTCAATATATTCAGTTAATTGCTCCTTTACTATGTATTCCAGTATTTGTTCATATTTGGGTAAACAATTGATCGGCCTAAAGTCGTCAAATTTTTTTGGGTTATCAATTTTTGGGATGGGAGTTATTACAGATGTCTTCCAAGTTTTGGGGAATACTCCACTATTCAAAGATTCATTGATAATTTGAACCATCGATTCGCCAATAATATTTATAGAGTCTTTGATTATATTTATTGTAATACCATCTGGTGATTCCTTCGACTTCATATTACTCAGCACCCTCTTCAAGTACGGTAAATCTATATTTTTAAACTTAAATTCTTCATCGGTGCATATAGGTTCGTCTAGTTGGTTCTCTGGATCTTGTGGAATACTTTGAATTATAAGATCTATGCTCGAAATAAAATGCTTGTTAAATTTAGTGGCTATCTTCTCTACTTCTTCTTCAGTTCCATCTGGAAAATCAAGTGACTTTACAATTTCTTTTTGTTTGCCCTTTATGATTTCTTTAAGTGTTATCCAAAGTTTTCTTGGTTCATTCTGTTGTGTTTCTAATTTTTGCTTATAATAATCGCATTTTTGTTGTTTAATTTGTTTGGAATAAATATTACGAAATTTTTTATATGCATTCCATTTTTCTTCTGATGGTTCCAATTTTGCCGATTTGTATGCATTATCTCTTTGTTGCTGAAGATTGTGTAATGGTTTAGAGTACCATTTATTCGTATTTTTAAACTTAATCCTTTTCATTGGCATACTTTCATTGACTGCTGTAGTCAAAATATTAACGAAGTTCTCTGCTTTGTCATTTAGGTGATTTGATTCGTTAACTCGACAAATACTATTTTGTAGAGTTTCACAAAAAATTTTTTCATCATATTTCCTTTTATCTCTATATGTGATTTCCCTTGATTCATTTTTAATTACACTCGTTTCAAATGTTGTTGAAATATTTTCGTGGTCTGATATTTTTGGAGTATCCACAACATTAACATTCAAGTAAAAATTATTTGTTATAACTAAATCAATAATGGTTGTTGATGTATTTGATATTCTAGTTGGTTTGGTCACAAGTTGTTTCAGTCCTAGATTATTCACTAAACTTTGGAGTCTTTTACTGCATGTATTTTTGGCTTTCATGTCAATGTTAAAGTCACCGGTTACATAAAACATATCTTGATTTTTCATGTTTTTAGTACACCAACTTTCGAAGAAATCCAAAAATTTAGAATGGCTTTGGTTTGGTGAGTGATATAGTACAGCGTATGTTCCTTTAATCAAGTTTTTTCTGATTTGTACTGCCAGTATCCATGTATTTTTTTCATCAAACACTTCATTAGATATTATTTTAAAGGATATACTATTTTTAATAATCATAACAACTCCTCCCGTATGCCGACTAAATGAATCGCATCTTACAGTTGAATATCCTATAAATGATACTTCAGAATCGTAAATGTCACTAGTTATACACGTTTCACTTAACATTAAAATTTCTGGTTTGAGTTCTTGTAATAATACTTCAATTTCATTTACATGAGCCAAAAGACTTGAAATGTTTAAGTAGTATATAATCGCTTTTCTTTTTATCCTAAAAAATCAATTTTTTCTCTTCTCCGATTCTATATTTCTTTTGTAAATAGGACACTCCTTGCTCCATGCATGGTGGTTATCATTTAAGTTTAAAGAAAGTTTATCATTTGTGAGTTTGCAATTCACACACTTGATATTTTCAATATTTTCCTTGCAGTCTGACGTATCGTGTGCGTTAGAACATCTTCCGCAAGATTTTTTATTTTTACAATCACTTGCTTTATGTCTATATCCGTTGCAATTGAAACATCTCAAAAGTGAGAGATGATCGTATACAGCACATCTATTCCATCCAATATTTATCTTCATTTCCTCTAACATTTTAGAGTGTGTTTTTCCATCTACTTCTATGAATGCAGTAAAGTTATTATATCCATTACTTTTTTTATTTTCTTTTATAAATTTCACTGATATTTTTGAATTTTCCTTGTCTATATATTCATTTTGCATCCTTATTTTAATTTCAATTTCTTCGGCGGTATATTTATCCGTAATTCCTATCACTTTTACTGTTGGATTCTTGGGTTTAGGAATATCAACATCATACCTATCCCCAAGCTTAGTGATGACTTCCTTTTGGATTTTTTTTGTTGCCTCTGTGTTCTTTAATTCTATTATAACTGATCCTTTTTTGAAATTCTTGATTCCGGCCACGCCCACATCAACTGGATCTATGTTGTTCTTTATGTCTTCTTGTGTCTTTGTGTTTTTTTGTTCCTGATTTTTAGGTTTAATTATAACAATTGGTTCGTGTTTCTTTAGTTTTTCTTTGAAATGTTGTTTATCATCGAATTCCAGAGATTTGCTTGCTTCATCAATTTTTTCTGTCATGTTTATGAGATATTGACGGCTAAGGTCAACACTTTTTTTCATATCTGATAGATCAAATTCTAAATTTTTCCTTACGTTTAGTGTCTCATCTTCAATTTTTTTGAACAGTTGTTGCTTTAAATCCTCCATCATTTTATCGACATACTTTATAAATTTATCAAAAAGCTCTGCACCGGCATCAGTTTCGGTTTGTTTTGACCGTGTTTGGACTTTATTCGTAGTTGCCATTATGCCCGGTTGTGATTTTGACTAAAAGTGATGTTGACGATATTTAGTTCTTATTTCTTAAGATAGATGGTGTAGGATTATTATTTAAGAAAAAAAAAGAAAACAACTATAATTTTTTTGCCGGTGTGAGGATCGAGCAGCGGCCGGCGGCGTGACAGCTGCCTGTTTATCCTCGTTGCTACGACTCCCTTCTGTAGAGCGGCGAATTTCACTCTTATATACTGTGAATTGCCGTACCACACTATGTAATAACATTAACAGCAGGTTGATTTTTTGTTAACAACACTCTGTCACTTCACTATTGATTTAAAACACTTAAAACTGTAAATAAGGCCTTATAGATTTCACAAAAATTCGATATTTTTCTAGAGTGTTCTTTAGGGACACATTTAACGATAAATTGAATGGTAATTAGGAATTATAATCAATAGATTTTAGATATTTTTACGGAGCGATTTTTGACGTGTACTCTGTTGATAAATACTTGTAACTCCCTCTGATCCCAAATGTTTTCACTATCTTCTTTCCTTTTGTATTCCCTTCAGTCTCACAACATATCCTAATTGGGAATGCGTTCCAGAGTATTTAAAAAAATTGTCTAAGAACCTAGAGCTTATAAGCAACCCCTGTTTTAACTTACTCTCTTGAATTGGTTCGATACCCGATTTGTGCAGAACACTAAAGATGCGTAAGTTCTGCATTTTTCCGGGGGCCTCCCAAAGTGCTTCTTTCTAAAAGTACTCGACTAGGTACTGAGCGCTGTTGCGGCTACCTGGATGCACGGGTTCGGCCGGAGCCGAGCGTTGGAGTCGGAACCTGCAAAAGAACTCGAACCCGGGACCTGCTCACTACTCGCGAGTGGCTCGGACCACTAATACGAGGACGTCGGTGGAAGCATTCGGGTTCCGGCTATAAGTCCGGCTCCGAGTGCCTAGTTTGGGTCAAAGTCCTGGACCGGGTTCTCTGGGAGTAGTCGGAGTAGGAGTATAAATAGATCCGCATCCCGCGAAAAACCCGAGTTCAAGAGCCCACTCCAGCTGAACCTGCAGAACACCATCACAAATCGAAAGTGTCTTTGAATTTGCTTAAACCGACCAGATCTGCAGACTTTTTCAACCGCCCTAGTCTCCATCTTCCTCCCTTCAACCTTTCAACGCACCCCAAATACATTGCCATAGATCAACTGTATCATATACTTTGACTCCTGAGCTGTTATGGTACACATTTGAGGAATCTTATTTTCTATGCAACTAATAACATTTTTATTTATTTAGTTATTTTTTTTATTTGTTTATCTTAAAATTGCTACATATTATAATTTTACTGGTCTTCCATTAAAAGCCTTAGCTTGTGGATGGAAGAAGAGTCGACATTTCATATATTATGTACAAATACAGTCACGTGTACAGTTAATGCAATGCAGTTAATACAGTTAATACATTTCATATAAGTACAATTACTATTTACTATAGTCATGTATTTCAATATATATGTAGGTGCAGTTAATACAGACACATGGCAATCAGACCCGTTAACTAAAATATGCAAACATATATGTATTCAGTAAGAAGAAAAACAAGTATGATTTTTAGTGTGACATTCTCTAAAATACTTTTTGATGGAGTTCAACAATTGAACTTTGTTCCTAATGCTTCTGATTTCTATTGGTAGGTTATTGAAAAGGAATTTTCCTTGGTGAGTATAATGGTGTTGGGCAAAAGAAGTGTTTAATTTGGGGCACACAAATACATGTTTAAGTCTAGTACGATTTTCAGTTATGAATGCGTATTTATCTTTTTCTTTTATAATTTGTACAATTGAATTTTTTATAAATAAGTTTTTAAATGTTGGAACTTTGAATTCTTCGAATATGCGATCAGTTGGGAAGTCTGGAGGTTTTTTTAGTATAATTTTTATTATTAGTTTTTGAACAATTTCTATGGGGGTCAGACTAGTTTTGTAAGCTGCTCCCCAACTGATAATGGCATACTGAAGAATAGACTGTACTAATGCGTAGTATATTGAGTATAGATTTTTCGTTGATAAGAAGTTTCTTATCCGTAAGAATATATGAATTAACTTCCTAACTCTTTTTATTGTATGGCCGATGTGATCTTTCCATTTTAGGTTTTTATCTATGATTATTCCAAGATATGTAATTTTATCCGCTATTTTCAGAAGTGGACATTTTTGTTGGCAGTGATTAGTATCGTGTTGTGCGAGAGAATGATTATGTAAGAATATTTGAAGATTTGGAGGTACAATGTTAGTGTTAATTTCGAAAGGAATGACATATGTTTTATCACTATTTAACGACAAGAGGTTATTGTCAAACCATATTTTTAGATTATTTATGTCTTCTGTAGCTTTTAGATTAATTTTTTCCCAAGTTTTTTCTTTTATTAAAAGAACTGTATCATCGGCGTAAGAGATAATTTGGCCATGCAATGGTTGAATAAATATGTCGTTTACATACAAAATGAACAGTATTGGTCCAAGCACGGTGCCCTGTGGGATACCAAAATTTGATGTTTCTTGGTCGCTAGTGTGGTAATTTATTTTAACAAATTGTGCACGATTGTTCAAATAACTTTCTATCCATTGAACGGCTTTATCATTGATGTTATTTATTTCAGTTTTTTGATAAGCTTTGCGTGTGAGATACTATCGAATGCTTTTCTTAGGTCTATGAATATTCCTGCGCATTTATTTCCTTCATCAAGTGCAGAGTATATAAATGATGTTACATTTGCTATTGCATCTTGTGTGCTTTTTGTTTTTAAGAATCCGAATTGATGGGAATGAAATATTTTATTGTTTTCTAGAAAATCAACAACCCTTTTTTTCACAATCTTTTCAAATATTTTTGCTATATTCGATATTAGTGATATCGGTCAATAATTTGAAACATTTTGCGGGTCGCCGGTTTTAAAGATAGGGGATATTATAGATTTTTTATAATTTGTTTAATTTATATATGCATATATATTACAATACATTACAAAATTATACTTTGTCAAACTGGGAAGGATACCCGTTTCAGGAGAGCCAAATTGTATATTTAGTTCATAATATTCTTAACAAAGGAATGGTTTCGTTCAAGATATCACAGGAATATGCTTCTGTCAAGACAATTTTGAGAACATTAAAAATTGTATTCTGAACGAAGGGATGGTTTCTTTATGTCTTTGAAAGAATCGCAAAGATGTGATTTTATTTCAAGGTCATTTTGGAGAACATTAATAATTGCATTCAGAGTAAATGAGTGGTTTCTTTGGTGAGATCACAAGTAGGAGATTCTTTCAAGGCCATTTTAGAGAACATTTACAATTGCATAATTAGAATTTTCACATTTATAAACCAATATTTGACATGAATTCCCAATATATTTATGACTATTTAATTTTAATAAAGTACTATAATTTTTAGAACTTCTTAAATAGTAGAAATCACACAATTATAAACCAAATATACTAGTATATGACAAATGATTTTTTTCAAGCTCGTTTTGAAGAACATTAATTTATTTGGTTGTTTATTTATTTCTTTTATTTTACTCCCAGAGGCTTTTTACATAAATAATAAAGGCAGTACCTCCATCTTTAACATGAGAAAACAAATAGTTAGATAAAGTTACGATGGAAATATAAAGTATATAAATGAAATAAAAATATAAGCAACAAAATTTTAGTACTGTGAGATATATAACATCAATATGTTACGATTAAAAAATACGTAAGTACATAATATAATTTTTGTTCATATGAAGCGGATACTTTGTGATGTGACATTATTAATTTAAAACAAAACAATAACTTTGTAAACACCACTTTTATTTTTATACATTATGCCGACCGGGTTTCGCTACAACCGTAGCTTCATCAGAGCAGTATAATACTCTACTAACATTAGGTTACATTTGTGTTATAATATATAATTTACCAAAGATGGGCTGGACTCGTCAAGTGGAGGAGGAAGAAGGAGGCATAGATGGAGAATTGGGAAGGGAACGGACGTGTTCTTTATCAATAGGTAACAATCTTAGTATGGGACTTTTATTTAAATTAAGTTGTTTATGTTTAAATAAAAGTCCCATACTAAGATTGTTCCCTATTGCTAAAGAACACGTCCGTTCCCTTCCCAATTCTCCATCTATGCCTCCTTCCTCCTCCTCCACTTGACGAGTCCAGCCCATCTTTGGTAAATTATATAATATAACACAAATATAACCTAATGTTAGTAGAGTATTATACTGCCCTGATGAAGCTACGGTTGTAGCGAAACCCGGTCGGCATAAAGTATAAAAATAAAAGTGGTGTTTACAAAGTTATTGTTTTATTTTAAATTAAATACATAATATAAAAATACAACCAACAAAAATTTGAAAGTAAGTGATCGAAGGTTTGCAAAATTGCAGAAATTTTTATTAAATTTCAGTACCAATTTCTGTTCCGTCTCTTGCTACACCCTGTGTGGGAGTTATTTAAAAACTTTTTATACTGTTCATGCGTATGAAGTTGAAAAAATTAGAAAAATCCCCAAGATGAGATAAAAGAAAACGTGAGTTTATATGTCAAAGACATTATTTATTCAACTGAATTTATTATTTTTTGGTACCTTCTTTTCTTTGAACTTGTTTACATATTCTGTTTTCTTCTGGCTTTTAAAATGCCCCCCATTTTTTGCATGCACTCAGAGGACCGTGTGACTTTAAGAAGGGAGAATCCTTACCATGAAAATATAATTTGGGAGGCGGGAATGGGTACCGCCGCCCCGGGAACCTTTATTGGATAACCAACACCTCTGCCATAGGTCACCCCAAGTGGTTCGCTACGTTTGGTGATTTAGCAGGGGTGCCCGGGTTCATGGGGCGAGGTTTGTCTAGGTCTTGGAGGCGGATGACCAGGACATACTGAACCCCAGATTCCTACCCACCCCTTAAACCTTTTTCCTTCCCAGAACTCTCCTCTCCTTCCTTTCCTTAAAAAAACCCTCCACACAGCATCCTCAAAGATGACATAGGCCCTGAGGGAAATTATTTTCCTCAGGGCCTCCTGCGTGGAGTTCATGTAAAAAAAAAAAAAAAAAAAACATTTTTCACAGTATAACAAACCGTTTTTCTTTATGTTATAAACACAAATGTTCATTGTAAGTAGGACTGTGACATCCACGATATTGCTGTCATGGGATTGTTGCAAGGGGACTGCAATTGTGGGACCCCTTCCCACAATTGCAGAAAGAATGAAAGGGGGTTTGGTTAGGTTCTCTCTTCTGATCTGATGAAGACAAATTAATATCTGAATTCGAAATCTATTGCAACCGATAGTTTAATTCTTTAGAATACTGGTATTTTGCCATCTTGATCACGCTCATTATATGCATGGAAAATTCATTGATAAACCAGAAGAAGGTCAAATTACAACACGGATGCACGTTTAATTAACTGTTCTCTTTGGAAACATTTTGTTGTATTATTTCTAATAGGCCTTAAGTCAAGAAATTGTATTGGTACCTACCCATACATACATTGAAAGTGTTTTTTGTATTAAACCTGGATTCACATGTACATGAGAGTGCAAAACATAATAGGTGTCTTTTTAAACATGGCTTCCAGATTCACAGTGATGAATCGCATAATAACTAGAGCTGGTGATTAGTTTTATCACTTCATTATTGCTTCGAACACTTCAAAAGAATACCACAATCCGCTACCGATTGTGGAAGTATTG
Source organism: Limnephilus marmoratus (assembly GCA_917880885.1). NCBI lineage: Eukaryota > Metazoa > Arthropoda > Insecta > Trichoptera > Limnephilidae > Limnephilus > Limnephilus marmoratus. Next base: position 17,277,185 of record OU862933.1, read on the forward strand.
AAAATGTGTTAGTAAATAGAAAAGAGGAAGGATGGATAGATATAACCACACACCAAGTGTTGATTGTTTAATTAAGTATGTATCCGGCAATACTAAGGGAATTCTCTAATCTGAAATCAATTAAAGCATTGGAGGTTATCCACTACTTACCCGCCCTGATATAAGTAACAGATGGTTACTCCTTCAAGGCTCTCGCAAGGACTCTAATTTTTTTGAAATAACGATTCTACATTTAAGTTTGAACGAAACTAGGCCTCCAGTGTCTTTTCATACGGTGTTAGTAAGCAGTATGCAAGTACTTACATAATATACAAAATGCGTTAATCAATTAAAACAGTGTATAAATTAATAAAGGATGGGTTAGTTCACGAATTTGAACATTTCATAATATTTCAAAGTAAAAAATTCAAGTTCTGTTATCATGAGCCGGTTGCTTCGCAGAACGTGTAAATGAATGGAACTAGAATAGAATATTCACGAAACTTAATTGTAATTTTAAAATTTTATGATTTGTTCAAATTTTGTGAAACAACCCTCCTAAGAAAGCTGTTTCTTTGACTTAAAATAAAAATTTACTCCATTTCATTTGAAAAACAAATTTAACGCTTTATTGTGAAGTTATTTAAACTTGATTATTTCCTGGTTTCAAAAAAATTGATCAAACTGCTCTGTCACGGATTTCGTCACAAATTTTTATATTAAGGAAAAAAATGACTTTACCTGACATTTTAAAACACGTCAATTATTATTTTTATTAAATAGTGATGTATACAAAGTTATTTATTTTCATCGAGTTAAAATGACGCCACAAAGTGAATTTGCGATTATTGAAGAAGTGTTAAGATTTTTTTTGTAGTCGATCGAAAATATAACATTTTTCAGGTAATGATTTTGCGGTTCCTGCTAGCAGAACTACTTTTATCTTTGCAACCCTTTAAATGCAAAGAAGTTTGTATGTTACAAAAAACCAACACGATGAATTATTTCGCATAAGAATGTTGGCGGGTGTTAAAAAGTTTCCAGGAATTAATTACACCACGCCAAGCCGTCTTACTCCACTTAAACAAAGGCTTGAATTACAAAAGGGCTCTAAAACATGCTTCCGTCACAGGGGGCTTAAATATTTATCTTACCAAAAAGGTTCGCAACTCCTATTAATTATGAAATGAATGTAAACTTCGGGCGGCAAATAATACTAGGGAAAAAATATTCGCGAAAATAATATAAGTACACTACATGTAGTAAGAAGTCGGGTCATATTCGGAATAACGAAGCAGTTTTATCTCGTGAAAGTTTAGTTTTTGTGGACCCAGTGGAACAGACATTGAGCTATTATATTATGTTGGGAAAAGTAAACAAATGTTCAGATAAAAACGTACAATATAAATATTTTTATGAGCGTCGGGTAATTCCTAGGTTACAACTTTAATAAGAAAACAATGTGACATAATGAAAAGCCTGTTAGATTTGCTGAATTCTGTGATTCTGAAGTTATAATAATAATAATTTTTATTTTAGTAATTTGTACATTTAAGTTTACAAATTTCTAATTGATTATAATATTTCATATTCACTATATTTTTTCAAGTTTTATGTAGCTCCTACAATCTTGAACTTTCCAATTGGTGTGGACTTTAAAGTTTCTGGTAGTGTGTTATACAACTTCATTCCCTTGTACAGTAGACTGTTCTGCGTATTCGCTTTGTCCTTTTTTTGTAGCCTAATTTCCTTGCACGTCCTTGCGTTATATCTGTGAATGTCTTTATTGTATACAATTTTATTTGAGAAGTATTTTGGTAACGTGTTGTTCAATATTTTGTGGATAAATACCATCGTGTTCAAGGTCAGCATCTGTTTCACGGTCAACCAATTTAGTTCCTTTAACATTTTAATTGTTTTTGAAAATCTGTTTCGTCGAAGAATTATTCTCATTGCCCTGTTTTGGAGAATTTGTAACTTATTTTGTTCTCTTTCGTTACATAGGAACAGTATACTTGAGCAGTAGATAGTGATTTTTATGTGTCATTAATCCGTAAAGCGGTTATTAGGACCAATGTCGGATCCGCTAAAAATTGAAAATCGTATTAGACTTATTTATTGGTTTATTTTGTTATTTTAAAAGTCTGTATTTTCGGAATTTTTAATGAAATGCAAAATATCAAAAGAACACTATGTTTCTTGATCTCAAGAACATTAAAAATGTAGAAACGATCTTTAAAAACTTTAAAAAGCTCTACCGCCAATCTTCTTTGGAACCGTCGCGCGTCGCTATAATACAGTGGTTCCCAACCTTTTTCTGTCCCCGGACGCGTATTTACAAAACCTATACCGATTCAGTCGCGGTAACGACAATTTACATTTTAAATATACCTCTATATTGGTTATTTTTTATCAAATTGCAAAAACAAAAAATGTTCTAAAATCTAGATAAAATAATCTTTCTGATGTGTATATTAGAAATTAATAATTTTATTTCTAAATATTTAAATTTGAATATTATTCCCATATATTGTAAATACACCTCTATATTGATAATTTTTATCACTTTGGAAAAACAAAAAAATGTTTTAAAATCTAGATAAAATAATCTTTCCAATGTGTATATTAGAAATTAATAATTTTATTTCTAAATAATTAAATTTTGATATTGAAAATTTAAAGCAACTCAAACGCGTTAGGGATTGTAAATACGCTCCCCGGACCACTTGTATGTTTATTTTTTCGATAGGGACTACAAGCAGTGGCGTAGGCTAGCAAGGGTGGAACCCGGGGCGGTTAGCACAACGGGAAGGGCGTAATGGGATAGGGTGGGACGGGTTCCAGCAGAAAATTTATTTATTTAGACATGGCTACGGGGTGGGATGGGGTGGAGCGAAACGGAATACCATAATAGCCACTGACCACAAGGTACAATAATGATAAACGATTTTTTTTATTCAGATTTTTCAACCAGTGACCGCCCGCGCGCTGTCTCGCTTATTGACCGGCGGACCATCGCGGACCATCTTCTAGCCTCTTGCGGAAAACTGGTTGGGAAACCTGCTATAATATAGAGACTTAATTAATAAAGATGTTTTTAGTAGGATTTCACTATTTTCGTCATTGGGAGAAGAATCTTTCCATTAGTCACAAGTCTGTCCTGATTATTTCTTAAATAAGCCTGTAGATCGATTTTTCAGAATTTTCTATCTATGTCATCCTTTGGTTGTCCAGTCTCCCGTGTATAGCAGGAATAAAGGAAGTAAAAAATTAGAAATCTCGGAGGATATTATGCAAAAACAAGGTGCGATGATTCTTATTTCCTTCCGCATCCCATACAAAACAGTATAAATGTCAGTTCTGCGCAACCTGTAGCATTTGAACCAAGTGTGGAATATTTTTTGTGGCCTCCGGCTTTTTCCAAGAGAGTCTTAAAAGAGTTGACTTTTCATCAGCAAGCTTTACTTAAGCTTCACATCCGGAGACAAAATAAATATGTCACCTTCCTTAACTACTCGGAAATCACATTATTTTTTATCTAAATAATTAATTATTTTAAAATAAAATTCTATGAATGTAAAAAATATATATTCTTAACTAGCTGTTACCAGGCATGCGCTGCAATGCCATATTCAAAGAAACAAATTGTTTCTCCCTGCGTGTCCTTTCCTGTGCGTCCCCATTCCCCTCCCTCATCCCCTACCCTCCCGTGTTCCCCTTCACATTCCCCGCTCACCCACTCCCTCTCCCGCTCCCCCATCCCGCAAACCCCCCTCCCGCGTTCCATATATTCAGTCCCAGTACATTCAGTTTTCAAAAATATAATTTTTTTTTAATACAAACTTTCTTTTCTCGTATATCAGAAATATACATTTTTGTATATTATAAGAACAAAAATCAAATTTGATATCGAACATAGGTACCTATTCAAAATACCTATAATTTAAAAAATCCGTAGACAATTCTTTTAATGCAAAAAAACAGCCTGCTAAATTCAAATTCATCAAACTTGCGAAGTTAAAATACTCGTAGTCGTAAAATTTTCTGAAATTATTCAATTTTCTTAATTTTTCTTTCCATGAGAACATTTACACAAAGTATTGTAAAACTTTTAAAAAAAGATGAATGAAATAGGTAAAGTCATTCTGAATTTATGGCGTGACCAAGGGAAACAGGGATTCATTTTTATATATATAGATGGCATCTATATTTTTAAATTCCTTTGTAATCTCAGGAAACGATAGGTAAAGTTCGTCGGGTATATCCTGATACAAATGTGTTTTCATATTCCTGATGCCGACCAAATTTCGTTTGTACCGTATTTCGATTCATTTCGGCTTAATATTAATAATTTGATAATTTAATGAGAACGATCAATTTGGGAGGTGGATATGGGTACCGCCGCCCCTCGAACCGTTTATTAGATATCCAACACCTTTGCCGTAGGTCACCCCAAGTGGTTCGTTACGTTTGGTGAATTAGTAGTGGTACCCGGGTTCAAAGGGTGAGATTTGTCCGGATCTTGGCAGGGGTTGCTTCTGCCCATCAATTGCTTGGCGGGCGTGACCGGGAGAGGCTGATTTGGGGAGAACTTTGACTTCTACAGCTGGTCTCTCTCGACCAACCGCAGCGGGAGGGATTGATTCATACGTCCGTCGCTTCTGGACACACTGACCCCTAGATTCCTACCCAACCACGTACCTTTTTCTTCCCAGAACTCCCTTCCCTTTGAAAGACCCTCCGCATAACACCCCCAACGTAGGCCCTGAGTGAAAATATTTTCCTTGGGACCTCCAGTGTAGAGTTAACAAAAAAACAGTGTTTTAGGTTTTTTTTAAGAATGTTATTCTGGTGATTATTATCAATTGACATTGGTAATAATTTTTTGCAATAATTCTGGCATAGAATTAAAATAATAAAGAACTGATAATTCCAATAAATGAGCCCTTGCCCGGAATAATGTTGTATACGACAAAACTATTACTGTTGAGTTATTGGTGGAATGATGTTGGGCATATTAAATACGCATCTTTTAAGGTAGGAATTACGACGATAAAAATTTTTTAGGCCTATGGCAGTCTTAATGTTTGTTTTGTGGAAGAATGTTGTACATATAACGCCATTTATCGAAATCACAGCGCATGGTTTAATTTATGGGAATAAATGGAGAAAACGAACGTCTTATGGCTCCAACTCCAAGCCAAGAAGCTGAAGAATGCAGGATAGTAGAATTTGTCCAGAAAAAATATTTTTAAGCCTGCTTTTTTGCCGTTGAAACAGTTTTGTGGAATAATGTTGATCTCAAGACAATATCGAGAATATAAATGGTTTCATTTATTCATATCGTTTTTTTCTTTTTAAGCTCAAATACATCAATGATATTTTTACATTTATGTTAAAAGAGCATGTTGATTTTTGTAAGGTACGAAGAGTGAAAAAGAACTGTTTTGTGGAAGGTGTTCATATACAACATTATTCCATAAATTCTTGTAAAAAACTATAATTTCATTTATTTTCTAGACGACTTTTCAATTAAAATTCTTAAGTATTGTATGTATTATGTATTTTAATTTTAAAATATTATGAAACATAACTGGTTTCGTTTTTTCAATTTTTCTCGGACCTAGAATTTTGTTGGATACAACATTCTTCCGGGCAAGGGCTCAAATATATAATACAATGTATTAAGGTAATGCTAGAACAATACCCTAATGCAGTATAGAAATACAAGGTGTGATTATTTTTTTGTGGCACGGTTAGTATTTTAAGTTCTCGCGGAGCTCTGGTCGGAGAGCTTCATTATGCAGAAGAGGTATGAAAGAAAAATGACGAATGCCTGGAATCTCAACTCGTGTAAATGCCTTTTTTTAAACGACTGTCGCTGACATTAACATAATGAAATTATGCTTCCTAAGTGCGGTCATTCCCAGACAAATTTCCACTAAAACACCCCAGACAAACAAACATGTAACCAGATATTCACAAAACTTTAGAGTTCCTAAAAACAAAATAATAATACGAGTATAAAATGGTTATATAACAACTCAACACAGTTGCATTTCAACGCCCTCTTGAAAGGTCATTAAAAGTAATGAAAAAATAAAATTATGAAAATAGCTCATAACTTAACCTAACGTAATCTATTTATTCAAGTTTTTTTAAAGGAGTGATGAAGTTATGCGTTGTTGGGTTGTCCGTTCCCGTATAAAACATGCTCTATATTGCGTTTGTGAAAGACCACTTTTCGAAATCGAAACGTTGCTTAACAGATTAATGAGATTTTAGACGTATTGACTCTTTTCCAGAAAAAAATATAAATTGATTTCGAAAGATTGTTCTTTTATCTAGTAAACGCATTAAATTTTGAGAAAAAATATTTATTTTGAGTATATTAAGGTTATACTAAGGTTAATGGTTTTATCATCACGGATTCCAGCATTTTTGGATGAAGGTATAAATTAAAGCAAATTTGGAATTAAACAAAATCGATTTTGAATTTTCTCATCTCATTGGAACTGCCCTGTGCGATCGTAATCGTACGATCTTTCGACGAAGTGTGGATTTTCGGCCGCTGTCTAGTTTAACGCCCTTAACGAATTAATTGTTGTCGCGTGGATATTGCGTCCCAGATAAACATATTATCCGATTTTATGTATTTTGAGCACCTGTTGACTTTATCTAAAAGTCTAAATAAATATTCAGTTTTTATTGTAATTTTTTTAACATTTTTTAAAGTTAGGTATATATTAATTATACTCAAAAGATACTCAAATTATTTAATTCAACCTCTAAAGCACATTTTTAACCTTTCAATTCGTAATAATATCTTTCCTGAAATGTGGAAACTAACGAAAATCACACCTATACACTATACACAAAAAAGGAAAAAAGTCGGCAATCGATAATTACAGACCTGTAGCTGTCTTATCAGCACCCGCAAAACTTTTAGAAACCATAATTTACTCACAAATATATAATCAAACAAAACATACACTTATCGAAAATCAGCATATATTTCGTGCCACTCTATCACCCTCAACAAACCTAATGAATCTCACCACCTATATAAATAAATCGTTTGAAAATTTTGTACATGTCGATGTAATTTATACAGACTTCGAAAAAGCATTTGACAAAGTCGACCATGATATTTTATTAAAAAAATTGAGTGACCTCGGATTCTCCCAGAATTGCTCAATTACTCAATCGTCGTCAGTATGTCAGTTGCGGACACCAGCTTTCTCACGAATACAAAACTAACTCCGGGATTCTCCAGGGATCGAATCTAGGACCCCTCTTCTTTCTTTTATTCATTAATGACATAGGCAAGACCATTAACCGCTCAAAATATCTCCTCTTCGCTGACGATATTAAATTTTTCAGAGCTATTAAAAGTCATATAGATTCCATTCTTCTGCAGGAAGATCTTGATTCTCTTGTCAAATGGTCGGAATTGAATAACTTACCATTCAGCATCCAGAAATGCAGTGTCGTCACATTTAAAAGATCACAAAACACATTTCTATTTCCATACCATATTAATAAAATTATACTAACACGGAAAAACGAGATTCGAGAACTTGGCGTGATTTTTGAAGCAAATCTCTCTTTTAAATCGCACATATCAGACATTGTCTCCCGCGCCAACAAAATGCTCGGATTTGTTCGTCGTAATGCGAGATCATTTACTAATGGTATTGCAATACGAAGAACATATGAAGCACTTGTCCGCAGCATCCTGGAATACAGCTCCATTATTTGGGCCCCCTCTGAACAAAACCATATCCTAGAAATAGAAAGAGTAGAAAAAAGGTTTATGCGTTACCTGTATATGAGGGAATATACACACTACCCATTCCTGTATCCATCGTTGTTCTTAACAGGAATGCTCGATTCTAATACCTTAGAAGCCCACCGAAAAATATTTTTGGGGAAACATTTTTTTAAGCTGATCTCCGGTATTGTACTGAATCCACCTATGTTGAAGGAGATTAACCTATATGTCCCTAACGCGTATACTCGTGGAAGATCCCACGCACTTTTTTATGCTCCAAAAGCGAGAACTTCTTCCTTTCATAATGGGGGAGGAGGGGTTACCATAGTCCCACTGTGTCCAGATGGGAGCAGTTGGGAGTCTTGTGCGGTATTCATGTAAAAAAAAAATTGTATATATATGTATATGAATATATATGTATTTAAGTTATATTAAATTTAATTAATTAAATATGAACCGGTTAAATTCTATTCTTAATATTTTTTGTATCGATTAGATAGTGATTAGATACAGGAAGCAAATAGTTATTAAAAATTTTAAAACAGTACATAGTGTAAGTAAAAAATGGTTAAAAAGAAAAAATAAAAGGTACGAAAAAATTGTTTTTTTTCTTAGCTCCATACAAGAAAGTATTTTTAGAGAAAGGAAGTTCTTGGAAGGAGAAAGGTGTGAGGGGATCAATGTGTCTAGGGGTGACAGATGTATGAATCTATCTCTCCCACTGCGGTGCAAGGCGATGAGTCGAGAGAGAGGAAAAACGTCAACCAATCTTTCCCGATCCGGCTTGCCACGCAGTAACGCATGTGCCGCTAAGACCTAGACAAAACTTACCTCGTGAACCCGGGCACCTCTGCTAAGTCACCAAACGAATTAAACTACTTGGGGTGACCTTTAGTTATCCAATAAATGGTTTCCGGGGCGAAGGTACCCATACCCGCCTCCCAAATTGAAATTTAAGTACATTGTAAGGTTAATTTGATTTTAAACGTTTCAAGGGTACAGTGGAAAATGTCAATATCTCTTAGTGCATTGTAAAATATATCCTAATATAATATTATATCGTTAAAGAAGGAGATAATAATATAATCTAAATGAAATATGAAACTAAATAAGACACAGAAAAATAAAAAGGTAACTATTACAACTGGGACTCGAACCCAGGATCTCTTGTCTTATCTGGACACAACGCCTTAAGAGGGCATTACCAGAGAAAACCAGAAATATGTCATTTTCAAATCAGATTTTAGACGTATTGACTCTTTTCCACAAAAAATTATAAATGGATTTCGAAAGATTGTTCTTTTATCTAGCATTCGCATGTAATGAATTTTGAGAATTTTTTTTAATTTTTAGAATAATAAGGTTATTCCATAGGTCGTTGGCAGATTTGTTAAATTTTCAAAAAAGATTTTGTATTATACCACACCCATTTCAAATAATATAATCATGCAGTAAAATAAATCAATACATTATCTAGCAGAGTTATGTTTTAGAATTTTAATTTTAGTTTCAATAAAATCATTAAAAAATATGTACGTACATGTGTTTCTTGACGAAAATTGGTCCGTTTGTGTATTTATTTGCGCACTTACAAACTAATATATTTCAGATTTTTTTAACATTCTTTAAAGACAATATTAAAAAATGATAAATACTTATAATCAAAAAATTATTACAAAAAGTACATTATTTTAATAGTTTAATCATCACGCCTTTCAGCATTTTTGGATGATGGTTTAAATTAAAGCTAATTTGGATTGAAATAAATTCGATATTGAGTTATAATTTTAAAAAGCTGGTACGGGGAATAATTAATCTTTCTCATTCTAACCGCCCTGCATGATCGTAAGAACAACTTTCGACGAAATGTGGATTTTTGTCCGCTGGCTGGTTAAACGCTCTTAACCAAAGTATTAAAGTAACCATCAGTTTAAATCTTCGTTAATAAGGAAGATTTTTTTAACAGGCATCTTTGCACAAACGGGCGGTCCATCTGATAGATTCTCCTAATTTAATAGACGGATTGCAATCTTCAGAGCACATGCGTCAGGTGGGAATGCTATCTTTGTTCTACCAGTATTTCAATGGAAGATGCTCCGAGAAACTAGCGTCATTGATAACTTCGGCACCGGTGCATAGTGGGAAAACACGCCAAACGCGTGCACAACATATGGGCACGGTTGACATTGGTCACATGAGAACGGGTCGCTTCTTCGTCCCGTTCTTCTATTCAACAGCTCGGTTGGGGAACGATTTGCCGGCCCTTGTGTTTCCTCCTTCCTACAACATGGATCTCTTCAAGACCAATGTTCATTCCTTGCTCTCCTCAAAAAGACCCTCCACACAGCATCTCAGATAACATAGGCCCTGAGGGAAATTATTTTCCTCGGGGCCTCCTGTGTGGAGTCAATGTAAAAAAAAATCACGTGCATACATATCATGAATTTACTTTTATATGGCAACGATCTCACCTAAGAGTATGGATATAATTATAGTTCCATGGATCTCACGTAATTACAACACTTCCTTTACAGCAGTATTTGAATGAACGTTATTTTGGGCTGCTGAAAAATTCAAATTTGAAAGTTTAAAATAGCCATAAAATCCCCTTAAAAGAATTCCAGCTATATTTAAGTTGTTGAATAACTAAAATAGACTTGTGACCTTTTAAACTTAAGTTCAAAAAACATTCTGTCCGACCACTCGAATAACGGCCAGGGATTGCCGAGCTGAATAGAATAATAATACACATACACATTATATTTCTGAACACGCTTCTTTATTTCAGGTTAAATCAAACAACTTTTTTCATTCAAAACCTTACCTTCTTCAAGGTAGCAAAGAAATAACTAATTTTCTGAATAATTATAATCCACCAAAGGTTTTCCAACGAAACGGCTTGGAACGTGGTGAAAGAACGTGATGATAGATGTAGTCCATAATTGACTGAGCTTAGCGAAGTTCTCTTTCTACTCGACCACTTTAGTTTGTCTTTTTTTACATTGGAGGATGGTCCCCACCGTGGTGGAAGAAAATAAGATGCTGTGTGAAAGGTCTTTTTAAGGAGACGAAGGATTGAACGTTGGTCTTGAAGAGAATGTTGTAGGAATGAAGTAACACAGAGGTTTTTTTTAATTTTTTTTTTTATTGAAAATTTTTGATACAATACATATAATAGATATATGAAATAATGAAAAGTATATAAAAGATTAATATAATAAATGTATGAACAAAAAAATCCCACAAAGGCAATGCCTGTGCGTGGGTATAATATTGATTTTTTGCTTTTATTTTTATTTCTATGGTTATAGTGAATATTTTAAGTATACATAAATTAAGGATTTAAAAAAAAAAAAATAACTGAATAAATGCATTTAAAAACTACAGCATAAAAACAGTCTGCACTGTTATTATTGTATTTGTAAGTTTTGTAAGAATAGATGTTACAAGTGCATTTTAAAAACATTAAAAAAACAATCAAAATAAAATATCAAACAATATTATAAATCTTCTCTAAAAACTGTCCAATGATAGATATACTTAACGGCTTTATTTAAACTTATAAGAAAAAAATATCTGTTTCAGTTTTTTTTAGCCAAATTTTGGTATATTTTTTATAAGACTGAAGATTTTGACATATGTTCTCTTTAAAAATATAATTTAAGTATCTGAGTTTGTTAACAGTATTTTCTATATGGTTGGTCCATTTAAGTTGACAATCTATGGTTACACCTAAGTACTTAATCATTTTTCCTGATTTCATCTCTTCACAGTTAGAGCATGTGGTTGGGTTACAATTTATATTATGAAACTTTAAATTGAGATTAGTTTTGGGAGCTGACCTCTGTGTGATATAGAAAGGAATACAGAGAGTTTTTTCGTAATTTAAAGTAAGAAGGTTTCTATCTAGCCATTCTTTGACAATAGAAATACATTTGTTAGCTTTATTAGTTGTATCTTCCCATGTCTTTCCTTGGACTATTATTGCAGTATCGTCAGCAAATGAGAAAATTTTACCAGGTATAACAATATTACACAAGTCATTTATATAAATTAAAAAGAGTAGCGGCCCTAATACAGTCCCTTGTGGAACTCCGTGTTTTACTGTGTCAAAATTACTCAAACATGTTCCAATTTTTGTACATTGTTGCCGATTTAATATGTAATTTTGTAACAGCATGAGACATTTATTTTTAATTCCAATGTTGGACATTTTCTTTAAAAGAGTTTTATGGTTGACTCTGTCAAAGGCTTTCTTTAAATCTAGAAAAATGGTTAGAGTTTTAATGTTTGAGTCTAGGTTAGAATAAATATTTTTGGTTAAATTAAATATAGCATCATCAGTACTGAGTTTAGTCCTGAAGCCGTATTGGTTAGCTGATAGGAGTGAATGAGATTCTAGAAAATCGATGATTCGTTTTTTTAGACATTTTTCTAATATCTTAGACAATTGAGAAGTTAATGTGATTGGTCTGTAGTTGTCTGTTTTACATCGAGGTCCTGATTTGTGTATGGGAATGATGTTAGCAAATTTAAATTTATTCGGAAAAATACTATTACTTATGCATGTGTTAAATATATGGTGTAGTGGTCTGACTATATGTTTTTTCATAGATTTAATTGTAGCATTACTTAAGTTGTCAGGGCCATCTGCAGACCTAACGTTTATGTTATCAATATGGTTTGAGATTTCGACCTCTGTTATTTCAATAAATTCAGATAATTCAGAGGTACAATTTTTAGTCTCTAAAAAGTCTGAGGGTACATGCTGAGAGTGTAAGCTAAGAGACGGGTTATTGTCTATTAGGGTAGAGGCTATGTTAGTGAAAAAGTGATTGAAATTGTTTGCAATGTCTTCAACATTCTCTAAGATTATATTGTTCTCGGTTACAATTTTTTGAGGAATTTTGTGTTCCTTTTGATTCCTGTTTGAAATCTCATTTATGATGTTCCATGTTTTTCGTGAGTCATTATGTGCTTTTTGGAGTTGCTCAGAATAGTACTGGTGTTTGCATTTTTTTATGAGAGTGTTTAGGTAATTTCTGTATATAATATAATCGTTCCGTTTGTTATAATTTTGTGTTTCATTGTTGGATATGCAATGGTTCTCGTGAGTTTTGTAAGCTTTGAACAGTTTATTTTTGTGTTGAATTGAAATTATTAGACCACGTGTAATCCATGGTTTTATGCGTCTATGTTTACTTTTTGGTGCTGTTCTTGGTTCATAACATTTTTCAATATGATTTTGAATGATCTCATAAAAATTATTTAAAGATAAATTTGGATCATTAACAGAAAGCACTGAGTCCCATGTTTCGGTTGCCAGAGAGATGTCTAGAGATAGGTAATTAATTTTTTTTGTGATTTGCTGATGATTATTGGGATCTGTGTTGCTTGGTGATTTTACAATATAATGGCCGTAGAAAGTGGGATAGTGGTCTGTAATGTCAACTTTTAAGGTAGCAGATATATGAGGGTAAATTTTGTTAGATTTTAGAAAAATGTGATCAAGACATGAGTCATTAGGGTAATTGGGCCTAGTGGTACTGTTCACGTAAGACAGGTAACCTTTGCTGTACAGTAGGTTTAAGTATTCATTGGCAGTTTGATTTAATAATGCGTTTTGAATGTTTATATTGATATCTCCAACAATGAAGGAAAAATCGAATTGGTTTTTATTAATTTTAGTTATAAAAGATTCCATTTCGAGAATGAATTGACTAGTGGATAAAGAGGGAGATCGATATATGGCCAATATTGAATATTTTTTTCCCTTTAGGGTAAAAGTTACATGGACAGCATTTGAATAAATAAATTTAAGTGTATTTACGTTAATGTTGGATACAGATTGGATATTATAAAATAAAGTGAGGCTATCATGTGAGGTATGTCTAGAAGGTATCGATAAGGTATTAAAATTAGGTAAGCTGAAAGGAACACATTCTCGCATTTGAGTTTCAGTGAGTATTATTATATCTAGCTGGAAAGATAGAGAATTGAGAAGGATACATAATTCATCAAAATGTTTTCGGATACTTCTTATGTTCATGTTCAGCATGGTGAAGTTAGTATTGTCGAAAATTGTATTTATTTCATTACAATTATCGCATTCACGAGTTTCAGGAACAATGTTATTGTTTTCGTCAGCCATTTTAGTGTCAGTGCCAGAGTGATTTTTCCTGTATGGTACCCGAATTATTGTAGCGGAATATCAATTACGTCCTTCACGTAAATTATAGGGGAGTCTTGATTTTTTCTAAGCATTACATTTCCATTTTTTGTCCACGCAAATTTATAGCCCAATGATTTGGTTGATCGAGCTAGCCAGAGAAGTTGGTTGTTTGCAGGCGTAAGCTTTTCATTAATGTAAATCTTCTTTTCCGAAGAGGAGTATTTTAAATCTCTTTCGGAAAATAAACCCACTTTCTTTTTTTGGGAAAGAATTTTGTCTTTAGCTTCTTTGGTGTTCATTTTTAAAGTGATAGATTTTTTTGTCGAGTAGCAATTTACAATATTCTTGTCTAATAGTAGTTCTTCGCACTCTAATTTTTTTAGAATGAGTTCCACCGGTATGTTTGGGTTTTCGTTTTCTTTTATTTCAAGCCCATGTATCTCTAGAGATGTCTCTAGAGCATTTTGTTGTATTTTATTCATCATTTGTTTAAGATTTTTATTTTCAGTTTGAACATTTTTTATTTTTTGGTACATTTTTTTCTTTTCTTCCTCGTAGTCATCAATTTTTTTTGAGAAGAAATCAATTGCTTTGCTGATATCAGTTTATTCACACTTCAGTAATTTTTTCATTTCGGCGCTCAGCTTCTCAATTAGTTTTTCATCATGATTTGTAGCCGTTTTTGGTGAGAAGCAGAGGTCGCATATAAACGATAAAGTATGTGCCGACTTCGCCGTGATCGACTGTAATTCGGCGCGAGTTAGCCCATTAATGGCAAATCATTCCTCAACCGAGCTATTGGACATAAGAACGAGTGACAAGAGCGACCCGTACTCTAGAGTTTTGCATTATTGCTTTGTCCAAACCTGCTACGATCGTCATAATTCGTCGATATGTGCACCCACTGCACCCCGTGCCTTTAGTACTGCGACTGCAGTAGGCTTGTTGAAAATGTTTCGATATATCGATATTTTTAATTCAATATATCGATATTTTTAGCCGATATATTTTGATCCGATATATCGATATATCGATACAAAATATCCAATATCGAAAATTGTATCAAAAACGATATTTTTAAAATTTATGTATTTAAAGTCACTAGAATCCAAAACCGTATAGGAACGAACGGAAAAAGTAACTGTATTAGGTCATGACATCTAGCGGTTGAAATTTTAACTATTAATTTTTTTTTTTTTTTTTTTTTTTTTTTTTTTTTATTTGTAATAATAAAGACAAGGTAAATACAATATGACAGGAAAAATAAAAATATTTTTACAGAAAAAGAAAAGTCCCAATAAACTACTTTTTAGTAGTTTGTCAATGGGTGCTTTTACTTTGAGGATTTAAATAAACTTATTTTACTTTATTTTGCAGTTACAATTTTTGTGCTACTGTCTAATACAAATTTTTTCTTTCGGCGAGCCAATTCTTCAACATAATATTTGTTTTACCATTTGTACATTTTTTTATTTCAGCAGGTAACATATTCAATAAATTTGGTATCATGTAGTCCAGCGTTCTTTGTCCATATTTGTTCAAGTGCTTAGGTACAATTAGTCCTTCATTTAGCGTAAAACGGGTATTGTAAATGTGATCCAATTTATGTATGTATATAGGGCTATTCATATGCTGAGATATAATTTTATACCACAGAATTGCTCTTACTGAGAGAATTTTGAGATTCTGGTAAAAGTACGGAACATTATGTCTTTGTTCGTATAAACTTTTATGCGCTAATAATTTAACTAATGATTTTTGAACCGATTGAACATGATTTACATTTGTGTTACAGGAAAGTCCCCAGGCTGTAATTCCATACCTTATAATAGATTCAGCTAATGATAAATAAATTATTCGAAGTGTGCATATTGGAACATAGAATTTTAATTTATATAATCTGCTAACAATAGATCTGAGTCGTTCACAGACTTTATTTATTTGTGAATCCCATTTGAAAAAACAGTCAATAATAACTCCTAAATAAACATATTCTTTAACCAGTTCAATATTTTCACATGTGCACAATGTAGAGATACCGACATGTAAGCAATCTGAAGTGTGTGTTTTAATTTCAGGTGTAATAATATTTGCCTTAGCATTGGGTGATCTAATGTGTATCAATTTAGTTTTTTTTGCATTTATAATTAAACCAGAGTCATGAGACCATTTCAAAAGTTCAATGTAATCTTCTTGTAAGAGTTTAATACATAATTGCAGATCACTGCATGAAATTACCAATGCAGTATCATCCGCGTACACAAAGTGTTTTACATGTTTAAAAATGTACTTAATAAAAGATACATAAATGATATATAAAATTGGACCTAATATGGAACCTTGAGGAACGCCTGCTAAAATTCTTCTTTTTTTACTTAAGGTGTTCAATAGCTTTATTTTCATGCATCGGTTGTTCAAGTAATTTTCAAAGAGTTTTAGAAGTCTTCCTCTTATTCCTATGATTTCTAGTATTTGCAATAATTTTCTATGATTAATAGTGTCAAATGCCTTGGAATAATCTATGAATAAAACTAATACATGATTTTTACTATTCAATTCATTATTTATTAAACTGGCAAATTTTTGAAGTAGCATTTCAGTGCCTTTTTTTTTTTGGAAGCCATATTGATTGGTATCAATAATCGAAAAATCTTCTAAATATTTGATTAATTTCAGCTGAATGTATTTTTCTAAAATTTTTTCAAGTGATGGCAAAATACTAATCGGCCTATAATTACCCAGTAGAGTGTGATCACCTCCTTTATAAATAGGTCTGATAATACTGCATTTTAAGTCATCTGGAATTTTGGCTTCAAGTAAGATTCTATTTACAAAATGAGCTATAATTGGAGCTAATATTATTATGTGTTTTTTAATATCGCACATTCTGATATTATCAATTCCAGGAGAAGAGTTTTTAAGTTGCCTCACAATGCTTTCTATATCAGCAGTTTTGGCCCTTGGTAGGTACATGCTTTGAGGCATCTCCTCTGGTTCAAAAACAGTTGTCTTGTAATCACATTTGTGTAACATATTGCAGACGCTGTCGGAGAAATAATTAACAAAATCATTGGTTACATTTTCTTTGGTCCGATCTTTCATCAGATATTTGGAGGCAATTTGGTCACAATCATTTTTACATTTCTTTCCTAAAATTTGATTACACTCATCCCAAGTCTTTTTTGAGTCTTGAAATAGATTTTTGAATTTATCATTATAGTATGAGTTTTTTAATTTTATTAACAATTTATTTAAAACATTTCTAAAACTTTTATATTCTTTTTCATAGTATTTGTTTGTTGGAGTATTTTTCCAACGTTTATATAAATAATCTCGTTTTTTAATTTTATATAGTGTATCATTAGATATCCAATCATTTATAGCATAAGGCCGGGTTTTACATTTTTTGCTTATTTTAATTGTGCTGTTTTTATACAAGTCATCAAAATAACTTTTAATTTTTAAATAAATAACAGAACAATCGGTTTCCTGTAGAAGCGATTTCCAATCATAATTACAAATATGTTTATCGATCATTTTTTGTGAAAGAATTTGAATGTTATAAGTATCTTTAGAGTCGAAATTATCTACCGTGTTATAGTGTATACTAATAGCTGTTGTGTGGTGGTCGGCAATGTTATAATCACACACGCATGCTGAGATTGTACTGCTTACTCCATTGGGTAACTTTCCGCTTAATCGGACAAAAAAGTGATCTATACATGAGCTGATAATTTTCTCTTGAACTATTACCTCCCTTGTAACACTATTTATACATTTTTTTAAATAGTTATTTGTGAGGATATTTTCATAATTTATAATGATAGCATCATTTTGATCTAATAAATTTAAATTTACATCGCCGAAAAATATTACACTTTCATTTGATTTAATATTGTTTTCAAACACCATGGATATTTCTGACAAAAATGCTTGCTTATTTAGATTTGGGGGTCGGTATATTGCTAAGACATTTAAAGTGTTGTTATTTGGAAGTGTCAATATTCCAAAAACATTCTCAAAATATTTAGTGTCCAGAAATATTTGCGAAAAGGAAAGGTTATTTTTTACAAATAACAAAATGCCTCCACCAGTTTTATGGTTTCTGCAATAGTGATACGAATTGAATCCGGGGATATCATAAAGATTCACAAGTTCACTACGAATTGCAGTTTCGCAAAGCATGAGTACGTCAATGTGATTTAAACAGTCTTTAAAATAAACATGGAATAGGTCCCAGTACTTACAAATTGATCTTAAGTTTAGTTCCACAAAATTAAGTTTATTATTTTCACATTTCATTGTATTTTGTTTTCTGAACCATTCACACAGGTCATTAACCTTACAAAAATTTATATCACTGTCATCATCAATATAACTAAAAGACATAATGTTTGTGAATAAAGTACTTAATAATTAAAATATTCGTATACATTTTTTTCCCTGGCATTGGCATCTCATGTTGATACATGCATTTATTACAACTATTTGTTAAATTTGAATTTGATTTTAAATGAAATGATAAATAAGTTCGCAGCAATAATAATAATGAACAATCATGATTCACTTCCAATAATGTTTCATAAATAATAGCTTACAAATCTATTGTCTTTGCATTATTTGCTTTTTAATTGCTCTTTAAAATATATTATACTATAGTTTATGTAATATGGCAGACTGGGATTGCACTACCCTCCCAGTCCTGCTGGAATAAAAACTTAAATAAAAAAAAATAAAAAAAATTAGTATTTGTGATCACTAATACTATCTCATGTGTGTAGGTACATACATAGAAATGTATGCTATTTTGCGCCATTTTTTTCTAAGCCACTCTTATTTGTTGGTTCCCAATTGTCTATGATTATTGACTATACCTTGTGCCAAACACGAAGTCCTTTTTGACAGATTAATACGCCAATAGAATGTAACTGAGACGCATACAAAGTTTGTATGCGTCTTAGTTTACATATAAGTTAGAAGACAGCTTTTTAGTTTTTGATATTTTTGTAATTATTACGTAATAAAAATGAATAGAGATATTTCATTTTTATTGAGATTTTTGTACATTAAAAAAGCAAATTGTGTACAAAAATTACTATTGATAATATTGAGCTGAATACACTATTATTTTAAAAACGCAAATCTCTTGAAAATTTGACCGATATATCGATATTTTTTCCTCGATATATCGACGTCGATATTGATATTTTAATAAATATCGATACATCGATATATCGATATTTTGTTTCACTTTCGACATCCCTAGACTGCAGTCATCTCGTGTTGATGTCGTAAGCGCTGAGCGAATTTTGTTTTTTCACGTTCATGATGTAATCTTACGAGTGCACCTCGAGCATGATATATTGAAGAATATTTGATTGATTAGACTTGTTGATGGGTATCCAACATTGACTACTTATTGTCCTTAAAGTAAGAGTTTTATATTTGGCTGAAGTTATAAAGTTACGTGTTTATTACAATGTTTAAAAAAAACATGCCTGGAGGCATGATGGGGTAATGCCTTCTTGCCCTCTCCATCGTGCCCTCCCTTCCTTACTATTATTTTATTAATTATTTAAAATACGAAACGAAAAGTTTTAAACAGCAAAAAAAACTGAGAGGAGTCAAGCGGTCGAAAAAACTTCTATTTTCTGAAGAACAAAAATACATATTGCCTTTATTGTAAGGGAAGGTATTTGGAATCAGTAGGAGGATGAATTGCCTGCCAAATGTATCAAGAGTGGGCTCACTGTTCCTATGCAGGAGTCGAAGAAGAAGGCTAGGAGTCAATACTTCTTTACCCCAAGTAAAACTTTTATAACCCCTATATTGCCCGGCGATCTTCTTCGTCTTACCCCCCTGGTGGGGCAAGACAGTGAAAATAATCGGTTTATTTAATTGCACTATAGCTTTTTAAAATGTCTTGTAGCATTTTATTCTATGGAATGTTACAGCTAAATGACAATATTTGAAGAACAATGTTTTATTTATATTTAAATGATAACTACCTCGTCATACCCCCATTAACAACTCAAAAACAACCAAAACTAAATTATTTAAGTTTTTTTTTATATTCCAACAATTCCTTGTAGAATAACATTATAATAACTAATAACATATTAAAACAGATTGAAACCTTTCTTCACTTATTTTATTTTTAACCATCACTGGTTTCAGCCTACTAAGGCCATCTTCAGACTGGTTTATATACTTTAGGGGGGGGGGGTTTAAAAGGAGTTACCACACTTTGGTTTTACGCACCAGATTTAAATGTCCGGGTTAAATTTTCCCCCCAAAAAAAAAAAAAGAAGGAAAAACTAAACCCTTTCATACACTTCCCCAAATGATCATCTAGTGAATCCACGTTATGCAATTGCACTACATAAGTATTATAAATACAAAACAATACAAGAACAACATGTCAACCTACTAGAGACCAAATGGGAATATAATTCACCGACTCCAGATATTTTCATATCAGAGGGTTCGGCTCTGTGGCATTTCTAATTGAACCTATAAATCCTACTGATCCCTCAATATAAATATTTAATAAATCTTTTGTAATCCTACATGTATTTAAAATTACTGCTTTTTGCATTTTTATATACAAATTCTTTGACAAATCTAATATGCTTAAATTTTGAATCAGATTCCTAGGTATTATGCCAGTGGCCGAAATAACAAATGGTAATATTTTTATAGTCCGAGAATGCCAAATTCTTTTAATCTCATTTCCTAAATCTGTGTATTTTCTAATTTTTTCAGAAACAGTTTTTTGAATATTACAGGAATTTGGAATAGCTACATCAATGATATAAGTTATTTTTTTAATTTTGTCATGTAAAACTATATCAGGTCTTTTATGACTAATTGTTCTGTCTGTTAGTATAGTTTTATCATAATATATTTTATAAAATTCATTTTCTATAAATGAATTTGGTTCATATTCATAATATGGTACTACATTACGGCAATCAATCAAGTTATGTTTAATTACCAAACTTTGGTGAATTATTTTTAAAACCTGATTGTGCCTAAATGTATACTCGGACGGCGCTAATATAGAACATCCCGATATAATATGTTCTATAGTTTCCGGAAAAGCCAAACATTTTCTACATAAATCATCAATTTGATTATATGCTTCCTATAATTTTTAGTATTAATGACTCTATCTTGAATGGCAAGCATAAATCCTTCTATTTCTGCGCTCAACTCTCCAATACTCAACCATTTGTTTGACGAAAGTTTGTCAACATACGTTTGGTTGAGATAATTGAAGTGTTTTGCATGAATAATTTTATTTGACCAGGAATCTAATAATTCTTGGTTAGTATTTATAAGAATGTTGGCATTCTCGTCATATAAATTTAAAGGTGTAATATTTCTATCTGCCTTACAAATTATTTTGTGCATTTCTGAGCTATTAACTTTCCTATGGAAAAAATTTCTAAGCATTTCTACCTGATTGTGTTTCAAAGATGTTATTTTGACTACACCTCTACCTCCTAAATTTCTAGGTACATTAATTCGTTCTATAGCTGAATTTGGATGATGGCAATTAAACTTTGTTAACGTAGTTCTAATTAATCGTTCTAAACTATCTAAATCTGTATTGGACCAAAATTAATCTTCATTTTCATTATTATTATTATTATTATTTTTAAACATTACATATTACATGTTACAATGTTCTTTGGCTGTCCAACTAGGAAATTTACCCGTTTAAGGACAGTCAGAATGAGCAGATTTATTTATATAGATTTCTCACCATACATGTGTTCTTATTTTTTTTTACATACAAAAATATTAACCTCACTAGGACTAGCAGCCTGTATTGAGGTTAAATTTATAAATTTGAGTGGTGCATTTACACACAAATCACTAAAATACAAAAAAATCACTAAAATACAAAACACTACATCCAAAACACTAAAATATTATATGCGGAAAGTAAGAAATAACAATATTATATTGGTGACGATGGGTAATTTGTAACAATATAGACCATAAAACAAATCCTTAATTACTATACCCACCAAGAAACAAAGGTAGTACAAAACAACTAGGGTGACACTCCGATTTTGACAAATGGGACTCAAATAAAATCTGGTTATTTAAAAAATATGTATGTATATATATATATCTTATTATTTTAAAATATGTTTTTTTTTTTTTTTATTATTTAAAAAAAGGCCAAGGATGAAAAAATAGTATGCCAATCCTCTGACAACACAAAAATCTTAACATTTTTTTTAAATTTCGCTAATGAATTGGAAGACTTTATTTAATCTGGCAGAATATTAAACAGAACTAGAGCCTGATATAAAAAGTTTCTTTGGCCAAAAGATGTTTTAGTACTTATTGCGACAAAGTTCATTCTTGAGCCAATTCTAGTGGTTTGGATTTGTTGGGTTCTTTCTGCAGAATAAATATTGATAAAAAATTTACAAATTATTTTAGAGATGTACAGCTGTTTTATACTCATAACGTCAGATTCCTTGTAAAGAAGTTTCGATGGATAACGAAATTTTTTTTTGTACATGACTTTAAGAATTAATTTGTGAGCAATATTTAGTGGCTCTACATTGGACTTTAGACAGGATCCCCAGCATACAATATTGTAAGAAAGTCGAGATTGTACTAAGGCATAATAGACAGATTTTAATTTATCTTTATCCAGTATATGACGAAGTTCTTTAAAAATATAGGTAAGTCTCCTGATATTTTTTGTTAACATGTCAATATGGTCATTCCATCTCAAATATTTATCAATATTTACACCTAGGTACCTTATACAGTCTACTCTTTCTAAAGGGTGGCAATTACAATTACAATTTTGCAGACAATTGTGTATAATTAGATTATGAGTGTTGGAAGGCTGACTTTTTGATGATATGCTAAAAGTTACATATTTTGTTTTTGATGTGTTCAAAGTTAAGATGTTATTATTTAGCCAACTCTTTACTATTCTTAATCCTGAATCACATTTGTCAAAAGCATCTTTCCAGGTTTTACCCTCAAATGTTAAAGCAATGTCGTCTGCGAAACTAACAATATTACCAGGAATATCTAAATTACACAAATCATTAATGTAGATTAAAAACAATATTGGTCCAAGTACACTACCTTGTGGAACCCCAAAAGAGATTTGTTTGCTAATGCTTAAATAATTATTTATCTCTACTTGTTGTGTTCTATCGCTAAGATAGGATTTGAACCAACTTAATGCTGTACTGGAATGTGAAATGCCAAGAGAAGATAATTTTTTGAGGAGTAATCCATGGGAAACCGTGTCAAATGCCTTTGATAGATCTAAAAACACAGCAAGGCTTTGTTTCCATAATCCAGGGCACTAATGACTTTCGACAATATCCTCAATACTGCATCACTTGTTCCTTTATTTTCTCTGAAACCAAACTGATTGCTAGAGAGTAGTTTATTTGTTTCTAAGAATGATACCAATCTCGACTTAGCCAATCTCTCTATTACTTTTGAAAGCGTGCTGAGTAGGGATATAGGTCTATCTGGTCTTATTATATGAAATATTGTTTTGTCTATTATATTGACTTTCACGACGTGGTGGATTTGTCATGTCACATTTCACAACTGAATTTACAATTATTTGTTTATTACCAAAAGGCATAATTTCCTTGGTTTAATAGTACAATTTATTGTTAATATGGAGAATATCTTACTTGTATCGTAATCACTCATTTTGAATCAGGCAGGTCTCTTTCATTTTTTATTGTTATCAATTTTATTTTGAAGAGCTCCATTTTTATTTTTATTTCTTTTATATATTCAATATTATTATTATTTAATGTATAAAAACAGTTTCCTTCCTCTCCTTAAAAAGACCCTCCACACATCATCCCAGATGACATAGGCCCTGAGGGAAATTATTTTCCTCAAGGCCTCCTGAGTGGAGTTACAGTAAAAAAAAAGTTTATTATAAAAAAGGTCTGCTATATATTTTTTTTATTACGCGTGACAGCTCTTTCGCCTTCTGAAGGCACACAGTTTGGTAACATGGAGTTTACGGTCCAAAATAAAATACAAGGAAAAATTTTAAAACTTTTTTTATATGTTATTAAATTATTTATCCACGGTAGCGGGTGCGTGGGTGACAGTGGAGTGCCGCAGATTTTCTCCATTTCAGATTTACTGAAATGCAGAGCTTTCCTTGGAATTTTTAAGCTTGAAAAGGCTTTTTGCAACGCCAACGTTTGGAAAAATACAGTGCGACGATAACTCTTCCCGGAAGGAATACAAAATACTGAAGTAGGTTTCATAATCTACACCATTTTTATTTTTTTATTGTGTTTATTTCGTAGAACTCCATGTAAATATATTTTTTTATATTATAAGTAAATCAAACTTCGGCGTTCAAGGCCAGTAGAAACTTAATAATACCATTATTAAATTGATTTATTAATTTTTGAATATCCATTTCAGTATTTTAAAACTAAAAGCGATAATTTGATTTGGTTATATTTCTGTTGTTTTTCCAACATTATTATTACATATTAGTGTAATTGTAAAAATGCATATTTTAGTAAAAGCACTTAAATTTATTTTCAATTTTTAATTTTATGAGTAAAATCCCAAATTATAATATTTAATTAAATGAAGACAATGTTAGCGAAACTCAATTGAAAATCTGGAAGCACCAAAATTAAAAAAAATATATTGGCTTCACTGGGACTCGAACGCAGGACCCTTTGCTTACATGGCAAGTGCTCTACCAACTGAGCTACGGAACCTAATTAGAAGCTAATGAAACTAAATTTAATTAAATACTTAAATTTAGTCCCAGCGGAGCCAATATCTTTTCTGATTTTTCTGTCTCCAGATTTCGATTAAGTTTCGCTAATATTGTCTTCATTTAATTAAAATATTATAATTTGAGATTTTACTCATAAAGTTTAAAAAATTAATAATAAATAAATTTAATTTCATTAAGTTTCGTGATCTCTTTCATTTCACATAACTATTTTAAACACAATCATCATTGTCCAGAGCTTTCAATCCCGGGATCTTGACCTGGATCCTGGGATTTTCGGACCTCTTTCTGCACCGCATTCCCGTTGCTGCTCTTGTTGTAATCCTGGTTTTTTTTGTTTTGTTTCAAGGATATATCGTATTTAATCATTACCAGCAGGTCATTGGTTCCACAATATTCTTGAGATCTTGGGATACAGGTCATAATGATTTTGGGATACAGGTCGTAAAGAAGTAAGGAAATTTTATTAAACCCTGAATTATATTTAGTATTTAGACTTGCGTGCTATGGCAAAAAAAACGGCGTGCGTTTGAAAAAATCGCCAAAAAATCAATCTAACAAAATATTTCGGAATTAGATATAATAATCATAGACATAATTTTAAATTCTCTATAAAAATAAGAACAGCCAGAGATACATCCTATTAATATTACACAGGCGAAAGTTTGTATGGATGTATTGATGTTTGTTACTCTTTCACGCAATAAATACTGAATGGACTTTAAAAATTCTTTCACTAATAGAAAGCTACATTTGCGAGTAATATAACCTGTACATATTGGTAAGCTCTGGCGTTATGAAGAAGCTCTGGCGTTATGAAATTATTTATTACGTTTATTGTCCGGATGAAAAGCAAAGCGTTGCTAAGTGATTGTTTGATGTGCGCTGTCATTTTGTTATTTGTTTAGGTTACTATGGAGATCCCTTTGATAGGATTCAAATATGTATAATATGAAAAATGTCTATCCTAATATTATAAATGCGAAACTGGGCGTGTTTAATTGGTTGCACGCGAGCTGTTTGAAAAATGAATGTAACGGAGATGGATTGGTGAGGAGGGGGAGAGGCAGGGGGGGGGGGGAGAGAGGAACACATCTTAATGAAATCGCATTTTGAATCTTAAAATACTGAATCAATTTTTCAATAAGTGTTTAACCCTATTTTTGATTTTTATTCTTTTGTGCAGCTAGTTTTATGTTATTCGAATTTAATTAATAATTTATGTTACCTAATCTATGTATAATATCTGAAAACTGAAAAAACAACATTTGTCACAACTTCCATTTTTAATAATATTAAATTCCCGAGCCATGCCAGCGCGCAGCGCCAGGATCCCAGCAATGAAAAACGCATGCACCGTATTCCCAGTTCTAAAAAAAAATTCCAACCAACAGTTTTTCTCATTCTTAGAAATCATTGAAATAAACATTATTCATGGCACATCACTGAAAGGCAAACGGGTGGTTTACGGGCGTACATATTTTCATTGTTACCCAGTTTTATAATGGTGTTATCATTATACCTATTCTATTCTCTTATAGTGAGAATTTGACTTATAATCTAATCAATTAAGCTATTCCAACAAATTAAATTCACAAAAATTCAATTAGATAGTTATTCGGCTGGCGAATTACGCCGCGCAAATTGTTTCAAATTTTTATTCTCGACAGACTCGAAATGGCATTAAGCCTTGCTTCGGAGAGCGTTTTCCAGCAAACTTATCTAATTACACCGAACTGAACCAGATAAACAAAGAGTAGTCGACGGGCAACACAAATAATGAGACTCTGGCAAACATAAATCAGTTAACATAACTACGTCATATTATTATTATCGTCTCGAAGTTCTAGTGGTTTTGTTACAGCGAATGTACACTGTACACCTAAGAAACTCACTCGAGTTTTCATTTAACACCCCAATCCAAATTATTTTACACGAACTACTTGTATTTTCTAAAGAGTTAATCTTGGTCGGCAGGTTTAGAGTATCGCTCACTGCTTTTCGAGATGTAATTTTTGAAGTGAAAACTTCTATAGTGCCGTTGTGATTTGAAACACGATGAAAGGAAACATACCAGCACTAACAAGAGACAAACATGTATATCTTTAGGATTTAGCCTGCAAGAGAATGGGAAAGACTAATCTCTTTGTGCGGTGCTTCGTAGCCTCCCCACTCTTGTCAACTTTATTTTTCTGAAGGTTTCACTTTTACCGCGTGAGAACTGAACACATATATTTTTTTTTTTATTTGGTGCATGGTTATTAGTTGTTGAGAATTTTTCGACCACCCTATAATATGATTAATTTAATTTTACGTGAATAGTAGCGTGTGTCAATTATTTCAACTTTTGAATTCAGAAACGCCCGGGGTCTCAAAAGTTGCGTCTTGCAAAGAAAATGAGAACTGCATTTAAATTATTTTTTTAAAAATGGTTATTAGCCCGCTAAAATCCATTGAAAATCAGAAAATAAACCTAAAACCATTTTTTTTTTTTTTTTAATTTTTTTTTTTCATTAATCTAACCTTTTAACGTTTGTTTATTATTAAAAAATGCGTATAACTTTGTTTTATTTTTTTTCCAAATCACGAAATCAATAATTTCATTTTTTTTTACGTTTTCGAATAGCTACAGATCATACGAAACTTTTGAGACCCCGGGCGTTTAAATATAAGGCCACTTGTGTTCTCTCTATGGAGAGCGACACACGCTAGTGAATAGGTACTGCAAACTTTGCCCCTATTGCTCGGAGCAGTGAGACTTTGGAATCCCCAATTTGAGTAATAATTGACTACTCAGTAAATAAACACGGCTTCAACTATTTTGTTTATTGGTCTTTCACAAGAGCTATATACATTGAAAGTTTTTTTTTATGTGTAAGTATTTTATGGGGCTATGTGTGTAATACTCGTATGATTCATTCTGATTCCCTTTTAAAACCAAATTTACATTTTCCGATTTTTTTATTGGTGCATTAGAAATGATGTATTACATCCGTAAGGCTTTTTGATGTGAAAACTTCTTTAACACCGTTGTGATTTGCAATTCGATGAAAAGAAAATAGCGGCACTAAAAAGAGACAAACACTTAGGTACATCTACGGGATTTAACCTGCGAGCGAATGAAATAGTATAATCGGTCTCCTCTTTGCACGGTACTCCGTAGCGTTTCAGTCTCCTCTTTGTGCGGTGCGTCGTAGTCTCCCCACTCTTGTCTACTTTAGTTTTATGAAGGTTTCACTTCTACCGCGTGTGAATTGCACACTCTAGTTATTCTGTCGCTGCGGTTCGCCAGACTGATGACATCTGCCCGACTACCAGATGACTTCAGTTATTAAAGACGCGAACGACCATAGACGATACTATTCTAAAATAATACCTAACTGACATCTATTGAGATACCACAAAACTTCATATTACTAACCATATTAACGACATCTGTTGAAGGATCATATACATCCTTATAATAATTATGCACATTGTGGGATTCAATTTGTTAATATTTGTGTAAATTAATCCATTTTAAAATTCACAAAATAATTTATTTTTCTGAGCTTTCGCATGCGAAGTGATTCACACGACATTTTATATTTTAGTCATACGAATTGAAGCATATTATCTCTTTGTTTAACACAAGTAATCATCAAATAAAATTGTACGTATAACCGTGTGTCATCCCATTAGTTTGAGATTTGTTTAATTTCGCTCCCCGTGACACCGTATATACATATGTTCTAATGTAAACTCTGCATTCGATTGTTCCGATCTTCTGCAACTTGTGAATTTACGAGGGAAACGAAAATAACTCGACAAAATGCGTTATTTCACCTCACTGCTATAAATTCAAACTGCAGCGCACATTCTATGTAACCCGATTACCTGTTAAAGCAAAACCAAATAAATGTTTTACTGAAACGATGTATTTTTATTTGAAATTGTTTGGTATTAAACCCACTGATATTTTATTGTTGTTGTTAGGTACTTCAATTTAATAGGTGAAATGATATTTTTTGTTTTATTTTATGCCGAGCTGGGCTTATACATATATTATAATAACTGGAATCGCAGATATATTGTCTGCGAATCAATGAGCTGTAATTAATGATTTTTTTAATAAACTTTTGTATACTTTTTTTATTTTTTGTATTTCTTGGGCACTGACTATGTAACAATTTCTAGACATTTTTGTTTTGAAAAGTTTTATTTTTCAAATGTACATTTGTTACTTTTAATTTTAATTTTTTTTGCTACCGGTTTCGACACGTCCGTATCATTAACGAGCAAACTTAAAACTAACTTAAAAATTCTATACAAGTACACAATATTTTTAGGAAAACATTTTTTTAAGATAATCTCTGGAACTATACATAATCCACCTATTTTGAAAGAAATTAACTTATATGTCCCAGACAAGTATACTCATGGAAGGTCCCATACCCTTTTTTATGCTCCAAAAGCGAGGACTTCTGCCTATCAGAACGCGCCAGTCAACAGAGCGACTGAACTGCTCAACGAGTTTGCATTGAACATTGACATTTTTAACGTAACCTACAGGCAGTTTAACAATTATCTTTTGACGTATGTCACAAAGTAGTGAAACTGACCTTTTTATGTGTTTTGCTATACTTTTTGTCTAATTTGTAATCTTCTTCATAATGTACCTATTGGTGAATAACCGTTTTACGGAGAACATGGAAAAATAAATAAATAAATAAACAATTAATTAGGTGGGGGTAGTGGGAGGGGGGAATTTGGTGGAGGGGGAGGACGGTGGGAGGAGTCAAAATTACATGGAAACATCGTAAGCAGAGGTGATTTACATGGTGCTATTATTTTATAAACTAAATTAATTTTAGATTTAATTTTTTTGTTGATTTCTAAAGTTTCTAACGCGCACAAATTAAAATATGAATTTACATTGCAATGTTTAAACTTAGTTTTTTCTTTTTTGAAGCTATGACCTGTCTCTATGAGATGGTTAGCAAACTCTGAGTAGTTATTATTACGTAAACAAAGTTCATGTTCCCTAATTCTGGTTTTAAATTTTCTAGTAGTCATTCCTACATATTGCGCGTCACAATCGTTGCATTCTAAAGTGTAGGTATATCCCGTTTTTTTCAAATTTATTAGAAATATCCTTGTTATTAGTCAAATTTTTTATTTTAGAATTAGTATAGAAAGCTGGAGATATATGATCTGGTAATATGCGGGATATTTTTAAGGATAAATCGCCTGTATAAAGAAACAAATGTACATCGAAAAATAAAACTTTTCAAAACCAAAATACTTTTTTTATATATTTTTCGATTACCACACCTATGCACATGCCCGTATTATGGTAGTAGAAATTAACTATATCTCCATGAACCTTAAATTAGAGAGCTTGTAATGCTCTATAAGATATTTAACATTTTTATTGGTAGCCCATACCTCCTAAAATATTCATTTCAGATGTCCATTGAGAGTTACCCGATGTCCAGACAAATTTTATATTCCTAAGAGCAATAATAATTATCTTTGTAAGAAGAAGCCATTGCACCTTTAACCTTTAAGTACCGAGGTACCGTTTTAGTTACATAAGTACCTACGTGAGGTCTGCTAGACTACCATGGTATTAATATATATATATATTTTTTTTTTTTTTTTTAAATATATTTTCTAAAAACATTGCTTCTAAATATTGTTTATATATCTCTAATTGCTTAAGTAAAATAAAATATTAGGATTCACATGTGCATAAATAATATTATAATATTATAAGCATTTAAAATCCCAGACGTCGATAGTTTGGAACAAAAAATGACTTTTACCTTAATCTTAATATATTGTAATTATACTGTTTTTTTTTCTCAAAAATATTTTTTTCTTAAAGTTAAATTTGTAGGTAAACTATGAAAACAAAGACAACATTAATAATCAGCAGTTTTATGAAAAACCATAAGGCATCAAGTTGTAGGAACTATAAAATATTACAAAAAAAGCTTTGCACACATGCTCGCTGCATTGAAGACATACATGTTTCGTGCAAGTGTCGCATTTGTTAGTAGTCTTGCATTTTTATTTTGAGTGACAGATATGACAGAGTTTTCTAGGTGGGTTACCTTCCATTTTCCTTACATTTTCCGGCGCATCTGACCCAAGAACTCTTTGTATCGACGAGCGCAATTCTCTTGGAATGAGGCCGTGTTTCATATTTCTTCCTAGCGACAGCAACACTGTTATTTTCAATTGAGGTTGCCCGTTTTATGCCCAAAGAGCCTGGTTGATTCATTGTAACATTTGACAGAAAATAAAAGAGGAAATCCATATGATCTGAAAAAAATTAATATCCAAAAAAAGTTACATAAGTACCGACGTGTGGTCTGACAAACCACTCGTGATCTTATAACAGCCTTTACTTACCGAAATCGCACAAACCAACACTGCCATTCTCCACGAACACTATTGAGCAACTACTTGAGGGGTAGATAGAAGTGCAGCGTATTACTACTACGCTAACATAGGTAACGAGACTTTTTGAACGCTCAAGGTGTCTGTCAGACCACACGTCGGTACTTAAAGGTTAATAGATTATGCACAGACATCGATGTATTCAAAATGAACCTCACTAAATTCACAACATTCGTAAAAAAGTGACATTCGATTGAATATGTTGTTCAATGTTTTTTTTTGCTTGTCAAATTTTCTTTCTTCCTTTAGCAATTTGAATTTGAATAAAATCACTTCTTTAGAGATATTATTGATATCCATTTCAAGTAATGCAAATTTCGGAAATATTTCATAAAGGACTTTTTGTAGATTTAAGTAAGAAAAAACAGTTTTTCAGAACTGTTTATATTAGGTATATTATTTTTTTTCTATTATGGTCTTAAATTTCAATATCGTTATTTTAGTGGTCAACGACATAAATACTGTTAACACTGTTATGTTACGCATGAATTTAAAAAGACTGTTAATGACGCTGTATTCAAAGATATATCTACCTTGGAGCTTCTAAACTGGAGAGAGCTGGCACAAAACCGAGATAAGTGGAGGAAGACTCTTGAGGAGGCCAAGACCCATCAGGGGTTGTAGAACCAAGATTGATGATGGTAACGATGATGTATATGACGCAAATAAATCAATTAAAATAATTATCAAAAAGAATCGCAACTGGGGTGGCTTGGGCATGTACTAAGAATGTCTGATGACCGAATTCCGAGGAAGATACTGAGAAACTGAGTGCGATTCCCACGTCTAGTGGGCCGTCCCAGACACAGTTGGGCGAAGCAACTCCAGAAACTGTGTGAGGAGAGGATGGGTCTACGATGAACGGAGCCCGAACAATCAGCACAAGGCGGGGACGTATGGAGGAGCCTTGTCGATGCAATGGGTCCCTGGCCCGAATAGGACAAGGGGAAGAAGATGATGATGATGAATTATCAAAAAAAAATGAGAACTTATTACGATAAATTTACCAGTGGTAAGTTACCACTAATTGTGGTGAACGTATGTCTTGCGGTATGAAGAGACATGCGTGTATGAGTGAGACAGCATGAGCATGTTGTCTACCGTCCTCTTTGGATTATCGCTTCGTAAGAAGCACTACCTGTACCATATCTCGGAATAAACTCGCTAAGTCTACCTACGAGTATTTATTGTTCAATCTCCCTAAACTGAGAGCACAATATAGAGGAATCTGGATCCATACAAAGGAGTCCAGAAAGTAATGTTGATACCGGCCACGGTCATCACATTTGGCGCAGCCGATAAAGGAACGAGAAGCAGCCAAAATCACATTTGGCGCAGCCGATAAAGGAACGAGAAGCAGCCAAAATCACATTTGGCGCAGCCGATAAAGGAACGAGAAGCAGCCAAAATCACATTTGGCGCAGCTGAAAAGGAACGAGAAGCAGTCAAATCATATCACATTTGGCGCGGTTTGAAAAGAACCACGGGCAGCCAAATTGTCACATTTGGCAGTCGAAAGAGGAATCCGAGATTGAGGCTACAGGGGCAACAGGCAAGAGCAGCAGATATTGGCATCCGAGGAACAGCAAGGCGCTGGTTTGGTTATTCAGTGCCGAGAATCAGGAGCATACACGTAAGGCGTGGATGGAGAAGTCCGGGTCTTCAGGAGAAGACCAGAGACCAGGTGCAGACCTCACGGAAGGCGTGCCGGGCATTTGAAGGACGACCAGGGTTCAGGAGCCAGGAGACGGTCCGCGGAAGGGCGAGATCGGAGCAGCAGCATCAAGTCAACAGAGTCGTGAGTTGAGTGCTGTTTGTAAAAATTTCTGCTTTTATTGATTGTATCTGTGTGAAGATGGAAGGGGGAGAACTGCCCAGGTTTTGTCATTTGAGGGACAAACTGGAGACGTTCGTGTTGCAATACGAACAGTTCATCCTCGTCAATGATGACAAGTTAAATTCGGTAGAAAAAAAGAGAGCGGTTTTAATATCTCATTTACACACAGAGACAATAGATTTATTGATTGATTTGTGTTTTCCTAAAAAAATTACAGATATTACGGTCGAAAATTTATTGTTATTACTAGAGAATCATGTAGGTATCAAACGAAATGTTTTCAAAGAGCGCGAAATTTTTTTTGCTACGAAACAAAAAAGTTCAGAATCGGTTAATGATTATATAGCACGGTTAAGAAATCTCGTTAGATTTTGCAAATTCGAGGACAGACTTGAATATAATTTAAAAGATGTTTTTGTCACCGGTCTTCGAGTGGGGCGTATTAAGGAGAAATTATTTGTAGAGGCTGGAAACTTTTCATTAAAAAAGGTTATAGAATGTGCTATTGCTATGGATTCATTCGAGGTAATGAATAAGCAAATTAAAACGGAAAGTGTTGATTTAGTAAATAAATTTAAAAATACATCGAACAATTTGTCACAAAAACAAAATTCGGTAGGTAAACATTTTTTTAGAACTTCGGACAAGAATGTTACATCGTACAGAGCGAGGTCAGCGGATCGAACAAAGTGTAAACATTGCGGGAATTATCACGATTCAGTAAACTGTAAATTTAAAGACGTGTTTTGTTATAAATGCAGAGTAAAAGGGCATATTGGGAAGATATGTCGCGGTTTAAAATATAATAACATTTCTTCAGTGTTCGTAAATACGCAGGAACATAAAAACATGTTGCGGATAAACGCAGTATATTGTGAACCAATATTGTGCAAAGTTTTAGTGAATAATGTGGAACTAAACGGTTTATTGGACACAGGGGCGGCAATTTCGATTTTAACGGACGAAGATTATGTTAAACATTTCAAACATTTGATGTTAAAACCAAAGGATTTAACCTTAATGGGTTACGCTAACTGTAAGTTAAATTTATTGGGTTGTATCTTATTAACAGTTGATTTTAACGGTTATAGGGAAATGTTAGAATTTTGCGTAGTAAAACAGGGAACAATTACGGTTCTAGGGCGTGATTTCATTAAAAAGTTTAATATTGGATTTACGGGTTTACAATCTACTTTATCCCAGGAGGGAAGTGAAAATGTTTCTCACAATATGGTTGAGAATAATACTAGTGTAATTGATAATTTAATTCGGAAATTCCCGGAGGTTTTTTCGGAGAAACTGGGTAAATTCAATAAATATAAAGTGCATTTGAAATTAAAAGAGAATGCGGAACCGAAATTCTGCAATCCGAGAAATATACCGTTTGCCTTAAAAGCAAAGGTTGAAGCGGAATTGGGCCGGTTACAATCGGAAGGTATTTTAGTTCCGGTAAACTATAGTAAGTTTGCGTCACAAATCGTTCCAATAGAAAAAAATAATGGGGAAATAAATGAACAATCAATTTCAGCCCAGGAGGGTAGTGAAATTTTTTCTCATAGTGTTTTTGAGAATGATAGAAGTGATTTACAATCAATTTCATCCCAGGAGGGTAGTGAAATTTTTTCTCATAGTGGTTTTGATGATGATAGAAGTGATTTACAATCAATTTCATCCCAGGAGGGTAGTGAAATTTTTTCTCATAGTGTATTTGAGAGTGGTAGAAGTAAAGTGAATAAAAAAATTCGAAAATTCCAGGAGGTTTTTTCGGAGAAAGCGGGTAGTTTTAATAAAAGTAAAGTGAAATTAGAATTAATTGGGAATGAGGAACCAGTTCACGTAGAGAATGACTTGGATACTCAAATTCTAAGTTTATTTAAAAATAACAGAGATTTACCTATAACGGAAGAAATATGGAGTAGGGTGCATATTAATTATGCGGGCCCAATTGCAAATAAATATTTTCTTGTAATTATTGACTCAACCTCAAAATGGTTAGACTGTGTAGAAGTAAAGTCTCCAAATTCGTATAACACTATTAAAATATTAAAGGGTTTATTTAGTTATTTCGGGAGTGTACAGACAATAGTTTCAGATAATGGAGCCGCTTTCATGTCAGCGGACTTCAAAGAGTTTTGTGAGATGAATAACATCAAACATTTAACGACTCCGGTAAATCATCCACAATCAAATGGTCTAGCAGAAAACGCGGTTCGAACGTGTAAAAATTTTTTAAAAAAAATGATGATAAGAAATAAGTTTCAGTCAGGTTATGAGGAAAAATTAGGAAATTTTTTAATTGATTACAGAAATGCACCACACTGTACAACTGGCTTAGAACCTGCAGTTGTAATGTTTGGAAGGAAACTAAGGTCAAACTTAAACAGTTTTGTACCGAGAGGGGGGAGAGATAAGGATAATAGAATTAAGAAAGAAACAAAAATTAAAATGTCTAAATGTCAGGAAAATCAAAAATATTATTATAAAAGAAATAATAAAGAATCGGTGGGTTTTTCGATTAATCAAAAGGTAATGGTTAGAGATTTCAGAGACCAAAACAATGATAAATGGGTACCAGGGAAAGTGTATAAACAATTAGGAAAAAAACTTTATATAATTGAGGTAAATTTAAATGGTAAAATTATGTTTTGGAAAAGGCATTTTGATCAGTTGTCTAAATTATGTGTGTCATGGGAAAAGAAACACAGCAATCCTTATGTCGCGTCTGAGACGAAGAGACTGTCGTATGATGAATACGATGTCTCCAGCTTTGGTCTGGATGACAGTCTAATGGGTTTTTCTCCTTCTCATTCCAGCCCCAGTGATCCAGTGGCGTCAACGTCGGGAAATTGGAAGGACCGACTACGACCACGAACACACAGATGAGTCAATGAAGGCAGCACTCAGCTCTCGACTCAACATGAATTACTTACATTGTAAATATTGGAATATTTTATGTATTGTAAATAATTATTAGTTCATGTTGTGTAACTGTCTTCGGATTTAAGTGTGGAGGGATGTGGTGAACGTATGTCTTGCGGTATGAAGAGACATGCGTGTATGAGTGAGACAGCATGAGGCACGTATAAAAGGGTGTGATTGTTGTCTACCGTCCTCTTTGGATTATCGCTTCGTAAGAAGCACTACCTGTACCATATCTCGGAATAAACTCGCTAAGTCTACCTACGAGTATTTATTGTTCAATCTCCCTAAACTGAGAGCACAATATAGAGGAATCTGGATCCATACAAAGGAGTCCAGAAAGTAATGTTGATACCGGCCACGGTCATCACACTAATGACTAATGATTTGTAAATGGATAGATCACACACCTCTGTCTTAGAACATATTATTTACATCACTCGTATTCATACAAATCTTCTATTATTAAAATTATTAAAATCCTCTGGATTTCTGGGACATCTCTGACATATTTTATTCACTAGCGTCAAATATTTCACACGGATACTCCATTCTGGATTTCGTACTGCTTTTGTTAATAAATCCATATGCCCAAATCACAACTATTTCAAATTTCAAGTCATTTCAGGACTGCAATCAAGTTATTAAAGCTGAAAAAATATTGATGCGAAAAGCGGATTGTTTCCTGATTATATTGCCAAACAATTTAATGCATACCTACAGGAACCGGTAAACCATTAAATTTGTGGTGTATAATGAGTCTCGTTATAAACTTTGCACTGGATTCCTCGAGTAAGTATATTAGATTTCTCCGCAAGTTGCAATGAGATTACTTCTTCGTACCTCGGTAGCAGCTCGCGTGTGGGTGAAACTTGATGAAAGGGGTGCGTTCGATGGCGCTTGCTCCGGAAAAGCTTAGAGATTTGTAAGAAAACTTTCACCTCTTCCGAACTCGATGTTAAGTACGAAATGATATTATGCAAAATCAAAATAAGTACTTAACACGGTTTATGGTGTAAATTTTGTTGTAAAACTATTTTCAATTTATTGAAAAAAAAAATTTGTAATCATCGATGCTGTTAAGCGGGAGAAAACCAGAAATATGTCAATTTTAAATCAGATTTTAGACGTATTGACTCTTTTCCATAAAAAATTATTAATTGATTTCGAAAGATTGTTCTTTTATCTAGTAAACCCATGTTTTAATTTTGAGAAAAAAAATTATTTTTAGACTAATAAGGTTATACCAGTGGCGGTTTTCTCTAAAGTGCGTTTGTGCGACGAACCCCCATTAAAAAGATAACCGAGAAAATAAAACAATATTATTAATAACAATAATATAAACACAATATTATTGTTATTAGTAAATTTATTGGTTATAGATTTTTTTAAAATTTATTTATTTACAGTAAATTTCAAAATTCAAAGTATGAAAGGGGATGAGGTTTATAAATATTTAGGATACCCACAATCGAATAGATTAGATCACACTAGTATTAAAAATGATATTAGGATTAAATTTCAAACTAGGATCAGAAAAATTTTAAAATGCAATCTATCTGCTAAAAATTTAGTAAAAGCAATAAATACTTGGGCAATACCTCTACTAACGTACTCATTTGGCATAATTAAATGGTCCAATACAGATTTAGATAGTTTAGAACGATTAATTAGTACTACGTTAACAAAATTTAATTGCCATCATCCAAATTCAGCTATAGAACGAATTAATTTACCTAGAAATTTAGGAGGTAGAGGTGTAGTCAAAATAACATCTTTGAAACACAATCAGGTAGAAATGCTTAGAAATTTTTTCCATAGGAAAGCTAATAGCTCAGAAATGCACAAAATAATTTGCAAGGCAGATAGAAATATTACACCTTTAAATTTGTATGACGAGAATGCCAACATTCTTATAAATACTAACCAGGAATTATTAGATTCCTGGTCAAATAAAATTATTCACGCAAAACACTTCAATTATCTCAACCAAACGTATGTTGACAAACTTTCGTGAAACAAATGGTTGAGTATTGGAGAGTTGAGCGCAGAAATAGAAGGATTTATGCTTGCCATTCAAGATAGAGTCATTAATACTAAAAATTATAGAAAGCATATAATCAAAGATATAAATCAAATTGATGATTTATGTAGAAAATGTTTGGCTTTTCCCGAAACTATAGAACATATTATATCGGGATGTTCTATATTAGCGCCTTCCGAGTATACATTTAGGCACAATCAGGTTTTAAAAATAATTCACCAAAGTTTGGTAATTAAACATAACTTGATTGACTGCCGTAATATAGTACCATATTATGAATATAAACCAAATTCATTTTTAGAAAATGAATTTTATAAAATATATTATGATAAAACTATACTAACAGACAGAACAATTAGTCATAATAGACCTGATATAGTTTTACATGACAAAATTAAAAAAATAACTTATATCATTGATGTAGCTATTCCAAATTCCTGTAATATTCAAAAAACTATTTCTGAAAAAATAAGAAAATACACAGATTTAGGAAATGAGATTAAAAGAATTTGGCATTCTCGGACTATAAAAATATTGCCATTTGTTATTTCGGCCACTGGCATAATACCTAGGAATCTGATTCAAAATTTAAGCATATTAGATTTGTCAAAGAATTTGTATATAAAAATGCAAAAATCAGTCATTTTAAATACATGTAGGATTACAAAGGATTTTTTAAATATTTATATTGAGGGATCAGTAGGATTTATAGGTTCAATTAGAAATGCCACAGAGCCGAACCCTCTGATATGAAAATATCTGGAGTCGGTGAATTATATTCCCATTTGGTCTCTAGTAGGTTGACATGTTGTTCTTGTATTTATAATACTTATATAGTGCAATTGCATAGCGTGGGTTGACTAGATGATCATTTGGGGAAGTGTGTGAAAGGGTTTAGTTTTTTTTTTTTTTGGGGAAAATTTAACCCGGACATTTAAATCTGGTGCGTAAAACACATTGCAGATAGCGCGCCATTAAAAAACGCGCGCCTCCGAACAATACGTTATTCTCATTTTGTGCGTGTCAGAATGCGCACCAAATACTCTTTGGAAAAAAATTCTTCTCGTACGAACGGCTCTGGCGGTGATTTGAATGAAACAGGCCTTTCTGTACGCAAAATCAACTCACCGCGGTGCGTCGATCCGAACACGATGTCCGAACATTGTCCGAACACAATGTCCGAGAGCCGAGATCCTATGGGAGAGCGCAGACTGACCGTTGACCTTTAAACCATGGATTTTGACTTCTGTTTTAGTATTATTTTTTTTGTAGATAGACGACATATCCTTCAATTACATTTACGATGATTAGTAAGTGATTAGGGGACTACTGATAACCTCTATACCCGATTTTAATACCCGCGTAATTAAAGTGTTTTCAAATGCAAAAAATCGGCGCATGGCTTTTTGTTTAAGTGAAAAAAACTAATTTTATTTTTGCCACCTTAATTTGTGTTATTTTAATGTTTTAAAATATCAATTATATATTCTACGTAATTATTCTTGTTGAAAAAATAATAATAATCAGCAACGTACGTTGAGTGCTGTGAAAAACATTAAACAATTTAATTCTTCTAAAACCTGTTATCTAATAATTGTGTCGAATTTCAAGTGATTTGAAAACAATAGTATGTAGCACTAGGTAGGTAGTATGTAGCCCTAGTATGTACCCCTCCGACTAAGATAAGTTTTAAGATTTTCACGGCCAAAAGCATTTTCGTTATTTGTTTTTGGGGTGTTATGCCAGTTTGCGCTACCTCCTTCTTTAGCCAACGTTTCGGACATCGTTGCAGTGTCCATCAACAGGGCAGATCCGGCAGATCCGGTAGATGTACCAACTTTATTTAAGTAGTGTGAGTGCCGCTGTATTCGACGATTTGACGAAGGACAACAAAGTAAGTAAATTTTGATAAGGTTATATCTTCTCATGAATTTCTGAACCCCCTATTAAAAAGACCACGAACCGCCACTGGGTTATACCATAGGTCGTTGGCAGATTTGTTAAATCTTCAAAAAGAATTTGTTTTATACAACACCCTTTCCAAATCATATACATAATCATGCAGTAAAATAAATCAATACATTATCTGGTAAACGCATGTTTCAGAATTTTAAATTTAGTTTAAATAAAATCATTAAAAAATATATACTTACATTTGACGAAAATTGGTCCGTTTGTGTATTTATTTGCGCACTTAGAAACTAAGCTATTTCAGATTTTTTTACATTCTTATTTTGCTGAGACATTATTGAAAAATGACAAATACTTATGATCAAAAAATAATTACAGAAAGTACATAATTTTAATAGTTTCACCATCACGCCTTTCAGCATTTTTGGATGTGGATATAAATTAAAGCAAATTTGTGATGAAAGAAAATCGATAATGAGTTATTATTTATAAAAGCTGGTACGAAGAAAAATTAATCTTTCTCATTGGAACCGCCCTGTACGATCCTAAGAAGATCTTTCGACGAAATGTGGATTTTCGGCCGCTGGCTGGTTAAATGCCCTTAATAACTTTTTTTTTAGCTCCACACAGGAGCCCTGAGGAAAATAATTTACCTCAGGGCTTTTATCGTTTTAGGTGATGCTGTGTAGAGGGTTTTTTTTTAAGAAAGGACGGAGAGGAAGTTCTGGAAAGGAAATATGTACGAAAGATGGGTAGTAATCTGAGGGTCAGTGACGAACGTATGAATCCATTCCTTCAACTGCGATGCAAGGCGATGGATCGAGGGATTCTGAGTGGAGGTCAAAAGACCTCCGCAATTAGTCTCTCTTGATCCGGCCAGCCACGCAGCAGGTGGGCAGAAACATCGGCCGCCAAGACTTGACAAACCTCACTCTATGAACCAAGGCACCACTTGAGGTGACCTATGGCAGAGTTGTTGATTATCCAATAAATGGTTCCCGGGGCAGCATACCTAGCTCATACCAGCATACCGGCAGGTACCCATACCTAGCTCCCAAAATGAAGGAACGAGTTGGACGTTTCGCTACTCAAAAGTTTTTTAAACCCTCATTATTTGTACAGATATGACGATGAATAGAGAGGGATAGCTCAACTGTGTAATAACATACTGATCACGTATGAAACTAAAATAGGAACTGAAATCTTCACAAAGTAGTCGTCATATTATTTTAATTAAATAGTCGACCCAAAGCACAGCCTTGCGGAACCCTTTCCCCCCAACAAAGTCCACCTCTTGGTACAAACGAAAACCCCTGCGCGTATTTCCGTCTGCAAAACCTTTCACGGTAGTTCATGTCTGTGATTCCATTAGTTACCTTTGCAAATGTTGGTTCTCTGGGTTGGGTAGATACCTATAAATTTCACGGTTATTCCAGATACGGTTAATAATGTTTGGTGGACATGGTTGTACTTCTCATTTTATGAGGAACATGTTTCAAAGATTTTTGCAAGCCAAAAAATTGTTGTTTTTTGCACTTGACAACATTACGCCCTTCTTAACCAATCAAACTCTGGATCATCCGAATACAATGTCAGTGTTTTTTCTGATTCTTTTCATTACGGTACCTGCGATAATTGCTATGTTTTTATGATGATAAAGCCACTGTGGGAATGTGGAGAAGGAGAATGTGAAAGAAAAAGATTGGGAAGTGCCTGGCTCTTTTAGCCCCCAGAAATCGAGCAAAATTGTCAGAAGATGAAAATATTTCCGCTTTGCAATAAAATCCAAATAAATGGCATTTCTGAACATATCCGAAAATTTGGTGTTAAAATATGCTTTCAAATATTATTATTACAAATAAAAATATAATTTTTGAAATATTGAATTTTTTAATACAAACCTACAAAAAGTTTTAATTGTCATGTTTTTTTAACCTAAAATGACTGATAACGAAAAAAGAGAAAAATACACACATATTTTATGGGGCAAATGTACTACTAGTATTATAAACGCTATTATCACCTCACGTTTTCGTCGTTTCATAAAAACATAATAAATAAAAAATTCTCGAAATTTTATACATTTTTCTCAAATTGCTTCATAGAGAAAATTTAAATGCAAACTGAAATTTAAAGGCACATTTACATTTTGAATGGATAAAATAATAAACATATAATATAAATTCGGAATCGCAGAGGATTTCACATTTAAATTTTCAATGGTTAATAAATAAGTTATGTTTGGTTAAAATAAATATGGTTTAAATATAAAGCGTGGAGTTTTCTCTTTCTAACACCGTTTAGATCATATTTCTCACCATACACAGATAATTTGCACACTTGACTTTCAAAACAATGAGATTTAAAAAAAAACACTGCATA
Organism: Limnephilus marmoratus; assembly: GCA_917880885.1. Taxonomy (NCBI): domain Eukaryota; kingdom Metazoa; phylum Arthropoda; class Insecta; order Trichoptera; family Limnephilidae; genus Limnephilus; species Limnephilus marmoratus. The sequence goes on from OU862933.1 coordinate 17,319,436, forward strand.
AAGCCCGGGCAACGCTAGGGACATCCGTTAGAACTGTAAGCGAAAATTTTGCATGTCAAAAATCCTTAACACTAAACACATGGAATTCTTTAATATTTGATATCAAGCATCTAGGAATAATTATTGGTTTTTAAGGCTCTGCAACCGCAATCGAAAAGAAGAAGATGGAGAGATACGAAATTACGAATGTTAGAGGAGAGCGCTAACATTAACAGCGACAAAATGGATGCGAAAATTGCGTAAATGTTTAATAAAACACGACTCGTTTTAAACAGAGCAAAAATCTCGCGAGAATTGTCTTAAACAGCATTTAAAGAAACACTTTTTTCATACATATAACTTGTAAAGTAACTGAAACAAACGTGTTTATAATAATTTTTGTAGCATACTTTGCGATTTTTTTCTACCGAGGGAATTTCATATAATTTGCGTTTCGGCGCGGGCAATGTCTAGATATTATCTTCAAGAATTTAAATTTTTTTAAGAGCTTTAAAACTTACCGTATTTAAGGGAAATATGTAAGAAATCGGAAGAAATTCGGGTTGCGGGCCCTTAAAAGGCCACATAAATAGACTTTTCAAATATATACGTATTGGGGTAGGTACGTAACTTATGCCACGCTTATCCTCGACAGATTAAAATTGTATATCTATATCGTATATATATTGTATATCTATTATAAGTAGTACCTACCTTTATTGCGCAAACAAAATATTTCTCATTAACTCTTTTAATTATTTGAGAAAACTTTATATAATTACCACAAAGTTGTGGTTTTCCCTCTTGTTTAATTTGAGCGCTAAGAGTTGAAAGGAAAATATACATGAATTTAAAATGTACAGTAGAGTAGTCATGCTTTTTGGGTGTAAACAAAATGTAGATAGGTGTATGAAAGACAACCGCACCGGACCAAGTGTACGTCGAAACCATGAATCTCGACTAGTACGTGTAGTTTGCATGGCTTTTATCTTTGACAGAATTAGCCGTTCAGAAAATAGAAAAACTAAAATTTAAGCTTTGAGCTTTTTTAACAGTGTTTTGGATAGAATTTTTTCGATGTGCTTTCCTAATAAAAGGAGTCAAAATCCGAGTCAAAGGTTGTATCGAAAATCATAAAAAAACGGTTGTCGGTTGATATTATTAGCTATCGACCGGTTGGTAAATAGATATACAAAAGCGTCGGGTTAAATTCCCCTACTAGCTAAATCCTCCATCATTGCACAAGGAACATTTTGGAGTGAAAACTTCTTTAGCACCGTAGTGATTTGAAACTCGATGAAACGAAAAATAGCGACACCAAAAAGAGACAAACACATGCATCTGTCAGATTTAGTCTGCGAGAGAATGAGATAGTATAATCGGTCTCCTCTTTGTACGGTGATTCTCAGCCTCCCAACTATTGTCTACTTTAGTTTTTTGAAGGTTTCACTTCTACCGTCTGTAAATTGCACACTCTGTTTTTTTTCCTTTATTTTTATGGCAGTAGGAGTTTTTCAAATAAATACTGTTATTTTTCGTAATCCGGCAATGTTTGTATTTTTCAGAAAAAAAAACAAAAAATATTATATTCGTGTCAATATGTTTTTATTTATTTATTTGTTATAAAAGTACATTCACAGTTTAAGGAAGCTTTGTCCAATTAGGAAGGTCTCCCGTTCTAGGATAGTCAAATTTACAGATTTAGTTTATATTTAGTATTTAGGTACATGATCATTCATATTATGTAGTATGAAGTAATGTTAAAATTCACAAAATTATAATATATGATACAGTAGGATAGTAGTAGTAGACTAGGTTCTAGAATCAATCATCGAATTCCTATACAAAAAACAGAGTTTTCGAAGTGAGTATGCAAGAAAAAAAGAGAAGGAAAAGTAAATAAAAATTTGGGAAACAAAGGAAATATATAAGAAAATACCATTGGAGCTCAAGAAAAACAATAAAATAAAAGAAAATAAAAATTTTCGAAATAAAGGAGATATAAAAGGCGCTCGTATAAATATAATCATCAGATAACATTTTTTAATAAATTTTCTGACTCCATCCTAGTCTAGCATCCACCCCGTCCTAAAAATCTAATAACCGTTTTGTTATTTTTGGGCCAAAGGATGACACTTTATGTAAAGTGTACATTGGTAAATACATTAGATAAGCACATAAAATTATCAACTGAAAATAATAAATAAACTGTAGGTATATTTATTACCATATTATAAATTAAAGTCCTCCGCCGCGTCTGTCTGTCTGTTCGCGATAAACTGAAAAACTGCTAAACGGATTTTCATGCGATTTTCACCGATATATAGAGTGATTCATAAGGAAGGTTTAGGTATATAATTTGTCAAGGTTTTGTGTAAATTGGTTGAAATATATAACATGTAAAGAAGAATGTCTGTATGTGGTGGACGAACGGGCTGACAAGCGGGCGGTGTGGATTATTTGATTTGTATGCAAATCTGCAGTTTTATGCCGAGGTTGACGAAATTTTGCACATGTGACCTTCAAAACAAGAGGAAGGTCGCTGTCTACATTAATTTCCAAAGCTCTGTGTAAAGCCCGGGCATCGTCGGAGAATTCAGCTAGTGTATGATATGAGGTTTTCACGGCCAAAAGTATTATCGTGATTTATGTTTAGGAAAACAGAATTGAACAAGAGTCAAAAGTCTGCGTTTTCTTGTCCCATGTTCACAATATTACCAGGATACTGAGAAAAGATGAGAAATTTTGGACTTGTTCCTGTTGCTGGGAAGACACAAAATGCCTAATTACGGCGAAAATTGAAATCCACAAAAATCCCATCATTATTAATATAGTTCACGTTGATGGGGTTCAATCCGGTAACTGACGGCTACACCAAAACTAAACTCACAAAACTATTTAAAATGATTATTTTATACCAGAGGATTGGAGCTGGTAACAAGGTATCGTATCTAAATATATAATCACACATTTCACCACCATCTTCGATTACACATCAGCCCTAATGGTAGGGATCCATGCCAATTGAGAATAAAGGCATCTCAACACTCTTTGAAAAGTCATTATAAGCTATGAAAAAGATAATTTTAAAATAGCCCATAACCCTAACCTAACGTAACCTATTTAAGAGCCATTAACCAGCGGCCGGGAAATTTAATTTCGTCGAACGGTGATCTTGCGATCGTACCCTTGCGACTGTACAGGGCGGTTCATATGAGAAAGATTAATTATTCTCCATACCAGCATTTTCACATAATAATTCAATATCGATTTTAGTTAATTCACAATTTGCTTTGATAAATGCCCACATTCAAAATGCTGAAACTTGTGATGATAAAACTATTAAAATTATGTACTTTTTGTAATTATTTTTTGATGTTAAGTATTAATAATTTTTCAATAATGTCTAAGCAATTCAACTACGCTTTTGCATGGTCACGAAATGGACGATGCTACCTTAGGAAGACACCTACGTCCAAGATAATGGTGATCTCCCACGAAGATCAATTATCGCCAGAATCACTGATTAAACAGTCCGATGTACTCGCACATCCAAACCAACACATTGCTGGAAAAAAAACTAATTCGGAATTTTCCAATACGACAGGATTTATAATAAATATACATCTTACAATGATTAATTGCATATATATGAATATCAGGGGAATGAGGACTAAAGTTGATGAGATACACGAAAACATCCTTATCAACGAATACGACTTAGTAAGCCTAACAGAGACATGGTTGAAGGAATCTATCTACGACCAGGAATTAGTAGACAACCGGTATGAGGTATTCCGGAGAGATAGACTACACAAGACAAAAAAAGATGGAGGAGGAGTCATGATTGCTGTATCAAGAAAACTGGAGGTGAAGAGAATGGCGCATTGGGAATGTCAAGCAGAAGACTTGTGGATCCAACTCAATATAAATATTAACAATAGGAGTGTCAAGCTAAATGTTTGCACAGTATATCTACCGCCAAATGAAGAAGAATCTGTTGTAAGCTCATTTTTAAGCAATCTTCGGAATTTGTACTTAGCAACACCAAACCAACACATTTTAATATTTGGAGATTTCAATAAGTCTAACATTGATTGGATTCCCGATGAAACACACAATTTATTACCTTTCACCACAAACACAAATACAATCACCTCTGACATCATCGATACCTTATCATTCTGCAATCTTAAACAATTTAACGGAATTGTTAACCAACAATCCAAAATCCAGGATCTCATTTGATCAGACAAAGAAGACATATCAGTAACTCGATCTTTATTTCCACTAAGCAAAGAAGATCCATACCACCCTGCTCTAGAAATAAATTTTCTTTTTGATTTTCTACCTAATCTAGAAAACCGTAACGCCCCGAGACCAAACTTTTATAAAGCTGACTATGACTCAATTAACACAATTCTTCGTGAGACTGATTGGGAATTCATTAATCAGGGCAATATAGATCAATCTGTCGATCAGTTTTATAGTATACTCTACCAGATTATCTCTTCTCATGTTCCTATTAAAACAAACAATAAACACTTCCCTAAGTGGTACTCGCAAGATCTCATTCGTTTGATAAAGGAAAAAAACAAATTTCATAAAAAATATGGTAATGAACTAGATCATTTATCTTTCAATCTGATTAGAACCAGAACGAAGAATCTTATAAGAATTTGTTATCATAAACATTTAGATTTAATTAAACAAAACTTAAAATCTAACCCGAAAGATTTCTGGAAATTTGCAAAAAGCAAATATAAAAACACAACCAACATACCAAAAGAAATGCACCTAAATGATATAAAAACTACACAAGGTCAAGATATCTGCCGACTTTTTTCTAAGCACTTTCAATCTATTTATAAACCACAAAATGCAAACTTTTCACCACAAATATCTGATGATTTCTGCAACGAAAGCCTCGGTATGATCAATATTTCGCCCTCAACTATATTAATTAAATGTAAGAATTTAAGAACCAATAAGGGATCAGGTCCTGATGGTATTCCGCCTATTTTTTTCAAAACATGCAGAGATGTTCTTGCCAGACCACTTAGTGTACTTTTCAACAAATCAATAAAAGAAGGTGTTTTTCCAGTCAAATGGAAAACGGCTTTTTTAACTCCCATCTTTAAGAAAGGTTGTAAGAGCGATATACAAAATTATAGACCCATCTCTAAACTTGACTGCATAGGAAAGTTGTTTGAATCAATAATATATGACTGTCTATTAGCCCATGTAAGTAAATATATCATCATTGAGCAACACGGGTTTTTCCCTCGGCGTTTCACAACAACGAATCTTTTTGAATACTCCCAATTCATCCGCGATAACATCGAAAAGCATTTACAAGTGGATGCCATCTACACGGATTTTTGCAAAGCATTCGACCAGTTAAATCAATCATTACTCATCAAGAAACTGAAAAAGTTTGGCGTAAATGGAAATACTCTGAAATGGTTCGAAAGTTACATTACTAATAGAAAACTACAAGTAGTTGTAGGAGGATACTCCGCGGATCTTTTTACGGCAATGTCGGGAATTCCGCAGGGCTCACATCTTGGACCGTTACTGTTTTTAATATTTATCAACGACATAGTTTTAGGAATAAAAAAATCAAAGTATCTCCTGTTTGCCGATGACCTTAAGTTGTACAAAAAAATAACATCATTAGAAGATTGCGCCGATTTGCAAAAAGACTTATCATCACTTCATGAATGGTGCACACTAAATGATTTATATGTGAACGAAAACAAATGTGCTGTAATTTCCTTCACAAAAAACATCAATAAATTTTCAAACACATATCACATTAACAATGTCGCATTACGTAACACAACTTCAATTAAAGACTTAGGCGTGACATTTGACTCTTCACTTAGCTTCAATAAACATGTAGATGCAATTTCAAAATGTGCATCACAAGTATTAGGATTAACGCTAAGAATCACAAACTGTTTTAAAAGTGCAGAATTAACATTAACATTATATAAATCAATTGTGCGAAGTATCCTCGAATATGCATCCACAATTTGGTTTCCCAATTATGAAATTCATAATTATAGGATCGAATCCACACAAAGAAAATTAACCCGTGTAATTGTTTATCGTGAAGGTATATCTGATCAATTTGGAACGTACAAAGATCGAAATTCACACTATAAACTACACTCTCTAACAGCCAGACGTAAACTTTCTGATTTATTACTTTTACACAAAATTATACACTCATCAGTTGATACACCAAACATTTTGTCCCAAATTAACATTAACACATCATCAAGAAAGTCAACAAGGAGGATGAAAGACATTTTCTATATTAAAGCCTACCTCACAAATACAGGGTATTTCTCCCCTTTACCACGAACACTGAGAAGTTATAACGCTATACATTGCTCTAATAAAGAAATAGACATTTTTAATGACCAATTTAAACATTTCAAAAAAAAAGTTTTACCTTTTATCATATCAAGCTGATACTGTGATGAAGCCCTTTATTTATAGAGAGGCAATATTGTACCTACCAAATCAGCGTCTCACCAATACAGGTAACAATCATAAATTGTTTATGAACATTTACCTACCAAGTACTTACCTTTTACCCATTCCTACTTGTCATTCACCTCAGCTTAATTACTTTTGTTACTATCTTTTGTTATTATTACCATTTCATTTATTTGTTATTATACAATCACTATGTTAATATTATCATTTTCGATACTATGTATTTTCGTTATCACTATGTTTAAACATACATGTATATAGTTTTTTGGGCACCATGCCTGTTTTATATACTTAAATAAAATAAAATAAAATAAAAAATAAGCAAAATAAGAATGTTAAAAAAAGTCTTAAATATTTTAGTTTGTAAGACCGTAAATACATAGACAAACTTAAGTATTTTCGTAACAAAACACGTGCGCGGATCTTTTTTTTTATGATTTTATTAAAACTTAAATTAAAATTCTGAAACATAGCCTTCCCAGATAATTTATTGATTTATTTTACTGCATGATTATATGATTTGAAATGTGTGTTGCATAATACAAAATGTTGTTTGAAAATTTAACAAAATCTGTCAACGACATACGGTAAAACCTTATTGTACTAAAAATAAACATATTTTCACAAAATTTAAAAAACAGCTTTATCAGATAAAAGAACAGTCTTTCTAAATCAATTTATATTTTTTTGTGGAAAAGAGTCAATACGTCTAAAATTTTATTTAAAAATGACATATTTCCGGGTTGTCTGGTTATTCCCTCTTCACCAATTTTTAATATTTTTTTTCATCACTCTAAATGACTTTTCTGAAGTGGTTCTGAGTTGGTTTCGTTCCGAGTTGTCCGGTCACCGATAATAGACATGTAGCGGCTACTTAACCCGCTCTGCAAAATTTACCGCAGCGCCACTGACCTCCACAGAATTAGCTGGAAGATAAGGCATACCTACCTTAGCGTGGTAGTAACTGGCGCATCGTAAATAAACACCGCCACCTAGGCGAAAGACCTAGAACGTCTGGCTGTACCGTTCAAGTGCCCGCAGAAAGTTCGAGCGAGTTCTCACCTTTACGTGAATTCGCCGCATTACCTACCGCGAGAATTAATTACTTGCCACGGGTATATAAGCCGCGCTCGCCGGCTCGGAGCTAGTCAGTCAGTACCTCAGTATTCATTCATCGGCCGGGCAAGCAACACAGAACGAGCAGTGTCGCGACTAAGTACCTGCCCGCGCGGGGCACGGGCCTCGCGCTGTCAACCGTGAACATCAATTTATCCAGTGTGACCCAGGAACATGTCCAGCACCTTCGAGGATTCTTTCTTCAACACCATCCGCTGTTCGGCCCTCCGTGCCTCAACATGAGATGTCTCCGTCCGCAGCACACAAAGCCCGCCGTGCTTTCTGCTTGGGACTCAACCCGTTCTCTGGCACCACGAACCCACCGCGTTCCGCTGCCAGAGTTCATCCTCACCTCCTCTCAAGGTTCCTTTCTGCGTCACGTGTGTGCTCCGACTCAAAGGACACACAGCCGCCATATCCCGTCAACACGACGTCGATCGACCGCCTGGACCAAGGTCACGTCTACACCGCCATGGTGTAGGGCAACACGCCGGCTTCCTGAAGACCTGTGATCTTCACCGCCGTAGTGTCCTGACCTTCATCTTCACTCACCACGCAGCAGCATCACTCCACTCCGCTCCCGCTCCGCTCCCGCTCCGCATCGACCTCCGCTACGTAGCCACAATAAAGACTGACTCACACATCGACTGCACGCCTTTCATTTATCTCCCGTCTCTACCGATACGGACCGCTCCCTCAACTGGTGACCCCGACGTGATTTGAACACGCAGCACGCAACTTCCTGACAACAGTGTTACCACGACGCACCGGTAACACCGCAAAAACGAGGGAATCGGTAGAGACGCATCAGCACGGACGCACCGACCAGCAGCATCAACCCGGCTTTCCTGCGACTCCTGGCATCATCTTTCAACCCTGTACTCCGTACACTGGGAAGGGGGTCTGTAGCGGCTACTTAACCCGCTCTGCAAAATTTACCGCAGCGCCACTGACCTCCACAGAATTAGCTGGAAGATAAGGCATACCTACCTTAGCGTGGTAGTAACTGGCGCATCGTAAATAAACACCGCCACCTAGGCGAAAGACCTAGAACGTCTGGCTGTACCGTTCAAGTGCCCGCAGAAAGTTCGAGCGAGTTCTCACCTTTACGTGAATTCGCCGCATTACCTACCGCGAGAATTAATTACTTGCCACGGGTATATAAGCCGCGCTCGCCGGCTCGGAGCTAGTCAGTCAGTACCTCAGTATTCATTCATCGGCCGGGCAAGCAACACAGAACGAGCAGTGTCGCGACTAAGTACCTGCCCGCGCGGGGCACGGGCCTCGCGCTGTCAACCGTGAACATCAATTTATCCAGTGTGACCCAGGAACATGTCCAGCACCTTCGAGGATTCTTTCTTCAACACCATCCGCTGTTCGGCCCTCCGTGCCTCAACATGAGATGTCTCCGTCTGCAGCACACAAAGCCCGCCGTGCTTTCTGCTTGGGACTCAACCCGTTCTCTGGCACCACGAACCCACCGCGTTCCGCTGCCAGAGTTCATCCTCACCTCCTCTCAAGGTTCCTTTCTGCGTCACGTGTGTGCTCCGACTCAAAGGACACACAGCCGCCATATCCCGTCAACACGACGTCGATCGACCGCCTGGACCAAGGTCACGTCTACACCGCCATGGTGTAGGGCAACACGCCGGCTTCCTGAAGACCTGTGATCTTCACCGCCGTAGTGTCCTGACCTTCATCTTCACTCACCACGCAGCAGCATCACTCCACTCCGCTCCCGCTCCGCTCCCGCTCCGCATCGACCTCCGCTACGTAGCCACAATAAAGACTGACTCACACATCGACTGCACGCCTTTCATTTATCTCCCGTCTCTACCGATACGGACCGCTCCCTCAGACATCATACTCTTTGAAACGTTGGCTAAAGAAGAAGGTAACGCAACACGGCACAATATCCCAAACATAATAAACACGATAGTAGAAATGTATTGTTATAAGTCGATGTTTTTCATAACCCGCCTCACTGGGCTAGCCTGTGTTGAGCTTCTTTTTTCTAATATTTCAAATTGTCAAAATTGGGCAAAAAATAATTGTTGCCGAATTTTTGGCGGCTTTGACCAATTTCATCATATAATTTTCCTTGATATTTGATTACTTAGAATGATACACAATTGTAACTTTCGGGGAAATGTAATAATATCAGATTTCAAGTAGCTTTCGGAAGTGGCTTAATAAAAGGTGGAAATACGAAGAAACAGAAAACCAAGAATGTAATCAAAGTGTCGAGCTCACCTTTGATTTCCCGACCTTTTGTATTTCGGAAAGTAAAATCATAGTCGTAGTAAGTTCAGAAAGGGTTCCAGGGGATGACAAAAGAGAAGGGACCATCGTAATCATCTTTAATACCTACTCGTATATTCGTCTATATATATATATATATTTTTTTTACATGAATACCGCACAAGAGTCCCAACTGCTCCCGTCTGGAGCATCCCCAATTGGGGTATGTTGTGAGGCTGAAGGCAGTGGGGAGGGGAAGGAGATAGAGAAAAGGAAGGTGGGGAGTACCTGGCTATTCAGATCTGGTCACCAAACACGGCAGAAGCCATTTCAAGCAACGTTTCAATTCTGAATGGTGGTCTTAACACCAGGGCGATACTGAGATTATCTTCCACTCTGGAACGTGCCGCAAATATACTATATATTATTTTAAATGAATAAGTTTTGAAATACACAAATTAATCAAATAACATTTATTTTCCACGCCGTGATTCGGTCCCGCGACCTTTGGAATGCTAAGTCAAGCGCCTTACCGCTGCACTACGCCGGCCGTCAATAGAATGAATATATGTAACCACGAAGTGACTGCTACCTGTAAAAGTTTAATTATCTTATTATTATATTTATATTACGATATTCATGGCAATTCACCACGCCATTAAATAAAATATTAGATGGTTAGTGACGATCAAGCGATGGTCACCAAGCCATTAAATAAAATATTAGATGGTTAGGGACGATCAAGCGATGGTCACCAAGCCATTAAATAAAATATTAGATGGTTAGGGACGATCAAGCGATGGTCACCAAGCCATTAAATAAAATATTAGATGGTTAGGGACGATCAAGCGATGGTCACCAAGCCATTAAATAAAATATTAGATGGTTAGGGACGATCAAGCGATAGTCACCAAGCCACTAAATAAAATATTAGATGGTTAGGGACGATCAAACGATGGTCACCAAGCCATTAAATAAAATATTAGTTTTTCTAGTAAATGCAAGGCGACATTCGATAGATCCCCTTTTTGATTAACCCAACTAGCGAAATGTTCTTTTATACGGGTTGATACTGCTCTTCCCGTTTGTCCTACGTAATATGCAGGGCAGTTCGAGCAGTTCACCTGGTAGACTCCAGAGTTTTCCAATATTTCGCTAGTTGGGTTAATCAAAAAGGGGATCTATCGAATGTTGCCTTGAATTTACTAGAAAACCAAATAATAAAAAATATTAGATGGTTAGGGACGATCAAGCGATAGTCACCAAGCCATTAAATAAAATATTAGATGGTTAGGGACGATCAAGCGATAGTCACCAAGCCATTAAATAAAATATTAGATGGTTAGGGACGATCAAGCGATAGTCACCAAGCCATTAAATAAAATATTAGATGGTTAGGGACGATCAAGCGATGGTCACCAAGCCATTAAATAAAATGGTGAATGTTAGATGGTAAGTTAGGTTTTGTGCTCTATAAAACGAAAGAAATAATTAGTTGATGGAAAATTATGCGGAAAATATATTTAATAAAATAGATTTAACGTTAAGTGAGTGAAGCTAGCAGTCCATAAATTAGTTATAAAAATAATGTTGGGCCAAGGGTTCAATTTGGTAGGCGTGTATGGGTACCGCCGCCCCGGAACCATTTATTGGATAACCAAGCCCTGTGCCATAGGTCACCCCAAGTGGTTCGCTACGTTTGGTGAGTTAGCAAAGGTGCCCGGGTTCATGGGGTGAGGTTTGTCTGGGTCTTGGTGGTAAATGCTTGGTGGTGGATGCTGGATCGGGAGAAAATGATTCAAAGGGAGACTTCTCCAGCCGTTCTTCCTCGGAGTATCGCCTTACACCGCATTAGGAGGGATGGATTCATACGTCCGTCACTCCTGGACACACTGACCCCCAGATTCCTACCGACTCGTAATACCATTTTCTTTCCCAGAACTTCTTCTCCTTCCTTTCCTAAAAAGACCCTCCACACAGCATTCCCAAAGATGACATAGGACCTGAGGAGAATTATTTTACTAGTGTGGAGCTAATGTTAAAAAAGTGTGGGTTAATAAGTTAGTGATAAAAAACATCTTGCATTTTGAAGTTTCCATTAACATAAATTATGTTTTAGAAGTATTTCTTGCCAACTATTCACACAATTTTATGCGTTGGGTTTTAAAAAAAGATTCGAAATACATTCCACATGAAAAACGTTTTACTTTTTACGTATAAAGCAATCACTTTGTCGTTTGACATTTCAAATAATGACAAACTCTATTTAAAACCACTTTGTTGTGAACTACGTCAACTAGTTTCATGTTCACTTACGATAAAAAAAAATATATTGCACGATTTTAAAAATGCTCCAAGTAATTATTCCCTTGAAATTTCATTTCATAATGTTTCGGCTTGGGAGGTGGATATGGAACCATTTAATAGGTAAAATTGGTGGTTCGCTATGTTTGGTGCTTTAGCAGGGGTGCCTGGGTTTATAAGGTGCGGTTTATCTAGGTCCTACACCTACTGCGTGGTGATCAGGAGAGACTGGTTGAGAGAGACCTTTTTAACTCTCCAGCCGGACTCTATTGACCCATCATCGCCTTGTCATCGTCCAACACCCTTGGACACACTGATTTCCAGATTCCTACCCACTTCTAATATATTTTTCCTACCCAGTACTTTCTCTCCTTCCTTTCCCTAAAAAGACCCTCCACACAGCATCTACGGTGACTGGACAACTCAGAATGAAATCAACTCAGAACCGTGTGGAATAATCGTGTGGGGAGGAACGTACAATAACCTTGTCAAACCATTAGAAATTGCACAGAAGTCCATCATTAAGGTAATGTACCTACCAGAAGGCCAAGACGTATCCCACCAATCAGTTATTTCAGGAAACTGAAATTATGGAACTGAGGCGGATCTGCTGTATCCAATCTCTTAAATATATATTTTCTCGTCCTAACAATTTCACTAAAAACACAAATCGCTCTTGCTAGAGACATACCACGTGCGTGTACACAGTGCCTTACTGCAAAACCAGGCTGGCCCAAAGGCACATTAACTGTATTGCCCCAAAACTGTTCAATTCCCTACCCAATTCAATCAATACGTGTCAAAATCTGAACTTATTTAAAAAAATGTTAAAAGCCGGGTAAAAAACAATTTGGAAGTGAGAATTTTTTTCTATAAATTGTATTTTCTGTTTCCAAATTCCTAAAATATTCCATGTCTTTCTGTATTTTAGATTTTAAAAAAAGGAAATATATGTGTATTATATGTACTTGTGTGTGTACGTATTGGGTGTATACATTCGTTAATATATGTACATATATCTTTAATTTTAAGAACTTTCTCAGTAACTTCTGTAAAATCGGTCATGTTGATCTCTATATATATATTTATTTATTGTAAGAAACAAACAGCAATTTATATACAGGATGAGTTATACAAGAGGTTAAACATGAGGTAAGCTAAAACAGTTTCTTATGCTAATGTTGGTTATTATGATATAATATACAATTGTAATTGGTAATAACCGTTAAATGAAAATGAAAATAACAACAACAAAAAAAAAATTATATATAAGTATATTAGAAGGAAGAAGGAAGAGGAAAGGGCAAGAGGCAGAGGAAGGTGGGATGGGTATTGTTTTTAAATTCGATTTTAACCACCACTGTTTAATATTCACCTAATATATTATATACCCACGCACAGGCTTCGCCTTTGTGGGATCTTTTTTGTTACTCTCTTATATTTTAAGTTATTATGTTTGTGCCTATTCCTATGTATCAAAAAATTTTGCTGATGAAAAAACCTCCTTTGAAAGGTCATTGAAAGAGATCAAAAAATATATTTAAAAAATTGGTTAAACAGGTTACATTAGGTTAGATTATGGGCTATTTTAAAATTATTATTATTTTAATGACTTTTCAAAAAAAGTGTTGAGTTGAGTTATTTCTGAGTTGGAATGGAACCGCACCTACTACTAAGGGTTTTCTTTCATTAGGTCTTCCTGTATGGAGCAAATGAAAAAAAACTACACTTTGTAATTATTTATATGTTTCTCTCATGCAATGGGTTGTTTTTGCACTAATTTTGCTGTTAGGTAGCGGCAAAGATATTGAAATATAAGTAGATGTGCTATCTGCTGTTTTTACTATGTTGGTCTGCGCTTCCGGGTGTCGCCGATATTGTTTACCAATTAACAAATAAACTAAAAGAACAAATAATTAACGAATAAACCAAACGAACGTTAAACTAAATGAACGAATTCTTTCCTTGGATAAGTTTTAAGATTTTCACGGCCAGAAGCATTTTCGTTATATGTTTTTGGGGTGTTGTGCCGTGTTGCGCTACCTCCTTCTTTAGCCAACGTTTCGGACATCGTTGCAGTGTCCATCATCACACAACTACCGGATCTGCCGGATCTGCCCTGATGATGGACACTGCAACGATGTCCGAAATGTTGGCTAAAGAAGGAGGTAGCGCAACACGGCACAACACCCCAAAAACATATAACGAGAATTCTTTCCTTATTCAAAATATATTGTTAACCAATATTAATGCACATTTTCAAAAAATCAACGAAATGAACAAATTCTTTTTGTATGAAAACTACGCTAATTAGCGCGTAGTCCGGCGACAGTTGCGCGGACACCATAGCATATCTCTTCTGTATTTGAATATCTTTGGGTAGCGGCATCTAAAACAGTGGCGGCTCGTGACTTTTGGATGTGCTAGGGTGCTAATATTTAAAAAATGACATCATGGATGTTGGGATGTTGTCGTATGCGAAAAATATTTTTTTTTTTTCAAAAATCGGTGTTTTGTATGAAGATTTTTCAGGAAATCGGTGCGGCACACCGCCAAACTGAAACTTTCTGAAATTTTTCATACAAAAACTGATTTTCAAAAAAAAAAAATTTTTTTTTTCGGCTACAACAACAGCAATAATGCCATTTTTTTAATATCAGCACTCTAGCACACCCAAAAGTCACGAGCCGCCACTGATCTGAAATAAGGTCCCATTAGAAGTGAAGAACTGTCAAATCAAATACGTTTTCTACGCCGTTTGAGACAATTTTAAGTGTATGTCGTAATATCAATAATGATATGATAATGCTGTCAACATCTTGTTATCTACATGTGTTTCCAAAATACAAATATTTGAAGGCGAACTATTGGGATTAACCTTTGAAGTGAATAACTCAAGAAGAATTTAATCTTAGATGAATTAATTCGTCCTTTGAAGTCTGTAATTCTCATTATCAGTCATTTTTCTCATAATTGAATACCAAATATAAGAATAAATATAATATTTTTCCATTATATGAAGTTTATAAAAAAATTACGCAGAATGCACAATTAAATTGTCTTTGAGAATGAAATTATGTTTCTACGTAAAAAATATTTGTCCGAAATAATTCTTTCAGACAGTTCTGCATAAAAGTGCGACTAGACAGTGAATAAATTAATCGAAATTACAGTCTGTATTTCATAGATTTTCCATAGATATCACACACAAATTCCCACCTACCTACCTAGTACCTAGTAGATGCAAACATACATTGAATTAAATTCTTAGTAAAGTTATCATTTATATTGATTGTTATAAAACTGTTTCGAATTGTTTATAATTATGGTGGTATTTAACAATGTTGTCTTTTTTTTCAAAATTTCGACTTGTCACGAGAAATGGAATCTTCGGACATGCTGCACGGCAAGTGGCGAAACTTGACTTTGAAGAGGGAATAACCAGACAAAACCGGAAACATGTCATTTTTAAATCAAATTTTTGATTATATTGACTCTTTTCCACAAAAATTATAAATTGATTTTGAATGATTGTTTTTTTCATCTAGTAAACGCATGTTTTAAATTTTGAGAAAAATTGTTTATTTTTAGTATAATAAGGTTATGCCATAGGTTGGCAGATTTGTTTAATTTTCAAACTTTTTTTTTTATTATACAACTCACAATTTAAAACATAGAATAATAAAGTAAAATAAATCAATAAATTATCTGAGAGAGCTATGTTTCATAGTTAATCGTTCAGGGGAGCGATAAGAAAGTTTTTCAGTCAAGGTTCTGAGCTAAATAATGAGTTTAGCATTCGTTTTATTTGTCGCTCCTTGCCTAGTGGATCAATTATTCAATTACTAGTACTTATGCGCATTTTTCATTTAAATACCTGTGTTTCATGACGCTGATGGATTTCATTCATTTTGTGTTCCGATTGTCATGCAGGATCGGAGGAATCCAGATTTTTGGAATTCCGCACAATAAGGGTGCCTACCTATACGGTAGAAAGGTGTTAAGTACCGCAATATCGCCAGTCCGTTAGTCCGTTGCTAACCACCATCGTATCGTGAAATTTCACTCTACGTCGAAGTGTTTTTTATCCTATCGTTACATAAAGTGTAAATCATATCGTATTATATCGTATGCTTTGTGTGAACTTCTTTCGTAAATCGACTCGTGACTCAAACTTTATCGTAGTTCTAATAATCGAATAGAACAATCTTATCGAGCGCTTATGGACACATCTGTGACTGTCACCAAACGGAAACCAAGCCAGAAGACACAACAGCAGTGAGTACCTCTTAATTGTGAATTACCTTTCTTGTTTGGTGGTCGGGCATAATTTCACATCGAAATCCATAAGCGTCTTAGCAAAGAGTAGCCGCAAGGTTATTTCTAAACCCCCGTGCATCGTCACGATTCAACCTGTATAACAAGCTCACCAGTCAGTTTAAGAAGAATCTATCACTTTTTCCATTGAACCGAGAATTTTTCTTCAGACGAGAGGTTACTACAATGCTCAGCATAAAGATGTATTTCCCAAAGAACTTAATTATTAATACATGTACAAAAAGTAGTAAAAGTAAAGAGATTTTGGAAGACCCGAATAAACATTAGGTATTATTTATTCTACGAAATTGACAGACAGGAGGACTTGAAAAATTGACAAAGTAATAAATTAAGTAATAAACTCTTTTGGCGAGTAAAAATAACAAACCAAACTTTATTTTTCATGCCAGTTTTACCGTTTTGTTATGATTTGTTTCACCCACGTATTTTTATTTTACTGTTTCATTTAGTTGACATAAAAATATCAGATAATATTATCTGTGGCCTTGTTTATTTTTTTGCCATCCACTAAAAACATATCTACTTTAACATTTTTTAGATTCTTTAGGACTTTTTTTTCTTACGACAGCTTTTAGGCCAGTTTAGTAAGATCTTAGTTTTAGTTTAATTATTAAACTAAATTATGGATAGCGAAACACGCAGATTGAAACTCTAATTCGTATTATTTTATAACATATCCAAAATCTACAACGTATCCAAAGTATTCAAATTGTACCTTCTCAAACAAACTAAATTATACGAATCAAATTGAAATCTGTCGGCGTATTAATATTGTGCTCTCCTACCATGAAAGAAAAAACCAATTTTATCATCATATTCAGTTGTACGTGGAAATACCCACGTATATATATATATATATATATTGTTTTTTTTTTGTTTTTATTTCTTCGATCCCATAAAAATGACACGTGCGTGGTTAGAAGGTCGTCCGATTCGTGGTTATTTATTTATTTGAAAGGAGGAAATTAAGAAATTAAATCAATAATATTTTTGATAATATCGGTTAGCACTAGCGATGTATAGGTTCAGCTGGAGTGGGCTCTTGAACTCGGGTTCTTCGCGGGAAGCAGATCCTACTCCTACTTTTTCAAATCAATTATTTCTAGAGAACCCGCTCCAAGACTTGGACCCAAACCCGGAACTCGGAGCCGGACTCGGAGCCGGAATCCAAATGCATCCACCGGCGCGGGTACCCGAGTTCGCGATCCGAGCTACTCGCGCATTGGGAGCAGGTCCCGGGTTCAAGTTTCTTTACGGGTTTCAGCTCCGAGGTCGGGCTCCGGCCGAACCCGTGCGTCCCTGAGAACTGTATTCGTTCAGAATTGAAACGGTACTTGAAATGGCTTTAGGCGTGTTTGGTGACTAGATCTGAATAGCCAGGTACATTTTCCACATCTCCTTCCCCTCCCCTCTACCTTCAGCATCACACCATAACAAAATTGGGGATGCCATTGTCTCACTGGCTCGAGACGGTTGGGAGCAGTTGTGACTATATATTCAGATAAAAAAGTTATTTTACATGCAAGTAGGAATCTTTAGCGGCTTTTCGCTAAGCCGACTGCATGTAGAAATGTATCGTATTTTGTTATTGCCGCATCCTTCTTCTGAGAGTCGAAATTATTAGTAAAAATGTTTTTACACCGGATCTTCACTCAAGATGCCTTCAGATATAAGTATATTGACTTTGGTTGTATGGCCGTATTTTCTCTTGGCATGCTTACATGAAGAAAACATCTTCTAAACTTTCGGCCGGACCAACTGTCGCCGGACCAACTGTCGGCCGGACCAACTGTCGGCGGACCAACTGTCATAGAACCGTATCATCAACTAATCAGAACAAATAAAAAAAATTAGACAATTTAAAAAAAAAACTTAGAGTAAACAAAAAATATTTTATACAAAACATTTTATAACTTACAACCGTCAATCGTCAATCTCATATTTCAAATTTTAGAATTAACAATATTATCTTCAACTAATTGATTTTCCATATTCAGGGAGCAATAGCGAAATTGGTTAACGCGCACGTCCCGGTTAGACGAGAGGTCTGGGTTCGAGTCCCAGTTGCGACTATTGTCTTTTTTCTGTTTTCGGTGCCTTGTTCTCTTTCATATTTTCGTTTAGATTATTATTGTTATCGTCTGCATCAATGATATATTACGTTGATGGGAATAACCTTCAAAAGTTTTAAAAGAGAGTTTTTCTTGTAAAAAATTGATATCAATCAGTTTAACGGGACTTAATATAAAAAATGTAAATAAATAATAAGCGAATTAAAAAAATGCGTCTCCCCACTCAAAAGCAAAAACGTAACCAATATTAAAATAACATTAAACAGTATTCTCCTAGGCCCTTCTTCAGCTTATTTCGTGTAGCTTTTCACAGCTCCATAAATAAGTCATTAATCCAATGTTAGTTTTTTTTTACTTCTTGACACATTTACCGAACACTTTTTAGAAAACCCCAACTCTACTTTGGAATTCATACTTTTTCAAGTTCGTAAATCCAGAGAACCTCTGAACTTTTTCCTTCTAATTTCTCTCCTTCCAACGCATCAAATTGTCGTTCTTCATTACCACCAAGTAAAAAGGCAAATATTTCTCTCACTGCCAATTAAATCGTTACAAGTTGGTACATTTGCTGTTTTTGCTTAGTGGTGCCCGAAATAAGAGACGTGCGGATCGTATTTTCCTGATTTATGCCCGGTGGAGCTTCGAACGGATTGATTTATTAGCCGTTTATTTCCGAACATTTATTTCCCTCTTAAAAAGAAGATTGTAATACCTAGGAACACGTACGCTACTGTACTTAATATTATAATATATGAACATACTTTGAAAGTTTAAAGGTAACTTATTCTTCTTGGTTCATGCTAAAAAGGTTTTTTTTTTAATTAACATAAAAAAAAATTATGTCGAACATATTAGACACGCCACAAATATTTTTTTAAAGAACATTCTTTACGACAACATTAGCAATTTTCTTAAAATCACCACCCTTAATAAAAATATAACACCCATACCTGGCCGAGGAAATGCCTTACATTACTAACCCATTACAATAAGTATAATAATATGTCGACATTGCTTGGGAATCAAGAAACCAAATGCAGAAATGATGGCCTGACCATCAGAAATTTGATTTTGAGACAGTCTAAATTTGCAAAATTAGACAGATGAAAACTAATGATGAAAGGGATAAGTTGAACAAGTTGATCACTCAAAAGCAGGTACCTTGATAACCAGATCTAGAAAATTAATTTGTCAGCAGCAAAACAGCGAAAATCGATTCTGATGAATTATGGGGGATATTTTGCAGGTATTGAAGAAGTGCCCTCTGAGCCTAGATTCAAGTTCACCCTAATACGAAATGCATAAAACATTTATTTGCGATTTTTTGTATTTCTTGGGCATTAACTTTGTAACAATTTCTAAACATTTTGTTTTGAAGAGTTTTAATTTTCAATGTTCTTTGATACTTTAATTTTAAATTTTCTGCGATCGGTTTGGACACATCTGTATCATTCACGAGCAAACTTAATTTTATTTCTAATAAATTTGAAAAAAAAAACGGGATACATGTACACTTTAGAATGTAACGATTGAGACGCACTATGTGTAGGGACGATTAGTAGATATTTTAAAACTTCTCGTAGAATCAGGGAACATGAACTTTGATTACGAAATAATAACTAATCCTTGTTTAATTTGATAAGTATTAAATTTAATAGAAACAGGCCATAGCTTCAACAAAGAAAAAATTAAGTTTAAACATTGCAATGTAAATTCATATTTTAATTTGTGCGCTTTAGAAACCTTAGAAATAAACAAAAAAATTGATTCGAAAAATAATTTAGTTAATAAAATAATAGCACCCTGTAAATCACCTTTACTAACAATGTTTCCATGTAATGTTGACTCCTGCCATCGTTCTCCCTCTCCCCCAAAATCACCCCTCCCTTACCCCCACCTAATTAATTTTTGAACTTGTATAGAACATTTCTTTGCGTGTTGGAAAACCCAAAGCTTACCAAAATTTGCATTAAAAAAATATTTTCTAGCCAGGTGATTGGTACGAAAAAAGGCAGTTCTAAATACAAATTTAATGAACTAATTTCACTAATAAATACAAAGCATTTCTTTAATGAACTCAAGCGTCATAAAGTTAATGTTGTAAATCGCAGATGCCAGCCGCTAAATACTCGATAATTCCAAACGTTCACCATCTCATGTGATGTACGAACGGGCTCTATTGTTTCTATTTCCGTCGAGCAAGACGTATTGCTGAGAGTGTACCTATCTGGAAGGAAATGGTACCAACCCAATGCGGTACGCACAGCCACGTTATTTATAATGGTCGGTCCCCCTGCCTACTCCTGTAAGTTGCACAGTGCGTCGGTTTCGAAACTTGCAACCCGAAAATGAAAAGGGCATATTTAAACAAAACAGCCCTACTAAAAAACCCCGTAAAAAATTTATTCAATTGATGAACGGCCGCGGATGTGAAAACATTACTAATTTTAAAAAAAATCATGGAATGATATATACATGGTTTACACAGCTTGAGGGGTAGTTTAACAGCTGTATGACACATACAGTTCATTAAAATAATTCATCATCGGATTTCGCAATTTTTCAACGTATTTTGAATGTTCTATATATTTCTTATTTTTTACGGTATCGTAAAAAAAATAATATAATAGAAACTAGATAAAATTACCTTTTAGATTTTTGTATTTAAACATACTTTAGCATTTAAAAATCGCTATATTTTAAGCTTCTAAACCAAAAATATTTGTAAAAAAGCTTACCCCAAATACTTTTGATCAAAACATAGTAAAAAATTAAATAATATGAAATAAAAAAACAAAAACTGTCATTGAACTTTTTCTCTTTCCGTACAATGTATATTTTTTTTAAATGTTAAAGTTTGCTTTTTATGTCTAAAATTTAACGACAAAAAAACCGTTATTTTATGCATCGCATGCACATCTTAAAGTGTCAATTTCTTTGATACATTTACAAATATATATGTATTAAATATTTAGGTTATAATAAAACATAACTTTGAAGAAGTTCTTGCAAAATAAAAAGCCTAAAATGAAGTTTGAATAAAAATATAACTTAAAAACCATTTTCTGACACTTCAATTTACAACATACGATTATTATAATTTAACTTGAATAAAACTGACGAAAACTACCACAAATAATTTGTAAATACATTAAATACACGAATGTAATAAGAAATTGACCGTTTTATGTAACAAAAACGCCTTTCTTAATTCAGTTAAAAAGATAAATATCCACACTAACAATCGCCATTGCATAGAGCTGCGCGCCGCAAAAAACTCGCCTGCGCATGCGCGACCGGTGTTGCAAGTACGAAATAACTACATTTTAGAGATAATTTTTTTTAGTATAACGTACAACAAGTATACAGTTTAACGGTCGTGCTGCGTTTTTTTTGTAAGGCCGTAAGTATATAAAATTCTCATCCTAAAATTTGAAAAATTTTGCTGGTTGGACCTGGTTTCCGGAGACCCCAAAAAGTGTCCATGCGGTGGACATGATAAAATGATAACTCACGATAGCTTCATCTGAAATTTAAAAAAACATTTTTTTCTGTTAGTAGGTTAGTTGTAATGGTAGTAGGTGTTTTTTTCAATTGAGTCAATTATCATGAGTTAACCTGTCCACAACAGGGATACATTTTAAGGGGTCTCCGGAAACCAGGTCTCACCAACTGAATTTTTCAAATATTATATGCTTTTTTCCTAACCTTCTAAACTCATGTCATCCCTTAAAGTGATACCAATACATACTTTTAATTAGTTAGTAATTTATTTATTACTAGTACGTTGTAATATATCAAGATTACTATGGGTGTTCATTCGAAATAAAAATTTCTGATCTTCTGTAAAATTGGAAATATTTGTTTTTGAAAGACAATGATCCTGAGGCAGTTTTTTTTTTAATTCTTTCAGCTTCACAAATCCTACAATTACCTATAAAATTCCATTAATTTTCACGGGTCCACGCTCGGCAATAATGATATTGTTTTTGGGAAAAGAAGCCGTGAGCCACAACATTTGTGGTACAGGCCAAATAATAAAGAAGACCCCAAGAAATGCGATTGCGTGTTTCGTGATCCAAAAGTCTGGCTGCTCTGGCCTCAAATTTCTTATTTAGAAATTCGCTCTCTTACTACAAATTCATAAACTAATGGAATGAAAAAAAAAACGACGTCAGGCAGTGTAAGAGAGACAGAGCACTGTATTTTAATTGGCTATCATGATTTTAATTGGCAATGATAATGCAAATCTATATGGAAGGCACATCTATTTGAAGATGTGTGTTATCTATTAAGTTGTACAGACCTTCTCAATCAGCATAAATTTCATATAATAAAAAGAATACCAAGCGGCACTTGCAGTGAGCGACTCTTTTGCAAAAAATACATTTTGCTAAATGACGTAATTTTTAAAAAATAAAAATCATGTCAGAAAATACGGACAAAAGCCCAATAGTCCAGAGAACTCTAATGAATAGTAATATTATGTAAAAAAAAAATAAAGATAACGATAATATGCTCCAAAAATTATATTGACAATTTATCTTTCATATTATTCTCTGGAACACAATATATACGTATATATTTTTTAAATGTTGAGGTTAAGTAAAAAATGTGTGTGCTTTTCAATTATAAGGCCTCAAAGGACTTTTGATGTCCTATATAAGGTCAAGCAAAAGTCACCAACTTCTAAATACAGTTTTGTGATTTCATCTTCGAGATGAAACCATTTTTTCCAATACCCAAAAATTATTATTTAATATTTATTCATTTTTATTAAATTATTATTATTTTATTAGAAAGAACAACACATAAATAGTACCAATACTTGATTTTAAATTTGTGTCTCACAACTATGTTTGGGAATGGAACAATTGCACGAATGGAGTGCACGTTTTGTTGTGGCTTTATACTATTCTGCGTTGTAAAAAGAATTAAGAAACATTTTATCCTTCACCAAAAGAGTAAGAAAAGATTGAGAACATCTTTAACGATGACATTCTAGTTTTAAAAAAAATATCCCACACAAGAAGTGTACATAACATTTTGCAGGGTAAACATTATTTGTGGAGTGCTAAGAATGGAAGGAATAACAAAGTTGTGCCAATTTATTATAATTAGGTTTTCACAATTTTGCTACAGTTTTCTGTTCATAATTATTTAGAGTTTTTTTGGTGATTCACCAATAACACTTCTATAATTAATGACTTCTTTGCCACTGTGCGACTCCCTCCCCACTAGAGTCTGCGATACATGTTTAATGGGGTAGTATGTCAGCACACACCGGCGCCAGGAGCATAATTAAAATGTCACGTTTCTTTTCTTTTCTTTTTTTCCCTCCCTGCCTCGCGATATTCCAGGAAGCTCACGTAGGAGGGGTAGTCATTTTACTAACAAAGACCAGCGCAGAGGTAAAATATTATGTCAAATTTAATGGTTCTCGAGATTTTTGTTGTGTGCCTTTAGTAATGAATGGAAACATAAGGTTATTTAAAGACTAATAATTAGGGAACATGGTTTACATTTGCAAAATCAAAAACTTGTAATAAAATCAAATACTTGTAGTCAATATATTGACTAAATTCGCTTTAACCATTGTAATTCTATTTCTTAAATTCTCACCATTGTGATTTCAAATTTTAGAATTCATTAAGAGATGGAGCCACTTCCGTCGGCATCTCGCAAACGGACTTCTTGCCCCTGGCTAGCATAAATACCACGTTTTAGTGAACTTTCTATTCCGTCCCGCGGCGATGATGCCACTGCTTGTCACGATTATTTTGTATTGGTGAAAGTTAGTGGAGCTGGCACACACGGTATCGCTTCGAAGTAAATAAGCACTAACTTCACGACTAAAAATTACACATCTACCAGATCTGCCGGATCTGCCCTGATGATGGACACTGCAACGATGTCCGAAACGTTGGCTAAAGAAGGAGGTGGCGCAACACGGCATAACACCCCTAAAACAAATAACGAAAATGCTTTTGGCCGTGAAAATCTTAAAACTTAACTTGTAATAAATAATTCACAACTTTAAAAAAGACAATATGCTGGGTTTTAAGGGACGTACTTGATTTACTTTAACCAGTGATTCCTGACATTATTTGAAGTAAAAAAATGTTAATAAAATTTTGGTCTCCGGTGACTTTTTCGACGACTTTTTTTTTCATAACCAAACAAATAAATGTCTTCCATATTATGTCATCGCCGGTCACTCAGCCGAGTATCCGCTCAACCTCTCACCCCGGCCCTTACCGTCCAACATCTACAAAGTTCAACATCAGAAATGTCACCGGAGACAAATTTTGGTCTCCGGTGATATTTACATTTTTTACGCCAAATTGTGTCAGGAAAAACAGGTTAAAGTAAGGCAAGTACGTTCTTTACTAAGTAACTAACTGACCATCACGCCGTTTCGCCGCAGGGGTAGGCAGAGAGGACGGAACGCCAAACAACTCGGTCTTGGCACTCACCCCTGGCCTCGTTTACATTCATACATCGTTTCATACATGCTATTCTTTATTCTGACTCTTGACATGGATCGACTCAAGTATCTGATTCTCTTGGTCGTGTCATTCACATTTGCGTCATATATTCTCCTTACACTCCTTTCCTCGTTCATTCGCTCTACATGCCCAAACCATCTGAGCGTCCCTTTCTTAATTTTACTCATTACGCTTACGTCAGCCCTGCATTCTTTGCGAATCTCCACGTTTCTCATGCGATCGTACAACACCCTGTATTTGTGAAATTTAATGGTTCTTGTGATTTTTTGTTTTCTTTTGAAATTTTCTGGTAACGTAAGATAAAACAATGATTTTTCGGAAGGTAACCATAGTTCGGCTCTAAATAAAAAACCATCATGGATTCAAATATTTTATTACATGCCTCTTAAAACAACATATTCAGTGGCGTAACTAGGTAACCAAAGGCCCTGGTACAAACAAAAAATGGGGCCCTGTCTAAACGGTTTAAGTTTTATCAAGTCAAAGTATAAATATATCTACCAATTTACATACACAAAGCTACTAATTTATCATCAGCTTTGTTTCGTGCACTGAATGGCACAGCAAAACTACATTAATTAGGTGAGCTGTATTTTTTCAATTTTGACTCTTCCCCCCCCCCCCCCCCTTCCTATCCCTTGGTGAGATTAAGTGATATTTGGTTGGACCCTCCACCCTTCCCCGAAAAATAAACATAATACAACTTTCAGGTATACCATAGCACTATTCACAACAATATTCAACTTTTCGCAGAGAGTTATCAGTGTAGGATTAATTTAGGTAGAATTAAATTGAGAAAATCAAAAAGACAAAAATTCAAAAATCCATTTAAAAGTGCTTAGATGAATTCCGATCTACAATAAATAAAAATCAACAGATAAAGTGCTTAGATAAATACCGATATACCTTCTCAAGCATACCATACACGCTTGTGACGGTTCCACCAACCTAACATGGATTCCGACTCTGAAAATGAGCACATTCGATCGAATTCTGAACTCATACATGAGAATCTGAGGCTTAAGCAAGCTCTCGAACAGGAACAGAAAGTTAGAGCATTGGATAGATCTACGCCTAGCAGAGAACCTACACTCCCTCCTGTGATATTTCTATCTTTCGATTCTGATTTCTTTTATTTTTCTACTCCTGGGCACTTGGCACCAGTGTGATATTTCGCTCATCTACCTCTTTTGATTTTTTTTCTATTTTTGGAATTCTTTCATCCCTTCAAGTTTTCTTGAACTTTTCTTTTGGCTCTGATCGATATTTAAATTTTTAAGGCTTTGCATGTGTGTAGTAGGGATGGAAAATTCCTTCCCTACGTCACACAAGCCTTCATGAAAATTGGACCCTTATTTTCTTTGATACTACAGAAAGCTTACTTAAAGCTCCCTTGTACTACATACCTTAGAGATATATGTACTTAACTAATTAATACGTTATTTACGACCTTGAACGTAAATATTTTCGTATTTATGTTGTAATTAAACTCCATCAAACGTTGTGTAATTTTTTTGATTTATGATATGGGACTTTAATTACTTTCATTCTTTGTGGTAACTTCTTGATTCTAGTCAGAGCGTTGAGTTTCAAACTGTATTGGTCTCTCTCTTGCAAATCTAACTTTAAATAATTCATCTAAATGATCTAACTTTCCTTCGTCGCTTATTATGGTTCTATACAT
Source organism: Limnephilus marmoratus (assembly GCA_917880885.1). NCBI lineage: Eukaryota > Metazoa > Arthropoda > Insecta > Trichoptera > Limnephilidae > Limnephilus > Limnephilus marmoratus. The sequence continues at coordinate 17,346,189 of OU862933.1, forward strand.
CCTAACGAACTCGTAAGTAACCTGTACTAATCGAATTACGCATGTTTAATTGAACAAATAATTAAGTATGACTCAAATGGTTAATTGTTAGTAAATTTGATTATGATTGTTTTGTATCTGCATGTCATCTCTCCAATCCGATTCAGCTGCTATAAGGTACATATAAAGATGGGTTTAGTAGGTTAATGTAATTAATAGATTGCATATTAGACGAACTCAGAATACCCTTTTTCTGCCGAAAATTTGGCTCCTATCCTCCTGCAAGTTAACAGGATGGTCAAGGATCAACTAGAACTTCGCACAGTCAGCCGACGCGATTTTCCAGAGGGTCTTAGTACCTTGTTCTGTCAATCTTCCATGTCGTCGTGCACGTCATTCAGGTCTTTCCCTAAGTCCCGAAACCCCCAAATTCCTACTCCTCCAAGGTCTACTATTTACTTAGGGCGAACCGGTTTCGTCCTATCTGCAATCATATACTCACGGTGTTGTGTAGAGTTACGGGTCGTGAATCCTCCCTCCACGTACAAGAGATGATGTGAGAGTAACTCTGTCGAGTCTAAAACGCTAATTGTAAGCGGGTCCACATCAACCAGTGTACAGTACATAAAAAGATATATATGTAAACATACGTTTGGGTAGGATTATAACTCGCAATTTTGAGTCTAGCCAGTCTCAAATCCCGAGCTCGGATTTCGTGGAAAGGAATTCTGCACAAAACCTTAACCGATGACCGAATATATACATACCAAGAGTGGGAAATATTAATAAATACTAGTATAATAAGCAATTATCTGGCGATATGTTCTGGAGATTCGCCAAAACTCCAAGCTTTTTGTTTTGTTTGGTCGGCAATTTTATTTAAGAGATTGCCATCTCTATTATGCGTTTGGTTAATGGCCCTTGTATTTAAGGAGCGACCACTGCCTCCTATTGTTGAACTGTTTTCTAAATTTTCCCCCAAGGTTCAACTTTTGGTAAAAATTTTTACTCTCCCGTGATTTTTCAACTGCTTCATGTAAATTATTTATACCTGTAAGAGCAATTATTTCATAAATTTTCCCCGAATTTTCCATGTAGTCCTTCAATAATCTTTTATCTGACTATCCCGTGATTTTCAAATGTTTGATGTACCTATTAGCTACCTAGGAGAGTAGTTAATCCATAAAATTTTTCTCAAATGTTCAATGATACTCTTCAAGTTCTTTTATTTGACTAGCCTATAATAAATCTAATTACTTTCAAATTGTTCAATCCTAAATATCTCTTCAAGTTCAAATTAAAGATTGTGTTTAACCCCTTTTTTTTATATATATAATTGCGCAACGTTATAGTGTTGCCCTATCCTAAGATTGACATCTTCCTAAAGCATTCAACACAGTGCCCTACTGACCGAGTTGTTTTTATAAACAATTTTAGTTATGTCAACATTCCCACTGGCCTCGTGACCTAGATCCAAGAACGCGTGACATTTGTTTACCTTTAAAACACTCCGAATTCAATAATGGTAATTTCTTTTTTTTGTCAATTGCCCTAACCTGATCCCAAATAAATATAGTTATAATTTACATATTTACATATATATTTTGCCTCAATAAATAAATATACTGATATATATATATACAATTTCATTATAGTTGAGGTAAATTCTAATATTATAACTCATTTTTTTGATCATTTTATATTAGCTGAAGTTATAATAAATAGTATATATACTAAATAAATACAAAACTTTGACTTGGAAATTTGTCAAACACATAACTATTTTAAATAGTTACGGATAAATGCAAAGATAGGCATTCGAAATCGAAACCTTTACTTTTAATATAAGTGTTTTTCTTTTTGATTAAACTTTCTTGGAATATATATATATACATATATATATAAATATATCTATTTTATATATATAATATTTTAATATAGGTACATATCACATATTAAGCAAATAATATTTTGTTATGATAATATAAAATTTTATACCGACGATCAGCTGCCCTCTGCCTCGTTCATGTCTCTAGAAATTTTTATACTTTGTAAGGACTTACCCCAAAAGGTCCACTCCTGTCGGGTTCAACACGACAAACCTTTTATATTTTTTCTCTCTAATTCAGCTATTGTCTAACTAATCCTAGATTAATCATCTTTATTCATTATTTCACTATTGCGTTGACTCTAAACTGAATTAATTGATGATTAATCTTTATCAATCAAAATGTATTCCGTTTAAATTATAAATTTTAAGCAACATCCACTTCACGATTATTTACGAAATAAGAAATTTATTATTTTTATTTTTGTTTGTCACCGAACCCTTTTTATTTATTTTGTAGTAAGATAACGTTTTACTATTTATTTAAGCTTTCCGAAATAGTTATTATTATTAAGTTATCACAATCTCATTTAACAACAACTTAATAATTTGTATTATTTATTCTAAAGTCCATATTTATTATTATTACTTTATCTAACACTAGATTAATCCTGTGTTAAATTATTACGTTCGATTTGCACTTTATTTAAGGAACTATTACTGATATGTTTTTTTTTTTCCAAGTATTAAGTCCTAAAATTTAACTAAACACTGCTTTTAAATTTGCCAAATACAACACCACACTTTTCACTAACACAATTTAATTTTATGATTTAATCACTTCACTGAATCTAATTAATTATTATTAATGGTACTAATCTCTTACACTGAATTTAATATCAAACTTTGGACACTTAGAACTTTCTGTTAAAATGCATTTTATCTAACACTAGATTATACTAAGTCCGAAATCACTTCTATTGACTTGACTCCAATTATTTCAGAGTCATAAAATTTTTTAACACTTAGACAATTTTTCAATTAATAACCGCTTTAAACGTCACGTCACGTCTCACAAACTTCCGCTTTTCAAAACCCCCGATGACTAACTAGAAATCACTAAGTCCTGTCTTTTAAACCCCTCTCAGGTCCAAAAGATTGTATCTGAATTTCCTGTGACAAAACAATCTCATGTCTACCAACTCGCAAACCCTTGAAATTGTCTCACCATTATCGAGTAATGCTACTTAGGTCCCTTTGTCATGTTATCACTCCTTTTTGTCTCTTACTTCCATCTCTACAAGGTCCGGATTCAGTTACTTTGTTTTAAATTGCCTCATCGTCCTTTGTCTCGATGGTCTTACGAATTTAACTTGAATTTCATAATTTTTTTGTTATTTTTTTTCTCAATTCGTAAAAGGTCCGTCTTCGATAACTATATTTACGTCTCGATTTTTCCGTACCTATCACAAATCATGATTATCTCCATATCGAAATGTTTACTATGCAATTTCGAGTTGCAATTTTTATAAATTCTACTCTATCTCATTGCTACTTGTATGAATTTTTCCATTAAAACCCGTATTTTCTCTATTTACGTAGTATATCTGAATTTTCCCCTTTCCCCTAGAATTTTCTTGTATTCACAACACTCTTCCTACGAATTTCCTCTTTTATCCTTATGTTATTATCCACATCTATATGATTAGTTACATTCCAAGCCAAATTTATTGTTTTCATCGATACTTCTGAATTTTCATGAGTTTTCCTTACGGAATCATCTTTTAATTGTTTTTATTTTCTTTTTTACTACCCCCCGTTTCGTCTTCGATGTATGTCACCTCTTAGAAAATTTAATTTTCTATATACTATTACTTTTTATGTTATTTTCCACATTTTTTTTAGGAGAAACTTCCACTTCGGCCCTTAAATATATGTCAATTTTTATTACTTCATATGGATCTTCCCCCAAATTCCGTCCCTTTCTTCCCTGAATTCACATTAATTTAAAATTTGACATGTGTTTATGTCTGGGTTTCCGAGGTGTTGATCAATAACTCAGCTTTTATTCGAGGGTAATAAAATCTAATCGTTTTTAGTTAAAGTAAACTGTCCCTAAGACCAAAGATGATTTTTATCGTCCAAAAAGCCATTAAAATGGTTTTAATGGTCTAAAACCATGTTCGTTTTCTGGTTGTTTTAATAACAAAATCACGTGTGGGGTCGTCAACTCAAATAATGTTTACGTCTATCATCAAACTTTCCTATCTTCCATAGTACTTTCGTCAAACAATTGACGGAAAACAATTCCTTTTTGTTTGATTTACCTAACGCAATGTAACCAGTATGACCTCCCTATTCCAAATATATAACGATATCTATTTAAACTCGTCTGAAAACGCAAAATTAAGTCGAAATCTTATATTGTTCAATAAACACTTCCGTTTAAACGTCCATTTTTTTTCATTAGATTATCTTTCCAAATCGTTTTTTCCTGACGTGACAAAAGCGACATTCCAAATTTCCAGCGTTTTTCTTCCTTTTAAATGTAAAATGTACGCTTTCCTTTTAATCTGGTTTCCCTGACCCTCTATGTACTCGTTATACGACTGAATAACCCTACAGTAACTTTTCTTACGTTTTACACGTCTTTTCTTTAATTTTCCTCTTATCATAAATCTCTAGCTATTTTCTTGCCTAGTTTTTCCAACATAATATGGATTAATTTGTTCGTTAACGGCGGTCGTCAACACCTTCATTGCACTGATTGTTTATCTTAAATCTGGGGTCATTGTATCTAACGCACCGGGCGTGAGACCCTGTTTACATTATAGTGTATTGATCTTTCGGTCGGTGACGATATTTTTTTTCATAAATCTCTGCTTAATCGCTTAGTTCAAAGTCCATTTCTTTGTTCAAAATCTGAACACGCCCTCCATTCTGTGATTGGTTTCATTAATTATTTATAGCTTTCTGCTTAGACCTGATTGGCTGTTGATTTCAACTATTAATTATTACGCTGATTAATGATGATTTCTAGCACCCTCTGTGTTCTTTTCATCAATACTCATCTCAATCTACTTAATTGTAGATCCCTATCGTCAACAAGAATTCAATTTACTTTGAACCGGTAGATGTCGCAGGTGTGTCTGTTTTATAATTAATTGGTATTTTCTTTTTTGAATTAAAGTGGGAAGCTACGATATTTTCTTATTTTCACTGTTGATTAATGCAATTCATCACAGGAGCATTCATGGGAGCCTGCTAATGGAGACCTCAATTTCTACTAGCCAGATATGACTGCTACCAAGGCCAGAAACCATTTCAATGTTGGGAATGCTACTATAAACGAAAGCCACCCCAACGTTGGGGCTCTTTCCTCAACGACCCAAAACCAACCCATTTTTGCTAACTTGAACCCATTGTGCCTATTTTTGACGTCAACCAATCCAATATTGGGACTGCGCCGATAACCTCAAACCACTCCAACTTTCGGGCTGCTATCTCTACGGTCCAAAACCAACCCATTATTGCTAATGTGCCTATTTTTGACGTCAACCAAACCAATATTGGGACTGCGCCGAAAACCTCAAACCACTCCAACGTTTGGACTGCTATCTCTACGGTCCAAAACCAATTAATTGCTGCTAATATACCTATTTTTGACGTCAACCAATCCAATGTTCGGACTGCGCCAATAATCTCAAACCACCCCAACCTTCGGGATGCTACCTTTTCGGTACAAAACCAACCGACTGTTTCTAATGAGTTAATATTGCAACTTGCAATCTATTTTATTTACATTCCAAAGGTGGGAGAGTTTGTAGCTAGTTAAATATGAGGTTTTCTAATCAGGGTTCAAGGGCCCCTGAGCTTGGGGGCCCCGGTGCACCGTAGCTACGCCAATGCGTTTATTTTCAAGCACTTGTTATAGTTTTCACCTATTTGAAATTCTTTCCGCATAAAACTAGGCCACCTGGGAATATAGCAAGAAACGTTTTGAAGATCTTCATTGTCATCAAAGTACCGAACTTCATGCCACTTCAGCAACATATTATAAGAATTATTCCCCAACCCTGTATATTCCGGTTTTTTGCTTCATCAGATTCCAGCTCATTTTCATCACTGAACCCAAATGTCAAATAAAATTACTGACAAAATTGGGATAAATTCGCTATTCAATTATCAAAATACCACGTAAGTAGGTAATAACAATAATAATTATTGCACATAAACTGTCACAAACACATGCTGTACGTGTGCAGCCAATCATGGCATGAATGCTACTTAACCGCTTCGTGTGGCGGATGCAATGTTATTGATTAACTGTGACAAGTCATCGAGCCAAGCCAATCAATATTACCACAATGGTTAGGGTAAATTCACTAAATTTAATTTCCGATGATATTTTGTCAGATTTGAACTGCTCTTTTATCATTAATACCTAACATTAAAAATTCATTCTACTCTTATGATGATTTTCTGAATAGTAATAAAGGAAAGATATCTTTGACAAGCTTAAAGAAGAACGGCTGTGCGGCCTTTTTCATACAAAACTTAATTTTGAATTTGAGATCAATATATTAAACCAAACTGAACAATTATTTTTTTTATCAGAAAGTATTGCACATTTCTAGCGTGAATATGTGCTTCTTTATTTATATTGTTTTAAATTTTGATTTATTTATTTATTTATTGTGAAAAACAGTTATCATGTATATCCAATTACATTTCACAATTTTTAGTTAATAGTGTAAAACATTAATTATTTAGGTACATTAATAATGACAGGTGCTAAAGAATACCTTTATTTCGCTCTTGAAATGATTGTAGTTCAATCGAAAAATGTCAATTTCAGAAGAAAGGTTTAATAGTGAGGTCATTCTCCCCAGAGGCATAACCATTGGTAATATATCGGCCATTTTTGATATATCGGCCATTCAAATTTTTATAATTTTAGAGGCAACTTTGGCATTTTTTGTGAGTAATTCACATATTTACTAAAAAGGTAATCTTACCTAACCTACTGTGAAAATAAAATAAAATATAAGATAAAAAATTAAAACATTTCATAAGAGCGTTTATCGGGACAATTTTTTTTTTATTTATATTCCACAAATATGTGAATATATAAACATAAATCAAAAATTTGTAAGCAACAATTAAAACCTTCAAAATGCTCTTTTTGATAATTCATATTTTTCATTTTATATTTACATAAGAGTCAGAGCAAAATATTTATTTTAAATAATTAGCATTAATTCACAATAATTGCTAAAAACATGAAAAATCAATTTCTTTAAATGGCTCTATTTTAAAACTTCAAAATAGCACGTATCCGCACTAGATATTTGCTATATATATCTTTTGATTATAACAAATATTTCAATTCGGTTAAGTATTTTGCCCTCAAATCCAAATTTAAATTTTGTGAGACATTTTAATGACTTTTTCAAAAAAAATATTTAGGTTTTGTATTACGATTCCATTTTATATAAGCCTTTCAAAATTGAGTCTATTCAGTTCAATCACAAGAAGTCTCCACTTTTTACAAAATGAATTATAAACAATATTGGCATTATCAGTGTTATTTATAATACTTAATAATAAATTAACAAGTACAGTTCACATTTTCTGCCAAAACAGAAATGAGAAAAAAACAGATATTTATGTTGGTTTAACACCTCTCAGTAAACTCTGTTAATCCTGTGCAGTGGTAACAGTTAGAAAATAGAAGACCGTTTTATTACATTTTGTCTTTTTCATAGTCCATTTACTCAAATAGTTTTTAGGACAACTTGAAAAGGTTGTATCCCAAAGATTTATAGTGCAGGTTTATGCAGAAATATATTGAAACAGCAATAGGTTGGTTCTCGCTACGAAATTTAAATTTGATCGTACCATCAACCGTGAAATTAAAAATTTTACTCCTAAATATTTAACATTTTACATTGAAGAAACTCTTGAAAGCTTTACCTATTATTTTATTGCCTTTACGTGGTTTGCAAATAACATATTGTGTTCAAATTTATTCAATTCAAGCTCAATAGAATGGTTAAAGGACAATACATACCCCTAAAGTTGGATATCTCGCAGTAAATTCAACAAGGCTTTCAAAGAAGACCCTTTCACGAACGGTGAGATGGATTTAGCTCAACATTTTACGCAGAAAAGCCCCTAAGGGCCCTAACAACGATAAAAATAAACCTTACATGATTTGAAATAACCCTTTATTCTTTATGAACAGTCGCACGTTCGGGGACTAAGTAAATAATTTCGTTTCAAGTTTAATCAACACTAATTTTTTAAAATATGAAACGTTAACCAAGATATACTGTAATTCGTTACGTTTCACACGGATTAATCCTGGATTACTAACTTCGTTACAAACCTTCGTCAATTCGGCTATGCTTTGAAAAAATATATTGAAGGTATCTACATAAAATAATAATATCGGGATAATTCGTGTATCTTGTAATTATTGGAAATCTATAATTTTGATAATATAAATTGACGGAAAAAATGGAAGTCGAAATCATCTGTCATGTGATTCAAATAGTTACTGACACCAAATAGAAAAAAAAAATCAAATATACGTAATTCGGAAAAAAATTCTACATTCTACCATTTTTTATGCACGCGCGTGCTCGAACACGCTGTTAATCTGTTAATCCGAATGAGATTACGAAATGTTTTAAAACCATCGATCGCAGAAATAAAAAAAATACTACTCTAAGGTTTGGGTGTTTCATACAAACTCATTGTCACCAACTGATAAATCAGGGCCATTTTGTTTTTTGAGATTTGAAAGTCATCAACACCGGGTCTAGGTCCATTTCAGCCTTTGAATATGTTTTATCTCTTTAAAATGATATGTGAATTAATCATAAGGGAACACTTACTGACTTGGCGTTCCCCATGCTCTTATGGAGAAAAAGTATTTTTTTTTAAATAAATGACTGAACTTGGCAAAGTTCTGCTCTCATGCCCCACGAGCGTATTTCAATTCATTTATCAGTAAACTTATTTGTTACGTTGCGGTTCCGATCAAAATTTCATACCGCCAGATTTCGCACGATCTGGTTTCTATTACGAGCTGTCAAATCGGAATAATTAATATTGTTTTACATACGTACCTGCAAAAATTTGAAAAAAGAATTGTCTTTGAGGTGGTGACATCTCTATTTTTTTTTTTACATGAGCTCCACACAGGAGGCCTTGAGAAAAATAATTTCCTTCAGGGCCTATTTCATCTTTGGGGATGCTGTGTGGAGGGGTTTGTTTAAGGAAAGGAAGGAGAGGTGAGTTTAGGGAAGGAAAAAGGTTTAAGGGGTGGGTAGGAATCTGGGGTTCAGTGTGTCCTGGTCACCCGCCTCCAAGACCTAGACAAACCTCACCACATGAACCCGGGCACCCCTCCTAAATCACCAAACGTAGCGAACCACTTGGGGTGACCTATGGCAGAGGTCTTGATTATCCAATAAAGGTTCCCGGGGCGGCGGTACCCATTCCCGCCTCCCAAATTGAAAAAATTACGAAAAATTGTATAATTTAAAATTTTTTATAAATTCTATGAAAAAATTGTATAATTTCTAATCCGAGTGAAGAAGATAATAGGGTCAGTGGGCCGGTTGTGGCCATTGGGCCGGTTCTGGCCATTTTCAACTTTACAAGTCGAAATATAAGCTAAATAAAATCGAATCTTTTTTTACTCTATGGCAAAATGCATATTTGTCAATGGTCTTCGTTGACAAGTGACACAATAAATCTTATTGTTAACAGTTTGTGTTTGGTCGATGCGAATAAGTGTTGCGGAATTTTTTATTGAGATTGTTATCCAAAACCTTAAGGAACCCACTGTAAGTAATCTTAATATATATTTGTAATCCTTTTGATGTTTTATTTGAAACAAGTTGTACCCATTATAAAAGGGTAAAGTAATATGTTTTTGAGGTTATTTTTAGCAAATTGGTTGTTTAAATATGATTTTTCGATGTGGCCATTACTGACACAAGAATTTATACAAATGTATGGGTTGTGGCCACGTTGGTGGCCACAAGTGGCTCCCATACAGTACTAGTTTTGGCCATTATCTAAAAAAATGTACATATCCGCTAATTTTGTTATTATAACTTAATAAATTATCTTGTTTCTTCTTCAGAACTGTGAAAATGACTCCTGCAAATAAGAAGAAAGATGCTATTGAGCACTCAAAACGCAAATTTTTTTGTTATTCACCATCGAAAGTGATTTTGGCACTCGATGCTATAAAAGAAGGTATGAAGGTATCTACTGCTAGTAAAAACTACAAAGTCCCCGTAGTACTTTGCGTAACAAAATATGTGGACGTGCAAAAAAAAAAAACAAAAAAATATTTAAAAAAAAAAAAAAAATGTGGACGTGCGTGTAAATTTGCGCTAAATCTTATTTTTTTATAAGTTTATTGTATAACTTGAATAATAAACATCGATTTATAATCATTACTGTGTTTAATTTAGATAAAAATGTAAGTTCCCTACATAGATTCATGTGGCCAAAACCGGCACACGGGTGTGGCCAGAACTGATTAAATTGTGGCCACAACTAATGCATAGGTCCAGTTCAATGAAAAAAAATAATTTAAAAATAATTAAAGAACTGTTACTGGATATATTTACATATATTAAAGACAGGTATTTTTATTTTACATTAATGTTGGAAAAATTATAATTTACATTTATATGCAAGTTTGGTGCTCATTCAAAAACGAAAAAATCCTTAAGGTGGCCACAACTGGCCCACTGACCCTAACTAAAATATTTTTGGTTTATGTATGTAGTTATATAAGTACCTATTACGATTAGACTCTTATGAATTCGGAAGAAATTTTGGATTTGAATTATTAAAATAAGAGTAAATTAGGAAAAAAACTTTTGGTCGCAAGAATTACTGTCCACAGAACTTCAATAGATATTCATTCTTCTTTATCATTTATGGGAAAATTATAAATTAAATTAAATTTAGAATGCTAAATATCGTTGAATTTATCTGAGATGCTAAATAGTTTATAGTTTTAAAGAAAAAAAATATCCTTTGATTAACACTAGAATACCCAAATGATTATGATTTGCCATGAAAATAATAATTTCTTAGAAACATCCCGGTTTAATTGTATTTCGGCGTAGTCGATTCGACCAAGGACAGTGTTGTTGGGTTAATGAATTAATTCTTGTTGCTTTCGTATTTGCTCACACATTTTTGTAATCACGGATGTTTTTTGTGTGTTGCTAATTACAAAGGTTGCTAATTATAATTAAAGGAAAGTTCACTGAATTGGTCACGACGGGTTACGGAAAAGGGTTACGGACCCTTTATCCATTTGAAATATGTTGAAGGATGCTTTTCAGGTGAAAAATACTCTTTAAATCGTTTGGAAGGAAATAAATACATGAATGTGGTTTTTTTTAGTTAAAGTTTCGAAACATGTTATACTCTTCGTAAACTGTCTATAAAATATTTTTGAATGTAGCTATCACTTTGTGGTTATCCATTATAGAAAAATGAAACAATACAACTTTGTATAAACCACTTATATAATGCGTAAATTCGACCGGTTTCGGAACAAACGTTCCTTCTTCAGGGAAAGCTTATACTAATTTGACAGTTTCGAACAATGTTTTATTATAGTAGGGGTGGAGCCGTTGTCTATAAAATATTTGAAAATGCAAGCTATCAGAAGTTAAGAACGTCGAAGAAATACGATCAAGTGAATCAAATACTTGATTCGGACCATGTTAAGAGTCAGAAAAACAGAAGAGTATAATATATAGGAGGCTATGCTATGTATGAATGTTGACAAGATGTTGACAATACAATGAGTGTCGGAGAAACGGGTTGATGATTAGTTAGGTGGTTCTAGTTATCGGTTTTCTTTACCGATTTAACTAACAATAATACCGATATGTTTTAAGATTTTCAGGGCCAAAAGCATTTTCGTTATTTGTTTTTTGGGTGTTATGCCGTGTTGCACTACCTCCTTCTTTAGCCAACGTTTCGTACATCGTTGCAGTGTCCGAAACGTTGGCTAAAGAAGGAGGTAGTGCAACACGGCATAACACCCCAAAAACAAATAACGAAAACAATAACACCGTTCTCACGAGGGAAAGCAGAAGGGGGTGAAACGCCTTACCACCCTCTCATAACTAACACTCCTTGTTTCATTTACATTCATTCGTACTTTTCTGTTATTATCTCTATATACGACTCCTTACTATTGTTATGTTCGATGTGTTAATCCTGGAAATTCATGCTCAGTACCAACATAAACGAATTTTAAGGAATATGACCTTTTTTAACCCGCGAGCACTCACGCTGTGAGCATTTGCCTCACGGCGAATTTAAAATTCGCGCCATTTATGCAACAAAGTGCGTACGTACCTCGTTCGCCCAATAGCTGAGTTTTATACTTCCCTTGTTACGCGCATAATGGCTTTTTCGTCTGAAGGTACTGATACACTTGCTCACTTGAGAGTTCCTCTCCCCCCTCCCGCATTCCATACATTCAGTTTTCAAACAGCTCGCGTTCCACCTATTGAAATTTTTTTAAACAAATTTCATAATTCCGAAGTTCATCACTCTTATCAGTATATATATAGAAGCCTTTATGAACAACTCACCAAAGTTTCATCGCATTTAGATGAACGGTTTAGTAATGCATAATTCCATGATGCCAGAGCTCACTATTATAGGTATATAGAAACCATCGCTGGCATGCACACATCAAATCCCCAAAGTTTCATCGTAATCGGATGAACGGTAAGGAATGCATAATTTCATGATGCCAGAACTCACCATTGTATATAGAAACCATCTCGCAAACGCATAAACATCTTATGTATATACAAACCCAGAAGCAAGCATATTTTTATTATTATGTGTATAGAGATGAATCACCCCGTTTTTTTTATGAAAGAATGAAATTAATCACCTAGCTTTCTTTTTTTTTAAATTGTGCAATAATACCGCCTTTAGCTTGTATGGTTGGTGGGAATCACTGATTCGAATAACCATTCGTTTTGGATAAAAAATGACGATATAAATAGTATTAATAAGTGAGCGTCTGCGTTGTTGAATTCCAGGACCCGGCTTCGAGTGCATGTCTGATGCCACACAAAACATCCATGTACGTGAAATTTCAAACCACGCTACCGTTGTAATTCGGTTTCGAATTCAAGAATTTGTCAAAAGATGTCGCCACTTCCGTTAGCAGGACGCATGTGGACGTGCCCCCCCCCCCTAGGTATAAGTACTACGATTTGCGAATTGGTAGGTAGTATCTCTCCGGATATAGAAAGATGGAAAGCTTGACGGTATACTCTGTATTATAAAGCGGCTATATATTAAGTATGACGTCATTGCCTGTCCTGGTGACTAGCTATCACTGGATGACAGTGGATCCGAGAAACGGGCTATTTTTGGAACCAGTTTCTATTATATTTATAAAATGGTCACCAACACTAACTGGGCGAAGCCGTACAAAGAGCCGCCCGCAGGGCCTGGCAACAAAAACCTGCGGAGCGGGTTTTTAACTTCTAGTGTTAAATAATTGCTTTATGGTGGGTACCGATTTTTTTAATAAACACTTAATTTAATATTACATTAGCTCATGTTAGCCTTGACCGATTAAGGGTCCATAATATGTAATTGATTATTAAAACAGAAGTTTTTTTCTCATCAAGAAAGGATACTTATTTTAGAACTAGTTTCCAATAAGTTAATTGTTTGAGAAAATACTTTTTATGAACCAGTTAATTGGTTGTTTATTACGCATCTAAAATGTTTGCCGATGGCTATTAATTCGTAACTGAAGGTTATTTCTGTAGTAAATAACAATGGATTTTGATTGCAAAAATAGCTTATGTAGCTTTTATTTGCAAAAATAGCTTATATTACTTTGCAAATTAGGCGGTCAAGGCAAAATGTATGTAAGTTAGTACAAGGTTTACTATGCGGAGACCTCGTTCAAGTGTCGAGATTTTGTGACAGAAATCACCTCACAATGTGAATGTCCGCGAATACCTGATTTTCTGCATCAACCATTTTATGCTTACCATCATCATCGATGCTTGGAGAGCCCCGACTGCTTACAGAAAACCCCCACTCTCACCAGTCTCCTGCTGTCTTCTTCCAGTTCTGCGTGTCAAATAATACGATGTTGTGACGTTTAAAGAACAAAATCCCTGCAGGTTTACCATAAAAATGTTAGCAAAGTGTTCTGCCCAGCAGAGCCGAGTCAAAATAATAATTCATTTATTAGACAGCATTTTCTGAAATAACTCCTCAAATAAATCTTATCCCTATTTTCAAAACAGTTAGGTATCCTTCCTCTTAAAAATATCCAATTTTAATTATCTTTCGTGATTTTTTTTTTGCTGAAGAATTCCAAACAAAACGAAATGACCGATTGCCTTCCACTCCCAACATAACACAAACAGACACGTATGGCACATGGCCACCGGTTGCTGGTGCTGATGGTTGCTGATGTCGATGAAAACATGCAATATTAGTAGGGTTTTTAGATCACAATTTTTCCCTACCGTAGAAGCACAGGACGTCCATAATAGCCAGATAATATTTTGAATACCCAGATGATGTAAGAATTTCTAGGTGCAAATAACGCCGTTCTATTTGTATATAGAAAATCGGATTTAAATTTCCAGAATTTGGCTGAATTTAAACGGGCTTTAAAAACAAAATTATTTAAAAAATCATACCATTCATGAATCCTAACATCTTTTCAATATACGTAATTATATTAAGCCATGTTCTCAAGCTTCCCGTAATTGTTTGGTTTCGGTATCCTCATAATTGTATTTTTATTTTATGTTTCGTATCCGAATTTATGGCAGAATATCTCTTATTTCTAAACGCAAACTGCCTTTCTGTTAGTATATTATATTTTAGTTTTAAAGTTCTTGTTTTGTCCTGTGTTACAATAGCACCGCTATTGTCTATTATTATTATTGTCCCGTGTGTGCTATAACAGCACTATCTTTGTTAATTTTGTTCTTCTGTCATTGTTTTGTAAATACTGTATATTCTTTAGTTAATTTTGTTCTTATGTCATTATTTTGTAAATACTGTATATTCTTTTATTATTTTCTCAATATTATAAGGAGCACTGTAGGATTATTTTTAAATTTATTATAGTTAAGCGCACTTGAAGTGAAATGTCACAAAACTGCGCTATGTAAATATAATGTATTATGCACCAGATTTAAATGTCCGGGTTAAATTTTCCCCAAAAAAAAAAAAAGGAAAAAAAGAAGGAAAAACTAAACCCTTTCACACACTTCCCCAAATGATCATCTAGTCAACCCACGCTATGCAATTGCACTATATAAGTATTATAAATACAAAAACAACATGTCAACCTACTAGAGACCAAATGGGAATATAATTCACTGACTCCAGATATTTTCATATCAGAGGGTTCGGCTCTGTGGCATTTCTAATTGAACCTATAAATCTTACCGATCCCTCAATATAAATATTTAAAAAATCCTTTGTAATCCTACATGTATTTAAAATGACTGATTTTTGCATTTTTATATACAAATTCTTTGACAAATCTAATATGCTTAAATTTTGAATCAGATTCCTAGGTATTATGCCAGTGGCCGAAATAACAAATGGCAATATTTTTATAGTCCGAGAATGCCAAATTCTTTTAATCTCATTTCCTAAATCTGTGTATTTTCTTATTTTTTCAGAAATAGTTTTTTGAATATTACCGGAATTTGGAATAGCTACATCAATGATATAAGTTATTTTTTTAATTTTGTCATGTAAAACTATATCAGGTCTATTATGACTAATTGTTCTGTCTGTTAGTATAGTTTTATCATAATATATTTTATAAAATTCATTTTCTAAAAATGAATTTGGTTCATATTCATAATATGGTACTATATTACGGCAGTCAATCAAGTTATGTTTAATTACCAAACTTTGGTGAATTATTTTTAAAACCTGATTGTGCCTAAATGTATACTCGGAAGGCGCTAATATAGAACATCCCGATATAATATGTTCTATAGTTTCGGGAAAAGCCAAACATTTTCTACATAAATCATCAATTTGATTTATATCTTTGATTATATGCTTTCTATAATTTTTAGTATTAATGACTCTATCTTGAATGGCAAGCATAAATCCTTCTATTTCTGCGCTCAACTCTCCAATACTCAACCATTTGTTTGACGAAAGTTTGTCAACATACGTTTGGTTGAGATAATTGAAGTGTTTTGCGTGAATAATTTTATTTGACCAGGAATCTAATAATTCCTGGTTAGTATTTATAAGAATGTTGGCATTCTCGTCATATAAATTTAAAGGTGTAATATTTCTATCTGCCTTGCAAATTATTTTGTGCATTTCTGAGCTATTAGCTTTCCTATGGAAAAAATTTCTAAGCATTTCTACCTGATTGTGTTTCAAAGATGTTATTTTGACTACACCTCTACCTCCTAAATTTCTAGGTAAATTAATTCGTTCTATAGCTGAATTTGGATGATGGCAATTAAATTTTGTTAACGTAGTTCTAATCAATCGTTCTAAACTATCTAAATCTGTATTGGACCATTTAATTATGCCAAATGAGTACGTTAGTAGAGGTATTGCCCAAGTATTTATTGCTTTTACTAAATTTTTAGCAGATAGATTGCATTTTAAAATTTTTCTGATCCTAGTTTGAAATTTAATACTAATATCATTTTTAATACTGGTGTGATCTAATCTATTTGATTGCGGGTATCCTAAATATTTATAAACCTCATCCCCTTTCATACTTTGAATTTTGAAATTTCTAAATATACCCTCGTCTCCATCTACAATTTTGCCTTTCTCTATATGGATAGTTTTACATTTATCTAAACCAAAAGTCATTTTAATATCATCTGAAAAAATTTTAACTACCTTAATCATTTTCTCTAAATTTGATTCAGAATTTGAAAATAATTTTATATCATCCATATATAATGGATGTGAAACTATACTACTCTCTCTTGTATTACCCTTAATTTTTATTCCAAACTTGCTTTTAATTAACATTTTCGAAAGGGGATTCAATGCTAAGCAAAACCAAAGAGGGCTCAATGAGTTTATTATTATTATTATTAGTAATTTAAATGATTCCCCTCTTCAAGACATATAATCTAGAAAATTAATAACAAAAAACAAACATTGTCTTTTTCTTCACATTATTTACTTAAATCCGATGATTGGAACAGGTTTCTTCCATTCTTCACATTTTTTTTTGTTTCCTAATTTGGATCTGCCATTTAAGACTCTGCAACCGGGCCCGAAAAGAAGAAGATGGAGAGATACGAAATTACGAATGTTAGAGGAGAGCGGTAACATTTACAGCGACAAAATCGATGCGAAAATTGCGAAAATGTTTAATAAAACACGACTCGTGTAAAATAGAGCAAAAATCTCGCGGGCATTATCTTAAACAGCATTTAAAGAAACACTGTGATTTTTTTTCATACATATGTATAACTTGTAAAATAACTGAAACAAACGTGTTAATAATAATTTTTGGAGCACACTTCGCGATTTTTTTTTATCGAGGGAATCTATATAAATAAAAATGAATCGCCGAAATGTATGTACGCGCATAACTTCGGAACGAGTGCACCAAATTCGATAATTCTTTTTGTATTGTGTTCGTTATTATCAGGACATGGTTTGTATAAAATTACTGGTGAGCTCTGGCATTATGAAATTTGTATAAAAAATTGCAAAGATGGCACGCGAGCTGTTTGAAAACTTAATGTACCAGGACTGAATGTATGGAATGTTGGAGGGGAAATGGCAATCCGGGAGGGGGAAAGGGAACCTGGGAGAGGGGGAGGGGAACTCAGGAGGGGGGTTCGCGGGATGGGGGAAGGGGGGTGGAGTGGAGTGGGAACGCGTGAGGGGAAGGGGACGTGGGAGAGGAAGGGGACGCGGAAGGGGAACGGGACGAATGGGAAAGGACACGCAGGAGAAACAATTTCTTTATTAAATGGCATAGCAACGCATGCCGGGTACCAGCTAGTTTTATATAATTTGCGTTTCGGCGCGGGCAAAGTCTAGATATTATCTGCAAGAATAACACATATATTTTTAAGAGCTTTAAAACTTACCGTGTTTAAGGGAAATATGTAATAAATCGGTACAAATCCTGGTTGCGGGCCCATAACCCTGCGTCTCTTCTGTGTCTTAGAGAGTTCCATTTAATCCTGGTTTCTTGGTCACCAGAGGGCTGTGACAGTTTTTTTGCCTTCTATTTCCATTTTAGTTCCTACAATGATAGCAGCAAGTATTCATATGAGAATCACTTAAGTTTTCATATTTCCACATAACAGTTTAAATATATTTATAATAAAGGAATGGGGGAAGGCTGTAGGTTTGTTCGAAGGCCGCCCGGCAGGACAACGTAAGCCGGGTAGATTAGAACTGACACACCCTGCGGGGTTGGTTACAACACACTCACGGAATGAATATTTCATGAAAACACGTTATTAAACTGGGGATGAAAACAAATAAAATACGCAAGGGATGTTTGTAATAAATGTAAATAATTGGAAATTCATTTCGGTGAGGACTTTATTGAGATGTGTTTATAAACCGGGCTTTCATAAAGCAACCCCCAATTTCCTATGACTAAATTACTTTTTGCAACCCGCATGTTCTCATGAAATTACGTAACAACGCCTTTGAAACTAGAGGACTTTAACTTATCCAGCATGTACTTGCATAAATCTGCTTTTATGTTTATTTATTTATTTACACACCTGTAAATTAATAGTACAACGTGAATGAAACGTGCACGATGGCACGGGGTTTAGAATAACCTGTGGTTATTCCTTGCTAAATCAAACGCCTACGGATCTCGATAGAATATGTTCATTAAACAAATGCAAAGATATATCACAGAGGGACTTACGATAGTGATGGCAATCTTGCCCGGTTTGTGGGTCCCTCGTGGTCTTTGGCTGGTCCACAGGCAGTCGGTCGGGGGTTGGTATATTTATGGGCAGTCGTTATTTCGTTCTTATGCGATGGGATGTGGTGAATTACCGGCGGTAGATTCACTATACGTATTATGTTAGATTGTCACGATATAGACGGTTGTACAATGTTGACAGCTGCTTACGAACAGAAGACTCACGAAAAAACAACACTTGTTTTGCACCTTGACCACGGTTGACACCGGCAATTATCAGCCAAATAAGTACCCAGTGTGCGAAATTCAACAATAGGTTTGAATTCTGGTCTTTGTACATGAATCAGAACAAACCCATAGAGATCTTATTAAGCATTATGAAACATTCCACCCACCAAAATACAACAAAGTGTATTTTTAAAGAAAATTTTAAACCTTAACCAAAGCATGAAATGTTATGAAATATTGTGTGAACGAAGAAATAATTAAACTAGGTCATACGATATACTAAGACGTAACAAACAAAAAATAAAATAAATAAATAAAAATAATAATTATATTATTAAAATTATCCGCGACAGCGAGAACGATTAGTCAACTTGACTAGGTAGTGGACATAATTTGGTTAACGGTCTCGTGAGAATAGAACCATTAGATGTACGGACCGTAGCGACACACACAACGCCGTCTGGACCTGGGTGCAATTTATCGACTCGTGCAATAGGCCAATGCAAAGGGACAGTATTTTCGCTTCGAATTATAACCACATCATTTACAGAGAGTGATCTGCAATGCTTGGTCCACTTGGCACGCTGAGTTAGCGATTGGAGGTATTCAACCTTCCATCGTTTCCAAAAGTCCTGCTGAAAACGTTGAATAAGTTGCCAACGACTCAGACGGTTGATTTTCAGATCAGTATAATCCTCATCCGGCACGGAGGTCAAGGGTTCCAAAGTCAAAAAATGACCTGGAGTTAACACTCGCAAATCGTTTGGGTCAGAACTCATCGGGTAGAGAGGTCGAGAGTTTAACATGGCCTCAATCTGCACGAAGAGTGTTGTCAATTCCTCGAAAGTTAACGTTTGGTTACCAATTATGCGATAAAGATGAGATTTAACCGATTTAATTTGAATCTCCCATATGCCACCGAAATGGGGACTACATGGAGGATTGAAAAGAAAATCGATTTGTTCTGACTGTAAAGCAGTGTGCATGAACGAATTAAGTTGAGTTTTAGCTCCGACGAAATTTGTACCGCAATCTGAGTGTATGGCATTTACACGACCTCGTCTACCTACAAATCGACGTAGTGCTGCAATGAACGATTCGGTAGACAGATCTGAAGCTACTTCGAGATGTAGAGCCTTGGTGGTAAAACATTCGAATAAGCAAAGATAAGTTTTGCCTATCTTAGCGCCGTGGTATTTACCAGCTTTAATGTGAAACGGATCACCGTAATAAACGCCCGCGATCGAAAATGGTTTAACCTGATTTACACGAACAGCGGTTAGGTCACTCATGAAAGGTTCTAGAGGGGCTGGTTTTATGCGATAACATTGTATACACTTTGAAAAACAGTGGCGGATGGCGCGCTTGGGCGACAGAATCCAAAACTGCTGTGTCAACAAATATTGCATCGTGTTAATGCCTGGATGACAATGTTCTCGATGGAGAGTTTCTATCACAAGAAAAGTGAGCTTGGATTCACGAGGAAGTAGGGCAGGATGTTTATGCTCAAATTCAAGCCCAGATCGAGATAACCTGCCACCCACCCTGAGCACACCGTAGTCGTCAATGAATGGATTGAGCTTTCGCATTTGTTTCGAAAGAAGGTTGCCCTCATTCAAGCGCGTGATATCATCATTGATATGTACAGATTGAATATGTTTAACTACTGTCAACAGCGAAGCGTGAACTTCGGTACGGTTTAATGGAAGATCCGACCGACGAGACTCTTTGTTACGTAGGTTGTAAATGAATCTATGACAATAACCGAAAATGCGTTGAATCTTCCGGAGAGAAGAAAATTTAACAAGTAGTAAGTCCACCAAATTTTCATCCTGTTGGACTAATAACGATTGAACTCGTTTCTCAAAGTGAGGTTCAATTTCGTCGACATTGCCATCTAAGGATGGCCAAGAATCAACTGGCTGAATTAGCCACGGCGGCCCCGCCCACCATAACGTTTAATCAACTAGATCGTCTGGGGATTGACCACGTGAAGCGACGTCCGCTGGGTTATCGCCGGATAATACGTGATGCCACGAAGTATCTTCGAGGGCATCCTGGATGTGACTAACACGGTTCACCACGAAAGTTTTCCAGCGATATGAAGAAGAACGTAACCATGCAAGCACAACGGTTAAATCGGACCACGCAAAAGGATTAGAGATTAAAAGCAAGGTTACGTATAATTCCTTGACGAATTTTAATAGATCTGCAAGAAGAATTGCCGCACAAAGTTCGAGACGAGGCAATGAAATACTTTTGGTGGGGGCGACTAGAGACTTGGCGCAAATTAAAAAGACTTGGACGATACCGTCAACGTCTGTGGTTCGTAAGTAAACAACCGCACCATATCCAATTTCCGAACTATCTGAGAAGCCATGTAGTTGGCATGATTTCAGGTGAGGGACTGAAACCCAACGAGGGATTTCGAACGAATTCAAGAGCGGTAATTGTTAAGTGTAACGTTCCCATTGATGAACGATGTCAACGGGTGGGGTGTTATCCCAACCAACCCTTAAAATCCACAACCTTTGTACTAGAGATTTGGCGAAGAACGTTGGATTTGCGTTCAAGTGAATGGAATCTGCGTAAAGCGACTTCGCGCGACCCGGGAAAAGAGATATTCTTGTCCCTTTCTCGAAAAGGCAAGGCTACGATGTATCGTTCCGAAGTGTCACGGGAATGGTCCGCGTAGTACATCTGTTCACAGAGTTGTTCCTCGGGGGTGAGCTGTGAAGGCTGGGGAATGGTGTCCAACTCCCATAGTCGCTGAACCTCTTCATGGAGCCGGTCCTCGTTAGTTTCGATGAACGATTTTATTTCGTGACCGGCGTCAGAACCAACCGAACCTAGAAGAAGCCAACCAAATACAAAATTGAAAGCTGATGGCTGATTACGACCACCCTTCACATTACCAGGTCTCAAAAGAGAAGTAAAGACCTCAGCACCCAGAAGAAGGTCAATCGGTCCCGGTTTGTGACAATTAGGGTCAGCAAGAGGTAATTCTTGCAACTGATGCCATGACGACTTATCTAATCGAACCGTTGGCATGTTGCCGCAGATAGTAGGCAGCGTGAGTGCCATGATATTAAAGAGAACCCGTTCCTCAACACCAACTTCCAATTGAATGACACCTGACGCAGTTACGGAAGATCGGCCTAAGCCACTAATTCTTCGAGAACTGGCCGTACGATGGATGCCTAGACGCTCTGCAGCGCGATCGGTGATGAAGTGAGCTTGACTGCCTGAATCGATCAACGCACGAAAAGTTTGAAACCTGCCGGAGGAATCGCGAATGCTAACCTTGGCAGTAGACAATAGAACTACGGATCTGTCACCTAAATTGGTGAGGACACTAATTTGAGGGTCCTCTTGGTCCGTAGACGTCGTGGGGTGATGATCCCCCTCTTTAGAAGATATGGTTTCATCACGATGGAGTAGAGTGTGATGCTTTTGGTTACATTTCTGACATTTAAATATAGATTTACAATCTTTAGGATAATGAGAAGAACGAAGACAATTAAAGCACCAACGGTGAGCTTTGGCGAATTGGATGCGATCCTGAACTGATTTTAGCGCGAATGTTTTGCACTTGGAAATTAAATGTTCTTCCTTACAACAGGAGCACTTTGGAAAATTGATCGAGATCGAGGACCCATTGGATTCAGGTCGCACCTTCGTTACATCGCAAAGAAGCGATGAAGTATGTTTTTCGGAAGCCTGTTCAGATTTACGTGCGGGAGGTTTGTACGCTAATCCTTCACCGTGGTGTTTTTCAACATGATTGCGATCGGGAGACAAAAAATGTAAGTCTCGTACACGAGCTTCACACTGGTTATATAAAAACTCCTTTAGTTTCGAATATGATGGCAACTCAGTAGAAGACTGCAGTTGTTCGAAAGCGCACCTCGTTAGTGAATCCAATTTTGACAGAATCAAATAACAAAGCACGAAGTCCCAATTGTCTGTAGGGAGATCCAATTCCCTTAAGATTGTTAGATTTTCGTTAAACACGTCGAAAACGCGGCGAAATTCGTATGGATCGTTGGGTGGAAAATTCACATTTTGCATTTCCCGCCAACAAGTAAATGCCAGTTCGCGCGCGTTGCGATAACGCCCGATCAGTCTTTGATAAGCTTCCAAATAGTAGGCTCCCTGGACCGGGAATGTCCGAATTACACCTAATGCCTCGCCAGATACACAAAAAAAAACAAATACTGCATGCGTTCGGTATTTGACAATAATTTGTTTTCATGAATTAAGGCATTAAACATATCGTAAAATTCGGGCCATTGTTTGATATCGCCAGAGAATATTGGAATGCTTATCTTTGGTAATTTGATGTTCGTGCATACATTCGCGGTCTCAGATTCGACTGGTTGACTGGTCAACTTCTGATAAATTGCGACAATTTGGTAATATATTTCATCAAAAGCTTCGCGAATTTTATCTTCCTCAATTTGGTTTGAGTCATCTAAATTTAATATTTCGTCGTGAGATGTTTCAAATTCAAGAACTATCCTTTCAAGAGTTGTATAATGAGCCAACAGTAAGTCTTTCTTCGTTATATCATGTAAAGCGATTTTCGCGATTTCATGCGTTTTGATCAATCTATTATTTGCTAATGTCCGTTTTCGGCGCAATGTTTGAATAGTTGGCGCCATTTTGATAATAAACACAAAAAGAAAATAGAAACGTACCTCGAAAAGAAATTGAATAAATCAATAGAATTTGTTATAATTTAAAAAGTACCTACGGTAGGTCGTAAATATTTAAGAACTAGATACCTAATTCTAAACTTCACTGTTTGAAATTAACAGTTCGAAATGATTGACATTTAAATTCACGAAACATTTCATAATATTTTTTTGCTTTGCAATTGCAGATTTTAATATCTAAAGTTCGCTGATTTCGGCACCAATGAAACGTGCACGATGGCACGGGGTTTAGAATAACCTGTGGTTATTCCTTGCTAAATCAAACGCCTACGGATCTCGATAGAATATGTTCATTAAACAAATGCAAAGATATATCACAGAGGGACTTACGATAGTGATGGCAATCTTGCCCGGTTTGTGGGTCCCTCGTGGTCTTTGGCTGGTCCACAGGCAGTCGGTCGGGGGTTGGTATATTTATGGGCAGTCGTTATTTCGTTCTTATGCGATGGGATGTGGTGAATTACCGGCGGTAGATTCACTATACGTATTATGTTAGATTGTCACGATATAGACGGTTGTACAATGTTGACAGCTGCTTACGAACAGAAGACTCACGAAAAAACAACACTTGTTTTGCACCTTGACCACGGTTGACACCGGCAATTATCAGCCAAATAAGTACCCAGTGTGCGAAATTCAACAATAGGTTTGAATTCTGGTCTTTGTACATGAATCAGACCAAACCCATCGAGATCTTATTAAGCATTATGAAACAGTGAAGAATAACAGTATAAATGTTAGTTAAATTTATGAAAAAAGTTAAAAAGTAAGATACTAAGTAGTGAGTATAAGGTAAAATGTATAAAAGTATAATTATAAAGTATAAAATGTAAAGTACAAACTACAAACTATAAAGTATTAGGTAAAAAGTAAATATAAAAAAATTAAAATAATAAAAATAAAAGTGAGAAAAAATAATAAAAAAAAAATTAAAAGTGAGAAATAAAACAATAAGAGTAAAATGAAGAAATATAACATATCTTTAAAATGTACCTACAAATATTTAAATATAAAATATAAAAAGTAAGAAATCCTAGATTAGGTATGTTAACCGGTATGATAAATGTTTTTTTTTTAATTTTTTTTTTATTAATTTCAATAACAACGTTTGTACATGTATGTATGATGTATATAATAAGTATAGATTCTTTTTTTTTTTCACAGACCTCCTCACTAGAATTTCCTGTTGTGAGGTGGCCTGTAGTTTTTTAAAATATTTGTATTTGGTTACCTATGATTTAGTAGATTACCTATGATTTCTAATGTAATGTAAGATTGAAGTACTGGTAGGCATATTATTTTTACATGAAGAATTATATTTACGTAGCATATATTAGCATATTATTTTCATTGCCTAAAATATGCAAGCGATTTATGGTTGAATTTTGTTCTGCGTTCGTCGCAGTATTGTCACAATGAAAAGGTGTTTTGAGTCGAGTCGGTCTACAAGGTATAAAATAATTTATTAACGAGACCAATTCAGGGTAGGCTAACCAGTTCTTGTTTATTTTAAATAAAAAAATAAGATTATCGAGTATTCTTCTATCTTTTAACGATAAGAGACGCATTTTTTGTAATAAAGAATCATAGCTTATGTCATCCGCGGGAATTCCCAATTTGAAATAAATTTATCTGAGAAATTTGCGCCGGATTTTTTCAATGGAGTTTGCGTGGCTTTTGTAGAAAAGGTTCCATATGGGGAATTATATTCCAAATTACTCCTAACCAGAGTTGTATATAGTATTTTAAATGTATGGATATTTTTGAAATCTTTACATAATCAGAGAATGAAGCCCAGCATTTTCATTGCTTTACTAGTAATGATATCAATGCGGTTGGTAAATAGTAGTAGTAGTTACATTCAGATTTATAAGCTCTTATCATAATATCTACAGCTGTGTTATAATGCAGATATTGTTTCTCTTGTGATATAAAATTAAGAGATATTTAAATGTTACCATGCTAAAATTGTAACGCATTGGTACGTAGCAGAATTGTTGAAGTTGGTTACACGATCAATTCCCACCGCAGCCAAAAATATATTGAAACTATTTTCAATTGGATTAAAATTGGTAGTCTTAAAAAAATGGTGTTCAAGGACAGACAAGTAAAAGAAAACTGACTCCTTCTCATCCCGTCGGAGAAACAGTACCTTCTAGATGAGTATTTTATTGATAGTTGATATATTACATTGTTAACCAAATTCTGAGTGTCTTTAGGTCAATTGACAACTTGGCATCTCCGAAAAATGTAGGTTTATACCTGTTTAAACAAAATAATAGATGCCAAACAAAATATTTTCGTCTCTGCTTTCTATAGCGCTCAATTAATATAGGATAATAATTATAATTTTATCATTTCTGAAGCACTGTTTTTGTGAAAAATCACCTCAAGGGCGTATAATATATTTTATGATATTGTGAAGTGAATCGGTAATTTTTACCATAATATGGTTACGGCTACTTTAAGGCGTACATCTCCTATAAAATATACTACCAATCACGTTTAAAAAAAAATAGTAGTTTGGCCTTCGTTTTACAAATTAAGAATATCCCTTTGAGGACGAATAAGGCTTTGCCCAAGAACATTTAAACCCCTTGACAATGAGTTATAGATAACCGAACATTTCATCTACATGGCCAACAAAGTTGTATTGAAATTTAGTGAATTATGGGCAAATTTGCTAAACATTTTACACACTTAACTGTATTGAAAATTTCTCCCGTACATAGAAAACTCCACATCGTTACAGGCACGTAAAATGGATGGGAATCTGTCCTTTCAAAAAGCTTCCTTAAACTAAATTATTGTAGAATATTGATTGAACTACGATGGTTTTATAGGGGTGGATTAGTTATTGTTATTACCTTAACCTCAATAATTGACATTTAGAACAATATCCTGACGTGTGTTGATTTTAGTGTAAAAATTACAGATTTTTTTTATTAAACAGCCTTTGTGAATACAATTCAGCAGGAAAATTCCATTTTACCAATCGGAGATTGGCTATCATTTTAATTCAAAATTGAATTTGGTAGCCATCTCTGGGCTGGAGCCCCAAAATACTTGATAAACTTACTTGATTCTGTGCGAAGGACGATAGTCCATCTGATTGACAATCCTTAGTTAAGTAAACGATTGCCATCTCTAATACACAAGCGCAATATAGGTTTGCTGAGTCTGTTCTACAGGTATTTTAATGGACTCTGCTCTAATTAGAAAAAATGCTCCCTGGTGCACAGGTGCTCGTGCATGAAATTCGACAGACATAAGCGGAACACCCGTTCACAATAGTTGATGTTGGCTTCATGAGAACGGGTCGTTTCTTCGACTCGTTTTTGTATAAGTCCTACCTGCATAATGCAGGTAGGACTTATACAAAAATAAAAAAATCATTATTGAATAGTAATAAATTTATAATATAATAACGCATTTAAAAAATTTTGGAATTATGAAACATTTTATACACCTGGAAATGGGAGGTTATATGTGATATAAATTTGAAAATATTTGAAATAATCTCATTTTGTAATATGATTATCTTATATAATTTAAATATGGAAAGTCTTTGATATGATCTATAAAAATTAAACTTTATTAATAAAATAGTCATTATTTTTTTGAAAAGTAATTAATTTATTACATAATAAAAGACATCATTATTGAATAGTAATAAAAAATTTTTGGAATTATGAAACATTCTATACACCTGGAAATGGGAGGATATATGTGATATAAATTAAGAAATATTTCAAATTAACTCATTTTTTTAATATGATTATCTTACATAATTTAAATATGGAAATTCTTTGATATGATCTATAAAAATTAAACTTTATTAATAAAATAGTCATTTTTTTTGGAAAAGTAATAAATTTATTACATAATAAAAGACATCATTATTGATAAATCATTATTGAATGTATCATTTAAAATGTATTTTTAATGCAGGCTGCATTTGTTTTTCCTCCCTAATATAATCCGGGTTTCCTCAAGACCCGTATAAATAAATCTCTTTCTAAACCACCTGGCTTAACCCGCCTCACAACGCTGCCCAATCAGCATAGTTCACATTTGGATCCCCTGTCTTCACTGCACGGAAAGGGGCGCTCTTGTGAGGTATCACATAAATATAAAAATAATAAAAAAAAATTAATGCAACCTTTTTTTAATTCATGCAAAAAAATTGTACATTTCTGACATTTTTTAGTATTATTTCACCCGCCATGCTAGAAATATCCCTGTGTTACGGGCGGGCGATATGTTATTATGTGAAATCACGTCAGTCACTTCTACAAACAGATCACGTAGATTTCGAAGACATGAAGTCATCCACTACGTCTTCAATCAGTCTTTCGGATTGTTTAACAGTCCTTTATTTCAGAGCTTCAGTCATGTTATAAGAATAATCAAGAAACACAAAGAGCTACAACATTTGTGTATCTACAAGAGGCATCCTCAAACTCATATTTCTAATACCTACACAACAGAAAGGCTAATTGAAATTAACAGAAGGAGAGGATTAGAAAACAGAGAAGATAGATTTCTTGAAGTCTAATACATTTTGCGTACATCTTAGTAATTAGGAAAACAGTGGAAATTCAACCTCAAAGATGTAGAACCAAACGTGAAAAGCTTCATACAGTGGTTAGAAATATAAAATATAGAATCAGTGTGTTGCGAAGAGTTTTCCAAATGTTTGTTGCACAAATTTGTGTATTTTTCAATCGAATACCTACATTCCAATGTTTGGCTTTCGTCATTTTATAAAGTGCCAATTAACCTAATTTTTCGTAGTTTGTGGAAACGATTAAATATTTAAACTTTGTATGTAAGCTAATTAAAAATTATTTATCTACATACTCATTTGAAAATGTTTTAATGTCAATACCGATTCATTCGAAATTTTGTTGCATTTGAAATGATAACAATGTTAATTAGTATGCGTGACATATTTTTAATCTCTTTTTAAAAATCAAACTCGGTATGTAGTGATAAAATAACAAATATGGGTACCTACCTAGATATTTCGAAAAAAAAAAATAACCGTAAATATTTCAAAATAACGTTTAATCTTTGTTTATAATTTACTAATATTCGGCGTGCGTTGCAATGCCATTTAAAGAAATCTTCATGTTCTTTCCCGTGCTTCCCCGTTCCCTTCCACATTTCCCGCCTTCCCCCTCCCTAGTCTCTTCCCTCTCCACCTCCCCCCAGCCTTTCCTCACTGCCGCTAAAATATATGAAATACACACATTTTCATTTATACAAATTTCATACCGCCAGAGCTTACCATTATATACAGCCTATGTTACTCACTGATAATGTAGCTTTCTATTGGTGAACAATTTTTTAAAATTGGTTTAGTGGTTTAGGTTTGGAAGCGTAACAATCAAACACACGCACCTTCGCATTTATAATCTTTATTATTTATTTATTTATTTGTAAGAAATAATAATTATGATTATTATCATCGATATATTAACTATAGATTAGCCCTCCCATACCTAATTCCAATTCCAAAATGACACCACCTACGAGAAATTTCATAATACAACTACCCTTCGAATTACTACCCTTGCGTCTCTTGCGTAACGTAGTTGTTTTACTGGGAAGAAATTAAACATTTTTTATCAAATGTTACTTTTTCGATACGCTGCCTCGAATTCATATATTATGTACATATTTTTTTTAGATATTCATATAACTGATTAAATTGTCAATAATAAAGTCCGCGGTA
Organism: Limnephilus marmoratus; assembly: GCA_917880885.1. Lineage (NCBI taxonomy): Eukaryota > Metazoa > Arthropoda > Insecta > Trichoptera > Limnephilidae > Limnephilus > Limnephilus marmoratus. The sequence continues at coordinate 17,375,654 of OU862933.1, forward strand.
GCCCATACCTAAAATATTTCTAACTGCCTAAAATTTGTGTTTTAAAAATGATCTTCGCAAAGCTAGTAATTCCGTTACCGCGAACTTGCTGGAAAACAAATTAGTTCCACGCAGACCAACTGAAGGTACAAACCAATGATTCTTGCGATCTTTTGACTGCGAGATAAGGGACTTTCTTTTTGATAAATGTTCTCGTAAACCAATATTTTTGGTTCCGGTGTCATTTTTAAGATCTACGCGCCCTGTCTAGATATACTTGGTCGAAGATTATTAAAGTATGGATTTTAAAAAATACTCACTTTGAATGAACCTATGTCATAAATCTAGTTCAACGAACCTAGAACTTTTGCTTTGAATTTAAATGGGAACTTATAAGAAGCGTTTAATCGATAAAACGCCCACCTATAAAATAACATTTTTTTGTCAGATTTCTTTTGCATAATTTTTTTTAGAACAGTACCTACGTATTTTAATAATATATATATATATATTTTTTTTTTAATTTATGTGAATTTATTTTGTTAAAATTTCTTACGGAATCTTGACAAGAAAGAACAGATTTCATAATTTTTCAAGGGTTCGCGCTGATCAATCCTAATATTATAATACACCATGATTTTTCACGGGTCCGCGCTAGTTCAACTGAACTAGGTACAAATTCTAAGGTTTGGTTTATCTGACCGTTCATACATCTATTTCATTTTCAAAAACATAATCTTTGAATGGCTATACTTTTCACGAGCAGGTACTATATTTTTGGTAAATATTTCCCTATTGAGTCCACGCTCAATGCACACATTAATTTTTTTTTAAATGTGAAAAGTAGTTAATGGTTAGTAATAAGTAATTCAGTAACCGGAATTTAAAAACATTGCGTTTTAATGGTTATTTTGTTAACTTTTTGTATATTTATAAAACGTTTGTGGGTGGTTTGGTATATTTATGGAACAGTTTCATATTTCTTATGGGCTCGCATCTCGCATCATGCGCGCGTAATAAGTAATGATTTTTCGTGTTTATGAAACCGAACAAAATAATAATTAATACGCATTATTTATCATTTCCAAAGATTGCAATTCGTACTTCTTATTACTGTCTAACTGAAAAGTTATTTTTACCTTTAAAAGTGCGTATCATCGTCGTAATTAATAACATGGCGGTCCTTGAAAAATGACATTTCGCGATAGATAACAAAATATCCGTTTAAACGAAATATATTTCAATTTCGGTTACTGAATTACTTACAACTAACTATTATCTACGTACAACCTTACTAAAAAACCCAGTGAAAATTAAATTAAATTAAATTAAATTAAAAAGATAACAAAATATCCGTTTAAACGAAATATATTTCAATTTCGGTTACTGAATTACTTACAACTAACTATTATCTACGTACAACCTTACTAAAAAACCCAGTGAAAATTTTATTCAATTGACAAACGGCCGCGGATGTGAAAACATTACTAATTTAAAAATTGTTCATTGAAAAAAATACACGTGGTTTACACGGCCTGAGAGGGTAGTTTATCTCTGTTTTATTAATGATGTCTGAACGAAATTTGGAATTTTTCCAAAGTATTTTGAATGTTCTATATATTTCATATTTTTGAAGGTGTCGTAAAAACAAATACCATTTTTGAAAACTAGATAAAATTACCTTTTAGATTTGTGTAATTGAAATACACTTTAGTTTTAAAAAACTGCCATATTTTAAGATTCAAAAGCGGAATAAAATGATTTTTTTTTTACCAAAACATATTTGATGAAAGTGTAAAGAAATTTATAAAAAAACAAAATTTTAAAAATACAGTCCATTTATATAATGAATTTGAAACGAAACTGTCACCTCACTTTTTCCTCGTGCATATAATAAAAAAAAAATCAAAAATTTCAAGGTTTTTTTTTTGCCAAAAAACTAACGTAAAAAAATAATACCGACTTTTATAACAGATTTCTTGCAACTCTAAAGACGTTAATTCCATTGATACGTTTAGGAACACATGTATTAGAAATTAATATTTAAAAAAAAACACCACTTTTATGAAATTCTCATAAAATAAAATCCTTTAAATATAAATTTGAATTTTCATGTTTTACATAAAATACTTTTTGACATTTCAATTTTCAAAGTATGATTATTGTTATTATAACTTGACTAAAACTTATTAAAAACCACAAAAAACACGGTAGATATATCAATTATGCGAATGTAAAAGTGAATTAGTCATATTAACAGATATTACGATCACATTTGTGTAATATTACACATACATCCGCGGAGTGAATTTTTTTTGGCGGTTTCAACGCGAATGACGAATGCGCAGGCGCCGCCACCTAGCGGTTCTGTGGGAAAATAAACACTTTATTATGTACACTATGAAAAATTACATTGTTGCCAGATTTAAAATACATTTTTAGGACAAATCTTATTAGTAATGTTATCGTGTTTTAGTGTATTTTTGTTTTATTCATGTTGCTGCAGCAACACAGGTTATCGGCTGTGCTGTGGTTATTTTTTAGTAAGGCTGTTTAAGTTTTAAAGCTCTTGAAAAAATATTTAGACATTCCCCGAAGATAATATCTATACATTCCCCGAGCCGAAACGCAAATTATGTAAAATTCCCTCGTTAGAAAAAAATCGCAAAGCATGCTCCAAAAATTATTACGAACACGTTTGTTTCAGTTATTTTACAAGTTATATGTATGAAAAAAGTCACACCGTTTCTTTAAATGCTGTTTAAGACAACCTCCGCGAGATTTTCGCTCCATTTTAAACGAGTCGTGTTTTATTAAACATTTTCGCATTGATTTTATCTCTTTGAATATTGCGCTCCTCTAACATTCTTATTTACATATCTCTCTATCTTCTTCTTGAGAGCGGTTACAGCGCCTGAAAAGAGACTGGACATTGTCCAGTGGACAATCATGAATACTCACAGAGACAGTTTTCTCGCTCCATTACCGCCACTCTAATTTACATAAGACTTCAGTCGCACGTTCATTACAAAAAAGTTATTTGAATCCTAATGCAATCCGCTTTCCCTTCCAGAATTCCAGACATCAAATAAATAAATTTAATTACGATAATTATTCGTAGGGAGCTTCTAAGCGATGGCCTTCATTTAAAAAAGAGCTCGTATATAAATAAACGGTGTGTGTATTAATTAACAACACTTCTCAGGGCCAACACGCCCTTCTCTTGTATGGGTATTAGTTTTATCTTCACCAACGTAACTTATCTTCCGGTGAAATTCCTTAATTGCTGGCGGAGGGCCTATGTACGAACGTCTATTTATCAGACGCAAGCCACACGCTTTCAAGGCTTTCCAGAGATCAATAGCTAATTTATTCATGCGTATTTACATACATTCATGAAAGTTCACAACGAAAGTTCGTAAAGAATAGTAAGGAAAAAGGAATAAGGAAATACTGAAGTAGTTCTACCCAATAACATTTTTTTGGAAATCAAATGTAAAAAATTGGAAAAAATGGTCTAATTGCGAGGTTTCTGTTACTTGTTACAAATTGAAATTACAGCTTTTAAAAAGAACATTTGGTTTGTGACAACTTAAGTAGAAAAGCGGTGATATCTGTTGTTCGCAACTTGATACATCTCCCTCCTACCTACCTTCCATGTACCTGTCCTATGTGACAGTGTGTGGCCAAATTACATACATGTGACATTTGAAACAATACATCAAGGAACAATCAATCAAAATAAGAAAGTGACCGAATAAACATTGAGTTGATGCCTTAGTGGGCTTTATTCGAACCTGTTATATGTGCTTGTGAAGTGATTATCGTCAGCTGTGTCCTTCAAGATCATAATGTCGATTTTCCATAATACCGTATTATATTATAGGGGTAAGATAGTCCTTTACAAATATCCCATGTTTTTCAACTTGTGATGGTCCGATGCTCTGCGGGGAACCCGCTTACACAGCGCGGGTGTAAACTGTGCATCCTAAAGTTAAAACTTGGACTTACGGATTTCAATACTTCGTTTGTGTGGAAACACTATGATATAAAATAAACAAACTCCCACATAGCTGCGTCAACCTGAAAAGTTTAATTAAAAATCATTTTCTCAATTTGGGAGGCGGGTGTGGATACCGCCGCCTTGGGAAACATTTATTGGATAACCAACACCTCTGCCAAAAGTCACTCCTATGGTAAGCTACTTAGCAGGGTTTGGCAACTTAGCAAGGGTGCCCGGGTTAATGAGGTTTGCCCAGATCTTGGCGGCCAATGCGTTTGCCCACCTTACATGTGGCGGGCAGGATCGAGAGAGACTAGTTGAGGGAGGTATTTTATCCTCTACAGCCGAAATCTCTTGAACGTCCGCCGCTTCTGCACACAAACCCCCAGATTCCTACCCCTCATAACTATTTCCTTCCCAGAACTACCTCTCATTCAGATACGTTTTTAGGTTTTCACGGCCAAAAGTATTTTCGTTATTTGTTTTAATTACAGAGAATGAACTTCTAAGATTAGTTTTGATTACATTGTACCTATTTGTAGTAATTGATCAAGTGTTAATTTTAGATACGTTTTAAGATTTTCACGGCCAAAAGCATTTTCGTCATTTGTTTTTTTTTTTTGTTTTTTTTTTTTTTTTAATTGTACAACAGATTTTTTATCCAATTACTGTACAATTTTCTCATCTTAACAGTCTTAACACCTAGGAAGATGATTATTATACAAAAAAATCTTAAGGCTATCTAAAGAAGAGTTGTATATATCTAGTGTTTCCGATATTTCGTTCAACAGCACCATTCCTCTTGTCATGCTATGCTGTGCTAGAACATCTGTTCTGCCGTATGGTATTTTGAACAAGTCGTGTCGACGACTACGGCTGAAATTTTCAGGCACGTATAAGCCATAACATTCCAAGAGGAACGGGCTGTCAATACGATTATGGATTATGTTAAAACTAAGAATTGCAAGATTTGCATAACGTCTAGTTTCCAAGCTAAATCTATTTGTTGCCTCAAGTAATTCCATATGGTGCATAAATCTCGGGTACGTTCCATTCATCCGCATATAGACATACCTAAGGAACTTTTTCTGAATTTGTTCTAGCATATTAATATATTTAGCTTGGTGCGGAGTCCACACACCACCAGCATACTCCAGCTTACTTCTTATGACTCCATCGAACATGGCTATCATTGTATCTGGGTCATCAAATTGCAATTTTTGGAGTGTTATGCCGTGTTGCGCTACCTCCTTCTTTAGCCAACGTTTCGGACATCGTTGCAGTGTCCATCATCAGGGCAGATCCGGCAGTCCGACATCTACCGGATCTGCCGGATCTGCCCTGATGATGGACACTGCAACGATGTCCGAAACGTTGACTAAAGAAGGAGGTAGCGCAACACGGCTTAACACCTCAAAAACAAATAGAGAAAATACCTCTCCTTCCTTTCCTTAAAAAAATATTCTACACTGCTCTGAGGGAAATTATTTTCCTCCTTGTGGAGCTAATGTGAAAAAAATGATTACGGTCAAAGATATTCAAATACAGAAGAGATATGCTATGGTGTCCGCGCAACTGTCGCCGGACTACGCGCTAATTAGCGTAGTTTTCATACAAAAAGAATTTGTTCATTTCGTTGATTTTTTGAAAATGTGCATTAATATTGGTTAACAATATATTTTGAACAATTAGTTTAACGTTCGTTTGGTTTATTCGTTAATTATTTGTTCTTTTAGTTTATTTTTTAATTGGTAAACAATATCGGCAACACCCGGAAGCGCAGACCCACATAGTAAAAACAGCAGATAGCACATCTATCTTATATTTCAATATCTTTGATTACGGTGCATTCGTTGATTCGCAGACAATTAGTCCAGAACTCTGGCTTCTTAAGATTCTATAGTTTTTTTTGCATAGAATTTTTGTGTCAACGTAATAATTCTGTAATAAAATTGTGCAAAGTGGTCTAAATGCGAGTATAGTTAGTGAAAAAATGTTAGCTTTTCCTACGTGGAATTTCTGGGTCAACGTAATATTTCCGACATGAGTTTTTTATTTATTTATTTATTTATTTATTGACGCCCTATTGGGCTTTTACATATAAAATGCAAATTTCATTTATAACAGCAGTATAACACAAAATAAAAAAGATTAAAAAATATACAAATAAAGCATAAACTCAATGTAAAATAATAGGAATACATCTAATGCTAATTCCACATGGATGACTTTAGGGAACTCGTATGTACATATATCTACGAGCAATAAAACATTAAAAATAATCAAAACACATTAATTTTTACTGAATTACTCGTTGTATGCTTTTGAAATAAGAACAATATAAAAAAACAATAAACAAAAGAAAATTGAAATAAAATAAAATGATTTCTCATTCATTATTTATATCTAAAAAGTGGTGGACTAATTTGGCTTTAAATGAATCGAAATTTAAATTAAAAATGTCAGCGACATCAGTTAGTTCATTGCCCAACCTGTGTATTCTTTCCATCACAGAATTCCCAAAATATACTAGACGAAACATTTTATTGTTGTAAAATAAAATGTTTCGTCTAGTATATTTTGGAGGTATGTGTAAGGATAACAAGTTTATAGCGTCAGGGCAGTCCAACCTTGAATGAACAATTTTATACAATAAAAGGAGATCAAATATTTTTCGCCTTTCAGATAATTTCGATAAGTTAAGTTTACTGCGTAAATTGACATAAATGATTTCAATAATAGGAACACCAATTTTGAAATTAATAAAACCTAAAAATTTATTTTGAATTTTTTCAATTTGTGAACAATGAGAGTTGAAATGAGGACACCAAATGCTTGAACAGTATTCCACCTGACTTCTAACCAAAGACGTGTATAGTAATTTTATGGTTTTTATGTTATTAAAGTCTTTAGCGATTCTGAGGATAAATCCAAGCATTTGTAATCCCTTACTGGTAATGCTAATAATGTGATTCAAGAAGCGAAATTTGGAGTCAAAGATAACGCCAAGGTCGTTGAATTCAAAGACTCTTTTTAGAGTGGCATTGTTAATTGGATACTCGAATAGTAAAGGGGTTTTAGATCTATGAAAACTGATCGTTTGGCATTTGTTGATATTAAGATATAATTTGTTTGCGATGCACCATTCATAAAGTTTATTTAAGTTCATTTGTAGAGTTAAACAATCAAAAGAATTTTCAATCGATTTAAACATCTTTAGATCGTCGGCAATTAGAAGAAAGTGAATATTATCGAAAATTAATGAAATGTCGTTAATAAATAGTAGGAAAAGAATTGGTCCTAGGTGGGAACCTTGGGGGACCCCACTTAAGGCAAAAAAAGTGTATGAGGTTGTGGAGTTAATTTTTACAGATAGTTTTCTAAACGATAAGTAGCTTCTAAGCCATTCGAGAAAGTTGCCGCTTATTCCCAAGTGTTCTAATTTTTCCATTAAAATGCGATGAGAAACAGTATCAAAGGCTTTGCTAAAATCAGTATAAATAGTGTCAACTTGAAGACCCTTGGAAAGTGCATTAGAAATAAAATTTTCGTAAAGCAATAAGTTAGATGACGTAGATCTGCCTGGCATGAAACCATGTTGAAATATTGATATAAGCGGTTTAATTTGATGCATGATTCAGTTTTAAAATCATTTTTTTGAATATCTGCTACTTATGATTTCTGTAAAAGTTAAAAGTCGAGGGTCTTCAGGTAGTAGTAAAACTAATGCAAAAACCGTATAATTTGCAAAATTTCGTTATTTAATTAATACAGAGAGTCTTGGTGTGACTTTTCAGCAGGTCTTCCAGAACGAAAAGTTTTAGTTGATACCTATTCTTACAGTTAAAAGAGAAGTTTCTGGATAATTTATCCAACCCAAAAGAGGAATTTAACAGAAAAGTCATTTTGTTCATGAAAACACCAATCAAAAATCTTTTCCTCTGGAAAATCACGTAAATCGAAATCGAATGCGTGACACCTCCGTCTCACGGGTAATTTCTTGTCTTCCTGTGTACTGAAAACTCATTAAAAACTACATAATTGGCCTTTAAAATCTTTAACAATCTGCTCGATAAAGTCTGGCATTGATAGCACGATGGTATGTGCTCATGGCGAAGAGCCCACAAAAATGTTAACACGTGTGTGTCATATGTTCTTATATCTTTGCGGTAGTACGAGTATATATATTATTTTGAAAAAGTAAAAAAAGATTTATTTATTTATTTGGTTCTTTACATCTTATTATTATTAACGTTTCAATTTTTAGCATGTGTTGAGATTAATAATTTTAAATATAAATAAAAATAACACAAAATAATACATTGAAAGAACAATATTGTCACATTAATGTTTTTTACAAGTGATGGGTACCTACAACGCTAAACTCATCGCAATGTAGGGACCTACGTTGGCATTTAATGAAAAAAATAAATATATAATACATGACGCTATTAACTTAAAAAGGACATTGATAAAAAAACATAATTTTAATGTTAAAATGCTAATCTTCAGACGTTATTATTTTGAAGATTTTGCAGAATAAACCTAAGCTCTGTCTGAGAAAGTTAGGAGAGAATAGAATAGAAAGGAGTTTTTTTTTAATTGCTGGCAATGTACAAACAAGTAAATAACCCGCCTCACTAGACGATGTCTATTCTGAGACGGGTACGTATGTGAAGGTTCACATATGTATACGCATGCATACACGTAATCATAAAAACATAATTAAATTAACTCTAGATAAAATTAATGAGAATTGTTAAAAGTTTTCATAAAACCAAAAATATAAAAAGAATTATTGAAAATTGTCATAAAGTTATCATGGAATATACATGGTATCATAAAACCAAAAATCTTAACACAATTATTGGAAATTGTTATAAATTTATCGTAGAATGTAAACATATATATAGGTTTTTAAAATCAAGAATTTCGTTGAAACTTTAAAAACACATAGTAGGTATTGCTAACATATAAATCTAAACACAGTAACATTTCAACAAAATGATATAAATAAACTTAAGAGGTGAAAGCTTTTTATTTATATAATTCAAGAAAATTAAGAAAACACAAGATGTTTTCGTTTTAGTATTATCCGACGACCTTCACAACTAACAAAGGTTAAGTAACAATGTTGGCAAGTTTTTCAAATTACCTCATTATAGTCAGGTAAACCCAATCATACCGTATTTCAACACTACAAACACTAAAAAGCCATTGTTAGAAGAATATTTCTATAATAACTGCGCGCAGCCCAACATTTTGCCAAAGAAAAAGCACCAGACAACAAATATTCACCTATAAAATCAAAGCACTTAATCATAAAGTACACTACTTCAAAGTCTGCAAATAAGATGACTGGGGAATTGATTTGGATCTTTTTAAAAAGGTTTCTGTGTTGGAAATATTTCTGGGAAGATTCAGGATCAAATGTTTTCAGCATTCCTATAACGATTCGTCTGACTTAAAACTTAGAAAGCCTCTGAAGTTTATCAGGATTCGGCTCAAGTTTATATCAAAAGACTTGCAACTATAGGAATAACGGGAAGAAGTTTCTCCTAAGACAAACACATGGCAGGTACCGACTATCGCTACTAGAGTATTGTTTTCATTTATACTACATCATGAAACTGTTTATGTGCTGTAATCCATCCGGCTTCATCACTTTTCTAACAAGTATTAAAGACAAACAATAATTAATACGTTCTCAACACGTTTTTATTTTTTTATTATTTTCTTATGTAATCTTTCGTACCAATTAAGTCAATTTGGAATCAACTCAGTAAGACGATCAGTAACAAATAAGTAATTCATTTCAACAGATTCCATGACAGTTAATCTCCGGTAGTTGGTCTCCCAGCAAATTTATACACAATATGCAGTCGGTTTAGGAAAAATACGGTATATGTACCACAAAACATAACGAAGTATCTCCAAAGGGCCACGCGTAGAGGTGCGAACAAAGGCGTACCGCGCCGGGTAAAAAGCATAATATATTTTGCCAATCAAGTGCATCACGAATAAACTATTTGTCTATATATTGTATACAAGATTGTACACACAAAATATCGACACTGTAAATAAATTCGTTTAATAACCATACCAACTTATGAATGAAGGTATTTTTGAAAGTCGATTTTAGGTTTGAAAATCGGTATATGTACATGGTTGACATACATACATACTTTGTACCCCTTTGTACGAAAATTGCGAGGACGGAGTATGAAATTTCGCACACTTATAGTTTGTATATAGAAGGAGTGCAGAATGCAATTTTTTTTTTATAATTATACATTAAAATTTTTTTTTAAATACTACACACACTATATTATAATTTAAATTAATTATGGTCGAATTTCGAACATTGGGCCACCATTAGTTTTTTTATAAATGCACAAAATTTCATAGTTTTATAATAATTACAATTTCGGGGTGCCAACTGTCGGGGGATCTACTGTCGGATCACCAATTCGACACTATATTAATAATTGAAGTTATCCTTAGGATTTTTTCATACTCAGTAGGTGACTATCTTACTAACTAAACATCGCGTGGTGAAGTAAGGGACTTAGGAATAATAATGGACTCCGGAATGTCTTTCCGATCACACATAAATTCCATTTGTGACAGGGCCTACAAACTCCTAGGATTCATTGTAAGAGTGACTAAACCATTCAGATCACCACATGTAATCAAGATATTATATTTTTCTTTTGTTCGCTCCATACTAGAATTTGGATCAGTGATTTGGAATCCCCAATACAAAGTCAATATTGAAAGGTTAGAAAGAATCCAAAAAAAAATTTTGAAATACTTAGACTTTAAATCGTTCCGAATATCAGAACATGTAAAAGATTCCTTAGCATTCCATAAAATTACATCACTAGAAGAGAGAAGAAATATATCCGACCAGAAATTTTTATACAAAATCATCAACAACGCTGTTGACAGCAACTATCTTCTGGAAAACATCCATTTCCACTGTCCAGTACGTAATATAAGAACAAACAAACTATTCCACATCCCACAATCAAAAACTAACTACTCACAACATACATTTCTGAAAAGGACGTGCACAAAATATAACAATATCCTTTCAGACGCTGATATTTTCCATTAGTCCTCAGTTCAATTCACAAAATATGTAACGGAGAAGATCAAAACAGATTGTTGATCGTGAATCCTGCTGTGTGCCTTATTTTATTGTTTTTCTCTTATTATGTTGGTTTCATCTGATTTTCGTATGAATTATTATGTTGGTTTCATCTGATTTTATTATGTTGGTTTCATCTGATTTTCTGTAATCTAGTTAGGTATTATGTATGTATAACTTCTTATATTAATGAGTTTTTTGTTTTTTCTTTAAATTCTATATTCTCAAATGTGGAAACTTCACTGGTTCATGCAAATTTGTCAAATGTAATTATTTAATAAAATATGTACAACTGTTTGTTTCCCAAATAAAGTAAAATAAAAAAAAATAAAATCGCCATTTTGCCAAATACGTACAACACATTCGTAACTGAAAAATATTTTCACGGAACGAAAAATGCTTATTCATGGTTCCACGACAACTCAAGAAAGTGGAATTTCAACACCACTTTGAAACCGTATTAAAAATAGCCCATTACCTAACAAAACGTAACTTATTTAACAATTTTTTTTCATCAAATTTAATAACTTTTCAAGGGAGGTTATGAAGTTGCATATTTTTGAGTTGTCCGGTCACCCTTATTTATGCAGATTGTTGTCACTAGGTAATAAAAAATAATGATTGTTAATCTTCTTCGTATCTACAATACCTACCATAAGTTACCTGGTTTATAAAATAATTTCAATTGCTTTCATCATATTGCCCTTCCCGGAAGGAATAACTCAATTCCAACAAATTTGGAGTACAAAATGTTCTTAATTGTTTCAGGAACGCTATAAATCTAACAAAAAAACGCAGTAATGTTGCTAGGTACGTGCCTATATGTCAAGATATTTTTTTTAATTTTATTTTTATGTTTGATTTTTATTTCCCAAGAAAAATATGTCCTTTTTGAGGTATTTATTTAAAAAAAAATGATTTCCATTTCGACAACTCGGTCATTCAATATTATTTTTCATTGTATGTGTACGTTACCCCCCTCACTGCTCACTAACCAATGACTGCTCTGTGTTAGAAGAAATCTACACAAAACCGTTCGAATTTTACTGCCAAAAACCTTATGGTCCTTCGGGATTGTATTTTCGGCATTTTTTTATAAAACTATAAAAATAAAGTATCCAAAACAGCTTTCCGCAGCCAGACCATCTCGTTCCATGTAGCGTGTCACCCATTTTGTCATGCTGACAGCGATTTAAAAACCCGATGATGGACGTCTGCTAATGGCCGATTTCCATGAGCGAGTGGATTTATGTATTGGTGCCTACAAGCTTATGAGTGTGTTGTAGCTACGATAGTGTGTGTATTTCTCACAAGAGTCAATCTGACAAAAGTACGAATTAATTTGAGAGGACATTTAAAAGATGTATGCATTAGAAACATCAAAATGCTTTTTTTAACTCTCATTTATTATACATTTTATAAAAAAAATGTTATCGCGAATGAACGTCGCAATAATTAAAAAAAATTGTTCATATTTTTTCCTGTATACCAATTGCCTAAATTTCGAATCACAATGTCTCTCTCTTTGCAGGATAGCTGAAAGGGAAAAATCGTGAATCACATCATAGGTAAGTGTATTTCTTTTGAAACATTGCATAAGTATATACAATACATACACGTTATTTTGTCTTGAGTTTCCAACAATTTAAAATTAAACAAATTGAATACGAGCTGACAGTTGTAAAGCAATACTTATTTCGATTTTAAGCAAACTTTATCAGTAATTTAGAATGTTCATGATTTTAAGACGACGCACGAAGAACGTAACTTAATGTATTTTTATATTTAGAAACCTTTCTGAGACTTATCATGTCGATTTCTTCTTTGGTATCAATTTGAATTGAAACGTAGATGTTTTGTATCTAACGTAAAATTATGGATTAAAATTATTTGATAATAATCGTTTAATTTAATTGCCGGCATCCCTGGCTTTTGTTGAGATAAAATATTCTGTTAATGCTGGTTCTAGCTATTGCTTATGTCTGTTTTAAGACGAGTAATAATACAAAAAAAATAAAAACATTATTTAAAAAAAAATGAGTGCATACAATTTTCACAAAATAAATATGAACACACAAATTGAGTGAATCAATAGTAAAATAAGAGACAAAAGTATATAAAATAACTCCTTAAAGGATAGATAAATACATCAATGACCTCTTTTTATGCGGATAACAGTACAGTATATGATAGCTTTTTGTTTGACAAGCCCCCAAAGGGCACACAAATCCCAACGGCTCGGAGAGCTTTGAAGTAAAGAATGGACGGTTACCTCGAGGGGGTTTTCTCTTGGGGTAAGAATAATCTCGTCGAATTTAATGTTTCAAATACCAAATCATGTCTTATTGCATCTAAAAAACCTCCACACAGCATCCTCAAAGATGACATAGGCCCTGTACAAATTACCAGTGCATCCCACGGTGGAATTTGGCAGCCTAAAATACCTAAAAAAAATGGTCTGGACCCCTAAAATACCTAAAAAAAATCCTCGACTCTGCGGAAACGGGTGGTCCGTTTGATAAATTCTCATAGCTTAACAAACGGATTGCAATCTTTAGAGCACAGGCGTCAGGTTCGAATGCTGTCCTTGTTTCACCGGTATTATAATGGAAGATGCTCCAAATAACTAACGTTATTGAACCCCTCGGCACCTGTGCGTAGTGATGTACATGGTTGACATTTGTCACATGAGAACGGGTCGTTTCTACTACTCGTTCTTGAGTTCCTCTCTCCTACAACATGGGTCTCTTCAAGACCCATGTTCACTCCTTCATCTCCTCACAAAGACCCTCCACACAGCATCTTCTAAGATGACATAGGGAAATTATTTTCCTCAGGGCTTCCTATAGAGTTAATGTAAAAAAAAGTCCACCCCCTAAAAACTTCGAGGTATTGTTGTGCCAACCACTTAGGGCGTCCGATGTACGCCTAAAACGGCCAGAACAGTGCTTACCCCAGGAGGATCAAATGACAAATATTGACATGGACTGAAAAAAAATCTCAGAATGTCTGGGAACGAATATAGTCCTGAACGTTTAATGATTTGCCGACATTTGAAATGTTCTTCAACAAGAAGATTAATGCTTAATTCCACTGCAACCTTTCATAAATATGGCATAATTAACAGAACGGATAGGTTTAAAATGGAGATGGCTCAATATTTAAAACAATGGCTCAACTATTTCACTTCAATTACCCAAACTGTTCGCTGAATCAAGGATTTTTTAATCAAATGACATGACATATGTTCGTTTTAGTTAGGCATAACGTCTGTGAAGATATGTGGTATGAAGTGTGACGTGGATGTGAATGTATTTGTGTCACGTCATCGTAAAACAATGTCCGTCGGAGTGCGAAATATGCCACCGTGGCGACGCCCAACGTGGAGTTCAGCGTTCACTGTTCACGTGATAATCATTTCCCGACGTATCCACTCCGGCAGTTCCTAGGGCAAGATAATTACTGCACCGTTCCGTCCATTCTGTGTACACTAAAATCTCTCACAAGTAAATGGGCATTGAAAATTCATTCGAGAGTGGCAAGTTACATGCATGTACATTAAAATGTTAGGCATCATACGAAATCTATTCTTCGTAATGTAGTTATGAATTTGCTTTCTTTTTGAGGTTCCGTAGTGTAATGTTCTTTAATGTGGCCTTACTAGCCCACAATAATAATATGTACAACGTAAGTTCTTTCGTCTGTTTATTGAGATGTTACAAAGGATTCAATAGTACTGTACTGTATGTCTAACGTAGCGAGTGATTACTAGGCTACTTAAATGGTTCTGAGCGCTGCGACCTGCGACGGGAGAGACCGCTGTCTGACCCGCGAGACGTTTGTCAAAGTTCGGCGGAACCCGAACGTTTCCGAATTAATCCAATACATGGATAATTACGTATAATACACGTAGTAAACGTTTAAAAGGGAGAAGTAGATGGATTGAAAGGGAAGTACGTAATTACGAGAGATAGAGCGAGATAAGCGCAAGAGAAAATATTTTATAAAACGTGACTTATTTCAAATGCAGCAAACGTCTCTTAACATTTGAGATAATTCTCAATTTGTCGGCGGATGTTGAATTTGTACTACCGCCTCGGGAACCTTATTAGATGACCAACACCTCTGCCGTAGGTCACCCCTAATGGTTCGCTACGTTTAGTAACTTAGCAGGGGTGCCTAGGCTCAAGAGGTCTAGGTCTAGGTCTTGGACGGAGGATACGTCTGCCCACCTACTGTGTGGCTGGCGGGATTTGGAGAGACTGGTTTAGGGTGACCTTTTTACCTCGCGAGCAAGACCCTCTCGGATCTCTTACTCTCGGAGGGTTGGATTCATGCATCCGTCACTTCTGGAGACACACTAACCTCCGTGTTCCTTCCCACCCGCATATCTTTTTCCTTCCGAATTTTTTCTCTCTTTCTTTCATTAAAAAAACCCTCCATACAGCATCCCCGAAGATGACATAAACCCTAAGGAAAATTATTTTCGCCGGGCCCCTTGTGTGAAGCTAATGTAAGAAATAAAAATGAAATTTCATTTAAAGAAATTCGATGATTTTTTTCGGTTCCATGCCAACGCAGAATGAAACCATCTCAGAACCATCTCAGAAAGGCTTCGATCATTTATATCATACTTCAATGCAGAAAGGTCATTAAAAGCTATGAAAAAATAATTTTAAAATAGCCGGTAACCCTAACGTAACTTAACCTATTCAACCATTTTTTTTTATATTTTTGTATCATCACTCTTAATGACCTTTCTGAGGTGGTTCTGAGTTGGTTTCATTCTGAGTTGGCCGGTCACCGTTTTTTTCATATCAATATAATGTTGAAAAACAGAACCAGATGTGTTTTTTATAATTTTAGGGGCACACTGCGATTTTGTCGCACTGGGGGGAATATCAAATAATTACCTTTTCAACTCGGCGTCTGAATAGAAATTATCTTAAAAAGTAAATATTTGTTTAAGAGCTTAAAACTTAAACTGTTCAAAAGAAGTATGTTGTATGTCGGTGGATATTCGGAGTGCGGGTCAAGAAAGGCACTTTCCCGGAGTAAGATTAACCACATGAAAAGAAAATAACAAAATAATTAACACGTTTAAAAGAATTTTTAACCGGGAAATGAAAAAAATTAAAATAAATCGCTATAAGGAAATATTAAAATCTTTAACTCATTTTGCCACTCCATCATCCACATCACCAGCCCATAGCAGTCTTTAGGACCTACATCATCCACATCACCAGCCCATAGCAGTCTTTAGGACCTACATAACTTTTCCACAATTTTCTCGTTTACCATAAAGTTTTAAAGCTCAAAATTCGTCTTCATTCTGTGAGATTCATTTTCTAGATTTTTCGCAGACTTTTGTACTCGAGGACTGCTAGCTTGGTCGTATAACTGTGCGACTGACTTCTTGGCATCGTCTGAAAATTCAAGAAATGATAATGATAGTTGGATGATTCATATAGCGTGGTTTCTGTGAAAAATCACCTTAAGAGCCCAGAACGATTGAAAAAAAAAATCTTACCGTTCTTTCCCACTATGTTAACTGTAGATCATTTATTATAACACTGTTTAACTTGAGGCAAACAGACAAACAAATTGCACCCACCAGATCATAAGTCAATAAGACTCAGATCAATTGCTGGCAGAATGTACACATTAAAATTTTTTCTTTCAATTGAAACACTTAATATAATTTATATGTCACTGGCAGAATCTATTATAAGATATGGATTAACAATATGGGGAAATACTTCTACAACCAATCTGAAACAAGTACAAGTTGTACAATACGCAATTGTAAAATTATTAGTCGTCCCTAATATTTTCAAACAGAGACATGATACACCGTTGCTGTTTCAGAGTGCCAAAATTTTACCTGTTAAAGCAATACTATGGCACAAAATTATAATTCAATATATATTTACCCCGCAGCATAAAGAGAAATTAGATCATAAATACAGCACTAGATTCACGCGCAACGGCGACGGGTTAATAGTTCCGAAATTTAACAATAAGTACGGAAAGAGAACGTTTGAATACATCATACCGAAGATATTTAATTTATTACCTGACAATATAAAGAAATGTAATTCTATGAATAAGGTTAAATATATGGTGAAAAATTGGTTATCAGAAAAAAAAATTATATTGATATTGATATGTATAAAAAAAATGTTGAATCTGTAGATATAAGATGTAAATTTTAAATGTAAAAAATCTATATGTAACTAAAATATAAGCACCTGCTGACAAGCCAATTCAATTGGCTTAGCAGGACTTGTTTGTTGATTTTAATATGTATATCTATTCTTTCAATAAAAAAAAAAAAAAATAAATAAAAAATGAGGTTAAAAAAAACAATATAAATTGATATTTTTTTTCCCAAATTTTTTACAACATAATAACATTGGTTGAAAAAATATATCATATGCTCTCGTAATAAACACACTCTTGTGCTTAGGAGAGCAGAATTTATATATTACAACTACTTAAAGTTAAAGCGAAGGAAAATAATAATTTCTCCAAACACAGCGAACTTATTTTATGGCACCATTTTCTATTCGAAATTAATATAATACTTGGTATTAGCCACTTTTATCATTTATAAAAAACCAACATGTTTCATGAGCAATGCTCTGCTCACCTCATCTTATCATCATAACAATTTTTGATTATTAATAATATTCAAATTCGCATCCACGCCCTTTCTGATTTCTAAGATTGCCAATTTGTCCAATAGGGCACCTTTAAAATAAAAATGTAGTAACTCAATTCCACTATTGGATTCAAACGTGTAACTCGTCTCCAACAAATGATTGGGAAACTTCGAGACACTATTATTGTTTAAATTTATAAAAATCCACATGTTTCATGAGCGTGGATGCGAATTTGAATATTATTGATAATCCAAAATTGTTTTTAAAAGACCCCTTATTGTTCCCTTTGCAAATTGTGCCCATTGCGCCTCTTCCCCCTTCCCATTCTCACCTCTCCGTTGACACCGTTAAGTCCATTGTTTATTATTTTATGTTCTGAGCGCTTAAGGTGATTTTTCACAGAAACCACATCTGCCCTGATGATGGACACTGCAACGCTGTCCGAAACGTTGGCTAAAGAAGGAGGTAGCTCAACACGGCATAATATATTTATAAATTTATAAATAATAAAATAAAAACATTGTTTATTATTTATAATTAGTTTTAAGTAAACCCTGATGCGGTGAGCATTGCCCCTGAAACATGTTGGTTTTTTTATATAAAATAAAAGTGGTTAAAACTAAGTAGGTATTATATTAATTTTGAAAATAATAACTTTTGTTTTCCAATATAAGTAAGTTGTAAGTACAGTGTTATAATGAGTGTAGTGCTGCTTACATAATATGTAGGTACTTATTTACTTTTGAACTGTTTAGTATATTTTTCACGATGTTTGTAAACAGCTAGCGTACGTATATGTTTGTGCTTACAACGTAGGTAGTATAAATATTAGTGTCCGACCAAAACAGGACTTTCTACCGAAACCGGAACCGAATCTTCGGTACCTGTCTCAGTTTCGGCCGAAACCGAAATGATTATTATTATACTTATACAAACAGTTAATGTGTATTAAATGAAATAAAAAAAAACAATAATTGAATTTGTGAAAAAAAAAATATTTTTGATATTACTAAAAAATAACAAACGTGTTAACTACTTTTTGGAAGAAAAATTTGTCAATAATCAACACTTATGTACATCATAAAGGAAGGACCTCATTAATTGAGTATTTTATTTTGAATTGCGTTTAAAATCACAACATTCTTAAGAGCGTTTAACCAGCCAGCGGACGAAAATCCACATTTCGTCGAAAGTTGTTCTTACGATCGTGCAGGGCGGTTACAATGAGAAAGATTAATTATTCTCCGTACCAGCTTTTTAAAATTATAACTCAATATCGAATTTATTTCAATCCAAATTAGCTTTAATTTATACCTTCATCCAAAAATGCTGAAAGGCGTGATGATAAATCTATTAAAATAATGTACTTTTTGTAATTATTTTTTGATTATAAGTATTTATCATTTTTCAATAATGTCTAAATTTAATAAGAATGTTAAAAAAATCTGAAATATATTAGTTTGTAAGTGCGCAAATAAATACACAAATGGACCAATTTTCGTCAAGAAACACATGTACGTACATATTTTTTAATGATTTTATTTAAACTAAAATTAAAATTCTAAAACATGCGTTTGCTAGATAATGTATTGATTTATTTTACTGCATGATTATATTATTTGAAATGGGTTTGTTATAATACAAAATCTTTTTTGAAAATTTAACAAATCTGCCAACGACCTATGAAAAATGAAAATTTTTTCTCAAAATTTATTACATGCGAATGCTAGATAAAAGAACAATCTTTCGAAATCCATTTATAATTTTTTGTGGAAAAAAGTCAATACGTCTAAAATCTGATTTGAAAATGACATATTTCTGGTTTTCTCTGGTAATGCCCTCTTAAGGCTAAATTTACCATTTATTGAGATCTTTTGCAAAAATTCGGTGAAAATTCGGCAGAAAATCTGCCGAAACCGAAACTGATGCCGAAACTAGATTTTTTTGCCCAAACTTGCCGAAACCGAAACCGAACCTTCGGTCGGTCACTAATAAATATGCATCCCATTTAATAAGAGTATTCGGAAAAAAATTGTTCCAAATCCCTTGGTCCAGTAATTTATTTTGCAATGGTATCCTGAAAGTTATCCACGTCTCGCTGTAAAGTGACAAAATAATTAACTTTTTCAAATAATTACAAAAAAAAATTTAATACCTTAAAAAAAACGCGCCCCCGTCTGCACTGTTTAGACGGGAACTCTATCGCGGTTGGACGGCGTTGATAGTTGGCCCGGATTAAGGCCTAATCACGTATAGACGATAGTAATTGCTGCCGCTGTGGTGGGTACACAGCGAAAACCCAGTGTAGATAATAGGATAAGATCTATTGAAATACCTGCAGACCAGATTCAGTATGCCTACATTGCAATATGACTACATTAGAATGGTAACGGTCTGCTGAACGTATTGTCAATCGGAAAACATATAGAATAGCGATAGAGAGACGAATAAAGATAGCCAGATATAACCTCAAGTTGTACTCACCTAGAATCAAACCGCGAACCATGTGGTCGAAAAAACTTAAAATATCACGATAAGAAAAACCCTTCTTCCGAACGTATCGCTTTTTCGTCGTGGCCGGCGAATTGGGAAAATATTTCTACAATGTTTTGTGGAGTATAAATCAATTTGAAAATGCGCATTATTTGTATATTTTTGTACCGTCTGCCTTTCATTTACAAGTTAAGCTAGAACGTAACGAGATGTTGTGAAATTTCTGAAGCACGAATTTATATGGGATTTTTGATTTTTCCAGTCCGAGAATAAGCACCAGTATACACGTGAATGACAGGATCTTTATATGAGGATGAAATTTTTTGACAGCCGCCATTTCAGTTATAACAAAACAACTCAAATAGAATGATTTTTACCAAAATACGTAAGTTTAAATGACAGCAATATGGCTTCCAGGTGGATATATGTTGTTTTCCTACATATTTATATTAATTTTAATCCGTACAGAATTAGTATTTATCTTTTATTCAGTTTGAATTTTTTTTCATGAAAATCGCGACGAGTTTCAACTGTTGTCAGACTGAACACGATGAAGGTTGGGAAGTATCTGAATATTCAGATCTATTCGCCAAACATATCTGAATAACGGTATTATAGATACAAATCTGTAACGTGCAGCAAATTAAATGTAGGTACTTCATGTTATTTTTGCATTATTTATTAAAAATACTCATTTCAGTTGTGATTCTGTCTGTAACTCCGTTTCAATAAACTCTAGAACTTGGGTTTGCTTTTCAAAATTGTATATGATTATAACAACAACAAACGATAAAGTAGGTTCAAATTTTAATTAATCTTTACATAATATAAAATGAAGTCGCTCCCGCTGTATGTGTGCTACAACAAACGATAAAGTAGGTTCAAATTTTAATTAATCTTTACATAATATAAAATGAAGTCGCTCCCGCTGAATGTGTGCTTAGATCTTATAAACTACCCAACGGATTTTCATGCGGTTTTCACCAATAAGTAGAGTGATTCATCAAGAGGAAGGTTTATATGTATAATACATGTATATTATAGTAGAGAAAATTCGCGAAATTCAAAGATTCAATTCTGGCAGCGGGTAGCTGGCAGCTGGCAAGTGGGCAGTGCGAATTTGATATGTATGGAAATTAACAAATGGCGTTGGTTATAAATGTTGGGTAAGTCACAGCAACGTGTGTCCGGGTCTGCTAGTTAATTAATAATTCTGTTTTCAAAATATTTATTATCTTGTGTTTAAATTCATATCTAACAGGTGCATTTTCATATTTATTAACATCGTTCATTCGAAGGGTAAATTTCTGTGGATAAACTTTTCTGAAATAGACAATGTTTGTTTTTAATACTTTCAGATTATTAGATTATTAAATTATGCGTTGCAATGCCATTCAAATAAATAAATTGATTCTCCCTGCATGTCCTTTTCCGTGCGTCCCCGTTCCCTTCCACCTTCTCGCCTTCCCCCTCCCTCGTCTCTTCCCTCGACGCGAACCCCAATCTGCCCCCTGCATTTCCTCCCTGCCGCTAAAATATATGAAATACACATTTTCATTTATACAAAATTTCATAACGCCAGAGCTTACATAGATAATGTTGCTTTCTATTGGTGAAAGAATTTTGCAAATCGGTTTACTGGTTTGGGCGTGAAAGCTTAACCAACAAACGCACTCACTTTCGCAATTATAATATTAAGCATGGATACCATTATAATGCCACGTGATTTTTCATTGACCTTCGCTGTTACGTCGTGAAATTCACATAATTTTGTTTAAAGTACCGCACACTGAGTTTTAAACCCGTGACCACTGGATTCGGAGCAGAGGTTTCTAAACGCTCGCCTACGGAATTCGTCGAACAATCGTAAAAAACAATGCACGGTCACATTCCAGGCAATACGTTCACAAGTTCATTTTTGAACTTTCCGCCATTTACATCCATTCCCCTTCATTGTGACACTGGCAAATAATTGAGACCTTTTCGACAATAATTGTAGCAGTCCCATCCCAATCACCGTGTCACTGGAAAGACAAGCAGATAGAAGTTCATTATTCGCCGCGTGTTCATTATTCGTCCGAAGTAAGTACAATTTTTCCTCAGTTCATTGATTATTTGAAAATTTTCAAATATGGAATTTTTTCCCGAGTAGGTAATCAATTTGACCGGCCAGTAAATGTGCGACAATAGTTTTTTTAAAGTTTTCTTTATTCATTGGATTGTTTGTTAGATGAATTGAAAAATTTTCGACCACCAGCTAGGCACATGCCCGTATTGTGGTGGTCGATTTTCTATACAGTGCATTAACATATGCAATATAAAAAATGTAAAAGAATATAAAATAATATAATATTAAAGAATATTTAAGAACACAAAAAAATATAAAAGAATGCAAATGACTGTAGAGTAATATAGAGGAATATGGAAGAATGTAGAAAAATATGAAAAGTGTAAAACATAAAAAGCATATACACGAAAGAATATAAAAAGTAAGTTATTACAAAATATATAAAATCAAAGTAAAAGAACTATAGCAAATAGAAAGGATTATTATTGTCTGCCGAATCTGCCCTAATGTTGGACAGTGCAACGCTGTCCAAAACGTTGGCTAAAGAAGGAGGTAGCGCAACAAGGCATAACGCCCCAAAAACAAATAACGAAAAAGATGTTTATTATGCTGAAAATCTATGTGTGCGTGGTCATATTGATTGGTAGTTAGCTATTTATTATTTTGTACCTACTTCAATTGGCCAAATTTAATACGAAATTATTATTAGCGATTTTTTTGTGTGAATACCTCACAAGAGTCCCAGCTGCTCCCGTCTGGAGTCAGTGAGACTATGTCATCCCCAATTGGGGTATGTTGTGAAGCTGTAAGGGAAGGAGATGGGGAAGAGGAAGGTGGGGAAGTAGCTTGCTATTCAAATTTGGTCACCAAACACGACAAAGTCATTTCATGCAAAGTTTCGATTCTGAATGGTGGTCTTACACCAAGGTGATACTGAGAGTATCTTCCACTCGATTAATCTTTACTACAAATCAGTTTATATTAAGAATACCAAAAATGTGCTATGGATAAATTAAAGCTATTCCTGTCATTTCGCTTGAATAGAATTTAAATAAAATTTGTCAATTATTTTATTAAAAAAAATAAACGCAAACTACTGAACATTGTATGTTATCTTAAAAAAATAATGAACGCAAATAAGACACAACTTTTAGAAACACAATTTTATGGTCAAGATTATCTCTAATAGTTTCCCTTGAATAAGTTTTTTATGTTTCTTATAAAATACACAAAATTAATTAAAATCCATCGACCGTTTCTAGTTCTAGACTTCGTATGCCAAGCGATATTTATGTATATAAACTATATTCGTGGTGATATAAGACACATATTTTGGCTTGTGTATGTTCTTCTTTATCGGTCACACTTCTAGGAATTGGCAGTACAGTGCCGTATGCGTACTTCGTTAGCTGCAGTTTATTCTTGCAATAATTTTCGTTTCGAGCTCCAAAGTGACTTACTGCAGTGGCGGTTTTTCGGATGAAACTACTACAGTAATGGTCGCACGTCCGGAAACCCCTATGACTACGAACGTTGTTTTTTACACCATCGGCTGTCCCTTGTACTCGTTTTTGAATTGAAACTTCTTTAGCCCCGTTGTAATTTGGAATTCGGAAAAAAAAAATGAATTCGGATGAAACGGAAATGATGCATTACAGCTGCTGCGAAATATCAAACTGTGCTTTGATTATGATATCACTTTTCAAGGCTCCTGTTGGTTGAGATATGAAACGGGAACGACGCTAGGTCTGCGTTCATTGCCCACTTTGATTATGACCTCACTTTCCAAGGCTCCTATTTGTGGAGATTGTTTTGTTAAAGTTTCGCTTCTACCGCGTGTAAACTACACTCGATTTTTTTTAAATAATAGGTACTAAACATGAAAAAAAATATGTTACAAATTTATTAACTTCTTCATTTCATTGTATAACTTTGTTTTATCACTTTGATGAAATATAGCTTATTAGACATAATATGTATCATCATCGGAGCAAAATGATAGCAGCCAATAGACAATGTTGGTAGTTCTTAGTCGAAGTATGATACAGTTAAAAGTTACCAAATTGGGTATAGACACCGTAGCTCAGTTGGTAGAGCTGTTGCCATGAAAGCAGAAAGTCCTGGGTTCGAGTCCCACAGGTGCCAATATTTTTTTCTGATTTTTCTGTCTCCAGATTTTCGATTGAGTTTCGCTAGCATTGTCTTCATTATAATTAAAAATTAAAAATTCATCTAAATGACATACCTAACTTTTCAAATTGGGAGGCGGGTATGTACTAACCGCGTGGCTGGCCACATCGGGAGAGGCATGTTGAGGAAGACCTGTTGACCTCTCCAGCTCGAGTCTATCGATCTATCGCTATGCACCGAAGGTGGATTTATGTGACCGTCACTCCTGGACACTTTACCCCCAGATTCCTACCCACCACTCATATCATTTCCTACCCAGAAATCCCTCTCCTTTATTTTCAAAAAAGACCCACCGGACAGCATACCCACCCAAAGATGTCATAGAGGTATTTTTCCCCCATTATTTATATTTTTATTTTTATCCGTGAATAGCGAAATTAAAAAAAAAAAAACCTATTACCTATCTGCTTTAAACAGCTTCCTTTTTTTTTCAATCAAAAGGTATTGCATATATTATCCAGCATGATGAGGTTTATAGGAAAAATGTATTGCATATCATGGCTGAAAAGTAATAGACACTTCTTAAACTACAGTAAAACATTTTACCTAACTTTTTTATAAAAACAGTAAAAAAAAACCCAATAACCTTAAAATTAGAATACATAATGCTAATTGTAATAAAATAACATGCTCTTTTTGCTTTGAACTTGGAAAAGTTGAAAAAACCAAATATCTGGCTATTATATTATCAAAGTTAAAACAGAAATAGAACATTTTCGACAGATGCACTATGCAAAGAAGCTAAAAAATTCAAACTCCGTAAATTATTTATACTGCAAACTTAGAAATACATATTTAAAAACCAAACAAGAATAAAAAAAAAATGAAAACAGAATCAACATTAGAATAATGTTTTTCATACCCCCCAAACGAATGCCAAACAAATGCAAACTCACAGCAGTTTCATTGGACCTCGTACATTCAATCTTTTACCAAAAATATTCAACTAAACCCCCTCAATACACAAAAGAGTTTAAATTATGGCTTAACAATACAGAAGTTGAAACATTATTCATTTAATTTAGATATATTTCTTTCATTTATTTTATTTTATATATTACAAACATTACACATATTATTACACTTACACTTACTATTACACTGTACACTATTGTATTGAGGAGGTTCTCAATCGACTGTATTTTTTTAAATTTTTTTTATGTTTGTTACCTCAGAACTTTCGACTGGGTGAACCGATATTGATGATTCTTTTTTATTTGAAAGCTGGTGCTTTCCGTGTGGTCCCATTTTAATTTGGTCCAGTTCTGATAATGGCATCCATGAGAAAATTACATAAGTCTTAAATTTGCATCAAGTATGTGCGCGACAAATGGACGAATAACTTAATATCATGCCAACCGATTTCGATGATTCTTTTTTTATTGGAAAGGATGTACTTCAAGGGTAGTTTGATGAGAGTTTGGTTAGGTTCTGATTATGGGATCCATGACAAAGTAACGGAACTCTCCATTTCTGAAGAACAAATTTACGATACTCGGTCGAATCTTAAACGAATTAGTTAGTGTACTTCAAATTCACTAAAAATCAAAAAATAAACAAAAATTTTAACAAAACAAAAAAACGACTTCAAAAAATGCACTAAAAAGTAAAAAAATAATTTCGCATTCTTCTACAACTTTATAATCAACTTGCCTTTTCTACTCATCAATTTGTAGGTACGACTGTTATTTTTGGAGTCGGTGTCAACCAAGGTACCCGCGGCCCGGCGTGTTCACTTGACAGCTCCTCTCCCGCCGACACCGACTCCAAAAATAACAACCAAGGTACCCGCGGCCCGGCGTGTTCACTTGACAGCTCCTCTCCCGCCGACACCGACTCCAAAAATAACAATCGTACCTACATATTGATGAGTAGAAAAGGAAAGTTGATTATAAAGTTGTAGAAGAATACGAAATTATTTTTTTACTTTTTAGTGCATTTTTTGAAGTCGTTTTTTTGTTTTGTTAAAAAAATTTTTGTACAAACTGTGAAATTTTTATAATTGTTTTTGCCTTATGTGCCGTGTTTGTTCCTTAAAGGTACAATCTTAATATATATTTTTACCCACGTACGGGCAGCGCCTTAGTGGGTTCCCATTATTCTTATTATTTTCATAATATTGTACAGATCAAATATAAAATTTGGGACAAATAAAGGATAAAAAAAAATCGTTTCTTAAATTAGTCACTACAACTATAATATAATATTCTTGACATATAATATCTACATATTACAAATTAAAGTCCTCCGCTGCGTCTCCCCGCGGCTGGGTCAGCTAGTTATCATACATATCAAGAATATTATCAAGTTATTTTTTTTAAATGTTTGCTCCAACTACAATTTTTTTTACCAAATATTATAAAAATGCATAATGCTAAAGCTGAATGTTTATATTGTGGTGAAAAATTAGTTTGTATTTGTGAAATCAAAATAATCTTATCTCAAATAACATTTCATTAATTTTAAGTACGTTCTCATCTCCCATCCAAAGATCATTTTTTTATCGCATCATCGAATGACTCCAAACTAATTCACATCACCGTACAACTACTAGCACGAAAGGTGAATTCATTGAAGACCATCCCAGACACATTAATATGTATTAAGTTTCCATTTGCAGCCCAGGAATTCAGTCGGTTCTCCACAATGACTGCTAAATTATACGGGCTTTGATATTATTTCAGGGAATTCGACTTTATGATAAGGAGCGTGGATTATACGGCAGTCTTGGACGTTATTTCAGCGATTCGGAATGTATTCTAAACCGTGAATTTTATGTCACACAAATCACGGGATATTATAATAATTTTAATTTGATTTTTCACAATTTCCATACAATTATTGCAGGATTTATGAAACTGAAAGGATTTAAAAAAATGCGCCAGGATCAATGTCTTTCAAAAGACGATCAGAATTTAATCTTTTGAATGAACAAAATTACGAATTCCGACATTCATAGATTACTAACTTTTTCCCGCGGCTTTGCTCGCATGGTATTAGTGGGTTCCCACTCCGCCTCCTCCACCTTCCACTCCTCCCCCCTCCCCAATCTCCCATCCCCCACCACCCTCCCCCTTCACGCATTCATTAATAAATTCCCGGCACATTCAGTGTTCAAACTGTTCGCGTGCCACCTATTGCAAATATTTTACAAATTTCAAAATGCCAGAGCTCACCAGTAGTTTTATATAAAAAATAATTATCCAATTTGGTGCAATCGTTCGGAAGCTATGCGCGTACATACATTTGGACAATTCATTTTTAGAAATAGATATTAACAACGACCCCAAAATCGTTTCCACGGCAACCGTTTGTTTTGCTTTTCTTCTGACGTTTGCAGTAACTCGATTTTGTTAGGGACAGAAAACGTATGATGTATAATTTCATAACGTCAGAGCTTATTCATAACGCCACAGCTTACAAATATATACAGCCCATATTACTCGCAAATAATGTAGCTTTCTATTAGTGGAGGGGGTGGAAGGTGGAGGAGGCGGAATGGGAACCCCCCTAATACCATGCGAGCGAAGCCGCGGGAAAAACTAATAATCTGTATTTGAAGCGTGCATTTCTTTGTATAAATTTTTGACGGATGTCGGAATTCAGATTTTTGTTCATTCGAAAGAACTTTTAAAGTACATTCAGTATTTTTTGCGTAAAAGAGTAACAAACATGCATACATCATTAAATCAATTAAACTATATCGCTTGTCTGAATTGCTACAACCATTAAAGAAAATCTCAAGACTGGAGTTGATCGAACCCGAACATCCACATGTCTATGTCCCACAAAGACACAGAGACGCACCTAGGGTTACCAGATCTGAAAATGAGTTTTCCTGCCAAAACCCCTGACCTAGCAATAAATTTCCTCGGCATAAAACTGTAGATTCGCATACAAATCAAATCCACTCCGCACACTTGCCAGCCCGCTCATCCACCACATACAGATATTCACCTTTATATATTATATATTTCAATCAATTTACACAAAACCTTGACAAATTATATGCCTAAACCTTTCCCGTGAATCACTCTATCTATTGGTGAAAACTTCATGAAAATCCGATCAGTAGTTTTGAGTTTATCGCAAACAGATTTTAATTTATAATAGGTAGAGATGTAGAAAAAAGTGTATAATAATCAGTATCGCCCTATTGGAAGACATTCTATATTGTGTCAAATTGGAAACATAGCTAGAAAAAGCTTTTAGGGTATTCAGTGGCCTGATCTGAATAGCCAGGCACCTTCGTCTTCCCTGGTTTCTTCCCATCCCACTCCCTTCAGCATTACAACATTCCCAATTTGGCGATGCTGCAACCCACCGGCTCCGGGCAGTCGGGACCCTTGTGTGGTATTAACCTTTTTAAATCGTATTTATTTTCTTTCGTAAAACACTCCCAAAAAAAGGTTAGTGAAAAAGCAAGCTGGTATCTGTTGTGCAGGACTTCCACTGATCGATTTTTGCAAAAAAAACGGCAAAAATGGACTATGTAGATAGTTATTTCGACATTCCGCAGATAACTGAAATAGCTAGTGCCGAAGTAGACTGGCTTTCGACTAGCCGTGCGGCCCACCGTGCGGTGGGTGACAAAAATCTACTGAAAAATATAGAATGTGCAGTTCACACGCGGTAGAAGTGAAACCTTCACCCACACAATATCGATCAGTAGGAGCCTTGAAAAGCAAGCTCATAATCAAAGCAGCCAATGCGCGAAACTTGACAGAGCGCGATGCTTCGTAGGTACCCACTGTACGTAGATAAGGTTCCATTCTACCTTATTCTTTCGCAGGCTAAATCTTATAGATAGTATAGATGTATGTGTTGGTCTCTTTTTTAAGTGTCACTCGTTTCTGTTTTATCAAGTTTCAAATCACACAGTGATAAAAAAGTTTCTCTTCAAAGAGGTCAGTCCCGCGCGGTCACTTGCCGCATAAATGTGTTGCTGAACATGAACAAATTGTACGTTTCTTACTTTCCTTTATTCCACAAGCAATTCTTGAATTAAATGTGTCAGGAATAATTCGACACTAGCATATAGAATGTCTCTTCTCCTAAACATTATTTATCAAACTGGAACTAGTCGCGTTTGATATTAATCAATTTTGGAAATGAAGTGACTGTGCGGCGAATCTAGCCGCATGACAAAAGTCAACTAGTGTAATTCCCGCATTACGGATCAATTAGCCATGATACGTAACGCAGGATACCCATCCCCTCAGGCCTCGGGCATATTTCGGTCTGAGTCAAAATATTTCCGCTCTAGATTAAAATCTAAATAAATGGAATATTTCTGAACGCATCTGAAAACTAAAAACAGTCTTTGAAATTTGAAAGGTAAGTGATAAAATGCTGTCAAATTTTATAATTCGAAATAAACATATTTCTGATGACGAAAAAAAACAACACGTATAAATTTAATTAGACTATGTATTATTAAACGTTATCGTCACTTTACTTTTTTTTCGGGTGAAAATAATTAATAAAAAATTCCCTAAGTTTCTTTTTTTTAAATTGTATCGGATATTTTGGTTCCATAAAGGTGTACCATTTAAATTATTTATTTTTGATAGAAAGCAGTCACTTTGTGGTATTATAAAAATTAAATTAATCGTGGTCGCAAACCAAGATATTGTTTTAATTCATTTAAATTATTTTGTGGTTATCTTTTAGATTTGAATATTAAGCGTGATGTCTTCTTTTTCTAATACGATTTAGGTTTATATTTCTCACCACGATAATAATGGACACACAACGATTTCTAGGAGACCCATATGAGTTGTTCCATAAGGGTTAATACCCAATATATTGTAATCTCATTGCCTTTAGCACAGTTGCGCTTCACGATCATGATATTAGGAAAGTTGAATAACAGTCAATAGACTTTTAAATATTTCTAATTTTGGTACTGACTATTGTGGTGGAATTCCATTATAATAATATTATTAATATATTTATCAAACAAATATAAAAATTATACCTACTGGTAGTAGTAACGAAATAATTTTTAAAAAATCAATAGTCAAAGACATGGGAACAAATATGGGAAAACCCGTGCAATTGAATAAAATCCTTGGTGACCACAACTCTCCCCCTCTCCCTATGTCATGCCTATCCACTGGAGCGCTTTTTGCCACAATATGGCACTATTTAAAATACCTCGGATTGCTTTGCTGCCAGTTTTAGGCAAATTTTCCCTAGATGCATTTGTACTTGATTTGAATGATTAAGTTAAGATATCATTTTTAATGTGGGTGGAAAATATACAAAATGATCAAAAAATCACAAGCAATCTGAGGAAATTAAAGTTTTAAATTGTCTGTCGCTCGAGTGGCAAATTGTAGATTAAAAAACAATTGTACAGTCTGAAGATGTCCTTAACAGGCTGAAAACGGTTTCGGTCACAAATAAATTAAGTGGAAATAAGTTTTATATTTGGTTTAATATATTAGCAAGTCAATAGACTAACTAATACAATGTACCTAAGAATTATCTCGGATATAGGTGATAATGAAGAGAGACCGAACAACCGTGCAAATTCTTCACATACGTACAGTTGTTTCGTTTTCATGCCGTATTTCTAAGACAAGACTTTGTAATTCGTGATTTGTTTATCTTGCGCCAAATAAATGATATTGTTTATTATTTATTTATTACACGCCCTGATGGGCTTTTACATTATAGTTTATAAGTTGAGTGTCAAACAATGTAAAAAATATAATACCACGAGAAAAGAAAGTACATAATACAACGTAACAACAAAAGCATGTAATAAAATAAAAATACGAAGTATGTAAAAATTATAAGAAGTCTCACATTCAATATAAACAAAAATTGCAGAATTTATGTAAATCTATTTGTGTTTGGAAGAATAAAAGTGACAGAATATACAACATTTATACTGATTAGTTTTAAGATGAAATATACGGAGAATTTTTTATTTATTTATTTAAGGAACATAAACAGTCTTAGTAACATATTGCGCAGAAAACGATCTTAAAGGTAATACTTGTTAGCATTGCCGCTTATACGGCCATTTGCTAAACCAAAACCTGGAAAGGACACGCAATACATAGGCCAACAGAACTAGCTCAGGAAGTCGGCGCAAGCAAGGTTCCTCTTAAAACCAAGGCGAGTGTTGTGGTTCGCTTGTGAATTCCTCCTCCTTCTTTCCTCACAATCTCCAGGTCTCTTTCCTCAATCAGAACACAGTTTTGCACGTAAAGGGTTTATTCATTTAGAAGGAGACAGGGTTTTACAATTGCCAGCCTCGGCAAACTACACATGGGTACTTGCTAGGTATAGAATTCTAACACGGCGGGGAACTTCTCTCTACTCTCCACACGTATTCGTGAATTTAAACGCGGGATGTAACACACTAGAGGGGACAAAGATTCATTTTACTCACAAAGTAGGATATGAGGTAGTCGTCAGACAGGCTACTGTGGGCTGGAGCCTTCTCGTGCACAAAACACATTATAGAAA
Organism: Limnephilus marmoratus; assembly: GCA_917880885.1. Lineage (NCBI taxonomy): Eukaryota > Metazoa > Arthropoda > Insecta > Trichoptera > Limnephilidae > Limnephilus > Limnephilus marmoratus. The sequence continues at coordinate 17,407,690 of OU862933.1, forward strand.
CAATCACGAGTTTTTAGGTTCTCGAACAGCGCACTAGCGCAATCACTGTTGTCGAGCCCGCGACCAGCCGGGGAATGAATGCCGGGTGCCGTTTGGCACTGGGGCCACGGACCTCCGCGTGCGGAGAGGGGGGCGGAGAGGGGCGGTCCGGCGAGCTGTGCACTGGGGGCCAATTCACTAGCTCCTCGCAACAGGAATAAGGGGGTCTATTCTTTATCTTTTGTAACGTAACATACTTAAAAAATATAGACTCACTGATACAGACCAAATATTCAACCATTGTGACGTACTAGACATTCGACAATTATACGTTAAATCGCTACTAAATTGCATTTTTGACCAAAAAGACAACCTTCAACAAACACAAAATATCACAAACAGACCAGTTAGACAAGCATACAAAGAAAACTTAAAAACTCCGACGGTAAATACAAGCTTTGGACAAAGACACTACCAACATCAAGCTATAAAAGCATTCAACTGTCTAACACTTGAAAATAAAATTGAGGAAAACAAAAATAAATTCTGACACAAAATTACAAAATGGATTAAAGACCAAAATAGACAATACTACCAAAATATCATAGCATAAAATAAAATAAAAAACATAAAAGTAACACACAAAACCAATTTAAAACACAAACACACAACACTTATTAAAAATATCGTTTTTAACCTTATATAATATTATTTATTTTTAAATTTACGTTAGTTTTAAATTTCTACTTTTTAAGTTTCATTTATCTTAATCGTATGTTTTTTATTTACTTTTTCCACTACTTTTTTATTTACCGTTTTTTTTCACCAATATTATATATGTATATATATGTATTGTGCATAATTTTGTATATGAAATGGAGGCCTCAGCACGGGTAAACCACCCAGTGAGGCCAACATCATTGAATTGTGTATAAAATATAAATATATTGCATCAAATAAATAAATAAATATTTGTTATATTATGAACTACTCATAAAATAAATCAAACAAAATGTCTAATTATAATTAAGTTTGTAGAGCAACTGGCTGCGAATACTAAAATCAAAATCAACTATACATACGATTATGGATTATGGAGGAAGCAATTACAAAATCACTTTCATCGATAATAGTTCAATATCATCAGAAATGTTCCGTAGATGATCATCGAAAACAGCTCTCTGTATTTTCACTAGTAAATATATTATTATAATTGGAAATGTGGCGGTCGCCAGCTGAAATTCTAGTAAAATACAGGAAGCAAAAGTAACTTCACATTTCGTAACTCTCATTACGTATTCCTGCAGGTTTAGTTACTTTACTTAAATATTCGTTTTTTTTTGTTTTCCCCGGAAATAAATTAAAGACTGAATGTGGATAATGTAAAATGACAGGTATACAGGGATGGGAAGGAAGGAAGATGTGACAATACTAGCTACAAATACAGGGTCTAAGATGTATAGAGATGTATGTATGTAAGTGAAGCTATGTTTGTACATATGATGTACGGCCGGCGTAGTGCAGCGGTAAGGCTCTTGACTCGCACACAAATGAAATGGCATTAGCCATGTTTGGTGACCAGATCTGAATAGCCAGGTACTTCCCCGCCTTCCTCTTCCCTATCTCTTTCCCCTCCCCACTACCTTCAGCCTCACAACATACCCCAATTGGGGGTGCCATAGTCTCACTGGCTTCAGACGGGAGCAGTTGGGACTCTTGTGCGGTATTCATATAAAAAATATAGGTAAGTATAGCTGTATTTAGCTGTATGTAGGTTAGTGTAGTATGTATTGTGTAAATGCCCTACCACATAGTATTGGATGAAACATTTTCTCTTGAGTGCAAAATTGAGGTTGGCACCTACTACCTAAATAGAGTTGAAAGATTTATTTAACCCACAAAATTTCCTTCTTTGCTCCTTGCTCTCTTGGGTGATTTATGAAGTTGAATAAGGACTATTCAGCTACGCTAAACATTACCTAAAGTCATTCCAATCAACGCAACGCTCTGATTTTGAATGGTGGTCTCTAAGCAGTAACAATCTCTCTAATCATTAAAATAGTTAAAAATTTCATTTAAATCATTAAAATCCTTAATACTATAAAACCATTGAAATCATTAAAATCCTTAATACTATAAAAACATCGAAATCATTAAAATCCTTAATACTATAATACCATTGAAATAATTAAAATCCTTAATACTGTAATACCATTGAAATCATTAAAATCCTTAATACTATAATACCATTGAAATCATAAAAATCCTTAAGAGCTCGTTCACATTGAACATATAAATATAAAAGATCATAGCACGCCACATATCGCTCTCCATACAATCCCTTCAGACCGTTCACACCTGAGCGCTTTATGCGCACATCAACCATAGACAATGCACATCTTACGCCGTAACCGCTCCTGAGGCGATATGCCAACAGTTAAGCGCCCCCCACTCCGACGAAAACAGGAGAGGGGGTCATTTTAATCACGGAGCTGCCAAGACCGGTGGGAGACAGATGTCAAGTTCATTTATTTTATTTATTTATTGAAAAAAAATAAGAAGTACATGAGGAACATAAGCTGCATATCTCACTAGAGCATTCCTGTATCGAGATATGCAGTTTTTCATAGATTCAGTACAAAAAATGCGCACTCCGTGGCCGCTCGCTAATTCAACCGACCCCCTCTCCTACCATAGGAAGAAATATTTTATCTGCGCCGTGTGAACGGCACGAAACATAAGCGCTCGCGGTTCAACAGATACCTGCTAGCGGTTATATTAGATGTCTGAACACCCCTTCATACTATAATACCATTGAAATCATTAAAATCCTTAATACTATAATACCATCGAAATCATTAAAATCCTTAACCCGTCTACCTGTTTAGGAATAAATACATCCCAAAACACGTAATCGCGTTATACTTTCATAAGACCAAAAACGTCCCATGCGAACTTACATTTTAAAAGCTATATATCTCTCTTCCTCTCATGCAAACATGCGAATTTTTGTTTTCACCAGAAAGAGAAAAAAAATGCTTCTTATTGTCTTTGAAATATGAAATCTATCTTGCATAGATATTTGATAATCTCGATCCAAAGTGACTGTTTCAGAATTTACGCGCGAAACTGAGGCTTCCGGATTGTGAGGTGCGAATATATTGAACCAAGCAAACGGGTTAATACTATAATACCATTGAAATCATTGAAATCCTTAATACTATAATACCATTGAAATCATTAAAATCGTTAATATCATTAAAATCCTTAAACGGTTAAAATCATTAATCATTAAAATCTTTCATCAGGTACACAAATACAACAAATATGCCTTCAACTTACAATTCTGAAATTTTCTCTTCTATCTAACTTTAAATAGGTATAACTCAGACGGGTAGAATAATAATTCAAATAAAATGTTTGTGTTAACGTATGGTATATACAAACTCGTATGATCATGAGCATCTCAAGCAAATGTGAACACCGCCCAAGAGTCGCAACTGTTCCCGACCCTCGGGAGCATGTGAGGCATCCCCAATTAGGGTATTTTGTGAAGCTGGAGGGAGTAGGGAGAGGAAGGAGAAGTAAAGAGGAGGGTGGGGAAGTACCTGGCTATTTAGAATTGCGCACCAAACAAGTCTGAAACTATTTCAAGCAGTGTTTCAATTATAAATGGTGGTTTTAAACCAAGGCGATACTGAGAGTATCTTCACTCTAGAACGTGCCAAAAAATACTATATACATTGACTAAATATGTTTTTTTAATAAATAAATTGTGAAATAAGATACATTAATCGAATAATATTTGGAATTTGAACCCGCGACTTTCGGATTGCTAGTCGAGAGCCTAAACCCTCAACCACGGAAGCCGTCAAAAGTACCAGAAGATGATTACTGTGATCATAATCAGCCTGATCTAGAAGAGAAGAATCTAACCTTGGTATTGCTGATTAAGTATATCGAATGCACGGGTAAACCACCCAGTAAGGCCAACATCATTGAATTGATTTTTATAATGTAAATATATTGCATCAAATAAAAAAAAATAAAAAATAAAAAATGCCCTCGTCAGGTTCTTATTCTCTACTGTTGTCACTACTCTTTAATAGTGATGGGGGTAGCAAATGTAAAATCGCGCGATGTTCAGTGTTTTAAATATAATGTCCTCCGCGTGCAGAGCCGTGTATAGGAAGTGACCTGCCAGGTAAGTATGTTTCTGTATCTATTTGTAAATAGTAAAGTTAGATAGAATCTAAGAATTCTTAATAAATATTACAGCGCCCTTGAGGTGATTTTTCACAAAAACGGCGCTATACAAATTATCCAATTATTTTTATTATTTTACAAAAATAAATTATATTTTTGACCTGCAGTGTTCCAAGATACACCGTGCTTCTCATTACGTTTTATCAGCCAGTTTCTGCAGTCTTGTAATTCACACTGTACTTCTGGTAACGTTTTATCAACCAGTTTCTGCAGTCTTGCAAGAAACACCGGACTTCACGTTACGTTTTATCAGCTACTTTCTACAGTCTTGTAATTCACACTGTACTTCTGGTTACGTTTTATCAACCAGTGTTTGCAGTCTTCTTTGACAACTCTTCACGAATTCTTCACCGCCAAATGTTATCGTGACGATTGCAGTGATTTTAATCACCTTCATTATTGCATGTAGTGATTAATTTAGCACTCCTGCATATCATGCACACTTGAGAAAATCTATAGGTAAATAAATGCTTTAACTGATATATGTGATGTGATTACGCCATACCGCACCCGTTCCCGTCAGTGTAGGAATAAACTGATTACAATAATAATAATAATAATAATAATTGGATAATTTATAAAGCGCCGTTTTTGTGAAAAATCACCTCAAGGGCGCTGTACAATTTATTTGGAATGCTTAGGTTCTAACTGATTTTACTATTTACAAATGGATACAGAAACATACTTACCTGGCAGGTCACTTCCGATAAACACACTTTAATTATAAGTTTATGCTTGGAGAAGATACGGCTTTGCACGCGGAGGACATTACAGTTAACACACTGGACATTGCGTGATTTTACATTATTTGCTACCCTCATCGCTGTTAGTACCTATTACATTTGTGAATAGATTAGTGGCAAAAGGCAAAAGTAGAGGTATTTATTTAAAAATACTGGAGAATTTAGGACTATTGGAGATTAGTGGCAAAAGTATAGTTGATATTTATTTTAAAATACTGGAGAATTTCGGAATCTTTAGGGCTGGAGAATTTTCATGAAATGACCTTTACAAACGCTTACATTTTTTTTTTTTTTTTTTTTTTTTTTTTTTTTTTTTTTTTATTTTTTTTTTTTTGTTTTTTTTTTTTTTTTTCTACGTTTTTACAGGTTAGTTATTTACGGTGTCGCGGGCATTGAAAGTGAAGGTGAAAGATTTTGAGTTTATGGATACGACTGTCTGAAAAGGTGAGTTTTAAGTCTAGCTCTAAATTCCGCCGCGTCTGTGATCATTCTTAAGTCATGTGGCAGTCCGTTCCAGGCTTTAGGTCCTGACACTCCGAAAGCGCGCTCACCGAATCGCTTTGGTTCCTTTAACCTTCCGATAGCTGATGACACTGCTGACCTCAGGGTTGACTGTCGATGATTGGAAATTTCTGGAATACCCAATTCCGATAAGTAAGCCGGAGCCATTCCGTTAAGGGACTTAAATACCATCCAGCAGAGCTTAAACTGGATCCTTTCAGGACATTTAAGCCAGTGTAGATTTTTGAGATGCTCTGAAATATGGGAATATTTTGATACGCCGGTGATAAGTCTTGCCGCAGCGTTGAAAACGGATTGTAATTTGTTAATTTGATATTTTGGAAGACTTGCATATATTCCGTTGCAATAATCTAAACGTGAAACCACATACGAATTGACTAGTAATTTAGTCGCCTCTGTTGGCAAGTATTCGCATTATGATAACAATATTTGCTCTGGCCAACATAATAATAAATTGTGGTTATGCCAAAACCGTCAATATCAGGTTGTCGTTTTCATATAATATATAATGTGATCAATACAAAACATAAGCTACGTGTTTCATTTTAAGAATGTTGCCAACTTGACCACTAGGCTACGAGAACGAGACGGCAGATGGTGTAGTATAAAAATCATTGTTATTGTTGCACTCGCATGCTTTGTTATCTCGTTGTGCAAATACAGATTTATGCTCGACCACGCGCGTTATTATTTAAGGGAATATTTCCACAACATTTGTAACAACAATGTAAAAATATTGTAGATAGTGCGTTATTTCAGCAATAAAGTTAACCAGAATGACTTGACTTGAATTACATTAATATGTAAATGTCTCTTGAAGCATTTACGGTTTATGTTGCAGATATTAAGAGAGATATTCAAGTACTTAGGCATTTATATTGACAACTATTTTAGATGGACAGAACAAATAAATAAAACAGCGGGTAAAGTTAAAAAACTAATATATTTTTTTAAAAACATACGAAACATAATGCCAATGAAGACTCTAAAAACGATATACTACGCACTAGCCCAATCAATTATCACTCACGGTATGATTGGTTGGGGTAGTGCTGCTAAAACTAATATGAACCCTCTCGACAAAGCACAAAAGGCCTTAATTAAAGTTATTACAAAAAAACCTTATAGATTCCCGACAATACAGTTATTTAAAGACTTTGCTGTATTGAACATACAACAACAACTGTACATCAAAATTATAATTATACATTACCAAAAGGACAAACTAAACCATCATACTGCACAACACAATTACGACACAAGACACAGACACCAACACATGACTCCAAAGACAAATACTACCTATGGACAAAGACATTACCGTAATTTGGCTCCAAAATTTTTTAATTTAATTGAAAAAGATATTAAAGATTTTCATATGACTAAAAATGCTAATCTAAAACACCAAACTCATACGTGGATACTCAACAAAGGCGTTGTATACTGCGGGCAGATAATTTATACCATATAACAACACACTAAACTGTATCTTTCTCTTTTCTTCTCAAATATTTGTTATTATTTCTAAATTTCTTAGTATTCTTATCTAATCATTTTAAATTATTATATTTCTTATTAATTGTATGAATATTTTTTATGTTTCTCAACTTTTTTCATTTTCTTTTTCTTTCATTCTATTTATCTTTTCATTTATAAATTAAAAAATTTCCTTATTCTTTTCCTACAAGATTAAGTAATCAAAATTTGACTAAATTCCTGCCACCTCGGAACAGGCTCAGCCTAGTGAGGTGGTGTTTACCAAAAACCAAAAACAAAAAATATGTATTATACTTCAAACTGTAGAAAAAAAATCAAAAAATGTATTTTTGCTTATCTTGGTTAATAAATAATTTATACGCACCTTATATCCCGTAACATACTGTGCTGAGACTGCTGAGCCAACAAGTCTGTTCTGTCATATGGTATTATAGCAGATCGTGGTACCGCTACTGGCGGTAGTTGTCTGGTCCAAAAAAAACTTACAGCATTACTGCGTGGACTATGCATCAAATTTATAATATATATGTAGGTATACACTGTTACTGCAATATTAGTTTTCTTTTAAAATGTCGTATTATACGTCATACACCATTTCTTAATATGAACATTAAATCGGTTGTAATTAGACACATTTCTACGCGAGCTTTATTTGTCACGATAAGGAGTATCTTTTTGGAATAATAACATTAAAAACTTAATTTCATCGCAGTAAAAACTATGTGTCTTGCTTTGTAAGAGACAAAGTAGTATGTCTTGTCACAATAAAAAAAGACCAAGAAATAAATTTCGGAATGCTCCATTTATATGGCTTTTAACGAACATTATGTAAAAATAATCTTTCAGCTCGGCAAATTTCTCCCGGCACATAAATAAGGGAGGAGAGAGACTGTTAGAAAAATTCAAAGGCCGGTGGAAATATTATCTCGCTCAGGGGTAATCAAACGAAGCCGCAAATGGTTGGCTCCAGGGCATTCCTAATGTTTTTGTTAGCATTGTTAGCCGGCATTATAAAAATGCTAACAAAAGCCTTTAAATAGCCCCGTTTAAAAAATCTACCTGCGGCGCCTTTTGTAAGACAGAACATATTTTAGATATAATTGTCAAGGGTTGAATTTTCAACACAGAAAACAGAATACCTAGATATCCATATGAAATTGTAAGCCTTGCCGAATTTTAACACCTATATAGTGTTACACAATGAGTGGGTATTTCACTACCTCTGATTAAACTAGACTAGTAACTTTAATATTAGGATTAACGTGGCTGTAAAAACTGGCCGTCGACCGAGAGATATTACCCCGCAATAATGAAGCACATAATATACACTACACGTCGAATAGCGCTAGCCAGAGGTTTATTCAGAGGTGGTGAAATCAGATAAAACATTAAGTAAAAAAATTGCTTGTGCAATGATGGAAGACATAGCTGGCATTATATTGAACTCGCGATGTTTGGATGAAGATCCGACGCATTTGTCCACTCGGCTACTAGCCGGTTAAGCTGATAGGTTTTAATGGCTTCGGTTTTAAACCAAACTAAAAGATTTTCACTTAGGAAAATACTAAAGATCTTAATGTTTTTGGAAAACTAACTTACCGAAAAACAAAAATCGAAAGCATTAGGTACAGTTTTTCTGCGTCTTTGAGAATATATCTGATAATAAATACTAGCAGTTCAGCTGCTAGGCCCTTCAGGAGGCTTTTGGTTCGGCTTAGCCCAGTTGGTGTTGGTGAACATTTTACAAATTCAACAGGAACTGGTTCCAAAATAGTCCGTTCATCGGATCCCCTGTCATCTAGTGTGGCCAAATATCTTTGTAATAATAATAACGTAGTATTTACGAGTATATAGCGCAGTTTTGTGATATTTCACTTCAAGTGCGCTTGATTATAATTAACTTAAAATTAACCTATAGTGTTCCTTACGAGTCCTTAAAAAAATAATTAAATAATGTGAAATAACGAATATACAAAATATACAAAGCAATTCCTAAAGAACAATATTAACAACAATAGTGAGTGCTGTTTGGCACAGGACAATATATAATGATAAACCATCACGGTGCCATTCAACAAGAATCATTTAAAATAAATTATATAGAATAGGAGGCAGTTAACATTTAGAAATAATACAAAATCAGAGTGCACATAAAACTATAGTAAGGAGGTAATCGAAACCAAAAAATTACCAGAAACTTGAGGAACATGACTTATTAGTGGATTGAAAAGGAGTTAAAATTCATGAAAGGTATGATTTTTTAAATAAGTTTGTTTTTAAAGCTCTTTTGAATTCAGCCAAGTTCTGGATAGATGATGTGGGAAGTAGATGTGCTATCTGCTGTTTTTACTAGGTGGGTCTGCGCTTCCGGGTGTCGCCGATATTGTTTACCTATTAACAAATAAACTAAAAGAACAAATAATTAACGAATAAACCAAACGAACGTTAAACTAGATGAACGAATTCTTTCCTTATTCAAAATAAACTGTTAACCAATATTAAGCACATTTTTAAAAAATCAACGAAATGAACAAATTCTTTTTGTATGAAAACTACGCTAATTAGCGCGTAGTCCGGCGACAGTTGCGCGGACACCATAGCATATCTCTTCTGTATTTGAATATCTTTGAGTGTGGCTAATCATCGGGACAAAGTAATCGAGACAGGCAATGGCGTCATATGTAATACATAGCCGCTTGATACTACTATGTATTACCGTCAATCTTTCCATATCCGGAGAGGTATTACATATTCACAAATTCGTAGCAGTTATACCTAAGGGCGACATCTTGTGACGAATTCTTGAATTCGAATTCACAGATGTTATTTGTGGCGCAGCGCATATAGCGTGGAGTCAGATATGCACTCCAAGCCGGGTTCTGAAATTCAACCACGCAGACGCAAGCCTATTAATAATATTGTATTATACTCCCTTCTTCAAACATTTTGCCTGCGGAGCGTTTCCATATATTTGTGAAAGTTATAATAAATTTTCCAATAACTTACCCATTCCAGTTGAGGATGCCACAGTTCCACTGGCTCCGAGATTACTGAGGAACTGGGACTAAAATAATTATTTTCCTAACCTAAACCTTTATCTAGTAAATAGCCAAAAAATACCAGTTCTAAAAGTAATTGAACCGCAATTACGCAAAGATACACCTACGAAATTATTATTTAGTAATATTTCGAATCCGGTGATTTATGATTTTTCTTCGCTTCGGTTTTGCGTACCCATTATGTTGAGATATCTTAATTCGAGAAGATATTGCTGTAAACCATACGGAGCTAAGCAAATTGTATTATGAGCGGATATTATTAATTGTCGAATGAATACATGGGCATAGGTTTGATTTTAGGGTGGGGCAAAAAATAAAAATCTGGTGTAGGTAAAGACATAAACAAAAATTTTCACAAAACAAAAAAACGACTTCAAAAAATGCACTAAAAAGTAAAAAAATAATTTCGTATTCTTCTACAACTTTATAATGAACTTACCTTTTCTACTCATCAATATGTACGTACGATTGTTATTTTTGGAGTCAGTGTCGGCGGGAGAGGAGCTGTCAAGTGAACACGCCGGGCCGCGGGTACCTTGGTTGACACCGACTCCAAAAATAACAATCATACCTACATATTGATGAGTAGAAAAGGTAAGTTGATTATAAAGTTGTAGAAGAATACGAAATTATTTTTTTACTTTTTAGTGCATTTTTTGAAGCCGTTTTTTAGTTTTGTTAAAATTTTTGTTTATTTTTTTTATTTTTAGTGAATTTGAAGTACACTAACTAATTCGATTAAGATTCGGCCGAGTATCGTAAATTTGTTCTTCAGAATTGGAGAGTTCCGTTACTTTGTCATGGATCCCATAATCAGAACCTAACCAAACTCTCATCAAACTACCCTTGAAGTACATCCTTTCTAATAAAAAAAGAATCATAGAAATCGGTTGGCGTGATATTGAGTTATTCGTCCATTTGTCACGCACATACTTGATGCAAATTTAAGACTTATATGATTTTCTCATGGATACCATTGTCAGAACTGGACCAAATTAAAATGGGACCACACGGGAAGCACCAGCTTTCAAATAAAAAAAGAATCATCAATATCGGTTCACCCAGTCGAAAGTTCTGATGTAACAAACATAATTTATTTTTTTTTAAATACAGTCGAATTGAGAACCTCCTCCTTTTCGAAGTAGTTTAAAAAGTAGGCTTCTACAATATATTCATACTGAATACAACAGAACACAAGAAGGAAAAACCATCTTATGTTAATTTGGCGACTCGGTCGACAATCCCAGAGAATATGCATTGGCCAGCCAGGGTGGGGCAAACGCCCCATCTTGCCTCAAAGGATAACTAATTTATAGGGCAACAAACTTCGGATGAGATAAATCGAATAACCCAGCTTTATCGCGAATGTGCCGTCATTTTAATGAGACTTATAAAAAACATTCCATTAATTTCACAATGTATCATCATTGGGCAACTTCAAATCATCATTTGAAGCTCCCTATTATGTTGTTCTATAACTTATCATTCTAAAAACTTGTTTGTTTATTACTGTTATGTAATGTATGGTATGTGTGTGTGTGTATGAATATGTGTTTGTTTTTAATTAGTGATAGTATCAACCATGCTCAGTGTAGGTAAATGTAATTGATATGAATCACTGTTGATAAACCTAATAAAAGTAAAAATAAATAATAAAAAAGACGATATGGACGTGTTTGTGTGTTAATTAATTTTCCCTGTGAAATTGAAAAATAGAATACATTCTTTTTTAAATTTTATATATCGTTTCTTTATGTCAAATAACTCGATAGCAATAATTCCAGCATCCACGCCCAGCAAAATGAATATAAAATACTCACCACATATTTCATAGAGACAATGTCATTACATTTGTTTTTATCTAAAAATGATAAATTGACAATATTAATTTGGTCTTTGAAAAGCAACGAGATTCGCAATATCAATATAATCCCTGAGTTTGAGCAATTAAAATAATAAATATTATTATTGTTTGCAAGTGCCATTACTGCCATCTGTGAATTTCCGTTAAAACTTAAAGCATCATGTAGATCCATGCAGCAGATCCTTCGACAAAATGATGTACCTACATTACCTACTAAGTAGGTCAAAGAGTAAAAATGTTTTATTCTTTCATTCAAGGTCACAAATTCAATAAAATGATTAATAGTTGTTCAAATAATATTGTCAATAAATAATTAATATGGAATGATCGATAACAGAAATCGGTCGATAACAGATAAATCTATGAAAAACGAAAAATTAATTTATATTATCAAAAAAACCATTGACGAAAAGATAGAGGGCGCTTTAATTTATGCACAAATATTAATTTTTATATTATTATTTAAAATAAATTATCGACTACTCATAAACTAGCAAAAGAGTTAGAAAATATTTTTGTGTAACGTGATTTGTCACTAAACGGCGATAATTTTTATAAATTATATATAAATCTATATTTATGAATAAAATACAGCGCCATCCATCAATTGGTTTTTTGATAATATAAATTAATTTAACTTTTTTTTAATTTATAGATCGTATCGATGTAACTTGTAAATTAACTTAGCTAGCAGTAATATTTTTTTGTATTTCTTCGTAGAAATAATAAATAAAAAAATATATTATTTCATAGTGGGTAAATAAAATAATATAAAAAAAAAACATAATATTGAATAAATATGCAGTAGATCGGTCGGGATTCGTTGTCTGTCCGGTTACATAAGTACGACTTTCTTGACAACATCGTTGACTGGAGGCGTGGCGTCCTCTGTAATCCGGCTTCTCGGAGGTCGGGTTCGGTGGATCGCCGCGGCCTAGAGCTTCTTCACTACTCCAACAGGCGAAGGACTTGTCTCAGAAGACCCCTACCGCCTGCAATGGATGGACACAGCGATGTCCAGTGCGACCAACAACAACCTCCTTCGCTCCGGGAGCTCGTTGTTCGCATTTCCGTAGGGTCTTTATATGGATCCCTATGGATCCATATAAAGACCCGGGACGCGCGCCGCTCGTGCAAGAGGCTTTCCCCGACCTCTCCACGGCACGCGTCAGCTCTGATCACACGAATTGGTGGTTTCGTGTGATAAGCTATTCCTCGGGCAGGCGGGGGATCTTTGGGATCTTTGGGCATGTATCGCGTAACCTTTGGGGAAAATGAAGAACTTTCTCGAAGCAAACGTAGGCGAGACCCGAACCTTTTGTTTCGGTCAGACTCGTATTTTGTCATTTGCTTTGCGTTAATGATTTATATCAAATCATAATGTCAATGATTAATTTCAAATCATATTTTTAATACGAGCTAATTGAAACTGCTTGATAAGTGAATCTGTTAAAATCGTCTATGATTGCTTTCTAAGCTATTTCAAGAAATCCGTGGATATTAGATAAATTTGTGAAATATGACATTAATTTTGAAAATAATTTTGAAATTTGTGAAAAATTACGTTAATTTTGTAACACGGTTTTTTACACGGTAAAAACCCATAGAAAATAGAACGAGGTATATGGAAGCGTGCTGACAAAGCGGCGCCGGCGGAACCAATGCGAAAGTTATGTGTTTGGAGTGTGGATAGAAACAAAGACGCGACGCCTCGTTGCGTAAATGCGATTGGCGGTAAGAGCGGGTGACGATGTTCGCGACAATAATAAATTTGGATGATAACAAATTTATAATATATTTCTACAATCTTACTTCTAACTGTAGTTAAACTTTTAGCCGTAAGTTGTTATGTAGTCTGTAGACTACATAACAACTTACGGCTAAAAGTTTCATTCACCGGTTCATTGATATCTGATTAAAATTCTATGTACTCGTACGATGCATTTGACCAATGAACGCGGTGCTGCGTAAAAATGTACCTACACGTATTGTGTTATTTATACTCTGTACAACCAGAAAAATATACAGAACCTTACTTACCTGATGGCCAATCTCCCTTGTTTACGTAACCTATATTTTTACCACACATACCGTTTGCAGAAACAAAGGCGGGACACATCTGGATAACAGAAACAAATGAGATGGGCCAAAACAAAATTTTTATTAAACAGCGCGCACGAAAGAGTCGCCAACATCCTTCACTCACACTACCGCCAAACGCATCCTAAGGTCGCGGGTTCAAATCCCGGCGTGCGCCAAGTAAATTTTATTTCATTAAATTATATTGTTATATCACAATTTAAACATTTTAAATAATATATTGTATAGTCGGGATACGTCCAGATTGGAAGACACTCTTAGTATCGCCTTGGTGTAAGACCGCCATTCAGAATTAAAACATTGCATGGAATGGCTTTAGCAGTGTTTGTTGACCAGATCTGAATAGCCAGGTACTTCTCCACCTCCCTCCTCCCCATCTTCTTCCCTTCCACACAACCTTTGGCCTCACATACCCTAATTGGGTATATCATAATCTCACTGGTTCAAGGCGGTCGGGAGCAGTTGCGACTCTTGTACGTTATTCACAAAAAAATCCTCACTTTATTCTTTGGGTCACTATCAAAGAATTATTACCGAAGTAAATAAAAAAATGCGTTAATTAAATTACACAAGTGATTTTGGAAAACGCTTTCATAACTTGAAAGACTTGTTTACTTGAGGCCAGTATTTAATAGAGTGATTTAGTGATAACTGATAACTAATTACTTTGAAGGCACTCCCCGTGTGGACATTTGGAAGGCCCCATCTCTTTTCCGCCCTATCATAATTAACTTATGGTTACTCCTTCAAGGCTCTCGCAAGGACTAGACCTCCAAATTTCCCTGCATACGGTGAGGAAGCAGTATGCAAGTGCTTACAAAAGGACGGGAAAGCGCGTTTTTGTGGAAAGTAAGTTAGGCACTTTAGTGAGAGTAGTAGCCACTAAATCACACGCAGCACCCTCCCTCTGGTACATCATACAATTGGTCTTCCCTGGCTTGACAAAAATGTCATTCTCCACCGCCTACGTTTTTCGTTTGTCTCGCGTCAGTTTCGCCTAGTTCGTGAAAACCACAAGTGCCTTCCCCAGTAAAGGATCATTTCACCACAGTCTCCACTGTCTCACTCCAGTGTATCGCAAAGAAACAATTCTCGCAAAGAAACGTCCCGCCCACGGCCGCCCTCCATCGCCGCTCCCACAGTTTTTCCCGCCATTTCCAACCGCCGTAGGCCAAACCAACCGCCTCCCAACTACCGTCTTCTCCACCCTAGCCCTTTCCGACTCGTGCCCATCTTGTGCCCATCTCGTGCCGCCTCACTCAACATTCAGTGCTTTCTCCCGCCAAAATATCAGTGATTTGAACTTTCGTGTCCTCCCCGTGTTATCCCCGTGTTTGCGGCTTGAGCTGATCCGCTTGAAAGACGAAGTAGGGCTCATCGCTCGCCAAAGAACAGCCCCGACACGAAATCATCATCGAACCACCCGCCAGTCCAGCATCACACTACAGACCAGCCCCAGCGTGCCACACTCCTCCACGTAAGTCTTTTGTTTACTCGGTGTGCAGATCCCTCCAAGTCGTAAAATCACTCACTTCAAATCTTGCCATTCAATCTTTCAAATTTTTCTAACTCTCATAACTCTCCCCCCATCTCAACAACCATGGCTTCCCCCCTCCCCCACTCACCCAGCCCAATCTCAGACGAAGAATATGATCGCCTCTCCCTCGAAATATCCAACTACTTCTACAACCACCCTGACATAAACACCATTCCACAAGATGATAAAATACGCATCTTCGAATTGATGCTACGCATACACCACGCCCCTCCCCATACCACTGCCCCCTTCTGCCTCTTCTGCCCCTTCTGCCCCTCCAGGTCGCTCCAGCCTGATTCATGCATCATCACCCCAACCAACCCTCCCCACACCACCCCCTAAACAGTTCTCCCCCCAGTTGCCCCCCCATACTGACCGCCCTACAATTGCCCCCTCATCCGATCGCCCCCAGACCGTTCCCCAAACCGATCGCCTCCTGTCCACCTCCCAAACCGATCGCCCCCTCACCGCCCCACAAACCGATCGCCCTTTCACCGCCCCCCAAAACCGATCGCCCCATCGCTGCCCCCCCTACCATTCTTCCTCCCACCGCCCCCCAAACCGATCGCCCCCTCGCTGCCCCCCATACCGATCTACCCCCCACTGTCCCAAAAACCGTTCGCCCCCTCTCCGACGGCCTTCCCACTGTGCCCCATTCAGATCGCCCCATTTTTAAGTCACACAATATTCCTGTTACGGATCTGAATTTAATCCAATCCACACCTATTCTACGCATGATATCCACTGCACATCCCTTGTCTCTGTGGATGAGTGAGCCCAGATACTTAAATGAGTCACAGTTGGCTAATGTTACTCCATCCAGTTGCATCGAAGAAATTACAGAATTTGCGTATTCAAATGGCAAATACAAATATTCCGTCTTTTTTCTGATCATTTTTAGGCCATTATCCTCCAGAATCTTTCTCCATCTTTCCAGGCTATTCTGTAGGTCACAATGATTATCTGCTATCAGTAGGTACTATATCATCTGCAAAAAGCATAGTCTTGAGAATACCGCTGTTCATTTCTTAAATCGTTAGATAATTTATTCATGACCATTATATAATAGCATATGAATACATAAACATACATATTATACAATATTATGTAAATATATAAATATATATATAAACATAGTTAGGGTGAGGGGTCTGGAAGTTAGGAATACCTACTGCTCGCTTAGTCGCAGCGTCTGAATCTGGTTCATGACAGATGTGGTTTAGGTCCATTAGAATATGTTTTGGTAGTCTATGTACGTATCTACAAGTAAAGTCACTAGGTGCATTGCATCAACTGATTTCTTTGAATGATAACAGGAATTCAATGTTTTTGGGGGCAATATATCTATACAGGGTGTTAAGGGGCATACTTGATTTACTTTAACCAGTGATTCCTGACATTACTTGGAGTGAAAAATGTAACTGAAATTTTGGTTCTTGTCTTCCATTGGTTACTCAGCCGAGTAACCGACCAACCCTTCACCCCGCGTCTGAGCCGTCTAACTGTCAAATGCTTGATTTTTTAGGTTTTAGTTGAAAAAAAGCATCAAAAATGTCATTGGAGACCGAAATATAATTACATTTTTTACTCCAAATAATGTCAGGATAATTATATATCTTAATATCCTCTACATTAATCAGGTCAGGGGTGAAATTTGAAACAACTAAAAAAATGTGATTGAAGTCCACTTTTTCAATAAGAAACGCGATGTTAATACCCTCATTATGCACAACAACGTTGCAATTGTTTCAAAATGTTTGATTCTTGCGATTCTCCCCCTTACCCCCGGCTCAAGGCAGCCCTCGCATACCCAACATGAATATTCAACAGGGTAGATCGGCACCGCCTTAGTGCACCGGGTAAACCAACTGCTTCGGTTGGGTTATGGCAACCAACACATATTATGAGGGTCTCATCATTTGAGGTAGTAAAGAAATTAAAAACTAAACAGTCTTCAAAACCCATTTTACACGACAAATTCAATTGTTGTTTAAGGTCCATAACCAGCGGCCGAGAATTTAAATTTTGTCGATAGATGGTCTTGCAATTGTACCCTTGAAACTGTACAGGAATGATAATGATTAATTATTCTCATATATTCTATAACCCAATATTTATTTATTTATTTATTTATTTATTTATTTATTGAATTTTACGCCCGGCTGGGCTTTTACATGCATTTTTTTTTTTTACAAAGAACATCTAAATTTAAATGTGCATAACAAAATTTTAAAAAACAAAAAAAAACAAATACATAAACAAAACAAAAACAAAATCAAAATCATAACCAAATCTAAAATAAAAATACAATAAAAAAAAATTGAAATAAAAACAAAATACTCCACCATGCAAGATGGAATAAAATGTAGACTGGTAAAAGTAAAGTACATGTGAAATGATTCGAAGCAGAGCTATTCAGTTGGATTAATTAAATTTTTTGTTCTTCTTTTTGATATAAATTCTACTAAGACTTGTTTGTATTTAGTAAATGATGTGTTAAATATATCAACAACATCTTTATAGTCATTACCCAAATTTTGTATACGGCGAACGGGGGTATACAATTGTGATTCTGTGTTGGAGTTGTCACAATAGAATGGTAGATACTGCCTCGATGTTGAATTGCGAGGTATATGGAAAGAAATCAAGTTTAATAGTTCAGGGATGTCAATTACTGAATTTATGATTTTATGTAAACATGTTAGGTCATATACTATTCTGCGTTCGGACAATTTTAATAAATTAAGTTGACATAGTAGATAATCATAGTTGATACATTCACTTGTGATACCCATTCTGAAATTAATATATCTTAAGAATTTATTTTGAATTCTTTCTATCGTGAGTGAATGCTTAGCATAACTAGGTGCCCATACTGTCGAGTTGTACTCGATTTGACTCCTTACCAATGACATATACAATTTTTTAATGGTTTGAATATTTTTAAATTGGCTGCAAATTCTTATTACGAAACCCAACATTTTCAAAGCTTTATTTGATGTAATTTCAATATGATTTATAAATTTCAGTTTTTGATCAAAGTTTACACCTAAATCATTCACCTCGGTTACAGCTGTTAGCACTACATCATTAATGGAGTACTCATAAATTATTGGATTTTTTATTCTATGAAATCTCATAATAAGACATTTACTTAAATTTAGTTGTAGATAGTTCTCTTGGCACCAAACAAAAAGTTTAAACAAATTATTAGACAATGTTTGACAGTCATTAATATTTCTTATAGCTTTATATATTTTCATATCGTCCGCAAACATTAAAACTTGGACATCATTGAAAATAGTAAGAACATCATTCACAAATATCAAAAATAAAATTGGTCCCAAATGTGACCCTTGTGGAACGCCGCTGGTAGCGATAAATTTATATGAAGTAAAGCCATCAATTTTAACGGCAATATCGATTTTATTTCATTAAAATGTGCTTTAATATACACCGACATTCAAGTTAGCTGTAAAAATGATCAAACGCGTAATGTAAAAATGATTCAAATTGTGTACTATTTGTAATAATAATAATAATAATAATTGGATAATTTATAAAGCGCCGTTTTTGTGAAAAATCACCTCAAAGGCGCTATACAATTTATTAGGAATGCTTAGGTTCTAACTAATTTTACTATTTATAAATGGATAAAGAAACATACTTACTTACCTGGCTGGTCACTTCCGATAAACACACTTTAATTAGAAAGTTTATGGAGAAGATACGGCTTTGCACGTGGATGACATTACAGTTAACACACTGGACATTGCATGATTTTACATTATTTGCTACCTTAGTATTACATTTATGAATAGATTACTGGCAAAAGTAGAGTTGGTATTTATTTTAAAATACTGGAGAATTTAGGACTATTGGAGATTAGTGGCAAAAGTATTGTTGATATTTAGGACTCTTTAGGGCTGGAGAATGTTCATGAAATGACCTTCACAAACGCTTACTTTTTTTTTTCCTACATTTTTACAGGTTAGTTATTTACGGTGTAGCGGGCATTGAATGTGAAGGTGAAAGATTTTGAGTTTATGGATACGACTGTCTGAAAAGGTGAGTTTTAAGTCTAGCTCTAAATTCCGCCGCGTCTGTGATCGTTCTTAAGTCATATGGCAGTCCATTCCAGGCTTTAGGTCCTGACACTCCGAAAGCGCGCTCACCGAACTTAGTATCTGGTGTGCGCTTATTATTGTAATTATTATTTTTTGATCACAAGTATTTATATTTTTTCAATAATGTCTAAGCAAAATAAGCATGGAAAAATATCTGAAATACATTGGTTTGTAATACCGTAAACTTTATTATAGTAGAAATAAGTATGTATTTTCAAAATTTAAAACATAACTTTATGTAGATAAAAAATAATAATCTTTCTAAATCAATGTATATTTTTCATTGAATAGAGTCGACACTTCTAGAATTTGATTTAGAAATGAGATATGTCTGGCTGTGCCTGGTTATTTCCCGTTAAATTAGTATCGTTTAATAAAAAACTTTTTTTTTTAGTCGACCCATGTTATGAGTCAGAATATTGGAAGAATATATGAGACGGGGCGAGAATGAAAGAACTGTTGTGTGGCGGCGTGAAATGGCGCGATGTTTAGTTAGTAATTAAGTTTTCACATATAATGTGCTTGCATACATGTCTCAAACTACTATCTAATGTTTATCGTTGAGTGGTAGATACTCTCGATATCGCCCTATTGAAAAACCACTTTTCAAAAGCGAAAATTTACTGGAAACGGATTTGCTCGTAATTAGTACTTGGAAAGTTACTTCCCAACCGTCATCTTCCCCTTATTAAAACAGTGCTCTTGGGTTCGATCCCAGGAATGACCATTACCTTTTTTATTTACTCTTTTAGATTTTGTTGGTATTAGATTTTTTATTAATACATAATATTACTTCTACATATAATAATAATAGCATTACATCGATGTGTACTATTATTTTTTTATAGAAAAGGAGGCTATAGAGAAAAACGATTTCCCCTTAGGAAATCATTTCCCCTATGTCTCTTAGAGGATGCTGTATGGAGGGTCTTTTGAGGTCTTTGAGGAAAGGAAGAAGTGAACCTGGGTCTTGAAGACACCCACATATTGTAGGAGGGAGAAAAGCAGAGACCGCCAAATCGATCCACAGCCGAGCGGTTGAATTCAAGAACGAGTCACAGAAACGACCCGTTCTCATCAAAAGTCAACTGTGTACGAATGATGAATAATATTTAAAAGTTATTCCAATAAATTGAATATTACGCTTAATTAAGGGCTAGAGTTAGTTCAGCCTAGTAACACATTATCGTTAGTATAATTGTATGTTTTGGTGTGTGAACATTACAATTACATGAATATTATCAAGTGTTTTCAAAACGTAGTCCAATAAAGCTATCGCACGATAGTTTGTCTGTAGGTTCTACCTGAACTTGAATACAAGGGTGACTGTCGTGGAACTTGAATACAAGAGTAGCTGTCATGGAACTTGAATAGAAGGGTGGCTGTCATGGAACTTGAATACATAGGTAGCTGTCATGGAACTTGAATACAGGTGTGGCTGTCATGGAACTTGAATGCAGGGGTGGCTGTCATGGAACTTGAATACATGGATGGCTGTCATGGAACTTGAATACAGGCGTGGATGTCATGGAACTTGAATACAGGGGTAGCTGTCATGGAACTTGAATACATGGATGGCTGTCATGGAACTTGAATACAGGTGTGGCTGTCATGGAACTTGAATACAGGTGTGGCTGTCATGGAACTCGAATACATGGGTGGCTGTCATGGAACTTGAATACAGGTGTGGCTGTCATGGAACATGAATACATGGGTGGCTGTCATGGAATTTGAATACAGGTGTGGCTGTCATGGAACTTGAATACATGGGTGGCTGTCATGGAACTTCAATACAGGGGTAGCTATCAATACAGGGAAGCTGAACTGAGAAGAAAGTCATTTGATGGATATCACCTGTAAAAGGAATATCTACTAATAACGTTAATCATTTCCCAAAGCTCTGTAAACAGTTAGATCATAATAATTATTCATGTTAACTCATTAGCTAGCTAGTACCTAACTCCCCGCTGCGCTGCACGTCGCGAGAGTTTCCCCAATTTTCAAGTTCCGTGACAATGGTAAAGATATTATAAGCCGAGTCAAAAGATGTCTCCTCGTAATGCCGTATTAAGAGGAAATACTAGCTGCGTTTTTCCATACAAACGTATTCCCCGTTTATCTCTCTGGATTTTGACCCTAGAGCAAAAATTTTTTTTACATAATATAGATATCGACCACTAGCGTGTCGGTACGTTTTGCTTTTTTTGATAATTTACTTCTTATAGAAGTTAGGACCATCCAAAAATGAATAAAAATGCCTAATTTAAAAGCCGTCAAAAAACGTTCAGTATACAAACTAAACAATGTATTTTGAAAAAAAACAAAACGTACCGACATAGAATATTTTCTTCTAATACAGTTTGTGAAAAAAAAAATTAAAATCGGTCCAGTTTTGGAGAAAAAAAATGGGGAATACAAAACATCGATTTCGAAGATTTTATTTAGGTATTTTCGGCCCGATGTGCAGGTGTCCCTTTCGCTCAGTTCCCTTGAGGGGGGCGGGGAACGAGGGTTTTGACAAATACATACAAAGCGAAGTAGTGATGTAACGAATTTTATCGGTAGACTAGTGTTGTCCTTCCCCGAGTGATCGATATTTTTTATTCGTTTTTTTCTGTTTAGTGACTTATCGCGGTATACCAATACTGATCGAACTTTCATACTAAAATTGAGCCAAATTAAAATTATTTATATCAAGTACTATAATAAATCAAACCATATATTGGATAACCATTACCCCCGCCACTTGTTCACCCCAAGTGGTCCGCTATGTTTAGTGACTGAGCCTGGATTCCCGGGTTCACGGGTGAGGTCTGCATGGGTTTTGGTGGCGGATAATTTTGTCCACTTACTGCGTGGCGGGCCGGATTGGGAGAAACTGGAAGAGGGAGATCTTTTGATCTCTACAGCCGGACTCTCCACCATCATTTCATACTTTTACCTACCTTTTCCCTACCCAGAACTTCCTTTCCTTCCTTATCCTAAAAATACCCTCCACACAGCTTCTCCAATGATGTCCAACAACTTCTCCAACAAAGTCCCTGAGCGATTATTTTTCCTCGGTGCCTCCAATGTGGGGTTTATGTTTAAAAAAAAAATCTGTTTCAAATTTTCGGTTGAGAGTCGCTTACATTGCCTTCAGTGATTAATTGAAATTTTTTGTTTGTAAACGCTTTATTGTACAAAATTTTTAATTTTTTACAACTAGACAATGAATTTTAAACAATTTATGATTTATATCTTTCTCTCGCTGGTAAATTTCTTGGTATGCGACCGTCAATTATTTCTGGTAAAAGGCATTGGAGGTAGAAGTTTTCTAACAGTGGTTCAATTTTTTGCCAGATTGAATCGTCCCTTTCAATTTTTTCATACAGCAAACCTTTAGGACTCCACACGACAAAATAACAGTATTTACGACGAGTAACGTGTAACTGGCCTTGGACTTGGTAGAAGTAATTGTGATTCCGTTTTAATGTTAAAGCATTGTCTTCAATTTTACTGTAATCAATTTTTTTTTGTTCAATTCCTTCTTCTGGTGACATATTTGCTATTCTATATGGGCATTTCACTTCAATTATAGAATCTTTGCCAATAAGGCCATCCGGACTTGCCGCTAAAAAGTTTTTGTTTTCATCGACAAATAGTCCACAGGCGAATACCTCTAACTTTGTTTCTTTTGTAAATTGCTCAATTGCTTGGTTTTCATTTTCTTTCCCATAATTTGTGGCCGTATTTCCTTTAAATGGCGAGTACAGTAACGAGTTTAATACTCTCGTAACTGAAGTTTTTGGCCGTAACTTACATATTTGTCCAAAGTTAGAAGCTGTTAGCCTCTTACGCCTTTCAATTGCCCACAAATTATTATTGCTTTGGCCCACCGTATTCCGTTCGAGTTCTTCCTTATTAGATGGAGATAATTCTTTGAGAAATTCTTCTTTTTTCGTTTCAAATAATTCAGGTGGCATATCTGGTTCTAATTCCAATTGACCATAATTTTCATCAGGCCCTGTAACTTTTTTTCTCTTTTCTGTCGTGTTTTCATTGTACCTTAGTTTTCTTTTTCGACACCTCTGTGTTGTCTCATTCGAACGTCGTTTTCTTTCGATAAAATGCTTTGTGTAGTTGCCAGGACTGTGGCCTTGGATTTTTTTTTGTATACGGGAATGGGTTGCCATTTCACTATTCCACGAAGTTACTGCTCCAAAACATCTTGCTTGGTATGATCCCCTTTTTGTAAAATTTACTCTTTTTCCGCCTATAAATTTGGCAATAACGTTGTTGAATTGCTCCACAGTGTTATTTGTCACGTTAATAATAAGACTTTCCGCATTTGCTATAAGAGACGACAATAATTGTTGAATATCAGTCCATATTCCACAATCTTGAAGATCGCTTAGTAAATTTGGATCATTAGTGTACTTCTCCGACTTGTAATAGTATGACGAACATTTTGTATGATCACCAAAAACATGGTTTGCGGCATTTTTTATGTCCATTTTCAGATTTTTTACTTTATCACTTTGTGGCGTGTTTTCTTGCTCTTTTCTGTAATTTACTGCTCCAACTATAGCTTTTCTCATTCGTAAAACGTTTGCTTCAACCTTTTTCCTTATTTGAACTGGTACAAAGCCTTTAGCGTTGTTGGTTTTTTTTCCAAGTGCTTTTATTTTGTTGCAAAAATTGCGAAGTAAGTGATTTTTGCACTCTATTTTTTGTACTATGAAGTTCGGCCCATATGGCATTTGCTGCAAAATTTTTTTCATGATGCTGGAGTCGCCATCTCCAATTAGTTTATTGAATTTCAATCCATGCATTTCAATGCTTCTCAAGAACCCTTCTGCTATAATGTGGGCTTCCATGGCATTAGCACTGTCACGCCAGTTTTTGAAGCACCTATGCTCAGATGCTTCTACTTGTAGTTTTGTAGCTCTAGCACATATGCAGCAGTACGAGTTTCGCACTCCCAGAAATAAAACCTTTTTAGTTCGCAGTCCAACTATGCATCCCGCACCAGATGAGGAGCTAAATCCACTTTTATATGATCTCTTTGCCCAAGAACCATCTGCAACTACCGTCACCAAAGGGTACCCTCCCTCGTCTACGTCACCATTTAAAATTGCAAGCCTTTTTTCTTCTTCACCAGCTGCGATCATTTCTTCTAAGGCACATTCTTCAAGTGTTAGCGCTAAACATTGTTCTATGTTCTTGTAAGTTGAAGGATTCATATTTGGCATATTCAATACCCCACAAATTTCGTTCCATTGTGAATATCCATTTCCTGTACATACTACTCCTTCGACGACAGCAGTATTTACGGACACTTTCAGTTTCGGGTCTTCGGAATGTACATATTCTATTTTCTTGCACATTTTGCACTCGAAAACATATTGGCTTAGAAAACCATTTCGTCGTTCCTTCACAAATTTTAAATCGGAAAATGTGCAGTTGGTGTGTTCGTGCTTTATATTTGAAATTTCTGAAAACAAATATTTTATATCAACAATTCTGCGACCTTCGTGAATATGGGTTTCATCAATATGGTCTGGTTTCAACAGAAAATCATCAAGCGTTGTTGGCGATGAAGAACTTGCGTTTTCTTCTATATTTGGAGAAAATGATTCATCCCTCGAAGGTTCACGCATTTGTGAAGATGTATCTAAGTTTCTAGCAGCATCGTTGATGACATCCATATCCCTGTAAATAAAAAGTAATAATAATTAAATTACTTATTTTCGTTGTACTTATAAGACAGAATTTTTTCGAGTTCCATACGCGAAGGAATCAATAGAGCCCATTTGTTCTCATCAAAATGTAATGCTTTATATCTTCTGTTCTTTTCCAAGTCTCGGTTACGCATGCTACATACAGGCTTCTCATAACATAAACCATTAGGAGGGTTCAGTAGTGAGAGGAAAACAGGAAAACTATATTTACTTACCTAGAGATCGAACGCGGTGCAACATGAATCTGTCGTTTGATAATAATAATCGGTTTTTTTCGTCTAGTAGACGAAAATAAACGAGCTTTGTTTCCATTTCTTTTACCCATTATTTATCTGTAAGAAAAAGATATCACATTTTTTTAGTAGAAGTTAGATAATAGTAGCTGATTTTATATCACACACATACGAGAATCTTATGCTGCGTATAAAATTGTGAACCGAGGCGCGAATTGTGTAGTACTTGCACATTACTTAGGCTAATTTGTTTGCTTTTTGAAATAACTCATATAGGTCTCATAGAAATCGTTGTGTCTCCCTTACTACCATGGTTAGAAAAATGATCTGTTAGAAAGAGAAAACAACCAGAACATAATTAAAACTTAAAACAAAATAATTATAACCTTTTATGAAACCAAAGCTTCCGATTAATATTTGAAAAAAAAAATAAGAAACTGGGAATTTTGTGTTAATTTTTTGACATGAAGCGAAAAAAAAGTGAGTTGACGGTAACATTTATTTAATTATGTTTACTTTTTATTACACGCCCGTAGGGTTTTTGCAGACATTTACATACATTTATAATGCATATCGTTTGCTCAGGATTGGTTTGTACTAAGTCCACAAAAACACGTACTGAGAAATAAAAGTTTTGAATTAAATGAAGACTATATTAGCGAAACTCAATTGAAAAGCTGGAGACAATCTATGTCGAGTTTCGCTAATATTGTCTTCGTGTAATTAAATATTACAAATTAAGGTTTTATTTATAAAGTTGAAAATAAATATAAAAAGTTTTGAAGTTTAAAAATATTATATATTTGTTTCCTTTATTTCAAACTGACTGTAATAAATATTTTAAAAAATATGTAGGTTAATCTATCTATAGGTAAAAGACCAACATTTTTGGTTGAATTTTGAACGAACTAACACGTCCTTTTTTGTATTTACTGCTTAAAAAAACTCAAAAATACAGGAGTACAAATCAAACCTCAGCAAGCGATATATCTAACGTTTTAAACATTATTTTTTACAAACATGTCAACTCACACGTATAATACACACAACACAATAAATCCATTTAGATTTAATTGTCTAATAAAATATGTACGTGCTTTTATCTTTTTGTTGTCGTAATTTTAATTAGAAAAAACGTAAGGTGGGCTATTTTTAAACATTTTTTATTATTAATAAAAATAAAAAAATTATATGTTTATTTCGAATTATAAAATTTGAAAGCGTATTTCATCATCTTTCAAAAACGGTTTTTAGTTTTCGGATGCGTTCGCAAATATTAAAGTTATTTGGAATTTATTGGAAAGTGGAAATATTTTTACTTTTCGAAAAACAGGCCCGAGGCCTGAGAGGTTAATACTAATTTTCAATAATAACTAATGTATCATAGAGAATAATCATATGTATATAATAATTCGATATAGTTGGTTTGACTGCATATTTATAAACGCTAATACAGTGAAAACTTTAAAACTACTAACCTACATAGAGTTCTAGTAAAATAATACGTAATATGTCGGTAATCTACATACATTATAAAATATTTTAGTAAGACCCTGTATAGAGGGGTAAGTATACACTTTTCACACTGACATTCATCATAAATTTATGAATAGTTTAGTAGGTACTCACCGATATCCTAACTGTGTAATTCGTGACAAAATATTGGAGTGATGCAGCTAATGGTGAAATCAATCTCTAAACAACCACAAACATTGGGATCAGGACAAAACTTATATTTATCTCTCTGATATTCTCGCAACTTTGTTGTTTCAAATTACTTAACCAATAGGTACAGCATGCGTGATGCTTTACTTGTAGTATAACAATATAAATGAATGATGAGCGCAGAAGACATCTATTATATAGGAATACTTACGTTCAAGTCCCGACTCGACTTGACTTATTTGGTGCAGAAAATAATGAACTCTAGCAGGCAGACACCAGTCTATACACACGCTCAAGTCAAGACGCGATTGAAGATGCGCTAATCAGCAAGAAGCCACCTGTCTGAAGCGCTCATGTTGCAACGCGATTTATTTGGAAGAGTAGATATTATAACAAAACCCTGTAACAATCTGATACTGGACTTCGTCGTAACAAAGGTTGACCACCACAACATGGGCATGTACCTAGCATGGTGGTCGAAAAATCCTCAACTTATGTTAGGGAACGTACCCATACTACGTGACCAATTTTTTGCAATTTTTAACCCCCGCCCCCCCCGGTGACCAAAATCCTTAGCAAACCGCCGCTCATTTGTACCAAGCGTGACATTTTGAAGACCCCCCCCCCCCGAAGAGATCACGTAGTATAGGTACGTTCCCTAATAATTAACGATGCAATGAATAAATAAAAAAAATAAAAATGTATCTTTGAAAAGATGCCATGTGCATGGTTATAACAAAACACTGTAGGAAAAGTTGCAGCGTTTACTCATGACATTTTCTATTATTTTCGAGTTTTATTTTATTTCTTGCCACCTACTTGGTCACACCCGGTAAGGCGACAAACACACAAGACTCAGCATTACCGCGCGAAAACGTACACACGAGCTTCACACACTCACATATCTACTACGCGATGCTACTATAGATGTGTGAGTATTTGATCGAAGCGTGAACAGAAGACATTGTTACAATATCTATCGACGATATTTATAAATGACCGGCATAGCAAACCTCGTGCGTTTAAAAATAATGCGCCCTTTTTCTGTCTATGGAGAGCGGTACATCCTAAATAAGTCGAAACATGCCTTGTCCAAACCTGAGGCAAGAGACGCAGAGGGGGCGAGAAGGTGTACAAGCCAAACACTCACGTGCGGTCTCACCCACACATCGAGAGCTAGTTCTTTTTCGAGCGCGGTGCGACAGCGATAATTTTTGAAAATACCTACCGTCGAGATTTCTCACCGGTGGTATTACCTCTTAATGACGTCGTTAAAACGTCTCGCATGCCTTGGAGAAGCTCTAATGCATTGTGCAAACCACGCCGTATTTTCACACAGGGCGACTGGGTTGGTATACTTACTTACTCCCAACCGATTTTCGAAGTTGATTTATTTATTTGAGTCCTTGCCCTAAATAACGTTGTTTCTAACAATATTCTTGTTTTGAGAAAAACGGCAAGAACGAAATCAGTTGTGTTTCACGACTTTCCACATCTTACTAATACTATAAACGCGAAAGTTTTTACGGATGAATGTGGGAATGTGAATGTGAATGGATTTTAATGAAACTTTATAATAATATAGCTCATACTCGCGGGTGCGGCAAATGGAAGCTCCATCGCGAACGGCTGCCACGCCGAGAATAATCGTCACAGAGAGTGCAGCGTGAATATCCCAACGATTTTTCAAGCAGTTTTGATAGGAATGGTAGGTTGTATATTGGCCTGTAATTATCCGTATTGTCAGTATTAAGATTTTATTTTTTTTTGGTATCGGAGTTATAATTGATTTTTTTAGTGTTCCCGGTACAAGTGAATTTACTAGTTACTTCTGAATAATTGCGATAATTACAGGCGCTATATCCGGAAGAGATTGTTTTAAGAGCCAGGTAGGTATGGGGTCTTGAGGGCATTGCTTGTTAGGACAAGACTTTATAGCACGCGTGACATCTTCTTCCATTGCTGCTACAAAAGTAGTGAAGTCACCAGAGAGCGGACTTGGTGCTGCGACAGAAGACGATCCTACCACACTGAGGGCCTGAATTTTGTCAATCTTGCTTCTAAAATGTGTTGAGAGGCTGTTCTCTCCAAGAGAAAAATCAACCTTGTTGTTGTTCTCTCCAAATAGAGTCTTTATGTTTTGCCAAAGTTTTCGAGGGTCCTTATCTGTCTCAATTTGCTCTTAGATTTGCTCTGTGTGACTTCTTTCAAGTAAACATTTTTCTGGTTATCCAAAACTGCCGATTGCCGAAAGTTGGGTTTCGTCTGTAAATTTTTTCGAATTTCCGCATTTCCCTCTTCTTTTGAAGACATTCGGCATCGAACCATTTGCTGCAATTCCTAACGCGGCAGACCTTTTTTGTGATAGGAGCGTTTTTATCGAGTAATGTCCGTAGTGTAGAATTATAAATTACTAACTCTTCTACTTGGCTTTCGCTTTACTTTTCCTTATCACAGAGAGGCGACGCTTTCAATTCGTTGGAAAATGTCTCGAAGTCGAATTCTCTCCAACTTCTGGAGATAACGGATTTGAACTCTAATTTTGGAGGATTGAAGGCAAACACGGATATGACAAGAAGATGATCCGATAGTCCATTTATTCGGAGGACACCCGACCCGGGAAATTATTACATCCAGTGTACCTCC
Source organism: Limnephilus marmoratus (assembly GCA_917880885.1). NCBI lineage: Eukaryota > Metazoa > Arthropoda > Insecta > Trichoptera > Limnephilidae > Limnephilus > Limnephilus marmoratus. The sequence goes on from OU862933.1 coordinate 17,437,651, forward strand.
TGCATCATTAGTAGAGTTTATATATATAAAATCATTTAAAATCGGTTTTCAAATTTTGAGCCCTGAAAAAAATTAATGTGTCCACTAAATAAGATTAAGTAATTGTGACTCGGATAATTTGGATATGTAGAGGGAATCTTGGAAGTGGAAATCAGCCCACTTCTCGACATAATTTAATTGTTTTGCTTCACTCACCTCATCAATGTAAAGAAGAATTTAAATATTATCAGTAATCCGAAAACGTTTTTTTATAAACCTCCCTTCGCTCAGTGCTCACTAATTCCTTCACCCACTAATCTTTAAGTCTACAATTGTTTTTTTGTAAAGTGTTTATTTTTAACTAGCAGACCCGGCCACACGTTGCTGTGGCTAACGAAACACAACGCCATTACCAAACCTTTATAAAATCCACACCACCCGCTTGCCAGCTGCCCGCTGCCCGCTGCCCGCTGCCTTAGTTGAATATTTGAATTTCTCGGCTTTTCTCTACTATAATAAGCATGTATTATATATACAAACCTTCCTCTTGAATCACTCTATCTATTGGTGTAAACCGCATGAAAATCCGTTGCGTAGTTTAAAAGATCTATGCGCACATACCTTTTGAGCGACTTCATTTTATACTATGTAATGATGATGATAAGTTTTTCTTACATTATCTCCACACGGGACTCCGTGAAGTAAAAATCCCTCAGGATCTATGTCATTTTTGGAAATGCTGTGTGGAGAATATTTTTGTTGAAAGGAACGAGAGAAAGATCTGAGAGGGAAAAGGTATGAGGGGTAGATGTCCAAGATTGACGGACGTATGAATCCATCCCTCCCACTGCGGTGCAAGGGGATAGGTTGAGAGAGTCCGGCTAGAGAGATTAAAAGGTCTCCCTCGACTAGTCTCTCCAGATCCTGGCCGATATGTGTGTATATCCGCCGCCAAGACCTGGACGGGCTCCTATAAGTAACGTAGCCAAACGTAGCGAACTTCCTTGGGGCTACCCAAGCAAGGTGTGTCGGATATCCAATAAATGGTTCCCGAGGCTGCGTTATCCATACCCGCCTCCCAAATCAAAACATTGAGGATTTACATTTTATGCTGAATCAAGTAGTGAAATTTGTGAGAATTTTGGGCTAGAACTGAATATAAATAAGACAAAATACATGCTCATAAGCAAAAATAACGCACTGGATGAAAATCTTTATATTGCTGGAACAAAACTAGAGAAGGTACAGAGTATTGTATACTTGGGCTGCAATGTAAATGATAGATGGGATCATTCAGTTGAAATCAAATGCCGCATTGAGCAAGCTCGTGCAACCTTTATCCGCATGAAAAAAAATATTCTGCAGTCATGATCTCAACCTTGGATTACGAATGCGAATGGTCAGATGATACGTGTTTTCGATATTATTTTACGGAATGGAAGCATGGACGCTTACTGAAGAACTAATTAGGCGACTTGAGGCATTCGAGATGTGGATCTACAGAAGAATACTTAAAATAAACTGGATGGACAGGGTTACAAACGAAGATGTTATGGTTCGGATGAATAAAGAAAAGGAAGTAATTAAAACTATAAAAATCCGAAAACTTCAATATCTTGGACGTGTGATGAAACATCCAGAGAAGTATGAGATCCAGCATCTCATAATGCAGGGAAAGATTGCCGGAAGACGGGGCCCTGGAAGAAGGAGAACCTCATGGCTGAAAAACCTGAGACAGTGGTTTGGCCAGTCTACCGTGGAGCTGTTCCGAGCCGCAGTAAACATAGTCCGTTGAACGGACAGGGCACAAGAAGAAGAAGAAGCATCCAGGAAATTATCGCAGGATTTTAGTCTTGCCGGGGTCTGCTCTAATTACTGAGCTATTTCAATTAAAGGGGATATCTCAACTTCGGTAATATTTAACTATATCACACTTCGGTTATGAACTACCAACATGCTCTTCATTTTCTTAACACATATTTTTTTGGCCGTTATCTTTATGTATGTTTGCAAGATTCTACTCGAACTATATGCAATCTAAGATAGCATCTTGGATAAATATATCCATTTTTATTTTAACATGCGATGTCTGTTGACTTCTCTACAAGACTGTCGCGTTTAGAATATGAGATATTCTAAACGCGACCGTAAGTGTTGCGTCCACAACTTTAAGAATATGCATTAAATGCGCCAAATGCAAGTATACACAACATTATATTTATTTAATAATAAAAATTGTTCTTTTTTAACAATAACACATTGTTCATTTTTACGTCATGATATGTTATGTTGTACTTATATTGTTCTGATTTTTAGAAGAGTCATAAGCTGTTATTAGAATAATATTATGTATTTTGATTATAAACTTAAATTTACATAAAATGTAAAGCTACATTAAAATCGACTATTGTTAAGAAATAAAAGGTGAAAAATAAAAAAAAAACGTTGAGAAAACATAATTTTAACAAAACAATATTAACAACCCACTTGTTTTATGAAATGAGATAAGAAATTGATTTTTTCTTTTATATATACATATTTAATTATAAGCAAATGTTTTAGTTAGAACACAATTTCATTGAGTGTATCTTTAATAATCATATTAAAAATCAAACAAAACAATACATTTATCTGTACCCGAGAAGCATACGGATGCAAGTTCAAAATTTAAACACGAGTTTCTGCTGCAGACTTGAAGTAAATAATCATGTTTATCAGTGGCAGAAAGATACAGGTCCTATCATGAAGAAAATATAGGATTTTCAAATTGCATATGGATGCAACTACCATGTTGCAACAACTTTCTTAGAAGCTGAAGGATGTACCATGGACTTGCATCATTATGATTATTTGCATTTTGAGTATTATCACTCGTTCCTACGTATTATGTAGTATTATGACTCAAATTATACATTTAATACCCTTTCTATTAAAGTAAGCAATTCTTAAACATTGATCCTTTCATAATACACCACATGTCATAACAAAATATTCCACTTCATTTAAAAGCAGAAGGATTCAAGTCCGTGTTTTTGTTTGACTCAAGTCAGCGTTTTATTTTAAACAATATTTTTAAAGGCTGTACATATAAAATATTTCGTTTTATTTGCTCGTTTTTAAAACAAAACTAATTGATTTAATAATAAAAAAAAATATCTTTCAGCATGGATATCCGAAGAAGTTATGACACCTTAGTTAGATAAAAAATAGTTTTTTGGCTCTCCTGAACATTTAACTTTTTGGACTTGCATCCGTATGCTTCTCGGGTACAGATATATGTATCGTCTGTTAGAGTCCACCGCAGTTTTAAGACTTTCAGGTGGCGAAATAGATGCCATCTACAATAAGAATTACACAACAGAATTTGGTTATATGTTATATGTAAACTGTTGTTTATAAATTGAATATTAATGTTATTGAATAAAAGTAAAAAGTGATACTTTAAATTAAATTGAACTTGATAACAATAAATTGATGAGAGATTGAGGAAGAAGATAACAATAATAATCTAAACGAAAATATGAAAGAGAACAAGACACCGAAAAATAGAAAAAGATAATGATAGCAACTGGGACTCGAACTCAGAACCTCCAACTTCCCATGCCGGTCAGACGAGAGGTTCTGGGTTCGAGTCCCAGTTGCGACCATTGTCTTTTTCTATTTTTCTGTATCTTATTCTGTTTCATTTTTTCGTTTATATCATTATTGTTATCTTTTCTTCAACGATATATTTCATTGATGGGAATAACCTTCAAAAGTTATAAAACGAGAGTTTTTATTATAAATAATTGATAAGAGATTAATCAAATTAACGTAATTTAAAAGGGTTTCGAAAGTGCAACTGGTTAAAGCGTTACTCGCATATAAAAGGAGTTGAGATTTAGTGTAGAAAATTAATGAATGAATTAAAAGTTATTTTTACGATTTCGCTAACCGTATCATTGCAAATAACCATATCATTTCCAAACCACGGTACTAGTTTTTAAACAAATACAGTGATTGGATTTTTGAAAAAATACAGGGATAAATTTTATTCATATTAATAATTTAGAAAAACGCTTAGATAACTCAGAAATAAAAAAAATCCGCTGAATTTAATGAGTAAATTATCAATAAACAAAAAATATTGTCTTAGATGTGTTCCCTTTCAATGTCCGTTTTGTTTCCTCCCCTCTTCATTAAGCCGCCGCTACCCGAATTTCTACCGATTTCTTATATATCCCCGTTAAACATTTGAAGTTTTTTAGTTTTTAAAAGAATATGTGTTATTTGTGAAGATAATATCTATACATTCCCCACGCCGAAACGTAAATATGAAATTCCCTCGATAGCAAAAAATCGCGAAGTGTGCTCCGAAAATTATTATTTTCACGTCTGTTTCCGTTATTTTAACAAAATATATGTATGAAAAAAATCACAGTGGTTCTTTAAATGCTGTTTTAGACAGCCCCCAAGAGATTTTTGCTCTATTTAACGAGTCGTGTTTTATTAACATTTTCAAAATTTTCGCTGCAATTTTGCTGTTTTAAATATAAGCGCACTCTCTTCAACATTCGTAATTACATATCTCTCAATCTTTTTTCTTTTTAAGGGGGAAACGGCGCCTTAATCCATAGCCACGCCCCCAACCCTCCACAACGCTTAGTTATAATACATTGTACTCGCCCACTGATTGGTAATTGTTAAGCCATTATATGTTTGCTCTGAGGAAGGAACGGTCATTCTGAAACCGGTCAGCGTTAATGAAATATATTAGATGTTCCAACAAAAATGGATAACCACCAAGTTATAGTTACATCCAAAAATATAAAAGTTATTCGTTCGTTAGCTACGATTACTAATATAATATTAAATATTACGTGTGAAGGAAGGATATAAAGTCCAATGAAGAGAAAATCAATTAAATTAAGAAAAAAGTTTTTATATTTTCACTGTTTTTGATTTTATCAAAAGTTATAATTATCAGTACTGTATATATACAGGGTGTCCGGGGGTTAAGTGCATTAACTTAATGAGTAATTTTTATCTTACACTAAAGATTTTCAGTAGGTATGGTTTTCGGAAAAAAAAGTTGGAATTTCGGAAAAAGTTATTAATCTTTTTTACTCCTACCATGATGTAGAATCACCTCCCAAAGTTAATACACTTTACTCCCGGACACCCTGTGTAAGTAGGTATATAATATTGGTGACCCGACAATTCGTCCTGCGACAATTCATCCGGCGACAGTTCATCCTGCGACAGTTCATCCGACCGACAGTTCATCCCGCCGACAATTCATCCGGCGACAATTCATCCTGCCCGATCATTTAGAAGATTTTTATTAAGTAAGTATGCAAAGAGGATATACGGCCGTACAACCAAAATCGATATACTTATATCTGAAGGCATTGAGTGGAAATCAGCTGTAAAAATATTTTTACTAACAATAATTTCGACTCTCCGAAGAAGCATGCGTGAATAACAAAATACGACATACTTATACTTATAGGTTAGGTTAGGTTAGGTTGAATTGTCAGGATGAATTGTCGCCGGATGAATTGTCGGCGGGATGAACTGTCATGGAACCATAATATTATACCAACAAACGTGCATGTAAGGCTGATAAACCTGGATCTTTTTTTTTCTTTTAAGACTAAACTTATTCCCATCTTTGATGACATTCTGAAAGAAGCTCTTTCCATAGAGCTCTTCGCTTAATGCTCGGGTTTCCTCATCTGCATTAAGCAGTACCTACCACTCCTGTTAGAAACAATATTATACACGTTTTATCAAAGGCTTCACATCCTCGTGCGATCGTTAATCTGGAATTTAAAAGCGCCACCTAATACGGGAGACTTTACGGTTGAGATAAGACGCTACCGGAAGGGGGGGGGGGGGGCTGGGGGTGACACTACTGTCAACCTTCCTCCACTCGGAGGCTTCAAGGCTCAAACCGCTACAAGTAGGGCCTTAAACCCAGCGACCCTCGCCAGGGCTAAAAGGAGCGTCGCCCGCGCCGTCGCGGCGCTAACGGTCTGCGCTTTCAAAGGTTTATTGTATTTTAAAAGGTTTTCTTGTTTTCAATTTAAATAACTTTTAGCAGTTTTGCTCTATCTTTTAGTTAAAGTATCGTAAGAAAAAATGGCGCGGTAGATTTTTTAGAACTTAAGTATGAATTATTTGAGAAAAATTTACTTCTTTAATAATTTATTAGCATAAGAAAAGTGCCGAGTTATAAAACCGGATAGGCTCAATATTCAAATTAAATTGTAAAGGCTTTTTTAATGTTCTAACTGGGGTCAAACCGTTAGTTAAAATGATAGAAAAGTTTTCAAATTAAAATTATAAATAGTTGCTTAAATAATGTAATGAACTTCTTTACGATTTTTTTTTTCTTTTGTACTATTTTTCCTTATTCTCATATACTATTTTATCTAGTTAGTTCAAAGAATCTGAAGAGTAGTCTAATTAGAACCAAAAACTTTAAAAAATATTTCGGTCAATGTATAATATTTTTTTTTTTACTTAAAAGCAATAATATTGATATGTTGAACATTACTGTAAATGGATGTCACTATTTGAATTCTGGCAATTTTTAAGAAACCCTTTTTTTTATCTAAATCTCATATAATTTCCCTTTATGATAAAATCGTTCGGCCGGGAGACCCTCTTAAATAATTCTAATCTTGAATAAACACTAGTCACAAGTTTATACCGTCGTAAATAGTGCGGGAGTTCCACACTATTAAACACTGAAAGAAGATCAGGCTAAGATGCGACGCCGAGGAGCACACTCGCTGCCATCTCCGCTACCCCAGGCCTACCCCTGAAGCCTGAAGCCTGAAGCCTCACTCATCCCTTTAACCCTGTGGGTGTGAACTGCGCGTTTATTAACACATTACAGCCGCTCCCGACGCGCTAGCGATGCTCCCGGCGTAGAGCGGTTCGGTTGAGGTGTCGCGGGTTGCTCCGAATTATCTCCGGTGAAAAATTGCAGCCCCACCTCGGGCACATAAAGTATTGGAGCAAATGGGGATTTTAAATATTTTGAGCCTGAACGAGAATCTTTGTGTGTTAAGTGTAAATGAAATTGTGGGTTTTGAGACAACACTTCATACGAGTACAATTTTCTGAGTTGCCAATTTATTCTGGGAGATAAATAGTAACTTTTTCGAAAGTTACAAAATATTTGGATGTGTGACGTTATAACATATTAAATGAACTCACACTTTGTAATACACCACTTTTATGAAATTAATACATGACAGCCAACCAAGTTTCGCTAGTATTTATTCAATAATTGTGGTGTATTACGGTGTGTTTTTTTTCATTAACTAGGTAAATAACAAAGTCTATAGGATTGTGGACTATTATTATTAGAGCCGGTTGTACACGTACACACAGACCATATTCCCTTCGTGCAAATATAAAGCCTTTTGTGATGTCTCCACTGATGTTGTAAATGATGCTTGTAAAATTTTAATTGATTTCAAAACAATTAGCTCTGATGGTCTGCCAATCACTATAGTGACTGCACTTCATATTTCGGTTGTATTTAAATTAGATGTCTTTTGTTGCTGAATTTCAGAGCCTATGCTGAAATTTATTGATTAATAATGCTATTTTAGCTCATTTGTAACATTGTTCAGTATACAACAAATTTTGCATATCCCACAAAATAATCTATTGTTGGCAATAACTCACGTATCAATTTTAGAAATCAAAAGTATTTCATGATTCATGCCAAAATGAACACCAAAATGCCTGGCAAAGAAGAATTCGGTTGTTGTTAGGCAAACTTATTTACAAAATTCGAAGAAAAATGAAGGCATATTTTCGACCGATTTACATCCTTCCTATTTTTCCAAAAGCGATTGAAAGAGCAGCTTACAACCAACTCTCACATAACTAACAACTTTTTAGACCCCTTTCATTCCGGCCTGCGAACTAGGCACAACTGTGGTGCAGACGAAAGTTAACCCGATGAATGAAAAACTTCTCACGATTTTAATCCTGCTTGATTTAACTAGCACATTGAACCCGAACTTTCAAACTTTGACTTTAGTGCTTATTCCAAAATTAAAACACAAAGAATTAGTATAGCTTTCCATTGTCGCTGATTGGTTAAACTTGAAAGGCGCGTGATGGCGTTTTAGAATATTTTTCTGCATTAATCCTTCGAATGTTCGTCGGATTATTTCTGGATGTCATTTCAGAAAGTACAATTCTATTTTTTAAGTACTGTCTGACGACATCAAACATATTTTAATACGGACAAAAATAGCTTTTTTCGAAGAAAGTGACGCGACAATAATTCTCGCATCCTATACAATTCTAAAAGTAATCCGAAGAAAACGTCTATTTCATTAATAGAGTAGTAAGAACCTGCTGTATTTAATTGATTTATTCATTAGCTATATATTCTCGCCACTTTTTAAATATTTAATAGTTTCTGTGTTTAATTCGTAGAACTCCATTTAATTTTTTAAAATAAGTCATCTTAAAGTGGTTTAACCATGGTTTTAAAATGGCCTTTTAAGCCGAAGCAGCTGTAATAAAAATAAAAACTAAAATGCTTGCAGCACCTTATAATAACAGTATTAAATTATATTTTTAAAAATTGTTAATATGTTTTGTCGCCAGCCGACAGCTCTAGGCATTTCGACATAACATATGAAATCTTAATTTCCCGTAATTAATTAGAAACGAAATTTTTTAGTTAATAAATTTATAAAGATTCTTCGGATATCATATTTTGATTTACATACGAGTACTATTAACATTCTGTAAAGAAAACTAGGTAACCAATTCAATCTATTTACAAATGTGATTGTTGAAAGTGTGATTACGGGGAGTGTAATTAAGGAAATGAAGAAAGTCATTAGGTCTTTGTTACGCTGCACTCGCTTACGAGACTAACAAGATCCCACCTATCAATGCCAAACAAACCCAGGCTCGGGCTTAGAGGCTAAGGAGCCCTAGGCAGTCAAGTAGGGGCCCCTTTGGTAGGTGGGAGAGGAAAAATTGTAAGGGTAATGACATATTTATGTTCGCTATCGTAAATATTGGTACCTACACATCTATAATGTCTTATATCAGTAAAAAGTGTTTTTTGTCAAATAAATAATCAAAATTCCTTTTATTCATCTTATAATAAATTACGCAAATGACTCACGAACAACGTTGGTTCCATGGGAGACCATAACACGTTAAACCGAAAGGCTTTCACGGGCCAAATAAACAAGATTATGTGGACCGGATAAAAAGAACTTCAATATTTATAGAAACGTAGATTTATTTGAAACTGCGTTTCTAACATTTTTTGTGTTATGTCCCATTTCAACGTAAAAATATCTCCATGCCACCCTATCATTTATATATATATTTTCTTTTTGAGCTAGTTACAATTTCTCGCATTTAGTAGGACTATGAACTCCCCATATATGGGGTGTTTTAAGGCAGGCAGAAGAGGTGTTGTAATTTATTTCCCAGTTAAAAGTGAAAGCTTTAAAAAAATGTCCGTTGTCATCATTCGGAAAGTTATGTGCCGGTTGTGTTGCGAAATCTTTTAGTTTTGTTTTGTACGGACACCTTTAAAATTTATTAATCGCCCCACAATGCGCCACAGGCGAAAATTTTCTGCGTTTGAGTTCATATCATAAAATGCTGTCGTTTGTATCGTCCTGAAATATACATATCATAAAAAAACCTGACGGTTCCTCCACTCAAAGAACCGCTGGCGTTGGTCTGAACTATTTTTGGTGAATGCATTAAATGAAAGTGCATTTAATCTTCATTTTTAAATGATTTTCCCGAAGAAGTGCTTTTCCAATCATTTCTGAGATTTTGATATCTTTCGGGAACGGAAAACACAATTTATTTTTCATTAATATCGGCACCCAGCCGAGGCCTCAATATATTATTTTATGAATTCTGTGTCCTCAATATGTACCATTTTGGCCCCCTCCGGAGTAGGGTCCCTAGGGAATTAGTTGAAATATTTCTATCCTTGTCCTCTGTCTTCAATTTATACCATTTTGGCACCTAGTCGGGACCCTTTCGGAATTGGGGGGCCCTAGGTTTAGAATATTTGCTTAAAAAAGGTCTGTTACCGAGGCACCTCACAGACGTTAGGTTCCTAGGCAAGAGCCTTGTTGGTTCGGCCCTGAACAAACCCTAATCTTACCACTTCTTGATTAAGTTCACGCAATCTGTTTATACATCGATAAAAGGGAGAATAACGAAACACATCATAGGTAATTATTTTACATGGCAATTTTTTTGATCTTGTTTCATCATAATGGACTCTTACTGAAAACAAAATAATGGAACATAAGCTATTTGCCTCCATAAAGTAGGTGCTTTAAATTATATATAATAATTTATTTTCTACTTGTCTTCGAAAGCAAACTCTTTTGACTCAAGTAACGCAAAAACCCTTAACCATTTCAACCCTTGACAGAAGTGGCGTATTATGATATTTCGCTGATATTAACGGGATCTCCACTGAGATGAAATGATAACTAACCCCTTTTGATCTTGACTAGCTTTGATACCACTTAATTTTTTTCTGTTTCTTCTTCATTTTATCTCCACTTTTGATCGAGAACTACTCTCGTGGAAAACTGATTTTTTTAAGACACCGTTCTTTTTCAGAAACCGTATTATTATTTATTTATTTTATTTTAAATACACATTTATGGTTATACGTCACCGATAATAATTATATTTTGTTAAGTAATAATAACTTGTTTGAATTTTTGAATATTTAGTGGAAAAATATCTACATCAGGGGATAAGTAATTTAGTAACAGAATCATTTTTCTGAGTGGCATTACTTAAGGTACGTTTGTTTTGCATCTCGGAATAACAAAAGTTCTGTGTCTGCGCTCTCTTGTGAAGTTGTCGGGAATGTAAAACTCTAATGTTTGTATAATATCGGGAATACAGATATTACCGTTTAGAAAATTATATGCCGTTGTCAGCAAAGTAGTTTTCCTTCTATCGGCGAGGCTCTTAATACCCTGCACGTCGGACGGAAAGGCTGATGGATATAACCAGGGATAATATCCGAAGTCTCGAAGATATAAATATCTCATTTTTAACTTTTATGAGTAAAACCTCAAATTGTAATATTTAATTAAATGAAGACAATATTAGTGAAACTATTAGCGAAAAATCAGAAAAACATAAAGGCACATCTAGGATTCGAACCCAGGACCTTCGGCTAATGTGATTCGGTCATTTTTAACTGTATCATACTTTCAACTAAGAACTACCAACGTTACCTTAATTTTCTTAACGCATATTTTATTGGCTGCTATCTTTAAGTATCTGACCATATCTCTTTCTGATTTTTCAGTTCCCAGATTTTCGATTAAGTTTCGCTAATATTGTTTTCATTTATTTAAGTATTACAATTTATAAATATCTCATCATTTTTTACTTACACCATATTATTATATTATTATTTTTTTTACCACACAAGAGTACTAACTGATCCTAACCGTCTGGAGCCAGTAAGACTTGGCATCACCAACTGGCATACATTGTGAGGCTGAAGGTAGTATGGAGGGGAAGGAGATTGGAAATTCATACATTTCTAAATGATGATCTAACAGTAAATCTGAGAGCATCTTCTGTTCTATGGCATTCTGCAAATCTACTATACATTATTTAAAATTAATAAATTGTGAAATAACACAAATTAATCAAATAAAATTTACTTGCGCTCGCCATGACTTGAAGCTGCGATCTCCGTGTTGCTAGTCGAGAGCCTTACCCGTCCAAAAATAAAATTGTTGTTCCCAAAAAGTCAAATATGGTCTTAAAAATCGAAACGACATCTTCGTATAACCGAGAAAAAATACCAGACACGGATGTAGCCACGCGAAATAATGCAAAATCACACAAAATCATGTATTTTTATTTTGAAAATTTAATCGCTTGGAAGTATTAAAGATATTTCAATTAAATACTGCGTGTAGAACATATTATCTTGGCCTTTAAAAACATCTTTAATTTATTTTACAAGTCTTTTAATAAGTTTAGAAAAAAATAAAGTATTAGGTCTATAAAAAAAACTTTCAAGTGCCAACTCTCCTACTTATAAAACACCTTTTAGGATATGGCTTTATTGTTTAATATGGCAAATTCAGTTTCTTTTATAATAATCAAAAAAAAAATTATATTCACTCCCGAACTTCACAAAATAAAATGAAATATGCATTTTCTCGTTATTATTTTTGACATCAATCAATACGGCCAGCAATCGACAAATTTGAATTTTTAAAGTGAACCTTTTGCCCATTTCGTATTAGTTACGCCCCACCTGCGAAGGGGAATATTCGTCCTAGATTCCGCGTCGCTTGATTCCGTGAAATCAATTTTAAATTTATTTGTTATTACAATAAACAATGTGTAAAAAATGTGTTAATATTTTTTACAGGTCTTCACGAAATCAACCTGTAAAAAATACCTATTCCAACCTTTCCAAAAGCTTTTTCTCAAGTATTTTTAAACTCCTTCCAAAACGAGGCGTAGATTCCGATTTCGATTTTTTCCTGGATTATTGGATCACCTTAACATCAGCGTCGAAGCATATTGGAGGAAGATATTGGTCCCATCAAGCTTAAATGTTACGACTTTAATCGTGAAATCTTTACATTTTTATTCTTTGGTATTACTATTCTTCTTAAATTTGAATTATTGCAATATCCTATAATACTGTAATATCCATGGTATTTATAAGACTAATTTGTATCCGATAGTAATAACATAAAAAATGGCCATTAAAGTTATTCTTAAAAAACCAAGAGTTTTTCAAACCAGTGCCAGTGATAAATTTAAGGTCCTACCGGTTTTAAAACTATTTGAAAAAAATGCTATTCTAAAAGCTTTTAAAGAATCTGAAGTGACCTCAACACGAAGTATAAGACGTAGAACATCTGGGAACATAATATATATGTACCTGGATGCAACACATATGCAAAACACCATTATGAATGGATAGGCCCTAACGAAGTATAAGACGTAGAACATCTGGGAACATATATGTAGCTGGATGCAACACATATGCAAAACACCACTATGAACGTGTAGGCCCTAACGAAGTATAAGAGGTAGAAAATCTGGGAACATATATGTACCTGGATGCAACACATATGTAACATATTACTATTGTGTATATTTTTTTTCCAATTTAAAAAAATATGTAAAATAAATTAAAAAAATCCTCGTAAATTGTACTTTCAATCATATATACATTCACTTCATGGAATCTATGGGAACGCACCGACTTCCTCACATTCCGGAATATATATAATAAATTATAATATATTCATATCTACATATTCCGTAACATATATATTTCGTAATGAACACATTTCGAAATTTTTTTATTATTATTAATTAATATAAATTTTTGAAAAATTAATTTTCCTGCATTTCACATTTTCTTTGATTTCGTGAAGATGTCGTCGTTATCAAGAGAAGTAGTCACATTTATGATTCACTGTGATCTGTCACATCTTTGTGGGACTACCTATATCTTATATTTTATTAGATGTAATTATATTCAACTTAATAAATGATAAATAAAAATAAATCTCTTAAATTATGTACCTACTATATTCCATGTATAGATTTAAATAGAGATCTTATAGTTTTGGTATTCTTTGTGTTCGTTCAAATCCAATAAACACAAACATAAAATCTACCATTAAAAAGTAAACTACAGCACTAGGACAGATTTTTTTAATGTGTACAAAGGTATCATTCCTTGCCATAAAAAAATATTTCTTGTTTGGTGAAGCCATACATCCAGGGCAGTGGGGGGGGGAGGGTAAGTTAGTTACGGCCGCTGTTCCCAACTTTTCGATCGACTAATCTGAGTCTGCAATCAGCTAAGCGTTTTGTTAGTATTTTAAAGGTAGCGCTCAATTCGCGTTGTTCCCAAATATTTTATCGTTGATTAACTTAAGGCTCCGCAACCGGGCTCAAAAAGAAGAAGATAGAGAGATACGAAATTAAGAATGTTAGAGGAGCGCGCTAACATTTACAGCGACACAATCGATGCGAAAATGTTTAATAAAACACGAATCGTTTAAAATAGACCAAAAATCTCACGGGGAGCATTTTAAGTGTCATTTAAAGAAACATTGTGAATTTTTTCACTAATGTAATTTATAAGATAATAGAAACAGACTTGTTTTTAATAATTTTTGGAGTTTACTTTTTAGATTTTTGATAGCGATTTTTTTCTATCGAGGGAATTTCATATAATTTGCGTTTCAGCGTGGGCAGCATCTAAACATTATCTTCAAAAATAATATATATTTTTTTAAGAGCTCACAAACTTCGAATGTTTAAGGGAGATATGTTAGAAATCGGTAGAAATTCGGGTTGCTGAGGCTTAAGTGAAACTTAACCATTAAGGAGTTAATTATTATATTTATTATAAACACACATAATTTCTTTTAAATACTGTTATCCATAAAATGGAATTTTATATTTTTTAACAAAAGTATATTAAAAATGAAGTGTGAGCATGACCTTTGCCGCCGTCGCATTGGTACCTCGTGGCGTTAGCGCCACTCTGTTGACACTTTTTACAACTTTGCTTAGCACAGTCTAGTTTAATCCACGTGTCAGGTTTCCTTCAATTAAGCTATGCTTAAGGCGCCGCAACCGGGCTCAAAAAGAAGAAGACGGAGAGATATAAAACTACGAATGTTAAAGGAGCGCGCTAACATTTAAAGCGACAAAATCGATGCCAAAATTGGTTTAATAAAACACGACTCGTATCTTTTAAGTATCATTTAAAGAAGCATTGTGATTTTTTTCACAACTACAACTTGCAAAATAACTGAAACAAACATTTTTACAATAATTTTCGAGGCATACTTTGCGATTTTTTTCTATCGAGGGAATTTTACATAATATGCGTTTCGGCGTGGAACGCGTCTAGATACTATCATAAAAAACAACATGTATTTTTTTAAGAGCTTAAAAACTTCAAATGTTTAAGGGCAATATGTAAGAAATCGGTAGAAATGCGGGTAGCGGCGCCTTAAGCGAGTAACGGCCGTTGTTCTCAATTCTACTGATCAACTGTTGAGCCGTAATGATGGCTCAACACTCCTCGAACTCCGACCAAGCGAATCGAGCGTTAAATCACTTAGCTTGATCAGAGACTCAGATTGATCTATCGAGAAGTTGGCAACAACGACCGTAAGGTATTAAATTTAATGTTTTTTTTTTGGTTTTAGGCAATTCACCCTGAAAAGAGTGCTTTGTGCCGGTAATAGTTAAAGTGGATAAAAAAATTTGGTTAATCTATTGGGAAAATAATAAAACAAATTAAATATTGGACACATTTAGATCACTAAAACAAATTAAATATTGAATTCATTCGGTTTAATAAACTTACATAAAGTTGTATGAACACGAGAATTGTTAAGAGATAAAAGGTATGAAATGTTAAGGGGGGACTGGTGTGTGATTTTAATAAGCCGGCGGTATATGTTCTTGAAAGATGAATGGTTTTTACAGTTAAAGAAAACGTGGTCGAGGGTTTCCTCTTCCACACCGCACTGGCAGACCGGATCATCTAAAACTCTAATTCTAGACAAGTGAGATGCAATTGAACAGTGACCAATTCTCATTCTCGAAATACATGAAATGAATCGTTTTGAAAGTTTTTTACCGTGAAACCATGGCTTAGCAGGGATATGGTTTTGAATTCCAGCATAGAAAGATCCAGTTCTTATTTTGGAGACTGCCCAATTTTCTTCCCAGGCACGAGTCATGTTGGATTTAAGAATCGGGAAGACATCGGAGATAGGAATTCTAAAATTTAGTGGGATAGTTCCGGAATCTGAACCAGATTTGGCGAGAAAATCGGCCATCTCATTACCCTCGATACCTAAATGGGCAGGGACCCAGGCCAATATCGTCTCAAACCCAGATTCACTTAGAGCATTGAGAAGATTTTTTATTTTACATATAATATTGTCTTCCGGATAACATAGAATATTTGACCTAATTTTAGTTAGAGCACTTAGCGAATCAGTACATAGTAAGGCTCGATGAATGTTGAGAACCTGGATTTGATTTAGCGCTTGTTCAATTGCAAAGCATTCAGCTGTAAATATGGAAGCTTCTTTCGGTAATTTATAAGTGAGATTGATGTTGAATTCTGGACTATATATCGATGCTCCACATCTTTTATTTTCAAATTTGGAACCATCAGTGTAAAGGATGGAAAATCCAGGGAATTTTGAAGCCACAATGCATTTAAAACAATCATCCACATTTTGAAATTTATTTGGGGAAGATAAAATATTCTTCTGAAAGACTGATGTTATTGTTTTCGGCATAAAAGTGATAGCCTTAAATGGAATATTGTATATAGGGAGATTGGGAACTTCTTGAAGATATTGGAGGAAAGATGATAGAGAATTATAGAGATGAAAACTTTTAATTAGGAGAGGAAAATATTGTTTTTCTCTCAATCTTTTGTTAGAATTCAAATTAACACTTAACCGATTAAGACATTGTTTAATATGATGAAGTGATAACGATAAAGCCTTGAAAATATATTTATTGGCAAGGAATTGCCTTCTGAAATATAATGGAGGCTCCCCACATTCCACCTGAAGCGCATTAATTGGAGAAGATTTCATAGCTCCAATAATCATTCTGAGGGCTTTTGATTGAATTCTTTCCATTTTCTTATCTAAATATTTAGGGAACGGATCAAAAAGGAAAGAGCCATAATCCAAGTGGCTCCGAACTAGGGAATTATACATTAATTTAAGAGTGGTAGGATGAGATCCCCACCATACTCTGGAAACTGCTCGCATCATATTAAGTCCCTTTTCACACTTTGTAGAAATTATCTGAATGTGTGGAAGCCAGGAAAGTTTATGGTTCAAAAGAAGACCAAGGAATTTGATTTGAGTAGCGGTTTGTAGAGGCACATTATCAAAAGAGATTGAGAAGTGGGGAATTTTTCTTTTGCGCGTGAAAGCCACGACCCTTGTTTTAGATGCCGCCAGATTCATCCCATTTATTGACAACCATCTTTTAATATATTGTAAAGCCAAATTCATTTCCTTAGCTGCAAGAATAATATTTTTATGTAACAAATATATAAGAATATCATCCGCAAAGTAAAGTCGCTTGATAGAAAAAGGAATTACTGAGTCTAGGTCGCTTATATAAATATTAAACAACAGAGGACTAATAACAGAACCCTGGGGCAAACCTCTCCATAGTTTGCGCCTTAAGCATTTAGAGGAAGACTCAATAATAATGGACCTATCTGAGAGCAAATTAATAATAAATTGGACTAATTTCGGGGGGAATTGTTTTTTAATAAGCTTTTCTTTCAAAACATTCAGTAAAACATCATCGTAAGCTGATGAAAGGTCAAGGAATGTGGCCAATGTATAAGAATTTAGGGATTGAGAAACTCGGATATCAGTTGTGAACAAACTTAAATTATCCATTGTAGATTTCTTTTTCCGAAAACCATACTGATTTGGTGAGATAATATCTTGACTTTCAACAAACCACTCTAATTTGTTCTTCATCAAACGCTCCGCTACTTTCATCAAACATGATGAAAGAGCAATAGGCCGATAAGACGAAATTTCAGATGGATTCTTTCCAGGTTTTAAAATGGGAATGATTTTTTGAGTTTTCCAATCCTCCGGAATTAGTCCTGTTTCAAACATATTATTAATAAGAGATAAGAAATATTCAACCGCCATATCAGAAAATGATTTAATGAAACTATTAAGTATTCCATCGGGACCCGGAGCAGAGTCAGAAAGGGTATATTACTCGTTTATTACTCGTTTCATCTCATCAATGGAGAAAGGAGCATCTAGCCAGTTAGAATGAGATGGATATGGCTTAACAGAAGGTATTTCTTCACATCCGGCCACCGATGGGGGGGCTATTTTATCCGCAAATCCTATAAGAATTTCTTCTGGTATATGTTTGATTCTCGGCGGAGAATACGATGATCCGAATTTTTTTAAGCTAGACCAAACTGAAGACTGGGGAGTTTCCGGAGACAGGTTATCACAGAACATCCGCCATCCAGCACGTTTTTTACTTTTCAAAATTCGTTTGGTTTCCGCCTGGGCTTCTTTAACTGCTAAAAAATTTTCTAGTGACATACACTTACGAAAAGAGGAAATTGCTTTTTTACGAGAGTTGACGGAGCGAGTGCATTCCACGTCCCACCACGGAGTAGAGTGTTTTATTTTAATGTTCGCATTGCATTTCGGGATGGATTTTTCTGCTGCATTTATAACCATAGAAGGAAACGTCTCACATTGCATTCTGATATCTCCCGGGGACGATTTTGTTAAATTAATAAGGTTATCTAGTTCAGAAGAGAAAGTGCTCCAATTCGCATCTTTTATTCTAAATTTGAGATTATTTTTAACTGGGGGGGATAAGTGTAAGATTGATGGTGGAATCGGATTATAATTGGGAAATGATCACTAGAGAGGGGATCGTTTAGGATGTCCCAAGAGCATTTAGATGCTAACGAATACGAACAAAAAGATAAATCAACAGCACTTTTCCGTTGATGAGGGGGGGTGAATCTGGTTGGAGATCCGTCATTTAAAAAACATAGGTTATGGGTATCAATAAAATTTAAAAGATTGCGGCCAGAACGATTTGTTATTTCGCTACCCCAAGAAGGGGAATGTGCATTAAAATCTCCAAGGATCATATAAGGGGAACAAATCTGGGTTAAGATTGGTGCCCATTCGTTTTCAATAAAAGTCGTAGAGGGAGGAATATATATTGATAAAATTGTGATCTCAGATAAGACAGCTGCAATTATCTGGATATCGTAGGAGGGAGTATGAATATTAATTTGTTTAAACGGGATAGAATTATGGATTATCAGAGCCGTGCCGCCTTTACCATTCGGTCTGTCGTGTCTGAGACAATAATAACCTGGAATTCTTAAGTGAAAGGAGGGTTTTAACCACGTTTCAGAAATGGCGGCTACTGAAACGTCGTGTTCGTCGAGTAATTGAATTAGGTCAGATTTGTTAGCGGAGAGGCTTCTACTGTTCCACTGAAGAATTTTGTTCAGTTTCGAAGTCATTGGGGAGGCAAGATAATAAAGATTTAATGTAATCAGCAGCGTTGGACGGTACAGTATTGTTGTTTGTAAGGATTGAAATTAAAAGAGTAATTAAAGTTTGTATAAAAGAATTATTATTCATTATTTCGGGGAGAGAAGGAGGGGAAGTATTACCCTTAATGGCACACCCATTGGGCGACTGGGATTTGGCATTCCCATTCGGGCTGGCCAAAATATTATTCAATTGTTTTTTATCAAGGTAAGGAGTATATTTTGGGTTGGGTTTGACTGGCTTGAGAATGGTTTCTCTGTGAGAAGATGACGTTGATTTTAAAAAGGTGGATGTTTGGAAAGGTGCTGAGGACGATGTCATCTCTGCGAATGATTTTTTCGCAGGAGAGAATAACTTAGAGGCCTGGAAGTACGAAATGTTGTCGGTAGCCTTTTTATGTTTTATGTTCTTCTGTCTTGATAATTCCGGACAGGCTAGACTGACCGCGGTATGTGCACCCGAACAGTTAATGCAAATGGGATCATTGGAAGATTTCGGACATTGATCAAATGGGTGACCTTCTCCGCAAAAGTAACAACGTGGAGGGGAGCGGCATACGGGTTTTGAATGTCCAAACCGGCAGCAATTGAAGCATTGAATAGTTGGGAATTTATAAACATCAACGGGAAGCGAGGTATAATAAATAAAGACACGAGACGGTAGTGATTGTCCTTCAAATGTAATAACAACCGATTGAGAAGGTTTCCAGATCGTGTTTCCATCAGAAGAATCCTTGTAGTTCAGTCGACGTGCTTTTAATACTTTCGGGGTTCCGTGAGAATTATTCAAAGCGTCAACAATTTCAGCCTCTGTGATCTCCGCGGGAATTCCTCGCACAAGACCCATTCTCGTAAGGTTAAATGTCGGTATAAACGATTTATATTTATGGATTGAGAGCGAGTCAATTTTTTTTACAAATCCATTAGCGGAAGCGGCAGTATTAAACTCGATAGATAATTTATATCGCCCTTCCGGTTTAATTGAACCGTTAACAATACCAAGGTTATTATTTTTTGAGTTAAATAAAAATTTTCCAAAATCTAAAGGGTGAATAAGTTTTCCTTGTTCAGTTCTCTGCACCATAACGATAAAAGGACCGGAAGCGGAAGCAGGATAAAGTAAGTCAGTACTTTTTGTATTATCGCTAGTTAAAGTACTTGTCTGGATGTTACAATTGGTGTTAAGGTCGTTAGAGGTCGAGGTTTGTTGAATTGGCGGAATAGATTTAACTTTCGATGGAATGTGAAGGTTATGCGATGGTCGCCGTTTACGAGATGGGAGCGTAATAGAAACCTGACTAGAATTAGATTCCGAATCAGAAAAATCCAATATCGACCCTGGGTCGGGAGGCCTATCTTCGTCTTCTTCCATTATATTAAAAAAAAACTTAACTTTTAAAAATTAAACTGAAAAAATAATAAGCAGTCTATTTCATTGACTGTACAAACAAAAACGGATTAGCCGTAAGAAGGAATGCAAACACCTAGGTATACGATAAACAAAATTAAATGAAATGTAACAATAATATCTTATCTGTATGAGGCTCAGGAACGGGCGAACGGCACTAAGCGATAGGTAAGGTACACACAACCACTGTTGACCGCGGCTCGAATCGGACTGTCAAATTTAATGTTCATAAACACGGTAAATCAGTACAACCCCTACCGTTCGTCGGAAACTATGTTCATTGATGAATAAAGAGTATCTATTCTTTTTTATAAAATTCATTATGATAATGATTATTTCACAAAAACACACGAAATGTGTGGGCTGTAAGAATTTTAAATGTATTTAATTTATTTTATTTAATTTATTTTATTTTTTTGTTTGTTTACGCCTTGATGGCTTTTACATATAAAATAAATTGTACAGGAGCATTATAACAAGTATGCAGTATCATAAGTATATAGTACATAAAATGATAAACAGAGCTAGAAAGATATAAGTAGGCTTAACATAAGTAGGTATCAATATTCGAATAATTGTTTACAAAGGAGTTCAACCAGCGGATTCGTATTTGGGCTCACGCCACATTATATTCAATAATTATTGTCACAATATCACACAAAATGTGATTCCAAATATACTCGAAGCATACCGGTATTGCAGTGGTGTAAAACATTTTTAACGATTAATATAAAAGTAGGTAATTTTCTTGTAATTAATTATTTTTATTATTTTTTTTTTTATTATTATTTTTTTTGCTATCATAAATGTACGTATGTTTGTGATTATTATGAAAAAGAAAAAAAAAGAAAAGGTACACAGTAATTACATATGTAAATAAGTAAGTAGGTACTATGAATGTAGTTATCATGAATGTAGTTACAGAGCAGTGGGTATTAAGTTTGTTACTGTTAACAATGTGAAACACTTAAGGATTTTTACATTAGTTTGTTATAACCAGGAAAAAAATATAATAAAAGGTACACAGCAATTACATATATGTATAAAGAAGTAAGCAGATACTATGAAAGTAGTTACGGAGCAATGGGTATTAAATTTGTTACTTTTAACAATCTGGAACATTTAAGGATTTTTGCATTTGCATACATATACGCTTTTTGAAGGAAGCGATTTTTTTATAAAAAAATATATCGACAGAGCAAGTTTCATTCCCCACACGATGCAATCTCTGAAGACAAGAGTTAAACATAAAATTAGTGCGAGAAGCAACTACGTTAAATGGAGCATGGAGTCTGGTGTTGTAATTATTAGGTACTTGATAATTTATCATGTTCACAAGTTCAGGGCTATCCAAATATCCGTTGATAATTTTAAATAATAATAAAACATCACAGATTTTTCTTCGCTGTGACAATTCGGGTAATTTAAGCAATTGCATTAAATAATTATAATAAAAATTTTCTATTGGAATTTTTAATTTGTAATTAATATTCCTTAAAAATTTATGTTGTACTCTTTCAATTTTGTGTGAATGCACATTGTATAATGGCGACCAGAGAGAGGAATTATACTCAAGAATACTTCTGACTAGCGTTATGTATAGCGTTTTGAGTGTATTAGTATTGGACGATCTTAACACAAAACCGAGACATTTAAGTGCTTTATTCGTGATTGCATCAATGTGGGGGACAAATGTCATCTTGTTATCAAAAACGACACCCATATCCTTATTAATGTTACTGTAGAAAGATTCACATTGTTAATGTGATATTGAAAGAGTATTGGATTTTTATTTCGAGAAAAACTTATAAATTGACAGTTGTTAATGTTTAAAAATAAATCATTTATGTTACACCAATTATATAATCGATCTAAGTTGTTTTTCAATACAAGACAGTCCATTAAATTTCTTATAATAGTGTATATTTTCAAGTCATCAGCAAACAATAGGAAATGGATACCTTCAAATATTGAAACAATGTCACTGATAAATAGCAAAAAAAGAATAGGACCTAGATGAGAACCTTGGGGCACCCCACTTGAAGCTTTAATTTCGTTTGACATATGGTTAGATAGTTTAACGTATAGTTTTCTAGATGTTAAATAGGTCTCAAACCATTTTAGTAGATTTCCTTTTATCCCATATACTTTTAGTTTGTTTAATAAGATTTTTTGGGAAACTTTGTCGAATGCTTTGCTAAAATCTGTGTAAACTGCATCCGTTTGCAATTTTGAATTTAGATTGTCTGAAATATATTTTTCGTATATAATTAAGTTTGTAAGTGTAGATCTTCCGGATATAAATCCATGTTGGTGGGGGGAAATGCTTTTACGAGCCTGTAATATAAATTTTGATAGAACTACGGATTCAAACAATTAAGGTATCGCTGATCGTATGCAAATAGGTCTGTAGTTAGAAGCATCCGTTTTATCACCCTTTTTATAGATGGGACTAAGGAAACTGATCTTCCATTTTTGAGGGAAAAAGCCTGATATATATATTGAATATATTGGTTAAATGACCTTTTAAGCTAGATACACAGTTTTTTACATAAATTGCTGGTATGGTGTCTGGGCCAATTCTTAATAAATAAATGCATTTAAAATAAAATGCATGGAGTAGCATAGTCACTCCTCATGAAAACACAAGTTTTGTTTCGCATCTCGGCATGCCGGCGCTTATTTAGCAATGTAGGTTTTGCATCCCCCCACTAGAGATTGGCAAGCACACAGTGCCTGGCGCAATATCCATCTTCATCCCGCGCCGCATCCGTCATCTCACTCGGCCGTACTGTACTTCTATACAATATGGTTGACGTGATTAATGCTACAACTTAATTGAATCAATAATACAGGGTGCCCTTTATCAAAGTGGAAAAATGAATTTTCAAATGAGTTATAAAGAATGCGATTGAGATATAATGTTAGTAGCAAACTCCCGACGATGGGACAAGGAATATAAATTTCGAACAGAATGACGTCAATTTATAGGTATACTAGCTGACCCGACAAACGTTGTTCTGCCATATAAATTATTTCTAGTGATATTTTAGATGTTAAATAAAAATTAACGAATGTATTGTAAGTGTGTGGGGATGGGATCTATGACAGAAAGAGGAATGGAGCGCTGTAGACGATGACCGCCGATAAAAACAAAAAAAACACCAACTAAAGTAGGAAAATGAAATAAAGAAAATCAATATGAATTTCGAAGAGCAATTGAGTGTACGATATTTTTTGTCAGTCCGTATTTAGCCAACACAAATAAGATCGATGGTTTGCCCACGCGAGAACATGACGCCGAATGAAATATCAAAATGACGCGACGCTTCTCGTGAATGTCTTGCGCATGTGTGGATGAAAGTTCGATGAGGCGGACGTAGCGCCATCTGTCATTTAACAAAATAAATAATTTCGTTCTGTTTGAAATACGAAAGACGGTTAAATTTGATCTTTCAAAAATACTAAAATCGTGATTAAAAAATGAGAGGGTGGGGGTAGGAGGGTTAAATTTTGGGGTTTTAGGTATTTTTTGATGCCAAATAAAAAACAATACAAAAAAAACAAAAAAAAATCTGGATAGGGACACCCTAATCACCTAACGGTATGAAATATACTTTAAAACTTATTCTCATACCTACCAAGTGTACATAACAAATTTCATAAAAATCGGTCAAGCCGTTTCGGAGGAGTGCGACCACAAACACCGTGACACGAGATTTTTATATATAGGAAGATGGAAAATCATTTTTTTTGCGCTTTTTAAAGAAAATTTTCATCTTTCCTCTCTTCTTGATCATTTTTATTTATTTGATTTAGGAAAATAATCAGAGGAAAATTAACATAATATTATAAACCCAATAATATTTTTCTTATTAACCTTAATTTTTATACGTTAAACTAAATTTCTTTTTGATTCTTAGATAAAATGAATCTTTAAGTTCCAATATCCGCCCTAATGAATCTTGTTAAAAAATTAGGTGTGAATATCATCTGATGTGGTTTCTCACAAGGAATGCGATACCGTTGTTATTATTTCCAAAAGTCTTTTAGTTTCATTATAAATCGTGCTTAAATATGGGCCTGTAATAATTAAAACACGTTTTTTTAAATATGTATTTAAACATTTAAACAGGAAATAACAATTGTATCAAGTTATTACAATATAGTTCTAACTAACTAACTAACCAATGTAAAAAAATAAAATAACTGGAATCATAAAAACTAATGAGCCTACTATGTTTTTCTTGATTTACAACACGTTTTTTTTGATTTACTCGGAAATAAGAAAATCAATTCGGGCGGGTTTTGGAACTCAACGATTCATGTATCATTTTTGTTACTAAACATAAAAAAGATTCATTTAAAAAATTCAACATTAAAGCTCCTACAAAAGATTAACACAATGCTTAAAAGGGAAGTAATATTTCTTATCAGGAAAATAAAATGATTGCACCATTTAAAATTTAATAACATAAATGGATTGGGATGTAATGTACTCAAAAGATTTTCACCGTAAGGCCAAAAATTGTAAAACTGTACAAGATACACAAAAAATAAAACCTCAATAGTTAAAGTTCTCTGAGGGATCTTCCAGCATGCACCCTACGAAATGAATATTGTTGTGATGTTAACTTTTTATCGGAATGACACCATTAGAAGGAATGCGGATAATAGGTTGTAATTTTGAATATATTATTATGATGGTAGCTTTCCATTGTGTAGACCGTGCCAACAAATTCGTAATGAAAATTCTGGGAATCCAGTTGATTTAAGATATCACAGAGCCGATAGGCCCAGTAGCCTTATGTTGGTTGACTTTCGGGGTGTTGAGCATTAGCCGGGATGACGGGTTAACACTCAACACTTTGTGGTACCCGGCTTTGAGGGGTGCTTTTGGGAAGCGACCCGTGTAACCCATATTAACGAGGATTGACTTAGACACGGTATCACCGATAACGGAATACACTTTATATCTAATATACTACGAATACTAATTAATGATAGACAGTTATCAAACCAAAAAAAAATTTCGTTACTAATTTCTAAAAACATTCCCAGTATTCAAAATGTATTGCTCTCCTGACGTTGTGTTAAGTTCTGAAACAGCTTATGAACTGAAACCCATTTTGCCAAATTCCTGGCAATGTTATTTTTATCCCTTTGTCCTTTCCTTCGACGAAAAGCCCTAACTAGTATAAAAAGAAGAAGAAGATGACTACCTACTTGGCACACATGCACAATATTATTACACAAAATTTAAAATTACCTACATTTAGTGGTCGAAAATTGTCGTGAAATGGTTCACATCTTTCTATGGAACTCTCGCCTGAAATTCGCATAAAATACTATTTAAGAACCTTTAAAGTGGCGGTGAAGGTTAACAATCCTGTGTGCCACCTCATCCTGTAACTGAAAATTAAAAATTGCCATCAAGTGTCTTACATCATGAAAATTACAGATTTAGAGTCAACCCCCTCGAATGTCACGATATATTTGGTGACACATTGGTTGGTTTGTCATTCTCTAGACTTAACGTAAGAGAACTAGAAATGTGTAAGCTCAATTTTGATGATATGCCAGAAATCAGTGTGGATGTTATTAGAGAGCGAAAATATGCATTGTTTACATAAAACAGGCTTCTTCTAATCAAGATGAAACTTTGGTGCCATAGACCTTTTTGTGTTTATTCATCATCTTTACATTTCCTAAATTGGTATATTTGGTAAATTTTGCCACCCCCAGTAGGTGAATCTCCCAACGCAGCAGTGCTTTCTTGATAATTCTACTAATATCTTCCTCTGAATCCTTACCATATTGAGTAGTTGCCAAGCCCGCTGGGGGTTTGAACGTTGAACTTAGAATATTTGACCTTGGATTTTGGATTTTCTCATTCAGATGATAATTTCAAATTAGATTTCCAAGAATGTTTAAGGTAAAGTAATAATATAACGAGGTGGAATAAATCAAATCAAACAGACGATGTAATATTGATAATCATGATAAATGGATCATCTACCAGTAGAAATACGACAAATGGTTTTTAAAACGATATTTTTTATCGTATTCGTGGTAATTTTAAATTTCCAGAGTAGTATATATATTATCGATCGTCCAGTTGATAGTAAGATCCGAGTACTAAGTTTTGAGATAATAATCAAAGCAATATTCGAATACTCACCATAAATAAAATGATATTTATACGTGTCTGTGTTTTATATATTAAATATGCTATAAAATTACATAAGGAAGCATAACGGTCCGGTACGTTATATTTATTTATCATACTGGTGATCCAGAAAACATTACATTTTGTTTAATTCCCTACAAGTTTCCCTGCATTACAAATGATTTTTTGGTGTTTGTGAATAATCTGAGTATTGTACCAGATAGAGTGTAACTTTTATATATAACTGCACTACTCAACTCAAATTTGGATTTTTTGAAGATGTCTGAATAATTGACTGGACTATCGATATCCTCAGTATCAAGTGAGAGGAAGTTATTTAAATTTAGACGCTCCCGGTCCCGGCTGTTGACAGTTTTTCGGAGTCAAAAGGTGATGGTTCATGGTTTCTGGTTTAAGACATTGCCACGACATTAGAAAAGTTACCATTTTGATCTTGTTTATCGTTACTTGTTATGGTTGCTCACGAATATACGTAAATATATTGACAGGATTAAATTATTTACGCAGATTTAAAATAATAACGGAATGGACTACCACACCACCTTGTCTTGGTATAAACTCCTTGCTTGATTCACTTTCAAATATCGTCTCATTATTACTCTTCTAATATTCTCACCCGATTTAATTTTTGATTCTCTTGATCGTGCAGTATCTTCCTCAGACGAACCTGATTTCTTCTGCCATTCACATCATCATCATCATCGTCATCATCATCAACATCATCATCAACATTATCATCATCATCATCATCATCATCAAAATCAAAATCAAAATCATTTATTGTACAAAATTTACATTTAGTACAAAAGGTATAACTTATAGATACCTATATCCTATTTCTTCCAGTTAACCTAACATGTTGTACAGATTTGAACACAAATGAAATATAAATATAAAAGTGGTGTAATACAAAGTGAATTTGTTTTAATTTATTACATAAACATAAATATAAAATATAAAAACATCATCATCATCATCATCATCAACATCACCATTACATAGTATAAAATGAAGTCGCTCAAAATGTACGTGCGCGTTGATCTTTTAAACTACGCAACGTAAGTGATTCAAGAGGAAGGTTTATATGTATAATACATGCTTATTATAGTAGAGAAAAGCCGAGCAATTTAAATATTCAATTCAGGCAGCGGGTAGCGGGCAGCTGGCAAGCGGGTGGTGTGGATTTTATAAAGGGTGGGTAATGGCATTGTGGTTCGTTAGCCACAGCAACGTGTGGCCGGGTCTGCTAGTCTACTATAAAGAGAAGATTTGATTGTTTGTTTGTTTGCCTTGATAGGCTCAGAAACTATTGAACCCATTTGAAAGATTCTTTCACCAATAGAAAGCTATATTATTAGCGAGTAACATGCATATGCACTAGTATCAACCTCCAACCATCAGTTCCAGTTCAAGCGAGCAGATATGCAGTTAATATGCGACATACTCTCAGAATTTGATTGGAACTACCTACATACTATATCGGAAGCAAATGACGCAGTTGCGTACTTAAACAATGTATTATTCAGTATTTTTGAAATATGTGTTCCCATTAGGAAAAAAATTATGTAAATATGTAAATTATCCGGCGTGGTTCTCTAAAAAAATTATAGATAAATTAAAAAGCAAAGAATCGCACCGCAGAAGATATAAACTGCACAAGAATCAATCGGATTACTTGTTATTCTCTGCGATGCGATCCGAGCTTAAAAAAGATATAACAATTGCAAAGCATCAGTATTTAGAAAAAGTTCAGTATGGGATCAAAGATGATGTCAAATGTTTTTGGGATTTTATTAAATCCCAAAAAGCAAATCCACATACCCAAATTAACTTGAGTGATAGAACGGAAACTTTTTCCGATCCCGAAATAGTAAGCCAAAAATTTGCCGATTATTTCAAATCAGTGTACAGCCAGATAGCTCCTCAACTAAATCTAGACTTTACTCGAACCGAGAGGCCCTGGAATATTGACAAAATCGGTCTTGAGCTAACCTGTCCAGAGGAAGTAGACTCCTGTACTCGAACTTTAAAACTCGACATGGCTGCAGGCCCAGACGGAATACCCCCTAATATAATTGCACATATGTCAAAAACCATTTGTCAACCGCTGAGCTATATATTTAATGTTAGCATATCGACTGGTGGTTTCCCTCATTCTTGGAAACTCACGCATGTAAGCCCAATTTTCAAGGCTGGAGACAAGTCTGATATAAGGAATTACAGACCAGTAGCTGTACTGTCAACCATACCAAAAATATTTGAAATGATTATTTACAAGAAATTACATCACCAAATTATGTCATTTCTAGGAGAAAACCAACACGGTTTCATGCCAAGAAAATCCACGGCTTCAAATTTGTTAACATTTTCGCGATTGGTGGCCGTCGGACTGGACTCGAGACACCAAACAGATGTAGGGTATACGGATTTTGCCAAGGCTTTTGATCAAGTTGATCATGATATTTTATTACTTAAAATGTACAAACTTGGTTTCGATCAACAAACACTTATATTCTTCGCGTCCTATTTAAAAGCCAGAAGTCAATATGTAATAATAAATGGACATGAATCTAAACAATTCCCGGCGTTATCAGGTATTCCCCAAGGTTCAAACCTTGGTCCTTTGCTGTTCCTTATACTTATAGATGACATCCAGGTTTGTGTAAAATATTGCAAATGTCTTCTATTTGCAGATGACCTCAAACTTTTGATGGAAATAATCTGTTACTATGACTGCTTAAAAATGCAATCTGACCTTGATGCTATTGCAGAATGGTCAGTAAAAAACAAATTAGAATTCAATATAAAAAAATGTGTAACTATGACATATACCCGCTCCCAGAAGCCCATAGTTTTTTAATACAACATTAAAGGGAAAACATTATGCCGAGTCAATAGCTTTAAAGATCTCGGTATCGTCTTTGATCCCAAACTGACATTTTCGGATCATATATCACGGCTCACTCCAGGGTGCTACAAACTCCTGGGTTTCATCATCAGAATATGTAAGTAATTTGATGACCCAGATGCAATGATAGCCATGTTTGATGGAGTCATAAGAAGTAAGCTGGAGTATGCTAGTGGTGTGTGGACTCCGCACCAAGCTAAATATATTAATATGCTAGAACAAATTCAGAAAAAGTTCCTTAGGTATGTCTATATGCGGATGAATGGAACGTACCCGAGATTCATGCACCATATGGAATTACTTGAGGCAACAGATAGATTTAGCTTGGAAACTAGACGTTATGCAAATCTTGCAATTCTTAGGTTTAACATAATCCATAATCGTATTGACGGCCCATTCCTCTTGGAATGTTATGGCTTATACGTGCCTGAAAATTTCAGCCGTAGTCGTCGACACGACCAGTTCAAAATACCATACGGCAGAACAGATGTTCTAGCACAGCATAGCATGACAAGAGGAATGGTGCTGTTGAACGAAATATCGGAAACACTAGATATATATAACTCTTCTTTAGATAGCCTTAAGATTTTTTTGTATAATAATCATCTTCCTAGGTGTTAAGACTGTCAAAATGAGAAAATTGTACAGTAATTGGATAAAAAATCTGTTTTACAATAAAAAAAAAAAAAATATATATATATATATATATATATACATATATATAATGGTGAGCTCTAGCGTTATGAAATTTTCATGAATGAAAATGTGTGTATTTCATATATTTTAGCGGCAGGGAGGAAAGGCAGGGGGAAGGTGGGGTTTTCGGAGAGGGAAGACACGAGGGAGGGGGAAGGTGGAAGGGAACGGGGAGGCACGGGAAAGGACACGCAGGGAGAATCAATTTATTTCTTTGAATGGCATAGCAATGCATGCCGGGTACCAGCTATTATAAATAAATTATCTATTTTGAAATGTCAATTTATACTGTTCCACCCTGTATACAGACA
Source organism: Limnephilus marmoratus (assembly GCA_917880885.1). Classification (NCBI taxonomy): domain Eukaryota; kingdom Metazoa; phylum Arthropoda; class Insecta; order Trichoptera; family Limnephilidae; genus Limnephilus; species Limnephilus marmoratus. Next base: position 17,468,296 of record OU862933.1, read on the forward strand.
AAATAATTTCCCATAACTCGTGTTTAGCTTGCAGAACTGTTGACTCCACTGAACTTCCTTGAATACAGTTAACTTCCATAACTGTTTTCAGTGGAATTCGAATGTCAAGCAGTGGACACGTTGATAAAAGCGTTGTTTCAGGCGCGCGATTCTCGAAAACTACCATGAATTTTACGAGTCGTCTCTCTCGTCATTTTCATACATTCTCAAGATTCATTCATTTTTGGTTGCCAATGTTTGATTTTAACTGTCATACAAAATGTCAGATTCTATGAAATTCAACTTTACAACTAGCTGTGTACAATATGGTGACCGGCCAACTCAGAATCAAACCAACTCAGAAGCACTTCAGAAAGGTCATTAAAAGTGATGATAAAAAATATTAAAAAATTGGTTAAATAAGTTTAGTTAGGTTAGGGTTACCGGCTATTCTAAAATTATTTTTTCATAGCTCTAATGACCTTTCTGATGTGGTTCTAAGTTAGTTTCATTCTGAGATGGCCTAGAACCGTTTTTAGGGATGCTGTACAGAGGATTTTTTTGATGAGTAAGAAGTGAACCTGTGTTATAGGAAGTAGGAAACACAGAGGATAAGGAAATCAGGAAAGATAAACTTACATTTGTTAATGAATTCTCGTGGTCGTTCGACTTATAAACTGATATTATATTGTACGGTTCCAGGCCAACTCACAACCACATCAGAAAGGTCATAAGAATGTATTATAATTTATATATTATTATTTACAAACAAAAAGATGGATTAGCAATGGGTTCAAGCACCAGTCCCCTAGTAGCAGATATTTTTTTAAACAATTTTGAAGATAAACTTTTTAAAAGTCGTGCGTTATTATTAAAATATGTTTACTTTTGGAAAAGATATGTAGATGATATTTTTTGTATATGGACTGGCACTAATAGACAATTAAATATATTTTTAAATTTCATTAATAAACTCAACAAAAAAATTAAATTTACCCTACAAATTGGAAATAATTGCAGCTTAAATTTTTTGGATTTAAATATTTCTATCATTAAAAATAAATTCGAATTTAACATTTTTCGTAAAGATACATATACAGATATTATTATACATGAAACATCTAATCATCCATATTCACAAAAATTAGCAGCTTTTCATACCTTGCTAATTAGATTAATTAATGTTCCCTTATCTTTGAGTAATTTTAAAACAGAATTAAATACTATTAAACAAATTGCAATTAATAACGGTTATAATTCAAAATTAATAGACAATATGTTAAACAAAAAATATAAGAAAAAGTTTTTTAGATCTTTTGTTTATCCACAAGTTTTTGAAAATGATAATAATTGGAGAAAAATTTTATTTTTAAATAATAACATTTCAAATTTAATAATTAAAAACATGCCAAATAATGTACAACCAGCTTTTTATACAAATAACAAATTAAAAAATTATATATTAAATAATAAGGATAAATGTGATTTTTTAAACAAATCTGGGGTTTATAAATTAATTTGTAATGATTGTAACTTTTTTTATATTCGAAAAACTTCTAGAAATTTTAACATTCGAGTTAAGGAACATATAAGATGTTTAAATAATAATAATTATTCTGAATTTGCCAACCATATTTTGGAAACAAGTCATTCTTTTGATATTAATACAGGTCTTAAAATTTTACATACTAACACTACGGGCATACAATTGGATAATTTAGAAATTTTAGAAATTAGAAAAAGCATTAATAGTAAATTAAATATTATAAATAACCAAACATTTTTTAAAAATAGCCATCTTTTAAATTTATTTTCTTATTAATAGTTACAATTAATTATAATTATTTTTTGATTTAGACTAATTATTTTAATTAATTATTCTTAAAAAAAAAATTATTATCTAAATGCAATTTTTTCCTTAAATAATTTTTATATTTAATTTTGTATAACTATTTTTATGATTAGTAAGTAATTAATCACCTCTACTTTTTAATATTTTGTCTATGTTATAATTTATTCTAATTTGTCTATACTTGTTTGTCATTTATTATAGTAACATATCCTGATGAAGACAACATTGTTGTCGAAACATGTTGATTTGTTTTAAAAATAGTGGTTTAAACAAAGTGATTTTTTATTCATTATATTATAATTTAGTTTATTGACAATCATTTATTTCCCCCTATGTAGAGTTTGTCAAATAATAATACAGGTACGAGCTCCCTGCTGTTCTTCCATCATTAACTTCATTATGTATTTCCGATACTCGTTCATATAAAAATGCTACTTTTTTAATATTTTCTTACAGATAGCTGTCGAAATCACATAGTGATAAAGGGACCGGATGTGTAGCCATAAAAATCTTAGTTTTGGTTTGAGGCCAAAATAGCAATATATGCTACTTTGTGTTTTAAATTATGAAATATAAGCCATTAAACATTTTAATATTTCGTGATTTTAGATGCAACTTGGCAATTATTTGTATTTTAACACATTTATTAAAAAAATATAATACAAAAAAATAATAAAAGAAAGCATTTTGAGGGCTGTAAATTTAAAGTATGAATGATTTATTTACGTCGGATTATAAATTTGGTAATTATAAATTATCATTACTACCCTGAAACACATTTTTACGATGCTTATATCATCTTTTATTACCTACTAGCTGGTTCCCGGCATGCGTTGCTACGCCATTTAATATAGAAATTGTTTCTCCCTGTGTTGTTCAATTGTGTCCTTTCCCATTTGTCCAGTCCCCCTTCCGCCTCCCCTTCCTCTCCCGCGTCCCCTTCCCCTCTCGTGTTCCCACTCCGCCTCCTTCCCTTCCCTTTCCACATTACACTACCTTCCCCCATCCCGCGAACCCCCCTCCCAAACACCATACATTCAGTCCCGGTACATTCAGTTTTCAAACCGCTCGCGTGCCACCTATTGCAATGTTTTTATACAAATTCCATTATGCCAGAGCTCACCGCTTCTTCTGTACAAACCTTGTCCTGACAATAACGAACACAAAGCCAAAAGAATTATCCAATTTGGTGGAGTCGTTCGGAAGTTATACGCGTACATACATTTCGGCGATTCATTTTTATTTATAGAGAGAAGAGATATATCATCATCTAAAACAAAAATAAATTAAATGGCACATATCTCTACTAGATAATTATTATAACTTTTGAATAAATAGAATATTATTCAGTTTGATTGGGTGTTTTGGCTTCAATCCAAAATTTAATTTTGCATGAATTGGGCCGCGTAATAGTAACTGAAAATAGGTTGTATTTTCCGTTCGCCTTCCGAGAATAGAGGTCCTGTCGCTTCCTCCGAGACAAGTCGCCAAGTGGGACGGTGAGACGACGGGATTCGTTTCCTCTTGGGCACAAAGGGAGGCCATGTCACCGTTATACACGTTGGAGGAGTACAGTTTCTCCGCAGCCGTAAAAATTCTCTTTAAAAGCTGTTACTTATCGCCGCGTTGCGCTCTTTTCAACTGAAGAAAATTGGAGAAGAATGATAAGTACTATGTTAGTACCATGTGTTGTGCATTTAGAGTTGATTCGAATAACATCTATTAATAGGGCATTACCATAGAAAACCGGAAATACGTCATTTTCAAAAAAGATTTTAGACGTATTAACTCTTTTCCACAAAAAAATATAAATGGATTTCGAAAGATTGTTCTTTTATCTAGCATTCATATGTAATAAATTTTGAGAAATTTTTAAAATTTTTAGTATAATAAGGTTATACCATAGGTCGTTGGCAGATTTGTTAAATTTTCAAAAAAGTTTATGTATTATACCACACCCATTTCAAATAATATAATCATGCGCTAAAATAAATCAATACATTATCTAGCAAACGCATGTTTTAGAAATTTAATTTTAGTTTCAATAAAATCATTAAAACATATATACGTACATGTGTTTCTTGACGAAAATTGGTCCATTTGTGTATTTATTTGCTCACTTACAAACTAATATATTTCAGATTTTTTTAACATTCTTATTAAATTTAGACATTATTGAAAAATGATAAATACTTATAATCAAAAAATAATTACAAAAAGTACATTATTTTAATAGTTTTATCATCACGCCTTTCAGCATTTTTGGATGAAGGTATAAATTAAAGCTAGTTTCGATTGAAATAAATTTGATATTGAGTTATAATTTAAAAAAGCTGGTACGGAGAATAATTAATCTTTCTCATTGTAACCGCCCTGCACGATCGTAAGAACAACTTTCGACGAAATGTGGATTTTCGTCCGCTGGCTGGTTAAACGCTCTTAAGGGTTGCGTTTATTGGTGAATCTGCGTGGGTACGCATCGGCAGTGATATCATTGCGGAAGTTTCACTGAAAAACATATTTTTGACGGTTTTGAAAGCTTGTTTGAAATATTATTTTTTTAATTAAACATTTTGAATCACAAAATGACTGTTTTCTACCAAAATAATTATTTTATTATTCAGTTGTACCTGTAATTTTTTTGAGAATTTGTTATGAAAATGCTAATATTACAAACGACCAATTTCAGTGAAATGATAAAACTTACATATGAGTTCAAAAAGCCAGCTAGTTTACAAGTATTTACGAGATTAAAAATGATTTCTGAAAGTTGAAAATTCAATTGAACCCTCTTCTTTGCCGTAAGAAGTTATTTCGTTAATAAACTAAAACATTACTAACTTTAACATAGCACCGTTATACAATTATTTTTGCTTCAAAGCATGTTGCAGGTACAAGGCAACATTTACCATATTTACTGCATTTACTACACAAATAAATAAATAAATTATCTTGGCTATTATAAATACACACTAGCTCAAAATCATGCCTTTCAATAATTATTAGTCGGCCACCACACTCTCAGTTTGCTCCGCATTTTTTTTAATGCTTTGAAACCTAATTATGCGTTCGATTTCAAACCAACATATCCACATTCTGAGTAGAATAATTAGAAACTTTGTGTGTAAATTCAATTATTTGTATAGAATGAAACAAGTACTTTGTTTAAAAACCACTTAATTGTTTCAATTATTTGTGTTTATATTATCTTACTAGCTGATCCGGCGAACTTCGTACCGCCTCAGAATCAAAAACTGTTGTCAACTTATTAGCTGAATTGATCTAAATTGTTTCTCCCTGCGTATACCATACCTTGATCTAAATTGTTTCTCCCTGCGTATCCTTTCCCCTCTCGCGTTCCCTCTCCCTCTCCCCACTCCACTTCTCCCCTTCCCCCGTCCCGCTAACCCCCCTTCCTGAGTTCCTTTCCCCCCTCCCCCCTCCCCCTGAACTTCACAGTTCAATATTATACCCCTTACAATATTGCTGCAGTTTTTTCAAAAAGGAGAATTCGTTCCATACAAAATGTATGGGGAAAATAATTTTCTTCGGAGTGGAACACCCTTTAATTTTAGGGGTATGAAAAATAGATGTTGGTCGATTCTCAGACCTACCAGATAAGCACACAAAATTTCATCAAAATTGGTCCAGCCGTTTCGGAGGAGTATGGTAACAAACACCGTGACACGAGAATTTTATATATTAGATTTCAAATTTTAAAAGAATTCTTTGGCATTCGCAAATAAAATGATAATGACAAAATGTTAAATTATAAGGCTCTTAAGAGACCAGACGTGTTAAGAGGTAGAGAGTGGGTAACAAAGGACGCCGTGACTAAAACAAAACTGATCCGATAATGGATCGATCCTGGGTCCGTAGCGTCCCCAATAATGGAAGGTCGATTCCGTGCTTCTCTCCGTCCCAACAATGCGATCGTAGGAGTCAATTGTGAAAACGAGAAGAGAAAAGTGTTTTCACAAAATCTGGCCAGAATGGGCGCCTGGAATAAATCAATTGTTTTTACACGGAACCTTAATGAAAGGGTGCCTATTTTCGGAAGCGCTTTGTGACTCGGTGATAATGGGAAGCTGGATTTTTGCGACGGTGGAGTTGTCAGGATTGGCTTTGTAGTATCAAAAATGTGACAACGACTTATAATATTGTAATATTTTCAACTTAGATATTGATCAATACTCGTAGTTTTGCAAATGTGAAGTTCCCATTAATAGTGCGACTGGGCAATACGTAGCAAAACAGTACGAAAATATGTTCAAAAATGAATGGATCGATCACATCCCAAAAATTGGAATAATTATCGAAGGGCTTTATTAGGTGGACATATTGATAATTTTGTTCCATAACAACTCAGAATGAAACCAACTCAGAAGCACCTCAGAAAGGTCATTAAAAGCTTTGAAAATATAATGTTAAAAAAGCCGGTAAACCTAACCTAACTTAACCAATTTAATCATTTTTTTTATATTTTTTTATCATCACTCTTAATGACCCTTCTGAGGTGCCTCTGAGTTGGTTTCATTCTGAGTTGGCCGGTCACCGATAATTTATATAAGTGTTAGAATTCATTTAATACTAAAAGATAGGTATTGTAAAGTTGAAAGAAAAGTACATTGAAACAAAGGTATTGCGTGCAGTTATCTACCCCATAGATACATTTATTAAAAAAGTTGTAAAAAATTATAATATTTAGTACCTACTACGAACTCCTATCCGGCTTCGCCAATGATTCAAGACAAAATACATGTTGCCCGGCATGAAAACATTATAACTATTACCTACTTTTATATGTCGGTTTTAGGTGTTATGATTGCATGATTGTCTGTAGAAAAGAAATAAAATCTTTATCCCAATGTTTTAATCTAGAAGAAAAATGTGAACACAAATCATTGTGTCATCGCCAATAGGGGATATGCTGACATGATGACATTAAGTGTAGAAATTTAATACTAGACGTCACCGTTCTTGAGTTTTAGATGTTACAATTTTTTTTTAAATATTTTCAAATTAATTTACGGCTTTATACTCGTATGCAGGTTTCACCTAGGTTAATCTATCTCAATGCCGCATTCAGTTTTGTTCCTGTGCCTGGAGTTTAATGTTTTTCGATCTCGCGGAAAGGTGGGAGGTGCGGGCGCGAGTATAATCTGCTCACTTTCCAAGTACCTACTCATTACGGATGAGGGATCTGTTTTTTATGCAGAAACCAGAGATTTGAGCCAGATAAAAGCAAAATGTGACAGTGGGTTGCTATTATTGAGATCGTAGATTCATTTTAAAGGTACTAACTAGTATATATATTTTGATCAAGGGATTGTGGGGTGACTTTTTGAAAATGATTTATTACATTGCTCTGTGAGTGAGTAAGCCGTTAAATTACTTTGCTATTAATTAATTTTTATGTTGATACAGCACAAGTGTCTCAACTGCTCCCGTCCGGAACCAGTGAGTTCACGGCATCCACAATTGGGATGCGTTGTGAGACTGAAGGTGGTGGGAAGGACAAGGAGAAAGGGGAAGAAGGTATTCAGATCTGGTCACCGATTTGGGAGGCGGGAATGGGTACCGCCGCCCCGGGAACCTATATTGGATAACCAATATCTCTGCCATAGGTCACCCCGAGTGATTCGTTACGTTTGGTGATTTAGCAGGGGTGCTCGGGTTCATGAGGTGAGGTTTGTTTAGGTCTTGGTGGCGAATAACCAGGACACACTGAACCTCAGTTTCCTACCCACCCCTTAAACTCTTTTCCTTCCCATAACTCTCATCTCCTTCCTTTCATTAAAAAAACCCTCCACGCAGCATCCCCAAAGATGGCATAGGCCCTGAGGGAAATTATTTGCCTTAAGGCCTCCTGTGTGGAGCTCAGGTAACAAAAAAAAAAAAAAACAGGGCTAATTTTTTTAAGAAACGTTTCAATTCTGAGGGTGGTCTTATACCAGGGCGGTAATGAGAGTATTTTCCACTCTGGCATACTTTACAAATATACTATACATTTTTATGAATTAATTGTGAAATAACACAAATTAATTATAAACAATTTATTTGCGTACGCGCGTCCTTTGGATTTCTAGTCGAGAACCTTACGGAGGCCGTTACAATCTCACATATATACGTATAAATATGCCAAATATTTCAATATTGATACATAAATTTGATTTCACTATTGAAATGAAAGTTTGGGTCGTTTTTCTAATCTGAAATTTTAATATCACCAGGTAGAAAAAAAATACACCAAATAAGAAAGACATCTTTTGACATGTCTCATTCTACAGAACCGTAATAGCTTTGTGGATCTTGATATTGAATTTTTATGTCTGCTGAAAATTTCCAATGAAGTTTCACAATTACTTCTTCGTTCAACTGTAGAAACAATTCAATACCTACTTTGAATGCGATGATCACCATAGTTATTTTCCCTTTATGTTTTAAAATCTTTGTGGCGGCACATCATAAACTTCGCCATCAAAAAACGCAAACCTACTTGCTACTAGGTACCTACCTACATATGCCGCCGCGATGTACTTTGCTCGCCTGCCGCGGCCGTCTCGATGAATGATAATATCGCCACCGCCTAGAAAGGTCTAGATTTTATAAGCCGCCTGAATATTCGGCACCGCGGATGTTCGAGTACCTTCCAGTGTGCACATTGCCGGCGAATGGAACATTACTCCCACCGGTCGCGCTGGTATATTTAAAGCGACTAAACCCGGCGCTAGTTCAGTCAGTATCAGTCCAACAGTCGGTCAATATCTCAACAACAGATCGCACAAGTGCTCCTGCATGGTATCGCTACGCATCCAGGGCAGCTTCCCGGGGTCCATCACCACGTCTCAGCTACAAGGCCCATCGTGTCTTCAGCTCCTGAGATCAGCTCCATCCCGCGACTTACAAGGCTTGCGTCACCTTCAGTCCAAGGGATCAGCTCACCATTTCATGGCACCCCGAAGCCCCACCGTGCTTCGCTGCCATGGAAACACGCTTCGCCTCGCCAGGACTACCTGCTGGTGGCTCAGCTCACCGAGCCACACACCGTTCATCTCCGCGACTTAAAGTGTCGAGCAACGGCCTGGAAGATAGGTCATCTCCACCGCCATGGTGTCGAGCAACTCGCTGACCTTCACCGCACCATCTCCATCACACCGCACGCCTGCAGCATCTCATCTACGGCACTCTGTCTTACATCTTGTTACCGCTTCACCGACCCTCGCTACGTAGCCCAATAAACGACTGACTCACACATCGACTTGACGCCTTTTATTTCTCGTTCTGTCTCCCGCTCCCTCATCTTTAATGGGGTAGTTAATTTTTTTTTTCATTAAAATTTTAGCTTTCTGACATTGTTGAAATGTAAATAGTTTTGTAGAATAATTGACAAAGTTCACTAAAACTTACCAATGTACTGAACACAGAGTGTCAGGATGTAAAGCTCAAGTTCCTATCAGAATAAAAGTGAATGAAAATAGAACATTTTCTATTGTGCTGAAATCTACTGATTTAGAACTTCTAATTCTTTTACTGGGCTTCTCCTGAAAGGGGCAATTAACTGAAAACTGCAAAAATAAGAAATAAGTACCGCAAGATATCTTTTATTAAAGGAACAATGCATTTTTTTCAGCAATGGTCATCACTGTTTTTTTTTATAACAGATGTTGTCTTTCACCAAAAATTTACATTATTCATCTGATTTCAAACATTTTATAGGAATATGTACGGTAACCGGATGGCGTATTTACAATCCCTACCGCGTTTCAGTCACTTTAAATTTTCAATATCAAAATTAAAATATTTAGAAATAAAATTATTAATTTCTTATATACACATTGGAAAGATTATTTTATCTTGATTTTAGAACAATTTTTGTTTTTGCAAAGTGATAAGAAATTATCAATATAGAGGTGTATTTACGATATATGGGAATAATATTAAAATTTAAATATTTAGAAATAAAATTATTCATTTCTAATATACACATCAGAAAGATTATTATTTTATCTAGATTTTAAAACAATTTTTGTTTTTGCAATGTGATAAAAAATAACCAATATAGAGGTATATTTAAAATGTAAATTGTCGTTACCGCGACTGAATCGGTATAGGTTTTGTAAATACGCAACCGGATGACTCAATAGAGTGACAAATCTAGACTTTTGAAAAGTGATCTGAAGGTAAGTTAGGTTTATAGGTTATTTTGTTTCCATCGATTTGATGACTGGCTTAACATCATTTTTCAAAAGTGTGTTATGGAACCATTTAAATATATGTTTTTAATTGAAATATTAAGCAACAAGTTTCGTGGAAAATCTTAATACATAAAAATGAATGTTTCTTTGTTTATCCTTTATGCATCACTAAACCATTCATCCGATTGCACTGAAACTGTTGTGATTTGTTGTGCACAAGCCCGCGAAGGTTTCTATATATACTGGTGAGCTCCGGCGGTATGAAATTTGTGCAAAATTTTTTGCAATAGGTGGAGCACGAGTTGTCATGAATTTAAAAATGAGTGTAATTCATATGGAAATGGAAGGCGGGAAGGTGGAAAGGGAACGCTGGAGGGGGGGGGGGAGGAAAAATCGGGATAGGGGAGTGAAAAAATTTCTTTCTCTGAGTTGTATTACAACGCATGCCGGGTACTCGCTAGGGTTTTATAAATAATCGTATATCAATTTCCTGGGGATGTTTAGATATGAGCTATACATGTAAGCGAGAGATACATCAAAATTAGGAAAATAAATAGCGATCCTTACAAGATTATTTAGTATTTGAATTCAAATATTGTTTTGCAAAAAAACAGTTACAGTTGATTGTTTTCTAGAAAAAAACCTTTGAAGATATCTCATATTCTTAAAACTGTCAAATTTTGCCTATTAAATAGTACATTTAGATATTTTTTCACAATATTTCATTACGAGAAGCTTGAATGGATTCAATGAAGTTTTTTAAGAGAAATCTGTTTTCTGAAATTATTGTTTATATAGTTTACATATACTTACACATTGTTAAAAAAAACTCAGCAAACCATCTTAATTGATGTTCAGTAGATTTTAAAAAAAATAATTAAGTTCACAGATGTTCTGATGAGAAATGCTTACATTAATTTAAAAAACAACCCTTATAAAACATGGATTTGTTTTATTTTTTTACTGTCAACATTGTTATTTTAGTTCCCTTCACTCTGTTTGAATGTTTTTTCAACGAAGTTCTAGAAAACATTGAATTTCTCAGATTATCAATAAAACTGATTATACGGTACGTATATCCCACTATACATACGGTATAGTGGAATGGGGTGGTTGTGCTGAATCCATTATTAGACCAATTATTTTAGTTCAAAAACTAATTCTGAGAATTATATTTAAATGTCAACCTACCCATCCGTCAAATGAACTCTTTGCAAAAATCAGGGTCTTAGATATTCGACAGCTATTTGCTAAAACTAGCATTTGAAAAAATAATCTACTAATCACTCCACAACATTAAGCACACACCCGCTTTTCATCAAACCTGGGTTGCGTGGTCCCAAAAACTAACACCTCATTCGCTCAACGACAATTCTGGTTCATCGCTCCTAAAATATATAATGTTCCGAGTACTGACATAAAGTCAAGTAATTCTAATTCTCTTTTTATAATACGTGTACAACATTGGATTTTTGAAAGGGGACGAACGTACTTTAAAGAATTCATGAGTTCTAACACTACATTTAAATTATTAATTTTTGCATTTCAAAATTTTCATTTCCATTTTTATTTCTATTTTTCTTTAAAATGTTGTTATTTTTTTTTCTCTTAGTTTTTCACTAAATTATATTTATGTTTTTAATTTTGATTTATATACTTACATGTTTTAATTTATATAGAACACTTGAGTTCTTAACATTTAATCTTTATTATTAATTTTTGTATTTCAAAATTTTAATTTGAATTTTCATTTTTATTTCTACTTTCTTTAAAATATGATCTTTTTTTTTCTCTTTAGTTTTAAGTATTTCTTAATATTTTTTGGAATGTTAAAATATTAAATGTACGACTACCACAACACGGGCATTAGCCTGGTGTGGTAGCCAAAAAAAACAAATATCTGTAACTAATAAAAAATTTATGAAATAAAAAAATAAAAAACTAATAAAAAAAATTCAAATTGAGACAGCATGTAATTGAAATCCGCTACAATGCATCAATGTCTGATCTAAACCTACCACTACTTTCTACCCGGCGTATTATTAATGACATTCTTATACTTTTTAAATTACTGAACAATCTCATAGACTGCCCTCAAATGTCAAGTGTTATAAATATTCGTGTCCCTGTTAAATCAACTCGAATCCACCACCTTTTCCACAGTGACAATCATAGCACTAACTATTCCTATCATTCACCGCTAGTGCGTTTTCACCGAACTGCCAATACGTATACAGACCTTTTCAATATTTTCAAAACCTCACCGTCTTGCATCAAAGCAAAAATAACTAGTTATTTATGTAACTGATATATTTGTAAAATGATAAATATTTGTTGTACTAATGTGCATCGTATGTATGTACTGTATGTTATTCTATATATATATATAATGTTTGTAAATGTTCGATACACTTGTATTATTTATGTAATAGCCCTACGTACGGGCGTTTAAATAATAAATAAAAATTTAAAAAAAAAAACCGTAAAACGTTTGTGACCGCAGTTTTTTTATTTCGAGAAATTCTTGTTAAATGTGATCTTTTTTAATATATTATTTATTATCATTTTTGGTCGCTAATCCCTGTGAAGCCACAAAGCGCCGAAATCAAAGAGTCGTTATTTTTTATCTAACTGCTCAACAGTTAAAACGACATCATCCCCAAAAGCGCGGAATACATTTGGCGGTCCTCAAGAAAAAATAAATGGAGCGACAATAATAATGAGGGGATGAATAAAATATTCCGATTTAACATTCGAATTTATGCAAGGCCAATTACTCAACAGTGTCTTGGGGAGTTTAGGAGGGCAATCAAATTTTATAGGGGCGAAATGGGACGAGATGATTAAACGGTCCTTTTTTAGTATCTTACCCTTTGTCCGTCATGGACCCACCTTTTCCGTGTCTATATCAAGTATTTGCATTTATTTCTACTATGTCAGAAGGAAGCGTTTTCAAGCTTCGCTCAGTTCCCGTCCAACGGGATATTATTTTGGTTACAATGAATAGCTCATGAACATGAATATCTCAAGTCATATTTATTATAATCAAGATCATCCATTGCCTGTCTACTACTTGATGAAGGTTTCGCCGAATCTGGTGTTAGAAAAATTCAGAACAAATTTTATTTATTTTTATTTATTATTTATTTCATTATTTTCATATTACATTTGGTTATAATAATGACGTATTGTCCATCTCACTAGGTGTGAAATGCCTGTGTTGAGATGGCAATTTACAGAGTGGTTATCTAAGAATTTGTTTAAGTAATATTATGAAAATGACAGGTTGATATAAAATATTTTTTTCATTAAATATACAATTCAAGTATGTTACATATATATTTATAGAAGATTGCAATAGGTACATGGTTACATATATACACAACAGTAGGTATAAAGGTAAGTATGTTATTAAATACTTGTGATGGATATGTTTATTTAAGGTGATCAATGATTTTACTTTTAAATGCACTTTTGGTTTGCGTGTTTCTAATTTCAGGAGGTAGAGAATTGAACAGCTTTGTTGCATTATATTTAAAACTTCTTTGCCCATAAGAAGTTTGATAAACTGGGATGTTAAAAGATTTTACATTTGACTCTCTTAAGGCTCTTGTTCTTATTTGTTCTTCAAACATGTGTGTATTTTTAAATTGATGAAGCAGGATATTTTTAAATACAATTTTTGCAGGTTAGGAACATTTAGTGTCTTAAAAATAAAATCAGTGCTCGTTCTCAACGGGACTTTAAGAATAATCTTCAAAATTAGTTTTTGAATCTTTACTAAAGGCTCCAGGCAAGTATTTGTAGCACTTCCCAAGCTGATAATACCATGTTCAAGTGATGATTGTATAAGAGCACAATAAACTTGTTTCAGTTGTTTTTTATTTAATATATCTCTAACATTTTTAAAGAAATAGACAGGTTTCCTCAGTTTTGTCGTTAGGTTTGTAACATGTACGTTCCATTTAAGAAGATCATCTATTTGAATACCAAGATATTTAATACTGTCAACTCTACTTATAGAAGGACAGGTGCATGGAGTTAATAGGGGGTTACAGCTGTGGAGTTTAAGGCTTTGTTGTGAAGGCAAGATCTTATTTGAAATTCGAAATGTTAGGAATTTAGTTTTGTCTGTTTTCAGGGTTAATATGTGAGCATTAAACCATTTTTTAACAATACGAAAGCCATTTTCTTCCATTTTAAAGACTTCATCCCAAGATTTGGCGCGAAATAGCAAAACCGTGTCATTGGCAAAAATAGTGATTTGTCCACAAATTTGTAGGTTACATAGATCATTAATATAGATTAAGAATAATAAGGGTCCTAGGATGCTACCTTGTGGAACGCCACAAACTGTTTTTTGGGAACTACTATAGGTACTGTTTATTTTAACACATTGCGTTCGATCAGTTAGATAACTATGAAATAATTGCAGAACTGTATCTGATATTCCTATCCTCTTAAATTTATCTAAAAGTATTTTGTGGTTCACAGTATCAAACGCCTTTGCAAGATCAAGGAAAATTGCTAAACATTTATTTCCTTTGTCAACATTACTTGTTATGAAGTCTGTAACTTTAGCGATGGCGTCTGAGGTTGATAAGTTTTGGCGAAAACCAAACTGATTTGCTGATAATGTTTTACTAGAGTCAAGGTAAGCAATCAATTGATTTCTCAGTATTCCTTCAATAATTTTAGAGAGTGCACTTAGAACACAAATTGGTCTGTAATTGGTAATTTCAGTTTTTTTCCACCTTTGAAAATTGGAGAGATAATACCTTGTTTTAATACATTTGGGAAACAACCTTGAGTGAAGCTCTTATTAATTAAGAATTTGAGGGGAACGGCTATATGATATTTCAGTGATTTTAGTAGTTAACTTGGTATTTTGTCATGTCCAGGTGAAATCCTCTCTTTCAGTGAGTCGATTTCTTTGATGATATCCTCCATCAATACATCTTTTTGCGTAAGTTTCTTCTCGGAGATTATCATCTGGTGGTGAAGTTTTAGTATTGCATTTGAAGTTTTCTTTTATTTTACTGGCCAACTTTGATCCAACGTTTGAAAAAAAGGTATTCGCATGATCGGCAATAGTCTTCGGGTACAAGTTAAGATTCACATTCTGACCATCAATTATAAGTTCCTCAATTTGATCTCTGAATTGCCTTGCATGTGTAATCTCTTTAAGAATTTGCCAAATCTTTCTGGAGTCATTATTTTATTCAATAATTTTTCTTGAATAGTATTTATTTTTTGCATGTTTAGTACATATATTTCTATATTTTTTGTAAAATGTAGTAAGTAAGTAATTATTTGGATCTTTCCTTATTTGTTTGTGAATATTATCGCTTTTCCTGATGCATTTTAGTAATCCAGGTGTAATCCATGGTTTAGTGATTGTATTTTTTTTATTAGGTATGTAGCGGTCACTTAACCCGCTCTGTTAAATCTACCGCTGCGCCACTGGGCCTCCACAGAACTCGCTGGAAGCCCACACAACGAACTACCTACCTACGGCCGATACTGCATCTACCTACAGCGGAATGATAATTCCGCCACCTACGTGAAAGGCCTAGAACGTCTGGCTGTACCATACAAGTGCCCACAGAAAGTTCGAGCGATTTCTCACCTTTGCGTGAATTTACAGCATTACCTACCGTTAGAGTAATTACTTGCCGCGGCTATATAAGCCGCGCTCGCTCGCTGTGGCAGTCAGTCAGTCAGTACCTTCCATTCATCGGCGCCGAGCAACACAGTCCGAGCAGTGCCGCGACTAAGTACGAGCCTGCGCCGGGCACGGGCCCCGTTCAATCAGCAGTGAATAACACATATCCAGTGTGACTTCAGGAACATCTTCATAACACCTTCGAGGACTCCATCTCCAACTACCATCTCGACATGAGATGTCAAGCAACCACAACCGGCAACGAGCCAGCATCCTGCAACGAGCAGCAACCAGCATCCTGCAACGAGCAGCAACCACAACCGGCAACGAGCCAGCATCCTGCAACGAGCAGCAACCAGCATCCTGCAACGAGCAGCAACCACAACCGGCAACGAGCCAGCATCCTGCAACTAGCAGCAACCAGCATCCTGCAACGAGCAGCAACAAGCAACCAGCATCCTCACCGCCTCTCAAGGTTCCTTCCTGCGTCACGTGTGAGCTCTGACCCACTGGACACACAGCCGCCATACCTCGTCAACGCGACGACGGTCGACCGCCTGGACCAAGGTCATTCTACACCGCCATGGTGTAGAGCAACACGCCGGCTCCCTGAAGATCAGTGATCTTCACCGCCGTAGTGTCCTGACCTTCTTCACTCACCATCACGCAGCTGCATCACTACTGGCACCACTGTCACTCTGCTCCACGCTAAAGAGGAGTTTTATCAAGTGTTGGAAACGTGCTTGCGAAGGGGGGTATTCCCTACAGAGTGGAAGAAAGGCGTTCTCCGGATTATACCAAAGGGGAATGGTAAGCCGAGAACAGACATCGGGGCCTACAGGCCCATCACTCTACTTCCAATTTTAGGTAAAATACTGGAAAGAATCATCAGACATAGGCTCCGCCTCACCCTGTCAACGCCCTGCGACCGCCAATTTGGCTTCGTCCCCGGTAAGTCCACGGAGCACGCCATTAAGTATGCGCTTGAATAGGTGAGGGTTTGCACCAAGAAGTATGTAATAGGAATCTTTTTGGACATCTCTATGCCTTCGATCATGCGTGGTGGCCGATGATTTTAACTAAATTGAAAAGTCGTAATTGCCCGCCTCTACTGTTCAAAATTGTTAGTGATTATTTACGCAACAGAAAGGTAATTGTGATGTACGGCGATGTTTTCATCGTACGTGATGTTGACATGGGCTGTCCACAAGGGTCGGTTCTCGGACCGGACCTGTGCAACATCCTTTTTGATGACTCCTCTAGGTTACCCTTGCCTGAAGGATGCATATCGGTTGACTACGCTGATGATAAGTTTGTTTTGGTCTCAGGGGACAGTAGAAAGGAAGTGGAGAGCAAAGCTGAAGAATGTCTGCGTGAAATTCTTGAATGGGGTAAGAGAAACAGGCTGAACTCTGCTCCCCATAAGACTGTGGGACTCTTGATAAAGG
Source organism: Limnephilus marmoratus (assembly GCA_917880885.1). NCBI lineage: Eukaryota > Metazoa > Arthropoda > Insecta > Trichoptera > Limnephilidae > Limnephilus > Limnephilus marmoratus. The sequence continues at coordinate 17,485,438 of OU862933.1, forward strand.
GTATGCTCAGTCGTACCAGAAACCCTTCCATCAGAATGGCAGGCTCCACTATTCGTTTTGTTGAAAACACCAGGTATTTAGGCGTCATCTTAGATAGATCTTCTTCGTTCCTAGCGCACATAAAAAGCGTTTCTAGCAGGGCCCAGGCTCTTTTCTTGAAATTGAGAAGGCTCTCAACAGCTGAGTGGGCATTGCGGACTCCGGCACTTCGCCTCCTATATAAGTGTGTGTACGTGGGGCAAGTCTCGTATGGGAGCACCGGCTAGATAATGCATTGATCCACTTGGCCCTCAAGCGGGGCCAACGGACTCCCCTGGGGAGTTCAGGGGACGACTACATAGTCTGGCACTGTCTCCTCATCCGAACTGCGCATGTGGTGACACTAACCAGACAGCCGAGCACATTCTGTGGCACTGCGAGTTGATGAAGGATGCCAGAGAGGAAATGTTGGATGGTTTGAGAGGGATTACAAGACCGGCATGGCATCCCGATCTGGTGTCGAACAGAGATAATTTTGAATGCTTTAAAAAGTTTGTAAAGTCGTGGGTGGAGAGATGGCCTGTGCTTAGAGTTGCTGACTTAGATTAAAATCATCTTTGTTTCAGGTGCCAAACATATTGCTCTTGTCTCACCATGGTTACTCCTCCTTCTCAATTTTATTATTGCCTATGCTCGATTGCTTTGTACTTCTGTTATACTCTTGTTTTTACTTTTCTTGTTTGGTGGTATGACTACACCGTATTTATTATTCGGTTTTTATTTATAACTACTATTATACATTATTATTTTTTGCTCTTTACTGCTGTATAATCTTAATATTATTTTTTTTCTTTTTTCTCTATTTTGTTGCGTCAATTTGTTGTTGATCATTTTACTTGTCTCACTTGGTTTTATTATGTTACTAACATCTTGAATTGTGACTAGGTTGCTGTACTGAACTCCATTGTACTGTATTGTCCAACTCCCCACCATGGGGGCGGAGAGACCCGGTCCCTGCATCCAGTCAGGTGGCAGAATTCTGGTAGGGCCGTCCCACTAACGCCCGTGCCTCCCCCGGCGTCATGAGCGAGCTTGAAGAATGTTTGCGCGAGTCGAGCTCCCTTCCGTCCTGCCTCTGGTGATCCGAGGCTCACTTCATTCCCCATGGTCTTTGGGAGTATCTCCCTCCCCCCTCCACAAACACTTCTTCAAGGGTACTTTTGGGAAACTGGCTAAGGGACGCGGGCGTTTGGGCACGTTGCGGCCAGGCCGCTCGCCCGCTCATTCTCGCCGGGACTGCCTCGTGATAGTGGGACAAACTGCCCCCGATATCTTTCTTTTTATATATTTTCTTTGGTTTTAATCAGACTTACACCTGTAAATATTTTCTTTTTATTTATTATTTCACTCAACTAGATGCTGAACCAACAGGCGAACACATCTATGATGTGTCTTTATTTTGTTAATTACTGCAAATGTAAGTATGCATACATTTTTCTTTTTTACTAACAATCATGCATGCAGGGACATTGGAGGGTCTAGATTCGTTTCAAAAATAAATGTAGCTTCCTTTTTACAAAAAATTAGAGTCCTGACGTGTGCGGCTAAGGAGGTTAAACAATCAGTTTCCTCACACAGCCGTGGGAAAGTGGTGGGTCCCCTCCAATGTCACTCTGCTCCGCTTCGACCTCGCTACGTAGCGCCACAATAAAGACTGACTCATACATCGACTGACGCCTTTCATTTCTCGTCCCGACTCTACCGATCCGGCCCGCTCCCTCAGGTACCTCTTTCTGGTAGGTATGTAGATTAATTTGATTTTGAATAAAGTTGGTGAAATAATTCCATGCCATATCATTGTCAGTAATTGAATACAAATTTTCCCATTTTTCGTTTTTTATGTTGAAGATAATTGTATCCCAGTCGATTTTATTTTTCACGATAGTTATATTTACGGAATCATCTTTAGTAATTTTTTTCATTTCCAATTTCCAATATTGTCGAGTAGTAGTCTGTTACTGTGGATTCATATATTATTGTGTTGACAGGTTTTTTCGTCTTATCTATTACATGGTCAATGCAAGAAAGTATTTCTTCAGTGACTCTAGTAGGTTTGTTTATGTAACTAACAAGACCGTAGTAGCTTATGGCATTGAGGTAATCGTCTTTTTGAGGATGACCATTTTCTAAAATATTAATGTTTGTGTCTCCAATTAAAAACAGATTACTACAGTGTTTTAGTTTATGTAACACAGTTTCGAGTGATGTAAGGAAGTTTGTAATATTGGGTTTGGATGGGGATCTTTAAATAGCCAGTATATCAATTACTGACTTAGCTTGTATGTGTAGACAATTGGAATCATTGATTTTGATTTCTTTAATAGTAGTTTTCAGATTGTTTTTAATGTAAACTACAATTCCATCATTTTGTTTAGTATAATATTTATTTATTTATATTTATTTATTTATTTAAATGCCCATAGGGCTTTTACATAGAATTCAGTACATTTTTTTTAATTACAGTGAAAAGAATGGGTTCATCGTTACTAAATACAGCTTCACGTTTTGGCTTTCGTATCCCACACACCCCTCCATGATTCCGGACATTTTGTGCACATCCGATATCATAATTAGCCATTTCGTGGAAGGTCTGTAAAATAAATTGCGAAAAGAATTTTCTACTGAAGTAATAACGGATTTTTTAAATATATGATTTTCTCGGTAATATTATGCTTTGAGTGAACAAGCTTTGAACATCCGATTGTGTTATTAAAAATACTCGCTATCACGTTATATGAGCATAATAACAATAAAATTATTCTTATTACAAAGATTAGCAGCTTGCTGCAGCAAACATGCAATCTACTTTTAATACGAATATAGCAACCGTGAAAAGGCAAAAGGGATTAACCCACGTATACAAATTTTCCAGGAGATTTAGTAGTCGTAATTAATCATGGCTGAAACGTATTATGTTTGCTAACGTTTTCAAGCAAATTAGTAGAATAACTCTGGAATTAAACTTTAATTAGACGTACAAGGTAGGTATATACTCAAAATACGTTTTCCTCTGTAATAATTTCATCGTCATAAAGTATTTATTTAGAAGCTTACATCTAATGTATTTTATTGCGGTAAGTTGGTTTAAAATTAAACTCTTTGTAAGTTTAAATAAATGAAAAAAAAATTCTCGGTTTCGGTTTTTGGTTATAAATCAGATTTGGTCAGAAACCGGTAGACAGTGAAAATAGATCAATGAAGTGACATAAAACCAAGTATCTTCTTTTCATTTGAACTCAAGACCGATAGGGCGAAGGAGCCTGTAGAAGACCAGAAGAAGACCAAGATTAAGATGGAGCGACAACGTCATCAAAGATATATCTACCTTGGAGCTTCTAAACTGGAGACAGCTGGCACAAAGTCGAGATGAGTGGAGAAAGACTCTTGAGGAGGCCAAGACCCACCAGGGGTTGTAGATTTTCTTTTCATTTATTTAAAATGTCAAGTTGGTTCTTTAAAAAAAAAAGTTTGTAAGTTTCTTGGAGAAAATCTTAACTGAATAAAAAATTACAAAACGGAGAAAAAATACACCACTTAATCTCGTCGTTTGTTGAAATATTGGTTAGGCATATTATCTCTTCAAATAATTTTTATTTTGCATGTTTGCAAACCTTGTACCTGTGTATGAACTAGTAGACGAGTTTTTTTTTCAATTAAATACGCAAGTCTTATATAATAAAAATTGGACCGTGATTCGCACTTTACGCCATAGTAGTTGTACTCTCATACCGCGTTGTAGATGAGACACCACCGACTTGAAAGGTTTCTTAAAATGTCTTTAGCTGCTATTGGTGACCAGACCTGAATATACAGGCACTTCCGAAACTTCCTAGTTCCCTTCACTTTTCCTACTGGTTTTTCTGCCATTCACAAAACATCCTCAAATTGAGAATGCCACACTTCCGCTGAAAGATTTTTTTGAAGAATTGATAAACCAAAAAAGTCACATCTTTGAAAAAGTGAACATGTACAGAGAACACTTAATTTGTTAAAAATAACGTTAAAACGCATAAAGGTTTCAGCCGTTTTAAACTTCTAAAAAAAAAACATTTTCGTGTGGACCTGTAAAACTATTCGCGTAAATGCGGTCAGAAAAAAGGACAATGAGAGAAAGCTTTTCTCGGGTTAGGACCCTCGGATTGTCTTGTGCCTCCGAAAGTAGGCACCGCCTGAAGACAAATTCCCTTCAGGGTGTAATACTCGTCGCACTTGATATGGGGATGGGCAGTGGAGTGGAAAGAACTACTTGTTACCCTATTGAGGGAAGTGTTCAACTGGTGTCGCCAACTATTTTACTAATAATCTGTGATTTTTTTTTTTAATTTTATAAAATAGATTTTTTTATTTATTTGTTAAGTCTTTCACTAAGGCAGTCGTAAATTAACACCTTCAATATTGATTCAATACTTTATCTTAATTTGATTATATTCTATTGGATTCATGGATGTATAACATTGGATAATGAAGATCTATATGGTAGGTCTACAACATCCAACCTCGCCCTTTTTATTAACTTCTTGCATGGCAAGATGGACGATAGGGAGCAAGTTAATACTACATATGTGTACAGACTTCTATAAGGCCTTTGACCGCATAATTCACTCAATTATTTTGAAAAAACTCATCCTACTCGGTGTACACGGCTACCTATTTATTTGGATTAAGTCCTACATTAGTAATCGCAATCAGGTAATATTAATCAACGGTGTCTACTCAAAGTCAAAAGAGGTATTATCTGGTATCCTGCACAGTTCCCACTTAGGTCCGCTCTTCTTCAACATTTATATAAACGACATTGGATCATGCTTCCAAAATTCCGAATATGTGCTGTACGCTAACGACATGAAAATATTCAAAGCTGTGCATTCTCTCTCTGACTATGAAGCGTTACAAAGTGACCTAGATAGGCTTTGCAAGTATTGCAAAGTTGACTGTTTCGAAATTATTCTATGACATTCACCAGAAATAAACATGTAATTAAGTACTCTTATTCACTCAACAATGTGTCATCTCTAAACTGAATGTAAAAATCTTGGTGTTTACCTTGATAGAAAACTTATGTTTAATAAGCACATCGGCTCAATCGTTCACAGGCCATATAAAATGCTTGGTTTTGTTCTTCGTATAAGTAAAGTGTTCAGTAACCAGCGTACAGTAGTAATGTTATATTTTGCATTAGTCAGAAGAACACTGGAATATGCTTCGCCAATTTGGAACCAGCAGTACAAAGTATACATAGATAGCATAGAACATATTCAAAACAAATTTATAAAATATCTTACCTTCAAATTCAACAATAACTTTGAATGCACATTTTTAACTTTGTAACAAAGGCGAGCAATAGCTGATTTGACATTTATACACAAAATTTTAAATACTAACATTGACTGTACCGAACTTCTTTCCCGAGTTAATTTTAACCTACCATTAAGTCGTACACACCAAACAGAACTATTCCACATGCTTAATTACAAGACAAATGCAGCAACTGATTCGCCAATCAATCGTGCTATTCATATTTTAAATAATATTTGTCTAAATTCCTACATCGACATTTTCTCCATCGACATTCACCGCCCAAATTTAAAAAGAGCATCATGTCAATAATATAAAGTGTTCAATGCGCAAGCATACGTACATACATACATACATACTCTCACACACATACACACCTTCCCACTACATACATCACCCGGTAATTACATAAATATATACCGTAATTAAGACACTACACTGAAACACAAGATGGGTACCCACCATGAAATATGCTTATTAGTCGTTTTTTTCACCAATATATCTAATGTACTGCTTGTTTCTGTTTATAAATAAATAAAAATATATACCTAAGTGAATATTAGGAATTGCACAAAAAATTGGCATTAGTTAATACCCAGAGCATTTTCATGCAGTCTTAAAACATTTTATAATCTATCTTTAAAAATATATTCCATAAAAAAAGAGAAAACAACTACTGATCTTATGACCTTTGTATTCAAAAATACGAAGTATCATTAAAAAAAAAATAATTTAAGTTTCCTTGTAAGACGCAGCTGATTTCCAAGTATCTGAAAGTGACTTTGCGTATATGACTCAAACCTTGTTTTTTTTTAATACATACCCAATTTTTTTGAGTCATTATTATAATAACTCTATTATAATAGCTCTCAACAAAACATAGTTATTATGTGTGTTTGATTTCAACGGGGGGGCATTTGTCTGAACAATTCTGTTGAATATAGTAGCCCTCAAACTCTCTCGCCTCGGTGAAAATCTCACCGAACGTATTTACAAGAGGTCTCGTCGAAAAAACATTGTTCGAAATATCTTCCAACTAGATTAAAACACCGCCGCTACGTTTATTGCAACAAAAATGTGTGAATTGTGTGACTGGCTCTTCTACATTTAATTGTGTTTTTCTTTCAGTGAGTACAAGTTTTCAAATTAGTCACGTTTTGGTATGCTAATGGTGCCGGGCGAAATTCTTTCAAATTATGGGGCAGGGAATTACTGTACGAGTATGTACCCTGGGAGGTGCCCTCAACATTCAACATGTATTCACTCTCTGGAAGTTTATAGACGTCTGGCTTTTCGGGTTCAAACATCTGGTCAGATGCAGCCTAACCACAATCGAAACCGAGAAATTAGGAGACCTCTGGGAGAATAGTAGGTACTATTCTAAGTGTCGTTGTTAGTCCCAAAATTCAATTGGTAGGTTAGCTGCTGATTCTGATTTAAATCATCTGTTTGTTTTATATATTATACGTAGAGCATACTTTGCTCGGGACTGTGAACCAGTCGGTGGTGTTGGTGTATTTACCATTAGCTCCGCCTTTTCCTGAAAGCATCAGAAGAAAAGTTAACATTGCGATGGCCTATTTCTACACGGAGACAAGATAATGCCGATTTATTATTCGTATATAGTATTATTCGTATATCGAATTATGCTCTTCTTTTGTTTCTATAAAGAATTTCTCAAATCTATAATATAAAAATGAATCGATAAAAGTGTTGCTCGTAAATCTCGAGAGCAGCTGAACCGATTTCGCTAATTCTTTTTTTAGAATATTCCTTAAAGTACGAGGATGGTTCTTACGGAGAGAAAAATTAAGAAAATTGTGCAGAAAATTGGATAATTTCAGAAACATCGCACGTTTGACAGTTCGCGTGTTTCAGAATGACATTTTGCAAAACAATGATTGTTCAATACGGATTCTATTTTTGAAAATCTTTAGGTTGATAAATTTATTTAAAGTAGGTACTCCCCTAATAGTTTGAATTGAATCCAGAATTTTAGAAATTTTAAATAGAACGCGAGAGGGGAAGAGGACGCAGGAGAAGAAGGGGAGGCGGAAGGGGAACGGGACGAATGGGAAAGGACACTCAGGGAGAAACAATTTCTTTTTTAAATGGCATAGCAACGCATGCCGGGACCAGCTAGTATTATATAATTATAAATGAGAAATTAAAAAATTAGATTAAACATTTTAAATTTAAGATTTTACCGGTGCCATAGCCGATGCCGGTGGCGGTGGCCAGTTTGCTGTTAAACAGAGTTTGAACAATCATCAAATTTCAACGCTAATTTTTAAGTTCTGTGAAAGTTCAAATCAAATTACGTTATCATTTCAGTTCTGTTCAGCAACTGGCCGATAATGATGTAATGACATAACTTGAATAGAACTTTCAAAGAATTTGAAAAGTAACTTTGAAATGTGATGAATTATTAAAATTCTGTCAAACAACTCGTACTTATTTTTTAGGATTCTGTGATTTTGAAATGTCATTCTATAGAAAAGGCCATTGATAAGTCGATTTTTAAGAACTTTCACAAAAGAGATTGTTTATTAGTAATTAATGCTAAAACATATTTCAATGTGTTGAAACCACTTATATGTAAAGTAAGTAGCAGATAAGTTTAAAATCGGGCGATTGAAATGAGACGACCATCCCTTCTTAAAATAAATTAAGAAGAGAAATGAATAAAATTTTAGAATTTAATTTACAATCTAACACTTTTCTCACAGGTCTTTATAGTAAGGCAAAAACCGTTTAATTTGGATTTTATAACAACGAAAATTTTAACTAACAACGCATATCAACTGTTACGTATGAAACGGTCCAACTCAGTGTTGATTTTATTCTTACATATTTTATTTCGATTGCATGTGGTACGATAATTAACTCACACTCGATCAAAATGAAACTATACACACAAGCTGCACTATACAAACAACACAGGAGGCAATTTTTCTCTTGGCTTACATCACTTGGCACCAGTTCGATTGACGCAGAAAATACGTTCAAAAAATTTGCTGCAGTTCACGTCTTCATACCATCATTTTTCCACAAAGTGTCTATTCTCACTTTGGTCTGGGTCTGGGAGTGACATAAATGAGACATCTCGGCACAGTCAGCTGTCAGCATTACCATATTATACGAGAATTGGTACGTGGTTTAGCCAGCCAGCGATTCGATTCCAGGTAGGAGAATTTAGAACATTTGAAATATTGGCAATAGTAGAATAAGTTCGATTGTAGGTGTTTTGGACGGTGATTTAACCATACATTGAAGATGCTGTCATTTCAAAAGTCAATCAAATTTCTCAGCTTATTTCCTAACAATGCACATTTGTTGTAAAATATAGATTTTATGTCCAAATTTTATGTCAGTAAAAGTGATTGATAGATACTTTCAGAATACAAAGACCGTAATTCGTAATATAAATGTTACTTAAAATGCCTATGTATGGTGATAAGATCTAAAAAGCCAGATACTTCTTTTTCTACAGAGCTTATTTTTCTCCGAATTCCTGTTAGCTTCACAACATACTCCGATTAGAGATGCCGTAGCCTAGCTGCGGGTAGTCTAGCTGAGAATCTTGAGCGACATGAAGTTTTTTTTTTTCAAATAATATGTTTCTTTTATTTTAATCAGACTAGAACATCTAAACTAGACATCCCTAATTTTAATAAACTTACCCTACTCTTACCCCTTCCTTCTACCCATTCCTCCCATATGTGATCTATTTTAATTTTTAAGTTTAGTATACATTTGATCTTGATGATGTGAACTTCGTTGACAAAACATGTTTATTGTACATAAATAAAAGTGATGCAAACAAAGTTATTTGTCTTTTCATTAAAATAAATAATGCCATCACAAAGTGAAAACCTTTCCGAAGAAGTTTTCTTCGAAAAATTAATATGTTTCTCTGAATTAACATACTCGTACGTGAATTTCAAAAGACATCAAAGGATTGTACGTATGAAAATGATGTTAAGAGCTGAAACGTTTGCATTGACCTATATAGAAATTCACAGCACACACTGCTCTATAAACAGTAATGCGGCTCTTTTCTATTTGTAAATGTCAAAGACACGAACTAATTTATTAACAGATCGCAGAAGTCGATGTAGATTACCTTTCTGATTATTATATTAGTATTTTTTTATTAATTGGTGATGATTCAGCATTCATGTCAAAAGTTAAGTATTAAACTAACCGTAACGTAACCCCTGCTGTAGATGAATTGGATTGAAGGGATTTGTGTACATGTGCCAGGGTAACAGATATTGTAAGTAGGATTAAATTATATTAAATTATATACATATATTTATTATTTACAACTTAATCCTTAAAAACAAAACAAAAAAATACTTAATTTTATTTTGAATCAGATCTCAAAACTATGGTCACCCTAAAAGTCTACATTAATGTACTACCTAGCGCCATCAGTTTAGTGGGTACTGGGTACCCATAATCTCAATCTGTAAGAAATACAACAATATTGTTCTTTCAAAATCTGTATAATTTTGTGTTATTTTGTTAACTTGTATAATTATTGTTAACATCAACACAGGCTTGTCCTAGTGAGGTAACAAATTGTATTGTAAACATTTTTACCTACAGTGTAAAGAAACAATAAATAAATAAATAAATAAATAAATAAATATGTAAAACAAGCCGCGCTTAGGCCGAGTCTTGGAACTATTCTGACGTCAAGATTAAATGAATATGTTTCTAACGCCCCTGGATATTCTGCTGCCCGGATAGCGAAATCGTTTCCCCAATTGAATATAAAATATGGCGACATCTTTAAAAGATCTGTTTCACTAAAAAATCGAGCTCATAAATTCGCATTGACGAGAAATTGTGAAGAAGTATTATTGAGTGCTTTTGACCCATTTTCATTCGATTTAGGTTGATATTTTGAACTTAACCTTTGAAAATTAAACGATCTCTTTGAAAACGGGACTTGTAAAATGAATGATAATCAACTTTTGTTAAATGATTTATAAAAAAGGCTGTGACTGATCCGTAAATCAGATGAATTCAACTGTGACTAAAAATGCCCTTTAAGAGGGAATAACTAGAGAAAACTGGAAATATGTAATTTTTAAATCAACTTTAGACGTATTGACTCTTTTCCACAAAAAATTATAAATTGATTTCGAAAGATTGTTCTTTATCTAGAAAAGATAAGTTTTAAAACAGGAAAATAAAATTGTATCGTTATATCATAAGTCGTTGACAGATTGGTTAAATTTTTTAGCAAAATTTTGTATTATACAACACGCATTTCAAATCATATAATCATGCATTAAAATAAATAAATAAATTATCTGGGAAAGCTATGTTTCAGAATTTTCATTTTAGTTTAAATAAAATCATTATAAAAAAGATCCGCGCACGTGTTTTATGACGAAAATACTTCAGTTTGTCTATTTATTTAGGGTCCTAAGGTTTTTTTTATATTCTTATTTTGCTAAGACATTATTGAAAAATTATAAATACTTATGATAAAAAAATAATTACAAAAAGTACATAATTTTAATAGTTTTATCATCACGCCTTTCAGAATTTTTGGATGTAGGTATAAATTAAAGCAAATTTTGAATGAAATAAAATCGATATAATTTATAATCGATATTTAAAAGCTGGTACCGAGAAAAATCAATCTTTCTCATTGGGACCTCCCTGTATGATCGTAAGAACTTCTTTCGACGACATTTGGATTCTCGGCCGCTGGCTGGTTAAAGGCCCTTAATGTAAAATGTCCATTCCAGGGGGTTTGGTGGTTTTCGCGTTTTTCAGTCTTCACAAGTTTGTTCCATTTAGACAGCTTGTGACTGGCGTACTAGGCACTTCGAAACTACCAAATTAATAATTAGTAACCGGCCGAAGATTCGGTTTCGGTTTCGGTTTCGGCAAGTTTCGTCAAAAATATCTAGTTTCGGCATCAGTTTCGTACAAAATGAAACTTTTTTAGACATGTTAAAATTCGATTGTTTACTGTTATTTACATTATTTTTTACACTTATTCGGACAGTTAATATGGGTTAAATTAAATAAATAAATAAAAAACAATAATTGAAGTACATATGTGAAAAAATATATTTTTTCTATATTTCTTCTATAAAACAAACAAAGTTTATATAAAAATAACAAAAAATGTTAACTACTTCTTGGAACATCTCATTCGGCTGACTGGTGAGTTCGTGGCTCGTTTGTCACCCGCCATCATCAGCAAAATACTCAAATATTGAGGTCCTTCCTTTATATGTTGATTATTGATAAATATTTGTTCCAATAAGTAGTTTTAATTTGTTTTATGGCAGTAATATAAAAATAAAAAATAAAATACATACTTCATTTATTGTTGTTAATTTCATTTAACGCCTATAAAAATAATTTTGTGATTGGAAACGCAAAAAAAATTAAAATACTCAATTAATGAGGTCCTTCCTTTACAATGGAAGTGTTGATTATTGACAAATTTTAGTTCCAAGAAGTATATAGTTAATATAGAAGTAGTGTTTGATTTATAGAAGTAAAATAAATAAAATGATTTTTTCACATACTTCAATTAATGTTTTTTTTTTTACCCGTGTTTATTAACTGTCTGAATAACTGTAAAAAATAACCGAAATAACAGTAAACAATCGATTTTTAACATGTCTAAAAAAGTTTCGGTTTTGGCCGAAACTGAGACACCGAAGATTCGGTTTCGGTGGAAAATCTTGTTTCGGTCAGATTATTAATAATTTTACGGATTATTAAAAATTTTTCAGTCATAATGGTAAAATATTTTATTTTACCATAATAAAAAGTATAAGAGAGAAGAAACACTTAAATCAAATGTGGCAATCTTATAGTTGTTTGTACGTAACCACTAGGTATTTTCTTAATTTAAAGTGGCCCTCTTTGATCAAAATAATATTAAGGCTTGTTTATTCTGCCGAAAGCTTCACTTGAAAGTGTCATTGAGATGAATGAGTGTTGTTTGTAAATGATTTATTATGGGGAACAAACCAATGAATAGAGAGCCTGGGACAGCTCGGGTCTTTACACGAGGTATTAAGTAATGGAATATTTATTGGAGCATTGGTCTCAGAAGCTTCATCAATTTACAAAGTTAATGTCGCAAAAGGTCCTACTTCAACTTCAAACGTCTTATGTAAGGTTGTTAGTATAAATTCTATATGTTCAAATATTTGGGTCGCACTTCGCGACAACTTGACATGATTATAAATATTGTATTTTATTCTTTTTTTTTGTATATTTACGTGATCCAGACCAAAAGTGATGATGTGATCAAATGATCAATGAAGTAGTCTATTTTCATATTTTTATCTAATTCTTCTAAGGTCATTGTTGGCTGTGTCATCGTCTTCTCTTTTGCTACTTGTAAATTCTCCGATGAACTACGAAGTGAAAAGTCGGTAATTTTAAATAATTACACCAGCCGGAAATTTTTAAATTATTTGTTAAAAAAAATGGTGTTTTACTTCGATCTTTTTGGTAAAACTTGTTTTTCTTCACTGGACTGTAGAGATAAACCGATAAAGTGTATTTTAGGCACTTCTGTACGCTCGAAATAAGGTCATTTGTATCTTACTTTGAATGAATTTTATCAAATAATAACCTTTTTGTGTAGTTCGGTGAAAAGTTTTTATATAGGATCTTTATATCACATTAAGTTCTATTGTGTTTTTTTTTGTGATTTCCTAATTTTTCAAGACGAAGAATATTCCTGTAATTACCCGAAGATAATGTTTCTTTATAAGAAGTTGTACCTATTTCAAAACAACAGTTTTCACAAAACCAGAACGAAATCATTCGTTCGGTAAATTAGGAAAATTACCGTACCGGGCTCCCGTATTTGTTTGCTTTAATTGTAGCATTTAGTCCCATTAATCAAATAAACCTTGACGCTACTCATTGCAAACACTATCCGGTGACACGTTGCACGTATTTGTACACATTAATAATTATCAGAAAAGCAGGGAATATATCAGATTTGAATAATGGCGTTGATTCACATTTTAGGTAAACAAATGGAAATGATTGAATTTATTTTGAATGTTCTGACGTTTTTACACATAATGTTTAATTTCAATTGGGCTAAATTATTATGTTTATAATATTTTAACAAAAACCATCTACAATGTGATCTTAGAATGCTGTATATGCTTCATGCCCGAGTTATGGAGTTTTTGTGAAAAGTATTTTATTAAATACTTTTCACAAAAAATAACTGCATATTATATAATGGTTTTCAAATGTGAAAACTCATGAAAACCCACTCGGTATGGCTAGACGGACCGAAAATGGAAGTAAATTGTAGAGTAAAGTACCCGGGGCATATCATCACAGACGGCCTAAAAGACATCGAGGATATAGAAAGACAAAGAACAATGATATCCATTAGGGCAGGTATGATGTTAAGAAACTTTTACTTCTGCAGTCCAAACATAAAAATAGTAGGTACTATTCAACTCCATATGCAATTAGCTGTACTCGTCAGATATGTGGGTAGATTATACTACACCCAAATGGCTTAAGCTAAAAGTCGCCTACAACAATGCTTGTCGCCAACTGTTCCGCCTACCGAGATACTGCAGCGCTACGGAAATGTTCCTGGAGGGACGACTGTACACTTCCATTGCACTTCTCCGCCACCGCACGGGAAGCTTATGACGCAGACTACGCCGATGGGGGAATACAATCATCACTGCCATGGTTGCCTGGATGGAATGGTGTATTTTTACATAATAATATGACTGACCGGAGCCAGCGGGACTATGGCATTCCTAATTGGAGTAGGTATGTTGTGAAGCTGAAGGAAAGAACCTGGCTATTCAAATCTCATCACCATTTTAAACAATTTGTTCCGATTCTGAATATTTATCTTTCACCAAGTTGATATTTACGAAGATTGTCTACCATTGACATACATCTGCCAGTTCTACAAGTGGAATAATTCCCAAACACTCAATGACCTCACCACAAACCAAATCACAATTACTTAAACAAATCAGTCAGTCATAAAAACCTATTTAAATTAACCTCGTTATTAAGCCTTTCACCAAACATCATAAAATTAATTTCTCTACTATCAAATCAACCGATCTTCAAAAGCGTGCAGGTAAATAATTTCAACCATCAACTATTTATGAACATGAAATATTTTGTTTTCCTCAGTGTTTATCTGACGGCAATAATTCAAATGCAGTTTAAATTCTGTAAACACGAAATGCGTTCAATCCATAATCTCCGTTCGGTACACACTCAGCGAAATGTAACCGTGACGCTGATCGGGTAATTCCCAGAGGTGTAATCTATGCCTACCTAATTAAAATGAAGCCTATCGTCTCATAGGCATTGTACTATTGAATTGGTTTTATGTTCAAGAAAGAATTTTTATCTTGGAAAAACTTTCTAAAGAAGAATAAGTGTAATTTTATCTTACTACACCAGACACGCTCAAAACACACTTCTAACGGTTTACCTCTTCAGTGACTTGCGTAAATAATTGATTTGAAACCTTCCAACGGATCAGAGGTGGTTTAGTTTGAATGATCTTTTTTTGAAATAAACAAAAAACACTTTTCAATCAAATACAAATCCATCATTGCATAAACGTATTTGAGTGTAATCAACAAAGCAGTCATTTTAAAGTTTTAAGTATTTTTTGCATGCTTTCGAAATATTCTATTTTATTTGTGCATTTTACATTTTAATTTGCATATTTGTGGATTTTGCCAAATGACGACCTCCGTAGTCCAGTGGGTAAGACTCTTGACTCACAATCCGGAGGTCGCGGGTTCGAACCCGGCATGCGCAAATAAATTTTATTTGATTAATTTGTGCTATTTCACAATTAATTAATTTAAAATAATATATAGTATATTTGCGGCATGTTCCAGAGTGGAAGATATTATCAGTATCGCCCTGGTGTAAGACCACCATTCAGAATTGAAACGTAGCTTGAAAATGGCTTTAGCCGTGTTTAGTGACCAGATCCGAATAGCCAGGTACTTCCCAACCTTCCTCCTCCCCACCTCCTTCCCCTCCCCACTACCTTCAGCCACACAACATACCCCAATTGGGGATGCCATAGTCTCACTGGCTCCAGACGGGAGCAGTTGAGATTTTTGTGCGGTATTCACTGTAAAAAAAAAAAAAAATAAGAATAGAATTTTTTAAGAATTTCCGTAAGAACAGAACACCGTATAAGCACGTAGCGACAAAAGTACCAGCTGCACACGTCTGGAGCCAGTGAGACTATTGGTGTATGTTGTGAGGCTAAAGGTAATGGAGAGAGGAATAAAATGGGTAAGAAGAAGGCGGGGAAGTACCTGGCTATTCAGGTCTAGTCACCAAACATGGCTAAAGTCATTTCAAGTAACGTTTCATTTGTTAATGGTGGTCTTACGCCAGGGCGATACTGAAAGTATCTTCCACCCTGGAAAGTGCCGTAAATACATGATACATTATTTAAAAAAATATATTTTGAACCACCGTTCCGGATTGCTGTCGAGAGCCTTATCCCTCGGCCAAGGCCGTCAAGTAATAACAGCTCTCAAAAATAGAAAGGTGCCAGATCTTTGGAAAAAGGCGATTGTCCTCCTAATCCCTGAGATGAGGGACCGCTCCGATCCTTTCAATTACCGCCCCATAGCCATCACCTCCATGCTCTCAGAGGTATTGGAAAGGGTGGTTAATAGCAAGTTGCGCACATACCTCGAGAATAACTTAAGAGCGTAGCAGCCCTACGAATATTTTCAAATTCGGTGATTTTAGTTTCGTACATTGACGTAACGTCGCCCGTATCGTTTCTTGAATTTCGCAACGAAAAATCCGCGACGAATTTGTGAATAATTTCATAACGCCTCTTCTAGTCTAATTCCGCGGCATTTGTTCCTCGCTTCAAGTCGTAAGGCGTCGACTTTGCCGTGAAACTCATGTGTAATTATGTTCACGGAAGATGCACCGTTCTCAGGGGTATAAAATCAGTTTTATTTGAGTTTTGGCAGAAAGGAATATTTTTCAATGGAAATAATGTCTTTTTCATCTCAAAGCATGGATTTAAAATACATATTTTACGGTTGGTAAATAGTACTTTGATGAATCGAAAATTATTTTTGTTATTAATTAGCGATCGGCAATATGGATTTCTATGAAACCGATCGTGTGGCGATCTGTTTGGTAACGTGACTCAGATTTCGGTACTGTACTAGGAGCGTTTTGGAGAAACTCAAAGTCGGCGTCGGGTTGGATATCTCCAAAGCCTTTGATAAGGTCTGGTACCGGGCGCTTGTCGGGAAGTCCATCGCATGGGAACCATCCAACCCTTCACAGTAGGATTGCGGATTTTCTCAAGGGATTTGAACCCGCGGCCTTCGTATTGCTAGTAGAAATTTGGGAAGCGGGTCTGGGTATCGCCGCCGTGGGAACTATTTATTAGATAATCTACACCTATGCCATAGGTCACCCCAAGTGAATTAGCAGGGATGCCCGGGTTCATGGGATGAGGTTTGTCCGGGATTTTCCGTTTGGATCGGGAGACAATGGTTGAGGGAGACCTTTTGCCTTCTCCAGCCGTACTCTATTGGAACATCGCCTCGCACCGCAGTGGGAGGGTAGGATTCATACCTCCGTCAATCCTGGACACACTGACCCCCAGTTTCCTACACACCCCTAATATATTTTTCCTTCCCAGTACTTTCTCTCCTTCCTTTCCCTAAAAAGACCCTCCACACAGCATCTACGGTGACTGGACAACTCAGAATGAAATCAACTCAGAACCCTTTTCCCCAGAACTTCCTCTTCTTCCTTTCCCTAAAAAGATCCTTCATACAGCATCTCCAAATATGACATAAACCCTGAGGAATTTTTTTCATCGTTTCAGTTGGAACTAATGTAAAAAAAGACAGTGATTCCTGACATTACTTGAAGTATTTAAAAAAAAAACACAAGCAATAAATCACCAGAGACATTTTTCACTCCAAATGACGTCAGGAATCTCTGGGGTTTAAAATAAGTCAAGTACATCTCAACACCCTGTATAAAAGTTATATTTTTCATAAAGTCAGCGTACTTGATTCTTTCCATATTTAAATTATCATATTCATAAAATGCTCGCTTTTCCTCCTCGAATTTTAAGCACGTATTTCGTGATATCACGGAATTAGCGAGGATAACCAACGTACGGAAACCATAGCAGGTTGGCCAACTCGAGGAAGAAATATAATTGTTTATGCGCGCAATTAGGGCTTGCTTTATACCTAGTTTATGGAACAGATTTTATGTTACGCCATCTTTATTTTGAAACTGCCAGTTTACCCAAAGCATATCTGCTGTAATCGAGGCTCCTGGCCAAATGGAATGATGAACGAACTATGGAAGATGTTGTTACTTCTTCCTGCCATTTCATCACGCCGTCGTAAATATGATATTCCAAGAGCAAATAAGCATTCAGTAATATCTTATTCCATTTCATATGGAGTTGATGTCCTGTTAGAAAATAGTTAATTAAAACTTTGTAGAAATATCAAGGCAGATTTAAGCAAACTTGAAGGATTTTTCATCTATAACTGATGGGTTCATCTCAGGGCTAGCCTTGAGCCACACGGCACCTAGGGCTAGTAAAAACCTTAGGGGCTATTGGTTAGGTTTTAAGGACATCAACGCCTTCCTTGGCAAGTATGCGCCCGGAGCGGACTGTTCCAAATGTGCTCGCACAGGACCGGCACTGAGTTGAACATAATTACATATGTGCAAATCTTGTGAGTTGAGAAAAATTGTATCTTGAATTTTGGTAATAATGAAACGAGATATCTCGTCTATTTATAAATGCAAATACAAATCTACAACAAAAACTCACAGTAACTTAAGGACATTTAAAACTCAAATAAGTAACTGGATTAAAAATTTTGGAAGATCAGAAATTGAAAGAATACTGAATACTAAATATTGACAAACAGAAACCACTCAACAGCACTAAAAAATACTACTAAATATGTATTATCAGTTTATGGTGCATTTGTACAGAATCTGTAAGGATAATCTGTACAGAAATATTACTGCAGTTGTTTAATATTACAGTATGTCAGGGAGTGTTTCCAGGAGTGACGTATGAATCCATCCCTTCCACTGACATTCAAGGCGTTGGGTCAAGAGTCCGGGTGAAGATGTCAAAGGGTCTTCCTTCACTGGCCTCTACCGATCCAACCCGCCACACCGCGCCGGTCGACAGTCCTGGAAAAACGCCACTGTGGCAGAGTCGTTGGTTATCCTACTTGCGGTACCTACTTTATCGCTTGTCTGAATTATTCTTCACACAACTGATTCCAATTTACAATATTCCAAAGGCACTTATATTTCAATTCAAAATTGAGTTCATTGAACATAACAAACGTCACGCAGGAAAATCTAACTGACGTCATCACAGGCAACCGAATTTAGTATGTTTGATTACCTGTGTACCATGAATCTGAAAGAATACTTTATGTAGGTCGGTTATACACATTAGTTCTTTACGGTAATGTATTCTTTGTGCATGCCTATTTCCATATTCTCTCTGTATCCCACAATTTATACCTAATATAATATCACTAATATCAGTTGAAAAGTTGTATTTGTGAGTTGAAATAATGCGGACTTTTGATAACAGGGACCATCACCGATTCGGCCTTAAAAGGTTCGAACGATTTTTTTTTATCGCCGGGCATTACAATGTTCTTCTGAGATAAACCAGGTAGTAGACGCTTAACGTGATATTATGTGAGATATAAAATCCAAAAAAAAACGTTTAGTAGTTTTAATGGCAATAGTAAATAAACAAAGGCTCGTAAAGAAAGGTAGAAACAATCTCAAGTAGACTTACTAATGTATTTTATGACTAAAAACTGTAACTCCTTTTGTTTCTATCGTGATACATCAAAGGATATTACTCATTAACTTTGAACGACTTTCTGACCGGATAGGAAAGTGTATGAAGGAATTCAGTTTTGCAATTGTTATATCGGACTGATGTCCTCTATATTGACTGTAAAATAAGGGTGCTGGGTTTCTAGTCTATTCAGCAGTCCAAGGAAGTGCAAGGTCGAAAGTCAAAGGCGATTGCAGTGTTCAGGTAGTAAGAAGTGGTTCAAGAAGATAGAGGCGGTCAGAGTAGGATGTTGCGATGATTGAAGTTCGGATGAGACTGATTTGAACAGAGTTTGTGCGCAATATTGGTTAAACAAAAATTATCCTTCCAGATTGAGATCATTCCGAGGAAAAACAAACAAGTAGATGGTTGAATGGCGTTTAAATTATTTAGACCCGTATTTCAATCGTGAATCAATAATTCTGGTAGTATAGAAAGTCTTTATTTCTTGACCTTTATTCAGTTTTTGTCAATTTTTACCCCAAAAACTAATTTTTCTTCAAATAATGTTGTAGCCCAAATTTTTTACGATTTGAAACTAAAACGGTATCTGCAAATTATATAAGTATTCGAGATGTATCGCAGTATTCGACAAGTATCCTTTGCAGAAATCCTGAAGTCCTCCGAGGTCGAAAACTGCTTTTTTCATCAGGTATCCGTCATGCACAACATAACAAAAAATCATGACCATCCCATTTGGTGCGAGGTCCCTCCCCCTTTAAAAGATAAATTTACTGTATTGTATACAGTAGGAAATGATAACATTAAACAAGATAGTTCTCTTTCTTTGTTCGAAATAGTTGTTTTTTTTTTCTTAAACGTTGTACCGAGCTTTACCTATTTCTCTCTAAAGTACAAATAAATAAACCTTTCCTTTGGTTTTCTCCCTTCAGAGTTTATTTATTTTATTTTACATCACAAATGCGATCTCAATCGTAAAATAACATTGTCTAAACTCGCACCAAAGATATTTACTTTGAAAGCAGGTAGACATATTAGTTACGTTGCATTTATAAAATTTTACCGCATATTTGTAATTATTTCTTTATTTTTGAATTTGTCTTAAACACGGGAACAAAAACAAGTATTTTGAGAAAAACTAACTTTGAGTTAAAATATTTAAAACGTTTTGTGTTTTACCTACGAAAACTTGGTAAAGATTAATAAGATAAAGTTGATTGCATTGCCAAAGTATGACTAAGAAGGTGTTTTTCCGTGAAAGGTTTTGGAAAAATATTTTGAACACGGGCGTCGTGTAGGAATGCAGTCGTTTTTCTACCAATATTTCATTGGAAGATGCTCCGAGGAACTAGCGTCATTGATCCCTTCGGCTCCGGTGCGTAATCGGGAAACACTACAATCGCGCACCCAACATTAGCACATTATTGACATTAGTCACAGGGAATGGGTTGTTCCTATGACTCGTTCTTGAATTCAATAGCTCGGCTGTTGAGCAATTTGCTGGCTTCTGTATATCCTCCCTCCTACAATATGAGTCTATTCAAGAATCAAGACACAAGTTCATTCCTTTCAACTAAAAAAGACACTCTACCAAAGATGATTTGATTTGTTTTTATTAATATTACGAGGAAATAAAATTATTCGTTTTGTTAGTTGAATGAAACATTATGGAAAAGAAGGAAAGGAATAAACAAACTTTTTCAATATTCGTACGAGAATTTGTTTATATAAGCGAAATAAAGTTTCGTACGACTTAACTTTACCGCAAACTCGGGGCAGAAATGATGTTTCCTTTTGTTTGTCAATAAAACACAAAAAGTTTTGTATAGGCTGTGCTTTAAACATGTTAAGCTCAAGAAAAAGTAACTTAGGTTGTGTTATGTCTCTTAACTTACTGCGCCCTTGAGGTAATTTTTCACGAAAACTGCGCTATATAAATTAGTCTAATATTTTTATTATTATTAACTTCCAATATGCCAACTTGAGATGTGTTGGGTATCTTCAAATAAGTTAATGTTACCAGTTGGTTTATTTAGTTATCGTGAATATTTACAATGAATATTAAACTGTACAGACGTACTTACAGACTAAGTAGCTCTGTTGCTCCGGCGGACAATCTGAGGGATCCCGCTAAATTTTACTGACGCCTTCGGCCAACATCGTAACCTACGACACGAATTGCGATAGATGGTACTCTTCTGATATCCAACTCATTTGCTATCTGTTGGGATACAGCATTACATACTAAGCAATCGACATCTAACCGAACTACAAGAATAACCATTACACAGAGGTGGGAACATGCTGATCAAATGAATTTTTCGAAAACTATTTGGCTGATCAAGAAACGTCGGGAAAAATATTTTATTCTTTCATGTTTCCTCATAAACATATATTATTTTTTATTGCTTTCCAAAATATTATAAGCAGTTAAGTGGTCTATAAGATTGCCCGAAGATTCTACATATTTTGCAGCAAAATATGCTACGTTCTATACGAAACTGTGTTGCGAGTGCATTCTATCAGAGCACTTCTCCGCCACCGCACAGGAAACTTACGGCCTAGACTACGGAGATCAAAGATACCATCATCACTGCCATGGTAGCCTGGATAGAGTACCCTGGTGGACCTCCGGAGACAAGAGACGGTCCACCAGGGACGGTTGTGTTTAACATTTCTAATTTCCTTTCCGTTTTTATTTGTTGTGTTCACTGTTATTTTATCTAATTTATTTTTTATTATTTGTCTAATTTATTTCTTGTTATTTTTATATATGGAAATTTTTATAATAGGTGATAAACAAAAACTAATTATTAAAGTAATTTTGAAAAAAACTACCTACATTACTTTCGTTATTTGTTATTGGGGTGTTATGCCGTGTTGCGCTACCACCTTCTTTAGCCAACGTTTTGTACAGCGTTTCAGTGTCCATATCAGAGTACATCCGGCAGATGGATCTGCAGATGGATCTGCCGGATCTGCCCTGATGATGGACACTGCAACGCTTTCCGAAATGTTGGCTAAAGAAGAAGGTAGCGCAACATGGCATAACACCCCAATAACAAATAATAATAAAATACTTTTGGCCGTGAAAATCTAAAAACGTATCTAACCAACATTACTTTCAGCAACATTGTTCAAAATTTTCCAAGTACCAAAAATTGAAGACCACTATGAAAAAGATTCAATATTACAATTATTCAAAGAAAATGTAATAAAAAAAATATACTTAACTCATCATTACGATATAAAAATAACATCAAAATTCTTCTATTTTCAACACAACAAATTCACAATACATAATTATATTAACAAAGGTATAAAATATGTTAATGTGTCTATTTTAAGCAACATTATGCAACGTCAGGGCGATACTGCGAATATGTTACACTCTGGCAACCAAGTTCAAGTTTAATCTGTGGAACTCAGTTTGAATTTTTATTTAAAGTTATTTTTATTTATTCAAAGTTATAGCAAGGAGCGGTGTTATAAGTTTGACTTTCTGTGTGTCTGTCTGTCTGTGGCATCGTAGCTCCTAATATATGATGCGTTTTTTTGTTTCAGGCGTTTCAAGGTCATCAGTTCTTTTTTGTGTCGGGGGTTGCTTAAAATTTTGAACATTTTATTTTAAATAGTAGCTGATATTATCTTTATCATTATTAAACCGGTTTATTTATGAGAAAAAACTTTTGCTATTTAATTATCAAAGATATTGAAATATAAGTAGATGTGCTATCTGCTGTTTTTACTATGTGGGTCTGCGCTTCCGGGTGTCGCCGATATTTTTTACCAATTAACAAATAAACTAAAAGAACAAATAATTTACGAATAAACCAAACCAACGTTAAACTAAATGAACTAATTCTTTCCTTATTCAAAATATATTGTTAACCAATATTAATGCACATTTTCAAAAAATCAACGAAATGAACAAATTCTTTTTGTATGAAAACTACGCTAATTAGCGCGTAGTCCGGCGACAGTTGCGCGGACACCATAGCATATCTCTTCTGTATTTGAATATCTTTGTTGTTAACCAATATTAATGCACATTTTCAAAAAATCAACGAAATGAACAAATTCTTTTTGTATGAAAACTACGCTAATTAGCGCGTAGTCCGGCGACAGTTGCGCGGACACCATAGCATATCTCTTCTGTATTTGAATACCTTTGTTAATTATCTAGCGTGACAGCCGTTCATTTTCCGAAGGCACCATCAAACTGTCTGATGGTGCATTCGAATTTTGTAATGCTTTCTGGAAGCGAAACAGCTGTCACGCATAATAATAATAATTTTTCAGCAGAATTTTTTATAAATAATAAAAAATAATAATAATCACATTATTGAAGTGAAAACTTCGATAGCAGCGTTGTGATTTGAAACTCGATGAAACGGAAGCGAGCTAAACTAAAAAGCGACAAAAACGTACGTGTATGTATGTACATCTAAAGGATTTAGAGAAGGCAAAAAAATATTTATATTTTTAACGGGTACTCGGCTCCACTATAATACGATATATCCACGGTCCCACGCAAAATATTTTGGTCCAGTGGTATGAAGCGCTAGACGAACCCGAGTGGCCAGACATTCAGCAGACCAAGGATCCAATCCTACGACATAAAAAAAAAATTGAAGAGAAAACTTCTTCAGCACCGTTGTGATTTAGCCTGTGAGAGAATGAGATAGTATAATCGGTCACCTCTTTGTGCGATGCTTTGTAGCCCCTCCACTATTGTCTACTTTAGTTTTCTGAATATTTCAGTTCCACCGCGTATGAATTGTACACCCTGATTTTTTTATTTTTATTTTTTTTTTACTATAAATTACTATAAAAATACTAATAAGATGACCAAATGTATAGGAAAAGGTGCACTGGAATTCGACGACAAAAATATGGAAAAATCATCTTTCACATTGATAAAAAAAGTGCTTCATAGTCTCCCAATCAGTTTTCTGCACTCTCTGATTTTTTTTTAAATTTTCATGAAGATAAAATATCAACAAAATGTTGAAAAATCACAAACCGTTACCGAAGAACATGTTACAAACAAGCCTTATACATTAAATCTCTGTATATATGACTTATGGAAGTGTGTAACCAGATGTAGTTACAGCCTGCAATGTACATTGCTTCATGTTTTCAAGTTAATAGAGTTAAGCATTCCCATTATGAACATGGTTAGAAGGGGTAATATTCCCCTACAGAATGTAGCAGAACGTAGAACAAACAGTAGCCCAATCACGTTCGCGTGCAAGTTAACCCAGTGTGCGGTGAATGACACCACAGGGGATGGAACTTTTAATTTTTCACAGGTTAAATTATAATCTTGTTGCTGTTGCGAGGGGTGAGGGGAGGTTCTATCATGGGAGGGATGGGAGGTTTTCTAGAAGGCTTGAAGTTAAATGAAACGTTGTGACTCTGTGACTTTCTCGCTTGTGCACCTTAATATATGTATGCTAATGAAGCTCAGGTGAAAATATACTATGATATAATATGATGTACGGGGAAAATATACCTGTATTTTCCGTAAAATAAAAGGATAATGAAAAACACGTTTTTTCTAGAGTGTGCGAACTTTTTTATTTATGGTGTACCTATATTATTAATTTTGCTAGCATATAATTTCATTTGCATGAACGCTGTGAGTGGCTTGATCAACTAGACGGGTCAAAATGGTTAAATAGTATCGTGTTTTGAGTTAGGAACACATCTGTCGCCCTCTATATAGGTACGACCTTGTTGACAACAACTAGAAGTGTATAAATGAATATCCAAAAGTACTTTATGTGGGGTAGAAACGCATCATAGTCGCGCCCTCTAGATACGTATCATGTCAACAATAACTAGAAGGGTAAAAATTAATGTCCAAAAATACTTTTTTTGAGAAAGGAACGTATCATAGTCGCGCCCTCTAGACACGTATCATGTCAACAAAAACTGGATGGGTCAAAATGAATGTATAAAAGAATCGCCCCGGGAACCATCTATCGGATAACCAACACTTCTGCCATAGGTCACCCCTAGTGGTTCCCCTACGTTTGGTTACTTAGCAGGGGTGCCCGGGTTCATAAGGTGAGGTTTGTCCGGGTTTTCTCTTCTGGCCGGATCGAGAGAGCATGGTTGAGGGATTCCGTTTGACTTCTCCAGCCGTACTCTGGGAATATCACCTTGCGCCTCATTGAAATGGATTCACACGGTCCATACGGATTCCAGAACTTCATCTCCTTTCTTTCCAATAAAAAAACCCTCCACACAGCATCCCCAAAGAAGACATGGGCCCTGAAGGAATGTGTTTTCCTCAGGCTAATGTAAAAGACAAAAATCGTGTTTCGAGTTAGGAACGCGTCATAGTCGCCCTCTAGACGTATCTTGTCAATAAAAACTGAATGGTTGAAAATTAATGTCCAAAAACACTATTTTTTGAGTTTGCAACGTACTCATATCATACTCGCCCTCTAGATACGTATCATCTCAACAAAAACTAGATGGCTCAAAATTAATCTACAAACATTTTGATGAAAAATGCGCAAGTAAATTTGCGTGTGTTCATTTCCATGGTGCTTAATTTTAAATTTTTTTCTTTTCTCACATAAATGACCTTGACCATAATGAAACCAACTCACTCATCAACCCCTTTTATACTGGCCGTCTTCATCCCTGCAGCGCGCGTTTTGTCTCCCGTTAGTTTATTTTTATAGAGGTTAAGGTTTACAAAAAAGGAATAACTGACGAATAAAACCAGCAGTCTTTTTAATTGAGAATTCACTGGATGTTCAAGACACAGAAATTGCGATTTAAAAGCCTTATTTTGGCAGTCTTTGTCACGAGCAGAATGGCGCAGCGGAAGCGTGCTGGGCCCATAACCCAGAGGTCCGTGGATCGAAACCACGTTCTGCTACATTTTTTTTTGATTCCATTACAGTTAATCCCCCGACAGTTGCCCCCCGGATTATTAATAAACGGTATGCAGTTGGTTAAGGGAAAAACGGTGTATCTACTTATACAAAATATAACTAAGTGTCCCCGAAGGGGTGCGCAGAAAGGATGTGCCACTGAAAAACAAAAATAAATAATATTTTTTCATTCAAATGCAGTAGGAATCAAGTTACTTGTATGTGTACTGTATATACCATTGAATAAGTACAAAAAATTGAAACTGTGAATAAATTTGGTTGACATCCATACCAACTAATTACATAACACATATTTTTAAGTCGTTTTAAGGTTTGAAGCTGGTAAATAATGCACAAAAAATATATTTTTAAATGTTTATATTTAGTGGGGTCAACTGTCGAGGGATCAACTGGCGGTTCACCTTTTTCAAAGTAAAATAATTTTCACTTAGCATCCACGCATTTACCCGTATGTGGTGTATTCATTATTATATTATACTATTATATTATACTAAAACAAGCGCAGACCTGTGAAAAATCACGGAATAGTCTGAATGAGTTCATAATCTATAATTTAATTAAAAATGTTAAATTTAAAGAGTTAATATTGACAGGTTTTTCGCTGTCTCCAAGAATGACGAAGTTACGAGCTTTCAAAGTAAACTTGGGTAAAACTTATGCAATGGTGTCTCGTGATATCACATAAGGCACGATTCAGTATACAATTCATATTTCAAATGGCAATTCTGCAGAACCACCGCGTACGTACCGTGATCTCACTAGCTTGACTTAGACTGGCTGCAAATATCAACATTTTGGCGGCTTATATCTTCGGTATTTATTCGGTATTTTCCAAAATTTCAGTAAGTTCTAACCTCTGAATGCTCTAAATAACATTTGTAAAAACGTTTAATATCGATGTTGGAGACGGGATATATTTGCCAAGACCCTTGGTAGGAAATGACCTCATTTGCGATAAAATCAGTTCCAATTTTAAAAATAGTTTTCTGTTGAAAATATTATATTAAATACTTACAGATTTATGTAATATTTTAGTGTTTTGTACGAGTTTGTAGTGGTTTAACTAATGGAATGTATTTTGGTTTATTTATGAACTAATGCTTCTTAACTCAAATTTATAAATGTTAACCTCAATACAGGCTAGTTAGGTTAATCTATTTTTTATGTAAAAAAATAATAACACATGTACGGTTAGAAATTATAAATAAATAAATAGATAGGTACCTACATTATCTCTAAACAAATATATCCAATTTTGAAAAAGATGACATTTAAATTCAAACCAAAAATTCTAGATTTCATCGATCCGGGGTTACACAGATTGAATTATAAAAACAATTAGTATTTTAATTAACAAACATATATTTATTTGATTGGTTTAGTAATGGCTTGAAAATAGCAGAGTTCTAAAAAGCTACAAGATGCTGTAACTGAAATCCAGAAAGTCAAGTCTTGCACTGAAACGTAACTTAATATAATGGGGTAATTACTACAACTAGGTTTCCTAGAAATCAGCATTTTCAAACTATTTTTTTCATCTACGAATGCTGCAATCAGATTAGTCGTAACGCTTTGGAATCATCAAGTTATTTGAATACATTAAGGTAACTAGTGTTACCTAATTAATTCACAGGTGTTTTTTTCCACATTTCAATTAGGCAACTAGTCTTAGCTAGTTGTAGCGCTAAAATTTGTGGAATTTCTCAAGTTGCTTTCGTTGCATTTTTTTTAGTAACAACTAGGTGTTTCATTCCATTTTCATAAATAAATACAAACAAAATAATTAGCCATTTTCTTATTTCCAAAATATAAGTAGTACGCTTCCCAAAACACAAATCTACCATTTAACTATAGTTTTCAGTATAAATATAAGACTACCAATTTATTAGATTGATTACCATCTTACAATTCAATTTCCCAATGAAGCTGATTTCAGAGTAACCTAGTTGTAGTGATTACCCCGCGATATAACATGGTTGTTTTTTTTTTATTTGGACAAAATAATAATAAACTCCTTTACCATTTCTGTCATATTGAGTTATTTTTCTTGAATTCTGTTGGTGGTTAGAGTTTTTCATATTATGACATCGTTTGTACATTTATGGTAAACACGCCCATTGCATTCTTTAAAAAATAAATGTTCTTGACTACAACAAAATATAATCCATTGTCGAAAATGCACAATATTGCACTTTAAAAAAACGAGAGATACAGATTGGCTAAAAATGATTAATATGTAATTCAGCAGAACATTATTACGTACAATTTAAAAAATCAAAGAAATTTATTATATTCGCCATTCTTTGCGGTTTAGAAGAACAAACAAAAATTCAACTTAGAATAATTTTAGCACAGATACGTGCATAATATATAACTTCTAAGTATGTTGAGGAGGCGATCCCGTTTTATTTGAACCAAAGGAAAAAAAACCCAAACCAAACACAAAGATTATATTTGCCCGTTAAAATAAGCTGGATCCCATAAATTATTAATGGCTCCCTTTTAGCAAACGTGTATTATAGAAAAGGGCATAGGTTTTTGTTGGAAAATGTTTTTAGCGACCCTTCTGCCTACCACATACATTCAGAAAGATTTCACAAATATTGTAAGATACCTACGTAGATTTTTTGATACATTTACTGTCTGCAAAATTCTGTTTCCACTTAAAGGTGTTGGTTTCCTCCTAAAGTCTGTCTAAAAGGAGAGGGGGCTTTTAAACACATACAGATTTGCTGTACAAAAATATTTCAAAGGGTCAGGGCAACCTTCTTTAATATGCAAAAGGTATCCTGCAAAAGCAAATAATATAGTTTTCATCGTAAATGTAGAGAGATACATAATTTACTTCGATAGGTGTACATAATATTTTTAGTGAAACATAAAGCATTTCGTCATGTTTTGAGATTTTCACGACCGAAAGTATTATCGTGATTAATTTAACCGCATTAATATTAATAAAGACTACTGGGCTAAGCTTAATAGTTCTTGGTATACGGTACTTGATGGCTTCACCAAAACCAAAAGCTGAAAACCACGTTAATTTAACTAATTGTCATTAAAAATCTGACCCTAAGAGGATTAACGTGCCCAATACGCATTAAAAACACATCTGACCTGATGACGGACATTGTAACGTTGTTCGATGCGTTAAATAAAGAAAGAAAAAGCGTAACACTGTATAATAAACCAAAAAATAATCATGGTACATAAGTCAAAAATTTGCCATTATGTTATGCTTTTTGTAATTCAATTCCCTGGTGGATAATAGGGTTTGTCAATTATTTCAACTTTTGAATTCAGAAACGCGTGGGGTCTCAAAAGTTGCGTCTTACAAAGAAAATGAGAACTGCATTCAAACTTATTTTAAAAAATTTTTTATCAGCTCGCAAAAATGCTTTGGAAATCAGAAAAAAAACCTAGAACCTGTATTTTTTTAAATATAATAATTAATATTTTTTAACAATAATTTACCTTTTAAAGTTCGTTTGTTATTAAAAACTGTGAATAACTGACAAAAATGTAAAAAAAAAATCTTATTTATGAATACAAGTAAGCCTACAAGAATAGGTACTGATTTTATCCAGATAAAGTGTTATTTTCCCCTTTTATATTTTTAACAAACACATCATAAATGTTTCAAAAATTTTTTTTGTACTGCAGTTAAGGAATAAAAATTAAGTTTGCTACAAAATATAAAATATGTTGACTTTTTTTTTCCCAAATCTCGAAATCGATTTTTTTTTTCAAAACTACTGGCCATTTTAGCAAGCCAATAGTGAAAACCAATTTCATTTATTTTTACGTTTTCGAATAGGTCAAACGCAACTTTTGAGACCCCAGTCGTTTAAAAATAAGGCTTTTTTCTCTCTATGGAGAGCGACGCAAGCTAGTGGACAAGGCTCCTCCACTCCTCGCAGTCGTTCGCTGCGCAAAGAGCCGCAGGACACCGACGTTTTCTGTAATATAAATACACTACCATCTATTGTCAAATTTCCATCACTATCGTGGCTTGCTAAATAATTCACAAATTCCCATCACTATTGTGGCTTACTAAATAATTCAAAACCGTTACATTAAAAAGATTAAAAAAAAAACTCCCTCAGTAAATGCAAATTCCCTTTTCGAAAAAAAAAGTTTGGCGTTCTAATAAAATGAAATTGGCAACCTTTTGTACATGGATGCTGAATGTAGGGTATTTTTAGGTATGGCTTTGGAGGAAGTTCTGGAAAGGAAAAAAGGTATAAGGGATGGCTAAGAATCTGGGGGTCTGTGAGTCCAGGAAAGATGGACATAGCAATCCATCCCTCCTACTGCTGTGCATGGCGATCTTCCGAGAGAGCCCTGCTGGAGTAATCAAAGAGTCTCCCTCAACCAGTTTCTCCCGATCCGATCTGCCACACAATTGGTGGGCAGACTCATCTGCCTTTAGGACTTTGTTTGTTGACTTGCACCCCTTAGTGCAAGTCAACAAACGTAAACTAACTACTTGGGGTGACCTCTGGCAGAGGTGTAGGTTATCCAACAGATGGTTTCCGGGGATATGATACCCGCCTTCCAAATTACATATTACTTTCGTAATTAATTTCTTTACAAGAGAAAAATAAATTTAATGATTAGATAAAATCTGGAAAGATGCCATCCATTTTGGAATAAAGGGAAATGATTGGGTTTGCAATTAAATTAAATGAATTATTTTTATTATAAATATGCACTAATCATTTACCAAAAATAATAAAAATTCTCCAACGTAATAATAAAAACTAGATGGAAAAGTGTTGTCTCTACTTCAATGTGTGGGTGAGATGCATGCCTTTGAGGTGATATGTCTTTTAATTAGGGATTTTTTTTTTTTTTAATCTTTTTTCGCGGAAATTTTTCCTCTCAGAGTTGCTGCTGTGTCGGAGAAACATCTCGTGGAATCATTTTTGGCATAAATATGAAGGTATTTAGCCAGTTTTTTTTTATTGTCGCAATATAAAATTTCCAACATTTAACTCACACAGATGTAGAAGTTATAGAAGGTTAGAGCATTAGTAGAAGGATTTGGTGGAGTTTTGGAATCACCTTATTAAGGTTCGAATATGAATTACATATTTTCTATCTGTCTTGTGCTTTGATATTCTCTTTTTGGATATTATCTCCACAGTCAGTATGAAATTTTGTCAGTCCATTTCCCCCTGATAATGTTGTTTCTTCGGATATATATTCTCGGCAACCTTAAATGATTTTTAAATAGATTTGTACGACCATAATAAAGAATCTTGCTCGGTAGCACATCTAAAAATAGGGATATACATCGTTATACAATCCCAAACCTCAATTAGGCCATACATATAAAATAAATAAATTCATTTATACCTACATGTTAAAAATAAGCAAATTTCGGAGTATAAATAATGACCGAAAATAATGTGGCATTTGACATCCAGTGGCGTCTTTCCTGCATTTATCCTATCTAATTAATCAGTTCTTATTTTAATTTTTGTTGTTGTTTGTCAGTGTTTTTTTATCTATTCTTATTTCTACTAATTTTCAAATGTTATATTGGTATAATAGCACATTATAGTATACACCTTACGAAGGAACAATTGGTTTTGGATTTTATTAGATAGTGGTGTAAAGAAAGTTTTTTTTTTTAATTTTTATGTAGATAAAACCAACGCAATAAAGAAAAATTTCCAGGTGATGGTAGGGTAACAATGTAACAAAGTAGTAACTAACTTATCCATTAGCCCAGTTAGTCTTGTATATTATTTCCTATCTCTTACCTCCAGTTTCTTTTGGCGAGTTTGAGTTTCAAATTGAATACATCGGAGTGACGCACTACTTTTTGAACACAATACAGCTATGTAGTAAGAACACAATATTCTTTTGCATTATACGACGGATATCTTTTCATACCGCTGGAGTTTACTAAATGCTAGTGCAGAAGTAATTTACAAGGAAACTTTTTTTAACATTAGTTTTAACCCCTCACACCTATTTTGTCGGAAGATCTAAATAATTCCGCCCTTCAATAAAACCTAAGTAATTGGAATATTTCTGAAAGCATCCGCAAACCAGACACTGTTTTTAGAGGGAAGGTGATGAAATACGAACAAACATAAGTTTTGAAAATGGCTCACATTTCGTTTTTTTCTAACTAAAATTACTGATAACGAAAAGAATAAAAACACTTACATTTTTTTTATTTTTTTTACATGAGCTCCACACGGGAGGCCTTAAGGAAAATAATTTCCATCAGGGCCTATGTCATCTTTGGGGATGCTATGTGGAGGGTTACATACAAATATACAAAAAAATACACATATACGAAGTACATACATATAAAAATATACAAAATCAACACCCATTCAGCAACATACAGTCCGTCTCGGAACAGGAATACCTATTGAGGAGGACTGTAAACAAACCACTTTACTTTGTATTTTTACTTATTTTGTAATTTTACTTTATCTTATTGTGGTGAACGTATGTCTTGCGGTATAAAAGAGACATGCATGTATGAGTGAGACAGCACGAGTAACGTATAAAAGGGTGTGATTGCTGTCTCTCGTCCTCTTTGCATTATCGCTTCGTAGGAAGCACGACCTGTAACATATCTCGGAATAAACTCGCCTAGTTTACATACGACTTATTATTGTGTCAATCTCCCTAAACTGAGATCACATACAGGGTGTAACAGAACGTACCCGAGGGATTTTAACCAGCGATTCCTGAGCATATTGGAGTAAAAAATGTAAATGAAATTTTCGTCTCCGGTGACATTTTTTATGACATTTTTATTTTTTTATTTATTTTGTTTTCTTCAAATTCAAACAAAAAAAAAAAATTTCCGCTTGTTGTCATTGGTCACTCAGCCGTGTAACCGACCAACCCCTCACCCTGCCTCCAACTGTCTAACACCTAACATTTTTTAATGTTTTTGTAGAAAAAATAAATAAAAAAAACATCAAAAATATCACCGGAGACCAAAATTTCATTAACATTTTTTTCTCCAAATATGCTCAGGAATCGATGGTTAAAATCCCTCGGGTACGTCCTGTTACACCCTGTATAGAGGAAGCTGGATCCACACCCGGAGTCCAGTAAAGTAATGTTGATACCGGCCACGGTCAGCACACTTATATTGTCATTAAAAAAACAAGTGTTTTTATTCTTTAGGCATTAATTGTTTTTGTGTTTAATTCGTCGAATTCCATTTAATTTTTTTAAAATTTTAATTGAAATTAAATTTAATAATAATAAGTTATTATCAAGTTCTGCAAGTATTTTAGCAGGGCCGGATCTACGAAATCTAGCGCCCTGTACAGTAGGTACCGATGGCACCCCCCCCCCCCCCTACATTATTATTTTGATTAAAAATTCGTTCACCCCATTTTTTTTTTATTTAATTTTTTTTTTACACTAATTTATCAAATAAAATCACGACATATAAAGGGTGTAACCCTATCTAAAGTTTTCGAATAAATAAGCCACGACCTTTGTAATTCTTCTCCATTAGGCAGTTTCTTGTAATAATACTTAGTATTAAATTTACGCTTCTTCGTAATAGGAAAATCAAAACCTTTCAATTGTACAGGACCTTCCTGAACTAATAAACTAATGGAATTTTGAGATAACTTTGGCCAGCATCCGGGATCTTTCAATTCAAGCTCTGAAAACAGAATTAAATTTAAACTGCTATCAGTAACGTTATTTTTATCTTCTAATAATTCGACCGGAGGAATTTGTGCAATAGATATCTGTTTAGATGTGCTCGGGACCATTGTAACGTCATTGCGCGGGACATCATTTTTTATCGGTACTGGAGAAATTGGAATAAAAAAATTCCCAATGGAAACGAGTTTTTTTATGTCATTATGCTCTTTAATTCTACGTTTTAGATTCTGCGAGCCTGAAAGTTTTTTTTTAATTATTGTTCTATTCATTGTAATCCACAATCCACAACCTCTAACAACCAATAGAAATTTAGTTATATATTAAAAAATCTAATAATAAATCAAATAATATAACCTCAAATTTGTACCTTGCATTTCCATTTCCCCTGTGTTCTGTGTTGAGCGAACAAACACCATACAAAACACTAAACACTGACGTATCTATGGTATCAACGGCTTACGAAAGACGCTTACACTGATTATTACTGACTGTAAAATAACAAATCTAATAGAAATTAATTATTGGTACATTTTACGAACTTCAAATGTCAAATCAATGATGAAATTGTTACTGTTAACTGTTACAAACCGTGCAATGTTTATGCTAATGGAATTTACTGAAGTTTTCATAAGAAAATGGTCTTTAACTACCTTCTCCTAGAGACTTAAATCGTACAAAAGCATTTTGAAAGGCGCAGTCGGTTTGTTTGTTCTCTTGAATAAAAGTACAGCGCTGTGATTGGTTATTGAATTTGGATCGCACCCATTCGTCGTAAAAGACGGTAAAAGATTTATGGAAAAATAGATCTTACGTTTAAACTAAATATATGGAATTTGTAAAAAAATTCTGTAACTGACTATAAATTCGTAAACCGTTGAATACAAACCAGATGCGTGCGCAGTCTGTATCTTTGGAAGGTGTTGCTAGAGCTTAATAATTATTTCGTACTATGGGTAATTTTTAAACAATTCAGGGAATATTATAACAAATTTTTAATACAATATTTATTTTCTCACGGCGCCCCTTCGGAGTTGGCGCCAGGTTTTTTGCTTGTTTTTGAACGTATGGCAGATCCGGCGACTTATTTATACCATTTTAAATGTCAATTTTTGAAGGTGTCTCAATTGATTAATTACCATTATTAATAAACCACTTTGCAGAGACACTAATTGAGAGAGTGGTTGTGTGAGCTACGGAATCTGTTTCCCCCGCACTAAATGTTAGGGTTTTCTAAATTGTTTTATAATGACGTTACTGCTATGACTCATTTAAGTGCGTTATATTTTTTAGGTTTTGTAAATATACTAAGTTGTGGGGAATAAATAATTTTCCTTACTTTATTAATAAGCGTTGCGCTGGGGTCGTTCGTTCGTTTGAATGAACGAACGAACGAATGACCCCAATGTAACGCTAATTAATAAATTAAGAAAAATTATGACCTTACAAGTCGAAACAGCTGTAATAAAAATACATACTAAAATACTTGCAGAACTTGATAATGACTTATTGTTATTAAATTTAATTTCAATTAAATTAAAATTAAAATAAAAAATGTAATATTTTGGCAAATACCCTATAAA
Organism: Limnephilus marmoratus; assembly: GCA_917880885.1. Lineage (NCBI taxonomy): Eukaryota > Metazoa > Arthropoda > Insecta > Trichoptera > Limnephilidae > Limnephilus > Limnephilus marmoratus. Next base: position 17,520,813 of record OU862933.1, read on the forward strand.
CATTATCGTCAACTCCCTGTTTTGTCGATCCATCTATATATGTAATAATCGAAACATGTTTACTTCTGTCTATATATGTATGTTATGCGTTTCTAAACCATTCATCCGATTGCGATGAAACTTTGGGGATCAAATCATTCCACAGCCGAGCTGTTGAACAAAATAACGAGTCGAAGAAACGACCCATTCTCGTGTGACAAATGTCAACCGCGTACAAATGTTGGGCACGCGTTTGGCGTGTTTCCCGACTAAGTACCGGTGCCGAAGGGAACAATGACGCTATTTCCTCGGAGCATCTTCAATTGAAATACCGTTAGAACAAGGATAGCATTCCCACCCGACGCCTGTGCTCTAAAGATTGCAATTCATCTGTAAAATTAGGAGAATCTATCAGACGGACCGCACGTTTCTGCACAGAATCGAGGGTTTTTCGGGTATTCTGGGGCTCCAGACCAGAGGTGGCTGCCAAATTCAACCGTGGGGCGCACTTGTGATTTGTACAGGGTTAGCTGTTGTGTACTATTAAAGTATCTGCGGGCCTTGTACAATACGCCCAGTTTTTTAGAGGCTAACTTAACTCTGGCTTCGATTCGATGGTACCCGTAGGTTCCTGAGCTGGTCACTTAGGGTTACACCAAGCATATCAATGGAGGTCCTGTTCGGAAGATTGCTACCATTGAAAGATACTAGATTTTCATTTCGATCCTTTTTAGACGTAATCAGATAGGATTGGTATTTGAAACATTAAATTCAACGAGATTATTTTTACCCCAAGAGAAAACACTCTCGAGGTAACCGTCCATTCTTTGCTTCAAAGCCCTCCGAACCGTTGGAGTTTGTGAGCGCTTTGGGGGTTCGTCAAACAAAAAGTTATCATGGACTATACTGTCATCCGCATAACAGTGAATTGCTGCACATGACTAAAGGTCGTTGATGGGCAACAAAAACCAAGTCGGAGACAGAACAGATCCCTGTAGGACGCCAGCATTTATCGAAAAAATTACTATACTTAAAACTAAATTACGAATAAATACTTAAAGATGTAAAAAGAATTGGGTAAAGGAGGGAGGAGAGGGGGATAATGGGGTGTAATTTGCAATTAGAACATATTATTCAATTTACAATTAGAACATATTACTCTTCCTTTTACATGTTCAAATGTATTTTTAAATTTTTAATTATATTTTAAGTAAACCCTGAAGAAGTAAGCATTTTAACGAAACATGTTGGTTATTTTAACTTTAAACAATAATAGTGATTAAAACTGAACGTCGATTAATTTATAATTGATACACTTTATATTATTTTTTAATTTATTTTTTATTTATTTTTTGATCTATATAAGATATGTATACATTCAATGAAGCAATTCAAAACAAATTCCTCAAATATCTTTGTTACAAGTCATATGTAAGATTTAATAATTATGCAGAGGCAGCTTCATACTTTAAAATTGATTCATTGAGTGTACGAAGGCATCATAAGGATGCATTATTCCTGTATTAATTAACAATAATATTCAATGCCCAGAGTTGCTAAATAAAATTCAATTTAATGTACCTGCGCGTACAACACGCTCTTCTGTCCTGTTCAGGGTTGATCAATGCAAGACAAACTGTAAGCAAAATTCTTGTCTGAACAGACTATGCAATAGTTACAATAGCATATTATCCAAGGTGGACATTTTCAATTCCGAACCTACCAAATATAAGGGGTACATAAAAGAGTATTTCTCTGATGTTTCATGAATATGTTATATGTCTATGTTTTTATCGTTTATCTTTAATTCTGTTATGATTTGGTTTATATGTACAACCTGGCTTCTTATGGTTACCAATGTATTGATATTTTATGTTTTATGTAAATTTTAGTTTTATATACTTAATCTTTTGTTTTATAAAATTTTTGATCTCATACTGCTTTATTATAAATTTATTATTTATTTTTTTTATTATGCTGTTAATCAGAGGTAAAGTCACATGGAGGAAATCCATAATTGGTTTTATTTTGGCTTTACAAACATGTACAAACTGTAAAAATGTAAACTGTCGATTTCCCGAAAAAAAAAATATATAAAAAAAAAAATAAAAAAATAAATAAATAAATCTTACTCGATGCCTGTCTCACTAGGGTATACCTGTGTTGAGACAGAAATCATTCTGTGGATTGATATCAATTAAAACTACATGCTATTAAGAAAAGCAGCGTTTCCTAACCTTTTCAGCCACGGACCCCTAGGAAACCAAGCACAATTTTCAAGGACCCCCGTTAATAAAAAAAAAACAACAATAAAATTCTGACCATTTATTTTAGTATTACAAAAACAAAAAAACTTTTGTAAAAAAAAACATTAATATTATTAATATTAACATAATAATATTAATATTATAATAATAATAATAATAACGTACAACAAACCTTTCAAAGCTTGTCAAACAACCTCAAAATTTTCCTAATTTTCTAACTAAGGGCATTACTTATATGTTACCTAAAAGCGAAAATATTAATAATCCCTCTCAATATAGACCCATTACATGTCTACCGACAATATACAAAATTTTAACCTCTTGCTTGACAGATTTAATATATACTCATTTGGATGAAAAAAATATTTTATCTGAACAACAAAAAGGTTGTCGCAGAAAACATATGGGATGTAAAGAACAATTAGTTATTGATTCTGTAATTTTAAAACAAATTCAAAATCAAAAGCGTAATTTACATACTTGTTATATAGATTATCAAAAAGCTTTTGATAGTGTTCCGTACTCGTGGCTGATCAAAATATTAAAAATATATATAGTTAACCCAATTATAATTAGCTTTTTGAAAAATATTATGTCCTTTTGGAATACAGATTTACTAGTAAATTTAAAAGGTAAGAAAATAGTAGTACCGGGCATTTCAATAAAAAAGAGGGATTTTTCAAGGAGACTCATTGAGTCCTCTTTGGTTTTGCTTAGCATTGAATCCTCTGTCTAAAATGTTAATTAAAAGCAAGTTTGTAATAAAAATTAAGGGTAATACAAGATAGAGTACCATAGTTTCACATCTATTATATATGGATGATATAAAATTATTTTCAAATTCTCAATCAAATTTAGAAAAAATGATTAAGGTAGTTAAAATTTTTGATATTAAAATAACTTTTGGTTTAGATAAATGTAAAACGATCCATATAGAGAAAGGCAAATTTGTAGATGGAGACGAGGGTATATTTAGAAATTTCAAAATTAAAAGTATGAAAGGAGATGAGGTTTATAAATATTTAGGATACCCGCAATCGAATAGATTAGATCACACTAGTATTAAAAATGATATTAGGATTAAATTTCAAACTAGGATCAGAAAAATTTTAAAATTCAATCTTTCTGCTAAAAATTTAGTAAAAGCAATAAATACTTGGTCAATACCTCTATTAACGTACTCATTTGGCATAATTAAATGGTCCAATACAGATTTAGATAGTTTAGAACGATTAATTAGAACTACGTTAACAAAGTTTAATTGCCATCATCCAAATTCAGTTATAGAACGAATTAATTTACCTAGAAATTTAGGAGGTAGAGGTATAGTCAAAATAACATCTTTGAAACACAATCAGGTAGAAATGCTTAGAAATTTTTTCCATCGGAAAGCTAATAGCTCAGAGATGCACAAAATAATTTGCAAGGCAGATATAAACATTACACCTTTAAATTTATATGACGAGAATGCCAACATTCTTATAAATACTAACAAGGAATTATTAGATTCCTGGTCAAATAAAATTATTCACGCAAAACACTTCAATTATTTCAACCAAACGTATGTTGACAAACTTTCGTCAAACAAATGGTTGAGTATTGGAGAGTTGAGCGCAGAAATAGAAGGATTTATGCTTGCCATTCAAGATAGAGTCATTAATACTAAAAATTATAGGAAGCATATAATCAAAGATATAAATCAAATTGATGATTTATGTAGAAAATGTATGGCTTTTCCGGAAACTATAGAACATATTATATCGGGATGTTCTGTATTAGCGCCGTCCGAGTATACATTTAGGCACAATCAGGTTTTAAAAATAATCCACCAAAGTTTGGTAATTAAACATAACTTGATTGACTGCCGTAATATAGTACCATATTATGAATATGAACCAAATTAATTTTTAGAAAATGAATTTTATAAAATATATTATGGTAAAACTATACTAACAGACAGAACAATTAGTCATAATAGACCTGATATAGTTTTACATGACAAAATTTAAAAAATAACTTATATCATTGATGTAGCTATTCCAAATTCCTGTAATATTCAAAAAACTGTTTCTGAAAAAATTAGAAAATACACAGATTTAGGAAATGAGATTAAAAGAATTTGGCATTCTCGGACTATAAAAATATTACTATTTGTTATTTCGGCCACTGGCATAATACCTAGGAATCTGATTCAAAATTTAAGCATATTAGATTTGTCAAAGAATTTGTATATAAAAATGCAAAAATCAGTAATTTTAAATACATGTAGGATTACAAAAGATTTTTTTAAATATTTATATTGAGGGATCAGTAGGATTTATAGGTTCAATTAAAAATGCTACAGAGCCGAACCCTCTGATATGAAAATATCTGGAGTCGGTGAATTATATTCCCATTTGGTCTCTAGTAGGTTGACATGTTGTTCTTGTATTATTTTGTATTTATAATACTTAAATAGTGCAATTGCATAGCGTGGGTTGACTAGATGATCATTTGGGGAAGTGTGTGAAAGGGTTTAGTTTTTCCTGTGAGGAAAATTTAACCCGGACATTTAAATCTGGTAATACCAATATTCCCATTAATTAACGGTTAATTAATGTGAAAGTTGGTGTTGCTTTTTTTAAACTAAATTAGTGATATTCGTGTTGATATTGTAATCTAAAATGGGATCCTACTTGTAATCTGTTTCTATATTTGTTTTTACATTACTGTCATATCATTATACAAGAACAGAGAATGATTTTTCATAGAGGTTTGTGGTTGAGAAAAGCAGTAAACGTTTCAGTGCTTATTCTGATATTTTCCTTAAAATCTTCTTAACATTCACCCAAAAACTTGATAAAGAGAATTCTTTGAAATTTCGTTTTTATGGTCCCGCGAGACTTTTGGTGGCATTTATTTATTATTGTTAAATAGTCCAAAGATCAGACTGCGGGCCATAGTTTAAGAAACACTGATATTTTGTAGAGAATAATGAGACATATTCAAAACCATTTTTATATTATAGTAGATAAATTAAATTACAAGTGTAATGAAATGTTGTAACTAAATTCATAATTTGATTATTTTTTATATTTTTCAGAAGCAAGTACACAAATAATAATTTGGACGAACACATTGCTAACAACTATTTTATATTTAATCTATGTTGGTTTTACAACCTATAGAAAATTGGTAGATTAAAATTGTTAAAAAAAATCTGATCAAACGTTTAGGAGAGACACGAATCAATCCATCCAAAAACAATCATAATCAATTTTTATTCCTTTCAAAATGAAAGCCTCTTCAAAAGCTTCACTAAGCATTTAAAGTGGATTTCCACAAGGCTGTTTTCTCACTTATGTTCCTCATGTCAACACTTAGAGCTTTCGTGAAATTGCTGCTCGCTTGGCTTGGTGCGAATCTTTGTTAAAACCAAATTACAAAAAAATAGTACATTCGTAAGTTTCAAAAAACATCTGGTATTATTATTCCCACTAACTCCTTTTCTACGCGAATTTCACTTATTTTAAACACTTATCCCTGAACTGAAAAAAATTAAATTGTCTAATTTAATATACCTTTACATTCAGAGCGTGAAGGTTTCATTTTCAAAAACGAAATTAAAGAAACCATGATGGTTTTCTTTTGGCAATTTTCTGAATTTGGTTCTCTAATGTAAAAAAATATTTCGTTGAAAACCTTTGTACCATGCAATCGTGGAAGGAATGGTTGAAATTACTGTTCTAATGTAGTTGTAGAATCCATAAATGAAAAACGAAACTAATTTTTCTGGAATATTTCTTTGTTCTTGATCTCGTTTTCTAGAGTAGGTTTTACTCGAACACACTTAAGTACAATTATGTTCACGCCACACAATAGTTGGTGGCTTTTGGTTTTGTTGCGTAGAAAGAGATTTAGGAATTATTTGAGAAAAGTAGAATTGTCTAACCTAAGCTTGAGCCATTTCCGCAATATTTATTTATAGTACAATGTAATTAGCATATGTTTCTTTTCGATTCGAAACGGCCGTTTTTCCGTTCAATGGTCTCCTGTCGTCTCTTATTTTAGTTGTGTTTTTTTTTAATGTTTATGGCATTAGAATATAGCAAAAAGATAAAGGGAAAAAATATTAAATACAGTATCAAGGCCGAGACACATAGATTTTCGCTTCCTACCGAGAACGTCTACTTTTATCAACTAGGTAAATTGTATTTTTTTTTAATCTCCATTAAAAACAATGTTAAAATGGTCTTTAAAATAATTGGTTTTATAGCCCGTGCTGAAGAAAATCTAGGTGTGCCCTAAATAAATTATTTTTTGGAATCATTTTTTTTTTTACATGAGCTCCACACAGGAGGCCCTGAGGAACACAATTTCCCTCAGGGCCTATGTCATCTTTATGCTCACCTATGATGCTGTGTGGAGCGTTTTTTTAAAGAAAGGAAGAAGAGGAGAGTTCTGGGAAGGAAAAGGGTTTAAGGGGTGGGTAGGAGGAATCTTGGGTTCAGTATGTCCTGGTCATCCGCCTCCAAGACCTAGACATACCTCACCCTATGATGATCACCCAATGAGATTAATTGAAACCTTACTCAAATCCAAATATGTTTTTTTCGTGTATTCACTTAGCAACACAAGAATAGCGTAATATTTTTTAATGAAAATATTAAATATCTTCTGTAATTGTATCTATATTTAAATTTTTTCAGATCCCCATTTAAATTTATCAAAACCACATTAAAAATACATGATTATAATATAATAATGCCCCATGAATTTATCCAATGCACTTATTACTTTTAAAATAAATAAAAATGTAAAAGTGTTTTTAAAACACTTCCAACGACCAAATAATAAAAATCATAAATTCTGGCCCCTTACCTCGTTTTTAGAATTCACAATTACCCCATTATCATTTTAGGGTTTTCTCGAAATTTTAAGCGCTTTCGATCCCTATTCACAGGCTGAGCTTTTTAAAAGCTCTTGGCAAAGTTTTTCGTTCACGGATTCGCCAAGTGTAAAATGAGTTTTAAACTTTCATCGGAGGGAGCAGGGATATGAGTTGGTGATCTACATAACACCCGCGATGTGCTCCAATTGCGATGTTTAGATTGCTTTCCTTTCAAACTACAGTATTACGTTATTAGTGGGGAAACCCAGGCCCAAACGCGGCAAAGGATCACATATCTGTGTACCAAAATTGTTTATTGCTTACATAATAAACTATTGTTCATCGTGCTTCACGCTCAAGGCATGATTATTTATGAAAAACTAAATTAAAACGTTTTATAACTACTAAATTTTATGCGAATACTCCATTTTTTCACACGATTAACGCTTAATGATTTTCGTGCGCGTAGCACACACGCCGCTCGCGAGTGCCCACCATACTAGTTTGCTAGTATTCGTACACGACGATCCGCGTTGACTACGGGTTTGACGTTAGTTGCACGCTACTGACTGTGCTGGTAGCGCGCATCGCCAGTTGGATTCGCATCTACTACTAACATGATTTAAATGTTAAATTTGTTCTGAAGTTTGGAATACATCCATGTTTATATAACTGAAATGTACTAGAATACACAAGAAAGTATTTAGTGGAGAGGGCAAGAACTGAGGTAAGAAAAAAAAGTCATCTGGTGGTGTCGAATGCCCTACAATTATAATTTATTTCGTTTATTATAATCTTCTTTCAGATAGTTTTTTTATGCTGGTATATATAAAGGCGAAGAATATTGATGTTTTCGTCGCTAGAGTCACTTGATATCAAGTTCAGTATATTTCGGGTAGCGCCTGGTATGGGCTACTTGTGGTTGCGTCACAGTCACGTAGCTTGTAAGTAAGTATCTCCATGTACGAACGGTCTTACTATATTTTTTGTCCAAATTTCAAAATGGTATGATTCGGTCTCTTAGAAAAATCTTTTGAATTAACATTTTCGAAAAAAGTTTTTAGTTTATTTGAAAACATTTATAGGTACTTCCAATAAGCTGAAATTTACTCATTCGGAGAGGACAATATAATTAAAGCATTTAATTTTAAAATGTATATAAACAGCATTACGCACAGAAAAGAAGAAAGAGTAAATTAAAAAAATCATTAAACCGTATTACAGTATGAAAGGGTCACATTTATATGACCCTCGACAAAGTATACTAAATGTGTTTACTTTGACAAAATGTTCATTAACGTGGATGCTATGTTTAAATTACCATTTTCTAATTTTCCCATAATCAATCAGAAGTAAACCTATGTTTACACGAGAGCGTTATAATCACAAAACTGAATAAAAACTATGAAATATTTGAAACTTTTTTTTTTTTTTTTTTTTTTTTTTTTTTTTTTTTTTTTTTTTTTTTAATTATTTCATACAATTTTTGAAAGTACACTTTTTGTTTTTTTCTTGATTACCATACTAGGCTAATGCCCGTGTTAAGGTAATCATACATGATATAAGTTATACAGTGTGAGAACTAGAACAAAATATAGGTTTGAAATAGAAATTATAAGATATTAGAAACAAGAGAAAGAAAAAAGATAAAAATATTTAAGGTAAAATATAACAAGATATGTGTATACGTAAACACATACACATACATATGCATATACATATACAAATACATATAAATATATATATATACATATAAATACATATAAAAACACACATATAATATATACATACATAATAAAAAAGAAAATGTTTTAAAGAAGTTAAAAATAAAATACTATAAAATACTAAGAAGTAAGATTTAATAGTGTTAATCTATAAAAAAAAATTTATGAAAGCTAAAATTTTTATTGGAAGTTTATCAAGGTAGGTAAATAATCGCCTAGAAGAGTATATATTTAGGTTAGATTAGATTTCAGTGAAGTCAGGTTGGAAAAAGATGTGAAGTATGATATTTTATTTAGTTAATTTAATTATTTTCTTTTCTTTTATAATGGTTAGAAAGTCATATATTCTTTAAAGAAATCTCGTCCCCTTTCGAATATCCAATTTTGAACACGAATAGTAAAAAGAGGTATGGTAATATTTGATTTTATATCGGTGCTCAATGCATTGTATATTTTGGGGGCAATGAACCAAAATTGTCGGTGAGCAAATGTGGTTCTAGTTTTTGGAACCACGCATCCCAGGTTTGATGAAAAGCGGGTTTGGGCTTGATGTTGTGGAGCCACCAGTAGGTTATTTTTCCGTATGTAGGATAGGCTTGTCTTAGTGAATAGTTGGCGAATATCTAAGACCCTAAATTTAGTAAATAGCACATTAGAGGGGTGGGTAGGTTGGCATTTAAATATGATTCTCAGTATTAGTTTTTGAACTGTAATTATTGGATAAATGACGGATTCTGTGCAACCACCCCATCCCAAAATACCATACGATGCAATGGATTGAAAAAGGGCAAAATATACGCTTCGAAGGGTTTTTAGGTCTAAGATGGATCTAAGAGAGCAGAATATATGGCAGAGCTTACGGAGTCTTTTTACTGTGTCACTTATGTGTGCTTCCCAACGTAGTTGATCATCTATTATTATGCCCAGATATTTAACTTCCTTAGATGATTTAAGGGTAGGAAACGTGCAATTTGTAATAGGTGGGGTTCCGGGTGGGTGTGGGTGCATGTTTAGTGAACACGAGTGAATTATTGGTTTAGGGCAGTTGTTGGGAAAATTATGTTTGCGTATGGAAAACGTCATATATTGTGTTTTGTCAATATTGAGTGTAAGGAGATTTGTGTCAAGCCAATGCCTCACTTTTATTAGGCCATTATTAGTTTTGTTGATAACTGCTTGCCATGTTTCATCTTCGAATATTAAGACTGTATCGTCGGCAAATGATAAAATCTTACCTCCAATATCCATGGTACATAGTGTGTTGATGTATAAAAGAAATAGGAGAGGTCCTAGTACACTGCCTTGCGGTACACCGTAAGACATGGATAATTTTTTGCTTTTATTTATTTTGTCAGAGTGGATAAGAGTTTGTTGAGTTCGGTTTGTTAGGTAGTTTTCGAACCATGTGTAGGGTATCCCAGTTATTCCGATCTGTTGAAGTTTTTTAAGCAGTAAGGGATGGGAGACCGTATCAAATGCTTTTGAGAGATCGAGGAAAACAGCAAGCGGTTTTCGACCAAGGTCGAGATTAAAGGAAACTATTTTTGTGAGGGCGGCTATTGCATCTGCGGTACTCCTACCTTTGCGGAAACCATATTGGTTGTCCGATAATATTTTGTTATCTTCAAGGAACTTGTAGAGTCTATTCTTCACCGCTTTTTCTATGATTTTAGATATTGTGCTAAGTAAAGATATCGGTCGATAGTTATTTACAGATAGTTTGTCTCCTGATTTGAATATTGGGATTATTGTGGCCTGTTTTAAGGAGTTGGGGAATACACCAGTTTTAAAGCTTAGATTGATTATATGTTTCAGAGGTGAGGCTATATATTTTTGGATATGTTTGATGATTTTTGTTGAAATATGATCTATACCTACAGAGTTAGTGTTTTTAAGGGATGAGATTAGTTCTAAAATTTCTGTGTCAGTAGTGGGAGTGAAGTGGAAAGGGTTATAACTAAGATTAGTGAGGGGTATATTGTTTGCAAGATCTTTGTCCGAGACGTTGTGTCTGTCTAAAATATTTTTTGCTAAGTTAGATCCAATATTGGAGAAAAATTGATTGAAATGGTCAGAAATTTTTTCGGGGTCAGAATTGACATATAATATTTGGTCTTCGATGTTAATCTTAACAATGGGTGTATTGGTTTTATTAATATTGGCTATATCTTTAACAATATTCCAAATTTTTTTACTATCACCGGTGGCTTCACTGATTTGTTTATGGTAGTAATCTCTTTTAACACTGTCAATTATTTTTTTGCAGTTATTTCTATAACGTTTGTAGAATAAGAGAGATGCATAATCGTGGGGATTTTTTCTACAGAAGTTATGAATCTTATCGCGCTTTCTGATACAGTAGAGAATTCCTGCAGTGATCCATGGTTTGAGTTTTGTGTCAGATCGTTTTTTTTTACTTTTTGTGTATGATGTAGCATCGGTTAAGTGGTTACGTACGGTATTTATAAATAATTCACATGCAGAGGTGACATCGGTACAAGAATAGACAAGTTCCCAGTTTTCTTTAGAGACACTGTTTAGGAGAGTTTCATATGATATCTTTTCTTGAGGGGAAGTATTTTGTGGCGATTTGTGATTTTTATGCGAGAGAGAAGTAATGATTGAATAGTGATCTGTAACAGTTGATTGATAGACAATGGATTTGGTGTCTAGTTCACTCTTAACAAATACATGATCTATACAACTGCTAGTGTTTGAGTTTGATTCTCTAGTTGGTGCTGTAACGGCTGGAAAATATCCTAATAAAGTTAGTGCGTTTAGGTATTCATTTGCTTGAGGATGCATTTTATTAATAATATTTATGTTAAGATCACCAATTATAAAGGTATTTTGGCGGTGTTCAATGTTTGATAAAATTTCTTGCAGTGAATGTATGAATGGGGTTATATTATGTGTATTCGGAGATCTGTACATTGTAAGAAGTGTTATATGATTATCAATTTGAATTTGTAGACAGTTTGCATATTTTATTTTGATTTCTTTTACTGAGTGTGAGATGTGATTTTTAATGTATACAATGACTCCGTCGTTCTGAGTTTGGTTGTGTAGAGTATTATAGTGATTGTAGTTTCTTATCGTTTTAGGGATGAAATTTTCTTGAATCCAGCATTCACTCAAGACAATTATATCAAAATCTGAAGCAAGGTCAGTGAGGAGAATTAGGAGTTCATCAAAATTTTTGTTTATACTTCTTATGTTCATAGAGAATATCGTAAGGGTTGAATTAGTTAATAAAAATTGACGTACTACTTCGGAATCATTGGTAGATATACATGGGATTGGTGTTGTGTTATCTATTAAATCTGCTATGTCTTCCATTTTCTGGTTTTTTGTTTTGCATAAATTAATAACAGCCAAGTTGTAGTGGTATTGGTATGTTTATGAGATAAAGATTTAGTTGATATAAATATATAATATATGCACAAATATATAAAGTGTAAATATAGTTGTTGTGAATATAAAATATAAGTACATAATGAATATATGACATAAGCATAAGCATATAGTGTTAGCTTTGTTAAATAAGGATTTTGTTGTTGTGAGTTTATAATATAAGCATATATAGTATATATAACACAAACATAGGTATATAAAGTATACAAATAGTTGTTGCGAAAATATAGTATAAGCGTATAGATAATATATAATACGAGCGTATATAGAATATAAAATATAAGCATGTAAATAATAAACTGTAAATAAAACATAAGCTTATAAACAGTAAAAAACATCAGCATTAGCATAAAAAGTATATAAGTGGTATAAGGATTTAGTTGTTGCGAATATTTATCATAAGCGTATAAAGTATTTATAATATAAGCACAGGTGTATAAAATGTACTTATAGTTGCTGCGGATGTATAACATAAGCATATAAATTATAAACATAAGCACATAAAGAATATAGAATGTAAGTATGAAAAGAAAATAAAACATAAGCTTAAAAAGATTATAAAACATAAGCATATAAAGAAAATAAAACATAAGCATAAGCATATAAAATATACAAGTGATATAAGGATTAAGCTGTTGTGGATATTTAACATACGCACATAAAGTATTTATAATATAAGCATAGGTGTATAAAATGTACTTATAGTGGCTGCGGATGTATAACATAAGCATATAAATTATAAACATAAACACATAAAGAATATAAAATGTAAGTATGAAAAGAAAATAAAACATTAGCTTAAAAAGATTATAAAACATAAGCAAATAAAGAAAATAAAACATAAGCATATATAATATACCAGTGATATAAGGATTAAGTTGTTTTGGATATTTAACATAAGCATATAAAGTATTTATAATATAAGCATAGGTGTATAAAATGTACTTATAGTTGCTGCGAATGTATAACATAAGCATATAAATTATAAACATAAGCATATAAAGAATATAAAATATAAGCTTGAAAAGAAAATAAATAAGAAGCTTAAAAAGATTATAAGACATAAGCATATAAATAAAATAAAACATAAAGTATTGTGGTATACAGAGAATTATAAATGAGAGACATACATCCATAAGCTTGCGAAAAAGATGAAGAATTAAATTTAAAGAATTTCGTTTCAAAGAGGTAGTCATTGGAGTGATATTGATTCTATAAATGATCGTGTAAAGGGGGTAAATATTATGTAGAAAGAAATAATAGTTAAGGATATTAATATTTACAAACAGATGTACATTATATTTAGTTTGTCGATGGCATTTCGGGTAATGATAACAGCAATCGATCTTTGTTTGTTTCACTGATGAGTATTGCAGGCGTACCGAACTCCTTACGCACGTATATACGTCCCTGTTTAATCCACGCGTATTTAAATTTGTCGTCTCTTGTTGCCTTACGGGCCAGGTACCATAGATGTTTGGCTCGAAAAGTCAGGTGTTCGGAAACGTAGACTTTCGAGCTAGTGCCAGCAATCCCCAGTTGTTGTGTATTTAATTTTTCGGCTGGACTGGATGCTTGCTTGTTGTAGGTTTTGACATCGGAAAGAAATTGGTCACGGTCCATGTTAGTTTTGAATTTGAAGATGATGGGTTTATGTTCCTTGTTAGTTATTTGAGAAATTCGGTAAGCTGCTTCAACTTCGTTTATATTTACATTAGACTTTGTAGTTTGATGAATGTTATAGAACACATTTTTTAAGTTCTCACCCTTTAGTTCAGGGATTCCCCGAACTTCAATGTTTTTAGACCTATTTGCACGGTCTATACTATCCATTTGCCCTTCCAAAAATTCAATTCGGGTTTCAAGTTTAGTGTTTTTGTTTTTCAGCTCTTCATTTTGTTCTTCTAAATTATGAACTCTTATGAGTATATCTTCATATTGCTTACTCATAGTCGATATCGTTTCTAGAATTTTATTATTTTGTTTAATAATAGCATTTTGAGATTGAAGGAGCTCGTTTGAGTTATATACACTCAAATCGGTTGAGTTTTTGGTGGTATCCTTATTTTGTTTATTGGATAGTACTTCCAATGGTTTGCTATCACTGCCCGTCATCGAGTTGATGCACTGCTTGCATTTTTGCTGAGCGCGTCTTTCTTTGGTGAGGCGGCGATGTGTGTTCTCTGTCACGCCACCACAGTGGAGGTGATATGTCCCTTTGCACTTTGAGCAAACGAACATAGAATCGTCGGAGATAATGTTTTCTGGGCAGGCACGGCACTCACTCATGTTGAATTTAGTGGTATGACTCTTGGTGACTTATTAAATTTTTATAAGAATTATTTTCAGTGTTTTGCGCCTGTTTGCTGTAAAGTCCGCAATAGGGCTAACTTTTTTGACTTGTTTGTTTGTTTTTAATTGAATAGCAGTGATCCGTAACACTTTGGTAGGCACTTAAACTTTGCTTATAGCAACTCTTTTTCACATCTCTCTGCTTATTAGATTAACACACCTAAAAGGAATGGCTTTCAAAAATAACCTTTTCTTTTTTAGGGCAACCTAGATAATATATTTAGTGCGCATGTTACCATGTATTTTAACCCTAATAAACCATTTAACAGTAGAAATAATTCTACATTCTACATGGTTATACATTTTCTTACACGAGGTTTACATTTTGCTGCGTCCGCGTTCATAGTTATATCAGAACTTGTTAGTGTTTGCGCCGCTAACTTTGCGGTAGTTTTTTTTTTTTTTTGTTTTGAAATTGGGAGTGTTTATAACATTATTTCGAAAGAGGTAAGTTGTATTTCGCTATTAAAGTGATTTCGACTTTAAATTATTTGGGTATGAATCTGTATCGTTCGTATTGAGGAATTATTCAATGTATGATTATCCATTCACTTTACTTTTCATGTAGCTAATACATCGGAGTCACATCACTTCTATAAGATATTTTTAATGCCCCTATGTTAAATATCACATATACGGCCATAAAACGCTTCGACGTTAGAAGACCTTTATTTTGCATCGCAGGCAAGTTGAGCGAATGCGAAGGTGTCATCACAGTTGATATCACAACTAATAAGAACATGATCACAAAGTGAAATATTTTATGTTCTCTTAAATAAGTACGCTTAGTTTTACTACCACCATTCTTCCTGTATATTCAAGGATACTACCCAAGCTTCGTCAGGACTATAATATAAAATTAACTAACTATAATTTCAGACGTGGGAATATTATTTTATACTACTTGACAACAGAGTGATAAAACGAACTACACCGAAAAACAATATGGTAAAGGAAGTCAAAAGAAGAAAATTTCACGAATTTACCTTGAAAGTATTTAATATACTTATTTATTTATTTAACAGTGTGTATAAATAAATATTAATGGTGGGCTTGTTGCTTTGTAGAATCCCGATTAATATCCAGCTCAATATGCTTTTTGGATCTTTCGCAGTTTTCCCTTGTCCTTTATCTGAATAACAATTCGTATTACTGTGGATTTTGCTTTACCTGTATCACTGAGTGGATTCTCGTATCGATTCAGATATTACCTTACTACAGCTTTCTGATTTTCAAAGTGCCCTATTTTTCCTGAACAAGATTAAAATTTATTTTTAAAACGATTATTTAAATGAATGGACTAAGTTTAATGAATGAATTATTAATTGTTTTGTGTTTAATTCACCATTTTATTTATCTTTAAATTATATGAAAATCAAATTTAACGATCTTACGCACCAGATTTAAATGTCCGGGTTAAATTTTCCCCACAGGAAAAACTAAACCCTTTCACACACTTCCCCAAATGATCATCTAGTCAATCCACGCTATGCAATTGCACTATATAAGTATTATAAATACAAAAAAATACAAGAACAACATGTCAACGTACCAGAGACCAAATGGGAAAATAATTCACCGACTCCAGATATTTTCATATCAGAGGGTTCGGCTCTGTGGAATTCCTAATTGAACCTATAAACCCTACTGATCCCTCAATATAAATATTTAAAAAAATCTTTTGTAATCCTACATGTATTTAAAATGACTGATTTTTGCATTTTTACATATAAATTCTTTGACAAATTTAATATGCCTAAATTTTGAATCAGAGTCCTACGTATAATGCCAGTAGCCGAAATAACAAATGGTAATGTTTTTGTGGTCTGAGAATGCCAAATTCTTTTAATCTCATTTCCTAAATCTGTATGTTTTCTTATTTTTTCAGAAACAGTTTTTTGAATATTACAGGAATTTGGAATAGCTACATCAATGATATAAGTTATTTTTTTTAATTTTGTCATGTAAAACCATATCAGGTCTATTATTCTGTCTGTTAGTATAGTTTTATCATAATATATTTTATAAAATTCATTTTCTAAAAATGAATTTGGTTCGTATTCATAAAATGGTACTACATTACGGCAGTCAATCAAATTATGTTTAATTACCAAACTTTGGTGGATTATTTTTAAAACCTGATTGTGCCTAGATGTATACTCGGACGGCGCTAATACAGAACATCCCGATTTAATATGTTCTATACTTTCCGGAAAAGCCAAACATTTTCTACATAAATCATCAATTTGATTAAATCTTTGATTATATGCTTCCTATAATTTTTAGTATTAATGGCTCTATCTTGAATGGCAAGCAAAAATCCTTCTATTTCTGCGCTCAACTCTCCAATACTCAACCATTTGTTTGACGAAAGTTTGTCAACATACGTTTGGTTGAGATAATTGAAGTGTTTTGCATGAATAATTTTATTTGACCAGGAATCTACTAATTCCTGGTTAGTATTTATAAGAATGTTGGCATTCTCGTCATATTAATTTAAAGATGTAATATTTCTATCTGCCTTGCAAATTATTTTGTGCATTTCTGAGCTATTAGCTTTCATATGGACAAAATTTCTAAGCCTTTCCACCTGATTGTGTTTCAAAGATTATTTTGACTACATCTCTACCTCCTAAATTTCTGGGTAAATTAATTCGTTCTATAGCTGAATTTCGATAATGGCAATTATACTTTGTTAGTTTTAGTTATTTGTTTTTGGGGTGTTATGCCGTGTTGCGCTACCTCCTTCTTTAGCCAACGTTTCGGACATCGTTGCAGTATCCATAATCAGAACGATTATCCGGCAGATCACACATCCGGTAGATGTGTGATCTGCCGGATCTGACCTGATGATGGACACTGCAACGATGTCCGAAACGTTGGCTAAAGAAGGAGGTAGCGCAACACGGCATAACACCCCAAAACAAATAACGAAAATGCTTTTGGCCGTGAAAATCTTAAAACTTATCTTTGTTAACGTTGTTCTAATTAATCGTTCTAAACTATCTAAATCTGTATTGGACCATTTAATTATGCCAAATAAGAACGTTAATAGAGGTATTGCCCAAGTATTTATTGCTTTTACTAAATTTTTAGCAGATAGATTGCATTTTTAATTTTTCTGATCCTAGTTTGAAATTTAATCCTAATAGCATTTTTAATACTAGTGTGATCTAATCTATTCGATTGCGGGTATCCTAAATATTTATAAACCTCATCTCCTTTCATACATTTAATTTTGAAATTTCTATATATACCCTAAATATTTTGCCTTTCTCTATGTGGATCGTTTCACATTTATCTAAACCAAAAGTCATTTTAACATCATCTGAAAAATTTTTAACTACCTTAATCATTTTCTCTAATTTTGATTCAGAATTTGAAAATAATTTTATATCATCCAAATATAATAGATGTGAAACTATACTACTCTCTCTTGTATTACCCTTAATTTTTATTTCAAACTTGCTTTTAATTAACATTTTAGATATGGGATTTAATGCTAAGCAAAACCAAAGAGGACTCAATGAGTCTCCTTGAAAAATACCTCTTTTTAATGAAATTTATGGTACTACTATTTTCTTACCTTTTAAATTAACTAGTAAATCTGTATTCCAAAAGGACATAATATTTTTCAAAAAGCTAATTATAATTGGGTTAACTTTTGTTAGCAGACCTACCTGGGGGTCCCTACATTCTGCCGACAGACTAGCTCAGGTTTTAGTCAGCAGAGCGGGAGAGGCCCTCACCACCAGGGTGGTAGGATCTGTGAGGCGTGTGTGTGTCTTTCCTGAAATAAAGCTCAAATTTCTACAGGCTGGGGGAAGGCAGTGGCCAGGGTAAACAACAGTTATATTGGGTAAAATACTTGCGTATACACAATATCACAATAATGCATACAGAGTAATACAGGGTAGCAACAACAGTTCTGTCTAAAATGGAGGAATCTGTCCCTATAATCTCTCTGGAAGGGGTTATTTATCTCCGCGGTGAATTTACAGCGAACACACGCAAATATGGGGGAATAAAACGGCTTGGGTACTCACAGTGAGCATCTGGACTCTTGTATCTTCAGTGTCGGGAAAGAATTCGGCCATTCTTGGTGTCCTAGTGTATCACTTAGCAAAACACGTTCCATTGTTCTCGCGCGGAACCTTCTAGAATGGGCGCAGAACGGTCCTCACACTATACGTGCTTACTAGACCGGGAGCTGCGGGCGAGTGGCGGTTGGGCTGGCTACCCGGTGGCTTGGGTTCCGCCGCCGGTAGAGCGCCGGCAAGCTAGCGGAGAGGGAGTGAAACTGTAGTTTGCGCAGTGGCGTGCGCTACAACTTGGGAGGAGGGGCCGAGTAATTTGCAGGGGCGTATTTGTGTATCGTAACACTTTATATATTTTTTAAATATTTTGATTAGCCACGAGTGCGGGACACTATCAAAAGCTTTTTGATAATCTATATAGCAAGAATGTAAATTACGCTTTTGATTTTGAATTTGTTTTAAAATTACAGAATTAATAACTAATTGTTCTTTACATCCCATATGTTTTCTGCGACAACCTTTTTGTTGTTCAGATAAAATATTTTTTTCATACAAACGAGTATATATTAAATCTGTCATGCAAGAGGTTAAAATTTTGTATATTGTCGGTAGACATGTATTGGGTCTATATTGAGAGGGATTATTAATATTTTCGCTTTTTGGCAACATAATATAAGTAATGCCCTTAGTTAGAAAATTAGGAAAATTTTGAGGTTGTTTGACAGGTTTTGAAAGATTTTTTGCAAAAAGAGGATGTAAAGTAGTTAGACGTTTGTACCAAAAATTATATATCCAATCGCAACCCGTGGTTTTCCAATTATAAGTATTTTTTATAATTTTGGCTAACAATTCAACCGATATATCAGAAAAACTAATTTGTTCAATGTCTGAACAATTGAGTTCTTCATTTTCTATCCGGGGACCTGCCTCATTATGTTTTATATCTTTACTCCAAATGTTTGTCCAAAAATCGCGCATATCTGATTCAGATGGCAACGGAATATTATTATTAGAAATAATATTTTGTTTATCGTCAAGTTTGGAATAAAATATTTTCTCATTTTTTGAAATAATCTATTATTATTTCTTTTATTATACGTATAATTATATCGTTTTAAGCTACTAGCTTTTAAACCTAATGTTTGTTTTAATAAATCTAATAAATCATTGATTATATTTTCATTATTATTACTACCAATGCTATAACCAAATTTTCTCCCAAATTCAACTACATGTCTCAAAATATTCCTACTTCTATTTCCATTTTTATATTCAGCTATATTACTTCTTAAAAATACTACATCATTTTATAATCTAATCTGCCCTTTCTGGTTTACTATAACTATATGATCTATCATCAGAGGACGTTCATTTAACTCTTAACTTATTACATATAGTGATAGCACTAGCGTACACTATTGTATGAAGATCTAAAAAAACTAATATCGTCAAATATTATTTTTGGTAAAATTAAATTATTTAATTCTATAATCAAATATAACATTACTACTCGTATTAATTCGTTCTAAATTATTCTCCAATTGCAAACTATCTGCTACTTTCTTTTTAATCTGATTTAATGTTACCACAGGAATTAAATTATTTTTGAAAATTGCCCTTTTTTGGTCTGCTAATCTTTGTTCGTTTACTTGGGCAATTATTATTTAAATTAGTTTAAGTACCTATTTTAATTTTCTGGGGTTTTATTAGTTTATATGGCACAGGAATTTTATTGGTTTAGATATTTTAGTTTTCTAGGGGTTGCAGGTTGGTAGGGAGCCCTGCTTTACATCAACAATTGGTAAACATACTCGTAGTCTCCACCTACACTCAAACGAGAACGGAGAACACCCGTCGCTGTGAAATCAAACCGGCATATCTGCAAAAATTGAGCTTTTGAGTTTTTGGTGTCAAAAAATTTCTTTTTTTCCCGTCTATTTTTATGTCGAACCGGCATATCGTAAAGTTGAATAAAAATCCGTCAGATGGCGTTGGGTCGGTATGCATTTATGCGGGAATAACCATTATGTTTATCAGAAGACAGATCTATTGCGCAATACGCCAGTCGCTTCAAAAACTTTAAGGAGGAAAGACGTCCATCATGTAAGTAAAACTGAATTATCTCACAATAGTACATTTTTATTATTACCCAGATTTGACTTATTGGCAGATAATCCGGTTTACACTTAACATAATCACTTAACATAACTAAAACAAACCGGCATATATGCCAAAATGTCGGTTTCCGGGTAAATTTTCTCCCGGCGAATAAAGCAAAATGTTAATTAAAACCGAAATATGTTTCAATAATTCAGTTTGAATTGTATCAAAACAAAGTTTCATGTGATGTTTTTGGAGATATGCCGGTTTATTTTATTCTTTCGTATCATTATGCAAGATATTTTACGGCTTACGAAGCTCAAAATCGACCCTTGTTTATTTTTTTCTATATATTACAGTATTTAGGTACC
This sequence comes from Limnephilus marmoratus, assembly GCA_917880885.1. NCBI lineage: Eukaryota > Metazoa > Arthropoda > Insecta > Trichoptera > Limnephilidae > Limnephilus > Limnephilus marmoratus. Next base: position 17,541,927 of record OU862933.1, read on the forward strand.
TAATTATTAACATTTTTACATAATATATTTTGCAATTTTATTATGTTGGGTGTAAGGTAGGTTTGAGAAGGTGAAACTGTGGATGGATAATGTATGTTTCGTAAACTACTCACTAGGAGAATCTGTGCTGAGGTGTTTACGTGTTTATGATTAAGTGTGACAAGTATTTATGTGTTGTAGTAGAAAGTTAGTTTTTTTTTAAATTTTAATGGTTATTGTGCATTGATTATTTAGGTAGTAACTTAAACTAACTACAACATAGCTTTAATATTTTTCGTCAGATTACTTATAATGTTGTTGTTTGTTGAAGGAAAAAAACGTATAGCTTTGATATTGAAATCGAAAATGTAAACGAACCAATTTCAAGAAAAAGGAAAAGAGGCAAATTTAATAAAAGAACTTTAGCAAAAAGATGCGGAGAGGAATACGAGTCTAAAACCCGAGGAAGAGTGAACAAACGAAACATGAAGTCTCCTTGCCACAACTGTAAACTTAAGTGCACTGAAAAAATTGATGAGAACTATAGGAAAGAAATTTTTGCAATGTTTTGGAGAATGGGAGACTTCCAAAGGGAATTCATAAAAGATAGCCCACAGACAGTTATTCCCAAGTATCAGAGGAATACATTGAATCGTAAAAGAGAAAGGGGCTCTAATCAATCATTCACGATAACGAAAGATGGAGAAAAAATAGGGGTATGCAAACAATTTTTTAAAAACACTTTTGACCTATCGGACAGAGTTATTCGTACAACCTTTGAAAAAAACAGACAAAAGCACAGGTGTGCTAAGCTTGGAAATGAGAGGCAAGCACGGAAAGGATCGAAAATTGGATGAAGGACTCGTGAAGAGTGCAAAGGAGCACATTGAAAAAATTCCCAGAATTCTAAGTCATTACTGCAGATCTCAAAGTTCTCGGGAGTATATCGATGGTGGAAAATCTATAGCCGAACTTCACAGAGATTATTTAAAAAAAAGAAAGGAGTCAAACCTTGCAGGAATCAGCTACTGCCAGTATGGAGCTATTTTCAAGTCATACAATCTTTCTTTATTTACACCGAGATCAGTGTGATGTTTGTCTCATTTAACAAAACACGAAACAAAATACGACCGAATATGAGAATCATATTCTAGAAAAGGACTTATCCAGACTGGAAAAAGGGAATGACAAGTAAACCACAGATTCAACTATCAGCAGTATACGACCTACAGGCAGTGCTGCCATGTCCGCAGGGGGAGGCGTCTTCCTACTACTACATTTCAAAGCTAGCCGTTTACAATATAACAATTTCTGAACTGAAGGGCGACAAAACGGTAAACTGTTACACTTGGGATGAGACACAGGGAAAAAGAGGCGTGATTGAGATTGGGAGCTGTGTGCTGAAATATCTGCAACATGTAAATGACAAAGCTGACTGCCAAGTAGACGTCGTCTTTTACAGTGATAATTGTTGTGGACAACAAAAAAATAACTTTATGATGGTAATGTACAAATATGCCGTCACGACCTTAAAAAACATAAAATCTATCACTAATAAATTTTTGGTAAAGGGCCACACCCAAAACGAAGGGGATTCGGCTCACTCAACCATTGAAAAAGAAGTTAAAAGAGTACTTCGAAGCGGACCGATATACTTACCTTCACAATACGCCATGGCCATGAAAACGGCAAAGAAAAGTGGCAAGCCTTACCTGGTTCATGAGTTGAGTCATGAGGACTTTTTTGATATAAAAGCTCTGAAGGACTCTCAAATAATTTTACCCATATCGGACATTCGAATGTTTAAAGTAATTAAAGACGACGACAACTTTTACTACAAAACATCCTACGGATCACATGACTGGGAGGAGGCGGAGAAAAAGAATAAACGGGGCAATGGGAGCGTGAATCCGGTTCTGATGAAAGCTTATTCCAAGAGACTTACCATTGATGAGAAAAAGAAAAATGGTATCGTTAAGTTAGTTACCGCCGGGATAATACCGACAATTTATTCAGAATTCTATAAAAAAATTGTGAAACTTTGAAGTTACCAGCAAAGGAAGAGCAATATTATGTTAATATTGTTGTTTAAAAAAAATTATGAAACAATACATTTTTTTTCATTGACAACATTATCTTTTTTTTCTACCTAAAACATGTTCCAAAAGAAGAAGCCACTGTGACACAAAAGCAAATATTACACTGATTTTAAAGTCATACCGGCATATCTGCATATTTCTCTTAATTTAAGCAATTTATTATTTATTTGCAACAACTACTTCAATAAGCAGTATTCGTCTAAATTTTATTCATGTATAAGGTGGCTTTGAGGTGAACCAAACGGACGCTAAACGTAAAATATCACATGCGAAAACTTTAAAGCGCTCTGGTGAAAAATATGCATTTTGCAGATATGCCGGTTTGATTTCACAGCGACGACCTGATAAATTTCGCAGCATCTCACGATATGGTCGTAGGTGGTACGATATTTATTTTTTCGAAAATATCTACATTTATGGAGCGTATAACTCAAAAACGGCCAGGATTTCGTAATTTACAAATGGAATAAGTTGTAGATAATTTTATGAGCTTTTACTTATTCTCAGAATTTTTTCCTCTGCGACACACTGTTTTTGAGATATAAACGGAAACTTAAAAATTGGTGTGGCTAACGAAACACAACGCCATTAGCCAACCTTTATAAAATCCTCACCACCCGCTTGCCAGCTGCCCGCTGCTGCCCGCTGCCTGAATTGAATATTTGAATTTCTCGGCTTTTCTCTACTATAATAAGCATGTATTATACATATAAACCTTCCTCTTGAATCACTCTATCTATTGGTGAAAACCGCATGATAATCCGTTGCGTAGTTTTAAAGATCCATGCGCACATACATTTTGAGCGACTTCATGTTATACTATGTAATGATAACTGCAAATTGTTTTCACCACTGTAAATAATGTACGGTTTGTTTCTGTTAATAAATAAATAAAAATAAAAAATTAAAGATTTTTAAGAAAAAAAAGCACAACGCGGCAAGTAATTAATTTGTAAAAATAATAATTGGAGCAGCGCGCGTTGGTACGTGACTAACACTGGTCACTTATTGTTCCACAAATGTGCTCAACTGATAACAGCCTCGTATTTATATTGATGAATCAAAATAATGCCGAAATTTAAAATTCAAACACATTAAACAACCCAACATTGAATATTGTTTTCGAGCAGAAACATCGTGGGAATAATTCTGTATTCCGAATAGTGTTGAAAAGACAACATTACGCCGACGGCCGGAAACCGCCAAGGCTTGAACCACAGACCGACGCGTCGGCGTCGGTACGCCTCGGCTGATGCAGAACGGATGAAGGTTGTAGGTTGTAGGCTGTAAACGCCATCTCTATCTCTCCAGAACGTATCTATTTAACAAACCCCAGCCAGGATATCTCTGCTGTATCATAAATTCTGCACCTGCCCAAATTTAAGTTCGTTATGCTTTCGCGCAAACCAAATATTCAATAAGTTTATTCATGGTTTACATTTTAAATGTATTGTGAAGTGGGTGATATTTAGAGCAATGAGTTACCCTACAAAACATAAAAAATGCTTAACTTCTAAAGCATTAACATAAAAACTCACCTCAAAGGTGCTGTATTAGTAGACAAATGGCGAAAGAAACTTAAAAATATAACATAGAATTTATTTATTTATTTGTATGTATTACAGTATTTACGTATTAATTAACATTTTTACATAATAGATAAATTTTGAAAACATTTTTACATAATATATTTTGCAATTTTATTATGTTGGGTGTAAGATAGGTTTGTGAAGGTGAAACTGTGGATAGGTATTGTTGTATGTTTCGTAAACACCTCACTAGGAGAACCTGTGCTGAGGTTTTTACGTGTTTGTTTATGATTATGTGTGATATGTGTTGTAATAGAAAGTTTTATATTTATTTTATTTTTTTATTTTAATAGTAATTGTACATTGGTTATTTAGAAGAGGAAAAAAATGTATATATTTATATTAGGGAAATATAAAAATATATATATAAACGTACACATACATACACATCCATATACATACTTGTATATGGATGTGTATGTATGTGCATATATATACATATGTATACATACGCATACACATTCACATACACATACACATATGTAAATACATATACAAATTGTAAGTGTATGTATAGTTGTTGGATACTTGAAAAACTATTGTTAAAATCTTTTTTGAAGCACCCACTTCCGAGATATATTTGTAAATAAAATAATAAACCTGATTTATTTAAAACAAATTATGAACCCTCATAAGAGTCATTGATTTTTAAGGTGTATAGGACTCATGTTGTAGGAGGGAGCAAACACAGAGGCTGGCAAATCGTTTAACAGCCGACTGTTGAACTCAAGAACAAATCATAGAAATGACCCGTTCTCATGTAACAAGAATCAGCCGTGTACAAATGTTTGGCATGTGTCCCGACTATGCGCCCGTGCCGAAGGGATCAATGATGCTAGTTCCTCGGAGCATCTTTATAATACCGGTTAAACAAGGACTTGTTTTATTACATTTCAAAACGATTCATCAAATACAAAAACTAAATACTATTCTGAATTTTCTTCCTCATAAAGTCAACAAAACATCAATAAACCTAATATTAAAACGTAAAGCATTTTATCACCTTCTGGAAAATTTATTTAATATGTTGGGTTGGCATGGCTTTCCACAATCTATAATGCTTGTATTTATGTTTTATGCTTTAAACCTTTTCCCAAACACGCTTCCACCAAATGGTTTATAGCTGTAATAATTTGCACCTAGTTTTCATGAAAATTACCCAATTTGGCCTAAGGTTAACTTTGTATCTAACTTAATACCGACATGGCATCCTCCCGGAAAGTCAGAAGAACAACAAAATCATGGAAATATATTCATTTTGAAAATCGTCAAATATATTAAATCTATATAAATAATCTATCTATCTATCTATCTATCTATCTATCTATCTATCTATCTATCTATCTATCTATCTTCTATCTATCTATCTATATAAATAAAAATGAATCGCCGAAATGTATGTACGAGCATAACTTCCGAACGACAGCACCAAATTGGATAATTCTTTTTTTGTTGTGTTCGTTATGGTCAGGACAAGGTTTGTATAAAACTACTGGTGAGCTCTGGCATTAATAAAATTTGTATAAAAAAATTGCAACAGGTGGCACGCGAGCTGTTTGAAAACTGAATGCACCCGGACTGAACTCCGGAGGAGGGTTCGCGGGACGGGGGAAGCGGGCGAGGAGAGTGGGTTGAGGGGAGGCGGTGTGGAAACGCGAGAGGGGGAAGGGGATGCGGGAAAGGAAGGGGAGGCGGAAGGAGAACGGGACTAATGGGAAAGGACACGCAGGTAGAAACAATTTCTTTATTTTAATGGCATAGCAACGCATGCCGGGAACCAGCTAGTATGATAATATTGTTGAGTTTGAAAATTTCATGGAAAATTTTGAAAGCGTTACACGCTCTGGTACCAAGCTACCAGTAAAATAATTTACGGGTTGAGTAATGTAATTCTATCAATGTAAAGAAAATAACAAAAAACCATTGCATTCGCAAAGTCGTTCAGCTCATCTGTTTTCAGTGGAGGCGATTTAAAGAAGAATTAAAGGCGCTGTTTTTGTTTTAGTTAAGGTGATGCTCTACTAAGCAATGCAAAATTATGTCATTTTATATTAGTTGGCTTAAAAATATTTTAGATGCTTTAATTTTTTGAATATTTTTTGACTAGTATTTTTATAAACCCAGAAAAAAAAAATTATCAGCCTTAAAAAACAGCTTTAAAGTGCAAAATCTCCTATTTACGAACCCATTTTCGATTACAATTTTATTGGGTAATGTGGAAAAATTTTTTTTTTTTGAAATGACGGTGAAATTTTTAAATAAAATAAAATAAAACACGCTTTTTTGCGATGTTTTTTTCCGGAATAAATCAAAACAGGCGGCTGTTGTCAGACCGAAATTTAAACCCAATCCCCATCTACATAAGGAGTGTTATTGTTTAGCTGCCTAATTCCAAATTTTACATAACGTGGTGCATTACTTTAATGTATTTTTGTTCGTTTTTAGTAAAAGTGTGTAAACCTGCAAATAAAAGATTCACGAAACACCACGTACAAGGCAAACGCGATCATGGACGTAGATATTTGCGAAAAGATCCTATAATATCTTTTGATAAAGTGCGGGGACGAGAAGCCATAAACAATTACACATAAAAGCATTATATTTTTAACTTTACGTGTAAAGTAGGTACCTGTATTTTGTATCGCAATTACTAAGATATTGTATAATTTTGTCCTCATTTAAATAATACTATTTACAATTATCTCTTGTCTTCTTAGGAAGAGAGAATTGCTAATTGGGACCTTGAATAGACCCACATTAAACGAAGGAGAAAACACAGATTCCGGTAGTTTTTGGATCATTTCAGTGCATATATGTAGATACTAGTAAAAACCAGCTCTCAGATAAGAGTAGGTATGTCTATCGGTAGTTCGGTATCATTTGCCCTTTATCCCCACTTGGTTAGCATAGATATAACCAATATTAGGTTGCGTAGAACGAACACCGTTTGAAATTATGACTAACTTTTCAAAAATTCCCCCATTTTTTCCAAAAAAGAAGGTTCCTCACTTATTCGAATGAGAATCGGACATTGTTCCGTTCCTTCTCACCTTTTTAAAATTGACTCCCCAGATTGTACATTCTGTGGTAACGTATTTTTTGGTTGTCCCTCTCTAAATAAATATCCTCTCTTCTATCAAGCGTTATCTAAAATTGCCTCCCCTCCATTCAACATCTCATCTCTTCTAAGTCTGAACTCGACTCCAATCTCCCATATAATTCTGAAATTTACACATTTAAATAAAATTAATATATTATTTCATCTTTCCTTTCTCTGTAAATTTAAATGATGGCCTAGAACACCCTTGAAGGGTGAAAGCCGGAAATATTTGAACAAAAAAAAACTGTTGAAAACAAACTGTTCTCTAGTTGGAACTTTTAAAATCCCTTCTACGTTTGTCGGACTGCTTTAGATTGAATATAAAAAGATCGTTAATCATTAAATAAATAATCATTGCAGTCCACACTGATGAAAGTAGATAACTCCTTGCGCCCCAGCACCTAAAATGATCAGGATTAAACGGCCGTATTATCTAGCTTAAATTTGAGCGAGGTTTCGCGTACTTAGCGAGCGTAAAAAGCGACAGATGTCCTCTGATTAACAGCTAAAAATTATAGGTCGTGGTCACAGGTAACAAATCTCAATTCGCAAATAGTTATAACTGGAGTTTAACCAAGATTCGTGGCATTCGTTCGTTTTCTTTTGCTGATTCAAGTTTGAATGGGCTTACCTAGGAAGATTGAAGCAATAACCGTGCTGGCGGAGGGCTCCGGATCTCGAGTGTGGGGCTGAGATTAAGTAGGTAGCGGAAGCTTGTTACAGCTTCAAGTCTCGATCTTATTTTCTTTTTTCGATACGGTTTCCAGTGAGATCTTTGTATTTTCTGGAGATAGAAAAGATTCACTGAATTCGTAAAGATATTTTGATCCGTTTATAGTTTCTGTTTAAAAATACAATGCCTTTAACTGATAAAATACTATTGGCTCCTTAGTGAGTCTACATAAAGGTAACTGTAATTATAGAATATCCCAAAGGTTTTCTTTAATTTTTTTAAATTTTTTTTATTAGGTTTGTCAACAGTGATTTACATCAAAGCTTTCATGGATACAATTACACTGAACATGATTGATGCTATCACCAAATAAAGACAAACACAACATTGATAACGTAATACTTACATATACATTACATTCATTCACACACACATACCACACTTTACAAAATAATAATAATTTTTTGTAACAAATTTTTAGAACAATAAGTTTCTCGGTTTATAGAACAACATAATAGGGAGCTTTAAATCTTGTGAGGAGATGATTTGTAGTTGGTTAATCTGTTTACTCGCTTACTAAGACGATTTACCATATTTTTCCCATTTCGTAGGTTTAATCTCAATTAACCAAAAAAATTGTTATACGTTTTATCTAATTGAGTATACTTATGTTATTTAGTTTTAATGTTATCACTTACACTTTAAATCTAGTATTTAGCATTTCCTTAAAACTATTATAACAATATATCCTTACCTCTGAGTACATTGGTAAAATACAACATTACCTATAAGTTATATAATATATATATATATATATATATATATATATATATATATATATATATACATCCCGCTATCATTGCTGCGTCCTTTCATCAGATCGACATTACTGCGTCTACCTGAAGGACTTAATTTTACATAGTTTTAACTAAAGTATATATTAGCTTTTAAGTGTTTGATTGTAGCTAGGTATTTATATTTTTGAAAATAATGATTTTAAAAATATACAAAACGAAAAAAACGCCCTTCAAAGTTCCACCAATCCGACCTCCTTTCATATTCAATGCAGTAAGGCATCCTGCGTATATTTTCTTCAATTTGGTCCACAATGTAGCGTCCAATTATATATTCGTTTTCATGTTGACGACAAACCAACGTCTTGCGACGTTGCCGCTTATTTGTTCAAGTTTTTGGTTGGACGACTGTAAAGTTATTAATAGAATATGAAAGTGCCAATACGACTGGCCAATATGTTGCGGACTCTAATCAACCCGGCGGCGATGCGCACGTAATATTTATTAAATTGGTATGGGATTTTTTTGAGACTTATCATTCCGAATTAAAACGTTGCTTGAAGTGCGATTAGTTATTTTTAGTGACTAGATCTGTATTGCTGGGACCTTTATATGCGTCCTCTTCTCCCCATTTTGATTCCGCATCACGACAGTGATTACCATATAAGGACTTTATTACTACAACACGATAATCAGTAGGTATATTTTGCGACCTATTATTTAAAAAGAAACCGTAGTCTTCCGAAAGATTCAATTTGGGAGGCGGGTATGGTACCGCTGCCCTGGGAACCCATTTGGATAATCTTGCCATTAAGACTTCTGCCATAGGTCACCCCAAGTGGTTCGCTACATTTGGTAACTTAGCAGGGGTGCCCTATAATATTCTATGCTCATGTGGTGGGGTTTATCTGGTTCTTGGCGGCGGGTGCGTCTACCCACCAGCTGCATAACAGGCCGGATCGGGAGAGAATGGTTGAGGGATTGGTTGGTTGATTCTCCAGCCGTACTCTCTCGGAACATCACCTTGCACCGCAGTGGGAGGGATGGATTCATACGTCCCTCACTTCTGGACACACTCCCCCAGATTCCTACCCACCCCTGGTATCCCTTTCTTTCCCAGAACTTCCTCTCTTTCTTCACCTAAAAAGTCTCTCCAAACAGCATCGCCAAAGATAGCATAGGCCCTGAGGAAAATTATTTTAATAATGAATGAAGAATTAAATTATAATTATATTAATGCTTATCATATAAATGCTGTCACCCCAAGGGGTTCGCTACGTTTGTTGACTTAGCAGGGGTAACCGGGTTCATGGGGTGAGGTTTATCCAGGTTTTGGTGACCGATGCGTCTGCCCACCTGCTGCGTGGTGGGTATAATCGAGAGAGACTGGTTGAGGGTGGTCTTTTATTCTCTCCAGCCATAATCTCTCGACACATCGCCTTGCAACGTAGTGGGAGGATTGGATTCATACGTCCATCACTCCTGGACACCTACCTCAGGGCTTCCTGTGGAAATTCCTCCTGCCCCCCCTGGCTAATGTAAAAATAATCTTTATTTAAAAACGAATGTTTATGTACCTAAAGCATTCATACGATTACGATGATAATTTGGAGATTTGTCGTGCGCATGCCCGCGATGGTTTCTGTGGTGAGCTCTAGCGCTATGAAATTATTTCTTTTGGCATTCATCCGATAGCGATGAAACTTTGGTGAGTTGTTATGCGCACATCCGTGAATTTTTCTATATATAATAGTGAGCTCTGGCGTTATGAAATTTGTATTAAAAATTACAATTAGTGGCGTGCGAGTTGTTTGATATGTATGTTTTTCATTTAGTTTCGCTTCAAGGAGTGATGGAGGGAGGGGAAGGGGAAGGAAAAATTTGGGATTGGGAATATCAACGAGGGACGAGTTCGCGGAAGGGGAGAAAGCAGGGAAGATGGGAAGGTGGAAAGGAATGCAAGAGGGGTGAGGGTCGCGAGAGTGTAACGAGGGCGCATGGGAAAGGACACACACGAGAGGGTGAGGGTAAGGGATGGAGGACGAGGGATGGCAGAGGGAGGGATTGCAAAGGTGACATAGTAACGGTAGGGTATAGAAGGAAGTAAATTTGAAAATGGGAACCTTTCCGAAATTCCAAAAATGTTTAAAGATTTGAAGGCTAAAACAGTATTTAAAATATACAGTAAATGTATTTTTATTGTACAACGAACGAAAGGAGATGCTGAGAATTGGTACAAGGAGAATCTAGAAAATTTAAAGGAATCGTGACCTGCAATATGGAAGTGATTTCACTTTTTTTTACATGAGCACCGCACAAGAGTCTCGAATTACTCCCGTCTGGTCCAGTGAGACTATGGCATCTCCAATTGGAGTATGCTGTGAGGCTGAAGGTAGTGAGGATGGGAAGGAGATGGGAAAGAGGAAGGTGGGAAAGTACCTGGCTATTCTGATCTGGTCACCAAACACGCTAAAGCCATTGCAAGCAACGTTATACCAGGGCGATACTGAGAGTATCTTCCGCTCTGGAACGTGCCGAAAATATATTTTACCTACTCGTATTATACGATATTGCCAATATCTTTTTCTGATTTTTCTGTTTCCAGATTTTCGAATGAGTTTCGCTATTATTTTCTTCATTTAAATATATATTTTATAAAAGTTTTCTTTATTCATTGAATTATTTTTTACATGTTTGAGGATTTTTCGTTACATCTTTGAGGATTTTTCGATCAACATGGTATGTTGTTCGAAAAAGATAGCAAGATTTTAATATGTTGATCGAAATATCAACATATTCACAATTAAATGTTATAATTTGAGGGCTCATAAAGTTAAAAATAAAAACATAGGTAAGGATTTTTTTTTAATTTTAAGAAAGACAAACATTCGCTGGTTACGAATAACCAGACAATATTTGAAAATATCTTACTTTTTTACATTAGCTCCACACAGAAGGCTCTGAGGAAAAAAGAATTCCATCAGAGATGTTGTATGGAGGGTCTTTTTAGGGAAAGGAAGGAGTGGAAGTTTTGGAAATGAAAAGGTTATTATTATTATTATTATTAATTTCAATAACAAGGTTTGTACATGTATGTATAATATATTATTAGGGATAAGTAGGAATCGGGGTTTAGTGTGTCCAGGAATGACGGACGTATGAATCCATGCCTCCCACTGCGGTGTAACGTGATGTTCCCAGAGAGTACGGCTGGAGAAGTAAAAGGAACTCCCTCAACCATTCTCTCGCGATCCGGCCTGCCATGCAGCTGGTGAGCAGGCGCATCCGCTACCAAGACTCGGATAAACCTCACCCCATGAACCCAGGCACCCCTACCAAGTCACCAAACGTAGCGAACCACTTAGGGTGACCTATGGCAGAGGTGTTGGTTATCCAATAAATGATTCCCTGGGCGGCGGTACCCATACCCGCCTCTAATAAATACTATTAGGCAAAGTATTGTCCCTTTGCAAATTATAGTGCAGTGCAGTAGCATAATAAAATACGATATTAAGTGCGCAATATCAATATAAAGATAACCTTCTCTTTTTAATTTGGGTCCAAGCTCTTTCTCACATTACGATTTTTAAAGTAAAAACTTCTTTAGGACCGTTGTGATTTGAAAATCGATGAAACGAAAAATAGTAATCAGAAATTGTTGCTTGTGTCGAGATGGAGGATTTAGCCACAGATGAAATGAACATACAACTCCTGAGTGGGATCCAAACTCGGCCATGGACCGGTCGAATGTACTGCTCTGCTGGTCATACATGTGAAGAAAACACCAAAACACCATATCATTTTTATCGGCGTCGACTAATCGTAACTTGAAACAAAAAAGTCCAAGCCATCATGTGATAAGCGTCCTTGGGACAGCTGATGCATTCATAACTTAACCTACATCTCAAGTGTTCATACGTATCCATATAAACAAACTGCCTCGTAAATCGTTCTAAATTCTTTCCGAACCACAATTGATGCACATTATGTGATAATTATTTATCTTAATCAAGTTATTTCATTTTAATTGTTTATTTTTCTATGAGTCATTGAACATTCAACAGTCAACCATTATATTCATGGAATTCTCGTGTCACAATAAGATTGGCATTATTTTGCTTTTGCTTAAAGATGAACAAAATGGAATTAGTTACATAAAATTAAATTAACATTGTATAAAATTTCAAAAAAAATTTTCAATGTAGGAACCCAAATGATTTTTTTTTATCATAAAAAAGGCATAAAAGCTTATAAAAATGTTAAAAGGGTATAAAACCTCTCAAAAACTGGGCGTTACTTTACAGGGCCCGCAGATACTTTAATAGTATACAACTGCTAAACCTGTACAAATCACATGTGTGCCCCACGGTTGAATTTGGCAGCCACCTTTGGTCTGAAGCTCCAAAATACCTGAAAAATACCCTCGACTCTGGGAAAAAACGGGCGGTCCGTTTGATAGATTCTCCCATCTTAACAGACGGGTTGCAATCTTTAGAGCACAGGCGTCGGGTGGGAATGCTATCCTTGTTCTACCGGTATTACAATGGAAGTGGCTTCGAAGGATTTGCATAATTGACCCTTTCGGCACCGGTGCATAGTCGGGAAACACGCCAAACGCGTGCCCTACATTTGTACACGATTGACATTTGTCACACGAGAACGAGTCGCTTCTTCGACTCGTTCTTGTGTTCAACAGCGCGGCTATGGAATGATTTGCCGGCCTCTGTGTTTCTCCTTCTTACAACATGAGTCTCTTCAAGACAAATATTCATTCCTTCCTCTTCTCGAAAAGACCCTCCACACAGCATCCCAGATGACAATTAGAGGGAAATTATTTTCCTCAGGGCCTCCTGTGTGGAGTTGATGAAAAAAAATTAATAAAAGATGAGCAAAAATGCATGTTAATATTTTTTTTTAAATAAAGTAAATAAGTAAAGTAAGTAGCGACAACGGCGTGGTCTGGGGTTAAGGCTCTTGACTCGCAATAAAGGTAGCGGGATCAATCCGGGCGTGGGCAAATACATTTTATTTTACGAATTTGTGTTATTTCACAATTAATTCCTTAACAATAATATATATCTAGTATATTTGCGGCACGTTCCAGAGTGGAAGATACTCTCAGTATCGCCCTTGTGTAAGAGCACCATTCAAAATAAATTAATTGAAATGGCTTTAGCCGTGTTTGGTGACTAGATCTGAAAAGCCAGGTAAAGCAAGCCCACCTTTCTATTCACCATCTCCTTCCCCTCCCCACTAGCTTTATCCTCACAACATACCCCAAATCGGGGATGCCATAGTCTCACTGGCTCCAGACGGGAGAAGCTGAGGCTCTTGTGAGGAATTTACATAAAAAAGCGTTTATACGCAAATTGGTTATGCTAGTCTTTTTTTATTTATCAGCCACGTGTTGAATTTTTTTAATATAATCATTCAGTAAAAAAAATATCTTTAATTAGTAATTGTGAGTATTTTCTAATGTCATTAAAATCAACATAGAATTACATAAATGCTTATCAAATCTATCATGTTTGACAGTAAGTATCTCTTCAAATTATAGTTAACTAATGCATTCTCGTCACGGGAGAAACAATTTTAAGGTTATTTTATGGACGTTAAAACAAAAATATGCATTATATTCTTTTAGGACGAAAAAAGGAAAACACAAAAAGGGAAAGCATAAAATGGTAAAAGTAATAAATAGTGTTAAGCAATAACTAACTAACCACCAAGCCTCCTAACGTTTCCTCGCAGGAGTAGGCAGAGACCGCCAAACAACTAGGTATTGGCATATATTTCTTTTCCTCATTTACAATTCACATTCATAATCGCTCTTCTGTTTTTCTGACTTTTGGCTTGGCCTGACTCAAGAATTTGTTTAACATGATCATGCCGTGTCTTCCTCGGGCATATTTACTACTCTAGAACAAGCTGCAAATAAGTACCTACTACATATTATTTTTAATGAATTCATACATTATGAAATACCACAAAACACGCCCCCACCCTTAGTAATAATACATTGTATCAACCCACTGTTTTGTAATTGTCAAGTCATTATATGTTTGCCATGAGGAAGAAACGGTCGTTCCGAAACCGGTCGGCGTTAGTAAAAATAGTCATCTATATTTTTTTGTTGGTTAATATCGCCAAATTCTTGGTAGTTTTTTTTTAATTTTCCTCCGGCTTTTTCATAAATGTGCAATTGTAGTCTCTGAAGATCTGGACATTTTCAGTTTAGTAATATGCATTTTACATTAGCGCTGACATTTTTTTGGATGCGTGTGGAGGGTCTTTTTAGGAAAGGAAGTTCTGGGCAAGAAAAGCGAATGAAGGTTGGGTAGGTTAATCTGGGGGTTAGTGTGTCCAGGAGTGACGGATGTATGAGTCCATCCCTCCCACTTCGGTGCAAGGCGATGTTCCGAGAAAAAACGGCTGAAGAAGTCAGAAGTCAGAGAGAATGGTTCCCTCAACCATTTTCTCCCGTTCCGGCCTGCCATGCACATGGTGGGCAGAAGCATTCAACGCCAAGACCCGGGCAAACCTTACCCCTGCTAAGTCACCAAATGTAGCGAATCACTTGGGGTGACCTACGGCAAAAGTGTTGGTTATCCAATAAATGGTTTCCGGGGAGGCGGTACCCATGTCTGCCTCTCAAGTTGAAATTGAAAAGTCAGAAGAACTAAACGAAATCAAAAGAAAAATTCCACTTCTAGTAAATTGGTTTAGGCAATTTCGTCTTTATTTTTAGATATAAGCATGGATGCTGTGATTGAATATTAGTTTAACAATGAATTTCAATTCACTTTGCGAGTAAGAAGTAAAATCATTACTTTAAAAAAAAATGCAGCTTTGGCAAATTCAATATCAGCAAAAAAACTATTATTTAATGAGTAAATAACGACGATATTGTAGCAACATTGTCTTGGTGAAATTGAAATATAAAATACACACGTTTGACAAAGATCCATCCTTATTGGAATCATATTTGGCGCCAATTTTGAATAGGTAATGTAGCTGAATTTCAATATAATCTTACGTAGCAATGTGCGATATTTAAGTATGATTGCTTTGTTTTCGCAGAGAACAGAAGAAACGCTGTTAAAAAGCGATGTTGCCAAATGTAGGAGTTGCGATACGCGAGTCAATAAAAGCCAATAAAAACGTATACTTTGCTAAAAATATACGCTGGTCTACTGCAGCGCCGCGGCTCGCCGATCGGTGACAAAGCACTGAACTAAAATAGCATATTTCAGTTGATTTAGGTACCAATACCGCGTCTGGCTTAATTTCGTTTTTGGACCGTATGAGGGTACAGGAGTGGGGAAAACTTGAAATTACATGTGTTCAATCCTGCGTCCGTATACCGGACGCAGAATGACGGTCGGACGCAGGATTGAATGAAAGTGGACCATTAGAAGACGCAGCAATGATAGCGGGATGTATATATATATATATATTTATCATTACCTGAGTATATATGTAAAGCACAACATTGCGACTTAAGCCTAAACAAATTTCATGGCTTTAACTTTCATTACAAAGGGACCTTTCAAAACCCTTATAATAAAAATTGTTTTATGTTCTTGTTAAATTTATTTTCTGAAGCCTAAAATCAAGGATTGATGAAATTGATAAAACTCCTTAGATATTCCTTCACCAATTTGCCATGAAGGTAAAAAACGTTATCGAAAATAAATATTTGTAAATTGATTATTTCTCATTATTCTGTGCTGTGTTTGATGTCCTGAACAAAAGGGTGTGTTAATTATTTCAACTTTTGAATTCAGAAACCCCTGATATCTCAAAAGTTGCGTCTTACAAAGAAAATTAGAACTGCATTTAATTATTTTTTTTTAAATGATTATTACGAATTGAAAATCAGACAAAAAACCTAAAACATTTTTTTTTAAATTATCTTAAGTAATTTTTTTTTTCAATAATTTAACCTTTTAACTTTTGTTTGTTATCAAAAACTGCGTTTAGCTGACAAAAATGAAAAAAAATGAATACAAGTAAGTCTACAAGAATACCTACCGATTTTATCAAAAAAATGTGTTCTTTTCCTCTTTTATATTTTTAACAAACACATCATATGTTTAAAAAAAAAAACTTTAAATTTCTTCTTTGTACTATGTTATGGAATAAAAATTAAGTTTGCTACAAAAAATAGAATATGGACCCTTTCTTTTATTTTTTCCCAAATCACGTAATCTATTTTCTTTTCAAAACTTCCGACCATTTTAGCGAGCCAATAATGAACACCAATTTCATTTATTTTTACGTTTTCCAATAGCTATAGATCATTCGCAACTTTTGAGACCTCAGGCGTTTAAGGCAATTTTTGTTCTCTCTATGGAGAAAGACACAAGCTACTGAACAAACCTTAGCGTCTAAAGTGTTTGTTTTATTCAAAATGTGTACCTTATTGCTTTTTTTACATTAGCTCCATACAGAAGGCCCTGAGGAAAAAATATCCCTCAGGCCTATGTCATCTCTGGGGATGCTGCGAGGAGGGTTTTTTTTAAGGAAAGGAAGGAGAGGAGAGTTCTGGGAATGAAAAAAGTTTGAGGAGTGGGTATGAATCTGTGGTTTAGTGTGTCCAAATCATCCACCGCCAAGACCTAAACGAACCTCACCTCATGAACCCGGGCACCCCCGCTAAATCACCGAGATGTATTTAATGCCGAGAGGATAATTGCCGAATTCGGCCTGGTTTCTAGATTCAACAAGGTCATTTTCTTAAATCTATATTATGGAACATGAATCTTGCTTGAAACTCCATGAGACCACATGTTGTACATTCCTGTGCATTTTCACGTCTACTTGCTGCAGCATGCTCATATCTGCCTTATACGGGAATCGAACCATTTAACTCAAACAATTATTTAGTATTTTAACACTTCATTAATATTTTCACACTTCGGATGACATTATAAACATTTTCGTTCGTATTACTGGAACCTCCTGATCTATAATCTTCAATATTTGCTCGCTCGGTGATATTAGATAGTGATTTCTCCTGCAAACAATTGCTCCAAGCATCTGTTGTATTGTTAAATTCCGGCGGATTTCTCCAAGAATTGAGCATACAACACGCATAATACGTACACATGAAAATACAAGTATCGAAATATCATTACTGGGGATGCGCACTGATTCTATCTAGTTTTCCATTGTCGATGGTAATTCGTCCAGATCTCTTTTGTGTTATTTTGTTGGATTTGTAGATTAAAGAGTTCGTTATAAGTAATAACGATTAAACAAGAAAATATCATAAAAAAACGATTTTTCGTTTCGCGAAGTGCATATAATCGTACACAAAATTATTCATGTTCAATGAACTCAAATTTAAAATTGGAAACATGTATACAGGCGATAAAGTAGGTATCTAGCTGAAATACAAAATTTGAATGTAAAATTATTTCATATTTGTAAAAAGCATTAACTTTGTGGCTCGCCATAGTTTACAATAAAAACACATATAAATTTGTTGTAGACCACTTTTATTTTATAAATACTCTACCGGTTTCAGAAGCACCCTTCCTTCGTTCACCCAAGGAAGGTTCACCCGTTCAACCTTCCTTGGGTAAACAAAGAAAGGGTGCTTCTGAAACCAGCAGAGTGTTTAAAAATAAAAATAAAGGTGTAAATTTATTGCCGTCATTAAAATAGTTGGTGGTACAATAGTCAACATAGTCAGTTTTCGATTCTCGGTCGGGAAAAGTTCTTAAAATATTTTTTATTATTTACAAAAAACAATGTAAAAGCAAGCTTTAATTCCTTGAGTTTTTTCATGCTAGTCTTTAATATTTTCCATTAATTTTATTAAAAGACAAATAACTTTCTACACATCACTTTATTTTATACAAACGCCACCTGTTTCATGAACAATGTTCACATTATAGGAGTAAAAGTATACTAAGTTATTTGTCTTTTAATAAAATAAATAATGCTATCACAAAGTGAAAACCTTTCAGAAGAATTATTCTTCGAAAAAAATAATTTAAAATAAATTTAAGTGCAGTTAACACGCGGTAGAAGCGATACATTAGAAAAACAATCTCAAACTATGAAGAACCAAGGAACCTTGAAATGTGAGGTCATGATCAAAGCGCATTGAGCAGGCGAATGAGCGCAGACCAGGCGTCGTTTCCGTTTTATTTCTCAACCAATAGCCTTGATAGGAATATAATGCTTCGCAGGTGCTGTACGCGTCATTTCCGTTTCATCCGAATTCCGCATCGCTAACAGGACTAAGTAAGTTTCACTTCAAAAAATTCCATTTACCTTACACTTGTACTATTTTCAACAGGAAGAGATTTTAAGTAGGAAAGTAACTAGGATATTTTTGAAAATAATGATCTCTCGTTCGTCCCTTTGGCAGCACCGGTAACAAAACGAAATACAAAACGCAACGTAAATTTAATTAAAATTGTCACGGTCGGTTAAAAATGACTGCATTTTATCTCGAAATTCCCACTCGGCTCATTGATTTTCAACCAACGTCAATGGTACCATTTTCCAATTTGGGATTAATCCGCCTTTTTCCCTTCTGGTTCTTCCCTGGTCACAAATGAACTAATTTAGATTTAGATAGATAATATAACCAAAAAAGCATAAGAGAAAACAGTTTCCATTTTCATAACATTTGCTAACGAGTCCATCATTTTTCAAATCGGACTAAATTTGGCTAGGTAATGTTAACCCCGTTTTTCAAAAACAACACACTATTTTAAACATAGGAGGCCCTGAGAAATAAAATCCTCAGGGCCTATGTCGTCTTGAGGTTCATTTTAGGAAAAGGAGGTACCAGGAAGGAAAAGTTACGAGGGGTAGGTAGGAATCTGGGGGTTGATGTATCCAGGAGTGACGAGTGTATGAATAAACCCCCCTACTGCGGTGCAAGGCAGAGTCCGGTTGGAGAGGTCTTGGCTAGGTCTCCCTCGACCAATCTCTCGAGTAGGTGGGCAAATGCATCCGCTGCCAAAATCTAGACAAACTTCACCCCATGAACCCCAGGCTGTTAGTTTCTTGATAATGTGCGAAGGACGTCACCGATTAAAAATGAAAAACGCCGCTTTATCGGTTGTGGGTTTATTTACTTACTGGATACGAAAAGTGCATTATTATTTGTCGTTAGAATCTCTCAGTATCATCCAAAGATCACATTTCGGAATCGAAATGTTGCTCCAAATTGCCAGGTAGGTACTTTCCAACCACCCTCTCCCGCATCTCATTCTGCCTCTCGATTGGGAATGGCATAATCGCATTGACTCCGGACAATCAAGAGCAGTTGGGACATTTGTACGGCATTCGCTTATGATAATACCCATCGATTTAAGTTTTATCAGACCCAAGATGGTTAAATTCAATATAATGGTGACCATGAATTAGGTTCTTTGTATTTCATATTAACTTAATGTAAAATCTTACTCAAAACATCAAAAAGGTAAAGATACACGCAAATACATATATTCCTCTTACAAATGAACTCACTAGCCCTACAAAACACAAAACGAATATATTAGTCGAAGTGCAATCACTTTAATTTATTTATAAATTTACGGACAACAGTCCATTAAAAACATAATAATAACACGAATAAAAAAACAGAGATGACAGTGAAGGGAGAGCACATATAAATTAATAGCAATGACAATATAAAATGTAAAAAGTACATATAGAGACACTACAAGTCAAAGCATGAAGAAGCATTTAAATATTGCGTATCGACTGCCAAAGTCATTTAGTTTTACACCAAAAAAATCAATGATTTGACTTGCGTTGACAAGTCTCGACATTCTGGATAAGGGAAATGATATCCATAATTAGTAGAATGTTGATTGAGGAACAGCAATTCATTATTTCGAAGATCTTAGTAAAAACGTGAAACTCGCCCTTTAAGGCGATAAATGGTGTAGAAATTAAAAATGAAAGCGTGTAAAAATAGCAAATAGAATATGTAATATTATTTTTTACTTTAAAAATATCATGACATGTGTTGAAAACATAATTGTATCTAATTCACTGTAATTGATGCATACCAATTTTCTACTAAGGGAGCAAAAGGGTAGCAATGAAAGCGTGTGTTTTCAAAACAAAGAGATACTCGTAAGTGATTAAAATAATTCAGAAGAGCGATTCTGTATCTTTCGTCAATACGGAATCGTTTCCCCACGTAATCTCCTGTCAAATTTGTGAGATTGTCTATGGCTTTTATATGGACTGGTATGTCAGCTGTCGTATTTCAACTAGTTTAAAACACGAAACGCATGATTATTTATTCGTTTAATGTACGTTTAAAGTTATATACCATGGATTTCACATTTGCGAAGTTTCGTTTCACTTTTAGGGGTGGATTAGGTGGGAATTAGACTTCTTTTCAACTATTAACGGGCACAAATAGGTTATACAATAATAAGTAATTCATGCATAATTATTTAGATTGAAACTTCGCAAATGTCAAATCCATGGTATACAACTTTCAGGGGGCAATTCAAATTTCGTCGAAAGAGGTTCTTATGATCGTACAAGGCGGTTCCAATGAGGAAGATTAATTATTATCCTTACCAGCTTTTTTAAATAATAGCTCAATATCGATTTTATTTCATTCAAAATTTGCTTTAATTTATACCTACATTCAAAAATGCTGAAAGGCGTGATGATAAAACTATTAAAATTATGTAGTTTTTGTAATTATTTTATGATCATAGGTATTTATAATGTGTCAATAATGTCTAAGCAAAATAAAAATATTAAAAAATCTTAAATATAATATAATATTCAAAAAACTGTTTCTGAAAAAATTTGAAAATACACAGATTTAGGAAATGAGATTAAAAGAATTTGGCATTCTCGGACTATAAAAATATTACCATTTGTTATTTCGGCCACTGGCATAATACCTAGGAATCTGATTCAAAATTTAAGCATATTAGATTTGTCAAAGAATTTGTATATAAAAATGCAAAAAGCAGTAATTTTAAATACATGTAGGATTACAAAAGATTTTTTTAATATTTATATTGAGGGATCAGTAGGATTTATAGGTTCAATTAGAAATGCAACAGAGCCGAACCCTCTGATATGAAAATATCTGGAGTCGGTGAATTATATTCCCATTTGGTCTCTAGTAGGTTGACATGTTGTTCTTGTATTGTTTTGTATTTATAATACTTATATAGTGCAATTGCATAACGTGGATTTTTTTTTTTTTTTTTTTTTTTTTTTTTTTTTTTTTTTTTTTTTTTTTTTTTTTTTTTTTTTGGGGGGAAATTTAACCCGGACATTTAAATCTGGTGCGTAAAATTAGTCTGTAAGACAGTAAATAAATAGACATACTGAAGTATTTTCGTCACAAAAACACGTGTGCGGATCTTTTTTTAATGATTTTATTTAAAATAAAATAAAAATTCTGTAACTTAACTTTCCCAGATAATTTATTGATTTATTTTACTGCATGATTATATGATTTGAAATATCGACGACCTACGGTAAAACCTTATTGTACTAAAAATAAACACATTTTCTCAAAATTTAAAACATAGCTTTACTAGATAAAAGAACAGTCTTTCGAAATCAATTTATAATTTTTTGTGGAAAAGAGTAAATACTCGTACGTCTAAAATTTTATTTAAATATGAAATATTTCTGCTTTTGTCTGGTTATTTCCTCCTTAAAGTATATTGAATGAATAAATAATCAATACTTACTAATATGCGATAGCTAATATTATCATAAATAAACCAATCCGTTGACATATTGTCCGTAGAAAAAGCATTTGCAAGCCATAGACAATCACACATATTTGACAGGAGATTACTTAATTTCCTTAGATTAGATTAGATTAATTTCCGTAATAATTACGGGAAAATCGAATGAAATTTCATTTCTTCGAACACAGCAAACTTATTTTGTGGCATCAATATTTAAGTTCATCTTTGCACTCTTTCTAATTTCCGTGATTTTAAAATTGTCTACAGAGTTGCTACACTGTCTTTTACATCACAGTGTAGCAACTCTATTCCATTATTAATCATAATGGAATGTAGTTGCTATTATGAATTACGATAAAAGGTAATTTTATTATTTTCCCAAGTGAGGGATATTAAGACAAAACCGCTACTTCTGGAGTTACGCCTATGGCGTAAATTGCCTTTCATAAAAATATTTTAAAATCTTAAAAAAGTGCTTCAGGGGAAAAGTTTTAAGAGTGGGAAATTTTGGAAAAGAAAAATCAACTTTCTGCAAAAGAGCAGCTTTCCACCTTATTTTTTTAAAATTGATCGTGGGGTTCAGATTATCTATCAAGATTATAATTAAGCTACTTTATAATTTACGTTAGGGATAAACTTTTTGAGACAAAAGTTGCCGTTCGGTAATGCAATTCGAAATGTAGAAAATTTATGAACCAAAGATAAAAATGATAACCAAAGCGAAATCCTCTTCGGGACATTTTATTATGAGTCGGATACTTTAGGTAGTTACGTGGGGTAACCGCACGCGGTGGGAAAGGGTACGCGGCGATGTTTGCGACAAATTCGTGCCTGATTCCCCTGCGCTTATTCCTTAACTGTGTAGTGTTTTAGGTCATCTTAAATACGGTTGTATACAGTAAGCCCTGCGTTGAAAATAAAAATTGACAAGTTAATGACTTTTTATCTATTTGTATCGTCTCCGTTACCGACGGGTGCTATTCTGTAACCAATAGTGTTGGATCCATGATACTTTTTAGTTAAATGGTGTTAGTTTCATGGGTACAGAGAAGCATTTATCACATAAGTAACCATTCATCTGTTTATTTAAAGTTAATTCTTATTTTTAATGTTGGGGTAAGTGTGCGGGGGTAAGTGTACCCAGTTTTGTGGGTGCGTACACTTACCATTAAACATGATTTTTATAAGAAAGCGCACTGATTGGCATTGCACAAGAGCAGATTCGAAGCAGAGTATTAACATTTACAATAAAGTGTGCGTAAACTTACCTCACCTAGGGGTAAATTGTACGCAATCGACGTGAATGCGAACTTTTCAAACAACTTTTTTTTAACCGTATGTGGTTTTTGTGTTTGTTTGAGATAATAATCAATCATAATAATTAACACAAAATATGAAGAAAATATCCAAAACTTTTTTTAAAAATAAGTAAGCGGATATCCTTAATATAACTGAAAAATCGTGAAAAATTGCATTATTCCATTTGGAAATTCATGTGCCCATACCGAAGAAAAGTTGTTGAAATGTTATAATTATTAACGTAGAAAATGATATGATATCGTAAATTTTAAAAAAAGTGGAAGAAAGTTATAAAGGTGTTTTAATGCCAAAATGGTTATTTTGGGAAAAAAAATGTTGAAATTATGTAACTGTAGGTACATTTATATAGTTGTTCGGATCGCTGAATTAAATTAACATTTAATAATAATAACGTAGTATTTATATAGCGCAGTTTTGTGATATTTCACTTCAAGTGCGCTACCTTTAAGGCATATTTTGCATAAAACCCATTTAAATAACTTGGGGACATTTTTTTATAAAAACTACCCATTTATGGCATTTTTTAGATCCGTTTATTTCGGCAGAGGAAGTTGAACCCAAAAATTAGAAAAGCAATAACGCATAAGGGGAAATACATGCTATTCATAGGATTTCAAAGGAAGTGTTCCTTTTTTTGGAAAAATGAATGGCAGTTCAATGACTGCTTGGATTCATGCTCATACTGATGAAAGTGCCTACTCTAAATAATGGGTTTCCGCATTGAGCTCGGAATAAGCTAGAGGGCGCTAGGAAGGCCTACTTTCAAAAGTACGTACCTATTCACGTATTTTCAAAATATACGATTTAAAAACAATTTCCAGAGTTGTGAATACTCTCAGTAACGCCTTGGTGAAAGACTACTGTTCAGAATCGATACACTGTCGCTTGAAATTGCTTTAGACGAGATTAGTAACCAGATTTGAATAAAAAAAATCTAAACAAAAAAATTTATTTTGTATTTATTATTATACTCGCAACTTTTTAAACTTGAATCAACTCAAAACAATTTACTATGCTCTATGTCAATTTCTAATTGAATACGGAATTATAGCCTGGGGAGGAGCAAACGATGCCGCCATTGACCCGATCTTTAAAGCCCAGAAACTAATTATTAAGATTATATTAAAACTACCGATCACAAGCAGTTCGGATGAAATCTTTAGGAGAATCTGTGTCTTGGACATTAGGCAAATTTATGCCAAAAACATATTAGCATACCTCTTCAAACACAGAACTACCTTTGAAAATGTCCAAACTGCTCGCGATACTAGAACCAAAAGGCATAATCTCCTACTTATCCCTTTTGCTAAAACAACCTTTGGCCAAAGAAATTTTAGATACTTTGCAACAAAACTATATAATACACTTCCACTGGTAATTAGACAAAACACAATGTATCTTAAATATAAATCTGACACCAAGTCCTGGATTACTAGCCAAAATAGATCCAATATCAAAGATTTTATCAAAACTAACTTATAAGTTTTTATTTTTTCAATTTTACGTTGATGATTAACTGTTACTTGTAATATTGTGTTATTATTTGTACTTTGTATGTGTTATTATTATAAACTGCTCATGCTAAGCGGCTGCTCTCAACACAGGTTCTCCTAGTGAGACAGGCATAGAATAAAACAAATTGTAACTCAAAACTTATAAAGATGAATAATAAAAAAAATAAAATAAAAAAGTACTTATCTTAAAAAATGGAACATGTTACAATGTTAATTTTCCTCCATTAAAAGCATTTGCTTGTGGATGGAGGAAGAGTTTACATTTTAAATATGCACAATTTATACAGTCAGATGTTTCACATATGTACAGATTCACAGTTAATTTACTGTTAATATACCGTTAAAACACAGTTTAATCATTTCGCAATCAAGACCCTTTCACTAAAAGATAAAATCATCCAAATGTATTCAGTAAGAAGTAAAATAGGTAAATATTTTAGTGTGACATTCATGTGGTGATGGGGGAAGCAGCAATTTTCCCGTTGGTGATTTCTCTAAAATGCTTTTTGATGGAGTTCAACAATTGTACTTTGTTGAGAGCAGTTGGGACTCTAGTGTAATTTTGAGATAAAAAAGTTATAAGCAAGTAGAAATCTTTTACGGTTTTAAACTGTTAAACTGACTGCACGTATAAGTATATCGTATTTTGTATTGCCGCATGCTTCTTCAGAGAGTCGAAATTATTGTTAGTAAAAATATCTAATATTATAATTGAGTTGTTGTGTTGATAAGTTAAAAAGAGTTTTTATTGAATTTTTTTATCTTTTGTAATTTGTTTCCAATCTTAATTTCAAGGGTAATTCGTTAAACCATTTAACTCCAATATATTTGTAGAATTGTTGGGCTGTGGTGGTGTTACAGCGTGGTATCGTTAAAGAACCAAGGATATTTGTTCTAAAAAAGAGTTAAGCTCACATTATCGAAACAATTTTTGTGTATTTGTAAGAGCATAATTTTTTTATAAATAGTATGAAGTAAAAGGACTTTAAATTCTTGGAATAATTTAATGGTAGGGTAATCGTATGGCTTTTTTAGAATTATTTTTAATAATATTCTTTGGATAATTTCTAAAGGTAAAAGAGAAGTTTTGAAAGCACCACCCCAGCCAACAATTCCATATTGTAATACTGATTGAATTAGGGAAAAATATATGGTTCTTAATAATCCAATATTTAATATGTTTCGTATTCTAATAAAAACGTTAATTAGTTTTCTTAAACGTTCTACTGTTGTATTGATTTGTATTACACCGAGTTATTTTATATTTGTTTTAACAGTGAGTATAGAGCAGTTAGATTTACATAGATATGACTTTGGATTACAATTATATGAGTGTATACATAATAATAATAATAATAATAATAATAATAATTGGATAATTTATAAAGCGCCGTTTTTGTGAAAAATCACCTCAAGGGCGCTGTACAATTTATTAGGAATGCTTAATTTCTAACTGATTTTACTATTTACAAATGGATACAGAAATATACTTACCTGGCAGGTCACTTCCGGTAAACACACTTTAATTATAAGTTTATGCTTGGAGAAGATACGGCCTTGCACGCGGAGGACATTACAGTTAACACACTGGACATTGCGTGATTTTACATTATTTGCTACCCTCATCGCTGTTAGTACCTATTACATTTGTGAATAGAAAAGTAGAGGTATTTATTTTAAAGTACTGGAGAATTTAGCACTATTGGAGATTAGTGGCAAAAGTATAGTTGGTATTTATTTTAAAATACTGAGGAATTTCGGAATCTTTAGGGCTGGAGAATGTTCATGAAATGACCTTCACAAACGCTTACATATTTTTTTTTTTTTTCCATGTTTTTATAGGTTAGTTATTTACGGTGTCGCGGGCATTGAAAGTGAAGGTGAAAGATATGTTTAGATTCTCAGGGGTAGCATTTTTATTCAAAGTGAATGGTATTAGAAAAGTTTTTTTCTGTATTTAGAGATAATAAATTTTGGTCAAACCATTTTTTTATTAAATTTATATCTAGTTCAGCCGATTTCTGAGTTTCACTCCAGTTTGGTCCCTGAGTTAAAATCGCTGTGTCGTCAGCATATGATATTATTTTGACTTTATGGTGAGTTTAAAAATATCATTCACATAAATGATAAAAAGAATTGGTCCTAGTACTGACCCTTGCGGGATTCCAAATTTACTAGTCTGTGAATCACTCAGAAAACCATTTAACTTGACAAATTGCTCTCTATGAAATAGGTCATTTTTGTTCCATGTTAAGGCATTATTATTGGTTATACCAATTTTCGTTAGTTTAGAGATAAGATTAGAATGTGATATACTGTCAAATGCTTTTCTTAAGTCGACAAATATGCATTTTGCATTTTTTTTTTATTATCTAAATATTTATATATTTCAGTTGTTAAGTCTACGATAGCATCTTGAGTACTAAAATTTTGCTATATTTGAGGTAAGAGAAATTGGTCTATAATTATTGCTTAGAGTGGGGTCACCAGATGTGAAAATGGGCGTAAAAATAGTTTTTTGTAATTTAAAGGAAAGTTGCCATTTTCGAAGCTTGTGTTTATGATGTGTGCCAATGGTTTGCAAAGTGAATCAGAATTTTTTTAAAGTATTTTTTTAAGTATAAATTGTACATATTTAAAATGTAAACTCTTCCTCCATCCACAAGCAAA
The DNA here is from genome assembly GCA_917880885.1 of Limnephilus marmoratus. Lineage (NCBI taxonomy): Eukaryota > Metazoa > Arthropoda > Insecta > Trichoptera > Limnephilidae > Limnephilus > Limnephilus marmoratus. Next base: position 17,569,380 of record OU862933.1, read on the forward strand.
TGCTTTTAATGGAGGAAAAGTAACATTGTAACATGTTCCATTTTTTAAGATAAGGGGCCGTTCAAGTATTACGTAACGCACTTGGGGGGGGAGGGGGGGTCTGGTGAAACGTTACGGCGCATTATGGGGGGGGGGAGGGGGTTCGAAGGACGCGTTACGTAACATGTTTTTCTTTATTTAAATAAAAAACTAAGGAATTGAAATCTTCCAATTTGGCAAGCCTTTTAGTTTATGTTGTACGGGGAATTCCTCGACTGTATTGTGCGTCATTTTGATTTTATTTTCGTTGTCAGTATTCGTTAGTGTTTTAAACACGAAAAAGAAATACGCATAAATACAATTTGCTGTAGTCACTGTTGTTAATGTGAGTTTTTAGCAATTATAATGTCCTCCAAACCGGGAGATTTACATCATCAGCTGTTATTGGCCTATAAAGGCTCTCATGCTTACTTGCCAGCGCAGCGCAACCAAAAAATGCCAACCAAATTTGGAAGACAGCAAAATAAAATTAAAAAAATATATATATATTATGCAACATATGAATGATGTTATACGAGAGTTTTTAGTAAGAACAAGGCGTTTTAGTTATTACACAGGTAAGTTGACTGCTAAAATTTAATAATATTACCTAAAGCTAGGTTTCGTAGTAAATGCATAGTTACACTCAGAACATGAAAAAGGTTTTCTTCACTTTGACTCGTTCTGTGGATTTTTTAATCTCCCTTTCGAGAACTTTAAAAACCACGCTGGGACAAAAAAATAGTTTTGTCTGCTGAAGGTAAACATGTGATTTTTCATGCCTCTTTGTAGAACACGAATAGTTGCAGTAGAAACATGTAAGTGGTTTTGTAGCACTATGAGTCAGCAAATGATTTCGAATTTCCTTTTTACAACATGAATAATTGCAGTCGGGACACGAAAAAGGTTTTGGTCCAGTGTGGGTAAACATGCGAATTTTTAGATACCGTTTTGTAGCGCCTGAATAGTCGCACTCGGGACAAGTAAAAGGTTTTTCATCACTGTGAATTAGCAAGTGCCGTTTTAGTTTTTTTTTCGAGAAGAAGAATATTTGCAGTCAGGGCATGAAATGGGTTTTTCACCACTGTGAGTAAACATGTGATTTTTTTATTTCTCTGAATAGTTACAGTCGGAACATGAAAAATGCTTTTCTCCACAATGAGTAGAGTGAGCAAAAGAATTCTTGGATATCCCTTTTAAGAACACAAATAATTGCAGTCAGGACATGTAAAAGGTTTTCTCTTCTGTTAATTGCACGGTGGATTTATAAATTGTCCTTTTGAGAACTTGTATAACTGCATTCTGGACAGGAAAATGGTATTTCTCCACTGTGCGTTAACATGTGATTTTTGGTGACTCTTTGTAGAACATGAATAGTGCAGTAGAAACATGTAAAAGGTTTTGTATTACTTTGAGTAAGCAAATGATTTCTAAGAAGTTCCTTTGCACTACATGAATAATTGCAGTCGGGACATGAAAAAGGTTTTTGTCCAGTGTAGTTCAACATTGAAGTACCCACCACTGTCCCACCCCGGTATAGGCAACTTATGGTCGCCCCTTCGGAGTTCTCACAAGAATCTAATTTTTTTGAATAAACGGCTCTACATTTAATGTAACGAATCTAGACCTTCAATGTCCCCTCATACTGTGTTAGTGTAGTTCAACACGTGAACTTTTGGATACCGTTGTGTAGCGCATGAATATTCGCAATCGGGACAAGAAAAAGGTAATTCGTCACTGAGTTAGCAAGTGCCGTTTTCGTTTATTTTTTTTCGAGAAGTAGAATAGTTGCAGTCAGGACATGGAATGGATTTTTCTCCACTGTGGGTAAACATGGGTAATTTTTAGATTTCTCTTCGTAGTACATGAATAGTTGCAGTCGGAACATGAAAACGGTTTTTCTACACCGTGAGTCAGTAAATGACTTCTTAGATATCTCTTTAGAGGACACGAATAGTTGCAGTCAGGACATGAAAATGGTTTTTTTCTTCTGTGAATCATACTGTTGATTTTTAAATCTTCCCTTTGAGAACTTGCATAACTGCATTCGGGACGTGGAAAAGGTTTTACTCCACTATGAGTCAGCTTGTGAATCATAGTGGAGTAAAGTGTTGCTCCTCAGGGAAAACTTAGGGAAATTACTTTCCTCAGGGCCTCCTCACTAAAGCTAATGTAAAAGAAAGTATTTGTTGTAAAACCATGTAGGTTTATTCTACGTCAGACAGTGTTAAATTGTGGAGATCTGGAAGGAATACAAGGCCGAAAAAAATAATAATATTCTCAATTTTTTTCAAAATGACAATATGAATATATAAAATGTATGTAATGCATCGCGAGTTAGAAATCTCTTGTTTTATATTTACTACCGCAAACGAGATAAAATCAAGAAAAAGGGTATTTAAGCGACATTTCAGTACGTTGCGCAACTTAATTGAGACTTTCGGGTAAAAATTGTTACTTGGGTGTTACGTAACGCTTGGGGGGGGGGGTTGATCAGGAAAACGTTACGGCGCGTTACATGGGGGGGAGGGGGGGTCCAAAATCTTCAAAAATTGCGTTAGGTAATACTTGAACGCTCCCTAAGTACTAAAATAAAAAATTTAAAAAAAAATAAAAATTAAGTTTAGCTTTTTTTACACAGGCTTTACGTAGAAGGACTTCAGGAAAAAAAATCCTTGGGGCCCGTGTCATCTTTGGAGATGTTATGTGGAGGGTCTTTTTAAGGAAAGGAAAGAGGGGAGGTTCAGAGAAGGTGAAAGGTATAAGGGGTGGGTAGGAATCTGGGAGTCAATGTGTCCAGGAGTGACGGAGGTGTGTTTCCATCCCTCCCACTGAAACAAGGCGTTGGGTCGAGAGAGTCTTGCTAGAGAGGTCAAAAAGTCTCCCTCAACCAGTCTCTACTGATTCAGCCCGATGATCGGCGTGGTCTAGAGGTAAGGCTCTTGACTCGCAATCCGAAGGTCGCGGGATCGAATCCCGGCGTGGGCAAATAAATTTTATTTGATTAATTTCACAATTAATTCTTTTAAAATAATATATAGTATATTTGCGGCATGTTCCAGAATGGAAGATACTCTCAGTATCGCCCTGGTGTCAGACCACCATTCAGAATTGAAACGTTGCTTGAAATGGCTTTAGCCGTGATCAGATCTGAATAACCAGGTTCTTCCTTACCTTCCTCTTACCCTTATCCTTTCCCTCCCCACTACCTTCAGCCTCACAACATACCCCACTTGGGGATGCCATAGCCTTGCTGGCTCCAGACGGGAGCAGCTGAGCATATATAAAAAATATATGAATGAAAATATAAAACAAAATATATAAAAATAAATTAAAATTAAATAATTATTAAAAAATAAACTCAGTAGGTGGGTAAAAGCATCCACTGCCAAGACCTAGACAAACCTCACCCCATGAATCTGAGCACCTCTGTTAAGTCACCACACGTAGCGAACCACTCGTTGTAACATACGGCAGGGTTGTTAAATAGTGTTACCTCTCTCAACCTAAATAATATAACAGCTTTAATTTCATTGGCTAATAATGGAAACAAAATACAGCGACATTTTATAATTAAAAAGCTCTTAAATAAGCAAGTATGTAGGTCTCTTTAACCGCATACGATCAGTTATTGATGGTTCAGTAAGGCTCAAAGCCTATGGTAAAAAACTTTCCAATTAATCCTTTATTTTAAATATATGAACTCGTTGAATATTCACATTTCCAATTTAAACCTAATCGAGTATGTGAATAGCGATCGGTAATGAATATAAACTGCTAACGAGAGATTAGTAATGATAAAGTAATAAATATCAATTTCCTTGACGGCCTTCGTGATCGAGCGGTTAGGCTCTATAACAGTGATCCAGAGGTCGCGGGTTTAAATTCACAATTTAATCATTTAAAAAAATATATGGTATATTTGCGGCATGTTCCGGAGTGGAAGATACCTACTCTCATATCGTTCAGGCGGAAGACCACCGTCCAGATTTGAAACGTTACTTTAAATGAATTTAGCGGGGTTTAGCCAGGTACTTCCCCACCTTCCTTTTACCCATCTCCTTAGTAAGGAGACCCTCCCCATTATAATCAGCCCCATAACACACCCCGATTGGAAAAGCCATAGTCTCACTGGCTTCGGGCGGTTAGCGGCAATTGGGACTCTAGTGCGGGGTTCGCATAAACCAATAAAGAAAAGGTATCGTACGTACCAGTAAGGTGTGGGTCGTCCATTAATCATGTGGTGTTTTTTAGTAACATTTTAACCCCCTCCCCACCGGTGATATGTGGTTAGGTTTTAGACTACCCCCCCATACTCAAAATCACGTGTATTTTTTTAGTACAAAGTATATTATTGAAATTTTCAGAATATTGTCGTGCGTTCACCGAAAAATATTTTTTTTTACATGAGCTCCACACTCCTGTCAATTTGTGTGGGCCCTGAGGAAAATAATTTCCCTCAGGGCCTATGTCCTCTTTGGGGATGTTTTTTGGGGAGAGTTTTGGTTAGGAAAATGGGTTAAGGGGTGGGTAAGAATCTGGGGTTCAGTGTGTCCTGGTCATCCGCCTCCAAGACCTGTACACACCTCATCCCATGAATCCGGGCACCCCTGCTAAATCACCAAACGTAGCGAACCACATGGCAGAGGTGTTGGTTATCCAAGGTTCCCGGGGCGGCAGAACCCATTCACGTCTCCCAAATTGTAAAAACACGTGATATCTCCCCCCCCCCCCCCCTTTGAGCCTCACGATTAATGGACGACCCCTTAAATAATATTATTCTGTAGCTTTTTATTTTTTTATTTAATCATCTCACTTCTTTAGCTGTTAGTATCACAATAATATTTGTGCATTATGTGGTAGGTACTTAATTCAAAGTTGGGTTTTTAAATAATTATATTACCAATAATAAAATATTAAAGCGTGGAATCACTGGAAGGTTTTTAACGCAAAGTAATTCAAACAATTCCAATTAATTTTAAAACGTGATTGGCATTTCTAGAACAATAGAATAAAATAATTCGAAGTGAAATAATGAAGTTCTGGGTTTGAGATTAAGATTATTTTATAATTGCAAATTACATTTTTTGGTATAACGTTCTACACAGAAAACGCATTCTCACATATTTACGTCACGCTTCATGTCATCAAATGTTGTTTTTTTTTAATATTTTTTTTTTAAGATACTAATCGAAATCTTACATCGTGAGGAGCAGCAAATTAGTCATCGTGGCTTCAAAACTAAAAAATGTGAAATATTGTATAGTTTTGAAGCCACGTTTTGAAATACTAAACTCGACCCGGTATACTTACTTGACTAGGCTCTAAGTAGTTCTGCTTCAGTTTTAAGATATCTTCGGCAATCATCGTAACCATTCGTACATAAGACCCGAACGACGGTAGATGAACTCCTCTGATATCATACTTCTGTAGCGGTATGGCAAAACTTGATATGTCAATCTTGCCTAATTTTTCAGTAAAGGATTTTGAAAGTTTGAAAGGCCCCCTAAATTCTTGAAATTTTCTAAGTGAATTGTCAATTTTTTTTCAACTTACTAAATTACACGTGCAATGAAATTTATTAATATCTTTTAACCGGTATTAGCTAATTGTTTAGTGAATACCTTTTTTTAATGATCGTCTTCAAAACAGTAGACATATCATGTTTTGCTAACCCAAAAACACAAAGTAAATGGACATATCAAACAAAAAATAAGAAATTAGTTTATTTTTTCTAAAACAGTAAAAGAAATCAAAGTTTTATTTATTTTACAATAAAAAACATTTATTACATTAAAGAATATTTATTCCAATTAAAAAATATTTTTTATAAAAAATTGTGACATATCACCAAATGCCTACCCATAGTCAGAGATCCTCGAACTTGATATAGTTCTGCCGTATCTAATAAGTACCGCAGCTGACATATCATATAATTCCATTTCATTTTTAACGGTTTTACCTTCACCACAGACATATCAACTTCTGCCAACTAGAAGAAATGTTACTAAATTACATATCAAGCCCATAATCTGATTTTGCCAAAAAATCGGACATATCAAGTTTTGCCATACCGCTACAGACTTAACAGCCATCTGTTGGGATGTAGCAAAACTTCAGATTACTACCTACACTAACGACACCTATTGAAGGATGCTGAAACTACATTATTAACCTATACCTACAGTATCATGTTAGTACGACTCCAGTCCAGGGGGGGAAATTTCACCCATAGCATAGCCAACCAAAGATAAGAAAGTCCACCAAAGAATAAAAAAATGAGGATTTCAAATCCAAATATATACCGACATAGACATCTTTTGTAAGAAGCAATACAAGAGTCCCACTTTCTGCAGCCAGGAAGATCTTCTAATTAAACTTGAACATGTAGGTATTAGAGGATTAGCATTAAAATGGTTTGAATCGTACTTAAAAAATCGTCAGCAGAAAGTTCAAATTTCAAATATCGATGAAAAAATGTTCCAGTACATGGTAGAATCCAAATGGAGATAAATAAACAAGGGTGTGCCACAAGGAAGCATTCTTGGGCCTCTCCTTTTCCTTATCTATATAAACGAACTCCCAATAATTGCTGGCACAGAATGTTCAATGTTCGCTAATGACACCGCTTTGTTGTTTGAATGTAATGGAGACGTTGACGAATTTAACAAACAAGTTAACGAGACTTGCCAATTAATAGCAAACTGGCTGTTATCGCAACATCTATCACTCAACACAAACAAAACCCAAATTTTAAAATTTTGTCCAGTGCAAGCTACACCTATAAATATAAATGTAAACATTAATAATAATATTATCGAACCTTCCCAAACCTGTTCACTACTGGGAATAGAATTAGACATAAACATAAACTGGAAAGAACATGTCTCAAAAATTGTAGCAAAAATCAGTAGTTTTTCTTATGTTCTGGGTACCTTGAGAAAAATATTGAACACCGAATCAGTAATAGCCACATACTATAGTATGTATATTCAATAATAAAATACGGTATTATTTTTTGGGGAAACTCGGTAAACGCCAAAGATGTCTTCATCATACAAAAGAGATGCATAAAAAAATTACAAACTCTGGTCGTTTAGATTCATGTAGACCTATGTTTAAAAATCTGAAAATTCTGACAGTCACAGACATATATATATATAATGGAGTTATGCATGTTATTGCGATCATCTACAGACAAGTTCCCACTAAAAAACTCAACACGTAAATACGCTACAAGGCTCACAGAAAACCTATTAATACCAAAAGCAAACAAAACAATATTCCAAAAAGGACCATACTACATGGCCATTAAAGTATATAACAACCTTCCACATAACATTAAACAAATACAAGATACACACAAATTCAAATCGTCACTAAACACTTTCCTTGTTAATAAATGTCACTACACGTTGAGTGAATACCTCACGTAAATGAAACGCCTATTTTTATTGGTATATATATTTGTATTTTTTTCATTGGTATATTGTTATTTTATCTGTATTAACATTGTAATTATAATAAAACAAATAATATTATATAAACATTGTAATTAAATAAATGTGGTTAGCTGGAAGAAATGGGGTCTACCCATAAGCTACACCTTTTGTAATTTTTATTTTACAATAAATATTTTTTGATTTGATTTGATTTGATTTGATCATGGCTATTTTTATTAGGGCGTGATTCTAGGTATTTCGTAATGAAGGATTAGAAGAGGATAAGGTTGGCAGAACCTGAGTCTACTAGTCTTGAAGCTTTTACGGCTCAACCACGGAATGGTTTCTATAACGTAGGCAGATATTATTTAATACCAGTCATGAGACTACGGTTTATTAATAAGTCTTTCCCTTGAAACAATAAGGTTCCATCGGGCATTTTTGCCAAATTTCAGTTTTTGGAATCAAAATTCTCACGTTGTTTTTCTATTCAAAACCCCATCCGCGTTCAACGCAAGTTTGCAGATAATTACGCAAAAGAATTTTATTCATTACACTCTATTTATGTAATCAAAGAATTTCATTTGCAATTTTCTTATTACCCTGTCTAATATATATGTATGTCCAACTTCTGTTTGAGTTCCAGATAATATTATTGTGTACCAAATTTTTATTTACACTTTATATTTATTTTGAAGAGCAGCATAGTTTTAAAAATAAACTGATTTATCTATATTTTTTGGCAACTTAGTTTCTATCTGCCGTAGATATAATATTTTTGGAGCAACGTGGTTTCATTTACGTTGTTCTTAGGGCTCATTCTCTTGGGATAACAAAGTTCCATTTGCCAATTGCGTAAAACTGAGAAAAGATATATTTATAAAAGAGCGAATATTCGGAACGGTAATTGAATTATCTTTGCTTTTAAGATATTCTTTACAAAAACGTGGCAGTTAGTAAAAAAAAAACAAATAGAATTGTTACTCCGAGTTTGGCTAATTTTTAAAGCAACAAGGTTTTGTCTATTTTTTACATACGGTTTTTTTGCTGAAGGTCGTGTGTTTTTTACGTAGAATATTCCTAAACATAAAGAAAATTCATTAAGAGGGCATTACCAGAGAAAACCGGAAATACGTCATTTTCAAAAAAGTTTTTAGACGTATTGACTCTTTTCCACAAAAAATTATAAATATATTTCGAAAGATTGTTCATTTATCTAGCATTCGTATGTAATAAATTTTGAGAAAATTTTTAATTTTTGTATAATAAGGTTATTCCATAGGTCGTTAGCAGATTTGTTCAATTTTCAAAAAAGTTTTTGTATTATACCACACCCATTTCAAATAATAAAATCATGCAGTAAAATAAATCAATACATTATCTAGCAAACGTATGTTTTAGAATTTTAATTTTAGTTTCAATAAAATCATTAAAAAATATGTACTTACATGTGTTTCTTGGCGAAAATTGGTCCGTTTGTGTATTTATTTGCGCACTTACAAACTAATATATTTCAGATTTTTTTAACATTCTTATTAAATTTAGACATTATTGAAAAATGATAAATACTTATAATCAAAAAATAACTACAAAAAGTACATTATTTTAATAGTTTTATCATCACGCCTTTCAGCATTTTTGGATGAAGGTATAAATTAAAGCTAATTTGAATTGAAATAAATTCGATATTGAGTTATAATTTAAAAAAGCTGGTACGGAGAATAATTAATCTTTCTCATTGTAACCGCCCTGCACGATCGTAAGAACAACTTTCGACGAAATGTGGATTTTCGTCCGCTGGCTGGTTAAACGCTCTTAACAACACGTTCTCCACATTGACTTTTTCATAAACTTCGTTTTGCTATTTTATTGGAGTTCAAACTTTGTTCCTCAACATCTCACTTCATATAAATCATAGATGAAACCTTGTTTGGTGTATACTTTATCCTAAAAGCCACAGAGCTTGAATATTTTCGTAGCTGTATACAATACAAATTGCCAGGTGTTTGTTCACAATACCAATCTGATTCCATTTAAAATCACGCACTCTCCGCAGCAATCCATGAAAAACTCGTGTTTTTCATGTTAAAATCTTTTTCAAAGATTTTCCGTTTTTACGGTTCAAAGCGCCGTATTGTTCCGTCCCTTGGGAGTTCACTATCACCTTTGCCAGCTTTCTGTTCAAAAATTCAATTATGAAAGCGCCCGCGCAGCAGCCGATATAATTTATTAACGCCCTCCAGACCAGAGCGGTCCTGAAAGGTTTTTGTTTGCCCTGTCTCCCTGGCCATGGCCGGTGTGAACGGGCCCTCGCCAAGACCACAAAGGTCGTTCGCCGGGTCACTGACGAATTAGCACAGGTCAACGATGGTACCTACCTTCGAAATCCGCACATTACAATTTTTTAAATTTTTTAAATTGTGTTTTTTTAATCGTTTGGTGCGTTGGTGAGTGAATAAACGACACCTGCAATTTTTTAAATCCTTTGGTGCGTTGATCATGATGTACGAATGATATCATGGACATGTTTTTAATCCTTCGGTGCGTTGATCGTGATGAATTAATGACTTTATATACACATTTTTAATCCTTTGGTGCATTGGTTATGATGAGTGAATAACGACATCTGCACTTTTTAAAATCCTTTGGTGCATTGATCAGGATGTAAGAATGATATTATGGACTTGTTTTTAATCCTGCAATGATCATGATGAATGAATGATATTTTGTACATTTATTAAATCCTTTGGTGCGTTGATCATGATGTACGAATGATATCATGGACATGTTTTTAATCCTTTGGTTCGTTGATCAGGGTATACGAATGATATCATGGACTTGTTTTTAATCCTGCGTTGATCATGATGAATGAATGAATGATAATGATGCGTTGATCATGACGAATGAATGAATGATAATATGTACATTGTTTAATTCTTTGGTACGTTGATCATGATGAACGAATGAATGACGTTTAAATTTTTACTCCAAATAAACTAAGTAATTATTGCTGGTCAAAATCTGTCTGTAAAACCCATTTTATAGTGTACATTATATCAACAATCAGACCCATCAAGCGATATAACATTCTTATATCAATTACTCCATTACTAAAACACAACTAAGGGATACAAATACAACTTTCAAATATCCCACACTAAATAGATTAGTTTGTAGGATTTATTAAAAATTGTGAACTATGCACAATGCACATTTCACATCCGGCAGTAATATTACTATTTCTTAACTTCACGGAGATGCCCGGAACTTTAAGAGTATATCAGTAGCAAATTTTATAACAAGAAACACAGACGGTGGCAATTTATTCCACATATCCGGGCCGCCTCGCAACAGAACGAGCAGCGGAAAGGACTCTGGTGCCAAACTTGTGTTGGCCTGTAGTGCTAGTCTTCTGTGTACGTTTAGCAGCCTGACTAAACCTTTGATAAGCGAATCAAATTCGATATTTTCTTCAACATTCATAAGAATAATTAGTTTTAACCACTTTCCTTATTTCAAAAACCGACACGTTTCATAATCATTTTTTTTGATTTTACTTAAAACTAATTCCAACAATGGACTTAAAAATGTCAATGGATATGCGCGATTTTCTTACAATTTGCCTTTTATATAATATTCTTCTCAAAGAGTGCTAATTTAACATAATTTTTTAAAAACCTTCTCACTCTAAATATAAGCGAGGAAAAAAGGGTCAATAATGTGCACTAAAGCATTAGGCACAATAATCATGCCTTTCACCAATAGGCATTTTTAAATGTAATATTTTGAACCTTTTATTACAGTTTTTTTTTCTATTTGTAATGTATTGAAAAAGATTTCAAGTAACATCGTTAGATGTCGGCAGGAAAATACTTCTCCCGACGGCCGACAGGGGTACCCATGTATACGGGGACCAGCGAGACAAGCTCCGACAAGCGAGCCGCCAGATTCCCTTTACCGTGGGTGTTTTGGTATATTTATGCCTTTACCTCTCATGTAGACAGGTCGGCTGACTTGCAGCCTTATTATTGTAAATGGGTAATATCTTATAAACCATTTGTATATTTAACTTTAACCTATACAGATCTATTAGTGTTTGAACATAAGGAAATTCCCAGCATTACACTACTCAAATAAAAAACCATGATTTCGTTTAACAAACATTGATTTTTACCTTACTTTAAACATAGCATAAGTTTTTCGTGATTCCTAAACTCATAGTAAACATTCAGACACCTACAGTGTAAAACAGAATAGTATTCATAAATAATAATAATGAAGTAATTCAACGTAAAACTAAATTTTGCACATATTCTCATAGATATAGGTATTCCTCCTTTCAACGCTAAGTAAATAATAATAATAATAATAATGTTTATTCCAGGATGTGGGGAGGATAGTGCAATCCCACACGTCCCATAAAGTTGTACATATTTACACAACAGATAAAGTAAAAAAAGTAAATAGAACAAACAAATATAAAAGACATAAGCGATAATAGAAATAAAATAAATAATCAATTATAATGTAGGACGTGGTCTGGAGTGAGCTCGGGCCCAGCGCTCGCTCAGGAGTGGCGCTTGGTGCTGGAAGGCTGCGATCACCACTGTGTTATCGGAAGCCATTAGCCGCATCCTGGCTCCAGTGACCCGGTGTCTCATCAGACCGGCGAATCCGTGTAGTCCTAGCTCCGTAAACATTGAAGATGCGCTGCTGTATCCTCTGTATCCAAATATAATTCTGCAAGCATCATTATATTGGATCCGGAGTCGTTCTATTGAGCTGGTACGGTAGTGACACCATGTTTCACATGTATATAGGTTAGTGCAAAATGCATTGAACAATGTTTTTTTTACATTGTTACTGCATTCGAAGAATCTTCGGGCAATCATATTAGTCAGTATACAGATACTTCTCCGCTGTCGTTCAATATCACCGTCATCCGAGAGGTCTTCAGTAATAATGTGTCCCAAGTATTTTACATTCTTAGATCCGTTTATGTTTTCCTCATTAAGTTTTACAGGGAGCATTTTCTCGGGATTTTTTCCATGGTGGAATGCGATTAGTTCCGTCTTCTTGGGGTTGTACATCATGTTGTGGTCATTTGCAAAGTAACATTTTTTTCTTTTATCTACTGGGAATGACAACTTTTACATTGTAAAACATACACTTGCGAACAACGTTATACTTTATTTAGCGTTGAAAGGAGGAATACCTATCTCTATTAGAATATGTGCCGAATTCTAATAGAAACAAGTGCTAAATTTAGCACATATTCTAATAGAGTTAGGTATTCCTCCTTTCAACGCTAAATAAAGTAACATTTTTTTCTTTTATCTACTGACAATGACAACTTTTACATTGTAAGACACACACTTGCCAACAACGTTATTATTTCTTAAATACTTGTATAATTTTTTTTAATCTCCTTGGAGGTACCTACTGTATATTTATTAAACTAAATACATATGAAAAAAAGTTTGTAGACCCCTGCCTTATTGAAGCCAGTCTGCTACCAAACGAACCAAGAAATCAACGACGAAAGTTTCTCAAAGGAGTCTTTATTGCAATTTAACCTTTTGAAAAGCACATTTAAATTGACACATTGCTTTGATATAAGGTCACTTAGAACTTTGAATTTTATTAAAAAGGTTTGTCAACAATTTGGAAATATAGTCAATGTTCGAAACTTTTGAAATAATTTCAACCAGAAATTTGCACTTTTATACATAACTAGCTGGTTCCCGGCATGCGTTGCAATGCCATATTCGAAGAAATAAATTGTTTCTCCCTGCATGTCCTTTCCCATGCGTCCCCGTTCTCCTCCCACGTCCCCTTTCCCTCCTTCGTTCCCCTTCCACCTTCCCCGCCTTCCCTCTCCAGTCTCCCGCTCCCCCGTCCCGCCAACCACCCTACCACCTTCCCGTGTGGCGCGCGAACTATCAAACGCGAGTGTTAACGTATATCAGACATCTATCAATTTTTAGAAAATCGGTAGAAAATTCATTTTTACAAAAAAACAAAAAAAAACAGCTGCTGCCAAATTCACATTCATCAAACTTGCGAAGTTAAAATAGTCGTTAAGTTTTCTGAAATTATCCAATATTCTGCGCAATTTCCTTAATTTTTCTTTCCTTAAGAACCTTTTACAAAATATTAGAAAACTTGAGTAAAAAATCTAAATGAAATTTTGGTCTTCGCTGGCTTTTAGACGTTTTTTTTTTTCAATTTTTTTCTTCAAATACAAACACAAAAATTTCATCACTGGTCACTTAGCTGAGTAACCGCCCAGTCCACGATCCTTCGTTTACAAAAGCAACTGATTTATTATGATTAATTTAAAAAAAAAACATCAAAAATGTCACCGGAGAAGAAAATTTCATTTAGGTACATTTTTTCTCCAAATAATGTCAGGAATCACTGGTTAAAGTCCTATAACACTCTGCATAGATTGTTTATTTTTAGTTAGAAAATTCGAGGCAGTGGTAAAATTACGTTGGTGTATCTACATTGTTATGCAGATGATACGGTACTTCTAACAAGTAACATTGAGGATCTACAACGTCTGCTGAATCAAGTAGTGAAGACTTGTGATAATTTTGAGGTAGAACTGAATATAAATAAAACAAAATACATGCTCATAAGCAAAAATAACGCATTGAATGAAAATCTTTATATTGCTGAAAGAAAAATAGAGATGGTACAGACTATTGTATACTTGGGCTGCAATGTAAATGATAGATGGGATCCTTCGGTCAAAATCAAATGCCCCAAATGAGCAAACTCGTGCAACCCTTATCCGCATGAAAAAAATGTTCTGCAGTCATGATCTCAACCTTGGATTACGAATACGAATGATCAGATGCTACGTGTTTTCGATATTATTTTATGGAATGGAAGCATGGATGCTTACTGAAGAATTAATTAGGCGACTTGAGGCATTCGAGATGTGGATCTAGAGACGAATACTTAAAATAAGCTGGATGTACAGGGTTACGAATGAAGATGTTATGGTTCGGATGAATAAAGAAAAAGAAGTTATTAAAACTATAAAAATCCGAAAACTTCAATATCTTGGACATTTGATGAGACATCCAGAGAAGTATGAGATCTTGCATCTCATAATTCAGGAAAAGATTGCCGGAAAATGAGGCCCGGGAAAGAAGGAGAACCTCATGACTGAAAAATCTGGGACAGTGGTTTAGCCAGTCTACTGCAGAGCTGTTCCGGGCCGCAGTAAACAAAGTCCGCATAGCCAACATGATAGCCAATGTCCGTTGAACGGACAGGGCATAAGAATAAGAAGAAGAATCTACATTGTACATTTGGGTCGTCCCGCCTTCCACCGCACACCCGCCTCAAAGCTCACAGCTCCACACAGGACGCCCTGAAGAAAATAATTCCTATCAGAGCCTGTGTCATCTTTGGGGATGCTGTGTGAAGAGTATTTATAGGAAAAAAAGAGAAGTTTTGGGAAATAAAAAAGTATGAGGGGTGGGTAGGAATCTGGGGATCAATGTGTCCAGGACAAATGAATCCTTCCCTCCCACTGCGGTGCAAGGCAGAGAGAGAGCCCGGCTGGAGAGGTCAAAAGCTCCTCCTAAACCAGTCTCTCCTGATTCGGTTTTCGATGCAGTTGATGGGCAGTCACATCCGCTGCCAAGACCCGGACACAAACCCATAAACCCGGGCACCCCTGCTAAGTTACCAAACATAGCGAACCATTTGGAGTGACAGAGTGGCAGAGGTATTGATTATTCAATAAATGTTTTTTCTCGCGGAAAGCTTTCCTGTTTCGTCCGTAATACAACGTTTTGTCTATATCTACCTAATTGGTTTATTCCTTCCTCTACTTAAAAAAAGATAAAATATAACATATTTTAGGCCCTTAAGTTTTCCCTTTACTCGAGCGCAGAAAAAAAAAATAGTTCTTAACATTTTGAACGCACGCATTATTATTTATTTTTATAAAAATGGTATTTCACGCACGAACCACGCAAAATTTGCATTACGTAGCTAATCTATCCTGAAAAGTGTATTATAAATTTTTTTTTTTTTTTTTATTTATTTATTTATTTATACATGCATATATATTACAAAACATTACACAATGAAACTTTGCCTGTCCAACTGGGAAGGATACCCGTTTCAGGACAGCCAAATTGTATATTTATATATACTCAAATATACAATTTGGCAATATATAAATATATAAATAAATATACAATTTAGTATATTTATAGACAATATATAAATATACTAAATTGTATATTTATATATACTCATATATTGATTTTCAATCTAAGGTTAAACGAAAATACTGCGTTCTTATATTATTAGATTCACTATCGCAATTACTTATATTTTTACGTTCAGTAACAAACTTTTCTGAATGGTTTACGAAAGATCGTCGTGGTGGAAAAGCTCCTTAAATAAGGAAATTCTCCCGTTCAATCGGCTGAACGAATAAAAACCCAAATCTTTAGATGTTAAAACAAATCCCAAACCTACTGACAATGAATAAACTTCGGTCGTATCTATCGTTATCAACTTTTATTACGTTAGTTCGTAAAATATTGACGATTCTGTGGAATTTATTGTCTTGATTCTTTTTATGCTGCCAGATTGGGGGTTTAAGTGTTAAAATAACAAACAAGAAGATAATTATTCCTGCTAGATAAGATTAAATGTAACCGTATCTTATCCACAGGGGAGAAGATAAAATTCTAAGAATTTCTCATGTTTTATAACCGTTCTACTCAAATTAAGTTTCCGAATGATTTCGTTCGACATACGTAAAAAAATTATGACCTTCATCGTAAAGCTTGTTGAGTTGACGTTCTCCGTGGTGGAGGGGTAAAGCTCTCGACCACTCATCCGAAGGTCGCGGCTTCAAATTTATACGAGAAATATAAAAAAATATAATTACAAAATATAAGACGTAAAAATTTTATAACGAATTAAAATATACTTAAAAATTAGAATAAAAAATCACAGCGTGCGCAAATAAATTTTATTTGATTAAGTTGTGTTATTTACCAAATAAAATTAAAAATTATATTGCACTTGAGTGATTAGCCCTTGATTATTGTTATTATCGACGTTGGAATCTAAATCATCCCATTAATTTAGTAGAATTTCTCATCTTGTACCAACAGAGGTAAAGAGGGGCTTATACTTTAGCTTAATCCAGTCCCACCTAAATTATTTAATGGAAATATGGGGAAATACATACATTACGTACTTAAACGACTTACAAATAATACAGAATAAAGTTATTAAAAAACTCTTCAACTATAACGCAGACACTCCCACAAAAAACTATACCAGGAAATGAACCTTCTGAAAATAAGAACATTGTACGAATATAACATATGCCTTTTAATCTACAATATACAAAATGGACTTATACACACAAACACAACATTCATAAAAACATCACAAGTACACGAACATTATACTAAACAACACAATAAATTGTACACAAATACTGTCAAGACTGAAAGTGGCAAGAAAAGTATTGGCCATGAGAGAGTTCATATATATAATCTCCTTCCAGATAACCTAAAAACCTTTAAAAAAAACTGTTTAAACTTAATATGTTGGAACAAAATTAAAAATATTACTGCTATACTTGTACCGCTATACTATATACGCTCTGTACTTAAGTTAAGAAAGTGAAATATTGTATTTCTTTTAACTTAATAATAAAAAAAATTAAAAAAAAATAATAATAAAAAAAAGAATGACTGATGAGCCATTTTTGTTAGCCGTACGGCTTGTTAGTCATTCTGCCTTTCC
The DNA here is from genome assembly GCA_917880885.1 of Limnephilus marmoratus. Classification (NCBI taxonomy): domain Eukaryota; kingdom Metazoa; phylum Arthropoda; class Insecta; order Trichoptera; family Limnephilidae; genus Limnephilus; species Limnephilus marmoratus. The sequence continues at coordinate 17,586,641 of OU862933.1, forward strand.
ACCATTGGTATGTAGTATATTTGCGGTGCGCTCTAGAGTAGACGACACTCTCAGTATAGACCACCATTCCGAATTAAAATGTTGTCTGAAATTTTTTTTGCCGTGTTTGGTGGCCAGATCTGAATAGCAGGTACTTTCCCACCTTCCTATTCCCCATCTTTTTCTCTTTCCCGCTATCCTCAGCCTCACAACATGCCCGAATTGGGGATGCCATAGTCTCACTGGAGACAGGAGCAGTTAGGACTGTTTTGCGGTACTAACAAAAAAAAAGAAAAAGCAGTAATTCTTGGGTGACAAAACTTAATTTCAAAGTAATACATTTGCACCGACTTTCTACAGCAACAGTTTTCACTATGTTTAATGACCTAGATTAGACTGAATAGTCATGTAGCTACTTCTTCCGTTTCTCCTTCTCTTCCCCACTTTCTTATGTGACATGATTCTTAAAATGAGCACTACATAGTTCCACCAATTTCTGGCATTCGAAAATTTTCGGCAGGACGTAAAAAAAATTGTTTAATAAATGATTTTTAAATTATAGGAAATCTTTTCCCCGAGCTCTGATAAATTATTTATCAAATTACCTCAACAAGATAGATTGTTATAGATATTTTGGTCAGACGAAGGATTTTACTTTTTCCCTCTTAAATCGTATAAAATTTAGTCAACATTGTCCAGAAACTTGAATTAGTAGCGTTTCTACTTTAAATATTATCTGAAATTTAGCAGATAAAAATTTTGAAGACAGTTATTAAATTTCTCTTTGAAATCCTACCTCCCTTTTAAAAATATACAACTTCGCGTTAACTTCGCCAAAAAAAGCTGAAATAAAATGTTTCCTAGATTGAGAGATAAAGTTTCGAAGCAAATTCAGATTTGCTTACACGAGATCGTATACAAAACTAACCCCAACTCTCGGCGGTATTATGTCATACAGCGCCGCAAACTCAGGTAAAATATATATTTTATAATAAAAGACGTTTCAGGCGAGAGAAATATTCACAGAGAAACTGTCATTGCTAAAAAAACTCTCGTGAAAATACGGTTGGCTTTAGTAATCCTAGTACATATCAGTTTTTACAAATCATTTCAGTATTCGTAGTTCACTTCAGTGTACGCAGTTCATTTCAGTATTCGTAGTTCATTTCAGTGGCCATAATTCATTTCAGTGTTCATAATTCATACCAGTGTTCATAGTTCACTTCAGTTTTCATAATTCGTATCAATGTTCAGAGTTCATATTTCAGTGAGTTCATTTCAGTATTCATAGTTTATATCAGTGTTCATAATTTATATGAGTGTTCTAGATCATTTCGACGATCAAAGTAGTTCATTTGAGCGTTCATAGTCTATTTCAGTATTCATTTTTTTTGTTAAGTATGTAATTATGTAATTTATAATGTGAACTAAACCTATCAATTTGTCTGTCCTGGAACGGAAAACTTTCCTAGTTGGACAAGCAAAGCTTTCTAAAATGTTATTTGTACTTTCTTTTTTATCTATCTACAGTAAATAAATAAATAAATAGTTCATATCAGTGTTCATAATTCATATTAGTGTTAGAATAGATCATTTCGATGATCAAAGTAGTTCATTTGAGTGTTCATAGTCTATTTTAGTATTCATAGTTCATATCAGTGTTCATAGTACATTTCAGTGTTCGTAGTTCATATCAATATTTATAATTCGTCACCGGTGTGATTTGGCATCGCGTTTGGGTCCCACTCAATATTTGAGCAACGCAAGCAACATTTTCCGCTTTCTTTGGTGGTAGTAAGAGATTTTCAAATATTGTAGAGTTATACGTAACCCAGGAATATTTGTCTTTCTTTAAAAAATAAAATAAATAAACAGCTGTGTTCATAGTTTATTTGAGTATTCATAGTTCATTTCAATATTCATAGTTCGTTTCAGTGTTAATATTACCATTCAGTAATAACGTGTGCGGTAGAATGTCGGGGACGACCAGAAAAGACAAGCACGATCAATCGAAAAAAAAAACTTGTGTCGGGTCAGGACAAGAGTTTGAATAACAGACGAGTATATACGGGACGATGTATGAATGAGACTGTAGCAAGGAGTATGTGCCAAGACTGAGTTGGTTAGCGGTCCGTCCTCTCTGCCTGGCCCTGCGGAGAAACAGAAAAGTGCTTGTTAGTTAATTAGTAATTTATATTATCGAAACGACATAAAGTCAAGTATTACAAATAATGCAAACTGACCAAAATTTATTTTTCGTAAGTAAAACGCCTCTGCATCCTCGGTGCTTTACGTCTCTTATTTCAAAAAGTAGTGCTTCCCCGTGTTCTTGCCCTACACTTCAAATACCTACTCACCTAAAGAATACAATTTTATTGTAGAAAAGCTTCCTGACAATGCGCGGAGAATTTCTAGAAGAAAGCTACTGAAAAAGGTTCGCTTTGAAAGCATCAGACAAAAAACCACCCCCGAGCCCCTACAAAGAAATCTTCAGCAATTATTCATTACTACCTCTACCTTTCTAAACAATGGAAGGAAAAGTATCTTTTGCGCTAAACGAAGTAATTGAGAAAGTTTATTCAGATGTATCTTACTTTGAATAGTGAAATATAATAGGTAGCAGCGGTGATATTTTTTGTTGTACACAAATTTTGTTTTAAAGTAGTAATAGGAAGCGTTTATAGACATACCTACATCTAAATACGATGTACTAGAGTAACTAGACACAAGGGGCTAACCCATTCCAAAATCAGTGTTCGAAATATCCGTTTATTTCGTTTGACGTCAAAAGCAATAGTTAGAATATACGCTTATTTCATATTTCAAAGGAAATTAACTAACGAACCCGATCTATTATAAAGTTTGGTTTGAAAATTTATCAAATTTAGGAACTAACCGTCTTTGAAAAATTATCGGAAAATATTTTGTTTTATGGAAAATGCACTCGTTATTCAATACGTAATTTTTAAGGATTCTACTTTTTTATTTTGCGAAAGTGATAATTTAAGCATTTTCATTTCACTGAAATAAGTGCTGCAGTTCAACTAATTTTCTGGAATACCCAATATAAAACATAGAAAACGTTTGAATTTGTTGTTTTCTTTCAATATATACAAGTGAACAGTATGTTTATATAGTACAAGAATAATATAATGTAGAAACGTATATCGGTCACCAAAAAGGCTACTGTCGTACCACGTTATTTCGTAGAATTCTGTGTACAGTGTTAAAAACATTCTTAAACACCAAAAACTCTCCAAACATAAGTTATATCGTCATAAATATTACAAATGTTTTTCTTTTTGAAATTCATAGGTCAGCGACGTTGTTCGAAGGTCAGCGCAATTAATTATGATTTTATTTTTATTTATTTATTCATTTCAAGAAAAATATTTTACATTACAAATGATTACATCATGCAAAGTTGTACAATAATTCATTATTATTCTACTACTCTATAAGTTAAGCTCTAGGAGCTCGTGTTTATGGGAGGAGTATTTATATGCAAAAAAATTATGTTCTAATGAAATAATATGTAAACTGAAATGATCAAAGAACTTATGAAATAAATACAAACATTATTTGACATAGGTATACACTTTAAAAAAAATATATTGAAAGACAATAAAGATATTTACCTATATAAATTTTTAAAATTAAATATTACCAATTAAGTAAGGGTAAATTAAAAGTAAATTATAAATATTTGTAGTAGGTATAGTAGGTGTTGGATAGTTTGAGGCGGGGTGATAGATTGGTCGGTTACTGGGCTGAGTGACAAGTGACGATATGCAGAAGAATTTTTTTTGTTGGATTTTAAAGAAAAAAATGTCATCGAAAAATCACCGGAGACCAAAATTTCATGTAGGTACACGTTTTACTCCAAATAATGTCAGGAATCATTGGTTAAATTAAGTCAAGTATGTCCCTTAACACTCACAAAAATAGCAATTTCAATAATTATTCGTCTTTAAAGAAAGTGATTTATTTTTTTCAGTTGTTGAAAAGTAAAAAAGCGTTTTGAAACTAGAGCAAAGCCGGGTAGTAATTGCGAGTAAAAAATATAAATATTATTTATTCATCCGAAATTATGCTACCGTAAATCAGTAATTTGTTACAAATAATATTATGGTGTTCCCGGAAATTATGAGCGTGGATGAGTGATTATAACACCCCATCAATATATTACATTCTCTAGAGATTGACATCAAATAGTGTGTAATAATTACACATTAATCCGACAATATTAACAATGCATATTTCAATTAGTCAAATAAACAGCAAATGGATTAATTCTCCAAATAACAGACCAGGGTGCAAACTACCAAATCATGTTGTACGTAAACCAAAGCAAACAGTAAGTCACCACAGTATATTTAAGCCAAACAGGAAGCAGGGTTGTATTTAATTAAATTTTAATTGATTGTTGCGCATCGTTGACTTTTTTTCTATAATCATGTACATATTATGAGCGATGGAAATAATGAAATGTAAATATTTTATTTTATTTTGGGATGGTTGGACAAACCGGGAATTAACAGGCATAAAACCCTATGAAATTACGTGGATTATGAGTGAGTTATTGTTTACTCAAATATTATATTGATGGGCATGTTCAGCATATTGTGGCAAATGATTTTTTATATTTTAATGAAAACGCAGAATATGTATCTATACCTTGTTGAATCTACACCTGTATTATATATATGTATTTTTTTAATTGCTGCTTTGTCCTGTTTTTTTTTTTCTTTTCTTAAATATTCTTGTTTTCATTCAGTTACTTTTATGTTTCTAAATACCTATCTGTGAACATTAATTATTGGTCTTTTTTTTGTTATCCTCTTATGTATGTTATATTATTAAGACTGTTTATGTTCCTTAAATAAATAAATAAATAAATAAATAAATAAATAAATAAATAAATAAATAAATAAATAAATAAATAAATAAATAAATAAATAAATAAATAAATAAATAAATAAATAAATAAATAAATAAATAAATAAATAAATAAATAAATAAATAAATAAATAAATAAATAAATAAATAAATAAATAAATAAATAAATAAATAAATAAATAAATAAATAAATAAATAAATAAATAAATAAATAAATAAATAAATAAATAAATAAATAAATAAATAAATAAATAAATAAATAAATAAATAAATAAATAAATAAATAAATAAATAAATAAATAAATAAATAAATAAATAAATAAATAAATAAATAAATACCTCAAAAGAATTTTTAACATTAAAAAATCTGTGTAATACGGCATGCTACAAAAAATGTGTTGAATAACACGTACAACTAAAATATTGACCCCTGATAAACAAATATGAATCAAATCACTAAACTAAATAAGCTGTCACGCCATTTTCCGCGGTATGGCAGGCTGGGTAGATAAAACGCCATAAATCTCTCCAAAATAAGAAAGGTATAACTGCCTACTTTAAAACAGACTAAATTGCTAATCAAACGACGGGAATAATGTTTTTTTTATTTTTATTTTATTTATTTATTTCAAGAATTTTTTGTTTACATATTACAAATGGTTACATATGGTAGGTTATAAAATATTTCACATCTTGTTCTACTACTCCATAAGTTGAGCTCTAGGAGCTCGTGTTTATGGGAGAAATATTTACATCCAAAAAATAATAATGATGTTCCAATGAGTGTTAACAATTATCAAAGAACTTATGAAATAAAATTTCAACATTATTTTAGATAGATACACAATTTAGAAAAAAATATTTATAGAAGGATAATAACAATACAATTTTTTTTTAAATATTAAATATTACAGTTTTCAGTAGGGGTAAAATACATTAAGGGTACAATTACATTAAGGGTACAATATATCATTATCCAATTTCAGTGACTTATTTTGCTTTTTGAATAATTCATATTTCAGCGTTTCTGTTATACTAATTTTGTTTTTGGATAATAATATATTGTACCATCTTACACCCAAATACAAATAGTGGTACTGAGCCGTTGTCGTTCTAAGCAAAGGGATGGCTATTAAGCCATTAGTTTTAAATCTATTGCTTATGCTATCTGAGGGGTGAATTTTTTGAATAAAATATTCTTTATAAATTTGATATAAGGCGTTTCTCTTATACAATTCTGTGATAGATGGTACATTAAATTCCCCAAATGTAAATTTTAGGGGCATTGCGGAAATCAATATCAATATTTTGGTATACATATGTCAACGCATCGCGTTATAAATAAAGTTAATTACTTGTTATTTTTGTATTTATTTTATTAGATTTTATTTTTTTTCCTAGTTATAGTTAAAATGTGTATTTGTGGGCTTGTAAATATTATTTTTTTATTATTTGTAACTAGCGAGTTCCGGGCATGCGGTTTAATGCCACTTAAATAAAGAAATTGTTTCTCTTTGTGTGTCCTTTCCCATTCGTCCCCGTTCCCCTCCCGCATTTCCCTTCCACTTTCCATGAATTCCCTTTCCCCCCTCCGTCTATTTATGTCCATTCATTTTAGCTTCTTCAAGAGCGAAAACACTTTCATAAAATAAGGTTAAGATAAAAAATTATTGCTACAAATTTTCAATCTAATACTAAGATATTCGTGGTTTTCAATTTAGAATTTTTCGCACTCTTTCCATCGAGATTCGTTTTGTACTGAAACGCCATCTACGTTTCGCGCTAAAATTTTTCTCCGCTGAATTCGAATTCGGAATTGTGTCATTTATTTTTCCCGCCAACGCGCAATTTAGATTCGATTCGTGTTTGTGCCCTTGATCTGAAAATCTTGCCCGCAATCATACTTATATTATCACTTTGAAACTAAATGCGTAACACCCAGAATTGTTTTTTTTTTAAAGAAAGACAAACATTCCCGTTAAGCAGAAAATGTTGCTTGTGGCGTGATGGTAGACTTAGCCAGTCGAGGAATCGAACACGGGACCTCTGAGTGGGCCCAAATGCGAAGCCAACTCAGCCACTGACCGGTTAATTTGATGTACGTTGATTTTATAATTTACAGAGAGTCAGTCAGTATATTATTGACTCAATCGGTCTTGCCATGTCCCTATTCCCACATGGGTCCTTTAACTTCCCGACCAACAATATATTCAAACTCTTTCCAGTCCCACCGGTATCAAAAATATACAACATTATTATACATATAGCATTACTCCAAACACATCAGATCTCGGTAACAGTATGTACTCAAATAAATTATATAATCATGTACCTACTGTATTTACATTTTCTTATCTCCATGTGTAATCTTATATTACGTATGCAACCTTTTTATGGAAATTTATTAAATAATCAAAACAACATGTAAATACTCAATAAAACAACAACACGTATGTGCATGTATGTGTGTACATATTTGCATATATTTTTATCTTTTTATATACATACTTATGTGATACTTAGTTGATACTTATCTTCTTAATGTGTTATTTACCCGCCTCGGAACACACTCTGTCTAGTGAGGTGGGTAAAAGAAAACAATATACATAAATGAAAATAAAATAAACGCCCGGGTTGCCGGCACCGAAATTGAAATATTAGTTTACACATTACACCATGGGAGGAATAACGGTACACTGTTTCCTAAACAGCAGGGACCGCTGCCCCGGCAACCATTTACTTGATAACCTACACCCCTGCCATAGGTCACCCAAAATCGTTCGCTGCGTTTGGTGACCTAGCAAGGGTGCCCGGGTTCATAGAGTGAGATTTGTCAAGGTACTGGCGGCGAGTGTGTTTGCCCGTCTACTGCGTGGCGGGTCGGTTTGCGGGTTGCTGCTTGAAGGAGGCTTAACCTGCATCTCTCCTGCCGGACTCTCTCGATCCATCACCTTGCACCACAGGGGAAAGATGGATACATACGTCCGTTTCATGGACACGTTGACCCCTAGATTCCTAACCACCCTTCATACCTTTTTCCTTCCGAGAACTTCCTCTCTTCCTTTTCTCTAAAAGACTCTCCACGTAGCATCCCCAAAGATGACATAGGCCCTGAGGAAGCTAATGTAAAAAAAGCCAACAGCATTATGTACATATTTATTTTTTTACGTTAGCTTCTCACAGGTGGGATCACATCATCACTTCTCACTTTTTCCTCAGGGCCTTCTGTGTGGAGCTAATGTAAAAAAGCCATGTTGAGCACCAGCATTTTTTAACCCTCTAATATAATGTTTAAACGCAACTTCAAATCATTATTCACCTCCCAAATATTTACTTCTAAAAATATCAAACTAAAGCCATTTCTCCCCTCTTCTCAGATTTACAAAACGAAGGTTCCAGAATCAAACCCTCTTGTTGAGCCCGCAAAAGGAGCAGGAATTAGATTTCTCTGTGAATTCCTTCGTGGTCCTACCACTGAATCCCTGGTAACCTCTCTTTCAGTTATACGAGCCGTTTATGAGACAGAAGCAGATGTAATAACGGATCTATCGGTGGTATGCCTTTACAGAGATAGGGATGCTGCGGTCCCTGTTTCCATCTTAAGAGAAAACCGAATACCAAAGCACCCTTGAGAGCCCCAAGGCAATAGACAATAATGGAGTGTGCTCAACCTCTCGTTTAATTATTTAAGAGTGCCTAGGTAAAGAAAACAAGTTAAATCATTGTATTCAGTTTGCTCTGTGAGAAAATGAATAGATACAAACCTTTTTGGCTCTGTTTACTAATCGTAGAATGTAACCACATAATACGCCTAAGGAATTTTCAACTTCATATCATTTTTTTATAATATTTGTATTCTACCCACCTTTGCCCGATACTACGCTGATGCAAACAGGGTGTCAGGGGGTAAAGTGCATTAACTTCGGGAGGTGACGACCTCCGTAGTCCAGTGGCTAAGACTCTTGACTCACATTCCGGAGGTCGCGGGTTCGAACCCGGCATGCGCAAATAAATTTTATTTGATTAATTTGTGTTATTTCACAATTAATTCATTAAAAATAATATATAGTATATTTGCGGCATGTTCCAGAGTGGAAGATACTATTAGTATCGCCCTGGTGTAAGACCACCATTCAGAATTGAATAGCCAGGTACTTCCCAACCTTCCTCTTCCCCACCTCCTTCCCCTCCCCACTACCTTCAGCCTCACAACATACCCCAATTGGGGATGCCATAGTCTCACTGGCTCCAGACGGGAGCAGTTGAGATTCTTGTGCGGTATTCACTGTAAAAAAAAAAAAAAAAAAAAAAAAAAAAAAAAAAAAAAAAAAAAAAAAAAAAAAAAAAAAAAAAAAAAAAAAAAAAGGTGATTCTACATGATGGTAAGAGTAAAAAAGATTAACAACTATTCCGAAATTCCAACATTTTTTTTCCCATACGAAAAGACGTCCCTACTACAAATCCTTAGTGTGAGGTACGATCTTACTTGCTGAGAGCCTGCCGGGCGCCCGAATCGGTTGTGATTGGCACGTATCGTAACAACGGAAAATAATAAATCTGGCCGCACATGTCGGACTAATTTTATCTTTTTACCTCAAAACTACCCCTAAAAGTTGGAATTTCGAAAAAAGGTATTTATCTTTTTTACTTTTTTTTTTTTTTACATGAGCTCCACACAGGAGGCCTTGAGGAAAATAATTTCCCTCAGGGCCTATGTCATCTTTGAGGATGCTGTGTGGAGGGTTTTTTTAAGGAAAGGAAGGAGAGGAGAGTTCTGGGAAGAAAAAGGGTTTAAGGGGTGGGTAGGAATCTGGGGTTCAGTATGTCCTGGTCATCCGCCTCCAAGACCTAGACAAACCTCACCCCATGAACCCGGGCACCCCTGCTAAATCACCAAACGTAGCGAACCACTTGGGGTGACCTATGGCAGAGGTGTTTGTTATCCAATAAAGGTTCCCGGGGCGGCGGTACCCATTCCCGCCTCCCAAACTTGCACTATCATGTAGAATCACCTCCCGCAGTTAATGCACTTTACCCCCGGACACTCTGTATAGTAAAAATGATGTTAATTTAATCTATTTCTGATTAAAAAAATGTATAACTCAGTATAATTTTTCACATTGTTTTTATATCTAACTACATCCCCTTTATCGCTTCCACCCCTCCCGCGAACCCCCCCCCCCCCTTCCCGCATCCCCCCTTGCATTTATTTCCACTTTCCCCGCCTCCCCCTCTCCCTCAATCCTCCTCCTGCTAACCCCCCTTTAAAGGGCGTAAATAAATAAATAAATAAATAATATCTGATTTATTCAAACATTTTGCAACGAAGAATCAGATCTGGAAGTCTTCGTTTCGGATAAGCACAATCTTTATTTTTCGCCATTCGATTGTCAAAAAAACATAATGACTGATTGGCCATTTGATGACAATGTGGATTGTTGCGAAACAAGTGGTCCTAAGATATTTATAGGTGCATGGATTTTTCGTGTTTGTGAATTAACCACAGCTTTGTAATTTATCGCAGGTCTCTTAATTTTATGTTATCATGTATTCATACGTTCTGCCTCCACACTTTTTTTAAGATTCATGTACTTTATATTTTAAAAATATAATAATGTACACATATATAAATACTCTTTTTGCACTCTGCATTGCTCTAAATTTTATGTTTATAGTCTAAATCCCTTAACAAAAATACGATATTTAAAAATATGAAAATGTTAAATACAATATATCACTTCGCTCCAGCAATAAGAGAACTCATTAAATCCCGATCCGCCCCTTCATTTCATTTTTTCCCTTTCTCATTCTTTTCCTTCTGCATATATATAATTAAATGTGTGCAAAAGTTTTGCTGTAAAAAATTGCCATCACATATTAAGCTTTAAGCCCACCTCAGCCGTGACTGCGCACACACATAAGTTTTAATAAAATACAATATTACAAAGAAAATTTCAAGTTTGCCCGTAAATAGTATCCCACCCTAGAAACGGTGAACAGAGGTGTTATAACAGTATAAAAACTTTCCCAAAATATAGGTAAAGGAGAAGGTACGCTGTGTACTTGGTTTAAACAAAGCCCAACAAAAAACCCGAGACCTTTCGAACGTAAACCGTTCGACTACGAAATCTGTTAATTTAAACATGACTGTACAATGCAAAGAGCCAGTAAAGACATAGGTTTATGTCATCGGTACGAAAAAAAAAATAAAAAAAAACTATTCCCCTTGCTGAAGCATGTCATTATATACGTGCGGCGAATCTTAATGTATGCAAAAAGAAACATTTTTATTAAATAAATAACGAGACCCGGTTTGTTTTAACTGAGGAAATTATCAAGAGTATATTTTGGGAAGGTATTGAACGATTAAATTATTACAATTTTTCCAATATTGTAGAATAAAGTAACGTGAGAATTGGGAAAGAAAAAACTTTGTGCTTCTGAATAAAATGCAGGTGAAAATAAATACGGAATCCAATGGTGATTTTTCTCTTCCGAATTTGAATTTTCTCATTATTGGTAAAACACGTTTGTGAAAATGTTCCAAAGTTACCTTACATTATTACATCGTTATTTGCATCTCTTAAGATTTCAAATAGCTTTTCGGATTTTCCTTTTTCTTACCCTCCTTTTGCGTAATATATTTTTTTAAGAATTTTCCAAATAGGGTTTATAATTTATATGATAATTAAAATATCTGTTTAATTCTTTGATAAACTAAATTGAAACGTAATAATTGTATTGTAACAATAGAATATGATCACTTATTAAAGAAGCTAAGAAAAAATTCGGCAACATTAAATAAATTGTGTATCGATAACCAACGTCATCCAAAAAACAATGATGTTATTATGAAGAAAATTGACTCTCTCAAATAATTCAATCGGAAAAATAGTGTGAAAATATAACGACAAAAATATTAAAGAATTAAAAATTAATGAGATTCCCACATCTTTTACGGAATACCCAGACAAACTTGTTGACTTTATAAACAGCTACTTTTGCAATATAGGCTCGAACTTAGCAAATAAAATTAAACAAAAATTCAATCACCGTCTAAAAAACAGTGAGGATTGATGATGTAAATCATGAAAACAGCCTCAATATAGTCAAGATAGTAAGTGATGAAATAAGAAATATTTAATTAAATGAAGACAATATTAGCGAAACTCAATCGAAATCTGGAGACAGAAAAATCAGAAAAGATATTGGCTCCGCTGGGACACGAACGCAGAACCCTTTTCTTACATGGAAACAGCTCTACCGATTAAGCTACGGAGCTTAGTCCCAGCGGAGCCAATATCTTTTCTGATTTTTCTGTCTCCAGATTTCGATTGAGTTTCGCTAATATTGTCTTCATTTAATTAAATATTATAATTTGAGATTTTACTCATAAAGTTTAAAAAATTAATAATAAATAAGAAATATTATAGCCTCCTTAAACATATTTGTGTATTATCGAGAAATGAACTGATATCAAGCAAATCAATTAAATACCTACAAAATGAGTTAATCTAACCACTGACATGCCTTGTAAATCTGTCATTATTAAAATGTATTTTTCCCACTTGTCTTAACATTGCTAAGATCATACATACCAATGTATAAAAACGGTCTCATAAATGATATATCTCAATTTGGGAGGCGGGTATGGGTACCGCCGCCCCGTGAACCATTTTTATTGGATTGGATTAGCAGGGGTGCCCGGGTTCATGGGGTGAGGTTTGTCAGGGTCTTAGCGGCGGATGCGTCTGCCCACCAGCTGGAATCGAGAGAGAATGGCAGGCCGGATCGAGAGAGAATAGTTGAGGGAATCCCTTTGACTTCTCCAGCAGTACTCTCTCGGTTTATCGGCTTGCACCGCAGTGGGAGGGATGGATTCATACATCCGTCACTCCTGGACACACTGACCCCAGCATTCCTACTCACCACACATACCTTTTTCCTTCTCAGAACTTCATCTCCTTCCTTTCCTAAAGAAATCCTCCACACAGCATCCCCAAAGATGACATAGGCCCTGAGGGAATTATTTTCCTCGGGGCCTCCTGTGTGGAGCTAATGTAAAAAAAATCTAATTATCGACCAATTAGTTTTCTAACTCTTCTATCGAAAATATTGGAAAAATAATTTTTAAAAAAAGTGCTTACATTTTTGGATACTAATAACATATTATCACTCACCTAGTGTAGTTTTAGGAAAAACCTGGGTACTGGTGTCCTATAGCTAATGTAACAAGTACAATTATTAGAAAACTGGATGAAGGCAAAAAATGCTTAGCAGTTTTCATTGATCTTCAAAAAGCTTTCGATACAATTGATCATGAAATACTATACTTAAAATAAAAAAAAAATCGAATAACCGAAACAACTATATATTATTATACATGTTATTTATTATATATGTCAATGATATATTCCATATTTCCAAATATGGAGACATTGTCTCCTACGCTGACGATGCAGTCCTACTACTAAAAGCAAACACATGGTCTGAATTAAATAAAATGGCAAACACAGATATCAATGCACTAAAATTATGGTTTGATAAAAACCTGTTGACTTTAAATTCTAAAAAAACCAATTATTTACCATTTTCCATTAAAAAACAAGAAACACCTAAAGAATTAAACATAATAATCCACTCTGTGACAAAAACAGAAAACCACAAATGCAATTTATTATGTACAAACATAGAAAGCAAGACCGATATTAAGTACCTGGGCATAATAATAGACCAGCGTTTAAAATGGTCCCCACACATAAGTATTCTGAACAACAGAAGAAGGAAACTAACATATATATTTAGATGTTTAAGAGATATTTTAAACGAAAAATTACTTAGAACCACATACTTCGCTTTCTGTCAATCAATTATACAATACGGCATTATAGGATGGGGCGGTACATATACAAATCAAACACAAACAATTTACATATCACAAAAACTAATAATAAAAACAATTTTAAAAAAACCCTACTCATATTCATCAGAACTGTTATTCAAACAATTTAAGGTCAGAAAATTAAGTGCGTTATACTTTTATCACGCAACATTACAAATTTATAAAGATAATAGTCAAAATAAAGTTGCACCCTTCAAAAATAATAGAAATCTTAGACAAACATCAATACTTCCTATTCCAAAATGTAAAAAAAACAATAGGACAGTTAAATCATAAATATCTCGGAGTTAAATTTTTTAATTCACTACCTGAAAAAATCAGAAACATGAACAGTAATATAAAAAAAATTTAAAACTCAGCTTAAAACTTATAGTGAAAATTTGAACCGAATAAAAAATAATAAATTGAACCAATATAATAACACCCCCCATACACACAAGCCCTGCTTATTTATGGGGGTCCATCAAATACATGTATTATGAAATTAATTATTTTAAAAAATATATTATAATTTATGTATCTTTTTGTAAATAACAATGAACAATTTGTACTAATCGGTAAAAGAAAGCAAAACTGTACCAATTAAATTCGGTGTCTCCTAGGAAAGCGTATTAGTATCCCAACAATGAAAACATAATGAGCTTTGCAGACGACACTATTATTATATTCCACAAACAATATTGCATTGGACATATTGGACAACTAGATTGGACAAGCACCTATAGGGAGGCGGAACATGGCCTGGCTGTATTTCAAAACTGGCTAAAAGCAAACTCCCTTACATTAAATGTGAACAAAACTAAATATCTAACTTTTTCCAAAAACAAAAGTGGACAAACAGAGAATGAGCGTATACTCAAATTGCATGAATATCAAAACAAATTTCCTCAATATTTCTGCCCGCATATAACCCAAACTAAAAGTATTAAATATCTTGGGATTGAAATTGATGAAAAACTACGATGGAAATCACACATTGAGCGAACCTCAAAAAAGCTAACAAAACTAATCTACTTCTTCAAAAAATCACGAAACATCTTGTTAACCAGGGATTTAAGGAGAGCATATTATGCTTTATGCCACTCTTAATGCTGCCCAAGACACATAAGTTAAGGTACCTAACTCAGAATTGCATCATAAAGATCATACTAAAGGTCCCCATAAGAACGTCAACAACAGAAATTTTTAAATAGTTTGATATAGTTTGATAAGTATACAGAAAATTTATGCCAAAAACATTCTGGTACATCACCTCAACAACTCATCAAACCAGAGCCAAACAAACATACATACTAAATATACCAAAGTGTGACTCTACGTTTTGACAAAAAGCTCTGAATTTTTAACAGTAAAGTTATATAACGAACTTCCACTTAGCTTCTAACGAATTAAAACAAAAAAATAATTACAATAAGGACACTAAACTAAATGCTGGCTTAAGGAACCATCGGAAAACTAACTTACTAAATCATCGTCGAAGAAGTTTATGAAAAACCTTACTCAAACCATGAAGCAAAACCATAGAAGTCGCTAAAAAAATATTCGAAACATAGTCCCCCTCAGCACAGGATATCCTAGTGAGGAGGACTACGAATATAATTTCAATTGTATACAGGGTGTCTGGGGGTAAAGTGCATTAACTTCAGGAGGTGATTCTACATGATGGCAGGAGTAAAAAAGATTAACAACTTTTTCCGAAATTCCATTTTTTTTTTCCCATACAAAAAGACATACCTACTAAAAATCCTTTGTGTGAGGTACGATTTTACTTGCTAAGAGCCTACCGGGCACGATTGTGGCAATAAAATCGTTGTGAATGGCCCGTATCGTAACAGCGGAAAATAATCAAGCTGGCCGTACATGCGCCGGTCTAATTTTATCATTTTACCACAAAACTACTCCTAAAAGTTGGAATTTCGAAAAAAGTTATTCATCTTTTTTACTCATACTATAGTGTAGAATCACCTCCCGAAGTTAATACACTTTACCCCCGGACATCCTGTATACATACCCGAAATGGGTTGAATTGCAATGAAATATCTAGGTAAGTCACTTACTTAAAAAAAAAAAAAAAAGTTACTTATCAATCTCTCTTCTAAACTATTAAAAAACGTTGCTGGTGGTCCATTACCAACATTATTTAAATAAATAATTTTGTTTAATTTGTGTAAAATGCTAATTGTAAAAGTAAACGGTCAAATGCATAGAAATTTTGAAATTTCGATCGTTTACTTTTACAATTAGCATTGCATTTAGCATTCTCGGTAAATGAAGAAACCCACCCTTAGTACATTCCCATGATGACAAGATTGTGGAGGAAACGTAACGATTACATACGAGTAGGTTCTGAAGGTACGTCTCATGCAAATGGAATTTGAAAATGTTTAATAACCCCTTATTTTGAAGTGCAAAGTAACGACGAACCTTTTTATTAGCGGACTGTCATCTCTTAATTACACATTTGGCGCACGCGGAGGCTGTATTTCATATTTCGGCGCCATCTTTACGGCAGCCGTAAAACCGGAAGGAGCTTAACAGGAAGAGCTCCAGCTCCGGAAATAGATTACACGAACCGGAAATAGATTACATGGACCATGAACCCAGCTTAAATAGGGTAGGTTTGAAGCCCTTAGCGAAAAAGCTTTGCCTTAATTTAAATGGGTCTTTCAAAAATTAAAACGATGCGCTTCTTTTCAGGGCTCACATTCAACAGCAATAATACTGTATGGACTAATCCGACACAGTATTATATATAATATTGAACCACATGTATGTGCATGTTTTTATAACAACTCCAAACTCTCTTTGGTGATTTTGTGTGAAGGGTCCAGCTTACAACCTGCCAATTACTCGTCTGCAAATATTGTCGGCTGACCTAAATAAACTTTGAACTAAGAAATTAAACCCATACTATCTACCCTACGATCAACCACTTATAACAAATAACGTTATTATTAAAAAATGAAGATTTTCAACTAATAACTTATAAACATTGACCAAAAATAAAAATATAGTTGTTTTACAAAAATTATCTGAGTTCTAATAATCTATTCAAACTTACGGTGCTACTTAAAAGAATTCATGATCTGCTCTTTCATAGATGGTGGGAGTTTAATTATTGTATGGAAAAGCGCTTTTTTCCATTTACGCTTTAAATATTAGGAAGAATTAATTGTTTATGTCAGTACACAACAATAAATAGTTGTCCATAAACACTCTCAAATATTTTAAGACTGGCTTAAAAATACAACAGTGTATTGGCGGTTTAATCCTATATTGTATTTGTAAGCCTTTATTGAAAGATTTTAGTTTATTTATGGGTAAACCCATTTATTTACGTTATTATAATTATAATTCTTTTAAGTATCACCTTAACATAATGCTTGCACTAATTTTTATAACTTTCAATTATCTCATAACACCTATTAATAAAATCTTATTCTGAATAAATTGTTGTTTTTTTCAGACTAACATTTCCGGGTCACTAATAAACGTACGATATTTTAAGAGCGTTTAACCAGCCAGCGGACGAAAATTCACATTTCGTCGAAAGTTGTTCTTACGATCGTGCAGAGCGGTTACAATGAGAAAGATTAATTTTTCTCCGTACCAGCTTTTTTAAATTATAACTCAATATCGAATTTATTTCAATCCAAATTAGCTTTAATTTATACCTTCATCCAAAAATGCTGAAAGGCGTGATGACAAAACTATTAATGCACTTTTTGTAATAATTTTTTGATTATAAGTATTTATCATTTTTTAACAATGTCTACATTTAATAAGAATGTTAAAAAAATCTGAAATATATTAGTTTGTAAGTGCGCAAATAAATACACAAATGGACCAATTTTCGTCAAGAAACACATGTACGTAAATATTTTTTAATGATTTTATTGAAACTAAAATAAAAAATCTAAAACATGCGTTTGATAGATAATGTATTGATTTATTTTACTGCATGATTATATTATTTGAAATGGATATGGTATAATACAAAATCTTTTTGGAAAATTTAACAAATCTGCCAACGACCTATGGAATAACCTTATTATACTAAAAATTAAAAAAAAAATTCAAAATTTAAAAGAACAATCTTTCGAAATCCATTTATAATTTTTTGTGGAAAAAAGTCAATTCGTCTAAAATCTGATTTGAAAATGACATATTTCTGGTTTTCTCTGGTAATGCCCTCTTAATTCCTCCTATTTCAATCGTAATACAAGGCGGAGGCTTAAGGTAGCAGAAGATTGAACTCGTGACGTGCCTGGTTAGGAATCTGACGCATTTGTCCAAACAGGTACTAGCTAAAATTAATTAAATAAGTTTAATATTTTTGAATGTAGCTATAACTTTGTGGTTATCCATTATAGATAAATGAAACAATTTAACTTTGTTTGAACCACTTTTATATTAGATTAAATCCGACTGGTTTCAGAACGACCATTTCTTCTTCAGGGCAAATGTATACTGATTTGACAGTTTTGAAATATGGATGAAATACAATACAATTTGAAATACCCTGTCTCACAAAAACACTCCACTTTCCAATCTAAATAAAATGCTAAACATATAGTCCATAAATTGACTAATTTCGGAATATGTAAACTCAAATGTAATGATTGTCGCTCATTTTATATTGGAAAAACAACTCGTAATTTTGAAATCAGAATCAAAGAACTAAAAATTTCTCCGTATTTTTTTCGAAACTATGGCTATTTTCAATGATATGGTTAGCGAATTTTTCTGAGTTCGCTAACCATATCATTGAACATAATTATGGTTTTGAAAAAAAAAATACGGGGATAAATATTCTTCATATTAATCACAAAGGAAAACGTTTAGATAACTTTAAAAGCCATGGAAATAAATAAAAAAAATCCCTTAAAAATAATGAATCTATTATCAACAAACAAAAAATGTTGTCTTATAGCCCAATCATGGATATGTTCCACTGCCCACCCACTCTTCATTAATACCTAACAACGGCTCCACCCCTACCATAATAATACGTTCTTCCCATCCATACTTCAAAACTGTCAAATCAGTATACATTTGCCCTGAAGAAGGAACGGTCGTTCTGAAACCGGTCGGATTTACTCTTATATAAAAGTGGTTCAAACAAAGTTAAATTGTTTCATTTATCAAAATAAGTTTTATTCATCTATTGCGAAAAATTGCCAAGAAATTTCTAGATATCCTTGTTTTCATATTATTATTACTCTTTAATACGCACTTATTTCATTTTCACTACGTAGGCAGTATTAATTATAAGGTCCTAAACAAGGCAGGAAATAGCTGATTGTATTAAATGATTAAAGGATTTTCAGCTTCGAACCATTTCAATAATTCATTGCTAATGATATCAAAAGCGTTAAATGTTTTGAAGTGAACTGAAGAGTGCTAATATTAATGGGCGGGTTTTCCCCAAATTTGCTGATCAATTATTTGCTCTGGATATCAAAAAATGGTAGACACCTTAATGATTGTGTAAAAGCTTTGTTAAACGTTGAATAATAACTCTGCACACATAATAAATTCATTACTGACTTTATAGCCCAGTCAGTGGGGGATAAAAAATGCCTTTAGCTTGCAAAAGGTCATGTAGTAGCGATCTTGATATATGTTGTTAAGATTGGGACTCTAAAGAAAAAAAAAAGTTTTCGACCTCGGGAGGGTCGAGCTCGATCCGCCATCTTGGATTGAAGGTCCCAAAATTCGGTTTTTTCAAAATAATTATGAAATGGTTGATTTTACAAGCAAGTTGTTCAAGGTGCTGGGGCTGGAAAAGTGGCACCAACGGGCTTGTTCCAGTAAGAATGACAAAGAAACCAGCACCCGAGACTTTATTGAAATTTATTTCATGTAATTGTAAAAAAGGATGTGGCGTTGCATGTGGCTGCAGGAAAGCTGGTTTGAATTGTTCTATTGTGTGTGGGTGCTGTAATGGTCAAACATGCCGAAATTCGCCAGAGATTCATATCAATGTCGGGGAAGAAGATGAAGAGATTTTGTCAATGGAAGCCCAGAATCTCAGTACCACAGACAATGAATTAGATGATGACATTGATGAAGACTGTTATTAAGATGTCGATATCAACCAACTGGCATCAACAAAAAAATATCATTACGCAATATCCAATATATAAAATAATTTCGAAATCTACCATCGCTGGTATATCTGTGGAGTAGACATACAGGGGATACCACAATAAAAAATGCGCCATTTTCTCTACCTCATGGTGGTGTGGAAATGAGTTAACAAAATTATTAAAATTATATGATAAAAAATATATTATATAATATAATTATGTACAAAATGGTCACCAACACTAACTGGGCGAAGCCAAACCAAAAGCTGCCTACAGGGCCTAGCAGTAAAACCCTAAGGAGCGGGTTTTTAATACCTAGTTATGTAATGAATAACCCGAAAAAATAACACAAATTGGGAATTTCATCATTTTTTAGAAAAATATTCACATTTCCGCCACTGTAACTCGTTACCTATTAGACTTACAAAAAAAAACTTTTACATAAAATGTACGTAATTTAGTTTTCTTCAAGTTCGCTTTGAACAACTTGGTTGTAAAATCAGCCATTTCATAATTATTTTGAAAAAACCAAATTTTGGGACCTTCAATCCAAGATGGCGGATCGAGCTCGACCCTCCCGAGGTCGAAAACTTTTTTTTTTCTTTTAGTCCCAATCTTAACAACATATATCAAAATCGCTACTACGTGACCTTTTGCAAGGTAAAACTACGGAATGACTGGGCTATTAGTTAAGCGGAAAAAAACCTAAAACAGACCTGAGAAAGTGAAATTCCGTCTCAAGAAAAATAGCCAATCTATCGAGAATTTTTGTTACCACATTAAGAGCGTTTAACCAGCCAGCGGACGAAAATCCACATTTCGTCGAAAGTTGTTCTTCCTATCGTGCAGGGCGGTTACAATGAGAAAGATTGATTATTCTCTGTACCAGCTTTTTTAAATTATAACTCAATATCGAATTTATTTCAATCCTAATTAGCTTTAATTTATACCTTCATCCAAAAATGCTGAAAGGCGTGATGATAAAACTATTAAAATAGTGTACTTTTTGTAGTTATTTTTTAATTATAAGTATTTATCATTTTTTAATAATGTCTAAATTTAATAAGAATATTAAAAAAATCTGAAATATATTAGTTTGTAAGTGCGCAAATAAATACACAAATGGACCAATTTTCGTCAAGAAACACATGTACGTACATATTTTTTAATGATTTTATTGAAACTAAAATTAAAATTCTAATACATAACTTTGCTAGATAATGTATTGATTTATTTTACTCCATGATTACATTATTTGAAATGGGTGTGGTATAATACAAAAACTTTTTTGAAAATTTAACAAATCTGCCAACGACCTATGGAATAACCTTATTATACTAAAAATTAAAAAAAATTCTAAAAATTTATTACATAACTATGCTAGATAAAAGAACAATCTTTCGAAATCCATTTATAATTTTTTGTGGAAAAGAGTCAATACGTCTAAAAACTTTTTTGAAAATGACGTATTTCCGGCTTTCTCTGGTAATGCCCTCTTAAATGCCTTAACAAAGTAAAGTATCTGTAACGTTTCTTAACAAAGTTCTTAATATTTTGAGCTACGAATAAGTTTAAGTATTTATGAAAATAATCCTACTATTATTATAAAGGCGAAAGTTTGCATGGATGTTTTTTTTTGTTTGTTTTTGAATATTTATTTTCGTACATCTAGTAAGAAAATATAAAAAAAAAATTACAGATACAGTTACATTTTTACAGATACAATTTATGGATGTACGTATGTTTGTTACTCTTTCACGCATAAACTACTGAATGGATTTAATGAAACTTTACAATAAGAGAGCTCGTACGTCAGAATAATATAAAGGCTATAGCTCAGAGCTCTGGCATTATGAAATTTGTATAAAAAATTGCAATAAATGGCATGCGAACTGTTTGAAAAATGAATGTAACGAGTGTGGATGGGGCGATGAGGGGGGAAGGAGGGGGAAGAATTGGAGGGGGAGAAGGGGGCGAAGGGTGAGGGGGGCTTTTTAGAGGGGGGAGTGGGGAGGGGGGAAGGGGAGAGGTTGGGAAGGGGGGGGGGAGGGCAGTGGGGATAGGGAAGGTGGAGGAGAGGGAGTGGAAACCCCCCTAATACTATGCGACCGAAACGGGGGCAAAAGCTAGTATCGTAATATAGTGAAATACATAAAACGAAGAATAATACAAAAAGTGCCTTGAGGGCGTGTTTCATGATCCAAATATTTGGCTAATTGAGGCTTCAATTTCCAATAAAAAACTGTATTCACAAAAAAATGGGAAGCAGATTTACAATATCACGAAAGTGTAAATGAGACAGAGCGCTGGGCTATTTAGCTAAATGGAAAAAAAATCATTCTAATTCGCATGCAAGACAAATCGAGCTTTCTTCTTTATTCTATTGTGAAATAGGATATTTATGACATAAATTGTTTTTGTTTTGCATTTTGTATTAATTTGTATTCATGGTTTCAATTCAATCCTATGATTTTATTTTGAACATTGAACTCTTCTTATAAAGGTTTTTAGATGATTTGCCTTTTTAAGTTTTAGATTAATTTTAAGGTACCTATAACTTTGTACACTACATTATATAAATAAATGTGTTTTTCACTACGCACCACACACAAACAAACATTAATGGGTATTTTTAAATTAACTCAGCACATAAGAACCAAAATAATTTCCCTTAAAATCTATGTCGTATTTGGGATTGCCGTGTGGAGGGAAAGGGAGGAAAATAAGTTCTGGGAAGGAAAAAGTGTGAGGGTAAGTTGAAATCTGGGCTCAGATAGTGTGGTCAAATACTTCCCAAATTTCCTCTTCCCCATATCCATTCCTTACAATTCCCTCCAACCTAAAAACATACCCTAATTGGGAATGCCACAGTCCCGGCGATTTTTCATGTAAGAGACTGTACGCAATCGATTGTCTTTAATAATATTTTTCTGCCGCCTATCCCATTCCTTGTACAAGTTCATAGTTAATCTTCTCATATATAAAAATAAATCGCTGAATGTGTTGTTAAGCGCATAACTTTCAAACTACTGCATCAAATTGGATAATTCTTTTTTTGTGTGTTTGTTATTGTCAGGACAAGGTTTTTATAAAACTTCCGGTGAGCTCTGGCATTACGAAATTTGTATAAAAAATTGCTATTGGCGGCACGCGAGGAAGCGACTGTTGCTATGGAAAGCGGGAAGGAGGGAGAGATGGGGGAGGGGGGGAGGAGGAAGAAGGGGGGAGGGGGTGTAGGGAGGGGGCAGGGGGCAGAGGGGAGGGTGGGAGGGGGGAGGGCGAAAGGGGAAGGGGGGTGGGAAGGGGGGTGGGAAGGGGGGAGGGAAGGGGGGAGGGAGGGAATTGAGAGGGGGGGAGTGGAGTGGGGAGAGGGAAGGGGAAGGTAACGGAGTGGGAACGCGAGAGGGGAAGAGGACGCAGGAGAAGAAGGGGAGGCGGAAGGGCAATGGGACGAATGGGAAAGGACACTCAGGGAGAAACAATTTCTTTATTAAATGGCATAGGGACCGGGACCGCTAGCACATTAATAAAGATATCCGAGCTAGCTATAGGACGTTCTCACAAAGAGTCACTCAAAGCACTTGTCTTTTTAATACCATAGTTCGCTTTGTACGTTTTTTGACAAAGCAAAGTTTTGTCAAATTCAGCGATCGACTCTCCCGATTTCATTTTGACAGTGGTTCCAGTCTCGTTTGTAGGTAATATGATTAATGCGCCGTAACATTGACCGGCGACCCCGAATCCCAAACTCATCTTTTCTTTTATGATTTCAAAATGCCATTAATCAATCTGCTAGGGACGCTTGAAAATCTAATATAATTTACAGGCGGAGGGCCAGAGAAATTGCCGAATTACGAACACTTTTATTAGGTACAAAGGCAAAATATAGCGGGCGAAGAGTCGAAAATATCTGATTTATTTAGCTTTTAAATACCTTACTTGAATTTCGTGTGGTGAATTTCGCTTTATTTTTGAATTGCTAAGCCATATTATGTTACTTAATCCTATTAAAGCCATCGTTTTTGATAGTTTTGCTCCGAGATCATCTCGGATTATGGTGGATACAGGTCACTGCTCCTCAAAAATCAACCCTTCAACGCACGGGCGTAGCCAGGTTTTAGTTTCGGGGGGGGGTTCAAGAAAATAAAACTCAAAAGTCTTGTCGGGGGGGGGGGGGGGTATTGTCGGACTTTGCAAGTGTATTAGGTTGTTACATATGAAATTAACGTTTTGCCGTGGCAACTTTGATCTCAAACATCTTCTCTTTGGTTAGAAATTCCAAATTCAAATTTATACAGCTATTTACTCATGTATTTGTGTTTCGAAAATTATAATTCATTTATTTTTCCTTAATTGTTTTTTTTCTTTGCGTCACTTAGTTTACAAAATGGAAAACTTGAAATATCGCGTTATCTACGAGTAGTACGAGTTCCACCGTGGCACCAGTGCTACAGAAACGGCTCGAAGGATTAATGATGTGTATGGCGACGGTGCCGCAAAAGAAAACGCAGTGCGTTTTTGGTTCCAACGTTTTCGTTCTGGAAATTTCGACCTGCAGAACAAGCCCCGTGGACGGCCGGAGACAAAAGTTGATAATGAAGAATTGAAGGCTATTGTGGAAGCGGATCCAAACCACGTCCAAGTTAGCTGCAGGTCGCGGTGTTAGTGATAAAACTGTTTTAATCCACTTGAAGCAGATTGGGAAGGTGGAAAAGCTTGAAAGGTGGGTAACTCACGACATTTTTTTTCTTTCAGAGGTCCCCATTTATCTTTTTAGATACATAATATCATTTTGAGATGTCAGTGTTAAAAAAAACATTCTCTTTACTCTCCTTATTTTAATATTATTGATGTTGATATCTTAACTTTTCGGGGGGGGGGTTTGAACCCCCAAAACCTCCCCCCCCCCCCTGGCTACGCCCATGCTTCAAAGACATTCCAAGAAGTAATTTACCCAATTATTGGACTCGTAACTTTGTTATTAATGGGTTTGATCTTGAGAATAAAACTTATAGGTAGGTACTTACTATGTTGGTTATATTATAATATAAATAAAACATCTTTCCCAGATTGTCATGTTCAGTCGTACATACAATTCAAACATATATCCTATCCTATTCATATTATAAAACCGAATGTTTGTATGGATGTTTGTTACTCTTTCACGCAATAAATACTGAATGGACTTTAAAAATTCTTTCAATAATAGAAAGCTACATTATTAGCGAATAATATAGGCTGTATATATTGGTAAATTCTGGCGTTATGAAATTATTTATTTTGCGTTTATTGTCCGGACGAAAAGCAAAGCGTGGCTGAACAATTGTTTGACGTGCGCTGTCATTTTGTTATGTTTTTAGGTTACAATGGAGAACCCTTTGATAGTAAAAAATCAATTATGTTTAAAGTTCTAATCTATGCTAATATTATAAATGTCTTTACTAATATTATAAATGCGACACTGCGCGTATTTTATTGTTACGTTTTAATAGGTGGCACGCGAGCTGTTTGAAAAATGAATGCAACGGGTATGGAGGGGGGTGGGGAAGGATGGGGGGAGGTGGGATGGGGAGAGAGAAAGAGAGAAAGAGAGAGGGGAGGGAGACGGGGAGGAATGGGGGGGGGGGGAGTGGGGATAGGGAAGGTGGAGGAGGCGGAGTGGGAAACCCTCTAATACTATGTTAGCGAAGTCGGGGGCAAAAGCTAGTATATATATATTTTTTAGTGTGCATTACAGATTGATGTAATCCTATTACAAAACACATAACTTAATACCACTCTTCCATGGAAGCATTAGCTTGTGTCTGGTGTTATGTATACATGATGTGTACATAACTCTAAATGAAAATATTTACATTATTTAGCAGCACCATACTTCTTGCCATGCAGTACTGGGTCAGAAAGTCTGTTATTTTATGATTCTCTAAATATTATATTACATGTATAGTGTTATGATGGGTGCCAGTTGTTAAGCACACCGTGGTTATGCAGCGTGGAGAGACGCCACAAAATGTCTCCGGCCAGCTCACAGCGGAGATAATGGTACCCTCTATTTCAGGGGGTCGGTCGCACGAATGCTTTCGGAATACTTTCTCACGGTCGTTCGGGGAATACACTCTAGGAAATGCTCCTGCCGAAGCAGAATAACAACAGGATTGAGTTAAGTAGATTCATGTATTGTAAGTTCTAAACACAGTGCATAATTATTACAGTACAATTCAATACAAGAAATGCAAATTACACAAACCTAGCTATCGTGGTAATACCTAGTGGTCTCTCGTAACGAAAACTCTCTGAGCGATGGTCGTTTCGCGAGGGTCTACATTCTATCGTTAAAACAGGACACAAACAGAAGGGGAATAATGGAGCAGCTTACATGATGTTCCGGGGTCTACGCCTTCCGGGTGCAGCAGGGGCACTTCACGAGTCTAGGGCAGGGCCGAAGTCCACAGGCATGGCAGTTTACCAGCGCTAAATAAACCCGCACGTACTTTGATTAACATCGCAGATGTTATTGCGTTTTCAAATTGGTCAACAGGAATTAACCGCGAGCTCCGCGCTCGGGTCATGGAGCGAGACGCGTGTATCCGAGGCCGCTTGCAATTCTAGACTGGCGCGGGGCGCGCGTGAATGCAGAGGGGAGAGGACGTGGGTAACAGGAAACAAGGGGGAGTGGGGTGTTGATGAAACTGTCGCGGCGTCCTTACCGACTCGAATTCTGCCGTTATTTGGCGTATCATAACACTTCCCCCCGCGCTTGGAAAAAAAGCGACGTGGCAATGGAGCTGTAGGAAAAAAAATCCTCTTATGCTTCCATCGGGGTTTTGAGAGATTCGTTGCTTGAGAGGTTGCCTAGCTAGAACATACAGTTTATGCTACAGTTTAGGTCACAATGTTTGTAGGGAATGGGTGGGGGTACATAGAATGTTTGGAAAAGACAACTTTGGGGAAAGTACATGGTGTAAAACAACATACAAGGTTAAGCAATTGAAAATGACAATACACATGGTTATGCAATTGAAAAAAGACAATACACATGGTTATGCAATTGAAAAAAAGACAATACACATGTACAAGAGGCGAGAAAAAAAATGTGATTCTAAGGTTTCATTGGTCTGGGAGCTAAGTTTGCGAAGCGTGGATTTGTTTGGTTTCGGAGAATTTCGAAGAAAAGGACGTGGTTTCACAGATTCTAAGGATTACATTATCACTGCAATCAGACCCATTTGAGATAACACTCAAGAGTACACTTAGGCCTTAGAAAACACCTGGTTTTGTCGAAGACGTTGAAGTTCACGAAGTGGAGACTGTGGTTGCTGCGCCGCGACTATGGTTACAGAGGCCATTGACGAGAAGAATCCAGTATCTGCAGACATGCCAGTACGAATCCTAAGTGTTATTATGGTAAACACGGATCGTATATAATGGTTATTGAAGCATAATGTAGCTCAAGATAACTTGTATTGGTACGCATTCAGCGAATACTGGTGGGTCAAGGTAATGATGGTTTACACATGACGATATATGCGTCACTGCATGACAGAGCAAGAGACGGCAAGGTTGGCATTGATAGCAAGAGTAAGAACAAACCTAGGAGCTAGCGTGCCCAAAAGGTAGTTTAGAGTGTCATAATGTATGGTGGGACAACTCAGCTTGCTGTGGCACGACAAGACAACATACATATGAGCGGTATGGTCTGTGCTCTCAGGAACAAATACGTAGAAAATGGCAGCGGGAGGGACCTTGTAACCACAGCGCGTGCTGTAAGGAAGTGAAGTTCAGCTTGGCTGTTGGTGATGACATCCGCCTGGGCTTCTTTTTATATCCGGGAGAAATTATTATTAGAGCAAAATTCTTGAAGTTTACCTGCCTAGGGACCAATGAAGAAAAGGTTTGGAGAGAAACAAAATGTGTCCAGAAAATGAAATAAACGAAATTTTGACCACCGACTCAGAGAGTGACGAAGAGAGATTCCTAACTAAATTGTGATTACATGAACATTTTCCTTTTCCAGGATGACTTGGCGCTTGCCGAGTGACAATATGTCTTGGTTAAAAAACAACCGGCCCTCTATGGCCTATGTTAACATAAGATGGTAGCATTTTCGTAGAATTTCAAAGAACAAGACAAAGAATCGTGAACTAGTCACGGCAAAGGGAAACCGATTCATGAATAAAGGTTGTCAAAAAGGAGACAGACGTTACGCCAAGTGCATATCGTACATATCCAACATTCATGAATGTGTTTCGTAGGATTGAGAAAGAGAAAAAAGGTGAGACATATGCAGAGATTGAGGGGGAAAACCTGTAGATAACCGGACAGTTACCTATTCGAACTCCAAGTGAGGGCGAAATATGGTCAACGACAGATTTTTCACTTCATAACATAGTCTGAGAACATGGGGGAATGGGGGGGGAGGGGAGAAGGGAGGCGAGTTACGAAATTGCTAGAGACTGGACTAATTTCCAATTCAAACTCTATGTGAAAATGAAACATAATCAACTAGCAGATTTCCTGACTCTTTACAATTATCAAAAAGGGTGAGGAGAAATTTGAATACACATTATAACAAAGAGGCTAATCTTTCGCGTGTATTGGGCAAAAGATTAGGGGTCATTTTAAACTTCTACATGATTGTGAGAAAAGACAGACCCTTGCTCCAATTTCACAAACCTGGGGGTTTTCTTATTCGTTCTCCAGACAACGAGTTAGGTGGTTTTGTGCTCAATCGATTAACTCCCACAGCACTATGCCCCATAATTGACAGTGAAGCTGAAAACTAGTCCTTTTGGGATAGTAGATATTCCTGGGCTTCTTTCCTTTAGCAAAGAAGTAAAAAAACAGGAAGTCCACGGGCATTGTCGTTGAACAATTTGTAAAAAGGTTGTGGACTACTTTATGTAGTGCGCACAAAAAGGGTTGATATTATTTCGTTCGCACGATTCATGGTGAGTATTGTAACGTCTTCACGTCTCGTGTACAAAATATGTAAGTACATACAAGATATAACTCAATTATAGACAGAAGTCAAAGAGTTTATACAATGCATCTTGAAGAAGATGGCAAAGCCGATATTATGTCGTTCACACGAATCACGGTAAGTGTTTTAACGTCTCCACGTGTAGTGTACAGAGTTTATACACAATTATACATAAAGCGGTGCTCACGGCAAATAAATGACGCACGACCAGAACAGGTTATACAAAAGGGTGGTACTCATGGCAAATATGTCACACGACCAAAATAGAACGTACAAAACGGTACTCATGACGAATGTGTCACACGACCAAAATAGGATGTACAAAACGGTACTCATGACAAATGTGTCACACGACCAACTCAATAACATTTAGCTATGAGCAAAAGTGATTATGACGAACTTCTCGTATAGTGGCAGGTATTTTAAGGATCCCTCCTATAATGTAACAGGGTTGCGTTTAAATACGACACAATAAACGTTAACAATGCTTGTTTTAACGCAGTATATGAAGGTTTGTTAGATTAACTAACTCCGTAGCCCAGGAGCGTACGATAGAATAACAAGGAGGTAAACAATTTAATATCACTTCGTATGTTACAAAGGCGGGGTGATGACAGAGTACATTTCTGTTTACACCATGTGACAAACAAAGACAGACCTATATGGTTTTACATACTGTCTATTGTAGCAACTTCAGTGGGGACAAACAAAAGGGACCAATTGTGGTTTTACATACCCTTTGTGCAGTTACATCATACCGGGTTATGTGCAATTTAGGTTGCAAACAAGAGTTGAATGCCTAAGTTTACAAAACGATTGTCAAACAAAACATTGATGATTCACGTTAAACTGCGGTTATTTATGTATGGAAAACAGGGCTGTCGTTAGGTTTTATTAACCTTTTCCGTCAGGGCTGAGGCATGTAATACAAGACATACATGTTGAGAAGAGGGACAAATCGAGGACTTCTTATAACAACAAAAGACCGAGTATTTGGTTTTACGTACTTTAGTTGAAGCGGGCCCAAGAAGATTTGTATAAGGGTGGAAAGACCAATTTAAAGGCTTTTCCTTTATTTATATACATATGATTTCAAAATGGACGTGTCAAAATCCAATTTGTTAGCAAAGAGCTCGGGTAGGACGCCATCAATTTTTTAACATTTGAGAAAAATTGAAAACTACTGTACACAAGGAATGTGATTATGTGAGTAACCACTTATTTTTTTACCATGATGAGTAAAATATGGAGCTTGTTAAGATGGTTTACTTGTCCTGGGTCGTGATTTAACGCTTTGGAGTTTACCAAATCCGACTTTAGAACGACGCTCCAGTACTTACAGAACATAAAAGAAAAATTTTTTTTTTTGAAGAGATTCCTTCCGA
The DNA here is from genome assembly GCA_917880885.1 of Limnephilus marmoratus. Lineage (NCBI taxonomy): Eukaryota > Metazoa > Arthropoda > Insecta > Trichoptera > Limnephilidae > Limnephilus > Limnephilus marmoratus. The sequence continues at coordinate 17,616,878 of OU862933.1, forward strand.
TATGATGAAAAAAAAACAACAAACAAAAATGGTGAAAATTACAATATTGCATTACATAGCAAAGCGTGCCATGGCATGAACGTTGCGTAGTGTGAGGGGTTGAGAGGCAATGATTTGGGTTCATGACTTCCCAAACACTGTGACTCGAGGGTGTCTCTGCTCTAAAGTGATCAATTTTGGAACAGGTGAGAAAAAGAAAAAAACAAAAAAACGTATGGAACAAAAATTACGGTGGTTGCTAATCCGTCAACATGAACGGGGCAAACTACGCCGTAGAGTATACATAAATTTACAAAAATGATTTTTTTAACAATATTTGTTTCATCAACGAAAGAGTGGACATGTAATTGACACTTTACACGCCAGTGGTTGTAAGACTTGATGTGCTTACCAAAGGGTTGTGGTGATACACACTGGATCATTTTGAGTTTGCTGAGATAGTGGGGGCAGTTTTACTTGACTCCTCACTTCCAGTCTTTGCAATATCCTTAATATGGTAATTACCAATGTGTTTCCCAGAGGAGTCGGACAAGGAGTACACTAGATCTGATATTTTTCTTAGAACTTTGGCCTTCACGAAACGTGGTGCCAGCTTGGCAGAGAAATACATGGCTCCTTGGGAAAGTGTGTTGTTCTTTCTCCAAACTATGTCTCCAGTATTGAAGGTGACATGTTTCCTACGTAGGTTGTATCTGTCCGCGCTCTTTTGATGAGCCAGGAGTAAAGCATCAGTGACTTCACTGTATATGGCCGACAATTCTTCCAGGCGATGGGCATAGTCCGCGGTAGGGTTGCTTGTGGCGGCAATTGACGTAGGAAAGTTAGTGTCCCTATGTAGAGAACCGTGAACAACTTGTTCCATACCGTGTTTTAAGAAGAAAGGTGTGTAACCAGTGGCCAGGTTAACCGTGTTGTTCATTGCAGCCTGAATTTTATCTAGGTTTTTACACCAAGTACGTTGATCTTTATCAACTAGGATAGCTAGAGCTGTGTTGATTGTCTGGTTGTAACGTTCGACAGTGTTATTCTGTGGAGTATACAAGGTATTATAGTAAATGTCCTTGATTCCGTATTTGGCAAGAAAATCTTTGAATTCTTGGGCAATAAATTGTTTTCCGTTATCAACTATTATGGTTCTGGGTGTTCCGTAAGGTATAAAAATGTGTTTTTCCAGGAGTTTGATGATGGCGGATGCGTTGGCTCTTTTTGAAGGGAAGATCCAACAGAATTTAGTGAAAACATCCACTACACTAAGTATGTGCATGTGTCCGGCATAACTTCGAGGAAAAGGTCCGACGAGGTCCATTGACAGTGATTGTAGGGGTCTGTCGGCACGTTTGGGCTTACCCATTAGGCCGGCAGGAGCTGCCGTGCTATGTTTATAAGCTTTACAAGTTTCACATTTAGAGATGTAATTGCGAATTTGCTTAAAGAGACCAGGCCAGTAATACTTCAAGGCGATTTTTTTATACGTCTTGAAATTTCCTGGGTGAATGGAGTCGGGAGCACTATGATTGTCAATGATTATTTGTTCTCTACCTTCGAGGGGAACGACAAGTTTCCACGAGTAATCTTCGAGGATGGATAGTGGTGCCTTGCAATTACGGAATAGTTGTCCTTCTTTTATGATAAAATTAGGAAACTTTTGTTGGTTATTTTTGCAACCTTCGAAGATTTTCAAGTACCATTTATCTTTTGTAGATGGAGGGGGGGCAATTGTGTCAACATTTAATGAAGCTAGTTCAATTCTTGAAAGGGCGTCGGGAACAATATTGTCCGCGCCTTTACGGTGAACAACATCAAAATTGTATTGAGACAAACGGGAGGACCAGCGAGCGAGCCTACCGGAGGGATTACTTAAAGAGATCAACCATTTCAAACTACTGTGGTCTGTGACTACAGTAAATTTGCTACCGTCTATGTAACCGCGGAAATGGTGAACAGAATCCAATACAGCCAATAACTCTTTTTCGGTAATTCCGTAGTTTTTCTCGTGTTTGTTTAGTGTACGGGAAAAATACGCTACAGGGTGTTCGCCATCTGGGAATTCTTGAGTAAGGACTCCGCCGATTCCTACATTGGAGGCATCCGTGTGGAGGGTAAAGGGGAGTGCAAAATCTGGGCAATTCAGGACGGGAGCTTTTTGAAGGGCATTTTTTAAAGTTGTGAACGCTTCTTCAGTTTCGACAGACCATCGGAAATTGCTGACACCTTTACGGGTACCGGTAATTTTATTTAAGGGGGCTGCAATAGTGGAAAAGTCTTTGATGAATCTCCTGTAGTAACCTGCAAGTCCAAGGAAACCTTTGACTTCCTTCGCGTTTTTGGGTCGGGGAAAATTTGCCATGGCTTCCACCTTAGCGGGGTCTGTTCTTAGACCTTTTTCGTCGACAATGAATCCCAAATAACGTAGACGGGACTTACAGAATTCAGACTTCTTCAAGTTGATGGTTAAACCAGCGAGCTTGAGTTGTTGGAAAACTTTTTCCAGCATTAATAGGTGTTTTTCAAAGGTGTCGCTGACGATGATGAGGTCGTCAAGGTAACAAAACAGGCTGTTATCGACTTCGGGACCGAACAGTTTGTCCATCAGTCTTTGTAACTCGGCGGGGCTGTTTTTTAGACCAAAAGGTAGTCTTTTAAAATGGAACATTCCCCTACCGGGTACAACGAAAGCAGTTTTTTCGCACGATTCCGCGTCCAAGGGTATTTGCCAAAACGCTTTGCTGAGATCGACAGAAGAGATGAACTTGGCGTTACGCAGCTTGTCTAAGGTTGCGTGAACGTGAGGTAAGGGATACGCATCAGCTTCCGTGCAAGAGTTTAAACGTCTACTGTCGAGACAGAAACGTGCAGAGCCGTCTTTCTTAGAAACCAAAAGAGTTGGGTTGGTCCATGCACTTCTGCTGGGAACCACCACACCCATTTTTAACATTTCGTCAAGTTCGTTTTCTAAAAGTTTAAGTTTTTGGGGGGCTAAGTTGTAATAACGTTGTTTTATGGGTGGGCCATTGGTTTTGATATGGTGTTCAACCAAATTTGTCAAACCTAATCCACATTTTTCGAAAGATATTGATTCGAATTTATTGACCATTTCCTTTAGTTGGAGAGCCTGGTCCGTGCTTAAATTTTCGTGAGGTATTATTGTGCGGATCTCACTAATTTGAGCGGCAGTGGAGGTTTCGCCAAGGGTATTAAATACTTGGGGAGCAACATTGAATGCTTTCCAGAAGTCAACGCCAAGGATGAAATTCTGGGATATAGAGGGCACTATTAGAAAATTGATTGTGACTATTTTATTGTTACAATTAATTGGCAGGGCAAGGGCACCGATGACCGGCTGAGAAACATTATCTGCAGTCGTCAGGTGTGTCGATTGGGGCGAAATTCTAAAATCACTGTTAACAAAAGGCAGGTGAGCATTGTTGCCAAGACAGCTGACAGATGCCCCACTATCGAGTAATCCGGAAAAGGTCACATTGTTAACAGAGAAAGAAGCATAGGGTCTCCCATCTTTAGCTTGTTTGCAACAAACCGAAGAAACATTTAAGGTCTGGTTAAAATACTTAATGTGTGCTAACCAATCAGTCCATTCTTTAGACCTTGGTTCAGAATGGGTGCCTGAGAGGTTATTATTTAGTTTTTTGGCCTCTTCATGTAGAAATTTGGTGGGGGCTTGGAGAAATCCACCTGAGGTCTGACATCGCTTGGGTTTTGTAATCTTTCCATGTTATGCCTTGATTTCTTGAAAATATTGCGCAGTTCGTCGCGAGGAGGAGAGCGGTCTCTAGAGTGATGCCTCTTGAAAGTTCGGGGTTCCTTGGATTCCAGAAACTTCGCTTGCTTGAAACAAGTAGTGGCCAGATGGCCTACTTTTTTGCAAAAAGAGCACACTTTTTTGTTGTCGAATTCTGGTTTTAAACCAGACGAACGGCTTGGCACAACTACATTATTAGACACATTCTTTATGTTCTTCCTATCCTGGTATGATTCCAGAAGGAGACAGACCTCGTTTAACTGGGCCAGGGATGCAATTTTCTGCGAGGTGATGATGTTCTCGTATTTGCTTAAAAGGCCATCAGTTATGACTGGTAATAGTTCAGCTTCCGAAACGGGATGTGAAAGCTTGATGTTAATGGATTCCGCCCTTTCTATGAATGTTGCTACAGGTTCATTTACCAGCTGTTTAATAGATAGTAAAGATAATTTGATCCTGTGCTGGGCTTCTGTTTTTCCGAAGCTCGAGATTAGGGCAGATCTGAGTTTATTCCAATCTTTGCATTTAGTTTTTTGGATGCGGTGCCAGGGTATCAATTCTGGGGAGATGAGTTCTATGAAGTTTTTTCGTAGAATCTCGAATGGGGTATTTTTGATTGTAGCCGTTTCTTCGATACGGTCGATGAAATCCAGTACATCGGAGACGCCATTATATTTGACTTTCCAAGAGGATAAATCGTAAGTTTTATCTTGTGTCAAGGTGGGTGCGATGTCCTGTTTTATCATTACTTGCAGCATAGGTTCTTTATTAGGAACAGGGTTATCCAAAACTTGCGTAGCCGAGCGTGAATTATTTTCGCTTGAGGGGGCGAGGTTTATTCTCTTAATGTACTTTTTGTTAAATAGAAGTGCATAAGCCTTTAATGTAGATTTAGATTTGCTTGATGGCGAGAGTCCTCTATCTTTAAGGGCCGCTTGTAAGTGAGTTTTGGATAAGTTGTGCACGTTGGGTATGATACCCAAATTGGATGATGCCATTGCTTGATTGTTTTGCATTGTGGAGTTCAAAGGCAAGAAAAGAAAATTTTCTAAGTCCTGAGTTCTGGAAAAAAAAATGGCCAGGGATTGCCCTGGGGGGAAAGGTTTTTTACTTTTCACAAAACACTTTTCGAAAACTAGGCGAAAATTTATAAGTATTGTGTCCATTCAAAAAAAATTGCCTAGGGTTTCCTTTAGTCGACGCAAAATTAATTTTGAGAGGCACTTTTCACTTGGTAACCACTGGTTGACACTTCTAAAATAGTTATAGAAGACTGTATTTCATACTGCAATTTGGTATAAATGACACCAGAATTCATGTTCAAGGTGGAAAAAAAATTGGCGTGGACTGACCTTAGGGGAAACACTTTTTTATTTATCACAAAGCACTTTTGGAAATCTGGTGAAATTCACAAGTATTTATTTATTTTCAAAAAAATTTTGCCAGGACTGACCTTTAGAAAACGGCTTTTTTTATTTTTCACTTCACTTTGCACTGAGAAAGGCACTAAAATTCGCAAAAAGCAACCTTCTGTCAAAATAAGAACAACTTCCGTATGAAAATAACTGAGTATGGGATTCGTTGCGACAATCACATTAAAATTATTTTATTTATTTATGGAATCAAACATTTGTTTTATTATTATTTCACTTTTCATTAAGTAAGGAAAAAACACAATTCACTTTACACTTATGCTGAAAAAAAACTGTACCTATAATGTAGAATGGGGAAAGAAAGTCATTATTTTGTCCATTTAGTGTAATATAAGTTCTGCTAATTTAACAGACGTAAGTGGGTCAATCGGTATATTGTGCAGAAATAATACAAAAACGTAAGTCCGAAATTTTGTTTGAGGAATTCGCAAAATAACTAGGATTCCAGAATCAAATTTATAATAATTCCCGTTGCTATTCGGTCTATTCATAAAGGGCTATTTGGTTATAAACACTGCATAGCAACGGTTGGTTATTTCGTTCCGACAGATTTTTGTTGGAATTTGGCGCGAGACTAAGCATTTGCGCGCGCAATCCGGAGAGTAGGTATTTACCGCGTGAACATTTTGCCGTTGGGTTTTTGGCGGGAAGCTTGTTGCTGCCTGCTCGTTGTTTTGTGACGCATGCGCAGTCAGATTCGCGGTTTAAATGTTGGCGACCTTCTAGTGGCTTCCTCAAGATGGCCGTGTTTTCAAATGCGGTGTGATTTTACACATATGTTTCTGTGGTTTTTTCACAGAAATTCTTGTACACTGGGTGTAGAATAACAAGGTATAATTAATGTTCACAAAACAATTCCTGTACAGGGAGAATTTCGACGAGTTGCACTCCGCGAAGCGACCGTGAAAGAGAGAAAAAAATATTCTGAGGCCCCACGCTTATGGCGTCAGTTGTTATGATGGGTGCCAGTTGTTAAGCACACCGTGGTTATGCAGCGTGGAGAGACGCCACAAAATGTCTCCGGCCAGCTCACAGCGGAGATAATGGTACCCTCTATTTCAGGGGGTCGGTCGCACGAATGCTTTCGGAATACTTTCTCACGGTCGTTCGGGGAATACACTCTAGGAAATGCTCCTGCCGAAGCAGAATAACAACAGGATTGAGTTAAGTAGATTCATGTATTGTAAGTTCTAAACACAGTGCATAATTATTACAGTACAATTCAATACAAGAAATGCAAATTACACAAACCTAGCTATCGTGGTAATACCTAGTGGTCTCTCGTAACGAAAACTCTCTGAGCGATGGTCGTTTCGCGAGGGTCTACATTCTATCGTTAAAACAGGACACAAACAGAAGGGGAATAATGGAGCAGCTTACATGATGTTCCGGGGTCTACGCCTTCCGGGTGCAGCAGGGGCACTTCACGAGTCTAGGGCAGGGCCGAAGTCCACAGGCATGGCAGTTTACCAGCGCTAAATAAACCCGCACGTACTTTGATTAACATCGCAGATGTTATTGCGTTTTCAAATTGGTCAACAGGAATTAACCGCGAGCTCCGCGCTCGGGTCATGGAGCGAGACGCGTGTATCCGAGGCCGCTTGCAATTCTAGACTGGCGCGGGGCGCGCGTGAATGCAGAGGGGAGAGGACGTGGGTAACAGGAAACAAGGGGGAGTGGGGTGTTGATGAAACTGTCGCGGCGTCCTTACCGACTCGAATTCTGCCGTTATTTGGCGTATCATAACACTAGGTAGGTTCCATTAAACAAATTCATTTCCACAACCATTTCTTTGACCTAGTTCACAATGTTACCCAACCAATATGTAATGAAGTTCTCCCTGCTTGTCCTTTCCCGCGTCTCCTCACCCCCCCCCCCCCCTCCCGCGTTCCCCTTTTCACCTTCCCCGCCATCTCGGCTACCCTCTCCCGCGTCAAAATAGTAGGGATTCATTTTTATATACTCGTATACATATATATAGATTGTATTTTTCCTTTGGAGTGGTGCAGACATACGTTCACCGTTTGTCTCATTTTCGACTTTTAGTGGCCGGGCGCCTTCTTTTTTTTTTTTTTACATGTGTTCCACACAGGAGGCCCTAAGGAAAATAATTTCCCTCAGGGCCTATGTCATCTTTGGGGATGCTGTGTGGAGGGTTTTCAAAGGAAAGGAAGGGGAGGATAGTTCTGGGAAGGAAAAGGGTTTAAGGGGTGGGTAGGTATCTGAGGTTCAGTGTCCTGGTAATCCGCCTCCAAGACCTAGACAAACCTCACCCCATGAACCAGGGCACCCCTGCTAAATCACCAAACATAGCGAACCACTTGGGGTGACCTGTGGCAGAGGTGTTGGTTATCCAATAAAGGTACTCGGGGCGGCGGTACCCATTTCCGCCTCCCAAATCTTCTGGCATTTTAATGCAGTCAAGAAAGCTCTTGCGAATCGTCACACAAAACGAAGTCGTACTTTAACTTATTACACTATGCCTACTTATCACAAGACAAATAAAAATGTGTTATCCGTATTGGATGTTGTGTGTTGTGATTGTCCTATTTTATATTTAAATTCATGTAGCACTGAACACTAACTTATCATTTCTTTTGATATCGATGTGTAGAGCCCTTTATCGTAAACTTTCGCGTCTATGCCACCTCTTACTAAAATATCGCCATAAAATGTCTTGTCTAAAATCTCTTTTGTCTGTGGCGCATCAAACTTTCTCTTTTGGTCTATAAATGGCGTGTCTTGTCATTCTTGAAATCATTCTACATTCTCAATCTTACAAACAGTCTCTCTCTATATTGTTATTATCCTCGTCTAAACTCTGCTTGTTTAGCATTAAATCAAACCGTCTTTTGCTTCTGCTAACATTAATTAGTCTAAATTATTGTCGCCAGTCTAGTGTTCAGACCAAAACCACTCTGTACAAAATTATTCATCAGAATAAACAGAATCAATATCCAGTACCAAACACAAGTGTTTTTACTACACAAGGATAACCTCAAACTCTACCTCTCTCTATCATCTCATTGTACGGTTCCTCGGTGTGGAACAGAAGGAAGTCAACAAGGGCAGCTCAGACTTACAACCTGACTACAGACTATCTGGAGAGAACCACACCTGGACCTGCGCAATCAGCAAACTAAAAAAATGTAAACCGATATCCGACAATAATATGATAGCATCTGTACGGATGAAATTTAAGAACCCGACTTCAAGTACATCTCTGACGCCGCGACTTAGGCAAAACCATTTTCGTACGTGAAGTTCGTTACAAAGCTACTGTCGAGGCCCTCGCCGCCCGCATGGCCTAGCAGTAAAAACTGTTATTTGAAGCGGTTTCTTAGTTAATTTTGCTTGTGATAGATTTGAGAAATGTTGCATTAGAGTGAAATAAATACATTTTATCATATTGTCTGGAATACGATACTTGGTAGTCGAGGCACGTGCCTACAATGTAGACGGTAAAACGTAGATTCTCCCGGAATACCCTGGAAATATATAGAATTAATAATCCGAGAAGTTAGAGTTTTGCTGATTTAGATAAGCGTAGGTAGTGAAGCGCTTTATTTTAGCAGAATTGAAAATATCTATTACAATGTTGTATCGCATGTATAAAATGAAAATGTTCTTATTTCGGCAATTTCTCGGCCTTCTGCCTGTAAATTAAATTAGATTTTCAAGGAGATTATAATTCCAATTCAACCTTCCGCATGCCGCGCCGGGAGAAATTATACCCCGAATTATGCAGGTTAGAGTCTGTGGGACCCGGCGATACTTACGTGTTTTTTTTAATGTATACATTAATAACTTTTGTGTGTTTTTTTTAAATATGTCCTAATAAATACAAACAAAACATTTCAGAAATTCCAACTACCCTATTCGCTTGTTGAGCCAAGAACAAACACCTTAATTTTTTTTATCTAACTCTTAAAGCTTCAAATATTAAAATAAAATTTTAAACAAAAAGGACGCATTATTATTTGTGTACTAGAAAAAATTTATTTTTGGAAGTGTCTGTTCATCGGTGCGCCCCGATATATTAACAGAGGTCACAAAGAACACTATTAGTCTTTCGTAATACCATTCCTCTGTTAATACATAAGGGGGCGCACCGGTATATTAACGGTTGAATAATATAAGTGTTTCGTAATAGTAATCGGGGCGCACCGATATATTAACAGAGGAACAATATTAGTCTTTCGTAATACCATTCCTCTGTTAATACATAAGGGGGCGCACCGGTATATTAATGGTAGAATAATATAAGTGTTTTATAATAGTAATCGGGGCACACCGATATATTAACAGAGGAATAATATTAGTGTTTCATAATAGTGTTCCTCTGTTAACATTTCGGGGCGCACAGATGAATAGACACTTCCTTTATCTTTTGGCGGACGTGTGGGGTTGTATACAGTGAATTGGATACTAAAAATTAAATGTGATTTTATGGGCCAGAGTAACCAGAGATCAGACGAACAAAGTACTTCATTGCACAGATGAATTCCATACAGCATATTTCAAACTTGTTATTTGACTTCAATAAAATTCCAGTGAAAACAAACCATAAATTGACTAATTCCGGAATACATAAACTCAATGCAATGATTGCCCCTCATTTTATATTGGAAAAACAACTCGTAATTTTGAGATCAGAATCAAATAACATTTAGGGTGTCTTAATAATAATAATTTTTCTGAGTTCGCTAACCATATCATTGAAAATAACCATAGTTTTGAAAAAAATACAGGGATAAATATTCTTCTTATTAATCATAAAGGAAAACGTTTAGATAACTTAGAAGCCTTGGAAATTAAAAAAATACCTTAAAAATAATGAATCTATTATCAACAACAAAAAATATTGACTTACAGCCCAATCATAGATTTCCTCCCCTACCCACCCACTCTACATTAATAACTAGCAACGGCTCCACCCCTACCATAATAAAACATTGTTCCCATCCATATTTCGAAACTGTCAAATTAGTATACGCTTGCCCTGAAGAAGGAACGCTTGTTCTGAAACCGGTCGGATTTACTCATTATATAAGTGGTTCAAACAAAATTGAATTGTTTCATTTATCTACAATAAAATATGTTCTAATCAATCAAAAACATAATCAGAAATCTGGAATTTACCTTTCGAATAAGCACCGTTAATAAAATCAGATACGATTCTTGTTATAAAACCATTAGGAAACTTTAAAAATCCTTTGTTATTCAGATTCAGATTTGTTAATTTTTGACAGATAAATTATATTATATATATTTACTAAAACAAGCATTTGTTATAATATACGAAAAAATAATCTACTAATCGCTCCACAACATCAAGCACACACCCGCTTTTCATTAAATCTGGGTTGCGTGGTTCCAAAAACTAATACCTCATTCGCTCAACGACAATTCTGGTTCATCGCTCCTAAAATATATAATGCTCTGAGTACTGGCATACAGTCAAGTAATTCTAATTCTCTTTTTATAGCACGTGTACAACATTGTTTGGAAGGGGACGAGCGAACTTCAAAGAATACATGAGTTCTTAACAATACATTTTAATTATTAATTTTTGCATTTCAAAATTTTTATTTCAATTTTTATTTCTATTTTTCTTTAAAATGTTATTCTTTCTATTAGTTTTTCACTTAATTTTATTTATGTTTTAATTTTAATTTATAAACCTATATGTTTTAATTTATATATTTGTATAGAACATTAGAGTTCTTAACACATAATCTTTATTATTAGTTTATGTATTTCAAAATTTGAATTGTCATTTTTATTTCTACTTTTCTTTAAAATATTATTTTTTTCTCTCTTTATTTTTAAATTACTTTTAAGTATTTCTTAATTTTTATTTAGTATGTTTAATCATATGTTTTAATAAAATAGTATTTATTAAATCATATTTAAAATATTAAATGCACGACTACCACAACACGGGCATTAGCCTAGAGTGGTAGCAACAACAAAAAATATCTGTAACTTATAAAAATTTTATGACATAAAAATTAGTAATAGACAGCTAAATGACAAAATATTTAATTAAACTGTAAACTCACGGTAATTATGCCTACCGGTAATAACCAAATAACTAGAAATTCAACCTTTGAACTCGACATAGCAAATAACATGGAAAATCATTATATTATATTTGAATAAAATACTTGAACCCCATCCCGTTAAGCTCCCTTTTTCCTCTCCATGCTTTCTGCTCTCCATATATATAAACCGTAGTTTAAGAAACAATTGTACCTGTCAGAAGATGGCCTTAACAGGCTGAAACTGGTTATAGTCATAAATAAATTAAGTGGAATAAAAATTATGACTGTAAACAAAATTATTGTAGTATTGAGGAAGATAATGAGCAACTTTATCGAAACATAAAACCGAACAATACAAGAAAACAAAAAAGGTATCTATTTATTTATTTATTTATTTATTTATTTATATATTTATTTATTTATTTATTTACACATAAACGGCACAACACGTGCCATTAACATAATTGACATACTTATAATATTATAACAACATGAAGAATAACAGTATAATGTTGGTAAAATTTAAGAAAAAAGGTAAAAAGTAAGGTAATAAGTAGTGTATAAAAGTAAATTATAAAGTGAATAGTATAAAATATAAAGTATAAAGTATTAAAATACAAACTATAAATTATTATGTAAAAGTTAAAATAAAAATTTAAAAAGAGAAATAAAACAATAAAATGTAAAATACCTACAAAGATTTAAAAATAAAATATAAAAACTAATAAATACTGGATTATGTTAACCGATATGATAAATTTGACAAGTACCTATGATTTCTAGTGCATTAATAGTTTTAGAGTGAAGTACTGGTCTGGTAGGCATATTATGTTTACATGATCTATTATATTTACGTGGTACTAGCAAACAAATTTAGTTTAACGCATCTTTTGTATGATGCCAGATTACCGGCGGCGTGATTGATATTAGCATATTCATTGCCTAAAATATCGGTCTCAACTGGGGGTCGAAAAAAAGCCCTTTGTTTTACCGGAACAATACTTAAACCACTGTTGACCGAGACTTGATTATTTTCCATCGTTTTTATCGATCTCATTATTAACACATAATCCTCAATTATTTCCCTTACTACTTTTGTAGTGCCTCGAAGCTTCGCCAAAATAATAAAAACGAATTTATTTTTACTGGAAGTAGCGAAATAAAAATTAAGTTTTTTTTTTTTTACATAAATACCGCACAAGAGTCCCAACTGCTCCCTTCTGGAGCCAGTGGGACTATGGCATCCACTATGTGAGGCTGACGGTAGTGGGGAGGGAAAGGATATAGGGAAGAGGAAGGTGAGGAAGTACCTGGCTATTCAGATCTGGTCACCAAACACGCCTAAAGCCATTTTAAGCAACGTTTCAATTCTGAATGGTGGTCTCACACCAGGGCGATACTGAGAGTATCTTCCACTCTGGAACGTGCAGCAAATATACTATATATTATTTTTTTAATGAATAATTGTGAAATAACACAAATTAATCAAATAAAATTTATTTGCCACGCCGGGATTCGATCCCGCGACCTTCGGAGTGCTAGTCAAGAACTTTACCACTGGACTACACCGGCCGTCTATCGCTCAATTTTATTCGTGACTATCCGTCACGAATAAAATTGTACGTTTGTTACATAATCTATAAGGAAGCATTTTTAAAATTAAACCTTGAATGGCGATTCAACGTAAATTACAGCTTAGTTGCTAATGTTAGTATTGTCCACCGTGTAATTGATTTAATTACTTATTTTGTTTGTTAGCTCGCCAACAGAATACATCACATTTAATTATTATATTAAATTAACAATTTCAACATATGGTTACACCATTCATATCAACATTCTTAACCCGTCTGCTTGTTTAGGAATAAATGCATCCCAAAACACATAATCGCGTTATACTTCCATAAGGCCCAAAACGTCCCGAGCGACCTTACATTTTAAAAGCTATAAATCTCTCTTCCTCTCATGCAAACTGTAATTTTCTTTAATTTAGTGGCTCACTAGCCCACAATAATCAGGATTACAACGTAAGTTCGACGTCTTCGGTTTATTGGTAAATATAACGGATTCAAGTAGTATTGAATTTAAGTCAATAGTAGCGACTGTTTACTAAGGCTTCTAGAATGGATCTGCCAGCGGCGGGGCCCGTCAGCTGTTCTCTTGTACTGAGAGCCCGCTCGTCAATCTTCGGAAACCCGAACGTTTCCGAGCGGCGTGATATCCGAACACACCTACATTTACATACACTACACAAACATATGTATTTTTCTTTTAACCAGAAAGAGAAAAAAATGCTTCTTATTGTCTTTGAAATATGAAAGCTATCTTCCATAGATATTTTACAATCTCGATCCAAAGTGACAGTTTCAGAATTTACGGGCGAAACCGAGGCTTTCGGATTGTAAGGTGTGAATATATTGAACCAAGCAGACGGGTTTTAATATGTTGTAATAAATAATAATTAATTACACTTCAAGTATGTGAAGTATGCGCATAAAATATGAAGTATCAAATATTAGAAAATACATACACTTGCATGTATGTACATATACACACATACATGTATACATGTTTCACACTCTACACACACACATACCTATACATATATATATATATATATATATATATATATATATATATATATATATATATATATATATATATTTTAAATTGAATAATAATATTATTAAATGTGTAAAGGAGAACTTAAACATATTTAAATGAAGGTCCTTAAACTACACTTAATAATAAATATAAGGTATTTCTCAACTTATACAAACTAAACTAAAAAAACTAATCGCAGCAGCGCGATGTAGGTCTAATAAATGAGCGGGGTAAAGCTATATACATCTCAGATATTTGTTAAAATATAAAATTATACTAAATATTACAATTAATGTAAAATATTACAGGTATAATTATTTAATAGAATTCAAATAATCTAAAAAAACGATTGATTTATTTTAAATGGGTCGGAACCCTTGAACTACGATATACCTCACACATTTGCTATAATTAAATTTGTCGCTATTTCCACCCAAAAAAAGACATGCATATTTTCAAAAATTATTCCCAAATTTTACAGAAAATTATTTTTGACTCAAATCAATCTTCAATCAATGTAAAATATTCCTGAAATTTCATTATGCCTCAAATTCCTTTCGATATTATTAAATTCTGTGCTCGGCCGCTCGGGTGCCAATTGATTTTAATAGGTTCTGATGAAGGTGATCTCGGTGGCAGGCCGGTCAGAAGTGACAAGATGACCCGGTTTTAATTAAATCTGTCACGTCAAGGTGATGGCTTCAATGATCGCTATTGAACCAACACATAATCGATCGCGGCCCGCAATTAAACACACCTACCTAGTACCAATGCGGTCAATTTTTGGACGCTGCTGAAATCAGGTGACATAATCGAGCTCTGGAGTATATATATATATATACACGCATTGCGGCTCATTACGTTATTATGCAATTTTTTTTTATTATTATTGGTTTATTTTTATTTTTTAATACTAACTAGCTGGTTCCCGGCATGTGTTGCAATGCCATATTCAAAGAAATAAATAGTTTCTCCCTGCGTGTCCTTTCCCGTGCGTCCCCGTTCCTCTCCCGCGTTCTCCTTCCACCTTCCACCTTACCCACCCACCCTCTCCTCTCTCCCGCTCCCGTCCCGCAAACCCTCCTCCCGCGTTCTATATAATCGGTCCCAGTACATTCAGTTTTCAAACAGCTCGCGTGCCACCCATTACAATTTTTATTTCAAATTTTCATTTTTCAAACAAACCTTACAAATATTCATTTTTGTATATTATAAGAAGAATCGTTCAAATTTGGCACCTAACATAGGTATGTACCTGTTTAAAATATCTATAATTTGAATAATCTACAGACAATTCTTTTTCACAAAAAAAAAACAGCTGCCTGCTAAATTCAGTTTCATCAAACGCACGAACGGTCAAAGATAAACTTTAAAAGTTAAAATAGTCGTTAAGTTTTCTGAAATTATTCAATTTTCTGCGCAATTTTCTTAATTTTTCTTTCCGTAAGAACCTTCCACAGAGTATCAGAAAACTTTAAGAAAATAGATGAATGAAATAGGTAAAGTCGTTCTGAAGTTACGGCGTAACCAAGAGAGACATGGATTCATTTATATATGTATATATATATATATATATATGTAAAACACTTTTCTCGGTTTACCCGCGTAACGTAGTCCTGAGAAGGACTTTTTAACTCCTGACGTTTCGGACAGATCACACTGTCCATCTTCAGAGGCCTTATGTCTTTAGCTTTTGTCTCAAACTGATAGCTTTCGCATGTCTGTTCGGTCCAGAATCCAAGACTCAAGTGAGTGCAAATCAATTCCTATGGCTAGAGCGGAGTACCCGGGTTGATTGTGATTTATGGTGCTGGGGGTAGGAGGTGGGACCGGCAGTCTCAGGCGGTTTACATGTAGAGACCTGATTGGTTAGGCTAATTGTGGGTACTTCTGATAATTTTGGAAATGCCGTTTTTGGGGGATTTTCGTCAATTATTACTTTCCAGGTGTTGGGAATTCTTATGGAGTCGTTTCTGGTGTTCATATTATTTTTATGTTTATAAATTTCTATTGCTTCGCGGTAAATTCTTTTTGGTTCATTGTATACGCTGGCTATTGTTGTTGTATTATCGAAGTCTATTTTATGACCTTCATTAAGGACGTGTTGAACTAAGGATGAAGTTAAGCGTTTATTAGTGACATCTACTTTATGTTCTGCAATTCTACAAGATATTTTTCTATTGCATCGTCCAATATACACCTTTTCACACGCCCCACAAGGTATTTTATAAATCCCGTGTGATTCAAGTGGAATGTGGTCTTTCGGACTTCTTAATAGAGACGAGATTTTATTTTCCGATTTATAAATAGTTTTGATTTTATTGCTTTTGAGGATTCGACTGATTTTATCTGTTGAGCCTTTTATGTATGGGAGAATTGCTACAGAAATGGGCTCTGTTTCCGTTTCAGGATTAGTTTTTTTACGTTTGTTTATGGATTTGTTAATTAAATATTTGGAGTAGCCGTTTGCTTGAAGAGCACTACTAAGGAGATCTAGTTCTTCACGAATATGATCTTTGTCCGCTAGTCGTTTTGATCGGGTAACTTATGTATTTATAACTAATGTATGTATTCACAACCCATCTCAGTTGTCATCAGTTATAAATACATTAGTTACCCGATCAAAACGACTAGCGGACAAAGATCATATTCGTGAAGAACTAGATCTCCTTAGTAGTGCTCTTCAAGCAAACGGCTACTCCAAATATTTAATTAACAAATCCATAAACAAACGTAAAAAAACTAATCCTGAAACGGAAACAGAGCCCATTTCTGTAGCAATTCTCCCATACATAAAAGGCTCAACAGATAAAATCAGTCGAATCCTCAAAAGCAATAAAATCAAAACTATTTATAAATCGGAAAATAAAATCTCGTCTCTATTAAGAAGTCCGAAAGACCACATTCCACTTGAATCACACGGGATTTATAAAATACCTTGTGGGGCGTGTGAAAAGGTGTATATTGGACGATGCAATAGAAAAATATCTTGTAGAATTGCAGAACATAAAGTAGATGTCACTAATAAACGCTTAACTTCATCCTTAGTTCAACACGTCCTTAATGAAGGTCATAAAATAGACTTCGATAATACAACAACAATAGCCAGCGTATACAATGAACCAAAAAGAATTTACCGCGAAGCAATAGAAATTTATAAACATAAAAATAATATGAACACCAGAAACGACTCCATAAGAATTCCCAACACCTGGAAAGTAATAATTGACGAAAATCCCCCAAAAACGGCATTTCCAAAATTATCAGAAGTACCCACAATTAGCCTAACCAATCAGGTCTCTACATGTAAACCGCCTGAGACTGCCGGTCCCACCTCCTACCCCCAGCACCATAAATCACAATCAACCCGGGTACTCCGCTCTAGCCATAGGAATTGATTTGCACTCACTTGAGTCTTGGATTCTGGACCGAACAGACATGCGAAAGCTATCAGTTTGAGACAAAAGCTAAAGACATAAGGCCTCTGAAGATGGACAGTGTGATCTGTCCGAAACGTCAGGAGTTAAAAAGTCCTTCTCAGGACTACGTTACGCGGGTAAACCGAGAAAAGTGTTTTACATCTTACACCCGTGAAAACCTTAACCATAACATATATATATATATATATATATAGACAATTTTAGATACATGTGTCATGCTTTCATTACATTAAGTGAAAGTGTGATAGGTATGTATGTATAAAAGTTATGAGAAGTTCGTTAAATTCTTAGTCCTCGTCACTTGGGATACCTGTCTGTAGAGGACTGTAGATTTTTGTGAGTACGTCACAAGAGTCCCAACTGCTTCCAACCTAACCAGCGAGACTATGGCATCCCCGATTAGGCTTTTGGGATTAAAGGGTTTGCTAAAATCATAACTGAGCTGTTTTGTTTCTGGAGGATCGAAAAACTAAAACATTTCTAATTGAAATAAAATTAGTGGTTTATTTAGTTAAATCAGGGACTTTATCGCTAGTCTGTGTTTAAAAAGGTTACATTTATAATTTTCTTAACACATCCCAGTACCAGTTCAATTTTGAAAAAGTTTCGCTTTACGCCCAAAAAAGGCGTTAAATCACTTCCCCATGAAGGTTTTTCTGGGGATTGTCACTATTTAATCATTTTTTGTGTTTTTTAAAACCGTCGCAAAACCTCACAAAATACCACCCTTTCTAAATGTCTAAAATCAACATTTACACAAGTCTTAATTAGTGAAATGATCTGTCGGTGAAACAAATCAATCACACTTCAAGCCATTCATAAATGATTAATAGGGATGTGTCGCTCGATTATACATATTGTAAAGGCGAATATATCGCCAAAAGATTATAGATAAGGCAAGCAACACTTAAGCCTAATCTCTATGACACTGGCTCTCATGTAACATGATGGATTATTGAACACAAAGAAGCTATTCCTGGTATGCTTGTATTCAATTTAAGTAAAATTGCTTTAAACAAGGCCATATCTCAATGGGAATAACATTATTTTATGAGATTTTTTGTTTATTAATTTTATTGTTGTCTTAATTTTACAGGTATCAATTTAGAAATTTTTCATGGTAAAGAAAAGGTATTTATTTAATTTTGAGTAATTACATTCTTCCATGAAAAATCCGATATCACATTTGTACATTTTCCCCCGAGAACACAAGGTAAGGAATGTAGGTTTAAAGGTGGCGGACTTCCAATTGTTAAATAGTTTCCATGTGAAATCCTAAGGTAATTTTAAATGTAAATTCGATACCTTATTCTAAGTTCTGAAAGCTACTTGCGAAATGTACATTACCGAAGACCAGTTGTTGATTTATGTAAAATATGCAATATATTTTTTGCAAAAATACCAACTTAATGCATTCTTTCCTGGATAGTTGCGAACAGAGAAAAAATCAAGGCACGCTTTCAAATAGTGCAGGTAATTAATAATGTATGAGAAGGTAACTTAACTATCCTGTGGAATAAAAGAAAATGCGGTATTATGTATCTGGGTTGACCGATATATTATTACACAAAATTAGATACTACAATGTCAAGTAGTGTTTGTTAAAAGTAATATGCTACTTTAATTGTCCTTACATTCTCCAAATCTGTGAGAATCAATAAACGACTTGTTATCGATGCAGAATCAGTAGAATTGACTCCACATCTTACCTACATTATTATTATTTATTACCTTATGCAATTTTTGATACGTAACTGTTGTACAAAAAATGCAATCGAAAATAATAACAAGTTTTCTTTCTTCGTTGCGTCTGTTTACTCACGTTCGCCTTAACCAACTAACTAACTATCATATCGTTTCTCCACGGAGATGAGGGCCGCCAAATAACTATATATTGGCAAATACTCCTTGATTCATTCACATTCTTATTATTCTTTTTATTTCCCATTTGATCGATCTTTGTGACTTGTACTTTATCTGTTATTAAGTACCTACCCATTTTTCTCCATTTCGATACCAAATGCATATTCCTTTTACTATGTAAGTGTAAAAAGTAAATTCTTTTTTTGGGTTAGATTGACAGGCTTCTAAGGACGCTAATGCATCTTCTAAATAATAATAATTATCAAAATAGAACTATTCAATTCCATTATATTCATTAAGTTAAATTCTAATCAGTTAAATAAATGAAGCAACAACAATACAGGGTTGCAATTGAATTCTCGATACGACACTTTATATTCATTGAAAACGCGGTCTTATCTTGAACGGGCGTGTACCAAGGGACGATCCATTCTCTTTTACCGCGTTATTTACGATTACACTGCAATTTAAAAGCGCAGGTTAGGAACAACCAGAAGTATTGCACATGCTACCGAACTCTTGCATTGCCAGCAATAAAAATAGTATTTTCTGTATTCAAACCTGTCTCAACCAAACCCTTAATTTCTGATTAAATATAGATTTTCTAGAACCCGTCATCAGTATACTGATAGTTTGCAACTTGTGTAAAGTACAGGTCACACTATTAGAATTTAACCGAACAACACAGTTTTTAGTTTGATGTATGCAAGCGATGCAACTATGAAAGTACTGTGTTTGACTTGTGCAATGTGCTGTGCGATACCTATCTCATCGCACAATTGTTTCAGAAAATTAACAAACAAAAACCATCGGATCGACCGCCAACATGTTTTGTAGCAACTATAGTCGTTTCAGTCGTGGCGTACGAAGTAGGTACCTTTAAAATCCATTTTGAGATTATTTAAACTGCTTTGTAGATTGAAAATCGCTAACATTACTGTCACTGCAGTAATATCTCGAAAATGTATTTTTTTTAATAAATTACTAAGTTTTTTATGGAATTATTAACATATAAACCTAATTATAAAAACTGGAATTATAAACTTAGGAATTATGTATACTTATAAACGTATTTTCATTATTTTCTTTTGAGGAATTATTATCGATTGTGTATGCAATACAGGGTTTCACCCCTTTAAAAAGTCATTAAAAGTTATAAAAACTTTTTTTTAAATAGCTATAACCTAACCTAATGTAACCAATTTTTTTTCATCACTTACAATGGCTTTGCAAAGAAGTTGTTGAAGTTGCATGATTCTAAGATTTTCGGTCACCGCAATGCAGTTCTAGAATATTTGAAATGTATCAAATATATTACGTTAGCATTAAAATATAATAAAAACGCGGAAATTGTTAATATCGCGGCCGTTACATTGTTGTGTCGAAACACGAAAATACATAAGTAATAAATAACTAAATGTATGAAAACCCTTATGTGTAAGAAAGGGTTAAATCCATTTTGTACTTTAAAACAGACAGAGAGATAAACAATATTGATGTTAAAACAATTAAATCAATAAAACGTACATTTTACGATTTCAAAAGCATTTGTCGTGTGAACGATTTCTCCCGTATATTATGTATTTATTATTATGTGATATCATACAACAGTCCAGAGATTTGGGGAATTATTTAGTCAATACGACGATGTCTGATGTCCAAATTTGTAGTTTTGCCGTAGAGCTTCTTAAACTTTCGTTTCTGCATTTTTACTGTATTTGAGGTCAAAAAATTATTTATTTGTTTACTTTATTTGAACATAAAAATACAGATTCATTACAAGAAAGCTTTGACTGTCCAACTAGGAGTTTTCCCGTTTCAGGACAGTCAAATTGCATATTTACATTAATAAACCAGAAATAATTGCATAGAAATAATTACACATCAGAAATATAGTTTTTTTGATATTTTGCCTTTTATTTTATTTCATTCAATTCACCAAAGGAGAAATTAAAATAACCCAATAAATGATTTTTAATTTTTAGCTGATCCCACATTGTTCTTCGGAACCGTCGGTTTGAGCGTGACTTACGGAGAATTGTTGATTTATAGTATTAATATTTTATGAAACGTTTGTAAAATTAGTAGCCATTTGATGAATTACTATTAATTAAACATAAATTGCAAAATTATGATCGTCATTAATTAGTATTCATACCATCGATGACGAAATATTTAGTGGCATATTTCAAACGGAAGTTAGATTTCAATAATATGAAGGATAAACATTATGTAAGTAATACATTTTAATGACCTGCGGATAATTTAACCGTAACTTTTATACTATCGTTCTACGCATTTACCATTAAAATAATATACTGTAGATAATACCATTTTCCCAACTGAAACCAATTACAGGGTGTTACATTGCAATTTAACCTGCAGAAACCGTATACACTTTTGTAACAATCCTGTTGTATTATGTGTAACTTGCATACTTTCCAAATTAACCATGTGAGATTTTAATGGATTTATGAATGTGGAATAGCATTAAAAAAGTCACTGAAATGTTTAAATTATTCGCGATATTCTTAAAATCTGCTATTACTTTCAGTGTAGAAATATTACTTACAAAATTAATATTCACAGTGTAATCTAAGTTTTTACAGCAATCATCCTCAAGTGTTTTTCTGTGTCTTCTATGACAGCGTAAATCTGCCGTATACGACACATTTTGACAGATTTTTTAAATTCAATATTCAGTATCACGCTAACGAGCTAAATGTTTTAAGACTTGTGCTTGTGTTAAAATACCAACTCTTAAAAGCAGTTATCCTAAGTCCAGAGTTAACAGCGCGTTTTGCCGAGTAATCCAGAGTGGAAGATACTCTCAGTATCGCCCTGGTGTAAGATCACTATTCAAAATTGAAACGTCGCTTGAAATGGCTTTAGTCGTGTTTGGTGACCAGATCTGAATAGCCTGGTATTACCCCACCTTCCTCTTCCCCATCTCCTTCACCTCACCTTCAGCCTCACAACATACCCCAATTGGGGATGCCATAGTCTCACTGGCTCCAGACGGGAACAGTTGGGAACTCTTGTGCGGTATTCATATAAAAACAAAAAAAAATCCTCGCTAAGAGCTGTCAGTCGCGGAAAAATTTGCAAATCGAATGTCATCGCGTACAAACATAAAAATCATACATCAAACGGATAGTTATTTATGAACGCTCTTTAGTCTTATACATATGTAAATAGTTTTAATAAATATTAAATAGTAATTTTTCTGTTTACTTTATATTATTTTTTATTCATTAAAATATTCGTGATTTCAAATAGGTAATTAATCCATGTAACATACAACAAGCATAAATAAGCCATTGAAAGCAATCACTAGTCAGAAATACACTGGAATTTGCATCGCCTGTCTGGAATTCCAAATACACCCAATTCGTCAATAATATAGAGCGCATAAAAAATAAATTTATTAAGTATCTCGGTTATAAATACAGCAATAATTATATCTGCATTCTCCAATCCCTGAAATCCAGGCGAACGTGACATGACATTTCTCCATAAAATAATACATAACAAAATAGACTGCCCAGAACTTCTATCCCAAATAATTTTTAACATTCCATCTAAAAGAACTCGCCACACCAACCTTTTTTTTCACAACGAACTTTATACGAACGCTGCAGCCAAATCCTCCATTTCCCGCATCCTTCAAAGATTCAACTCATTTAAAAAAATCACAAATACCGATATATTTTTTGATTTCCTCCCTCTATTTAAGAAAAACATTTTTAGCACACTGAAACCTCTCCTTCAATAATTTGCTAACTTAATTTAGGTAAAATGTATAATTTATCACATAAAAACATGACAGCATATGACAGTGACATAATTGGTACCAATTATTGTGTTAAATTCTATAACTTTGGAGCTATTTTCTACTACGTAATTATGTACTGTTTGTTTCTGCAAAATAAAATAAAAATAGAAGATCACAGAAATTTGACAGAAGACGTTAATGAACGACATACGCCTTCCAATATTCGACGGATTTAGCTATTTGTCTTTATTGTCGCGTAACGACGACATAACGCAAAGATGACGCAAAAGATGCAGAATCACCCTCCTGGTATTTTTTGAATTTAGATTTCACGTGCAAATCCTCAACATCTCATAAAAATATCTACTTTTTAAAACAATATTTATTTACGATTAACATATTTTACAGCATCGCGAGTTGCGTCTTCGTCATTTTCGTCGAAATTAGTTTTGCATCTCACTGAGTTAGAGCGGGGAATAACGCGCGCGCTTTGGGCTGAATCAAAATACACTTGAAATTAATGAAATTATGCAGCACACTAGTGATGGCCATAATCGAAACTTTTTTATATCTAATCGAGACTTCAAATATGGATAAATCGAATATGATACAAAATAAAATCCATTTATGGATTTTATTTAGTTGTCCTAGCATAATTTTAAAAGAATGGTACTGAAAAAATAAGTATAGTGAAATTTCACCTTTTGAATATTTCTCATTGGAGAGTTAATTTTCTTACAAATGACCGATTTACGTTGGATTACAAATTTGTCGTATATAAATTAAAATTTATACACAAGAAAATGTATTTTAATGATTTTTTTATTTATTTTTCACAGTAGCAATTTTTTTTTAATATTTATAATTAATTATTTAATTCCCTATATTTTATAATTTATAACATAAATAAATAAAGTACTAGACATCTGCTTTATCTTTTATTAAAAAAATAATTTTTCAATTTGGTTGGGTATTTTAGACTCGTCTCCAAAATTAAGATTTGTAAGAAAAAGGCCGCGCAGGCGTTCCTTTTAATGATTTTAACTAATGTATTTAGTTATTTGTTTTTGGGGTGTTATGCCGTGTTGCGCTACCTCCTTCTTTAGCCTGTTTTTGGGGTGTTTGCTTTTGGCCGTGAAAATCTTAAAACTTATCTAATGTATTTAGCATTACAAAATAATATAGGGATACTTTTGTACCGTTATCTTTCAATATATTGAATGAATTTTGCCTAGTATGGTTCGATAAAAAAAAACTCTTCCAAATAGCAAATTGAAATGTTTCGATTATGAAAATGTTCGATCATTTCGACAAAGACTTTGAAGTTTAAATAGGAGGCCCTGAGGAAAAAAATTCCCCTCGGGGCCTATGTCATCTTTGGGGATGCTGTGTGGAGGGTCTATTTAGGAAAGGAAAAAGAGAAAGTTCTGGGAACGAAAGGGGTATAAGGGGTGGGTATGAATATAAATCTGGGGGTCAGTGTTTTCAGGAGTGACGGACATATGAATCCATCCCTCCCACTGTGGTGCGAGACAATATTCCGAGAGAGTACGGCTAGAGGGTGACCGGCCAACTCAGAATGAAACCAACTCACAACCACCTCATCAAGAGTGATGATAAAAAAAAATTAAAAATTGGTTAAGTAGGTTAAGTTAGGTTAGGGTTACCGGCTATTTTAAAATTATTTTTTCATACCTTTTAATGACCTTTTTAGAGGTGGTTCTGTGTTGGTTGCATTCTGAGTTGGCATGAAACCCGGCTGGAGAAGTCATAGGGACTCTCTGAACCATTCTCTCTTGATCCGGTACAGTTGGTGGGCAGACGCATCCGCCGCCAAGACCCGAACAAACCTCACCCGAACAAACCTCATCATCGAACAAACGGGCACTCCTGCCAAACGTAGCGAACCACTTGGGGTGACCTATTGTGGCAGAGGTGTTGATTAACCAACAAATGATTCCCAGGGCGGCGGTACCCATACAAGCTTCCCAAATTGACTATTGTAAATTCATTCAAACTACGAGTATATATATGAATCTGTTTCGATCATTAAATTCATTGCGCCCATCACTACAACAAACCAGCACTACAAACCCAACACATTGATAAATGACATATTGTTTCAACACACCGCGCTCCAAATGTTCTAGGTAGTTCCCAGCCAACACAAAAAAATTGCATCAAAAGGCTAAACGAAGTCGGTATATTATTATTGTGATCGCAATAATTTATCGGGCTTTTACAATGATGTTGCTAGATACTTGCTCATACCCATTTAGGTCAGCGAGCAGAAGTAATTTTAATACCATGCTCTATGCGCAGATTGCATTATTCTGTACCTTGCGTGGGCTCGGGTCGGCTATTTTGTAATTAGTTCTCGGGAATCGGTAATTACTTCTGTAATTATATGGCGTCAACTGTTACAAACATATTAGTGCTTTCATAACTCGAATTCTATGTTAAAATGGTAAATGCTGGTTTTGAATTCTTGAATTTTAATACGCTACCGGATAAATGCACTCGATTAAACTGAGCAGAAATTCACAAACGCTGCTTGGCATATTTATAATCTCCGCTGCGTGTTGATTTGGTCTTGGTAAAAATCAAAACTTTTGGTACAAATGCTGTTAAAAGTTAGCATTTAACTCTCAGGCAATTTTTTTTTCGCTTTTCGGAGCAACTCCTATAGGCCTCATAATAATCGTTGTGTCTCCGTTACTATCACAGACCGTTTGTGAAAAAAAAAAGTTTAAATAATTGCCCGAAAACTGTTTTTTTTTAACCGTTTTAAAAAATATTTTAAGAACTTGATAAAAATCTCTAACAAATATGGAATACTAGCTTTTTCCCGCGGCTTCGCTCGCATGGTATTAGGGGTTTCCCACTCCGCCTCCTCCACCTTCCCTCCCCCCACTCTACTCCCTCCCCCTCCACCCACCTCTCCCCGCACTTCACTCCCCCCATCAACCCCCCTCCCCCCATTCCTCCCCCCCTCCTCCCCCCTCCACCTTCCCTCTCCCCTCTCCACTCATCCATCAATCCCCCTCTCCCTCCCCCTACTTCTCCACCGACCCCTCCCCCCACCCCATACCCCTCCCCACTCCACCTCCCCCCACCTTCCTCCTCCCCTCCCCCTTCCTTACCTCCCCCCTCACCCACCACACTTTGCCTCCTCCACCTTCCCTCTCTCCACTCCTCCCCTCCTCCCATCAACCTCCTCCCCTTATCCCTCCACCCACCCCTCCCCTCACCCCCTAGCCTTCCACATTCCCTCTCCCCACACCACTCCCCCATCAACCCCGTTCCCCCCCCCCTACCCCACCCCACACCCTCCTCTCGCATTCCACATATTCATTCCCGATACATTCAGTTTTCAAACTGCTCGCGTGCCACCTATTATTTTTTATACAAATTTCGTAATATCAGAACTCAACGGTAGTTTAATACAAAATAACGAACAAAAAAAAGAATTATCCAATTTGGTGCAATCGTTCGGGTTTACGCGCATACGTACATTTCGTTGATTCATTTTTAGAGTTATTTAGTACAACGCCAATAAAGCACTCTTTTTAGGGTGAATTGCCTAAATAAAAAAAAACATCTTTTCCAAGGCGACAATTGGTTTGCTTTTTTTCTGACGCTTGCAATAAATCGATTTTGTTAGGCACAGAAAACGTATGATAAATAATTTCATAACGCCAGAGATTATTCATAACGCCAGAGATTATTCATAACGCCAGAGCATACCAATATAAATAGCCTATAGATCTCTCAAATAATGTAGCTTTTTATTAGTGAAAGAATTTTTAAAATCCATTCAGTAGTTTTTGCGTGAAAGAGTAACAAACATACATCCATACAAACTTTTGCCTTTATAATATTAGTAGGATTAACTGCAAATCGAAAAATTTGATCGCTTATCTCACTAAAAATACGCGAGCAGTGAGTTTCGGCATTCTGAAACTCACTACATCTTTTGCCTAGGGACTTTCCTGGTAAACATAAGTACACCACAAAACCATAGACATTTTCAATTTGGGACGCGGGTATGGGAACCCCCCCCCCGGGAACCATTTATTGGATAACCGACACCTCTGCCATAGGTCACCCCAAGTGTTTCGCTACGTTTGGTGATTTAGAAGGGGTGCCTGGGTTCATGGGATGAGGTTTGTCCGGGTCTTCGCGGCGAATGCATCTGCCCACCGGTTGCCTGGCAGGCAGATCGGGAGAGAATGGTTGAGGGAGTCCCATTGACTTCTAAAGCCGTACTCTCTCGGAACATCGCCTTGCGCCGCAGTGGGAGGGATGGATTCATACGTCTGTCACTCCTGGACACACTGACACCCAGATTCCTACCCACCCCTAATACCCCTTTCCTTACCAGAACTTCCTCTCCTTCCTTTTCTAAAAAGACCCTCCACACAGCATCCCCAAATATGTCATAGGCCCTGAGGGGAATTATTTTCCTCTGGGCCTCCTGTGTGGAGCTAATGTAGAAAAATATCATAACGCTAATTTATTTATTTATTTATTAACCGACTTATGTCAAATTTATAACAGAGTATCACAAAATATGGAAATGAACATTGTAAGGATAAAGAATGGTACGTGAAAGCAAAGACAAACAGAGAAAATAGAAGTGTCAAGTCAAGTCAAGACTTTGCAAAAATTAGAGTTAAATGAAAAGAAATCATTTAAGCTTACTAAAAAAAATCAAAGTCTTGGCGTGAGTTGATCATTGTACATATTCTGAACATGGTGAATTATAACCGTAATTAGCCGAGTGCTGATTGAAGAAGGGCAGGTCTTTATTTCTGAGTCTACGAGAAGGTATATTAAATGTGATGAGTTGTAGTAATGTAGGTAAATCGATTAAACAATTAATAATTTTGAAGAAACAAATGAGATCAGATTTTTTCCGACGGTCTTTTAAAGGAGAAAGGTTTAGAGTTTGTTCAATTTTGGCACACGAGTAATTGCCTCGCTCTAATCCTAACCTCCTGGCAATCCCTTTTAGGAACCGATGTTGAACGGACTCAATATGACGAATTTGGGTAGTATAAAAAGGAGACCATATAACACAAGCATATTCAAGATGGGGGCGAACCAAGGAGCAGTAAAGAGTTCTTAGGGAATTATGAAAAAATGGTTCATATTTCGGGTGAAGCCGATAGTAAAACTAAACTTCATTATAATTATTATTTTTACCCTTTTTTGTAGTGAAAACCAACAAAAGCTTTTCAAACTGACCTGAGCAATAAGTTTCTTTTTTAGCTAAATAATCCTTTCACAGAAAATGAAGTTTAAAAATGATAAACAGAGAAACAAAAATATATTAATCCTCCGCAGGAAGAGGAAGTGTTAACTTTATTTTATAACGTTTTTTATCTGCTCTGTTTTCTAATAAACAAGATTTAAAAACGTTTATTTAAGCTTTAGTCGCGCTTTAATGGCTACGGACAACGGTATAAAGCAGACGAGATTGGCTTTTTCATAATGAAAAATAAAAAAAATGGTTATAGTAATGGCAGCGGAGGCAAACCCCATTGTTATAGGATATTTGAAAATGAAAACGTGTGTTTGAAAACGATATTCGTAGTAAGAGACAATTTAAAATTACCGCTTATTAAAAATATATAAATCACTACTGATCCTTTCTGCTCATACACAAAATGTTCTTTTAATGGGATAAGTAATAAAATAAAATATACAATTTTACCAGTAAATACAATTACTGGTAAAATTGTCTATCTCGGGAGCAAAATAACATGGGACGGTCGGTCTAAGAGCAATGTCGACAGCCGTATACACCAGGCTAGGCTTGCTTTCAATAAAAGGTCGAAAATAATTGAATCAAAAAATATAGACCTAAAGCTGAGAATACTCCTCATCAAGGCCTATGTATGGAGTATCTTGATGTACGGCTGCGAAACATGGTGCCTATCCAAAAGAGATAAACGGAGACTAGAGGCTTTTGAGATGTGGTCCTATAGAAGACTATTAGGAATTTCCTGGAGAGACCACATTACAAATGAGGAGGTTCTCCAAAGAATCGAAGGAGGAAGGCACCTGCTCAGGACCTTGTCCGAAAGGCGTGCAAGATGGATCGGCCATGTAATACGACAAGAAGGCCTCTTGCATTCCATAATGGAGGGTATGACCGAGGGGACAAACTCTAGGGGACGCCCACGCCGAGAGTACCTGGAGGACCTGCTGGTGGACGTGCGCTGCTTATCATATGCAGACTTCAAAAGAGCCGCACAAGACAGGGAAGAGTGGAAGAAACGAATAGATGACATTGCTGCAAACCAATCTCAGGATTGAAACCAGAGAGAGAGAGAGTAAGAGACAATTTAAAATTACCGCTTATTAAAAATATATAAATCACTACTGATCCTTTCTGCTCATACACAAAATGTTCTTTTAATGGGATAAGTAATAAAATAAAATATACAATTTTACCAGTAAATACAATTACTTAGTCTACATATAATTACAATTATAAGTAATTATAATAATTATTTGAAGACTAAGAAATTTTATTATATGTTAATATAATTATCTATCTATATCTATATCTAACTTCTATATATAAATAAAAATGAATCGCTGAAATGTATGTGCGCGCATAACTTCCGAACGACTGCACCAAATAGGATAATTTTTTTTTTGTGTTCTTTTTTTTGTTTTTTGAGGTCTGGCATTAAGAAATTTATATAAAAAAAATTGCACTAGGTGGCACGCGAGCTGTTTGAAAACACAATGTGCCGGGACTGTATGTATGGAATGCAGAAGGCGAGGAGGTGGGAGGAGAACTCGGATAGGGGGATCGTGGGAAGGGGGGAGGGGAATCCGGGAGGGGGGAGGGGAACCTGGGAGGGGGGAGGGGAACTCGGGAGGGGGGTTTGCTGGACGGGGGAAGGGGTGGAGTGGAGTGGGGAGAGGGAAGGTGGAAGAGGCGGAGTGGTAACGCGAGAGGGGAAGGGGACGCGGGAGAGGAAGGGGAGGTGGAAGGGGAACGGGACGAATGGGAAAGGACACGCTGGCAGATACAATTTCTTTATTTAATGGAACAGCAACACATGATGGGAACCAGCTATTATATTAATATAATTGATATTATAATTACTTATATTATTAATAAATTATAATAATTATTATATTAAATTATATTAAATATTATGTTTACAACGAGTATATTCACTCCAGGTCAGCTGATGTAACTTCAGTCCTGCCATAGATTTACCTGAAATTGCGTGGTAGGTATCGGGAAGCAACTCAACTTTCTAGAGTTAACATATGACAGTATATCGGTCAACCTAGCTGTGACATCCCTTCCAGGGATCACGCCTGAGCGCCGGGGTGAAAATTAACTGATAGCATACCTCGTTCTAATTAGTAAGAGACGAAGTGATGCGGGTATGAGATAGTACTCGAGATCGTAGAATATACGCTCGAAAATATGCAAATCAATTAGACCAGTGGTTCTTAACCTGGGTTCGATCGAACCCCAGGGGTTCGGTGAATCAGTCTCGCGAGTTCGCCGGAGGTCAAGACACACCCCCGACTCATATGATATTCATTATTGTTTCGACTTTTGTGTGAAAATCATGTTTTAATTGTTTTGTTCTTTGATCTTAATGGTTTTGTTCTTCAATGGTTTTGTTCATTTAGTACACCTATGTATATATGTTTCGAATGTAAAAAAAATATATTTTATTTTTCCAATTAAGAAGGATTCGGTGAATGCGCATATGAAACTGGTGGGGGTCATTACATTCAACAAGGTTAAGAACCAATGAATTAGACGCTTTGTTACACTCTGACCACCTTACTAAAAAACGTGTTTTCAAATTTAAATATCTGATAAACCACCCTTTAATGATTGTTTATCAGTCGTGTAAAATTTAAAATACATTTAATATTAAGACCCCCAGTTTTTAGGTTAACTTTTAAGTATTTCAGCAAATAAATTAAAACCTCTCAATAACTTCTTACAGGAAGTAAAACCACTTGTGATTAATATGTACTTTTATCTTCCACTGAAGTATTTCGAGACTGAAATGTTCTGAAACTCACACAGCCTTACTAAAAAAAACCACAGCACGCCCGATAACCCACGTTGCTGCAGCAACATGCATAAAACAAAAATACACTAAAACACGATAACATTACTAATAACAATAACGTTTTTTCTTAAAATTTATTTTATAGGTTTGGCAACAATATAATTTTTCATAGTGTAAGTACTAAATTGTGTGTTTTCCTTCATAACCGCCAGGTGGCGCGCGGGCGCCTGCGCATTCGTCGTTCGGGCTGAAAGCAGCGCGAAAAAAAATCACTTCTCGGATGTGTTTGTATTATTATTACTTACTCAAATGTGATCGTAATTTCTAATAATATGACTAATTCACCATTATATTCGTATAATTGATATATTTAACGAGTTTTTGTGGTTTTTATTAAGTTTTAGTCAAGTTATAATAAAAATAATCATACTTTGAAAATAAATGTCAAAAAGGATTTTATATAAAACATGATAATTCAAATTTACATTAAAACGTTTTTATTTTATGACAATTTCATAAAAGTGGTGTTTTTTTTTAAATATTAATATCTAATACATGTGTTCCTAAACTAATCAAAGAAATTAACGTCTTTAGAGATGCAAGAAATGTGTTATAAAAGTCAGTATCATTTTTTAGGTTAGTTTTTTGGCAATAAAAAAACTTTGAAATTTTTTATTACTTTTTTATTGCATGCACGAGGAAAAAGTGAGGTAACAGTTTCGTTCCAAATTTATTATATAAAAGGTCTGTATTTTTTAAATTTTGTTTTTTTATAAATTTCTGTACACTTTTATCAAATATGTTTTGGTAAAATAAAAATTCCATTTTTTTTCGCGTTTGAATCTTAATATATGGCAGTTTTTTAAAACTAAAGCGTATTTCAATTACACAAATCTAAAAGGTAATTTTATCTAGTTTTCATAAAAGGTTTTGTTTTTACGACACCTTCAAAAATAAGAAATATATACAACATTCAAAATACTTAGGAAAAAATCTAAATTTCGTTAAAACATCATTACTAAAACAGAGATAAACTACCCTCTCAGACTGTGTAAACCAAGTGTATTTTTTTCCATTAACAATTTTTTTAATTAGTAATGTTTTCACATCCGCGGCCGTTTGTCAATTGAATAAAATTTTCACTGGGTTTTTTAGTAAGGCTGACAGTGTTTATTTAATAATGTAACACTGAAAAATTATTATAGCGCACTACGTTAGAACTAGTCGCGGCAATAATGCCATTTTAACGTGAGTTTTATACTACGCAAATATTGAATACGTGCGATTGTTATTATTTTTACAATAACTTCAAAAAGTAGGCCCCGGGGAAAATAACTCCCCTAAGGCAAAGTCATCCTTGGGGAAGCTGTGTAGAGGAGCTTTTTAGGAAAGGAAGGACAGAAATTTCTGGAAAGGAAAAAGGCATAAGTGGTGGGTAGGAATCTGGGGGTCAGCCAGGAGAGACGGACTTATGAACCTATCTCTCCCACTGCGGTGCAAAGCGGTTTTCCGAGAGAGTTCTGCTAGAGAGGTAAAAAGGTCTTCCTCAACCAGTCTCTCCCGATCTGGGCCGCCACGCAGTTGGTGGAAAAACGCATCCGCCGCCAAGATCCGGTCAAACCTCACCCCATAAACCCGCTAAGTCACCAAACGTGGCGAACTTGGTGTGACCAATGGCAGAGGTGTTCGTATCCAATAAATGGTTCCTGAGGTGGCGGTACCCATGCAAGCCAACACATAGTGCGCCGTGATAAAAAAGCCAAATTCCTTCACAATATGTTGAAATTTCAACAAATACTGTTATGTCGTGGTAAAACACTTTAAATATATTTTATAAGGATAATAGACTTTATTTGATATAAATCCTTTATCTGATGACTCGCGATGATTTCCATCTTCCTGGTGTAATTTTCAAGAATGTGTCGAAGAGAGAACACATAGAGTAGACAAATTACATTTTGAAATCACAATTCACAGAGTAGGTACTTTAAGCTGAAAATGAGAATCACAAATGGAGCTACTTTAATGTCTTGAAAATTGAAAGCAAAAAAAGGTAAATAGTTTGAGGATTATTTCAGGAGAAATAAATTAAATTAATTATTGTAATTAATTTTCATTTTGGAGGTGAGAAAATTGATTGCCTTCTTCGATTATAACAACAGTATTTTGTTCTCTAGGGATGTCAGGAGTTCCACTAAAGAACACCAAGGAGTTTGTCTACCTCGGGAGCAAAATAACATGGGACGGTCGGTCTAAGAGCGAGGTCGACAGCCGTATACACCAGGCTAGGGTTGCATTCAATAAAAGGTCGAAAATAATAGAATCGAATAATATAGACCTGAAACTGAGAATACTCCTCATCAAGACCTATGTATGGAGTATCTTGATGTACGGCTGCGAAACATGGTGCCTATCCGAAAGAGATAAACGGAGACTAGAGGCTTTTGAGATGTGGTCCTATAGAAGACTACTAGGAATTTCCTGGAGAGACCACATCACAAATGAGGAGGTTCTTCAAAGAATCGAAGGAGGAAGGCACCTGCTCAGGACCTTGTCCGAAAGGCGCGCAAGATGGATCGGCCATGCAATAAGGCAAGAAGGCCTCTTGCATGCCATAATGGAGGGTATGACCGAGGGGACAAACGCTAGGGGACGCCCACGCCGAGAGTACCTGGAGGACCTGCTGGTGGACGTGCGCTGCTTATCATATGCAGACTTCAAAAGAGCCGCACAAGACAGGGAAGAGTGGAAGAAACGAATAGATGAAATTGCTGCAAACCAATCCCAGGATTGAAACCAGAGAGAGAGGGACGATTCAACTATTTAGGGACTCTTCATGTATCTTCAGTAAAATATTGACTGCCTAAAAAAAGCAAATAAATTAAAAATAAAATTATTCTTATGTACTAATAATTTATTATTACTGTCCTCGAAACCTTTAGATATTGGCTGACCTTTTAAAACAGCTTTTATAATCTTTTTCTTGAATATGACGTCGCATGTTATTTATTTATTTAAATAGCACAAAAGTAATTGAAATTTCTTGAGTTTCTTTTTTTAAATTGAAGTCAATCTATTATACATGGTGTTAAGGGAGTACTTGACCGGAGACCTAAATTTCATTAATATATTTTACTCCAAATAATGTCAGGAATGACTGGTTAAAGTAAGTCACGTACGTCCTATAACGCCCTGCACGCATATAACTAACATTCTCTATATCGTTTAAATATTTCCATAAAAAGTTTTAAGCACAACAACTAATACACAGGATGTTAAGGGAAGCACTTGGTTTACTTTAAGCAGTTATTCCTGGAATTATTTGAAGTGAAAAAAGGAAATGATATGTTGGTGACATATTTTTTCCATCTTAAAACATTTAAAACTTAAAATCAGCAGGTATTGAACAGTTAGGGGTGGGGTGAGAGGTAGGTCTATTACTCGGCTGATTGTCCCGTGAAGACATGTGGAGGAATTTTTTTTGTTTGATATGAAAAAAAAAATATAGAGAACAAAATTCACTGCAGTTCAAAATTTCATTTACATTTTTCACTGTCATGCATTTTTTAATGCCAGAAATTAATGGTTAAATGAAGTCAAGTACGTCCCTTAACACTCTGTCTTTTAAGGGGTTACGTGGGTCTCGTAAGCCAAGGAAAAAGGCATTTTTTCTCGATTTTTCAAAAATGTAATATATGAATTATTTCATTCAAAGTGTTGATCACATAAGACAACAACTTACAAAAATATTGAAAAAAATTGTCATAAATAAATCGGATAATTCAGTCGGTGGGACCTGGTTTCCGGAGACCCCAAAAAAAGTGTCCTCGCGGTAGGCAGGATAACTCATGTTAGTTTCTGGAATAAAAAAAAAAAAACAATTTTTTTCCGTTAGTAGATAAGTAAAAGCTTCACTTGAACGAAGGATTTCTAAAAAAAATATATTTTAGTTTTTGGCAGACTTGTATACAAAATAATTCAATTTTTGGTACAATTTACACTATATAGCCTTGTAAAATTATTTTTGGTGGAAAAAAATCCTTCGTTCAGTCAATGCTATTTTGAAGAAGTGTGCCAAATTTCAATGAGATCGGTGCTTTGGTTTCAGAGAAATCGTGCCTGCCGACTTCAAAAATGGTGTTTCGATAAACGCGATTCAAGTAGTAATAAAACGGAGTTTTTTTATAACTCACATAGAATCGTCAATTCCAGAACCATATAACAAAGAGCCTGCTGCAGAGGCGATGTCAGTCGATAAAGGAAAAAAAGGATTTTCGGACACAAGTAACCCCTTAATTATCGTGCTACAAGCTTTTGGAAATAATGAAACGATATAGAGAAAGCTATTTATATATATAGAGGGTGTTAAGGGACATAATTGACTTACTTTAACCAGTAATTCCTACATTATTTGGGGTAAGTACAAAATATTAATGAAATTTTAGTTTCCGGTGACATTTTTGAAGTTTTTTTTCCAAATAAAATTATAAAAATATCAGTAGGTATTTGACAATTAGGGGCGGGATGAGGGATACTAAAAAAATGAAAAAAACGTCATTTAAAAAGTCACCGGAGACTGAAATTTCATTTCCATTTTTAATTCAAATAATGTCAGGAACCACTGGTTAAAGTAAGACAAGTGCATCCCTTAACACCCCGTATATTTATTTAAATGGATATATTTTTGGGGCTACTTCAGCACGAATTAACAATACAATTGAGACAAGGTTAAAGTTAAAACTACGGGCGAGTTATCAAAATACTTGCTTAGTTAATTAATTTTAATATTTCACGTGTTTAATAACTGAAATGTTATCTTTTCGTATGAGATTTTAGTTTCATAGCTTGATTAAATAAGCCATAATAACCTAATTGTATGTATTCATTATAATGTCCATGTTCCTCCTAAATCAACACATTATATTCTGATCTTTCCACGAATGCAAAACGAATACGGCGTTTACGCTTATTTTAATGTGGTCTGTAAAATTTCATATGTAGGATTGGAAACATTGACTTACCAATTTTTCTCCAGTACCATAAGTAGGTAGTCTATCCACGTCTCACTTTTTGTACAAAAACGGGAAAGAATTTAGTTTTACGTTAGCTCCACACAGGAGGCCTAGAGGAAAATAATTTCCCTCATTGTCTATGTCATCTTTGGAAGTGCTGTACTTTTTAAGGGAAGGAAATATAGGAAGAATATGTAAAGGAAAGAATACGATAGTATGCATAGGAAAGAACAAGGTATACAAGGAAAAGGGATGACCAATCACTTACCACGGTATCTCTGTGCGAAGAGGAACACAACACAATCCCAAATAGGTATATGCTTCCACCGCGATACGTCGGAGAAATTATCGCCACATCAAAATGAATAAGTTAACGATATCATGAACTTCCAACACAGTCAAATGTTTTTTTTTTACCTAAAAACGAGGCTAGGAATACGAAAAACATCAATAACTGGCTTTCAAGATAATCCCAATCCTTCTTCTTACTTAAAAAAATTAGATTATGTATCCACACAAAAAACACCAACAATTTGCTTCCAAGCCCGAATCCTTTTTCTGTTTTCAAAATAAAAGCACTCAAGTTTGCACTATTTTTTTTACCATTATTCCAAAATTTCAAACACTTTTCTAGCAAGGTGATGGGCTAGGGAGAGATAGAAACTGGATAAATGATATCCCGTTAGGAACTAAGCATATTCTCTTTTAAAAACTACTACTATCTTACAGTATGCATAAAATACGTAAAGTTTAAAAAAATCTAAATTAAACAATAACCTTCCTCTTCTTTCAAAATCAAGTCTACATAATGTCTCAGAATAAAACTGTAGATTTATATAAAATCAAATCCATGCCGCTCGACCGGTGTCTGTCACAGTTACTCCTTTTTATATAAATATAATATTGAACCTGTAAATGTTCGTTTTCTAAAATGACCTACATACCCCTGATATCTCAGTAAAAAACGAAGAACGTAGTTAATCAATTGTTTTGTGCATATCTTCCAATTTATTTATTTAAGCACTTTTTACATTTCAAGATCAGTTATAATCAAGAATGTATTACAGCCCCTAATTTCAGAAAAATAACTTCTCTATGAATATTAAAAATTCTAAGGGCAGTGGACTGGGCTTACTTCGAGGCTGTTTTCACGGAAAAGATTTCTCTTCGGGAATAATAAGCTAATTTAAATACAAATGGAAATATGTTACGCCGAACTAACTGGGTTCAGTTTTTTTTTCTGTTTATGTAAATTTTGTCAACACACGCCCATCCTATCCAAGTATATGCCGTGGTATTGAAAAAACACCCCCTATTTTAACGGTGCAGCGCCAAAAAAACCGAACTTTTCAAAGAGTCTGTTGTTAAGTTCATTGGGTTTTTTTGCGAGGTGGTAAGTTACTGATAGCAAATATCGGTATTTTGTAATGTAGATATTCGTAGCACGTCCTAAATAGCACAGTGTAAACATAACTTTTTTATCATAGATTTAAAATATTGTATAAAACCACGACCGGATCTATTCTTCACAATATCTTTACGTGAGAAACGTGATACCGCAGGGCGTGTAAAAAATATTACAATCCATTGAAAATATTTTCGCATTACGAATATAAATATATGAGATATTTAGCTTCCTTATTTTAAGGTCTTCATTTTCTAGTTTTACTTCGGATTTCGTGTTTCGTGATCATTTTCGTTCCTTCATCATCTCTCTTTATTCTTTTCTGAAAATAGATTAGGATATAATGAATAGTGCCCTATGATAAAAAACCGTGATAAAGACCAAATCCTGAATCTTGAAAAGTAAGTTTTTTGTTTTTTGTAGAGATGAATGGCTTACCTACCCTTAGGGAAAGGATTTAAATCTCGTAACGAGTGGTGTGCGAACGTGCTCCGGAGACATTTTTTTGAAGTGAACACTTCTTTACAACTGTTGTGATATGAAACTCGATGAAACTGAAACGAGCGACACTAAAAAGAGACACACTCACACATCTATAGGATTTACCCTGCGAGAAAATGAGATAGCAATAAAAAATATTTATTTTACGGTTACTCCATTCCAATATAATACGATAAATTCACGGTCCCACGTAAATCTCCTTTGGTCCAGTGGTGCGAAGCGCCTGAAGAATCCTAGCGGCCAGAGACATTCAGCAGACAAGGATCGAATCCTTAGAAATAAAAAAATGTATATATATTTTTTTTTCAATTCACTATCTAATCTTCAAACCACTTCAAATGAACAGAACAGGCAACGAAAACACAAAAGAAAGCGACATCTAGCGACTCTAAGGAATAGAACTCAAACACCAATAAGATGACCGATTTCAACCGATCAGTGGTTGAGTGGGCATCGCGTTTGGATCCACCCAGGCGTCCCGTGTTCGATTCCTCGGCTGGCTAAGTCCTCCACCACGACACAAGCAACATTTTCGGCTCTCTGTGATGGTAGGAGATTTTCAAATATTGTCGGGTTATTCGTAACCCGGAAATATTTGTTTCTTTTAAAAAAAGTGCTTTGTAGTCTCCCCACTCTTTATTTTAGTTTTGTGGAGGTTTCACTTCTACCGCATGTGAATGGCACACTTTTTTAATAGCTGAACTAGCCGATGGTGCTCCGGAGACTCGTTCTAATACCATCCACACAGGAATTTTTTGCGATAGGATTTTAACTTTTGTGCTTAGAAAACTGTGTAGAGGACAAAATCTGAATTGGTTTAACTAATAACATTGTCAATTCTACTTTTCTATGTTGTGAGTGTAGACTCTTTGACAGCTCACCAAATAAATTGTATAAGAAAGTTAAAAATTGTTTTTCGTAAAACAGCGTTGCAAAAATTAAAATATTTGTTTTTTCTTATATGGAAAAAGGTCATTATTTCTTTGAAAACACATTTATTGATATTTTTGAGGTAGAGCATGTAATAAATGAAATTAAAAAAATATCAGTTCTAAAAATGTATAATTTTTGACGCTTGTTTTCCAACTATGGGATTTTTCTTTTTTTTAGATAATATAGCTATGGGGAAACGTGTTACGATATAAACATGAAATATATTTTTATAATAATATATATTATCTGGTATATAGAAGCCAATTTAAAAAAATTTAAATCGTATTTTTAGTCCGATTTTTACTCGCCAGGGTAATTTTCGCCCGGCTCCGCGAATTTCCGCGAACCCCCGATTGTGATTTTTAGATTCGGCTCTCCACAGGTGGCAATAATCCCTCACAGGAAAATGTTCTTAGACTTACAATACTCTGAAATTCTTCCAATTATCTTAGACAAGTATGTATAAAATTTTATCAAAAATTTTCTCAATTAAGGGAACTGTCTAAAATTGAATCAGCCAAATGCTATAAATCTTTTGTAGAAGTTACTGAGAAAAAATTACTTAAAAATCGTAAACAATTCTGGCAATTTGTTGCACAAAAGCGTACAGATAATGATCTCCCTTTAAGTATGTATTATCATGAAACTCACGCTACAAATGGTCACGACATCGCCAACCTTTTTGCTAAACACTTTTCCTCTGTATATTCTGATGCTTCATGCACCATCCCTCCACTTAACTATGACTATAATATTGACTTGAATGATTGCCAAATTTCACTTGCAGAGGTTTACCAATCCTTAAATAATCTTTCTAACAAAAAAGGTACTGGACCTGATGGCATTCCAGAAATCTTGCTAAAAGAATGTAAATGTTCATTATCTAACCCAATTTGTATGTTGTACAATTTATAACTCTCAACCGGTACATTTGCTGACTCATGGAAAATTTCATTTATTCGACCCATTTTTAAGTCTGGAAACAAGTCAAATATTGGATATTACAGACCAATATCAATTATATCTAATATTCCAAAAATATTTGAGTCGATAATTACAAAGAAAATCACTCCTATTTTCAAAAAAAAAAAAATTCTGATCGAGGAACAGCATGGATTTAGATCGGCGAAATCTACAACAACTAATTTACTGTCCTTTATAAATACCATTCTTAAAGCCTTAAAAGACAACACTCAGGTTGATGTCCTCTACACTGACTTCTCCAAAGCCTTCGACAAAGTTAATCACCGTATTCTCATGGCCAAACTTTATGCTATAGGCATTAGAGACCCATTGTTATCATTCTTTCACTCTTACTTGAGTAATAGAAAACAAAGGGTTAAAATAAATAACTTTGAATCCTTTAACATTGATGTAACTTCCGGCGTTCCGCAAGGAGCCCATTTGGCCCCGCTTCTTTTTAACCTTTTTATTAACGATATCATTAAAGTTTTTTCTCACACACGTTTTTGGCTTTTTGCCGATGACAATAAGATTCTTAAGATAATTAAATCCCATCTTGATTGTTTACTTTTTCAACTTGATATTGACTCATTTAATGATTGGTGCAAAATTAACTGCATGGAACTTAATGTTGATAAATGCAAAATTTTGTCCTTTTGTAGAACTAAAAAACCTATTCAGTTTGATTATAAACTAAATAATGTTTGTCTCTCTACTGTCACATCTATCAAGGACCTTGGGGTCACTCTGGATTGTAAACTTTCTTTCCGGGATCACATTAATAACATCGTAAACAAATCACTGAAACTACTCGGCTTCATTCATAGAATTACCTCTGACTTTAAACATATAAATACACTTAAAACTCTTTACTGTTCGCTGGTCCGCCCTCACCTTGAATATGCTAGTGTCATTTGGTCTCCTTTTTATGCTGTCTACATTTGTTACATCGAATCTGTACAACATCGCTTCCTACGAGGAATTGCTTGGGGGTTAGGATTTGAAAGAGGAGAATACTCGTATGATGAAATTGAACAAACTTTAAACATTTCCTCTTTAGAAAAACGTAGAAAGGACTCTGATCTAATATGCATTTTCAAAATTATCAACAGTATTACTGACACACCTGCTTTGTTACAACTCATCCAGTTCAACATTCCTTCCCGTAGACTCCGAAATAATGAATTGCTGTTCCTCAATCAACATTCTACTAATTATGGATATCATTCTCCTTTATCCAGAATGTCGAGACTTGTCAACACAAATCAAAGCATTGAATTTTTTGGTGTAAGCCTAAATGACTTTCGGCAGTCGTTACGCAATGTGGTTTTTTAAAGTCTTTTTAAATCCATCTTCAAGCTACTTGTAGTTATCTTCTCTATGTACTTTTATATTATATGTATTTTGTCAATGCTCTTCATCTATATGTAATCTCCTTTCATTGTGATCTCTCTTTTTTTCTTTTCTGTTCTTGTTATTGTTATATTGTTAATTGGACTATTTGTCTGTAAATAAATAAATAAATAAATAAATAAATAAATAAATAAATAATAACATTAAGAAATTAAATTATTTCAATAGTTATTGAAAACATCACCACTTTGCGACAATTTAATTAAATGATAAATATATAGTAGTAAAATAAAGTTATTTATTATCATTTAGTAAATTATCTAATACTAATGGAATGATCCTATAAAAATGCAAAGATTTTAGACTGATGCAATGAGCGAATACCATGGCAATTATTTTAAACTGACCGGCACAAAATGATCTAAGAAAAGTGTAATGTTGTTAGACAAGAATAACGATTTTAGGCTAATGCAATGTTACGTTACAAAAGATAAAGAATAGAGTCCTTTATTCCTGTTGCGAGGAGTTAGTGAATTGGGTCCCAGTGCACAGCTCGCCGCACCGCCCCCCTCTCCGCACGCGGAGGTCCGTGGCCCCAGTGCCGATCGGCACCCGGCATTCATTCAACCGCTTGCCTCTGACGCGACAACAGTGTCCAAGTAATTGCGCTATGGCGCTCTCCGAAATTCTAGACTCGTGATTGTTTCTATAATGTGTATTGTGCACGAGAAGGCTCTAGCCTGTCTGACGACTACCTCATTTCCTGCTTTGTGAGTAAAATGAATCTTTGCCCCCTCTTGTGTGCTACATCCCGCGTTTAAATTCACTAACACGTGTGGAGAGTTGAGAGAGAGAGAAGTTCCCAGCCATGTTAGAATACTAGCCCTAGCAAGTACCCATGTGTAGTTTGCCGAGGCTGGCAATTGTAAAACCCTGTCTCCTTCTAAATGAATAAACCCTTTACGTGCAAAACTGTGTTCTGATTGAGGAAAGAGACCTGGAGATTGTGAGGAAAGGAGGAGGAGGAATTCACAAGCGAACCACAACACTCGCCTTGGTTTTAAGAGGAACCTTGCTTGCGCCGGCTTCCTGAGCTAGTTCTGTTGGCCTATTTATTGCGTGTATTTAACTTTATGTGCACCTTCACAATCAATTTATGGCCGACTAAAATGGATAATGATCGTCATAATCCATTTTTCTTAATTTTCACTCTGCAGGAGTGTTTTATCTGACGAGAAAAAGCCGCGTACTAATTAGCGAACTTTAATTATAGCCATTGCAAATGCATTTACTAGGCTCTAGTGTGCAAGCGATGTCCAGACCACAGTGTCTGCATTAGTATCCGCAGTATTCGTTTTGTTTTTCAGCATGTCTGACAAGGTGTCTCTCGTTTATGTAGCGTATATTTTCATGAACCTTTAGCTCGAAAACAGTCGCTACGCGACAATGCATGGAGGTATTGCTGTGAAATGCATAAAGAAATCAGCAAATAAAACGTTTTTAAAAAAAATCTCTGCTTCATTCATATACATATCTTTGTCATACATATTCTTCTTTCATTCTGACTCTCAACGTGACATACATTGGTTTTGCGCACGAAACTAAATATGTACAGAAATTACGCGGCTGGCTCAGTGCATTCCACGATACTCTCGACTGACGTCCAAAAAACTGATAGCTCGCAAGCAACGTCCACACTATGTTTTTTGGTTACAGTAACGTGTTACGGTTACAGCTCGCTGATGAGTACGCGGTTATAATAATCTTTGAATGAGACTATGTGACGACTTCTGAGACATTGAGCTTTTAAAAACTAAAACAGAAAAGAAAACAGCATAACAATCTCAAATTGTAAGTTCAATTTAACCAGAGCGCTTACCTACCTGTGTAACTTGAAACGAACTTACTTAAGGAATACCTCGGGGCAAAGCGGAGTTTGTCGCTTACTTAGTAAGTGGGAGAGGATCAGTCGGTTCCCAAGTTTGCTAAGTGTAGGTGGACCTTCGTACGGATCTACGAAATTAATAATGTATGTAAATAAGTTGGGCCACTCCGTGTCACCGGATGCTTTTACCTACTTGAATACCCCTGCAAACTTTATGAATACCAATAGACGCATAACTGAATATTATTTTCTGAGCACCGTCTAATACAGAGTAATGAATTATTTTTTCAGCGCTTGTTTTACACCAAATTGATTTCAAACAATTTTTTTAGCCATGCCTTCGAAATTTAATATATTTTCCATCGATTTCGACAAAATAATTTGAAATTTAGCTTTCTTCCATAAAAGTATAATCATTTATGATATTTGAAAAATGATTCAAATCTCAAACCCCTTTCAGAATATTTCCGCTGTGCAATAAAATCCAAATAAACAGAATATTTGTAAATTTTTTAATTTTTTAAATATTTCGAATACCAACTTTAAAAAGTTTTGAAAATGGCTCACCTTACGTTTTTTTCTTACTAAAATTACAGGGAACAAAAAAACACGCACATTTTATTAGACAAATGTATTAAAACGTTATAATTCCTGATTTTTTTTATCGTTTTATGTAAAAATAATTAATTAAAAATTTTAAAGTTTTCAATTTATTTTTTTTTAAATTGAGGTCAGAAACATTGATTTCATAAAGGTGTACATTTTCATTATTTGTGGTTAATATTTAGATTTGAATATATAACGTGGTGTTTTTTTCTTTACATTATATTTTCCATTGTGATTTGATAGATCTGGTTTAAATGGTCATTAAAATAATAGCCCTTGTGGTGAACCTTGCATCAGGTCTCCCTTTGTAGTGTC
Organism: Limnephilus marmoratus; assembly: GCA_917880885.1. Classification (NCBI taxonomy): domain Eukaryota; kingdom Metazoa; phylum Arthropoda; class Insecta; order Trichoptera; family Limnephilidae; genus Limnephilus; species Limnephilus marmoratus. Next base: position 17,660,839 of record OU862933.1, read on the forward strand.
GAGGATACTTACTGGACTCCGAGGAAGGATCTTGAATTCAGAGACGTAATGAAAGAGTTCGCACACGTTTAATAATTTATTTAATCTTTACAGACATCATTTACATTTTAGAGATCGCTGTAGGAAAAAAATGGAAACGTGATTTTTAATTTAGGATTTTGTCGCGTGTTCTCGAGCAGAGCGCCGTAACTAGAATGAAGTTAGTTGCTCCTGTCGGAACGGCGTTCGCTGGAACTAAACCGGTCACGTGTCCAATGTTGCCAGGACAACGGTGTTGTCATAGTAAAAAGAAATAATCAGTTAATTTATAAAAGTACTTAATCGCATTTCCATACCCTTTTCGTCAGGCTCTTTTAGCATGACGACATAAATATTGTATTTTTACTGGCGATACGATGTGGATATTTTAAATATCATTTAGTTTAATATGCACAAAACAAAGATAACTGGAGATTAGATATTTACATTACAGAACATAGAGTTTTTCCAAAACTCGGTTTTTTATAGTGTTAACTATCTAATATTTGGACATTAACATAACATACCAACACAGGTTTCCTTACACTAATTTTCAGCGATCAAATAATGAGAGCGGTGCGATTTCCAGGTCATGAGATAAAATAGAATCCTGGCATGCATAATATCATAAGAATACATTACATTAAACGAATCGCAATCTACGTGATGCGGAAATGAGTGTAAAACAGTTCCAATCCCTGCGTTCCACTATTCCGCGATAACGGCAGTGCAGTTTACATAAGGACCTCATGCATATCTATCTCCGTTATCGTTCTTATTACAACGGCGCATTGGCTTTCCGTTGGCCGTTAGGAAAGGTACACAATCTGTGGAGCTCACTGCCTCGACCGACTCGTTACTGCAAAGGTTCGTTTACTCGAATGAACTTATTTTTACGCTAATATTAAAGTTTACATTTTTAAGATTTTAGAATTTTACGCTACATCCAAGCAAACTTTGAGGTTACTGAGAGATCATGGTGACGATTAAATAACCACTTGTGATTTCGTTACCTTTTCATTACGTAATAATTACTCGTACCGTTTGTAGTTCACAAAGTTCGTCTCGGAGTATTGTGCTAGATGCAACACTTTACACAATACATACAATGCTACTAAGTAAAAAAAACAATCACGAGCTGCCTCCTAGTGAACCAGATTTGCATATATTTTGTAATATAAAACGGCATAGAGATAAGAATTATTATTCGTAACGTAAATAGAAAGTGATAGTGGGAATTACCGGACTCGTATAGTCATTTTAACAATAATTTTACATTGTTTGACCAAACGAAATTTTCTTCGCTAAACTACCAGTAATCGATATTTTGAAGTAAAATTTCTTTGCGCACGCTCGACTTGGGGGGTAAGCTGGTGAATGCGTTACGAAAAGTGTGATGCGAACGGTAATCGATGCGAACGGTGATCGGGCCAGGCGAGCGGTCGGGCCTTTACGCACCCTTGAAGTTAAGAGGGAGATATAAGCTAGTGAAGATAGAAAGAGAGAGAGTTACGTTTCGTATATTACTGTAGGGGCAAGAGAGGAGGTGCGAGCACAAGGAATCATTTACTGAATAACCTATATGTCATTTATTGAATAACCATGCTATAGGTCACCCCACGGTCGTAGGTCACCGCAGAGTTATAGGTCACCCCAATGTCATAATGTTCTTTTATAAGTTAGTGAAGTTTTACTTCAGTCGAGTGGTCTAAAGCACACTCGTTTTTTTGTATCTATAACATCAGTGGCATCACTGGCATATTTTTGCAGCCATAACTGAGGGAGAATTGTAATAGGTTTTTACTACTTCATTTTCTAAATGCAAAGCATTTTTCAATTTGGGGAAACATTTATTGGATTACCAACACCACACCTGGTGGCGTATTTACAATCCCTACCACGTTTCAGTCGCTTTAAATTTTCAATATCAAAATTTTAATATTTAGAAATAAAATTATTAATTTCTAATATACACATTCGAAAGATTATTTTAACTAGATTTTAGAACAATTTTTGTTTTTGCAAAGTGATAAAAACTTATCAATATAGAGGTGTATTTACAATATATAGGAATAATATTAAAATTTAAATATTTAGGAATGAAATTATTCATTTCTAAAATACACATCAGTAAGATTATTTTATCTAGATTTTTGAACAATTTTTGTTTTTGCAATGTGATAAAAAATAACCAATATAGAGGTATATTTAAAATGTAAATTGTCGTTACCGCGACTGAATCGGTATAGGTTTTGTAAATACGCCACCTGGTGACAGCAAGAGTGCCCGGGTTGGGCCAGATCGGAAAAGACTGGTACTGGAAATCCTGCAGGAGCTTTTGACCTCTTCGGCAGGACTCTTGCAATATTTATTGCCTTGCCCCGCAGTGGGTGGGGAGGTATAGATTCATACGTCCGTTACTCTCGGACACACTGACCCCCATATTCCTGTCCACCCCCATACCTTTTTCCTTCCCAGAACTTCCTCCCCTTCTTTTCAAAGATCATGATATAGGCATGAGGGGAATTATTTTCCTCAAGGTCTCCGCGTGGCGTAAATGTAAAACAAAATAATGCGCGTGTCTATTTTGTGGATACATCTTCTGAAAATGGGTGATACTCTAATTAATAATATAATTAACGTAAATCGGACAACGATGGTTGTAAAAATCAATTAAATTTATGAAACCTTATCTCATCAGAGATGTTGCAAAATGCTGAGCAAAAATATCTAGTCAATTATTATAGATAAGATTAAAGTTGAACGCAACATGACTATGATAGATACTAGATACATATTTTGTCTTACATTCAGAACTATTTGCAACACAACTCGAAACAACTTGTGTGAACCAAGCACTTCCGTGACTGTGGCAAAGCTTAAACGGCAAAGTGGCAACTTGCGACCAGGGAAATAGTATTGCTGAATCAATTCAGGATAAGACAACCACGTCCGTATACAAAACACAGGGATTCACACCCACCGCAAGCAACAAGCATGCGGTCAAGCTCTCGTGGAAGCTCCGAACTCTGGTCACATAGTACTAAACACCTACTTATCGAAATGTTCAAATTATACAGACAGTTTGCGAATTTTCGTTCATTGACGAAAACTTCCGTTAGTGTTCATTTGTATTGGATAAATGGCATCTCTGTTTAATTATTCGCCCTGGTATAAGACCACAAGTGAAAAATATTATTGGTTAAAAATATATTCGTTTACGTTTATACAGATCAACAATAGCAGATTCTAAATAAACATAAGTTTTTTTTATATATTATTTTACTTAGAATTTGCATGTAAGACCACCAGTAAAAAATATTATGGCTCAAAAATATATTCGTTTACATTTATACATTTCAACAATAGCAGATTCTGAATAGGATAAGTTTTTTTAATATATTATTTTACTTAGAATTTGAATGTAATCATTTATAAATAAAAACAATCATATAAAAATAAAATACATCGTTATGTTGGCATCACTGCATTGGATGTTTCTAGTCACCCCGGAGTGTTCGTGGGTATATATTGTTTTTTTTTTCAGAAATTAGTGAACCTAATAGATTCGCTGTTTTAGGAATTTGGAATGGGTACAAAACTGAATGACTGGTTTTGAAAATATGTGATAGAATCTTTCAGATTTTAATAAATTGAACAGTTTTACTATTTTTTTATTTGTAATCTTAAAAACTGTCCTTAGTTTACTTCGTTACTGTATTTAATGTATTTTTTTATTGTTACATATAATTAATCACTGTATATTAAGTTATATTGCATAATATTACACGCAACTGGGTGGAGAATTCGCAATAAACGTTTATTTTTTGTTTGTTTTCATTTCAAGGTCCGGAAAGATTTTACTGTGGTACAAGCCCTTCTGAAAAATGAATGTTGTGTGTTATTGTTTTTTGAGTGTGGGGTGTGGAATAGTTAGTTTGGGTGTGTATTTTGAACTGAACAGTAGAAATTAATGTTTTCTTCAAGGAAATCATTGTCAACAGCGTAATTGTAATCAGATGTTGGGCATAAACAGCGTTATGCACCGATGATTAAAAAAATATATATCAAATGCTGAAACGGGTCGAGAAATGAGTACCTTTCAAACGTCAAATTTGTACCGAATTAATGTAAAATACCAGAATGTGACAAAGATTAACATAACACATCATGAGAAAAAAGGTGGGCCTTAGGGTCTTCGCTTGTGGAGAAACCGAAAACTGTTTGGAAACTCAGTCCACGGCTCAACTCAATTTATCAACCTCCTGAACAAAACAGATATGTTTTCTGATCTGACATATTGAAAATCACTCGAAAATATGACTTGTCATGAGCCACTACCAGGGCAACCTGTCAACATGGCAACTGAAACGCGACGGCCGCGGCGAATAGCGCTGATAGTCACCTAGTTGACAACAAGCTTCTAACAAAATCGTCGAGAAGTTCCTTTCCTGTGGATAGCGATCGAGTCACTAACTGTTTTTTTTTTCACTCTCTCCATAAGCGGATGGCCTTAGAATTTTAATTTACATTGATGATTATGTGAAACTGCCTACTGCCAACAGCCTACCGAGGGGTAGTAGTAGTTCTGTGGTTCAGTATGGTTCTTTCAACTTTATTTCAATTTAAAAACAAACTCATTTCAAAGCTTTACGATAAAGTAGAGAGGATTTAATATATGAATTAATTCTTGGAACGTTTATACGTTTTTTGTTTTTTCTGAGATACCTACAGATAAATAAATCCATTTGTTACCTACCTAGAAATAAAGTCTCTAAAAAGATTTCAGAGCAATTGCAAAAACATTTTCTAATTTCATTTTATCCAAAGTTCACTTTGGGGACAATTTTTTTCTTGTTGATTTTGGTACCGTTTTGAAATAAAATGAAGTCTTTGGCCGGACTTTGTGACTTTGACACTATGACTAATTTCGCGGAAAACGCAACTTTTTAAAGCATTTTTTTTTGGTTGACATCAACTATAGGAGGCCCTGAAGGAAATTATTTCCTCACATTATCAGAAATTATTTTCTCAGATCACCTAGATCATCGAGTCGAAGTTACAGCCAAAGATGCATACAACCGAATTTAGTATTTTTAATTAACTTCATACGATTGAATACAGTTTTTCAAAGAATCTAATCGACCTCCAGATTAGGCATATAACCGTGGTTATCATTTCCTTGGTGTACTCGCTCATAACGTTATATGTGGTAGTTGATTTTGCCTTACAGCTTATGGCTAAACGTATTATCCTACTCTATTTTTGCATAACAACAGAGCTATGCTGATACATATTCACCTTAAATCGTAAAGGATTCGTACCTCTTGCTGAAGCAAGCATCCGTTTCACATAGCCTAACGTATTTTAAATTTCTGGAAGCTGCATTCTGGAAGCTATCAGTGCGCTGCTGGAAAGCTCTCGCCATAACTATCAATGAAAGTCCGCTGTCTCAGAATATTCTCAGTGCGAATTTACAGTTTGGACCTGGTTGCCTGCTTCAATCTATTTTATGCAGTTGCCCCAAAAGTTTACGTGTTTCGATTATTAATCGAAAACTATTTATTTGTATTTGGGGTGTTATGCCGTGTTGCGCTGCCTCCTTCTTTAGCCGGTAGATCCGGTAGATGTGTGAGACATCTACCGGATCTGCCGGATCTGCCCTGATGATGGACACTGCAACGCTGTCCGAAAGTTTGGCTAAAGGAGGTCGCACGACACGGCATAACACCCCAAAAAAAAACGAAAATACTTTTGGCCGTGAAAATCTTAAAACGCATCTATTTATTTGTAATTTACCACGGATCCAAAAATTGGTATATATTTCGTTACATCCATTAATCTGAGAAATTTCGGAAGTTGATTAAGTGTCGAAAATGGAAACACTTACGTGTTTTTTTTTTATGTATAAAGACAAAGTAATACAATATAACAGGAAAAATAAAAAATATTTTTCAGAAAGATGTCTACTTTTCAAGTCCAACAAACTACTTTTAAATAGTTTGTTAATGGCTTTTACTTTGAAGATATAAATAAACTTATTTTACTTTATTATGTAGTAAGAATTTTTTCTGTTCTAATACAAATTATTTCTTTCGGCGAGCCAATTCTTCAACATAATATTTGTTTTACCATTTCTGCATTTTTTAATTTCGGCATATAAAATATTAAAGCAATTAGGTATCATGTAGTTCAGCGTTCTTTGTCCATATTTGTTTAAATGCTTAGGTACAATTAGTCCTTCATTTAACGTAAAACGAGTATTGTAAATGTGGTCCAGTTTATTTATGTATATAGGGCTACTCATATGCTAAAATATAATTTTATACCACAAAATTGCTCTTACTGAGAGAATTTTGAGATTCTGGTAAAAGAACGGAACATTATGCCTTTGTTCGTATAAACTTTTATGGGTTAATAATTTAACTATTGAATTTTGAACTGATTGAAAACAATTTACATTTGTTTTACGGGAAAGTCCCCAAGCTGTAAATCCATACCTTATAATAGATTCAGCTAATGATAAAGTGTGCACACTGGAACATAGAATTTTGATGTATATAATCTGCTAACAATAGATCTGAGTCGTTCACAGACTTTATTTATTTGTAAATCCCATTTAAAAAAGGAGTCAATAATAACACCTAAATAAACATATTCTTCAACCAGTTCAATATTTTCACATGTACACAATGTAGAGATGCCGACACGTAAGCAATCGAAAGTGTGTTTTTATTTCAGGTGTAATAATATTTGCATTGGCATTGGGTGATCTTATATGTATCAATTTGTTTTTTTTGCATTTATAATTAAACCAGAGTCATGAGACCATTTATAAAATTCAATGTAATATTTTTGTAAGAGTTTAATTTCAATGCAGTAAACTAAAGTAGACAAGAGTGGAGAGGCTACGGAACACCGCACAAAGAGGGACCTACAGGCTACGAAGCCAGTGTCCGTCAAAAGTTTTTCCCCTTCAGAGCACAAGGAAAATCCTTTGGACTTAAAATCACATGCATTCACGATAACGACAATTTCTCTTTAAAAATTTCCTCATGGCCAAAACTGCTGAGAATTGTTGTATACATTTTACGATTAACAGTTTTAAAATCCACGGAATTAAATATTGCTGAAATAAACGTGTTAAAAGCTTTACAGAAAAGGTATTTTATACCGATATACAATTAATACAGAGGAAAAATTTATGCTCATCTTCGATTCGAAAATTAAACCCGTTCGCAGATCATAATGGATTTTGTCTTACCGATCAGCTGGTGTCTACCATCTTTTAGACGGGCACGAATAAAGACTTACACATTTTAAATTAGAGAGTATAGTTAATAGACGAAAACATAAATGACCTCTAAATGCTTTATAAAATTTTGAAAAATCGTGTAGATAGTAACTTAGTCAATCAAATCAAGTTATAAGACAGACCCAAATCTACCAGAAACCTTAACATATTTTGGACCGAATTTTTTACCAAAAATACTGGATATTTTAATCCTATATCTGGAATGTCTCGATCATACAACGATCTTGTTAAAATACACACTATCATAGATATAACTAGTTTAAAAAAAATATATCTCCACGATTTGTGCAACTAAAAAAAAGATTTTTTTTTGTATCATTACTTTTCAATAATTACTTCATAAATATTTTATACTTATTATGTATTTAAAATTTTGTATTTAAGTTTTCAAGTTATGTTAAATAATAATTACATTGTCTTTCATGTGTTTGCTTCAGTGAATATGCAAATGTGATTTCTGCAGACACATTAGTCTAGGGATATTTATATTTGTATTTTTTTTATTTTACCCACAAAAATGTTTTATAAATATCCTGTTTGTGTCTCAAATAAATAAAAAAAAATAGGTGGTAGATTAACAAACGCAAATATACCTTATGAAACCGAATATCCGGTACTTTTGCCAAGACAAGATCATGTTGTCGATATAATTATAGATTTTTACCATCGTGTGAATTGTCGCACTGGTGCCCATCTCCTTATGTCTATAATAATTATTAAGCGTTATTGGATCTTATTGGGAAGAAACCTAAAACGCAAACGAGTACATGCTTGTAATTTCCGTTTTAAAACCGAACGTTCAAATATTATACCGCCAATGACTGATTTACCTGCAGCTAGAGTTCAAGAAGCAAAAGCATTTACACATACTGGTGTAGATTTTGCCGAAGCGATAAATGTTCTGTCTCAACACAGGTATACCCTAGTGAGACAAGCATAGAATTATATAATGTATACATACCTTACATCAATAAATAAAAATTAAAAAAATTAAAAATAAAACCTTTTCTAGGCGTCGTGGGGTAAAAAGTCAAAAGGCATATATGTCTATTTATTTGTTTAACGACGAAAGCTATATATATATATATATATAATTGGTATCAAATTTTCAATTTTGGAGGCGAGAATGGGTACCGCCGCCCGGGAACCTCTATTGGATAACCAACACCTCGGCCATAGGTCACCCCAAGTGGTTCGCTACGTTTAGTGATATTGCAGGGGTGCCCGGTTTCATGGGGTGAAGTTTGTCTAGGTCTTGGAGGCTGATGACAAGGACACACTGAACCCCAGAATACTATCCACCCCTTCAACACTTTTCCTTCCCAGAACTCTTCTCTTCTTCCTTTCTTTAAAAAAAATTTTTTAAACGTATTGTGTTTTCAATCCAGACGCGGACCGGTTTCGTGTATGTATATAGTACATATGTGTAGTAACAATGCGACAACCTACATAGGCGCAAAGAATTGTCTGGATAACTTTCATACTTTTTAGAGGCAAACTCGACTAAAGAAGTCCTTCGCAATGAATTTAACATCCGGAGAATTGAGTGGAAGACAATTCCACCTTGCGCTCCTCACTTTGGAGGATTATGAAAGTCAAATATTAAATCCATTAAATCGCATATGTATAGGATCGTGGGTACTCAATGATTATGTTATGAAGAGCTTCTCACAGTTCTGACATAACTAGAGGCTTTACTTAATTCACGGCGTTATGTTTATTAAGTAGTTGTCATTATCCAGAAGCCCTTACTCCGACTCATTTTCTGATGTCTACTCCGATTCAGCATTTGCCCGCTCATTTATTTATTTTATTTTATTTATTTTCTTTATTAGGAACATTTACAGGTTTATAACTTTGCATGCATTAAAAAATCACAAATTACAATAATTAGGTTATAAACCCAATAACGAATGTTGACATCATGCACCAATAATAATTAAAAAGTCTATAATTATAAAGTTTTTTTTTTTGTTTAGCTTAATAATATATAGTTAGGAACTAGATATGTCTAGGGATAACCTAGCTATACTGTCTAGTATATAAAGATAAAGATACAGACAAGATAAGATTAGATAAAAAACAGAGTAGAAAAATAACTAAATGTGTATACATATATTATAATAATAATGAAAATTGAAAAACACCAGACGTAATGTCGAAAGCGTTATATGTAAATATATATATAAAAATATAAGGAAAAGAAAAATAAAAGGGAAATGAAAGTAAAATATTAAAATAAAGTGTTCCAGTTTTATGTTAGATTGAATAAGTATTTTTAAATAAGATAATTACAAAATAAATTTTAAAAAAACTGAAAAACACCGGACGTGTTTAAAAGTGTAAGGTGGAAAAGTAATATATAAATGTACACATACATACACATATATACATTCTTTTAAACTTTCAATATAAAAATACATAAAAAAATTCAATACAAAGAATACATAAGAAATTACGGTATCAATTTCGTTACAATGAATTAAGTTATTTGTTAATTGATGGGTAATTATAAGGCTCCATTAAGTATTTGTCTAAAAGTGCTTAAAGTGCAAGAAAAAATGATATGACTAATGAACGCATTAGACTGCTGAAAAGGAAAGAGCTTTTAGGCCACCTCGTTCAATCTTATTGGAAGAAGTGGCATATAGAGTATCTTTACTCTCGGCAGATGAGACAAAAATGGAATAGTTAGTAGTAGGTACTATAGTATTGGTGCATCAAGAAGATGCGCCACCACTTTATTGGCCGGGCTCAGTTCTGTATGAAACAAGGATATATAAAATCTGAAAAGAACGAGCTATGAAGCTAAATCATTTTTTTCTGCAGATGACCTACTTAGAGTTTGGGTAAAACTGATGCTCATAAGTCAAACCCAGAGAATATATCCGTTTATAACGTTTATGGTTTTTTTAATATTTTTTTTTATTTTTATTTATTTTTATTTTTTTTTATTTATTTATTTTAGCATATAAAATATAATATACATTTAGATAATGTAGTAATTTGCGTACATGTTCATTTTAAAATACGTTAATACCACTCTTCCATGGAAGCATTAGCTTGTGTCTGGAAGAGTAGTGTACATTTTTAATGCTATATTTAAGTTCTTAAATTACAATGTGAATGTAAAAAACAATAAGTTGTAAGTTCGGTGATATGTAAATAGTTGCTAAAAACAATACAAAATTTAACTTATTTGAAGAACAGAGTATCACTTGGAAACTGAGTTATAAGTAGTTGTTCTTGAGATTAGATTAGTCGGAAACTTTTTTTTTAGTTTTTTTTTTTATATTATCTTTAAAATATTTTTTAACAGTGTTTATTAATTGGATTTTATCATTAATTTTTCTAATTTCATCCGGTAATCGGTTGAAAATAAGTCTTCCTTGATAAGTAAAATAATTTTGTGCAAAGGAAGTGTTTAATTTTGGGCATGAGAAAATATATTTATGTCTAGTACGGTTTTCAGTTATAAATTGATATTTTTCTTTTTCTTTTATAGTTTGAATCAATGCATTTCTATTGTATAGATCTTTGAAAGATGGTACTTGGAATTCCTTAAATAATTGATCCGTTGGGTAGTCAGAAGGTTTTTTCAATATGATTTTAATTATTAGCCTCTGCACAACTTCAATTGGGGAAAGATTAGTTTTGTATGCGGATCCCCAGCTAATGATAGCATATTGTAAAGTTGATTGAACCAAAGCGTAATATATTAGATATAAGTTTTTTACAGATAAAAAATTTCTGATTCTTAAAAATATATAAATCAATTTTCTAATTTTTTTTACAACTTGACAAATTTGTTCCTTCCATTTCAAATTTTTATCGATAATGACTCCGAAATATTTGATTGTGTTTGTTGTTTTTAATATTGTGCAGTTTTGGATACAATAATTTTTACTATGTGTTTTGGAATTATCATGGATGATGATGTCAATGTTTTTAGGGGTATCATTTTTGTGTATTGCAAATGGAATTACAAATGTTTTATCACCATTTAGTGATAGTAAATTTACGTCGAAGAAATTCTTTAAAATATTTATGTCTTCGGTGGCTTTAAATGTTACTTTTTCCCAAGTTTTATCGCTAATTATTAATACCGTATCATCGGCATATGAAGTAATTTGGCCATGTAGTGGTTGAAAAAAAATGTCATTAACATATTTGGTGAAAAGGATTGGTCCAATTACTGTACCTTGAGGGATTCCAAAGTCTGATATTTCTTTATCGCTATTAATCTGATTTATTTTTACGACTTGCGGTCGATTTTTTAGGTAGTTCGAAATCCATTTAATTGCATTGTCTTTTATACCTTTATTGTTTAGTTTTTTTAGTAGAATCTCATGGGATATACTATCAAAAGCTTTTCTGAGATCAATAAATATACCGGCACATTTTTCACCTTTATCCAATGATTCGTTGATGTATGAGGTTACATTAGCAATAGCATCTTGTGTGCTGAGTGACTTTATAAAACCAAACTGGTTTTTGTGAAGAATTTTATTACTTTCTAGGAAACTGACTAATTGATTTTTCACAATTTTTTCAAAAATCTTTCCAATGTTTGAAATTAGACAAATTGAATTATAAATCCTAAAATAATGGAATGATTTAAATATTGGTGAATTCACTGGCTATACAGCACTTTATCCCGTTTATATGTCTCTGTATTAAAATTCGGGGTATGATTTTTTTTTTGTGGGCGGAATATTTTTTTTTTAAATGATCACCAAAAAATCTTGAGCAATCCGAGAAAAAAGTTTTAAATTGCGCTGTTGCTCCAGTGGCTATCACTCTCACAAATTAATTACAAACAACTGAATTATTGTTCACAAAAAAAACTGAAAAATTATTTTTCAGAGAGAATATTAAAAAAATACAAACATTGTTTCTAAGTAGCAAACAGACGACCTTTTGTCATGTGCACCAATTCATTGTTACGCGGATGACAGTACAGTTCATGATAGCTTTTTGTTTGACAAGCCCCCAAAGGGCTCACAAACTCCAACAGCTCGTAAGGCTTTGAAGCAAAGAATGGACGGTTACCTCGAGAGTGTTTTCTCTTGGGGTAAAAATAATCGCTTTGAATTTAATGTTTCAAAGACCCAATCTTGTCTGATTACGTCTAAAAGGGATCGAAATGAAAATCTAGTCTCTTTCAACGGAAGCAATCTTCCGAACAGGCCCTCCATTGATATGCTTGGTGTAACCCTAAGTGACCAGCTCAGGTATGGGGGCTCCATCGAAGCCAGAGTAAAGTTAACCTCTAACCTTGTTTAGCTGCTAACCCTGTACAAATCGCAAGTGCGCCCCACGGTTGAATTTGGCAGCCACCTCTGGTCTGGAGCTCCAAAATACCTGAAAAATACCCTCGACTCTGTGCAGAAACGGGCGGTCCGTTTGATAGATTCTCCCATCTTAACAGACGGATTGCAATCTTTAGAGCACAGGCGTCCGGTGGGAATGCTATCCTTGTTCTACCGGTATTACAATGGAAGATGCTCCGAGGAACGAGCATCATTGATCCCTTCGGCACCGGTGCATAGCCGGGAAACACGCCAAACGCGTGCCCAACATTTGTTTTTTTTATTTTTTTTTTCATGTTCTCCGTAAAACGATTATTCACCAATACATTATGGAGAAGATTACAAATTTGACAAGAAGTATAGCAGAACACATAAAAAGGTCAGTTTCACTACTTTGTGACATACGTCAAAAGATAATTGTTAAACTGCCTGTAGGTTACGTTAAAAATGTCAATGGTCAATGCAGACTCGTTGAGCAGTTCAGTCGCTCTGTTGACTGGCGCGTTCTGATAGGCAGAAGTCCTCGCTTTTGGAGCATAAAAAAGGGTATGGGACCTTCCACGAGTATACTTGTCTGGGACATATAAGTTAATTTCTTTCAAAATAGGTGGATTAATTCAAAATTGTACACAGTTGACATTTGTCACATGAGAACGGGTCGTTTCTTCGACTCGTTCTTGTGTTCAACAGCTCGGCTGTGGAATGATTTGCCGGCCTCTGTGTTTCCTCCTTCCTACAACATGGGTCTCTTCAAGACCAATGTTAATTCCTTCCTATCCTCAAAAAGACCCTCCACACAGCATCCCAGATGACATAGACCCTGAGGGAAATTATTTTCCTCAGGGCCTCCTGTGTGGAGTTAATGTAAAAAAAAAAAAAAAAGATTAACGTTTCCTGAAAAACATAAGTCATTTTAATACTTTTAGTCAAATTTTCCTTCAACCACGTAAAGGTCCCAATCACTTTAGATATCCAATCATCCTACTAGCATATCACCCATCTCTAGGGTTGAGAAGAGTCCAATTTCCTTAAATATATTTGTTGTTTCGATTTTAAAAAAAAAATTTGAGTATTTTGAATTTTTACTTAATTTAATCAGCTGCGAAAACTAAGAAGCTGATTACTTTCTCGTTTAGTAACATACTTTGCAATTTTTACATGGCTTAATAATCAGCTCAATAAGTCCATGGAAGTTGCAATCAGTACTGAAATTATGCGAAATCATGAAAGCAAAGCGATAGGAAATGCTTAAAAAAAAATTGCATCAAAATTTCCTTAAGTGAGTCAATAAGTCTTGATCTCTGTTTGTATCAATACCATCGTTCAACACTGCGAAAAATAATCAGGATGCTTGTGTGTGAAGACAAATTGGCAACCCACTGTTTGATGTAGGTACTAAACTACAATATTTTCATTTTATATTCAAATTAATTGCTGGGTGATATATTTTTTTAAATAGGCAATTCACCCTTAAAGATAGTGCTTTGTAGGATGATATTAATTTAATTCCAAACGGCCGGTGCACTGTCCTAATAATATTGTTGAAATCCATGCATGTATGAAAAACGTCAAATTTGAGTAGAAACCGTATTACCTATAACACAATAACACAAAAGTGAAAAATTCTCATTACTTTTGAGAAGATTAAGTTCAAAGGTTCCATTGACCTTACCTATTGATTCACGAAAATAATTTAGAGATTTGAAATGTGTTTAAGGTCCCAAATTAGTCGAGTTGTAGTGCGACCTTGTTAACAAATACGTCGTTTTTCTGTATAATTTTCATACTGCACTTTCATGTAAACGATTAAACGATCTAACTATTTATTCCTAAATACTTTGTTTTCACATTTTATGCATGCATTTTAATTATAACAGTAGCAGTGTCCCGTATTTCGTAGGAGAGGGCCTGCCAACCCTAATCAGAGCCAAATCTCAGGCCTAAAGGTTATTTCTATACCTATAACTGATTTGCCTTTTGCACAAAGCACAAAACATAAAAGATCCAAAGGGTTCTGGTGCCGCAGCCGTGATTCAGGATGGACAAAATTTAGGTACGCAATTTTACAGTAGATTGGGCAATTTCGTATAAAAGGAACTACCTCTATAGACCGATAAATTCTACCTCCTTACAAACGTTTAAATGGATTGAAGGATTAGCCTTACAATATTATGTATTACTAGCGAGTTCCCGGCATGCGTTGCTATGCCACTCAATAAAGAAATTGTTTCTCTCTGCATATCCTTTCCCATTCGTCCCGTTCCCTTCCACCTCCCTTTCCTCTCCCGCGGCCCCTATCCCTCTTGGGTTCCCACTCCGCCTTCCCCGTCTTCCCTCTCCTCACTGCCTTCTCCCGCTTCCCCCGTCCCGCGAACTCCCCTCCCGAGTTCCCCTCCCCCCTCCCGTATACCATACATTCAGTTCCGATACATTCAGTTTTCAAACAGCTCGCGTGCCACCCATTGCAATTTTTTGTACAAATTTCATAATGCCAGAACTCACCATTATATATCTAGGAACCATCGCGGGCATGCACACATCAAATCCCCAAAGTTTGGATCCCCATCGCAATCGGTAGAATGGTTTAGCAACGTATGGCGGACACACAAACATTTTTAGATTTTTATATATATAGAAGATAGATAATTACGTACTACAAAAATTTCCATGAAAATGTTTTTTTAACTAAGTACTTAGTTACCTAAGTAGTTCGGCAAAATATTTATGACTATAGTTTTTTTTTGCATATATTTTTTTTAACATGAAGGGACCCTGAGGAAAATAATTTCACTCAGGGCCTACGTCATCTTTGGGGATGCTGTGTGCGAAGGATATTTTTAAAAAGGAAGGAGAGGAAGTTCTGGGAAGAAAAAAAGTATGAGGTGTGGGTATGAATCTAGGGGTCAGTATGACGGACCTATGAACCCATCCCTCCCGCTGTGGTGCAAGACGACGGGTCGAGAGAGACCAGCTAGAGAAGTCAAAGGGTCTCCCCAAACCGGCCTCTCCCGATCCGGTCCGCCACGCAGCTGACGGGTAGTGCATCTGCCGCCAAGACCTGAACATTCCTCACCCGATGAAATCACCAAACGTAGTGAACCGCTTGGGTTAACCTATGGCAGAGGTGTTAGTTATCCAACAAATGTTTCCCGGGGCGGCGGTACCCATACCCGCATCCCAAATATAAAGTAGATGTTATTGGTGAATAAATTCGATGTTAATAGGTGTTCAGATATTTTCTTGGGAAAGTAATGTGCCTGAAGTCTTGTTTCGGTGGAATTAGGGTTTTTTTTTACTTAAAGTGGTACAAAAAGGAGTAAACCATAAAAGTAAAGTGATCGGGTATCGCAGATTGGACATACAATTTGACCTTTCCAGGAATCGTTTAACATGGGGCCGCACGAGAGAAAATATTTGATTTATTTTAATTTTGCAGTAAAGTAATGTTGAAATTTAAGATGATATAGATATATTTTCAATATTTTTGGAGAAATTTGCATTTTGAATATTTGCTGGTTAATCGGGAGTGAAATAAAATAAAATCAAAACGACACATTACATGTATAGGTATGAATGTAAACGAGGCAAGGAATGTGTGCCAAGACCGGGATGTTTGGCGGTCCGTCCTCTCTGCCTACCCCTGCGGTGAAACGGCGTGATGGTTAGTTAGTTAGTTAGTTAGTTACTTCCTAGTTTCTCGTTAGTTTCATTACTCAGTGCTTAATGGGGTATTACCAGAGAAAACCAGAAATATGTCATTTTTAAATCAGATTTTAGACATATTGACTCTTTTCTACAAAAAATTAGAAATGGATTTCGAAAGATTGTTCTTTTATCTAGCATTCGCGTGTTTTAAATTTTGAGAAAAAAAAATATTTTTAGTGTAATAAGGTATATTACACTAAAATAAAATAAATATACCATAGGTCGTTGGCAGATTTGTCAAATTTTAAAAAAAGATTTTGTATTATACCACATATCATTAAGTTATTTGTCTTTTTCATAAAATACATACTGCCATCTCAAAGTGATAAGCTCTGAGAAGTTTTATTCCAAAAAATTAAAAAAATAACATTGTTTTGATTCTAACCTAGCTTATATAACGTGAAATCTGGTATGACCCCGAGATCGCCTTAAAGATTTTAATACCAAATTGAAAATGCTACTTATGAACGATAGTGACACTAGCTATTGTTTTAGTGGCATCAGTGTACACATTTCAATGTCCCAATAATGAAAAAGAGTGCTGAAATTGATTTACAACTGTTAGTTGATTCCCTCCGTGACAAAGCTTTGAAACTGACGGATTGAAAATAAAATAAATCAAACTTCACGCGTACTAACTGAATTTTCTGATTTTTTTATTATTTTTATATTGACACCTAGCGTTACAGACAACGTGTTAAATTATAAAAATACACTCAGCTCAAATTTCGACTTTCCGTAGATGTCTGACAAATCAACTGGACGACCGATATACATTAAAAGGATAATGACACCATTAAAAAAAAAACGCTTTTTATCTTGGATTTTACTTTTATACATAGCCAGGAAGAGACGGGCAAAAGCACAGATGTACCTATAATTCAGAATTATCTTAAATAATCATGTAGATTGAACGTTACAGTACTACCATGTTCCAGTTTTTTCAGCTAACAGGTGACCTACTTTAGACAGGTTGTTTCAAAAAATTTTAACCATTTATCAAATATTTTAAGTTAATTTTAATGTTCTGTGTGAGTTATATTCAAGTTCTGTTATTATGCGGGTTGTCCGGGGGTAAAGTGCATTTACTTTGGGAGGTGATTTGACATGATATTATAAGTAAAAAAGATAAATAACTTTTTTCGAAATTCCAACTTTTGGGGGTTGTTTTGTTGTAAAAAGATAAAAATATACCGGCGTGTGCCGCCAGCTTTATTCCGCTGTTACGATACGGGCCAGTCACAACCATGCAATGTTGCCTCAACCGTGCCCGGCAGGTGCTCAGCAAATAAGGTCGTACCTCACATTAAGGATTTTTAGTAGGTACGTCTTTTTGTATGGGAAAAAAAGTTGGAATTTCGGAAAAAGTTGTTAATCTTTTTTACTCCTACCATCGTGTAGAATCACCTCCCGAAGTTAATGCACTTTACCCCCGGACACCCTGTATTTTTATAGGCCAGTTGCTTCATAAAATTGAAATAATCACAGAACTTGAATCGAACTTTCACAGAACGTGAAAATAAACTTCAAATATTTGAAGAATTGTTAACCCTTCCTTGGGCTTTTTAAATAAAGATGAGCTATAAGGAGCGATAAATATACATGTATTCTGCATATAAAATGATAATATATTATACAATTGTGAAAAAAATAATACTTGTGTTAAATGTTATCAATAATTTGGCTGTTGATTACATTTTTCGTTAATTTAATATTGAAATACGGTTATCACTTAAGGGTCTTACTAATAAACGTGTTTTAAATTTTACACAACACAAGGATGGTTATTTATTAGGAGTTGTGTAAAATTTAAACGCGTTTCTTAATTAGGAGATATAAGTTTAAGCTATAGTCTTAATAAAATATTCCTTAATGAGGTGCTAGTATAAAATGTGTTAAGAATATTAAAATTTTTCGCAAAAGCTAGACTTCATTTTCTAACAAAACTTTTAACACCTCTTTTCCACATTACAAAAAACACCTCTCTCCTGCAGAATTTAGAAGTTTGCTTGAAAAAATGTTTGTGAAAAACGTACAAGCCAGGGCCTTGAATATTTATGCCCGAATTTATGGATTTCGCTGCTCAATTTTGTGTATTTTTGTAGCTCAATTTGGTTTTTCCTACAACCCCTGGGAGCGAACTTTACCCATAATACTTCAACGCCATCGATTTTGCCACTGCTCCTTTTGTTATGCAAATTCCGCCCCGAGTTAAGTTTTTGCCCACAACAAAAGCTCAGCAGAATAAAGTCCCGTCGACACAACACAACGGAAATCCCGAATGTAAGAAAAAGAATGGTTATGGGTTACCTTTCATAAACCATTTACAATAACACCCCTTCACATTCCGTATAATTTATATTTAAAAATTATAAATAAACTAGCAGACCCGGCCACACGTTGCTGTGGTTAACGATACCTTTATAACCAACGCCATCTGTTAAATCAAATCCACACCCCGCTGCCCGCTGCCCGCTGCCACTTTCCCAGATATATTAACCAATTTACACAAAACCTTGACAAATTATATAAAATTATATCAAAACCTTCCTCATGAATCACTCTATCTATTGGTGAAAACCGCATGAAAATCCGGTGCGTAGTTTAAAAGATCTAAGCGCACATACAGCGTGAGCGACTTAATTTTATACTTAGTAAATATCTGTTTTATTTCAGTATCAGCGTGAATAGTTAAAATATTGCATAAAATGCACGTTCTTTAGTCAGATATGAAAATCTGGGTTCCATGCCAACTGAGAATAAAATCATCTCAACGCCCCTTTGAAAAGTCATTAAAAGCTATGAAAAAATGATTTTTAAATAGCCCGTAACCCTAACCTAATGTAACCTATTTAACCAATTTATGTATTTTTTTCATCACGCTTAATGACTTTTTGAGGTGGTTCTGAGTTGGTTTCATTCTGAGTTGTCCGGTCACCGAAAATCTGAACTTATTATTCTTACTCTTTCATTCTTATTACAATCTTCCATCTTACTTAACTTAAGAGCGTTTAACCAGCCAGCGGACGAAAATCCACATTTCGTCGAAAGTTGTTCTTCCGATCGTGCAGGGCGGTTACAATGAGAAAGATTGATTATTCTCCGTACCAGTTTTTTTAAATTATAACTCAATATCGAATGTATTTCAATCCAAATTAGCTTTAATTTATACCTTCATCCAAAAATGCTGAAAGGCGTGATGATAAAACTATTAAAATAGTGTACTTTTTGTAGTTATTTTTTGATTATAAGTATTTATCATTTTTCAATAATGTTTCGGCTTAGAGGTTATAATCTCTGGCAATTAACTTCTGCGTAAATACAATGGCAAATAAATATAAAGGATAGGTCAAACTCACGGAAGAGGGCAGGTTCTTCTGGAACGTAATTCTTTTCTTGATGAGATCACCATTTAGTTGCAGTTCACTTTTTTTAAACTGAATTATTGTTAATGCTAATAGTTTTGCAAGAATGCGCTGCGACAAGATAGTTGCGGTAGTTTTATGCGAGTTAGGTATAACTATGACTGCGTCCGGCTGTGATGATTGTTAACATACAAACTTCGAGCACCGAAATTACTTGCAATTGCTTGCGATAGTGACAGCAGGGAATCATAAGGGGAGCGGGGGAAGGGAGATATTCATTGCCATAGGAAATAAATAATATTTAAATCCAAAATAAACACAAAAGCAATCCGCCGAGCGCAACCAATATTATTGGCGCTAACAAATAATGTCTAAATTTAATAAGAATGTTAAAAAAATCTGAAATATATTAGTTTGTAAGTGCGCAAATAAATACACAAATTGACCAATTTTCGTCAAGAAACACATGTACGTACATATTTTTTAATGATTTTATTGAAACTAAAATTAAAATTCTAATACATAACTTTGCTAGATAATGTATTGATTTATTTTACTGCATGATTACATTATTTGAAATGGGTGTGGTATAATACAAAAACTTTTTTGAAAATTTAACAAATCTGCCAACGACCTATGGAATAACCTTATTATACTAAAAATTAAAAAAAATTCTAAAAATTTATTACATAACTATGCTAGATAAAAGAACAATCTTTCAAAATCCATTTATAATTTTTTGTGGAAAAGAGTCAATACGTCTAAAAACTTTTTTGAAAATGACGTATTTCCGGCTTTCTCTGGTAATGCCCTCTTAAGATTAGGACACTTTCAAAGTTTTCGAAATGAACCGACCAATTATTCAGAAATAAAAAAAGGTTTTCGTGTACAAAATCATGAAATCTGTTTCCATATCCATGAACTATTCTTTTCTTTTCTTGTAAAATTTATAGCGAATTACTACATACGTATTATAATGTATTTTAAATATTAAAAATTACATTGATTATAATATTTATATAACAAAATTATAAACCATAACCGCCCTAGGGGAGATATATGGAAATGACACTGAAAAACGAATTATCGTGATTTATTTTTGGGGTATAATTCCGTGTTTCGCCACCCTCTTTTTTAGCCAACGTTACGGAGAGCATTACACATCTTCCCTATGATGGACAGTGTAACGCTGTCTCAAACTTAAGCTAAAGAAGAAAGTAGGCATAATACCCCCAAAATAAATCACGAAATTGCTTTTGGCCGTGTTAATCTCAAATTATATTCTATTATTTTTGTTCTAATTATTGTGTTTGTTTCACAGATTTAAAAATATTACAAAATGCTTGTTTTTATTCTCTGATTTTGAAAATTGCTCACAACTGAATCATACTTTTGACCAGTTAGTAGTCGTATTGTTAGTAACATTGGCAACCTTGTTTTAGCCAGTGATGGAAGTAGTAAGAACTAAATGATTGCCAAGTTAGTTGTAATCATGTTAGTAAGCATGTAGGCATTTTTTTTCTTTTAAAACTAACATAATATGAACATTAGGTAAATACAATTTTTTTAGCATTTGATAGCGACCTCCGTGGCATCATGACTTTATCCCGGAAACCAAGCGGTTTGGCACTTAATAATAAAATATTAATTTACAGCTGAAACTGTATATTCCGAGGGAAATCCGGATTGTTTTCATTAAAATACCAACAATTGAGCCTATACAAATATTGTTTGACGTAAATTTTTGCTTGGGAAGGGGGGGATTATTTTTCGATTTTAAATCCCTTATTTACTATTCCCAACCAGAGCTTTTAATAGTTTCATCGTGTTCTTATTTGCTGATCAAACCGGATAACCTTCGCGACAGAGCTCTCGTAGCGGTAAACTCTGGAAGTGAGAGCCGATTGAAAATGTTATTTTTCGCAATTATTATTTTTTGGATAGTTTTACGTAGCGTGAATAAAATGTTGAAGGTGTTTAATTAATTGTATTACAGAAGGAACTGCCTTATTAAGACGACAATATACCCTAAAATATATTCAGAATCTTAACGACGTAAGTAAAGAAGCCGTGTATACAAATTGCGACTCGCGACCCGTGCATTGGACGGACCTACTGTCGAATTTGCCGTATCAAAGAAAAGAAGAAGATAAATAATGTGGGAATCTTAACGACTTAGTGAAGAAAACGTGTAAACAAATATACGCCGCAGCACGACGTATTGCACGAACGTACGGTCGAATTCACCCGAGCAGGCTTGGAGATTCGACCTTTCTGCCGCGTTCATTTTAATTAATTCTGAAGAACGTGTTACAAATATTTAAAATGTGTCTCCATGTTGTCCTCCCGAAATAGTTAATTCATCGTCTGAAAAAATAAAATCTGGTGCTTACCGCTGACTTTATAGTTGAAAATCGGGTTATATAGTTTTGAAATCGTTGTACGTAAAATATATTAATGGTAAGGTACTGTTTTTATTAATCTAATATATAAATAATTCGCATTTCTTGTGCGGCATGGAAATAAAAAAGGTATTATAGTTACGGATTCGCCGGAAATGATTAAAACGTGAGTTTTGAGCATACAAAAATTATTAGGATTGTGTACCGCCTAAAGAATATTTAATATAAGTACAATAGAAATAAAATCAATAGCCAAATAAGACAGTTTCAGGAAGGCGCTTGGGGACTTCGATGAGTGAATGTGATAGTGTTAGTAGCCTGTTTCTCGTACTC
Organism: Limnephilus marmoratus; assembly: GCA_917880885.1. Classification (NCBI taxonomy): domain Eukaryota; kingdom Metazoa; phylum Arthropoda; class Insecta; order Trichoptera; family Limnephilidae; genus Limnephilus; species Limnephilus marmoratus. Next base: position 17,683,289 of record OU862933.1, read on the forward strand.
GGTGTATATATTATTTATATGTGTGAGGAAGTGGTATATGTGTATGTATATGTATATGTATATATGTGTATGTGTTGGTATATAAATATTTATGTGTATGCGTGAATGTATGTGCTTGTATTCATGTCCATGCATATATGGGTATGTATGTTTATGTCTGTATAGATGTTGTGTGCACCTATATATATATATATATATATATGTTTTACAAAAAAATTCGCACTACTTTTTTCATTGTATACTAAATCTATATGTTTACACTAGACTTCATACAAAGTAACTATGATCCATTGGTTACCATGGATCAACTTGGTAGTTGGTAGTACTTGAACGAAGTCGATGCACGGAAACTCTGTCTAAAGCCCCTGACCCGCGAAGCTGGCGACATCTAGGAGATCGGTATTGAATAACAGCTTCAGCATAAAGGGTATAAAATTTATTGCGGTTATTTATCACATAAACAAATCTTTCACTTGGCTGAAGCGGAAGGATGCCGCCATGATTTATTTACCATCGGCTACATTTTTTATTCATCTATTTTTATCTGACACCTATTATAAAATATCGCTAGTGTGGTGAATCTACTCAGTAGATACACGATGTAGAAAGGGAGATCAACATGTTTATCGCAACGCAGGTTACTATAAGAGTCACAAGAATCGTAGATTTGATGATAAATTTTAAATTAATCTTTTAGGTGATAATAACCTAAACAATTTTATATATTTTAAAATTATTTTCCAGAAGGAACTGCTAGCTGTGCGTTGGTTGACTTCCATTCATTCACTCAACTACTTTAATTTAATTCTGTAATCAATACAAATAAATGAATTCTTGATTTGATCGTGTATATATATTTCCAAATGTTACACTATAACGAATACCTGACGCCTGAAGATTCACATCATAGAGCATTAAGCATGGAGTTATTCCCTGTTACTGTAGTAACTAAAGTTTATTTAAATTCTACTCCAGCAAAACGACAGAAAAATCTTAAATTTAACAACAACAAAAAATTATTGGCATTCGTAATAAAAACCAATTCGTAGTTAATATTAATCTAAAATAGTCACTTCAGTTTAAGGCTCCGCAACCGGACCCGAAAAGAAGAAGATGGAGAGATACGAAATTACGAATATCAGAGGAGATCGCTAACATATACAGCGACAAAATCGATGTGAAAATGTTTAATAAAACACGACTCGTTTAAAATAGAGCAAAAATCTTGCGGGCATTGTCTTAAACAGCATTTAGAGAAACACTGTGATTTTTTTCATACATATAACTTGTAAAATAACTGAAACAAACTTGTTTATAATAATTTTTGGAGCATACTTTGCGATTTTTTTCTATCGAGGGAATTTTATATAATTTGCGTTTCGGCGCGGGAAATGTCTAGATATTATCTTCAAGAACAACATATATTTTTTAGAGCTTTAAAACTTAAGCAGCCTTACTAAAAAAAAACTTTTCACGGCCGATAACATGTGTTATTGCAATAACATAAATAAACCCCGTGTACACTAAAACACGTTTTATTACCAATAACCTTTCTTACGTGGTCACGCTGTTAAAATGTATTGAAGATCTGACAACGTTGTATATGGTTTTAATTTACCAGGAAACAATGTTGTTTTAATTCTTCTCCGCTAGCTGTGAAATGTTGTGATTTTACTTAATAATTTCTATTGTAGTGACAAATTTACTTTTCTGTTCACATAATTGATATGTTTACCATGTTATTTGCGTGGTTTACATCAGTTTAATCAAGTTATTGTGCAAACGCCGTACTTTCAAAGTTGAAGTGTTCGAAATATTGTTTTATAGGTTACTTTAAAGATAAAATATACATTTTAAGTTCTTTATTTTAAGAGAATTTCTTAAAAGTGATAATTTTTTATAATATTAATATCTAATACATGTGTTCGTAAACGTATCAAAGAAATTAACGTCTTTAGAGATGCAAGAAATCTGTTTCAAACGTCGGTATTATTTCTAAGTTATTTTTTTGGCAATAAAAAAACTTTGAAATTTTTTATTATTTTTTTATTGTATGCACGACGAAAAAGTGAGATGACAGTTTCCTTCCAAATTTATTACATAAAAGGATTTTTTTTTTGAAATTTTGATTTTTTTTAAATTTCTCTACATTTTGGTCAAAAATGTATTGGAATTTTTTTCCATTTTTTTCCGAGTTTGAATCTTAAAATATGGCAGTTTTTGAAAACTAAAGTGTATTTCAAATTCACAAATCTAAAAGGTAATTTTATCTAGTTTTCATAAATGGTATTTTTTTTTACGACACCTTCAAAAATAAGAAATATATAAAACATTCAAAATACTTTGAAAAAATTCCAAATTTCGTTCAGACATCATTAATAAAACAGAGATAATCTACCCCCTCAGGCCGTGTAAACCACGTGTATGTTTTTCGATGAACAATTTTTTAATTAGTAATGTTTTCACATCCGCGACCGTTTGTCAATTGAATAAAATTTTCACTGGGTTTTTTAGTAAGGCTGAAGGTGTTTTTATGGGAGATATGTAAGAAATCGGTAGTAAATCGGGTAGCGGGCCCTTAAGCTTCACCTTAATGTTTACTTTTTTGGTCAAATATTAAGTCGTAGAACAATATTCTAGATTTTTTTAAAAATGTAATTTAATTAAATTTGATAATATCATTATCAAGTTCTGAAAGTATTTTTGTTACAGGTGTTTCGGTTTACAAGACCGTTTTCAAATTGTGGTTAATCCACTTTAAAAAAAAAATGAATAAAAAAGCCGGAAAGATTATGAAATAATTATAATTTAAATTCATTCAGAGCTCTTACGTCACGACATCTAGAACATTATTAATGGTTTTTGTGTTTAATTCGTAGAACTCTATTTATTTATTTTTTAAATTCAATTAAAATTAAATTTGATAATATTATTATCAAATTCTGCAAGTATTTTAGTATATATTTTTGTTACAGTTATTTCGGTTTACAAGACCATTTTCAAAAGTGTTAATCCATTTTGAGACGACCTATTCATACGATTTTAAATGTCAATTTTTGATGATGTCTGAATTGATTTATTACCGGTTAAACTGATTTGCCTAAGTGAGAGTGTCTGTCTCCTCCGCACTGGGTTTTAGGGTTTTCTTAATTGTTTTATAATGTCGTTATTGGTATGACTCATTTAAGTGGGTTATGTTTTTTAGGTTTTGTGAAAGTACTAAGTAGTGGGGAATAAATCAATTTAGACACCTTCAAAAATTGACAGTAATATTATTGAGGTAATATTATCTTTTCCACCCACGCTCCATTCGACAATCGTTCACACGAGTCAAGGCTCTTGAGAGGTTCTATGTATTAATTCAAATATAGACATCTGTCAAAATGGATGTAGAGATGCTCAATTAATTATTAAGCAGGACTCATGAATGGAATGAATAATTGGATTAATTAAACATATGGTTATACTGTGTACATGGATCGGGTAATATATTATGATTCATGTGCCATCTCCAATGAATCTTGAAATAAATATATAAGTTTATCCAATATAATAAACATCAAACAAATGGAATGTATGATGCGAAATATTCCTTTGCAATGAACTCAAATTTTCAAAATGGAAACTGATGGATGTATGAATTCAGGTATTAAATATTTTAATTCTACATTTGAAACGTATATTTCTTTAGCATAAAAAATTTGACCGATGATTTTTCAAGTTTACTAATGGTGGTCATTCTTTAGGGAAATTTCTGACGTCTCACGATTTTAATTAATTTGTCAACAAAGAAAATTATTATGTTTAAAGAAAACTCGTCTGTTCATGAAAGGCAGTGTGATCTTTGAGCAAACATTTTCAACTTTATAAATCCTACAATAGAGAACTGCAGTCCATTTTTTTATTTTTTTTATGAATAATGACCTTCTAACTTAAATAACTGCGTTTTTGTTTTTATTTTTAGAGTTAGTTTTAATAGTTAAAATAATTGTCAACGTTTTAATTTTTCGAGACCCCCCGGAAATATGGTAAATCGTGTGACGTCATCACTCCCGAAAAATTAGTATGGGATTGGGCAATCAGCTGATCTACTGCCGCCATTTTGAAATCCGTTGTTCCGTTGTTCGAAGTATTCTCCCTAGAAGAAGCATTACTTTTTTCATTATTTTTTTTTGTGCAGTAGTTTTTCAATATTTTAAATAATAGAGATAGATCCCTCTATTTTTGATACTGAATTATTTAGGCTTAAATATTGTTTCAATAAACACTACAACTAAATCTCTATAAACAGTACGAAATAAAGAATAACATGAAATGTTGTTAATACTGATGGCTTGTGCCATACCTACATGTCAATTGATTTCAATACAATGTGATACAATGACTGGTGACGCGTGACGTCAGCACTAACCATTCAATCGTACCAACTTTACAGTTTATTTTAACGATACCTTAAAAAATGCACTTTTTAATATTTTTTTACGAACACTACATTTAATATTATGAAAAAAACTTATATATTCAGAATCAACGTTTATTGGTCTGTATGAACATATTTCTTTAATGTCATAATATTTTTTACTGGAGTTCCTTATTGTGTTATCCTAAGTCTGTGCTAGTAAGAAAAAAAAATCAACAAATTAATGTTTAAAAATTTACTATACTTTTTTATACGAAACTCTTCAATACGTACCGTCAAGTGTTAATTTGTTTCATCGTCAAATCGGTTTTATCGTAATAATTGAAAGTTTATCACATTTATTTGTTTTATAATTCATCAGTTCCATCGTCTGAAACTTCTGTTTACAACTTCAAATGAGGTCATAATGGTAGATATATACATTTTTCTCGCTGCTTCTCAAAAATGTTCCGTAAATCTCTTTCGCCCTAATTACTTCATTTAATTAAATACTTTTAAGAATAATTGCTTTCTTTTCTACTCGTTTCTCGGTTTTTTCATTCTCTCTGAACAAAACATGAAATGAAAAATTCAATGTTTCTTATATTTTTGTACTGCATTGCGACGGGAATCCAATCCCCAACCTTCTAATTCTAAATCAATCGTACCTGACATTCCTATATAAATATTTTACATTCCATTGTAATTGGAATGTAAAATATATATTTTTTAATTACAAATAAAAATTTACCGATGTAACATGTATATTGTATTTTTAAAAAGTATGTTGTTTTAAAAAAATAAATTTGTAAAATCCCAGCCGGGGGTAAAAATCAAATATTATTTAAATTTAAATGTCTCACAAATTGATTACCGCTTTATTAAATAGCCTCAGATAAAACTAAGAATTTTCTTGATTCTGAAATATGTATGTAATATGAGTTACCGGACACCTTGTAAGTATTTTTAAACATCTACTCATTTTTATTCAATCCTAATTCAGACTTAAATTCAGTCCCGAAGATAATAAAAACATTTTGTTTAATAAAATTAATTTTAAGTCGTGAACCTTGTCGTGTTGCTTTACCTGTACATTTTGTTACTGTCTTTGGACTTTCACCGTTCATTTAGTTTTTGTTTGACTATAACTGAAAGCATTGCTTAGTTTTTTCTTCGTTCTCTATTGTCTTTGTATACACACGAAAGAAATGTTTGTCGTGTCGACTAATTTTTAAAAATAAAATCTCATTTCGTTTTGATTTTAAAAATTGTTACTGATTATGAGAACGATTCAGAAATTATTTATAAAAAATAATTCTATATTCGAAATGTGTATGATTTTATTTTTATTTGAATTTTCACGAACCTGCGCTAATATAATACAAAAAGTGTTTTTTTAATATATTTTTCATCAAGATGAAGCTTTGAGCTTTCGATCCTTGTCGGCACATCTATTAGATAAGCTTGTCAAATAAAAGTCAACAGGTATTTAATAAAACGTCATATTATTTTCACTGCTTAAATATTCCCCTAACGACTCGCGCTCAAAGCTCCGCAAAGCTCCCGTATATTTAATTTCTGAGAAGCTTTCAAAAGTCACCGAGCTGGAATTTTATGAGTCGAGTACTATGTGGCCAAGTATCGAGTAATCCATTTGAGGACAGATTCAAAATCCTCGTCTTCTACTTGTTTACCCGTGACGTCATCAATCTTAGGTAAACCTGAGTAAGTAAACCTTTGGCTTACAGTTTGTCAAAATAAAGTAGACAAAAATGGAGCGCGCTACGTTCTTTTAAATGGAAACAATTTGCATGAAAGTTTATTTTTTTTACATTGTCTCCACAATGGAGTCTCTGAGGAAGAAAAACTTCAGGGCCTTTGTCATCTTTGGGGGTGCTGTGTGGATGGTATTTTTAGGGAAAGGAAGGAGAGGGAGTTCAGGGAAGAAAAAAGGAATGGTAGAAAGGTAGTAATCCTGCGCTAAATGTGTCCAGGAATTACGGACGTATGAATTCATCCTTCCAACCGCGATGCAAGGCGATGGGTCGAGAGAATCCGGCTGGAGAGGTGTAAAGGTCTTTCTCAACCACCCTCTTTCGATTTGGCCTGCCATGCAGGAAGCGGGCAGACGCAACCGCTGCCAAGGCACGATAAGTCTTAAATCTGTTAAGCCACCAAATGTGGCGAATCATTTGGGGTGACCTCTGGCAGAGGTTTTGGTTATCCAAGCTTTGGTACCCATACCCGTCTCCTAAAATGAAAAGTAAAAATGATAAAACGTTGAAAAAACACTACGGTTAGGTTAGGTTATTTTTCACACCAATATCCAATTAATCTGTTATACTAGATACTAGATGAAAAAACAAAACATATCTACCTACTAATATAGTCACGTTTTAAGATTTTCACGGCCAAAAGTATTTTCGTTATTAGTTTTTGGGCTGTTATGCCGTGCTGCGTGTTTACCTTTTTCTTTAACCAACGTTTCGGACAGCGTTGCAGTGTCCATCATCAGGGCAGATCCGGCAGATCCGGTAGATGAAACACGGCATAACATCCCGAAAAAAAATAACGAACATACTAATATAATTTGCGAGGTAAAAACACTGAATATTTTGTGTTTTTGAGAAATGTCCATATCAAATAATATCAAGTCATTAATTAGTTGTAAAATCATAACAAAACTTACGTAAAAGAAGCATGCACTTTTAATTTTTGTTTTTTTTATAAAAACGTTAAGAAAATTGGAAATATGTATTATGTTATTTTTCCCGTATAAACTGACGTTGATTAACAGATTTCCGGTGACTTTTTCGATGTTGTTTTTTCTTTAAAATCAAACAAAAAAAAATCTTTCACCTGTCATCACTGGTCACTCGGCTGCGTAACTGACCAACCTACGCTGCTCCCTACTGTCCAATACTTCTATTTTTTTTTAGTTTTTATGTACAAAAAAAACTTCAGAAATGTCACAGGCGACCAAAATTTTTAAATTTTTTATTCCAAATAATGTCAGGAATCACTGATTAAAGTAAGTCAAGTACGTCCCTTAACGTCCTTTATGTATAATACACACTATTCTTAAATCTGTATTACTATGGAAATTAAAAAAAAAAATCCTTTTCATGAACTTTTTAGGTTATTTAGACATTCTGTACCTGCATTGAAAATAAATCAGTGAGCGCCTCATCTAAATGTATGTTTATCTGAACGGGTTAAATACGTGCCTCAGCCTTTGATGAGATACGACATAGAACTGGTTTCATTTCATTTCTGATTGAAAAAATAATATCATGTTAAATGATATTGGAATAAGATTTCATTAATCTAGATCCCTTTGAAATATAAAATTGATTCATAATATTTTGTCTATTTATTTTTAGCAGAAAAAAACGTTAAATTAAACCATCTCTAATAAAGAAAAATTTTCCTTCTTTTGGTGCCATACGTATCGTTTTTCATTACTTCGACTAACAACAGTGCAATTTTTACCAATATATGTTATGATATTTCTAAAATGTATGTACAATGTACAAGGTGGCCCAAATGCGTATTCTATTTCTGTTTAATTCACAAATGTCAAAGTCATGATGACATATGATGTCGTTTACAAAAGAGAGCTTCTTCCGAAAGGGCAATGACTTATGTGCCATCTAGTATATGTACATCTGCAATGTACAAATGTATTTATAATGTTTTTTTTTACCTGCTGCAACCTAAAACGGTTCAAGTCAACTCAACACCTCTTTGAAAAGTCATTAAAAGGTATGAAAAAAATAATTTTAAAATAGCCGTTAACCCTTAACCATTTGTAATTTTTTTTCATTACTCATCACTCTTTATGACCTTTCTAAGGTGGTTCTGAATTGGTTTCATTCTGAATTGGCCGGTCACCACATAAAACAGACTGAGTGTCACTCCTTAAGAGCACAATTCTCTAGCCCCCCCCCCCCCCCCTCCCCCAGGACTGACCAATTTTTTACGGAGTCAATATTTGTGTTTGTCAACTTTAATGGATAACGTGTGATACCACGTTATCCGCCCCGTGTGCCACCTATGCTAGCTACGCCACTGGTGTGACGTGACGTCCGGCCTGATGATGGACTCTATAAAGCTGTCCGAAACGTTGATTAAAGAAGGAGGAAGCTCAAAACGACTTAATCAACCAAAATGTAATCAAGATAATACTTTTGGCGGTGATAATCTCTAGATCTCTGGGTAAATAAAGTAAGTATAAAATTATAACCGACATGTAAACGCTGAAACTTTATTTATTTTCCTGATGAAAACAGACTGCTTATGACGTATGTCAAAAGATTTCCTTCAACCACTCTCTCCCGATCCGGCCTGCCACACAGTTGGTGGGCAAATCTAACCTAAGACCTAGACAAACCTCACCCCATAAACCGGGCACTTCTGCTAAGTGATGTAGCGAACCATTTGGATCGACTTATAGGGGGGTGTTAATTATCCAATAAATGGTTTCCAGGGCGACGGTACCCATATCCGCCTCCCAAATTGATAAAAACATATGTTTGAAATGTTAAGGTTTAATATGCATAAAATCGTTTAAAAAAAGTACAGTTTTTTTTTTGTGAGTACCGCACAGGAGTCAACCGCTTCCACCGAGAGCCAGTTAGACTGTGGCATCTTAGTTATTTATTATTAGTTTCGAAATGAAAAAGGTTGCAAATCTTTTATCCATTAATATTGACTAGCTGTTAAAAACCTTCTCCCAGATTTTTACAGCTAGGCCCTGCGGGCGGCTTTTGGTTCGGCTTCGCCCAGTTAGTGTTGGTGATCATTTTGTAAATCCAATAGGAACCGGTTCCGAAATTATCCGCTGTATCCACTGTCAACACTGTCAATTTGTCAACAGTGATGGCTAGTCACCGCGAAAAAGTAACCAGGACGGGCGATGGCGTCATGTGCAATATGCAGCCAATCTTTCGAAATACGGGAGATACTCTAGGTTCACAAGTTCGTAGAACTTATACCTAGGAAGGGTACGTCCCTTTGCGTCTTGCCGACGAAAGTGGCATCATCTTATGACGAATTCTTGAATTAGAAACCGAATTACAACGGTAGCTTTGTCTGAAAAATCACGTACCTACCCCAATGTTTATACGGTTCGACGGGTAAGGCGCGGCGGCAGACATGCGTTGGAAGCCGGATTCTTAAATTCAACCACGCAGACGCAAGGCTATTAATAACGTTCGAAGTGGTTTATTCTTGAAAAGATAATATTTTGCTATTATGTATTTCACTCATAAACCATTAATTTCGGTCATCGAAATAGAGGACTTGAGGATATTAATTTGCTTTTTGATATGTGAATTACCACGAGTTAGAAATCATGATTTTTATTTGCATAAGTTAAGAAAGACTGATATTTATTACCTGAAAACTAGAATAAACTCATAAACAGCCCACAAGGGGAAAAAACATATTTATTGACATCCTTTTATACAATGTAATTCATTTTTCATTGGTGAACATAAACATTTATGGGATGGATGGGGAACTGGAATAAAATAAAACATACCTTTTCAAGGAAAAATCTTTTCATTTGATTTATTGGCATTTTCTTGGGCAAAGCGATAAAGGCTGAAATATTTTTTTACGTTTGGTATCGAGGAGTTTTCAAAAAAAATATCATTCGCCCAAAACACTGCTGAAGTGAGAGTTACAAGGTTTCATTAATTGGAATTTAGTTTTTAGAAATCTCCTGACTTGGTTAGTTCGTTCTAGTCTGTTACGATTTAAGAAAAAGTTTTCCATGTTGTTAAATTTATATTTGCTGACTGAGCTAAGAAATGTTATTAAAAAGCGAAAATGCTAATTTGATTTTAGGAGAATAGATAATAATAATGATTTATCGTCTCCTTTTCTTTCTTAGTACTATGTAGAGATAATGATATCCTCACTGGGATCTCCCGTGCTGAGGATTTCATTTACATACATATACATGTTATACATATAGAAATTTAATTTTAAGAAATTAATGTGAATTAGTTATAAACATATATCATGTAGTATTTTTTTAAAATAATTATTTAATAATTAAGATAGTGTTTTTTATAATTCAGTTCAGTCGATTCGGTTTTAGTCTATATTTGAAAACAGTATATTTTCTTTTTTTATTTTTTATTTTAACTTTATGAGTAAAACCTCAAATTGTAATATTTAAATAAATGAAGACAATATAAGCGAAACTCAATCGAAAATCTGGAAACAGAAAAATCAGAAAAACATATTGACACCTCTGGGACTCAAACCCAGGACCTCTTGCTTTCTGGGAAACGCGCTAACCACTGCGCCACGGTGTCGATATGAAATTCGGTCATGTATAACTGTATCATACTTCGACTAAGAACGACTTACATTATCTTCATTTTCTTTAACGCATATATTATTGGCAACTATCTTTATGTATGATTGCAAGATTCAAACCCAAACTAAATGCTCTCTAGATGTGTCTGGATAAATGTTTATCCATTTTATTTAATATGCGACATCTATTGACTTTTCTGCAAGTCTAAGATGAATATTTTATTTTTTATTTTAACACTATGAGTAAAACCTCAAATTTTAATACTTAAATAAATGAAGACAATATAAGCGAAACTCAATCGAAAATCTGGAAACAGAAAAATTAGAAAAACATATTGACACCTCTGGGACTCGAACCCAGGACCTCTTGCTTTCCGGGCAAACGCGCTAACCACTGCGCCACGGTGTCGATATGAAATTCGGTCATGTTTAACTGTATCATACTTCGACTAAGAACCACCTATATTATCTTCATTTTCTTTAACGAAGTCGATAGATGTCGCATATTAAATAAAATGGATAAAGATTTATCCAGACACTATCTAGAGAGCATTTAGTTCGGGTTTTAATCTTGCAATCATACATATAGATAGTTGCCAATAATATATGCGTTAAAGAAAATGAAGATAATGTAGGTGGTTCTTAGTCGAAGTATGATACAGTTAAACATGACCGAATTTCATATCGACACCGTGGCGCAGTGGTTAGCGCGTTTGCCCGGAAAGCAAGAGGTCCTGGGTTTGAGTCCCAGAGGTGTCAATATGTTTTTCTAATTTTTCTGTTTCCAGATTTTCGATTGAGTTTCGCTTATATTGACTTCATGTATTTAAGTATATTTTCTATTTCTGATCTCCCTATATTTAGTATCCAGCTGTTTACTTGAGATTTAAATGTTATAATGTTAAGGTTTTTGAGTGAGAGTGGTATTTTATTGTAGTTTTGAGTTTAATACCATTATATAAGAAGCTTTTTTGCCCAAATGATGTGTTAGTAGTTACTTGTTGGATATGTTTTTGACCATGAGATCTAGATGCAGTGTATAAGTATATATTTATCAACATTTTATTTATTGTTATGAACTCATTAATGCGATCTGAAGATACGTGATGTGTTGCTTACACAATTAACCTTTAGTTCTCAATGTGCATCATTATTTTTCCTTTCTTTACACGGTGTAAAGTGTAGTATACCAGTTCAGTACAAAGTTTAATAAATACATTGAATTCAAAACAACTTCCTATAACGAGTGCTGCAAAGGATGCAAAATGTAAACAAAAAGCAACAAGGCTCCACCGTTCCAAGTCTTTGTATTTAAAATCAGCTTTATTTTTAATTGAATCTTTTATAAATTATAATTGCCATTGTTAAGCCAAGGATTGCAAAAGGAAGCGGGGAGTGTAGCGAGCAAACGTTTTCTTCTTTTATATTTTTAATTAAAGAGAGATAAAAATAGAGCCTCGAGAAATTAAGTCAGTTTCGCTCGGTTTTAATTAACTTACAGAATGGTGAGATCTTCATTTAATTGTGCTTGTATTCTTCCCGTCTCTCCAAACGATTCCAGATTTTGTTCTTCTATCAACTTGAAGTGTGACGGAAGGTAATCCATTATACCGGTCCGGCACGGGAGCCTCTTTATTCGTGATGACTCCTCCTCACTCTGTCGACCTGCTTTGAGTAATTCGTTAAGTTTTGCCCTGCGAGTTATAGCCTGACTTCCTTTGCCGCCAGTTTCTATGCATTTGAAATGTGCTTCAAGTGAATGTTTTCATAAATCTTTATAAAAGAGTATCTCTTCATTTTTAATCACTCTCGCTTTCCAAAAAATCATCTTGGTTTTTAGTCTTTCATCTTCATTAATGTCTTGCTGATTCGTGACTGTAATTGACTTGAAACTTTGCACTTTATTTTAAAGAAGGGAAACACGGTTTTGTTGGAAACCAGTTCGCTTTAAGTGAAAGAACTGCTTGAAAACATATATTAACAATATATTATATTTGGTCTTCATATCATTAATATTTATTTTGATGCAAATATAAAGTTTTTTATTTGTTTTTTTTTTTTTTTTTTACGTGAACTCCACACAGGAGACCGTAAGGAAAATAATTTCCCCCAGGGCCCATGTCATCTTTGGGGATGCTGTGTGGAGGGTTTTTTTAAGGAAAGGAAGGAGAGGAGAGGTCTGGGAAGGAAAAGGGTTTAAGGGGTGGGTAGGAACCTGGAGTTCAGTGTGTCCTGGTCATCCGCCTTCAGACCTAGACAACCTCACCCCACGAACTCGGGCACCCCTGCAAAATCACCAAACGTAGCGAACCATTTGGGGTGACCTATGGCAGAGGTGTTGGTTACCCAATAAAGGTTCTCGGGGCGGCGGTACCCATTCCCGCCTCCCAAATTGTATTTTTTTTACGGTAGAGATTAATTTGGCCATTTGATTGCGTTTTCAAGTTGACTAATTACGAAATGGCATGATGTCATATTTCGTTCGCCACAACACGGTGATATTCCTAGCTTGGTACAAATTTACACATACGAGTAAATACATAACATATTCAATAACCCTAATATCAAGTATTTTTTTTAATCTATTTTCTATATTTTTTTTGTAACTATTACTCATAAACACTCCTGAAATACAATGTTTTATTTATAAGTAAAGTAGATCTCATTTAAAACCATCCATTTTTTAAAGGTAAACCAAATAAACCGCTTCAACATTTTCCTGTGAGTCTAGGCGTTATGCCAAGCTAAATAATCCTCTTTCAAAGAACTGTTTCTTTGGCAATCCAAAACCACCGTACCGATGTTGTTGTCTTTTCTATTTTTACATATATAATACCGTCAAATCGTGTTAAATTTATTTTCTATTTGTTCAGGCTTCAAACAACATACAGCAATTGATTGTGTCAAAGAAAATAATTCTAACACCTTGAGAATATCTCAGGTAATTTCCAAGTCGTCTGTCTTCTGTCGTCTGGCTCCAGTTGGTGAGACAAGTCGGCAGCTTTCACTTCATTCCGAGAAACGTGCTCTACAGATGTCAAACATTCTGGCTGAGCTTTAATGAGATTCGTTAATTAGGGAAAACATTGCTCAATTTGAAAACAATACAGAAAATCTCGTTACATTTAGTTTCAAGCGATGTATTATGTCATATTGATGAGATATATCTTAAGAATGGTGACCCGACAATTCGTCCTGCGACAATTCATCCGGCGACAGTTCATCCTGCGACAGTTCATCCGGCCGACAGTTCATCCTGCCGACAGTTTATCCTGCCGACAGTTCATCCCGCCGACAATTCATCCGGCGACAATTCATCCTGCCTGAAGAAGAAGATTTTTATTAAGTAAGTATGCAAAGAGGATATACGGCCGTACAACCAAAATCGATATACTTATATCTGAAGGCATCTTGAGTGGAAATCCGCTGTAAAAATATTTTTACTAAATAGGTTAGGTTAGGTTAGGTTAGGTTGTACGGCCGTATATCCTCTTTGCATACTTACTTGAAGAACAAATTGTCGCCGGATGAATTGTCGGCGGGATGAACCGTCGGCAGGATGAACTGTCGGCAGGATGAACTGTCGGCCGGATGAATTATCGCAGGATGAACTGTCGCCGGATGAATTGTCGTAGGATGAACTGTCATGGAACCCTTAAGAATATATACATTAAAGTCGGGTAATATATATGACTCAAGTAAGGCTGGACCGATTTTTATGACCTGTCATTTGTTGGATTTGTCTCCGCCCCGAATAGCAGAATAGCTATTAACACATCGGAAAAATTCACGAAAAACAACCTTTTCCTCGTACATTTTGTATGGATCGAATTCTCATCTTTCGAAAGAGCTGCAGCAATATTGTGATAATAATATTGAATAGTGAGTTAATTCCAAAAATTCAAAACGTCAAATGTCAATGCGCTGATTATTTTGATTTTGCTCTTAAACATATAATGCTGCACCTCTTTCTTACATACTAAATGTCAATGGTCGAAAATGACACAAACGGTGAACGTTTGCCTGCGCCCCTCCAAAGGAAAAATACAATAATTATGATAAATCTTCCTCACACGTGTAAAGAATATGAAACTAAGTAATTGGATAAGTAAGAAAATCACAAAAAATATAAATCCGTACACAACGCCACACAGTGGGCTGAAAATCGCCTTTCATAGACATAGAGGCTTGAATTTTCAAGGGTATTTTTTTTTGCTGGAAATGGATTCTGCTGATCATTACTATGCTACAAATTTCATATGAAGCAATTGCGTGTACAAATGAAGGAGTTATAATTTTTTTAAGAAAAATTTGTATGGCACTGACATTAAAAATGAGGATATCTCTGGAATCATAAGGTTGGCCATTCCATCCTTACACACAGATATACTACTATTTATTTGTATTTTTTTGACATACTTTGTATTGTGGCACAACGTGCGATTTATTTTTTAAAAATCTTCAAAGTTGAAAAATAAAAAAAATTATGTTGATGATTCATTTTAATGCTTAAATGCATTATTATCCTCTTCTACAATATTTATCATGATTACTGATTAATAATTTATGTTGAAGCACCCATTTCCGTACATTACTTCGACCAGAACTGTCAAATATGCCAATGATGCCAATATGGCGCAGTAACTCTAGAGTAACTATCGGTTTCGGAAAGTAGGTAAGTACAAAAGTTAAAAGTAACGTACAACAAGCAGTCAAATTGTTGAAAAACGTATTTTGGTGAAATTTAACTACATTAACGGCCTTTTGTTTAACTTTTTTTTTAAAGTTTAAAACAAAAAGCCGTTACTATAGTTAAATTTTACCAAAATACGTTTTTCAATCAATTTCACTGCTTGTTGTACGTTACTTTTAACTTTTGTACTTACTTTCCGAAAACCGATAGTTACTCTAGAGTTACTGGACCATATTGGCATCATTGGCATATTTGACAGTTCTGGTCGAAGTAATGTGTGCTGGGTTAATGAAAATGGGTGCTTCAACATTGATTATTAATCAGTAATCATGATAAATATTGTAGAAGAGGATAATAATGCATTTAAGCATTAAAATGAATCATCAACATAAAAAGTTTTTTTTTTCAACTTTGAAGATTTTTAAAAAATAAATCGCACGTTGTGCCACAATACGAAGTATGTCAAAAAAATACAAATAAATAGTAGTATATCTGTGTGTAAGGATGGAATGGCCAACCTTACGATTCCAGAGATATCCTCATTTTTAATGTCAGTGCCATACAAATTTTTCTTAAAAAAATTATAACTCCTTCATTTGTACACGCAATTACTTCATACGAAATTTGTAACATAGTAATGATCAGCAGAATCCATTTCCAGCAAAAAAAATTACCCTTAAAAATTCAAGCCTCTATGTCTATGAGAGGCGATTTTCAGCCCACTGTGCGCCATCTCTGATACTGACAAAAACAAAACCCGAACAGTTGCGGATCGATAATTGCTTCTTTGTGTAATTAGAAACTTAATAAAAAATTAATTTAATTCAGCTTATAAAAGTTACAAGAGTTATTGATTCTAAGGTGGTACGAAGTTCGCCGGGTCAGCTAGTTTGGTTAAAATTTAAAGAATGAGAAAATGCGCTGATTTTTTTTAAAAGTTTCTTATGTCATCTTTGAGGAAGCTGTGTTGAGGGTCTTTTTAGCAAAGGAAGGAGAGGAAGTTCTGGGAAGGAAACGGGTATTAGAGATAGGGTAGGAATCTGGGAGTCAGTGTGTCCAGGAGTGACGGATGTATGAATCTATCTCCAACTGCGGTACAACGCGATGTTTTGAGAGAGTACGGCTGGAGAAATCAAAGGGACTCCCTCAACCATTCTCTCCCGATGTGGCCTTCCATACAGCTGGTGGGTATACGTATCGGCCGCCAAGACCCGGACAAACCTCACATCATGAACCCGGGCACCCCTGCTAAGTCACTAAACGTATCGAACCACTTGGGGAGACCTGTGGCAGAGGTGTTGGTTATCCAATAAAAGGTACCCATACCCGCCTCCCAAATTGATTGATTCTACAAGCGATTTTTTTGGACGTAATCATCGGCCTTATACTTCAAATCTAACCTAAGAAAATGAGTGGCAAATGAACGACATATTTACTTATAAACGTCCGGATTCATTTCCAAATGTGTGGCTAACTCAACTCCTTTCACAAGTTGGTACAGATATATTGTTTATTGGAAATATCACTTTTGTTATCATCCTCAGGTAAGGCATTCGTTTTTCCTTCCTCGTCTAATTCGAGTCTCTTAAAGACTCGTATTAACAAATCCCTGTCTACAGCCCTATTTTTTAACCGGCCTCTAAATGTAACCCAACTCGGTGGTAAAAAAAATTAAATCTCCCTTATTCCATACAGACAGTGGGCAGAAGATCGGCATTACCAATACGTTTTAAGATTTTCACGGCCAAAAGTATTTTCATTTTTTGTTTTTGGGGTGTTATGCCGTGTTGCGCTACCTCCTTCTTTAGCCAACGTTTCGGACAGCATTGCAGTGTCCATCATCAGGGCAGAACCGGCAGATCCGGTAGATGTGATCTGACACATCTACCGGATCTGCCGGATCTGCCATACCGAAATTAAACATTACCAATGTTTAATTTCGGTATGTCACCTATTATGAATCATATTCCGAGTCCAGTATAGTTAGATTTAATATAATGAGGCTGCCGTGTTAATATATACAATTTGAGAGACGAGTATAGGTACCACCGCCCCGGAAGCCAGTTATTGGATAAACAACACCCCTCCCACCAGGTCACCCCATGAGGTTCGCTACGATTGGTGACTTAGGGAAGAAACACCTAGAAGGCGGGTTTCCGAGTCGGTACATGGGCGACCGAATTTCTATTTTAAAAAATGGAACAATCTGCTGATAAACCTTGACCAATTACCAGCTAAGAGGTTTTAATTGACCTTTTATAAGATAATGACATACATACAAGTGAGGTAAGATGAGATAAATTGCCGTGTATACCTAATAACGGTTTGGGAAAATTTTATAAAAACAGGTAGTGAAAAGAATTTTTTGAAAATTGTAAGGAAATGTTCTAAGTCCGTCCTCGAGGTGATTGTTTAGAAAAATGGCGCCCTTCAAGTTATCCATTTATGTCTTGTAAAATATGGTAATAAACTTAGATAAGAGAAACAAATATTATCTGTGGTAATAAATATGTAGGCATTGTTTTATTGTTACGCACCAGATTTAAATGACCGGGTTAAATTTTCCCCACAGGAAAAACTAAACCCTTTCACACACTTCCCCAAATGATCATCTAGTCAACCCACGCTATGCAATTGCACTATATAAGTATTATAAATACAAAATAATACAAGAACAACATGTCAACCTACTAGAGACCAAATGGGAATATAATTCACCGACTCCAGATATTTTCATATCAGAGGGTTCGGCTCTGTGGCATTTCTAATTGAACCTATAAATCCTACTGATCCCTCAATATAAATATTTAAAATTGTAAATTGTAACATTTAGAATTTTAATTATAACTGAAAATTAATGGGAACCGAAAAGGGACCCAAATATTTGACTAAAAACGCTATCATCATTCTAGGTAATAGAAAAACATTGAATTTTTTCCTTAAAATTTTGATTGACAATATTGTCTAAAAATACATAGTACGTAGAAGTTACTTGATTATTATTTGATTGCTTTTTCATGAAGGATTTTTATTCATGCGCTTCGTCAGATTATTATTATCAAACGGAATAACGGATAATTATTCATTATTAATTTATTTCCGACACAAACGTTGTTCAAGTGCAAAATATCAATTGTATTCAGGATTATTTAATACCTATTGTATAATAATACCTATTGTATAATAATACCTATTGTCTTCAGGATTATTTTTCTTAGAAAGTGTTCATAGTGTATATTACGAACGTACTGACCTGAATAACTAAAACTCGCCATTTTATAACAAACACAACTTAATCGTTGCACACCCGTGTTGTTTATATTGGATTATAAGTTTATTAGTACTGACGTAAATCATGTTGTTTCAAAACTCCATATACAGGGTGGCGCAAAATGATCTTTATGGGGAAATGAAAACTTCTTTAACATAATTGTGATTTGAAACTCGATTAAACGAAAAAAAGTACACATACATCTATAGGATTTAGCCGGCGAGAGAATGAGATAGAATAATCAGGCTCCTCTTTTCTCTCACTCTTGTCTGCTTTAGTTTTCTGAATGATTCACTTGTACCGCGTGTAAACTGCACACATGATTTTTTTAAAAATTTTCTAACAAGACTTCTGAAGAATTTAATAAATATAGATTTATAAAAAAAAATCTAAAAAAAATTAATAAAATATACATACATATATATATGCAACTGAAAAACAAACAAAAACGGTTGGCTCTGTTACGGGGCGTCTTCATTTCGAATTTCACGCAGTGGTGAGTGCGATGACCTCAACTGCAAGCCGCGTTCACGTTCACAAATATCTCCTAATCTTCCTTATGAAATCCACGCCGTAATACCTGAAATTTTGCGAAAAGTGATGGGAAGTGTGTTGGAATGTACGAAAGTTTTTATAAAAATTTAAACTGAAAAAAAATAGTTATGACTAAGTAATTAAAACTATAAGTTAATTTTGCGCATTTCTGGAGTCGCCTATGGTATGGTTCTGCATTCACCCACCTCTGTCAATGGCCTCTCCTGAACATACTTTAAAAAAATCCCAAATATATTATGTTCCAAGGATTCACCTTCTCATCTCTTTTGTACAGCACCTTGTCTCCAGTTTAAAATCCTCTTTTTACAACTGTAACTTTGCATGATTGCTCCTCCAAAACAGTATTAGTTAATTGTCAGCATTTTTTTACTTACAAAAATGTTTGCGAAACGCCTTGCGTTAGTAAAGCTAACATTTTTTGATTCGTTATCATATTTTCGATGCAATTGGAAAGAAGATTTTTTCATTTACGCGTAAATCAGACAATAATTTTGTTCATTGAAAAAATGCACCAAAAATTTTATGAACCTAGGTCACTCAATTCGGGGAAAAGCGATGGTAGAAATACGTTAATTTCAAGTTGAAAATTTTATTACGCTACATAAACGGAATATTGTTGTTGTATTATTTTATTTCCTTTTCTGAAAGAGGCATTTGTTAAGAATGCTCTCACTAATTTAAAAAAAAATCGCAAAATTGACGGAGTAACAGCATTTTGTGTGAAACCGTTTAAAACAATTTGCATGTTGAATTATTCTTCAGCAAAACTTTCCACGCCTTTTTCTCGAAACTACTTTTATCAACTTGGTTGACAACATATTAAAAAAAAACTATGCATCCGATTCACATGCATAAACTGTTCTAAAATTAAGTCGCTATGGCACCACGTAGGGATTTTTTTTATTTTATAAACGATGAAAATTTTCCATGAAAACCAGATTTAAAATTCACGGGTCCGCCATTTTTTTTATTTCCAAATTTCCCTACGTGGTTCCATAAACCTATATTATCTAGTTTCTAAGATTATTTTTATTTTATTTTTCTGATGAACTGCATGGCTTATCAGCTGTCAACCACCGAGCAGCAATTTCGTCAGAGTGTCCTGTTGAAAGCGACGTACACCGCAAACCTTAATCTAGATTCGTGTACAAAAATTTGTATACAGTCTTCTATATTGACCATGAGTTTTAATAAAAAAATCCATTCATCGTTTGCTTGAAAATAATTTCGAAAAATACACATTTTACCGCCCACGCACCGTGGACTGCCCCCTTAATAGAAAATTAATATTAGAAATATAAATACCGTAGTTAATTAAATCCAGATCATTGTTCATCTCTAGTATTAAAAATAGCTTATTTATTTAATCAATTCCATTATTTCCAAGGATTCGTATATTCCGGCAGTTTAATTAAATATCTCAGATAACTAACTGCCTTAACCTCTCGGAAGACGTTAGTCCATTACGGAAATGTGTGTAGTCGTATCCTAAAGTACCCCATCTACCCACGCACATTTATATATAATTACAAATTAGATAATTGAGATCCTGGGTAGGTTTTGATAATATATATTACCTTAGTGAAGTAATGTTCTGAACCATTCTTTATTTAGATTTCAGGGGTTCTTTTATGAGTTTATACAATTATGTGAGCCTAAAGTACGGTACTTCGTGTGTAATTGTGGGAAATTGTGGGTAATTCTAGAATTTTCTTACTACTAAAGTCGTAGGGTATTCATTATATCGGGCAGCCTGTAATTTATCTACATGTATTTGAATTAAGACTTCTACGTACAACGGATCTTTTCGGTAATCTTATTTAATCTTTTTTAATCTTTCGGTCTTGGAGTTTTGTCTAGAGTTCTAGATCATTTCAATTATTAAATTAAGGCGGCAGCCCACGGTGCGTGGACAGTAAAGGGGTGAATTTTTCGTAATTATTTTCAAGCGAACAATGAATTGAATTTTTTGTTAGTCATAGTCAATATTATATGCATATAGAAGGCTGTATACAAATTTTTTAACATGAATCTAAAGTATGGATTGCGTTATACGCCGCTTTCAACAGGACACTCCGAAACTCCTTCAACTTTCACTCGACATGACGAAATTGCTGCTCGGTGGTCGATAGTGATTAAGCCATGTACGGTTCATCATAAAAATATATTTAAAAACTAGACACATAGGTTTATGGCACCAAGTAAGAGAATTTTGATATCTAAAAAAATGTAAGAGATATATATATATATATACAGTCTTACTCATCATCGCAAAATAAGATACAACCTCGGAGTAAGACCGGGTTAGGTGAAATTGTTACTCAACATGGTGGGTTAATCGCGTGCATGCGCGTGTTCTTCCCGCGTCGCTGTACGGGATATGTAGTAGCTGACGTCAGAATTTAAACCACCCGATCACCAGGGTGATCGGGTGGTTTAAATTCTGACGTTTTGAACGGAGCTTTGGCAAATATTGACCGTATTCGCGGCATTCGTGCACCACGGCTACGGAAAAGGTTTAAAAAAAGGTACGATCCATTTGCGGCACCCACGGAAGGAGATTTTAGGTCTAAATATAGATTTCTCGAATAATATGTTGTGTTGACTGATGTTGACGTATGAATAAACGTAAAGTTGGCAACACGCCGCGAAATGCTAAATTGACCGCGTTTTTCAGCTTTGGAGCAGTGTTGCTACCGTAAAAAAATCATTACAGCTGTCGAGAAACATTATGATGATAAGTAAAGATTTTTACCCTTAGCAGTGTAGGCCCCCTCCACTGTGTAGCTACCGCGACCCTACAGAGCCGTGGTACGGTTTCATGATGAGTAAGGCTGATAATATATAAGAGAATAGAGAGATATAAGAGAATATAGACCATCGAATATTATTTCCGGTTTTCATGGAAAATTTTCATCGTTCATAAAAAAATATAAGAAAAAAAATCCCAACGTAGTGCCATAGAGACTAGATTTTCAACAAGTTTAAAACTTGGTGCATGCAAATCGGATGTGTAGTTTTTTATAATAAACCAGGTTGAAAAGAGAAGTTTCGAGAAAAACGCGTTGCTGAAGGATAATTCAACACACAAACTGTTTCAAACGGTTTCACATAAAAAGCTGTTTCTCTGTCAATTTCAAGAATTTCTTGAAAACATTTAGTGCGAGCATCCTTAACAAATGCATTTTTCAAAAAATTAAATAAAAATAATTTTTTCACAGTGGTCTGGTTCCTTAAACCGTGGTAAAGGATTCCTTTGGACATTATACGAATTTAAATATACATTTTTTTAAGTGAAACTTCTTTAGATCCGTTGGTGATTTGAAATTCGGATATAAAAAAATCCCTACGTAGTGCCATAGAGACTAGATTTTCGAACAGTTTAAGACTTGGTGCATGCAAATCGGATGTGTAGTTTTTTAAATATGTTGTCACCAGGTTGAAAGAGTAGTTTCGAGAAAACCGCGTTCAAAATTTTGCTGAAGGATAATTCAACACACAAAATGTTTCAAACGGTTTCAAGTAAAATGATGTATCTCCGTCAATTTTGCGATCTTCTTTAAAGCATTTGGTGACAGCTTTCTAAACAAATGAATCTTACAGAAAATGAAATAAATAAAAAAATGACAAAATAAATTTCACAGTGGCCTGGTGCCACAAAACAAAAGTTACAATATTAAAAACAATTGTTTTTCTATTTTACAAATCAATTTGTTGGCGGAAACACTAAATCTGCCGACTGTCAGAACGAGTCGTAAAAACCTCAGGCTCTAAGTTTATTCTTCTCGTATTTGCTAATGGCTTTTACTTCTCACTATTTTTAAAACGCTGGAACCCACCAGATAGCCTGAGTTAGTAAAAAGAATATTTAAACTCAAGACCTTCATCTCATAATGTTGCCTTTTTTCATGCATGTTCTCAAAGCATTATTAAAACTCATTACACTTCGGAATCTAAAATAATTATGAAGAACTATTTAGACAATTGCGACGATTGGACGAAAGGTGGCAACGGCTGAATTGGTAAAAACGCACATCCCTGTTAGACGAGAGGCTCTGGGTTTAAGTCCCAGTTGCGACCATTATCTTTTTTCTATTTTTCTGTGTCTTGTTCTCAATCATATTTTCGTTTAGATTATTAGTGTTGTCTTTTTCTTAAGGGCCATTAACCAGCCAAAGGTCGAGAATTCATATTTCGTCGAAAGATGTTCTTACGGTCGTAGAGAGCGGTTCCAAAGAGAAAGATTAATTATTCTCCGTACCATCTTTTTTTCATAAATAATAACTCAACATCGATTTTATTTCATTCAAAATTTGCTTTAATTCAAACCTACATTCAAAAATGCTGAAGGGCAAAATGATAAAACTATTAAAATTATGTTATTTTTGGATTTATTTTTTGATCATAAGTATTCATAATTTTTCAATAATAGCGAAGCAAAATATGAATGTAAAAAAATCTAAAGTATGTATGTAGGATCGTAAATAAATAGACAAACTGAAGTATTTTCGTCACGAAACACGTGTATGGATCTTTTTTAAAACGATTTTATTTAAACTGAAATTAAAATTCTGAAACACAGCTTTCCTAGATAATTTATTGATTTTACTGCGTGATTATATGATTCCAAATATGTGTTGTGTAATACAAAATTTTGTTAGAAAATTTAACAAATCTGCCGACGATCTACGATAAAACCTTATTGTACTAAAAATAAACATATTTTCTCAAAATTTAAAACATAGCTTTACTGGTTAAGAGAAAAGTCTTTCGAAATCAATTTGTAAATTTTTGTGGAAAAGAGTCAATACGTCTATGATATTCCTGGTTTTGTCTGGTTATTCCCTCTAAAATGATATATTACCTACATTGTTGGGTATAACTTTCAAAAGTTATAAAAAGAGAGTTGTTCTTATGAAAAATTGATTTGTTTTCACTTCATTAAATTGACGCCTCAAAGTAAATTTGCGATTATTGAAAAGGGACTATTTATTTGTAAGTAGTTTCGAGAACCAACTTAGTTGGATGAATTTACCCTTATGATGAATTTCAGGTCCGTGCTGCCTCTCTCTATTTACGAATGTGGCGTATATTGAATGTTGAAACCACTTATTGATAGGTTTAATCTCTAGTGTATAAGCCGTTCAAAGTAATTCTACGGCTTTTAAAAGGTTTCAAGAAAAGGTTTAACTTTGAAGGATAGTTGAATTCACTCTTCAATTTGTGAAGCCCTTTGCTTAACCTTGTAGGCATTCAAATAATATATACTATAGTTTTATCCGAACTCAGGCAAAAAACATTCATATGCATATTTTATTAATAAGTCAGTTACGCCTCATACGCCAAACATATGTCTGGTAATGTTATATTATCGTGAAAAAATCTTGTGGGTCCGAGCGGTTAACCCTCTATTTATATTCCAATTCAACGCAAAACAATAATAAAAACCAGGTCCTTAACAAATATAACCCTGAACATACCTAAAACACACACAATATACGGACAAAGACATTTTCAGTATTATGCAATCAAACTTTTTAATTTTATGCCCATTACTCTGAAACAAATACTTACTGCAAATACATCTACAAACATTCACAAAAAACATATCTCACAGCCTGGATCAAAAATCAAGATATTCACTTTATTCAAAATACTTTAATTCCTAACCAAACATAACCAAACTATAAAAAGTGGAAAATGAATAAACATGTCTTTCAAGAATTTACCAATACATATGTACCTATATATATATACTTAATATTTTTTTCTGAATAATTATTAAAATGTAAAAAAAGAAAAAAAAATAACTTTCTACTACGACACATAAATACTTGTACTTGTCACACTAAATCATAAACACGTAAACACCTCAGCACAGGTTCTCCTAGTGAGGTGTTCACGAAACATACAATATCACTAACCAACAGTTTCACCTTCTCAAACCTACCTTACACCCAACATAATGAAATGCATAATTAATATCTAAAGAGGTTTTCAAAATATATTACATGTGTAAAAATGTTATTAATAAGGTGAAAACTGTAATATATATAGATGTAAAAATAAATATGAACTAGTCATTCATTATCATGCTTTGGTGGAAAGTTCTGTTTACAAAACACAGCTAAAGCCATTTCAAGCAAACGTTTGATTCCGAAAGGTGGTCTTTCACCTGGGCGATACTAAAAATATACTCATTTAATTTTATATATCAAGTTATTTTTTTGAATAAATGGTGAAATATCACAAATTACGTAATAACACTGCACGCCGAGTATTGGACCCGAGACCTCCGGATTCGTAGCCAAAGATTCATAACCACTCAACTACGGATGCGTCAACATAAATAAATTCTACATTAAAAACCAAAAAGCAAACGTTTTATATAACCACCTACAAGTACATATCATTTTGAATAACCCATACTTAAGCGATATGTTAGGTATTATTACGGTCTCAAGTACAAATTTGCTAATATTTTTTATCGTTCTTTTGCTCTGAATAATATGATTTTATTGATTTATTTATTAATTTTCAGCGCCGTAATGGGCTTTTACATGACTAACTTAATTATGATACAGAGACACTGTTTTAATTTTTCGAAGAAAACTTCTTCTGGCAGGTTTTCGCCTTGTGATGGCATTATTTATTTTATTAAAAGACAAATAACTGTGTTTTCATCACTTTATTTTTTTCAGTTTTTGAATAAAAAATATGAACTTGAAGAAATAATATACATCGTATGAATGGTAGGTATAAAGATAAATTTAAGCAAAAATAAGGCATTACAAAAAAATAAGAAAGTTTTTAAGTCGCGGGAGTCATAGATAATGGTGTATGTTAGTAATTACAAAATTTACAGGTACTGTGATGATTAATGCGGTGTCTAATTATTTCCTCCTACATCAATCGATCAATCGTAAATCCTTTTTTTTTTTATGCTAATCAATATCCTTATCAATGTTACTACAACATCCCTCTCATCGAGGCTATTAAATCATTCTGCAAGAAAGAGATTTCCTCCTTAAGCTTACTTTATCGTTCCATCTTATATGGTAAACTTCCGGCTTACGATTCTTTATTAAGGCTTACCCCCAAACCGTTTTTGTGATGTTGCCACTTTATCGACATGGAATTATTTACTACTAATAAATACCGCATAGAATCAACATAGGGGGAAGTTATACGAGTTGCTGAATATCATACATGGATAAGGACGCTGTAAAAAATAATAGTACCTTGAATGGTAAATTAATAAGGTCGTATATTCTGCTGTGAACTATGAAGTAGAACTGCTTGTTAGATATAAATGTCCTAGCTTATACTGTACGATACTAATATACAGGATGCTCGACTTACTTTAACCAGTGACTCATGAAGTAAAAATGTAAATTAAGTTTTGGGAGTTATATGAGTTGCGGAATATCACACCTCAATGATAACCACTGGTGTGAGAGCGGAAATTGAAACTTTTTTCTCGGATTGCTCGAGGTTTTTGGTGACCGTTTTGAATATTTTTCGCCCACCTTAAAAAAATCATACCTCCTAATTTTTATATGAAGACATAAAAACTGATTGTAGTTCTATACAGCCAATGAATTCATCTATCTTTTGTTGATTATCACATATTCGTAAGGTTTATTAAAAAAATATTATAAAATCGTAAACTTCTACTTAATTACTTACAAACAAGGGTAAATTTGGTTAAGTTTTAAGATTTTCACGGCCAAAAGCATTTTCGTTATTTGTTTTTGGGGTGTTATGTCGTGTACGCCATGTAACACATCTACCGGATCTGCCCTGATGATGGACACTGCAACGATGTCCGAAACGTTGGCTAAAGAAGGAGGTAGTGCAACACGGCATAATACCCCAAAAACAAATAACGAAAAATAGGTAAATTTGTCAAAATTGGCAGCAAAGCAATCTGAGGTATTTTAAATAGTGCCATATTGTGGCAAAAAGCGCTTCAGTGGTTACAAACCTGAAAGGAAAAGCCTGTGATATCATGTACTTACTAAAATTAACTAATTATAAAATTAACATCATCCTCAAATCAGACGAATACGTCGATATCGTAGGCTATGAACATGATGCGTCGCATCGTACCGACCGGAGGATACCGGGGGTGGAGTGTTTGTATTTAACATGAGTGCATGTGTGAGTCTTCGAGGTTTCTCGGCCAGCTTCGCAATATGTAGATAGATATAAGCACATCATTATAGGTATACCAGTGGCACCACCATTATCAGTAACTTGGAAACAGGTATGCCTAATAAGAGGCCTGATAAAAAAAATTAATTTGCTTTTAAAAATGAAAATTGAAGATTTGCGCCCTAAATCTGAGTTTGTGTTCTTCATTTTTAAAATTTTAACATCGGTAAATAAGTAGGTAGTTGAACAAAATAAAAAATAAAATTAAAATTTTACGTACAAACTTGTTGAACGAAAAGTTGCAAAACACATTATTCTTTTAAAAAAATCAACAACGAAGTTAACTCGTTTTGAAAAAGGTTTTGAAATTTAAAATCCAAAAATTTAATAATTTTGAGATTAAGTTAAGATTAAGACTGTAAGATGGTAATTGTTTTTTGTCAAAGTATTCAATCAAATTTAGTTACTTTTTGTAACTGTCTACCTCTATATAAATTAATAATAAAAGTTCAGGAATAGAAATACCAAATCACTTTAGGTTATAAGGAAACCACCCAAATTTCTGACCGTTTTCGCAAAAAAATCGATCAAAATTTCCATCGATACCGGAGCTGGAAGAACTACGGTCGCCCTTTAATTATATTGATTTTGTGAGGCGGAATGAAATACTGCAAGATGAAGGAGTAATTATAGAGAGTAAATGGGTATCCTGACTATTCAGATCCGGCATTTCTAAATAGTGATCTTTCACCATAGAGATGAAGAAGTTGCATTCCAAAAAATTTATTGTCGTTATTCTGATATTTTTACAACTCTGTTTCGCCCGGGTATTCAAATATCTAACAGTTTTTCTATTCGAATAATTATTGAAAAAAAGCAATATGGTGTCTTTTCATACTTTTAGACAGTTAACTCTCCCGCAGCCAACTGGGGCCGTTGGTAGACCCCAAAATAACTATCCTTCTTATATCTACTTAAATACATGAAATATATTTTTAGTATTTTAGGTATTCCTGCGCAAAGGATTAATACATAATATGCCATTTAAAAAAAAAATGTGAAAAAATCGTTGATCGCAGGAAAAAATATTTTGTCAAATATAGGTAGGTATGTAGGTATCCCTGCCTAATAAATGGACAAATAACAAAAAAAACATAAATAACAAAAAAAAATATCAAAAAAAGAAAAGTGTTTTCTTTGGTTTAAAAGATTAGAAAAAAAAATGCATGGGGTCATCAGCCGACCCCCACGGTTACGGACGTCATGTTTGGCATCTTGGCCTGTCGAGAGTTAACTAGACATTTCAAAAATCTAAATGTAAATAAAATTATATTATATTCCTAACTAGCTGGTCCCGGCATGCGTTGCTATGCTATTTAATAAAGAAATGGTTTCTCCCTGAGTGTCCTTTCCCATTCGTCCCGTTCCCCTTCCGCCTCCCCTTCTTCTCCTGCGTCCTCTTCCCCTCTCGCGTTCACACTCCGTCACCTCCACCTTCCCTCTCCCTACTCCACTCCCCCCCCTTGCCCCGTCCCGCGAACCCCCCTCCCGAGTTCCCCTCCCCCCTCCCAGGTCCCCCTCTCCCCTCCCAGGTTCCTCTCCCCCTTCCTGGTTCCCCTCCCGCATCTCTCCCTCCCTCCCGATTTCCATAGCAATAGCCGCATCCTCGCATGCCACCAATAGCAATTTTTTATGCAAATATCATAATGCGGTTTTTAAAAATAATAAGTTTTATAAAAACCTTGTCCTGACAATAACGAACACAAAAAAAAGAATTATCCAATTTAGTGCAGTCGTTCGAAAGTTATGCGCTTAGCAACACATTCAGCAATTCATTTTTATATAATAGATACAGTACACGGTGTATCCAAGATAGTTACCAATCCGAGTGTTTCGAATTCTTAAGTTCTAAAGTTTCTACTAGCTGTTTAAAAATTACACTGTGTTCTGGACTTTATCTGTGACTTTAAGAGCTTAGTCTTGCATAATAAACCAGCTTAAGTAACTCGTAGTTGCTTGTTTAGTGCAAACAGTGTTTTCCAGTTAATCCAAGCTATTTTGATTGTATGCAGGTGTGCATAAGATAGTTCAATGTTTTTAAATGCAAAAGAAAAAACGAACAGGAACAACATAAAATTCTGATTTATCTTGTAGAAGAACCAAGAGCGATCCTTTTATTCAATTTAGTTAATGGCTCAATTGAAGCAACGGACTTATAATATTTATAACGAATAACATTCATTATTTTTTTATTCGTCGAAAACTAACTATTTCATCAACTCCCCAAATCCAAAGACTACAAAGGCTTGGAAATAAAGTCGGTTCCCTTGATATTTTCAATTATTCCTTACCAAAATTTATATCAGAAATTTCTAAAATTCTGCTTCACTTCTATTATTTACAAAAACAATCTTAACTCATCTGTTTAAAAATAAAACACATACATTTTATGAAAATACCCAAAATATTGTAAAAAGAACTCATACAAACACCTAAAACAAACACAACATTTAGTCAAAGAAATTTCAAATACATTGCGCCTAAAATATATAATAACTTACCTGACAAAACAAGACAATCGAATAATGTTAACAAATACAAAATCCTAATCAAACAATGGATCATCGAAAAAGGTCGTGCAATAATTAGTCACCTCACCCAAATGTAATCCTGTATCTCATTATTGTTACCACTACCTACCAACCTGAAAATTTTTGTAAAATATTTTTGCTTTATTGAAAAATGTACTTAATATTTATAAAATATTTTATCGTTATATAAGTGGTTCAAACAAAGTTGAATTGTTTAATTTATCTATTTATTTATTTATTTACAAAACGTGTAGAGTATTAAAAACCTCAAATAATTTAATTGGCGCCATCTGTGAATGCTTAGATTATAAAGTACGTGACGTATAACCTTAACGCGTTTTTGTTGGTTTCTATCTTCAAATATACGAGTAATAAAATTAAAAGATTCGAACCCGAACTAAATGCTGTCGTGGATAAATTTAATCCATTTTTATTTTTAATATGCGACATCTATTGATTTTTCTGCAAGTCTAGGATGAATATTTATTTTTATTTTTAAGTTAATACGTAAAAAAATAAATTATAATATTTTAATTACACCAATATTAGCGAAACTCAATCGAAAAACTGAAAATATAAAATCAGAAAAAGATACGGTCACATCTAGGATTCGAACCCACGACCTACGCCTTGCCGGGGTGGAGCTCTACCAACTAAGCTAATGTGCCTACCCGATTCGGTCATATTTAACTATACTTCGTAGGTCCTGGGTTCGAGTCCTAGATGTGACCGTATCTTTTTTTCTGATTTCAGAATTTCGATTGAGTTTCGGTAATATTGTCTTCATTTAATTAAAATATTACAATCATTTAGTTAAAAATAAAAATAAATATTTAAAATGTTTTCCCGACATATGAAGATCTTTACCATCCGCAATCCTTCCCCATTCTATCACAATATACTTCATTTGGTTATACCACAGATTATTATTATTACTGGATCCGGATAGTTGGGACTCCAGTTAATATATTTAAAAAGTAAGTATATACCTACCACCGTCGTATGGTACCTAATAGTATGTAAAAGTAACTCGTACAGATTTTTTCTCAAATTTGTACATTTCATTCACCCAGAAAAATGCCCGTTTATAAAGGTATGATTACAGAGTTACGAGTGCGAGTTTTTCACACAAATTACTTGTTTTTGGAAGCATTTTCCTTCAGAAGATGTATAGATCTGTGGTATTTGCCCATTTTTCTGAAAATGCCTACCTTTTGTGTTTTGTAAAAATATCCCAAGGTTTTGGTTTGAATATTAAGGGTCGGGAGCAACCTTTTCTCGCGCGTTGTAGGGTGGAAATTTCCAATTTCTTATTCAAAAAGTGAATTTAAAAACGTGAAAAAACGTTAACGTGATTTGAACGCATAAGGAGCATTGCTACCTTTTGTGGGTCTGGAATAAATACAATATGAGAAATTCGTTCCATCTAACCACCGAGACAAGACTCAATTTCGCAATTTCAAGGGGAATGGGAATGTAAGATTTGAAATGCCTATATTTTGTATTCTTAGAGTGATACTGACAGTATCATCGTGATGAAAGAAACTGTACCATTCAGAATCTAAAGATTGCTGAAAATGGCGTTATACGATATATTTTCTGACCAGATCATAAAAGCCAGGCACTTTCAACCTACCTCTCACCATCTCATTCCCTCCTTTCCGGATATCCCACTGACTCTGGAATAATTAAAAGAGATTCATCGTCGTTCTTTCGGAAAGACCGATTTTTTTTAATTCTAATGTGGCAGGACGCATTCCTACTACGAATTGTAAAATAACCTTCCAATCAAACTCTCGAAAGCAAATTTTGTTATGTTTTTATAAGATTTTCCTCAACTAGCCTCCCTATCCGGCCCGCCATGCAGTAGGTGGGCAGACGCATCCGCAATCAAGACCAAGACAAATCTGACACCATGGACCCGAGCACCCATTCTCAGTCACCAAACGCAGCGAACCACTTAAGGTGACCTATGGCAGGGATGTTGTTTATCCATTAAATAGTCCCGAGGCGGCATCACCCATACGTCACACACCCTGTTCACGCTTTATATATTGGGATTGGTTAGGTATGCATTCACCGACTTGGTAGGTAGCAAATGTCAAAATCCTGAAATTATTCCCCCTACCTAATATTTCCATACTAAATATCACCATGACAAAAGGCAATTGTTGCAAGAAAAGTACCCAACTTTAGAGAGGTTACAGTGTGCTTATTTGAAGTACAGTGTAAATTAACATATCAGACAGGGCGCATATATAACATCTTTCTATAAGAATATTATGATTTCAAAATTTAAATATAACATTGTGAAGTGTACACCTTAACCTGGAAACCAGTGAGGCCCCATCTGCAACGGTGAGTCCTTTTTCCTTTTTGCAATCAGGGCTTATCTTATTTTCCAAAAGCCCAGATCTGAACCATCAACTGACTATCCATCAGGTTTTGTGAGTGTATGCATATTTAATCGTCGCTGTAACTTAGCGATCACGTAGTTTCGGGACTGGTCCTTCCAGGTTGCATAGGGCTTTGCTCTGCAGCACTTAATCGCCAAACAGTCGCAGTTTCGCGACACCACGCCCCTCCCAAATTAAACAGTCGTTTTGCGTTTTCCCTGCTAATGGCATACGAAAATTAATAAAAACCCTTATATTATTTGATTCATAAACTAATACGCTATTAGTTGCAATTATTACGCACTTTATCAAACGGTGAATGGTTTTTTTTAAACGACTTCAAAAAGGAGGAGGTTCTCAATTCGACTGTATTTTTTTTTTTTTTTTTTTTTTTTTTTTTTTTTTTTTTTTTTTATGTTTGTTACGCCAGAACTTTTGACTGGGTGAACCGATATTGATGATTCTTTTTTTATTTGAAAGCTGATGCTTCCAGTGTGGTCCCATTTTAATTTGGTCCAGTTCCGACAATAGCATCCATGAGAAAACCATATAAGTCTTAAATTTGCATAAATATGTGCGCGACAAATGGACGAATAACTCAATATCACGCCAACCGATTTCGATGATTCTTTTTTTATTGGAAAGGATGTACTTCAAGGGTAATTTAATGAGAGTTTGGTTAGGTTCTGATTATCGGATCCATGACAAATTAACGAAACTCGGCCGAATCTCTTAATTTGACTTTAACGTCGCTATGGTCAAATTATGTCTGTCTCATGTGAGCAGTACGTTTAGTAGGTTTACCCATATTCAGACAAATTAGTTAGTGTACTTCAGATTCACTAAAAATCAATAAATAAACAAAAATTTTAACAAAACAAAAAACGACTTCAAAAAATGCACTAAAAAGTAAAAAAATAATTTCGTATTCTTCTACAACTTCATAATCAACTTACTTTTTCTAATCATCAATATGTAGGTACGATTGTTTTTTTGGAGTCGGTGTCAGCAAAGGTACCCGGCCCGGCGGGTTCACTTGACAGCTCCCCGCGCCGCCGCGGCTCCGCTCTCGCCTCTCGCCTCGTCAAGTCGCTTGTGCGATACAAGCACACCTCACCTATAACTATGTATGTAGTTACAAACCTACCTTGACTGACACCGACTCCGAAAGTAACAATCGTACCTACATATTGATGATAAGAAAAAGTAAGTTGATTATGAAGTTGTAGAAGAATACGAAATTATTTTTTTACTTTTTAGTGCATTTTTTGAAGTCGTTTTTTGTTTTGTTAAAATTTTTGTTTATTTTATATTTATGTAATACTATAAAAGAAGAAAGACCATTATCAATTGAAACGTTCAGGCTTCTAAAGCGTTAACTGCTTTAGCTTTTCGTGACCAGCTTTGAAAATCCAGATTATTTTAACCTTTCTCAAACCTTCACCTTTATGAGAGTGCCCATCCCTCGTGAATTTAGTCTAACAATTTAACATAAATGGGCATGTATTATGGATGCCGCAGACTCAATGGTTTTAAGAATTTTAGATAATTATGTGGTAATGACAAACAAAATTTAATCTTTAGCAATGAAATGAGACAAATCGTGAACGTTTAAAAAAATGATACGATAATGTGTGGCGTTGTGAAATTTGCACAGTGTGTAATTTCTTGAACATCTTAACTATTTTCAAGACTATGGAGCTTTCAAATGTATTCCTATTTTTAACGACACCAATAACATGTTTTAAAATAATTTTAATCGAAAAAAGTGTGTTTTTTTGGAAAAAATTAAGAATTTAGTTAATCGTCAAATTATAATATTTATCATTAAAGATTATTATATATTTTCAATTTTATTTTGTGTTTAATTCATAGAACTTGATTTAATTTTTAAAAATTTTATTTGAATTAAAATCAATAATGTTATGATTAAGATCTGCAAGTATTTTAGTGTTTATTTTTGTGACGGCTGCTTCGGCTTAAAAAACCATTTTCAAACTGTGGTTAAACCACTTTGAAATGACTTATTTATACGATTCTAAATTTAAAAAAAAAAGATTAAAAATTGAAATTAAGAACCGTATAAATAAGTAAAATGACCTTGTAAGCCGAAACAGCTGTCACCAAATGATAAACTAAAATACTTGCAGAACTTAATAACATTATAAAATTTTATTTAAATTTAATAAAAAAAATAAAAAATGAAGACAATATAAGTGAATCTCAAGAGTAGATTTGAAACAGAAAAATACTCTGCAGAGCCCCGGCAAGGCCTGGGTTCAATTCCTGGATGCGACCGGATATTTTAATGATTTTGCTGTTTCAAATTTTCGTTTGAGAGTCACTAATATTGTCTTCAATAATTGTAAAAAGTGTAATGAATCTCTGGCGAAGCAAAAGAGTTATTAAAACTGATGCATTATAAATTTATTTTATTTTTAAGCATCCATCAAGAAAGTAAATAACTTTACAAACTAAATTCAACATTCAACAAGCCCCTTTAATTGTTTATACTCACTCAGCATTTCCACCTTTAAATAAAATAAACCTTCTAAATCAACATCAATCTTATTTGCCGTTACGTCACGGGTTCTCTTCCCCGCTAACTCAGCGGTCGGAGTTCAGACTTAGCGGGGACCCAAACCGGTGACCTTGAGGGTGGTAAGCTCCGATCATTAGCCTAATCTGACCCACTGCTGTCACCAATATTTAGAGCTGGAGAAAGCTAGAGTGATTTTAATTAATTCATTATCTGAATATTCCTGGTTTACCGTTGATGACTTAACCTAAAGAGAATTAAATTGATTAATCAATTGAATTCTAAGTATTAATTTTTCAAACAAGAAATAATACTACAAATTAAATTGAATAATGTTATTATTAAGTTCTTAGTTCTTAGTTTTTGAAGTTAAAACTTTAGCACCGTTGTGATTTGAAACTCAATGAAACGAAAAACCGACACTTAAGAGAGACTAACAAATACATCTATAGGATTTAGCCTGCGAGAGAACGAGATAGAATAATCGGTCTAATAATCTTTGTTCGGTGCTTCGTAGCCTCCCCGCTCTTATTTACTTTAGTTTTCAGAACTCTACCGCGTGTGAATTTTTTTCAATCTGTTTTTAATTTTTTTATTTTATTCAAATTAAATTTAATAAAATTATTATCAAGTTCTACGGAATTTTCGTTTTTTTATTGTTGTTACGGCTGTTTCAGCTTTCATAGCCATTTTCAAACTGTGTT
The DNA here is from genome assembly GCA_917880885.1 of Limnephilus marmoratus. NCBI lineage: Eukaryota > Metazoa > Arthropoda > Insecta > Trichoptera > Limnephilidae > Limnephilus > Limnephilus marmoratus. The sequence continues at coordinate 17,718,927 of OU862933.1, forward strand.
TATACCACTTTGAGACGACTTATTTATATGATTCGAAATTTCAATTTCGAAGGACCCTAAATTGATTTATTGTCGGTTAAACTGACTTATAGAGAAAATGATTTTGGGGTATTTAAAAATCTGTTTTCCCCACACTAAATTTTAATGTGTTCTTAATTTAAATAAAATCACCTTCTGAAAGATATTATTGATATCCATTAAAATTTAATGTAAACCTTCGAAAAATTTCACTTACCACTTTTTGTAGGTTTATGTAAAAAGATGCATATCAGAATTGTTTGTAACAGGTATATTATTGTCGTGTATTTTTGTATTATGGTTCTAAATTTCAATTCATCGTTATTTTATTGGTCAACTAGCAGACCCGGTAACACGTTGCTGTGGCTAACGAAACACAACGCCATTACCCAACCTTTATAAAATCCACACCACCCAGCCAGCTGCCCGCTGCTCGCTGCCTGAATTGAATATTTGAACTTCTAGGCTTTTATCTACTATAATGAGCATGTATTATATATATAAACCTTCCTCTTGAATCACCCTATATATTGGTGAAAACCGCATGAAAATCTATTGCGTAGTTTAAAAGATCTATGCGCACATACATTTTGAGCGACTTCATTTTATACAATGTAATGATGTCATAAATGAATTTATAAAGACTGTTTATAACGCTAATAAACAAAATAAAAATAAAATAATGATGTTGCTGGTATTGATTTATGTTTATGCTAATGTTTTATATTATTTAGTGTTTGCAAACACACCGAGAAGTGGGGAATAAATAATTTTCCATACTTTATTAATTAGTGCTAATTGGGGTCAATTACATATCAATTAACGATCAAATGACCCTAATGTAACTCGGTGATAAAGTAAGGAAAATTATTTATTCCCCACTTTTTAGTATCTTCTTTACAAAACCTAAACAATCCTATTAATATTATAAAGGCGAAAGGTTGTATGAATGTATGGATGTATGGATGTATGTTTGTTACTCTTTCACGCAAAAAATACTGAATGTAGACTTTAAAAATTCTTTCACCAATAGAAAGCTACATTTTTGCGAGTAATATTGGCCGTATATATTGGTAAACTCTGGCGTTATGAAATTATTTATAATACGTTTATTGTCCATATTTTATTTGTTTAAGTTACTATGGAGATCCCTTTGATAGTTAAAATGATACCAATCTATACTGATATTATGAATGCGAAACTGCGCGTTTAATTGTTGAGCTTTAATAGGTGGCACGCGAGCTGTTTGAAAAATGAATGTAACGGGTATGGAGTGGGTGATGAGGGGCGGTAGAGGGGGAGGGAGGGTAGAGGTGGTGGGAGGGGGGAGAGGTGGAGGGGGAGGGGGGAGGTGGGAGGGGGGGGGAGTGAAGTGGGGATAGGGAAGGTGGAGGGGGCTGAGTGGGAACCTCCCTAATACTATGCGAGCGAAGCCGGGGGAAAAAGCTAGTAAAATATATTGTATATTATTATAAAGCTAGTATAACAGTATGTAAAAAGATTATTTTTGTGTTAGTCACACACTCCGTTTTGGTACCTATGTCTTCGACAGCGCATTATTTCGCACAGTAGCGCCGTTAGTCACCACGTTTACCGGATTTAACTGTTTCCGACAGTTTGCTTTGGGCCTATTTGAAAGATCAAATAGACCCATCACGTCAATAATCCAGCAACCATCCCCCAACTAAATACCAATATTCGCAATAAAATCCGTGCAAAACATCTGGGTGAAGAAACCTGATGAAACTAATGAACCTGATAGAAAATGTGTTGGAAAGAGCAGGTATATCGGTCGTGATGAGACACATGAGTTTTTTGCCTTTAGATAATACATTTGATATTTTGCGAAAATATATCTATGATGAAAATCTTTATTGTATTTATATTCCCTAAATATGATATGTCATATCACACTATCAAACATATCACGCTTCCTCAAGCTGAAACCAATGCAATTAATTTTAACGAATGTTCGACTTTATAAGTCATTTTAAAATGGTGTCCTTAAATAAATAGAGAAGTGGCTGGTACAAGCAGTCATTCCTCATCCGACGGTACTCGGGAATGTTCTTCCTATTGGTCTTATAAAGCTACAGCTGCCTTTACAAACTTGACTCGACCTGAACAACTAAGGGATCAAAGTGCCTGTGAGTGCCGGTTTTCTGTTGTATTTACATTATTTGTGCGGGCTATGCTTGTCCTATACAGTAGGAATTATGTATCGACGGCCTCCGTGGTGGGACGGTATGGTTCTTGACCAGCAGTCCGAAGATCGTGGGTTCAAATCCGGGCGTACGCAAGAAAATTTATTTTAATTTAAGTCACAATTCACAATTTCACAATTTTAAAAATAACGTGTAGTATATTTGTGGCACGTTCCAGAGTGGAAGATACTATAGGTATCGTCCTGGAGTAAGAACACCATTCAGAAGCGAAACGTTGTTTGAAATGGCTTTTACCGTATTTGGTATTATAACAACAATAACAAAAAAAAGAATGTGCGAAACCGAAAATGGCCACCATTTGCGAGACGTAACCTTTAAGTTTACAAATTAACTTAAAAAATATAAAATATAATAATTAACTCTAAAATGAAGAGTTATAAAGAATTTTATTTTATTTTATTTTTTTATTTTATTTTATTTATTAGCGTTATAAACAGTCTGTACAAAATTCATAAATGACAGTGATAAAAATAAGTATGTCATAGACCAATAAAATAACGACAAATAATTTAGAACCGTAATGCAAAAATACACAATACCTATACCTGATATAAATTATTCTGATAAAGTGTATCTTCTTACTTATATCTACAAAAATTAAATAACTGAGGTTTTTCAAGGGTTTACATAATATATTTCAGGAAGCGATTGTATTTGAATTCCAACTGCAAAAAGTTGGAGAGAAAATGTGGTGATACTAAAAATAAAAAAAGAGAAATACAGAAATCAATGAAATATTAAGTTATTAGTTAAACATGTGGCATCAATAGTGTTATTTTTTTATGCATGTTGTGAATTTATCAAGGTTTGTATTAAACACATCAATATTTGGACATAATCTGTTAAATGTGCTACAGCTTCTTCTTACAAATACATTTTCAGGATAATTTGTCTTGCTCTTAGGGATATAAAAGGTGTCTGGAGATCGAGTAACTCTTAATGGACATCTAAAATGAATATTTTGTAGTAGGTACGGGCTATCAATGAAGTTATGAATAATCTTATAGAGCATTAATAGGTCTCTGATATCTCGGCGTTGATCAAGAGATTTAAGATTTACGGGGACATAGTTTTCATCATTTCGCACGCGATAAGAGACATATTTCATAAACTTTTTCTGAACTCTTTCTATATTTGCTTTATATGTAGAACAATGAGGGTTCCACACTGTAGAAGCATACTCCAGGTGGCTTCTAACATAGGATATGTAGAGAGTCTTAAATGTTTGTGGATTTTTGAAAGCTGAACTTACTCTAAGAATAAATCCCAACATTTTCAAAGCCTTCGACGTGATATGCTCGACGTGAGATTGAAAAAGAAGCTTACTATCTAACAGAACTCCAAGATCTCTTATTACATTTACTCTGTTTAAAATATTGTTCTTAATAATGTAGGGATATAATATTGTGTTTCTTTCGAGAATAAGATATAACACTACATTTATCTGCATTCAAAAGAAGGCGATTTTCTATACAATATACATTAACCAGAGAGTCAAGGTCATTCTGGAGCTCTAGACAATCCATCTTGGACTTAATGATTTTGACAATCTTTTTGTCATCCGCATATAGGTACAGTTGAGAGTTACGGATAGTTTTGTTAACGTCATTCAAAAAAATATTGAATAAGAGGGGGCCAAGGTGAGATCCTTGGGGAACTCCTGAGGTTACGGGGACGAAACTAGAGCAGAATCCTTGTACAGTTACAGCTTGCGTACGATTGTCGAGATAAGAGGCTAACCAACGAAGGAGGTCACCGTGTATACCCATTGCTTCGACTTTCTCAATTAAGATGCTGTGTGGGATTTTATCAAAGGCTTTGGAGTAGTCTGTGTAGACTACATCGACTTGATATCCGTTATCCATAGCAACAAGGACTGTGTGAACAAACTCACATAGATTAGTTTCGGTTGATTTTTTGGTGACAAAACCGTGTTGATTCGAAATTATGTGTGGTCGTATGCAAGGAAAAATGATATCAAAAACTATTTTTTCAAAAAGTTTACCATTACATTTAACTTAGTGATTGGTCTGTAATTTTCAATATTATGCTTGTCTCCTTTTTTGAATAGAGGCACAACGTATGAACTTTTCCATTCCTGCGGAAAAATTCCAGAAGATAGTGAAGCTTTGAATATAAGACATAGCGGATAACATAGAACACTAGCGCAATTCTTTAAGAATACAGGGTGTATACCATCAGGCCCACTGCCTTTGGTAGGGTCTAATGATTTAAGATATTTACAAACTAATTCAGTGTTTATATTAACATTATTAAGATTGAGAACTGAGGTGTTTGGATTATATATTCGAGTTGTATACGAGGTGCACGGGGCGGGGGATTCGAAGGAGGATTGGAAATGCATGTTAAATAAGTTACTTATATCTTCCCCACCCGATACATGCTGAGAGCGAAGAAACATATTGTTAGGAATTTCAGAGTTTTTTTGCTTAGATTTAACAAAGGTCCAAAAGTGTTTGGGATTGGTATTAATATTAATTTCAGCCATATTAATAAAATTATTGTAGCACACTTTTTCCATACACTTTTGTCGTTCTCGGAGAAGAGAGAAAGTTTGATAGTCAGAGTTACGGTTATAAGTTTTGTATTTTTTATGAAATTTAAGTTTATCTTTAATAACTTTTTTAATGCGGGACTGTACCATGGAGGATACCTGGAGTCTATGTTAATTGATCTAGATGGTACATGCGCGACAATTACCTTATTTAATTCGAAATAGAATCGTGCCGTAAGTGAGTCTACATTGCTGCTGTTTAGAGTCGTTGTCCAGTCAACGGCTGCTAAGGCGCTATTAATCTGCACATAGTCATCGTTGTGATAGGAGCGGACCGTGCGCGAGCGCGGCGTTCGGAGGGACAGCTCGCGGGTTATACGCAGCGACACCTCCAGCGAGCGGTGGTGTGCGTCTTCTGGCACTAGCGGCATGTCGCACCCGATTACAGTGCACGCGCAATTCGATATCACCAGGTCCAGAACACGCTCGTTTACATTAAGCTGGCTGTTGAATTGACGGAAACCGGTGAAGTCTAAAAAATCAGAAAGAGTTGAAGTCAGTGCATCGATTGAGGATCGATTAAGTACTAGGGAACCGTCCGCGGTTGAAGGGGGAAGCCACGGGGCATGTCGTATGTTAAAATCTCCTAATAGAAGGAATTCATCATTGGGGAAATTGGTATGCAACATAGATATAAATTCAAAAAAGTCACCTAATGATTTAATCTGCTCTGCGCCTTGCACGAAGTATGAACAGTATATACGTAGTTTAGAAGCACTTGCTCCAGAGTCTAGTGCAAGAGTAGCTGTAGCTATCTCTGAACGCTTGATGGGCGGGAGGAAGGGTGAGGGGCATGTGGGCAGTTCGCGGCGTACTGCAATAAGTGAGCCACCGCCGAGTGCCTGGTCTAACGAAACATAGTCGCGATCACAACGATATACTACATACCGTTCATCAAATAATTCAGAGTCAAATATGCTTGGCAAGAGCCATGTCTCAGTCAGGCATATCACGTCATAGTTGGCATTCAAAACACCGGATAGGAAAACATGGGATTTAGTTCGGAGACCTCTAACATTTTGATAATAAATATTCAGATCACCGATAATATACATTTGTATGGAACATATAGGGTAAGCGTAGATATAAACATTAAGAGCACATACTTAATATAAGAAATTGTCACATATAGGTTAAGCATAGATATAAACATTAAGAGCACATACTTAATATAAGAAATTGTCAATAAAATTAATGCCACATTGTTATTATAATACCCGTAACTTGTAAAAATAAACAATAAAAATAATAAAGAGTTATTGTAAGTTCCAAAACCTGATCCTATGATTATGAAACATACTAAAAGCACATACCTACGTAAATGAAAAATGAACAGTAAAAATGGTAATATTATGATGGTTATGTTTTGAATTTTTTTTTATGGTAATATTTTAATATTTTGGTGGTAATATTTTGAAGTTTTATACAATTTTGTTTAAATCCTCATTTTTGAGGATTGCTCTTATATGCGAGCCTTCTGTTTTCCTAATAAGGATTCTACAATTCCGGATCCAGACAAACCAATTGTGGTTAAGCTTGGCCGCTTCCTTCGTCAGGTGTAGCAGCCGTTTAGATGCGCTCGTCAGGTGGTCATTGGCGTAAACACGGGAATCACCGCCGCAACCGATGTCACTGCTGATTAAGTTTCGCTTCGATCGGATTGAGGTCAAGAAATCATCTTTTCGGTACCTAGCTGGCATCTTGATGATTATTGATTTATGTTATTAATTCCGACCATAAAGGTCATTTTGCGCCAACCCGTATATAATGGTATACTATCTTTAACTCCCCTCCAGCCTTACAACATTCCTTAAATTGAATCAAATTAAGTGATGCCATAATCCCACTTGTTCCAGCCAATCAGGGTTTATCTGCGGAATCACATATAAATAATATATTTTTTTTAAATCTATATAACTTGATAGAAAAAATGTAGGTACCAATGGCCGAGTTGATTAAAGCGCTGTATTCCGGTAAGACAAGCGATTTTGGGTTTGAGTCCCAGTTGCAACCGTCAACTTTAAAAATACATTTTTTTTAACAAACAAGTCTTCGTCGACGAGTTAATTATTTCTAGCAATTTCGAAGAACAGAAATAATTTGTTAATTAATTTGCGACTTGAGTCTTCTTCCTTGAATTGAGGTTAACAACAAGTGGGGCACGGAGCCCTCCAAAAGAAAAAGAAAAAATGAATGTAATTAAATTTCTGCCGCCTGAAAGCCGTTCTTCTCCTTTCCTTGGAAATGTGTACAAATATAATATTATGGCCTGCTGACAATATAATCTTGTACTGTAGACGTAGACTTGCCAGGGGTGGCGTGGCCAAACTAGAAACAAAAACGTTTCAATTTTATCTCATCGTTTTTTAATGTGTTTCTTAGTTTTAATTAAATCAAAGTATTTTCCGAGCCAAAACTTATTAGGCAAAAAGTTGCTTTTGTGTCTGAATTTTCATTTTTTCAAATTTTCGTTAAGCTGTTAGAAAATTAGACGAGAGGTCATTTTTCTCAAAAAATACATTTTGGTTTTTTTTTATATGAACACCGCACAAGTGTTCTCGCTGCTAACTGCTCCCGTCTGGACCCAGTGAGACTATGGCATCCCTAATTGGGGTATGTTGTGAGGCTGAAGGTAGTGGGGAGGTAATGGGGATGGGGAAGAGGAAGGTGGGGAAGTACCTGGCTATTCAGATCTGGTCACCCAACGCCTCTAAAGCCATTTAATTCTGAATGGTGGTCTTATACCACGGCGATACTAAGAGTATATTACACTCTGGAACGTGCCGCAAATATACTATATATTATTATTTTTAATAAATTAATTGTGAAATAACACATATTAACTAAATACAAATTATTTGCCACGCCGGGATTCGATCCCGCGGCCTTCGGATTGCGAGTCAAGAGCCTTGCCGCTAGACCACGCCGGCCGTCATTAGCTATTGTTTTATGAGAACGCCTCCTCACTACGAATACGGAGGTCTCCGGTTCGATCCCAGCGTGCGCGTGGAAATTGTGCTATTTCACACTTCATATAAAATAATAAGAAGAATACTCGTGGCACGTTCCGGAACAGTAGATACTCTCAGTATCGCCACGGTAAAAGACTACCATTCAGAATTGAAACGGTGATATGGTGACCAGATTTGATTTGCAAGGTAATTCCTACTTCACTTCAAATCTCCTTCCCCTCCCCGTACCATTCAGCCTTATGGCCGCTATACACGATATCTTTTTTCAGCTCGATTCCAATTAGACACAAAAGTCAACATTTTTCGCTCTACGCGATCTCTATTTTCATCTCTGTTTTCATATCTACGATTTCAATTGTCATCACTGCAAACAACACATGAACCATGCTGTTTACTGTGATGCCAACTGAAAACGTGGATATGAAAATAGATATGAAAATAGCGATCGCGTAGAGCAAAAATGTTGACTTTTATGTCTTATTGGAATCGGGCTGAAAAAATATGTCGTATATAATGGCCGTCGAGGGGGAGCAGTTGGGGCTCTTGTATGATTTTTACATAAAAAGGAAAGGAGTGTTGGCACTCGAGCAAAGCTGTTTTGTTATGCCAGTTGAATGACTTTTTTCACTTTGTGATACTGACCAATTAAAAAAAAAACGAGGGTGCTTTAGACCACACGACTAAAGTAAAACTTCACTAACTTATATCTTCCTCTCAACTTCCGTTTGCCTTGCCCTACCGTTCGCCTCTCCCGATCACACTTTTCATAACGCTCTCATCACGCATTCACCAGCTTGCTCCCCAAGTCAAGCATGCGTAAAGAAGTTTTACTTCAAAAATTATATCTGCAAAGTAAGCTTACTTGATTTCAGCCATTTCTGAACAAGAAAGCTGTGAATTTTTCTCTTTCTCGGGTGCGCTACTGATACATTATTGTTTAAAAATAAGAAATATAAGACATTCTATTTATAATAAAAAGTTTTCGGTTATTTTATTATTTCCCCCATTTTTACCTTGTACTTTAATGGTCCGCCTCTGAAATTTTTTTCTCTGAAAGAACGATAAAAGATTTTTGAAGGATATGTTCGATGGGCCTTTACCGAAAAATAAGAAATTTAATTATTGTGTTGGTATTTTATGTATCTAATTCTCTATCATTAAAAAAATCAAAATTAAAATTTCCTCTGAAATCGTAATATTTGTTAGTAGATACTTACGTAAAAATGTAAATAAATTTAACATTGTACCTAAATATATTTTTTTAATCTAGGAACGTATTATGCAGGATTATGAATTAAAAAAGCTAAAGTGGAAGTGGTCACACAATCAGAGGAAGAGAAAAATTGTCAAGATTAGTCATGAATTGGTTCACAAGTGACAAGAAGAGAAAACGAGGTAGACCATTTAGACGGTGGATTGACGACATCAAAACAATAGCAGGTGGTGCATGGACAAGAGTAGCTAATGATAAAGAGAAATGGCGACAGTTGGAGGAGGCCTTTGTCAACTAGTGATATGCAGATGGGGGAGTCGATGCATGATAAGTATTATAAATGTGAAAAGTTTATAAAGGCTCTTATTATTATTATTATTATGAATTAAACAAGAAACTTTACCTTTATCTCAAATTCGACAATTCTTTTTCAAACTTTTTCAGGAATAATATTGATTATTGCAATATGAGAGCTGTTGGTGCCTAGCATTGCTCCTTTACCTTTATTTTACCAACTTTTAATTTCTACCTACCAATTCTTATAATTCCTACCAAACGAATAATAATTTTTCCTACCCACCATGCCGACTAGATACAATCACGTATCACATTATTCAGTTGTAAAATACCCACATTCCTGTCTTCACATATGTTAAATACGGAGCTTTTCATTGTAAATTCCTCTCAAAGTCATCTCAACTCTGAGGTTGAGAGGACTTTGAGATAGAGCTGTTAAAATTGACCGTGTCGAACATTTTTATATAAGTGAAAATCTTAAGCTCATGAGTTCAATTGGTGAATATAAAAGAACCAGCGGATCTGAAAAGGACAAGCGAATGAAGAAAATCTGCGGGGTAAGTCGGCATTTCTCACTTTTCTTTTCTTCCGCTTTGCGGGTACCTTGTGGAACCCCAACAAGAGCTCATAGAAGAATCCACGCTCATGCGAACTCTGGTGGGATAAAAAGGGAGTATCCAATACGACCATCACCTTGAAACTGAAACAGAACGTACAAACTAATTTACAGACTGACAAAATTCAAAATTATCATGTTAAAGCAGAATTTTGCCAAGCTTCGACAATTATGACAGATCTTCGTCAATTACCAATAGAGCTAAAATTTTAAAGATATTGCAAATAAGAAAAATAGCATCCACTAAAACAAAGCAGTACCCCACTGCAAAACTAAATGTCCCAAAGGCATATTAGTTTTATAGTTCCAAAAATGTATAATTTACTATGTACAACCTTTAAAGAGAACGTATGTCAAAATCTTCAATCTTATAAAAAATATATGCCAAAATTTGGCTAAAAAACACTGAAACAGCTATTTTTTTATTATAAGTTTAAATAGAGCCGTTAAGATATCTATCATTAGACAGCTTTTAGAGAAGATATATAATATTGTTTGCTATTTTTTGTTCGTTTGTTTTTATGTTTTTAAATTGCACTTGTAACATCTATTCTTACAAAACTTACAAATACGATAATAACAGCGCAGACTGTTATTATGTTGTAGTTTTTAATTGCATTTATTCAGTTACTTTTTTAAATCCCTAATTTATGTATACTTAAAATATTCACTATAACCATAGAAATAAAAATAAAAGTTAAAAATCAATATTATACCCACGCTCAGGCATTGCCTTTGTGGGATTTTTTTGTTCATACATTTATTATTTGGTGAAGGAAGTTTGGCGATCCATTGGCGGCCAATACTTACGTGGACTCCAGACACGTTACCAAAAGAATATAATAAACGTTTGACTTTCATTTATTAACTTCACAAACCGACACAGGTTATTATTACATTTATATCAGAAGGGTTCAACATATGTAGAAAAGGTAGCGTACGAAAAGCGACTCGACGATCGGGCCGTGAAATCAGAATAAACAGGCAAGTTCGCCGTGCGTCTGGCGCGGGGTTTTTAGTGTTGCCCGTGCAATAAAATATTTAAAAGGTTATTCAATGCGTACGCTACGCTCCGCTACAATAAATTATATTAAGCTTTTTTTATATACTTTTCATTGCTTTATGTATTGTGTCAAAAATTTTCAATTAAAAAAATAAAAAAATAAACAAACAAAAAACTTCCTTATCATCGTTCGCTGGCACTGACAGAAATGTTTTTACGGTGTCCTTGTACTTTGTGTGAACACTGTTTTCAGCAATAAAAACTCTGCAGTTTGTGGATTAAGATGTTGGGGAGCCTTTTCTGCATTTGTATAATACTTTGCTTACGTCAATTCACAATACAATGATTCACTTCTTCGGTTCTGAAAGCTTTTCCTTAGTGGTTATTAAAAACTTGTGTTCGCGCACCTAACAAATATTATAAGAATTAAAAAAGTTATGAAACAGGCTTTACAACATCAAAGAAACAAAATTATGATCTCTTCAAAGAAGAAAATGCGGTAGTTTATTAAAGTTATTAGTATGGCAATTTATGATTCGAAGTCTAATTCTCATTTTAAGGCTTTATAATATTTGTCTTTCGTTTCATATTATAAGATTGATTCCCACTGAAGCAGTCTTTACCCTGCAAATTGATCAGAAATCAGATCTGCGCTTGTACCGATTAAGCAAATTTTTTAAGTCAAGAGGTTCGCTATCTTCTTCCATCTCATCTTCCAAGACGATGAATTCTTCCCATGTTGTCAGTGGGTGACCGTACGTATGTGCTCCTCAAAGTGTGACCTCTGTAATGTTTTGTATGCAGTGTGACAAGGCGGGAAAATGGCAAAAGAAGGAGAAAAGTAAACTTGTCGGTTAACGGTTATTGTAGTATATTAATCATTCACGTAGTTTCAGCTTCCTTTAATAGATGTCGATAGCTTATTTAGCAATACGAAGTTTTGCAACAAACAGATGGCAGTTTTGCTACAGCCCATCAGAAGAGAACCATATGGATGAACTATAGGATGGGGCTCAACAGCATCTAAACTCATAAAACAACTGAAGGTTACTCAGAATTGCATCATAAAGACCATACTAAAGGACGTCAACAATAGAATTTTTTAAACAGTTTATGTTTCAAGCATACAGAAAATCTACGCCAAAAACATTCTAGTAGATCACCTCGAATACGATTCAGAGGCAGACACCTCACATGCTCTTAAAACCAGAGTCAAACAAACAGATGTACTTAATATACCAAAGTACTCTTCGTTTGGATAAAGAAGTTCTGAATTTTTAGCAGTAAAGTTATATAACCAACTCCCACTTAGTATCAAACAAATTAATCAAAAAATAGCTACAGAAAGAACATTAAATATTGGCTGAAGGAACTATCGGAAAATGAACTTACTAATATACTTAAAACATCGTTTTTCTGGGAAAAAATCGAAGTTTCTGGGAAACCTTATCCAAACCATGAAGTTAAAACACAGAAGTCGCTGAAAACTTATTCAAAGCTTAGTCCCCCTCAGCATAGGATCTCCTAGTGAGGACTACGAATATAATTTCTATTTTATTAACATGTTTTATACAAAAATGTAAAAAATAATAAATATGTAGTTACTAAATAAAAAAATATAAAAATAAATAATACATGTATATATATCGTCGTTCTTGTCTTAGGTACGAACGGTTACGATGATGGCCGAAGGCATCGGCGAGATTGGGCGGGCTCTTCCAGTTTGTCAGTTGCTGTGGCAGAGCTACTTAGAGCCTAGTATAGTAAGGATGCTATCAATAGTCAATGTTTAATATTCATTCTAACTTTTACGATAACTTAATAAATCAAGTAGTAATCACACGAACCTATAACTTATTGTTATATTACCAACACATCTTAATCTCTTGTCTTATTATTCTAAATTAAGAGGCATATCTAACGGTTATCAATAATTATTACCGCAGAAATGACATCTTCGAGGCCTAAAACCATTTACAACTGTATTGTAATGGCAAAAAATCTACTCGTAATGGAACAAAATTGCATAGCTGTAATCATGATGAACAAGAAACAGGTGTATTATGGTTTTGTTGAAAACACAAAGTTTCTACTCGCACAGGTACAAAAAATATACTGCACTAATAACTTTAAACAAACAGTGTATGTAGTCTTGCATAAACTAACTTAAATATCTTGTAGGTGCTTGTTTTCAGCAAACAAAGTTTCTCAGTTAAAATCTACTCGTTAGTTTCAAAGCAAATACGAGTATATCTCTCAAAACGTTTGTTTTAAAAGCATGTGAAAAGGCTAATAGTAATTTTTCATGGTTATATGATTTTAGTCAGCAGTAAGTATGCTACTTGATTCAAGAAGTTTTGTTATAATTTCCATTCTAAACTGCATTATATTCAACTAACCAGAGCACCCACAATTGCCTGGGCTTTTTTGGTTTAAGGGGTGAGAAAGCGGAATGGGGTGGTTTATAGAAATCTCATGTAAGCAGTAATCTTTTTCTTATTTGTACAAAAATGAACTCTTAGACTGTCTTCTTTATGAACGTAGGTAGAAAATAAATACATAAACATACTCGTAGTTCAGTCATGTTTAGTTTAAGAGCGTTTAACCAGCCAGCGGACGAAAATCCACATTTCGTCGAAAGTTGTTCTTCCGATGGTGCAGGGCGGTTACAATGAGAAAGATTGATTATTCTCCGTACCAGCTTTTTTAAATTATAACTCAATATCGAATTTATTTCAATCCAAATTAGCTTTAATTTATACCTTCATCCAAAAATGCTGAAAGGCGTGATGATAAAACTATTAAAATAGTGTATTTTTTGTAGTTATTTTTTGATTATAAGTATTTATCATTTTTCAATAATGTCTAAATTTAATAAGAATGTTAAAAAAATCTGAAATATATTAGTTTGTAAGTGCGCAAATAAATACACAAATGGACCAATTTTCGTCAAGAAACGCATGTACGTACATATTTTTTAATGATTTTATTAAAACTAAAATTAAAATTTTAATACATAACTTTGCTAGATAATGTATTGATTTATTTTACTGCATGATTACATTATTTGAAATGGGTGTGGTATAATACAAAAACTTTTTTGAAAATTTAACAAATCTGCCAATGACCTATGGAATAACCTTATTATACTAAAAATTTAAAAAAATTATAAAAATTTATTACATAACTATGCTAGATAAAAGAACAATCTTTCGAAATCCATTTATAATTTTTTGTGGAAAAGAGTCAATACGTCTAAAAACTTTTTTGAAAATGACGTATTTCTGGCTTTCTCTGGTAATGCCCTCTTAAGGATGGGTTGATTCGTAGAATTCAAACAATAATTCATCAAATTTCAAAGTCAAAATTCAAGTTATACGAAAGCCTTTTTCAAGTTATGTTAGTATCCAAGTGATGTGAAGTAACAGTAACGTTAATGATGAAATAATTAAAAAAACTAAAATAAAACAAAAGATCTTGAATTATAACTTTGAAATTTAATAAATTGTTCAAATTCTGTGATACAATCCATCCTAAGTAACATTTTCAGAATCAAAACGCTTTTTGAAATGAAAATTGGCACGTTTAGTGATCAGATCTGAAAAGCCAGGATATATCAACCTTCATCTCCCCCACTTCCTTCCCTGTCCCACTTAGGCTTAGGAAAGGAGAGCGTTTATCGTACGTGAATTTTACGTGAAGCGACGGAAGATTTTCGTAATTATTTGAGAATGCCTGAGCCACTGTATGGAGAACTCTTGTACTTAGTTACACTTATTATAGTTAAACAGGATAATCATACGCACACAAAGTTTCGTGTTATCAGACCAAGAATTGCTGGCAATTGCTGACAAGTTTGATTGGCAATTTCCAAATTGCGTTGGAGCTATGTTCTCAGGAAACATGTTACAATTGTGCCTCCTGTTTGTGCTTTCACAAGTACGTGTATAAATGGTATCATGATACAGTTTCAATGTCAATACCTAATGCAACTTATGAATCTATTTAAGTGAATATTGGAAGAAAATGAATTGGATGTATTTCTTATGGTGGTGTATTACAAAAAACTTTTTAAAAATAGACGCTGGAGGGAGTGTCAGACAGGTGATAGCCAAGCCGGGCTACATGCAAAATTTCAAACCGGTTGGATCGCCGACGAACAAGTTCGGCGGTTTTAAAGTTCGCGTACTTACAGTAACACAAGGGCGAAAAGGGTCGTCGTGCCGCAAGTACGCGTACTCGCTCGTGCGTCCATCTCCCACTTAACACTACTTTTCACAGAGCGTTTTTCAGGGTAACTTAATCCTATAATTCAAATATTTGTTCTGGCATTTCAAAAATAACGACCTCTTCGCTTTGTGTATAGTGTATTTTTTTTAAACATTTAAGTGAAAACATAATCAATCATGATAAAAATGATGGTTTCCTCTCGAGTTCCGACTTTTATTTATTTTTATCTTATATATTGAAATTGATAACGCGGATGGATGGAAAACTTCCAGAGTTTATTGAATTAGAGTTTTTTTCTCATTTCCCTTTGGCTCTAAGAAATATTAGTTTTCTATCTTTTCAAAATTCGGTTTAAAGGAACATGAAGGCAAAGGCTCGTTTAAATTACAACTTTCCTGATTATTATAGAAAAGGGATGAAATATTTCTTCGAAGTAATTTAATTTGCCACAGGTATTAAAAAGAAATGAAAAGATAACATTTATTTTATATTCCTGATATCTTCCTATAAAATAAGGTTCTTATAATGAAATAGTACGAGTTATAGAGTAATAATATAGTGTTAGCAATGAAATGTAAGTGTATTTTTAAAAATCGATAAGCTGCGTCATTTTTATAACGTAGCATGATAAAAAATACTCTGCTCATCAAGTCCATTGATATAATAAGTATAACCATAAGCGACCATCTCAAGTTCTTCAGTCTATTGAAGTCAGAGTTCTGAAAAGGTGAGCGATTTGAAAAGAGATTGTGTAATATACATTCCGCCTTACATTTATAGTCTCTTTCTGGAGTGAAGATCACGGACACCTCAGAGCTGCAACGAAGAACAAGCATCATCAATCCCTACGACCGACTGTCAAATGTCATACGCTTGTCCAACATTCGTACACGGTTGACATATGCAATATGTTATGTTTGTATTCAACCTCTCTGAGGTAGAACTGACATGTACACTCCTGCCTGCATACCCAAACATTTGAACTCAATTTTCTCTTTAAAATAATTTTAGGAAAAACGTTTTTTATACAAATGTTCAAACCTAAGTACATTCGAATTGGTATATCATCACATTGTATTTAACGTCTCGAATGTGGAACAAATTATCTTCTGCTCTTTCCTTCCTCTTACAACACAGATCGCTCCAAGACTCCATTCAGCGTTCCAAAGGACGATGTTTTAAACCTTTGGGGAAATGATTTCTCCAGGGCCTCTTATGTTTGATTTTTTATTAAAATGAATTCAAGTTTTTTTTAATTTTTATTTAAATCAAATTTAGTACTATTAATATTAATTAAGTTCGGCGAGTATTTTAGTTTTTTATTGAAAATGGCCTTGTAAGCCCAAACAGCCGTCATAATAATAAAAAAACTATAAAATACTTGCAAAATTTAATAACAACGTCATTACTAAATTTGATTTAAATTTAATTTAAAAAATAAGTTAAATAGATGTCCACGTAATAATTGGCGAAAAAATTACATTTTTTTAAATCTTATACATAATCTAGATAACCTAGAATAACCTAAAATTAATTATTTTCCTCATACATTTTGTATGGAACGAAATCTCATCTTTTGAAAGAGATGCAGGAATATTGTGATAAGTATAATATTGAGAAGTGAGTGAATTCCAAAAATTCGAAAACGTCAAATGTCAAAGCGCTGATTGTTTTGCTTTTGTTCTTAAACATATAATGCTGCCCCTCTTTCTTACACACTAAATATCCACATTCGAAAATGGGACAAACGGTGAACGTATGTCTACACCCTTCCAAAGGAAAAATACAATAATTATAATTATAAAGAAAATGAAACGCAATTCCCATAAGTAAGCGGAAAAGTAAGAAAATCAAAAAATATATAAATCCGTACATAACGCCATCTCTGATACTGACAAAAACAAAACACGGACTGTTGCGCGTCGATAA
This sequence comes from Limnephilus marmoratus, assembly GCA_917880885.1. Taxonomy (NCBI): domain Eukaryota; kingdom Metazoa; phylum Arthropoda; class Insecta; order Trichoptera; family Limnephilidae; genus Limnephilus; species Limnephilus marmoratus. The sequence continues at coordinate 17,736,005 of OU862933.1, forward strand.
TTGCTTCATTGTGTAATTTTTAACATAATAAAAAAACTTTATATAATTCAGCTAATAAGTCAACACAATAGTAATGTGATGATAATGATTCTGAGGCGGTACGAAGTTCGCTGGGTCAGCTAGTTGAAGAATAAAAATAAAATTAAAAACTTATTTTTTTTATAAATGATATAAAAAAAGAAGTTTTGAAAGTATATATTATGCGAATTATATATTCTTTGTCCTTCCACCATTTACCGTGTACTGCTACAACCAATGGCCAAACAAAGTCAGAAAGTTTTGAACCTTCTAATAAAATATTCGTCCTTATAAATAGAAAAGCGTACACGGGGGAAGTAGCTATGCGAACCTTAAAAAAGGTCCGGCAGTTTGCGAAAAGAAAACACCTTCAAAATAATATGTTATGTTCCTGAATATAAAACCCCAATTTTGCTTGCAATCGTTAACAAATCATTTGTCATTTTGAATGTGCCTTTTATATAATATATTCGAATATATTTTATTTTTATTTTCCTCTTTTCACCTTTACTTATTAAAAAACAAAATACTAAAACTTTCGCACCTGCATAATTCGGATTCGTAATATTTTAGTTTTTTTCTGTAAAATAGTTCAGAAAACATTTGAATTTTAGTGAAATGAACTGTTTTGAATTATAAAGACTCAAAAAAATCCACCCTCTATCAACATTTTTGACATTAGTCAGTCACCTTATTTACAAGCTTAGGTACGTATATTTATTATCCAGCGTTGATGATTTCATATTCTATTATGAATTGACAAAATCCAAAGATCTTGTTTTCATTTGTTTTATTTTATACATATTTCTTATGTTTAGGAAATGTGTATTGTTTTGAGGAGTTTATTTGTAATTTTTCAGTTTATTTGGCATGATGTGTCCATCTGAGGGTCATGGTCAATTATGATTCCTAGATATTTGTAGGGCGATCGCAGAATTAACAAAACAATACTAAAAATGACTGGAGAGTTCGCTCGAATCCTAACTATTATCACATATTAGCTTTCACCACAGCTAAACAAACAGTTTCAGATGTTTTTAACACGTAAATTTAATGAGGAAGAAATATTTAAAAGAAAATTTGAGAGTGCACTGTGTCTATAAATAAAAGTGTACAAATAATTGGAACAATGTTTTAAAGAGTGATGATACCGAAATATGTTCGACTAACTTTGAAAAAATCCTGTCACAACACATTAAAAATTCGACAACTGAAATAATAATACACATAAAATCAAAATTAAGATGTTTAAAACCTTGGATTACCACAGGACTTATAGTATCTATCAGAAACAAAGAAAAACTTTATAAAACAACTTTAAAAAATCCCCATGATGAAAAAGCATATATTTATTATAAAAAATATAAAAATAAATTAACATCTTATATTAAAAAAAGTAAGGAAGAGTTTTTTTTAAATAAAATATTTTCTTCAGAAAATAACCATAAACAAATGTGGAAAACTGTGAATTTGGCCATAGACAATACAAAAAAGACACAAAATATTAAGTACATCGAACATGATAAAAAAATTATAGATGCCAATTTACAGCCTAAACAATGTGCAAACATATTTAATTCCTTCTTTGCAAATGTTGGAAAAAATCTTGCGAAAAATATTCATTAACCTTCTAACCCAGAAAAACATAAAAATAAAAATCTACAGAAAAGTAATATACTTTCAAAATTTGAAATAACAACAGAATGTGAAATTTTAAAAATAATAGAAAATATGAAAGGAGGTTCGTCTCCCGGTTTTGATTCTATTACGGCACACATGTTAAAATCTATGAAATCTTACTTAATAAAACCCATCACTCATTTAATAAACTTGAGTTTAACGAAAATAATATTTCCAATGAACTACAAAAACACAATAATCTCACCTATTTACAAATCTGGTGATCCACACCAAGTAACGAATTATCGCCCAATTTGTCTAATTTCTAACATAGGAAAGATCTTTGAAAAAATAGTAAAAAAACAATTGGTAAATTTCCTAGATAGTAATAAAATACTACACAAAAACCAGTTTGGTTTTATTAAATCACTCAGCACACAAGATGCAATTGCTAACGTAACTTCATACATTTACGAATCATTAGATAAAGGTAAAAAATGTGCGGGCATATTTATTGACCTCAGAAAGGCATTCGATAGCATATCCCATGAGATGCTAAATAATAAATATACATATATAAATGGATCACAAACTACTTAAAAAACCGCCCTCAAGTGGTAAAAATCAATCATGTTAATAGTGATCAAGAGATTTCAAGCTTTGGAATCCCGCAAGGTACAGTGCTTGGACCAATTTTTTTTACCATATATGTAAATGATATTTTTTTTCAACATTTAAATGGTCAAATTACATCATACGCCGACGATACAGTATTAATAATAAGTGAAAATACTTGGGAAAATGTAGAATTAAAGGCCACAGAAGACATCAACACGCTTAAGAATTTTTTCGACACTAATTTACTATCACTAAATAGTGAAAAGACATTTGTAATTCCATTTGCAATCCATCCAAACGATGCTCCCAAAAATTTTAACATTGTCATACACGATAATACTAAAATTCATAGCCAAAATTATTGCAAATCAAACTGTACAATATTAAAAACAACAAATAAAATTAAATATCTCGGAGTAATTATCGACAAAAATCTGAAATGGAAGGAACAAATATGTCAAGTAGTAAACAAAATCAGAAAATTAATATATATATATTTTTAAGAATTAGAAGTTTTCTGTCGATAAAAAATCTATATTTAATCTACTATGCCTTAGTTCAATCCACTCTACAATACGCTATTATTAGTTGGGGATCCGCGTATAAATGTAACCTTCTTCCAGTAGAAATTGTACAAAGGACAATTATTAAAATTATATTAAAAAAATCCTTAGACTACCCAACAGAACGCCTGTTCGAAGAATTTCAAGTACCCACATTTAAAGATTTATATATTAAAAATTCATTGATTCAAATTATAAAGGAAAAAGATAAATATCCATTTTTAAATGAAAACAGAACTCGACTTAAACATGTTTTTCTATGCCCAAAACTAAATACGTCTTTTGCACAGCATCATTACACTTACCAGGGAAGAACTTTTTTCAATCGTCTACCAGAAGAAATCAGAAGCATTAATGATAAAACCCGAATACTGCTCTCTGTCAAGAGACATTTTAAAAATATTCTTAAGAAAAAAACTACTGTCAATTAATCTTACAAATATCCTTAGTTTTCCATTACATTCTTTCTTTTTTTAAAAAAAAATCACACCATTATCAAATAAATACTGCAGCTCACATATATTTATGTACAATTAATTATTTAAGTACTAACTTATAACTAATAACTAATAGCATTTATGTACACTCCCCTTCCATACACAAGCAAATGCTTTAAATGGAAGGGTAGTTAAAAAAAATACCTGTAAAAAAAAAATATATATTTGTTGTAAAATTGTAATTATAATAAATGTTTCAATAAATAAAAAAAAAATAAAATATAATAAACTAAAAAAAAATAATTATTGAGTAATAACTTAAACTATATAAACTGTTAAAATCTGTTAATTGTATGTAAGAATGTAGAATATTTTTTTTTAAATATTGAAAAGTTTAAAGGGAAATTTTTTTGATCAAAAATTGTGTTATTCCGAAAATTTTTTAACAAGTACCTATTTGTATATATATAAAGAATAGACGAACTGCCCCACAAATAAGTTCCATAAAAACCTTTGTTCTCTATTTTTTACCATTTTTTTACCCTTCACCAGACTTGAAGGGAAGTCAAATATTGACTAACTCTGAGAAAGGAGGATACATATATTGAGTAAATATGTATTTTTTTATTTATTTATATGGTTAGTGACTTTTCCAAATAATTAATAATGAAGAAAATCGAATATTTCGTCCCCTTTAAGGAAAATTTGTAATAAATTTGATTGGAACGATTTGTATGCGAATAAAAAAAAAAATAACAATAATAATTATACTCTCCGTTGCTTAAGTGCCTCCGTTCACGGAGATACTACTTACAAGATACTCGATCCTCGCGAGCGTATCATACGTGCCGATCGTAAGTCCCCCGTTTGATTTTGCTGGTGCCTGTTCATGGCGCTACGCGATGGCTGTCGGTTTCGAATCAGTATCACGATAATCAGTAATCAGTAATCAGTAATCAGTAATCAGTAATCAGTAATCAGTAATCAGTAATCAGTAATCAGTAATCAGTAATCAGTAATCAGTAATCAGTAATCAGTAATCAGTAATCAGTAATCAGTAATCAGTAATCAGTAATCAGTAATCAGTAATCAGTAATCAGTAATCAGTAATCAGTATCATCAGTATCACGATACCGACGCGTCGGTATCGTGATACTGATGATACTGGTCGCACGCGACGCGTCGCATCATTTGTGTCTGATACTTATTCGTTTGACATTTGACAGAAATGGCGTCGGAACACGAAAATAATGTTACATTTGTTCTGAAAGTGGAAAAAATGCATTTTATATAACTAGACGTTACCAGAATACGTAAGAAAGGATTTAGTGGAGAAGGCATGGATTGATGTTGGAAAAAAATCTTATAACATCGCTTGACTGCGTGTTAACTCCACGTGAAAAATGATCAAGTTCACTATATTTCGGATAGCGCCGTATACGGAGACTAGCATTAAACAGTGATATATCAGCAGGGTACTTGTGGTTTCGTCACAATTACGTAGATTGTAAGTATCTCCATGAACGGAGGGCCTTATGCTCTCCTGAGCATACAACCATAGACTTCGAAGAAAAAAAACTAAAATAATTTCACTTAAACATCAAGATTTAAAAAACGTATTTTAAAATGCTTACAGAGAACGCGTAAATGTAATTAAGTTTGGGTTATACTTTTTTAATGTCCTTTTATCTTCTTGTTAGCCTTGTGAACAGAGGTAATATTTTATCGTTCTTTCCGCATCAAAGCGCTGAAAAAGTATTTATGAATCGTAGCTATTCCGTTCATACTTTTAGGACCAGCGATACATGAATTATTCAAGGTTCAGCCTGCCTGGGGAATTTCACCTTCAGAACTAACTCAATCAAGAGTCGGACAATTCAAGGAAACACGGCCGTCCTACGCCAAATATATCTGTCTGTCCAACAAGTTTTGAGACCTGTCTGTTTTTAAATTGTTAGTTCTCCGGAATTTAAAACGGAAAGCTGCTGAAAAAAATGTTACCTTTTTCAGTTGTTTCTATTTTTGAAGTGAAAACTCAATGAAACTAGATGAAACGGAAGCGAGCGACACTAAAAAGAGAAAAACACATACATCTATAGTGCCTGCGAGAGAATGAGACAGCAATAAAATATTTACTTATTTCACAGGTACTCGGTCCCAATATAATCGGATAAATCCACGGTCTCACGCAAGTGTCTTTTAGTCTAGTGGTATGAAGCGCCTGACGAACCTTAGCGGCCAGACATTCAGCAGATCCAAGGATCGAATCCGAATAAATAAAAAAAAATATTATTTTTGTAAAATCAATATCTTCAAACCACTCCAAAATGAAAAGTCAAAGAACACACAACAGAAAGCGACATCTAGCGACTCCGAATAAGAAAACACCAATACTAATAAGATGACCAAATTTATAGGAAAAGGTGTACTGGAATTCGATGATAAAAATATGGAAAATATCATCCTTCACATTGATTAAAAAAGGTGTTTCGTAATCTCCCCTCTATTGTTTACTTTAGTTTTCTGAAGTTTTCACTTCTACCGCGTCTGAATTGCATATTTTTAATATTCTTTTTCTTCTATTCCATCCGTAAAAAGTGCCAATCAACGCTATTTTTTTTTAGATTTGATTTAATGCTAGACATTTTTCAGATTTGGGTAGGTTAGGGATTTTTCTTTACATTATCTCCATAGGGGGCCCTGAGGAAAAATTCCCTCTGGGCCTGAGTCATCTTTGGGGAGCAAGGAAGTTCTAAGAAGGAAAACGGAAGAAGAGGATGTTCTGGGAAGGAAAAAGGTAAGAGGGTTCGGTGGGAATCTGGGGTCAATGTGTCCAGGAGGGACAGACATACAAACCCATTCCTCCCACTGCAGTGTCAAGCGATGAATCGAGAGTCTATGTATTTGAATGAATATATCTTTGGCCCCATGCTATTGTTTTACGTAATATGCTTGGTGACTGGTGACTATATTCCAAAACATTTTTCTTCCTTTTCCCTCACCGAAATGTAGATGCTGTAAACTTGCTCCAAGGAAAACAAAAAAGTTTAATGTATTCAGAAAACAATATCTATACAAAACATACAATGTGTTTATATGATTTTATACAATATCTATACAATATCTATACAAAACATACAATGTGTTTATATGATTTTCATTTTTCCAAAAAATCAGTCCCGATACTTTTAAACCCTCCTTACGTAAGGGCCAATTTTTTATAGAATTGTATCCATAAGAAATGACAAGCGTCTCTTCAGTAGAGGTGGCTTTGATGTATTCGACAAAATATGGTACGATACACCGTCCATCGAAATACCAAATAACACGTCAGTCTCGTATAATCAGTGCGTGATATCTATCGTCGAACTGTTATAATATATTTTTTATAACGCACTAACTTCCCCCTCGGTGTATATTTTTCGCACTAATGTGCCAATGATTTCTTTTAAAAAAATAAAAGGATAGGGTGAATATTTAAGATTCAAATTAACAATAATTTTATGATCGCCATGGCGGAGCGTCAACATCCTCTACTTCGACCCTTAAGGTCGCACGTTTAAATCTAACAAGACAGAAAGAAACGCTGCCTGGTTCCCCGGATGACAATGCAAATTAATTTCGCTTTCCGCGTTCGTTCCGTTCGGCAGTTATACCTTCTCTCTTGCCGTCATTGTTTTAACACTGTACTAAGTTTATTGTAAAATAACGTATTTTCCCCTAAATATATTTAACTCGCGTAATCACGAGTTCTTATTAAAAAATCTTCACCACACACGCAATCCAGTTTATAGATGTGGAAAGAAAGGACTGTAAACTGCAAAGTTCAACCAAGGTTAAATACCTAAACATCCAAACTTATTTTGTATTACTATTTTTTTCTTTTTTAGGAAAGTTTACTTTTAGAATGTTATACATTATACCTATTATTACAATATTACGTTATACCTATATTATTGGAATGTTATTTATTATCAATTCATTTTCGGGAAATCAACAGTTTATATTTATTTCAGTTTATACATAGTATTAAATATCCAAAATAAAACCAAATATGGATTTCCTCCTTATGACTTTACTTCTACTGAGACAGCATAATAAGAATAAGTAAATTAATTTTATGAAAAAGGAATATGAATCCAAAAATTATATAAAACAACATATACATATATACACAAAACAATTAATATCTAATATATAAAATTCTCATGTCACGGTGTTTGTTACCATACTCCTCCGAAACGGCTGGACCAATTTTGATGAAATTTTGTGTGCTTATCTGGTAGGTCTGAGAATCGACCAACATCTATTTTTCATTCCCCTAAAAGTAAAGGGTGTTCCACTCCGAAGAAAATTATTTTCCCCATACATTTTGTATGGAACGAATTCTCCTATTTTGAAAGAACTGCAGCAATATTGTAAGGGGTATAATATTGAACTGTGAACCGGGGAGGGGGGAAAGGAACTCAGGAAGGGGGGTTAGCGGGACGGGGGAAGGGGAGAAGTGGAGTGGGGAGAGGGAGAGGGAACGCGAGAGGGGAAAGGATACGCAGGGAGAAACAATTTAGATCAAGGTATGGTATACGCAGGGAGAAACAATTTAGATCAATTCAGCTAATAAGTTGACAACAGTTTTTGATTCTGAGGCGGTACGAAGTTCGCCGGATCAGCTAGTTTTTTTATATAAAATGAAAAATTACAAAACAAAAAAATCTATAAATACATTGGTTGCCATGGAGAGAAGGTGTACATATAAATCAAATCATAACAGAAATGTTAACAATAAAAACATAACATTATTCAAGAACCATCAGAGAGATATTCTTTTATGGACCTCTTATATTTGGTTAGTTCGCAATTGAATATGTCCACATTGGATAATACGCTATTATAACTATCGCATAATCTGTTGCACATTGAACAGGACAGAAGAGCGTGTTGAACGTGCAGGTACATTGAATTGAATTTTATTTAGCAACTCTGGGCATTGAATATTATTGTTGACTACTTTATACAGAAATAGTGCATCCATATGATGCCTTCGTACACATGAATCAATTTTAAAGTGTGAAGCTGCCTCTGCATAATTATTAAATCTTACAAATGACTTGTAATACATTATAGTGTATGAATTGTATATACATGGTTTATAGAAGCTAGGGGGAAAGCATATGACCGAAAAGCCTTAAAATATTAGTATTACCTAATTTTACTACTGGTATCACCGAGAACAAGAAGGGAAAAATGTTAGTGGTACCTTTTTTTAAAGATGTTATAATTATTTTTCCCTCAAAGTATATTACCAACCATAATGTGGTTGTGTGGTTATTTAGGTGCAAGAAATTGGTTTTCAAATGCAATGCAAGAATTGTCAAGACACTCGGTACTGGGTCCAAAGTCACTGGTTGAATTTAGATAAAGTGCAAAGTGTAGATAATGTAAAAAAAATAAACAATTATTTCCACATAGGAGGCCCTGAGGAAAAAATCACTCAGGATCTACGTCGTCTTTGGGGATGCGGTACGGAGGGTCTGAGGAGGGGTGAGTAAAATCTGGGGGTAAATGTGTTCAGGAGTGACGAATGTATAAATCCACCCCTCTCACAGCGGTGTAAGGTGACGGGTCGATAGAGTCCAGCTGGAAAAGTAAGGTCTCCCTTAACAAGTCTCTCCGGATCCGGCCCACCACGCAGGAGGTGGACAAAAGCATCCGCCGCCAAGGCCTAGACAAATCTCTCCCAATGGATCCGGACACCCCTGCTAAGTCGCCAAATGCAGAGAATAACTTCGGTGGCCTGTTGCACGGGTGTTGGTTATCAATGGCTCCCGGGGCAACGGAACGGAATGACCCGCTCATTGAAACCCGCTCACGGACCACCAAAGAGCGAGCGGGTCATTTTTTCGTCGGCACCCAGGTCTCGCGACCCACTTCTCGCAACCGCTCTACTACTGCAACCTGGGTTTCGGGTGCGAATGTGGCGGGGGAGCGACGATAGATAGATGTATGAGAGAGCGACCGGGTTGTCAACACCCGGGTTTCTCGACCGGGTTTCCCACCTGCTCTTTCGACTCAGGTAGTAGAAAGTAGCTGGGTGACGCTCGAACTGCGACACATTCGGTATCATAGCAATCATAATAATTCATGGGCATGTTTATTTTATTTTTTGTCCTATTACACAAATAAAAAATATAAAATAATAGTTTATAATAAAGCATCACAGCTTACAGCTGATTTACTTATTTAAATTCTTAATAAAAGCTTCATAACAACACGTTGTTTACATGGTTTTTATATCCTTCAAAACATGATATAACATTGTTTTTTTTTTACCCCTGAAGCATGTATTTTTTTTTAAATTATTTCTGGGACATGACATTACTAGTTACAAGTGTGAGCTGTGAGCGAACGTTCATACAATTATAACCTGGGTTTCGTGTCGCGTATGACTTGACCGGTCTGGGTGCGACCGGCGCGAGAAACTTGGTCACCGTGTTTCGTATTTTGTGTCGCGAAAAGAGCGGGTCTTCGCGACCCGCTCGTGACGCCAGTGTGTCGTGAGCGACCCGGGTCGTGTAAAACGATCGATCGACCCAGGACTAACCCATACCCGTCTCCCAATCTTTGATTGAATTACAAGTTTTGTAAGTAAATATAAAATAGATTTTATTCCAGATGTATTTATATACATACGTTCTCTTGGTATCGTCACGGTGGGAAATGTATATTGAATATAAAAACTAGACTTTTTTTAAATATCTGTGTTATTACCTGTGTATTTGTACCCACAATTTACGTAATTCCTTACTTTCTTTTTTTCTGAAGATCGATGGGTACGTACTATTTTTTTGTGTTTTTCTTAAAATCTCCGAAATTGCTCTTGGCGTAATAATACCTGCGTCATTCATGATATTTATACATCTTCCAATATTTTCATGTTATTATTTTGTTACATGTGTATTAACTGTTTACTTTTCCTCCATGAAAGGTTTTTTTTATCTGTTGTTATTTTAGCTGTTTTTGGAGTTATTCCATTGAAATTACTTCATGGAAATGGTTTTATCAAGGAGTAGTAACTTTTCTAAGGCGTTCATAAAAATTATATTACAAGAAATAGATCACGTGACGGCCTCCTTCGCGCACTCGTGAGCTTGTTTGGTTTCATACTCAAAAATCGTGACGCTTAAATATTCACATATTATTAAAAATTTTGTTTGTTTTAAGTATTTTACATTTTCGAATTTAAATTAAATAATACATGCCAGGTGTTTGTTCCTAAATATTGAAGTAGGTATATACTAACAATATCTCCCTGGTGAAATGCCCCCATTTAGATTAGAAACTTTGCGTAAAATGGCTAAGGACCACATCATAGACCACATCTTTATCCCATTCCCATTTCCTTCAGCCTCAAAACATTAGGGATGCAAAAATCCCAATGGATCCAAACAGTTTCAACTTCAGATTTCCAACCGTGATATTTTTGGTTAAGTATTTTTTTTTTACTCCTCACAGGAGGCCCTGAGGAAAATAATTTCCCTCAGGGTCTATGTCATCTTTCGGGGTGCTGTGTGGAGTGTTTATTTTGGGAAAGGAAAGAGAGGAGAGTTCTGGGAAGGAAAAGAGTTTAAGGGGTGTGTAGGAATCTGGGGTTCAGTGTGTCCTGGTCATCCGCCTTCAATACCTAGACAAACCTCACCCCATGAACCCGGGTACCCCTGCTATATCACCAAACGTAGCGAACCACTTGGAGTGACCTATGGCAGAGGTGTTGGTATATTTATGGAACTGAAATATTTTACATCTTCTATATAATATATTATGGTGACCCGACAATTCGTCCTGCGACAATTCATCCGGCGACAGTTCATCCTGCGACAGTTCATCCGGCCGACAGTTCATCCTGCCGACAGTTCATCCTGCCGACAGTTCATCCCGCCGACAATTCATCCGGTGACAATTCATCCTGCCTGATCATTTAGAAGATTTTTATTAAGTAAGTATGCAAAGAGGATTATATATGTAAAAATCAATTGCTGTTCGTTTGTCTCGCTAAAACTCGAGAACGGCTGGGCCGATTTAGCTGATTTTAGTTTTGAAATGTTTGTCATAGTCCAGGGAAGGTTTAAACGCTGAAAAAATATGAGAAAATTGCGGAAAAGACAGTAAAAACAACAATTTCATTTTCCCATATAAACTGTTCTTCCTACTTTCCTGTCAAAATGCATGTACGCGCATAACTTTCATTCAAACTTTGGGGATTTGATATGTGCATACCCGCGAAGGTTTCTATATATTCTGGTAAGTTCTGGCATTATTAAATTTGTATAAAAAAGTTCAATAGGTGGCATGCGAGATGTTTGAAAACTGGATGTACCGGAACTGAATGAATGGAATACGGGAGGGGAACTTGGAAGAGAGGAGCGGAACTCCGGAGGGAGGTTCACGGGATGGGGGAAGCGGGCGAGGGGAGTGTGGCGGGAAGAGGGAGTGGGAACGCGAGAGGGGAAGGGGACGCGGGAGAAGAAGGGGAGGCGGAAGGGGAACGGGACCAATGGGAAAGAACACGCAGGGAAAAACAATGTCTTTATTAAGTGGCATATCAACGCATACCGGGAACTCGCTATAATAATATAAATGGAGCGACCGATTGATTTGATTTGCATTCAATTCAGCAGATGGTGGTGTAATTTAAAAGATTGGGTAACCATCCAGGTTAGCCACATCAACGCGTGACCGGGTCAGCTAGTCATAAATAAATCATTATCATTACATACATAGTATAAAATGAAGTCGCTCAAAATGTATGTGCGCATAGATCTTTTAAACTACGCAACAGATTTTCATGCGGTTCTCACCAATAGATAAAGTTATTCAAGAGGAAGGTTTATATGTATAAATATATGCTTATTATAGTAGAAAAAAGCCGAGAAATTCAAATATTCAATTCAGGCAGCGGGCAGCGGGCAGCTGTGGTGTGGATTTAATAAAGGTTGGGAAATGGCGTTGTGTTTCGTTAGCCACAGCAACGTGTGGTCGGGTCTGTTAGTATAATATAAACAAAAATATAAGAAAACTGAAATATAAAGATTAAAGTTGGTGTATAGGAATAATAATAAATAGAGTAAATATTAACAAATCACATTCGAATTAAAATACAACTATTGTCCATGATATTTCATGTTAATAGATTGTTTATTGGTTTTTATAAATACTCGAGACCATTTGCATAGATATCTATATAGTCATGCGCAAAAGTTGTGTTATTTTTAATTATTGTCAGGTCTGTAATTTGTATCCATAAATTAATTTTCAAATTCAATGAGTTCATCGTAACTACGACGAATTGGATATGAAATCATTAAAAGAGACCTATTTAAAAAAAAATAGTTTTTCAACTCGGGAGGCGGTTCTGGGTACTATTTATTGGATAACCAACACCCCTGTCATAGGTCACCCCAAGTGGTTCGATACGTTGGGTGACCTAGAAGGGATGACTGAGTTCATTGGATGAGGTTTGTCTAGGCATTGGCGACCAATGCGTTTGCCCACTTACTGCGAGGCGGGCCGGATCGGGAGCTAATGGTTTTTTTTTAATTTTTTTTTATTTATTTATCTGTAAAAGGTATGTTTACATTACATTATTCGATGACTGTCTCACTAGGGCATACCTGTGTTGAGAGAGACATAATCTTAGCCTCTGCAGCTGGTCTCTCACGATCCATCGCCTTACGGTCATACGTCCGTCACTCCTAGAAACATTGACTACTAGATTCCTACCCACCCCTATTACCTTTTTTCTTCCCAGAAATTCCTCTCCTTTCTTTCCCTAAAAGACTCTGTACACAGCAATCCCCAAGGTTACAAAGACCATAAGCATTTTTTCGGTCTATACGTGTGTTTTACAAGGACAAAGAGAGGATTTATTTAATGAAATATATTTGAATTTTTGTATAAAAATAAAAAGTTTTCTTTCAGTTTCTTCATGAGAGCTATTTATATACAAGTAACAAGATCCCGAAATTCTTTAAATAATGTATCGGTGCTCGACTCAAAGTTTTCAATAGTTTTTCTTGAAGAAATAAATTAAAATACAACTGGAAAAAGTTGTGCCGATGCAGCCGGAGTGCTACGTCGTTAAAAGAGTGATTTTGCTTCTTTTCGTCCAAACTTCGGACAAGTCGGAATTAAAATGCAGACCGTCTCGCGATGCAACCAACATCAGTCGGACTTCTTTGCAGACAAACTTGGAAAGTTTCGCAAATGTTTCATCTGCATTCCGCAAATAACGGCAATGGGGAATCGATACTGGCTAAACTACTACTGAATTTCAATGACGAAAAAACTGAAATGTATAATAAAAAGAATAATTGGAGGTCGATCGCTCTAACGATTTTCCGTTCAATAAATAAAAACATACTACGCTCTATTATTTTGTTATATTTGGTAGATAGCACAAATAAAGACAAGGGTGTGCATGTATAGGGGTTTAACAGGTACGAAGGATTTTAACAGGTACGAAGGATTTTAACCATTTATTGCTTATTTGAAGTACAAAAAGTTGATGTCATTTTGGTTTCAAATGATTTTTTTTTTCAATTAAAAATATTTTTCCATCACGCGTCGCGTAATTGAGTAGTCAGGTATAGTCTAGCGGCGGGTCATGTGATAAGCAGCAGCATGGTAACTGGTAACACACCAAGTGTATGTAGTGCACGTATCACGTGATGATGAGTGGGATAGGTAGCGAAGTGTAATTGATTTTCTTTTATTTTTGTTTTTAATTGAAAAAATATTATCTGAAAGCAAAACGACATCCACTTTTTATAAATATACCCAGGAATCGTTGGTTAAAATCCTTCGGATACATGCTGTTACTGTTAAAATATTTTACCTACCTGTACCTATATCTAAAAATATTTTACAACTATTTTAAGAGTGTTAAATTGTAATCTGCAAAGATTTATTTGAAGGTAAAAATTATGAACCGCAAATAAACAGAAATTGTAGCCATGTTACTAACATTAGCATTTTATCAACCGTTTTAAAATTTCGTATATTCTTTTTATTATATATTTAACTTTATAAGATATTTTATTAACTTGTTATATATTTATTTATTTGATGCAATATTATTTATATTTTTTACATAATTCAATGATGTTGGCCTCACTGGGTGTTTTACCCGTGCTGAGGCCTCCATTTCATATTCAAAATTATACATATAAATATATATATATACATAATATTGGTGAAAAAAAGGAAAAAAGTAAATAAAAAACATACGATTAAGATAAATTAAACTTAAAAATTAGAGATTTAGAATTAACGTAAAATTAAAAATAAATAATATTATAAAAGATTAAAAATGATATTTTTTATACGTGTTGTGTGTTTGTGGGTGATTGTGTTTTATATTGGTTTTGTGTGTTACTTATATGTTTTGTTATTTTATGCTATGGTATTTTGGTAGTATTGTCTATTTTGGTCTTTAATCCATTTTGTAATTTTGTGTCGGAATTTATTTTTGTTTTCCTCAATTTTATTTTGAAGTGTTAGATTGTTGAATGCTTTTATAGCGTGATATTGGTAATGTCTTTGTCCAAAGCTTGTATTTTCCGTCGGAGTTTTTAAGTTTTCTTTGTATGCTTGTCTAACTGGTCTGTTTGTGATATTTTGTGTTTGTTGAAGGTTGTTTTTTTGGTCAAAAATGTAATTTAGTAGCGATTTAACGTATAATTGTCGCATGTCTAGTACCTCACAATGGTTGAATATTTGGTCTGTATCAGTAAGCTAATTTTTTTAAGGATTATCTTTAAGATCGTTTTCTGCGCAATTTATTATCGTACCGATATTAAACTTTTAAAGTAAAAATAGTGGTATTCAAAAAAAATTATTACAGAAGTTCAGTAAAAAGACGACAATATTTAAAAAGTCGTAATAACTCGTCCAAAGAACATCCATTCTCCATTATTGAAACAGTTATATCGATAAGAAATTTTATTTTTAACGTTTTATTTTCACGTTTTTTTAAATATGATCGAAATCATCTAGTCGAATGACATGAAAGAATTTGAATATGCAAAAATTGAATCCATTTTCTCTTCCAAATTATACTTACACCAGAAAAATAATTCCTTGTAGCCAAAAAAAGCCACGTCCCGTATGTTCCATATTCTTTCCATAAGTAAAGATGGAATCGACTGGTGACAACACTAAAATTCGTCTCTTCATTTGAGAAATGCATCGAAATGTTAAAAGTTTCTTTGGGAAGAGCAAAAAGCGTTTCCGACTGTCAAAGTTTGAATTACTTACGTAAGAACGAACGGGTTTGCAAGTCTTCGATGTTATTTTTCAATTGTTGTGATGTTTACAGTGTGATTGACACAAAAAAGTTTCTCTAATTTTTTTATTACACGTACCCAGCGCGGAAGCTTAGTCTCTATCTAGGAATGCCATACACAAAAGGCATAACAAAATTTACAGCCAGAGCTCACCGCTCGAGAGTTTTCGGTGCTTCAAATAATAATAATAATAATAATTTTTATTTTAGTAATTTGTACATTGAAGTTTACAAATTTCTAATTGATTGAAATATTTCATATTCACTATATTTTTTCAAGTTTTATGTAGCTCCTACAATACATCTTGAACTTTCCAATTGGTGTGGACTTTAAAGTTTCTGGTAGTGTGTTATACAACTTCATTCCCTTGTACAGTAGACTGTTCTGCGTATTCGCTTTGTCCTTTTTTGTAGCCTAATTTCCTTGCACGTCCTTGTGTTATATCTGTGAATGTCTTTATTGTATACAATTTTATTTGAGAAGTATTTTGGTAACGTGTTGTTCAATATTTTGTGGATAAATACCATCGTGTTCAAGGTCAGCATCTGTTTCACGGTCAACCAATTTAGTTCCTTTAACATCTTAATCATTTTTGAAAATCTGTTTTTTGAATATTGTAACAAATATAAGCAATCGATTCAACGTTATGTAACAATTCCATGAAATATGTTCAGTGAATTTCTTTCTCGAATACTGCTTTTAGATGAATTAGCACAATTAAAATATATTCTTTCTCTCTTCGCATACAAAAAAGTATTTTGTTGGCAAAGCCCAACCAAGTTTATTGGGTTTCTTTAGGCCATTAGCCGTTAATTTAATTCTCTTGACATTGACCAAGAACTGACCAGTCTCGGGCAGTCAATAAATTTATATACCATTTAAATGAAAAAAATAAACCAACTAAGCTCAATTAAGTGCCGCGTAATGAATTCTGGAAACTGTAAGAGTAAGTACCTAAATCTAGAGACTAGTGAAGGTTATATTTATGGTATATATTACAAGTTGGCACAGAACTAGACATATTTTTGCACTAAATTACATGATAAAATACAATGAGATATAATTTCTTATAAATAAAACATTTGCGTGGATGATAGGATGTGTTTGGGTACCTACCGTTGATTGGGGTGTAGAGAACCAGGGAGGCATCTACTTATATCTACAGGAATTCCAAAAACTGAAAAAATCGAACTAATATATATGATAAATGATAACCAAAGTATTGACGAATATCTACAGCTCAAACTGTTGACAAATATCTATGAGAACCAAAGTGTTGACGAATATCTACAGCTCAAACTGTTGACTAATATCTATGAGAACCAAAGTGTTGACGAATATCTACAGCACTGGCAGAGGTTGGATTTGCAATTACGTATAGCATATTGGAATAACGTAATTGTAAAGTTTTAAGGTAAGGAACTGGTAAAAGAAAGACTCATCTTCAGGACAATTTTTAAGGGACTCTTGAGTTTATTGATTCTATTTCCAATTACATTTTTATAATCGGAAGATGCAAACTACCCGAGACAGACCAAGGAGTTAGTAGTTAATTAGGTGTGGTTTCAGCGAAGCGACGAGGAGAAAGAGGTATATCCCCTTAAAAAAACGCCATTTATAGAACAATCTCCTTGGCTGGCCAGAGCTTTGTACCTTCCGGAGACATCTGTTGATAATTTATCTAACTAGCTATGAGAGTTCTCACCTAATGCTTTTACGTAGGATCTCGAGAGGTGTGAGTCCTAGCTAAATTCGATTTTTAAAGGTCTGAATTTCAGACAGTAATATTGCATATGCAGTTTAAAAAACTTAATTTATGTAAGTATGTATGTAAAAATCCCTAATATCCGACTATTGGACACATTTAGCTGATTAGTCCAACCTACGCTCTGTAGATATTAGTTCAACTTACGCTCTGTAGATATTAGTCAACACTGGGACCGTCATAGATATTCGTCCGACCTTAGCTCAGTAGATATTAGTCAACACTCTAAAGTTCGTAGATATTAGTTCAACATATGAGCTGTTGATATTCGTCCGACATACAGACTGTAGATATTAGTATCTGGAGTCGAGAACCAGGTCTGGTGAAGCGGAACACCGAGCTTATATTGTCTTGCGAAGACAAGTGCTAAGTGTGCAGTTCACACGCGGTAGAAGTAAAACCTTAAGAAAACTCAAGTAGACAATAGAGGAGAGGCTACGAAGCACTGCACAGAGAGGAGACCGATTATTCTATCTCATTCTCTCGCGGGCTAAATCCTATAGATGTGTGTGTTTGTCTCTTTTAAGTGTCGCTATTTTTCGTTTCATTGAGTTTCAAATCACAACGGTGCTGAAGAAGTTTTCACTTCAAAAATTAGAGTGCGCAATTCAGAAACATAATACCGATTAATCCATTTCATTTTTTCGCAGGCTAAATCCTATAGATGTACATGTTTGTCTCTTTTCAAAATTCAAATCACAACGGTGCTAAAAAAGTTTTCAGAATAAATTTTTTTTTCTGGTTCAAAAATATAGTTTATTATTTCCACTTATTTATTAAGTGGAAATAGATTTCTGCATGAAACATGAAATTACTTTCTAAATCTACAAGGAGAATCTGAGTCAAAGTTTAAGTGGTTTGACCTTTTTATTCGAATTTGATGAAACACGTGCTAAAAATTTTGATGAGACTCGAAATAAGCCGCGGGCAAAGTCGGATAAAAAAAAAAAAGTAATTCACAAAACGAGAAGGATTTAAAACTACTTCCAAGCCAAGTACCCTAACCAGTCTGTAGCAGTCCGGCAGTACAGTGTTCAACGTATACCGTTTCAACTAAAGAAAGTACCTTTATGTTGAGTAACAGACTTATGTATTTTTCAGGTCGTTTAGTTTCTTTCAGAATTTTGAGAATTCCGTCCACATTCACGCGTTTTTTTTTAGAAAATATCAAATAAACACGAATGCTCAATGTATTGTTACATACTTGTACGACAAACTGCGTTGCGACGTTCTCTTCAATCTACATAATATTTTGTAAGAAAACCACACAAGTAAAAAAAGAAACTCGCCCTCGAAAAACAGAATTTATTTTTCTCGTTATCATTTCCATGTTTTAATTTGGATTTATGTGAAATCGCTTTTCTTTTTTCCTATTCCAAGGTACAAAACATAGCTGGGTGAATTTCAGGATATTTTTCCAGGGAAATTGTACTTACGTACGAAGCAGTATTATGAAAAATGTTCGTATCAAAGGGATTTAATTAATTTTCGTTATAACTTGTTCACTTTCACTTTGAAAATGTAGATATATAAAAAAATGTACTTCTTCTCACAAGATGGTTAGTTTTCGTGAAAAGGATTCAGTATCCAAAACACCATTTTTCAAGAGCCATTCGTAGCTGGGATATCGTAAAAATCTTTATGATTGTGTTTCATCTTTGTTCCCTCGTGTGGGAGAATTTACGAATTAGAGGTTTGAAATACACGGTGTCCGGAAACTCGTAGTACAAGCGGGAAACTGGTAAATCTACATCACATTCCGAGTCGATTTATACTATAACTTTTTTGATTTGAGCTTTCGTTTTCGAGTAAATCGGGTCCGAAGTTGGAATTTTTTTGGTTAAATTTGAAAAAATTGTTCACTAGGGGGTTGATTTCAGCTATGTAATGTCTTATAAAATGCATCGAAGGGTAAACCGGGGTCAAAAGTTTTTTTAACCCATTAGTTGCCGAAAAAATGGAAAAATAAAAAAAAAATAATATTAAAATCGAAATGCTCAGATCGAAAAAAATAAGTTTTTTGGGTTCTCTACGTGATGTAGATTCACCAGTTTCCCGCTTGTACTACGAGTTTCCGGACACGTTGTATAACACAATTTATAATCTTCTCGTTCATAAAAAAACGCTAATTAAAATATAAAAAAAACAAGTGTGCTTTAGACCACACGACTGAAGTAAAACTTCATTAACTTATATATTCCTTCCAACTTTCGTTCGCCTCGCCCGATCACACTTTTCGTAACGCTCTCGTCACGCATTCACCAGCTTACTCCCCAATTCAAGCGTGCGTAAAGAAGTTTTACTTCAAAAACAATGTGAAAGTATAATTATTTTTTATTTTGATATTCTTGCTATAAAACAAATAAAAATTAATAAACATGTTAACTACTTCTTGGAAGTATTTAACACTTTTGACCGGCAGGCGAACTCAGCTGATGATGGCGGGTGACACAAGAGCTTACCCGAAGTCAGCCGAAAGACGCGCGATAATTCACGAACCCAAAGTTTCGGTGTGGTCGAAGATTCTGCAGATTTTCTGCCGAAACCGAAACTGAAGCTGAGCTTTTTTTTTTTTTTTACAGTGAATACCGCAAAAGAATCTCAACTGCCCCGCGTCTGGAGCCAGTGAGACTATGGCATCCCCAATTGGGGTATGTTGTGAGGCTGAAGGTAGTGGGGAGGGGAAGGAGGTGGGGAAGAGGAAGGTTGGGAAGTACCTGGCTATTCAGATCGGGTCACCAAACACGGCTAAAGCCATTTTCAAGCAACGTTTCAATTCTGAATGGTGGTCTTACACCAGGGCGATACTGATAGTATCTTCCACTCTGGAACATGCCGCAAATATACTATTTATTATTTTTTAAATGAATTAATTGTGAAATAACACAAATTAATCAAATAAAATTTATTTTGCGCATGCCGGGTTCGAACCCGCGACCACCGGATTGTGAGTCAAGAGTCTTACCCACTGGATTACGGAATTACAAATACAATTTACTACAATTTGTTCTATTGTTTGAATATGTCCACATTGTTCAGATTCCTTTGGGCCCTATTTAAGCATCGTGTACACTGCACACACAATAGCTGTGGACTGCACCGGATGCATTTTAGTGAGGTCCACGTTATCCGAGCGAGAGAAAACTCTGGCAGTTTAATAGTTAGTCTTCATAGTCCACAACAAGGTGCTTGCTGCTCCCGATCGAAGTCACAAAGCCACTGAGTTCGCCACGACCAGCGACCCTTCAGAGGAGTGTTGCGAGACGTGATAAAAACAGTGTTTCATCTGCAGTCCAAAAGACTTTCCTGGACGTGAGCCGGCGGACTGGTAGGTTTGCAAGGTCATCTTGAAGTGGAATATTGCAATTCACGCCATTTTTGTACTCCTAATGGGTTGCTATCTCTCTTATAGTAAGTGGCGTAATATTCAAGAGGAAAGAGAGCCATTGTAGTGGAGTGGAGGGAAGTATTCCACTTACCTTGCGCATGGCAGTGTGCAATTGTACGTCGATCTTCTGTGTGAATGCATACTGGAAAACAATATTCAGCTATCGAGTAGACCAAGGCGATAATCACAGATGTTCGTGGGGTGTTTGTTGAGAAACCTCAAGTTTTATTTTGATATTTATGCGAGCCTGGGTCTTCTTAACATATTCCAGGTGAGAGCTCTACGTCAGGCTTCTGTTCAGCATTACGCCAAGATACCGAGAACTACTTTCATGAGTAATGGACCTTCCTCCAAACTGTAAATTAGAGTAACACTTGCAAGCGAGTTTCTTAGTTGGAAGGCAGCTGCATTATTTATTGTTTGTGTTGCGGTTATTTTGATTTTCCAGTCGGAGAAATATTGTTACAGCTAGGTCAGTAAAGGGATATCATTTACATAATATATTTTCTCCCCTTAGTTTCTTGAAAGTCTGCTGTGTACGAAATGTACAGGGAGGGACCATAAGCCGACTTTCTACGAATCCATTTTCTATTTTATGAGTTCTACTTTTTTGAGATTCTATGAGGAATTTTATGGTGCGGTCTGTAATCAGGGATTCAATAACTTGAACCATTTTGCCATTTTAACACAAATTATTGACCTTTGTAGTTCAAAAGTTTTTAAAGCTCTTTAGTACGATGACAACCCTTTAGTATAAATAATTGCCTGCAATTTAGTACCTGGGTGGGTACGTGGACTGCTACATTTCTCCTCCGTATAATAAATTTTCACTTTGGGATGCGGGTATGGGTACCGCCGTCCGGGAAACCATTTATTGGATCACCAACACCTCTGCCGTAGGTCACCCCAAGTGGTTGGCTGCGTTTGGTGATTAGCAAGGATGCCTGGGTTCATGGGGTGAGGTTTGTTCAGGTTTTGGCAGCGGATGTGTCTGCCCACTAGCTGCACGGCAGGCCGGATCGGGAGAGAATGGTTGAGGTAGACACTTCGACTTCTCCAATCGTACTCTCTCGTAACATCACCTTGCACCGCAGTGGGAGGGATGGATCATACGTCCGTCACTCCTGGACGCACTTACCCCCAAATTCCTACCAACCCACAATTCTCCTTTCCTTCCCAAAACTTCTTCTCCTTCCTTTCCTAAAAAGAACCTCCACACAGCATCCCCAGAGATGATATAGGGCTTGAGGGGAATTATTTTCCTCCGGGCCTTCTGTGTGGAGCTAATGTAAAAAAAATGCATTGGCTTTTAAATAAAACACCCGATAAAACAGTACGATTTTGGCGAAGCGAAAAATGAACGAATTTAACATATCGTAAACATATAATTTAGCTGTAGATGGAAAAGTTGGTGAAATTCTAGTATTTCCAATTATATTATATACATTATATTATATTTTTATCGCAATTAAAGAATTCAACAGGTGTATAACATTAAAAAAAAAACTATTTAAAGAGATTGCAAGTTTTTCCATTTCTAAATTTTCGTTTCCATATTTAGCCAATAACCATTTATAAAAATATCAGCTCTCCTAATACCTGAATAAAATAGTCAAATTTTATTCCTGATTTTTCTCCTCAAAACTGGACAGATTTTTTTTTTCAAACTGTATTTGAAGAAAATATTCTTTATCCGTAAGTTTTGCTTATTCTTACATTGTCTTATGCATGCACTATGCCTGTTGATGGCGTTCAATGAAGCCAATTTTATTACGATTTTTAGACGGTCGTTACTCTTCCAAGAAGTAACGTATGAAAAAAGCAAAACTGGTCGATAATGGTCAATATCTAGTAGTTAGTGTTCAATGTCTACATTATATAAAAAAATATTTTCACTATTGTAAAAATTCAGAGAGGAAATTGGTGACCACGTTTGAATAGACAAAACGCTTATTAGATTTTCACGGTCTGAACCTGGGGTGAGTCCTGTCTCGCATAATAATCACCATTATTTGTCTAAGTTCAAATATAAGTTTGTTATTCTGTTTTCCAAAACAAATCTCTTTTATTTTAAGTCTACCCGTCATTCCTTATGCCATTGCATTTGCAGTATTGTGCCCCTACCTTGAAAAGAGATCTCATAGTGGCTCTACGGATGGCTTCGTCCTCCCAACATATCTTGGCGACAAGATTTGGCGCGTAGCGAAGCAAGCTACAAAGTTGGATGGACGATTGCACACCTTTCTTTTTATTTAATTACCCTCATACCACAAAAACATAATGATAATAATGTTACAAACCGGGCCGTGATCAGCCCGTAACAAAATGGCGC
This sequence comes from Limnephilus marmoratus, assembly GCA_917880885.1. Classification (NCBI taxonomy): domain Eukaryota; kingdom Metazoa; phylum Arthropoda; class Insecta; order Trichoptera; family Limnephilidae; genus Limnephilus; species Limnephilus marmoratus. Next base: position 17,759,087 of record OU862933.1, read on the forward strand.
CCAACGTGGGGCTCGAACCCACGACCCTGAGATTAAGGGTCTCATGCTCTACCGACTGAGCTAGCCTGGTTTAAATCAGTTCACTATTCATCAGATAAAAAAAATCGTTCATTTGCAAGGGTTCCCAAAAGGATACCCTTTCTAGACATCCCATTTTATTCCAAGATTGGTGGCATATGGGTCATAATTGTACATTTTGAAATCATAAACTCACAAATCTTTCGCACCACGTAAAGCGCTAACATCAATTCACGTTTAGAAGATAGGGGTACTGAAAGTTGGGACCCCGCATTACCATTACAACCACACTAGTTCTGTGGATTTCTAAGTTTATTGTAAAGAATCCACAGAAGTGAGATTTTAATTACTCAAAGAGATATGTCCTTTATTTATTTTATTATTGTTGATATAAACATATTGTTTATTTAGAGATAATGTAGGTAAATTATTAATTGTTTTTGTGTTTAATTCGTAGAACTCCATTTTAATTTTTAGAAATTTAATTAAAATTAAATTTGATAATGTTATTATCGAGTTCTGCAAGTATTTTAGAATTTATTTTAGTTACAGCTGTTTCGACGTGTAAGGTCATTTTCAAACTGTGGTGAAGCCACTTACGGACGACTTATTTATTGTATTTTTAAAAGTGAATTTTTGAAGGTGTCTAAATTGATTTATTACTGGTTAAACTAATTTGCAGAGATACTAATTGAGAGAGTGATTATGTGAGATTCAGAATCTTTCCCTTTGGTTTCCCTTTGTACTAAATGTAAGGGTTTTCTTAATTGATTTAGAATGACGTTATTACGATAACTCATTTAAGTGCATTATATTGTTTAGGTTTGGTAAACAGGCTAAGTAGTGGGGAATAAATAATTTTCCTTACTTTATTAATTAGCGTTATGTTAATAATGCTTGCAGAACATTATCAAATTTAATTTGAATTAAATTTCTAAAAAAAAAAAAATTAGGTAAATTACTTTATTCAATTGTAATTTGATTCAGTTCAGAGGAAGACTTTATGATAATAATAGGTATGTATTAAAAAAGAATTTGAAAAATCAAAAATTTTTGCTATTTTTTTAGTTTATTAGTTAATCAAATACTTATACATATTTTATTTAAAATAATTACAAGTTAAACAAACACTTTACACTAAGTACCCACACAAAAAGAAAACATTTTTACGTCGTAGGATAATGATCAAAGACAAGCAAGATTAAAAAAAGAAAAACAAAATAATGAGAATGAGGAAATAAGACACAGCAGGGGTAGAATGTAATGGAAAATATCAGCGCCTGAAAAGATATTAATATTATTTAATTTTTTTCTTTTATGTAATCAATGATATTATTATTCAATTAATAAAAACAGTTTATTTATGTACAAGTTCTGCTGTTTAAATTTCACGTTCTGAAGGAATGATCAAATTGTTTGAGAATGCCTCCAGAAGGGCATATCTTTCTTCTTAGATTCGTATGTTATCTTTCCGCAAACGTTATTAAATAGACAGAGAGGAGGAGTCTACTAATATCTACAGGAATTTCAAAAACTGAAAAAATCGAACTAATATCTATGAGAATCAAAGTGTTGACGAATATCTCCAGCTCAAACTGTTGACTAATATCTATGAAAACCAAAGTGTTGACGAATATCTACAGCTCAAACTGCTGACTAATATCTTTGAGAACCAAAGTGTTGACGAATATCTACAGCACTGGAAGAGGTTGGATTTGCAATTATGTATAGCATATTGGAATAACGTAATATTGCGTATGCAGTTTAAAAAACTTAATTTATGTAAGTTTGTACGTAAAAATCTCTAATATCGGACTATTGGACACATTTAGCTTATTAGTCCAACCTACGCTCTGTAGATATTAGTTCAACCTAGGCTCTGTAGATATTGGTCAACACTGAGACCGTCTTAGATATTCGTCCGACCTTAGCTCTGTAGATATTAGTCAACACTCTGAAGTTCGTAGATATTAGTTCAACATATGAGCTGTAGATATTCGTCCGACATACAGGCCGTAGATATTAGTATCTGGAGTCGACAGAGAGATAGACTATTTAAAACCATGAAGTTTACTTAACGACAACACGGACTTCATAATTTCGCACACCACTACAGGCCTACTCTAGTCGCCCTTGGTTGGGTGAGGGTAATGATACTCGCCACAGTTCCTTGAAATGACACTAGCCTTTACGTACTGACCAGTTCTGAGTAGCCAGGTATCCTTCCTTTTCCCATCTCCTTTCCTTTTTTACTTTCTTCAGCCTCGCTCTAGAACTTGGATGCCATATTTCTTCTGGATTTGAACAGTTAAAGGTCTTATGGTCTGGAAGATTTCTGCATTAAATATTGTATAACTTTCAAGATAATGAAAATAGCATCATCTTATAAATATTAATTCCCGTAGGTACCTACCTACATTAAAGCTAATGTAAAAATTGAGTAAGTTATCATTATTTAGACCACTTTGTTGTTGAATCCACGAAGAAATGTCTTAAATTTTGGAGTAGAAGGATGAGATAGAAGCATGTGCCAGTTTGTAACAGATTGAAATTATAATGCGAAGTATTTAAGCACCCAATAATTAAGTTGGTGGCTACGCATCAATTCTAATTGAAATTTGAATTCCTAATCTTCTATCTTCTTCTATCTTCTATCTTCTTCTTCTATCTTCTATATAAATAAAAATGAATCGCCGAAATGTATGTACGCGCATAAATTGGATAATTCTTTTTTTTGTGTATTCGTTATTGTCAGGACAAGGTTTGTGTAAAACTTCTGGTAAGCTCTGGCATTATGAAATTTGCAATAGGTTGCACGCGAGCTGTTTGAAAACTGAATGTACCGGGAGTGAATGTATGGAATGTGGGAGGGGGGAGTGAACTCGGGTAGGGAGTTTGCGGGAGGGGGGTAGGAGGACCAGGGAGGGGAACCTGGAGGGGGGAGGGAAACTCGGGAGAGGGGTTTGCGGGACGGGGAAGGGGAGTGGAGTGGGGAGAGGGAAGGTGGAGGAGGCGGAGTGGGAATGCGAGAGGGGAAGGGGATGCGGGAGATTGGGAAAGGACACGCAGGGAAAAAAATTATATATTAAATGGCATAGCAACGCATGCCGGGTACCAGCTAGTTGGAAATAAAACTTTGAACAAATGGAATCAAGCATTTCTTTTATTGCCCAAAACATACTACGAACAAGAGATTTTTTCATCAACAGTTCCAAGTAGAAAATACTTATTCCATTTTTGTCCACTTATGTATGCGAGACAGGTTTTTCAGCTCTAGTTTTAATAAAAACTAAACAGCGAAATTGCCTTGCCGTTCATAGCGATTTAACCATAGCTCTAGCAAAGACTGAACCTAGAATCGACCAACTGGTACAGAACAGAGCATGCAAGCTCAAGTATCTCATTAGTACTGGTTAGTATCTCATTAGGTATCTCACTGGTTAGTATCTCACTGGTAAGTATCTCATTAGTACATTTAGACTGGTCAGTGGTTGAGTGGGCATAGCGCTTGGATCCCATCCGGGCGTCGCGTGTTCAATTCCTCGGCTGGCTAAGTCCTCCATCACAACACAAGCAACATTTTCGGCTTTCTGTGGTGGTAGTAGGAGATTTTCAAACATTGTTGGGTTATTCGTAACCCGGGAATGTTTGTCTTTCTTTTTAAAAAAAAATCTAAAAAGTACTTTAAAAGTTTTTATTTATTTGTTCTAAAATTACTTTGAAAGTTGTTAGACATTATCTATATATAAAAATATAATTTAAATAAATAAACAATAATAATGTAATAATATGTATAACTAGCTGGTACCCGGCATGCGTTGCAATGCCATTTAATAAATAAATTGTTTCTCTCCCATTCCTTTCCCATTCGTCCCGTTTCCCTTCCACCCCCCCATTCACAACGAACACAACCAAATAACGAACACAACCAATAAGTAATTATCCAATTTGGTGCAGTCGTTCGGAAGTTATGCGGGAACATACTTTTTGGTGATTCATTTTTATTAATATACATTAAAAGAAAACTAAGAAATGTAAATGTAAAAGTAATTATCGATTAAAAGTGTACCTACTCTTCTATTAAAGATTCATAATAAATGAATATATTGTATCTGTATTGTACCTGTTTGAAATTCAAATAAATACATAATTTTAAAAAATAGTACTTTAGAGAAAACAGTCACACGTATTTTGTGTGTCTCACCATTATTGAACGTATCACGATAATTATAAAAGCGCACAATACCGTAACAAACAAATTCGTGAAAAAAAAGAGAAATGCAAACTGTAATAATTTTTTTTATATACCTACCTATTTCCAATATGAAAATACTTTAAAAAATATCATGGAATTTATTTATTTAATCAAATTTAATTCCCAACTTTGTTCAATTCATATTCCCAACTTTGTCGGAATATCTAGTTGCTTGCGGAAATGAACGATTTGCAAAGTTGTGAACCACCTACTTCAATGAATACGTGGCAAACATTTGCATAATAAAGGTGAAATGTGAGTGGAGTATTGTATGGAATATTTTTCCTCTAAAGCTTTTTATGGATGACTTTTATGAAAGAAGTTTTGCAACTTATTGAAATATTGGAAGCTGGCAATAAATAGCTGCATTCAAAAGTTAGTACTATAAAAGTAATTAACTATTATTGTGGTCTTCTAAATACAGTTAGTTATGGGCGATTCCGCTATAGACGATTCTCGACATTCATTTTTAAATCTCAGTTTTTGCTCCTTTTTTTGATATCAGTGCAAAGAAGAAAGTCAATATTAAATAATTTAAAAAAATTTGGATTTTACTTCATATTGAAATTTTTGGCGTTCTTGGAAACATCATTCGAAGAATCGATATATAAACTGCTGCTACCAAAAGATATTAATATTAATTAAATAATAATGAAAATCGTAAATGATGTAGCAGACGTGTATTTTGAAGACTTTTTCGAAGGTGGAAATGCCAGAGAAAAGGATTGATGGAAATAATTTGTCCATGGAATTTTCGGCGAATATTAACGTTTTCGTAAAGAAATAATTAACATAAATGACAAAGAAGTGTACTGATTAATCAAAAGCACTGTTTGATCTTTAATTTCGTTCCTCTTAATGTTTGTATTGCTTAAATTAGACGAGTTGCACCCGCGATAATTTGATGTTGCACCCGCAATGCTTCAAAAGCGAATAATTCATTGTTAATTTTTTTTCCCTAAATTTTTTTTTAAATTTTGTAGTTGATTAGTTAAACGCCTAACAAAATATAAAGGCATAACATAATAAATATTTCACAATTAACAGACTTTTGAGTTTTTGTCTTACGATCTGGAAAGGTATGTCCAAATTTGTTCCACCCGCGATAGCACTTTGAATCTCCCTCCTGACTATTTAAATATTTCAATAAAATTCTAATAAACGAATACAAAGTGAACATGTTAAAATGTAGCCCTTCCAAGAATAATTTAATTTAAAATCTATTTATTTTATCATTAGGAAGATTTATATGAGTCTAAATGTTGCACCCGCGATTTGTGGAATCGCCCTTATGCTATGAATTGCATTGCTTTTTCCTCAACACATCATATCTTTATCGCAGAAATTATATTTTTATTGGTGTATAATAAAATATAGATTCACTGATAAAAGAAGAAATTTTTTTTTTTTAATTTTTTATTTAGGTAGCTTTCTGAATAATCCTTTATGTATGGGTAGGTAGGTGTTCGTAAATAGTTTGCCCTTTCTTTTAATCATTTTTTACAGTCTTTAGTTCTGCAAATATACCGTTACCACTGTTAACATCAACACAAACGGTCGCATTATTCTCACATCATTGAAAAGACAAACCGATGTATTTTGTGGGCGTGGCCGTGTGCCCAAAGCAAATTCTCAAACATTTTCCAATATCGAATTTCTTTCTTGAGAAGGTAAATCATTTCATTACCAGTCGAAAGTTATGATTTAAACTGGCGGCTTCAAATCTTTGAAACGCGATGAAACGAAAATGCGACACTAAAAAGGGGCAAACACAAACATATATAGGATTTAGCCTGCGAGAGAATGAAATAATCGGTCTCCTCTTTGTGCGGTGCTTCGTAGACTCCCCACTACTTAAGTTTTCTGAATGTTAACTGTTTTTCTACCGCGTGTGAACTGAACATTTGTATTTTACTTACGAGCAAATTAAAATTAATTTTAAATCTCTTTTTACATAAAATGTAGAAAATAAACCCTTGGCTATTCCCGTTGTTGGTGCGTAATAATAAAATGTCTTCTAAAATGTATTCAAAAACAACAAAAAACATTTTAAGATTATATCAACATAGTTGCACAAGTGAATGATCTAATACGAAAATATGTCTGCTAAAAATGCTCGAAATGTATATCCATTATTTTCACGACCTCATTTGCTATAATGACACAGTACATTTCCGTGTTTCGCGTTATTTTTTCGTTCTGACGGAAAACACTCTTCTCGTTTTAATGAATTTGAGAGTTCCTCGGAATCCTTTGAAAAAATAATCTGAACGAGTCTGTCACATAACTCTTTCTACTTAGCTTCACTTAAGCTCGAATCAAGGACCTCTACTTTAGCCTGAAACCCTCCCTTAATTTGGGGGCGGCTCCCACCCCGCGCTCTAATCTCTTCAAGTTAGTTAATTCATTTAGCCCTTAACAAAACTTGAAGGGGAATTTTTTAAGGAAATATTTAAACGGGTTCGATTAGTTTTACGAATCTATCAAGAGATTAACGCAAAACTGATAATCAATTATCTTTAATCCGGTTATTCGCAGAGTTTTGTTAATTTTCAAATGTTTAAAAAAATCTTTAAATTTTAGAGTGTGTGCTAAATAAACTTTAATATTTATTATATACTAGCTGGTTCCCGGCATGCGTTGCCATGCCATTTAAGTAATAAAGAAATTGTTTCTCCCTGCGTGTCCTTTCCCATTCCTCCCGTTCCCCTTCCACCTCCCCTTCCTCCACCTTCCCTCCCTTCACCCCTCCCAGGTTCCCCTCCCCCCTCCCGAGTTCCACTCCCCCCTCCCGCATTCTTAACATTCAATATTCAAACAGCTCGCGTGCCACATATCGCAATGTTTTATACAAATTTTATAATATCAGAGCTCACTAGTACAAACACAAACTTTGTCCTGACAATAACGAACACAAAAAAAAATATTTATCTAATTTGGTGCAGTCGTTCGGAAGTTATGCGCGTACATACATTTCGGCGATTCATTTTTATTTATATAGATATATAATAAATCAAAATATGCGTTCCCACACGGTACACGGTTCACATTAGTCACATGAGATTAGGTCGTTTCTTCGACTCGTTCTTCAGTTCAATAGCTCGGCTGTGGAACGATTTGCCAGCCTCTGTGTTTCCTCCCTCCTACAACATAGGTCTCTTCAAGACCCATGTTCACTCCTTCTTCTCCTCAAAAATACCCTTCACACAGCATCTTCAAAGATGACATAGACCCTGAAAGAAATTATTTTCCTTAGGGCCTCCTGTGTGAAGTAAATGTAATTTTTTTTTTAAACACATACCTACTAAAAATTATTCTTAACTAAAATAATAAAACAAACTATTATATTCCCCCAATCTTAAAAGAAGTAATATATCTAATCTAAAAACACTTATTTTACTCCAAATATTTCCTTACTTTTTTAACTTAAACTTGCCACTAAAGTTTAGGTCAGATAAAATGATGCTTTGTTCAATCTATTAAAAATATATGCACCAAACTTGACTCAAATACGAAAAGCTTAAGAGGGTATTACCAGATAAAACCAGAAATATGTCATCTTTAAATCAGATTTTAGACGTATTGACTCTTTTCCACAAAATATTATAAATGGATTTCCAAAGATTGTTCTTTTATCTAGCATTCGCATGTTTTAAATTTTGGCAAAAAATGTTTATTTTTAGTATAGTAAGGTTAAACCATAGGTCGTTGGCAGATTTGTTAAATTTTTAAAAAAGATTTATTATTATACCACACTCATTTCAAATCATATAATCAATCATGCAGTAAAATAAATCTATACATTATCTGGGTATCGCATGTTTTAGAATTTTAATTTGAATTTAAATAAAGTCTTAAAAAAATATGTACGTACATGTGTTTCTTGGCGAAAATTGGTCCGTTTGTGTATTTATTTGCGGGCTTACAAACTAATATACTTCAGATTTTTTTATATTTGCGTTTAACTTGGACATTATTGAAAAATGATAAATACATATAACCAAATAATAATTACAAAAAATACATTATTTTAATAGTTTTATCATCACGCCTTTCAATATTTTGGATGTAGGTATAAATTAAAGCAAATTTGGATTGAAATAAAATCGATATTGAGTTACAATTTTAAATAGCTGGTACGGAGAATAATTAATCTTTCTCATTGTAACCGCTCTGCACAATCGTAAGAACAACTTTCGACGAAATGTGGATTTTCGGCCGCTGGCTGGTTAAACGCTCTTAACAATCCTTTTAGACTTCAAAAGGGCGTTTGATACCGTTAAGCATATACTGATTGGAGAACTAAATAATACGGGAATTAAAAATAATTGTCTGTCACTTTTAACAATTTATTTACTTGATCGCCGACAATGAACAAAAATGGTGTTTATGTTACACACATTGGGGTTCCACAAGGAACAGTTTTCGGTCCGTTATTTTTTCCCAATTTTATTACAACTAATTTATATTAAAGGCCTATGCAATATTAGTATAACGTGAAAACTATTCTCCTTTGGTGATGACCTGCCCTAAGTGATAAAAACGTATTATTTCCCCCTCCACATGGCGCCGGCTGGAGCTCCTCCTTGGAACCGGCTCGCTCCATGGGGAGGGGATAGAGCCTCGCTTGAATCTAAAATGTGTGACGTCATCATTCTTGCCGTGAACAGCGAGAAGCTAACATCCAAACATTTAACGAAATAACACGCCAAAACGGTAGCTTGTGCTATACAATATATCTACATATCAATGTGCACATAGCGAATGTGGGCGGTTCTCCAGTGTGCTCGTCGTTGGTTACAGGGGTAAGTAAATTATGAAACATTTGTAAAAGTGTTTTAACTAAACACGGCAACAAAATATTGCTATGTGTATTGGGGCGAGTCTTTTTGGGGCGAGCATTTGGCCTTAGCAAATATGTTATTAACGTGGCAAGCAATTCGCGCTCCCATGTAAAAAGGTCTATTCATTCAAAGCAGATTTTGCTTTTAAGAACTAAATAGTGATATTGTAATGCGAGATGCCTATATACTGTCAGATTGATTGTTAAACGAATCACAGTCATCTTTCCCCTCTTCGCCCTCCATAGTTTGGTTTTACCCCTCGTCTGTAACTTCTTGTCTATCCATTTGGATGTCTATGGTCCATGGTAAATTCTGGAACGAAATCTCTGAAAATTCAAATAAGTCCACATACATTGAAAAAGAATGCCTCTACCCCCTCGGTTACTCGAATGAGTGACCAGTGACGACATGTGGAAGAATTTTTTTTGTTTGATTTTAAAGAAAAAAAAAATTGAAAAAAGAGTTATCAAAAAAGTCACGGTATACAAAATTGCATTAAGGTACATTTTTACACCAAATATTGTCAGGAGTCACCGGTAAGTCAAGTACAACCCTTGTATACATGTTTTTTTTTAAATTTCATAACATTACATATTTTTTAAATTCATTAAATCAATATATTAAAGCTGTTTCCTTTGAAAAACGTATGATTTCCATAATGTTGTCCTTCTCTGATAGAGTTTATTTCAACAATTCGTTATCAACCTACATTATGATCATCCCGCTCGTTGGTACGATAAAATTCCAACATCGAACTCTTTCGAAATTTTCTCTAATCCACATAAATTAGACAAATAATAAATAATATGGTGGAAGTTTGTAAGTATCACCAATTACGCAATTACTGTCAAATTTCGCAGGTAATTTTCTGAATTTTCTGATCCTTACTTTCTGTAGACGTCTGCTGGCCCTTATTTATAATATCGTTAATTCCGATCCCTAAGGCGAAAGATCAAAGACTCCATTACAGTCGACTTGACTCAAGCTAAATTTATTTTAAGTACCTTGTAATAACAATGCGCCATGACGAAAAGAAGTTTCAACGTAAGTTTTTTTTTTTTTTTAAACTTTTTTTTCTTCTTTTTGATCGGTCCGGTATCAACCGGCAATGGGCATCTTCTAGTAATTTTAAGAATTTAACAGAGGATTTATAAAAATAAAGTCAGGAGTACATAATGAGGGTTGATTTTATAAAACAAATGGAAACAGACTTAGAAAACTGACTTATATTACGATTAAAAAATATCCTAAAGCTTCAAATATTAAAATGGTATACTTTGCTCTTTTACAGTCAGTGTTGGTGTAATCGCCAAGGGAAAGCATATTTATAAGACTAATTTGTGCCCGATAGTGATAACGAAAACTAGACGCAACACGATAACCGTGCGACACCATTATAAACACCTAGGCCGTATGTTTTAACGATTTACCTGTTTTAATAAAAGGTGAAAAAAACTATAACCTGATTTAATAAAATTAAAAAAAAACTGATAGGTAGTTACATTTTACGGAAGATTTTCAGATTCTGTTTCTATCAATGTATGTATTTTGTACTTATTTTCCAATATTTTAAATATTTTAGAAAACGTCACTGTTTTTGTAACTTTAACGATTATTTTTAAGCAACATTTTTTATCTACCGGATCTGACGGATCTGCCCTGATGATGGACACTGCAACGCTGTCCGAAACGTTGGCTAAAGAAGGAGGTAGCGCAACACGGCATAACACCCCAAAAACTAATAACGAAAAAACATTTTTTACCTATATTGTTTCAAATATATAGATATGTAAGTAGACTAGCTCCCCAGTTAGACCCAATATTATATCTTTACTAACTGGGTAATTAAAATGGTTAATGAATGTTATGTAACAAATTATTAAACTATATTAAGTATATATGATTTTATTATTTTAAATTATTTATTTATGTACATACATATAAATATAGTTAAATCTAGTAGTGTTTTGAATCAAAATATTTCAAATTTAGGTTCACCTCAAAATGTTTCTCGAAATGAAATAATTTGTTACGTTGCTTTAATTAGCTTAAGTTATATTACAGCCGTTTACTGTGAATTTCAGCAAGGTAATGTAGCTAATTTTCCCCAAGTTGTGTGGCGAGTAAGGATTACTTAAAACAGGCTCGATAGCGTAAGGATTATTACGATATCCAGGAATTTCATCAGTTAAGTTGTTCACGCTTTTATTGTTGCATGTTACTAACTACCTAGAGTTTGCTCTCCTGCTCAACAGTTTTAATAAAACCACCGCACGGGATAGAAGGTCCCACAAACCGCTAAAATTCGAAGTTAAATTCACCACGCCGCTTAAGACAGAAGTCACAAACCACAACCATTTCGAAAGTAAAAAGGCCATTGCCGCGCCCCGCGCCGCCTGATATCGCTCATTGAATACGCTTTCAAACGTTTATACCCGTTCATTTCCCAATCATTGCTTTCCCAAAAATCTCTCCCAACTAACATATGTTAATACGTCGGTGCATCGGTGAACACTAGTGGAAAGCAGAATGCAGTTCGGTAAGTGAGATTCAAATATAATAAAATAGATACACTCCACGCAGCATTTGATCCCTCGATCTTGAGAGGGAACATTTGCTCCCCGCCGCAACATTTATTTTCATTTGCCAGGTTCGTGGACGTTAAGGCAGAGTCTAAAGATCTACAATCCTTTCTCTATCATTGCTTTCTCTGCATGATTTAAAATTTTAAACACCAAGTTATACGAAGGTATTAAAAGTAATCTTAAATTTTTCGATTGACTATTTGGTTGCTAGTCAGAACTTAACGTCCTTCAAAATGTTTTGCCACATCAACCTGAAAATTGAAATATTGATCAAAATTCTCAATATAGTAATAAAGAATTGATTAAACTCACGTATATTTTCTATTTTCCATTTCTAAAAGAAAAGTTTTTTTAAAAGTCCTATTGAAATACCTTTAATTTATTAGTATTCCTCCAATACCACTAAAATATTGGAGTCTGAATCATTTCACAAACTTAAAAAATTTAAAAATTTAAAGTAGAAAAACGTACTTATCTTTTTTCAGTGGCGGCTCGTGACTTTTGGGTGTGCTAGAGTGCTGATATTAAAAAAATGGCATTATTGATGTTGTTGTAGCTGAAAAAAAATATTTTTTTTTTTTTTGAAAATCAGTTTTTTGTATGAAAAATTTCAGAAAGTTTCAATTTGGCGGTGCGCCGCACCGATTTCCTGAAAATCTTCATACAAAATACCGATTTTTGAAAAAAAAATAAAAAAAATTTCGCATACGACAACATTCATGATGCCATTTTTTTTAATATTAGCACCCTAGCATACCCAAAAGTTACGAGCCGCCACCGCTTATCTAATCTAACTAAATTGTTTCTTCACATCCATACATCCAAAAATGCTGAAAGGCGTGATGATAAAACTATTAAAAATATGTACTTTTTGTAATTATTTTTTGATCATAAGTATTTATCATTTTTCAATAATGTCTAAGCAAAAAAAGAATGTAAAAAAATCTAAAATATATTAGTTTGTAAATGCGCAAATAAATACACAAACGGACCAATTTTCGTAAAGAAACACATGTACGAACATATTTTTTAATGATGTTATTGAAACTAAATTTAAAATGTATTGATTTATTTTACTGCATGATTATGTGATTTGAAATGGGTGTTGTAATATACAAAATCTTTTTTGAAAATTTACAAATTTGCCAACGACCTTTGGTATAACCTTATTATACTAAAAATATTTTTTTTTTCAAAATTTAAAACATGCGTTCACAAGATAAAAGAACAATCTTTCGAAACCAATTTATAATTTTTTGTGGTTTTCTCTGGTTATACCCTCTTGAGTTACGCGCAATATTCGAGATAAAATTGCGCCTTGGAAATTAGTCAAGTATTATCAATGAAATATTCCCAGTCTACTCATCAGCCATATACCTACTAGTGAGTCCCGGCTAAAGACACGCTGCCCCCTGGACATCAAAGGCGTCCTCTTTGGAAGGCTGCGTAGAGCCCGGTCCGCCCTGCAGATTACTCCGAAGCTGCCCGGAGAATTTTACGCTTTGTGAACAACTTTTCTCTCCTGAAAGGAGGGGCAATTCCACGGGTATCTTATTCTAAATCGTTCTTATATTATCATCTTTCGGGACTGCTCTCTGAGACCGAGAAGGATATTAAAGACGAACAACGGGATGACTTGATTTTTTTAGTCTGTGTTTTCCAAATATTATCTAGCTAAGGTTTAAAAGTAATAAAGTACCCACATTATTACTTTTAGACCTTTTTCCATGACTGGAAAAACAGATTATTTTAGGTGTGTTTTTTAAGATCAGAAATGTTGTACATAACAAGAAAAGTTAATATTTTACCTTTATAGTGGAAAAATGACACATTTATTTAAAAAAAATATATTTTGAAGTGAAAATTTCTTTAGCACCGTTGTGATTTGAAACTCAATGAAAAGAGACAAACACATACAATTATAGGATTTAGGTGCATCGTAGCCTCCCCACTCTTGTCTACTTTAGTTTTCTGAACTGCGCGCTCTGATTTATTTTTATGTTTCGTATATATCCATTACTTTAGGGGCCATCCATAAATTACGTCACACCTTAGCGGGGGGGGAGTGGAAGAGAGAAGTGTAACATTGTGTGACAAGGGGTATGGGGGGGGGGTCATCAGCTCTATGACGTCACATATAAAAATCTAAATTATTAAAACGCAAAACTTAAATGTAAACAAAAAAATATTTTTAGATGTATAATTGAAAAATATAACATCTCACTAAGAGGGATGGGGTCTCACAAATATGACAATGTGTGACAGCGACGGGGGGGGGGGGGGGGGGGTCATGAAATCATGAAATTCATGTGACGTAATTTATGAATGACCCCTTAACTATAAAAGAATAAATTTAATTTTTCGAAACCCCTTATTCAAATAAATTATTTGCATAGTAATTAATTCAAATGTTCAGTTTATCTGATGAAAATTTATCATTCGGTCCCATATCTCTACTCAAACCTAATAATGTATTTTATTAATTCACGTACATATATGATATGTAATATGTAGATTTGTCGCCCACATAAGCATAAAAAGACACGGGCGAACATGTAACTAAAATTGGTTAACTTAACAATTTTTTTGACGTAATTTATTCTCTCGAAAAAGGAAAAAATATTATTAACCTTTTCTGGATCCGTTATGCTTAGATTCAAGTATTTCTTAATAAATTTGTAAATTACAGAAGTACTTTATTTATTATTTTATTATGCTACTAGCTGGTTTCCACGTGCGTTGCTTGCCATTAAATAAAGAAATTGTTTCTCCTTGCGTGTCCTTTCCCATTCGTCTCGTTCCTCTTCCCCTTTCACGTTCCTACTCCGATTCCTCCACCTTCCCTCTCCCCACTCCACTCCCCCGCTTCCGACGTCCCGCGAACCCCCCTCCCGAGTGCCCCTTAGGCTTGTTGAAAAAGTATCGATATATCGATGTATCGATATTTTTAATTCAATATATCGATATTTTTAGCACATATATTTTGATCCGATATATCGTTGTATCGATACAAAATATCCAATATCGAAAATTGTATCAAAAACGATATTTTTTTAAATTTATGTAAAGTCACTAGAATCCAAAACCGTATAGGAACGAACTCGTGACATCTGGCTGTTGAAATTTTAACTATTAATAGCTTACAAATCTATTGTCTTTGCATCTCATATGTGTAGGTACATACATAGAAATGTATGCTATTTTTCGCCATTTTTTTTCTAAGCCACTCCTATGTGTTGGTTCCGAATTGTCTATGATTATTGACTATACCTTGTTCCAAGTCCTTTTTGACAGATTAATACGCCAATATTACCTAATAAAAATACCTTCATTTTCATTGAGTTTTTTGTATATTAAAAAAATGCACATTGTGTATAAAAATCACTTTTGATAATATTGAGCTGAATACACTATTATGTTAAAAACGCAAAATCTTTTGAAAATTTGACTGATATATCGATACAACGATATTTTTTCCTCGATATATCGACGTCGATATTGATATTTTAATAAATATCGATGCATCGATCGATATTTTTTTTCACTTTCGAGATCCCTAGTTCCCCTCCCCCCTCCCAGGCTTCCCTCCCCCCTCCCGCGAACTTCCTACCGAGTTCCCCTCCCCCATTCCGCCTTCCATACATTTAGTTCCGGTACATTCGTTTTACAGCTCGCGTGCCACCTACTACTGCAATTTTTTTGGACAAATTTCATAATGCCAGAGCTCACCAGTGGTTTTACACAAACCTTGTCTTGACAATAAAAATAATTTTCCAATTTGGTGCAGTCGTTCGGAAGTTATGCGCTTACTTACATTTCGGCGATTCATTTTTATTTATATTATCGATATTAACTACGACGCCTGAAATAAAATTTCCCGCCAATACATCAACATCGTTTCCACGATAACGATTTGTTTTACTTTTCGTCTGAAGTTATAACTCGCTTTAGTATTAACATTTATAATTTCATAACGCCAGAGCTTACCATTATATATAGCCTATTTGTTCTTATGATGTATGAGCTATATTATTGTAAAGTTTCATTAAAATCCATTCAGTAGTTTTTGCGTGAAAGAGTAACAACACACACACATACATCCATACAAACATTCGCTTTTATAATATTAGTAAAGCTTCGATGACACACGGCGAGTTACAAGCTACTATCTACTAAGTTTTAAAAGCGTGTGGGTAAATCGGCGAGTGAGATTGTCATGATAACATACAAAACTGTCCACTCGCTCAGAAGCGTAGGAAACTGAGGCCGCTGCTAGCGCCCAGTAACAAAATAACGACGCCTGCGTAAACTAATTCTTCAGATATTTGCAGTTGAAATCAGCTGTTTATCGGAAGTCATGTTAGAAACATAAATAAACCAATCAATTCTTCTAATAGTGCAAAATTATTTTGTGGTAACATTTTAAATTCAAATTAATAAATTACGTTGTATTAACCACTTAATTATTTATAAAAACCGACATGTTTCGTCAGCAAAGCTGACTTCCTCAGGGTTTTGACAGAACTAATTTTAAAAATAGACATACATAGGTAATAGAGAAAAATAATAGACATAAACAATAATAATTTCTTTCAAAATTTTATTATTGTTTATGTCTATTATTTTTCTCTATTACCTATGTATGTCTATTTTTAAAATTAGTTCTGTCAAAACCCTGAGGAAGCCAGCTTTGCTGACGAAACATGTCGGTTTTTATAAATAATTAAGTGGTTAATACAACGTAATTTATTAATTTGAATAAATAAACCAATCACGAGCAAGCGTGTAGGCGAGTAAAGTTGACGACCTTTCGACTTTTTTTCGTAGATTGTCAACAATCTGCTAGTCGCTGCTAGTTAGCAAGTAACACGATGACACTGGGCGAGTTTACTAACAGATAGTGAATTTCTTAAGATAGTTGGCTTGGCTTAAGATACCTAGTTCTAAATACACTTTTCAAATAATTTCAATTCCTCAGTTCCGAACGTTTTTCGTAATTCTTGGGTACTGATATGAACGTGATGACGATGAACAAATAAAATGTAATTCCCATAACATACATCACAAGTTAAAACAGTTTTGGCGTTTTCTTCACAAACATTTCGAAGTGAGCTTTCAAAATGACTAAAGCCTCCACGCAAATTATCCGCAACGAGCCCCTGATAGTATTATGTTAATATTATACTCCTGAATCTGCGTAATATTCCAATGAAATAACTTAATTGTTTGCTTAATGCTCTCGAAGTTTGGGTCTAATCAACGATTCACCGAGGGCGTTTGTCTATTCAAATGGATTAATTCTAATTGCTTGTTTATAAATCTGGCTTTAGTCATAGTTGAGGTTGGGCAGGGCTGAGGAAAAAGACCGGCCCGAACCTGCCCTGTAATAATTATTTTATCAAGCGGTTTTTTTTAAAGTGAAACTTCTATATCCCCGCTATGATATGGACTACTGCACCTGCGACGCATCAACTGCGCTTATTGACCGCTTTGATTATGATGTCACTTTTAAAGGCTCCTATTGCTTGAGATATGAAACGGAAATTGGTCGCTTTATTATGACCTCACTTTTCAAGAGATTGTTTTGATAAAGTTTCGCTTCTACCGCATGTAAACTGCACTCGATTTTTTAAAGTATGTTACATCTAATATATAAAATTCTCGTGTCACGGTGTTTGTTACCATACTCCTCCGAAACGGCTGGACCAATTTTGATGAAATTTTGTGTGCTTATCTGGTAGGTCTGAGAATCGACCAACATCTATTTTTCATACCCCTAAAAGTAAAGGGTATTCCACTCCGAAGAAAATTATTTTCCCCATACATTTTGTATGGAACGAATTCTCCTATTTTGAAAGAACTGCAGCAATATTGTAAGGGGTATAATATTGAACTGTGAACCCCGGGGGGGGGGAGAGGGGGGGGGAGGGGAGGGGGGAGGGGGGAGGGGGGGGTGAAAGGAACTCAGGAAGGGGGGTTAGCGGGACGGGGGAAGGGGAGAAGTGGAGTGGGGAGAGTGAGAGGGAACGCGAGAGGGGAAAAGATACGCAGGGAGAAACAATTTAGATCAAGGTATGGTATACGCAGGGAGAAACAATTTAGATCAATTCAGCTAATAAGTTGACAACAGTTTTTGATTCTGAGGCGGTACGAAGTTCGCCAGATCAGCTAGTTTATCTATAAAATTTAACATCATATATCTAATATAATCTATTTTAAAACTACTATAATATAAAAATTTGGAATTTACAACTGAGACATAATCTACGAAAAACTGCAAGACTTTTATAACCTCCTCAAAATTTAATAAGAGTTCATTAAACATTTTAAAAACTTTATAATAAATATTGTTTTGTGTTCCCGATAAATTTGTTTTAGGAAGCCTAAAATCATTTCAGTTTCTTGAAGGATAACAATAAACTGTACTTTAAATTCTAACATTATTAAACACTAGCTGGTTTCCGGCATGCGTTGCAGTGCCATATTCAAAGAAATAAATTGTTTCTCCCTGCATCCCCTTCCCCTCCCGCATTCTCCTTTCACCTTCCCCGTTTACCCTCTCCCCTCTCCCGCTCCCCCGTCCCGCCAACCCTCTTCCCGAGTTCCATATATTCAATCCCAGTACATTCAGTTTTCAAACAGCTCGCGTGCCACCTACTACATTTTTTTTCATACATTACAAATATTTATTTTTGTATATTATAAGAACAATCAATCGAATTTGGTACCAAACGTAGGTACCTATTTAAAATATCTATAATTTAAAAAATCCATAGACAATTCTTATGTTATGAAAAAAAACAAAAAACAGTTGTCTGCTAAATTCAATTTCACCAAGCACGCGAACTGCCGAATGTCGAAACGTAAGAAAATTGGATTATATCAGAAAACTTAACGAAAATTGTCGTTAAGTTTTCTGAAATTATCCAATTTTCTTAATTTTTCTTTCCGTAAGAACCGTCTATGAAGTATTAGAAAATTTTAAAAAAAGGTGAATGAAATAGGTAAAGTAATTCTCAAGTTAAGGCGTGACCAAGGGAAATGGGGATTCATTTTTATATTAATATATGTATAGAAGATATAATCTGGTAATATCATTATTAATTATCAACACAACCCCGACCGACAAATATTATTTCACATTCAGTCCGAAATCGGTCACTCCCCGCAATGTTGACACCATCCATTGCATCAATTTCTCATTATAAATAAGTAGGTACCATTGACGGTCTCTGACTGTTTCAATAGATATCGATTGTCCAGTCGATTAATCAGGCATCTCCGAAAAAACGAAATTTCAGCTGCGTATGCAGTTGTATGTAAAAGTGTACCCTCGATCTAGTACAATGCTCGCAAAATACCACCAAAACAATTATATTGCACAAAAACTTATAGTGAAATTTACAAAATGTTTTCTGGATCACTAGAAGGATATTTCAAAATGTCATACGAATATGCCGGACAGTTACGACTCCCAGTGTTTTTCATAGCTTGCTTTTACCCGCGGCTTCGCTCGCATGGTTTTAGGGGAAAGTCTATACATATATATATATAAAAATCAAAATATGCTGGCTTCTGGGTTTGTGATTCCTGACATGCGTTGCTATGCAATTAAATAAAGATATTGTTTCTCCCTGCGTGTCCTTTCCCTTCGTTCCATTCTTCTTCCGCATCCCCTTCCCCTCACGAGTTCCCACTCTGCCTTCTCCGCTTTCCCTCTCCCCACTCCCCTCTCCCGCATCCCCCGTCCCACGAACCCCCTCCCGATTTCCCCTCCCGTCTCCCGCATTCCACACTTTCAGTCCCTGTACATTCAGTTTTCAAACAGCTCGCGTGCCACCTATTGCAATTTTTTTTATACAAATTACATAATGTCAGAGCTCACCAGTATATATATATAGAAACCTTCGTTGACGTGCTCACAACAAGTCACCAAAGTTTCATCGCAATCGGATGAACGGTTTAACAATGCGTAATTTCATGATGCCACAGCTCACTACTGTATACAGAAACCATCGCGGGCATGCACACATCAAATCCCCAAAGTTTCATCGTAATCGAATGAACGATTTTGCAATGCATAATTTCATGATGCCAGAGCTCACCATTGTATACAGAAAACATCGCGGGCGTGCACACATCAAATCCCCAAAGTTTCATCGCAATCGGATGAATGGTTTAGCAACATACAAACATTTTTAGATTTTTATATACATTGTATATAGATTTAAGATTTAATATGTAAAACAGAGACACGTGTAAATAATATTTGTGGTGAGTATTCGAATATTCCTATCCTTATTATCTCAAAACTTAGTATTTGGAGATGTCTGACTAATCAACTGGACGATCTACAATGTCGACACGCGATTGAACGGAAAATGTAGATCTCATAATTATACTCTGTGGTTTCACTATATTATTTTGTGGTTACACTTCCTACACAATTTTCAATTTTTTTAGAAAAAAGACAAAAATTAAAAAAACACGTAAATATCTTTTAAAAAAAAGGTCAAAGAACTTGATAAAGATACAACCGGACAGTTTTTAGATAATATGACAAGATTTACGGTTTTACAGTTAGAAAAAATAGAAACATTATTTGGGATCATGAATTTTATATTTTCAGGACTGCATATCGTGCATTAGATGAAAATTATTAATTTTCCTTCATTAGTTGAAAATTTTTATTTCATTTTTTCCTTTTGGTATTTGTTTTCACTATACAATGTTTTTTTAATAAACGAGCACTCTTCTCTAAAGCACAGGCGCCAGCTTACACGAGAAAAGAATATACATGTATTGCAAAAAAAATTTTTTACAAAAACTGTTGTTCATATAGAATATGTTACAAAAAATACTATCTAAAAAAGAAAGAAAAACGTTGGACGTAGCTTCTTTACCATTGTGAAGTTTTAATAAACTTTTTTTTTAAATTTCCCAACCGAAAATGGTTACCGGTCCGGCTTCGCAGCAGCACCCTGGCTCTAGCAGACACAGAACGTTAGACAAAATACTGAAAATGACGTTCCCGGGATCTTCGAGGGTTAACCGGGATTTTGGGAATTAATTTGACAAATTTACCTGCTTCCTGTGTGATGGATTAATTAGCAGACTCTTTGAATGTTTAATAAGATTAATTTATACTCCAGAATTCGCGCGAGTAATGGATGTTTGTTGTTCGTCACGGGTACTCACCTACCGTATATTTAATGTTCTCAGTGTGTATAAGATATATACATTACACATAACGTGTTCTTTACGTTGCCGGTCAATTACACTCCCAAGCTTACAACGACAATATCTTTCACTGCAACGACAATATAGTTCACTACAACGATAATACAGTTCACTAAAACGACAATATAGTTCACATCGGTTTTGGTGGTAACTATTCATTGAAGGCAATGTATTCCGGCACCTACTCGTACAAGATGGTGTTTTATATAAATATAGTAACATTGGGGCACTTTCTTTATCTTAATATATAAAACAAAGTCGGGTTAGTTACAACATTTATAACTCAAGAACGGCTGGACCGATTTCCATGATCTTTGATTTGTTGAATTTGTCTCTACCCCGAATAGCAGAATAGCTATTAAAACATTGGAAAAATTCACGAAAAACATTGTGACAATATTGAAAAGTGTGTGAATTCCAAAAATTCAAAAACGTCAAGTGTCAATGCGCTGATTGCTTTGCTTTTGTTCTTAAACATATATGCTGCCACTCTTTCTTACACACTAAAAGTCAAGAGTCGAAAATGAGGCAAACGATGAACGTATGTCTACACCCCTCCAAAGGAAAAATACAATAATTATAATAAATCTCCCCCACACGTTAGTGGAAAAGTTCAAAAAACACAAAAAAAGTAAAACCGTAAACAACGCCATCTCTGATACTGACAAAAACAAAACACGGGCGGTTGCGCATTGATAATTGCTTCATTGTGTAATTTTTAACTTAATTAAAAATAACTGAATTTAATTCTAAGACGGTGCGAAGTTCGTCGGGTCAGCTAGTATATTATATTAAATGATAATGTAATTTTACGGTACCATGCAAAAGTACCCTAATTTATAAAGATATCCTTCAAAATGTATTGGGTATATATCTTTTAATTTTACGGTACCATTTAAAAGGACCCTAATTTATAAAGATATCCTTCAAAATGTATTGGGTATATATCTTTAATATTACGGTACCATTTAAAAGTACCCTAATTTATAAAGATATCCTTCAAAATGTATTGGGTATATAATATCTTTAATATTTGATTGTTGTAATAAAAGTATATTTTAATTACCTAGATAATTTGGGAAGCGTGGGAAAAATATTTGTTATAACTACTGCAACATACTCGCAAAAATAGAATGTTCGCATATTATACAGGAACATCTTCATTTATTTTCCCAGAAAATGCCCTGATTTTTCAACCCACCCCACTCCATCCATTCTATTTGTGTTCTTTTATCTAGAGAGTATTTCGACAAACAATGTTTTCTTCCGAAGAGTAGGCAGTTTAAATGTTGAGGTTAAACTAAATAATATTTCTTATTTTCTTTTATTTCTTTGAAGAAGGAGATAATATTAATAAAAAACGAAACATGAAACAGAACAAGAAAAATAAAAAAGATAACAATCGGAACTAATAATATGAGCAAAATAATATTGTTAATTCTGAATTTGAAAAGGTACAATAAATTGACTAAGTTGGTTAAGGCGTTTGTCCCGGTGCGTGCGATAAGAGATTGTGGGTTCCTAAATGCGACCGTTACATAGACATCCAAATGGATAGGCAAGCAATTACAGATGAGGGGTAAAACCAAACTATGAAGAGCGAAGAGGGGAAAGATGACTGTCATTCGTTGAACAATCAATCTGACAGTATATAGGCATCTCGCATTACAATATCACCATTTAGTTCTTAAAAGCAAAATCTGCTTTGAATGAATAGACCTTTTTACATGGGAGCGCGAATTGCTTGCCACGTTCAAAACATATTTGCTAAGGCCAAATGCTCGCCCCAAAAAGACTCGCGCCAATACACATATCAATATTTTGTTACCGTGTTTAGTTAAAACACTTTTACAAATGTTTCATAATTTACTTACCCCTGTAACCAGCGACGAGCACATTGGAGTACCGCCCACATTAGCTATGTACACATTGATACGTAGATATATTGTATAGCACAAGCTGCCGTTATTTCGTTAAATGTATGGATGTCAGCTTCTCGCTGTTCACGGCAAGAATGATGACGTCACACATTTTAGATTCAAGCGAGGCTATATCCCCTCCCCATGGAGCGAGCCGGTTCCAAGGAGGAGCTACAGCCGGCGCCATGTGAAGGGGGAAATAATAAGTTTTTATCACTTAGGGTAGGTCCAGATATATTCATATGTCCGTGGACCGTTACCTTTTTCATTTTACTTGTCTTGTTCTGTTTCATGTTTCGTTTACATTTATTAGAAATATCTTCTTCTTCATGATTAACGATGTTTAACGTTGATAGGTATATCCTTAAAAAAATATTCCAGTAAAATTGTTTATATTTTAATTTCGGTTTTAATATTATAATTATTTTATAATACGAATATATGCTTATGTGATGTGTGTGTTTATTTGTTTTTATGAATGTGTGCATAACAAGTGAAGGTATACACGATTTATACATATATGTACGTATTTGAATCTGCATGAACCAACTAAGTAAAATAAGTTTATTGAATGTAAAAGCACCTTTTGAAAAACTACTGAAAAAGTAGGTTATCGGGATTTTTTTTAATTTTCTAATATTTTTTTTTTGTTTCAATATTGTTAAAGGTTTAACAATAATAATATAAAAAAATGAAAATTTAATATTTACTTTAATTCCTATTCTACTATCTATTATACTTCGTCAAAAAATTATTATTACCTACTTACAATGTAGATTTTTCAGATTACCTGTACGAGTAAACTACAAGCCGTACCTCACATATCACTATCGGTATTTTAAATGTGAATTCATCTCAAGAAAATTAACCAAGATATTATAGTTATTGTTTTCACTTTAAAAGGCGCCAAAATCAAGCTGAACCAGGCGCCATTTGGCTCCGGGCTGGTGCTGCCCATTTCTAATGAAAACCATTCACAGTAATGAAGGTAATATTAAAACTGGGGAAACTGTACGTACCTCAGTTTACCTACGTATGAAGCATTCCCCAACTATTACAAATTAAATTTCGGCCAATTTCAGCAAGTCTAATGCCCGCCTCAGACAGGCAACTTCCTCCAGCATATAACAAAGTTGCGTCGTATTCTGTCATTAGGGTCCCTTCGGAGAATAATCATGGGATATAACAATCTCTAGGGCAGAAAATGATAACCTTTGGAAAATGCGCGTATTAATTAATCTAATAAAAAACATCCAAAGTCGTGGTTTATGTAGTGAAGTTCGACAAAAATGTCAACATTATTTTTTTTAAATAAGCGAAGCGAGGTCCAATTTTCACTCGTCCATTTGATACCTCATGTATCAGTAAATTTGTTTGTTATGTTGTTGTACTAGATGGTGGCTATGTTGGATACTTCCTTTTTATCCCTCCAGAGGTCGCATGTTTGTGGTTCCTACTACGAGCTGTCAAATCTAACTAATCAATATTATGGTAGCTGACTGTCGGAAGAAAGATTAAAAAAGTATTGTCTTTAGGATGGTGGCATTTCTTTAAATAAATTTTATAATTCTTTATTTGAAATAAATAAAAAGGTTACGCAAAATGTTCATGGTTTATAATGGAATGGTAATGGTCGGTAATTAAGTACCTACTTACAAATATTATGATTTAATTGGAAATTTTGGTTGTGATTTATTAAATAAAATAAAAATAGAAGCTTTCTTTTTAGGACTCGAGTCCCACTGTTCACAGAACTACTAGTATAATATTACTATTTTAAGAACCGGACTTCAATTAAGAAGATCTTACGAAAAAATAAAATATTCTTAACGGAAACGGCAGATGCTTTTTTAGAAATTATCATGATACAACTCAATCTTTCACAATGTTAAAATTTTTTTTTTTCTGTAATATTTGGTACGAGATCGACTCCTTTAAATTAATATTTTTCATTACCCATTATAAACAGGCGCAAAATCAATTAATATAAATAATTAATATATAATATAAACCGGTCGGATTTGCGCATCATTTAAGTGGTTTATACAAAGTTTAATTATTTCATTTTTCTATATTGGATAACCACAAAGTAATAGCTATATTCAAAAATATAATATAAAATGTTTACGGCACGTTGCAGAACGGTAAATAATCTTAGTTTAGCCCTTGTGCCTAACACTTTTTTTTTTTTTTTACATGAGCTCCACACAGGAGGCCCTGAGGAAAACAATTTTCCTCAGGGCCTATGTCATCTTTGGGGATGCTGTGTGGAGGGTTTTTTTAAGGAAAGGAAGGAGGGGAGAGTTCTGGGAAGGAAAAGGGTTTAAGGGGTGGGTAGGAAACTGGGGTTCAGTATGTCCTGGTCATCCGCCTCCAAGACCTAGACAAACCTCACCCCATGAACTCGGGCACCCCTGCAAAATCACCAAACGTAGCGAACCACTTGGGGTGATCTATGGCAGAGGTGTTGGTTATCCAATAAAGGTTCCCGGGGCGGCGGTACCCATTCCCGCCTCCCAAATTGATTATTACACTACCATCAGATTCGAAACACGCCTTGAAATTACTTTAGCCGTGTTTTTTATCATATTTGAATAGTCGACGACATACGCCTTAAAACGGGAAACCTCCTAGTATGATAGTCAAAACATTTCATAAATGATTTTTGTAAATATGTAATCTTGTACTAAATATATAATTTAAATAAAAATTATACTTCACAGAAGAAGAACGAAAAAGAGAAACGTTCTTCCCGGCTGAAAGCTAGGTTTTTTCTTCATTTTTCATTTATGGTGAATCCGTCCATCTACCTTCGGTACAACTCAGCAACAAGACCATGTGACCCGAAGAGCCCATAGGAGAAACGTTCTTCCTGGCTGAAAGCTAGGTTTTTTCTTAATTTTTCATTTATGATGAATCCGTCCATCTACCTTCGGTACAACTCGGCAACAAGACCATGTGACCCGAAGAGCCCATAGGAAACTAAATTAAAGTGGGAACTAAATCGTAGACTAATATGAAACATTACACAAGCCTTCCTCTTTCAAGCATCCTTTCCTCTCCACTCCTTACAACCACAAAACATACCGCAAATAATGGGAATGTCATAGTTACTCGGAATAGTCGGGAATAGTGGGAACTCTTATGTGATATTCGCATTTAAAAAATCATTTGATTTAAGGTTTTTCACGGGTTACACTCAAATTAAAATAAAACCATTATCTATAAAACTGCAATTAGATACATGTACCACTAGTTTCACACCCCTGTGCTAGGAACAAAAGAGCGTTGTCGTAGCATAACTGCGTCCCGGGGACATTTCAGAACTACTGTAACTGTAACTTTGCAAGATGATTCGGCCTATTTGCTACTATTCACATCCCGGCCCCGGATGTACGGAGAGAGGATAATCAGCCTCAATTACTGCCTGTCTTTGTTGTCACCGAGCCGCGCTCGTATATCATTATAAACTTTAACTTTGTATACGCGGAATGCTGAATAGCTACTTCCTATCTATCTCGCATTACCTGATTATACAATAAACTATTTAATGTCACTCAAGTTAAATGATTCGTGTATATTTATAACTAGCAGACCCGGCCACACGTTGCTGTGGCTAACGAAACACAACGCCATTACCCAACCTTTATAAAATCCACACCACCCGCTTGCCAGCTGCCCGCTGCACGCTGCCTGAATTGAATATTTGAATTTCTCGACTTTTCTCTACTATAATAAGCATGTTTTTATACATATAAACCTTCCTCTTGAATCACTCTATCTATTGGTGAAAGCCGCATGAATATCCGTTGCGTAGTTTAAAAGATCTGTGCGCGCATACATTTTGAGCGACGTCATAAAATAAAAAAAATTCAAATCAAATACCTACTTACTCTAGGACATCTATTTTCCAATTTCTTCCGTAGAACGAATTTCAAAAGTGACTATAGTACGGCCCGCAAGCCGTTTTAAATCACAAAAATATGTTTTCTTTGAATTTCTCGGCTTTTCTCTAATATAATTTACATGTATTATACATATAAACATTCCTCTTCAATTACTCTATCTATTGGTGAAAACCGTATGAAAATCCGTTGCGTTGTTTAAAAGATTAACGCGCACATCCATCTTGAGCGACTTCATTTTATACTATGTAATGATGATAATGATGATGATGATAATGATGATGATACATGGTAATAATGTGGGTATACAACGTATACGCGGGTAAAGGGCACTAACTTCGAAAGATGATTCTGCATGAAAGGATAGGCATACAAAGATAAACAGTTTTAATAGATTTTTTAAAAATTAATTATTTGTGTTACTTCACAATTTATTGACATAAAGTAATATATACTTACGACATGTTCCAGAATAAAAGATGTTTTCGGTATCGCGCTGGTCTAAGACCACCATTCAGCATTGAAAAGTTGCCTGAAATTGTTGTGGCCGTGTTTGGGGACCAGATATTCTTCCAAATAGCCAGGTACTTCCCACCTTCCTCTTTCCCGTGTCATTTCCTCCCCATTACATTTAGCCTCACAACCTCCCCCAATTGGGGATGCCATAGTCTCACTGGGTCCAGACGGTTTGTAGCAGTTTTGAACTATTCACGTGAAAACGCTTTCCTTGTACCTACATAATATAATTAATTTTGACGGTATACTGTACAGAAAAATAATGCCAACATTTTAAATAACTTTTACGAAAAAAACGATTTTTTTTTTATTTTTTTTTTTTTTACAGTGAATACCGCACAAGAATCTCAACTGCTCCCGTCTGGAGCCAGTGAGACTATGGCATCCCCAATTGGGGTATGTTGTGAGGCTGAAGGTAGCGGGGAGGGGAAGGAGGTGGGGAAGAGGAAGGTTGGGAAGTACCTGGCTATTCAGATCTGGTTACTAAACACGGCTAAAGCCATTTTCAAGCAACGTTTCAATTCTGAATGGTGGTCTTACACCAGGGCGATACTGATAGTATCTTCCACTCTGGAACATGCCACAAATATACTACATATTATTTTAAATGAATTAATTGTGAAATAACACAAATTAATCAAATAAAATTTATTTGCGCATGCCGGGTTCGAACCCGCGACCTCCGGAATGTGAGTCAAGAGTCTTAGCCACTGGACTACGGAGGTCGTTCAATAGAGGCAATTAGAGGCAATTCAATAGTTTTGATCTTAAAATGGGCGGAAAAAGATTTTTTTTTTCGTACTTTAGTATGTTTCGATGTGTGCACCGTTCTTCGCTCTGCAGATTTCTAGTATGTAGTCTTGCCACGTACGTGCACCAACTGCGTGGTAAGCCGGATCGGCAGAGATAGATTAAGGGATACATGTTATTCTCTCCATTATGACACTCTCGGAACATCGCTTTACCGCAATGGAAAGGGATAGATATGTCCTGAACATTTTTATCCCCTGAAATCTACCCACCCCTCATACCTTTTTCTTTCCCAGAACTTCCTCTCCTCCTTCCCTAAAAAGTCGCTCCATACAGCATCCCCAAAGATGACGTAGGCCCTGAGGCCTCAAAGCCTCCTGAAACTAATGTAAAAAAAATACTTTTACCTAACATAATATTGTTGTAAAATTAGCAAGAATATAAAAATCGTACCTTTTCGTTTCTCCCTGCATGTCTTTCTCGTGCGTCCCCGTTCCCTTCCCGTGTCCCTTCCCCTCCCGCATACCCCTTCCACCTTCCCCGCCTTCCCCTCCCCTTTCCCGCTCCCCCGTCCCGCCAACCCCCCTCCCGCTATATATTCAGTCCCAGTACATTAGTTTTCAAACAGCTCGCGTGCTACCTATTACAATTTTTTATTCATATTTCATACATGACAAATATTCATTTATGTATATTATAAGAACACTCAATCAAATTTGGTACATAACCTGTTTAAAATATTTATAATTCTTGATTCGATTCGATGTATTAGGCGAGTTGTAAATAAATTCATCAATTTAAAGAGTTTCGAAAATTGAATTTGGTATTAACAATAATTATTTTGCAAAATGTCATTCTCAAATTTTGACAGTTTTGCAAGAGTTTTTGTAATGATTGAAAAACTTTTCAAATGTATTTGTCATTTGGTTATAATAATGCAGAAACTTCCGCGAGGATCTAAAGAAGCTATGTATGGTTATTTATGTGGTGAGAGTGGATTATGTGTTTTTTGTAAAATGACTGGCGAAGGACCTTGAATTTTGTGTTACTAATCACTGCCTAAAAATGGTAAAAATACATGTTGCAAAGAAAAGGAGAGGACTCACCGGAAAAAGGTAAAGCACTTGTATGATTCCTTTCCCATCCAAGAGGCACGATCACAATAGGCGTAAACGTTCGTTATTTTATAGTAGGTACACGGCGCAATTATTTTTAATAGCGGATTTTCGTGAGCAGAGCACAGTGATGGCTATATTCAGCGGGAGTTTATTGCAGACTGATTAAGATTGTGGGTAAGCGAGGGGGGAAAAGGTAGGACAAAAGGACTTGCAACAATAATTAATACCAAGTCCAAGCAGTGATAGTATGTATGCGTGCTGTGTAGGTATGTGTATGTGCAGGTATTAGTATGTGCGTAACCATGCCCCCCGCCTGGAAGGGGATGAAAGAATCCACTTCCATAAACCAAAAGAGTGCCAATACGTTTCAATGCGCAAACAAAATTGTAACACGCGGTAGAAAGCAATTAATTATGTAAAAGTTATAAAAATGTTTATTTAAGTTATATAAATGCTTTTACCAAATGGTCAAATTGACCGATATAATAAGAAAATTAAAAAATAAAATATGGAAACGTAAAATTATGATATGTTAATGTGATAATATGCGGTAGATAAAACTAAAAGTAAGGTTTAGTACCTATTTAACAATGAAACTAACCTAATTGATTTTAAGAATAAAAGTATTATGAACTAACTTCTGTTAAATCTATTGTGACGGTAAGGGACAGAGTTTAACGACTGCCCTGCGGTATATTCCGGAGTTAGTTTTAACATCCGCAACGCGGATCACTCCATCTGCCCCGGGGTAGACATTGACTATTACCCCAATAGACCATTGAAGTGGCGCGATGTTGTCACTCTTAATCATTACTACCGTGCCTGTCGTTACCGGATTCGCATTTGTATTCCATTTTTGGCGAGCTTGCAAAGTATTCAAATACTCAATTCGCCATCGGTTCCAGAATGTCTGAACAAGACGATCCACAAGATGTTTGCGTTGTACCAAGTTGACTGGCTCGTCTGACAATTCAGCAGCGGGTAAAGATTTTAAGGGAGTGAGCGTTAAAAAATGCGCGGGGGTTAGCGGCAATGGAGCCGAAACGTCGTTAACACTAAGTACAGATAGCGGGCGTGAATTTAGAATTGCTTCAATCTGAGAAAGCACTGTTTGCATCTCTTCATACGTCAGTAGAGAGGTGCCTACTATTTTATTTAAATAACCTTTCAGGCATTTAATGTTACTTTCCCAGATCCC
Organism: Limnephilus marmoratus; assembly: GCA_917880885.1. Classification (NCBI taxonomy): domain Eukaryota; kingdom Metazoa; phylum Arthropoda; class Insecta; order Trichoptera; family Limnephilidae; genus Limnephilus; species Limnephilus marmoratus. The sequence goes on from OU862933.1 coordinate 17,789,435, forward strand.
ACCAAAGTGAGGAGCTTGCGGTGGATTCATCTTCCACTCAATTCGATTCTCCAACAGATTGTCTGAGAATTCCTTTTTGTAATTGGGTGACTCTATAAGTTCAAATAAAGACCGTTAAAGGGATTTAGCTCCCACAAAGTTCGTTCCGTTATCGGAGTACATTATACTCACAGGACCTCGACGAGCAAGGAAACGCTTAAAAGCGTTGAGGAAGACTTCGGTGGAAAGATCTGAAGCGAGTTCAATATGAACTGCGCGGGTCACCAAGCAAATAAATAAGCAAATGTATGCCTTTTGACTTCGCACCCCCCGACGTCTACAAGGAATTATTTGAAGCGGGCCCGCGTAGTCAACCCCTGTGTGAAGAAAAACCTTAGCTTCGCGGACGCGGCATGCGGGTAAATCTCCCATTATTGGGAATTGCGGTTTGGGATTGACTTTGAAGCAAGTATTGCACTGATGCACACGTTTCCGAACCAAATTGCGCGAAGAAAGTATCCAAAATCTCTGTCTTAGCAGCGACATCAGTAACGTAGGACCCGTATGTAGGTTTCTGATGTGATAGTAGTCTATTATTAGATTGACTACATGATCACGAGCGGGTAATAGAATTGGATGCCGACTGTCAAATTCTGTTTCTGCGTTTCGCAATCTGCCTCCTACCCTTAGAATTCCGTCATGGATAAACGGATTCAGTTTTACGATCGCTCGCCGAACCTTCTTCCCATCTTTGACTGCCTTTATATCTTCGGAGAAGTGTTCTTCCTGTATAGATTTAATAACAGCGGTTTCTGCAGCTAAGATATGGCTTAATTCGAACGCTCGTGGTAATTTCTTGATAAAACGAAGAACATAAATTACTATTCGGATTAATTTCGGCCATGAGCTAACACGAGAGGCTAGTGCACACAATAACGGAGGAGCAATTGTTTTGAGGCGGTCAATGTCTTGAACGGACATCAAAATTTTTGTTTTCCGTTCGGGAGGATCAGTCACAGATTTCGTATTAAAATGTTGTAAAGGCCAATCACTTTTAGGTAATTGGGCAAAGACGGGGCCTTTAAACCATAACGGATGGTCGATTAGTTGAGCGGGCGTAAGACCCCGCGACAAGCAGTCGGCGGGATTGTCTTGTCCTTTTATATAATGGAAGCATTCAGCCCCCAGATGGTTTTGTATTTGTGAGACACGGTTGGCAACGAAAGTCTGCCATTTTGCGGGCGGTGAATTTATCCATGCTAGAGCAACCGTGCTGTCGCAAAAAGCTAAAGTCGTATGAGCTTTCGAATTTGATGTGTAGGTATTACTGACCGTATGCATTAATCGTGCAAGTACTAGCGCTCCACATAGTTCTAATCGCGCAAGTGAAATCGTCTTAGCCGGAGCGACCTTGGATTTAGCACATAATAAATTAATTGTGGTTTTATCAGTATTCGGACAGTAAACATGTAGGTAAATAACACCTCCAAATGCGCGTTCGCTCGCATCTAAAAACCCGATAAGCGTTAATATACACTGGGGTTCGATTCCTAAAAAACGAGGAATTTTAATAGATTGCAGCAATGGCAGTTCCTTTTTAAACTGTCGCCAAAGTGTGACAACTGTTTCAGGAGGAGTATCATCCCAATCCAGGTTATACTCCCATAGAGATTTAATTATCAGCTTAGCCAATAATACAACTGGTGCGGCAAAACCCATCAAATCCCAAAGACGAGCAATCGTCGAGAGAATATTTCGTTTAGTACAAGTTCTTTCGTCGGTGTGTACGACAAATACGAAATGATCAGAAGCGGGTATCCAATGAAGTCCTAGTATTTTCAGGTTTTCATCGGGATTAAATTCCACATGTTCCTTAACACGACGAGCTGTAGGAATCGTGGATAAAAACTTTGGAGAGTTAGAAGAGAATTTTACAAGATCGAATCCTCCCGCGGCGAATAGTTGAATCAATTCCGTAGACAACTCGGAAGCCTCCTCGACCGACGAGCAATTGGTGACGAAATCGTCCATGTAGAATGAGCCCTTTTCCACCAGATTTGCAGCAAGTGGGAAACGAGGTTTTTCATGCGACGCAAGTTGACGCAATGTACGCATTGCGAGGAATGGACTGCAAGACATGCCGAATGTGACGCGATTAAATTCAAACAATTGCAAAGGGTCACTATCGTTAAATCTGTACAGCATGCGCTGATAACGTCGGCATTCTTTTTGCACCACAATTTGCAAATACATTTGTTTTATGTCAGCGGTTATAGCTATGGCGAATAATCGGAAATTGAGGATAATGCGAAACAAATCACCTTGTAAATTCTTTCCGGTATGTAGGATGTCATTAAGCGAGTAACCCGAATCGGATTTCATACTCGCGTCTAGCACCATGCGAATTTTGGTGGTTAATTTATCTTCGCGAACTACGATATGATGCGGGATTACGTAATGCGGTAAATCGGAATTGTCAACTGGGGAAATGTAACCTTTCTGAAGGTATTCGCACAATATTTTGTCGTATTCTAACTTTATTGCGGGTTGAGATATTAAGCGGCATTCGAGAGCCCGAAACCTGCGTTCGGCGGCGGGGAACGATTCACCGAGAACAGAGGGACTGTTTCGAAACGGCAACGCGACGATATAACGACCTGCCGTGTCACGAGAAGTAGTGAGTTTAAACATATCCTCACACTCTTGTTCATCAGGCGTTAAAAATTTCTCATCTGGAATGTCTTCCAATTCGAAGAAGCGCGAAAGGCAAAATTCATCATTTTGCGTGAACGTAAAAAATGATTGCGTGGTGTTTATACTTGGGTTTTCAATCATCGTTGGGGCAGTACCCAAGATGAGATATCCCAAAGTAGTTTCGATAGCAAATGGCTGTCCGAGAGAACCTGATATTTTGTTTGCCTTTAGAATGCGAGCAAACATGTCACATCCTAAGATGATATCAATCTCGCCGGGCGTACAGAATGTTGTGTCTGCTAAAGGCAAATTGTCAAGATACGACAAAGAGGAGCGGTTAATGTTAACAGTAGGCAACTCACTGGTTATGGTTTCTACTACATATGGTTTAATCGTATACGACTGAGTGATGTCATAGCGGGAGAGTAATTTTAAGCAAGTTACGCCATTTGTCACATTTCTTACGTCACCTATTCCCGTGACGTAAGTACTTGGAGATGACCGCACCGTAAGATTCAAGCGTGAACAGCATTTGCGCGTAATTATGTCCCTTTGGGAGCCGCTATCTATTAGAGCCCTATCGTCTGTACCTGGCCCTTAGCGTCTCTGGTAGTGCAAACAGCCGTTCCTAATAGTGCAGTAGTATTTGCACTTGAGCATGAATTTGTCACACATAACGAAACCGGATTCGAAGAATTTAAGTTATCATTATCGGCATCCGTTTGTGACGCGGGAGATGGTATTGGGTCCGTTTGTGACTTCGGCCCATCAGTTTGTTTGAAATGCAACAAACTATGATGGTTGAGCGCGCATGTTTTGCATGTAGTCTTCGATTTACAAGCTTTCGTGGTGTGCCTAGTACTGAGGCAGTTCACACAAACTTGAATCTTTGATGACTTAATACAGTTAAATCGCTCGCGTGGTTCTAGACTTGTGAATTTAGAACATTGGTATAAAGGGTGCGATCCTTTTTGACAGCAAAAACAAATTTCGATGGAGTGATTATCGATTTTTTCGACATTAATAAATGCCTTTGCGGAATTAGTTTTTTGCGGTTTAGCGGTATAATTATTATTTGAGCCAAGACGGTTCGATGTCGGTTGCGTGATTTGTGCGCGATTAAGAATTCGTTTCTGTACTCTTACGAAGTCGATTAGTTCCGCGCTGGACGGTAGATTTTCATTATTTTTAATAGAAGATTCAAAAGCCTTTACAGTCTCTATGTCAAGACGTTTAAGACCCAGTTGCAACAATATGAATTCTGCGAGGTCTTTTATTTTCAATTGCTACAGCGCGGCGATGTTTGCGGAGTATGCATCTGCAAAATTCTCTAAAGAAGCGGGCGTGGCCGAGTTAACTGGAGGTAATTTCAGCAATCGGTCAAAGTATAATTCAGCAAGAACGCGTTGATCATTATACTTAGTACACAATGCGTCCCAGATAACTTGATAATTTGTACCTGTAGGCGTAATAGCTTTGCAAATACTTAATGCTTTTCCGGTTAATTTAGACATCAGATACTGCATTTTTTCCGTATCATCCAGAGAATCATTCAAATGTATAACTGAATTATATGTTTCATAAAAGAGAGACCAACTATCCAGATTCCCGTTAAAGCACGCTATCTCCAATGCAGGTAGTTTAATTTGACGGCGAGGTTTCGCAACCGGATTCGACAGCATATTTGCTTCTGTATATTTAATAACACCGAAGAGTTCTTCAAATGCATTTAATTGAGTGTATTCAGCGATTGCTTCCGGATTCAATTCCAGTTCGCAATCCACCTTTTCATCTAATATTGTTATAAATTCAGAACGAATTTTTTTAACAGTAGTTGCGCCTGATAAAAAAGATTGGCAATCGTAAATGCTTTCCGAAGCTTTCCTTATCTTGTCATACACCGACTGTAGGCTCGCAAAACTAGCGGCTAGTTTAGCATTTAAACGTTTGAGACGTCTTTCATCCCGAGACGATCCGGATGATGCGCTCGTAGCCATTTTCTTTATTCCGGTTATATTTACAAAATATGAAACGTAAGACAACTAAAAATGCGGTTAAAGGGTATGCGGTATGGTATGAGGAAGGGTATGCGGTATATAAAGGGTATGCGCTAAAGGGTATGCGCTATATAAAGGGTATGCGGTATGATGTATGCGGTTTGAGGTAAGGGGTATGCGGTATGCGGAATGCGGTTAAAGGGTATGCGGTATGCGGAATGCGGTATGAGGTTAAAGGGTATGCGGTATGCGGAATGTGGTATGAGGTTAAAGGGTATGCGGTATGCAGAATGCGGTATAGGTATAAGGTATGCGGTATGCGATATGCGGTTTAAGGTATGCGATACGTGGTATGCGGTATAAGGTATGCGGTATGCGATATGCGGTATAGGTATAAGGTATGCGATATACGATATGCGGTATAAGGTATGCGGTATGCGGAATGCGGTATGCGGTATGATGTTAAAGGGTATGCGGTATGCGGAATGCGGTATGATGAGTCTGTATTATTTATGCGGAATTAATTAATTAATATATTAATTAATATACTACATTAATTCACTGTAATCCGCTCACGGGGTTAAATTGACTGTTGCGCGGTGTAAAGGTTAACGGAATACGTGCACAGAGCGGGTAAAGAAAGTTATTTATTGCGTTTATTATCATTAACAAATCATAAATATTGCGATCATAATATTATTCCACTTTGTAATGATATCCAATAATACAATTATTAAGAAATAATCTTATTATTTATAAGGTAGGTAAATGCGATTTTATCAGCAAAATACAACTACATAAGTTATCAGAAATAAATATTAAAAGGATGCCTCGTATTTATTTATTCTAACAGCGGGTAAATATGTTATTTCCAACGTAATGAAATAAGTATGGAAACAAATTACTCATGTAGGTATATCAAACCGAATGCGGATAATTATTTTTGTGCGATGTTATAAAACGTAATCTCACTCTGCTGATTTAAATATTGTGGTTCAAATATCCGGCTCGAAGGACCAAAAATGTATGGTTATTTATGTGGTGAGAGTGGATTATGTGTTTTTTGTAAAATGACTGGCGAAGGACCTTGAATTTTGTGTTACTAATCACTGCCTAAAAATGGTAAAAATACATGTTGCAAAGAAAAGGAGAGGACTCACCGGAAAAAGGTAAAGCACTTGTATGATTCCTTTCCCATCCAAGAGGCACGATCACAATAGGCGTAAATGTTCGTTATTTTATAGTAGGTACACGGCGCAATTATTTTTAATAGCGGATTTTCGTGAGCAGAGCACAGTGATGGCTATATTCAGCGGGAGTTTATTGCAGACTGATTAAGATTGTGGGTAAGCGAGGGGGGAAAAGGTAGGACAAAAGGACTTGCAACAATAATTAATACCAAGTCCAAGCAGTGATAGTATGTATGCGTGCTGTGTAGGTATGTGTATGTGCAGGTATTAGTATGTGCGTAACCAAGCTATTTTGAAGGTTTCAAACATTTCCTATGCATAATACAGCAATACTCACATTATATACCCAGAAAGAAGCAAACATTTTTCGATTTATATGAATATAGATTTTCCTGACATTCTTGACTATTATTGTAAAAAGCGTGTTATTGTAAAAAACCAATTTTAATTGAAAAGTGGAAGCTTTCATTAAATACTGATTACTATTCGTCTATGATAAATATTACTAGTTATATACTCGTAAAAGTTAGTTATTTCTGCACATCACATATTTTTCTCATCTCTTCGTACCTGTAGCAGCCACCTCTGGTCGGGAGCTCCAAAATAACTAAAAAAAAAAAAACCATGACTCTCTGCAGAAACGGGAGGTCCGATTATCCAATCTTAACTAGCGGGCAACGGGTAGGAAAACATTTTTTTTTTTTTTATATGAGTACCATACAAGAGTCTCAACTGCTACTGTCTGGTGCCAGTGAGACTATGGCATCCCCAATTGGGGTATATTGTGAGGCTGAAGTTACTGGGGAGAGGGAGGAGATAGGAAAGAGGAATGTGGGGAAGTACCAAACACGGCTAAAGCCATTTCAAGCAACGTTTCAATTCGGAACGGTGGTCTTACACCAGGATGATACTGAGAGTAATTTCCACTCTGGAACGTCACGCAAATATGCTATATATTACCAGCTGTCCCGGAAAACGTTATTTTGCCATATAAATTATTTCTAGTGATTATTTTGGTTGTTAAATAAAAAATAAGGAATGTGTTGTAAGTGTGTGGGGATGGGATCAATCTCAGAAAGAGGAATGGAGCGCTGTGGCCCGCCGATAAAAACAAAAAACTCCAACCATTCATTTTCTCGATGTATCATCTCGATGTCATCAATTCGATGTATTTTATTAAAGTAACGGACGGATATATTCACTGTTTGATCTCTTAAAAGTTAAATGTAAAGTGAAAAAAGTAATATATTTTTTATCCTCAAGTAGGAAAATGAAATAAAGAAAATCAATATTAATTTCGAAGAGCAATTGAGTGTACGATATTGTACGTGAATGACTTGCGCATGTGTGGGTGAAAATTCGATGTGGCGGACATAGCGCCATCTGTCATTCAACAACATAAATAATTTCGTTCTGTTTGAAATACGAACGACAGTTAAAAATGTTCGTACAAAAATACTAAAATCGCGATTAAAAATGGGAGGTTTAGGGTAGGAGAATGAAAACTTGGGGTTACAGGTATTTATTTATGCCAAATTAAAAGAAATTAACAAAAAAATAGAAATATTTTTCTAGATCGGAAAACCCTAATCACTTAGCGATATGAATCATACTTAACAACTTATTCCCATACCTACCAAATATACTTTAAAAAAATCACAAAAGTCGGTCTAGCCGTTTCGGAGAAGTGCAACCAAAAACACCGTAGCACGATATTTTATATACATATTGATTTTAAATGAATAAATTGTGAAATAACACAAATTAATCAAATGAAATTTATTTGCGGTGCCGGGATTCGATCCCGCGACCTTCGGATTGCGAGTCAAGAGCCTTACCGCTGGACTACACCGGCAGTCGTCTATTCTTGTTCTACCGGTATTTCTATGGAAGATGCTCCGAGGAACTAGCATCATTGATCCAGTCAGTACCGGTGCATAGTCGGGAAACACGCCAAACACGTGCCCAGAATACGTACACGGTTAACATTTTTCACGTGAGAACGGGTCGCTTCTTCGACTCGTTCTTGAGTTCAACAGCTCGGCTGTGGAACGATTTGCCGGCCTTTCCTCCTTCCTACAACACGGATGTCTTGAGTTCAATGTTTATTCCATCCTTTCCTCAAAAAGACCCTACACACGGCATCTCAGGCGACATAGGCCCTGAGAGAAATTATTTTCCTCAGGGTCTCCTATGTGGAGTCAATGTTAAAAAATATATATGTATATAAGATAATTTGTCTATTTGTTGTACTTCTTTATTAGTAATGACGAAACAAATCATGAGTTGCTCTGTTAACAAAGAAACAACATTTGAAGTTTATTTGTCATCAATGAATGAAATTTGAAAATCAAATCATTATTCAAACACGAAGGAATCCTAAGCATTTCTAGGTATAGGTATTATTATCTATTTAACGTGCCTACTTCCTGTCTTTTATCCTCCATTTTTCATCTATTGTGTTCTTCTGTGTAACAAAAATGACTTAAACATTTGGCTCGTTCGTGTAAATCGACATACCTGAATCTGAATCTTCTGTCGGTGATGCTTTGACTGACTTTCAGCAAAAATTTGAATACATATTTTTTTAATATTTGAACTTAAAAGAAAGCATTTTCTGATGAGTCACTGATGAGTAATAAGTAATAAGTTTCAAAACCATTTGGCCGTTGTCCAAATTTTAGTACGTAGAATATAATGATAGTAGTTTTAGAATACATGTAATTTTTGCACTGGGTAAAAAATGTTTTAAAAAATTGGCTAAATGAAATACACTTAAAAAAATAAAAACTGAAAAATGAATTCGAAATTCGAAACCTTTCGAAAGATATTAGATATGAATTGATGAAAACTGACAGCGTTTTCTCGTATTTCATTTTGTACAGCCTCCGTGGGGAAATTATCTACTCATTTGTATGAATAGAGGAAGCTATTTTGTAAAGTCGCTCTTTCAAAGACTGCATAGAATGGTGATGAGGATGAGTACTTCATAATAAAATTGTTAAGCCAAACTCAGTAATAATGTTATTATGCAATATACTTTTTTAATTAAAATTAATGACTTCATTTGTTTTATTGTTCCCCAAAAATATTTAAATACGTTAACGCTTTTTTTTAGCAGCTTTTAACCCTAAATTACATTGTAGAACAGTCCTTTTCAATAAAAATAACTTGTTAAAATAGTGTGGAAAGGGATTAAGCCAGCATACAACCTGCCTGACTGCTAGCCGAGCGCTTTACCTACCGGGATTTATCTACGTAAATTCACAACGCAAATTAACCTTTAATTTCTTATTATCTCATCATCATCATCTTCTTCCCCTTGTCCTATTCGGACTCATTGCACCGACATTTGGGAACCATTGCATCGACAAGGCTCCTCCATACGTCCCTGTCTTGTTGCGATTGTTCGACCTCTGTCCATGGTAGACCCATTCTCTCTTCACACCGTTTCTGGAGTTGCCTCGCCCAACTGTCTCTGGGGCGGCCCACTGGACGTCTACCCTCTGGAATCGCACTCAGTATCTTCCTCGGAATTCGGTCATCAGACATTCTTAGTACAAGCGCAAGCCACCTCAGTTGCGATTTTTCATCATCTCGTATCGTCGAGTTTCTTGTATGATCCCATTTCGTAACCCCTGCTACTCCTCTAAAATACCTCATTTCGGCAGCTTGGATTCTAGAGCGTGTTCGTTCATTTAGCATCCAGGTCTGGTGGCCGTAAGTGAGCGTTGGGCGGTGTATCGTTTTAAAAACTGCCATTTTTGTCTTGATGCTCAGCTCGGCTTTTCTTATCACTGACCTGTAGAGAGGACGCAATACGCTGCTTGCCGCACTTATTTTTCTATCAATTTCTCCGTCTTGCCGACCATCGCTGGAGAATTCTTATTATCTATCTTTTGTTAATCTTTACATGCAAACGTTAACTTGTCGAAGAAATATAGCAGATTCGGTAATGTTATTTAAAATTACACATAACTTAATCGATTGTCCTGATCTTCTTCAACGCCTATCCTTCCATGTTCCAAATCGCAACAGTAGACAGTCGCTTACCTTTAATCTCCCTCTTTGCAAGACCAACTCTAAACAGAACTCATTTATCTACAGATCCACACACTCATTTAACTTAAATTATTACCACATTGACATTTTTAACTCAACTTTACGTGACATAAAACGAAAACTCACCAAGCAACATGACACAAACTAGAAAGTTCAACCCCTATATATTCCCGTCATTTACCACTTAATCCTATCCCTATGTTCCTCCTCCCCCCCCCCCTTTTTTATGTTTTGTAACTAAACAATAAAACTAAGAAAATACCCTTACACTGTCACACTTTATTATCTATTATTAATTATTATCAGTGGAAAGTTCATAATTGGCATAATTATCATATTATTATTGTATTATTTTGTAATCTCTGATTTGCTGTCAACTTTCCCTAAAATAAATAAAATAAAATAAAATAAAAAATAAAATAAAATAAAATTTACATAAATGTAATTTTTTTACCAGTTACTAAGCTACAACTAGTAATTATAGTAATCGGTTTTCTTTATGCAAAAACACATTTGTGTAATGCTACATATACATGTACGAACATGAACGCGAGCCGAGGCTCAAATTATGGGAAAGGAACGAAACAACCGCAAGCGGCGATTAGAGGTAGTTTCGTTCCTTTCCCACAATTCGCGACTCAGTTCGCGTTCGTGTACGTGCATGTATACATTAGACACAATCATTACTTAAATTTCTCTAGACTCCAAACCCAATCATATTATGACTATTGCTATTAAAACCCAGTTGGTTGGGAATAATCAATATTACGTAGTTTATTTTAACTTTTCAGAGCTAAAAGTTGTATTAATTATATTAAAACAATATTACTATTCTCAGTCTCAACCTAGTCTTTTGTTGTTTTAATGTTATAATATTTCAAAAACGCGTATCAAGTATATTTTGGAAAAGTTACTTTGTTATAATTAGTTTGCTAATTAAATAAGACTTTTGTTCTAAAGTTGGCTCTGCTAACTTTTCTTCATATATGTTGATGATGTGATGCCAATTTTAACATTGTTTATAAACTAATAATGATTGACAATACATATTATGTGCATAACAACTAGTTTGACTTGTTTCTAAACATATCTCGTGCTAATTGTTGAAATCTGATCCGAACTCCAGTAATGAACATCCAATTCTTCCTCCGTACCCTCCAAGACGCAGATACTCGATCAATTTACTTCAACATTACAGAAACCACCAACACGGCATAGATACTTGAAGGAAGTTTTAATTGTCAAGTGTATACAAACTTTACGCCCTCAAGGAAGAAAACAGAGCCGGAGTTGTTTTGCAGGTTAAAAAAATTAAATTAAAACATTAGATAATATTGAAACCATCGGTTAGTGGCGAGTTGTCCTCGTCTTGGAGTTGCTACCGAGGATTAGCGTGTTCAACCCTCCGCTTGTAAAATCCTCCACCTTGGCACAAGCAGCATTTCCCGATTGTTAGAGTAGTAACAGGAGAAATTTAAAATTTAGTAGTGTTATGAACAGTTTCCTATCATTCATATCTATCTATGTACCTATCTATCTTCTATATGAATAAAAATTGATCGCCGAAATGTATGTACGCGCATAACTACCGAACGGCTGCTCCAAATTGGATCATTCTTTTTTTTGTATTCTTTATTGTCAGGACAAGGTTTGTATAAAAGAAGCGATGAGTTCTGGCATAACGAAATTTGTATAAAAAATTGCAATAGGTGGCACGCGAGCTGTTTGAAAACTGAATGTATCGGGACTGAATGCATGGAATGCGGGAGGGGAGAGCGGGGTTCGCTAGGCGGGGGAAGCGGGAGGGGGGAGTGGGGAGAGGGAAGGCGGAAAAGGCTGTGTGGGAACGCGTGAGGGGAAGGGGATGCGAGAGAGGAAGGGAAGGCGGAAGGGTAACGGGACGAATGGGAAAGGATACGCAGGGTGAATCAATTTCAATTTCTTTATTAAGTGGCATAGCAACGCATGCCGGGAACTCGCTAGTTTAAAGTAAATTTAAAAAAAACACAACCACACAAGAACAAGGATTTTTCAAGGGTTCAGGAGTCCTGGATTAAATGAGGGATGAAAAACAATCGCCTGTAGCTGGTTCCACAAACGTGCAGTTTTACGTAAAAACAAGTTGGCAAAATAACTCGTTCTTTTGCGGCTAACACCACATGTGAATAAGCGTTCTTCTTTTGTTCGCCAACTTTCTCGATGACGAACAAAATGTTCATGTTATAAACTTTTTCAATGATGAAGGAAATGTACTTTTATCAACTTCTCTCACTGACGAACGAACTGTAAATTTTATTAACTTTCTCACTGGCGAACAAAATGTACATTTTATCAACTATCTCACTGATGAACAAAATGTTCATGTTATTAACTGCCTCGCTAACGACCCAATTTTCATGGTATCAACTTTCTCACCGATGATTGAAAACATGTAAATATTAAAAATACGTCACAGTCTGAACGAGAAAATCATTATTCATTCCTATTTAAGTTTAATATGGTTGTCATTATGGTTGTTTTGGGTGATGGCACATTTTACAGCACCTTTGAAGTGGTTTTCCACTAATCTACGCTCTACAAATAATCCAATTATTATTATTATTATGGCAATAACTCCCGGTTCCACAACGCTGAGCTTCCAAGCCTCTGCCATCGAGACACGACGATGGCATCACTTTGATCAGTCAGTGTATATTCATCTTCTTTCACCTATAGATATGCTTTCCACTGCCAACAATTTTGCGTAACTTTCTTCTGAAAAGCCAGCGTCACGTTTTATAATAAATTAATAAACTATTCTCCAGTTTTAAATTGTCAATCCTGCCCTGGAGGATTAACGAATTAACGGAATTAATTAACGAAACATTCTTCGATCTCAAGATCTCGAGAAGTAACAAAGCCCGAAGGATTGGGAATATTGCTCTATTCCTAATTCTATTCTTGCCATTTTGAAAAGGGGATTAATTGAGATTGTTGGTCTACAGGAAATTTTGTAACCACAATTTATCGTACAATATAAATTAAACCAACATTATTCTTCATACATAACAAAATAGAACTATGTTTATTGCCCTTTTATTCAATTAAAATATTAAATATTTTTTGTTATTGGCCGAGCACAGTGAAGTCCTGTTTTAACTCCACCGTTTGGTATTTGTCTGGCTGTTTTCAAAAATCTGTTGCATCCTCTTTATTATTCCGTATTTTGACAATATGGCTAAATTCGATTAGGTTGCTAACTTTGACTATGGTTCAGTAAATGTTCATTTTTCAAATCTGAAATCGTCGTGTTTATTTGGTCTTTTTTAATTGCATTTTTTTTCAATATTATGGTATCTACTTGCTTGAAAAAAGTTTGATAAAATAATTGTCATTAAAACTGTGATTTTTCTTTGGACAATTCCTTGTTTTGATTTTTTTAAATAAAAGTACACGGTTTATAATTTAATAGAACATATTAAAAATGGAACTACAAAATTCGTAGGCTGGCAACACTAATTTAACTGTCACATATTCGTTTAAAGCACAATTACACTGATATTATATAGAACACTGTAAATCACAATTTTGTTCTTAAATAAAAAAAAAAAAAACATCGAAACAAGCACTGTTGTTAAGGTACCTACCTACTTAATGACATAAATTTGATTAATGACACAAATTGATTTGCTTTCATTTAAGTTAACATAAATATGAATTAAACAGTAGGTAGAAAGGCAGAATCACTAACGGTTAGTTTAGTTACACTACTTTTGGAAGTGAATGAGTTAAATACAGGCTGTCCCAAAAGAAAGTTTATATTTAGTGGATCGATTTATAAAAAAGTAAGGGTTCTATCGAAAAAATGTTCGTTAAATACTAAAATACACAATTTGGGAATTTATTTCTTAAAAATAATATCGTCCAAATGTAAACTATCACGTTCGCGGCATTAATTTAATCGAAGAGTAAAATTTCTCATGACGGCTCGGCTGGTAGGCTTCGTGATGGCTGCCATTTCGTGATGGATATTTTCTTTTAATTGCATCAGGGAAGTCGGATTTTTGGCGTACACTTTAGATTTGAGATAACCCCACAGGAAAAAGTCCATAGGGGTTAAGTCAGGACCACGAGGAGGCCAATTTATGTCACCTCTCCTGGAGATCAATTTGCCAGGGAAAATTTTACAAACTCATGGCAGGGATGTATTGGACGTATGTAATATGTAATGTTACTCCGTCTTTCTTAATGTCGTTTATGTTGAGGATGTTACGGATGGCTCTAAAAAAGTAAATGTACCTGGTGAGTTTTTTTGTGATTACTTCAATGTGTGCGTTCCATCGGAGATTATCATCAATTTCAATACCAAGATATTTGATACTTTTGGAGTGTGCTATGGTAGGACAGTGGCATGATAAGCCTTGATTTTGATAGTTTTCTTGGCATGTATGTAATTTGAGATTAAAGTCATCCTCTGGCTGTCCTCTGGCTGTTATAGAAAATGTCAGATATTTTGTTTTATTGACATTAAGTGTAAGGGAATTTCTCTTAAGCCAGTTTTGCAGTAGACCAAGTCCATGTTCCGCTTCTTTGTAGGTACTTCTCCAATCTTTTTCGTTGAATACAATTACTGTATCGTCAGCAAAGCTTATGATTTTTCCTCTCGTTCCTAGGCTACCGATATCATTTATATATATTGGAAATAATATCGGTCCTAGTACGCTTCCTTGCGGTACTCCGTGGTTGATTAGGATAGGTTTGCTTTTTTTCTTTTTAATTTGAACGCTCTGTGTACGCTCCATCATATAGCTTTTTAATAAGTTTAGAGTTCTATTTGACATACCAATTTTTGAAAGTTTTGCAAAAAGGATTTTGTGATCTATTGTATCAAATGCCTTTTGTAAGTCTATGAAGATTGCCAGTGTTTTTTCTCCTCTGTCTAAACTTTTTATGATCATATCTGTAATAGTTTCTATGGCGTCATTAGTACTTAGATTCTCCCTAAATCCGTACTGTGTTTCTGATAATATTTTATTTTCTTCTAAGTAGGATATGAGTTGTTTTTTTAATATTCTCTCCAATATTTTTGAAAATGTATTGAGTAGGCTTATTGGTCGATAGTTGTTTATGTCCTTTTTACATCCTTGTTTATATACTGTTATTACAATAGCTTTTTTGAGAGCTGTGGGGAATACGCTTCGGGTATAGCCATGTTTACTAGATATGTTAGAGGTACGATAAGTTCTTTACAGAGAAATTTTATTGCATTTGTTGTTATTAAGTGTTCCCCGGAAGATACATTTGATTTTAGAGAAGAAATTGTAATTTTGATTTCATCAGCTGTGATTTGTTTAAACTCGAGTTTTTTCCTTTCTCAGGTGATTCATTTGTTTGTACTGCTTCATCACATTGCGTAGCTTGTTTTGCTAAATTAGATCTTATATTTATGAAGAAGTTATTGACATATTCAAGAATTTCGTCAGGATTCTCAGCGTATTTCCTGGGGACATTGTTTATATTCAGCTCGTCAATTGATGTGGCGTTGGTAGATTTAGTACTAGTTATTTCATTTATTATTTGCCACATCTTACGGGGATTTTGTTTACAATCATCTATTTTTTGCTTATAGTAAGTTTCTTTTGTATGTGTAATTACTTTTTTGCATATGTTTCTATATCTTTTGTAGTATCTTAATATGTGTATATCGTATGGATTATGTTTTAGCTTCTTGTGTAACTCATCTCTTTTTCTTATGCAGTTTATAACATTCTGTGTGATCCATGGTTTAATGTGTATATTTTTATGTGAAATTTTTTTTACAATTTTTACAGTATTAGAGAAAATGTTTTGCTGTATGTGTTCTATGAAATAATTCCATGCTTCATTTGTATTGTCCATACTTTGTAGTTTATTCCAATCGGTACATTGTAGATTTTGTTTAATGACATTCCAGTTGGTTTGTGTTTTTTCTGTTGTTAGCGGTCTTTCCATAATTTTATTTGGTTTGTTTATTTTTATTGAAAGCATAGTTGTATAATGATCAGTAATAGTCGAGTTAAATACAACAATGTAATGTGTTGAGTAATTTCTTTTGTTTTGCTCATAATATGGTCTATGCAGCTTTGTGTGTCGTCCATTTTTCGAGTAGGTACATTTATTAGGCTTTCCAGTCCATGGGAGGCTAACATCTGCAGATATTGTATTTTTTTGGGATGTCCATTTTCTAATATATTTATATTTACATCTCCAATAAAAAATATGTTTTTTGTGTCTTTCAGTAGGCAGAGTTCTTCGTCTATCGATTTAAGAAATTGGTCTATATTTCTTGTTGAAGGAGACCGATAGACAGCTAATATAGCCTTTTCTTTACCGATTTTAATTTTTAAACAATTGGCATTTGCAACAATAATTTCCTCGACTTCAGCTTTTATTTCGTTTTTTATGTATACAATTACACCATCATTTTGTTTTATGTTATTCAAACTTGAGTAGGTTGTATATCCAGCTATTTCCAAATTCAAGTATTTCTGGTTTATCCAACACTCAGTTAGAATTTTCTACTTTCTACTCTTATTTGGCAAACTGTACTTAGAAATCTTGCGATTTCAGAGACAATTTTGATTTTGATTTATTGAGTAAGACAAAAACTAGTAACATACTTTTTGGACATGAGGTCTACTGTTTATATATCTTATAATTTAATTGCAGGAACTGAATAATGTAGCTACTACGGTGGTAGTGACATCTTTATTTCTGTACATGGTGTATTACAATAATTATTGTTTGTGATTTCGAATGGAGTTTTTCTTTCCCATCAGTGTAGATCGACAAAAGATACTGATATCTTTTTAGGGAGAATTGCCCATTTCCAAAAAATAGATACTGATAAATTACTTTATGCACATTCTTCACGTACACTAATTATGTTGAATTGTAGCTGGTATGCCTCCATAATATTTTAAATGATTTAAAACTATAATTTTTTTTAATAGGTTTCACAAATAAAAATTCTTTAATGAGGTGAAAAAAGTCTCATTTACTTTCAGTCTCAGTTCCTGCCTACGAAACCCGCCAAGTGCCAAAATAAACCAAATAAAATGCACCGAGATGACAATGGCGTCATTATTTCTGCCGTGTTTCGGCAACGAGAACATTCCCCTTCATTTACCATCCCGTTCATGTGCCACCCACTTCTTACACCACTCCCTTCCTCCACTTCATCTTCCTTCTTCAACGTTGGGCCTTTTTCACCCTCTGGAAAGTGCGACTAGGGACTGGCATGAAATGTCCAAATTGAAACCAACCCTAGATAAACGATTTGACATTGAACTCCAATGTTTACTAGGCATTTTTGAAAATATTAAACGGGTTAGAGATTCATTTCCGTATAGAAAAAGATTAATTGGTGGCAGAAGTTACTTAATATCTGTGAATAAACTAAATATTTTATTTTGATATTTGCGGCCGTTGTCGTCGAACGACTAGCTCCTTTGCACGGATCTTGAAGGAACCTGTTCTGAACCGTAATCATAAATTGTGATATTAAAAATATGTATTTGAACTTACAAGGTTATCTCATCGAGGGAGTAGAGCGGTGATTGGCTAAAAATTCGTGGCTTGCAGTCCATGTTCGTGTTTACTTCAAGCTACGTCACGGGTTTGAAAATTAAAATCAAAAGTTTATTGTAATTGAATATTTTTAATTATTTTCAGGATAAAGTAGGAATACTAGGGAAAATTTTTACGGATCACCTATGCACAGACAACAGTATGTTTCATTATTATTAGGTATTTTCATTTTAAATCAAACTAATGCTGTGCCGTAACACGACGCATTTATAAAGAATATTCTGATTAGACATTTTCGATGTTGTAATATCGTTAGTCTTTACATTGTTAGAAATTTTAATGGAATCACGCACGCTAATCACTCACAAAAATTCTTACATATCCTAACTTGTCCAACACCTTACAAGATTTATTAAAAAAAAAGTATTTTCCACCGAATGATTTTTAGGAAAATTTCCCGGAAAATCGTCGGAAAATTCCCGGAAGCTCGGCGGGAAATCCCGGCCCTACAAGTCCTCCATATTTCAGATCATTAGAGCTGGTCAAACCCCCGGAGGCTGTGTGTGTTTGCCGGGGAGAAGCAGGTGCTTCGCGGGACCAGTTTTAAGTAAATCTGCATAATTTATTCAGATCGGGAAAGAGTGTTTTCTCTGGCAGATGGTCGAGACAGCGGGCTCCCGGGAAATCCACTTTTACATGTATTTTTTTCTCTTAGGCTTTTTCAGATCACAATTTTAAAGCTTACTCACATACGTTTGTTTTATTATATATCTTTTGTATTACTTGAATAACGCATTAGGAGACTTACTTTTCAAAATGGAATTTTATTAATAAGGAACTCCAGTGAAAAATATTATGGCTTTAAAAATATGTTAATATAGACCAATAAACGCTGATTTTGAATGTATAAGTTTCATCAAATAATATTAAACGTGGAATTCTTAAAAAAAAATAACGGTCCATTTTTAAACGTGTCATTAAAACACACTCTCAAGTTGGCATTATTGAAAGTTTAGGGTGACCTCACTGCTCACTATAATTTTACAGTCAGTGTATGGAAATGTATGACACACACATCGACATTAACAACATTTCATGTTATTGTATTTACATACTGTTCAAAAATAGAAGTATCTCTATTACTTTATCTTTATTATTTAAAATATTCAAAAACTAAACTGAAAAAAAAGCATAGTGCTACTAATGCTCCTCTAAGTCTGAACTTCAAAATGGCGGAGGTCGAACAGCTGATTCGGCGCTGTATGCTGTAGGTAGTTGCCTACAGCATACAGAGTTCCATAATATTAATTTCGATTCTTACGAGTAAAAGCCAAAAAAAAATAATTTCAAATGATTTGTGTACCTCTCTCCCGTAATAATATTGAAAAATATGATAATAAATATAAAATAACAAATAAATGATTCCACTTAAATAACGTTTTTGCTTATTGAATTGAAATGACAACACCTGTTGAATTAAAAACAAACTTTTGGTGAGTGCTGACGTCACACGATTCACCATAAATATGGTTGTTTTCGGGGATCTTGAAAAATTAAAACTTTGACAATTATTTTAACTATGAAAACTAACTCTAAAAATAATATGCAATAAATTATTCATTAAAAAAAATTAAGACTTCGACTGGAATACCTTATTGTGGTTTCATAATTAGAATTATATAATAAAAAGTTTAAAATAATTATTATCGAATATTATTATTCCAGTGTTTATTGCAATGATCACTATTTTATAATAAAAAATATTGTAATAAACATTCATAAGAGGTAGGTATGTATCATATTTTTATAATGTGAACTGGACAGCGTAGTTGCGCCATCTCTAGTATCTGGGACGTGCGCGTTAACCAATTTCGTTATTGCTACCTTCTAGCGGCCTACACACGACACTGCATTTAGTGACTGCGGCAGTGACTGCAGAGAGCGTGGAGTTGATCGAATAGCGCTGACTCGTTCTAGCGGCCCTTTAACAAACGAGACAGCGCTAGTTCGCTCAACTCCACGCTCTCTGCAGTTACTGCCGCAGTCACTAGAAATTGGATGGTGAGGAGGGCGCTTTAGTCAAGCCGTCATAATAGTCGGGACGTGTGCGTTAAACGAGAGGTTAGACGAGAGGTCTGGTTTCGAGTCCCATTTGCGACCATTGTCTTTTTTCTGTTTTCTGTGTCTTGTTCTCTTTCATATTTTTTTAGATTATTATTGTTATCATCTTCTTCAGTGATTTATTACGTTGATAGTAATAACCTTCCAAAGTTATAAAAGAGAGTTTTTCTTATAAAAAATTGAATATTCATTTAAACTTTTATAAAAAGTCAATAGTTCCAAATGAATAAATTCTGATACTTTTATCCGAGACGCTATCCAGGATATAAACCAGTTCTTAGAATGATTTTTTCCAATAAAAAGGGTAGTTGCCCATAATATGGAAAAATAATTAGTTGAAGATAATATTCTAATATTTGAAATATGAGATTGACTGTTGTGACAGCTTCACAGAAGGTAGCAATAGCTAAATTGGTTAACGCGAACGTCCCGATTAGACGAGAGGTCTGGGTTCGAGTCCCAGTTGCGACCATTGTATTTTTTCTGTTTTCTGTGTTTTGGTTTTCTTTCATATTTTCGTTTAGATTATTATTGTTATCTTCTTCTTCAATGATTTATAGGATGTGGTTCAGAATTTGATTTTAAATTCATTAATAATTCAAAAAATCTTTAATATGACATGTTACACTTCCACCTTAAAATAAATATTCCGCCATAGTTAAATAACTTTCAAATTATTTTCTAGACCATGAATATTGAATAAAAGTTTTGAGAATTCGCCACCCATCTGTGTTTAATACACTATTTGCAGAGCCTGCAATGTTAATCGTGGTTCTGTGATATTCAGATAATTTATTTATGTATTTTTGCTTCGAAATGAGCGCCTAAAATAAAAATCATTGTGTAATGAAAATATTAATAATGTGGAACTTTGAAACAAAATTCTCTTTACAGTGTGGCTACGCATTACCTTTCGCCTTCAGAAAGAACATCGAGAAACATCTGATATTCGCGCGGCGCTGACAAGCCACTCACCTATGTACCTATCTACCTACGACGGCAGGATGGACTTTGGCCGCCTGCCGCGCCGATAATGATAATATCTCCACCGCCTAGAAAGGTCTAGAGTTTACAAGCCGCCTGAATATTCGGCACCGCGTATGTTCCAGTACCTTCCAGTGTGCACATTGCCGGCGAATGGAACATTACTCCTCCGGTCGCGTTGGTATATATAAAGCGACTAAACTCGGCGCTAGCTCAGTCAGTCTCACACTAACCATCGGTCAACAGCTCGTCGTAACAGATCTCCGCACAAGTGCTTCTGCAGTGTTCTACACATCCAGGGCAGCTTCCCGAGGTTCATCACCACGTCTCAGCTACAAGGCCCATCGTGTCTTCAGCTCCTGAGATCAGCTACATCCCGCGACTTACAAGGCTTGCGTCACCTTCAGTCCAGGGATCAGCTCACCACTTCATGGCACCCCGAAGCCCACCGTGCTTCGCTGCCATGGAAACACGCTCCGCCTCGCCAGGACTACCTGCTGGTGGCTCAGCTCACCGAGCCACACACCGTTTATCTCCGCGACTTAAAGCGTCGAGCAACGGCCTGGAAGATAGGTCATCTCCACCGCCATGGTGTCGAGCAACTCGCTGACCTTCACCGCACCATCTCCATCACACCGCACGCCTGCAGCATCTCATCTACGGCACCCTGCATACATCATGTTACTGCTTTACCGACCTCCACTACGTAGCCCAATAAACGACTGACTCATACTTCGACTTGCCACCTTTTATTTCTCGTTCTCTCTCCCGCTCCCTCAACAGTATTCACATATTACAAAATTGTTAGTATTAGATCCACGCGCATCTTTCACACAAAATTATTTACATGCTTACTACAAAATTATTTACATACTACGTACCTACAAATACGTTGCTCTATTTCATCAATTATCAAATTTTTTGTATCTTTTCGATAAGCTGAGTTTACATTCAGTATTTATTTTTAAGAAATCTTTTATAATACCGTGCAAGAGTCCCAATTGCTCACAACAATCTGAAACCGGTGAGACTACGGCATCTCTAATTTTGATATTTTGTGAGGCTAAATGTAGTGTGTAGGAGAAGGAAATGGGAATGAGGAAGGTGGGGAAGTGCTTAACTATTCAGACAAAGTCACATTTTTTTCACGATTTCAAGCAAAGTTTCCATTCTGAATGGTAGTCTTTCAACAGGGCTATACTGATAGTATCTTTTACTCTGGAAAGTGCCGCAAATATTATGCTATTATTTTAAATCAATTATTATGTTAATTCAATTATTTATGAAACAACTCAAAATTAAATTTACTTGCGCACTCCAGGATTGGAAACTGCTACCTTCGTATTCGTAGTCGAGAGCCTTACCTCGTAACCAAAGTAACCCGAAAAATAATACGCTGGTATTATTATTAGTATATAAAAATTGGACGAATTATGAAGTACATACATATGTACAGGTTAAAAAAAAATAGCAAATGATTTAGTGAAGATCCGGTACATTCCCTAACAAAATGTAGAATGATTGATTTCATAAAATTTATAATATTGAAGTCGTGCAATTTCGTATATGTAGATAATTCTTGAATTACTTTCAACTTTATTAATCTCTTTAATTGTGGGCATTAATTTCAACTATATATACATAGTTACAATCTTAAGCCAACGTTTCGGATAGAGTTACAGGGTCCAGCATCATTATGATACTGTTTCGCTGTCCGAAACATTGACCAAATAAGGAGGAAGCGCAACACGACATGATAACCCAAAAGTTAATATCAATTATACTTTTGGCGTGAAAATCTCTAATCACATATTATTGAGTTAACAATCTAAATCAATTATCAGTCGCAGTTTCTAGTGCTAATTTCACAACAGAATAATGTCAATCTCTAATTGAATACGGTATTATAGCCTGGGGAGGAGCAAACGATGCCGCCATTGAACCGATCTTTAAAGCCCAGAAACTAATTATTAATATTATATTAAAACTACCGATCACAAGCAGTTCGGATGAAATCTTTAGGAGAATCTGTGTCTTGGACATTAGGCAAATTTATGCCAAAAACATATTAGCATACCTCTTCAAACACAGAACTACCTTTGAAAATGTCCAAACTGCTCGCGATACTAGAACCAAAGGGCATAATCTCCTACTTATCCCTTTTGCTAAAACAACCTTTGGCCAAAGAAATTTTAGATAATTTGCAACAAAACTATATAATACACTTCCACTGGCAATTAGACAAAACACAATGTATCTTAAATATAAATCTGACACCAAGTCCTGGATTACCAGTCAAAATAGATCCAACATCAAAGATTTTATCAAAACTAACTAATAAGTATTTATTTTTTCAATTTTACGTTGATGATTAACTGTTACTTGTAATATTGTGTTATTATTTGTACTTTGTATGTGTTATTATTATAAACTGCTCATGCTAAGCGCCTGCTCTCAACACAGGTTCTCTTAGTGAGACAGGCATAGAATAAAACAAATTGTAACTGAAAACTAATAAAGATAAATAATAAATAATAAAAAATAAATCTAAATTAAAAAAGTACCAATAACGTCAAAAATATAATTTTAAAGTGAATATTAAGAAATGCTATATGTGCCATTGCCAATACCCTAAATAAAGACTTTCGTGCCACTAAAATGAATGAAAACTAGTATTTATACTTTATTACTACAAAATTTGTTATTATTACAAATTAGTCTTAATACTTTATTACTACAAAATTACTGCAAACAACAAGAATGTGGACTTAAATTTAGGTGTTTACATTAAATATAATAAAATACTTCAACCCTGCATTTGATATTGAAAGAGCGATATTCCATTTTTAAAAATATCGAGTTTAAAATAATAAACCCTTATTAAGAGTTTTAAATTTACATAGTTTGGTACCAACCTGTTAAAGATTATGTTCTCATTATCCTCTCGATAAAAAAATCCGGAAAGTAAATTTATTTTCTGAAATTATTTTTCAAATTCTGAACAAATATTTGAACAAGCCATAAAAATTATCGAAGGTCGTCGTATACTGTTTCCAATTCTACCGAAAATTTATTTAACAAGATTAAAATAATTTTATCTCTAATAACTCGTTGGGGTCGAAACCGAAAAGTGTTAGGCACTTACTCAGAATTAGGGGTCCGCTAATGAGATGGCTCCAAATTTTTCACTTCATTTTAATTTTTAATTAATATTTTTCTCAAGGGGTTGTTCTCAATTATTTTTAATAGGAAAACAGATCCAGGTATTGAAAACTATCCACGGCAACGTTTTTTTTAATGTGATTACAGCAGTAGAGTTCCAACTGCCTGGAGCCAACGGGACTTCATCATCCACTATTTGTGATATGCTGTGAGGGTGAAGGACATAGAAAGGGAAAGTAGATTGAGAAGAAAAATATTGCAAAAAGAAAAGAACCTGGCTCTTCTGGTCTGTCCACTAAGTAAATTCGTGAAATGTTTATGTTGGGTGTTTTGTGTGAATGCGGATGTCGAAGGACCTTGTTTGTGTTTCGAGATGTATGATGGACCACTGTACAAGTAACAAGAATGCACATAAGGAAAGGAAGGAAGGGACTTTCTGCGGAACCTTGTGGCACTTCTTATTTTCTTCTGGGTTTGTTCATACACTTGTAGAATTATTAATCGCGGTATTTACTGTGATATGCGGGATTAAGTTAGAGAATGCGGGAGCGGAAAATTATACGTTTATGCGGCGAAGGTTAAAATGACAGGTATACTGGAATTGGTAGGAAAGGAACATGTGACAACACAAGCTACAAATACAGGGTCGATGATGCATGTAGGTAAGTAGGTAAGCAGCTATGTATCTTTGTATGTAGATAAGTGTAGTATGTATTGTGTAAATGTCCAACCAGTTTCTGTTCTGAATAATATTCGCTATTTAGAGCGATACTTAGCAAAAGGTTTGTCTTCAAAAAACAATTTTGGCCTTTAAAAAAGTATCTTTCTCTCTTTCATCTGATATACATTTGTTTGCTATAACAATTGCTTTATTTTCAAATGGCAAGAAATTATTTTAAAAAGGTGTTTAGAACACATATTGTATTCACAAAGGTTATAATTAGTTATTATTTTTTATGTGAATACAACAACTCGACGTGAGATGATTTTTCACAAAAACGGTGCTATATAAATTATCCAATTATTATTATTATTATTAAGGCGATTTAAAGCAACGCTTCAATTCTAAATGTTGATCTTACACCATGACGATATTGAGAGTATCTTCCACCCTGGAACGTGCCGCAAATATGAAACTATGTAAATGCCTTTTATTCTTTTTTGATATACTTCTGTATTTATTGTATATGTATGATTATTTGCGTTATGCGAATACGTATGTGTTTGTATCTTTGAGCGTATGTGTATATATATATGAATGAATGAGTATATTTACATGCATGTTTATACATGTATATACACATGTGTATGTGTATATGTTGTTAGCGGACCTAAATGGGGGTCCCTACATTCTGCCGACAGACTAGCTCAGGTTTTAGTCAGCAGAGCGGGAGAGGCCCTCACCACCAGGGTGGTAGGATCTGTGAGGCGTGTGTGTGTCTTTCCTGAAATAAAGCTCAAATTTCTACGGGCTGGGAGAAGGCAGTGAAACCAGTAATCAGGGTAAACATCAGTTATATTGGGTAAAACACCTGCGTAAACACAATATTACAATAATGCATACATAGTAATTCAGGGTAGCAACAACAGTTATATCTAAAAAGGAGGAATCTGTCTCTATAATCTCTCTGGAAGGGCTATTTATCTCCGCGGTGAATTTACTGCGAACACACGCAAATAAGGGGGAAAACAGCTTGGGTACTTACAGTGAGCGTTTGGACTCCTGTATCTTCCGTGTCGGGAAAGAGTTCGGCCATTCTTGGTGTCGCAGTGTAACACTTAGCAAAACACGTTCCATTGTTTTCCGCGTGGAAACTTCTAGAATGAGCGCGGAACGGTCCCCACGCCATGCGTGCTTACTAGACCAGGGGTCCTAGCACACTGAAATCGTTATCTTTACAATATCGAATCGGTATGGCATAACAACCGACGATTTTGTACCGAACCGATATTGATAGCAATGTAAGGTAATCAAAAAGAAATTGTTATACGCTAGCAACACTTGAGGTACTTTCTATGTAGCTGTTACAATGTCTATGGTATCGGAGTTATAGACCGGGAGCCGGTACACAAACCTTACGAGTACACGGATGAAACTACTTTGTGGTGATAATGGACACTTAGAAAGCCTTAAAAAAGCTGGTGTGCCACTAGTGAAATTCTTTAATGGGATGGTTTAGAATCTAGACTATAGTTATTCGTTGGTTTCATTCGTGTACTCGATGACGTAAAATTTACTAATTTTTATCCCAATTTAACACCGGCTGTGCCAGGCTGCCGGTTGGCAGACCTGCTAATTTTCTCATCTAATAATCGACCTTTATCATAATATATGAAACCGTTCCCGTTCGTGTACCCGATGACGTAATTTTTTCAAGAAAAAAAACGAGTGTGCTTTAGACCACACGACTGAAGTAAAATTTCACTAACTTATGCCGGGTACCCCATCCCCATCCCCATCCCCAAAAAAAGGCCCGACCGTTCGCCTCACCCGATCACTGTTTGCATAAAATGTATATAATATACTTTTTCGTAACGCATTCACCAGCTTACCCCCATGTCGAGCGTGCGTAGAGAAGTTTTACTTCAAAAATCGCTCACTATTTCCATGACTGCGTGGAACCTGCCAAGAGGTGCACCGGCAGGCTGACTAAATGTCCATTATCACTACAAAGTTGTTTCATCTGTGTACTCGATGACATGAGTTTGTGTAGCCAGGCTCCCGTTCTATAATAACTGTCAAAATCATCGTAATCCATTAATGCAATAATATGACAACTAACTAATAATCTTCTCTTTTGAACATTTAAAGATCCGTTTACATCGAGATTTTGCTGAGATATCATAATAATATTAAATACACACACTTTAATATACGTTGGAAGTCCGCATGTATTTTTTGACAATAAAAAATGAGTTAATTGGACAATGAGATCATTAGCCATAATACTAGATATATTCGTAAGTACGAAACTGTCAAAGAAAACGTCTGAATTCCGATTTAATTCAATCCTGCAATCTTCGATAATCTGCCTCCGTTCGTTAATAAACCAGTAATTATGCAGAAAGAATGTCATTATTAATAAAGTTGTGCAGATATATCGCCAGTTAAACAAAGGACAGGGTGTTTTACAATCTCGTATCGATAACGAACCGATTGCCCTAGCACGCTTGTACCGTCGATAGGCAGACCGACGTCGAAGGGACATAAATAAGGAATCGACATACGATCTCACACGATGGCAACACTGGGGATCTGTGAATGAATTTTCGTTTCTTAATTTGAAAAAATTAAAAATACCAATAAATTGACAATTTCGAATTGAAATACGAACTCAAATAAATATTGGCGTTTCGCATGTAGATACTGTTTGAGACTAAACGACATTTTAACAAATTTCATTTCTCGAAACTGAAAGCAATTAATTGATCGCCTTTTAAATGAATTAACTGAGTCTATGGGTCTCGTATACGATTTCTTTAAATTCTTAGAGTTTTTTAGTTCACCTCTACTCATTAATTAGCCAGTTATTTTGCGTAACAAACAACATTATTTTAAAAAATCTGTACATTGACAGCTTATCTGTCACTCCGGAAGCCACGGTAAAAACGGCGTATTTTGTCAACCGACTGTCGGAATCGTATGTTCACTGTGCTCGCAAATATCGCTAACTGACCATAGACAATGGATTTATTACATTTCGTATTAATATTGGGGTTTTATCAATCGACTGTGCTACGGTCGCAGCCAAGAATGCATACGATTTGGCGGGGTTTTGTCAATCGTCGGTCGGAATATCCCTTATCGATTGTTGAGCGTGCTAGCACATATTGATACATGACCATAAATGACGGATTATAACGATATCGTATTGATATAGGATTATATCGATCGACCATGCTAGCACCCCAGGAGCTACGGGTAAGTGGCGGTTGGTGGCTCGCTTTTTTTTTTTTTTTTGATTCTACGGATTCTTTCGTAATCCTCTAGCTAAACTAGGGCTTTGCAATGCCCTTTCATGATCTAACTAACTAGTTTTACGGCTCATTTGGCCTTATAACTATTACCTTCTGAAGGTGATTATTTAATTGACTGAATTTACTTTTACATTAATGTTATCGTGAGGAAAAAAGTCTTTACTGGATAAAAACCTCACCAAGTTGCAGTGAAAAAGGAGGGGGAGCAAAAGTTCTGAACTTATTTTCAGGAAATTTACATTTACTTTTACTGAATGTAAGTATTTTGTTTTCATCAGGTCAGCGTCTCGTCCTTGGCGTTGGTCCTCGTGCCTATGCCTAGTGAGAAAAATTGGAAAGAAAACATCATCATTAATTTCGGCCCGATCTGCGCTGGTTTTTACACCAGCGCCCATCGAGCGCAAAGAGAAATCCGAGAATCCCGCCAACTCCACGCCACTGGTCTGCGCAGATGGTATGCGCAGTGTGCAGCGTCAGTCAGAAATACCGTGCCAAGTATGTGCGAGCGTAAGTGTGGAATGTTGTCTAGGTCAGGGTATTAGGAATGGTCAGGGAAACGGTAGGTATTTTGTGCGTAAAAATGGCGTCCGTCATTCTTCGTCTGTCGTATTGTCCTCGGCGTCGGCGTGATCATCCCCAGGTTCTTTTAATATGAGGTGTTTTGGCATCTTATGCTTGTATCGGAAAGGAAGGTCGGCTTTTGACTCATATTTGCCCAGCCCTTTGATCAGTGGATTTTTATTTTTATTCAATGTACTATAGAATTGCGTAGTTAATTGGTGCGCTTGTTCTTGTAATGACGGAATTTCTTCCCTGTCATGTATTCTATGTAAGTTTGTGTACCACGGGGTGTTATAGATAATTTTAATGCATTTGTTCTGCAGTGTTTGTAGCCTCTTGTATGTTGTTTTGGCTATATTGCTCCATACGGGCACTGCATATGTCAGGGATGGGCGAATCTGAGTCAGATATAATAGCAGTTTCTTCTTCTCAGCTAGTGGGCTTTTTCGGTTGAAGATAGGGCCTACCGACCCAATGGCTTGGAGCATTTTCGATTTTGATTTTTGGAGATGTGATTTCCAGTTTAGTCGGCTGTCCAGGGTTAGGCCAAGGTACTTTACTTCGGATTTCCATTCAAGTGCAGCCCCACTCATGGTAATTTTCTTTTGCGGAATTTGGTGTTTGATTCGACGCGTAAACATGATGGCTTCTGTTTTGGCCTCATTCAACTTAAGGCGCCATTTTTTGTAGTAGGCTGAAGTTTCGTCAAGGCCTCTTTGTAGGTATTTGATGGCTATTGTGGCTTTTGTTGATGTGGCTTACAGGCCCATGTCGTCTGCGTAGATTGCCTTTTCGCATTTCACGAGTGGAGGAATATCATGAGTGTACAGGTTGAAAAGGTGTGGTCCTAGTAAACTTCCTTGTGGCACGCCCTTGGGGACATTTCTTTTTGTAGAGTTCGTCTCTCCCACCTTAACGACGAACGATCGGTCTTTCAGATATACTTGAATTATTCTTATGATGTAAATGGGCGTGTTGGTGATATATAGTTTGTATATTAGCCCGTCCATCCAGACTGTGTCTTGGTGTTGAAGGCTCTTGAGATGTCTTCTGTGACACGTGTCAGTTGATGGACCGTCGAGTGATTACATCTGAAACCGAATTGTTCGTTCGGTAGGGTCTTGTTTTCGTTATGATGTGGGAGGTATCGATTCAGGATGATTTGTTCCAATAATTTGCTCATTGTGGGCAGTAGGCTGATCGGGCGGTAGCTTGACGGATTTGAGCGATCTTTTTTTGCTTTGTGAAACGGTAGAACGCACGCGCTTTTCCAGGATGACGGGAAGTGGCCCAGCAGTAGGCAGGCGTTAAATATTTTTGTGATAAAAATAATTGCTTTCTGCGGTAGATGTTTTAGCAGCGCATTTGTTATTTGGTCTTCGCCTGGGGCCTTTTTTGTTTGAGGCGTCTTATGATGTGGGCCACTTCCTTCGGAGTGCAAAGATGTATTTCTTCCGTATCCGTTTGGGCGAGGAGGTCGAGCTCTTCGAGTGCTTTGTTCACCGTCTCGTTTACAGCCGGGTCTTCCATCCCGTCGGTTGTTTGATATGCTCTTTCAAATCCGTCAGCCAAGGTGTTTGCCTTTTCTTCATTTGAAAGTGCCATGATTGAGGAGTTGGGCCACTGTAGGGGCGGGATACTGTTGTCCTGATAGCGGAGGGCCTTTGACATTTTCCAAATCGAGTTGTCCTCTGTACTTAAAGATGTTACTTTCGCTGACCACAGATTGTTTTTGAGGGTCGCTATTTCGTCTTTTATTTCCCTTCCCAGAGAGTTTACTGCTGTCTTGAAGCACCTCTCATGGGTATTTTGATGGATTCGGCGAAGTCTATTCTTTTCTGTGATCAGGAATTTTATGTGCGGCGTTAGCTTCACGGTAAAGGGCTGGATTTTTTTCTTGGGAATGCAATCGTCTCGTGCTCTTTGGATTATGCCAGTCAGCGATTCGACGGCTTCGTCTATGTCGGCTGGCGTGGTTAGAGTCTCGGATGTTAGGTATATTTGAGCGTTGATTTCCTCTTTAAATCTTTTCCAGTCGGCTTTTTTAAAATCGAGTTGAGTCCTTGTTATTCTCGTGATTTTTCCGCCTATCGTGAAGCTCACCGGTAGATGGTCGGATGGAAGTTCGTCCAGTGTCACCAGGGGAGATATCGTTGTTATGTTTTTTGCCAGCGCAATATCGAGAGTGCTTGGATATTTCATATTTGATCTGTAGTAAGTCGGCTTGTCCGGTGCTAGTACTTGATAGTCGTGGCTTTCCAGATGTTTGAACAGGATATTTCCGTTTTTATTGGCTCTGTAGTTATTCCAATGCCTGTGTTTGGAATTTAGATCTCCCGCTATGAGTACTTTTGCACCGAGCGCGAACAGCTTGTTGAGATCGCTTCTCACGATGTTGTTTTGGTTTGACGGGCAATATGCAGCGATGATGGTGTGCATTTCATTTTTTATCTCCATCCTGATGACAGTAGCTTCCATATTTTGAAGTACAGGCGTTGGGAGTCTCGTTGTCAGAAGGCCCTGGCGGGTTAGAATCGCCGTGCCACCCGAGGGTTGTGTTTTTCTACCCGCTGTGGGTGGTCTATCATTCCTATGTAGGTCAAATCCTGGCACTCTCAGTCTGGTTTTTTCATCAAGCTTCGTTTCGCTGAGTAGAATGGTGTCAATTTGCTGTTTGTTGACCACATCAAGTAATTCTTCGACTTTCTGTCGAATGCTGCAAGCATTCCACATAAGGAGCTTGACCTCTGGGGCCGTGCTAGCCATTGATGGTCATTAAAAGTTCCATGAGGATGATCGATTTCTCATCCCTGTTGCTGCAGGCTGCCAGCCTTCCTCGTACCTTAATGAAGGCGCGCAGGAGAGACATAATGTCCTCGTCATCAGAGGAGGTGTTGGTTTGAGACCTCTGTATGTTGGGTTCTTCATTTTGGGCAGCCCTGCGGCGCTCTTCTTGTTCATGCGCAGCCCTGGTGTTGCTACCCGCTGCTTGTGAATAAGTCATTTGACCGCCTGCGTTGCCCGATGTTTGGTGGCTCGCTGCCGACGGTGGCTTGTTTTGGGTTCCGCCGCCGGTAGCGCGCCGGGAAGCTAGCGGAGAGGGGGCGAAACTGTAGTTTGCGCAGTGGCGTGCTCTACAACTTGGGAGGAGGGGGCCGAGTAATTTGCAGGGGCGTATTTGTGTATCGTAACAATGTGTAATTGTATGCATCTGTAAATATATGTACTTATCTCAGAACAGACATAGTCTAGTGAGGCAGGTTACATACTTGTTTATGTACGATACTTTAAAACAATAAACTATTAATATACTAAATACTATTTTTAATTAATCAAACGTGAAACAACGCAAATTAATCTGTTCTAATTAATTTGCGCATTCCAAGATTTGTTAAAGAGCCTTCGACTACGAAGGCCGTCATCATTTAAATGGTCAGCAAGATATTGAGATTTTGGTCAGGTCTAAAATATTTTCTGCCGGCAAATAGCAGTTATTTGTTGTTAATTTTAAACCTAACCTAACCTAAACAAGTATTGAGCCTAATATTTTTTTCTGCCAACAAAAACATATTAGGTATATCAAATAATCATGAACAAAAAAAAATTTCGATTATCTTCAGTCGGTCGAAGTTGCAAATCCAATATTCAAATGGCGAACCATTTTTTTTTAATTACGAGTACTTTTCGGAATAAACGAGTGTTGGTACCTGGTTATTATTATTAATCATGTAGGTAATAGAAATTATAAAACATCAACAACAACAAAAATGTGACACTTTTGTTATTTTGTTCAAAGCCAAACTTTCAAAAAGAAGTAAATGAACTTAACATGACATGTGCAAACAGCATAAAATAATTTCCTCTACATGCAACCGGTCATTCCATGTTACAACTTTTAGATTTATCTCAAAAGCGAGGAAAACCTCAGCCGGATTGAATCACACCTCTGCCATTGCAAATCTCTCCCTGAGGTGTATTTTACTTCAACAGAAACGAGATTAATTATAATTATTTTATCTTTTATCGTATGCCGGGTACCCCATCCCCATCCCCATCCCCAAAAAAAGGCCCGACCGTTCGCCTCACCCGATCACTGTTTGCATAAAATGTATATAATATACTTTTTCGTAACGCATTCACCAGCTTACCCCCATGTCGAGCGTGCGTAGAGAAGTTTTACTTCAAAAATCGCTCACTATTTCCATGACTGCGTGGAACCTGCCAAGAGGTGCACCGGCAGGCTGACTAAATGTCCATTATCACTACAAAGTTGTTTCATCTGTGTACTCGATGACATGAGTTTGTGTAGCCAGGCTCCCGTTCTATAATAACTGTCAAAATCATCGTAATCCATTAATGCAATAATATGACAACTAACTAATAATCTTCTCTTTTGAACATTTAAAGATCCGTTTACATCGAGATTTTGCTGAGATATCATAATAATATTAAATACACACACTTTAATATACGTTGGAAGTCCGCATGTATTTTTTGACAATAAAAAATGAGTTAATTGGACAATGAGATCATTAGCCATAATACGAGATATATTCGTAAGTACGAAACTGTCAAAGAAAACGTCTGAATTCCGATTTAATTCAATCCTGCAATCTTCGATAATCTGCCTCCGTTCGTTAATAAACCAGTAATTATGCAGAAAGAATGTCATTATTAATAAAGTTGTGCAGATATATCGCCAGTTAAACAAAGGACAGGGTGTTTTACAATCTCGTATCGATAACGAACCGATTGCCCTAGCACGCTTGTACCGTCGATAGGCAGACCGACGTCGAAGGGACATAAATAAGGAATCGACATACGATCTCACACGATGGCAACACTGGGGATCTGTGAATGAATTTTCGTTTCTTAATTTGAAAAAATTAAAAATACCAATAAATTGACAATTTCGAATTGAAATACGAACTCAAATAAATATTGGCGTTTCGCATGTAGATACTGTTTGAGACTAAACGACATTTTAACAAATTTCATTTCTCGAAACTGAAAGCAATTAATTGATCGCCTTTTAAATGAATTAACTGAGTCTATGGGTCTCGTATACGATTTCTTTAAATTCTTAGAGTTTTTTAGTTCACCTCTACTCATTAATTAGCCAGTTATTTTGCGTAACAAACAACATTATTTTAAAAAATCTGTACATTGACAGCTTATCTGTCACTCCGGAAGCCACGGTAAAAACGGCGTATTTTGTCAACCGACTGTCGGAATCGTATGTTCACTGTGCTCGCAAATATCGCTAACTGACCATAGACAATGGATTTATTACATTTCGTATTAATATTGGGGTTTTATCAATCGACTGTGCTACGGTCGCAGCCAAGAATGCATACGATTTGGCGGGGTTTTGTCAATCGTCGGTCGGAATATCCCTTATCGATTGTTGAGCGTGCTAGCACATATTGATACATGACCATAAATGACGGATTATAACGATATCGTATTGATATAGGATTATATCGATCGACCATGCTAGCACCCCAGGAGCTACGGGTAAGTGGCGGTTGGTGGCTCGCTTTTTTTTTTTTTTTTGATTCTACGGATTCTTTCGTAATCCTCTAGCTAAACTAGGGCTTTGCAATGCCCTTTCATGATCTAACTAACTAGTTTTACGGCTCATTTGGCCTTATAACTATTACCTTCTGAAGGTGATTATTTAATTGACTGAATTTACTTTTACATTAATGTTATCGTGAGGAAAAAAGTCTTTACTGGATAAAAACCTCACCAAGTTGCAGTGAAAAAGGAGGGGGAGCAAAAGTTCTGAACTTATTTTCAGGAAATTTACATTTACTTTTACTGAATGTAAGTATTTTGTTTTCATCAGGTCAGCGTCTCGTCCTTGGCGTTGGTCCTCGTGCCTATGCCTAGTGAGAAAAATTGGAAAGAAAACATCATCATTAATTTCGGCCCGATCTGCGCTGGTTTTTACACCAGCGCCCATCGAGCGCAAAGAGAAATCCGAGAATCCCGCCAACTCCACGCCACTGGTCTGCGCAGATGGTATGCGCAGTGTGCAGCGTCAGTCAGAAATACCGTGCCAAGTATGTGCGAGCGTAAGTGTGGAATGTTGTCTAGGTCAGGGTATTAGGAATGGTCAGGGAAACGGTAGGTATTTTGTGCGTAAAAATGGCGTCCGTCATTCTTCGTCTGTCGTATTGTCCTCGGCGTCGGCGTGATCATCCCCAGGTTCTTTTAATATGAGGTGTTTTGGCATCTTATGCTTGTATCGGAAAGGAAGGTCGGCTTTTGACTCATATTTGCCCAGCCCTTTGATCAGTGGGGATCTTTGGGAGTCTCGTTGTCAGAAGGCCCTGGCGGGTTAGAATCGCCGTGCCACCCGAGGGTTGTGTTTTTCTACCCGCTGTGGGTGGTCTATCATTCCTATGTAGGTCAAATCCTGGCACTCTCAGTCTGGTTTTTTCATCAAGCTTCGTTTCGCTGAGTAGAATGGTGTCAATTTGCTGTTTGTTGACCACATCAAGTAATTCTTCGACTTTCTGTCGAATGCTGCAAGCATTCCACATAAGGAGCTTGACCTCTGGGGCCGTGCTAGCCATTGATGGTCATTAAAAGTTCCATGAGGATGATCGATTTCTCATCCCTGTTGCTGCAGGCTGCCAGCCTTCCTCGTACCTTAATGAAGGCGCGCAGGAGAGACATAATGTCCTCGTCATCAGAGGAGGTGTTGGTTTGAGACCTCTGTATGTTGGGTTCTTCATTTTGGGCAGCCCTGCGGCGCTCTTCTTGTTCATGCGCAGCCCTGGTGTTGCTACCCGCTGCTTGTGAATAAGTCATTTGACCGCCTGCGTTGCCCGATGTTTGGTGGCTCGCTGCCGACGGTGGCTTGTTTTGGGTTCCGCCGCCGGTAGCGCGCCGGGAAGCTAGCGGAGAGGGGGCGAAACTGTAGTTTGCGCAGTGGCGTGCTCTACAACTTGGGAGGAGGGGGCCGAGTAATTTGCAGGGGCGTATTTGTGTATCGTAACAATGTGTAATTGTATGCATCTGTAAATATATGTACTTATCTCAGAACAGACATAGTCTAGTGAGGCAGGTTACATACTTGTTTATGTACGATACTTTAAAACAATAAACTATTAATATACTAAATACTATTTTTAATTAATCAAACGTGAAACAACGCAAATTAATCTGTTCTAATTAATTTGCGCATTCCAAGATTTGTTAAAGAGCCTTCGACTACGAAGGCCGTCATCATTTAAATGGTCAGCAAGATATTGAGATTTTGGTCAGGTCTAAAATATTTTCTGCCGGCAAATAGCAGTTATTTGTTGTTAATTTTAAACCTAACCTAACCTAAACAAGTATTGAGCCTAATATTTTTTTCTGCCAACAAAAACATATTAGGTATATCAAATAATCATGAACAAAAAAAAATTTCGATTATCTTCAGTCGGTCGAAGTTGCAAATCCAATATTCAAATGGCGAACCATTTTTTTTAATTACGAGTACTTTTCGGAATAAACGAGTGTTGGTACCTGGTTATTATTATTAATCATGTAGGTAATAGAAATTATAAAACATCAACAACAACAAAAATGTGACACTTTTGTTATTTTGTTCAAAGCCAAACTTTCAAAAAGAAGTAAATGAACTTAACATGACATGTGCAAACAGCATAAAATAATTTCCTCTACATGCAACCGGTCATTCCATGTTACAACTTTTAGATTTATCTCAAAAGCGAGGAAAACCTCAGCCGGATTGAATCACACCTCTGCCATTGCAAATCTCTCCCTGAGGTGTATTTTACTTCAACAGAAACGAGATTAATTATAATTATTTTATCTTTTATCGTACCCTTTTCATATTCTAGTATATCTTCTCGTCCATACATACGTTGGGATAAGCTTCAATATTGATGCCGAGATATCATTTGATCCTGTATTCCGTTTCACAGGATCACGAGATTAATCTCTGTAGGATAACAACGGGTAGCAAGTTCTGCTGGGAGTGGTATAGATTTAGGGATAGAATTACGAAATGATACTTAAGTAAATCCGTACTGGGATGAGAAGATTTGAAAAGCAAATAGGCGTAATGCACTGGCAATAAGACTTTGTTATTTAATTATTTCCTCCTTTGTGGATTAACAATGATTCTTTTTTAATTGTAGGTATTTATTTTTGTGACGAGATGTAATGTAAAAATAGAAACTGTCAGAGAAGAAATGAGCCATTATAGAAATAGTACGTGTCTACTGTTACAATTAATGACAAAAAAATTCGTTTAAGTATTTAAGATCTATTGAAACCAAGACTAAATACTTGCCTACTTGAAAGTCCCAATTGCGGCCATTATTTTTTACTATTTTTCTGTGTCTTGTTCTCTTTCATATTTTCGTTTAGATTATTTGTGTTATCTTCTTCTTCCATAACTTCCTTCTACCCCTTCCATTCCATAGGTGATCTGTATTTAGTTTTTTAATTTCAGTGTACATTATTTACTGCAGATATTGTGAACATTGTTCACGAAACATTTAGATTGTGTATATTATAAATAACGTGTAGCAAACAAAGTTATTTGTCTTTTCAATAAAATAAATAATGTCATCACAAAGTGAAATCCTTTCAGAAGAAGTTTTCTTCCAAAAATTAATATAAGTACACTTAAAACTCTTTACTGTTCGCTGGTTCGCCCTCAACTTGAATACGCTATTGTCATTTGGTCTCCTCATTCTACTCGTATGCTGTCCACATTTGTCACATCGAAACCGTACAACATCACTTCATACGAGAAATTGCTTGGATGTTAGGACTTGAAAGAGGCTAGTACTCATATGATGAAATTGAACACACTAAACATTTCTAACGACTCTGATCTAATTTGCATATTCAAAATTATCAACAGTATTCTGACAACTTGCTTTGTTACAACTTATCCAGTTAAACATCCCTTTCCGTAGAATCCGAAATAATGATAATTCTACTAATTATGGATACCTTTCTCCTTTGTCCAGAATGTCGAGACTTGTCAAGTCAAAGCATTAAATTTTTTGGTGTAAGCCTAAATGACTTTCCGTAGTCCATCCATCCATCTTCAAGCTTGACTTGTAGTTATCTTCTATCTCTCATTTTTATATTACATATTGTCATTGCTCTTCATCTATGATTTCCTTTCACTGTCATCTCTGTTTCTTATTCATGTTATTGTTTTATTTTTAATGGACACTAAATAAATAAACTAAAAAAAAAATTAAATTGGTAAAGCTAGGAATTAACAGACGACTAAATACTGAATCGCTTCTGTCTCCAAATAAATTTCAAAACAAGGAGTACTAAAACCTGGGGTGACGAGTGTTGAGACAGGGGGTGAAGGATTGTTTATAGGCGTACTGGTAGGCATACTGGTAGGCTGTTCGGTGTGGATGACAACAAACATTACGTCGGCCATAATTGGAGGTTTCGAGATATGGTCAGGATTTCCAAAAATGCAGGAGTCGAAGATGGTGATAAACTCTTTCAATGTTACATCATCTTAGAAACTTATGCTAATTCGCTATAAAATACGAGAGAGGCCAACGTGTTATTATTATTTAGTAGCACGCATTATGGTGTGGTTTATATCGAAATCGTGGTGGATAGGTTACTGTTTGTCTTTATTGAAGTATTAAAAATAAAAATTACTCCTGACTAATTGTTCACTCAATACAAACCTCCATAACTACTAATGAGGTGGTCTAACATAATCAGCAAAATTTCAAACGCTGACTTAGAAATTTTACTGGCTACATTGTTTGAAATATTGATGTAGTTTCCACACTTGATCTTGGTTGTGGTTTATCGAGATTCTCTATACTTACGTATTCCTACGCTATAATATGTTACAACACTTCGTCAAACTTTAGTGATATAAGTTTGTCTCGATGCATAATATGTTCTGGTATTAACAAGGAGCTATGATGCATCATGCTAACTAGTAATGAAAGCAGAATATTAGTAAACGGTATCCATTACTGAACGGTCTAAGAATTAAACTGAGATAATGGTCGGTGACGCCTTCCGGTACAGGGAAATATCGGTCAATGATAGATTAATTATTTTCATTAACGGTAATGTTTAAATGGATTATGTATTATAAGAAGTATGTTGGTTCGAGTTTGTTTTAAAGTAGGAATTTAATGAATATTGAGTAATCACTTATTAGGTTTTTGGCGTAATTTTTGTAATAAATTTATATCGTGTCAGTGGAGACTTATGTGATAAGGAACAATGACACTGGTCCCCGCGCTTGTTAGTGGCAGTAAACCAAAAAATGGTAAAAAAGCACAGTGAAGGAATTGGTGGTATTGAGAACTCTGTATGAATTTGGCTTACATTTTTCTGTTTCCCCTTTCGAAGATACTCTGGGGTAGTGTTTACATTCTCAAATAATATATGAGGCTAATAATAATAATAATTACAGTTGTACTTTTGCGTGGTCGTGAAATAATGAAATGAACTGTGTTTTTTATGACATTTATTAGAGATAACTTGTTGAAGTTTATAAACCTTATTGTAATATTTAATAATTGAAGAAGATATGTAATATAAACAAATCTCACTGAAAATACTAAGCAGATAAAGATATAGAAAATAAAAAGTTACCTGTTTCAACATTTTGTTTCTTTTATCTCTTCAAACAACACATGAGAGCTTAATATTACAATAAAAAACAAATAATATTAATATTAATTAAAAAAAATATTACAAATTTAATTAATCAATTACTTTAACTTAATATTGCATTTTAAAAAAATCTAACAAAAAATTACTTTCTCTAACACTCTTTTTAATTTCTTTCATAGAACGAATATCAAAAATGACTACAAACATGTACTCTCGTGCAGAAGATTACTTACCAAATTTTATTTCTATTTTTATTTCAAGAAGAATAATGCTCACCAATGTTTATTTCATCTTCTTTAAATTTTCTTTATTTCTTAGATAACTTGCAATTCTTATATTTTTATCTGTTTTTAGTTTTATTTATCCCTAAAT
Source organism: Limnephilus marmoratus (assembly GCA_917880885.1). Taxonomy (NCBI): domain Eukaryota; kingdom Metazoa; phylum Arthropoda; class Insecta; order Trichoptera; family Limnephilidae; genus Limnephilus; species Limnephilus marmoratus. The sequence continues at coordinate 17,828,736 of OU862933.1, forward strand.
ATGTTGTTTTTTCTTTTCTCTTCTTATATTTTATTATCTGTTTATATAAAATTATATTACATGTATGACTACCACAACACGGGCAATAGCCTAGTATGGTAGTCAAAAATGTAACATTTAATCATTTATGAAATAATAAAAAATAAAATATGTTTTCATTGACAGTTGAAACTATGATTTGTTTAACGACAATCGTCGATATAATAAGAAACTCAAATGATGAGTACGCTTTGTTTCCTGTAAATCCTTGTATTATTTAGTTCTCCCACGGACGTAGGATGTCTATGAGTTCTCCGAAATCTTCTTTATTTCCGAAATTGCTTTAGCCTACCGGTCAGCCTGATCAGTTTTACCTCTAACTGACAAAGTTGATTTTTTTTTTACGATTTTATGTCCGGTTTAAAACTTCCCCACAGGAAAAACTAAACTCTTCCACAAATGATCATCTAGTCAATCCACGCTATGCAAGTGCACTATATAAATATAATAAATACAAAATAATACAACCTACCAACCTAAAAACATATCAACCTACCAGAGACCAAATGGGAAAATAATTCAACGACTCCAGATATTTTCATATCAGAGGGTTCGGCTCGGTAGAACAACTAGCTGGACCGATAAATCCTACTGATCCTTCAATATAAATATTTAAATCATCTTTCGTGATCCTACATGTATTTAAAATGACTAATTTTTGGATTTTTATATATAAATTCTTTGACAAATCTAATAAGCCTAAATTTTGAATCAGAGAGCTAGGTATTATGCCAGTAGCCGAAATAATAAATGGTAATATTTTTATAGTCTGAGAAAGCCAAATTTTCATTTCTCGTCTCATTTCTTAAATCTGATTATTTTCTTATTTTTTCAGAAACAGATTTTTGAATATTTCAGGAATTTGGAATAGCGACATTAAATTAATTATATTATTGTGGTGAGAAGAACGTTTCTTGAACACCTCTGTAGGAGAACGGTATTCGCATATTGTCTACACTATGTATATGCAAACGAATTATATACGTACAATGTGCATACTGAAAATTTATTTCCGTTCTAACTAAACTAATGGTGTGATTAGTTTTGAATCAAGGTAGACTGATCTATTGAAAGCTTCGACTGTGACATAGCAGCGTGCAACGTTCTTTGGGTATTAAGAACACACTGCATCCGAAGCGAACCATAAACATTGGCAGAATTAATCCCATAAAGCAAGACGCCTGCAGTGTGTTCCCAAGCATAATCTTTGATTACCGACGTAATGTTATTTGCTTGCAGTTAGAATCACGCCACATACCCAAAGGGAAAATTAGCTTTGATGTATCTTCCGATGTTCGAGTATGCGGTATTCTAAAGCTTTGTACTTAATACAGAGAACGTTAATGCTCTGCAGTATTAAAGTTTTTTTTATTAGTAACATTCCCACTCTTCTGTATTAAAGTTCTTCAAATGCTTATATTCCAACTGTGTTTCCAACTAATCCATTGGATAAATCAGATTTACATAATAATGCTTATTTATTTATTTATTTATTACATCCCCAATGGGCTTTTACCTTCTTTGTTTAAAAGTTAAGTAACATAGTACTTTAAAATTCTTTAAAACTAAAACAATAATGAAAATATAACATAATGAAAATAAAATGAAACATCAAAAGCAAATAATATTAAATAACATAAGTAAAAATGATAAGAAGTCTTACATAAAAATAATGTACAATATGTACAAAATTGCAGAAATTATCTACAACTATTTGTGTCTATATGTATAAAAGAATTGGAATAAACAATGTTTATGCTGGTTATTCTTAAAGTGAAGATTTTTGCTGGTTATTCTTATATCTCCTAGATCAGAATATTCATTTCTGAGATTGTGAAGTCTTGAAATCGGGGAATTTTGGTAAGACAGTGTCCTTCTCAATTAAATATCATAATCTTTTTTATTTATGTTGTACTGTTGTTAGAAATGAAATTTGTATTCGATATGTAAAAGCCCAATAGGACGTCAATAAATAAGTAAATAAAATAAGAAAATGAAATAAAAAATTAGAAGTCATCATCATCATCTTCTTTCCCTTATCATCTTCGGATCGGGGACCCACTGCGTCGACAAAGCTCCTCCATTCGTCCCTGTCTTGTGCTGCCTGTTTGGCCTCCGTCCATGGCAGTCCCATCCTCTCCTCACACAGTTTCTGGAGTTGCCTCTCCCAACTGTGTCTTGGGCAGCCCACTGGACGTCCAACCTCTGGAATCGCACTCCTTATTTTCCTCGGAATTCGGTCATAAGACATTCTTAGAACGTGCCCAAAAATTAAAAGTAAAATATGAAATCGACTTTTAAATAGTTTCAACAAAATAGATGTGTCTTTTAAGTTATGAGTGAGCATATTTTCACCAGTTAGACCACCACTCTTGTTAAAGATGACGGGATAAATCGTGTGAATTGGGGTTAAATCGATGTAATACCAGGTGATTTGTCGAAAAACGCAATCACTTCCTTAGAGCTTTGAGGCATATTTATATGATTAAATTATTTTGGTACCAACCTTCTCTTTGTAAACGAAATCATCTTTGTAATAGTGTAAGCCAAATCTGGTCTGGAGCTCCAAAATACCTTAAAAAACCCTTGACTCTGTGCAGAAACGGGCGGTCCATTTGATAGGTTCTCCCATCTTAATCTTAATTTTGAACTTACAAATTCATAATGTTTTGCAAAATAATAAAGTTTTACCGACTTATAATTACATAACTTGTTAAACAAGCGGAAGATGAAACATAAGTTTCCATTAGATGTGTATAACAATGAACATTGTACAATAATTACCACGTACTTTAATTCTCTAGTGTGGTTAAGCTTTAACTCTCTAGTAGGGTGATAATTTTTTTTTTAATTAAATGAAGACAATATTAGCGAAACTCAATCGAAAATCTGGAGACAAAAAATCAGAAAAAGATATTGGCACAGATCTATCCAGTGAACTGAGGCGTCTCTATCCGATTCTGTCATTTATAACCGTATCATACTTCGACTAAGAACTACCAACATTATCTTCATGTCACTTAAAACTTAAAATTTTACATGGTTAACTATTAAATGGCACAATCAGTACAAACTTAGTATATATTAGTATAAAAAACTCTTTGTTTTTTTTTACAGAATACATTGTTGGCATTTTTCACCAGCATTTGGTTCCTTAGAACGGGCAATCTGCCTAGCTAGGAACTAATAGACAAACAAGACATAATAACACTTGTACTCATTTTAATATTTACAGTTATTTTGAAATGTTATTATTATGTTATTTTTGCTCTATAAATGTATCTTAAGTTATAAATAAATACTTAAAAATTAAAAAAATTAAAAATTTCTAATACGCATGTTTTATTGGCTGCAATCTTTATGTATGATTGCAAGATTCAAACCCGAGATGCTATCTGGATAGTGTGTGGATAAATTTTTATCCATTTTATTTGTAATATGCAACATATATATTGACTTTTCTGCAAGTCTAGGATAAATATTTATTTTTAATTTTTTAACAAACCCCAAATCGCAATTTAATGAGGATCATAATAGCGTAACTCAATCGAAAATCTGGAGACAGAAAAATCAGAAAAAGAAAGAAAAACAAAGAAAAAAAAAGGTTCTGCGTTTGAGTCCCAGATGTGCCAATGTCTTTTTCAGATTTTTCTGTCTCCAGATTTTCGATTGAGTTTGGCTAATATTGTTTTCATTTAATTAAATATTACAATTTGGGGTTTTACTCGTAAAAGTTAAAAATAAAAAATAAAATATATTTATTTACTAATTTTTGATTTTGTGCATTTCTGTATTAATATAATAATAATAATAATAATCTTTATTCCAGGATGTGGGGAGGATAGTGCAATCCCATACGTCCCATATAGTTATACATATTTATATATTTACACAGTAAAGAAATAAGAACATAAATAGAAAGAAAAAAGAAGAAAAAAAAAATGAAGTGTTGCTTTTAAAATAAACGCCGTTTTATCGACTTTAAAAATAGTACCTCTTGCTCTAATTTTCAACGGTGAAAATCAAAACTTAACTACCGATTAAAACCCTAAAAAGTTTTCAAGCAAAACTAAGTGCTAAGATGCTTCAATCATTCGAAGATTCGCGATATTTTCGTGGGTGGTACGTTTTGGCATTAAAACTTTACACGAGGTTTAAGGTTGCCAAGAAAACGTTTTCTTTGCGTTAGTGACTTTCCGGCTTCAAATTTGAAGCCAATTTTAACAAAAAATAATGGAAGAATCCATGTCACGTTCGTTTAGAGAAAAATATTATTTGGTTTGCAAAATCATAAAATGTGAAATGCCTCGATAGAATTTGAAATATACTTTATTTTTATATTTTATGACCTACATGGTACAGCAACCTTCATTCAGATTGCGTGTTCAATTCACGCGCAATTTAAGAGTAAGCCACAAGCCAAAAACGTGTGTATTTTTAGTGTGCCGTATATCGCCACGAATATTGGTAATACGCATAAAAATCATTCGGCAAACGGTCTAAGAGTTATGATTTCAAGCGTAAAAGTGGTTTTTTTTATTTATTTTGTGAATACTTTGTGGATAATTTGAACTATCAAATTGTTGTTTCTTATATGCGTTCATACATTTTTAATTAAAAAATACAAAGTTTACGCTTATATTATTTATTAATTAATTAACGATTTTATTTTAATTCTAGTCATTGGAAACAGTAGAAAAGCTTCAATTTAATGACATCTATTGAAGGATGCTGAAACTTCATGAGTAACCTATGCACTACAATTTAAACCGATTCGTAGTAAAGAGTAATCTAAAATAGTGATTTGGCAATAAGCTTCACCTTAAATATATTTGTAAGCGTCAGATGTTACAAATTTTACGTGTAAATGTGAACACGCAAATTTTAGGTGTAAATGTGAGATGAATTTTTGAATTTATAAGATTTAAATTCGACTTTGAAAGTAGCTGCTTGTAAGAAGCGAATGTTGTTATGAATAAAATTCCAACTTACCCCTATTATTCAGAAGATGATTTATTATACAAAACTCTGTGGAATGAAATAATTATGCGTGATATTTGACTAGATAAAGAGATAGTCTGGGTCATTCGAGGAAATACAGTACAATGATCTCCGATTGTGGGCTGGGAGATTGACTGCCTGTTGTCGCTAGTACATAAGTTAGGCAAATTTGCTAGTAGATGGCATAGTTCATTATCATGCTTTGTTTTGTTTCCTTGCTTATCTATAAGGCATGGAAACCTGAGTTCGAGGTTTCAAAATGCTGCTCGATGTTAAGGCTGAATTTAGTCTCACGCTCACCGTCAGCGCTCATAGATCAGCGCGTAGTTCGTCAGCGCTGAGGCTCAGCGTGGCTCGTTTCAGTATCGTACTGACCGTCTTACTGTACAGACGAAGACCAAAATCCTCAGGCGTACCTCATTGATAACTCGACCTGTATCCACTTCGCGATTTGCCATGACTGTACACGCTGACGACGTCCGCTTCGCTCGACACTAGAATGCTCACTGAAAGCAGAGGCGCTCGTGCAATCGTCAGCGCCGACAGCTACGCGGCGCCGACGCGCGACGCGTACGGTCACGTAGCCATCAGCGCTGACCACCTTGCGCGCTGATAGCTACGCGTCATTCAAAAACGCTTCCTAGAAGTTCATACATCTCGACCATCAGCGCCGACGGTGCGCGTGCGGTCAGCGTAAGACTAAATTCAGCCTAAAGAAGGTCCTTACAATATTTTGGTCACATGTCATTGTGAGAGGCAAACAATTACGAGATTTTTCAACGGGTTGGGCGTGGGGAAGGGAGACACCACACCCCATGACTAACGTGACTGGCTGGAATTTTTAAAAAGAGATTTCCATGATAACAGTCAAGAAGTGTGAAGTAGTCATGATAATAGTAGTGGGCACCAGAAGAATAAACAAAAGAAGTAGCGTAGTCGTCCACGCAATTTTACTTGATTTGACTGGACGGATTACGGTTCGACATGAGTTTCTCATTTTACATATCTACAGGCGTTACCAAGTCCAGGTGATCCATGAACCAAAGTCCTGGACGCAGCATAAGTGCGATTTTGTATGAATGGCATTGAAGCTAAATCTTGGATGACATACTTTTGAACTGGTTTACGCAAAGTGTTAAATTATGCTATATTAAAGACAAATTTTTAATCTTTTCTTTTTCTGTGTCGTGCACTTTGGAATGTATTATTTTCCTGTACATTTTGTATTCTATATTATTAATTTTATGTCATCTGCAATTTAAAAAGTGGTTTCTGTTTTATTTTTCTTTCTCTTTTTGTAGTTTTTCACATACGTTGTGTCTTTGTATCATACACTAAATCATGTAAAAGCCCCTCAGTTCGATGAAAATTTATAAATAAATTGGTATGTAATAATTTTCTTTTAGTGTTGTTAATGCAGTTATGATGGCTTTTGTTGTTTTTGGGTATTTGATGAGGCAGGGAATGGGACATGTCATTAAAAAATTGCGTCGGTTTTGGCATTTATCATTTCTTCCCCCTCACCCCGCGGCGAAAATTGTTCTCGAAAAGCCCAGTCGAGAGTTTTTTAGGTTCATGATGTGAACTGATCTTTATTGCTAAGCTTTATAAACCATGTATATTTGGTATTTATTTATTAATTTTATGTATTATCGCTGTTGTAAATTGTTTTAGATTGATGAAAAAATAAAATAAGAAAGTTATCGGGCGGGATCTTCTACACTTGAATGGTGCAAGTAAGAAGCAAATCAATTTTTGAAAACTTGTCCCCTGCTTGCGGCAATCTTCGGAGTAATAATATCGAATGCTGGCAACGTTGCAGAAGTGGATTTTTTACTCGCATTAGGGGGTGACTCGATGCTCCTTGGCTTACATTTCCATTTTTATTGGAAGATTTATAAATTCAACGTGTTTAAATGGAATTTTATATTGAAGTCGGTGAATTTTATAAAATTGCACTGTTGGTATAGATAAAGTTTTTTTTGTCAATCATGAAATCTTACCAGAAGGATTCGCTCGAGTTTAAGGCAAAAATTTAAATAAAATATAAATAATAATAATAAAGGTCAACTTTTTGTAGAGCCGTTTAATGATTTAAATCACCTCAAGAGTGCTTTATATTTTGTCATGGTTCATAGCTAAATATATATTTTTTTTAATTTTAAAAGTTCAAAAATGTTTTGTTTTTTTTTTCCTTGACGCAGAAAAATCCCGATGAGTTTAATAAAACTCACTTTAATTTAACTTTCTTTAAACCAAATGTGAAGTCATTTCGAGAATGTGGACCAAGCATATAATTAAATGCTCTGTCCCCAAATTTCGTAACATTCGAACGAGACCGTTCAACCTAGACAGAATTTTAACTTTTTATTGAAATTTTATCTCGCTTATAACTTATTTTTTATACTTTTTACTAGAAATCTATATGTAGTATTTGTAATACGTATAAATATATTAAGCAATATTATGACAATTATAAACTTTTTTTCACTTAATTTATTTCTGACCGTAATCGGTTCCAGCTTATAAGGCCATCTTCAGACTGGTAAATTATTTATTAACCTTGTGGTTTATGTACATATCATTTAGTGTATGGGGGCTAACAGGAATGTTATACAACGATTTTATTCAATTTATATAGATTAGACCAGCATACAATTAAATATATGTGTGGATTGTATGGTCGTAATCTTCACAAAGTTTGTATACCTGTAAAGAAACATTTGTGTGCAACAACACAATATATTATATTTTGGTGAAATTTTCAATAAATTTTAAATCAGTACTAATAATAATTCGGAGGCGGGAATGGGTGTGGCCGCCCGGGAATAATTTATTAGACAACCAACACCTCTGCCATGTTGTCACACTGTCAGTTTAGTGACTTAGCAGGGGTGGCCGGGTTCTTGGGGTTAGCGGCGAATGTACCTGCCCACCAACTGCTTAGCGGGCCAGATCGGGAGAGATCGGAAGGGATTTGCGGCACTTTTGCTTTATCCAGCTGGTCACTCTCGGCCGTCGTCTCGCAACACAGCGGGAGCGATGGATTCATACATCCGTCACTCCTAGACACACTGACCCTACCCACTAAGATTCAACCTTGTAGCCAACCTGTTAAATTTGGTTTTTTTGTGGCAGAAGATCTTCAATAAAGACAATATTTCTTCGCTGGCGAATTCCAACTTATTTATTAACTTATAATCACATGTTACAATAATACTATTTTTCCCGACTTGACAAAACACTAAACTGGTCTTCAGACCATAACTAGTTGATTCTAGCTGTTTTCAAGAGATAAAAAGCACGTTTTTCTAAAGAACACATTATTTATAACCAAAAAACCACATACACTAAAACAAAATAAACAATAATTGACATACCTATGTAAGGCTGTGATATACAGAAACAGTGCAACTATGATGTTGCAAGTAGGAAATCTGCACAAATAAACTAGCTTCACAATGTTACGCTAGAGGTCACTAACCTTCGCTTTTTAAACACACCCTTATGCCTTTTTTCCTTCCCGGAACTTATGCTCCTTTCTTTCCTTAAAAAGTCCCTCAAAGTACAGCATCCTCAAAGATGACGTAGGCTCAGAAGGAAATAAAAATTTAAAAAAACTATACAACCAAATGAATTCAAGATTCTCATTAATGTTGAAGACAAACCTTCAACGGTTGCTATTGCAAGTTCTCAAATAAATATTTATGTAAGACTGGAACAATGCGATATCAGGTTACGAAAATTTTTAAATAATTCGCCAATTATTGTCATCGTCATTTACCTTGTAGGAAACTTTCATATCAGAAATAGAGCAAGGTGACACCAACAGTTTCGAACTGGTTTAGAAAAGAGGTCAATTTTTCCGGACTTCCAAATATACACAATATCCGCTCCGCCATAATCTTAAAACAGTTCACCGCTTGGAAAAATTCAATTCCTCTGAATATCTCTTTGTATCAACGTAAATAGTTTAGTGAGCATATAATTCTTGATTTTTATATGTCTCTTTATCTCCCCCCCCCCCCTCTCCCTTTCTTTCTTTTTGTTAATATTACTTGTTCATTCACTAATTAAGTTTTAAAACCCGTTATTAGATATGTCAGACGTAACTACCAAATGACATTCTATGACTTACGTAATAGATCATAACCATGTAAAAAATTAACATCTTATTACTTGTATTATAATGTATTGTGTTTTTTTTTTTTTTTTTTTTACGTGAGATCCACACAGGAGGCCCTGAGGAAAATAATTTCCATCAGGGCCTATGTCATCTTTGAGGATGCTGTGTGGATGAATTTTTTAAGGAAAGGAAGGAGAGGAGAGTTCTGGGAAGGAAAAGGGTTTAAGGGGTGGGTAGGAATCTGGGGTTCAGTGTGTCCTGGTCATCGGCCTCCAAGACCTAGACAAACCTCACCCCATGAACCCGGGCACCCCTGCTAAATTACCAAATATAGCGAACCACTTGGGGTGACCTATGGCAGAGGTGTTGGTTATCCAATAAAGGTTCCCGGGGCGGCGGTACCCATTCCCGCCTCCCAAATTGAAAATTATGTATTATGTGTATGTCTTAATAAACAAATAAATGGAATAACGAAAACCTGGTCGTCCGAAGTGATCTGAATTATACCTTATAAGGCATAAAATTATGATAATTAACTAACTAACTAACTAACTTACCATCACGCCGTTTCCTCGCAGGGGTAGGCAGAGAGGACGGACCGCCGAACAACTCGGTCATGGCACGCACTCCTAGCCTCGTTCGCATGCATACATCGTCTCACACATTCTCTTCTATTATTCTAACTCTTGACACGGCCCGACTCAAGTATCTGATTCATTTAGTGGTGCCATGTCTTCCTCGGACTTTTTCTACCATTCACATTTTTGTCATATTCTGCTTACATTTCTTTCCTCGTACATTCGCTTTGCATGCCCAAACCATCTGAGCGTCCCTTTCTTAATCTTACTCATTACGCTTACATCAGCCTTACTTTCTTTGCAGATCACGTTTCCCACACGATCTTACATGGTTTTACCACACATACGCCTCAGGGATCTCATTTAAATTATGATTCTTCACCTAATTGGGTTAAAAAGTTTTTTGATGTGATTTAACATAAAAGCTTATTTCATCAATCCTTTTTTTTACAGTACCAACGCATCCTTCGCTTAATAAAATACCTAGTTTTTCTACCTAGTAGGTAGAAAAACTGACAAAATTTTCAGAAACATTTTAGTCAAAACGATTTAAATACTTCGCTTTATTTACGGTATTAATTATTTTGTAGAATTATGTATTGTATCGAATCTAGACAACAAAGTATGTCCGGATAACCCAAATTCTAAATCGACTACAGCTCAATCCTCTTTGGTATGAAATGCTTTTGGAATTCTGCCAAAATCGCTCCAACACACAATCAGATAATTAGAAATTCTAGTTAAAATCGTGTCAATAACCATCAGCCCACTGAATTCATACTACCAAGAAAACAAATATTGCTTATTTAGTACAACCTTTGAGTCCTAAATTTGTCTATTTTTAAAGAATTTCGCCATTTGAAAAAGTTTGACAAATTTCACCATAAGTAAGAAAAAATTGAGCTTACTTGAAGCATACGGAAACATCCACAACACGCTTCTAATTGACCTCTCTGTGGGCTCGAAGTAAGGACAATTCTGTCACGCTTCAGGTCAAATTGATCAAATACTTTAAGATTTCAAAATTCTTCCTTGAACAGATAATGGATTTCATTCGCCTGTTGGAATGTAAATTGGTGACCTGTGGTTTCTATCAATTCGACAAAATCACATTTCTTGGGATTTTCTGTTCAGTTCGGCGCTATAATCATTTGAATCCCACAAAAATATTCCCAAACTTATCTTAATTAAAACCAACTTAACCATAACTTATCCCGACATTGCAATCAATCACAAAGTTTAATGGGCTTATCAAAATTGAACGAATTAGAACACTTGTGAAAAGTTTTGATTTTGAAGTGCTCCTGGTACAGTGGTGCGATGGAAAATTTACGAGCCCCCGGGCGTACTCGTTAACTGGTTCCAACCAAATGAATAAAATAATATGCAGCAATTTGTGCTACGCACAAAACTGCCCTGGGCCAGTGGAACAATTACGATATCCACATTTTCGGGAAATGGGTGAAGTAAATAGAGAGGACGTGTGATAGAGAACGCCGAAGATTGGTAAGAAGGAATTTTTAAATCTAGTCACTGAAAATAGCTATCTTTTCTAATAATTAGCATTTTAACAGGAAGATACTGATAGTATAAAATTCAACCGATGGACAAATAGTCTTAGTCTGGCACCGTACCCTATTCGAGGTTAGCTTTTATCGGGACTTTCTTCGCCCTGTAAGCTGCAGCCAGAAAAAATCTTTGCAGACCTGCACTCATGCCGGTTATGAAGTGCGATGACTTCCCCAACTATTTTTGTGCACACGTACCAAATTAATTTTAAATCCGTTTGCGATGATAACGTGAAACCTTTGTACAAAAAATGAAAGTTTCTTGGTTTATCCCTGATGCGTCCCAAAACCATTCATTATATTACGATGAAACCTGGTTTCTATATACATATAATACACACACTAGAAGACAGACGTAAAATAAACGACTTAATATTTTTATTCAAAATACTTGTAGGGGCGTGTAAATAGCCCCTGACACGAGGGAATACTACCCTATGTAAATTAAGGAAAGTTGAAATCTTCCCTATGTGACACAAAACAGTTTACACCGCAATTCCAAAATCCTAAGTGAAAACAAAACAATACTCACTCACAGAATCCAGCTCTTGCACGAGGTCCAGTACAAAATGACACTAGTTTTCATTCAAAATATTGATTTTTTGCCAATGCGGTAAGTGCACCATCTCAACATGTGTTTAGCACAGGAAGGAAGTTTCAACAATGAATATAAATTTGCATATTAATAATACGTGCCAAAATCTTAGGTAACAACAATAATTCAATTATTGGGTGAATTATTTGATAATAACTGACTAGGAGTGACATCTCGTGGCTTTCGCTAACACTCACGTCGGAAGTAATTGCCTGCTTCACAGAGGTAAGAAAATGCATGAATATACTGAATTTCAATGTCACATAGGTAAATTCAATATAATACAAAAACCATAGATGGCGCCCTCATGGTCCCATAGCATAAATTATTAATTTAAAAGAAATTAATGCCCAAATGGATTTAAATATATTTACGGCGCGTATCCAATACTTAACTCTAAATTTGACTGTTGCGAACTCCTGCAACTCATAAACTTACGAATACCGATAGTAACTACACGACAAATTACACTATTCTACTGTAACATTCATAAGCGGAACTACATTGCCCACTCTCCGGTACAACGATTTCACACTATGAGAAATCAGTACTTAGGTGATGTTGACATATATAACATAAACTTGGCGAATTTTGTTGATCTTGTAAAAAACTTATTCCAAAACTATTCCTAAACATATCTTTATTTTTGTAAACCTATGAAATCGCTGTATTTTTATATTTTTATGACTTGTGTGCTTTTTTATCTAATTTTATTTTTATTATTTCTTTATCTTTTTAAATATCATCCGTCATGAATCTATTGTACTACCAAACATGTAAAAGCCCCTTGGGCATTAAATAAATAAGTCAATATATGTTGGTTATCTCTGACGTTATGCAATTGCATCAAAAATTTACAATAGCTGGCACGCGAATTGTTTAAGAAGTGTGTGTATTTCATATAGTTTAGTGGCAGGGAGGGAACGAAGGAGGGGGGGATTCGCGGGAGGAGGGCGAGGGAGGGGGGAGGCAGGAAAGGTGGAAGATGAAAGCCGGGAGGAGGGGGATTCGGGAGGGTTGAAGGTTTAAGAAATGTGTGTATTTCATATGATTTAGCGGCAGGGAGGGAACGAAGGAGGGGAGATTCGCGGGGGGGGACGAGGGAGGGGGGAAGGCAGGAAAGGTGGAAGATGAAAGCCGGGAGGAGGGGGATTCGGGAGAATGAAAGGGGAACGCCAGAGAATCGGGGGCGGGAACGGGATCGCATGGGAAAGAACACACAAGGAGAAACAATTTCTTTCTGTAGGTATGTGTCATTGCAACGCATGCCCGGCATGCTCGTTAGTTATTAATATTTAGTTTTTATTTGCTATTCTTTCATGTGCTTGGATTTGCCTCCGCGACCTCTCTGCAACATGCATATTCATGAAATGATCGGAGAGAATATGTCGCAGCACCCAAATAGGGCTGACAACTAATAATTAACGAGGCCTGTTCAATATGTTCAATTCCTGCCACTGACTCAATACGGTTTGGAGGGAATCACAAATTCCCCTCAAGCATAAATCGTTATTCTTCGCCTTTGTAATGCATTGGTGCATCGTGCATGTGGAATGTTTCCATACTTTGATAAGTTTTAAAATTTTGTTCATATTTCAAGTCAACTAATAAAAAATATATTGAAATTATTTCATAATTGTTTTTTTGTAGTGAAAGAATTTATTTGTGTTTATTTTGGTGATTTATTTAAATTCTAAAATGAATTCGTTTATTTGACCAAATGACGCCAGAGATGACGATGCGTTTGCCATGTAATCCTGGTTTAGAAATGATAGTGGTAGGAAAATTTGCGATCACATTTTTTTGGTTGTCCCTCTCTAAATAAATATCCTCTCTTCTATCAAGCGTTATCTAAAATTACCTACCCTCCATTTAACATGTCATCTCTTCTAAGTCTGAACTCGACTCCAATCTACCACATAATTCTGAAGTTTGCACATGTAAATAAAATTAATATATAGTTAAACCTTTCCTTTTTCTGTAACTTTAAATGTTGGATTAGAATACCCTTGAAGGTTGAATGCCAAAAATAATTGAAAAAAACTAGCTTTTATTTCTGTAGATATTTTATTGAATACCGGCCAAAATTTTAATATGTTTTCTTATATTCATTAAATTTAAACATTGTCTTCTAAATAGACGAATGTTTAATTTCAATGAAATTGTATCGGCATTATTGCGCATTACTTTAAATTTTCGGTGCATTTTTGTTAATGTTTGACATTTTATCAAAAATTTAACCATAATATTTATATGAACTAGCAGTTAAAAACCCGCTCCGCAGATTTTTGCCGCTAGACCCTGCGAGCGGCTTTTGGTTCGGCTTCGCCCAATTTAAGTGTTGGTGACCATTTTATAAATAAGATAAGAATTAGCTCCAAAAATGGCTGGTTCCTCTGATCCACTGTGATCCAGTGACAGCTAATCACCGGGACAAAGTAAACGCGACAGGCTATGACGTCATATATAATATATAGCCGCGCGATACTTTTATTCACAATTCTAAATATTGCCGTTAATCTTTCCATATCCGGAGAGATACTCAAATTTACAAATCCGTAGTACTTATACCTGCCAGGGACACGTCCTAGTGCAATCTGCTAACGTAAGTGGCGCCATCTTTTAACGAATTATTTAATTCGAAACCGTATTACAACGGTAGCTTTGTTTGAAACTTCACGTACACAGATGTTTACATAGCGCGGCGCGTACGGCGCAGTGTCAAAGATGCACTCGCAGCCGGGTTTTTAAATTTCAACCGTACAGACGTTACCATATTAATAAAGTTCGATTAAGGACAAAACTTTGTTTATATTACTTTATTTGTTAAACGTTCAACGTATTTGTGGACGATGTCTACCTCTTCGGGAATAACTGTTTGCTTTAGTTAAAAAATTAATAGTTACATAGAGGTTGTAAGGCATCGCATAAATAAATAATGCAGCCCAATATGAAAGCCATTTCGAAGAACTTTTCTTCATAAAATTGTATTTATATTTGTTTGATATCGAATAGAGTTAACTTTATTTATAGGAATAACTGTCCCCGGCATGCGTTGCAATGCCATTCAAAGAAATAAATTGATTCTCCCTACATGTCGTTTCCCGTGCGTCCCGTTCCCTTCCACCTTCCCCGCCTTCCCCTCTCTCGTCTCTTCACACTCCGCGAACCCCACCTCCCCCGTTCCCCTTCCCCCTGCCTTTTCTCCGTGCCGCTAAAATATATGAAATGCACACATTTTCGTTTATACAATTTTCATAACGCTAGAGCTCACAATTATATATAGCCTGTATGTTATTCTGATGAATGAGCTATATTACTGTAAAGTTTCATTAAAATCTATTCAGTAGTTTTTGCGTGAAAGACAAAACTTTCGCGTTTATAATATTAGTAAAATTATTCAAATCTCCGTTTAAAAGCAAGGCCCCGGGGGCTCTAGTATAGTATAGTAAATATTTGTTCTAATATCGATAAAAGTGTTAAATCAACAATATTGGTTATTAGTAGGCATTCGTTAAAATGTCAACGTCAACGTTAAATGAAATTTTACATTGAATCTGCATTCTGATAAATTTGTCTACATGTTGAGAAAGAACAAATATTTCAAATCAACAAAAAATATCTATACAATAGGTAAAAATGTATCAGTGTTACCATTGTAGGGCGATTTTTTCCCAACCTTTTTTAAATTATAGTATGGACTAATTTAATCGATCACCAACGTCGGCAGCTAACTTTGTTATATCGGTTCTGCTTACTTGTCGATGTACCCCAGTTGTACAGCTACGAAGCTTTCCAGATTGTCGTTACCCCGCTGGCAAGTGTAAATAACAACAAAGCATCTAATTTCATAAAACCACATAAACAAATTATAAAGTTCCTTAGAAAGTACCTACATCAAGGAACAATTCTGAGGTAAGAACCTGTCTGTTGGTGTATTACCTGAAGACAATCGTATTCACTGGTACAGCAGAACAATTGTTCCAGAGCGCCATTTCTCTTACACATTCAAAATAATATATGCTTATTTTAAAAAGTGATTCATGACATTATTTGGAATAAAAATTGTTAATAAAATTTTGGCCACCGGTGATATTTTTGATTGTTGTAAATAAAATGTTGGGGTCGAGGTGAGGGGTGGATTTTTTTTTCGTTTGGTTTGGTTTTTACATGGTTTTTTGACTACCAAGCTAGGCAAATGCCCGTATTATGGTAGTCGAGGTTCATAAAATGTTATATTAAGTATAAAATATTAAGTTTAATCATCCATATGTATATAGATGAAAGTACAAACATATAGCATACATATTAAGGAAAATATTCATACTAGTATTTGGTACATGATCACATACAGGAAAAGAGTTAAAGGAGGTGACTAGTAAAATAGAATAACAAATAAAAATAAAAGTAACAAATAATAATATTTTAAGGATAATGGAAATAAAAATAAAAGTAACAAATAATAATATATTTAAAGGATAATGGAAATAAAAATAAAAGTAACAAATAATAATATATTTAAAGGATAATGGAAATAAAATACAAAATAATTTGCAAGGCAGATAGAAATATTACACCTTTAAATTTATAGGACGAGAATGCCAACATTCTTATAAATACTAACCAGGAATTATTAGATTCCTGGTCAAATAAAATTATTCACGCAAAACACTTCAATTATCTCAACCAAACGTATGTTGACAAACTTTCGTCAAACAAATGGTTGAGTATTGGAGAGTTGAGCGCAGAAATAGAAGGATTTATGCTTGCCATTCAAGATAGAGTCATTAATACTAAAAATTATAGAAAGCATATAATCAAAGATATAAATCAAATTGATGATTTATGTAGAAAATGTTTGGCTTTTCCCGAAACTATAGAACATATTATATCGGGATGTTCTATATTAGCGCCTTCCGAGTATACATTTAGGCACAATCAGGTTTTAAAAATAATTCACCAAAGTTTGGTAATTAAACATAACTTGATTGACTGCCGTGATATAGTACCATATTATGAATATGAACCAAATTCATTTTTAGAAAATGAATTTTATAAAATATATTATGATAAAACTATACTAACAGACAGAACAATTAGTCATAATAGACCTGATATAGTTTTACATGACAAAATTTAAAAAAAACTTATATCATTGATGTAGCTATTCCAAATTCCTGTAATATTCAAAAAACTATTTCTGAAAAAATAAGAAAATACACAGATTAAGGAAATGAGATTAAAAGAATTTGGCATTCTCGGACTATAAAAATATTGCCATTTGTTATTTCGGCCACTGGCATAATACCTAGGAATCTGATTCAAAATTTAAGCATATTAGATTTGTCAAAGAATTTGTATATAAAAATGCAAAAATCAGTCATTTTAAATACATGTAGGATTACAAAGGATTTTTTAAATATTTATATTGAGGGATCAGTAGGATTTATAGGTTCGATTAGAAATGCCACAGAGCCGAACCCTCTGATATGAAAATATCTGGAGTCGGTGAATTATATTCCCATTTGGTCTCTAGTAGGTTGACATGTTGTTCTTGTATTGTTTTGTATTTATAATACTTATATAGTGCAATTGCATAGCGTGGGTTTTTTTTTTTTTTTTGGGGAAAATGTAACCCGGACATTTAAATCTGGTGCATAATATATAAATCATCTATACAGATGAACAATGATAATCTTAGACCCCAAAAAACAAAAGCAGGTATTCCTAGGCAGCGCATGAAATGTACGAACGATGTCAAAAAATATGAAAAAAAGCATCAGCGTAATATAAAGTTTTGGTTAAAAATTAATTTAGAGATAAGATTTTTTACTCGAGAAATATGAAAAAATAAGAAAAGTTTTTAAGATGGAAGGCATTCTTTATAATATTTCCTTCCCTGAGTAAAAACCAGTTCTGTATTTAATAACATAAAGATCATCAGTTTTCGATGTCTTAATATCAATACTCAGTAAGTTGAACATTTTAGGCGCGATGTAAGAGAACTGTCGTTGGGCGAAGCTGTTTTTGTTGGAGGAATTTTGCATTTTTGGTGTGATGAATAGCGGGTGCAAATATTTTGTTGAGTTTTGAGTGTTAAATCATTTTTCCTTATGTGTATGAGAATTGTCTTAACGTATAATTATCTAATTTCTAGGATTGCGAATTTTTTAAAAAGTGGCTCTGTGTAACATTTTAATATAATCCTTAAGAGATATCTCGATACCCAAATTTATCTATAAATGTTTTGGCAGTTGACTGTAGTTTTGATGGATATTAAAATGCCATATTTTTTTGTGTTTTTATAAGCCAAAATGATTTTAATTTATTTCCACTTTTGGCACCGATAAATTTCGTCTGCAAAGCTCCAACGTGTTTCGATAAAATCGATTGTTAGCCGTTCACAGTCCGTTAAGTCAAAAGTGGAAATAATTTGAATAAATACCCTCCCCAAAGCGCCGCTATATTAATCGTGAACCTCCCACCCTCTCGGGCAGGGAGGGTTGATTTGAACTTCCTCTGAAAATTGACACCTCCCGTTATAAACTTTGACGAAGAACAAGGCGCAAGAAAGTTTTAAAGTATTTTCATTTGAAATGTATATTCGTTTTGAATTTCTGAATTCAGATGTCTTCTTTGGAATTGTTAAATGCTACTTTCGGAATTTTGCTTCATTGTATTAGGCGTATTGAATTATTTGTGCTGATGAAGTTAGTTAGTATGTTGTATTAGTTAGAACCATTGTATGTTTGTTTTGTTAACCAATTATTTATTAGATTGTAATATTGTTGTGCACAATTATGTTTTTGATACCTAAACAATTCATTATTTAACACTACACCGACTTTTAAATTTAGTTTTTCTTTCCTTATATCATACTCACTAGTCACTACTCACAGTGTTAAATCATATTTCAAAAGCGTTTCAAAAATTTTGCAGTATTTTTTTACATTGGCCTTGAGAAAAAAAAATCCGTCTGAATCCATCTCATCTTGGGGATACTGTGTGGAAGGTCTTTTTATAGAAAGGAACGGGATTGCGAAGGAACAAGGTATGAGGAGTGGGTAGGAATCTGGCGGTCACTCCATCCCACTGATATGTCCTAAGTCTCGAACAAGGGCGTAGCGAGGTACGGGCAGGAGGGGCAGTTGCTCCCCACCTAGAAGGTGAAGGAATGCTCACAAACCGTAAAGTTTACGTCTGTAGCCTATTGTTTGTGAGAATCAATTTAATTTTTATTATTACCTTTTTAGTTTATCATAATTAATGAAGCATCAAGAAAACGTGCCTATCAGTTACATTGCGCTGTTATTAAATCAGTTTTCATTGTATGTGTTCAACTGATAGCCAAGTACTCGGGCATATTGGAACCTATTGCCAATGCTTTCCAATCGGAAATTATCAATATGTACGCATGTATGAGTCATATTAAAGGTTTAATTTCTGTTATAAATGATAATCAAAGCAAGGTAGACATAGAGAGCCAAAATATTTTAGGTATTTCAATTAGAACTGCAGCTGCCTTTGGAACTGATATACAAGTCCCACGCATTGCATCTTGCCAACAACATCAGTCCAATTACCTTGCTGAGACTCCATGCGATTTTTGGAAGCGATCGATTATCATTCCTTATTTAGATTCCCTAATATCTGAATTGGAGCAGCGTTTTGTGACCAAAATTTGCCTGCTTTCGGATTAATGTCGCTACATCCCTGTATAATACGTTGTTGAATATGTCATTAATTGATTTTAAAGAAAAAGCACAAAGTTTTTGCCTATACTACGATTTACTTAATTTTAATCAAGAAGCCGAACTATGGTATAAAAAATGGCAGAACAAGGGTATGACTAGAAAAGATCTCGAAAAACTAGATTTTACTGAAGTGTTTAAGGAGGCGAACATTTTCTTTCCCGCAACAAAAAAAGCAAAACTTATTTCCTTGACACAGCCTTGCACTACAAGTAACATAGAGAGGTCCTTTTCTACACTGCTTGGTATTAAAACATGGCTGAGATCAACGATGACTGAAAACCGTTTGAACGCAGTAGCTTAGCGAGGGGGGGGGGGCAGACCGCCCGGGGTGCCACTCGACGGAGAGGTGACACTACTAAGGATATTGTGACAAAAATATTAAATATGGTGTTATATATATTTTCGTAGCTCTATGGCTCCCCGTGGAATGTCCCCCCGAATCGGGGAGAATTTTATGACTGACGGTCTTTTTTTATAGATGAAAATAGCCCATTTCTGAAATTCTCTAGCCACCCCCCCCCCCCCCCCCCCCCCCGCCCTCCCCACCAGTGGGTATTATTTTGTTGCAGCAATTTACATTACATATATTCTTGGTTTGTCTATACCTGCCCTCCCCTTAACAAAATCCTAACTACGCCCTTGGTCTCGAAGCTAAGTTTCGAAATGTAGCGAACCACTTGTGGCGACCTATGGCAAGGGTGTTGGTTATCCAATAAATGGTTCCCCGTGCCTGCCTCCCAAATTGTTTTCTTTTTATTGGAAACTCACCCTAAAAAGGGATGATAGATAGGTCAGAGAGGTAGATAGGTACTTTGGTGAAAGATCACAAGGTAGAATAGAAATGTTGCTTGACCAGATCTGATTAGCCAGGGTCTTCCAAACCGTCTTCCCCATCGCCTCATCCTCCCCACTCCCTTCCAACTCCGGCAAGTTGGTATTCATAAATTTTAAAATGAAAGGTATAATATACTAATGTGAAAATCTGGAACCTACTTACTTAGGTACATATCAGTGACATATTCGTGTGATAACTTTTCATACAATTTTCCGTGTTTTCACACCATAGTTTTCGGGTCATATTTTGCACGCAAAATCTGATGTCGCTTTAGTTGAACATCAATAATAAAAATCATCAATAATCAAATGATTAGCTCATAAAAGTTTATACGAACTAAGGCACAATGTTCCGTACTTTTACCAGAATCTCAAAATTCTCTTAGTAAGAGCAATTCTGTGGCATAAAATTATTTTTCAGCATATGAATAGCCCTATGTACATAAATAGACTGGACCACACTTACAATACTCGATTTACGTTAAATGAAGGACTAATCATACCAAGACTTCATGATACCTACTTGCTTAAATATGTTACCTGCTAAAATTAAAAAATGTACATATATAATGTAAAAACAAATATTATATTGAAAAATTGGCTCGCCGAAAGAAATAGTTTGTATTAACATTTTTTGTAGTAACTAATAATTTTTATTTTTTAAACTTCAAAGTAAAAGCACCCATTGACAAACTACTTAAAAGTAGCTTATTGGGACTTTTCTTTTTTCTGTAATATTTTATTTTATTTGATTTCCTGTAATATTGTATAACTTTTTCTTTCAAATAAAAAAATAAAATAAATAATTAAGTGAAAACCGTTCAAAATAATGAATCTATTCCCATCACTGACCTGGAACACCAACAAAACTAACTTTTTATTGGATATGATTTGAAATTTTCACGCCAAAATTATTATTGTAATTTATTTTTGGGGGTATAAAACCGTGTTGCGTTTCTTCCTTCTTTAGCCAACATTACCATATATTCTTAAGATGGACACTATAATGCTCTCCGAAACTCTCCTATGTCTGAAGATGGAGGAAAACCAACACGATATTTTACCCCAAAAATTAATCACAATAATAACTGATTATCATTCGAAATATATTAAAAAAAATATATATATATATATATTTTGCTTTCAAACAAAATATCAAACGGTTTCAAAAGCTAAGAGCTGAGTTGAATGAGAAAATCGTTATTTTAAATCCTAAAACATCATTATCGTTAATACTCTTAGTAATGTTATTAGGTAAGTTTAAATAGCTCTCTCCTTAAGTTACCTAATATCACGTTAAATAATTCGATTATGTGTTTATGCGGTTTCTTTATAGTGGATACCATAATATTAATGTTCCCTTGTTGCGGCAGATGAGTATCGTTGGGTTTCGGTAAGGCATAGTGAATTCCTTATGTTTACGCTTAACATCAAGAAATTTTCTCAAAACTCCCTAAAGATTCTGTAAGGAAATGTGGAAATGAATCTCACAAAGTGGAAAATTCTTTGTTTAACAACCAGGCCTGAAACTAATCTTTCCTGGGAACTACGTTTGGGTTGTTTGAAACCCCTCCACGAATTCACACATCGCTGATGAGCGCTGTTTTTTTTTATTTTTTTACATTCCCCGTTAATCGCTAAATCTTTCTTAGCCCGTTTGAGCTTTCCATCAAATTGTGATCAGACGTTGAGCATTAGCGCTTGATCACTGATAAATTAAATGATTGAAACTGGCCGAGAATTAATGTTTAAGGGGGGCCATTTAAATATCTCAATTTCAAAATGGCGGTGATCGTCAATTTGATCATCGATCTAGTCTGAAGGAGTTTAAAATAAACCAATCTTAACCAAAGTCTGGTGAGTATATTTTCAAATAAAACTAGGATTTGTTACTTTGGTGTAAGTGGGAGTAGATGTTAATGGTTAATGGTTATATTAAAAATACAAGATATTAGAATTTTTTATTTTTTAGAAATTTTATTAAAATTAAATTTGATAATGTTATTATCGAGTTTTGCAAGTATTTTAGAATGTATTTTAGTTACAGCTGTTTCGACATGTGAGGTCATTTTCAAACTGTGGTGAAGCCACGCACCGACGACATATTTATATTATTTTTAATGTCAATTTTTGAAGATGTCTGAATTGATTTAATTTAATTGACCGGTAATAAATCAATTCAGACATCTTCAAAAATTGACATTTAAAATATTATAAATATGTCGTTAGTACGTGGCTTCACCACAGTTTGAAAATGACCTCACACATCGAAACAGCTGCAACTAAAATACATTCTAAAATACTTGCAGAACTCGATAATAACATTATCAAATTTAATTTTAATTAAATTTTTAAACATTAAAATAGAGTTCTACGAATTAAACACAAAACAATTAATATTTGTATATTGACAAGGTAAGCAAAAATACTCCAATGCAAAATATTCGCATTTTATTTGTGAAGGATGGGATTTTTGTAAACATGATGAAAGAAGCGTTATGCATATAAGACAAATATTGAAAAAAAAAATGCATCCTAAATTTAAACTGTCCGGCAAAAAGGGGCTTGTTTTGTATTGTACACTACTAAACTAAAACCAGTAAAAGTCCAGGATCGGATTATATGTTAGGATTCTCATGGTCAATGAATGAATTTCCAGGTTTTTAATAAAATACGATGACGAAATCAGCAAGCGAATCCATTGGTCCCCAGTCAAGAAGGCGTCCTGTTCTCTGGGCTGTTGAAAAAGGAATGCCAGGTTGCTCCCAACTGAATTCTCAGGTTTTCAATCAAACTCCTCGCAGGTTTATCAACCAAAAAATTCCAGGGTCAGCAAACTGACCAATGAACAACGGGTCAATGCGTAAATACTGAAGGATCGACATACCGAAACCATAATGTAGAAGTATGTAAAAATATAATCCACACACTTTTTTATAAATCCTATTAAAAATCCATAAACCATCACATTTTTGAGCACAGATTTCATTTTAACAATTACTACAAGAAACAACTATTTACTTACTCAAAATAGGTTATTTGGTTTTTTTTCAGGTAAACTAAGTAATTCATTAAAACAAAACTTTACAAATATCAAATCCATTAAAAAAAATGGCGATGTTTAATATGGGAAATGTTTAACTTTGATTGAATGAAAATCGAATTTTAATGAATATTTCTCCGTCTTTGCCGACTGAAACCGATATTTACTTTGGTAATTAAGTTTAAAATCTATACCTATTAAAAGTGTAGCGGCATGTAACGGCTTATGGATTATTTACCAATATTCTTTATGTAACAGAATAACTTACTGAAACTTTACACTTCATCGTAATATATCTAATATACTCGTAAGTATTATATAATCTCATTGAGAATTATTGATATTATTTTCAATAATTAATATTACAATGCAATATGAGGCTCCAACAAGTTGATCCTAATTTTGATATTCATTCTAGACATTCAATAATGATGAATAGATGAACAGTGAATTCATCTTTGGGTGAATCTTATTTGGGTAGAACTTTGCACTCTCATAAAAGGCGACAGCCAATATTTGAGACAAAATAAACAGCATTATTGATTCTCAAGGGAAGTATGAGATTGATTGTTTTTAACAACTAATTTATTTAAAAAAATGAAACAATTCAACTTTGTATAAACCACTTATATAATGCGTAAATCCGACCGGTTTTGTAACAAACGTTCCTTCTTCAGGGAAAACTTATACTAATTCGAACAATGTTTTATTATGGTAGGGGTGGAGCCGTTGATTTTTATTTATTTAATTTTTTTCAATTTATTCATCAACCAGTTTCGCTTGGCTGAACTCCATCAGAGTAAAACTTTAAAACTAAACAAAAACACATATTATATAAATTGGTTGCGTCGGTTCGTAGTAACACAAAATAATTGGGTTGATAATTGAAGTTGAATTTCCTCAAATCCAAAACTTCAACCACAGTGCTCCAATATTTGTCTAGCGCTACACAAGTGTTTGCATATGGTTTGAATATTCAACGAAAGAACTTGAAAAACCATCGGAATCGCCGCACTTATTGGAATAACCTGTAATTCAGTAATTATCGTGTATTTGTGAATCCGCAAGAGTTATTTATATCTGTGTTATTATTATAGTGCTGTACTACTTGTAATATGTAATGAAAGACAACCATTTAATGTTAGCACTGTGACCAGCTGTGGACCACTAGAAAAGGCTTTGTAAGCAGCCAAACTGAGGAGTAAGTTTGTGGTATCCTCCCTTTCCATATTCCTTACCCTGCATTTGACGGCCGGCGTAGCCCAGCGGTAAGGCTCTTGACTCGCACTCCGAAGGTCACGGGATCGAATCCCGGCGTGGCAAATAAATTTTATTTGATAAACTTGTATTAGAATTTGAAATTAAAACACTTTTGTACTTTCTTCCACTAATTTATATTTCACCAGGACCGGTTTCATCCTATTACGGACATTTTCAGACTGGACCAGTTTTAATTTCAAATTCTAATACAATGGAATTCCACCACGAATTATCAGTGCAAAAACTAGACTGATAAACTTGTGTTATTTCACAATTTATTCATTTAAAATAATATATAGTATACTAGCAGACCCGGCCACACGTTGCTGTGGCTAACGAAACACAACGCCATTACCCAACCTTTATAAAATCCATACCACCCGCTTGCCAGCTGCCAGCTGCCCGCTGCCTGAATTGAATATTTGAATTTCTCGGCTTTTCTCTACTATAATAAGCATGTATTATACATTTAAACCTTCCCCTTGAATCACTCTATCTATTGGTGAAAACCGCATGAAAATCTGTTTCGTAGTTTAAAAGATCTATGCGCACATACATTTTGAACGACTTAATTTTATACTATGTAATAATGAAATTCGAGCGATCGCCACTAATTATACAATGCTTGCAATGCAACACTGGATATTTGAAAAGGGAAAATCAAATACCTACTTACTCTAGGACATCTATTTTCCAATTTCTTCCGTAGAACGAATTTCAAAAGTGACTATAGTACGGCCCGCCAGCCGTTTTAAATCGCGCAAAAATATGTTTTCTTTGAATTTCTCGGCTTTTCTCTAATATAATTTACATGTATTATACATATAAACATTCCTTTTCAATCACTCTATGTATTGGTGAAAACCGCATGAAAATCCGTTGCGTAGTTTAAAAGATTAACGCGCACATACATTTTGAGGGACTTCATTTTATACTATGTAATGAACATACATTTTGAGGGACTTCATTTTATACTATGTAATGATGATAATGATGATTTACGGCACGTTCCAGAGCGGAAGATACTCCCAGTATCGCCCTGGTGTAAGACCACCATTCAGAATTGAAACGTTGCTTGAAATGGCTTTAGCCGTGTTTGGTGACCAGATCTGAATAGCCAGGTACTTCCCCACCTTCCTCTTCCCTATCTCCTTTCCCTCCCTACTACCTTCAGCCTCACAACATACCCCAATTGTCATAGTCATAGTGCCATAGTCCAACTGACTCTAGACGGGAGCAGTTGGGACTCTTGTGCGGTATTTATGTAAAAAAAAAACGCCAATTCAATATTGTTATTTTTTTATCGCACCCGCAATGAACGGAAATTTATTGAACCAGCGCAACTATGAATAAATATAGGTAATAAAGAGGGAGACTGGATATAAATAGAGATATAATACAGAATGGCGTATCGTAAACAAAAGAGAGATACAGAACGCAAAGGGAGGAATTAAGGGGTAGTGGGATTTTTTAAATCTTTCAATGGAAATATATCTAACATTGGACTAAGGACAAATTAGGGTGATTATTAAGAATATTGCTTTCAGTATTAACGACTTTCTTCATTTTCAGAGATTCTAAATAATGTAATCTAATCCGTTTTTGTGAAGACCGGTGCAGTGATTAAAAATATAATCCTTTTTAATAAGATGTATATACTTGGCGAATTCCAAAAAATCTTGGTTATTTAAATATCAGAAATTGATTCGAATATTGAAAATACGTATTATCGAAAGATGTTAAAATATAAGAAACTTGCTGTCCGCAGCTTTTACTAGGTGGGAATGTGTTTCGTGGCGTCGCCGATATTGTTAATCAATGCTACTGCACACCTTCAAAAAATCAACTAAATGAATAAATTCTTTCCGTATTCAAACTATATTGTTAACCAATACTACTACACACCTTCAAAAAATCTACTAACTGAACGAATTCTTTCCATACTCAAACTATTCCCATTTAGGTAGTAGTCCTCTGACAGTCGGGCGGCCATTACAGCATATCTCTTGTATTTCAATATCTTTAGTATTACCTACCCTACCGATGTAAAATGCAGAACATTCTTTCAATGGTGAGCCAAATGACACCGGTTGGTGAATAAATTAAATAAACAATAGATTTGATTAATTTAATATTAATATCAATTTCCATTATCAAGATTTAATATTCTACTGCGCCAAAATGTAGGTTTCCGTGAATACAATACAACCTTTTATACGTTCCCCGGTTGTTCATATATCATCTAAAAGAATACAAGATGCCTTGGGGCATGTTTCAATAGCCTTGAACTACGGCTTCGGCACAGCTTCCACATATTTCATTTAATATATTTGTTTACCTTATTTATTTTCTTCTTGAATATTTTCCCTAATACTGTCAAACTGGAAAAAAATCTTGTAAATAAAAAATAAAGCGCAAATATAATAGCATATTAAATTATTTTTTGGCAAATGTTTAACGGCCACATGACTGTTAGGCGGCTTTCGTGGCCGAAGGGGTAAATTCCTCGGCTTGGGAAACAAAGATCTCGAAAGCGTACCCGGCGTGCGCCAACAAATCTTACAAGAATAATTGGTCTGATTTCACAAGTTATCAATATCGTATGCATTTGAGGGACGTTCCAGAGAAGTAGTTTCATAGTATGGACATAGTGAAAGATCAGCAATTGAAACGGGACTTAAAATAATACGTTTTAAGATTTTCACGGCCAAAAGCTTTTTCGTTCTTTGTTTTTGGGGTGTTATGTCATGTTGCGCTACCTCCTTCTTTAGCCAACGTTTCGGACATCGTTGCAGTGGCCATCATCAGGGCAAATCCGGTAGATGTGTAATTTTTAGTTGTGAAATGTGTGCTTATTTACTTCGAAGCGATACCGTGTCGCCAGCTCCACTAACTTTCACCGGTACAAAATAACCGCAACAAGCAGTGGCGTCATTGCCGCGGAATGGAAAAGAAATTTCACTAAATCGTGGTATTTATGCTAGCCTGGAGCAAGTCCGTTTGCGAGTTGTCGACGGAAGTGGCTTAGTATGTAGCTTAGTTAGTAGCCACGTCCGAAACGTTGGCTAAAGAAGGAGGTAGCGCAACACGGCATAACACCCCAAAAACAAATAACGAAAAAAGGGGCTTAAAATGTTTAGTCGTGCTTGGGGACCATATCTGAATAGGCAGATAAGTTCCAACCTTCATCTCCCTATCTCCTTTCCTTTCTCTCAACTTCCCCAATCTTGTATGATAGAATAGTTCAATTACCTGTCTTTAATTATTAAATAGATTGATCGAATATTTGTATTATTTGCACACTAATTCCCTACTAATAAACATGTTATAAGTGACAAATAACCATTTACCCTTATTGATGGTTATTTATCAGCTGTGAAAAATTGAAAACACGCTTATTAAAA
The DNA here is from genome assembly GCA_917880885.1 of Limnephilus marmoratus. Taxonomy (NCBI): domain Eukaryota; kingdom Metazoa; phylum Arthropoda; class Insecta; order Trichoptera; family Limnephilidae; genus Limnephilus; species Limnephilus marmoratus. Next base: position 17,856,938 of record OU862933.1, read on the forward strand.
GGCTGTAGATGTGAAATTGTTCAAATGGTGGGATAATCCTCAAGAGCAGGGGTCTCCAAACTTTTTAGCCTTAGGGCCAAACTGATTACTCCAGTAAATTCCAACGGCCAAACCGATTTAATTTTCCTGCCATCTCTATATGTTATTAATTAAAATCCTCCGCCGCGTCTGTCTGTTGGCGATAAACTCAAAAACTACTGAACGGATTTTCATGCGGTTTTCACCAATAGAGAGTGATTTATAAGGAAGGTTTAATTATGACATTTGTCGAGGTTTTGTGTAAATTGGTTGAAATATATAATAAAGGGTGGCGCAAAACTACGGATATGATTTGAATCTTATTACACATTACAATAAGATTCAAAATAAAACGGTAGTTTTGCGCCACCTTATATATAAAGGAAAATGTCTGTATGTGGTGGACGAAATATTTATACATGTTTAAAATGTTAGTTGGATTCATTTAAATTATTTGTTACTTACTAAGCTTTAGTTAAATTTTCCTTTCATTATACTTGTATTATACTTACGTTATTATACTTATTAAGCTTTACCTGGGAAGTAAATAAAACCGAATAACTATCATGCTGTGTTTTCATCCAACTTATCACAACAACAATAAGTCATAAGCTGTCGCGGGGCTGATAGACAATACTGGTCATTTGCCGTCGCTGGCCGGATTGATGACACTGGCGGGCCGGATCTGGCCCGCCGGCCGTAGTTTGGAGACCCCTGCTCAAGAGTAACCTAATCTAACTACCACTACTTATTACCCTGAGAACTATTAGTTATATTCTTATGCTTTTAAATAATTGAATAACCTCATAGACTGTCATCAAATATGTAGTTTTATAAATATTCGTGTCCATATTAAATCCACTCTACTCCACCATCTTTTCCACTGTGACAACCATGGCGCTAACTATAACATATCATTCATCGTTAGCGTGCATTTCACCGAACTGTCAATATATTTACAGACCTTTTCGATATTATCAAATCCTCTGCATCGTCCTGCATCAGAGCCAAAATAAATAGTTGTGAATATAACTGACATGTTTATGTATTGTGTTTGAAAAATGATAAATATTTGTTATGTTGTTTTGTATTATCCATATGAAGTGTTATGTTTGTAAGTGTTAGACATAAACAGTCTTACTAAAAAAAACCACAGCACGCCCGATAACCCGTGTTGCTGCAGCAACATGAATAAAACAAAAATACACTAAAACACGATAACATTACTAATAAGGTTTGTTCTTAAAATCTATTTTAAATCAGGCAACAATGTAATTTTTATAGTCTAAGTACTAAATTATTTGTTTTCCTTCATAACCGCTAGGTGGCGGCGCCTGCGCATTCGTTGTTCGCGCTCATATCATAAATGAACTTTCGCGCTGGAAGCGCGAAACTATTTCGCTTCGCGGATGTGTGTGCAATATTACTTGTGTAAAAGTGATGTTTAATTTCTAAATATGACTAATTTACTCCTTTATTTATATAATTGATATATTTACCGTGTTTTTGTGGTTTTTCATAAGTTTTAGTCAAGTTATTAAACAATAATCGTACTTTGAAAATTGAAGTGTAAAAATTATTTTATATGATACATGAAAATTCAAATTTACATTTAAAGGATTTTATTTTACGAGAATTTTATGAAAGTGGTGTTTTTTTAAATAATAATATCTAATACATGTGTTCCTAAATGTATCAAAGAAATTAACGTCTTTCAAAATCAAGCAAGTTATAAAAGCCGGTATAGTTTTTAGGTTAGTTTTTTAGCAATAAAAAAAACTTTGAAATTTTTTATTATTTTTTTATTGTATGCACGAGGAAAAAGTGAGGAGATAATTTCCTTCCAAATTTATTACATAAAAGGATTGTGTTTTTGAAATTTTGATTTTTTTTTAATTTCTCTACATTTTAGTCAAAAAAATCTTGGTAAGAAATTTTTATCCATTTATTTCCGAGTTTGAATCTTAAAATATGTCAGTTTTTGAAAACTAAACTGTATTTCAAAATCACAAATCTGAAAGGTAATTTTATCTAGTTTTCATAAATGGTATTTGTTTTTACGACACCTTAAAAAATAAGAAATATATAGAACATTCAAAATACTTTGGAAAAATTCCAAATTTCGTTCCAACATCAGTCGTTAAAACAGAGATAAACTACCCTCTCAGGCCGTGTAAACCATGTGTATTTCTTTCAATGAACAAATTTTTAATTAGTAATGTTTTCACATCCGCGGCCGTTTGTCAATTGAATAAAATTTTCACTGGGTTTTTTAGTAAGGCTGAATATGTTTAATAATGTCTCCTACGGGCGTTTAAGGGCCATTAACCAGCCAGCGGCCGAGAATTCATATTTCGTCGAAAGATGTTCTTACGATCATATAGGGCGGTTCCAATGAGAAAGATGAATAATTCTCCGCATCTGCTTTTTTTAAAATAATAACTCAATATCAATTTTAGTTCATTCAAAATTGCTTTAATTTAATCCTACATTAAAAGATGCTGAATGGCGTGATGATAAAACTATTAAAATTATGTGGTTTTTGTAATTATTTTTTGACCATAAGAATTTATAATTTTTTAATAATGTCTTAGCAAAATAAAAATGTAAAAACATCTTTAATATATTAGTTTGTAAGTGCGTAAATATATAGACAAACTGAAGTATTTTCGTCACAAAACACGTGTGCGGATCTTTTTTTAAATGATTTAATTTAAACTAAAATTAAAATTCTGAAACATAGCTTTCCCAGATAATTTACTGATTTGATTACATGATTTGAAATGTGTGTTGTATAATACAAAATTTTGTTTGAAAATTTAACAAATCTGCCAACGACCTACGGTAAAACCTTATTTGTACTAAAAATATACATGTTATCTCAAAATTTAAAACATAGCTTATCTAGATAAAAAAAAAAAATATTTTTTTGTGGAAAAGAGTTAATCCTCGTACGTCTAAAATTTGATATAAAAATGACATATTTCCAGTTTTGTCTGGTTATTCCCCCTTAATAATTCAATATAAAATAGTGAGAAAAAGATGAGTCATGTATATTATACCAATAAAGCAAATCATATTAAGCCTTTGGTAAGTAAATAAAACTAGAAACCACGATAAAAAAGTAATATAAGTGAAGTCTATTTTCAAAGATGTTTACAACCTTTCCAGTGGGTAATATTTCGTTTTTACCCGAAGCCGTCCAATGGAAAGTGTCTGTGTGTAGTAAGTACGGGGTAATACATGAATATTTTTCATGGCGCAGAAGATAAGACGTCTGACTTGTTTACGATGCCAACGATCTGCGGAAACACGAATGGTTCCCCTTAACTCGAAAACATAGATTAGTGTTACTCGCGCCCTGAGAACACTTCGGATCAGGCGGTGGTACTGGAGTACGTGGATACGTTACTCTTCTCGCTTTCTGCGCTCCTGGACCGAATAAATCTTTTTTCCGTATACATGTCGAGTAGCATGGCATTAATCAAACATACGAGCTTCACGATTCAAGTTTATCTGGGTTGATACGATGTTTTTAAACTCGACCGGGTTTTGAGCGTGAAGGAAAGGAATTCTGGTTTTAAAAACTACTTACTTACTGGCAACGTCAAGGCGCAGTCTAGATAAAGCAGAGGACAACAATAAAGGAAAAAAAATGATACATCATCTCATACACGCTATTCTATTATTCTGACTCTTGACATGGCCCGACTCAAGTATATTATTCACTTGGTCTTGCCATGACTTATTCTACCATTCTCATGTGCTCCATAAGTTTTTGTTTTTGATTTTGTTATGCACATTTAGATGTTCTTTGTTAAAAAAAACATGTAAAACCCCAGCCGGGCGTGAAATTCAAAATAATTAAACAAATATATTCTTCTTACACCTCTTTCTTCGTTCATTCGCCCTACATGCCCAAACCATCGGAGCGTTCCTTTCTTAATCTTAGGTACTCGTTACGCTTACATCTGCCTAGCATTCCTTGCGGACCCCCACGTTTCGCACAGATCGTACAGGGTTTTACACACATTCGCCTCAGAGATCTCATTTTTACAGCATTCAAACTACTTTCATCCTTCCTCTGCCAGTTCCATGCCTCACTGCCATAAATCAAGGGAGATGCCAGTACTCCATTATGGACAGCTAGCTTCGCTTCTTTGGCGCTCTATTAATGGAGTTACCTGCATGTACCCTTCTTTCAATATCTCTATCAGCCTTCCCGTATTTCGTAAACATTCTTCCCAAATAAACAAACTCATCCACCTCCTCCAAGTATTCATCATTCACAATTATGTTGAATATTGTCTTCGTACTCTCTCTTTCAAATACCATGACTTTAGACTTACTTACATTCATCATTAAGATGAATATATACGTGAAATCCTATTTAGATACTATTTTGATTAATCTTTACGACGAATCGGCTTACAGTATGAACATCAAAAAATATGCAACGGATAAATTGAAGCTTTAACTACTTTATCTATGTATTGGAATTACAATAAAATTAATATTTACGTAACAAAAAATATAAGCGTAAACCACTAAAAAAAATGTTTTCTCATGACTTAACTATGAAGTAATGTAAGTAACAATTTTTAAAAAATACCCCTTTACGGCTAAGATTATTTTTGACTTTATCTATGTTCTAACTTTTTTTCGTTCTTATAAAATTATGCACAAAATAAATAAAAACCACTTTTTCGCTCACTTGCCTCGTGCAAATAAGACGCTCGATTTTAAAATTTTGCAGGCGTGAGAATCGAAATATTTCTAGCGTTTATATTCCTCTTAACTCATTCTTTATACATACTTCGTTCATCCTCGACACGAGAGACTGTAGATCTTCCATACTGTTAGAAATCAGCACCGCATCATCAACGTACAGCAGGCAATATACTTTCAGATTACTCAATTCCTCGCCCAATCCCATCTCTTTCAATTCTTGCATACAATTTATTATCCATGTATAGATTGAATAATCACCGTGACACTACGCAACCTTGCTTAACACCTTTTGTGATGTCAAACCACCCCGTAAAATCACCGTTCACCCCAATACATGCAACGCTTCCCTCATACAGAGAGGCAATTGCCTATATGAGATTCATATATTGGACATACTTGGACTCCATACTTGGACAACACCTTCCATAGCTTTTTCCTGTCAACTCAGTCGTACGCTTTTAGTATATCTACAAAGGCACAGAAGAGTTTTTGTTTTTTTGCAAGAAACTTCTCAGTGAGCATAGACAATGAGAAAATTTGGTCCATTGTCCATGCACCCCCTTTTACTCATAAAAGCACCTTTCAAAAATTAAATTTCGATGAATGTAAAATCATATCCTTCTATGGAGCAAAAAAACAATTATTTTCTAAAAAAAACTAAATATTTTTTGCTTAACAACTGGTACATCGATTAAAGATCTTGGTGTCTCTGTTAATAGTAAGCTTTCTTTTTGGGAACACATAAATGTAATTGTTAATAAATCTCTCAAACAACTTGGTTTCATCAGTAGAATTACCTCTAACTTAAAAAACCTAAACACCCTAAAAACTTTTCAATGCTGCTTGGTTCGTCCCTATCATGAATATGCTTATATTGTTTGGTCTCTTTGGTATACCTTTTATGCTGTCCATGTATCGTTATATTGAATACGTTCTTAATCGGTTTTTAAAAGGGATTGCTAGAAGGCTAGGATTAAAAAGAGGCAATTACTCATATGATGAAATAATTGGATCAACTCTAAACCATCCTCTTTTAGAAGACCATCGGAAAAAATTTGATATCATTTACTTCTTCAAAAATTTTATCTAATTATATTTTTGGTTCGCCTACTTTAATACAACTCATCTATTTTAATATATTTATGTACTTCCCATAGACTCGGAAATATTGAACTGCTCTTCCTCAATCCATACTCAACCATTTATAGATATTATGCGCTACTGTCCAGAATGTGTAGACTTTTCAACTCAACTAAAGCCTTTGTTTTTTTTCGTTTAAGTTTAAATGATCTGTGTCGGTCACTAAACAAGTGAAGAAATATTGAAGAAGACTTGACTTGACTTGTCACTTCTATTTTATTATGTTTATCTCCGCCTTTTGTCTTAGCTTTCATATACCATCCGTTGCTCTCATGATTATCTTTTTTTTCGTTATTTGTTTTTGGGGTGTTATGCCGTGTTGCCCTACCTCCTCTTTAGCCAACGTTTTGGACAGCATTGCAGTGTCCATCATCAGGGCAGATCCGGCAGATCCGAAATACTTTTAGCCGTGAAAATCTAAAAACGTATCTAACTTTTTTTGATTTATTTAATTGTTATTATTTTTTTAATTAGACGTAAGAAAGTTAATAAAGAAATTATGCTACCAAATTTTGTCACGACTACAGCACATGAGCATTTTTTAACCCGCATTACATTTAACACTCTTGTTAAATTGGCCATCAACACATTAAGTTTTATTTTAACATTATTTATATACTTCACATACAATAACGGCTCCCTAGCGATCTTGATCTGTAATGCGATCTTGATCTGTAATGCTGTAAGATCAAGAATTGCGTGTACATAGAGGATACAAATTTCGCTGTGTACGAATACATGGGATATCTTTATAAAAGATGCCAATTCGTTAACAATCCATCAGTTGAAAAGCCATAACTACTTGACTGGTTACGATGTTTACGAAGCCCAGCAAACCCCTTTTTTAAAGTAAGCAAATGAAGAACTATTTTACAACCTAGTAAACGCTGCAAGCGGTTAAACTACTATGCTTATCAAAATATTAATTATTACTAAAACAATATGCTAAAACAGGTACTCAAAGCTCCGGGCAAAATCTTGCGAATTTGTAAAAAGCCTTTAAAGCCCTTCTGAAAACTCTCGTAGTATCCAGTTTATCGCTTAAATTACTTTTGTGTACTTAGGATCGTTGGAAATTTACATTTCAGATTCTATTCGTTCTGAAACTTTCAGTTTTCAGATAGAAAGCGGAATAGCAATGGGAACTGAAATTGCCAAATTTTATTTCAAAGTCTAAACTGTAAACCACTTCTAGTTTTAAATTTGTATATTTTAGGGACACTATATTTTAGTCGGCGTTCAGTGTTGGTTGTTTATGAAACATTAAATAATGCTGAAATAGCAATGGAAGATTAGTTGCAATCTTTATGTCGTCGATTGTTGCGAGAAGTCTTCAACTCTCCTACAGCTTGATTGCGATCTGACTTTCCTGCTTATAATCCAGTCAAGGAAGGAGGTGCGGAGTGCGTGAGCAGGTACCTAAGCAATTCCTTCAGAAACTTGTTCAGGGTGCTTAGGGTGTGAACATACCAAAAGTCCTAACGTTTAGGTGGTGAGCTAGGGGGGAAGAAGTCCCAGTTTTCAGGTTTTCGCTTATATCTCAAGAACGGTGCGTCGTAGGGAAAAACATTGCATATCACTAATGATGGATTTAAACTTGTCTGTCGTGCCGTTTCGTGATGCGTCAAAACTGTATCGGTTTCAAACATTTAGTATGGTGTTACTATCTGCGAAAGACTAATATAAACGTCACCATACCAAATGTGAAACCTATACCGTTCTGTCGTGTCGTGTCGTAAATCGTTTAAATCCACCTTAACGCGTATACTTGTGTGAGATCCCATGCACTTTTTTATGCTCCGAAAGTGAGAACTTCTGCTTATCAGAATGCGCCATTAAACAGGATTCCGCATTGACCATGTCACTTATCGAGTTTCAGCAACTATCTTTTGACATACGTCACAACACAGTAAAACTGCCCCCATAGTAAAAATGCACTTTTTTCAAAATTTTTATATAAGAGAATAACTCTTATATGGAGAACTTAAAAAAATAATGGGTTAATAAATAAATAATTATTCTTATGTTTTGGGAAATACGCCGCATTACACTACTTCCTTTTTATTATTGACGGCCTCCGTGGTCGAGGGGTAAGACTATCGACCACGAATCCGAAGCTCTCAGATTTGTATCCCAGCGTGCGCAAGACAATTTTATTTGATTTCTTTGTTATATTTCACAATATAATAATTTATAATAATATGTGATATATTTGCAGGATGTTCCAGAGTGGAAGATACTCTCAATATCGCCCATCTCTCAGTATGCATGAAATGGTTTTAACCGTATTTGGTGACTAGGAACCCTAGCATAGATGATCGATAAAGATTGGAAGTCGAACTTCTCATCGTCCCCTAGCATGACTGCAGATCGCCAACGAATAAGTAATAGTTCACAATTACTAATGTTCTCAATGTATTCGACGTCAATTGTTGTCTGTACATTAGCGACCTGCAGTTGTCCTAGGGAACAAACGAGAAGTTACCGAAAGTTGTCCTATCAATAATACTTATCGATCGACCGTGCTAGGAGGTCCGATCTGAATAGTAGGTACTTCCCCACCTCCCTCTCCCCCCATCCACAGCCAACATCACTGGCTCCACATGGGAGCAGTTGGAGCTCTTGTGTGGTATTCAAGTAAAAAGGTTTAATAATTTAACTTTTGTTGCCATGTCAGCGCTGCATTTGACATCGTTATATAATCTGCATACATTCAAATTAAACGATAAAATTTTATTTATTTCGTACGGATTGTGAAGGTTTTTGAACGTCTAGTCGCAGGAATTTCCCAGCAAGGGCCACAGGGTCTCTTATTGGTTTATATAAACCTTCAATAACACTTCCATTTGTAAAATATGTATCTGGAAACGAAACGGAATTTCTGAGTGCTGCAACGGAAGGCCCCAAATTGGGGTTTATTTTTTCTTATTTTATTTTGAAGATTTTTATTTTCGGCAAGAGATTTTACTGTATAATGCAAAAGCTGCGTGTTCAATGAGAAAAACTTGAGATAAGATAGAACCAAATGTTGTTTTCTGAAGAATTCGTTAACAATTTTAGTTAAATAATTATACAAAGATCGCATTTAATAATGATTATATAGCTTTACTTGTAAAACGCAGTTTTGTGATATTTCACTTGGAAGTTCGCATTTAAGCCTTTTAGCGCCGCACTTTTGTTTCCACACGAAAAGCACAATTAAATCTCAATATATCTGATATTTATTTCTGAAATTTGTGTCCACTATAATTTTTGCAACATTTATCTAACTAATGTGCCCACTCCTTTTACCTGATTAAGGTTCCACCCACATATACGAGTACATCCATACTTAACTATACAAATATAATAAATGCGAAACTGCGTGTGTTTGTTTGTTATGCTACGCCTAAACTACCAATCCGATTTTAAAAATTGTTTCACAAATAGAAAGCTACATTATATGCAAGTAACATAGATTATATGTAATGGTAAACTCTGGCGTTATGAAATTGCAAATGTTAATTTATTCTTATACTTTTTCTGTGAAATAAATTTCCTGTCAAAAACGAAAAGCAAAACAAATCGTTGCCGTGGAAACAATGTTGATATATTTTCGGAATATTTTATTTCAGGCGTCGTAGTTAACATCTATCCATCTATCTATCTACCTATCTATATCTATATAAATAAAAAATGAATCGCCGAAATGTATGTACGCGCATAACTTCCGAACAACTACACCAAATTGGATGATTCTTTTTTTTGTGTTCGTTATTGTCACGACAAGGTTTGTATGAAACTACTGGTGAGCTCTGACATTATGAAATTTGTATAAAAAAATTGCAATAGGCAATTTTTTGCGTGAGCTGTTTAAAAACTTAATGTACCGGGAACGTATGGAATGCGGGAGGGGGTAGGGGGAGGGGGTAGGGGTAGGGGGAGGGGGGAGGGGGAGGGTAACTCAGGTAGGGGGTTCATGAGAGGGGGGGGAGGAAGCAGGGAGAGGGGAGGTGAACCTGGGAGGGGGGAGGGGAATTCGAGAGGGAGGTTTGCGGAACGGGGGAAGGAGGGGAGTGGAGTGAGGAGAAGGTAGGTGGAGGAGGCGGAGTGGGAACGCGAGAGGGAAAAGGGAACGCAGGGGGGAAATTTCTTTATTAAATGGCATAGCAACACATGCTGGGTACCAGCTAGTAATATTATAAATGCGAAAGTGCGTGTGTTTGTTTGTTACGCTTTCACGCCTAAACCATTAAACCGATTTTTTAAATTCTTTTACCAATAGAAAACTACATTATCAGCGAGTAACATAGGCTGTATAAAATGGTAAGCTCTAGCTTTATGAAATTTGTATAGTAAATGAAAATGTGTGTATTTCATATATTTTAGCGGCAGGGAGGAAAGGCAAGGGGAAGATGGGGTTCGCGGATAGGGAAAAGACGAAGGAGGAGGAAGGCGGGGAAGGTGGAAGGGAACGGGGACGCTCGGGAAAGGATACGCAGATTTCTTTGAATGGCATTGCAACGCATGCCGGGTACTGTCTAGTAATATTATAAATGTCTAAGCCCTGGGTGTTTAATAAATAATTTATTCAAATAATAATATATAATAACTAATAACATATTTTATGTTTAATAACACCTTAGATGTTTAAATAATTTGAAAATAACACCTCGCCGGCAATAAACCTAACCTGACCTAACACACACAATTTAATCTTTTGTTTTATTCTTAAAAAAATATTAACAGTGTAACATAAATGAATATAAAGAAAACACATTGAAATAATAATGCATCCCAGACCAAGACAAACCGTCACTATGTTTGCGGTATTTATCGCGGGAATAAGGATTGCACCGTAGTAAAAAAAAACGCCTTAGGGAAAATCCTTCACAAACGATATGCAAAATACGGAGCTATTTGTTTAAAAAAGTAAAGGCATATTACTTTTTATGTTCGGGTTCCTTTCAAGGAAGAACACTGATACTGAAAGAATTTAATATAAACTCACCTAAAGACATTTCGAGATGATGTTTTCTTCATTGGCCTACTTCATTTAACCTACACAAATCATAATAAATGACAGCGTAATTTCCAAAAAAAAAATATTTACTCAATACATGGAATTTTTAACGAAAATATTTTGGAATGCAACCTCCCTACCCCCTTTCTCCTTCCCTCCCCTCACAGTATTCTACAAATGTTTTCCTCAGGGCCTCCCATGTGGAGTTAATGTAAAAAAAATAAAATTAAAAAATAAATGTGATTGTCATTCCACTGCCTACAAGCATTTGGGAATCAGATAAAAAATATTTTTAAAAATGGTACTTTAAAATAAGACACCCCAAATTTGAGACAATAATAATTCAATAAAACAAAATACTTTTTTGTTTAAAACCACGAGATTTATTAATTTATGAACCGACCGGTTTCTAAATTAATACTAAACAAGAAGTACATAATGTGTGCTCATATATAACAAAATATAGAGGGAGACAACCCTAGATGCGCTAGAAATAAAAAAAAGCTGTAAAAACCACAAGTCATATACTTAAAAATCAATTAGACATATCAAGTAGTCCTGTATTAGGTCTGTTTGCAATAAACCCTTTAAAAAAATCGCAGTGCTCCTTTCCACCATGCCTTTGTTGGTGCTTTGTTTCTCCAAATTTATTATCATAACCCATTAGTCTACATAATTATCTTTCAGTTTTTCCCATTACTTGAGTACTTATATGTAATGTAATGTATTTTTTGGCCTTCTATGTGTTTGTGATATTTGTATCATGTTTTCTCCCTCTATATTTTGTTATATATAAGCACATATTATGTACTTCTTGTTTAGTATTAATTTGTACCATGAAGGTGCTTGAGTAAAGCGAAACCGGTCGGTTCATAAATTAATAAATCTCGTGGTTTTAAGCAAAAAGGTATTTTATTTATTTATAACAATAATAATTCATTCATCCTTAAGTTATATACCTATTTTATATTGAAATCTTTAAGTTATATAAATTTTCCATAATTGCAAATTTACTTAACGACACCATTTTAATTAAATTTAAATAATAAACTTTGTTTAAACCACTATACGTAGTATTAACGCAAGGCCTTGACTTACTTTAACCAGTGATTCCTGACATTATTTGGAGAAATGAAATAAAATCTTGGTCTGCGGTGACTTATTTGATGATTTTTTTTAAAATAAAAACATTAATAATCACTAAGTGTTGGACAGTTAGGAGCGGTGTGAGTGAGGGGTTGGGCGGTTAATCAGCTAAGTGAACAGTGACGACATGTGGAAGAATTATTTTTCGGTTCGATTTTGAAGACAAAAAAATATTTAAAAAAAAGACATCGAAAAGGTCACCAGAGATTAAATTTTTTTTTTTACATTTTTTACTCCAAATAATGTCAGGAATCGCTGGTTAAAGTAAGGCAAGTACGTTCCTTGACACCCTTTTTAATAAAAAAAACAACGTTTTTAAAAAACCGAAGGTTTCTTCATTGATCTTTATCTTTACTAAGTATAAAATGAAGTCGCTTACGCTGTATGTGCGCTTAGATCTTTTAAATTGCGCAGCGGATTGTCATGCGGTTTTCGCCAATATATAGAGTGATTCATGAGGAAGGTTTTTAGGTATATAATTTGTCAAGGTTTTGTGTAAATTGAAATGGCAGCGAGCAGAGTGGTGTGGATTTGATTTAACAGATGGCGTTGGTTACAAAAGTTTCATTAGCCTTTGGGTTTATTGTTGTCAGTTGTCTGCCTGTGTGTTGTCTGCCTGTTTCACAGCAACCAAAGATATTCTAATACAGAAGAGATATGCAATGGTATCCGCGCAGTTGTCGCCGGACTACGCGCTAATTAGCGTAGTTTTCATACAAATAGAATTTTTTCATTTCGTTGATTTTTTGAAAATGTGCATTAATATTGGTTAACAATATATTTTGAGTAAGGAAAGAATTCGTTCATTTAGTTTAACGTTCGTTTGGTTTATTCGTTAGTTATTTGTTCTTTTAGTTTATTTGTTAATTGGTAAACATTATCGGCGACACCCTGAAGCGCAGACCCACATAGTAAAAACAGCAGATAGCACATCTACTTATATTCCAATATCTTTGACAGCAACCTATACTTTGCACCTCAGTTTTTTTATTGATTTTTTTTTATTACAGTGGTTTAAAAATCATTATTAATTTCATTTTACCTGAATTACCAACTAATAAAAATATTATTGATATGTAATTGTAAATAATTGACGCTTTTAACTTTCTAAGAATCTTTTTCCATTGTAGAGAAACACGAAATTAAACAATTCAGTCCGTCGAATTTATTTAATATTCATAAACAGATTGATCTCGCGAGAAAGGGAGTCTGCCATCCCATTGTTTGTAAACTACGGCAGATTTTAAAATCTGAATTATATCTGAAAGGATAAGTGGCGCCTTAGAGCGCGGGGCGCCACCTAGAACCAGGACAAAACGTCCACCATCCCGGAATCCGGCCCTCCGCTCCCTCCACTCCCTCCGCCCTGAAAGTGTTTACGTAAATTTCCTAATTCTTTTTCTTCGAGTTTTTTAAGCGACGGGGTGGTTTTATTCGCGCTTCTTCCTTACGAACTGAAGGGGATAATAAAGCAAGGAATTAGGCAATAATTGCAGCATTATTTTTCAACCCCGCACTCGCATTAAATGCAGTTAACGTGATTGCAACAGTGATGTAATTGCTTCCGCAATTTTTAAAATGTTTTAAATAATAAGTGTAAAAAAGTTAGGACTTAACAGAAGAAGAAATGGTTGTGTTGTTTTTTAAATAAAGCACCCTTTGAGAAATTAAATCCATCGTTTTTATTGCTATGTTTTTAAAGTAACAAGTTACAGTCACATAACTTTTTCCCCACCCAACGGACAAAGATTTAATAATACCTTGTATTTTCTATGCATGTTTAGATAGAGAAGTGTTAATTTTTAGCTAGCGTGGGCTTTTGATAGTTAAATTCCTTTGTATAATAAGAAAGGAGGAAGTTCAAAAAATGATCACACAATCAGCGACATCTGAAATTACTGGCACCATCTTTGGTCTAAATGAATAAACTCGTTGATAATAATTATCACTATTTAAAATCCATAATTGGTTTGAAACTTAACTAGAAAAACCAAATAATAAGCACGATTCTTATCTTACAACGTAAACGTTAAAATAATGAATACGAAAGCAAGACATTGTGACACATTTAATAAAATGTATCAAAGAAAGTGTGTCTACTTTACACATTTATTTCTTGCAATTTTTTTGACCAGGTCCCCTAGCACGGTCGATCGATAAGGATTGATTGGATAACTTTCGATAAGTTCTCATCGTTCCCCAGCACGCCTGCAGATCGCAAATGAATAAATAATAGTTTACAATGACTAACTGTTGTTTGTACGTTAGTGAACTGCAGTTGTCCCAGAGAACGATGTAAAGTTACCGAAAGTTATTCTATCAATCCTTACTGATTGACTGTGCTAGGGAGCCGGATAGGTGTTATTTTGTTGCTATGACTGGGATCCGGGTATGGTTACCGACGCCCCGGGAACCATTTGTTGGATAACCAACACCTCTGCCATAGGCCATCTCAAGCGGTTCACTAAGTTTGATGACTTAACAGTGGTGCACGGGTTCATGGGGTGAGGTTTATCCAGGTCCTAGCGGCGGACACGTCTGTCCATGTGCTGCGTGGCGGGCCGGATCGTATTTTCACAAAGACTGGTTGAGGGAGGCATTTTGACCTTTCCAGCCGGACTTCATCGCCTTGCACCGCAATTGGAGGGATGGATTGGTACGTCCGTCGCTTCTGGACACACTGACCCCCATACCCACCCCTCATACCTTTTTCCTTCCCGGAACTTCCTATCCTTCCCTTCATTAAAAAGACCCTCCAAACAACATCCCCTAAAATGACATAGACCGTGAGGAAATCTATTTTCTTCAGAGCCCCCTGTGTTGAGCTAATATGAAGAAAAAAATAACCCTTTAGGTGATTTTTCACAAAAACGTTGCAAAATAAATTAGCCAATTATTATTATTTTTAACAAAACATCAACAGACTAGATTAAGTATCATATATTTATATCTTTGATTATATAAATGTCTAGATAGAGTGTTGCGCTGTAATTCCGGCAAAAAGAACAGGCCAGATTTGAAACACTTGTGTGCGTGACACGCACACAAGTATGCGTAACTTATATTGTTAACGTCGAGCGCTAACGTCACTGTAGGCGTGTCGAGTGATACCAGCTCCTGAGTATTTCCCATAAAAGTGGGTAAAAAATATGTTTCGATTTTGCGGGACCTATAATTCGTTTAATTTTGAATTCATTTAAGTAAGATAATTTTCTACATATAATTATATAAATGAAAATAAAATCATTGTTAAAAGAGATTTATTTTTATTTGATTATTTTTAACAAATAAATAAGCAGGGCTGGGCAAAATACATGCTTTGCTGTATTTAAAATACAAATTACAAAATACTTTTTCGCATGTATTTAAAATACGAAATACAAAATACTTTCAAGTCGTGTATTTGAAATACAAAATACGGTATTTTCACCATTTTTTTAAATTCAAATACAAAATACAAATTACAAAATACATTTGGTTTTAGTAGAACCTTTGGTTGCAATAAATTTTCGTAAGTGCCCTTATTTAAGGGTGCGTTTCCGTAGATGCCAAGCTGGGCAGAGTGAAACAGAGAGGTGCAAAGATTGACCAATCATATTGCTCTCTCCACTCCACTTGAGTTTTGTGGTATAGGACCCAGGTGTTAGATAATAATAATTATTATTACTAGCAGTTAAAATCCCGCTCCGCAGGTTTTTACTGCTAGGCCCTGCGGGCGGCTTTCATTTTATAAGCCTAATAGGAACTGTCGGGCGATGACGTCATATGTAATATACAGCCGCTTGATGCGACTGAGTATTACCGCCATTCTTTCGAAATCTGGGAGATACTCCATTTTCACAAATTCATAGAACTTATCCCTAGGAACGACACGTCCCTTTGCGTCTTGCCCACGAAAGTGGCGACATCTTGTGACGAATTCTTGAGTTAGAAACCAAATTACAACGGTAGCTTTGTCTTAAAATCCACGAACACAGATTTTATATGTGGCGCAGCGTGTAAGGCGTGGCGTCGGATATGCAATCGAAACCGGGCTCTGAAATTCAACCACGCAGACGCTACGGTATTAATAACGTTCGATAATCCTTGTGCACGTTGATTGCCGACTTTTTGAGGGAGAGGTCGATTCAGGTGGTTGCTGACGGTTTCACCTCTTCCTCGCATTCGATAAATGCTGGCGTCCCACAGGGATCGGTTCTGTCACCGACTTTGTTTCTGTTGCACATCAATAACCTCTTGTCATGTGCACCGATTCATTGTTACGCGGATGAGAGTACAGTCCATGACAGCTTTTTGTTTGACAAGCCCCCATTCTGTAAAATATGTATGAATAAAATTAAAAATTTACTTGATACTTCACCAAACAAACCTGTCACATTTTTTTGTAATTTTAATAGATAAACAAATTTCATATTCATAACTTTTTTAAATATAGTGTCAACGCGAAAAATTTACAAGCACGTAAACACAAAGACAAACTTTCACATTTATAATATTATTATATATAGTGTACTTTTGGATAATTATTAAAATCCTATTTAAAATTACAAACGCACGTAAATATGATCGGTTTTTACTTCTAAATAATTATCGGGAAAGTTCAATTTGAAGAACAGGCAACCCTGTAAACATGGCGTCAAAATATGGCGTCAATTGGCGTTGTCCTAAGACCAAATTATACTATTAAAACTGAATTGTTTCTTTAACTAAATGGTTATTTAAAGGTAACTTACCGATGATAGGTAACATATTTAGTTATTTTCAATCGTCCTATGTAATTCCTGCACACTGATATAGCGCAAATGGTCATTTTCAAATGTCACACAACACGTGTATACCGTTCAACGATAGTGTCGCCACTGAGCGGACAGGCCGAGCTTAGCTGCCAACATTTGGTAGATATATTTTTTGGCGCTTCGTCACTCGAGCGCTATATCTAGACATTTATATAATCAAAGATTTATATATATATCTAATACTTGAGTAAATGGTAGATCTCGCGCCCAAAAACTATGTTTCCAATAAAAACCTACCTACTTTATTTAACATAACATTTTTTTTATTATAAATAAAGTATTACACATTTTGTCAAAAGAAATGTCACATTCTCAATGACAACACTTTTTTCAAACTTTCGTCAGGCCGATGGGTATCATAATATTGTTTCTTCCGATTCGACAGCTCGTAGAACTCTAGCGCTAAC
Source organism: Limnephilus marmoratus (assembly GCA_917880885.1). Classification (NCBI taxonomy): domain Eukaryota; kingdom Metazoa; phylum Arthropoda; class Insecta; order Trichoptera; family Limnephilidae; genus Limnephilus; species Limnephilus marmoratus. The sequence continues at coordinate 17,874,178 of OU862933.1, forward strand.
CATCTTGAACCGGAATCAAAACAGATTACAGACAGATGAAATACCGAATGGTTTAGTATGTATATATTATAGCAGGAATTTGCTACGCTTGCTCAGTCATTAAAATATATAGCTTACAACCTTCAAATAAATATTATTCACAAAGAAAATATCCAAAACAATTTAAATAACATTAAATCTTATGGCATAGGTCGCCCTGTGGATTGGACGCTCAACTTTAAGTACGGCAGATCCGACTTCGATTCTCACAAAAGAATTCCCTTTCCAATACAAGTGTTTGCTTGGTTAGAGGGTAAATCTTAGGTTATAGAGGTTGTTTGTTCTTTGTTCTTGCCTTTAAGAGGAATATAAACGCTAAAAATATGTCGAATCTCATGCCTGCAAAATTTTAAAATCGAGCGTCTTTTTGCACGAGGATAGTAAGCGAAAAAGTGGTTTTTATTTATTTTATGCATAATTTTATAAGAACGAAAAAAAGTTAGAACATAGATAAAGTCAAAAATAGTCTTAGCCGTAAAGGGGTATTTTTTTAAAATTGTTACTTACATTACTTCATAGTTAAGTCATGAGAAAACATTTTTTTTAGTGGTTTACGCTTATATTTTTTGTTACGTAAATAATAATTTTATTGTAATTCCAATACATAGATAAAGTAGTTAAAGCTTCAATTTATCCGTAGCATATTTTTTGATGTTCATACTGTAAGCCGATTCGTCGTAAAGATTAATCAAAATAGTATCTAAATAGGATTTCACGTATATATTCATCTTAAATTATAATTTTGTAATGTTTTTAAAATGAATAATTAAATTGAATTGAAAGAGACGTGCTTGACTTACTTTAACCAGTTATTCCTGATATTATTTGAAGTAAAAAAATGTAAATACAATTTTGGTGTCTTGTGACATTTATGTTTTTTTTTAGTCAATATTTTTTCCAAAACTAGTATTTGCTTGGTACGTTTTAAGATTTTCACGGCCAAAAGTATTATCGTTATTTGTTTTGGGATGTTTCGGACAGCATAGCAGTGTCCATCATTAGGGCAGATCCGGCAGATCCGATAGATGTACACACAGAAAAACACCAATCAAAACCATGTTCAATGTAATAACTGGTGCATACCTGAATTGAATGAGGTTTTGGCCTCTGGTAAATTATAAACCATTATAATTTACCAGAGTGCCATACATATATGGCACACTGCCAGTTATTTGTAAGCTTTGTACAATTAGATTACAGTCAAAGATATTTTATTATAGTACACTATCTTATTCACCCGGAAAAATTTTAGAATTTAATAAAAATGTTTTTTTTTTCATGTACTATTCCTTTTTAGTCTTCCACTATTCTTTTTTTAATATAATATATAAATATAATATTCTTTTTTTATTTTTATTATTTATGTACAATTTTTTATTTTTTTAATAAAATTAATTTTCACGTTTTATGTAATCGAGTTCTGTTATTATATTATTATATTATATTCAGTTATTATATTTTATTTGGTATGAACCAATAATATGAAATAATCACAGAACTTGTGTGAAACTTTAACAGAACGTGAAAGTTAACTTTAAATATTTGTCAAAAGAAATGTCATAATCTCATCTACCGGATTTGCCGGATCTGCCGAAACATTGGCTATAGAAGGAGGTAGCGCAACACGGCATAACACCCCAAAAACAAATAACAAAAAAAAAGTATTTGCTTGGTTAGAAAATAAATCTTGGGTTATATAAATTGTTAAGAAATGTGCTTGACTTACCAGTTATTGACCTACCAGTTATTCCTGATATTATTTGGTGTAAAAAATGTAAATTAAATTTTGTTGTCTGCTGACATTTATGTTTTTTTTTCAATTCAATACAATTTTCAAGTCGTCATTTTTTTTACTTGAAAAAATACCCAGAACCACTGGTTACATTAAGTCGAGTACGTCTCTTAACACAATTTACATGTTCATTGTACATAGTTACGTATATTTTTTTTTGGTGTGGTGTAAAAGTAACCTTTACTGTTTTATTTTATTACAGTTCACTAAGATTATTGTAGTGTCTGTGGTACCCTTTACCCGGGTGCCGAACGTAGCCGAAGGCTTCCGATCCCGCCCGACTACAAGGTGGTGGTGGGGACTGCCGAGGAGCTCACAGTTCGTCATTACAATTATTTTGTTGTTTGTATTATGTCTCAAAACTCTAAAGGTCTCAAGCATCTATACGTATGCAAAACAAATGATTCACACATTGTTTTATTCAGCGCTAATTGGAAATTCGATGTCATTACTGTCCCGACAACAAAAATAAATTTATTCTGTTTTAGGCAGAATAAAACATTTATTTATTTGGCCTCGATGTCATCAAATTTGTTTGTGAATGGAATGCAGTCACAATAAACAATTATTCGCAACCTATTTGAGGCTTTATCTTGCCGATAAATTAAACAAATGGCTCCAGTAATGGCCCGCGAGTGTCACAAAAATGACACAGTCGATCAATACGCCCGCTGCATAATTTGTTTACACATATTCATGGTGATCGCTGCTGCTTTGACACATTTTATTGCAAATACGCTGAAATATCCGCAGTAGGTATTAGGTATGTCCGCTCGGATGTAAATTATATTTGCTTGTTTGTGGGTTTTTTGAATTGTAGAGCGAACGAAAATACCAATAATTCCGCAAAAGAAAAACCCCAATCAAAACCATGTTCAATGTGATAACTAGTGCACACCTGAATTGAATGAGGTTTTGGCCTCTGGTAAATTATAAACCATTTTAAATGTACATATGGCACACTGTCAGTTATTTGGAAGCTTTGTACAATTAGATTATAGTAAAAGATATTTGATTACAATATATTATCTTAATTCACCCGGAAAAATTTTAGAATTTAATAAAAATGTTTTCTTCCACTATTCTATTTTTATTTTTAGATATTATTTATATACAAGGTGTTAAGGGACGTACTTGACTTACTTTAACCAGTGATTCCTGATTTGGAGTAAAAAATGTAAATGAAATTTTGGTCTCCGGTGACTTTTTTGACGACTTTTTTTTTCAAAATTTTTTTCTTCAAAATCAAACAAAAAAAAATTCTTCCGCATGTCGTTACTGGTCACTCAGCCGGGTGTCCGACGACCTCCTTACCCCGCCTCCAACTGTTCAACAACTATGTTTTTGTAGAAAAAAAAAAAAATTTTCATTTACATTTTTTACTCCAAATAATGTCAGGAATCACTGGTTAAGAGCGTTTAACCAGCCAGCGGACGAAAATCCACATTTCGTCGAAAGTTGTTCTTCCGATCGTGCAGGGCGGTTACAATGAGAAAGATTAATTATTCTCCGTACCAGCTTTTTAAAATTATAACTCAATATCGAATTTATTTCAATCCAAATTAGCTTTCATTTATACCTTCATCCAAAAATGCTGAAAGGCGTGATGATAAAACTATTAAAATAGTGTACTTTTTGTAGTTATTTTTTGATTATAAGTATTTATCATTTTTCAATAATGTCTAAATTTAATAAGAATGTTAAAAAAATCTGAAATATATTAGCTTGTAAGTGCGCAAATAAATACACTAATGGACCAATTTTCGTCAAGAAACACATGTACGTACATATTTTTAATGATTTTATTGAAACTAAAATTAAAATTCTAATACATAACTCTGCTAGATAATGTATTGATTTATTTTACTGCATGATTACATTATTTGAAATGGGTGTGGTATAATACAAAAACTTTTTTGAAAATTTAACAAATCTGCCAACGACCTATGGAATAACCTTATTATACTAAAAATTTTAAAAAATTCTAAAAATTTATTACATAACTTCACAAGATAAAAGAACAATCTTTCGAAATCCATTTATAATTTTTTGTGGAAAAGAGTCAATACGTCTAAAAACTTTTTTGAAAATGACGTATTTCCGGCTTTCTATGGGAATGCCCTCTTAAAGTAATTCAAGTACGTCCCTTAACACCCTGTATAATTTTTAATTTTTTTTATTGAAGATAATTTTCACGTATTATGTAATCGAATTCTGTTATTATATTATTATGTCATGTTCAGTTATTATGTTTTATTGAAATAATCACAGAACTTGAATGGAACTTTAAGAGAACGTGAAAGTTAACTTTAAATATTTGATGAATTTTTCGAATATTTTGAGAGCTAGTCAAAGCTTCCAGTATTAGGAAAGAGGATCGATCTGGGCTTTTCGTAAAAGCCTCCAGAACTCCTGCCTTATACGGTCTTCCAAAAATACACAAAAAGGATATCCCAATGAGACCGATTGTCAGTGCTATTGGTGCACCTACTTACAAACTGTCCCAATACCTCTCTAGACTACTGCAGATGCAAACTGGTAAAACTGAATCTTGGATCAAGGATTCCACAGATTTGATCAGTAAGCTAAAAAAGGTCAAGACTGAGGAAGGCGATATCCTAGCCATTTTTTATGTAGTGTCCCTTTTTACAAATGTGCCTCTAGAAGACTCCATGACAATGCTCAGGGAGATCTATGAGGACGACATTTGCAAACTTTTTGAACACTGTCTCAAAACGGGATATTTTGCATTCCAGGGTGAACTTTTTGAGCAAGTGGAAGGAGTTGCGATGGGCAGTCCGTTGTCGCCAGTACTTGCCAACTTTTTTATGGAGAAGTTTGAAGAAGTGGCACTCGACACAGCTTCAGCTGTTCCCAAGGTATGGTGGCGTTATGTTGACGATGTCTTCGCCATCTGGCCTCATGGAACAGAGAAACTGAATGAATTTCTGAATCACCTTAATTCACTCCACAGTAAAATCAAGTTCACAATGGAAGTAGAAAACGATGCGAAAATCCTGCCTTTTCTAGATGTGAAGGTGATGCGAAAAGAAGATGGTAATCTAGGACACACTGTATATAGAAAACCAACGCACACAAATCGGTATCTACATGCCGATTCGCATCACCACCCAGCGCAGAAGAGAGGACTTATCCATACGTTGGTGACGCGAGCGACCAGAATATGTGAAGAAACTAAAATTGGAGCAGAACTTACAAAGTTGACCGATGCACTGGAACGCAACGGTTACCCAGCTAGTCAGACAAGGCAAATCATAAGAGCCAAATCTACACCAAACGAATACAGAGCTAAACAAGAGTTAAAAGGCTGCGCTTTCCCCTGCCTTACGTTCACAATGTGACAGACAGAATCGCCAGGCTGTTGAGAAAAGATAGCATCAAGACTGTCTTCGGTGCCACAACTAAAATTCAAGACCTACTGAGGTCTGCAAAGACTAAGTTTCCTCTGGAAGCAGATGGAGTGTATAAACTCAGCGGTTCCGGATGTGACAAGGTTTATGTAGGCCAAACAGAGCGTACGATCTCCAAAAGGATAGCAGAACACTTTCGTGCTTGCAAACTCGACCACCCTGATAAATCGGCAATCGCTGAGTACTTAATCGAAACCGGCCATTACTTTGGATTTGTTCCTGAGGTCTTGGGAAGACCCAAAACTTATAGAGCACGCCTAATTACGGAGACAATTGAAATCTACAAAAATCCTTTTAATATTAATAGAGACGACGGAGCTAAGCTCAATAGCTCTTGGTATCCTGTGATTGACGGCTACACCAAAGCTAAACGCAAAAAAAAGGCCTAAGTATACAGTAAGGCCAGCTCGTGGTAAACCATTTTGTGTTATAACTTTATATTGACTGAATTCGCTTTAACCAGTGTAATTCTAATTCTAGTAAAATTCATTTAATATTAATAGAGCAAAAAAAACCATGTCTAAGTATACAGCAATGCCAGCTCGTGGTAAACCATTTTGATTTATATTGACTAAATTCGCTTTAACCATTGTAATTCTATTTCTTAAATTCTTACCATCGCTTCGAAGTAAATAAGCACACACTTCACGACTAAAAATTACACATCTACCGGATCTGCCGGATCTGCCCTGATGATGGACACTGCAACGATGTCTGAAACGTTGGCTAAAGAAGAAGGTAGCGCAACACGGCACAACACCCCAAAAACAAATAACGAAAATGCTTTTGGCCGTGAAAATTTTAAAACTTATCCAACCTACGAAAAAAGTTGAAAGGGGGTCAACTTTGCTCGCTACTCGCTAGCGTATGCGGCGGGTAGCAATATGGCGGCCCTCTAACTCTAATCTACTGTCAAACTACTACTTGATCAGGATTATTCGTTGTACAATCTTTTAAGTAACCGGCAAATAGCTACTAGCAGTGAGCTAACTGCGAATATCTCAGTTTTCTACAAAATGTCGACAGAATTAGTTCGCGTGGGAGTCATCATTTTAGTTCAGCTTTTCGCTAGCTAGTTCGCTACTGAGCGAGTTGAATGTTTAGCCACGCGTCATTCAAAAACGCTTCCTTGAAGTTCATATATCTCGACCATCACCATCGCACTCGCAGATTTGCCCGCTTTTAAACTTACCTATTAGTAGCTTATAAACTTGCTCAATGTAATCGTGGCTTTAAAGATGTAAATGGATTGTTGGGAGTCCGGAGGAAGGAGGTAATATTGCGAATTTTATAATGGGAACAATAAAAAAGAGATATATATATAAAGATTTTTTGATTATCGATAATACTTAAAATAATATAAATTGAGTGGACGATTCTCTCAGTATCGCCCTTGTGTAAGACCACCATTCAGAAAGAAAACGTTGCTTGAAATTGCTTTAGCCAAGTTTGGCGAACGGATCTGAATAGCCAGGTACTTGTCCACCTTCCTCTACCCCATCTCCTTCCCATCCCCTCTGCCTAAAGTAAATTTATTACATAAAGTAAATTGTGTATCTAAATGGATACCATTAATATTACAGTGTAACAACTCAATTCCATTATTTTAATCAAAAGTATCATTCGTGTTTGTAAAAGATCTAAGAATAATTTTAGGCGTCGATTCTTCAGATCTATATTTTCATCTAAGCAAAAACGCATTAAAAATTCTAGAGATTCCGCCTTTAATAGAAATAGAGCTGCTATTACAAATAAATATCGCCACGCGGTTAAAGCGACCTGTATACGTGTATTCCTAATGAGTGAGTAGTAAATTAAGGTCACAGGCAAAGTGGAAATGTAAATAGTTCAGCTAGCGTACCCTCAACCCTTAAACTGGAACATGATTACTGGTGGACAGCTCTTTGAAATATTAACTTACGCTCGAGGGAAGCGTAATTTAACTAGCGACCCCGTTTAATGCGTCCATTAAGAATAGTATTTGAGCGATTAAACAGATAAATTTTACAAAAAACAATAATAAAATAAACTTCTTCAAACTTTGCAAATCACTTTGTGGGGCGTCAATTTAAATTAAATGAAAACAAAGAACTTCGCAAAAACACCACTACGAAATCAATATTATCAACATGTTTAAAAAACAAAGTTTTCTTCGTCAGGATAGGATTAACATTAAAAATATCCAAACACAAACAAGTATAAACAACATATTAAAGGCGAAGTGATTAATTATTTAAAAATATCATTAAAAAAACATTACATAAAATGAAATATTTTAGAATGTGTAAATATTGCATTTGTATGATAAAAACTTTTGAAACAAACAAAACATTTGGAAATCTAAATCTTCTTCTTTGGTCCCCCGACGTTGGCGATCACTAGTCTAATGTCAAAATAGCAAAATAAATTGTTATAAATTTAATTTGACTGGTCAGTGGCTGAGTTGGCATCGGGTTTGGGTCCTACCCATGCGTCCCGTGTTCGATTCCTCGGCTGGTTAAGTCCTCCATTAGACACAGGCAACATTTTCCGCTTTACGTGATGGCAGCAGGAAATTTTCCAAAATTTAGTTATTTGTAACGCGGAAATATCTGTCTTTCTTTAAAAAAAGAAGTTCTTATTGGTTTATACTTGTTTGTATTTTGTTATTTTTAATATTAAATTTTGTTTTGTTCATTACAAAGTGGTATTTTCACAAAGTTATTTGTTTTCATTAAAATAAACTATCACAACTATCAATTTATTTATTTATTACACGTCCTAATGGAATTTAACATTCTATTTTATGAGTTCTTTGTATCGCCGTTACTGTAAATACGAAAAATATAATATAATTAAAAATGTCATGAAAAAACGTAACAAAAAAGCTTAAGATAAAATACATTTGTAAAAATGAGAATAGAGACTAAGAATTCTCACACAGATAGATTAGATATTCAATATAACAAATATTGAAGAAAGTATATAGTCTATTTGTATCTTGATTAATAAAAGTATTGGATTAATCAACATTAATATTGGGTACGTTTTAAGATTTTCACGGCCAAAAGTATTTTCGTTATTTGTTAAAATAAATAACAAAAACATTAATATTGATTATTTTTAAGATGAAATATCTCCCGGATCAGAATATTTATTTCCGCGGCTGTGAATCTCGGAATCGGGAAATTTTGATAACCTAGTGTCCTGGTGTTGTAGATAAATACATAAAAAGTCGACAAGATCTTCTAAGTATATGGATGATGATTAATTGAAGATATTTAGTTAGGATAGTCTTTTTTTTAATATAATATTATTAAATCCGTACTTATTCTTCTTTCTAAAAGTTTCAATAAGGACATTTTATCCAGGAGGTAATTTTAATTAATGTTTCCACAAACTTTAAAGATCTTCAAACAAAAAAATTTAATTTAAAATTAAAATATATTTCAATATCCCAAAACTATTTCGTCCTGCAGACGGCGTTTACACATGGTGCCCTCTTTCGTCCAGTTTCCATTTGTTATGTATTCCATTTTATTACAGATTTTTGTATAGTTTTAAATATTTATTACCCATGACCCCCCCCCCTCCCCCACCGCCCTCTCCCCCCAATAAATTGACGTGATGGCAAACACTATTTAATATCCGTCGTCTCTCATTGTTTTACGTAACTATATTATGTTGCATGTTTATTTAAAATGTTGATAAAAAAACACAGCAAAATGTGTTAATTGCTGATTTGGACCATTTATAACGGATTGGTATTGTGAATTTCGAATATATGATTGATGATTTGTTGACGGCAACGGCAAAGGCAAAAGACAGATGCTTTCATATGATATGCAGTTGTGTTCAAGGTGTTGCCATTTTTTGACGATTTAGTATGGTCCCAAAAGATTATTTCTTCTACAAAAAATAGTTCTGGTTTAATAAAAGTGAAACAATACTTCATGCTGCAAAAATTTGCGGAATTACGATAATTACGAATATCACAAAATATTCCCTGTTTTTACCATCTCTTTTCAGTCTCAAAAAATACAATAATGCTTCTCAAAACGCGATGAGAAATGTATCGGAAATGTGGTTGGATATTACAGCCCACAAATGCTTGGGGAAGTAATCACTTAAAAGTTTACGAGACGCCTGCAAAAAATGAATACATTTTTTAATAATATGGAAATATGCTAGCGAAGATTCAGATGCCGGTGTTCAGCGAGGTAGAATAAAAGCGAGAGAACTGTTCTTTACTAATTTGATATATTACTATTACATTTCCTGTTTTTGGCTGCTATAACTATAACAAGTTTCATAAATTTGGATATTGTACTATAATTAAAGTTGTTATAATTTTATCTGATTTGTAAAAATAAATAATATTCAAGCGTTTCTTGTAAAGAATGATTTTATTTTTATTTTTGCTTGTCAGAGCCAGGATGACCTTTTATTTTAAATTATGCTGTAGCTTTTCAAAAAATTATTATGAAACCAAAACTTCACCTTCAAACTACATCGCTCCTCCACACCTTCACTAATTAATGCCCGTGTTGTAGTAGCCATGTGCATTTGTGCAAGTGTACCTATATATTATTATGTATTTCTTTAAACTGTCACATTTTTCAAGAGTTCTCTATTCCGTAGAGTTCATTTAGTCCTTGTTCGTCTGTTCCACGTGTTATTAATGGTATTTTCGGGAAGTTGTTGTACAACCATACTTAAAAACTACTATTTTATTAATGCTTGCTTTCATTGTCCTTGTCATTTTAGATATACTAAAATAGTCTTGCATGCGAACAGAAATGTTGGCACTATATTAAACCCTATTGAATACACGTTTTAGATGATTTTTTTACAAAGAAATATTTTTATATATTTCTAAGCACTTACCCGCCTTGTAAATGCTTCCTCCGTGTTTGACAGCTGATAAGATCCGAATCATATCTAACGGGCATATAAAATTTTTACTTCTGGAATTTTTTTATTATAGGATCTTATTTTTCTCAAAATCTTCATAAATTTCTGAATATTTCTCTTACATCAAATATAAAAAATAAGGCTCCAGGGAGAGATTCTACGAATGAGTAAATCAGACATAGACTAGACCGAAAAAGCTGGGTGTTCTGTACAGTGCTAGCAGACATAAATGGTGCCATTGACCCTTTTACATTTTACAAATATCACGTAGGTCCGCCATTGAATTTGGAGGAACGTCTAAGGTGGAGTCTCAAAACACTTGAAATATAGAGCCTTTTAATAGATTTTTTTTATCTAAATAACAATTATTTTTTTATAGATCAGGTGCCTTCTCTAATTCACAGGAGAAACGAAGGTATTTTAGAGCGCTGGTACACCAGCAAGAATCTCTGTGGACAAGAGCAAAACACTCGTTCACAATTAATTGATGTCTTCAACAAGTAAACTTTCACCAAATGTTCACTAATATCAAATACATCATTCTTAAAGGCCTTCTTTAATCCACCTTCCACCGTCTCACAACCGGGTAGCAAAATATTTCCATCTACTTTACACAGTGCGAACAGGGGAGTTCTTTCAAAGTGACGCACATTTTATTCATTTGCCTCTTGAATTATACAAAGCATATTATAATATTCAATTAGATACTCTACCTAGCTTCTGTAAGCACTCAAGGGTTTTAGGGTTTGAGCGAACATTGATTAACTACACACAATGCATATTTAAAGGAAACTTCTTGTTGTTTGCCAGGATTACCTTTGGATACGAGAGACTTGTCAGATGAGGAGTTTTGATCTGAATTTCGGTACTCAGAAACTCTTAAGCGTGAGCAAGTTTTTGTATCGCGTTGATGAAACTTTTTGTATTTTACGAGTTTGTTATTTTATATACTGAATATACTTAGTTGAAGTATGAGAACTCATGTATCTAGAAAGGAAATTAACGTAGGTAGGTAATTAAAGCTGAATTAATTTTAAGCTTGGTGTCAATTTTCGTTAGACCTTTATTCAACACTGAATGAAAACACTCAAATTGATAAAATTATCTTTTCAATGAAAGCGTGAAGTAATGTTTGAAAATTATTGAACATTGAAATGCAACTTTTTTAAAGCCATAGTGCGACTCTTTTCGTAAATAAAGATATTCGTAACTATATTCTAAAACTATACTCATTTACGTTCATAAGTACAAAACCCAAGAAATAACAACTAACACGTACATTAGAAATACCAGATCTCATGGTCAAAAACATATCCAACAAGTCACTACTAACACAGCATTTGGGTAAAAAAGCTTCTTATATTATGGCATTAATGTCTACAATAAAATACCACTCTCAACATTATAACATACTCATTGTGACATCTTGTCGAACGGACGTAATAACCAGTGCTCCACATTAAACATGGCAACAAGATCAACCCAAGCCTGGGAAACAGTCAGCCAAGCTGTCAATAATGTAACTGATAAGGTGGAGTACCTAGCTGAAATTATTGTAAAACTGCAGAATACAATCGGTGAGCAAAACTCACTTATTTCTAAGCAAGGCGGCACCATTGCCAAATTGTGCGCCAAAATCGTTCAACTTGAAGCTATTACGCTTAGGTACGAAGCGGATAGACGGACCGAACCTAGCCAGGGATCATCAACCAGTGAACCGGGCCCCGCAAACACCGGCAGCTCTGCAAAGGCAGGACCAAGTAAAGTGGCGGTGACCAAAGGCAAATCAAAGATATCCGAAAAAACCTTAGTCAACGAGGAGTCCCACCCGTCTCCTTCTACTTCTTCTCCTAAAAGTGAGGACAATCCTTCCAAAGTCATTGACAACACTGAGTGGCAGACAGTAAAACGTAAGCCACGTAAACGTCTGCCTATCGTTACGGGAACAAAAACAGATTCAACTTTACGAGCAGTTGCACGAAAGTTTTACATTCACGCGTGGAGATTTACCTCAGGAACGGAGGTACCAGCTATCGAGGACTACCTCAAAACGATAATATCTACCGAATTTGATATAGTGAAATTAAACGCTCGAGGAAATTACAGCTCGTTTAAAATAGGCGTCCCGGAAGAAAATCGAGAAACTTTTCTTAACCCATCAGTCTGGCCAACAGGTATTGCCGTAAGTAAATACAAATTTTTGCAAACGGCTAATAAGGAACATACGAGTATCTGATGGCGAGCTTGGAAATAATTTACCAAAATGTCCGAGGTCTAAATACTAAGACAGAAGAATTTTCGAGAAATTTACTACTACAAAACTTCGAAATTATCTGCTTGACCGAAACATGGTTGAGCTCCAATGTCTTCGATTCGGAATTGTTCGACAGGCGCTATACTGTCTACAGGCGAGACAGAGATAATGATGCACGCGGTGGCGGTGTGTGCATTGCGGTTAAGAATACACTTACGTCCCAGAGAATGCAAATACTCGAAACGGAAGGCGAACACATATGGGTAAAGGTAACAAAAAATAAATTTACCGCCTATATTTGTGTTGTATACTTTTATTGCACCAATGACTCGGAGAATCGCACAACTTTTTACGATTATATTGATCAGGAATGTCAATCAAGAATTTTAAAAGACCGGAACGTCCTTATAATTGGGGATTTCAATTTAAATAACAAACCCGAAGAGGTTATGTTAGAGCACTTATATTTCTTGAACTCCAATAACCTCAAACAAGAAAATGAAATTAAAAATCATTTTGACAATATACTTGATTTAGTACTAAGTAACACGACTAGTTGCGACGTAAGTCGATGTGAGGAACCCTTGGTCAACGAAGATAAATTTCATCCGACCTTAGCTATTCTTACTAAATTAACCAGGACAAAATGTAACCGGCGCCAGCTGCGGAACAGCGCTACTCGCCCGGCACGTCTATCTACCTCCAACCATCAGTTCCAGTTCAAGCGAGCAGATATGCAGTTAATATGCGACATACTCTCAGAATTTGATTGGAACTACCTACATACTATATCGGAAGCAAATGACGCAGTTGCGTACTTAAACAATGTATTATTCAGTATTTTTGAAATATGTGTTCCCATTAGGAAAAAATTATGTAAAAATGTAGATTATCCGGCGTGGTTCTCTAAAAAAATTATAGATAAATTAAAAAGCAAAGAATCGCATCGCAGAAGATATAAACTGCACAAGAATCAATCGGATTACTTGTTATTCTCTGCGATGCGATCCGAGCTTAAAAAAGATATAGCAATTGCGAAGCGCCAGTATTTAGAAAAAGTTCAGTATGGGATCAAAGATGATGTCAAATGTTTTTGGGATTTTATTAAATCCCAAAAAGCAAATCCATATACCCAAATTAACTTAAGTGATAGAACGGAAACTTTTTCCGATCCCGAAATAGTAAGCCAAAAATTTGCCGATTATTTCAAATCAGTGTACAGCCAGTTAGCTCCTCAACTAAATCTAGACTTTACTCGAACCGAGAGGCCCTGGAATATTGGCAAAATCGGTCTTGAGCTAACCTGTCCAGAGGAAGTAGACTCCTGTACTCGAACTTTAAAGCTCGACAAGGCTGCAGGCCCAGACGGAATACCCCCTAATATAATTGCTCATTTGTCAAAAACCATTTGTAAACCGCTGAGCTATATATTTAATCTTAGCATATCGACTGGTTGTTTCCCTCATTCTTGGAAACTCACGCGTGTAAGCCCAATTTTTAAAGCTGGAGACAAGTCTGATATAAGGAATTACAGACCAGTAGCTGTACTGTCAACCATACCAAAAATATTTGAAATGATTATTTACAAGAAATTACATCACCAAATTATGCCATTTCTAGGAGAAAATCAACACGGTTTCATGCCAAGAAAATCCACGGTTTCAAATTTGTTAACATTTTCGCGATTGGTGGCCGTCGGACTGGACTCGAGACACCAAACAGATGTAGTGTATACGGATTTTGCCAAGGCTTTTGATCGAGTTGATCATGATATTTTACTACTTAAAATGTACAAACTTGGTTTCGATCAACAAACGCTTATATTCTTCGCGTCCTATTTAAAAGCCAGAAGTCAATATGTAATAATAAATGGACATGAATCTAAACAATTCCCGGCGTTATCAGGTATTCCCCAAGGTTCAAACCTTGGTCCCTTGCTGTTCCTTATACTTATAGATGACATCCAGGTTTGTGTAAAATATTGCAAATGTCTTCTGTTTGCAGATGACCTCAAACTTTTGATGGAAATAATTTGTTACTATGACTGCTTAAAAATGCAATCTGACCTTGATGCTATTGCAGAATGGTCAGTAAAGAACAAATTAGAATTCAATATAAAAAAATGTGTAACTATGACATATACCCGCTCCGAGAAGCCCATAGTTTTTGAATACAACATTAAAGGGCAAACATTATGCCGAGTCAACAGCTTTAAAGATCTCGGTATCGTCTTTGATCCCAAACTGACATTCTCGGATCATATATCACGGCTCACTCCAGCTTGCTACAAACTCCTGGGTTTCATCATCAGAATATGTAAGCAATTTGATGACCCAGATGCAATGATAGCCATGTTTGATGGAGTCATAAGAAGTAAGCTGGAGTATGCCAGTGGTGTGTGGACTCCGCACCAAGCGAAATATATTAATATGCTAGAACAAATTAAAAAAAAATTCCTTAGGTATGTCTATATGCGGATGCATGGAACGTACCCGAGATTCATGCACCATATGGAATTACTTGAGGCAACAAATAGATTTAGCTTGGAAACTAGACGTCATGCAAATCTTGCAATTCTTAGTTTTAACATAATCCATAACCGTATTGACAGCCCATTCCTCTTGGAATGTTATGGCTTATACGTGCCTGAAAATTTCAGCCGTAGTCGTCGACACGACTTGTTCAAAATACCATACGGCAGAACAGATGTTCTAGCACAGCATAGCATGACAAGAGGAATGGTGCTGATGAACGAAATATCGGAAACACTAGATATATATAACTCTTCTTTAGATAGCCTTAAGATTTTTTTGTATAATAATCATCTTTCTAGGTGTTAAGACTGTCAAAATGAGAATATTGTACAGTAATTGGATAAAAATCTGTTGTACAATTTAAAAAAAAAAAAAAAAAAAAAAAAAAAAAAAAAACATTTAAATCTCAAATAAAAAGCTGGATACTAAATACAGGGAGATCAGAAATAGAAAATATACTGATATTAAATACAGACTAAAACCGAATCTACAGAACTGAATTATAAAAAAAAACATTATCTTATTTACTTTATAATTATTTAAAAAAAATACTATATGATATATTTTTATAAATAATTCATATTCATTTCTTATAATTAAATTATAATATGTAAATGAAATCCTCAGCACGGGAGATCCCAGTGAGGATATCATTATCTCTACATAGTACTAAGAAAGGAAGACAAAAAATCATTACAATTATAATTATTTCATCTTAGCTCCTTCTCTGTTGTTGTATTAGGTGCCTAAGTACTTATTTTTAGTATAAATTCGTTGATTAGGCAATTTTTATTTTTTTATTGTTAATGGTATAGTAGACAGGCCGGAGTTACTAAGCCTTATAATCTTCCATATTTATTTTATTTTATTTTACCAATTATAAATTCTCGATCCAATTTTTTTTATTATTTTTCATCTTTATTAGATGTGCTGCGCCTGTCTTACTAGGAACTCATGTGTTGAGAGCAGACGTAGCTAAAGATGAGCTGCTTAAAAAATTATAACCTTTCATTTAAAATAAAAGGCAATTAGCATTGCTCCATTGGGAATAAATACCTACTCATAAATAGATTTTAATAAAATAATTGATGTTTGATTTGTCTTGGCTGATGATCCACGACTTGGTGTCTGATTTATATTTCAAATAATTGTGTATTGTGTAATAACAGTATCCTGTCTAATGGCCAGTGGATGTATATCGTGCAGCATTGTTACAAAGAATCTAAAATTTCTTTGGCCAAAAGTTGTTTAAACAAAAGGGATAAGTAAGCAGAGCTCGTGCCATTTGGTTCTAGAATCATGAGCCGTTTGGATATTGTCGAAAACAGTTCTGTATTTGAAGATATATGCTAGCATGTTTTTGGCATAAAGTTGCCAAATATCCAGAACACAGATTCTCCTAAGATTTCATCCGAACTGCTTGTGATCTTTAGTTTTAGAATAATCTTCACAATTCATTTCTGAGCTTTAATGATCGGATCAATGGCGGCAGCGTTTGCTCCTCCCCAGGTTATAATACCGTACTCGATTAAAGATCGGCAGAGTCCACAGTAAATTGTTTTGAGCTGATTCACGTTAAGAAAGTTGCGAGTTTGTCTTAAGAAGTAAATTGATTTTCTAATTGGTTTTAGTCACCCATTCTATGTAAGGGCAATCACATATTTTATAATTTTTCAGGGGGCAAGCAACTATTTTGAATTTGATTTTCTGGGACACTTGCGGAAGGATTAATACTATGGATTAATACTGAAGGATTAATAAACTCAATGTATGTAGTTTTTGTCATAATGATTGTTAGTGTATGTTTGAATAACCATCTTTTAACAATGGTTTTGCCTCTTTTTGAAACAACAATATCCGAACTGAGTAATTTAAATGCTAGCATGTACCTAAATTGCATGCAGTTGGCAATATTTTCACAGATATGTTCGAATTGTTCAACTGCAACAAATATAGTTGTTATAAAGGCTATAATAACAAACCTCAATAAAAATAATGAATGTTCGCGTAATACAATTCTTCTGCATGGGTTCTGTATAATTTAAAAGACATACTTCATGATTAGATGTTCCACAAAAGTATAATTTGTATATACAAATTAATGAATAAACAAAAACACTTTGATTTTGAAATGCTTTTATGAAATTTTCCTTCTTGAAATCAGTATTCCAAATCATTGGCAGAATATAATTGTAAAAATTGTTTCTATGAATAATAATATTCGTTGGTAATAATTAATTTTGTTTGTTTTCCCTGGCTTTTTTAAGTAATTGTTAAATTACTCAAAAGACGTTAATGTACAGTGCTACAATCTAAAACACAAAATAATCTACATGTAATGTGTTCCATCCCAGCTTTTGCATTTTAACAGAAACACAATGGGCAAAAAATTTAATAATTTAAATTTAGACACCATTTTTAATTGGAGTTTTTTCGGCGTCAAATGGGGAAAACATGAAAGTAAATACTATTCGGCCAAATTAAAAACACTCCAACAAGTATTCGTACTGTTTACAATGTATTTGTTATTGCGGTGAATACATTTTTACAAACTTTGTTGTTGGGACTTCGCTAATTAAATTAAATAATTCATCGTCATAATTATGAGTCATTATTTTTCCACTTTGAGAATAGACCTTCCAGAATTTAAAAATGTCTATTTTTATCACTGCTAATTATTGAAGAAATTCAATCTCCGTGAGTCTAAGGGGGCATACATTAATTACGTGAGCAGTTTCTTTTCCAATCTAGACCCCTCCCCCCCCTCCCTTGGTGAGATAAATCTGGGCCACTTCGTATATTCAATTCAAGTAACGTGATATTTTACTGGACCCCCCCCCTTTGAGCTCACGTAATTAATGTATGCCCCCTAACGATATTTTTTTTCAATAAATAAATAAGTCCATTTAAATAAATCAATTAGGGAGGCGCGTATGGGTACCGCACCCCAGGAACCATTTATTGGATAATCGAAACCTCTGCCATAGGTCACCCCAACTGGTTTGCCACGTTTGGTGACTTAGCAGGGGTGCCCGGGTTCATGGGATGAGGTTTGTCCAGGCCTTGGTGGCCTATGCGTGTGCCTACCTGCCGCGTGGTGGGCAGGATCAAGAAAGACCGGTTGAGGGAGGTTTTTTTTCCTCTCCAGCCGGAATCACTCGACCCATCATCTTGCACTGCGGTTGGAGGGATAGATTCATACGTCCGTTACGTCTGGACACACTGACCCCCAGATTCGTACCCACCTCTCATACCTACTTTCTTCCTCTCCTTCCTTTTCTTAAAAAACCCTCCACACAGTATCCGCTAAGATGATAAAGGCCCTGAGGGACATTATTTTTCTCAGGGCCTCCTGTGTGGAGCTAACATAAAAAAAAAGTTTAATGAAGTTTAAACTTTTTTACTACTATCTTTTCAGTGTGCAATTTATCTTGATATTCTAGGTAGAATATTGATACAAATTGTCTCTAATGGTGAAAATAAGGGCTTAATTTCGGTTTACGGAAGGTCTTCTAAAATAATAAAACTTTTTTTTTTATACTAACTATTGGCTGGAGAATCCGAATCCGAAAGAATTTTTTTTCGGAAAGCAATATTAACAAAGTTACACGACTTTAAAATTTTCTATACGCATACATGAAAATCGACATATTGGAAGTATTATGACAGTTTAAAGTCATAGAAACAGCCACATAAAATTAAGTGTTGCCATATCAATAACTAACTTAAGTAATTATTTTTTATAAATTTTACTCACTTTTGGCGTAAACGCTAAACTACTTGAAAACAGGGATATTTTTTTAAATTGACGCGAGCAGGCGGTATAAAGGGGCACAAACCATGTGACACAAACCTAGCGTAGCCGTTAAACTACTTGAAAACGTAGGCTGTTTTTTAAAATTGACGCGAGCAGGCGGTATAAAGGGGCACAAACCATGTTACACAAACCTAGCGTAGCCGCTAAACTACTTGAAAACAGGGATGTTTTTTGCCGTGACGCGAGCAGGCGGTATAAAGGGGCACAAACCATGTTACACAAACCTAGCGTAGCCGCTAAACTACTTGAAAACAGGGATGTTTTTTTGCCGTGACGCGAGCAGGCGGTATAAAGGGGCACAAACCATGTTACACAAACCTAGCGTTAGGTTAGGTTAGGTTAGGTTAGGGACGCGAGCAGGCGGTATAAAGGGGCACAAACCATGTTACACAAACCTAGCGTTAGGTTAGGTTACGCATTTTTAAGACTACGAATTTTCATACTTCGTCGATTTATAAGGTATGTTTGATGATATTATTGCATGGTAACATTTAATTTTGTGTGGTAAAACATTTTTCTAGTTTATCTATGACTTTAAACTGTCATAATACTTCCAATATGTCGATTTTCATGTGTGCCTATAGAAAATTTTAAAGTCGTGTAACTTTGTTAATATTGCTTTCCGAAAAAAAATTCTTTCAGTTTTGGATTTTCCGGCCCATAATTAGTATAAAAAAAAAATTATTTTGGAAGACCTTCCGTAAACCGAAATTATTCCAAAATAAGTCGCTAAATACCATTTATTAAATATTTATTAAATATTTCCTTAATTTGTTTTGTGGGTTTTCTCTGTTTTTCAATACGGTATATATCTTATATAATTTATACGGTTTACATAATTTTTCAATAGTTTTCGTTTGAGCTGCATACCAAATGGTGGCATTTAATTAGGTTAAACGATTTTACAAAAGTTCCTTCCTAATGCGCGGGTCACATTATGCTGGTTGCTAGCCGCGAGTTGAAGAAGCCGCTTCTGCCAGCCGTCGATCAGCTTGGTGTGACAACAAAATTCGGCGCTGGCGTCGCCAGCCGGCGAGTATTTGTCAGCGGCTGACGAAGTTGGACATGTTTAACTTTTGGTAGCAGGCAGCGGCGAATAATCAATCACGTGACCGCTGGCACCAGCCGGCAGCGCAGTCTGACCACTATTGCGTCTATCAGCAACGAGAAAGCACGTGTTTTTTTTTGTGAAGTTGTTTAGTTGTGACTATTTTATAATTTGTAATTTTTAATTGATATAATTAAAGTTATTTATAATGTCTGAGTTAAAGTGGACTGCGAAACAAATATTAACATTTTTAAACGTTTTTCAAAATTATCCTTGTTTGTGGGACGTTACGTCGAAAGACTATTTAAATAGAAACTTTAAAGAGGTGTCGTACAACAAACTTTTAGACAAGTTACACATGTCAGATATACCAGGATCACTTGATTCTTTGAAAAAAAAAAAGTTTACGTGATACCTGCCGCAAGGAATTGCAAAAGATTGGAAAATCTAGCGAGTAGCAGCAACAGTAGTGTGACCAGATTGCCCGCCGCTGCTAGCTGGTACTACTACCAGCCGCTGGTAAGCAGCAGCTTGTAACCAGCATAATGTGACCCGCGCTTTACTCAGATAAACTGGCGACCCCTTTTTTTTAATGTAAGAATATTTTTTTAATCCTTTCTCTTAGTGTCTCACTTGTTGATTGTTTCTGAAAAAAAAACTTTACAAATATGTTATTGCTCGAACGTTCGAAATGAAAATCTAGTCTCCTTCAATGGAAGCAATCTTCCGAACAAGCCCTCCATTGATAAGCTTACAGCCGTTGTGTCCAACATTTTCGGATGATTAATCCGAGTGAAGCTGAGCCTAGCGCCTTGCGCCGCTAAGCTAAGGTATGTTAGAAAAATGCTCCATTTTAGCTGTGTCCAACAACTTGATCGTAGCGCTCGGTGTGTAGCCCCATTTGCTTTCGTACACCAAAAAATGACGTCAAGTTAGGAACTTTACATGTTAAATTAATACCGAAACGTTAATTAATTTTATTTATTATTAATACAGATATTTTATTTTAAATAGTGTAATACATAAACCGACATTTAACATTTTTAAAACAAACGTATTTAATATGTTAAAAATAAGGTGTTAATTGACTTACTTTTTTGTTTACGTGCGTTTGAAGTTTGACATTAGAATCAGTTGAAATTTTGTATTCAAAATGGACAAGGCGAAGCGTTCGAAAAATTTTACGCCAAACGAAAAAATGAGACTTGTAGACCTAGTTACCTCGTCGCAGGTCATTTTGTCGAAAGCGACAGGTGGCCCAAACTACGCTACGCTTGTAAAATCAAAAGAAGCTGCTTGGAATGACATTGTCCTCGACAAGTGCTAATTATATTCCACATATTATTACAAAAATGACACTCGAATAAGTCAAAACTTTACCTTTCGCTTGCGTAAGTTAAATTATCTTCTACTTGGCTCAAAACATATAAAAAAACACGCTTTTGTCATCCTAAAGCGGTTATAAAAATCGCCGTCATTTAATACTTCCATAAAATTTATATCGGCATCTTGCCGCCGCCTATATAATCCAATATTATCGTCAAGCATATCTGCCCATTCAACCATAATCACTATATTCAATATAGGATTCATATTTCAAATTGAAAAACCAAATAAAAAAGCCGACAAAAGAGTGAACTGATGACAGATAATTACGATTATTAATTGACATTGACAGCTCGATTGTTTTCGCGGATTTTTGTTCGCTCTGTTGTCAGTTTTTATAAGTAGGTCTTCCTTAGCAACTTTAATCCACCCGGCTACCTTCCTTACATTTGAGTGTGGTGGGACGATCATTGTGTTTCGACACAGCGTATTTGGGCATTTGAGCAGGGCTGAGCGGAGATCTCGGCTGAGCATAGGTTGGACACAACGGCTGTTAGTGTTACTCTGACCAGCTCATCAAGCATCGAAGCCAGAGTTTACTTTAGCCTCTCAGAAGCCGGGCGCACTATTCAGGGCCCGCAGTACTTTAATAGCCCACAACTTTACTGTTAACTGTGTAAATCACATCGCAAGTGCGTCCCGTAGTTAAATAAGCAGCCACCTCTGGACTGGAGCCCCAAAATACCTGAAAAACCCTTTACTGTGCAGATGGGGCGGTTTGTTAGGTTATCATTATAGATTATCCTTATAGAATATCCTATTTTAATAATCCGAAGATCGCGGGATCGAATCCCGGCGTGGGCAAATAAATTTTATTTGATTATTTTGTGTTATTTCACAAATAATAAAATAAAATTAATACAGAACATATTCGCGGCAGGTTCCAGATTGGAAGATACTTTCAGTATCGCCCTGGTGTAAGACCACCATTGAGAATTGAAACGTTGATTGAGATGGCTTTTGCCGTGTTTGGTGACCAGATCCTAATAGCAAGGTACTTTCCCATTTTCCTCTTTCCCGTCTCCTTCCCCTCCACTACCTTCAGCCTCACAACACACCCCAATCATTCATTCTTACACATCTGCCCTGATGACGGACACTGTAACGCTGTCCGAAACGTTGGCTAAAGAAGGAGGTAGCGCAACACGGCATAACACCCCAATAACAAATAGAGGGGGATTTTAGAATATTTGTGGAGTTGGGATACTCTTATCCATTTGAGGGCACCCATGGCTATGCGTGTGGCTTTATTCTGGAATGTTAAAATTTTTTTCAAGTGAGATTCAGAAGCGTGGGCTCAGATGTAGCTGGCATGAGTTAGTTTCGGCCTTATTGTTGACTTGTTAATTAGGAGTTTATTTTTAAATGATTGTTTTTATTCCGTTTGCAGCATGGGGGAAAGCGCTACAGGGGTTTTGTTTGCTAAGGCTAGGGTTTCATTGATGTGCTTTTTCCGAGTTAATCTACTGTCCAGGTCATCACTCCGAGATATTTAATACTTTTTTTCCAAGGGAAGTTTTTTCCGAACCTAAGGATGTTTTTTGTGGATGTTCGTGAGAAAACGTAGGCGGCGTTTCTGGGTTTTTGGTGGGACTTATACTAATTCGCCGTTGTTCAAAGAAAATTTGTAGTTTAGATACGTGGGATCGGACTTGACGGGTAGCTTTATTTACGCCTACCTAGGTTGACGCGATATCAGTATCGTCTGCAAAATTTCCTATTGGTCTTGGATTCTGGTGGTGATTTACTCGACTATACAAAATCGTTCACATTATGGTCGAGGAGGGGACATTAATGAGTGGCGCATTGGAAGGTAAACGGGCTGAAATGCAACGAAGTAAATAGGCTTGTAATGGATTTTTTAAAAGTGTAGCATCATTGCTCCAACAAGACGACACGTCTGCATCTACTAATAAACTCCACTAAAACAACGGATTCGGACTGTGGTTGAGCCAATGAGCGCATGGTGGGGGGGCGCTATTCGCTCGAAAAAATAGATGGAAATGAATTGACACTATTAAACCACTGCCTTAATAAACTACTCTACTAAATTTGTGAAAAATTGTCAAAATTAGTCATGAATTGGTTCACAAGTGACAAGAAGAGAAAACGAGGTAGACCATTTAGACGGTGGGTTGACGACATAAAAGCCGTAGCAGGTGGTACATGGACAAGAATGGCTAATGATGGAGAGAAATGGCGACAGTTGGAGGACGCCTTTGTCAACTAGTGGCATGCAGGGTGCGATCGCACTAGGGTGCGATGCATAAGTGTTATAAATGTTATAAATAATGTAATGTAATTTATTGTCTGAATAAAGGCAATTATTATTATTATTTACTAAAATTGTGGTGTTCGAACACGTATAGTTACTAAATTACTCACTACTCCACTAAATTACTTTCCTAATCCGAACGGGCATAAGTTTGAAATTGATCAGAGAGTTGAAAATATATGCTGATGTTATTGGAGAACATAAATTTTAATAAGGAAAAGGTAAAATTAATTAACGGAATTAATTTTCGACGAATTTATAAAAAAGCTTTGCTCCCAACCCCTAGCTTCCCCACCCCCCTGAAATTTTGTCTTAGGAATTTACGTAGTGTTATTTACTTATTTCATTATTTTCTTGATTAAAAAATATAATTTAAATAGTGATTAAAAACTTTCCAGATAGATCCCCATAAATTTGCCTATGAAAATAATATCCACCTTTAGAGCGCCTCTTGACAATTAAGAATTATTTTTTATCAGACCAGAGCAACCTTTGTTTTCCTTTAAAAGCTTTCTTGAATTATTTCTGAAATAATCTTTTTAGTAAGCTTAGGTTTCTTGCTTTCACTAATAAAGCTACAAAGATTGCTGCCCAATTAAAAAATATATTAATTTAACATAAAACGAGTTAAATTATAACAAGCAACATTGTTACGTCAGTTTCGAATTTCCGTTCAATGTTCAGAAACAAACTTAGTTAGTTGAACTAGAGTGTCCTAGATAGGCCCTCGCCCTCCACTAGCCAATAATCGATCAAAATAAAGCCCACTGCTAAATTTCATTAGAATTCTTATAAATACTGTGATATATATAGGATTATATAAATAGTTTCAACATCCTTCAACAGATGTCGTTAGTATACATATTGTAATATATAGGATTATATAAATAGTTTCAACATCCTTCAACAGATGTCATTAGTATACATAGTTATATGTAGTTTTGAGGTGTCTCAACAGTCAGAAGTAAGTAGTATCTTAGAAGAATGGCGACTATCGTCGCTCGTGTCTAATGCGGAATTAACGGTGACGGAAATAACCGATGATACACGACAATTAGCTGGGCTCCATCAGTGTCGGGTTCTCTGGCTTCAGAATTACGGATAGACGGATAGATGTCTGGTCCAGTTTGAATATTCATTGTTAACCTTACTGTAATGTTCTTTAATTGTGGCCTTACTAGCCCACAAATAATAATAGAGATGTACACTTAAGTTCTTTCGTCTTTATTGCAATGTACAATGGATTCAATAGTACTGTATTATTTATTATCTACGTAGCGAGTGATTACTAAGGCTGCTAAAATGGTTCTGGCGAGCTCCCACGGACGAGACCGCTGTCTGACCTATGAGACGTTCGTCAAAGTTCGGCGGAACCCGAACGTTTCCGAATGATCCACTATATGGATAATTACATATACCACACTTACAATAACGTAAATTGTGTAATCTCGGCGAAAATTAGACTTTTTTTTTTTTTTTACAGTGAATACCGCACAAGAATCTCAACTGCTTCCGTCTGGAGCCAGTAAGACTATGGCATCCCCAATTGGGGTATGTTGTCAGGCTGAAGGTAGTGGGGAGGGGAAGGAGGTGTGGAAGAGGAAGGTTGGGAAGTACCTGGCTATTCAGATCTGGTCACTAAACACGGCTAAAGCCATTTTCAAGCAACGTTTCAATTCTGAATGGTGGTCTTACACCAGGGCGATACTAATAGTATCTTCTACTCTGGAACATGTTTATTATCAGGACTTACACAAATGTTACCATATGAGCCTTAATTGGTGAAGCGTTAACGTATAATATTGGGACCTTACCACAAGCTCACGAACAACAATGACTCCTATTGACTCCTGCGTTCAAATTATTCATTTTTTTATTTTTCTTTACCGGTACAGTGCTTCGGGTTTTACAGTTGCATGAGCATATTTGGAACTTAAAACCATCCGACTTCTCTGCGATGTAGGTTTACCTATTAAATGTATAATAGACTACACAGTATACGCTAAAAGTGGCCTGACATTTCATTATATTCAGAAAACTTTATTTGTATCTTTATTTGGTTAATTCGTGTTATTTCAATATTAATTCATTTAACATAATATATATATAGTATGTTTTCCGCACGTTCTAGAGTGGAAGATACTCTTAGTATGGCCCTGGTGTAAGACCACCATTCAGAATTGAAAGGTTGCTTGAAATGGCTTTAGACGTGTTTGGTGACCAGATCTGAATAGCCAGGTACTTTCCCTTCCCCGTCTCCTTCTCTTCCCCACTACCTTCAGCCTCAAAACATACCCCTATTGGGGATGTAATAGACTCACTGGCTTCAGAAGGGAGCAGCTGGGACTCTTGTGAGATATCAATGTAAAAAAAAATTAAATTACTGATTTAATTTCCAACAGTTTTTGAGAATTCTTTTACGAAAAAACTAATCCCAGACACATCAGGAAAAGTTTCAGTGCTTTAATTTTTATCGTGACGATGATAATGCTTTCTTCGCGATCATCCTTTACATTACGTCCGATTCAACCTATAAGAATCAGAATCTTAACGACGTAAGTAAAGAAACCGTGTATACAAATTGCGACTCGCGACCCGTGCTCTGGACGAACCTACTGTCGAATTTGCCGTATCAAAGAAAAGAGGAAGAAGATAAATAATGTGGGAATCTTAACGACGTAAGTGAAGAAAGCGTGTAAACAAATATACGCCGCGGCACGGCGTATTGCACGAACGTACGGTCGAATTCACCCTAGCAGGCCTGGAGATTCGACCTTTCTGCAGCATTGATTTTAATTAATTCTGAAGAACGTGCTACAAATATTAAAAATGTAAACACATGTTGTCCTCCCGAAATTATTAATTCATCGTCTAGAAAAATAAAATCTGGTGCTTACCGCTAACTTTATAGTTGAAAAACGGGTTATATAGTTTTCAAATCGTTGTACGTAAAATATATTAATGGTAAGGTACTGTTTTTATTAATCTAGTATATAAATAATTCGCATTTCTTGTGCGGCATGGAAATAAAAAAGTTATTTTAGTTACGGATTCGCCGGAAATGATTAAAATGTAAGTTTTGAGCATACAAAAATTATTAGGATTGTGTACCGCCTTAAGCGACAGTAGACTAAAGCTCACGCTTGGGTTTTGAAGTGATCTGTGAAAATATCAACTAAGACCTCATAAAAAAGAATGCATTTCTTTATCGAGATTCCAAGTTATCGTCATTAAAAATACATATTTTAAACTTTACGATGATTTACTCATTTCACTATTATTGACACAGTCGTGTCTCAATCAACTGTAAAATTTTACTTCAAAATATTTTTTTTTTCTTTTTTTAATATATAGGTACATACCATGCGCGGTCCGTCCATACATTCTGTGAATTCTGCGCTTCCCTTCTTTTCTAGATTCAAAATAAGTGTAATAATAATTATTATATATTTATTCCGAATTAAAAAGTCTTTGATTTATTTTTTTCTAGCCGTAAACCGCATTAGAAACTGCAATAACGACTCCGCCATCATCTCAATCTCAGAGACCAACTCTAACACGACGCACGGAGCAGGCCGAAATACATTTGTAATGTGTATACATTCTCAGTGCTCGAACGTCGCGTAAACTTACCAACACCAGCGAAACAGTGGATGCTCTGTTCATTCCGCGTCCATGACGCAGGAACGAATGTGATATTTGATATTCGCGCATGCGCGTTTAGTCAAGCCTCCCATGGTTGAAGTAAGGCCGAATACGGATTCCATAGGAGCATCCAATGCGCAAAAAACGACTTTAATGCTTATAGGCATGGTGCACAGAATGGCTTACCGAAGCGAGCGAACTCAGAGATTTCTACCATTAGAGATTTGCCTGATCACCTTTCGATAGTTATTTTTTGTCTTAAATAGCCGAATCCGATTGACACATTAAATATCTTTCGGAATACCTATTTAATTCATTTAATTAGGGAACCGTAATATTTAATGTGAGCATAAAGTTTGTATAGAGCTAATATCACTATTTTTGTCAATAATTGCATCTTGTTCATGGGCTAGTCCATAGACTTTTATATTTGATATTAGGTACACTCCAGCATCCCTTGTACAAAAAGTCACCGACCGCCGCTGGTACATATCATAAATCAGTAAAATTTTATTCTCTCGAAATTCAATCTAACTTCATTTTTTTATTTAATTAATACTCCAAAATGCGGGCTGTGTTTTTCAATGTTTCTGTCTTTCATAGCTGGTTGCTGACAATTTATTTGTTTATTATATTTAACAAAAACCTTGGAAATATAATACTTTAATTAGGCATATTGCCTGGAGAAAACCATTCACGAAGTCATACTCATTTATCATTGTGTTTTTAGTTTTTTTTTTAATTGCATGTATTTGAATTTCATTTTTGTTTTCTTGATTTTTTTATTAATTTTTTTTTTATTAGTGTCTATAGCAAAATTTGTACATAATGTATTTATAAATTATATTATATTAAGGTATTATAAAGAACATTTTTTTTTTCACATTCCACTCACTAGGGTTTCCTGTTCTGAGGCGGCCTGTAGTTTTTCCACATTTGTATTTAGTATCCAGTTGTCTTTACATGGTCTTCAGTATTTGATAGTTCATTTTCACTTTGTTCTCTCAACCATATTTTTACTTTGGTTTTAAATTTATTTATTTCTGTTATTTTTTTGTTTGAGTTGGTAGAGCGTTGTATAGTTTTGTCGCATTGAATTTCATATTTTGTCCAAAAGATGTTTTCAAACTGGCTGTAGCTAGAATATTTTGGTTTATTGCCCTGGTTGTGTATCTATGTTGGACAGTGGAGTATTCTGATATGTTTTTTTTAAATTTTAAATAAAATCTTTTTTGCATAAAGTTTTTGTATGTTGTAGACTTGAATGCTTTGAAACAATTCTTCTGTCGGAGTTCTAACCGGTAATTTCAAAATTGTCTTTAGTACTCCTTTTTGGGCTATATTGAGCCGGTCCATGTGAGAGCTCAACGCAGATTGAATGAATGTATGAAAGAAAAGGAATCTTGGAAGTTGAAATTAAGCCGTTTCCCGATATTCCCAATCGAGCTGAAACTCGGCAGATAGTCTCGTTATCGAAGACTATGCATTTCTTGTTGTTTGCCACCCACTTTTCCATGAAATTAGATGACATAACAGCATTTAATGTACCAAATAAATGTCGGTCTTATCGGATCCGGATTTGGTTTAGTTGGTAGCGTGACTGACTCCAGTTTCTAGGTAGGAAAGTTAAATTCTCTGTCAAAGCAAAAAAAAATTAAAAGACATTTGAAATTAGCTGTGTTGTGGTGAAAAAACTTTGTATTATACGGGTGTTTTTTTTATGTATATTCGAATCCTTTTTTAGTAGGTAGTAGGCTAGGCCACAAAAAATTGCCGGAAAAGACACGGAAACAATGTCATAAATTATTCGTACATCACTCTACTAGTTCAAATGTTCACAGACTATATCTATAAAGTTCAATTTCGATGGTCTCAAGATATATTCTTGTACGCTTTGTATTTTCTCCAATTTTCAAGTGGAAAAGTTAAAACAAGCATCTCCTTAACAAACACAATTTGATTTACAAACTTTTAGGGTACGGAATGAATGCTCCTTTTCTTGTACAAATCTCAGCAACTAGCAGTCCTGCAGGATGTAACACAGTGGCGTGCTGTATCCTTACATCCAAACAACGAGATGGAGATTTCTCGTTCAGGAAAAACACTTTTTTATTTTGTCTCCGTGCAAAAAAATGTAAGGTCTTTTCGGCCATATAAAGGGAATGAACATTTTTCTTTCTTTGAAAGAAGGAGAACAATTACTGCGTAATCCACACCCCGTTGTCATAGAAAATTGCTGTTTCATGTAATAAATAAAAACCAAAGTATTTTTTTCATATTGTGATTAATATACTTATTGATTAAAGAAGAAGATAATAGTAAAAAATCTAAACGAAACATGAAAGAGATCGAAACAGAGAAAATAAAAAAGGTAACGCTCGCAACTGGGAATCGAACCCAAGATCTCTGTCTTACCGAGATCGATTTGAAAAATTATCGATCGCCTTAAACCGCGCGGTCGTTGGGACCTATTTAATTTATGTCATTTTTGTCGATCTCGTATTTCAAATTGAGAGTTTTAACTTAATTATCGAATAGTGTGTTAACAGGCTTGCGTCTGTGTGGTTGAATTTATTGGCTCCGGCTTCGAACGAATGTCTGCTTCCTCACCGTACCCGGCGCATCATATAAACATCTATGTATGTGAAATTTCGGACAAAGCTACCGTTGTAATTCGGTTTCGAATTCAAGAATTCGTCAATAGATGGCGCTACTTTCGTTAGCATGTCACATGGCGACGTTCCCCTGGCAGATGTAAGTACTACAATTTTGAGAACTTTTAGTACCTCTTCGAATATGGAAATACTTAGTTGTAATCAGGCGGCTATATATTATATATGACGTCATGGTCTGCCCCTAGTGACTAGCCATCACTGGATGATAGTGAAGCCATGGAACGGGTTATTTTGGGAACCAGTTCCTATTGAATTTATAAAATGATCACCAACACTAACCGGGCGAATCTGAACCAAAGCCGCCCGCAGGGCCTGCGGAGCGGGTTTTTAACTTCTAGTTATTATTAATAATATAAACCCATCAATATTATTAGTATTGATGGGCTTAATCTTCAAAGTTATTCTAATAAAATTGAAAAGGTTCAGTTTACAATTTGGGAGGCGGGTATGGGTACCGCCGCCCCGGATACCTTTTATTGGATAACCAACACCTCTGCCATATGTCACCACAGGTGGTTCGCTACGTTTGATGCAGGGATGCCCGGATTCATGGGGTGAGGTTTGTCCAGATCTGCCCACCTGCTGCGTGGCGGGCCGGTTCGATAGACAGGTTGCCATCAATATTTAATATTATTAAAGAAGAATAAAACAATAATAATCTAAACGAAAATATGAAAGAGAACAAGACACAGAAAAATATAATGGTCGCAAGTCGCAACTGGGACTCGAACCCAGAACCTCACGTCTAACCGGGACGTACCTGTTTGGCAGAAGGTGGCAATGGCGGAATTGCTAAACGCGCACGTCCCGGTTTAGATGACAAGTTCTGGGTTCGATTCTCAGTTGCGACCATCAATTTTGTATTTCCTTTTTCTGTTTTTCTGTGTCTTGTTATCTTTCCTATTTTCGTTTAGATTATTATTGTTATCTTATTCTTCAATGATATACCTACTAAGAAAAAGCTTTATATCAAAAATTATTTACGTATTAAATTGTTGGAAATTTGGAAAACCAAATTATAATGAACATGACATGAAAATGTTTTTTTGTTGCAAATAAATACGGAGAAATTGAAAGCTAGAGCACTCACCGAAATACCATCGGCTGGCGGGTTTAGGGTGAAGAGAGATTTCACCCTATCCCTTAAGGTTATTATACCATGAATTCCGCTGGGGTGTTTCTGAATGTGTGATATCGGTTGTTAGTTGTTGCCAGTGGAAAATGAGTCCTACGAACCATCAGCATGACTTATACTAACTTACTTATTAAATAATATTCAATTCAAAGAATTAATTGTTTTATATTTTCAAATAAATATATCAAACGACTTTCTCAAAATATCAGTAGCATTTTTTTTGGTAGTTACAATCAATCTGGGAGGCGAGTTTGGGTACCGCACAGGGAACCATTTATTGGATAACCAACACCTCCGCCATAAGTCAGCCCAAGTGGTTTGCAACGTTTGGTGACTTAGCAGTGGTGCCCGGGTTCATGGGGTGAGGATTGTCCAGGTCTTGGTGAAAGATTCAGGTTGAGGGAAGCCTTTTGACCTCTCCAGCAGGACTCTCTCGGATTCGACCGTGACTCCTGGACATACTGACCCTCAGAATCCTACACTTCCCTCACACCTTTTTCTTCTCAAACTTCCTATCCTTCCTTTCCTTAAAGACCCTCCACACAGCATTCCTAAAGATGGGCGTACTGTACAGGGCCCGCAGATACTTTAATAGTACACAACTGCTAACCCTGTACAAATCACAAGTAAGCCCCACGGTTGAATTTGGCAGCCATCTCTGGCCTGGAGCTCCAAAATACCTGAAAAATATCCTCGACTCTGTGCAGAAACGGGCGGTCCGTTTGATAGATTCTCCCATCTTAACAGGCGGATTGCAATCTTTAGAGCACAAGCGTCGGGTGGGAATGCTATCTTTGTTCTACCGGTATTACAATGGAAGATGCTCCGAGGAACTAGCATCATTGATCCCTTCGGCACCGGTGCATAGTCGGGAAACACGCCAAACGCGTGCCCAACATTTGTACACGGTTGACATTTGTCACATGAGAACGGGTCGTTTCTTCGACTCGTTCTTGTGTTCAACAGCTCGGCTGTGGAAGTGTGGAATGATTTGCCGGCCTCTGTGTTTCCTCCTTCCTACAACATGGGTCTCTTCAAGACCAATGTTCATTCCTTCCTCTCCTCAAAACGACCCTCTACACAGCATCCCAGATGACATAGGCCCTGTGGGAAATTATTTTCCTCAGGGCCTCCTGTGCGGAGTTAATTTTAAAAAAAGATGACACATGCCCTAAGGGGAAATAATTTCCTAATGGCCTCCTGTGTGAAAATAATGCAAAAATAATATATAAAAAAAAAAAACAGTTTTTTTTATTATATATTATTTTTTTAACAATGCTTTAATTTCAAGTCCACCGACTATCGTCCATCGACAACTCTCTTTCCTCTTTCATTTAATCCAGGCCTCTCCAAGGCCCGCATTGACAAATTCTTTTCTGCAACCCTTCCTTAACCCTTCACACTACGGTGTGCCAATTATATGTTGTTAATGAACTGTGAATAAATATGAATCTAAAAATTGCTGTCCTACCTCTCTAAATATTCAAAATTTGTATTTTTGCTACATCCCCCTGAACGAAAACCGAAAAGAAAAAATACTTGGCGGCACGTAAGCAAAGAATCTAGAAAAATGGTAACAGATTGCGTCATCAGTGTAAAGACAGTGCTTGACAATGATGATAATTTTAGTCTTGTATTAATCCACCATGTATGTTTATCTGTTTCTTCAAAGTACCTACATAAAAAGGCTTTCACATCATTGAATTCATTACAAAAACAAACAGTTCTGCAGGGGATTCGCTCCATCTACTTTGTAAAAGCCTCAAGACAATTTAGTGAACTGAGACGTGTAGTTGTTAAATGATTCGGAAACAAAAACAAAAAGATGGCTTCGTTCTAGGACTTCGATGAGAGTGTTTTTTTTCATTGTGTTGTGCCCAAGAGAATGCGAAGTCATAATATACTTTATTAGGGTTTTCATCAAATTCTCTATTGGGAACAACACGATTTTACCTAACATGTTTGATATTATGTTACATTCATCAATAATGCTTATGACGTGGAGCTAAAATACTGTTGGAAAGTTTGCGTAATAGGAGATAATAAAAAAGGTTGTTTTTCTTTCCAATTGTTTTGCTTTCAGAAAATATTATTACTTGGCTGTATAGTTAGTATAAATAAGAGTATGTTACATAGAATATTGGGTACCTATACGGATCCTTTCCGCAAATATCTCTTACATAGATCACAAAAAAGAGTAAGGACGGGTTATTTCGTAGAAATAGAACAATTCATCAATTTTCAGAGCTAATTTTCAAGTTATATTCAAGTTTTGTTATTATTACCTCCTGCCCCCTTCCTTTCTCCTCCTCCCCCATGGGTTGTTTTTCTCTATGCATTTATAAATTGTTGTAAACAGCGGTTCTACAATAGTTTAGAGTTACAATTAAGATGAACTTATGATGATAATTAAAAATAGTGCAGATGTTCCCAGTCTTATTAAGTAATGTCGAACGGTCTAAGATTTTTTTAATTAGCTCCTCATAGGAAGCCCCGAGGAAATAAGTTTCTCTCAGACCTTTGTCATCTTTGGAGATGCTTCATGGAGGGTCTTTTTAGGAAAAGGAGGGAGAGGAAGTTTTGGAAAGGAAAAGGGTATGAGGGATGGGTAGAAATCTGGGGGTCAATGCGTCCAGGAGAGACGGATGTTTGAATCCACCCTTACTGCGCTGCAAGGTGATGGATCGAGATAGTCCGGCTGGAGAGATCTAGGTTCCTCAAACAGTCACTTCAACCAACCCATCATCACCCCTGAGCCCCTGCTAATTCACCAAACTTAGCGAACCACTTGGGATGACTTATAGTTGAGGATGATGGTTATTCAATAAATGGTTCCCGGGGCGGCGGTAACAATACCACCTTCCAAATTAAAAAAAAATTCTCACAAAAGAAATATCTCCTGTCCAAAGGGCTTTCTTAGAAAGTTTACAGTAACTCTAGTAATACGAGAAGCTCGAGTTTCGGGATATCTAGAAATTTCAGCCTTTCTTAAATACGCGTTATCTATTTTTAATGAGAATCTTGTTTATTTAATAGTCATTCCTTTATAATCCAACTCGAGATTCCTCAGAAGCTAACTAGCCAATAAGCCATCAGTCAGAATCCTTGAATTCAGTCTGGCTTTTAGTAAATAAAACACCAAGAATTAGCATATCTAAACACTTAGGACTGCTCTTAAATCTGAACGAATTGGATTAAAATATTTTTTTATTTTTTTATTTTTTTATTTTTTTATTTTATTTTATTTTTTTTTTATTTATTTTTTTTTTTTTTTTTTTTTTTTTTTTTTTTTTTTTTTTTTTTTTTTTTTTTTTTTTTTATTTTAGTATAAGCTTTCCCTGACGAAGGAACGTTTGTTCCGAAACCGGTCGGATTTGCGCATCAAATAAGTGGTTTACACAAAGTTAAATTATTTCATTTTTCTGGATTAAAATAAATGGACAAGGAAATTGGAATGACGGTTGTGATGTTTTGTATTTCGGTCTTTATTTATAATTTTATTAATTAGTGCTTCAAATAGGTTTCCGTTTGGGTCTTTGATGTCTGTTAAAATGATGATCAGCATAATTTGATTAATATAGTTATGTATAAATTTAACTCAAGTTATAACTCTTGGTGATTTGAATGATGCTTTGCCACGTATTTAAATAAAAAAATATCCTTATAGATTTGTGTACAAATTGATTAATAAGGAGTTAATCTTTTCTTTAAATCCGCACTTTTTTTTTAATCTTAGCCTGAAAAAATTTAAGTATATCACAAAGGTTTGGTCAAAATCTGTTATGTGTAAATGAAGTTTAAAGAAAAAAATCGAGTGCAGTTTACACGCGGTAGATGCGAAACTTTACCAAACAATCTCAATCAATACTTGAAAAGTGAGGTCATAATCAAATCGACCAATGAGCGCAGACCTAGCGTAATTTCCGTTTCATATCTCAACCAATGGGAGCCTTTAAAAGTAACATCATAATCAAAGCGGTTAGTGAGCGCAGTTGCGGCGCAGGTGCAGTAATCGTCATTTCCGTTTCATCCGAAATCCAAATCACAGAGGGGTTTAAATCACAGTCAAATCTAAGAATAGATACATAATTATATTTTCTTTGGTGTTATACCTACAAGACAGATAAATTTGTTAGTCCAAAGAAGTAAAATGAACGTCTTGTGACAGATACATATTATTGTTGCTGACTTGAGTGATGTGAAAATAGTTGCATTGACCTAGAAATTCCAGAGTGACAAAGCTTTGCAAAAGATAGATCTTTAGACAACGCTCACCGTTCGAAACATTTGGCGGTTTTACAAAATATATTTTCTATAATAAAGTTAAGATGTGATAGAAGATAAACTCGACTTAAAGTGGAGTCTTAGGTTTGGAAAGCATCCAATTTTACATCCATTTCGTATCAAAGCACTATTTAATCCAAGAATTTGTAGGCCGCCTGTGTAGCCGGGTACCAGGGCAGCATAAGTGGGAAGAGGTTTTCCAAACTCCAAACTCTAGCCTCTAGACAGCACAAGTCCAGACCAATATGCCACCATTAAGGTGAACAACTGAACACTGAACATGTAGCAGCCGTGAAGTCCAGTCTAGACGTGTGAATAAATCCCCCTAGGAGCTGTGGGACTGAAACAAAGCATTTTACTTAAGTGGCCTGGGAAATTCAACTGAAACCACATCTTTGATATTCTTCTTGTATTACTGTGCGAATTAAAATATTGTTCAAATATACAATTAACTACTTAGATACGTTACGCACAGACTCGATAATAAATATTGTTCAATAGATGTACCTTTACGACAATGCAGTCAAATTAGAAATCAGTTTATTTGAATGATAATAACAGATTCATAAAATATTTTAATCTCCACTTTTTGTCGTTGTATTAATTTAGTTACATACTATAGAATACCCAATCGGACTTTGTAAAAGATTGCTGTATTACAAACATCCTTTTCAACTACCGATTTACAAATACAGATTTAATTAACCATAAGGCTCATAAACCAATATTTGAACAAAATTATAATTAAATGAAAATAAAGAATATTCTCCGCATTTAATAAAAATTGTTAATGTATTTTAAAACCAAGTTCCAATCTTCGTCAGGGTAGAAACTTATAAATATCATAACTTATAGATATCTGAAATCGAAACTTTTATCGATACTGACCAAATCCAACAAAATACAAAATCTTTGCACCACAGCTCATGATGGAACCAACGAAGTGACCTCAAAACTGTGTTAACCTTGAACTGCAAATTACATGATACCTGCGCTCACATATGTACGTAGAGATTTTTTTGGGCGACTGTAAAATTATATTTTGCTTTAGAGTTAAGGTTCAGCACTCAAAAAGTGCCCTGATCATCACTCTGTAGTCCGGTAACTCAAGGTTTTCAGTGACAAAAAACCTCAAACTGTCAACTTGTATTAATTCTATGAAATACTTAAATGTCTAAAATTACGTGCAACTTGAAAACCAGCGAAGGCATTTTCGAGCGTTTTACCCAAAATTCCAGTAATTATTTCACATAAAACTTAAAAGCTTACAGTCTAAGAACTTTTTTCCTACCTTTTTTAACTACCCATATAGAATTTACAGATAAATCTTTTGTAGTATTTCCTGAGTTACCAACCTACAAACTACGTATTTTTGAGTGCTTCCCTTTAGGATGAAAACAAATACATATTTATTTTGGAATATTTAATCAAATATTGTCGATAACATGCGACCGAGGTGTTGTTACATTTAACACCCAGACTTATCAACACGGGGTCGCCATTATGACCACAAAGGTCGTCTATTGTTTTGTATTTCAATGGATTTCAACCAAGTTCATCGTTCCTTCCAAGGATTAAAATTAAATTCTCTTCTGAGAAATTGTTAAGTTATTTGATTACTCTGTGTTTAATTTGCGAGGATTTTGTACACAAGATGCAAATATTATATTTTCGTTCGCTAAACTAAGAGTTTACAGCGTTGGCGACGTTTAAAATCTGT
Organism: Limnephilus marmoratus; assembly: GCA_917880885.1. NCBI lineage: Eukaryota > Metazoa > Arthropoda > Insecta > Trichoptera > Limnephilidae > Limnephilus > Limnephilus marmoratus. The sequence continues at coordinate 17,911,106 of OU862933.1, forward strand.
TTACCTGTTTGAATAATTTACAATTTGGAGGTATTTATTTAAACTTCGTTAAAATATATAAATCGTCCAAAAAAGATAAATTGGCAAAGATGAATAGACAAAAAAATTGAGGTCATTATATTTGCAAATAACAAACTAAACGCCATGATTTTTTTTTAATATTTTCTACTAATCGTTTTACTAACTGGCCTTACCTGTTTTAATCCATGTTTATTGCTATTATTATTGTACCACTTCATAGATCAGAGCTCATGCAAGCAAACGACGTTGCAAACCGAAGATAAAAAAAATGCTGTGAAAAATTCATAATGCCATAGATACCGTTTAACAGCCTTACTAAAGAACATTGTGAATATTTTGTTCAATTGATAAACGGCCGACTTGGGAAAATAATAGTTCATGGAAAGATATATGACACATCCCGTAAAAAAGTGTCGTAAGTTAACAATAGTAAATTATACTGGAGAGTGAAAACAAATATAAGAATTATGAACAAACGGCCGAGTCGAAATGAGAAACTAGTGACATTTTGCGGAAATGAGTGTTCATTCTTAAATAAGGGTTCGTGGGGCATACATAATCACAATAAGGAACTCCAGTGAAAAATATTATGGCTTTAAAAAAATATGTTCATATAGACCAATAAACGCTGATTCTGAATATATAACTTTTATTTCATAATATTAAACGCAGAGTTTTAAAAAAAAATATTAAAAAGTGCATTTTTAAACCTCTCCTCGAAACACAGTGTCAAGTTGGCATTACTGAAATGGTGAATCGTGACGTCACGTGTCACACTCACCCACTGTCACCTGGTGATCGCTTGTATTGTATTGGCAGTATTGCAGTATTGTATTGACATTTGACATTTGAAATGAATTAAAGTGCATATATGCAATTCAATATTTCGTGTTTTTGGTTTATTTTCATACTGTTTATAGAGATTTAGATAAATAATAGTTATTGTGTTTATTGAAACACAATTTAGGCCCTCAACAATTTACGAAAAGAGCTATATTTGCGGACAATCTGCAATAAATTTTGCCTTTGAGGTTAAAGTCGTGTCGACCATATTTGACATTTAGTTTGTATTTTCAAATTATTTTTAGTAAAGGGTTTTTTATACAAGTTAATGCAACACAATCGTCATGATCAATGTATTATAAATTCTATTCTGTATGTGTTATACATAAAACACGATGTTATATGTATTTGCAATGATTGCAAATATTTACGATGATTGATTGTTTTTATATTGCACTTTGATTAAAAACAATAACAGTAGCGGTGAAATGTGGACATTTTATCAATGTTTTTCTATATTAAAAGCAGTTAATCTTGAATAAAAAACGACTTCTAACACCTAAATGTCATAGTATTAATCGGCCATCTTCTGCCTTCTGCCATTTTAAAACAGGGATGTTCTGCCCAAAAAAATTATTTCCCTAGATTTCGAAGTGAAATTTCCCTAGAATTTCACATTTACGCAATTACCTAGGTAGCCACCTGATTGTGTAACACTAATCCTGTTATATGTTAATTAATATGATTAATTAATTGGAAAGATATCGGAACTTGATAAATATACTTATAATACTGTGCTTTTCCAAATAAACCACTTTTTGCTACGTGAAGTAATAATTTAAAAGTATGAATACACTCACCACTGAATTAGAAACTGAATTCGAAACTGAATAGAAAATAAATATTTTTTTTTTCAGAGGTCCCATTTATCTTTTTAGATACCTACTTAGGGAACGTACCCATACTACGTGACAAACTTTTTGCACTTTTTAACCCCCCCCCCCCCCCCCCCCCCCCCACCGTGACCAAAAACTAAGCAACCCGCCGCTCATTTGTACCAAGCGTGGTATTTTGAAGACCCCCCCCCCCCCAAACGTGTCACGTAGTATGGGTACGTTCCCTAATATCATTTTGAGTTGTCAGTGTTAAAAATAACATTGCATGTAAGTACATGAACAATAATTAAGATTCATAGGAATCCCAACAAATATACATGGTGTCCGGAAACTCGTAGTACAAGCGGGAAACTGGTAAATCTACATCACATTCGGAGTCGATTTGTGATTTAATTTTTTTGATTTGAGCTTTCGTTTGTCGAGTAAATCGGGTCTGAAGTTGGAATTTTTTTGGTAAAATTTGAAAAAAAATTTCACTAGGGGGTTGATTTCAGCTGTGAATGTCTTATAAAATGCATCGAAGGGTAAACCGGGCTCAAAAATTTTTTTAACCCTTTAGTTGCCGAAAAAATGGAAAAATAGAAAAAAAATAATATTAAAATCGAAATGCTCAGATCGAAAAAAATAAGTTTTTTGGGTTCTCTACGTGATGTAGATTCACCAGTTTCCCGCTTGTACTACGAGTTTCCGGACACGTTGTATATACGTATATATATATATAAATATAACATCAGTAATATTGTCATATGTAATAAAAAATTTCCCATAATTCGAAATTTCCCTAGATTTTGTCCTGATTTCCCTTATCCCTAAAAAATATTTTTCTCCCCTAGATCTAGGGAAATTTCCCTCGACATAACGTCACTGATTCAATATGACAACTTGAAGGTAAATAAACTATCGGTGGGTGAAGACCATATCACCATATTAACAATCCACCATAGATATGGTGCTTTTCTGATGGTCTAGAAAAATTAAAACTTTGACAATTATTTTAACTATTAAAACTAACAATTAAAATAAAAATGCAGTTATTTAAGTTTGAAGGTCTTTATTCATTAAAAAAAATAAAAAAATTGGACTGGAGTTCTCTATTACTTTACTTTTCACAGATAAAACGTAAAATAAATAATTTTGACTTTTGACGACACTTTTCTATAGGATGTGCGATATACCTTGCCTTTCCAGTAATGTCAATAGATGTCGAACATTAAAAAAAAATGGAAAAAAATTATCCAAGACTCTATCTAGATAGCATTTAGTTCGGGTTTGAATCTTGCAATCATGCATAAAGATAGCGGTCAATAAAATATGCGTTAAGGTAATGAAGATATTGTTGGTAGCTCTTAGTCGAAGTATGATACATTTAAAAATGACCGAATCGCATGGGGACCTCTTAGCTCAGTTGCTAGAGTCGCGTCCCGGAAAGCCAAAGGTCCTGGTTTCGAGTCCAGAGGTGCCAATATATTTTTCTGATTTTTCTGTTTCCAGATTTTCGATTGAGTTGCTCTTATATTGTCTTCATTTTTAAATAAAAAAAATATTTTAAAAAAAATATTTTCATTTTTTTCGAAGTTTCTTTTCATTCCCGGATTGCTTGCGTAAAAAGCGTCAATTTCTTTGATACGTTTACCAACATATATATTAGACATTAATGTTATTAAAAAAATTTCGAAAAATACTCAAATAAATAGACCATAAATTTAATATTTATAAAACGGAATAACCCACTTTCTAGTAGCACGAAAGTTCACTTTACAACACGCAATTACTGTGTAATTTCTTGTTTAAAACTAACGAAAAATGACACAAATTAGTTGTCAATATATTGAACTATGCAAATTTAATAATAAATTTTATGAAATAAAAAAAAATAATAATTGCACGGTATTTGTAAAATATGTAACAAAAAGACCGTTTAACGGTTGGGCAGTGATTTTTCTTTAGTAAGACTGTAAGAGTTTTTGTTTAAGAATCAGATTACTGTTTTTTTGTGATGGATATGGTCTGAGAATAAAGACATTATCCGAGAATAATAGTTTTCCAATTATTTTAACATACAATAATTATAAACTTCGTTCCATTTTTTCGGTAGACCAGACCGGTTTCATCTTGTTATGGTGATCTCCAGGATTCCGCTGTGATCTCAATGCGGAAAAATAAAAAAATTACATGTTCTTTAATATTAACGTCCCATACTGAACCCAGAACGGTGTCGTCCATTTAGGCACATAAGCACTGCCTGTCCTACCTTACTCGCAAAAAATTAAAAATAATCTTTAATTTAATTTCTAAAATTATTGCAAGTGATCAATCTAACTTTCAAAAAATGCGCCGCACTGACCGCACTGCAATAAGATGCCAAAGGCAAGAACTACATATGCAAAAAGGACGCATAATGTCATATTCAAAGTGTTGTCTTCATTCGACTCAAAAGTTGTGCATGTGTGCGTGACGCTCATTCACGGAACGATTCGTTTAGTGTCTCGAAAAGCCGTGCCTTACAATGCAAATCACAAAGTAGCAATCTGTTAGTGCCTCTGCTTATTAGTCTAGTTTAACTTTACGAATGAAATAATTATTTATTTATTTATTTATTTATTTGAGACACAAACAGGATATTTATATAACATTTTTGTGGGTAGTATATAATAAATTAAAATACAAATATAAGTATCCCTAGATTAATGTGTCTGCATTATTCACATATGCATTTTCACAGAAGCAAACTCTTTAAAAACAACTCAAGTATTATTTATACATAAGTTGAAAACTTAAATACAAAATTGAAATACATAATAACACCAAGTATACAATATTTATAAAGTATTTACTGAAAAGTATCTAATGTAACTTTTTTTTTTTAAGTGCACAAATTGTGGAGATATTTTTTGAAATATGTTATATTATTTGCAAAAATATCTATGGAACTGTATATTTTGACAAGATCGTTGTATGACCGAGACATTCTAGATATAGGATTAAAATATCCAGTATTATTTGTAAAAATTTCAGTCCAAAATATGTTAAGGGTTATTGTAGATTTGGGCCTGGCGTATAACTTAATTTGGTTGACTAAGTTACTGTCTACACGATTATTCACAATTTTATAGAGCATTAAGAGGTCATTTATGTTTCGTCTTTTAACTAGACTCTCTAATTTGAAATATGTAAGTCTTTATTCATACCCGTCTAGAAGATGGTGGACACCTGATCGGTAAGACAAAATCCGTGTAAATTTTCTTTGGACTGATTCGAGTCTAGATACCTGTGTAATATAATGTGGATTCCAGACTGTTGACCCGTACTCAAGAACACTTCGGATTAAGGAATTGAATAAAATTATTAGGCTATTAGAATTCTTAAACAGTTTGGTTGATCTTACAATAAAACCTAGTAATTTATTTGATTTACTCACAATATATTCAATGTGCTGATTGAATGTCAGTTTGTTGTCAAATATAATTCCTAAATCTTTTATTAATTCAACTGTTTCGATATTGTGACCACATATGCTATATGAATATAGAATTTTGTTGGTGTTCTTGGTGAAGTTTATAACTTTGCACTTAGCAATATTCAGTTCCATTTCATTGTCAACACACCAGGTAGATATTGTGTTAAGGTCTTGTTGTAAGAGTTCACAATCTTTCATAGATTTAATTTCTTTATATAATTTGAGGTCATCAGCATATAGAGAAAAATTACAGCGGAGTTTATGTGTAAGGTCGTTAATAAAGATTAAGAAAAGTAAGGGTCCAAGGTGAGATCCTTGTGGTACGCCCGACGTAACTAATATTGGGGAAGAGTTAAATCCGTTAATAGTAACTAATTGACTTCTATGTGATAAATATGATTCTAACCAACGAAGCAGGTTTCCGTGAATGCCGATTTTATCGAGTTTATTAATTAAGATAGAGTGACTAACTTTGTCAAAGGCCTTACTGAAGTCGGTGTACACGGCATCTACTTGTGTTTTATTATTTATCGATTTACACAGAAAGTCCATATATTCGAGTAAATTAGTATTTGTGGATCTTTTAGCTACAAATCCATGTTGGAAAGGACTAAGTATATGTGTTACATGGTTAAAAATGGTTTTATATACAATGGACTCGAATATTTTGCCAAAACAAGATAAAAGGCTGATAGGACGGTAGTTAGTTACATCATTTTTACTGCCAGATTTGTGGATTGGAATTAATTATTAATTATTAATTATCACACCAAGTTAGCTATATTATATAATACAGAAATATAGAATTTCTAATAAATACACGATAATACAAAAATTTTATATATCCGGTAATTGGCTTGTAATGTGTATAAATGGGGTAGTTATTTGATAACATAATCCCTACGAATATTGGCTAAAGCCATCAACTTAGCCACGTCTGTGGTAAGTTTTTTGTTATCAATTCGCTTTTTTCCTACTGCCTGCCATAATTAAAACTCTGTGTATGCCACTGACTGTACCAAACCATTTGTTTATCAACAGTAATACAACAGGAAATCCAGAGCTCTTTGAAAATTTATTGCTTCGAGAAGCCGATTTTACCTTCATTTTAATCCTCTAACTGAGAGAAAGGCGGTAATAATCTCTTCAGGTATCATCAGAATCATTGGACCTCCACTAAAATTAATTTGAATTCAACCGTTCGGTAAATACATTTAGCCTTTTCGGAGCGATAGCCACGTATGCTTGCCCGCGCATAATTGCATGCACGTGCATACACCGGAAGCGAGCGCCAGCGAAAGGCTCACAGGAACAAAAAGGCTCGGGCGCAAATGTCGAGTCAGGAAAAGCGTCGCGGCGCCCATAAACCGGCGCTGAATCTGAAGACGTCTTATTTAATATCCCGTCGCAGCCGTTACTATCGCTGCATGAACGGAAGCGGACGTCGGATATTTGTTTGTTTTTTTATGTTTCAATTTTGAATATAAGAGTTTTTAGTACAGCTCCAAATTTTCTTCATCTAATTATAATCTATAGGTATCTTAATCTAGTTTCAAACAATTTTATTTTTACTTGAACGTCTGGACCATAGTGAACTTTTCAAAATAATTGTCACCTATTTTGGGGCACTGTCGTATAGTACGACCAGCCAAGACAAGAAGCTTGGAACTCTTCCACAGAGGTTGTCAATAGATTTTAATCCCAAACAGTAACCATAATTCACATCACTCCGAAGGGATAAATTATATCCGGTTTTGGCCGTGCTTGTAAATCACTTAAACAAATTGAATTCTCACAGATCTCAGGGACATAAGATTGCGGTTGAATTGTAAATTTAGTGACTTAAACACAACACCCTTTTGTGTTGAAATGTGTCTTATTTAAGTACATACGACGATAAGATCTTCAGAATGATTGAACGTTTATTTAAATGAATATTATCGCTGTTTTGCAATTAAAATTTGAATCGAAGAGATTTGTTTGGACTTAACTAACAAATATATTATAACGTTAAATAACACAGCGTTATTTAATAATATTTCACCCGCTTGCCATTTTTTAATAATTTCTAAGAGCTTAATCTCTGGTATTTATTTATGAAAGTCTATTCTAGATTAACACTGAATAATGAAGTGTTGTTTATACAAAATTAAAACTTAACTTATTTTCATAGTTTAACAACTTAATTAAAATTAATAAAAATTGAAATATTAAGAATAAAATGTTAAAATTAAATGCGATGACATTCCATTTAAGCCGTTATTTTATTACCTAGTCGTGTGTATGTACGATGCAATTATATGATTATATATATAAGTTAATTTTTTTACAACTAACCTCTAAAGTGAAACAGCCATCGCGTGAAAATAAGTACATTTGATTTTGTTAAAATTGGAACAAACAATTCAATACCTACCTTATGATGTATGACATTCAACATTTATAGAAATATACAACCACCGTTACACAATGTTATGTTAATAGACGCCCGGGTTGCTGGCAATTAAAATTAATTAATTAAACGTATCATCATTTTTGTTTAATAATAACTAGCTGGTACCCGGCATTTTTTTTTTTTTTTTTACATTAACTCCACACAGGAGGCCCTGAGGAAAATAATTTCCCTCAGGGTCTATGTCATCTGGGATGCTGTGTGGAGGGTCTTTTTGAGGAGAGGAAGGAATGAACATTGGTCTTGAAGAGACCCCTGTTGTAGGAAGGAGGAAACACAGAGGCCGGCAAATCATTCCACAGCCGAGCTGTTGAACACAAGAACGAGTCGAAGAAACGACCCGTTCTCATGTGACATATGTCAACTGTGTACAAATGTTGGGCACGCGTTTGGCGTGTTTCCCGACTATGCACCGGTGCCGAAGGGATCAATGATGCTAGTTCCTCGGAGCATCTTCCATTGTAATACCGGTAGAACAAGGATAGCATTCCCACCCGACGCCTGTGCTCTAAAGATTGCAATCCGTCTGTTAAGATGGGAGAATCTATCAAACGGACCGCCCGTTTCTGCACAGAGTCGAGGGTATTTTTCAGGTATTTTGGAGCTCCAGACCAGAGGTGGCTGCCAAATTCAACCGTGGGGCGCACTTGCGATTTGTACAGGGTTAGCAGTTGTGTACTATTAAAGTATCTGCGGGCCCTGTACAGTACGCCCAGTTTTTGGGAGGCTAACTTTTCTCTGGCTTCGAAGGAGCCCCCATACCTGAGCTGGTCACTTAGGGTTACACCAAGCATATCAATGGAGGGCCTGTTCGGATGATTGCTTCCGTTGAAAGAGACTAGATTTTCATTTCGATCCCTTTTAGACGTAATCAGACAAGATTGGGTCTTTGAAACATTAAATTCAACGAGATTATTTTTACCCCAAGAGAAAACACTCTCGAGGTAACCGTCCATTCTTTGCTTCAAAGCCTTACGAGCTGTTGGAGTTTGTGAGCCCTTTGGGGGCTTGTCAAACAAAAAGCTATCATGAACTGTACTGTCATCCGCGTAACAATGAATTGGTGCACATGACAAAAAGTCGTTGATGTGCAACAAAAACAAAGTCGGAGACAGAACCGAACCCTGCGGGACGCCAGCATTTATCGAGTGTGAGGAAGAGGTGAAACCATCGACTGCGTTGCTATGCCATTAAATAAAGAAATTGTTTCTCTCTGCGTGTCCTTTCCCATTCGTCCCGTTCGCCTTCCGCCTCCCCTTCCTCTTCCGCGCCTTCTTCCCCTCTCACGCTCCCATTCCGCATCCTTTACCTTCCCTATACCCACTCCACTCCCCCCTTCTCCCGTCCCGCGAACCCCCCTCTCGAGTTCCCCTCCCCCCTCCCGGGTTTCCCTCCCTTCCTCCCGCGAACCCCCTACCCGAGTTCCCCTCCCCCCTCCTCCCACCAGCATTCCATACATTCATTCCCAGTACATTCAGTTTTCAAACAGCTCGCATGCCACCTATTACAATATTTTTATACAAATTTCATAACGCCAGAGCTCACCAGTAGTTTTATACAAACCTTGTCCTGACAATAACGAATACACAAATAAAGAATTATCCAATTTGGTGCAGTCGTTCGGAAGTTATGCGCGTACATACATTTCGGCGATTCATTTTTATTTATATAGAAGATAGATAGATAGATAGATAGATATATAGATTTTGTTTAATTTAAAGCGTAAACAGCAAGGATGGACCGCCACGCAACTCTATCTTTGCGTATGCCACTGTTTTATTTTATTCATTCACACCCGTTTTACTGATATTGACGCGACTTTTGTTGTGACATTATTATTACCAAAAAGAGTTTTTCATAAGGTTTCTAATTCTTAGTGGAAATACCAAACGTTAATAATTAAGTTACAATAAATATACAAAATAATTGGTACGGTACCTTATCTAAAAATAATATTAAATTTTCTTTAAAGTTCAATATGACAATATTAATGGATTACTTATTTGATCTCCCAATAGTGTGATAAGATTACACCACTGGGAGCCACACGTATATGCAAATTATTAATTTACTGAAAACATGACTTTTGATCACTTATTTATATAGTATATGATAAAATCAAAAATTTTAAGGAACTCTTTTTATAAATAAACTTATAGCGCAATTTGTTATCTTGTGTAATCATTCAACAAAAAGCGAAGGGTTTTGTTAAACGGGTGTGTTTAGCATTAACCCTCCAGTGCACCCCGTGCCGTCCCGGGATTAAGGCATTTGCTGACGTGCGACTTACTTCCACCGAACATATAAACCAATAGAAGTATGATGTGAGCATGAACTTTTGATATGTCAGTAGGTACAGCGTATTTTCTCTAAGCTGGCAGCATATACCCATAAATAGTTATGTCGTCTTTGTTATTTAGCGGTTTATCCTAACTGCATAGTTCAAATGGTAATATTGCTAGCTAAAATATTAGGTCCTTACATATGAAATTGGCGTTTTGCCATACAGGCAACTTTGATCTCAAATATTGTCTCTTTGGTTAGGAATTCCAAATTCAAATTTATATAGCTATTTACTTATGTATTTGTGTTTCGAAAATTATAATTCATTTGTTTTTCCTTAATTGTTTTTTTTCTTTGCGTCACTTAGTTTACAAAATGGAAAACTTGAAATATCGCGTTATTTACGAGTAAGAGTTCCACCGTGGCACCAGTACTGCAGAAACGGCACGAAGGATTAATGATGTGTATGGCGACGGTGCCGCAAAAGAAAACACAGTGCGTTTTTGGTTCCAACGTTTTCGTTCTGGAAATTTCGACCTGCAGAACAAGCCCCGTGGACGGCCGGAGACCAAAGTTGATAATGAAGAATTGAAGGCTATTGTGGAAGCGGATCCATCGCAAACCACGTCCGAGTTAGCTGCAGGCTGCGGTGTTAGTGATAAAACTGTTTTAATCCACTTGAAGTAAATTAGGAAGGTGAAAAACTTGAAAGGTGGGTACCTCACGAATTGAGTGAAGCAAATCAACAAACGCGCGATAGAACGCTACACTGCACAACAGACGGCTACCAAATTAGAGGAGCTTAAATTGGAATGTCTAAGACATCCACCATACTCTCCGGACCTTGCCCCAACAGATTACCATTTTTTTCGAAATTTGGATAACTCCTTGCAAGGGAAAAAATTCAACCCCGATGGGGCAGTCCAAACCGCCTTCAAAGATTTTATTGATTCCCGTCCGAATGGTTTTTTTAGTAAAGGGATCGATGAACTGCCTATGAGATGGCAAAAGTGCATAGATAGCAATGGTACATACTTTGATTAAATAAATATATTATATTAAAAAAAAAACGACTTTATGTTCCTCCCATACAAAACGCTAATTTCATATGTAAGGACCTAATATTTGTATTACGGATTTCCATTCAAAATGCCTCCATATATAAGTATATCGACTTTAGTTATACGGCCGTGTATCCTCCATGCATACTTATCAAGCCCCTTGGAATCAAAAAAATACAACCAATTGCAGATTATCTCCCTTGTGAATTCACATAGTAATAATAAGTAATTAACATAATTAAAGGCATATTAATAATATAATAAAATTAATTTTGCCTTGAAGAAGTGTATAAAAATTATACTATTTGTTGACGTTACTATGAATTCATATGTATATAAGAGTAAACTAAAGTTGACATCGCGTTTGGGTCCCACCCGGGCGTTGCGTGTTCGATTTCTTGGCTGGCTAAGTCCACTATCACAACACAAGCAACATTTTCCACTTTCTGACGTGATAGTAAGTGATTTCCAAATATTGTCGGGTTATTCGTAACCCTAGCATATTTGTCTTTCTTAAAAAAAAATTAAAACATATATCTATTTATGAATGGTTATTTATGTTGTGAGAGTGGTTTTGTGTTTTTGTAAAATGACTGGCGAAGGACCTTGAATTTTGTGTTACTAATCACTGCTTGCAATAGTAAAATTAAATGTTGCATAGAAGGAATGACTCACCGGAAAAAGGATAAGGATCTTGTATGCTAGGAATGCTGCATTCGCTTCCATCCAAGAGGCATGATCACAATAGGCGTAAATGTTCGTTATTTTTATAGTGCACGGAGCAGTTATTTTTAATAGCGGATTGACCGATGGCGAAGCACAGTTGTTGTTTCGCGGCGGGAGTTATATTGCAGACTTTCGTGAGCAGAGCACAGTGATGGCTATATGCAGCGGGAGTTTATTGCAGACTGATTAAGATTGTGGGTAAAATTGACGGGGGGAGCAATTGGGAAATAGGTAGGACAAAGGACTTGCAACAATAATTTATACCAATTCCAAGCAGTGACAGTATGTATGAGTGCTGTAGGTGTGTGTATGTGTAGGTATGTGTACGGGCGTAACCAATTTATGTGTGTATATATAAATCCTCCATCCTATATTCCAAACCTATCCTGTCTGATAACGTGTGCCAATATTACCTATATATTATGGTATTGTGGAACAATAACACCCAAGGAGCCATCAGTCTGTCTGAGTCTGTCGGAGTAACTGCAATGATTAACTCGCACGGGAGTTAAACTCTCAGTTCATCTATTTAGACTGTTCGAAAGAAACCTCTGTGCAATGACCACCAATTTAGTAGTCGCTCAGTGTGTTTGCTTGGTTAAACATTGGTTAAAGTAACAAGTGCAATGACCGTCTCCTTATTTCTTTATATGAATACATCACAAGAGTTGCAGCTGCTCCCGTGTGGAGCCTGTGAGACTGTGACATCCCAAATTGGGGTATGTTGTGAGGCTGAAGGTAGTGGGGAGAGGAAGAAGATGGGAAAGAAAAAGGTGAGGGAGTACCTGGCTATTCAGATCTGGTCACCGAACACAGCTAAAGTCATTTCGAGCAACGTTTCAATTGATCTCTCGGTTCTTAAATTTTTATAGACTTAATATGTATTGATCGGTCACTTTACAACTCAATCGAATTATGCAACTTAAACACCTTCTTTGAAGAGTCATTAAAAGTGTTTTTTTTTAATTGGTTGAATAGGTTACGATAGATTAGTACATGGGAAATTTCTTTTTTTTGTCATAAATTTTAATGATCATTTAAGGGGTGTTGAAAATACATATTTCTGAGTTGTCATGGAACCGTATTGATCAGTCATGTGATTCATCCGTTGCATTACGTCACATGAACGTGCTGTGGGAAATCCAGATGAGTCAGATTCTCTTCCAGTATCTGCTGTCCACATATATGTTTTTATTACAGTTTACATCAAAGATATTCAAATACAAAAGAGATATGCAATTGTCGGCGGACTACGACCTAATAAGAGTAGTTGGCATACGAAAAGAATTTGTTTATTTCGTTGATTTTTTGAAGGTGTGCATTAGTATTGGTTAACAATGTAGTTTGAATACGGAAAGAATTCGTTCATTTAGTTTAACGTTAGTTTGGTTTATTCGTTAATAATTCGTTCGTTAGGTTTATTTGTTAATTGGTAAACAATATCGGCGAGACCCGGAAGCGCTGTCCCACCTAGTAAAAACTGCAGATAGCACATCTATTATATTTCAATATCTTTGGTTTACATTATTCACCATCAACGTTATCTACACTATGAATTTTCAGATATTTCTACTAAAAATTGTTGCTTGATTTTTTCGCTTTTGTCCAATGTCATGTAATGCGTTAGACGCCTCTTGGAATCTGGAACCAACCATACATCAACCATTCACGCGTCTCATCATTCAATTCACTTGATAGTGCATCAGAAGTCCCAGATGCCTTCCATTTTCTTCTTTGTCAAATAGCCTAAGGACTTTTTTTCTATTAAAGAGATAAATTCATACTAAGTGTGTTGTGCTACATACATGTTCATGTGTCCGAAGTAAGCTGAATTTTAGTATATTTTGCTTTGGGAGAAATTCGTTAAAAAAAAATTTACGTCAGTTTTTTTCCCAAAATATAATTAGACAGAAAAGTGTAAGAGAGAGACAGAGCTCGTTCGTAATTGGCTAGATCCAAAATGTATGTCAGTGGCGACATTTTTTTTCCATTCGAATCTACTTGGAAGGCGTTTCTAGTGTGTTTATCTATAGGTACAGTGGGAGATACAATGTTTTGGCTTCAGGCTATCGTCATGTAAATTGACAACAGTTTTCTTTCAAATAGGCTTCGATCATACATCACACTTCTAGATATTACGTGTTCAGTTTATCCGTCCCACGCAGCCTCCGCTAGAGCGTTGGAGGTTTTAGCGAGTGGGTGAGGTGGGGATGGGGTGGTTATGACGGAACCAGCGGCAGCTGCGATCTGCCATTGTGGGGGATGATTGGACAGGTTGTTCCAGAAAGGGGTTGGCATCGAGATCAGAACCAATCAACGGGCTTGGTAATGGTGCATATGGCCATGTGATATTAATGTCATTTAATAATAGTAGGTAATACTATTATCAGTAATTTTGTAATGGAGCATATTCTCTAACTTTTTGTACATGATTTGCCCAATATATTATGAATACCCTAATCGTTTTACACAATATGGCCTGGCGATGGAACGATAGGATAGAAACCGATTGAACTGTTCATGTAAGTATAGTCTACTAAGCTACCGTAATTTTCCACAAAACTTAATTTGAAAAATAACTACGAGGGCGCTTCATGATTTTCATCGATGTTATAGTACTTTTAAAAACTCAATAAAAATAAGGTTATATTTTTTTAATATGAATACCTCACAAGAGTCCCACTGCTCCCGTCTGAATCCAGTGAGACTACGGCATCCCCAATTGGGGTATGTTGTGAGGCTGAAGATTGTAGGGAGGGGAGGAGAGGAAAAAGAGGGAGGTGGGGACGTACCTGGCTATTCAGATGTTCACCAAACACGGCTAAAGCCATTTCAAGCAATGTATCAATTCTGAATGGTGGTTTTACATCAGGGCGATACTGAAAGTATGTCCAACTCTGGAAGGTACTGCAAATATTTTATATATCATTTTTAAATGAATTAATTGTGAAATGACAGAATTTAATAAAAAAAAAAGTATTTGCCCACCCCGGGTTTCGATCCCGCGACCTTCAGATTGCGAGTCAAGAGCCGTACCCCTCGACCACGGAGGACGTGTTTTATTTCTTTTAATAAAAATGGCACAACATGTGTATGGCACAATATTGGTAAATTTACAAGTATAAACCATAAAAAGAATGAAATAACTAAAAAAAATTAGTACAAAAAGTATTAAATGATAGGTGTAAATAATGTATAAAGTATAAAGGTAAGTATAAACAGTTAGAAAAAATATTTTTTTTATAGTAATTATTATTAAAAATACTCGTATTATAAAGGTTAAGATCATTAACTTAATTTAATGAACAGTGTTTTATGAAAATGAAAGTTACTTTTAATAATACTGGTAATTTATTGAAAATAATGACGCCCAAATATCCACCTAGGCGCCAGTGGCATTCCTCGAATCTGGCTTCAAAAAATAGTTGAAAAAAAGTGCGCGGGATGTCGGATGATCTCTTGAAAAATATTCGCCTTTAGTTTAGTTGGGGTGGCTGGTTAATTATAATATAACCGAATTTCATATTACCCCATAAAATAAAATACTGAATGTCAAGTCTGGTCTGCTGCAGGGCCGTGGGATTGCGCCTCTTCGCAATATTATATAGATTATTATTTATATTATTTATACAGATTTTATCAAGGCCTTTGACAAAGTGTGCCATAAAATTCTACTGGTTAAACTACATAAGCTCGGTATTGACGGAAAACTTTTAGACTGGTTTGCGAGCTATCTATCTGATAGAGTTCTACTTGTAAAAATTAATTTGTTCTATTCCAATCAATTTAAAGCTACCAGTGGTGTACCTCAAGGGTCCCATTTAGGCCCAATTTTGTTTTTACTGTTCATAAATGATATTGTTGACATATTTGATAAAGATGTAAATGTATTGCTTTTTGCAGATGATTTAAAAATATTTAAAATCATCAAAACCGCTGAAGATTGTGCCTGTCTACAAAATAATTTAAACAAATTAATTAGTTGGTGTTCTCTTAACAAACTTTATCTGAACATAAATAAGTGTTATTCAATAAGTTTTTACAGAATAAGTCAACCAATTATTCATCCATATGAACTTAACAACTCTACCCTTACCTCTGTCGAAGAAATTAATGACCTGGGCATAACTTTTGACTCTAAATTAAACTTTATATCCCATATAAACTCAATCTATAATAAAGGTATCAAAATGCTTGGCTTCGTTCTTAGAAATTCCAGAGGTTTCAGGAATATTTCAACTTTAAAAATTTTGTATACATCCTTAGTACGTAGTCAAGTCGAATATAACTCCTCGATCTGGTCCCCCCATTTTAAAATACATTCAGATTCAATCGAAAAAATTCAACACAAATTCTTAAGACACATTAATTTTAACCTCGGTATTCCCATTGAAAACATAAATTATAATTACTTGATGAAAGAATTAAATTTATTAAGACTCTCAGATCGAAGAATTATATCCGACTTAATATTTATGTTCAAAATTGTAAATGGTAGCATAGACAGTCCTGATTTAAATAAGCTCATTGAATTTCATATTCCCACGAGAACCACTCGTTCTAAAATCCTTTTTAAATGTAACAATAATCGGACTGAGTATACGAAACACTCACTTTTACCTAGGTTACATGAAGTTACTAATAGATATGCAGATGTGATAGATCTATTTAACTGCACGGAACAAGGGTACAAGAAGGCTATGCTATCATATTTTTTAAATCACTACTAATTTTATTTGTGTTATAGATTTTTGCATGTAAAGGTATCTCTGTTGTCACTTCCCAATGTATCGTCACAACTAACTGTTATACATACACTGTTTTATCATTACTGATATTTTGAATATGAATTTGTGACATGTAATTAGTGTTTATGGCATACTTACGCCGTTTGTATTAAATAAATAAATAAATAAATAAATAAATATTAGATTGTTAGGGAGCATGTCTTTCACTAATTTATTAGACAATAATGAAAGAAAACATTTTCCACGTGTAAAATTTTCTAATGGTCTGTTGGACAAAAACGAATTAAAGCGACGGTATGACAGTTTGCTTAATTTTTGCTGCATATCGCGTTGTTGTAAATCCGATTAAATTTTTGACTATCGATCTGGGTATTGTAAAAGCAGTATCTGATTTATATGTACTTATATATTATGCTAGAGTTTGTATTTTAATTTTATTTATTGAAGTATACACAACTTTTGGATACACAGATTTTTTTTTGTTTTTCCGTCTGGTGCGTACACGAATGAATCGGAATGTTTTCCAACGCGTAAGCAGGCCATATATAGATGTCCGTGTAAGAACCATGGATTTTCCAATTTTATTCCCTGCTTTCGCCTACCGCTACTATGTCGCCTTTGCAATCCCTCCCTCTGACCCTCTCTCGTCCGCCTCCCTCCGTCACTCTTCCCCCGCGTGTCCTTTACCATGCGTCCTCCTTCCCGCCCCCGTTCGCCTGGCTAACTTAAAATAAAATAAATTCCTGTCACGTTTTTAAATAGCACAATTTTTATGACGCACAGTCAAAATATCATTTTTATTTTAACTTTTTCGACATCATATGTTTACTTTGTCAATCAGAGCAAAATCACTTTGTGGCGTCATTTTAATCTATACATTGTTAGCGGACCTAAATGGGGGTCCCTACATTCTGCCGACAGACTAGCTCAGGTTTTAGTCAGCAGAGCGGGAGAGGCCCTCACCACCAGGGTGGTAGGATCTGTGAGGCGTGTGTGGGTCTTTCTTGAAATAAAGCTCAAATTTCTACGGGCTGGGAGAAGGCAGTGAAACCAGTAATCAGGGTAAACATCAGTTATATTGGGTAAAACACCTGCGTAAACACAATATCACAATAATGCATACATAGTAATTCAGGGTAGCAACAACAGTTATATCTAAAAAGGAGGAATCTGTCTCTATAATCTCTCTGGAAGGGCTATTTATCTCCGCGGTGAATTTACTGCGAACACACGCAAATAAGGGGGAAAACAGCTTGGGTACTTACAGTGAGGGTTTGGACTCCTGTATCTTCCGTGTCGGGAAAGAGTTCGGCCATTCTTGGTGTCGCAGTGTAACACTTAGCAAAACACGTTCCATTGTTTTCCGCGTGGAAACTTCTAGAATGAGCGCGGAACGGTCCCCACGCCATGCGTGCTTACTAGACCAGGAGCTACGGGTAAGTGGCGGTTGGTGGCTCGCTGCCGACGGTGGCTTGTTTGGGTTCCGCCGCCGGTAGCGCGCCGGGAAGCTAGCGGAGAGGGGGCGAAACTGTAGTTTGCGCAGTGGCGTGCTCTACAACTTGGGAGGAGGAGGCTGAGTAATTTGCAGGGGCGTATTTGTGTATCGTAACAACATCTCTATCTCCACATCTCTATCTCTAGATCTCTTCTCTACATATTATAAATTAAAGTCCCCCGCGTCGTCTGTCCGTCTGTCTGTTCGCGATAAACTCTAAAACTACTGAACGGATTTTCATGCGGTTTTCACCGGATAGCACTTCGTGAGGAAGATTTAGGTATGTAATTTGTCAAGGATTTGTGTAAATTGGTTGAAACATAACAATAAGTGTTAGAAGTGTCGGAATAAGTCAAGCCGCCTGGTAGCTTTCATCGAAAACGCTGCTAATCCTTTTGGGATATAACAAAACAATGCATGGTGGGATATTCCTCTTTTATAGATCTACAAAAAAGTCCGCGAAGGCATATATCTATCTTTTACGGATAGCTTACTATACCCTTTCTATCTTCTAAAAAATGGTCACGTACTTTGCGGTAATTGAAAAGTTATTTAGACGGATACAGTATTAATCCTTATTATTAACTTAAATATGTTAGTTACCCCAAGCATTTCATGCACATTATTGTAATCTTTCACACCATCTCTACAAATTATCTCTATAAATTAAAGTCCTCCGCGGCATCTGTCTGTCTCTTTGCGATAAACTCAAAGACGGCGGTGGTTTTAAAGGTTGGATAACCATCCATTAGATAACGTTGTGTTTTATTAGCCACAGCAACGCGTGGCCGGGTCAGCTAGTTAAATAATATAACAAACTTTGTTTACACCGCTCTTAAATAAAAATTAACGACATGTTTCAAAATCTGTGATTTCTTCATTAAGAAACAAAGTACACATATATTTATTTTCTAGGAGCGAAATAAGAGTTAATTTTTATTTCATGAATGAATTTACCTATTTTTTGCTTTAACAAAAATATCAAAAGGACTGGGAAAAACATGTAAACTGAAAATAGTTTTGCTAACGTTCAAATTATAAACATTTTCTCATAGTTTATAGATTACATGACTGTTGTATTCTCAATTCAATTTATGTCAAAAAGCACCCTGCTATTTTCTGGCACCATTTTTTAAAATTAATTCCACACAGGAGGCCCTGAGGAAAACATTTTCCCTTTAGAGACTATGTCATCTTTGAGAATGCTGTATTTAGGCTCTTTTTAAGGGAAGGAAGCAAGGAAGGAGTGGAGTTTCTGGGAAGGAAACAGGTATGAGGGGTGGATAGGAATCTGAGGACCAATGCGACCAGTGGAGGTAATCCACCTCTTACCCGCCCTTATTTTATCTTATTTTGAACGAATCTAGACCTCCAGTGTCCATGCAAACGTTGTTAGTAAGCAGTATGCAAGTGCTTAACAGGAAAAACAAAATGCAAAAAATAGGTTAGTAAGACAAAGATAAATTAAACAGGGCAAAAGAAAAACTCATTCATGAAGCTCCATGAGGCGGCATTGCATCTGTAAAAACCCGCAAGCACCTGCATAAAATAGAGAACATAAGTAATACAATAAATCTCAAATCAATTGGCAAGTACCAACAAAAAATGTGAATGGCTTTCGGTCTGATCATAAACTACACTTAGCTTCCGTGTCCCTTAGCCAACCACTCAGTGAAGCCTCAAAGAATGTTGAGGAATATTTGGAATATTTACCAATGCGACCAGGAGTGATGTATACAATGACGTTGAGGTCGAGAGAGTCCGGCTCCGGAGTCAGTCTCCCTCATCCGGCCTCAACCGATCCGACCCGCCCTGCAGCTGGTGGGCAGACGCGTCCGCCAACAAGACATTGATAAATCTTACTTCTTGAACACGGGTTCACCATTCGAGAGTTTTTGCTTCTAAAGCACTCGAGTTTTCTGCTTCATGGTTTATTTCTTGGTCATCATCTTATTTTGTCAAGTTTGCAAAACCACTTTTGAATAAATCTGTGGAACATAGACGCGGAATTATCCAGTCTTGGCACTTTGAAGGAAGATTTTTAACACCCTCTAATTAGCAGCGTACGTAATTTTACGCTTATGTTGTTACCGGCAACGTCATCTTCATTGGGAACCAACCATAGACATCCAAATGGATAGACAAGCAGTTACAGATGAGGGGTAAAACCAAACTATGGAGAGCGAAGAGGGGAAAGATGACTGTCATTCGTTGAACAATCAATCTGACAGTATATAGGCATCTCGCATTACAATATCACCATTTAGTTCTTAAAAGCAAAATCTGCTTTGAATGAATAGACCTTTTTACATGGGAGCGCGAATTGCTTGCCACGTTCAAAACATATTTGCTAAGGCCAAATGCTCGCCCCAAAAAGACTCGCGCCAATACACATATCAATATTTTGTTTCCGTGTTTAGTTAAAACACTTTTACAAATGTTTCATAATTTACTTACCCCTGTAACCAGCGACGAGCACATTGGAGTACCACCCACATTCGCTATGTGTACATTGATACGTAGATATATTGTATAGCACAAGCTGCCGTTATTTCGTTAAATGTATGGATGTCAGCTTCTCGCTGTTCACGGCAAGAATGATGACGTCACACATTTTAGATTCAAGCGAGGCTATATCCCCTCCCCATGGAGCGAGCCGGTTCCAAGGAGGAGCTACAGCCGGCGCCATGTGGAGGGGGAAATAATACGTTTTTATCACTTAGGGCAGGTCCAGATATATTCATATGTCCGTGGAACCAACCCATTTCTCAAATTCTAAAAGATGTTTTATACTTGGTTAAACCTTACAAGAAATAATTAATTCCAATTGCATCACGGAATTTGCCACGGAACGTCCTAAATTATTATGTCAGACGAATTTTATTATAAAATAGGAAACGCCAAGCTTTCTTTGCATTTAAAAGTGTACCATATTATGTACGAGGGGATTATCTAAATCAGGCACACTCAGCTGCGGTCCATTGAAGATGTTTTGCTGCCCAAAATGAAGTTTTCAACTTTCTACACCAAAAATAAATAAATCGTTCTCATAAAGTTTATTTAATATTTCGTGAAATCAGAACTTTCTTGTTATTAGACCTCGGACTCTCGATGGGGGTTTTGATATTGCTTGAAAAGTTTCAGGAGCGTGGCCACACCGGGTATTTATTTTAGCAATCAGTTCCAACCAGTATGTTGTTTCCGCACGAAAGATCAAATGCAACTGACTTGATTTTAATACGTGGGGAGTTAGTGCATAGGACATACATACACGCTTTTTTAGTCAGTTTACCCTTTCTACCGTTGAAGGTAGTGAGTGGTTTCCGAAGAATGGCAATTTTGGACGCCGAATTACCGATAAAAAATTAACAGTAATAACCGCCATTTACCCCCCCCCCTCTTCCCCTCCCCCCCCCCCCCCCCTCCACCGAGCAACCCACTTAAGCTAAGCAATATTTTTATGGCCCACAAAACGATTTGAGTTGGACAGCGCTGATGTAAATGACATTGATAGGTTTACAACTGCAGTCTTCAGGATTGTGATGCTCTTTTTTCTCATTAGCTCCACACGGGAGGCCCTGAGGAAAATAATTCTCCTCAGGACCTATGTCGTTTTTAGGTATGCTGTGTGGAGGGTCTTTTTAGGAAAAGAAGGGGGGAAGTTCTGAAAAGGAAAAGGGTATTCGGGATGGGTAGGAATTTGGAGGTCAGTGTATCCAGGAGTGACGGTTGAATCCATCCCTCCCATAGAGAAGTCAAAAGGACTTCCTCAACCATTCTCTCAACAGCTAGTGGGCAGACGCATCTGCCGCCAAGACCCGGGCAAAACTCACCCCATGAACCCAGGCACCCCTGCTAAGTCACCAAACGTAGCGACCAACGTGGGGTGACTTATGGCAGAGGTGTTGGTTATCCGTTAAATGGTTCCCTGGACGGCAGTACCCATTCCGCCTCCCGAATTGCAAAATAATAGTCGATAGAAGAGATCACAAGAAGCATAATAAGTTTAGTGATGGTAAAATTATTTTGATTTTCGTCCTAAGATTGAAGTTTCTTAAAATATTTGATTTTTTTTTTGAAGAACTCTTGACGGCAAATTTCAAAATATACTCGTACAATGTATCTATTTAAGATTATCATTAATATTGTGAGTTCGAAGCTTTAAACAATTAAAGAGACCCATTTTGTTGAAGGGAGCGTAACAAGAGCTGTCCAATCATTCTATAAGTGAGTGGTGTAGTATAATAACAAGTCTGACTTCAGCTTTACAACACATTATTATATCGTACGTTTTAATTAGATCATGTTTACCCTGGCCTGTAATCTTGGATTTGAATAATTCCATTTTCATTTGTGAGTTACATTACGTAATGTATTGTGTGAGAATGTATAGGAATATTCTAGACTAGAATTTCCACTGTGAGAAGTTTGAAACTATCGTAATTGAATCCCTCTACCCCTTTGTTAAATAATTACGAATAATAATATCGTACTTATATGGAGATCTTCTTTGTAATTGGTTGACTTTTAGGAGGTCGCGAAACATCGCGTCGACCCCAAAGCTAACAGGAACTTGTGCAAGTTTCACGATTTAAATTTATGCTCGCTTCGTTTGAATATTTTGTACAAAATTGGTTTATCTGATGAAATCGTTAATAATAATAATAATAATTGTAACGGACGTGTTGCACACCCTCTTTTCTAATTTTTATTCTTACAATTTCTTTATGTCTTTATGTACAATGCCCCGGTGCAACCAAATAAAGCTTGCGTGCCAAGTTGCCACCGGGAGACATTTTCTAACAAATTGTCATTATTTTTCCGCCTCCTTTTTATTTATTGTTTGCGGCCCCATGAAGGGCCGTTATCATGGCCCGGAGCAACCAGTTTGCGGCCCCATGAAGGGCCGTTATCCTGGCCCGGAGCAACCAGTTTGCGGCCCCATGAAGGGCCGTTATCCTGGCCCGGAACAACCAGTTTGCGGCCCCATGAAGGGCCGTCATCCTGGCCCGGAGCAACCAGTTTGCGGCCCCATGAAGGGCCGTCATCCTGGCCCGGAGCAACCAATTTGCGGCCCCATGAAGGGCCGTTATCCTGGCCCGGAGCAACCAGTTTGCGGCCCCATGAAGGGCCGTTATCCTGGCCCGGATCAAAAGTTTGCGGCCCCGGTCAGGGCCTGTATTGCGGCTTCGCTGCCAAAGAAGAGCAAGTCTGCTATGGCTGCCTTGCCTCCCTTTTATTTTCCCCATTTTTTCGGCTCCACCGCCAGGAGCAACAAGGGTTTGCCCAGACCGGCTTCGCTGCCAAGGAAGAGCAAATCTGCTCTGGCAACCTTGCCTCCTTTTTCACTAGGAAGAGAGTCTGCTTGCCACCAACAGGCAAGCAGGCTGCTCCTCCTCCTCCGCCAAGAAGACGGACGGCCTTTTCGCCTCCTCCTCCTCCGCCAGGAAGACGGACGGCCTTGCCTAATTTTTTATTATTACTTAGCCCGCGAAGCCTACAAGGCCCACAAAGGCAAACATAAAGCCCACAAGGACAAATCTAAAGCCCTACAAGGCATCCGCATCCAGAAGAAGCCAACCGGAGTCACTCCTTGGCCGGCTTCGCTGCTAGGGAGAACAAGAGCCTGCCCCAGGCCAGCTACGCTGCTAGGGACAACAAGAGCCCGCATTCTTCAATATTGCGGCCCCAACAAGGGCCATTATTTAGCCACCAAGGAGGCCAGAATCCCCTCCACATTTTTTATAAAACAATGTCCGATCGCCGTCGGGTTCAATTAACCCAATAAATATGTCGATTTTTTCAAAAATAAAGTTATAAGTTATTCTTCAACATTCAAACAAGTCTTTTATTTACTCTACAAGTGGTCCAGACACCTACCTCTAGAAATCTCCGACCTGCTGCCAGCTGCTGCCTCCTGCCGAAGTTCTGCCTGAACGAGAACCCGGTGCCTACCGCTGCAGTCGGCCCTGACTCTGGGCACTGCAAGGCACTGCTCAGGCAGAAACGAGGCGCATCCAGGGCCATACCACTGGATGTAGGGAGGCCAGCCTACTACAATCACCATCATCAGCGTGAGCTAGTGGAAGGCGTGCACAAAACCGGTGCTTCTATTTTACAGTCTTGTAAAGGCTTGATACGTCTGTTACAATAATCTTTATTCCAGGATGTGGGGAGGATAGTGCAATCCCACACGTCCCATATAGTTATACATATTTATAACACAGTAAAGAAGTGAAAATACGAATAGATGAAATTGCTGCAAACCAATCTCAGGATTGAAACCAGAGAGAGAGAAAGAAATAAGAATAATATTTTAGTTAAATAATATTTTTGGAAGAATTTAAAAACTACTTTTCATTTTTTACTGCGATGAAAACTTAATATTATCTTCTTGATTATGATTATGAGTTGTGAATGATGAATACTTGGAGCAGGTGGAGGATGAGTTTGTGTATCTGGGTAGTATGTTTACGAGACATGGGAAGGCTGATTGAGATATTGAAAGAAGGGTGAATGCCGGTAACTCCATTGAAGGAGGACTGAATGCCGTTGGCGCTAATAAAAAAAAACTATCAAAAGAAGCAAAGCTAGCAGTCCACAGTGAAGTCCTACTACCCTGGTGTATGGCAGTGAGGCGTGTAACTGGCAGAGGAAGGATGAAAGTAAACTGAATGCTGTTGAAATGAGATCCTTGAGGCGTATGTGTGGTAAAACAATGTATGATCGTGTGAGAAATGTGGATATCCGCAAAGAATGTAAGGCTAATGTAAACATAATGAGTAAGATTAAGAAAGAGACCCTCAGATGGTTTGGGCATGTAGAGCGAATGAACGAAGAAAGTAGTGTAAGAAGAATATACGACGCAAATGTAAATGGTAGAAGAAGTCGGGGACGCCCGAGGGAGACATGGCACGATCAAATGAATCAGATACTTGAGTCGGGCCGTGTCAGAAGTCAGAATAATAGAATAGGATGTATGAGACGATGTATAAATGTGAGTGAGGCAAAGAGTGTGTGCCAAGACCGAGTTGTTTGGTGGTCCGTCCTCTCTGCCTACCCCTGCGGGGAAACGGCGTGATGGTTAGTTTAGTTAGTTAGTTAGTTGATTATGATTTATTATTTGAAAACGAAATTAAACATTTTACTTCACAAGATCTGAAATAAATTTTCACCCCAACATTTGTGGCAGGACCGAAGACCTGGAACGGACGGCCACATGTCTTGAGAATGATCACAGACTCGGTGAAATTTAGAGCTAAAGTTTAAACTTTTTCATACAGTCGTATTCATAAGTTTTAAAAAATCCTTCGCCTTCACAGCCCGCGATATGTAAGTAAGTAACTGTGTAAAAATATAAGCAAATTCTTATTTGTAAGCTTTTGTAAAGGTCATTTCATGGAAATTCTCCAATCCTAAAGAGTCCTAAATTCTCAAGTCTTTTAAAATAAATATTTACTCAACTTTGGCATCAATCGACCAACATAACACGGGCATCAGTCTAGCGTGGTGGTCGTAAAATCCACTAATTAAAGTAACCATAATATTTATGCAATGAATAAAGAAAAAAAAATTAAATTTTTTAAAAAATCTTCGTATAAATGTAATATCAATAATGATAGAGGCATCAAATATAAAATCAAGCAATTTCCATTGTTTCAAATATAATATCCTCCACCTACAAAGTCGTATCTTCTCAAGGCATAAACTTTCTAATAAAGTGTGTTTCTCAGAATTGAAAGATGCTTCCGTATTTATTTGTAAATAATAAAGTTAGATATCGCCTAAGAATTCATAAAAAAATTGTACAGCGCCCTTGTGGTAATTTTTCACAAAAATAGGGCTCCACAAATTATTCCACTTTTCTTAGTTTTATTCGACACGTTCCAGAGTAGGACACAATCATAGATTAAACGTTGAAAGAAACGGCTTTAGCCGTGTTTCATGGCCAGATCTGAATAGCCAAGTACTTCAAAACCATCCCCTTTCGCGTTGCCTTATTGGTCTCGTATCCTTACAACATGCCCTATTTGGGGTTACCATGGTCCCATAGCAACCGTATACAGAAATACAGTACACAGAAATATGTTTTTGGTCAACGCAAAAAAAAATAACGGCTATAAGATTACTAATTAATTAATTAATATTGCTTGTTTTGAAATTCAAATTGAATTTAAACCAATGAACTCCTAATGAATCAAGTAGCAGTGGCATTTTTGTTCCAATCACCCCTGAGAGTTCACTGGAAGCTGAAACAACTACCACTACCCTTACGCCAACTTTAAAAATAAACTTTTTTGCTTATCTGGTTCACGTAAAGTAGATATTTTAAAAAATATTACCTGTAGGATAAAACTAGAAAGAAATATTAGGATTTTCTTTTATCTACTCTGAAAATAATATTAATCCGATTTTTTCTCTATTTTTATACGTAATTGTATTTTTTAAATGTCAGACATAATTAATTGAAATGAGTTTCGTTGAAAACTTTAAGGCGTCAAAAGGCAGTTATTTAAAGATTAGATAAGAAGCGAATGTTATTTTGAGATATTCAGACTATTTAAGGAACAATACGTATTACGTGTTTTTTTGTGTTGTCTTTTATTAACGTTATTATTAATATCGGTACCTACCGAAATTGATATACTAAAAATTTTCAAAGAAAATGATAATATAACTTCAACTAATATTAATAATATGATAGCCAAACCGTGTATGAAAAAACTATTGTGTTATTTCACCTTTTAAAATATTATTTATCATTTAAAGTAATTTGTTTATTTTTCAGCTGCTGTACTTATAATCTAACATGTTCGCTAAATCATAAAAATTAGCATTTACATTCCATAAGATGAGTTTCCAAAAATTGTTCCTTGAACATTGTTACATTTTTTAGTATCTAGGTAACTAGCTGTTTGTCAATTAAATAAATAAATATACCTGAACCTCGGAACGTCTGATTTATACTCCATAAATAGATATTTGGATATATGGTCCCATTAAGGTGATACTTAAAGGAATTTTTAATCTGCTTTTTCATGTATGGTGCGTGTTTAATTATTTTAGTAAGAAACGCTTTTTATGTAAGTTATGCTTTCAAATATTAAGATGAATTAATTGTTGGCGCCCGTACATACGCAATATGAATATGAATAAGTAGTTTCGTCAACAAACAAATCAAATCTGTAACTAGAAAATTGTATCGGTCATTCCATGAGTCAATGTACCTGTTTTTAAATAAAACTGCATTATAAAAGTCATTTAATTAGTATAGGTTCAAAATTCATTTAACCGAATACAACTTCGTATTGTGCATTACAGACATGCCGTGGTCGGTATTTATTAACCAGGGGCCCATTTGTCTCTGCACGTACATTCTAGTACCTATTGCACAGTGCACACCTGTACTTACTACACTGTACAGCGTACGGCAGTCGCGGGACATTGTAACGAACAGAGCAAAGCAAATCTACAGGGAGCGAAAGCACTTCCGAAGTACTAATTCTACGATTGCTACAATGTACGTGGCTTAATCGATCGTGAAATGTTTTATTTTGAAGTTATAAAATAGAACAGAAAATTGGAAAAAAATACATAGTATTCATAGTAACATCACCTTGCATCACAGTGGCTGTGATAGGTTCATACGTCCGTCACTCCTAGCCAAACTAACCCCAAGATTCCTACCCACTCCTGATACCTTTTTTCCTTCCCAGATTTTTTCTCTCCATACTTTTCTGAAAAAATCCACTACACGGCATCCCCAAATACGACATAGACCCTGAGGGAAATTATTTTCCTCGGTGCCTCCTGTGTGGAGCTATGTAAAATAAATTAAAGTGTGCAATTCATACGAGGGCGAAGTAAAATTTTCAGAAAACTAAAGTAGACAAGAGTAGTACGAAACACTTTTTTTATCAATGTGAAGGATGATTTCTTCAATATTTTTGTCGTCGAATTCCAGTGCACCTTTTCCTTTACATTTTGTCTTCTTATTAGTATTTGTATTTTCTTCTTCGGAGTCGCTAGATGTCGCTTTCTTTGCCTGTTCATTTTGGAGTGGTTTGAAGAATGCGTATTGATTTTACTATTTATTTATTTTTTGATTCGTAGGTTCGAAAATTAGTCAGCTGAATGTCAGGCGCTTTATCCCACTAGACCAAAGGAGACTTGTGTGGGACCGTGGTTTTATCGTATTATGTTGGAACTGAGTTACCCGTGAAATAAATAAACATTTTATTGCCATCTCTTTCTCCAGCCGGCTATATCCTATAGATGTATGTGTTGTGTTTGTCTCTTTTTAGTGTCACTTGCTTCCGTTTCATCAAGTTTTAAATGGATAACCAAAGACCTTATAAAATTCAACAAAAGAAATAAATTGCATCTGAAATTAAAATAACAACCCAATAACACATCATTGAAAGCAGATTTCCTAAAAGTAAGAAATAACATTACTACAGAAAAACGAAACTTAAAACAAAGACACTACAGTGATCTTTTTAAAAAATGCGAAAATAACAGTAAAAATACTTGGAAGTTAATGAATAACATTCTTAAAAATCAGTCTAATACTTCGAATAATTTCTGTACTAAATTAATAATTAATGATGAAATAATCACTAACAATGTAGAGATATGGGACCACTTTAACAATTTCTTTTGCAACATTGGCTTCTCCTTAGCTAATAATATACGTAACAATGTCGTACACAAACCGGCCAATGAAATAACATTAGTATACGATAGTATAGAATCTTTATATCTTCAACCAACAACAGAATTAGAAATAAGCAAAATATTAAAATCATTGAAATCAAATGCGAGTGCCGGTTACGATGAACTCAAATACAAAACAGTGCAAAGTCTCTCAACGGAATTGGTTCCTATATTATCAAAACTGATTAACCAATGTTTTAAAGAGGGGACTTTTCCAGACAGCTGTAAAATTGCCAAGGTGATACCAATTCACAAAGGTGGGTCCAAAACAAATACCTCAAACTACAGGTTCATCTCAATCTTACCAATCTTATCAAAAAATTTTGAACGTGTAATCTACGAAAGATTAAACAATTTCCTTTTAAAAAAATCATTCGTTTATAAAAAACAGTATGGCTTTAGGAAAAAATCTAACACACTTGCGGCAATAAACGGCTTAATCAGTAAACTTAGGAGTGGTATTGATGGTGGAAATTATATCTTATCTATACTAGTTGACCTTCAAAAAGCCTTTGATACGGTAAGCCATGATATACTTCTCAAGAAACTCAAGAAACTTGGTGTAGTTGGTCCTGCTCTTAATCTATTCAAATCATATCTTAGCAATAGAAAGCAATTCGTAAGCATTAACAATCAAAATAGTAAGCACCTTCCAATAAACTATGGAGTTCCGCAAGGATCCATACTAGGGCCACTACTGCTCCAAATTTATATCAATGATATTTCGCAATTAGAATTAAACGGTGAAATTTTCTTATATGCAGATGTTACTGCAATATTTTACTGGGGTAAAGATCTAAACATGCTACTAGAAAATGCACAAAGTGACCTAGAAAGAATTTGCGGTTGGCTCCAATCAAATATCCTAACAATGAATATAAAAAAAAAAAACAGGATACATGATCTTAAGTTCAAACCGTAAAATAATTCCTCCACATGTACCATTAAAAATTGAAAATAACGATTTGCAAATCCTGAAACAGGAAAAATGTCTTGGGCTGTGCATCGATAAGCATTTAACTTTTAAACAACACATTCAAAATGTAAAAGATAAAATCACACCCTTAATTAGCGTTTTTAGCCGGTTATCATATCTATTACCAATTAGATTAAAAAAAAGTTTAAACTATAGTCTCGTACAATCACACCTAAATTACCTGATTGAAATCTGGGGAAATGCGTATAAAACATACATCAATGAATTACAGGTAATTCAAAATAAGATAATCAAAAAACTATTTCACTACGAATCCAAAACATCCACAAAAAATTGGAAACAAAACTGCTAACATTAAGAAAACTATACGAGTATAATATATGTGTCCTTATATACAAAATAAATAATAAACTCATACATACAAACACAGAATTCATTAAAACGTCCCAAGTACACAAACATTTTACACGACAACACGATAACATACGTTGAAACACCATTCATACTATCTACGGTAAGCATACAATTAGTTACGAGGGGGGCAATTTATATAATTGCCTTCCAGATGATATCAAAAATGAAAAAAGTGTGTGCAAATTCAAAAAAAATGTTCATGTTCATTCACAAAAAAACAAAATAGTGATAGTGAATAATATCGCAATCCAATGTAATCTAAGGTTATGAAATGTAAAAACTATGTAATGTAAAAACTATGTAATATAATGTAAAAAGTACATAATTCAATATTCTAGTTAAGTAAGTGAAAATGTTATTTTCTTTTTTACTGGAATAAAAACTTATGAAAAAAAAAATCGCAACGGTGCTAAAGATTAATTAATTTTCACTTAAAAAAAATAAATAATATTCAGATTGAAAGGGGGTGGCGTGGTATAATTTGAAACATGTTCACCCAGCAAGCGACAGATCCGGGTTCAAGCCTGCGTGAAATTTTTATATCTATTTGGTGCTTTTCTCTTTAGTCATTATTTGACTGTTAATAATAAATATGTTAAGAGTATTTTTTTATTATTTTGGTCATCATTAACAAATACGATTAGTAAAAACTGTACCACTGACGTTTATAACTGAATCAGAACGTCAATAAACAAACCTAAAAGATTTTTCACTTCAAATATGAATTATTTTTAAAAGGTCCGATTCGCTCATAAGATACGAGTATCTACTGTTTTTATAGTTTTAGGATAGGTACCAATGTATGAAGGTAGATCGATTCTTTGCACAAATTTTACAAAAACTCTATTTAAATCAGGTCAAAAATGTGTCATGAAATTATGCGTAAGTTGTTGTGAGCACGCCCACGAAGGTTTCTATTTATACTGGTGAGCTCTGGCATTACGAAATAGGTGGCACGCGAGATGTTTGAAAACTGAATGTACAGCAACATAAGCCGGGAACTTGCTATTATGTAAAGAAACCATCGCGGGCATGCGCACTACAAATCCCCAACGTTTCATTGCAATCGGATGAACGGTTAGCAACGCCTAATTTCATGATGCCAGGACTCACTATTATACATATATATATACAGAAACCATTGCAGGCATGCGCACTTCAAATCCCCAAATTTCATCGCAATCGGATGAATGGTTAGCTACGCATAATTTCATGACATCAGAGCTCACTATTGTACCTATATAGAAACCATCGCAGGCATGCGCACATCAAATCCCCAAAGTTTCATCGCAATCGGATGAATGGTTTAGCAACGCATAGACATCTCACATACTCATATACTCATATAAATATATATCCCCAAGCAAGCATACTTTGATTTTTATATGTATAGACATTTAATTATTTATTTGTGAAATTCATTATATATTATGATATACAGACAATTACTTAGAATACGTATATTGGAATCACCTTATTAGGCAATTGCCTGATTCATGGTGACCAACGGCATATAGTTGCTTTGACTGTTTACCTGGCGTAAACATATTGAATAAATATACCTACTGAAAAATGTAAAAGTCATCTGCCTTTTTCATAATAAAACCATTTAAAATTTTCACAGCATCGACATTTTTAGTAATAACCTAAAGATATATCGATATGAAGTAACGCGTACAATCGATTATTAATATGAGGGTATGGAATGTATCGGGAGCATCTTCTATCCCTTTCCTATATTCCTCTTTCTCTCCCGTTCCTATAAACACAAAATTAATTTTAAGACATTAAAATTTCATTTCCAATAAACTTTAGCATGACAAACTTCTGTGGCTTGAATTCAGTTCACTTGTATTATCACTGTATTTTAAGTAAAAGCTGTTTGTTTCTAACAAATATATAAAGAATGGCCAATGGAATATATTTGCTTCGACTGTCTAAGACTGTATAATAAAATCTGTAAACCTATTGAATAAATATTCTGAAAAATGTAAAAGTCATCTGCCTGTTTCATGGTGACCAATGGAATATAGTTGCTTTGACTGTTAGAGACTGAGGATTAGATTATTACGTACTGTACGTTCTTCAGTCTCAGTGATTAGGATTAATTAATCTACGTTCGGGTATCTTATATAAAGCTCGTGGTTCGTCGAAATTACAAGTCTTATTTATTTTCGTCATCGACAGGTTTACAATAAATATTTCACAGGACCTAACGTCCGTTCTAATTAATGCTCTGTGTATTTCTGAAGCGAAGGAACTCGGCACTGAAGGTGCCCAGCTGTCCATTGGATATCATCGGTTACTTCCGTAATCGTTCGGATCACGAACGGCGACAGTTACTCTCCTATGGTACTACTTTACTGACAACTATTAAGATACCTCAAAACTATACATAACCACCTATACTAACAACATATGTTGAAGGATGTTGAAACTACGTACATTTTCTTATATACAACAAACATAATTCTATTTTAGATTTTATCACGTGGATGATACCCAACCCAGTACCGGATTTAAATTTTATTATTTTCTCATTAGCCTTTTTCGTCGTGTATTTTGTCCCATTGTTTTCTTATTTGTACATTTCATTAAAAACAAATATAATGTGGAATTCCTTAATGATAACTATTATTGTCCTTCCCGGAATAAGTTAATTACATTTTTACTGTACATACTATGTTGCGAAATATTGTTAAAACATGATGTATTATGCAAAATTGTTTCAACGGAAATTACTTGCTGACGGACAATTTTTTTAAATTCCGCTTTTCAAACTAAATTTTTTCGGACGTTTAAGTGTGTATATTTTAATTATTTTATTTATTTTAGGGAAAGTTGACAGCAAATTTGAGATTTCACAATAATACAATAATAATATAGTTAATTATGTCAATTATGATATTTTCCACTGATGATACTGAATTGTAAGGTTGTTATCTTAATTAATTCAGTTTATAGTTACAATACAGGGTGTCCGGGGATAAAGTGCATTAACTTCGGGAAGTGATTCTACATGATAATTACAAGTAAAAAAGATAAATAACTTTTTTTTTCGAAATTCCAACTTTTAGGGGTAGTTTTAAGGTAAAAAGATAAAATTAGTCCGGCGTGTGCGGCCAGATTTGTTATTTTCACAATCGAGTCGGACGCCCGACAGGCTTTCAGCAAGTAAGATCGTACCTCACACTAAGGATTTTTAGTAGGTACGTCTTTTTGCATGGGAAAAAAATGTTGGAATTTTAGAAAGAGTTGTTTATCTTTTTTACTCCTAAAATCATGTAGAATCACCTCCTGAAGAAAATGCACTTTACCCCGGACACCCTGTATATTTTAAAAATTCCCAAAAAAAAATTAAAATAAGTATATATATGTATATTTCACGAAGTTGCATGCTGTTGAAGTAGAAGGGGGGAAACAGAGCGTGTTCATCTTGTCACGATTTCTACCCTTCTGGTCATCAGAAAAATAAAAGAAGGTAGATTCTTTATCAGTACAAATGTCATTATTGTAGTAATCAAAAAAATGAAGAAAAAAATCTCTGAAAATGGCGTCTAGGAGGGGGGTGAGAGGGGAGTACTTTCCGGTGTTGCGATTTGGAACATAGAATGATGGGCGTCGAAGAAGATCAGGACTATTGATTAAGTTATGTGTAATTTTAAATAACATTACAGAATCTGCTGTATTTCTTCGACAAGTAAACGTCTGTATTATATACACTTTTATTTTTTTTTTAATTTACGCCCAGAGGGCTTTTACATAAATATATAAAGACAGTACAATTTTAACACAAGAAAGAAAAATATAAGATAAATAAAAGTTACGATAGAAAACAAGAATACAAACATGAAATAAAAATAAAAGCAACAAAAATTTAAAAGTACAGTGAGAAATAAAAACAATAAAGTTGCGATAAAAAATTTAAAAAATACATGCATGATATAAATATACAAGGAACAAAAATTTTAAAGTACGGTGATCAGATGTGTTCACAAATTTACAACAATAATCAACACTATCAATTCTATTTTTTGTATTGCATAGCCTGGGTTCCACACTCGGGGTGCGTATTCGAGGATAAACATCTATTGAACTAAAAAAGTTATAATGGTAGTATTTTGTCGTATTGTGTTGGATATATTAATAAATAGTAATTATACGGATTGGTTAGTCTCTAATATAATGTAATAATAACACAATTTATTCTAATGAACACAGATAGATTTTTTTCCTATTTTACTTGTGGATTTTTTTGGTAGATATTTATATTCCGATTTGTTCTCCCAAAATAGTCTTCGCCATAAAAAATATCCTTGGATTCTAAGAAAATTGTACAAAAACCCTGTTTACAGTGCAAAATCGACGTGAACCGAAAAATATTCTGCGCCTGACATTTTCTTAAAAGGTTAATCATTTTCTGAGCTTTCCATTACATCACTATTTTAAATAATCCCACTAGTAAAAAATAGGAGCCTTATTTCATATTCCTTCGGGTTGATTTATGCAAGGTCTAATCGATATTAAATTGTAGAAAAATAATTAAGATAATTTTGTTCGGTATTGGAAATAATATTTTATGCATGATTCTTAAAAATAATTAAT
Source organism: Limnephilus marmoratus (assembly GCA_917880885.1). Classification (NCBI taxonomy): domain Eukaryota; kingdom Metazoa; phylum Arthropoda; class Insecta; order Trichoptera; family Limnephilidae; genus Limnephilus; species Limnephilus marmoratus. The sequence goes on from OU862933.1 coordinate 17,945,700, forward strand.
TAGGAAGGTGGGGAGATTTTAGTGGAATGCACGAACCGATTTCCAACTTTATGGTTAACCCCTCGAGCTTTCGAGTTATACTAGTATTTTTATCTTTCATGCGGAAAACGTGATTTTTTCAACTTTGCAAAGAGAAATAATAATTCTTTTCTGTTTGGCTCAAATGTTTACACTGGTTAGCATTAATAAAATCCTAAAATTTGCCACAGTGTTTCGCGCCACTAAAATAACGATCGATTTATCATCAAAAATTATTTGGAGAATTTTTTTGGAAATGAGTTATCACGTTTTTTTAATAAGTGGTTCGAATGAAGAACTCAATTTGGGTGTTTTGGAAAAAAATGTTAATGACTTCTAGGTTTTGCATTATCACCAACATAACTAGCAATTTGCACTTTTTTACGTTATGAATTTGCGTATTTTACGATGAAAAAAAATCCCTCAGGGCCTATATCATCTTTGGGGATGCTGTGTGGATGATTTTTAAGGGATAGGAAGGAGAGAAAATTCTGGGAAGTAAAAAGGTAAGAGGGATGGGTAGAAATCTGGGAGACGGGCGTATGAATTTATTCCTTCCACTGCGGTGCAAGGCGATGGGTCAAAAGTCGGGCTCGAGAGGTCTAGGTTAGGTCTCCCTCATTCAGTCACTTCCGATCCGGCCTACCACGCAGTTAGTAGGCAGACCCATCCGCCGCAAGATCCGGACAGATCTCACCCAACCCATGCACTCCTACCAAGTTACCAAACGTTGTGAATCACTTGGAGTGATCTATGGCAGGGGTGTTGGTTATCTAATAAATTGATCCTGGGGCTGCGGTAGCCATACCCACCTCCCGAATTCATCTTTCTTGTGCTTGACAACCAAATCATTTTCACTTGAAACTTGTTTCCCAAATACTTACAGTTTTATTCCTCATGCACTGTTTCGTGCTAAAATATTAACTGAAACGTTGTAAATTCAATTCCACGAACAAGCGTACAGTTTTAAGCATAACACTCAAAGCTATACATCTGCTGTCGATGCATTATGTATGCATAGTGTGCATTTGATTTATGCATAGTGTGCATCATATTGACTAATATCATCCTAAAAAGAATCGAACCAAAAGTAGAGAACATCCTTCCCGGAGACCAGTTTGGCTTTAGAAGAGGTGTAGGAACCAGAGAAGCAATATTGTCGCTACGAATACTACTAGAAAAAAGAATAAAAAGAAACCAAAACACATTCATCGCATTCATAGACCTGGAGAAGGCTTTCGACAAAGTAGAATGGAAAAGACTCTTCGAGATTCTGAAGAGAATTGACATCAAATATAGAGATAGACGAATAATCCAGGCGCTATACAAGAATGAGGCCGCTATAATTAGATGTGACAATGATACAAAAGAAGCCAGTATAAGACAAGGGGTGAGACAGGGATGCTCTCTGTCACCTGTTCTTTTTAACGCTTATATACAAAGTGCGATTGACGACTTGAGAGAGAGAATGAGTCACAGAAAAGGTGTAAAGATACACGGGCAAAAGGTGGATATGATAAGGTTTGCTAACGATATTGCTATGGTTGCTGAAAGCGAAGAAGAACTCCAAGAGGCCTTAACAATCATGCAAAGCATTCTTCAAAACAATTACAACATGAAGATAAATAAAGACAAAACAAAGCTGCTGACTGTAGGCCGAACGCAACATCAGATGAGAGTAGAGATGTCAGGAGTTCCACTAAAGAACACCAAGGAGTTTGTCTACCTCGGGAGTAAAATAACATGGGACGGTCGGTCGAAGAGCGAGGTCAACAGCCGTATACACCAGGCTAGGCTTGCATTCAATAAAAGGTCGAAAATAATAGAATCAAATAATATAGACCTGAAACTGAGAATACTCCTCATCAAGACCTATGTATGGAGTATCTTGATGTACGGCTGTGAAACATGGTGCCTATCCGAAAGAGATAAACGGAGACTAGAGGCTTTTGAGATGTGGTCCTATAGAAGACTATTAGGAATTTCCTGGAGAGACCACATAACAAATGAAGAGGTTCTCCAAAGAATCGAAGGAGGAAGGCACCTGCTCAGGACCTTGTCCGAAAGGCGCGCAAGATGGATCGGCCATGTAATAAGACAAGAAGGCCTCTTGCATGCCATAATGGAGGGTATGACCGAGGGGACAAACGCTAGGGGACGCCCACGCCGAGAGTACCTGGAGGACCTGCTGGTGGACGTGCGCTGCTCATCATATGCAGACTTCAAAAGAGCCGCACAAGACAGGGAAGAGTGGAAGAAACGAATAGATGACATTGCTGCAAACCAATCTCAGGATTGAAACCAGAGAGAGAGAGTGTGCATTTACCATTACATACATATGATGTTTGTAATTTTAAACGAATAGTATTAAGAGGCTTGCGTCTGCGTGGTTGAATTTCAGAACCCGGCTTCGAGTGCATGATTAACGCACCGCCAAACAAAGCTACCGTTGTAATTCGGTTTCGAATTCAAGAATTCGTCACTAGATGACGCCACTTCCTACAGCAGGTCGGATGGAACGAGTGTCCCTAGGTATAACGGCTACAAAGTTGTGAATATGTAGTATCACTCCGGATATGGAAAGATTGACGGTAATACTTAGTTATAATCATGCGGCTATATATTACATTTGACTTATCATGGCTTATCCCGGTTACTTTATCCCAATGAATTTGTCCCGGTGACCAGCTATCACTGAATGACATTGGATCGAAGGAATGGGCTATTTTTGGAACCAGTTCTTATTGGATTTATAAAATGGTGACCAATACTAACTGGGCGAAGGCGAACCAAAAGCCGCCCGCGGGGATTAGCAGTAAAAACCTGCGGAGCGGATTTTCAACTGCTAGCTAAGTTATGCAAGTATTGACTGAATGCTATCATATTTACCCAAATAGTATAAATTTCGAAGAAAGGCATTCTTTTGACTTCGGTGTGTAATATTGAGTGGCGAGTATGAATAATTAGCCTCTTCGACTGTTAGATAGCTATCGGTCGATAATTTTGCTACCCCTGGTTAACGTCGCATTCTCCACTGACTCCCCTGATTCTAAAGAGTCTATATATATGTACAGTGTATTCTGCACTAACTACTGCTGGTGCTAGGAATAATCCTCCCCCTTTCCCTACCCCAACACCTTCTTTGTAACCCCATCCTACCTCCATCCCTCCGCAGCACGTCCTTACCTAAACATCCTTGGAATAGAAAGCTGGATAATGGAGGATGAAGCTGATCAATCAAATGAAATATCAATTTGATGTCCGGACACCTGGCTACATAAAGTACCGGAAAAATGACACAAAAGTAAAATGTTTCCGTTTTTAAGTTATATAAATCCACTTAAATTTGGACTGGACCTGGTGAAACAAAATTAAAATTACTATCCGAATAGCTTACTCAGGTTTTAACATCGCCTTTTCTGTTTGTGGCCAACATAAAACAAATATAATACCCAAGGTTTTACAAAAAAATTATGAAATTTCTAAGAATAAACTTAAAATACACTTTACCTTAAACTATTTTGTTTTGTGCATATTGCGTGCGCTTACAAAAAAAAAACAGTATGGTAATATGCCTGTGTATACGTGCAGAAATCTACTTTTCTGTAAATGTATGTTCATTAATTTGAATATCTATGTTCATTGTAGTATTCCCGAATTATTTAATAATAACAATAATTGGATAATTTGTAGAGCGCCGTTTTGTGAAAAATCACCTCAGGGGCGCTTTACAATTTATTATGAATCTTAGGCTCTATCTACCAAATTAATTATTTAATTAATAACAATAACGCACTCTGCGGAAAGGAGATGGCAGGATTAGCCGAGATCTCCAGGACATCCTGAGGGCGTTGAAGGAGACGGACCCTGACCAACTGCCTATATTCGTTGCCAGACAGCTGCACAAATTGCCTCCAGTCAACTTCGATAGTGTGGATGTATCTAAACTTCTAAAGGAACTTAATTATATGAAAACAGAAATAACTCTCATCAAAACGGAATTAAAAGATTCATCGGTCAAAAGAAATGATGATTTAAAACAAGAACTGGCTTCGCTAAGAGAACAAATTACAAAACTGCATGCTCCAAACATACAAAGCGATTTAGCTGAGAACTCGCAACAAAATAGCGGCAAAACTGTAGGTAATCCACAACTTAAAAGTAAACAAACAGAAGCGACCTACTTATCGACTGCATCTAAGAACGCATACAGTAATGGAACTACCGCACACACGAAAACTACGCAAGAACGCACAGAGCGAAGGAGCAGTAATCGCCGTGAACGACCGAGTTCGGACTTCGAACTTAGGCCCGAAAACACAGCAAATAAACAGGGAACGCGCGAACACGGCTCGCGGTACCAACACCGGCCATCCGCGACTGACGAAAGCGGTTTCACATTAGTAACGCGGAAAATTAACCGAAACTTGAGAGGTAAAGCAACATCAACAACATTAAAGTCAGCCGACATACTCACAACGGTATACATTTCGAGGTTTACTGTGGAAACTACAGAGGAAAACATCAATAACTATCTAACAGAAAAAGATCTGGAATGTACCAAGATTGAAAAAATCAAGCCTTTTCGTCCTACGCCTTTTAACACCTTTAAACTCACTGTTAAAGCGATCGAAGTAAAGAAATTCCTGGCAGAAGAACTTTGGCCGGAGGGAATTGTATTCCGAAGATTTATAGAACCGCGCATATCTACTATCCAATGATGCCTACTACTTTTTATTTTATTTTATTTCTTTTTTTTTTAAATTTATATGTATTTTTTTATGTACTTACTTGTGTTTTATGTATGTACTTACTCTATATAGGATGTGTGGGATTGAACTCACCTCCCCACATTCTGGAATAAAGGCTTTATTATTATTATAAACTCATGATGACACTCCCTTCCCAAGCACGAGTTATTCTCAACTAGAAAGGTACTAATTTACATCTAGAAACATTTAGCATTAGTTTAAAAAATACTATTTTTTATATAAAAATATGTAAACAATATAGGTAGCTAAAATATTATTTACACGAGAGCTGTCCGTAAAATAAGGTCACCAGGGAGGAACGCGACTTGAATCCGACAACACTGGCGTGCATCGTGGTCCCCAAAGATATTGAAATATAAGTTTGAATATCTTTGGTGGTCCCCCACGACAAATGCCTACTAAGCTGCACTCTCTACGATGCTTAGTCTTGACGTGGCAGCCGTGCGATGGAGCTTCCACTGGCCGCACCCGCCAATTGTGAATTTCGCTCTGTAATATGGAAAAAAATAGTCTAAGATAATATTGTTAATTTTAAAATTTTAAATATGAGATTGACAAATATGACGTTTTGATAGAAAGTGGCAGTAGCCGATTTGGTAGAGGCCCCCGTCCCGATAAGAGGAGAGGTTCAGGGTTCGAGTCCCAGTTGCGACCGTTATCTTTTTATTTTTCTTTGTCTTGTTATCTTTCATGTTTTCGTTTAGATTGTTAGTGTTATCTTCTTATTCAATGATATTAAGGGAGCCCTTGCAATTATCAGTTAATTTAATATCGAAACAATTAAGAAATCTTGGCAGTGACCAGCTGCTACTCCCTTGATGGTATAAGAAATCTCTTATGATTGTATAGTGTACTTCTATCTCTCAAGGCCATTAAACATTCTTATCAAAAAGAAGATCAGAAGAAAAATGGGTCAGTTCCTATCTTCATCAATTCCCATAGTTGTCAACTTGAAACGTTCTTTATTAAATTATTGATTACAGTTCACAAATTTACATTACTTTTTCTGTCTATTCGATCCACTTTCTGTACATTGTAGTGACCTACACTCGTATCTAATTTTGGGAACTATGAATGTCTCAATACTCTAAAAAGACATTGTGAGCTCCTCACAAGGAAAACACCCTCTAAACCAAGTATGAAGAACTTACAAAGCCAGGTGTATAATCTCGCTGAGTTCTTTCAGCACCGCCAACGTCAGTCCGTGGGTGTAACGCTCAGAGATAGGGGAGATTTTATTTATGTTCACAAAAACTGTTTGGTTATCTACTACAAAGTGCACAGCTTAAAAATGTAATCACATTTGGTGAGGACTGCGCTCCTAGGGTCTTTACCTTTACCTCTGAAAAAGTCGGAGAGCGGAACTAATGAAAACGGATTAAACATTATGCAGAGTGATTATAACATGGAGAAATATACTTTTCAAGAAATTATTTCTCTTTGCCATTCGTAGTGTAAAATTGGACCTGGTCTTAATACCTGCAGAGATGAACTTTTTTATGATTGAGAAATGAAAATCTGCTACAGTACGTTTATGAAAATAATTTGGATATGGAATAACATTCCAAAGGAGCTCTTCAATAGCACTATTTATAAATCAAATCAAATCAAATCAAAAAATATTTATTGTAAAATAAAAATTACAAAAGGTGTAGTTTATGGGTAGACCCCATTTCTTCCAGCTAACCACATTTATTTAATTACAATGTTTATATAATATTATTTGTTTTATTATAATTACAATGTTTATACAGATAAAATAACAATATACCAATGAAAAAAAAATATATACACATATATATATTAATAAAAATAAGCGTTTCATTTACGTGAGGTATTCACTCAACGTGTAGTGACATTTATTAACAAGGAAAGTGTTTAGTGACGATTTGAATTTGTGTGTATCTTGTATTTGTTTAATGTTATGTGGAAGGTTGTTATATACTTTAATGGCCATGTAGTATGGTCCTTTTTGGAATATTGTTTTGTTTGCTTTTGGCATTAATAGGTTTTCTGTGAGCCTTGTAGCGTATTTATGTGTTGAGTTTTTTAGTGGGAACTTGTCTGTAGATGATCGCACTAACATGCATAACTCCATTATATATATATGTCTGTGACTGTCAGAATTTTCAGATTTTTAAACATAGGTCTACATGAATCTAAACGACCAGAGTTTGTAATTTTTCTTATGCATCTCTTTTGTATGATGAAGACATCTTTGGCGTTTACCGAGTTTCCCCAAAAAATAATACCGTATTTTATTATTGAATATACATAACCATAGTATGCGGCTATTACTGATTCGGTGTTCAATATTTTTCTCAAGGTACCCAGAACATAAGAAAAACTACTGATTTTTGCTACAATTTTTGAGACATGTTCTTTCCAGTTTATGTTTATGTCTAATTCTATTCCCAGTAGTGAACAGGTTTGGGAAGGTTCGATAATATTATTATTAACCCTCTTCTTGGCAATGTATCCTATAGTATACATAGTTTTTATATTTTTTTCCCTCTTAAACTGGCACACGGGTAAAGCAAATTTTAATTAAAACTGCTTCACTGTATTCTTGACTTGATAATTAGTACCACTAGAGCCATCTACTGTTCAATTAAGAAGAACAGTGACAGTTCAAATTCACACCGCTGCAATACTTCTGCCAACAGAAGACGGGTGACAATTTGTCTGTAAGTAATCTGTATTTATTACCTGCATTATTAGATATGTAGTTATTTTAGGAATAAAAGCGTGTTTTTAAGGGTAAAGTGAATAATAAAAAAATAATATTGAGTCGAATATGTGACAAATCTTGTTTATATTGCATTCCAAAATGGTGTGTATCCTATGATATACACCGCCAAGTATGCAGTGAATTATATTTGATTGAATGTTTATCCCCTGAGATATAATGCCAAGTTATTAATAGTTTATTATAGTTTATTAAAGTCAAGTTATTTATAGTTTATTGTCTTATGTGGTAAACCCCTTTAAAATTTATATATTATGATTTTTCATTTTTCCATATATATAGAAATTGAAGAAATACTGACTATAATACCAAAATTTGGACCAGATTCTGATATTGAAAGTGACGAAGATGATGAATTACAAGTTGATTCTTCTGCAATGCGCTCTTCAAACTTTGGACTCGTTTATGATGCATTGGGAGAAGATAATGAACCAATGACTAATGTAATTCTGGACAGACGTCTGTATTTTGCATAAAATATGGCATAAGGCTTTTTTTTACTGATTAGAGCAATTTATTTCTATCATATCACACAAAATAATAGTTTTAATTAGCTTTTAAGACATAATTTTTCATTTTCCATAATAAAATATTTTAAGGTTGATTTGTAACAACCTGGCAATGTATACTATAGGATACAACTCCAAATAACCTGTATAAAAAACAATAAAAATATTTTTCATTTGTTTTTGTGATTCTGAAGCCTAACAAACTTCAAATACGTAAAAAAATATTTTTTAGGTTGCTTAATTCTATCGGTGCCAAGAAGAGGGTTAATGTTTACATTTATATTTATAGGTGTAGCTTGCACTGGACAAAATTTTAAAATTTGGGTTTTGTTTGTGTTGAGTGATAGATGTTGCGATAACAGCCAGTTTGCTATTAATTGGCAAGTCTCGTTAACTTGTTTGTTAAATTCGTCAACGTCTCCATTACATTCAAACAACAAAGCGGTGTCATCAGCGAACATTGAACATTCTGTGCCAGCAATTATTGGGAGTTCGTTTATATAGATAAGGAAGAGGAGAGGCCCAAGAATGCTTCCTTGTGGCACACCCTTGTTTATTTTTCTCCATTTGGATTCTACCATGTACTGGACCATTTTTTCATCGATATTTGAAATTTGAACTTTCTCCTGACGATTTTTTAAGTACGATTCAAACCATTTTAATGCTAATCCTCTAATACCTACATGTTCAAGTTTAATTAGAAGAAGTTCATGATCAACATTGTCGAATGCTTTTGAGAGGTCGAGAAAGATACCTGCGGTTTTTTTACTAACATTAATATTTTCTAGAATTTTGTTCAAAAAATTGAATACTGCCTGTGTTGTTGAACGGCCTTTACGGAATCCAAATTGTTGTGGACATATTATCTCAAAGTTTTCGAGAATGTTATAAATACGATTGTACATGGCTCTTTCAAATATTTTTGAAAAGTTTGGTAATAAGGATATCGGTCTGTAGTTTGAGATTTCCTGTTTAGGACCCTTCTTATACAAAGGTACAATAATAGATTGTTTTAATTGTTCTGGGAAGGTTCCTGATTCGAAAGATTTGTTAATTAATATTTCCAACGGGTAACTTAACGCTTCTGCACATGCTTTTATAATTTTTATAGGGATTTTGTCAGTGCCGACACTGCTTTTATTTTTCAGTTTTGCGATGATTTTAATAATTTCCTCCCTGTTTACAGGCGTTATGAAGAATGATCGCGACTGTTTGTTCTCGACTGTTTTGGCAGATTGTGGACGTAGAGATGTATTTTTTGGTGGTGGCGGTGGTGCAAAGAAAATGTTAAATTCATTTGCAATGTTTTTTGGTTCTGATACCAGGTTATCATTTATTTTAAGACATATTTTTGGTTTACTTTTAGAATTAGAATTATTTGAGTTCTCTTTTATTATGTTCCATGATGTTTTGGTTTTATTTTGCGCGTTTTGAATTCGTTTACTATTATAATTCCGTTTAGCTACCTGTTTTACTTTACTAAGAATTTTTTTGTAATGTTTGTAATTGTTTATGATTGTGAGGTCATTTGTGTTTTTTTGTTTCATGTACAGATGTCTTTTTTGTCTAATAGATATCTTAATACCAGTCGTTACCCAATTTATTTTGCGTTTTTGGGGATATTTATACAGTTTAAAGGGGAAACAAAACTTCATACCATTATTTATTTCATTAATGAAGTATTCGTAGCTGTCATTAATAATAGCGGCCCACGATGCCTTAAGAGGGTATTACCAGAGAAAACCAGAAATATGTCATTTTTAAATCAGATTTTAGACGTATTGACTCTTTTCCACAACAAAATTATAAATGGATTTCGAAATGTTGTTATTTTATCTAGCATTCATGTTTTAAATTTTGAGGTTAAACCTTAGGTTTTGTAATATACCACAGATTTTGTATTATACCACACCCATTTCAAATCATATAATCATGCAGTAAAATAAATCAATACATTATCTGGGTAACGCATGTTTGAGAATTTTATTTTTAGTTTAAATAAAATCATTAAAAAATATCTACGTACAAGTGTTTCTTGACGAAAATTGGTCAGTTTGTATATTTATTTGGGCCCTTAAAAACTAATATATTTCATTTTTTTTTAGATTTTTATTTAACTTCGTCATTATTAAAAAATAATAAAAACTTATAATCAACAAATAATTACAAAAAGTACATTATTTTAATAGTTTTATCATCACGCCTTTCAGCATTTTTGGATGTAGGTATAAATCAAAGCAAATTTGGAATGAAATAAAATCGATATTGAGTTATAATTTTAAAAAGCTGGTACGGAGAATAATTAATCTTTCTCACTGTAACCGCCCTGCACGATCGTAAGAACAACTTTTGACGAAATGTATATTTTCGGCCGCTGGCTGGTTAAACGCTCTTAATGTGTCGATGATATTAGTTTTCTGTTTATGACTCTAAGATCAAACAAATTTCTTTATTTTTTTAGATGCCCTTTCATCACACCTTTTGTTTCGTTTAATTTTTTAAAATGCCGATTTTCAGTGCAGCATTTAATTGATACATTTTAAAGATTTCTGCAGTTTTGGAAGGAGGTTTAGGGGGTTAAAACCCACCCACAGGTAAGTTCTCTATCGCTTGTCTGAATTTTTGACCAATCAGTTAAAATATAAATATTAATATATATATATATATATATATATATATATTTTAATTCAAAGGAAATCCAACATCGTTGAACCAAAATTGTAACCGGAGACAGACCCACAACCGAAGTTAATAAATTTTTTTAACTATTTGCACCCATTTCTTTTATCATTTTCAAAATCCGCAGCATTGCGGGATAAAATTTTGAAATCCCGCGGGATTTGCGGGATTTTTATATGCCCCGTATGTAAATGCCGTAGTTACGCTACTGCATCCCTATATCACGGTAACGTATATAATAGTGAGAACCACATTATATTATCTTTGTTCATAAGTTACCAGGCTTTTCTTTCTCAGAAGGCGTTGACATCGTGGATAACGTTCAACCGCAACCGACGATTTCACAGCCAGTCTGCGGTAAGTGATGCATATTGCACAATGATGTAAATACCTCAACTCTTCAACAATATGCCCTGTGATCTGCAGTGCAGTGGCGTAGCATAGTGGGCGTGGCAGGGCGGCCCTTTTAAGGGCGGCAAAATTTCACAATAAATAATAATGATAAAAAAATAATAAAAAATTAACAATCAATATTTTTGTCGCACCTGCAATTCGGACCGATTGAAATGATCACGGAATTTTTCATTACTTATTCTGCGACGAAACCGGAGAATGCCTTTTTTTTAAATTAATGTATAATAACGACAACTTGCAGCTTTGATTGTTTATTACTAATATTCAGTGAAAATGACTTCAGGGAAGTCCGTGAGCAATGCTTTGATAATTCTAGGAAAGTTTGGATCGTCCATCAGCGTTCCAATCAATATGTGTACGCTATCTTAACTGTGATTTTAGTGCTCATAAGCACGTGGAATGACTTTGACTGTGGACTGTCATTGCTGCCATAGGCAACGAAAATAAATTGATTGATGTGGACTCACTTGAATTATTAGAATATATTGTGAAAGCGAAGCTGGAAGATACTCTTTTTTTTTACATTAACTCCACCGAGGAGGCCCTGAGGAAAATAATTTCCCTCAAGGCCTATGTCATCTGGGATGCTGTGTGGAGGGTCTAACTCTGTCCAATATTATAATAATGCTCGTAATATTCCTCACAATTCAATATTATAATAATGCTCGTAATATTCCTCACAATTAACATAATCAATACCAGCTGTGAGAGAATTTTTCTAAATTAAAAATAGATCAAAAATTATTTAAGATCAACAATGAGTACTTTAAGGCTAACCAATCTTTCTGTCTTTTCTATTGAGCAAGAGGTATTTGATATTGTTACTAACAATGTCCAATGTTAGTGCAATTAAAGACTTTGTTCTTTAAAAAAGTATATGAATAAAGTTTTACTTAAAGACAGAAGTTTTGAAACTATAAACCAAAAAAAAAACTTTTTAGTCCTGAAGCGGGAATCTTGGATAGCTCAGCGAACAGAGCATTCGCGAGTAATCGCGGGATCGCGGGTTCGATTCGCGCTTCAGGACTAAAAAGTTTTTTTCTAGTTTATCGTAGTTTCAAAACATCTTTCTAATATTTAATATAATGTTAAAATCAAAGTACGTATGGCAGAAGTTTTTTTTTTCAATTAAAACAATTATATTACTTTTCAACATAAATATAAATACCAACACTATCGTTCTAGTTCTAATTGGAAGTCGATTTGTGTTTTATATTCCCTGACTCGAATATGATAAGAGGAAGAAGATGATGATAATGATAAGTTTTGTATACCTGTTATATAAATGTTAGTGGTATAAGTTTTTTTTTCAATTAAAACAGTTATATTATTTTTCAATACAAATATCAATTTAGTTCTAGTTCAAATATTCAATCAAATATCGTTCTAGTTCTAATTGGAAGTCGATTTGTGTTTTAAATTCCCTGACCCGAATGGATAAAAGGAAGAAGATGATGAATACGATAAGTTTTGTATACCAGTTATATCAATGTTAGTGGTATATGTGTAAGAATTTTTGTAATAAATGTGTTTATTATATTGATATATATATTCCGTAGTCTGTACAATACACAATAATGATAATTGTTCTTGCCGAAAAATTCTTTAGAATTAATATATATTTTTGTATTTTAAATTGAAGTACTTAAATAGGGGGGCAGCGAAATTTTTATCTGCCCCGGGCAGCTAACAACCACCCTACGCCCCTGCTGCACTTGTCCATAATCACACAATGAAAATTCATGAAGAATAATTACTGTTCCTTACACCATATCCAGGTAGCACGCTAACGAATGCTGTCAGAGTGCTGAAAAATCTCAGTTTACCTATCTCTCCAATCAAAAAAAATACAGTCGAATTGAGAACCTCCTCCTTTTCGAAGTCGTTTAAAAAAGAAGAAGCTTCATTACTAGTGATGGTATCGGACTTCCGCATCGGAATAACCAAACCAAATTTCGTCGGCTTTATAAATTTGAAAGTCACTTGGCATAAAGGATTGTCCACAACATAAAAGAAGTTGTGTAAATATTTGGTAAAATTTAAAAAATATGTATGTAAATATTTTAAAAGATGGTTAGACAATAATACACTAACAATGAATGTGTCAAAAACCAAATACATTGAGTTTAGTATTAACCTCAATTTGGGAGGCAGGAATGGGTACCGCCGCCTCGGGAACCTTTATTGGATAACCAACACCTCTGCCATAGGTCACTCCAAGTGGTTTGCTACGTTTGGTGATTTAGCAGGGGTGCCCGAGTTCATGGGGTGAGGTTTGTCTAGGTCTTGGAGGCGGATGACCAGGACACACTGAACCCCGGATTCCTACCCACCCTTAAACCAATTTCCTTCCCAGAACTCTCCTCTCCTTCCTTTCCTTAAAAAACCCTCTACACAGCATCCCCAAAGATGACATAGGCCCTGAGTGAAATTATTTTCCTCAGGGTCTCCTGTGTGGAGCTAATGTAAAAAAAAAACCGTCCTTAATTAACCCAGAAAATAATATTCAAATATATGCTTGCCCCCTGTCAAAAGCTAATATATGTGATTGCCCCTATCTAGAACGTGTAACAGAAATCATATAGGTATTTGGGTATTATTTTTGACAGTAATTTAAAGTGGAAAGAACATATTATCACACAGCAAACAAACTTCGAAAATCCATATATCTTTTTAGACAAACTCGCAACTTTAACTTGAACCAACTCAAAACAAAACTTACTATGCACTATGTCAATCTCTAATCGAGTATGGTATCATAGCCTGGGGAGTAGCAAACACTGCCGCCATTGATCCGATCTCTAAAACCCAGAAACTAATAAAGATTATTCTAAAACTACCGATCACAAGCAGTTCGGATGAAATCTTTAGGAGAATAGGTGTTTTGGACATTAGGTAACTTTATGCCAAAAATATACTAATTTATCTTTTCAATCATAGAACTGTTTTTGACAATATCCCAACTGTTCGTGATACGAGAACCAAAGGGCGAAATCTTTTACTTATCCCTTTCGCCAAAACAACGCTTGGTCAAAGAAACTTCAGGTACTTTGCAACAAAACTTTATAATACACTTCCAATGACCATTAGACAGCACACTAATCACGTAAAATACGAAAACAGATACCAAGTTTTGGATCACTACCAAAGACGGACCACATACTGGAATAAACATTTATTTATTTATTTTTATTATTTATTTATTATTATTTTATATATCAACAATATTTTTAGAACTCCCTAATGAATGCTAACCCATTGATACGATGCTGATTGTCCTTGTACTTTTACTTTAAATGTAAATAACATTGTTGTTGTTATCCTTTATAAACTATTTTTAAACTATTTATGTTAAAATGCGCCTGCTCTCAACACAGGAACTCCTAGTGAGACAAGCAAAGCTCAATTACATAATATGTAACATAAAAAATAAGGATTAAAAAATATATATATGTACAATATGTTGTTTATTATAACTTATTAATCTAACAAAAGTGATCAAAGACTTGGAAAATAAAGACCTGCCCTCGTTTAATTTCTAATACCCATTATACATCCGCTTCCGCATTCGCAAATTCGCAAAATAATATCCGCCTCCGCTTCTGTTTCGATCCAACTCTTTTAATTACCATAAAGTCAAAACAAAAGAAACTACCTGTTCTATTCAGAAGCACTATAAATCTTAGATAATAATATATTCCGCAGTTGTGAATCGCTTATCTATTACATAGCTTCTTGCTGGTTTGTATTGAAATCGATGCGGGAGTGATGGTACCTGACAGTTTATCCTTCAGGCTTCAGCTGTAGAATACCCTTTACCTGCTGACAAGTTCAGGAGAGGCAATCAACCCTTCATCAGCCGTCAACAGTCTCCATCCCCGGGAAGAATGATTGTGCTGTCAATCCAGCAGATGGTATAACTTATACATTGTAACTATTGTGAATTATTTAACCTTCAACTGCTACAAACTAAACGGGAATTTGAAGTTGAAATAATTTTGAAAGCTCGCGGTCTGCTTGAGGGAAAATCCAGACAAAACCGAAAACATGTAATTTTTAAATAAAATTTTAGCCGTATTGCCACAAAAGAGTATAAAACGTTTTCGAAAAATTGTTCTTTTATCTGATAAAGTTGTGTTGGAAATAAATTATGAGAAAACGTGTTTACTTTTATCAAAATAAGGTTATACCGTAGGAGTTGGCAGATTTATTAAATTTTCAAACAAAATTTTCTAATATACAACACAAATTTCAAACCAAATATCATGCAGTAAAATAAATCAATAAATTATCTGGGAAAGCTATTTTTCAGAGTTTTAATTTTAGTTTAAATGAAATCATTAAAAAAAGATCCGCGCACGCGTTTTGTGACAAAAATACTTCAGTTTGTCTATTTATTTACGGTCTTATAAACTAATATATTTATTTTTTTTATATCCTTATTTTGCTTATATATTATCAAACTCTTATGATCAAAAAATAATTACAAAAAGTACATAGTTTTAATATTTTTATCATCACGCCTTTTAGCATTTTTGAATGTAGGTATAAATTAAAGCAAATTTTGAATGGAATAAAATCGATACCTATGGAGTTATAATTTAAAAATCTGGTAAGGAGAATAATTAATCTTTCTCATTGGAACCACTCTGTACGATCGTAAGAACATCTTTCGACGAAATTTGGATTCTCGGCCGCTGACCATAAAAATTATTCCAAATTTGCTCTTCTATAGACGGCGATAATAATTTTAAGAATAAACAAATATTAAGATAAATCATTTGTTTGCGCCTGTTAGTAGGGTATGTGAATATGAAAAAATAGTTTTGTATGTATAAAAACTAAATCATTTGAAGAAAGTCGTACAAATACAATACGGTATCGGTGATTCGATCCAATATTGTATGTACGTGCCTTTCTTGAACGAATAAATTTTTTATACGTACAAAAGTATTTATTCATGTTCATATTGAAAATGATTTATTTTTCAGTCTGTCTATCTATTATTGAGTACTGAATCATAGTGCACTCAATAATAAAGTCACAGAAAACGATTATAAATTTATTCCTCAGGCTGCCTCTAATTACAGCCTCGAATTTAATCTTTAATATTATGAATGTGTTTGACGTTCGGCAAATATACGCAAAAACAATCCTCACTTATCTAAACACAAATATACATAAAAACTATGAAAAAGATTAAATACTCGCCGAACTCAAACCAATAACAAAAACTTACGACAAATTTCTGTAACATATACTACTTTTGGTCAACGAAACTTTAGAGACTCTGCGACAAGACTTTACAACATTCTTCCAGATAGAATAAAAAAATGTGATTCCCAAAACAACTTCAAAGAAAACTTAAACATTTTGATCAAAGTCACAAAAAAAACTGTAACATTGCACTGTTTGGTTTGGTATGTAGAATATAAAATAAAAACTGTAAAATAAAATAAATGAAGAGTGAAAATAATTGTAAGAGTATGCATGAGACAATTTTTTAAACGTGTATGAAGCAAGGAGTGTGTCATAAGACAGATTTGCGTGGTGGTCCACCATCTCTGCCTACCCGTGGTTAGTTCTACCTTGTTCTACTTATTCTCCTTTCTTTGTGCATCCCGCCCCCAAACCTTCAAGGCTTCTATTTCCTGTACATTTTCCACATGTGACCAAACCTTCAAGGCGTCCCTTTCCTATATATTTTCCACGTGTGACCAAACCTTCAAGGCATCCCTTTCCTATACATTTTCCACGTGTGACCAAACCTTCAAGGCGTCCGTTTCCTATATATTTTCCACGTGGGACCAAACCTTCAAGGCGTCCCTTTCCTATATATTTTCCACGTGTGACCAAACCTTCAAGGCGTCCCTTTCCTATATATTTTCCACGTATGACCAAACCTTCAAGGCGTCCCTTTCCTATATATTTTCCACGTGTGACCAAACCTTCAAGGCGTCCCTTTCCTATATATTTTCCACGTGTGACCAAACCTTCAAGGCGTACCTTTCGTTTACATTTTTCACGTGTGACCAAACCTTCAACGCATACCTTTCCTATACCTTTTTCATTTGTGACCAAACCTTCAAGGCATACCTTTCCTATACATTTTTCACGTGTGACCAAACCTTCAAGGCATACCTTTCCTATACCTTTTTCATTTGTGACCAAACCTTCAAGGCATACCTTTCCTATACCTTATTCATTTGTGACCAAACCTTCAAGGCATACCTTTCCTATACATTTTTCACGTGTGACCCGACAGTTGATTCCCCGATAGCTGGCCCCCCGAAATTATAAATATTATAAAATTATAATTTTGTTTGTTTTATTTACCAATTTCAAACATAAAACCAATTTCAAAATCACCTTTAATAATGAGTTGGTTTGTATATCTAACCAATTTATTTACAGTGCCGATTTTTTGTATTCATACGCTGGTATTGCTGTTATTTTTGTATTTTGTATATACATTTATACACAATTAGTTTTTCTCTTGATGCATTTTAATGAAAATATGTTTTAAACTTTTGGTATTCAGCGGTACATCCTCTAACATACGTTATATTTTATTCAGTAGGTATTTTCTCTTAACCGTGTAAATATTGTACATAAATATGTCGGGTGCCATTTTTAACGCGGTCGTACATGATTTTACCACACATACCGCTCAGGGATCTCATTTCTACCCCATTCGGTGTACTTCTAACCTTTCTCTGCAATACATCAGGGTTGGTATCGGCACTTCATTGTGGACTGCTAGCTTCGTTACTTTGGACAATTTATTATTATTCGTTATTTTACGTGTGAATTACTGTACACTAATAACTATAAATCTAAACACGTTTTTCTGCACGTGCGAGCACCTTTAGAGAGAGTCCAATTACGTAATATGAATATTTATGCAGAAAAATTAGTGTCCATATTTTCGGCAGGCTTTCGTAGCGTTATCTAATATTAATCATATTCGGAGGCAGACAACTTGTTTGCTTAATATTCCTGAAACAATTACACAATATTAACGGTGGCTCTGCAAACAAACTACCTTTTCCAAAACAAATTCAATTATAAATGTACATAAAACGTTTATCTCAGTCGGAGAATTAAATTCAGATATTAAAGGGCAGGTTAAATATTAATTCTGAACTACAACCGGAATGTGGAACGTATGTGTGATCAGAGCCGAATTGCGGTCTGGCCTAAAAATACTTGCTTTAGGAAAATTCTTTTTTATATATTTCGGAATACCACAAGTCGAACATTTAGGCCGTCTGTTCATGGAGATTCTTACAATCTACGCAATTGTGATGAAACCACAAGTACCCTGCTGATATACCACTTTTTAATGCTAATCTCCGTACACGGCGCTATCCAAAATATACTGAACTTGATCATTTTTCACGTGCAGCTGTGGAGTGAACACGCTGTCATGCGATGTCATATGACTTTTTTTCCAACATCAATCCATGCCTTCTCCACTAAATCGTTTCTTACATATTCTGGTAAAGTATAGTTATGTAAACATGCATTTTTTCCACTTCCAGAACAAATCTAACATTACTTTCATGTTCCGACGCCATTTCTGTCAAACGTCAAACGAATAAGTATCAGACAAAAATGATGCGACCGTCGCGTGCGGTCAGCACTGTCGTTATCGTGATACTGATTGGAAACCGACGGCCACCGCGTAGCGTCGTGAACGGGCACCAGCTAAATCGTACGGGGGGTACTTACGATCGGCGCGTATGATACGCGCACGAGGATTGAGTAGCTTGTAAGTATCTCCGTGAACGGAGGCACTTAGTCGGGCAGGAAACACGTTTTAGGTCAAATAAAACGATAAAAATATACTTTAAAAGGCATGTATTATTTCGGTTTCAAATCCTATCGTTTGCAATTGGTTTAATAATGTTTTGTTTATGTGATAAATGTCAGTCATTTTGACAATTAAAATATTAGAAATAGTCGATATTCCTTTCCGGCTACAAGGAAACGGTTCGTTTTCCGTTACAGGAACATTAAGTGGATATTATTTATCAAAAGTAATAAAATATTCTTTTCAATATTCGGTAAATATTCGGAACAAACGTCAACGGTTATGTAACGGGATTGTGTATGTTATCTTTACTTTAAAAAACAACCTACGTTTTTGAATGGTTTGTCTGGCAAAGCAGGGTTTGTGTAGCGGGCTTGTGTATATTATCTTAATTTTAAAAGTTTTATCAAAAAAGGTGCGTATTAACCGTTGACGTTTGTTCCGAACTGCAAACAGAGTGATTTGACAGTGTGAAAGCAAATTTTCAATTTACGTAAATAAAATTAAAAATGTAACATTTTCAACCTCCCCCAATGCGAATAGTTGCTTTTTATAGTAATTAAGAAGAATCTTAAAGTTTTATAAAAAAAAAGTGCGTACTAACCGTTGACGTTTGTTCCGAACAATTACCCAATATTCATTCCGACAATACTGAAAACTTTCAACATAAGTTCCTGAAGTATATAAACTATAAATTGGATATTTCTGTATAAGCATTGATTATAATTCTCTTTTACAAAATGTATCTATTGAAGATAAAGAAGAATAGAACAGAAAGAAGAATAAGAACAGATTTAATATTATTATCTACTTAAAAAATACTGCATCACAAAATTTACCGTCCTGAATAGGCCACTTGCATCACATTTTTTTAAATTTTTTTCCGGTTTAGGCAAATATTCTAAGACATTCTGTATTTTTTTTTTTTTTTTAATCGTATTTTTGAAACCCTGGGGATTTTTTGAAAATTTCAATACGAAAAATCAGACCATTTTTTATAAACCGGAAAGACGGGACATCATTTTATAGGTGTGAAAAAACGATAATTACATAGCTGAAAATCATTTTTAAAAAAAAGAACGTTTTCCACACGAACGGCACAGGAGAATAACGAGGCATACCAAAAATATTACAACTCATAAATATTTTTTTCCTTGATCCATCTTATTGATCATAAATCATTATAATGTACAGCGTCTATATTACTAAATTCAATGTTATATACTTGAACTTGTAAATTGTAATAATAATAAGAATATTATAAAATTTTATTTTGTTAAAATCAGCACCATAATCATTATACCTCTAAAACATGTACCGACATCCTCTTCACGTTCTGAAGAGAACCCCGTACCCATTAATTGTACGGGGTTCTCTTCAGAACATCTGTCAAAAAATCAAACAAAATGATAAGTTCGCAGAGAACAAACAATAAATCTAGTGAACGAATTCAAAAATTCGCCTGAAATCAAAGTGATGCCATATAAAAAAATAAATCAGTGTGGAATTTTATAAAATTAATAGGAACATTTTCGACGACGGGACATTTTCATGTAGTGACGTCACGAGCCCAAATAATGGATTTATTTATTTAAAAATATAAAAACTGTACATTTCTAAAACTTTTTACTAACATTTTCGTAATCTTAGTAAAAAACTCTATTCACACGATTTTTTCCAAGTCGTTATGAAGTCCATGCAAGTGGCCTATTACTTCAATTAATCAACATACACACCTAAAAAATCTTGCTGACAGTTATTGCCCTTTTACTTTTACAACACCAGCCGAGCAATTTTATATCTTTTGTGGGATGGTTATCGAGATAAGGGATGTGATCTCCTATCAGATTTGTGTGTTTTTTTGCTTTTATTGCGGACAACGTACATTAAATTAATGAACAATCAAGCATACTTGCAGGAATCTGTGTTTAAATCGATCTAATATGACAGCAAAAATCACACAAATCTGACAGGAGATAACGTGCGATATCTCGATAACGATCTCACAAAACATATAGAATCGCTCGGCAGGACTCTAGCTCATCAAAATTCCCCGATTTTATGATCTGGGAAATATTTTTTTTTTTACATTAACTCCACACAGGAGGCCCTGAGGAAAATAACTTCCCTCAGGGCCTACTTCATGTTTGAGGATGCTGTGTGGAGGGTCTTTTTGAGGAAAGGAAGGAGTGAACATGGGTCATGAAGAGACCCATGTTGTAGGAGGGAGGAAACACAGAGGCCGGCAAATCGTTCCACAGCCGAATATATTTTAACTTAAAAATAAACAATGTAAATGTTGTTTATTCCAATACAAAAAGACGGATTTACTTTCTGCTATTTTCGTTGTATTGAATATTTATTTATGTGTAGATATTTAGTCTCTGTTCAGATTTTTACAAATACATTTTAATTTATCCTTTTTTTTGTTACAATTTTTCATAATATTATTTTTTTTTTTTTTTAGAAATACAAAAATTCCTGGGTTACAAATAATCCGACAATATTTGAATATCTACTACTACCACCAAAGTAAGCGGAAAATGTTGCTTGTGTCGTTGCTTGTGAGGAATCGAACACATGACGCTTGAGTGGTACCCAAGCGCAATGCTAACTCAACCACCGACCGAGATGAATATTATATCTTCTTTATTGTTTAAATTAAAGTATTAACAATAACAGTGATAAAAACTATAATCATAACTCCATTAGGGCGTGTAATAATTAAATAAATAAATAATATTTGCAACCGATATTGCCTATTACAAAGTGTAATGTCGAGTTCTGAAAATAACCAGGTATTTCAAAGCTAAAGTATCGGAAAGGTAAGGTATTGTCGAACCAACAGCATGGTATCGCTCTGAGAAAACATCTTTATCTCAAAAACTTAAAGTTTTTTTTTATAAATGTCGCCGAACTTAATTCATTTAAGGGTACAGAATAATAGCATTCAAGTCAAACAACGCCATTCGCACGTGTCGATTTGATCGACTAGAGTAGATTTCTGTAGACAAGAAGTCAATTTAATATGTTTCAGCTGAAAAGTTAATTAACTTTGTTGGAAGAAGGTTTTCTTGTGTCAATTTTACCTATCCAGCCACTCAAAAGAACCGAGCGAACTCAAAGTTTAATTATTTATAAGTTATCTCATAATGGTTAATTTTCTTTGAAATATCATTCAAGCAATAAGTTAATTCGACAATATTAACTCCACGGCAAGGCACAAGAATTTTTGTACATAGTTTCAAAAATATAAGTATTATTTTCATTTGTTTATTAAATACTTTGAAAAAAACTGAAACAAATAAATAGCATCTTATCTGACATTTTGACAGTTCAGTGGTTATTTCATTGCTCAATAATTCATGATTGAAATATTTATGTTGACATTCAGGCGGTAAAATTTGTCCAAATTTCGTGGCGATAAAAATCACTATTCGAAAGCATTTGCAACGAAAACAGATTTTCTGGTCAAAAGTTAAGCTTGGCTGCCATATTTTTTTTACATTACTATTATGACGATGGCGATGACCGTGGCGACGAGGTGACACTCTCGACTCACAATCCGAAGGTCGCGGGTTCGAATCCAGCCTGGGTCCGCAAATAAATTTTATTTTATAAATTTGTGGTATTTTACAATTAATTCTTTAAAAATAAAATAATATAATTGCAGTGTCCATAATCACGGCAGATTCGGCAGCATCTGCCGGATCTGTCGGATCTGCCCTGATGATGGACACTGTAAAGCTGTCCGAAACGTTGGTTAAAGAAGGAGGTGGCGCAGCACGACATAACACCCCAAAAACAAATAACTAAAATACTTTTGGCCGTGAAAATTTAAAAAACGTATCCATCGTATAGTATATTTGCGACACGTTCCAGAGTAGAAGATACTCTCAGTATCGCCCTAGTGTAAGACCATCATCAATAATTGAAACGTTGCTTGATACGGCGTGTTTGGTGACCAGATCTGAACAGCCTGGTAATTCCCCACCTTCCTCTTCCCCATATCCTTCCCCTCCTCCTACCTTCAGCCTCACAACATAACCCGATTGGGGATGCCATAGTCGCACTGGCTTTATTGACTTTACGGACGGGAGCAGTTGGTAACTCTTGTGAGGTAATATATTAAAAAAATAAAAATAAAATCATCATTCCAAGAAATGCAATTTGTTGTTTTCCATGGTCGAATTGAATTATTTTATAGCACATTACAATATTTACAATAAATAGACACAATTTGAAAAAAATTAACAATTGAAAAATAATCGAATTTTACAAATTTATTACCTACTTAATAAGACGTTCTCTGTATCGGTAAATATTTAGAAAGATTGTTACACAAATTCTCACAATGTTATTTATGAAATTTCTTGATTAGATTACGATTTGCCGGCCTCTGTGTTTGCTCCCTCCTACTTCCTGAACACAAAAAGGCCCTCCACATACCATCCCCAAATTAATTTCCCTCAGAGCCTCTTGTGGAGTTATATAAAAATACAAGGTATTTGTTTTTATTTACCTTCGATATTCCTGTAAATTCTTCACGAATAACAACCTACTTTTCTTCCACGAACCCCCCCCCTCTATAGATGTTTCAAGTACTTTTTTATTATACGAAATAATTAAAACAAATCGTTAAAAAAATCTTAATGTCCGCAAACAAAGCACCCATAGTCCCTTATTCCCGCCCTGAATATTTACGTCATGTTTCCCGCTATAAAGGATTCATTAAAGATTTCGCTTTACAGCAACACAAGGTCCTAAGGGAGCGCACCAAAGACATATATATTGTGATGAATAATACACCATGGCCCCGCTTTAAATGCTTCCCGCAGAGCAGGAGTGCCGGAGTAATGGCCTTAACAAGAATCGCTTGTTGTTTACGCTGTTTACGGTCTCTTTTGTCGAAATAATGATCTTGAATACCTGTTTCTGGGAAATATGGCTTTTGGATAGTCTTTGGATCTTTTGATGGTGTCGTTAAATATAACACTTTTACGTCGATCTGTTTATGTATTATGTATTGCCGGGTTATAATTATAACATTTTGATAATGAAGAATGACTTCGTTTTCAACAAATTTATTTTAATATTTAATTAAATGAAGACAATATTAGCGAAACTCAATCGAAATCTGGAGACAGAAAAATCAGAAAAGATATTGGCTCCGCTGGGACTCGAACCCAGAACCCTTTTCTTACTTGGAAACAGCTCTACCGATTAAGCTACGGAACCCATATTAATTCGGTCACTTTTAACTGTATCATACTTCGACTAAGAACTACCAACATTATCTTCATTTACTTAACGCAATATTATTGGCTGCTATCTTTATATATGATTACAAGATTCAACTCGAACTAAATGCAATCTAGATAGTGTCTGGATAAATTTTTATCCACTTTATTTGTAATACGCGACATCTATTGACTTTTTCTGCAAGTCTAGGATGAATATTTATTATTATTTTTTTTTTTAAACTTTATGAGTAAAATCTCAAATTATAATATTTAATTAAATGAAGACAATATTAGCAAAACTCAATCGAAATCTGGAGACAGAAAAATCAGAAAAGATATTGGCTCCGCTGGGACTCGAACCCAGAACCCTTTTCTTACATGGAAACAGCTCTACCGATTAAGCTACGGAACCCATATTAATTCGGTCACTTTTAACTGTATCATACTTCGACTAAGAACTACCAACATTATCTTCATTTACTTAACACACATATTATTGGCTGCTATCTTTATATATGATTACAAGATTCAACTCGAACTAAATGCAATCTAGATAGTGTCTGGATAAATTTTTATCCACTTTATTTGTAATACGCGACATCTATTGACTTTATTTTTTTTTAACTTTATGAGTAAAATCTCAAATTATAATATAGGTATATGTAGGTGTATGTATGTATGTATGTATGCCCATATTAATTAATATGGGTTCCGTAGCTTAATCGGTAGAGCTGTTTCCATTAATTAATATGGGTTCCGTAGCTTAATCGGTAGAGCTGTTTCCATGTAAGAAAAGGGTTCTGGGTTCGAGTCCCAGCGGAGCCAATATCTTTTCTGATTTTTCTGTCTCCAGATTTCGATTGAGTTTCGCTAATATTGTCTTCATTTAATTAAATATTATAATTTGAGATTTTACTCATAAAGTTTAAAAAAAAAATTAATAATAAATTTATTATACATTCTTGTAAAAAGCATTAACTTTGTGGCTCGCCATAATTTACAATAAAAACACATATAAATTTGTTGTGGACCACTTTTATAACTATTATTATAATATTCTCCTGTCGAAGGAAGGGTGCTGTTTATAAAATAAAAGTGGTCTACAACGAATTTATATGTGTTTTTATTGTAAATTTATTATAATTTGTGCATATTTTAACTAGTTTCGTTTATATCCTAACCTCCTTCTGGAAAGTATTATTATAAATTGACCTAAATATGTATCAGATTAAAATAAAGAGAGAGAAAATATTAGAGCAGGACAGAGCATCATAGAGGGGATGGAGGTAGTGTGGGTAGTTTTTTATATATTTTTTTCTTTATTCATTGCTTCATGATTACATAATTTGAGGATTTTTGGACCACCATGCTAAGCACATGCTCATGTTGTGGCTGTCGATTTTATATGCAGTGCATATCTTTACATAGTATAAAATGAAGTCGCTCCCGCTGTCTGGGCGCATAGATCTTTTAAACTACGCAACAGATTTTCATGTGGTTTTCACCAATAGATGAGGAAGGTATTTAGGTATATAATTTGTCAAGGTTTTGTATAAATTGTTTGAAATATATGAATGGCAAGCGGGCAGCGGACCTTGGTTATGAAGGTTGGGTAATGGCGTGGCGTTGTGTTTCGTTTGCCACAGCAACGTGTGGCCGGGTCTGCTAGTTTAATCTAAAATAACATAAAAGAATGTAAAATAATATAAAAGACTATAAAGGAATGTGAATGAATATAAAATTATATAAAAGATTATGTGAAAGAATATGGCAGAGAAAAAAGAATATTAAAAGTATAGTAAGTATATGAGAGATATAAAATATTTTTGAATACAAATTACAATGAAGAAAGTTAGAAACAAGATTATTTTAGACAATTTAATTTTAACGTCAAGCCACCGAGGTTTTGCTTTCTTCAAAAATTTTATGGCCTTTTAATTTAGATATAAATTTGAATTATCATTTTGGGAGGCGGGTGTAGGTATCGCCGCCCCGAAAACCGTTTATTGGATTGCCAACACCTCTGCCATAGGTCATCCTAAATGGTTCGCTGCGTTTGGTGATTTAGCAGGGGTGCCCAGGTTCTTGGGGTGAGGTTTGTCTAGATCTTGGCGGTGTGACCGACCTGTGATGGGCCGAATTGGGAGAGACTGGTTGAGGGAGACCTAATATAGACCTCTCCAGCCGGACTCTCTCGTTCCATCGCCTTGCTTAGCAAAAGGAGGGATGGATTGATATGACGTTCTTGGACACATTGATCCCCAGATTTCCACCCATCCCACACAGCTTTTTCCTTCCCAGAACTTCCGCTCCTTCCTTTCTCTAAAAAGACCCTCCACGGGTGTTTAATAAAAAAAAATCATCTCATAAGGATTGATAAGGGGTTGTTGCATTGGATGTGAGTTTTTTTGAGAAAATGGTTTTTCAATTTTTCACAGCGATGTTGTAGATGAAAAATTTATTTGATACGACAGGGTTCCTACCGTAGAATAAATAATAACACAAGAAGTAACTTGTGTGCATGTTTCCTGATCCAATTATTGGACCAAATTTGGCCTACATTTGTTTCACCATGATTACAAAATTCAAATGGGATAGCGATATACAACTTCAGGCAATATATATGAGAGAGACAGACCGCGTGCTAAATGGTCTAGAACCATAGGGTACTAGTTTTAAGTCAGCGGAACATTTTCCCCATTCAAATTTGTAAAGAAGACATTTCTTCTGTAATATTCTCTATTCTGTTGTTGCTACGGTAAGTTCGAGGTCTCGGACAATGTTCTTCTTGTCTTATTTGTCCTACATCTGCCCAGTATAAGTCAATGAACACTTTTGAATCGTTGGCATATTGTATACAATATTTTGTTACTTTTGTTTACCATCAAATGTATTCGTTTGTGTGATGGTCCCGCAGCGATATTACCAGCAACTTTATTTACATTGCTATCTATGTTACTTAGTTTCTGTGGTAACTACGCTTTGGGCAAATATTTGCGTTTCATATTCATATCAGTATCAGTATTCATATCAATAATTATCAGGTTCCAATTCACGTTTGTGATTTTCATTTAAAAGGTGGCCAAAAGCATGCCTTGCCTAGGTTCTACTGCTGCTTTTACCATTTATTTTTAAAGATGAACTTTATAATAATAATAATATTTGTACAGCGCAGTTTTGTGTCATTTCTTTCAATCGATACCATCAAACCCATCTATAAATATTATAAGGTTAGTGCATAATGCAAAGTTTTGATTATCCGTTAGATAGATATGACGTGTTCAAGCAAACTGTTAATGTTACCTTAATCAATTTTTATCTATTACGTGTGTGGCGGCCACTTGTGCCCAATTAATTGCTCCGCCACTGGACTCCGGTCGAACGCGCTAGAAGCGCACACAACGAACTACCTACAGTTACTATACGGCCAGCCGCGCCGCCTCGTAAATAATAACGCCACTTACGCGAAAGGCCTAGAACGTCTGGCTGTACCATACAAGTGCCCACAGAAAGTTCGAGCGAGATCTCAGCTTTGCGTGAGTTCATTCAGCATTACCTACCGCAAGAGTAATTACTCGCCGCGGCTATATAAGCATCGTTCGGTAGTAATCGCTCGTCCGCTGCAGTCAGTCAGTTAGTATCTTCCCATTCATCGGTCAAGCAACACAGTCCGAGCAGTGTCGCGATCAAATATGTGCCTGCGCGGGGCACTGGTCCGCGCAGTTAGCAACTAGTGATTTAACGCATATCCAGTGTGACTTCAGGAACATTATTGACACCTTCGAGGCCTCCATCTCCAACTACCATCTTGACATGAGATGTCAAGCAACCAGCAACCGGCAACGAGCCAGCAACCAGCAACCGGCAACAAGCCAGCAACCACAACCAGCAACCAGCAACCGACAACGAGCCAGCAACAGGCAACAAGACATCAACCACAACCAGCAACCACAACCGGCAACGAGCCAGCAACCAGCATCCTCATCGCCTCTCAAGGTTCCTTCCTGCGTCACGTATGTGTGTCGACTCAAAGGCACACACAGCTGCCATACCTCGTCAACACGACGACGGTCGACCGCCTGGACCAAGGTCACTTCTACACCGCCATGGTGTAGACTAGTGTAGAGCAACACGCCGGCTCCCTGAAGACCTCTGATCTTCACCGCCGTACCCGCCGTGACCTTCATCTTCACTCATCATCACGCAGCAGCAATACTCCCGGCACCACCGTCACTCCGCTCCGCTTCGACCCTCGCTACGTAGCTTCAATAAAGACTGACTCATACATCGACTTGCCGAATTTTATTTCGCAACCCGTCTCTACCGATACGGCCCGCTCCCTCACGTATATGACAACAAGGAAATAAAATACCAAAATGAGATCCTAAAATGGAATAGTTGATCCGCATCACTGTGGACCTTAGGAGTTGGGAGTGCTTATTAACAGGTGATTTTTTTTCATAAATTTTTGGTAGGCACTCCTGTGTGGTGATATTGATATCTAGTGCTAACTGCACCTGCAGTGTATGGCCATTATTGGGCATGCCATAGTAGAATGACTATTTTTTGTTTCCTTTTGCATCTTTCAGTCCTACTTTTTCAGGTGACTACAATCAAAGATATTGAATATCTTTGACTAAACCAATGTTCTGAGGTGACTACATCCTAGATTATTTCATCCTACATTTTTTCGCAACAAAGAATAAGTTAGGAAACTAGAAGTGCCTTCCATACAAATTTGATTGGAACGAAACATAATAAATGCCAATCAATCTGTATAATGATGTCTGTATGATGTGCCTACCAGAAGTTACAACATAAAAATGTGTATGCATTTTTGCAAATCTAATGAAGGTTGAACACTGACTTCTTGCATATTATATTATTACATAGAAGCGGATACAACAAGAGAAAATGTTAAAGAATCAAAATATTTAGATATATAAATCACATTAATTTTAAACTCATGTTTTAATTTATTAAAATTCACTTCTAAAATTTCTTAAAATTGAGTTAATTATCACACCTACTGCAACTAGTAAACCACCGGAATTAATCCTTCTTACCTTAACAAAACTGTGTAACCTTCCATAATTGTTAACATTGTAATTCTTTGTAGGTACCTAATATGGTAATAGTTCACACAAATATGTTATAATTTACGAGGCACGGGGCGTTATATACGTAGATGATCAACCTTCAAAATTCAAAACAGGTGTTATAATTATATGCGCATGTGGTTGAATTGCTGACCTACTTTGTGAAAGTCGGAAGAATAGAGGTACTTAAGTCCTTTGTGAGAATGTTGCTAGGCAGACGGAACAGGTGCCTATGTAACTATGTGATTGTTCAATAACAAAAATACGTATTTAAAATAAAATGTTTCTTCATCTTATTCTCGTTATTTCACGTTGTTAAATTGTCCTTTGCGAGTCGACATCCAGGGCCTATAAACGAAAATCGAAAATAATTGCACATTAGCTAAAATATGTAGAAAACTTATCGTAAAAGCTTGTGCTCGTAATACTGCGAGCAAGTACGTAAGACGTCCATGGGAAACAAAAATATTTTACGGCATTTTTAATCCGTTTTATTGAAATACTATCTTTACGTTATTCCAGAAATTGATGAAGTTGTTAAAACTTTCGATTTGTGAGTTTTGACTTTTTGAATTTTTAGCTAGATTAAAAAAATGTGCAGAATTTCAAAATCAACCAAACTATTTTTAGCTTGCTAACTTAATTTCCTTTATGAGCTATGACGTTATAAAATATTCCCTGACAATATTACATAGGTATCTAGAAAACATCATGTAATTGTTTCTGTTTTTCAGTGAAATACTAATAAAATGTTATTATCCAGCAAAATTAATTTAATTTTTAAATTCACTCATTAAATTTCTATTTTGATATAATAACTTTTCAGCCGGGGACAGGTTCTTTGCACTTCCATTAATATCTCAGTATGCTGATATTCCCTGGAACCGTATTTCATACGAACATAATTTCCTTTTGGAAGCTACCGTAGGACATGGAAGCAATTCCAAAGAATTAAAACACTCATTAAATGAAGAGTTGTATGCATTTTCAGTGTAATTTCTGCTTTTATTATGCTGTATTTACTGGCTAGGTGGAAACGCGCTTTCATACAAGTAATTTCAAAGCCTTTGCAGTGCAAAGTTATTTTGATTGAAAACCGCTTTAGCTTATGTGAAATAAAAACTTTTTCACCAATGAACAGAAAATCTATAGAAGTGTTATCTATGCCGATTAGAAAGAGAATTGATATCACCAATTATAAGACCCTTCGACTTCTATATCCCCACCAGACCGATGATCTTTTATTTCAATGTTTGAAAATGGAACCATTTCATTAATAGGTATGTACAGGTAAATTATTTTTAACAGACCCTTGCTTGTGAAGTATATTGGAAGGATCAATTTAATTTGGTGTGGACAAAAACATTCAAACGTGTCCTCTTTAAGGAGTCTGCCCACTACACCGTTCCATACCATGACTGTTATGAACGTATCAGCCACGAAATAAACACGCTACGCCCTACTATGCCCACTAGAACGTGCTAACACCGTATGATACCCGTACGTAACGGGTTTAGTGACCGTATACGGTATGATACCCGTATACACCGGGGTTAGTGTCCGTACCATCCCCGTTCAATAGGCGTACGGTGCCCGTTCTATCGGTTGTAGTTGACGCACGTCTCATAGAACTGAACACAAATCACGAACTGACGGAGTGGCAACGCGGTCAGAACGGGGATCATACGCGGATCATACGCGGATCATATGCGGAGATCATATGCCATGTATAGAGCTGACCGGCACCTGCAAAATATTGTCATCGAGAATTCGACGTCAGTCCGGTCATGGTATGCGACGTTGTTGGTCGGTGACGGAACGGGCTAGTGGGAAGCGTTTCATACTGATCGATACAAAGAATATTTTTTTGTCATGGTATTAGTGGCGTGATTCGCCGGTATTAGTGGCGTGCATTGCTCTTTTTACAAGGGTGGGCACGTAGCTTTTCAGGTGTTGATTATCGGCGCTAAGTTATAAGGCAGATTGTATGAAAAGATTGTAAATATGTCAAGTAGAAACACTTTCTTACGGTAGTTCAATCAAAACACCATAATAAATTTGTGAAAAAATTAATACTAATTTTTTCAGAAGTTTTGGAAAAAGAAAGGTAGGCTGAGTTTTTTTGCCATTGTGGGCTGCACACAACTATTATGTACCTACTGATATTTTAATTTTTGTAGTTATAAATTTGACTTTCACCCTTTAAAGGTGACCCTGGCCTTTATACCTACTTATATTTTAAGATACTCCTTGAAGCCAGACAGATATTTCACCTGATTCCATTACTTATATTATGATTTTTGATTTCGAATTAAGTAATTTCTATATAATAGACGAATGTAGTGTTAACTGAGATAAATTTGTGATACTAAGTTACTAAAAAGTACAAATCTTCAACGAATTTTCTTTCTGAAAATGATACGTTGAATGAAAGTAAAATGATATTCTTTCTCAAGTGTATATGAAAGAATCCAAAAATATTTTTTAGGGTACAGGGTATTTTACCAGATTAAAATGCAGATCAAAACTGAGGTAACCTTGTGATAAGAGATAACTTTTGATAGACTAGCCATAACTTGAAGAATGATTTTTACTTCAGGAAAAAATTAAAAAATCAGCACATTTTATGCATATTAGGATCTATTCTGTTTTAAAAATTATAACAGGAATGA
Organism: Limnephilus marmoratus; assembly: GCA_917880885.1. NCBI lineage: Eukaryota > Metazoa > Arthropoda > Insecta > Trichoptera > Limnephilidae > Limnephilus > Limnephilus marmoratus. Next base: position 17,977,671 of record OU862933.1, read on the forward strand.
GACAAGAAAAGAAAAAGACTTAATACAATAAATCCATAACCTCAGTAACTTGGTAATTCACTTATTTTGCAGACGAATAATTACTTTCGTCAGTTATCATTGTTTCACAGACGTCTTTGTTTAGATTAATTTAGACGTAAATTGTCTATAACCAAATAAAACATTCACTAAGTTAATAAAAGTGCGTGGGTTGCTTGAAGTGAAGTGTTAAATCGATTGATTGCGGGAAAGAAGGGAAGGTCGCTTTTTTTAGAGTAATCCAGTGACGCTATGGTATACGTGTTTTTTTTTAAATCAAGCAATTTACCATAAAAAACTGCTTTGTGGGTATTTATATTTCCACCAATCGAGAAAAAATATTATTTCCCCTCTCACAAATAATATTGAAAGTTCTCACTACAGTCAAATTATCATAGTTTACTCTACCTACTATGAGTCATCTATAGGTAATCTGTATTTTTGATGTAGAATATTTTTTTTAAATTCGCTTGAATTACCTAAGTATGCCTTTCATTCTTTGAAATACGTCAAGAGCTCTAGAATAATTATTCTGAAAACCGCATTGATCGATTTTTCGTTAATTTCAGTCTAGACTATTTACGACGGTGGCATATTCTCACGACTTAAAAACTTAATACCTAGGGCCTCTGGGAAACTTATTTATAGTTGAAGGTTGCTATGAATAATAGGATAAGACCATACATAATAGATTAAACCAGAAAAAAACTACTAAAAAAGCGAAATAAATCAAAATCAGTTCTCGGAACTGATTTCATAGTAATTTAAGTGCGTGAAAGTCTTAGCAAATATGTTTTATAAACTAAATGGAAATAATTATGTTTTTTTTTTACTTTCCCTTTATTTTCAACAAATTAGTTGAAAAGAGAAAAAATTTCGAAAGAGAAAAAATTTCCAAGGAAATCTACTTAGGGGTACTGCCGCCCCGGGAATGATTTATTGGATAACCAACCCCCCTGCCATAGGTCACCCCAAGTGGTTTGCTACGTTTGGTAATTTAGCAGTGGGGTCCGGGTTCAAGGGGTGAGATTTTTCTGGGTCTTGGCGGTGGATACGTTTGTCCATCAACTGCGTGGTGGGTAGATCGGGAGAGACTGGTTGAGGGAGTCTCTCCAGCGTATCCTCTCGACCAACCGCCTTGCACCGCAATGGGAGTAATGAATTCGCACGTCTGTCACTTCTGGATATATTTACCCCTCAGATTCCTCCTCATATCGTTTTCCTTCCAAGAAATTCCTTTCCTTCTTTCCCTAAGAAGACCCTCTATACACCATCCCCAAAGACGACGTAGATCCCGGGGGAAATTGTTTTCTTCAGGACCTGCTGTGTAGGGATAATTTAAAAAAAGATCAATTAGCATGAAAATGTCAGAAGTTTAATTTAGTTGTGTTGTTGATATAACTAAAATAAAAGTTTCAGCATTGTAAATATACTAATATATACCTGTCACGATCGATGCCGTGACACGAGAAGATGTGAACTGTAAATCTGATTTTGACAAGTAAAAGACAATTGACTGCGTTTTGAAATATCGATCACAGGAATTAGAGATCGAAGGAATAAGTCCCTTACCTTTGATGGCTTCCTTCACTGTTTCAGGATCGATCCTGTTACTGGCAGCTTCCCACAATATCGGCATAACACAAGGTCTCAAATACCAACACTTTTGGGTGCATAAAATTAGGAAGTTTTTCGAATAATTGCGATATTTCGAATGCGAGCTGTGACCAACGTCACTTCGAATTTTTAACTGCCCAGGTAATTTGAAAACTTTGGAGGCAATATTGTTTATTTTTTCCATGTAGGTAGGAAAACATCTTCTTCTTTTCCTTGTAGAGACTTTTGAGGAAAGGAGGAAGACAAGGGAATAAATGACTGATGAAGGACTTGGGAATATGGATTTAGTTTTTAAAAACTGTTTCAGAACCAAACAATACCAAACTATTGTTGAGTAATATAATAGTAAACATTGGGAGTAATATTCTTCTAATTTTTCAAACTTATTGTATGGGCATTATATAGGTAAGTAGGTACTAAGTCAAAAAAGATGTAGTCTCACGCTGAATGGCTAATAAACATTTTATGAAATATCGCCATTACCTTAAAAATTTCTTAATAGAAGATTTATTGGATGCCGGGATTGTGGATAATTTTTGTGATGGTGAAACTGCTGATCCCGATTTCCGTTTCAAAACGTCTGCTTTGGTGATCTTCAAACAGAAACAATCGGGAGGTAAACTACTTATAACTGACATAGCACCAATATTGTCCAGAATCGTTGAAAAAATAAGCGGGGCAGAGAGTACAACATAAAAATTTTTGGAACAGAAGATCAACAAAAAAGAGATCTATTTGTTATTTGTCGACGACACGTTAGATAAAAAAAGTAGGTGCAAAACGCCAGACTGCAAGGATGCACCGACACTAAATTTACTTTACAAAAAATATCCAGATCCGTTGTAGATTGCCCGAAACTCTTAAACTAGTTCGAGTTCCCAACAAACGAACCATAACAGACATAATTCTTAGCCTCCCTCGGTGCAACACTAATTCTCAGCACACTTGAAGTGAAATAACACTACTGCGCTATATAAATATTACGTTATTATTATTATTAAGCAGAATTACTTTATTTGTCGTGCGTCGCACACTTTCAATTCACGCTGTACTCAATTTGATATTTTTACTCTGAACCACCCTCCTTAAATCCAAAAAATTAAAAAAACAACACTCGATTGAGCACCCCTTTTTACTTGAGCTATCTCTCTGAAATGTTACTATTTTATTACTATGAATACATGTAACAAATTCAGGGGGTGGCCAAATGAATTTTTTTTTTAATACACACATACAGCATCTCAGATGACAAAGGCCGTGTGGGAAATTATTTTCCTCGAGGTTTCGTCTGTAGAGTTAATATAAAAAAAGTAATTTGTTATGATTGTTATAAAATATTAAGTAATATAAAACAAATAAAATTATTTTAAAATGATTTTTGTATTTAAGTACCTACATTACACAAACTTTTAAAAATTAAAAAAAATACAGACTCGAAGAGCAAACAAGATTATAATAAAAAAGGTTTTAATTTAAAATAAAACAATAACTTTGTAAACACCACTTTTATTTTTATACTTTATGCCGACCGGGTTTCGCTACAACCGTAGCTTCATCAGGGCAGTATAATTCTCTACAGTAGAGAATTATACTGCCCTGATGAAGCTACGGTTGTAGCGAAACCCGGTCGGCATAAAGTATAAAAATAAAAGTGGTGTTTACAAAGTTATTGTTTTATTTTAAATTAATAATGTCACATCACAAAGTATCCGCTTCATATGAACAAAAAAAAAGGTTTTGTTATTTACAATATTTAGTTTTTAATTTCCATTTTAATTAAATGACGTCACAAACCAATTTTGCAGTTTTTGAAGAAAAGGTAACATTGATTACCTATGTCATTGGTTTTGACTTGTTACGTGTAAGTATATATTTTTCAATACTTTACGATAAGTATAGATAGTCGTCTTATGCAACTACCACCCTATGAACTTTCTTTTTTTATTTATCTTTTGGTATGTACAATTTTATTACTCTACCTCCGATCCCCCACTACCCCTTCATATTCCCACCTAAACAACTTTTTTCGTGTAATGTAATTTTTCATTGTCATCTCTCAAATCACTTCACTTATACATTATAACTAACTGACCGACGAACTTCGTACCGCCTCAGAATCAAAAGAGGTTGTGGTGAATTATTAGCTGATTTAAATTCAGTTTTTTATTAAGTTAAAAATTACACAATGAAACAATTATTGATGCGCAACTATCCGTGTTTTGTTATTGTCAGTATCAGAGATGGTGTTGTGTATGGATTTGTATTTTTAGTGATTTTTTACTTTTCCACTTTATACGGGAATGGCGTTTTATTTTCTTCGTGTTAGGGAGATATATGATAATTATTATATTTTTCCTTTGGAGGGGTGCAGACAAACGTTCAGTGTTTGTGTCATTTTCGACTGTTGACATTTAGTGTTTAAGAAAGAGGGACAGCGTTATATGTTTAAAAACAAAAGCAATCACAATATTGCTGCAGCTCTTTCAGAAGATGAGAATTCGTTCCATGCGAAATGCATGAGAAAAAGAATTTTCTTCACATTTTTTGCGTGAATTTTTCCGATGCTTTAATAGCTATTCTGCTATTCGGGCGGATATTAATCCAACAAACTAAAGTTCATAAAAATCGGTCCAGCCGGTCTTGAGCTATAAATGGTGTTGTTGTTGTTTTATATATTAAGTTACCCAAGTGGAAACCTGTAAATGAATCAATTATTGTGACTCAGGTACTTTTTTTTTTTTTAAATAAGCTCCACGCAGGAGGCCCTGAGGAAAATAATTTCCCTCAGGGCCTATGTCATCTTTGGGGATGCTGTGTGGAGGTTTTTTTTTTAGGAAATGAAGGAGAGGAGAGTTCTGGGAAGGAAAAGGGTTTAAGGGGTGGGTAGGAATCTGGGGTTCAGTGTGTCTTGGTCATCCGCCTCCAAGACCTAGACAAACCTCACCCCATGAACCCGGGCACCCCTGCTAAATCACCAAACGTAGCGAACCACTTGGGGTGACCTATGGCAGAGGTGTTGGTTATCCAATAAAGGTTCCCGGGGTGGCGGTACCCATTCCCGCCTCCCAAATTGTATACTATGATGATCTATTATTAATTTAAATTGTTGGTGTCCCAAATAACTAAATAAACAAAAATAAAAAAAATATGTGAGAAAAAATTTTATGTGCAACTTTATCTAAATAAAAAAAAATTAAATTATTATAAGCAATAATTATTAGCCTGAAACACTCATCCACATTGAAAAATCTTCCGAGAAAAGATACATGACGCCAACGGGACTTGAACCCGTGTCCTCTCGATTGCCGGTCGATTGCTCTGACCACTGAGCTGTGGCGGCTTATCTCGTACCCGCCAAATGATTCAATATATGCTAGTGTTTCATTCAACAATTACTGCTTATTATATTTTTTCCACCTGAAAACAACCAACTTTATTTTTGCGAGAGAAACATTGTAAGTGTTAAGTCCCTCGCTAGGTGGCGTCGAGACAAATTATGTCTTCATTTATTGGGGAAATACTTAAACTTGTCAAATATTAATTATTATTTTTAATTGTAAAACTAACGTTTTTAAGACAAGATTTTTTATGCATAGCACAAAGGGTAACAATTATTATAAGCAATAATTATTAGCCTGAAACACTCATCCACATTGAAAAATCTTCCGAGAAAAGATACATGACGCCAACGGGACTTGAACCCGTGTCCTCTCGATTGCCGGTCGATTGCTCTGACCACTGAGCTATGGCGGCTTATCTCGTACCCGCCAAATGATAAAGTTGGTTATTTTCAGGTGGAAAAAATATAATAAGCAGTAATTGTTGAATGAAACACTAGCATATATTGAATCATTTGGCGGGTACGAGATAAGCCGCCATAGCTCAGTGGTCAGAGCAATCGACCGGCAATCGAGAGGACACGGGTTCAAGTCCCGTTGGCGTCATGTATCTTTTCTCGGAAGATTTTTCAATGTGGATGAGTGTTTCAGGCTAATAATTATTGCTTTTAATAATTGTTACCCTTTGTGCTATGCATAAAAAATCTTGTCTTAAAAACGTTAGTTTTACAATTAAAAATAATAATTAAAAATTAAATTGTTTTCATGCGCACAGTTTGCCGAACGGCAACAAAGGTTTTTTTTTCCTTAAAACCTGTTTTAAAAAAATAATTTTTTTACTCAATTCTAATAATAAATAAATTCTAGATAATAAATATTTTTTGTAAAGGGAAAAATCATGACAATGTAAACTTTAAGATTACCAAACTGAAAGACTGATTTTCTTTGACGTCATGAAAACTGCATATTTTTCCAGTTTAAATGTCGAAGTCATTTCTACTCTTTTTAGTTCGCAACATTTTTCTACCGTTAGCTTGCAACTTTTAAAATATACATTCAGCTATCAAAAATAAGATAAATGTCCGTGTTCTTTGTTACAAATTTTCCAAGTTAATAAGAAAAAATGTTGAAACTCGGTCGAAGCCGTACTTAAATGAGCAGTACACTAAGAAAGATTTCTCTGTTCCAGTTACAGACTTTTTCCTTCCATTTAATATAGAATATGGTCTTCTTCTAGTATTATTTATTTTCCTGGGAATACATGATTTTAAATATTAACGTATTCAAATACATAATATTATGTAAACGTTAAACTAACATGAAATATTGTAAAACCACATTGAATTTATAGACCATTTTATTATAATTTACTCTCGTATTCGATTTTCAATGAATGTTTTACCGTGTTATAATTCATCTGCAAAACAGCGTGCTTGATTTAATATTGATATTAACTTGGAGTATTTTAAATATGTGCATATTAAATGTGGAGAAAATCTATTCCTCATTCCTCAGAGGAAAATGAAATTTGTGTAGAATTGGTGAATTCATTTTTAAAAATTATTTAAACCATCAACGACTCGTTGCGACCGCGACGTCCTAAAAACTTAACCACTTTCTGAATACTACAATGCCAGAATGTTTTCGTTGAAACAAACGCCGGCGCCGCTCTGACACCAAATTCAATTCTGTCAGAAAAAATAGTAGGTGATATAAGCAACAACTGACCATCGGAATATCTTGTATCGGAATAACCAAGACCGATTTTTAGCGGAGTTTTTAAAAATATGTTTAGGTTGTTCGTATCCCAAGAATGTTTGTATAACTTTGAATTTGGGAGCCTTTGAATAACCAACACCTCTGACATATTCACCCCAAGTGGTTCGCTACGTTTGGTGACTTAGCAGGGGTGACCGGGTTCATCCGATGAAGTGCGTTTAGATCTTTGCGAGGGATGCGCCTGCCCACCAACTGCATGGTGGGCCGGATCGGGAGAGAACGGTTGACGCCTCAGCGGATGCCCCTCATGCATTTTTCCTTCCCAAAACTTCCTCTATTTTCTTTCCTTAAAAAGAGCCTCCACACAGTATTCCCAATAATAACCTAATGGGAATTATTTCCCCACACACCTCCTATGTGGGGTTAATATAAAAAAAAAACATTTACAAATTTAATTAAATAAAGACAATATTCGCGAAACTCAATCGAAAATCTGGAAACAGAAAAATCAGAAATGATATGGGCACATCTGGAATGAGGGGGCCGTCTCGTTTTGCTACAAAAGCACAAAAGCACCGGCGTTATTTGGCTTAGCATATTTCGGCATATCACTCGCCATATATTCCCGTTGGGAATGTACGGCGAACGATTTGCTGAAATACGCCAAGCCAAATAATGCAGGCGCTTTATAGCTGGGTCTGTAAGTGATAAAACTTCGATATTTCGATTCAAAAGAATTAGTTTATACCGATGATAGTGTACGAACAATAAACATTGTTTAAAGCTACTAATTGGTATTTTACAATAAAAGCTTATTTCTAACCAATTCTGTACTCGTGGGTATTTTAAAATTTTATTAGTCTCTGTTTCGTGACAATGCACGAGGTCAGAATAACCTTGCGGCTACTCTTTGCTATTTAAAACGCTCATGGATTTCGATACGAGCTATGCCCGACCACCAAACAAGATACGGTAATTCACAATTAAGTGGTACTCACTGCTATTGTGTCTTTTGGCTTGGTTTCCATTCGGGAACGTAGACACTTGTTTCAATCAAAGATATAATCATCAGCGCGGGATATTATTTTGGGTTATTTTATAAGGGTACGATCAGGTACAAAGCGGGTTTCGGTTTTCAGATTAACGGCGTTCAGTGCCCTGTTCCACCGGCGGCAGTTGACGCCGAGATGTGGACAAACAGAACGCGGATAAAACTTGCGCTACCTGCGCGGTAGCCTGACAGCAGCTGTCAGTTTTTACGAAATGTTGAGTTCATAGACGACGATTATTTACTCTTGGAGAATCCTTTCTTAAAATTAAGGAATAAAACAATGGTATTTGGTAATTGGTATCTTTAAATATGAAAAAAAAAAACCTCAGGAGAACATGATAATATGTTAAGTACGTGCCTGAAAGAAATTCACTTGTGACATTTGAGGTTATTTCAAAATTTTATCTTTTTGATTTCATTCCATCACTTGTCAACAACATTTCTGGTGGTATGGAATGTATTTCTTTTATCCCAGATTGGCGATTGATTGAAAATAGCGGCAATTAACAGGTCGCTCATTTTGATATCAGATTCTGACCGGCGTCACCGGCGAGCAGGAATCAAGAATTCATTCCGGTAAAGCTTATCGGCGCCGCCTCGCGCGGACATAAATCTGAACCTGCCTTCACTATGTTCGGCCTGATACGTCGACATACAAACATTCTTGTCAGCACGCCTGCGCCAGTCGGCCGCCCATGCGCCGACTAATCAGAAAACCGAAACCCGCTTTGTACCTGATCGTATCCTAATCCACTATAGAAATCTGAGTCACGAGTCAGTTCACAAAAAGCATACGATACAATACGATTGGGTGTACTTTATGTTACGATAAGATAAATAACACTTCAACGTAGAGCGAAATGTCATGGTACGATTATTGTTGATGACAGACTGGCGGTAAAGCGGTACTTGACTCCTGTCTGCCATGTAGGTAGGTACCCTTAATGTGCGGAATTCCAAAATCTGAATTCCTCCGATCTTATTGGCCGATCGGAACACAAAAACGAATGAAACCCATCAGCGTTATGAAACAGTGTCTTAATTTATACTGCCTGGTTTTTTCTAGCCGTCTTGCTTCATTGGTATTCAGAGTCAAACATTCTTTTCTATTGCAAGCTGCCTTTAAGGGAGCATGGGACTCGTCCACTGATGATATAAACCGATAGATGTGTGTAGGCGTGTCCGTGTGCCCGAAGTGAGCTAATTTCTTCCTAGCTTTTGCTTTTTATATTTTCAAATCTTGAAATTAATTTATGAGCTGATAAATAATTTCATTATTCCGTTCTAAGAGTCACAAATCTTATGATAATTGGTGACTGGTAAATCGATATAACGATGTCTAGTTGATTAGTCAGACATCTCCGAAAAATCGAAAATTAAGTTGAGAATGCGGTTGTGTACAGGATCTTTCAATAAGATTTTAAAATATAAATAAAACCAGTTGTGTGTGAGATATCCACTCGCTATCTGGTACAATATTCAGATTACTCATTAATATCACAAAATCAATTATAATTTAGAAAAACTTATATTTAACAAAATGTTGATGTTTTCTGGGTCCCTAGTAGGTCCCCTTTTGCTTGACTCAATCCTTTTTGGCTTGACTTAATTCAACTTTGTACATACATATGTATCTCTATATTTTATGTATAAGCTCTTTGTCTCTTACAAATAAATAAATATTTCAAAATGTCATAATAATGTACTGGACCGTTATGTCTGCCAATGTTATTTTACAGCATAAGCGCCCTTGAGGTGATTTTCTCACGAAAATGGTGCTATAGAAAGAATCCAAACATTATTACTGTTGTATTTAATACTAACTGGCACCCGGCATGCGTAGCAATGCCATATTCAATGAAATAAATTATTTCTCCCTTCGTGTCCTTTCCCGTGCGTCCCTTTCCCCTCCCGCATACCCTTCTCCCCCCTTCCACCTTCCCCGCCTACTCTCTACCCTCTCCCGCTCCACCATCCAACCATCCCCCCACTTGCGTTCTACGTATTCAGTCCCAGTACATCCCGTTTTCAAACAGCTCGCGTGCCACTTATTACAATTTATTTATTCAAATTTTCATTTTTCATATATTACAAATAATATTTTTTTGTATATTATAAGAACAATCAATCAAATTCGGTACCTAACATAGGTACCTACGAGTATTTAAAAAATCCGTAAACAATACTTTTGTTACAAAAAAAAACAGCTGCCTGATAAATTCACATTCATCAAACGCGCGAACTGACAAATGTGCGAAGGGAAAATAGTCGTTAAGTTTTCTGAAATTATCCAATTTTCTGCGCAATTTTCTTCATTTTTCTTTCCGTAAGAACCTACTACAAAGTATTAGAAAACTTAAAAAAAAAGATTAATGAAATAGGTAATTTCGTTCTGAAGTCATGGCGTGACCAAGGGAAACAGAGATTCATTTTTATATATATAGATGTAAAATACATATTGATGTACCGGACCGTTATGTCTGCCGATGTTATTTTACAGCACAAGCGCCCTTGAGGTGATTTTCTCACGAAAATGGCGCTATAGAAATCATCCAAACATTATTATTATTATATTTAATATGTAAAATACATGTACGTGTAAATAATATTTGATTTGTAAGTATTCGAATATTGCTTTCCTCATATCTCAAAACTTGGTATTTGGAGATGTCTGACCAATGAACTTTAAGATCGATATACAGATCACATTTCTAGAGATTAGCTGTTCAGTGAGGTTATTAATTTTCACGTTCTATTTGTGGTCTCAACCGTTAGAGTAGGAACTTATTGTTATAATAATGATGACATCTGCTATTCACCCTAAAGTAGCTTATCTACGAATTTGAACATCGTTATCTGCTTGACGTGTTTGTTATTTTTCTTCGTGATTTTACATATCGTTGAATTATATCTTAAGTCTGGTATTTGATTCATGTGGGAGTATCGGCAACCTCCATAACTGAAGTAATGGTACACATCCAAAGCCTCCAAAGTTTCACGGAACCTTAATAGATCGATACCCTCTCTCTGAGGATTCCTCGGAGGTTGGTGCCGTGTAATTATATATTCGAACAGGGGGTGGAAACTGATTTCTCCGAAAATACCATCGCTGTGGCGTCAGCTTATACTTCACCGAGAGCATTTATCAAGGCGAGTGCCGAAGCCGCAAAAGATATTAAATAATAACGTAGCGTAATGGTAATGTATTTTCTTGTTTATTATAAATCATTACTTTTTTACATGAAACGACAAAAAAAATGAGGTGACAGTAACGTTTACAATACATTTGTCTATCAAAAAATATGTAAATGTTGTTTTTTATTAATTGACTTTAGATAGAAAAAACGTAAGGTGAGCCATTTTTAAGACATTTTTTATGCTTGAATTTAAAAAAAAATGTTTTAAAAATTGTATGTGTCTTTCTAATACAAAGTTAAGAATCGTATTTTATCACTTTTCAAAATCAGTTTTTCGTTTTTGGATATATTCAGAAATGTTCCATTTACATGGATTATGGAGGAAAATTATTTGATTATGTGATACCCTAGGGTACATCTTGTCAGAAACCCTAGGGCTGAGGAGTGAATTAATTTAAAATTCCACAAAAGCTTGAGAATTTTAATTTTTATTAGTAATTTAATAAAACTAATTTAAAATGTATACAACTATGAAAACAACGTATCCGAAAGCAATTTGAGAAAAAATTATTAATCTTCATCAATTTTTTATTCACTATTTTTACATGAAACGACAAAAAATTAAGGTTATGATAAGGTTAATAACACATTTCTCTAATGAAATATGTTCATTTTTAGTTTTTTTTTTATTAGTAATATTGTTATAAAAATAGTAAGGTGAGCCATTTTTAAAACTTTTTATGTTTGCCTTAAGCAAATCGTGGTGTATGGCCTTTCAAAAACAGTTTTTCGTTTTCGGATACGTTCAGAAATGTTGCATTTAAAATTACAATGTACACATATATGAAACCAAAGTTTCCGAATGCAATTTGAGAAAAAAATATTAAAATATATGAATTTCTTATTAAATTGAGCCATTTTTAAAACTTTTTATGTTTGTCTTAAGCAAATCGTGGTGTATGGCCTTTCCTACAGTTTTTCGTTTTCGGATACGTTCAGAAATATTGCATTTAAAATTACAATATACACATATATGAAACCAAAGTTTCCGAATGCAATTTGAGAAAAAAATATTAAAATATATGAATTTCTTATTAATTTTTCTTACATGAAACTACAAAAAATTTATGTTTGCTATAAAAAATTGTATTTTAAAAATTATATGTATAGTTTTAATAAAAAAAATTGTAGCGTATTTTATCATCTTTCAAAAACAGTTTTTTGTTTTCGGTTACGTTCAGAAATGTTCCATTTATTTGTAGAGTTGCAATGCGCAGAATTCTGACAAAATGCGCACGAGACGTGAGGGGTTAATTACTTTAAAAGTGCATAAAAGTAACAAAATTTAAAAAGTGATTCGTAATTAACAATGGTAATTGATCTAAAAAATGTTTAAATGAAAGTCGTAGGTGCTCGGAGCTAAGTACATAAATAAAAAGATAAATGAATCTGATTTTTTTATAAATTGAGATCACATTTTTGTATTTAATTGATATACGCTTTTACTCATCAATACAACTAATGATTTTTAAAATGTAACATGAAAAAATAAGATGAATACTTGAACATGATGACTTCATAATCACTTTTGGGGTTTGTATTACAAGCAACATTTTCAGATTTCTGTGGTGGTAGTAGGAGATTTTCAAACATTGTAGGGTTATTGGTGACTCGTGACCCGGGAATGCTTGTCTTTCTTTTTTAAAAGAAAAAAAGAAGCGGGCACACTTACCGAGGGTTCTTGACTTCACGACCGATAGGCATGGACTGAGGGCGATTACAGGTAGGTTGGGTTAATTGCGTTTACCTCCTATGTACTTGTGCTACAACTAAATGAGTACCTGAAAACATGTGATTGATTTTTTTTTATTGTATCGAAATGAGGGATTTGGCCCCACTGTGCGTCGTGTATAAAGGGAGTTGTAGTTGTGAAAGATTAAAGATTCGGTGTAATTTGAAAAGTGAAGTTTTGTTTATAATGTATATTATATGATTATTATTTTTTAATTCTTTTGACATGGGCTTGGTAGAAAGGAATTCAGGTCGGTGTCCAGTGTTCTTAGTGGGGACGGAATTATTATTTATCAAATTATTAGATTCAACAGAAATTATATATTGGTTATAGCAATGCTTCTGTAAGTATGATTTATGGTATATGGTTTGAATCTTATTACACATAACAATAAGATTCAAAATAAACAGTATTTTTGCCCCACCCTTTATTTTTGTTGAGTAAGTTTGATTGAAAATTCTGTGAAGTCTGCTGGATTATTACAGGATTTCCATTTTTCATATAGTTTTTTTTTAATGATTTTGATTAGAGGAGCTGAATACCAGTTTGGAAATTTTCTCTTTTTATTGAAACGTTTAGGGACAAACTGGTTCATGGTATTGTTTAAAATGTTGTAAAAAGAATCAACTATTTCGTCGATATCCGAATTCTCCTGAGTAAATGACCAGTCTGTCATTGGCAGATATTGATTGATTAAATCATAATCGGCTTTTTTAAACTGATAAATTCATTTAGGTGGAACGTTAATAATTGGAAGTGAGGATGGGTGATGGGTGATGGATGGGAGGAAGGAGCGATGGGTGGTGCGAGTCTTTGCTGACAAGAGGAACGCATGCACGAGAAACACGGAATTCCTCAGTACATGTAACTAAATCGAGGATTCGGTTATTTGCTTTTTTTATTAGTTTAATTCAGAGTAATAGATTGTGAAAGCAAGTGAGGAACTAATTGTATTAAAATTTTCAGGTGTCAAGTGTGAATCATTGTTATATACATTCCATGTTACGGTGGGGAAATTAAAGTCTCCAATTACGAGTAAAATGTCCGAGGATAAGATCTTTTACATTAACAAGTAAGCAATACGTCCATCACTCCTGGACACATTGACCCCCAGATTCCAACAGGGGAGAGTAGGAATATGGGGGTCAGTATGTCCAGGATTGACAGACGTACAAATCTATTCCTCCCTCTGCGGTGCAAAGCAATGTTCCGAGAGGGTCCCGCTTGTCTTAGGTTTTTAATTGAAATTTCATGTTAATAGTGACGAAAATTCGTCTACATTTTCAATTCCAAATAAGCTCAGGAATTGCTTGAAGATGTAAACAGGAATCGCTTGTTTACATGTCTGTCTATTACCTCATTTCCACCCTGTACAAACAAGTATCTTGTATATTATAATACAAACATTTTCTGTGGATACGGAATTCAATGTAGTAGACTTGGCAGCTTACCATTTAAAAGACGGAATGTTTTTAGATGTTTCTAGACGTTTCCGATTATTCCGATTGAATGCATGATTTTTATTCAGTAAATTTTATGATATTCGGAGCGTAAAACATGATGAAGGAGACTTTAGAAGAATTTTACAGCTTTCTTCATGTAATGTCGAATAGTAAAAAACTTTTGAAAAATGCTAAGAGCGTTCATGAATAATGAAATTCGATAGTGAATTGCGAATCGTTTCATGAAAATATATTTTACTTCTTTAGTCTCTACATACAAGCGTTATCGTTCAGTAGAAATCAACATTATTGTTAGAGTGTGAGGTACAGTTTTTAACTTAACTTCAATTTAAGCGTAAGCAAAGAGGTCGAAACATAGCACACCTGGTTCTGACACAACATTCACAAGAACTGTAATTCTTGTTATTTGTTATCTGTTGACATTAACCGGCTATTACTTGATTCACTTGATCTTGGTTTGCCCTCTTCGGGCACCCCCGCATCTTCTTTCATCTATAACGTGTCATACATTATCCTGATACTTCTTTCTCCATCCATCCGCTGTTCACTCCCAAACCATCCAATACCAATATCATATATGATTTTACCACTATCAAATTAATAGACCCGTGACCGTCTCCCTTTCTGTGATTTGTCAATAAATGAATCTGAGAGTACACGCAATTCGCATTGTGAGATAACTATTCAGTCCTCTAAAATATAATCTGCTTACGAATAGCTTCTTTTTTAACAATTTGCTGGCTGCGTAAAAAACTTAACTACAAATCCTAAATCGGTAAATAAAAATTCGAGCTTGTTTTCAAAATTTAATGTTTTGTTACACTATTTAATTTTAACTATAATTTACCTCGCTCAATTTTATGTTACTGTGCCAGACGCTTTTAAAAATGAACATTCAGATACTGTAGAGAAAATCCCACAATGGACTGCGCTGCAAGCCTTTGCCTTATTTTATCGAACTTTACTTTTCTGTGCAGAGTCTGGTTATTTCAATGTGCACTCTTCGATGGTCAATGTACAACCGATGTCGTAGATTATTCAAAGCATTCTCGATCCCTCCTGGTGCCAAAAATTTTACTTTCTGGTTTTTTTTTTTTACATAAGCTCCACACAAGAGGCCCTGAGGAAAATAATTTCTCTCAGGGCCTGTGTCATCTTCGGGGATGCTGTGTGCAGCGTTTTTTAAGGAAAGAAAAGAGAGGAGAGTTCTGGGAAAGAAAAGGGTTTAAGGGGTGGGTAGGAATCTGGGGTTCAGTGTGTCGTGGTCATTCGCCTCCAAGACCTAGACAAACCTCACTCCATGAACCCGGGCACCCCTGCTAAATCACCAAAAGTAGCGAACCACTTGGGGTGACCTGTGGCAGAGGTGTAGGTTGTCCAATAAAGGTTCCCGCCTCCCAAATTGAAACCTCCTGCCTTTGCCTCCTGTACGTCGAAATGGTACCCAGACGTCTTGTTAGGGCAAGTCTATTAATTTGGATGTCTGTGGTTTTACCATACGTTCTTATTTTCCACTGCATTTAGTCTGATATCATTCTTTGCCATGCCTCATTGCTATACATAACTCCGCTATACTTTTATACTGCTAGTGATTCTTTCTTTCGCCACTTTTTACCAGCAATATCTAGAAAAGTTATTAAACATGATGGGTACTTCTTCAGTTATTCAATTTTATTAACTTTAACGTAATTATCTAATTCGTTTTTTTCTATTTTATTTATTAATCTTAAGTTAGCTCACATCTTTGTGTGTGCTAATATTTTATAAAGATATTAACATTTACAAACATAATCATTGGCAAACATAATCATTCTTTAAATATTAAAGTGTGAAATACAGACATTAATAATTATTAATTCTGACCAGTATAAGTACTCCCTAAACCCAAGTTACCCGTGAAGACGCTCTTCGGTGAGTCTTTTGTCGATCCCTTGCTGAATCTACTCCATGAAAGGTAGTTTTGTGAACATTCCTGGTTCTTAGTATCGATCCGTGAGACATTAGTCTCATGCAGAGGTGTACCTAAGTTCGTTACCTCGCAGTAACACTTAACAATTTACAATACAAGCGTATCTCCTTGCAGATCCGGAACTGGGATATCTTAGGAAGAGTTTATTATTCGAATGAGGCAAACGTATTTAATTATAATCTTAATATATAAAACAAAGTCGGGTTAGTTACACCATTTATAACTCAAGAACGGCTGGACCGATTTACATAATCTTTGCTTTGTTGGATTTGCCTCCGCCCCGAATAGCAGAATAGCTATTAAAACATCGGAAAATTTTTCGTTATTTGTTTTTGCGGTGTTACGCCGTGTTGCGCTACCTCCTTCTTTAGACACCCGCTACACCCCATAAACCAATAACGAAAATACTTTTAGCCGTGAAAATCTTAAAACGCATCGGAAAAAATCACGAAAAAATTATTATGAAGAAAATTCCTTTCCTCATACATTTTGCATGGAACGAATTCTCATCTTTTGAAAGAGCTGCAGCAATATTGTTACAAATATAATATTGAATTTCAAAAAAATTCAAAAACGTCAAATTTCAATTCGCTGATTGTTTTGCTTTTGTTCTTAAACATACATGGTATTAAGGTACTTACTTGACTTACCAGTGATTCCTGACATTATTTGGAGTAAAAAAAGTAAATGAAATCTTGGTCTCCGATGACTTTTTTTTTAACAGAAAAAAAAATTCTACCGCAGGTCGTCACTGGTCACTCAGCCGAGTAACCGAAGAACCGCTAACCCCGCCTCCAACCGTCCAACACCTACCATTTTTTTTGTAGAAAAAATAAATAAAAAAAACATCAAAAATGTCACCGGATACCAAAATTTCATTTGCTTTTTTTACTCAAAATAATATCAGGAATCACCGGTTAAAGTAAGTAAAGTACGTCCCTTAACACCCTGTATAATGCAGCACCTCTTTCTTACACACTAAATGTCAACAGTCGAGACAAACGGTGAACGTATGTCTGCACCACTCCAAAAGGAAAAATTCAATAAATATAATAAATCTCCCTCACACGTACAAAGAAAGTGAAACGCAATTCCCGTAAGCAAGTGGAAAAGTAAGAAAATCACAAAAAATATAAATCCCTACACCATCTCTGATGCTGACAAAAACAAAACACGGACAGTTACGCATCGATAATGGCTTCATTGTGTAATTTTTAACTTAATAAAAAAAAAACTGAATTTAATTCAGCTTTTTTTACATAGGAGTCCGTGAGGAAAATAATTTCTCTCCGGGCCTATGTCATATTAGAGATGCTGTGTGGAGGAACTTTTAAAGGAAGAGAAGTGTAGGAAGTTCTGGGAAAGATAAAGGTATGAAGAGTGGGTAAGAATTAAGTGGTCAGTGTGTCCAGGAGTGACGGATGTATTAATCCATCTCTCTAACTGCGGTTCATGGCGATGGGTCGAGAGAGTCCGGCTGGAAAGGTTAAAACGCCTCCCTCAACCAGACTCTCGATCCGGCTCGCCACGCAGCAGGTGGGCAGATGCATCCGCTGTCAAGACCTGGACACTCTGACCCCCTGATTCATAACCACCCTTCATACCTTTATAATTTAATTAATAATTTTATTTATCTTAAAAAATGGAACATGTTACAGTGTTACTTTTCCTCCATTAAAAGCATTTGCTTGTGGATGGAGGAGCTTGTGGATACATTTTAAATATGTACAATTTATACAGCAGGTGTTTCACATAATATATGCACAGATTCACAGTTAATATACTGTTAATACACCGTTAAAACACAGTTTAATCATGTCGCAATCAAGATCCTTTAACTAAAAGATAAAATCATCCACATGTATTCAGTAATAAGTAAAATAGGTATAATTTTTAGTGTGACATTCATGTGGTGATGGGGGAAGCAGCAATTTTCCCGTTGGTGATTTCTCTAAAATGTTTTTTGATGGAGTTCAACAATTGTACTTCGTCATTAATGCTTCTGATTTCTACTGGAAGATTATTAAAAAAGTATTTTCCTTGGTGTGTATAATGGTGTTGGGCAAAAGACGTGTTTTGTTTTTTGTTTTTGTTTTTTTAATCCTTCCCAGAACTTCCTTCACTTCCCTACCATTAAATGTGTGCCGTCATCTAAAAAATAATCAAATATAAAAAGGTAAGCAAGGCTGATTTTCGGTACGCATTTATTACAAATTGTGGAAAAAATAAAATATAATAAATGAAAGTAATAAAAATTGCTTTAAAATAATATATAAAATTCTGAATTGATGAGATATTTTGTCTGGCTTGGTTTCAATCGATACCAGAATACTGGCCTTTGATTTATTTATTTTCAATATTTTTAAATGTTATTTATATCCCTTCATTTTTCCTTATATTCGACTTCTCGTTGATACCGAACATTATTGACAAACTCTTATTTATTCCTGTTATGCTCTCTTTGAACTATTTATATGATCAATTCTGCGTATATCTCTGTATTTGTTTTGGGAGTCCAATATCATCTTACTGCATGAGCTTTTATTATTTTATTGGATGTCGTCTTTCCAAAACAATTTTGTTTTAATATTTATTTCTACAAATATTGGTTTTAGTAATATCCAATCTTTTGGTAATGATAATTTTGCTAATTTCTTCAGTACTTTTTTCATTATTTTTAAGTACGATCCCTTTAAACCGAGATTTTACAGGTTTTCAACAGGATTTTAATGTTCAATTACAACGTTTACAATTATGGATGTTAATGTTCAATTACAATGTTTATAATTTTGTCAGGTCAGTGGCTGAGTTGGGTCCCACCCGTGCGTCGCGTGTTCGATTCTCGGTTGGCTAAGTCCTCCATCACGCCACAAGCAACATTTTCCGCTTACTGTGGTGGTAGTATGAGATTTTCAAACATTGTTAGGTTGTTCGTAACCCTTTTTCCTCTTTATTTTTAAAAAAGAAAAGAAAAAGAATGTTCAATTACAGTGGTCACAATTATGGTTTTTAATAATTATTCAATTACAATGTTCACAATTCTGAATGTTTATATTTAATTACAATGTTTACAATTATAGATAATATAGATGTTAATTTTCAATTACAATGTTTACAATTATGGATGTTAATGTTCAATTACAATGTTCACAATTATGGATTTTAATGTTCAATTACAACGTAAACATTTGTATATAATATTATTACTAATTAATATATAAATATGAAGACTGTCACTGTTAACACAAACGACTTAGCATGAAGTAATCTACTTAGTAACCATGTCTTCAGTATATATCTGAATATGCTTGGTGAATAGCAATTTTTTATATTACTTGATAACGTGTTAAATATTTCGGTAACGTTACATGTCGTTCGCTACCCGTATTTATTGTTATATTTTGGAACAATTTGGAACAAGCATTCCAACATTCTATGTGAACCTAATAGTATGTTCATTTTACACTTTCCTCTCATATTCAAAGTCAGATATATGCTTGAACTTATTATTGTATTGTTTGCTATGTTGTATTAGTTCCATATATTGTATAACTCTCATTGGTAAAATATTATTAATTGATTTCAAATATTATTAATTCTTTTTTAAACGACGCGACGTCAAAAAGGAGGAGGTTCTCAATTCGACTGTATTTTTTTTTTATGTTTGTTACCTCAGAACTTTTGACTGGATGAACCGATATTGATTATTCTTTTTTTATTTGAAAGCTGGTGCTTTTCGTGTGGTCCCATTTTAATTTGGTCCAGTTCTGACAATGGCATCCATGAGAAAACCATATAAGACTTAAATGTGCATTAAGTATGTGCGCGACAAATTGACGAATAACTCAATATCACGCCAACCGATGTTGATGATTCTTTTTTTATTGGAAAGGGTGTACTTTAAGGGTAGTTTGATGTGAGTTTGGTTTGGTTTTGATTATGGGATCCATGACAAAGTAACGGAACTCTTCAATTCTTAGAAGCAAATTAACGATACTCGGCCGTGACCCTAACGTCGCGTCGTTATGGTCAAATCGTGTCTATCTCATATGAGCAGCACGTTTAATAGGTCTACCCATATTCAAAAAAAATAGTTAGTGTACTTCGATTCACTAAAAATCAAAAAATAAACAAAAATTTTAACAAAACAAAAAACGACTTAAAAAAAATGCACTAAAAAGTAAAACAATAATTTCGTATTCTTCTACAACTTCATAATCAACTTACTTTTTCTACTCACCAATATGTAGGTACAATTGTTATTTTTGGAGTCGGTGTCAGCAAAGGTACCCGGCCCGGCGTGTTCACTTGACAGCTCTCCTCACCTACCTTGACTGACACCGACTCCAAAAATAACAATGGTACCTACGTATTGATGAGTAGAAAAAGTAAGTTGATTATGAAGTTGTAGAAGAATACGAAATTATTTTTTTACTTTTTAGTGCATTTTTTAAGTAGTTTTTTTGTTTTGTTAAAAATTTTGTTTTTAAATATATTAGGATAGTGCGAACATCGTACACAGATCGTTCAATTCTAATTAATATTTATAATTAGTTGAATACAGCCCTGCTCCAGGTAGGTAAATAGTTTCTCCGCCAAAAGCTCAGCGATGTTTACTTTCAGGCTTTGTTTGAAGATTAAATTAATAATACTACCCTTTCAGTTCTACGCCATCCCCCTTTCTCTGCACACATCCTTCAGCAATTCTACCCGCTCCCCCCACACCAACCTCACCTTAGCATTGTAGTACCTCGTGCGAATCTCCAACTATCCGAGACAGAAAGCCATTGAGATGTTTAAGCAATACATTATAATACATACTAAGTATATGTATTATGTGTACCGAACTTTGACATCCATATCTGATGCGTTAACTATGCGGGTACGATATCAAATATAGGGATTGAACGACTCTATTAAAATTATTATTACGCTGTCGTATTACTTAAGCCTTTGTTATCGATTAATCACTTGGATATCTTGGAGCGCAGATATTGTGTCTCAGTAAACCAATATTGTGAGAGTGCTGCTTTTCAAAGATTGCAATATTTGAGGAAATGACGCGATTTGTTCAAACAGAAATATTCTGTGAGGAAGAATTTGATTTTGATGTTCAAATATTTTACACATAAAATGTGAATTTTCCATTGTCTTGTATTAATTTGGCAAAAAAGGGATGTAATGTACATTAAGGTGGGTCTTTTAAAAAAAATGTTATTTTTAAATTCTAAGAGGGATAAAAGGGTGCCAAACGGGTTCAAAACGGCTTGTTTTTTTTTCAAATTTCTGATACGACCTTCTTCCTCCTGATTCACCTCAAAGTTTTGAAAAATTTTATTTTAAAGGGTTATTTCTAGTGTATATAAAAGTTACTATGAATCCTTTGTACCATTTTTGTAATCTTCTATGGCAAATACAGTCTCTTCTTACGAAATCATTTACAAAATGTCCCAAGATTGAGTTTCGCAAAAGAATGCTATAATATGAAAGTAAGAAGGATTGTGTTCATTGTGCTCACACTGCCTGTGAAAAAATTGTATTATATTCATGTATTTTTTTAATAAATACTCGTAAATCAAAATATTTCCGTGTTTTATCAAAAATTGTTAATTTTAATGGTATATCTAAAAAAAATTAAGATTTAACAAGTGTGGGTTTTTCTCTATTATGTGAAATTTCAAAGTCTGATAAAGATACCCAAAAGATAGTCTGAGAAAATGATACCCAAATATTATTTAAAAAATTACGTGATTTTATATCTCTATTTAACACCCTTTTAACACTATTAGACAAATCAAAACAAGAATATTTTTTTCCCATACAGTCGTGACACACCCTAATACATATTGTACAAAGCCTGTCTTACAAACTTAAACCTTTGATCAGAGAGTCATTTTTGTGGTGTTCAAGCCAATAGAACACTTTACATAAACATAACCGTGATGACCTCTTGCCCCGCTACCCTACGGCAGAGTTTGTGGTCCTGGGGGACTTCAATGTTCATAACGAACCTTGGTTGAAGTTCTCAGGATCAACAGACTCGGCTGGACGCCAAGCGGAATCCTTTGCCCTTTGCTACGGATTGGAGCAAATTTATTTATTTATTTTTTTTATTTTTTTTATTGAGTTAGTTTATACTACATGAATTTAAACTAATAAGCACAATATAACATTTCATTTGATAAATTTAAATATTTTTACAGTAAGCATAACATTTCTTTTTAAATACATTCATTCTTTCTTCATTCTTCATACTTTCAGGCATTTCATCATACATCTTTAGTCCTCTGTACATTAGGCAGTTCTGTGATTTTGATTTCTTCATTTGTGGCAATCGAACTCTGTTTGTATTTCTTGTTTCGTAATTATGAATGTCTCTATTAAAAACAATTTCATCCTTAAAGTATTTTGGTTCATGGTTATGGTTTATTATTGGTATAATGGTTCAGGAGCCTACAAGGGTTCCTGATGTCCAGACTCACCGTTCCAATCTGTTAGACCTATTTTTAACTACTGTGCCACACGGTTACAGGATTGAAGTCACAGCGCCTTTAGGATCGTCCGACCACTGCCTGGTGAGGACATCAATCCCTGTAAACTTCAGACCACCAAACGAGAGGCTGAAGAGAAAAGTGTGGCACTATAGGTCAGCAGATTGGTTCGGTCTGCGGGCACATTTTAATGCTTTTCCGTGGTCAGCTGTCTGTTTTCGGACTTCGGATCCCTCAAGATGTGCCCAGGAAATTGGTGAAGTCATCACATCTGCGATGGATGGCTTCATCCAATCTACTGTTAAGGAAACTGGTGTAGGCTCAAAGCCGTGGTTCAGTCGACAATGCGCTGAAGCAGTGCGACGAAAAAACGCGGCTTACCGAGCCTACAACACATCTAGAATATCCGAAGACAGAACAGCTTACAACAAAATGGCAAAGGAAACCAAGAGAATCATAAATAGGTCAAAATTCGAGCACGACCAGTAGATCAGCAGAAAGCTGACTGCATGCCCGCTTGGCAGCAGGCAATTCTGGTCGCTTGCGGGCTCAATAGGTCGCAATTTCTGCAAATCCAGTCTGCCACCTCTTACCAGACCTGACGGCTCACTAGCAAACACCGCCACCGAAAAGGCTAACTTACTAGGTAAAATGTTTGCGGATAACTCAACCCTCGATGACCAAGGTGCTGTCCCGACGTCGGTTCCTCACTGCGGTTTTCATATGAAAAAGCTGAGGATCCGGCATCGGGAAGTACTCCATGTTTTACGAGGGCTTGATGTTAATAAAGCTAGTGGGCCCGACGGAATACCTGCCCTGGTACTACAGAGGTGCGCTGCAGAATTAGCTCCAATTTTGACGAAGCTTTTTAAAATGTCCCTGAAGACTGGCTCTGTGCCCTCTGGTTGGAAAAAAGCGGTTATCCATCCTATTCCAAAGAAGGGTGACCGCTCCAACCCGGCCAACTACCGCCCCATAGCGATCACATCAGTTCTGTCTAAGGTGATGGAACGTGTGATCAACGACAAACTGCTCACATACCTCGAGAAGAACAAAATTATTAACGACCGTCAATACGGATTCCGTCGGAACCGCTCGTGCGGTGATCTTCTTGCGTATGTGACGCATGTTTGGGGGCGATGCCTGGAACGTTTCGGTGAGACCCAAACGGTTGCACTGGACATCTCCAAGGCCTTTGGCCGGGTTTGGCACCGAGGACTTGTCAACAAACTGCATTCTTACGGACTTCCCGCATCCTTGTGTACGTGGATTGCCGACTTCTTGAGGGGGAGGTTGATTCAGACGGTAGTCGATGGTTTCACCTCTTCCTCACACTCGATAAATTCTGGCGTCCCGCAGGGATCGGTTCTGTCTCCAACTTTGTTTTTGTTGCACATCAACGACCTTTTGTCATGTGCACCAATTCACTGTTATGCGGATGAAAGTACAGTTCATGACAGCTTTTTTTTTGACAAGCCCCCAAAGGGCTCACAAACTCCAACAGCTCGTAGGACTTTGAAGCAAAGAATGGACGGCTACCTCGAGAGTGTTTTCTCTTGGGGTAAAAATAATCTCGTTGAATTTAATGTTTCAAAGACCCAATCTTGTCTGATTACGTCCAAAAGGGATCGAAATGAAAATCTAGTCTCTTTCAACGGAAGCAATCTTCCGAACAGGCCCTCCATTGATATGCTTGGTGTACCCTAAGTGACCAGCTCAGGTATGGGGGCTCCATCGAAGCCAGAGTAAAGCTAGCCTCCCAAAAACTGGGCGTGCTGTACAGGGCCCGCAGATACTTTAATAGTACACAACTGCTAACCTTGTACAAATCACAAGTACGCCCCACGGTTGAATTTGGCAGCCATCTCTGGTCTGGAGCTCCAAAATACCTGACAAATACCCTCGACTCTGTGCAGAAACGGGCGGTCCGTTTGATAGATTCTCCCATCTTAACAGACGGATTGCAATCTTTAGAGCACAGGCGTCGGGTGGGAATGCTATCCTTGTTCTACCGGTATTACAATGGAAGATGCTCCGAGGAACTAGCATCATTGATCCCTTCGGCACCGGTGCATAGTCGGGAAACACGCATAACGCGTGCCCAACATTTGTACACGGTTGACATTTGTCACATGAGAACGGGTCGTTTCTTCGACTCGTTCTTGTATTCAACAGCTCGGCTGTGGAATGATTTGCCGGCCTCTGTGTTTCCTCCTTCCTACAACATGGGTCTCTTCAAGACCAATGTTCATTCCTTCCTCTCCTCAAAAAGACCCTCCACACAGCATCCCAGATGACAAAGGCCCTGAGGGAAATTATTTTCCTCAGGGCCTCCTGTGTGGAGTTAATGTAAAAAAAAAAAAAAAAATGAAAACCGCAAAAAGTTTTTATGTATTGTCATTTAGCACTATTAGACAAATCAAAACATCAATAACATTACTTGTAACTGCTGTCAAACTTTTGCTCTTCCACTATTTTTTATTAAAATAACAAAATTACAATCAATTTTATAAGTTATAATTACTAAAACATTATACTAAGCAACAATGTCAACGCGTTCAAACTCTAAGTCTGGCAGTAACCTAAATACTGAACTTCTACAACTTTTGGATAACAAGTTTGAAGACGTCAAAATTCACTTTCTAGAGAAAACATTTGAAGAATTCAAAAACAACATAGTCGAAGTCATAAAAAATGAATTTAAAGAGGAAATAAATGAGCTAAAAAAAAAGTGTTCCAATTGGAAAAACAAATTGATAACAATGACCAGTTTAATCGTTCAAATAATGTCATTATAAGTGGTATCCCCGAAACAAATAACGAAAATGTGTATGACATTCTCTCCAAGATTGGAGCCACAGCTGGATGCAATATAACCCGACAAGATGTGGATTTCGCTAGCAGGATTGCCCCCAGGACAAACCGTGATGCAAAAAATGGAAAACCCAGGAACATTGTCGTCAAATTAACGCGCAGATACCTAAAGGATGAACTTATAGCTGGAATAAGAAAGAGGAGAGGGATGCTTGCTTCCGATTTACAACTTCCTGGAACCAGTAAAATATACATTAACGACCATCTAACCCCAAAAAACCAATTTCTGTTGAAGCAATGTCGTGATATAAAAATAGCTGGTAAAATTCGTTTTTGCTGGGTAAGAAACTGTAAAATTTTCACTCGTGTTAGCGATTCAACCCCTATAATATTAATTACAGACCAAGAGAATGTCAACAAACTTTCAAAATTGAAATCAACACAAAACGAACCAACCAGATCTGCCGTCCCTTTATGAAATTAAAATTAGTTAATAACTTTCCTCACACAAGTTACTTACAAGTTAATCTTTTGGAAAGATGGAATTACCTTAATTATATGCACAATATCTCCATTGTAGTAACTAACGAATCATCAGAATGTTTAAAATGTCACAAAAAACTGTTACAATCTTTTGAACAAAATTATTCTGTGAAACAACAACAAAATATGACTTACATGATTAATCATTATTCTCATGAAGTACCACTACCTGTTAAATACAAAAAACTATCGCAACCTATTAGAAATAATTGTAATATACCATTCTTTTGTGCAACTGTTATATGCTTATCATCATGTTTACGTTTCTATAACATAGATCTGTCAAAATTAATTACACCTGATACCATAGATCTGTCAAAATTGATTACTCCTGATACCATAAACAAAATCATGTACCACAAACAAACCAAATATTATGTATGTGTTCATAATTGCCCCCTTTCAAAGCAAAATTATTTACTTTACAATAAATTATTTTCATATCAATTTTACTAAAAAATGTATTTAATTATGCTTAATATATACTTTCAAAATGAATTCTAAGAAAACGGCAATAACATTTTATTATCAAAATGTACGTGGTTTAAAAAGTAAATTAACTGATTTATATTACGAAGTGCTCAGTTGTAATTATGATTTAATTTGTTTTACAGAAACATGGTTAGACTCCACAATCTTTGACCATGAAATAGTAGACGATCGTTATAATATATATAGACGCGATAGGGACATATCAAGTTCCTTTAAAAAATCAGGTGGTGGAGTTCTAATAGCCATAAAGAAAGAAATGACATCTTTTTCAGTCTCAGCACACAGCTCAAAATCTACAGAAGATTTATGGATTAACTTTAAATTAAATGAAACATCCAGACAATCCATTAACTTATGTTTGGCGTATTTGCCTCCAGATATACCGATCAAAAATCTCACAGATTTTTTCGAAAAGTGTCATACGACATATAATAACTTATCATCAGACGATATCACAATAATAATGGGTGATTTTAATGTCCCATCTATTCAATACTCACCAAATGTCAATGTAACGCACACCAGACCAGTCTTACATAATAGCCAAAAATCGATATCTCTACTAGACTTTCAAAATTTGACTGGACTTAATCAATTCAATCACGTAACTAACAACATAGATCGAATTTTAGATTTAGTGTTTTCAAACCATAACCTTAACATTCAAATTGCTTCACATGTGCTATCCAAAATTGACCCTTATCATCCTCCTATTGAATTCGATCTTTTGATGTCCAAATACAGACCCCTACCCACTAATCCAGATCACATCAAATATAACTTCAAAAAAACGGATTACATCAAATGCAATGAAATGTTATCACTTAATAACTGGGACGATCTTAACACGCTGAATTGTAATGACTCCCTACTACATTTTTATAACTTGTTATGGCTATCAATTGAAAAACACACTCCTCGCTTAAGAATCAGGAATAATAAGTTTTCAATTTGGTTTAGCAGTGTTCTGATCCACCAACTCAGATAAAAAGAAAAGTTTAGAAAGAAATTGAAAAAATACAAAAATCAATGTGACTACGACCGTTTTTCTATCTTGAGGGCTAGAGTAAAAGTATCCATACGTACATGCCTTAAAGCCCATGTAAATTCAATAGAAAATTCTCTCCCTAACAGTATCAAAAATCTTTCAACCCTCATTAATTCAAAAAGAATTTCTAATTCTCTCCCCAAAATCATGCATCTCCATGACAAATCAGCAACAAATGGAGAAGATACATGTGAACTGTTATCTACTTACTTCTCTTCTGTTTTTAGCTCACCATCCAATTCTAAAAGTGACTCTAAACTTTCTTCCCACTCTATAATTACCCACTGTCTCAAATCAAAATAACTTTAGACGAGGTCAAAGAGAAATTGAACACTCTTGATATCAATAAGGGTTCCGGCCCAGATGGAATTCCTCCACTATTTATTCGAAATTGTGCAGATCAGCTTGCAGTACCATTACACAAAATATTCATCAAAAGTCTGAAAGATGGGGTATTTCCGGATCTGTGGAAGGTTGCCCACGTCATTCCAATCCATAAATCTGGCAGTAAAAATGATGTAACAAACTACCGTCCTATCAGCCTTTTATCTTATTTTGGCAAAATATTCGAGTCCATTGTATACAAAACCATCTTTAACCATGTAAAACATATACTTAGTCCTTTCCAACATGGCTTTGTAGCTAAAAGATCCACAAATACTAATTTACTCGAGTATATGGACTTTCTATGTCAATCGATGAATAATAAAACACAGGTTGATGCCGTGTACACCGATTTCAGTAAGGCCTTTGACAAAGTTAGTCACTCTATCTTAATGAATAAACTGGATAAAATCCGCATTCACGGAAATCTGCTTCGTTGGTTAGAATCATATTTATCACATAGAAGTCAATTAGTTACTGTCAACGGTTTTAACTCTTCCCCAATATTAGTTACGTCGGGCGTACCACAAGGATCTCACCTTGGACCCTTACTTTTCTTAATCTTTATTAACGACCTTACATACAAACTCCGATGTAATTTTTCTCTATATGCTGATGACCTCAAATTATATAAAGCAATTAAATCTATGAAAGATTGTGAACTCTTACAACAAGACCTTAACACAATATCTACCTGGTGTGTCGACAATGAAATGGAACTGAATATAGCTAAGTGCAAAGTTATAAATTTCACGAAGAACACCAACAAAACTCTGTATTCATATAGCATATGTGGTCACAATCTAGAAACAGTTGAATCAATAAAAGATTTAGGAATTATATTTGACAACAAACTAACATTCAATCAACACATTGAATACATTGTGTGTAAATCAAATAAATTACTTGGTTTTTTGTAAGATCAACCAAACTATTTAAGAATTCTAACAGTCTAATAATTCTATTTAATTCCTTAATCCGAAGTGTTCTTGAGTACGGGTCAACAGTCTGGAATCCACATTATATTACACAGATATCTAGACTCGAATCAGTCCAAAGAAAATTTACACGGATTTTTTCTTACCGATCAGGTGTCTATCATCTTCTAGACGGGTACGAACAAAGACTTAGACATTTTAAATTAGAAAGTCTGGTTAAAAGACGAAACATAAATGACCTCTTAATGCTATATAATATTGTGAATAATCGTGTAGACAGAAACTTAGTCAACCAAATCAAGTTATTCGCCAGGCCCAAATCTACCAGAAACCTAAACATATTCTGGACTGAAATTTTTACCAATAATACTGGATATTTTAATCCTATGTCCAGAATATGTCGATCATACAACGATCTTGTTAAAATACACACTTTCATAGATATTTTTCTAAATAATGTAACATGTTTCAAAAATTATCTCCACGATTTGTGCACCTAAAAAAAAATTTAAAAAAATTTGTTGTTTTATTATATCTCAGGAAATACTTCATATATATTGTATACTTATAATGTATTTCAATTTTGTATTTAGTTTTTTTTGTTTTTAAAGATATGTATAAATAATACTTGCATTGTTTTTCATGTGTTTGCTTCTGTAAAAATTCAAATGTGATTACTGCAGACACATTAGTCTAGGGATATTTATATTTGTATTTTAATTTATTTTATTTAACCCACAAAAATGTTTTATAAATATCCTGTTTGTGTCTCAAATAAATAAATAAATAAATAAATAAATAAAACAAGAATATTTTTTTCCCACACAGTCGTGACACACCCTTATATATTTTGTACAAAGCCTGTCTTACAAACTTAAACCTTTGATCAGAGAGTCATTTTTGTGGTGTTCAAGCCAATAGAACATTTTACATAAACATAACCGTTATGAAAACCGCAAACAGTTTTTATGTATTGTCATTTAGCACTATTAGACAAATCAAAACAAGAATATTTTTTTCCCATACAGTCGTGACACACCCTAATATATATTGTACAAAGCCTGTCTTACAAACTTAAACCTTTGATCAGAGAGTCATTTTTGTGGTGTTCAAGCCAATAGAACATTTTACATAAACATAACCGTTATGAAAACCGAAATAAGTTTTTATGTATTGTCATTCTTAAGGTTTCCGTTATAAATATATTTATTTTTAATTTCAATAAATTCTATTAAAATGACTTATCTTATATTATTTGCAAACCATTGGTGATTCGTGCAATAAAGCAGGGGAGGATGTGCCTTCCAAAAAAATAGAGCAGAAAAATACTTCCAAATTATAGTAAAAGGAAGCCTAAGGTACTTCAATTTAAATATTACCCATATATTTGTTTTGAATTTCACTACGATTGTTTTTTTTGTAATATAATATTAAAAAATATATATAATTTTTTTTTATTGTTCAAATAAATCTACCAGTCCGCCTCAGCACAGGACCACCTAGTGAGGAGGACTAAGAACAAACAGATGAAATATTTATATGTATACATTATCATATCTTGTAATTCTCATCAAACCTGTAATTAAATACTCACTAATAAAAATAAAAATTACGTAATTCATCATAATAATATACTATCTACCAATGCACGATGGACAATATATTATTATTCGCCTCTCGCGAATTGCCGCTCGCCGAACTACTAGCTACTAAATACTACACAAAACAGTATGTACAATACTAGGCGTAGGGCCCGCCTCAGAGGGCCACTGATTTCGTGTAGGCGGAGGGGAGTGAGGAAGTCATATCGAATCGAAATAAACGGCAGCCGGTATGGTCACGTGCTATTTAGCTGGAGGCGCGCCTCAAACGAGGAACAGTTCCGAAGTAGTTCATTTACAATTGGTTTTGTGATATGCACCAGTTCACACAGAGAAAGTATAGCTATTTTTAGATGACCGGACAACTCATTATCATGCAACTTCAATTCCTTTGAAAAGTCATTAAAAGTGTTAAAAAAATACATAAAATAATTGGTTGAATAGGATACGTTAGACTAATTTATGTGCTATTTTCCAATTTTTTTTTCATAACTTTTAATGGCTATTTAAAGGGGTGTTGAAATCGCATAATTCTCATTTGTCTATTTTTAATGTATAGCGAATTATTTGCAATTGACGGTCGATCTTTTTTTGTTAATCTAGATTAACTTATCAATAGTTTAATGCACATTAGGTAAGTATTATTATAGTTTGCTTAGGTAGTTATCTTGTTCATAATTATTAGTTAAATGCAATTTTGTGTCATAGTTGGCTTTGACGTAGGTCGATAATTAACTTGTTTGTGTTATAGTTTAATGTTTGACGTGGATAATTAAGTTGTTCGTGTTTAACAGTTTGTAATGCACTTTGTTATGATAGTTTGACGTAAGTTATACTTCTGTGGTGGTGAATATTTGAAAAGTTTATAATTTGATGATCTCTGATTGTTTTGCTACGAAGTACTCGTATGTTGGAACCTATATAGGTGTACAGTATAGATACATAATACTAAAAAACCTCTGTGTCTATGCCTCTACACTTTTCAACCCCACAAAACCGCCCCCGTTCCAAACATATGTTGGCATTAAGTTACCGAAGCTTGCGATATCACCATAATGCGCACATTCTATAGTGTAAATAATAAAATTGCGTATACAACAAAAGGTGAAAAAATAAAATACACCAGTATTCCACGAAGTGGGTATATTCATCACGCTCAAGGACACTCTGTAAAAAGCGTATTTATTGAAATGAATCTGTTTTATAATTCTTTTTTATGTTATTTGAATTCACACATAATTGAAATGTCAGTTCCACTTCAAGAATAAAATGTTCCTTCAAAAAGAATTCTAGAACATTTCGGCGAAAAAATAAGTGAGTGAAACCAATTGTTACAAATTCAGAAATAAAATCTTTAACGTCATTTTCGGTTTTGTCAGAAAATGGTTATATAATTTCTTTGCGTTCAGGGTTGAACTTTTAAAAATTAGGTCATTGTAATAAAATGTTGAAGTATTACAGGTAGACTCATGATAGGACTAAGTAAAATTTTATTCTTAGGCGCACTCAATGTACATACCTCTATCCTCCCTTTACCAGTTTCTTACCTATCCGCCCACTTAACTATTCCATACCTTTACATAACCTATGAAAGTATTTGAATAACTCGATCGTGCCATGACTTCCTTGTTCCTGGGACGTTCCCAACTTCTACATTTATCCAGTTGAGCATCACATATTGAGGCCAACGCTTAAAACAAGTTTTCTATCTTGTTTAATTTATGCGAAAAATCGTCGATTTTAATAAAAATGCGGGTTGCGTGTCCTGAAAGGGCCCTTTCTTCCGAGCGGGCGTTAACCCTCGTCGTATTAGCGGGCGCGCCTTTCGAGGCGTGGTCCAAAAGCTCATTTGCTGATTGCCCCGTTATATCGGCACATCACGAAAGTTTGCGATGCCTCATTTATGACCTGCGGTATTAATGGTCCGGTCTGATATTTTAACAGCAGCACGCGAGCTTTGGTACGCGCTCTGTTAAACTACGAAAGCTGCTATTAATTAAAACAGAGCTTCCGTTCGTGAAAAATTACTCTAAAGCTTTTATTCTTTATTTTAGAAGTTTATTTTGAATGATTAAAAGAGTCTTCATTTTATTTCACTGAAATGAAAAGCAAACCCGCCATCGCTCTTTATTTCGCCTTTATCGTTTTAATGAGTAAACTGATTTGATTTTTCCATGAGTTCACCCTTTATGAATATTTCGCCGATGTACGATATGAAAACTACTTATTATCTGCCCTTTGTTTTTAAACTCTAACCTTGTTATAATTTGATACATAGTTTTTCGTTAAATAAAATTAAAATCGACATTACTGCATTTTTGATGATTTTTCTGCCCGCAGTGTTAGGGGTGCTATGGTAGAATAAATTAATGGAAACTGCATATTTCGTTTTTCTTTATAATCTTTTTATTTAGTTTAGTAAATTATGTTAATTTTCTTTTGCATGTAATACCTATTTACAATCATGGGGTTAAACCTTCCGAGAATTTTACCCAGTTTTTTTTCATGAAATTTTTAGATCAACCATCTCGTAATATCATTTACCTTCTTTTTTTATTTAGTACACGATTTTACATTTACTATATATATATATATATATATATATTATTAAAATGTTTTGACTGTTCAACTACGAGGATTCCCGTTTTAGGGTAGTCAAATTAGGATGAGTATGAACATGTTTTGTGCAAACAAAAAGAAAATCGAGGAAAATGAAGAGAAAGAGTAAAAAATATAATGAAAAATAAAAAGTTTAAAACACAGTACCTAACTGTTGTTTGTTCAGCCTATATCATGAGTTTGAAATAACCGTCAAACTGTGATTAGACAAGATGCCAAAGGTGTTGCACGTTTCACAAATTTTCAACTCGACAAAAAAGTTTACATGTCACTAAATATTCATCATTCACTTTCATCACAGACAAAAAAGATTTTTGTAGAAATTCTAGAAATAGATTGACTTACCAACATATCTCTGCAGGTTGAAAAGAGGACATATCGAAATAACGAACACAAAATATCTACTGCGACGACGTCACTGACTGTAAGAATGAAACAAGTACTACAGAATGAAACAAGTACTTTGTTTAAAAACCACTTTATTTTTATTTAGATTTGTCGACCGGTTTCGGTTGAACTCAACCTATTTTTTTTTTTTTTTACATTAACTCCACACAGGAGGCCCTGAGGAAAATAATTTCCCTCAGGGTCTATGTCATCTGGGATGCTGTGTGGAGGGTCTTTTTGAGGAGAGGAAGGAATGAACATTGGTCTTGAAGAGACCCATGTTGTAGGAAGGAGGAAACACAGAGGCCGGCAAATCATTCCACAGCCGAGCTGTTGAACACAAAAACGAGTCGAAGAAACGACCCGTTCTCATGTGACATATGTCAACTGTGTACAAATGTTGGGCACGCGTTTGGCGTGTTTCCCGACTATGCACCGGTGCCGAAGGGATCAATGATGCTAGTTCCTCGGAGCATCTTCCATTGTAATACCGGTAGAACAAGGATAGCATTCCCACCCGACGCCTGTGCTCTAAAGATTGCAATCCGTCTGTTAAGATGGGAGAATCTATCAAACGGACCGCCCGTTTCTGCACAGAGTCGAGGGTATTTTTCAGGTATTTTGGAGCTCCAGATCAGAAGTGGCTGCCAAATTCAACCGTGGGGCGTACCTGCGATTTGTACAGGGTTAGCAGTTGTGTACTATTAAAGTATCTGCGGGCCCTGTACAGTACGCCCAGTTTTTGGGAGGCTAACTTTACTCTGGCTTCGATGGAGCCCCCATACCTGAGCTGGTCACTTAGGGTTACACCAAGCATATTAGGACAATAAACATATTGTCCTGAAGAAGGTTGAGTTCAACCGAAACCGGTCGACAAATATAAATAAAAATAAAGTGGTTTTTAAACAAAGTACTTGTTTCATTCTATATAATGTCAGGCCAACAAAATGTTTGCTTTCTACGATAATTTCATAAGTAAATGTACATATTATATACCTAAGAGTAGTTACTTTAAAATGAAAACCAATTAAATGATTTTTTTAATGCTCTGGGAATTTAATGTTAATGGTTGCTTTCCCCTTTTCCACGGTAGATAATATTTCATATAACGTGAGTGGCTTTAACGGTGTATTAACGGGAAGTTTGTAGAGTTAAGTGCCGAGAATGGGTTCAACGGTCCATTATTCCTAGGTTTGGCAGCCTTTGACTTCCGAACACATAAAGCGAATGGAAATACTTTCTCCAAGGCCTATACGTTAAATAATTTTCACTGACTTAGATACTTAAACTTGAACTTATACAGGGTATGACAGCACGTGCCGAAGGATTTTAAAAACATGGGTGACGATTTGCTCTCCGAAAAAAATATCCGATAAAAAAATTTAAAAATCTATCACTTGTCACCACTGATCACGTGATGGGATTACGTGATACGCGCGCTGTCTCGAATGTTACCGTGCCGCTGGAAAGGGACGGTATATACATGTCACGTTACTTGCTAGGCTGTTCCCGACTAACTTGGTTGCGACGTGTGATTGAAAAATACTTTTATTATTTTTAATTATTTAGAAAAAAATATCGTCAAGACCGTAAAATAACATCCAATTTTTTTGATCCAATATGGTTGGAAATCGTTGATTAAAATCCTTCGGGTAAGTACTATACAATGCACCCTGTACATCGAAGAAATTCATCACGAGTTATATTAAAAACTAGCGTAGACTTATGATAAATCACAGGATCAAAAAAGGATATAATAAGTCCAATTTTGAAAAAGATGATTAAATAATTTTCTGTTAAAATTATATTACTGGTAGGTAGTAAATATCCTTCAAAGAGTGAATTTCAATTTTGGAATACAAAAAAAAATATTTTTTACTTTAGGTAAGTACTTAGGTACGAGGGTATTACCAGATAAAACTAGAAATTTGTCATTTTTAAATCAGATTTTAGACGTATCGACTGTTTTCCACAAAAAAATTATAAATGGAATTCGAAAGATTGTTCTTTTATCTAGCATTCGCATGTTTTAAATTTTGAGAAAAAATTATTATTTTTAGTATAAAAAGGTTATACCTAACGTGACCATTTATTTTTTGACTCAAAACGGGACATTGGTTTATTTAAGTCAAATAACCATAGGTAGTCATTGAAAAAAAAATACTTTTTAAAGTTATATTGATGTATTTAGAAAAATTAAGATAACATTAAAGTTACTAATTGAAATCCAAAATGTTTAGTTATATTTATATTTTTCAGAGGAACAAATTTGTTTTAAAACATTTGGTGATGATTTTAAGTAGGAATGAAACTCTTGGCACGTTTTTTTTATATTGACCTTGGTAATCAACATCGCCTTTAAAAGTGGAATTTGTAAGTGAGTTTTCTCAGATGTCCATAATTTGTTCATCATAGAAAATACTCTTTCTACTGGAGCATTTGTAGCAGGCAAACATAAAATATATTCAATTAAAACAGAAAAATTTTCATGCTGCAGATTGTTGGCGTGAAAATGTTTGAATACTTCCACCCAACGAGTTTCCGTGGAAACATTTTGATTATTCCATTCTGTTACCTTTTGCGATGTAATGTAGTTAGAAATTAATGAAAATTCGTCAAAAACTTCTGTATCTTTATTACTATCAATATATTCCTTTTCAATTAGGACATCCAGAGCTTTTTGAATGTCTTTCCATGCGGGGACGTTTTTTAAATCTGCCCAAAAAATATCTCCATTTCTTTGGTTAGAAAGCAAGTCCACTGCTCCAGATATTCACGGCTTGTTTTATAAAATTCTGTAGCCGTCCTTTTCACAAACTCTTCATCGATACCAGTACCATTATCTTTCAATTTCACCATAAATTGACGGACTGAAAATGGGAGAAACTGATTGGTCTGTTTCTGAGTGAAATTATCTTTTAGTTGATTGATTTCTTTTGCAGCTTCAATTGCTGATACAGTCTGACCTTCAAGTTTCAATACAGCTTGATGAAAACTTGCTGACTGAGCGTGTAAAAAATAAAGCCACAATTCTGATGTGGGATCTTCAAAAAAGTTTTTTAGTAAAATGGGACATTTTTCAATACTCAAAAAGTAGTTTTTTAATGGCTGATACATTTTTAAAACCCTTTCTAATGCAGGCATAAGAGCAAGCCATCTGGTTTTGCTATAGCCGAGCATTTGTTGATATTCCGTTTCAGTTTCGGCGCAAAACTCATTTAGAGCTTCAACTCGAATCGTGTAAATATAAAAAAATGAATATATCTTCACAATTATACTTTCATAATCTAAGGGTAGCCCATCTGCAGCAGATTTTACAGCATTATGAATTACATGGGCTCCACATCCAATACCTATTAATGGCTTTTTCATAAATGTTTGTAATTTTGTCAAGACATTGTTAGTTCCTCGCCTAGCCCGAAATTGACGTTGGCATTGTCCCCACAAAATGCCACGACTTTTTCTGTTAAATTGTAATCTGTCAACACTTGGTTTAAATAATTGACAATAATATCTGAAGTCTCACCTGGCTGTTCTTGTAGGTCTAAAATGTTCACTTATATATTTTATTATATAGGGTATATTTTCTTACTACCATGGTTTGAAGCGTCAGTCAAAATTGTAATACAATTCGCCGTATCAAGATCATCTTTTAATTCTTTCATCGCTGTACTCGCCAAAACATTTACTACAATAGCTTCTGATTTCGTACGCGCGCATGTAAATTTCAAATCAAAACATGATTGAATTATTTTCGAAGCACAATCATTGGAGCGAAAACTGTGATTTTCTTGTATCGTGTGATAAGCCCAGACGCCTTCTGCCGCAGCGATATCCAAATCCTTTGTCGTTGGCGCGTCTGATTTCTTAAAAAAATTTAACATCGAAGAACTCGAAGCGGCGGCACGGTCGGCATTTTTATGCTTTTCAGATTTTAAATGTTGTTCAATATCACCTGCACCACTATGAGAAACACTAAATTCTGTACGACACTTTTCGCATCTGACATCTGAGGGAGTATTTATTTGCCTAATAAAAGGATATTTTGCTTGTAAGCTAACATTAAACGAACACTTACGTTTTGGCATATTAACTTAGGATTCCAAAACAAAAGAAGTTAAAGAAAATTACTAATCGAGCATCAAACAACAAAACAATGAGCGACAAGTGAGCGAACGAAAACTCTGTCAAATAACAATAATAAGCCAAAGCGCGCGCGAACGTTGGCAGCCTCGGCTACTCTCGGTTATCGTCGCGTCAACGGACGACGCGGTCGGTCTTGCTCTTGCACACTGCTCGCGTCCGGCCGACCGTACGGTAAGCTTTGGTTTCTCAATTTTCGCGCGGATTCCGAAAACGGGACAATTTTGCGTCCGAGAATTTATTTCGGGGACACCGGGACTCGTAATTATAAAATGGGACAGTCCCGTTCAAAACGGGACGTCTGGTCACGTTAGTTATACCAAAGGTCGTTGGCAGATTTGTTAAATTTTCAAAAAAGATTTTGTGTTATATCACACCCATTTCAAATCATATAATCATGCAGTAACATAAATCAATACATTATCTAGGTATCGCATGTTTTAGAATTTTAATTTTAGTTTTAATAAATTCATTAAAAAATAAATACGTACACGTGTTTCTGGACGAAAATTTGTCCGTTTGTGTATTTATTTGCGCACTTACAAACTAATATATTTCAGATTTTTTTACATTCCTATTTAACCTAGACATTATTGAAAAACAGTAAATACTTATAATCAAAAAATAATTACAAAAAGTACATAATTTTAGTAGTTTTATCATCACGCCTTTCAGCATTTTTGGATGTACGTTTAAATTAAAGCAACTTTGGAATGAAATAAAATCGATATTGAGTTATAATTTTAAAAAGCTGGTACGGAGAATAAATTAATCTTTCTCATTTTAACCGCCCTGCACGATCGTAAGAACAACTTTCGACGTAATGTGGATTTTCGTCCGCTTGCTGGTTAAACGCTCTTAATATTTTACGTAGGTACAGGATGTTTATGTCATATCACAGATTGTTAGAATGCACTCCCTTCAGCCTCACAAGGTACTTGAATTATCTCCACACAGCACCCGGAAAGCTGACGTATGCCCTGTGGGAAATTATTTTTTCAGGGCCTGTATCCTGTGTGGAGGTATTATAAAAAAATGGACACGCTAAAGATCCACTGGATCCAGGATGTCGGGTGTCTTGTTCAGTCTTTACGTATTTTTTTTTAATTATCTGATTGCTGGATTTCCTAGTAAATCCACCGCTTCAAACAGAGCAAATATTTACCAAGAATTACTCCACAAATAATGCTTACTACACCAGATAGTGTTAATACCGTAATTGCGAGCGATTAAAATCCAGCAAACTAATTGTCGCAAATTGAGATTAATATGTCCTCCCTATAAGGAGAATAATTGACAATGCTAAATCCCGGAAAACCCGCGCACAATGAATTATTATTATTACAAATTGCCAACTATTTAATTTGCTATCAAATGATAAGACCCGTGTAGCGAATAATGGTTCGGGATAAATCAAAGGATAATTAATTCAATTATAAGAAAATTAACAAGCATGGCTACTCGGCACATTTTACCTGCGTAATTGGTGGCCAGCTGGATTCGGAAATAGAGAACTGGGTATTTCAAAACACTAGGAAAATATTTATGTATTGTTATATTTTATATCACACAAGTTGTACTGTCCTAAAACGGTCATCCTTTGTTTTGGAGACTACCTGATTGAACGAATAGTTGACATGGGTTGTCCTCAGGGTTCAATCCTTGGACCTGAGTTTTGGAACATTTTGTTTGATGATTCCTCCAGGCTGCCCTTGCCTGAAGGATGTATCTCGGTGGATTACGCTGATGACAAATTGTATCTGGTCTCGGGGAACAGCAGAAAGGAAGTTGAGAGTAAAGCTGAAGAGGTTTTAAGTGTGACTTTAGAATGGGGAAAGAGAAATCGGCTGACCTTCGCTCCCCATAAGACCATGGGACTCCTGATGAAGGGTAACCTCAATAGGAGTAGAAATCCCACCATCAAAATGGGAGATACCAACATCCGATTCGTTGAGAACACTAAATACTTAGGCGTCACTTTAGATCGAACGTCCTCATTCTTGACCCATGTTAAAAGCGTATCAAGTAAGGCCCAGGTCCTCTTTTTGAAATTGAGAAGAATCTCTACTGCCGAGTGGGGACTGCGCTCTCCAGCGCTCCGTCTCCTATACAGGGGGGCTTACGTGGCGCAAGTCTCGTATGCGGCCTCTGTGTGGGAGCACCGCCTAGAGAATGCACTCATACTCTCGGCTCTCAAGAGAGGCCAGCGAGTCCCCTTGCTGGCGCTTTCGGGTGCGTACAGAACAGTCGCTTCGGACGCTTTGCCAGTTTTGGCCGGCGTTTTGCCTATCGATCTTGAAATTAGGTAGGTGTTAACAAAGAAGCTTCTAACAAGAGGAAGAACTGCCACACATCATAGTATTGAGCTAATATCAGGTGGAGCGGTTTCCCTCCCAGGACTTCTTAGAGAGATGCGAGAAAGAACTTTGAGAGAATGGCAGGAACGTTGGGATAGGTCAAATACGGGAAGGTGGACTTTCTCCTTCTTCCCGTCAGTTAAACTCAGAATGGAAGGGGCGTACATCACTAGGGATCATCATGTGACCCAACTTCTGTCCGGTCATGGGGAGTTCAGAGGGAGACTTCATAGTCTCTCTCTATCCCCCCATTCTAACTGCGCTTGCGGTAATACTGATCAAACAGCCGAGCACATTCTGTGGCACTGTGAGATTTTGACGGATGCCCGAGAGGAAATGCTTGATGGCTTGCAAGCTACTACGAGACCAGCTTGGAACGCGGATCTCGTTTCGAATAATGTGAACTTTGAGTGTTTGAGGAAATTTACGAAAGTCTGGGTTGAGAGATGGCCTGATCTTAGAGTCGCTGACTAGCTGTAAAATCATGTAGGTACCAGGTGTATCTGCTCTTGAACCCACGGACATTCTCTTTACTTTATTACATCTACTGCTAGAATTTTATGTTTTATGCTTTATATCTGTATACATATATATATATATATATATATATATAGGTTTATGTTACGGCATTTAGTGGCTCAAAGCGTCCTTTAATTACCGGAACTTCTTGATCATTTCGACTTACTGGCTCATTTGGGCACTTAGTGGCTCATCGTTTTTTTTTTTTTAAGTCCATCATATCAAACTCGATGAGACGAGTCGAACGGTGTAAAAAAAATTTTTGAGTGAATAAATGACATTTTTACGTGGACCGTTAATGCTCCGGAATGCGTTTTTTATCAGTAAATATTCATCCATACTTAGAACATCAATTGGGTACACTTTTTATCGCATCTATAACATCACGGCATGCGACGTTGCCGGATGTTCTCGTCATACAATATCATTCAAACTCCAAGTCGTTTATCAATGCTTTGCGATATTGAACTCAATGGTTAAATTCCTCAAAATCTATTATCGCATGACATTGCTAAGTCAGATTGAATCTTTTTGCGATATGTTATATGTTTGCCGGAATGTTATAATATGTTGTATTCCTACATAGGTAGCCAGACTGTCGAGCGCTCGCGGTGGACTGTTAGAAGAACAGACATTATATTATAATATTTACCGGCTATTCGCGCCCTTTTTTAAAATTGAAGATTGATTTACGAATTGCTTTTATAATATCGTTATTAATTTTGTGTTAATGGTTTTTGTTTTTATTACAAGTTTTATATTATTTCGTATTTTAATACACATTTATGTAGTTTTTCTTTAATAAATAAAATATTTGCTTCGTAATTATGTATTTGTCTTTTGCGTTCCGAAAGCATAGTCAGTTGTAATGTGATGATATCTATACAGGGTTTTCTAAAAATTTCAGAAATATATTAGGTACTCATTTAATATGTTTTTTCATACAGTTATATTAATTTGTTTAGAGTTTTTCATTTAAAAAAATGATCTGTACCTAGGTAATTACTTTACGCGTGACTATTTTTCAAAGGCATTGTCTCTAGTTGTATTGTAGTAGATAATAAAAAGGTGTTTTATTGTTGTTTGGGTGTATTTTATAAAAAATATTATGAACAAAAATAAACAATAATTTAAAAATAAATTACAATATACGGCCTACATAGTCCAGGAGTAAGACCATTGACTCACAATCCGCAGGTCTCAAATTTTATTTGATTAATTTGTGTTATTTCACAATTAATTCATTTAAAATAATATATAGTATATTTGCGGCACGTTCCAGAGTGGAAGATACTCTCAGTATTACCCTGGTGTAAGACCACCATTCAGAATTGAAACGTTGCTTGAAAATGGCTTTGGCCGTGTTTAGTGACCAGATCCGAATAGCCAGGTACTTCCCAACCTTCATCTTCCCCACCTCCTTCCCCTATCCATTACCTTCAGCCTCATAACATACCGGGAATGCCATAGTCTCACTGGCTCCAGACGGGAACAGTTGGGACTCTTGTGCGGTAGTCACTGTAAAAAAATAATATTTAGGTATTAACTTACTGGCATAATACGGTGGTTTGAGGGATAGCCAAATTTAGTTGTTTTCTGATGGGTTACGGTAGTGAATTGGTCAAAATAAAGTTGGCAACACTGTCTCGGTGATTTAGTTGATATTTGCGCTAGATTGGTATTTGGTATATTTATGGCGCCGCCGATTCGTGTGTGGATGTGGATCAATGTGGATCATATGAATCCTTTCCTTTCGCATTTTATAAAATGTCGCGCTGGCGAAGGTACCATTATTGCAATATCAATGGATTCTTCAATTAACGGTAAGATTTTATCATATAACCTTAAATATTGTGTTGCATAATGAATTATTACAATCAATGACATACCAAAAATGTTTGGTGATTATCGGTTCGGACTGGCCACGCTTATTACGAATAATTTTTATTATATAATAAAAAGTTTCCTTTTTAAGTAATTAAGGCGAATCTAAAGTGTTTTTCTAAAAATTATTCGTAATAATCGTGGCCAGTCCGAACCGATATTTACCAAATGTTTTTTTAGGTAAAATTACATTTTAGGTTATGATTTCTATAAAAACGCTTTTCACTGATATTTTAATAATAATTCTTGTTGATTTTCACATAAGTATGATAATTATGCTTATTGTTTTATTATGTTTATGATTTTTAATGTGTTTTGTTATTTTATAGATAAAAATATATGTAGTACAAGTGAAAGTTCGCCAATTTCAGAGGATAAAAGAGCCGTAATTAATGAAATGGAGGAAAAACTGGATGATCTATTTGCAAACTCTTCAGATTCAGGTAGCTATGTACATAATAATTACTGA
Source organism: Limnephilus marmoratus (assembly GCA_917880885.1). Lineage (NCBI taxonomy): Eukaryota > Metazoa > Arthropoda > Insecta > Trichoptera > Limnephilidae > Limnephilus > Limnephilus marmoratus. The sequence continues at coordinate 18,020,464 of OU862933.1, forward strand.
TAATATACAATAATCTTAGGTATTTTTCATTACATACCAACATTACGTTACTTATTATTGTGAAATGTTTTAGCAATTAACGATAGTGATGCGGAATATTACGTTACGTAATATGAATTGTTTTATTTCGAATATTACATTATTATGCTTTATTTTAGAAGCAAGTGTGACGTCCGGCAGTGATGACTTATTCAAGTTACCCTCGAGAATTTCGTCTGATTCTGGTAGGTAAAACAAACCCCTTTATCTGACAAACGTTAACCAATGATTCCTGATCATATATGTGATAAGCGCATGGTAAGCGCTCGTTTCAAATTTCCAACTTGGTAATGTAAACGCTATGCTGTAGCGCAGGGGTTCCCAACCTTTTTGTACTCTAGAGCACATTCTAAAATATCGGTAGGGTGGCGGGCACCACATATTTTTAATCGACAAACTCCTCCCATAACTTCTCATTTTCCCATAATTTATTAATAAATAATAAACAAAAATGTTTCAAAATAATAAAATTATTATTCAAATTGCATACACACAGAGAAATGTATTTAATGTATTATTACGTCTCGCAATCGCAATGAAAATCTCGTCTCCTTCAACGGAAGCAACCTTCCGAACAGGCCCTCCATTGATATGCTCGATGTAACTCTAAGTGACCAGCTCAGATTTGGGGGCTCTATCGAAGCCAGAGTAAAGCTAGCCTCTCAAAAACTGGGCGTACTGTACAAGGCCCGCAGATACTTTAATAGTACACAACTGCTAGCCTTGTACAAATCGCAAGTCCGCCCCACAGTTGAATTTGGCAGCCACCTCTGGTCTGGAGCTCCAAAATATCTGAAAAATAACCTCGATTCTGTGCAGAAGCGGGCGATCCGATTGATTGATAAATTCTCCCATTTTAACAGATGGATTGCAATCTTTAGGGCACAGGCGTCAGGTAGGAATGCTATCCTTGTTCTACCGGTATTTCAATGGAAGATGCTCCAAGAAACTAGCATCATTGATCCCTTCGGCACCGGTGCATAGTCGGGAAACACGCCAAACCCGTGCCCAACATATGTACACGGTTGACATTTGTCACATGAGAACTGGTCGCTTCTTCGACTCGTTCTTGTGCTCAACAGCTCGGCTATGGAACGATTTGCCGACCTCTGTTTCCCCTTCCTACAACATGGGTCTCTTCAAGACCAATGTTAACTCCCTCTTCTCCTCAAAAAGACCCTCCACACAGCATCTTAGATGACATAGGCCTTGAGGGAAATCGTTTTCTTAAGGGCCTCCTGTGTGGAGTTTTTTTTTACCGGGTATACCGCACAAAAATCTCAACTGCTCCCGTCTGGAGCCAGTGACACCATGGAATCCCCAATCGGGGTATGTTGTGAGGCTGAAGGTAGTGGGGAGGGGAAGGAGGTGGCGAATAGGAAGGTTGGGAAGTACCTGGCGATTCAGATCTGGTCACCAAACACGGATAAAGCCATTTTCAAGCATACCCGGCGATTCAGATCTAGTCACCAAACACGGATAAAGCCATTTTCAAGCAACGTTTCAATTATAAAAAAAATATAATATCAATATGTCAATGTGATCTGAGGCAATGCATATCATTGGCCACTGCCTCATAATTAGGAGGGTATGACGATAATCCTATTAGCAAACAATCATAAGGATGCTCATCGGTGAGTCGAGATCTATATCTTGATTTTATTAAGTTCATGTTTGAAAACAAGGATTCGCATAAATATGTCGAACTGAAAAATGATTCAATTTTTTATGCGGCTTTTTTCAAAAATGGGAACTTTTCTCTGTCCACTGTATTCCAAAAGTCCTCTGATATTAAGGATTTTAGCTAAATATCATTCTTAAGGTCCAAAATTTCTAACTCTAGTTCTTCTATCTTACCTTGAACAAAATCTGCAGTACAATGCGTGATGTGCAATAGTGAATAGCACTTCCCGTTCCAGGCTAGCGTGAAGAGTACAGTCTGGCACGCCGCGGCCGCTAGACAAGTTGCGAAGTACTGTCAGCAAAGGAACCACTCATACAAACAATATCGCAAACATACAAACGTATTTAATAAACCTACGCACTTAAAAACTTAAAACTCTAACAAATAAATAAAAATAATTCACATTTTTAATTAATGTTTATGAAAGAATTCTGTCTCTGTCGAATAGTGGTGGGAACATACGAACCGTTCACGGGGTCGGGAAACCCTGCTGTAGCGGGACAGCTTGCGTGAATACAGTTTAAGTTTATCGAACAAAGAAGTCATCCCATAATAAAATGACTGACACACCACATATGCTCAGGAATCGCTGGTTTAAGTTTGTGTGGTAACTTTGTATAATTCACTCTGTATAATTTTCCACACAAATTTAATTTATTAAATATGTTATAAAATGTTATTGCATTTTTAAATTTTAGATTCATATACCAGCGATCATCCAGGGAAGCAGGAGAAAACGGACTGCTATGTGTCATCAACTTCAAAACAATGTACATCTGATTTAGCTAGTAAAAAACCAAGAGTTTATGACCGTAAAAACTTCTGTCCATACTGCTTCAAGCTGATAACCAACTTTGTACGCCACATCACAATCCAACATCCCTTAGAGGCAGAAGTGATTGAATATAATAAAATTTTAGATCCCGATCTGCGCGAACGAAAAAAAAAGTGTGAATTAATTTCGAAGAAAATAAGAAATAGAGGCAATTATCTATATAAGCAGGACGCGATAAATAGAGTTAATGGAATAATACTACCGAATCGCCGCCCAAGAACGACTGCGACAGCTAAAGATTATGCGGTTTGTATAGAATGCTGTGGCACATTCAAAAGAAGTTTACTCTATAGACACCTGAAAAAATGTTCAAATAGAAAACAATCACATGAAGGAAATCCACTAAAACGCTGCAGAGTGTTAAAATCATCCGCTATTTTATTATCCCCAGACAATTCTGAGATCACTGAATCTTTAAGATCTCAGATATTTCCTGTGTTCAAAAATGATCCTATTGCAAAAATTGCAAAGTCTGAGCCATTAATTTGTGCATATGGTTCCCTACTATTAAGCAATCATAAAGAACATCATTTGAAAACACACATTACATCCAAGATGAGAGATCTCGCTAGACTGTTCATGGTCATCAAAGAAAAAAATCCTGCAATATCCTCATTTGACCTTGCATTTGACCCTATACATTTTAATGTTTTTATGGACGCTGTCAAAATAAATAGTGGTTACGATGAAAGTACAGGTTCTGTAAAAATTCCTAGCATCCCTCAACGACTTTGTACAGCTATAAAAGATTGTGCTGATATTTTGATGCGTAAAACAATACAGAATCCTGTGCTGACCACTTCATCCAAAGATGTTATAAAAAACAAGTTGTCTGAATTTAAAATAATCTTTGGTCACGCTTGGAAATTTGAAATTTCTACTAACGCTGAAAAATCAAGGAAAACTCAAAAAATGCTGAAAACTGATGTCATGCCTTTAACTACTGATATAAAAAAAATATGCACGGAAGTTATGAAACTAGAAGTGAATATAGCTCAACGATTTGAATGTGAAAAGTCTTATATCGCCTATGAGGAGCTATGTAAAATAACAATTGCTCATATTATAATTTTTAATAGGAGGAGGGCAGGAGAAGTTGCAAGAGCTCCATTAGAAAATTATATAGCCAGCCAAAGTGAAAAACAAGACATTCCTGAAGAAATATTGGAAATCATGAGTTCTGAGGAGCAAAATGCTATACATACATTATATTGCTTCCATATCCCAGGAAAAAGGGGGAGAACAGTTCCAATACTTCTTCGAAATCAGATGAAAAAAAATGTAGACACTATATTTGCGTACAGAAATTTAGTTGGAATTCCAAATGAAAACAAATTTTTATTCCCAAAACTAGGAGGTGAACCTTATTTTTGTGGCACGCAAATTTTAAGGGAACTAAGACACAAGTTTTCCTTTGTGAATTCAGATCATATAACTTCAACTGGGCTGCGACACCATGTTGCAACCATGAGCCAAGTAGCTGGAAAGAATAATGCTTATGTAAACGCTTTGTCTCATTTCTTAGGGCATACACCAGGTACACATAAAGGGAATTACATGATACCACAACTAGCTCTTGAGAAAGGTAAAGTTGGCTTGAATTTACTGCAATTAGCTGAGGGAAAAATATCTTGCCGATCACAGTCTGATAATGGAACGAACATTACAACAACTTTACAAAATGAAATAGATTCCGTCCCTCAACCTGAAGAATCACATAAAGAAAATGTGGATCATGTTACGTTGGATAATAGCTTAGAAAATGACCAAGAGTCTTTACCAAGTAATTTACTTGATGGGAATATGGCAAAAAAAATTATAGTTAGAAGGAGGTGGCTTAATCAAGAAAAAGATGAACTTTATAAAAACTTTGCAAATTATTTCATCGAAGGGATTGATCCTGGCGCTACGAAAATAAACGAAATAAAAAAACAAACAGGAATATTGTCAATGAGGTCATGGAAGCAAATTAATACATTTATTAATAATCACCGTGTCAAGAAATTGCCCTTACCTAAGGATTTGCAGAGAAAAAGAGAATTCTACCTCCAGGATGCTTAACTTGAATTCAAATGAATTGTATTGATTAAGAGACCGCTATACCGGCTTCAACGATTGAACGATCCAAAGGTATCGACTCCGATTCCACTACAGCTGATATAAAGCGTGAAGCAATCGTAAAGTAGCTGTTGGCTTGTTCCATAGTTTGATCATTGGCAGTCGTTATAGCAGTTCCATATATTTTATCTTTTGTAATACTGGCATACAGAGTACCGGGCGAATAAGGCCCCTTTATCTTTCATCATGATATTGGTTGTGGAGGGTTATAATTTATTTTAGTTTTTGTTAAATTTATGTGCAAGGTATAATTTGATATCCCTTGTTAAATAAAAAAAAAACGAAGGATTCTTCTGTAATGTACAACGCTAAATGTTTCGTGAACGATGTATAATAAAAAGTTATTTGGTTTTAATTATGATTTAATTTTTTATTATATTATGCTGTTTTTATAATGATTGTGAATATAAAGTTATTAGGCTATAATTATTTTTTTATTGTGTTATGTTATTTTTCAAATGATTACACACTTTTTTTAGTATGTATAGTAATATTTTTTGTTTTTAAAAATTCAAATTAAATAGTTTTTTTTCAAAATGATCGTTTTTATTTTATCACCCTTGAAATGTTGAAAGTTACGTTTGAGACCCGTATTGTAGGAGGGAGGACACACAGAGGCAGGCAAAAATGAGTCGTAGAAATGACCCGTTCTCATGTGACAAATGTTGGGCACACGTTTGACGTGTTACCCGACTAAAGGGACCGGTGCCAAAGGGATCAATGACGCTAGTTCCTCGGAGCATCTTCCATTGAAATACCAGTAGAACAATGACAGCTTTCAAACCAGACGCCTGTGCTCTAATACACACACACACCGACACTAATCTTGGGATTAGTGTGTCGGTAACGGGCATATGGGTCTATCCCTTCTACTGCGGTGCAAGGTGATGAGTCGAGAGAGCCAGGCTGAAGAGGTTAAAAGGTCTCCCTCAACCACCCTCTCCCAGATGCGACACCTAGTCAAACCATTTGGGGCGGCCTATTGTAGAGACGTTGGTTGTACAATGTATACTATAGAAAATAATAAAATTAGAATACGTGTATAAAATTGGTGGAAGGTAGGTACCTACCTATGTGTCATACAACTGGAGACAATGCTTACACGTGTAAAAATAATTATAGGGTAAGATAAGATAAGATAAGTAGGTATAACATGATAATATAAAACATTATATAAAAATTACATTTTACACACATTTTAATAAAACTGTATGTAAACATGAAATTAATAAACATATTAAAAATTATAATTTGCAAACCAACCTACAACTTAAAGAAGCGTACGAATCAATGAACAAAGTAAATTTTGTAATATATTTCTAATAAGTTTATTCATAATTTTTCGAAAACACTAATAAAACTAAGATAAAATAATTATGTAGCAAATAAAAGAAACTACACCAATATGTATTTAAATACCTAATTTTATTTGTGATAATATTAAAATAAACCTTAACACAAAACAACCGTAAACACCAAATAAATAACAATATTAATTAGCAAATCATACTCCAATTTTAAAAAAACGCGCCAATAATCAAAAACGGCCGCTTGAAATAATAAATGTGTGAATAAGCAACATCCGACCTGTTCTGTCAACCTACCTTCATATGAACTATATTGGTATGTATATGTAGCATTAAACTTGGCAACGTAGCGTGATGCGGTAAGTGTGTTCTTAAAATAGATCAAGGAATGCACGTTATTTTAAGATATTTTTTTTTAATAAATAAACATAATTTTTGATTACATATTATAGCTGACCATATTTTAAACAAAATTTAAAAGACAGCATGTTGGTACTTCATCTACGTAAGTATATATTACATGCGAAAGAATGAGCAACTTAAGTGGCTTCTTCTAAGATGAGCCACAAAATGTGGTATGACATAAATATATATATATATATATATATATATATTTTGTTATAATATCATCTCTATCTTAGGAACCTTTATCTTATTCTATTGTATAAATTTTGTTCCTATTTCTTTTATTTTTCTTTGACTTACCTTTTTTTTGCTTATTTTATTTCTTTTCACGTGGTTTATTTTAGATTTCACTAAGCTGTGCTACACGATGTTTTATCAAGATACCTGTTTATTGTTTTCATTATTTTTCATAAATTTTTTGGGATTTTCTTTTTTTTCCAGCTTCATATTCCAAGGAACACTATTGATTCAACTAACATACTCGACTTTGTTTTTTTTTTTTTAAAGTTTGTTTTGGTTTCTTTGTTCTCTTTTCTTTTTAGTCTCGCAATGCTACTTAGCTTCGCTCAGAAGGCTAAACTGAACTGCATCTATTTATTTTGTTATGTTTCTTTTTCCCCTTCTGGGGGTGCATTAGACCTCGTCCTTGCATCAACAGGAGTCGGTCGACGATGGCACGGTGCCCTCTAAAATTAATTGCGCCACCCCCAGCAACATGTGCAGGCTTTAGGTTTGGGGGGGCGACCTCGGCTCTCTTTCGCCTTGCCTCCGGCTACTCGACGCTGAATTCCTTAGGGTCATCGAGTATTTCCCCCCAATCTCCCATTTACTTTTCTTTGAGGCATCACTGAGGAACCGGCTAAGGGGCGCGGAAGCTGAGTGTGGTTCACGACTAGACCGAATGTCATGCACATTCTTGCTGGGACTGCCAATCGATTGAAGAGGACTCCCGACCGTTTGCCATTCCCTTATTACTTATCTTTTGTGTCTTCTTCCCAAACAGGTGCTTGTAGGATACGCTGGATACAATCACCCAGCGCTTGCCACCTCGTGGACTTTCACCAACCTGTCCCATTGTCTTGTCTATATTTTGTCATACTAACACATATTGTATCTGTATTTCCCGCTAAGCACTTGCATACTGCTTACTAACAACGTATGCAGGGACATTGGAGGTCTAGTTTCGTTATCAAATGTAGAGTCGTTTTTACCCAAAAAATTAGAGTCCTTGCAAGAGCCTTGAAGGGGTAACCATCTGTTACCTATACCAGGGCGGGTAAGTGGTGGTCCTCCAATGTCCTAAAACGGGAATACTCCTAGTTGGGCAGTCAAAAAAATTTAATAAATTATGTATATAAATGTATAAGCTTGTGCTAAATAAACAAATAAATAAATAAAAAAAAGTACAAACCCGTGAAAAATCACTGGTTGGTCTAGATTCCTGACAAATCAGTTCTAATTTTCAAAATTAAAATAAAAAAAATATCAGTTAAAATATTAAAATTTTGGTAGGTACTTTATCGCTTCTTTGAATTCCTCACATAATCAATCCCAATTTTTTCTTAACAAATCTGAGGTCTAGATTTACTGATTGAGGGAACAATGCAAACGATAAAGTTGGTACCAACGTAAAATTATTTTATTATTTTATTGTTATTTGTTTTTGGGGTGTTATTGCATATTTCTTTTGTTTAGATTTTTCACAGATGTCGTAATTTTTCAAGTTAGTTTTTTTTTTACATTAACTCCTCACAAGAGGCCCTGTGAGGAGTTAATAAAAATAATTTCCCTCGGGGCCTATGTCATCAGAGATGCTGTGTGGTGGGCCTTTTTGAGGATAGGAAGGAATGAATATTGGTCTTGAAGAGACCCATATTGTAGGAAGGAGGAAACACAGAGACCGGTAAATCATTCCACAGCCGAGCTGTTGAACACAAGAATGAGTCGAAGAAGCGACTCGTTCTCATGTGGCAAATATCAACCGTGTACATGTGTTGGGCACGCGTTTGGCGTGTTTCCCGACTATGCGCCGGTGCCGAAGGGATCAATGAGCATCTTCATTCCTCGGAGCATCTTATATGAGCATATCCATTGTAATACCGGTAGAACAAGGTTAGCATTCCCACCCGACGCCTGTGTTCTAAAGGTTGCAATCCGTATGTTAGATTGGAGAATCTACCATCGGGCCGCCCGTTTCTGCACAAAGTCGAGGGTATTTTCAGGTATTTTGGAGCTCCAGACTAGATGTGGCTGCCAAATTCAATCGTGGGGCGCACTTGTGATTGGTACAGGGTTAGCAGTTGTGTACCATTAAAGCATCTGCGGGCCCTGTATAGTACGCCCAGTTTGAAGGAGGCTAACTTTACTCTGGCTTCGATGGAGCCTCCGGAGTTAACGGTGTTAATCCAATGTCAATTTTTAATTTTTCTTTTATTTTAGTAACTATATAGTTATTATTTTTTAATATTTTTATATAAAACATGCTAGGTATAATGTATATAAAATAAAAAATTGTATTCTTAGTCCTTCTCACTAGGAGATCCTGTGCTGAGGGGAACTATGCTTTGGATAAGTTTTCAGCGACTTCTATGTTTTAACAGGTTTGGGTAAGGTTTTCCAGAAACTTCTACGACGATGTTTTAAGTATAATAGTAAGTTCATTTTCCGATAGTTCCTACAGCGAACATTCAATGTCCTTAATCTAGCTATTTTTTGTTTTAATTTGTTTGATACTAAGTGGTAGAAAATTAATTTCTGGTCTCTAAAATTGAAAATATTGGTTTTTTGAAATCCTAACGAATTATTTATTTTATACTTTCAGCTTCAATCCGTGATTTTTAATGGGTCTGCGCTAGATATTCATAAGCACAAATATAAAACCGACCGTTTTTAATATCTTATTGGTGTCAAGAGTGTGACTTATATTGAGGATTCTTAAAATATATTTTTTCTGTGACTTGATGAAATAGTCGACAATTCAGCTCAATTTCACAATTCAATTTTTACTGTTACGCAGAAAATTCGATTGTTCGGTAAAGCGACAAAAAAACAAGTGAGCTGCGACTTCATGAAATTGCCCAGTTTTATCTGATTTTTTTTTATTTGAATACCGCACAAGAATCCCAGCTGCTCCCGTCTGGATCCAGTGGGGATATGGCATCCCCAATTGGGGTATGTGAGGCTTAAGGTTGTGGCAAGGTACCTGGTTATTCAAATCTGTACACCGAACAAGATTTTTAAGCCGTTTCAATCAACGTTTTAATTCTGAATGGTATCTTACTCCAAGTCTATACTGAGATTATCTACCACTCTGGAACGTGCAGCAAATATATACTATATATTATTTTTAATCAATTATTTGTGAAATAACACAAATTAATCAAATACAATTTATTTTAGCACAACCGGAATTCGTTCCCGCGACTTTGTGAATTGCGAGTCAAGAGCCTTACTCCTCGACCACTGAGGAAAATAATTTCTCTAAAGGCCTATGTCATCTTTGGGGATGCTGTGTGGAGGGTTTTTTTAGGGAAAGGAAGGAGAGGAGAGTTCTGGGAAGGAAAAGGGTTTAAGGGGTGGGTATGAATCTGGGGTTCAGTGTGTCCTGGTCATCCGCCTCCAAGACCTAGACAAACCGCACCCCATGAACCTGGGCACCCCTGTTAAATCACTAAACGTAACGAACCACTTGGAGTGACCTATGGCAGAGGTGTTGGTTATCCAATAAAGGTTCCCGGGGAGGCGGTACCCATTCCCGCCTCCCAAATTATAAAGCAGCTACTAAGAGTCAGTGATTGAAAGATTTTTCCATTTTATTCCGAATTTTTGATACCAGAATTTATTTTGTTTGGAACACACCATACTGGATTGTTCAATTTGATTCATTAATTTAGATATTTTAAGATTAATTTATTCTTGATCCACCCTGATCTCGTTTGATACCAACCCCAGGTGGGTCAAGAGAGGGTTAATTTATATATTGTTAACAGTAAACCCTCTTCCGCCGTGCATTCGTTACCTTATTGACAGAAAGAAGATTTCAGGGTCAAGGCACTCAGCTGTGGGGCTATTTTCGTGTTTTAGGTATAAATCTTTATTATATCCGGATTACAGACCTTTATTAATGGGGATATCTACAGCAAGGGGTGTACACAACTAATCCACGGAAAAAGAACAAGATATGGGTGTTCCATAAGGGACGTTATTTAGGCGCCATTCCTAATCACCATTAATGCGGCTTAGAACAATGTTTTAATCCGATACCTACAATACTTCCATCTTTTATTAATTTGTCTTCTTCTTCTATCTATATATGTAACTTTTGTTTATTATTATTATAATTTTATATTTCAACAACTATGCTTAACAACTCACGGCTATTTTATGTTTTAATTGGTTATTTCATTTTTTATTTTATTCTTTCTCTTCTCTTTTTTTTCTTTTTTTCTACAACACATGTATGTAGGAATATGATATGCAATGCATACAGAAGTTATATAATTGTTCTAATCCTCTTAAATCCTCTTAAGTGACCTGTATTTTTTATTTTTTTTTTTATTTAATAAAATAGTATCAATTACATGTTTATATACATGAAATAAAGTTTTCTATTAAAATACATTTAATAATACGCTTTACACCCTTTTTGAGAGCAAAGCTCGAGTTAAAAGGGCGGATAAACGCATGTTAAACACAATTTAGAAAAACGAAAAATAATATTTTTTTAAATATATAAAACAAAAAATAGATAATTAACAGAAAATAAGAAGAAATCATATTTGTTCATATATATAAATTATTTTTTTTTGTATATATGTACAAAACAAATAATAGATAATAGAAAAACAACAGATTGAAGCGGATGAGATAAAAAATAATGAGAGAAAAAGGATAACTAATGTTAATATTTGAGTTGTTATGTTGATAAGTTATATAAAAAGAGTTTTTATTGATTTTTTGAATTGTTTGTAATTTGTTTCCAATCTTAATTTCAAGGGTAATTCGTTAAACCATTTAACTCCAATATATTTGTAGAATTGTTGGGCTGTGGTGGTGTAACAGCGCGGTAAAGTCAGAGAACCAAGGATATTTGTTCTATTGCTGTTCGAAAAAAGAGTGTTAACATTATTGAGACAATCTTTGTGTATTTGTAAAAGCGTAATTTTTTTATAAATAATATGAAGTGAAAGGACTTTGAATTCCTGAAATAATTTGATGGTAGGGTAATCGTATGGCTTTTTTAGAATTATTTTTATTGATATTCTTTGGATAATTTCTAAAGGCAAAAGAGAAGTTTTGAAAGCACCACCCCAGCCAACAATTCCATATTGTAATACTGATTGAATTAGGGAAAAATAGATGGTTCTTAATAATCCAATATTTAGTATGTTACGTATTCTAATAAAAATGTTAATTAATTTTCTTAACCGTTCTACTGTTGTATTGATTTGTATATTACCTACATGTACCTATTTACCTTTTCTTTATAAAATTAAAACTATTTTAATAACTATGCTAAACAAATAACAGTTACTATGTTTTAAACTTTTTTATTTTTTTTTATATTCTTTCTCTTCTTTTTGTTTCCTCTTTTTATTTCATCAATTTTCTTTCTTTTTTTGTACATGTTTATACGCCTTATAATTTTACTGTCCTAAAACGGGAATACTCCTAGTTGGGCAGTCAAAAAAAATTAATAAATTATGTATATAAATGTGTGCTAAAATCTTGAATAATCTTGTGCTAAATAAACAAATAAATAAAAAAATAAATAAATGAAATGACATGGCTCCTCCTCCAATTTTCGTGATTTCTCATCGCAGAAGATTTGAAAGTATTAATTTGTACCATGGTTTTTTAACTGGTATTTTAATAGCTGTTTCTGAATTCATCTCGAGGAAGCAGATTATATCTTTCACGTGTTATTTTAAAATTTTAAAAAGATGTTATTTTAGGCTTAAAACATCAAATTTTTTTTTAAAAAACGAGAAAAATTAAAACAAAATCACACTGCTTGCTGATAGGTTTAGATACATTATTAATTTTGGTGATGGTAACTAAAAACTGCAGAGAAATATATAATCCGTACATTTTGAAGCCTGGCAAAAATCCCAAACAAATTTTAAAATCCAGAACTTATTGAATTCCCACCCTAAAAAAGATATAAATTCAAATTGCTCTGGGGCAAGTATTTATAGTACCTACTCTGAATCGAAAAATTGATTAAAACAGCTTTATGGTTTATGTTTATGGCTAAAGCTATGTTTATGACTGAACATATATTTATTTCCTTCCCTGTTATTTCAGGTCCATTAGAAAGGGCTGGTGGGAAATCACAGTGTCACATGAAACGGTATGTGTTTATTTATTAATATTGAGTTAGATCATATCATTTTGTCATCTAATATGCAGTATTTTACGAGAAAGTAAAATACCTAAGTAAATATTTAGAAAATTTCTATTAGAATGTCGTTACAACATTGAATAATTCGGATTGATGTTTTCCTTGTAGGTAAACAATCATATGCATATTGCATTTTTCATTCCATCTCGGTGTATTTAATAATTATTAATAATATAATAATAGTATTTATATTTTCCGGAAACTATACAACATATTATATCGGGATATTCTGTATTAGCGCCGTCCGAGTATACATTTAGGCACAATCAGGTTCTAAAAATTATTCTCCAAAGTTTGGTAATTAAACATAACTTGATTGACTGCCGTAATATAGTCCCATTTTATGAATATGAACCAAATTCATTTTTAGAAAATGAATTTTATAGAACATATTATGATAAAACTATAACAGACAGAACAATTAGTCGTAATAGACCCAATATAGTTTTAAATGAAAAAAATAACTTATATCATTGATGTGGCTATTCCAAATTCCTGTAGTATTCAAAAATCTGTTTCTGAAAAAATAAGAAAATATACAGATTTCGGAAATGAGATTAAAAGAATTTGGCATTCTCAGACTATAAAAATATTACCATTTGTTATTTCGGCTACTGGCATTATACCTAGCTCTCTCATTAAAAAATTTAGGCTTATTAGATTTGTCGAAGAATTTATATTTAAAAATGTAAAATCAATCATTTTAAATACATGTTGGATTAAGAAAGATTTTTTTAAATATTTATATTGAGGGATCAGTGGGATTTACTGGTCCAGCTGGAAATTCTACAGATTCGAACCCTCTGATATGAAAATATCTGGAGTCGGTGAATTATTTTCCCGTTCGATCTCTGGTAGTTTGACATGTTGTTCTTGTATTGTTTTGTATTTATTATACTTATATAGGACACTTGCATAGCGTGAGTGGACTAGTTGGATGATCATTTGTGGAAAAGTGTGTGGAAGGGTTTAGTTTTTCCTGAGGGGAAGATTCAACCTGGACATAAAGTCATAAAATTATAATGATAAGTTTCTTATTAGTTCTTTTTGATTGTCGAATTCATTTTTCTTTTAGGAATTTTTATTTTCTTGAAAATCAATAATAGACAGATTAATAATAAAATAAATAATGATAATGTGGAATTACCTCGTAACCTTATCATTGAAAGTTTTTTTTATCCATATGTATATTTTTTCTTCTTATTAAATGTCGACGAAAATATAACTATTTTCGTCGACATTTAATATGAAGAAAAATATATTAATTAAAAACATTCCTTAAATTCGATCAAAGATATTACATAAATTTTTAAAAATGTATGTAAAAATACAACAACAACCTGCATTTAATATATATTAAATTATTATATTTAATAATATTAAATTATTTTCCAAATAAAATCAAACCATTGTGCGGTAATAAAAGTAATACAACAACAAAAAAGTCGAAAATTTCCAATTTTTTTCAACTCTCGTTAAAACCAAACCAATCGTACTACAGCTATGAAAAAAATAACAAATTGTCCAATTTTCGTTAAGTCGAAAATAGTACAGGAAGTTATTTCGCTACAAAATAACTGTGTTAAATTAAGTAAAAATAATTGCTTTAAAAACTTCAATAACCACATCGGTAGGGTCCCAATTATTTCGAAGTTCGGGTTTTTTTGTGGTTCTTTTTTGTATTCGTATTTTCGCCGAACTCAATTTACAAAATGTTGGAGCTGAGTGCATTTAATCAAAGGGGTTGAGCAATTGGAACTTTTAATGAGTCGGGGACATCAGACCTCCAGTAGAGTGGTATTACTAGGGACAACGCATGGATACTAAAACTTTTATACACGATTTATATTTTGAATTAATCTTTTCTTAAAATTATATTTGTAAATCGTGCCATAGGAGGCTTTTAAATTTTGAACTATCAAATTAATCTATTGAAATTGAACCAAAAATCTTTTAAACTATTTTTTTTAATAAATTCAGAAACGATGTGTGGACGTAGGAAAGGGAGGAAAATAGGTATCCTTGGTCTTAAACATGCCAATATTAAGCACATAGACGAGTGGAAAAACAACCTTTTTGATTAGTCGTATGTAAAACGTCAACCATGGTCGAAAGATGGATACTGATTTGGCTCGTCTTACAAAATTTAAAACAATACATTGAAAACATATTTTATATTTATGTTCATAAAAAAAGATTATTTTTTGCAGTAGTGCGTCTCGCTCGTTCTGAAATTATCAATGATGCTAATAAATTCTTACGAACATTTCCTTAGAACATAATATATATATTTGATTCCCACCTGATGTCTATTTATATTTTGAATGTGTCGTGTTATAAAATATTCCGATCAAAGAAAGATTAACGCTTTCATGGTCATATGTTCTATAACGTACTGATTATTTAGCATTAAGAATCAAAAAATATATTTAATTGTTTCTAAACTCGCAATAATTTTCAGTTTAAAAGCCGACGGGTCTCGGAGCAACCGATCCATTATCCGGAAAAATAAAAATTTCAGAACACGTTTTATAATGTGAAAATAGATAAATGTAAGCAATTAGAGTGACAGTGATGCAGAAGGAGAGATTTCGAAACAGCCTTCAACTTTAAAACGTAGAAAACACTTGGTTAAAAAATGTTGATTAATTACTCAGCTAATTATTTGACGTCCGGCTGCTGTGGAAGGGCGTATTGTCCATCTTTTTTACTATCAATTCTTTGTGTTTACAAGTAGATTTTTTTATTGCTAGTATAAAATAATAGTCTACAGAGTTTTTAAAAATTCTTTCAAGGGAATATTCATAAAAATATGTTTGAAAATAAACCTAAAGATTTTTTTTCTTATAGCTAGTTGTTAATATTTATGTACGTAGTATGAGTAATTAAAATCTTTAAGTCGTTATGCTAGTACTAACTACTAACTACCCAACCGAAAAAAAATAAAGCTTTTGGTGTTTTATTTTCTTGCTTCACAGTTGAAAGCTCCACAACTCATGATTGAAACTTATTTGTGTTGACGTCGAACTGAATATGAGTTCTAATTATTGAAGAAGAGGATAATGTAAACGAAACATGAAACGGAACTCGACACAGAAAATAAAAAGATAACGGTCCCAACTGGGGATCGAACTCAGAACCTTGGTCTTAACAGGACAACGCTCTAACCTCTAACCACTGAGTTATTGAGAGTAGAAAATTCAATAGGTGTAAATAATAAATAAAAATAATAATAATAATAATAAAAATTTCTAATTGATTATAATATTTCATATTCACTATATATTTTCAAGTTTTATGTAGCTCCTACAATACATCTTGAACTTTCCAATTGGTGTGGACTTTAAAGTTTCTGGTAGTGTGTTATACAACTTCATTCCCTTGTACAGTAGACTGTTCTGCGTATTCGCTTTGTCCTTTTTTTGTAGCCTAATTTCCTTGCACGTCCTTGTGTTATATCTGTGAATGTCTTTATTGTATACAATTTTATTTGAGAAGTATTTTGGTAACGTGTTGTTCAATATTTTGTGGATAAATACCATCGTGTTCAAGGTCAGCATCTGTTTCACGGTCAACCAATTTAGTTCCTTTAACATTTTAATTATTTTTGAAAATCTGTTTCGTCGAAGAATTATTCTCATTGCCCTGTTTTGGAGAATTTGTAACTTATTTTGTTCTCTTTCGTTACATAGGAACAGTATACTTGAGCAGTAGTTGAAGTGTGGAGCAATAAATCGGATAAATATGTGAGTAAGTAGCCATGTTACAAAACTATTCGGGTAGAACTTTTTAATCATAAGATAGCCGCTAAAAAAAGATGGTAGTTCGTTGAGAAAATTGAAAATAATTCAAATTGAGGTATGAGATCAACAAAAATGACGGAAACTCACCAGGTTTCAATAGCGTGATTTTTAGAGCGTTTTCCCGGTAAGATAGAGATTCTGGGTTCGAAACCCAATTGCGACCGTTATCTTTTTATTTTGTCTCGTTCTCTTTTCATGTTTCATTTAGATTTGTACGTATTATCCTCTTTTCAATAATAAATTAAATTTTACGTTGACTGGGTTCACACTTCGATAGATATTCCGTAAAATTAAAAATTCTTTCGTTATCTTCCAAATTCACAACAACAAAAAGATAATGACGAGAGATTCTACGGCTTAAGGGGAACGCATGCGCGGCCCATTTCTGCACGTTTCATACAAATCTTAGATTTGGATTTGAGATCAAAATACCCAACCAAACCCAAAAATTATTTTTGTAATCAAAATATATATCAAATATCTAGTTAGGATGTAAGCTACTTTATTTACTTTTGCTTTAAATTAAAAGAATTATGCCATTAAAGAATTGAATGTTTCGGGATTTCAGAGGCAATTTGGGCAATTATTTGTGAGTAAATGAAAAACAATTAAAAAATTATTTTACTGTATTTATCATATAAATATGATGAAATATAAAATAAAAAATGAAAATTAGGAAAAAAATAATTTTGTTGGGTGTAAATTAAAAATGCAAATTACCTAATTACGGCGGAATAAAAAATAGTCGTTTTTATATTAAAATTACTACCCAAAAAATGCATTTTTAAGAATTTTTTAGTTTTAATTTTATTTTTCATTGTATTTTTAAAATAAATATAGTAAAATTATTTTTTTTTACGTTTTTCTTTTACTCACAAATAATTGCCTAAGTGGCGTCCAAAATAATGAAACACTAAAATTTTTAATGGCCTGTATCTAAGCAAAAATAAATAAAATATTTTTATTTTTATTTTAACTTTATGAGTAAAACCTCAAATTGTAATATTTAATTAAATGAAGACAATATAAGCGAAACTCAATCGAAAATCTGAAAACAGAAAAATCAGAAAAAGATATTGACACATCTGGGACAATATGTGTCAATATCTTTTTCTGATTTTTCTGTTTTCAGATTTTCGATTGAGTTTCGCTTATATTGTCTTCATTTAATTAAATAAATAAAATAGCTCACATCCTAACTAGATATTTGATATACCTTTTGATTAAAAAAATATTTTTTCAGTTTGGTTGGGTATTTTGATCTCAAATCCAAATCTAAGATTTGTATGAAACGGGCAGAAATGGGCCGCGCATGCTTTCCCCTTAACCCTCACAGATTTTCATCTTTATGATTTAAATAATACTTTTTTTATATTTGTCTGGGTAACATTTACAGCAATGGTTTTTGTTATGCCTGCCTTTCTGAAAAGAGTTTCTATATCGAAACCAATGTATTTTAAAATTGTTGCTTTTATAAAGTGTAATGGGACTTGATACGTTAAAAGAAAGAAGAATTTGTTCAGATTTATTTTATTTATTTAAAATTGTTAATAACTTGTTGAACTCTCCTGAACTTCTTTCGTTAATATGTTTTTAAGTACCGAGTAGATCAGTTCGTCACAAATTACCTTACCATTGTAATAATACAGGATCTAATGTTGAATTATATGCCATAATAAATCGCCTGCATATACTTGGTAACAAATATGTTTGTTGATGATATGATAAATATTGAAAGATTATCAACATACAAACATTATTTAATTAAAGCTGTTTGTCAGCGCTTCTCAGTTAGATTGTAATCTAATATACTTTGTATGTTTATATTCTTCATCAATGTTTATTTCTGAAATTTTAAAATTTATTACTACGTACTTTACGTAGTAATTTTTTAGTTCATAATATCTTGTACACATTCATGTATATGAGGTTTTCTTTTTCTTCATGTTTGTTTTATAATAGCTTACTATTTTTGCTTTATACTGTCACTTCAATATGTGCTCTTTAATATTTTGTTATAATTTTTTTTTCTTCTTAACTATGTATATTCTTTCAAATTATTGCAATTCCCATGTAAAAGCCATTAATCGGCGTTTATTCATAATAAATAAATATTGAAAAGGCTTTATAGCTATTCCGTTAGATGTCAGCAGGGAAGTATTTCTCCGCTTGGCCGATAGGGGCGCCTGTGTAGCCAGGTGATCATATCTGCCTCTCTTGCAGTTAGGTCGGCTAACTCGCAGCCTTATTATTGTAAATACATAATCTTTACATAGTGTAAAATAAAGTCGCTCCCGCTGTCTGTGCGCTTAGATCTTTTAAACTACGCAACCGATTTTCATGCTGTTTTCGCCAATAGATAGAGTGATTCATGATGAAGGTTTTTAGGTATATAATTTGACAAGGTTTTTTGTAAATTGGCTGAAATATGTAAATGAAGGGAGCGGGCTGGCAAACGGGTGGTGTGGATTTGATTTAACAGATGGCGTTGGTTATAAAGGTTGGATAATGGCAAGGCGCTGTAATTCGTTAGCCACAACAAAGTGTGGCCGGGTCTGCTATCTTCAATAAACCAGATTGTTAATATCGAGAATCGAATATTTATTGATAAGACCTCCACAATTATCGAAATGTTTCGGAGTATAAACAATTAACTAACACGGCAATAAT
This sequence comes from Limnephilus marmoratus, assembly GCA_917880885.1. Classification (NCBI taxonomy): domain Eukaryota; kingdom Metazoa; phylum Arthropoda; class Insecta; order Trichoptera; family Limnephilidae; genus Limnephilus; species Limnephilus marmoratus. The sequence goes on from OU862933.1 coordinate 18,039,728, forward strand.
AACTTACATGGTGTTTCGTAATCAAACCAGAATTCTAACCATCTACGAGTAGTTGCCACATATTTCAAACCTTTATTTTTATATCCGTACCAATTAGAATATCCAGTGGCGGTTCTTCACAGGGGGACAATGGGGACGGTCCCCGCCAGTTACACTCAAAACCTACTAAAGGAAAAGGAAATAACAGTCGATGCGTTGTCTTCACCAAAATGAATGAATTCTTTAAACATAAAAGTAATTAACATTTGCAGAAATAAAATACAAATAATTATTCCGGATGATTTCAATAAGACCCTACCGCGTATAGCGAACAATGTACGGAGCACAAAACAGCGGGTCAATTTCTCAGTGCGCAGAATCTAATGCGCACTTGGGGGACGATCCGAAGTATCCCCATACTTTCCTTGCGTTGTTTCGCGATCGTATGCAACTGCGCACGCGCAGTCGTATGTGAATTCAAATACCCGCGGGGACAATTATTCTTTGGATCCCCACAGAAACATTTGTTTGCGAAGTTTCGGGCGGGAATCGCTCGCGTTCAAATTAGTTTGATAATAATCTTGCAAGATAAAGCTTTATTTTTATTATACTATATTGTAAATTGGCATATATCTTTGGATTATTTTATATTATTTTGTGTTTAGATATCCGACTAGCATGATTAGACCATAATATATTTTTTTGAGAAATTTTATATTATATTCTACGGGTGGTGAGATTGCGGTACATAAAAAAATATCGATCCCCACCACTAAATAAGTGCTCGAGCCGCCACTGAGAATATCTTATATTCCATCTGAAAGTCGATAGTGTAACCTGTCAGATTGGTTTCGCGTATCATCGCTCCGCCGCCCCTGGCCGGGGTGACCACACGGAAAATGGTTCGGGGCTAATTTTCTCAGAATCCTTTTTTCGTGTGAGATTTATGAGTCGCATTACTTACAGCTCACGGGACCCTGATACCACCCTTGGCTGGCTGACTTTTTGCGGTTGTTCCCGAATAATTATTCTGATGCCGTTTAAACAATTCGGGACGATACACTGCTTTAAAACGGTGAAGCTTTGATGGAAATATTGCAATGTATGCATTTTTAAAGATTACAGCCATTGTGGAAATAAATTACAGTAGTTTTTACAACGCAATTTTTTTTTTCAATTATAAATTAACGTACTCAAGCTATCACAATATCATGTTTCGATATTTTCTAAATGAAAATCACGGTATAGGCTGAATTCTTGCTTCTTGATAAATCAGTTCCAATTTTCCAATTAAGTATCTTATTATTACAGGGGGGTACGTAGTCGCTCGTCGGAATTTTTAAAAAATCTGATTCCAATTTTGAAAATGACACTTAAAAAATTCAGTCAACAAATTTCTCAAGGACAAATACCACATGCAGACAATCGAAATTAGTATGTTTCATGACTAGCGGCGCAGACCCGTGATAAATCACGATTATTACAATTTTTATTTAAAAACAAACACTTAAACCATTTTCAATTAAATTATAGGTAGGTAGGTACGTACAATATCTCTTACAGGAATCAGTTCCAATTTTGATAATGACACTAATTTTTTTTTTAAATGAGTTCATGGAACCAGATTTCGTGGAGACGCACAGATAATCAAAATTAATGTGTTTAATTATAAAAATAATATGATACAAAAGATTTTTTAAATATTTATATTGAGGGATCAGTAGGATTTATAGGTTCAATTAGAAATGCCACAGAGCCGAACCCTCTGATATGAAAATATCTGGAGTCGGTGAATTATATTCCCATTTGGTCTCTAGTAGGTTGACATGTTGTTCTTGTATTATTTTGTATTTATAATACTTATATAGTGCAATTGCATAGCGTGGGTTGACTAGATGATCATTTGGGGAAGTGTGTGAAAGGGTTTAGTTTTTCCTGTGGGGAAAATTTAACCCGGAGATTTAAATCTGGTGCGTAATAATAAGGAAATTCTTTACAATCGTTGTGATTATTTCGTTTAGTCCAATATGGCGCAATATTTTTTTTTAAATCACTGGAGCGACCCCGCAAAATAAATTAATTTTCCTCGATGGCTCGAGATTTCCCAGAATATCATTTTTTTAATTTTTCAACAACATAAAAAAAATCAAACTTTCGAATTTTAACATGGAAAGATAAAAACTTATTATAGTGCTATGTAGCCAATGAGTTAACCTGTATTTTACCGTTTATCTCATATTTGTAGGATTTAAAAAAAAATACTAAGAAATCGTAAAATTTTAAACCGCGCGAATCCTGCGTGTTCGTTACTTTGAAACTGCCGTAAGGGGTACTTTTTCGAGTCAGCATAGAACATTTTCGATTTTTGTATGTTGTCTGTGGTATACTTGATAATAAAAGGTGCATTACAATGAAAAAGGGACTTAATTTTAACCGTAAACAGCTGATCAAAAATTCGATAAGGTGATCCCATAGTCCTGGAAAAATTCAATATTGGAATCCGCGCTTCTTTTTGGGAGGGATTTAAAAATACTTGACAAGACTTCAGAAAAAGCTTTTGGAAAGTTAGGAAAAGGTATTTGAGAGTTGTTTTTTACAGATTGATTTCGTAAAGGCCTGTAAAAAAATTAAAAATTGAATAGACACATCTACCGGATCTGCCGGATCTGCCCTGATGATGAACACTGCAACGATGTCCGAAACGTTGGCTAAAGAAGGAGGTAGCGCAACACAGCATAACACCCCAATAACAAATAAGGAAAAAGATCGAGCATTGTTTTATTTTATTTTGTGAAATTCAAGCACAAATATTAAAATTTTCCGATTATTTTGCAAAGAACTTAATTTGCCACATTATGTAATGAAACTTTATCCGAAAATGGATTCTCTAATTGGAAATTTTGGAACCTATTGTATTTTTTATAGGTCTGACACATTATTTTTTCCAGACTTACAAAAAGACTCATTTAAAAAATACCCGATTATTTGTAAGGCCAAGATGTTTCGCAGTATTAATTTAAAGTATCTATAATATTTCTAAGCAATCGAATTTTCAAACCAAAAACACGTGATTTTGTATGATTTCGCAAGACTTTATCTTATAATTTACGGTAAATATGTGTAACTATATGGACGTGTGGGATTCCTTTAGCCTCCCCACATCCTGGAATAAAACATTATTATTTATAAATATTTTTACGAACTGTATAACAGAACAGCTTTTTAAAGTTTGTGTCGAAATAAATATCGGGCTTATATTTTAACAGATTTTAATCGTGAGAATTCAGTTCAAAACATATTCCACATATTAATCTGTATTGTACCTGTAAACAACCCTAATTATTTGTACCCAGAATCAGAAAAGCCATATACGTATGCTCAGTCCCAAGTTCATAACGAACTGGGAGAGTATCATGTAATCGCTATGGCATCATGCTTTGCCAGGAACAAACGATTACGCCTCCGCCTCGATGCTGTGCTGACCGTCAATAATGGTATTTTAAGGTAAACCTGGCTAGCAGATAGGGGAACACGACCGCCCGACATCCTTCTACAAGCAACCCTTACAAGTAGGTACTCGCGAGTACACTTAAAGCAGGGATGCTACTAAAATAATGATAAAAACCATCGGACCAACGAAAAATATTTTCAAAATGCTTTTACTTTTTTAACGTTACGTAAACAGACACCAACCACTAACCAAAAAACAATCAACGCTCCGTTATAAGTATTCAAAAAGAAAAATAAGATTACTGAAGATGGTTTGAAAGGGAGATATTATGTTAAAACGAATGATAGAGGGAGCGACCTAATATTAACAAAAGGTTATAATTATCATGCGTAGGCGAATGTTGTGAAAATATTTATAGAAAATATAAGTATTTATAAAATTTATATCTTTATAAGATTTATAAAGTTGATAAGATAGTCGCAGCGAGAGCTAGTTCGTACGCCATCGACGACCGTCCTCTTCCTTCTCACACCAAGATATGAGAACGGCAAAAAAACAGAAGATATTTGAATACTAATAATAATAAACGGATGATTTTTATAGCGCGTTTTGTAAAACATCACCTCAAGGGCGCTGTACAAACTAATAATATATGTATTTCTAAAAATCTTACTTACAAACTAGATCAACAATTATAACAATTTATGGCTAAAGATTGCATCCACAGGTTCATCGTTCACGGATACGAAAATATATGACTCGTACAATGATTTGACTTAATATTTGCTATTCAAACCTTGCCACCAAATATGGCTTAAGCCACTTCAAGCAAGTTTGTATTTTTTTCGCAATTTTTAGAGGACATCGCTAAAAATATATATATATAACATGAAAGGATCAATTTTTTAATGCTAATTAATATTAAACATTTATTGCAATTTATCTGATTTAAACATTCGTTATTTATTACGAATTAATTATTCGACATCGCTAAAATTGGTTCACAACACCCCTTTTCGCTGAAAATTCTAAACCTAATGTAACGTATTTTACCTTTTTTTATCAGTTTTAATGACTTCAAAGGGGGTGTTAAAGTTGTATGATTATACATGTCACCGCTAAAATTATATGCAATATAAAAAGTTTTATTTCTTTTAACGAGAATATTCATAATTCATTAAAATGTAGCTACCTGCGCTGTGAGAAGTACTTACTTAAGAATTCAAATTCAAGCAATTCAAATTCCAATTCTTTTGAACAGCAAGCTGAAACAAATTGTACTGTTTATTTTTTTTAACTGTCACACTCCATATGTTGATAACATTGTGAAAATTTTAATGGCACATAAAAAACTATCAATCGATGATGCTAGAGCTTTCTTTTAACTGTGTTTACGTAGCACGTTCAATTGCTACATTGGTGACACCGACGTTCACATTAGTGACCACGAAGTTTACATTTGTGAATCCGACAGTGAACACGACGCGTGCAAGTACGTCTACCGCGAGCACGTCGCGCACGAAATAAACTCTTCGGTGATAAATTTCGCGCACCAATCATCATCATCATGTCCCTCACGAGCGGTACATCCGAGGAAATGGGTAAACCCATCAATCAGCCACTACTAACACGGATGGAGCGGTTGATGCAGCCTCTCCAACAAGAGCTCGCTACCTTGAGGCGCGAAGTTTCGACACTACGCTCTGGCCAGCATAGGAGGAGCGCCACCCCGCATCGTTGGAGCAATCGTTCCCGCAGTCAGTCCAGAGGTCGTCAGCCCGAGGGAACATGCTGGTACCACTGGAAGTATGGGACGAAGGCAAGCAAGTGCACCAAACCCTGCAACTTCCAGCAGGAAAACGCGCGGGGCCCAAACTGATGGCGACCAGCACCAGCCCCAACCAAGTCAGTCGCCTTTTTGTTACCGACAGGATAACCCGTACCCAATTTCTTATAGACACCGGCGCAGATCTCTGCGTTTTCCCACGACGCCTTGTCCAGGGACGCCCCACTAAACCGACATACGAACTGGCAGCAGCAAATGGCAGCACAATCGCTACTTATGGCAGCCTAACGCTCAACCTGGATCTGGGATTGCGACGCGACTTTACTTGGAGCTTCGTCATTGCAGACGTCTCCAGGCCAATCATCGGGGCAGACTTTCTCGCCAAGTACGAGCTACTGGTGGATGTCCGAAATAAACGGTTGCTGGACCAGGTGACGAATTTGACCATCACGGGAAAACGAAGCGACAACAAGATCGCTTCCATTAAGACGGTCACAGGAACGTCCCCGTATCATAAGCTTCTTCAACAGTTTCCTGACATCACTCGCCCTGACGGCGCCAGGAGGGAAGTTCGTCACGCAACACTGCACCATATTAACACCACGCCAGGACCTCCAACAGTCGAACGCCCACGACGCCTTGCTCCTGACAAGTTAAAACGCGCCAAGAAGGAGTTCGAGGCCATGGTCCGTCTCGGAATCGCTCGACCTTCCGAGAGCTCTTGGGCATCTCCCTTGCACATGGTACCCAAGAAGGACGACCAGTGGAGACCATGTGGCGATTATAGAAGATTGAACGCCAGAACTATTCCGGACAGATACCCCGTACGCCACATCCAAGATTTTGCACAGGCAGATCTTCTCAACGATTGATCTGGTGCGGGCATATAATCAAATCCCTGTGGCTCCCGAGGACATTCCGAAAACAGCAATCACTACGCCATTCGGACTCTTCGAATTTCCGGTGATGTCTTTCGGCCTCCGCAACGCAGCCCAGACCTTCCAACGCTTCATGGACGAGGTTACCAGAGGCTTAGATTTCTGTTACGCCTACATAGACGACATCCTTATTGCCTCAACGTCAGAGGAAGAGCACCTAGCCCACCTCAAGATATTATTCCAGCGCCTGCAGGAATATGGTGTTGTCATCAACACCGCCAAATGCCATTTCGGCCTGACTAAGGTCAAATTCCTAGGATACTCGGTGTCCGACGCTGGCACTTCACCCCTCCCAGATAAAGTGGAGGCCATCAACAACTACAGCCAACCAGCTTCCATCAAGGATCTCCGCCGTTTCCTGGGAGCAATAAATTTTTACAGAAGATTCATTCCCAACGCCGCGAGGACACAAGCTCCACTCAATGACCTCCTAAAAGGGAACCAAAAAGGCAAACAACTCGTGTCTTGGACTGCCGAAACAGTAGAAGCTTTCAGCAAGTGCAAGGAAGCTCTGGCCCAGGCAACCCTGCTCGTTCACCCGAAGTGCGACGCCCCACTCTCTATCGTCAGCAACGCGTCTGATACTACAGCCGGTGCCGCACTCCACCAATTCGTCGCAGGTCACTGGGAGCCTCTAGCATTCTTTTCGAAGAAGTTTTCGGCAGCTGAAAAGAAATATGGCGCATACGACAGAGAACTACTAGCCATCTATCTAGCTGTGAAATACTTTCGCCACATGGTGGAAGGCAGGTCGTTCACCATATTTACAGACCATAAGCCTATCACGTTCGCCTTCCAACAAAAAGCAGACAAATGCTCACCAAGGCAATTCCGCCATCTGGACTATATCAGCCAGTTCACAACTGACATCCGACACGTCTCCGGAAAAGACAACATCGTCGCGGATGCTCTCTCCAGGGTCGAGACGATAGATACTCCTCTGGACTACGCAGCGCTGGCAGCTGACCAGATGTGCGACCCTGAACTGGAACAACACTTGCAAGGAAGTTCTAGCCTACAACTTAAAAAGATTAATATTCCGGGTACTGACGCGCATCTCTACTGTGACGTCTCAACTACCATAGCCAGACCCTTCGTCACGAAGAAGTTCAGACCTGCGGCATTCAATGCGGTCCATCAGCTGGCTCACCCTGGAATTAAGGCCACGGTTAAGCTCATAACTCAACGTTATGTCTGGCCGGCCATTAAAGTTGAGACTATTAAGCTCGCACGCAATTGCCTTCAATGCCAACGAAGCAAGATTACACGGCACGTGTCAGCACCCCTGGGAGCCTTTCCCAGACCCTCCGCTAGATTCGAGCACGTCCACATCGACATAATCGTCATGCCTTCTTCAGAAGGATGCCGATACTGTCTCACGTGCGTAGACAGATTCACGAGATGGCCAGAGGCATTCCCGATCCCAGACCAAGAGGCTGAAACAGTGGCGCGTGCTTTCTACAAGGGCTGGATAACAAGATTCGGCACTCCACTCCGCATTACTACGGACCAAGGGAGACAATTTGAGTCGAGGCTGTTCAGGCAGTTGAATTTCCTGGCAGGCACGACGCAAATCCATACAACTGCATACCACCCCGCAGCAAATGGCATGGTGGAACGATTTCATCGTCAACTGAAAGCAGCGATCAAGTGCCATCAGAATAACCGTTGGACGGAAACACTTCCCACCGTACTCATGGGAATCAGAGCAGCTTGGAGAGATGACCTCGCGACAACCTCAGCCGAGCTAGTATACGGCGAGCCGCTCCGCTTACCCGGCGAATTTCTATGTACAGCACGACCTAATGTTAACGACGACACCGGAAGCTTCCTCAAGGAACTACGGAAACATTTCAACGAGCTGAGACCAGTTGAAGGTACCCGCCATGGTTATGGACATCGTTTCGTCTTCAAAAATCTTCCCACAGCTTCTCACGTCTTTCTGAGGGACGACACAGTCAAGAGCCCGCTTCAACAACCCTACAGTGGCCCTCATAAAGTCGTTCGTCGGCACGAACGAACATATATTATACTGGTAAAAGGGAAGGAAATCACCGTGAGCATCGACCGCCTCAAACCAGCATACGTTGCTCAAGATCTTGAGAGTTTCACATCACACTGGCAAACCGCATCAGAGTCACCAGCCGCCACATCACAACCAACCCTTCCGTTGTTCGATGGCAGTAAGGATCGGACACACACAACCACTCGTTCTGGAAGGCGGGTTCGATTTCCTGATCACCTCGGTATCTGACTATTCCTCTTTCCACCGCAGCCATGTCTGCGTTGTCTGGGGAGGGAGTACTGTAGCTACCTGCGCTGTGAGAAGTACTTACTTAAGAATTCAAATTCAAGCAATTCAAATTCCAATTCTTTTGAACAGCAAGCTGAAACAAATTGTACTGTTTATTTTATTTAACTGTCACACTCCATATGTTGATAACATTGTGAAAATTTTAATGGCACATAAAAAACTATCAATCGATGATGCTAGAGCTTTCTTTTAACTGTGTTTACGTAGCACGTTCAATTGCTACAAAAATATGTTATTTGATTTTCAATCATTTTTTATTATGCTTTTTGGAATATTTCCGAAATATTACGTGGTGTTTTATCCTGAAAGAAAGAAGGTGTTTTCGTTATTTGTTTTTGGGGTGTTATGCTGTGTTGCGCTTCCTCCTTCTTTAGCCAACGTTTCGGACATCGTTGTAGTGTCCATCATCAGGGCAGATCTGGCAGATCCGGTAGATGTGTGACATCTACCGGATCTGCCGGATCTAGCGAAGGAGGTAGCGCAACACGGCATGACACCCCAAAAACAAATAACGAAAATGCTTTTGGCCTTGAAAATCTTAAAACATATCAGAAGGTATTTTATTTAGAAAAAGCTCTTTCATAATCAGCGAATGTCGTACAATAGTCTCACTTTTTACCAACCGTCTGGAACAAGAAGGACTTCCAATAATCGGGATAGGTCATTAATTGTTAGCAGGGGTGCCCGGGTACATGAAGTGAGGTTGGTCTTGGTCTTGGCGGCTAATGTGTTTGCCCATCTGCGTGATGAGTCGGATCTGGACTCTCTCGACCCATCGCCTTGTACCGGGATGGATTCATACGTCCGTCACACGTGAACCCATTGACCCCCAACGTACCCACCTCTCATATCCTTTTCCTTCCAACTCTCCTTCCACTAAAAGGACTCTCCATACAGCATCCAATAACGTCACTCTCTCTGGGACTAGTATACTCGTAATTACTCACATATCGATCGTCCACTTGATTAATCATTCACCTCCTATCCTACTAATACAATGTTTTCAGACAATGCGATATTCGTATGCTCACCATGAATCAAATATTTTTTACATCTGCCTGTGTTTTACTCGTCACATATGCTATAAAATAACACCGGAGGCATTTTGAAACATCCTACTAGTGACAAATAAAACATCAACATTTTGTTTAATTCACTACAAGTTTTTCTGCGTTATAATTGATTTGGTGGTGTTTATGAGTAATCTGAGCATTGTACCAGGTAGAGGTTACAGTTTTATATATAACTGCGTACGCAAATTAAATTTAAATTTTTCGGAGATGTCTGACTAATCAACTAGACGATACGATATCTACGCACAAAATTTGAAAAAAAAACATATTCCAGCGCCTTTTTGTTTCCACATTGAACACAGGTTCCATGTGCACATTGCGTATGGTAGATACGACGCTATAAAACCTCGAAAAAATATACGTGTTATTATCAGAATACCATCCGATGGGGCGCAACGATATTCTAGCGCCTTTTTGTTTCCACCATGAGCACACGTTCCATATGCACATTGCGTATGGTAGATACGACGCTATAGAACCTCGAAGAATTATTTAATTATTTAGAAATCCACATACTCTAGTAATGCTTTACTCCTCACTAGTCAGAAGTACACTGGAATTTGCATCGCCTGTCTGGAATCCCAAATACACCCAATACGTCAATAACATAGAGCGCATACAAAATAAATTTATTAAGTAGCTCGGTTATAAATACAACAATAATTTAATCTGCACTCTCCAATCCCTGAAATCCAGGCGAACGGTAGCTGACATGACATTTCTCCATAAAATTATACATAACGAAATAGACTGCCCAGAACTTCTATCCCAAATAAATTTTAACATCCCATCTAAAAGAACTCGCTACACCAACCTTTTTTACACAACCAGTAATAATACGAACGCTGCAGCCAACTCCCCCATTTCCCGCATCCTTCAAAGTTTCAACTCTATTCAAAAAACCACAAATACCGATATATTTTTTGATTCCCTCCCTCTATTTAAGAAAAACATTTTTAGCACACTGAACTCGCACACATAACACACACATCCACACCCTCTCACACACCCTCACACATCCTCATTTACACACATACAAACACTCTCCCACACCCCTCTCCTTCAATAAGTTACTAACTTAATTTAGGTATAATGTATTATTTATCACTCAAAAATATAAGTATATAACAGCGACATGTCATTGGTACCAATTATTGTATTAATTTTATAACTTTGTAAATATTTCCCATTATGTAATAATGTACTGTTTGTTTCTGCAAAATAAAAATAAAAAAATATTCGTGTTATTATCAAAATATCATCCGATGGGGCGCAACGATGTTTTCGCAGAAACATCTCATTGTGTTGGCAGCCCTTAAGCGCTAATGGAACGGGTACTTGCGCCCGCGCTAGGCTCAAGTACTTTAGCGAGACCCAAACCACCCGCTTAATGCCGCAAATTGCAAATTTGATCAAAAGCTTTACATACAAAACGAAACAACGCCGTAATATAAGGTACAAATTAAATTTTAATTCAATTTCTATGGCGAAACTTCTACGTGGTTCTTCTTCGAAAATTTGCGAAATTTATGTTTGGTTTTAGGAATTTTAATTAGATTTTTACGAATTTGTAGTTCAACTCGCATCATTTGCATTTTTGTAGAATTTTATTCATTTCTTCCGAAGTAACTTAATTAAGGGTCCCATTTTTAATCTTTTCAAGAAGGTCGCAAATTATAATTGGTATTGCTGCGAAAATGGAATAAAATTTTCCAACACTGAAAAAATGCGTGAGTAGCAATCGGAATAAAATTTGTCAAATATGTCAAAAGAGATGTAACTCCACATTTTTCTGTTTTTTTATCAACTGAGCAAAGGTGTCTATATTTAACTGTAACTTCGACCGAGAACTACTAACATTATCTTTCTTATAAAAAAATGAAAACATACATTTTTTTTTACTTTATGAGTAAAACGACAAATTTTAATATTTAATTAAATGTAGACAATGTTAGGTTTTACTCATAAAGTTTAAAATTTTAAAAAAACTTACAAAAGAACATTGTGAAAATCTTATTCAATTGATGAACGGGCGCACATCCCGTAAAAAAGTGTCGTAAGTTAAAAAAGTAAATTATACAGGAGAGTGAAAATAAATATACGAATTATGAACAAGCGGTCCCGTCGAAAAGAGAAACTAGCGACATTTTGCGGAAATGGAGTGTTCATTCATTAATAAGAGTTCGTGGGGCATGGATAATCACAATTACTTTACTTTTCAGAGATAAAACGTAAAATAAATAATTTAGACTTTTGACGACACTTTTCTATAGAATGTGCGATATACCTTGCCTTTCCAGCAATGTCAATAGATGTCGCATATTAAAAAATAAAAATTTATCCAGACCCTATCGAGATAGCTTAGTTAGGGTTTGAATCTTGCAATCATATACAAAGATGGCAGCCAATAATATGTGCGTTAAGAAAATGAAAATAATGTTGATAGTTCTTAGTCGAAGTATGATACAAATGACCAAATTGGTTAGAGACACCTTAGCTCAATTGGTAGAGCTGTTGCCATGAAAGGAGAAGGTCCTGGGTTCGAGTTCCAGAGGTGCCAATATCTTTTCCTGATTTTCCATATTTTCGGTTGAGTTTCGCTAATATTGTCTTCATTTAATTAAATGAAATTTTGCTAGTTAATAATAATATTAACATTATTAACTAGCAACGGCTCCACCCCTACCATAATAAAACATTGTTCGAAACTTGAAAATTAGTATAAGCTTTCGCTGAAGAAGGAACGTTTGTTCTGAAACCCGTCGGATTTACGCATTATAAGTGGTTTATACAAAGTTGTATTGTTTCATTTTTTCTATAATGGATAACCACAAAGTAATAGCTACATTCAAAAATATTTAATTTATACCTTCATCCAAAAATGCTGAAAGGCGTGATGATAAAACTAATAAAAAAATGTACTTTTTGTAATTATTTTTTGATTTTAAGTATTTATCATTTTTCAATAATGTCTAAATTTAATAAGAATGTTAAAAAAATCTGAAATATATTAGTTTGTAAGTGCGCAAATAAATACACAAATAGACCAATTTTCGTCAAGAAACACATGTACGTACATATTTTTTAATGATTTTATTGAAACTAAAATTAAATTTTTAAAACATGCGATACCCAGATAATGTTCTGATTTATTTTACTGCATGATTATATGATTTGAAATGGGTGTGGTGTAATACAAAATCTTTTTTGAAAATATAACAAATCTGCCAACGACCTATGGAATAACCTTATTATACTAAAAATTTTAAAAAAATCCCAAAATTTATTATATGCGAATGCTAGATAAAAGCACAATCTTTCGAAATCCATTTATAATTTTTTGTGGAAAAGAGTCAATACGTCAAAAATCTGATTTGAAAATGACATATTTCTGGTTTTCTCTGGTAATGCCCTCTTAAATAAGTCTCATAAAATAACTTTTTTTTAATTAAACTGAAGTATTGATCAGGCGGAGAACGAGCAGTAAAAATATAAATAGGGAAGAGAGGTTCATGATCGTTTAACAGGCTTTAATATTTTTATATGACGGCTTCATTCACTGGGTAACAAAACGGGCAGGAAATAACGGCTTTAGGGCCCCATCTAGAGTCTATTAAACAAGAATTAGTGTCATCTTAGGCCGAAGTTTCTCGACAAATCTCTGAAGCTATATTTCAAAAGTTGTTCTTTACGGTTATCTAAGCCTTTATTGTATTCCACGAAACGATAATGAAAGTTCTTTGAAATTTCCTCATTTGCCACGAATTTATCTGGCCCCTGTAATTCGTGTAATAAAGCTCCCTTAAACAAGTTTAATTGAGGAGATTTAATTAATTTTATTATTTTAAGGAATGCCTTTAACCTGAAATTAGTTAGATTTTCGTAGGTAAGCTTTATTAATTGAAGAACTTTTAACAATATTTGGGTAGGATCACAATTACCTCCCGTATCTACTTTACCATTTACATTACCCGCCGGCTTGTGGTATTATAGGCTGAAGCGCCTGGTTCCCAAGGCCAAATTAACTACATAAATGTATTTAAACCATGCAAGGGCCTACGGTATGAACATTTAACTTTGAATCGAGAGGAAACAGGATCGATTCCTGTCACAACAAAATAAATGTTATCTATTTTTTAACATTTTTTAGGCTAAATCAATTTTATCGGTTGCTGCTAGAATTGTTTAAAGGAAATCAGAATGTGCGATTCACACGCAGTAGAAGTGAAACTAGAAAATCGCTAGATGTCACTTTCTTTTCTTTTGCCTGTTTATTTTAAAGTGGTTTGAAGATTGGATATTGATTCCACAAAAATAAAAATGTTTTTTTTTTGGATTTCATAGGATTCGAACCTCCGTTCGCTTGATGTCTGTCTCTCTGGCCACTGAGACTTTGTCAAGCGCCTTGCCCACTGCGCTATCGAAGGCCCGCGACGAAGCGCAAATTTACCGCATTATTAAGTTTGTGACCCATTTCAGTTTCATCCGAATATCAAATCACTAACGGGGCTAAAGAAGTTTCACTTCAATAACTTCATTTAGATTAGTTCCACACAGGAGGCCCATGAGGAAGATATTTTCCTTCGGGGGCTGTGTCATTCTTGGGAATGCCGTACGGAGAGTCTTTTTAAGGAAAGAAAAGAGAGGAAGTTCTGGGAAGGAAAATAGAAATCTAGGAGTATCGGACATAAGAATCCATCCCTCCCGCTGCGGTGCAAGATGATGAGTCGAGGCAGACTTTCTGGAAAGCTCGAAAAGTCTCTCCAACCGGCCTTGGTCGATCCGGCCCGCCAAACATTTTGTAGATATATGCATCTGCCGCCAAGACCTGAACAAACCTCACCCGTTGAACTCGGACACCCCAAGTTATCAAACAGCGAACCGCTTGGCGTGACATATGTATGTATCGGTACCCATGCCCGCCTTTTTTTAGGAATACCTCACAAGAGTCCCCAGCTGCTCCCGTCGGGAGCCAGTGAGACCATGGCATCCCCAATTGGGGTATGTTGTGAGGCTGAAGGTAGTAAGGAGGGGAAGGAGATAGGGAAGAGGAAGGTGGGGAAGTACCCGGCTATTCAGATCTGATTACCAAACACGGTTAAAGCTATTTCAAGCAACGTTTCAATTCTGAATGGTGGTCTTACATCGGGGCTATCTATACTGATAATATTTTCTACTTTGGTACGAACGTAAACTTACTACGTATTATTTATAATGAAATTGTGAAATAACACAAAATTATCAAATAAAATATTACTTGCGCACTCCGGGAATTGAATCAGCGACCTCTCGTTTTCTTGCACGTCTACACTAAAATTTTAGCATCTATATTATTTTAGTTGGTTAATATCGTCCCATTCTATGTAGATACTTTTTCTTCTTTTTATTTCCTATCCCGGCTTTTTCATAAATACGCAACGGTAGTCTCTGGAGATCTTTGCAATGTACAGAGCGATACAGAGAGTATCTTCCACTCCACTTCCGCTTACCAAATTAGATAAATTAAAGTCCTGGTGAAGTTGATTACTATGTGAAAAATTGTGCTTTTTATTCTATGGAAGCAACAATAAATAAATTTTGCTGACAACTTTTTCAAGGGCTTGTGGTCATCATACCTTCAATTGTTAAATTTACAATTTTTGAGCGAAAGCAGAAAAATCATCAAATAGTGGTTCTAAGCTGGTCCATTACTGGCACAATACTTTTTAGAATTTACAGTAAAAATGTCATTTACAATTACATTTGTGTACAGTTTACTTTAATCATTCATAGTAGTACAGTGAAGGAATAAAGGAAATTTATAAAAATTAAAGGATTAAAAATATCGATAGAAAAATACTATTAATTAGTAAAAAGTTAATGACAGCAGTTATAGGCCAGTGCAATTAGCGATTCGCGATCGGAATTATTCCGGTAGTCCCAATTTTTTTATATGTTTTAAACACTCATCTCGTGATGAAAAATCTGAGTTTTCGACCTTGGGTCACTTGAGCTTTCGCCGCCATTTTGAAAAAGCCAGCCGAAATCGCGCCAAAATCTAGTTTTCCTCAAATATCTCATTTCCAATAAAATTTTTGGCTAAAGTTCCTTTACAAGTTTAGTAGAACATAAAATTACCTACAATTTTTACTACAAAAATTTTTTTGTATCTCTAATAAATATTGAGATATGCAGTCGTAAATATGTGTTTAATTTTATAAAAACAGCTAAATTGCTCGACTTGGTTTGGTTTTTTGTGTGTATCTCTTTTCCAGAACAATTTTGTGAAAAAATTATTGATATTAATTTTGTAGAGAATAAAATTTCATAAAAGACGTAGGTTTAAAATTTCATAAAAGACTCAATGAGTATCCAGGTTCTAACACAAAAATTACACAAAAATTGGGTCAAAAATTGAATCAGAAGAAAAGTGTTTTAATCTTGGCATATCTTTATTATTCTTTTTTTTTAAACAATTATTGTTGTAATAACATGTAAAATACATAACAGCAACATTAACCACCAATGTAATCACAACATACAAATAAAAAAATATTAATTAAGTTACATAGAAGACGTAAAAAAAAAGAAAAAAAAGTATTTTCTTTAAATTTATCACTTTTGACTAACGATGAAACTTACGGGCCCCGAACAACTTCAATATAGTCTTCCTATGTCTCATCAGCCGTATTTGTGGTGACTGGCTCACCAAATTCCTCGTCATCATCATGAACGAAGGCTTCCACAGCATTCTGGCAGCACAGTGAATACAGAGTAGGGAGCATTTCGAACCCGACTTTCTACATGTGCACTTTCCAGTGCAACCTTTTTTGCATTGGCATGAAATAAAGTTCAGCAACGCCTGAGGTGCAGCCTCCTTCAGCATTGGTACTGGAGTTAGTAACCCAACAGCATCTTTCTTCCATCCCCATTCAGTTGGGTCTTTATGGTGACCAAGCCAAGTTTGCACTCGCAAGTATGTTCTTAAAGCATGTTGCTGGACTGCATCTTTGGTGGGTGGTAGTCTGGATAAATTGGATTTGTTCTTTTTCACCCCCTTGACAAAAAGAATGTACCTACCTTAAATTTTCCAAATTTGATTTCTCATTGCCGCCATACAAAATTGCAAAAAATTGTTCGGCAGCCAAAGTGATTGTTTCTCGCTTTGCTTTTGGATCTTGAAAAACACGAACAAGTTCATTCACTGAGAGGTTCTTGAGAAGAATATTACAAAAGTTTTTGCCTTGACCGAACGGAGCACCAATTGTGTCGCAGCCACTTATGGCGTGAATGAATAAAATGTTTTCTACTATTTCAATGTGTTTAAAACATTTGTTGGAGTACAACGCGTTAAGTGATTTACCTTTACCGACTTTTTGATAATATACGTTTGAAGGTGAGAGAGCTGTGATGAGTACCAACAGGTCGATATCCTGACCAACGATTATGACTGCATCATGTTGAGATGACAACGAGTTTGCTGTGGTCATTATGAGAACGTCAGCATCCTCTTCAGCTTGTACTGTCGTTATTTGCGATCATTCAAATGAGGCTCTGAGTAGGGAAATAAAACGGGACTTATTCTTCTCATTTCCCAGAAACTTTTCCGGTGGCACTTGTGGGTGAGTGGTTTCATAAAACAAAACTTCAGCAGAAGTTGTAACTCTGGCACGCCGTGCTCTTTCCACCCCTTTAGTGCTTTTCTTTTCAACCGAATCTGGGTATCCATCGAATACCACTACCGCATTGGCTCCATAATGATTTTGTACATACCTGACATATTGCTGAAAATGATTGAAAAAGGTTGTGCACGACCCCATACAACTTTGTGCAGTAAATATCCCCCATCAACTACGTGTATTTTACTGCCTCCCAATATGGTACTGCCTCTGTTATTTGGTAGAGGATTGAACGATTAGTAAAATATGGATTTGGTTCCTTTGCGCATGCCTTCCTCTGAGAAAAGAGACAGTGGGACCGGAGATAGTTCATATTGGAAATATTCTTTAAGTTCAATTTCAGACTTTTTGGCAATACACATACGATGGAATAGCATTAATGGATCTATTGTCACAGTCACACCCTGATTTTTTATGCTGATGAAACTATCGCATCCTTACATTTTAAGTGTAGGTTTCCAAAGTTCTGGTTGACGACTTTAGACATAATTATTACTTATGACAAGTTACTTTGCTATCCCCGACAATGCCACTGCTTATAGACATAATCATGTTTGTTTTAGGAAATGGTTCATGGCAAGAAAACCAATCAATGAGAGTTTGAACGTCTCTGTCATCCCTCTTAATTCATGTAGGCCTCATCTCTACATGTTGCTCTGACGTTCCTGATTCAACTCCACAGAATGACTCAATACCCTCACAAATAGTATGCAGATAAACAAATCCAGCAGTCCAACGAAGAATAGAACTGTTTGTGTTTCCTCGTCCTTGGGTCAAACCTCCAGATGTTTTCATCGATCTCATCAGAGTTTGTTCGATTGTCATGTCAGACCAAATCCCTGACCAAAATTTATGAGATCGTCGAATCGTAAAGAAACCCTCTTTGGTAAATCTTTCATATTCTATTGGATCCATCTTCTCTTTCAATGTCAACATATCTTGGAGATACAGATGTGCACTTTTGGCATAATTAAAGTGGGCGGCTGCGTGAAAAAAAGGTATCATTTTTTGGACCGTTGCAAGATGGAGCTCCCAATTTCCAGCACGTTCCGCTTCAATATACAGCTCAACCAGTGTAGTCATCTGGAAGTACTGAACCCACAGCTGGGAAGTAGGTCCGTTTTCTTTTAAAATGTTCAGTACATCAATCAGGGACTGGCGGCTTTAGAGTATTTGTGAAAAAAAAAAACAAATTCCATACAAAAATAACCGATTTCCATAGAAATAACTTCTAAAATATTATTTTTGTTTATTATTTTTGTTTGTATTAAAAAGATTTAAATTATATGAAAAAAACTATCTAAGAAGCTATACCACACTTTTGGATCTGACGACCTGAATTTAAAACTAAATGTTACTCTAAAGGAGCAGAGTTGGCAACACTGATGGCCCGTCCTGGAGTGGCTAATTGGCGGCAACTACAGGGAACCGCGGGGGAGGGGGGACCCCCCACTATCTTTTATTTGTTATAATATGTTAAAAATATTACAATATATTAAAATGTAATGTAAACAAAAATCGTATAACATGGTAATAAATCGTGATAAATTTTCTGTTTTCACTCCGATATTTGTTTATACTTTATATAAGTAAAAAAAAATTACAAAAAAAATAAAAATTACAGGTCTTTTTAGAAATTTTATTTTCTACAAAATTAATATCAATAATTTTTTCACAAAATTGTACTGGAAAAAAGATACCCACAAAAAACTAAACCATATCGAGCAATTAACCTGTTTTTATAAAATTATACACATATTTACGACTGCATATCTCATTATTTATTAGAGATAGAATAAAACTTTTTAAGTAAAAATTGTAGGTAATTTTATTTTCTACTAAACTTGTAAAGCAACTTTAGCCAAAATTTTTATTGGAAACGAGATATTTGAGGAAAACTAGATTTTGACTCGATTTCGGCTAGTTTTTTCAAAATGGCGGCGAAAGCTCAAGTGACCCAAGGTCGAAAACTCAGATTTTTCATCAGGAGATGAGTATATAAAACATATAAAAAAATTGGGACTACCGGAATAATTCCGATCGCGACCCCTTTTTTGCGCTAATTGCACTGGCCTATTAAGAAGAACAGAATAAAAAACAAAAACCATATTATGCAGTCACCTAAGTCACCTTGTTTAAATATGTATTGCTAAAACGTTTAATCAATGCGTCTATATAATTCAATAGAGGAATATTTAAAATATCAGCAACATTAGCATAAAAGTCACCAATGGTGTGTAATCTATTTATAACAGAATTGGAGCCTGAGAACGAAGTATAATTGTCACAATAATACATACGAACCTTGATCTAATGGTAGGTACATGAAATTGAATCAAATTTAATATGTCAGGGCTACCCGACTGATAATTTTACAATTTTATATAAAAACTGGCTTTTCCCGCGGCTTTCTCGTGGTATCCGCCTCCCTCTCCCCCCTCCCCCCTCCTTCCTCTCCCCTCCACCCATTCGTTTTAAGAGATAGATATTAACTACGACGCCATCATCGTTTCCTGACGTTTGCAATAACTCGATTTTGTTAGGGACAGAAAATGTATAATAAATAATTTTATAACGCTAGAGCTTATTCATGACGCCAGAGCTTACCAATATACACAGCCTATATTACTCGCAAATAATGTAGCTTTCTATTAGTGAAAGAACTTTTAAAGTCCATTCAGTATTTTTTTGCATGAAAGAGTAACAAACATGCATACATCTATACATACATACATACAAATTTTCGCCTGTATAATATTAGTAGGATATAAGTTCATTTTTTTCTTCTGTCACTCAACCTCAGCAATTTTAATGAATGTAAGAAAAAAAATATAATCTATTGATTCTAAAGGAATTCCAAGTCTAAAATAAATACATCTCAAAAGTTTTCGTTGGACTCTTTCAATGTCATTATTGTGATTATTAAATACAGGTTTACCAAATTGTCGAGTTTTTATTCTAGAATGCTTCTAACGAGAGATGTGAACAGAATTTTTAATCTGTGAATATTTTAAAAATCTTTGGAAATCCTTAATATAAAACCTAACATTTTCGTAGCCCTGTTAGCGATAGAAGTTACATTTGTGAAAAACAAATCAGTCCATTTGTGAAAAACATTTCTGCGTACGCCGCTTCCTTTATTTTCTTGTAAACTAAGAACACATTAAATACCTACTTTATTTATGTCAACTGATTTGTTAAAAACATATATAAATACACGTAACAAGCTTTGAAACCTCTGACTTTATTGATAAACTCGCACTAAATTAACTAAGGTTGTTATAGCCATTAGCAATAGACCCAAAATATATAATATGTAACATGTTATATTATTTTATCGGAGATTGTATTACAGCCCGTGGCAGAAACGTAATCTATCGTAACCAAAACAAATATCAGACCAAACTCTTCGATGTTCCGCGTATATAATAATAATATATATTTATAGTATCTGTAAACCCTACGTATTTAGGTCACCGCATTTAGAAAGGTCTGTTTATAACGTAATTTCATTCAAGGAGTGTACGCACTACGCTTGAGAAACTGTTTATTGTGTGTGTGTAGAAATTTTCATCGATTTTCCAGATAATTTGGGGGGGGGGGAAATGAATGAAAGATTTATGAATAGTTCTAATTACATGAAGCCCTGCACGTGACCTATTTGTATAGGTCACCACATCTGGCATTTCAAGCTCAGACCGCGGTACCTCTCTGGTGAGTAATGCCTAATTTATAGATGACGGCGGGTTACCGGCTGGCATTGCTAGGCCATCAAGAAATTGTTTCTCTCTGCGTGTCCTTTCCCATTTGTCCAGTTCCCTTTCTCCGCCTTCCCTCTCCCCACTCTTCTCCCGAGTTCCTCTTTGCATACTCACTTGAAGAAAAAAATCTTCTAGAGAATCAACTGTCGGATGGATCAATTATCGAGAGGATCAACTGTCGGCCGGACAGACTATCGGAAGGATCAACTGTCGGCGGACTAACTGTCGCAGGATCAATTGTCGCCGGACCAACTATCATGGAACCGTAAGTACATATAATTAATACGAAAATTTATTTACTTTAAAATAAATCCTTATCTAAATCCAAAGTCCTTATCAGCATTTTAAAATGTTCATACTTATCGTGTTATTTTACTGTTTATTATTAGATTATAATTTACTAGCAGACCCGGCCACACGTTGCTGTGGCTAACGAAACACAATGCCATTACCCAACCTTTATAAAATTCATACCACTTGCTTGCCAGCTGCCCGCTGCCCGCCTGAATTAAATATTTGAATTTCTCGGCTTTTCTCTACTATAATAAGCATGTTTTATACATATAAACCTTCCCCTTGAATCACTCTATCTATTGGTGCAAACCGCATGAAAATCTGTTTCGTAGTTTTAAAGATCTATGCGCACATACATTTTGAGCGACTTCATTTTATATTATGTAATGCAATTCGAGCGATCGCCACTAATTATAAAATGCTTGCAATGCAACACTGGATATTTGTAAAGGGAAAATCAAATACCTACTTACTCTAGGACATCTATTTTCCAATTTGTTCCGTAGAACGAATTTCAAAAGTGACTATAGTACGGACCGCCAGCCGTTTTAAATCGCACAAAAATATGTTTTCTTTGAATTTCTCGGCTTTTCTCTAATATAATTTGCATGTATTATACATATCAACATTCCTCTTCAATCACTCTATCTATTGGTGAAAACCGTATGAAAATCCGTTGCGTAGTTTAAAAGATTAACGCGCACATACATTTTGAGCGACTTCATTTTATACTATGTAATGATGTAATGATGATGATTATACGATTTTGTACCTAGAAAATGATGATAATGTTGAGCCATGCTGGTTCTCAATGGATATTAAGCCTTTTGTTTTGAATCTATCGTTAATTGAATCTAATGACTGGATTTTTTACTAAATATTATTTATAAGTTTGGAGAATGACATTTTGAAACTGAATGGACTTTAAATTCTCGAAAATTTTACATGTTCTTTTTTACATTAGCTCCACACAGGAAGCCTTGAGGCAAAAAAACCCTCAAGTCATATGTCATCTTTGGGGATGCTGTGTGGAGGGACTTTTCTGGGATAGGAAGGAGAGGAAGTTCTGAGGAGGAAAAAGGTGTGAGGGGTAAATAGTAATCTGGGGATCAATGTGTACAGGAGTGACGGTCGTATGAATCCATTCCTCCCGTTGCGGTGCAAGGCGATGGATCGAGATAGTTTAGCTGGAGAGATCTAGTTTAGTCTCCCTCAAACAGTCTCTCCCGATCTGGTTCGCCACGCAGTAGATTCGCAAACGTATTCGCCGCCAAGACCTTGACAAACCTCATCCCATGAACCCGGGCACCCATGATAAGTTAGCAAACATAGCAAACCATTTGGGGTGACCTATGGCAGAGGTGTTATCCAATGAATGGTTCTTGGGACGGCGGTACCCATATCCACCTCCCAAATTGTAAATCTGCTATAAATGCACAGTAAAAATCTAACCTAATCTAATACCAACACGTGGATGTCGATGTGTGTTTGTTTTTTAATATTATTAACATGCGCAACCTCAGCAAATAACTCTACAAGAATAAAATCCTGTTTCATTCGAATATTCCATCAATTGCACAGCTTTAGAAGAGTCACGGAAATGAGAAATCTTGGAATTATTTTGGATAAAAACTAAGTTTCGCCAATCATGTCCACCAAATTGTAAACAAAGGTACGAAAACACTAGGCTTCGTATTAAGAACAACCAAAAACTGTAATTCCATACAAGCCATTAAATTATTATATGTATCTCTAGTTAGAAGCCTAATGGAAGAAGCCTCAATCTTACAAAATTCACATTAATAACATTGAGCGAATTAAAAAAAAAATTCTGCGTTTTATAAATTTTAAATTAAATATCCCATTAAAATATAAATTATAAAACCCACTTAAAATATAATTTATTATTAAATATTCTAAAAATACACACACTAGAAGACATACGTAAAATAAACGACTTAACATTTTTATTCAAAATACTTAACTCTAAATTTGACTGTTGCGAACTCCTGCAACTCATAAACTTACGAATACCGACAGTAACTATACGACAATATACACTATTCTACTGTAGTATTCATAAGCGGAACAACATTGCACACTCTCCGATACAACGATTTCACACTATGGGAAATCAGTACTTAGGTGATGTTCACATATTTAACATAAACTTGGCGAATTTTGTTGATCTTGTAAAAAACTTATTCCAAAACCATTCCTAAACATATCTGTATTTTTGTAAACCCATGAAATCGCTGTATTTTTATAATTTGTGTGCTTTTTTAACTAATTTTATTTTTATTATTTCTTTATCTGTTTAAAAATCATATGTCATGAATTAATTGTACTACCAAACGTGTAAAAGCCCTTTGGGCATTAAGTAAATAAATAAAATAAAGAGAGTAACATTTCATTTATTTCATTGTTAATTTTATGTTAACACGGTTTGGAAATCTGAACCATATAACAAAACTATTTCATGAAAATCACATGGTTTACGTGGGATTGCGAGGCAGCTGGGCCCTCGCAATGTTTTTTCTGCAAACCAAATAATATTTAGAAACACTATTTCCAAAAACTTTTAAAGTACTGTTTTATCACAATTTCATTGAAGGGTTGTACGCAATCTGCTTGGAATTGTCTTTCGTATACGTGCAAAACTATTTATCGATTTTTCCAGCGTAGGTGTAGGGGAGAGGGGGTTGAATGAGAGATTTCTTTTCACTCCATCAAGTCACCTTTAAAAGGATATCCCTCCACTCCTATTTTCTCGTTACCTCTGGGAAATCCCTGCAGCGGCACTATTTCAAATTTGATTACAATCCTTTCCAAATGGAATGAAATTGTGAAATCACAAGTGTGCAAAAAAGTAAATTATATCTGACCCTGGACTGCCCTTAAGAGGGTCGGAAAGCCCTGAAATGTGCGAAAGATTGGTTTTATTAAGGCCCTAGTCAGCAATGGGCCGATTCCGGAAACACGCTTCCCCGCCCCATCCCTTTTCCCTTGGCCCTCAACCCCACATATGGCAATACACCCCCCTGGATATCTGATTAGTTCTGTTCTGTTGCAAATACACACCTTTTCTATTCTCTTTTCAGCCGACGCCAAATATGCACCTTTAAAATGGGGTTCTCATAACCTCCTTCATAGCTTTGAATATGGTCAGTTTGCGTACTCAATATTACGTAGGCCTCAAATATGCGCCTTGAAATGGGGTTCTCATAACCTCCTTCGAAGCTTTGAATATGGTCAGTTTGCGTAATCAATATTACGTAGGCGTCAAATATGCGCCTTAAAATGGGGTTCTCATAACCTCCTTCATCGCTTTGAATATGGTCAGTTTGCGTAATCACTATCACGTAGGCGTCAAACATGCGCCTTAAAATGGGGTTCTCATGACCTCCTTCATCGCTTTGAATATGGTCAGTTTGCGTAATCAATATTACGTAGGCGTCAAATATGCGCCATAAAATGGGGTTCTCATAACCTCCTTCATAGCTTTGAATATGGTCAGTTTGCGTAATCAATATTACGTATGCGTCAAATATGCGCCTTAAAATGGGGTTCTCATGACCTCCTTCATAGCTTTGAATATGATCAGTTTGCGTAATCAATATTACGTAGGCGTCAAATATGCGCCTTAAAATGGGGTTTCCGCAATCTGCGTAGCTTTGGAGATTGCAGTTTGCGAAAATTCTTCTTGTCAGGCGTCAAATGTGCGTCTCAAAATGAGTTTTCCGAAACTGCGTCGCTTTGAAGTTTTGTAGTTTTGTAGAACTCTATTAAGGAGCCGCATCCCCGCGCAAAAAGTAGAAGATGGAGAGATTTGTAATTACGAATGTTGAAGAGAGCGCGCTAATGTTTAGCGCGATAAAATTGAAGCGAAAATTGTGAAAATGTTTAATAAAACATGACTCGTTTAAAATAGAGCAAGAATCTCGTGAGGAACATCTAAAATACCATCTAAAGAAACACTGTGAATATTTTCGTACATATAACTTCTAAAATAAGTGAAATGAACGTGTTTATAATAATTTTCGGAGCATACTATGAGATTTTTTTCTATCGAGGGAATTTCGAATAATTTGCGTTTCGGCATGGAACGCGTGTAGATATTATCTTCAAAAATAACACATATTTTTTGAGAGCTTAAAAACTTCAAATCTTTAAAGGAGATATGTAAGAAATCAGTAGAAATTCGGGTAGCGGCGGCTTGAACAAGACTCAAATATGCGCCTGAAAAATGGAATTTCCGTGATCTGCATTACTTTAAATTTGTGTAGTTTGCAGAGCTATGTAAGCTGAATAATTCTAAGTAATGTAACCAGTCAAAAGTCAATAAAGCAATATTCCTTGCAAAATCTCATTTGGGTTGCCACAGCGAGTAAAAACCAAGTTTTCGACCTCGGCGCACCCCGCGCTTCGCGCTACCTCACAAAAACAACGAAATTTAAGCACTTGTTTTCGTTATTGCCGTATATTTAAAAAAATAAACGTCCGTCGAAAATCTTTCTTAGTTTAGGAGATATTTAACATAATTCAAGAGCTTTGATCTTTTCTTAAATCGCTGTTTTCTAAAAAGTTTTTCTGGAATGTCATACTTGCTCATGATGAGTTTTTCGGTAGATGATTATTTTAAGTATACGACAATAACAAAAAAGTGCCTAAATTTTGCTGCTACCTAGCGCCGCAGGAGTCACCGATGACGAATACTTGGTTTTAACATCACAGTAGAGACTCGAACGATATAACAAAAATTAAAAACTTCTCTCTTTTTTATATTAGCTTCACACAGTAGGCTGCGAAAAAAATAAATTCACTCGGGGCCTGTGTCATCTTTGGGGATTGGAAAAAAAGGGTGGGAATGAAAAGGTACGACTAGTGGGTAGGAATCTGGGGGTCAGTGTGTCTAGGAGAGACGGATGCGTGAATCCATCCCTCCCACTGCGCTGTAAGGCGATGGTTCGATAGAGTCTGACTGGAGAAAAGTCACCAAACGTAGCGAACCACTTGGGTGATCTGCGGCAGAGGTGTTGGTTGTTCAATAAATGGTTCCTGGGGCGGCGGTACCCATTCCCGCCTCCTAAATTGAACTCGACCTTTTGAAAGGAATTTTGTGAACTAGACATTACATTTGAAACAAAACAAGAAATACTTCTTTCTAATAATTTTATAAATATAATATAAAACTGTTAATCAAAAACTAAGATATTAGTATAAATGAAACAATTTAACTTTGTTTGAACCACTTATATATAGGTATTTGAATCACTCAAATACCGGTCGGCTTTACTCAAATATATAAGTGGTTCAAACAAAGTTAAATTGTTTCACTTATACTAATATATATGAAACAATTTAACTTTGTTTGAATCACTTAAATATATTTGAAACACTCAAATACCGGTCGGCTTTACTCAAATATGTAAGTGGTTCAAAGAAAGTTAAATTGTTTCATTTATACTAATATATATAAAACAATTTAACTTTGTTTGAACCACTTATATATATATTTGAATCACTCAAATACCGGTCGGCTTTACTCAAATATATAAGTGGTTCAAACAAAGTTAAATTGTTTCATTTACCTATAATGGATAACCACAAAGTTATAGCTACATTCAAAAGTATAAGATATTAGTAATCATTAATAGTAATAATATGTATATAACTTTCATTAAAATTTAAAAAATCTATTATGCACCTCACATGTTTTCAGACTATTTAATTATCAGAAACATTTTTTTATTATCATGCATCATGCATAATATTAAATGACCGCTTGAAAGTCCATCATTCTGTTTACAGAAAAGCTGTTGGCCGTTCTGTTGTTTAAAACTTGTAGTCCACCTCCGTAGTCCAGTGGGTAAGACTCTTGACTCACAATCCGGAGGTCGCGGGTTCGAACCCGGCATGCGCAAATAAATTTTATTTGATTAATTTGTGTTATTTCACAATTAATTCATTTAAAATAATATATAGTATATTTGCGGCATGTTCCAGAGTGGAAGATACTATCAGTATCGCCCTGGTGTAAGACCACCATTCAGAATTGAAACGTTGCTTAAAAATGGCTTTAGCCGTGTTTGGTGACCAGATCTGAATAGCCAGGTACTTCCCAAACCTTCCTCTTCCCCACCTCCTTCCCCTCGCCACACTACCTTCAGCCGCACAACATACCCCAAATGGGTATGCCATAGTCTCACTGGCCCCAGACGGGAGCAGTTGAGATTCTTGTGCGGTATTCACTGTAAAAAAAAAAGGAATTAACGCCGATTAACAGCCTTGTAGGTAATAAATTGTAAAAAACTTGTAGGTAATAAATTGTTTAAAATCTTAAAAAGGTCAAAATGAAACACTCCTACAATATATGCTTGCTTCAAATGGAAAGGTAGTAACTGACTCCAAGATGTTAATTATTATTAAGTTGTAAATTATTATACCGTAAATAATAAATAAAAAATAAATAAAAATATACAATTCTATTAAAAAAAGTCGCCTTTTGAATTATTGAAGTTATAGGCGAAGGTCATACGAGCGGACCTCGGCCGCAAACTAAATTGAAATATTTTATATCATTATTTTATAATAAAGCCGTGCCAAATAAAAATTCGATAAATATATATGTTTTTTTAATATGTAAAACTCAATCGAAAATGTGAAGACAGAAAAATCAGAAAAAGATATTGGCACCTCTGAGACTCGAACCCAGGACCCTTTGCTTACAATGTATCAAATATCAAAATATTTAAACACTGTTTTACTGAATAACATTTTCATTTTATTCATTAACGAGATTTTGAAAATGATCTTTAAATATATTTCTTATAATTTTTTGTTTTATGAAAAACATTCCCAGGTTACGAAAAACTCGACAATGTTTGAAAATCTCCTACCACCCTCACAGTAAGCGGAAAATTTTGCTTGTGTAGTGATGGAGTACTTAGCCAGCTATAAATCAGCACGCCACGCCCGGGTGGGACCCAAACGCGATGCGAACTCAGCCACTGACACATCATATTGATTTTAATATTTTTTTAAAATAATATCACGTAGTTATTTAGTTACATATTTTTTTAAATGTATAAATCAATTTGCAGGCCGATTGACGATTTATTAAAAACAGCACTTTGCAAACAGTTGTGTTATAAATAAAGAAAAAAATAATGTTTGATTAGATTTCGTCGGATAGAACGTGACGTAACTAACATGTTTTGTTTAACTTTTTAGGTGCTTTTATGAACATGACGTACCTATATTTAATGGGATATGCGACTAAAACACCCAAATCTATAATATAAAAATATATCGCTAAATGTGTTGGTAAGCGCAAATCTCGAGATCAGCTGAACCGATTTCGCTAATTCTTTTTTCTTGAAGTACGAGGATGGTTCTTACGGAGAGCAAAATTAAGAAAATTGCGCAGAAAATTGGATAATTTCAGAAAACATCGCACGTTTGACAGATTGCGTGTTTGAGAATGACATTTTGATTATTTATTAAATCAGGATTCTATTTTTGAAAATCCTTAGTTGATAAATTTATTTAAAGTAGGTACTACTCTAATAGTTTGAATCTAATCAAGAATTTTAAATATTTTAAATAGGTACCTATGTTAGGTACCAAATTTAATATACATGAAAAATGGAAATTTGAATAAAAATTGTAAAAGGTGCACGCGGGCTGTTTAAAAACTGAATGTACTGGGATTGAATATATGGAACGCGGGAGGAGGGTTGGCGGGACGAGGGAGCGGGAAAGGGAAGAGGGAAGGCGGGGAAGGTGGAAGGGGAACGGGGGAGGGGAAGGGGACGTGTGAGAGGGAGGGGAACTCGGGAGGGGGGTTCGCGGGACGGGGGAAGGGGGAAGGAGGGGGGGGGAGTGGAGTGGGGAGAAGGAAGGTGGAGGTGACAGACGCAGGAGAAGAATGGGAGGCGAAAGGGGAACGGGACGAATGGGAAAGGACACTCAGGGAGAAACAATTACTTTATTAAATGGCATAGCAACGCATGCCGGGACCAGCTAGTAGATTATAAAATATGCCAATGTGTCGCATCGAATATGAATTATAATTG
Organism: Limnephilus marmoratus; assembly: GCA_917880885.1. Classification (NCBI taxonomy): domain Eukaryota; kingdom Metazoa; phylum Arthropoda; class Insecta; order Trichoptera; family Limnephilidae; genus Limnephilus; species Limnephilus marmoratus. The sequence continues at coordinate 18,069,060 of OU862933.1, forward strand.
AACATCCGTAATAGAAAAATGTTAAAATTGGCGACCAATATTTTATTTTATTTAGTTTCGTGCTGCACAAAAACTGCTGTCAAGCAAAAAATCGAATTTCCTCGCGAAACAGAATAATAGTTGCCCCTTTGTTATAATATAATGCTAGGGTTGCCTCTGCTCTCAGTTTGCTCGTCGCCAGCCCTAACGCGTATTTCCGATCGGAAATAAAACTTCCCGTGTAGAGATACAACAAGGCAACGTTCCGGGAGCATTTCATGATTCTTTCACGTTTTTTAGTCATGTGATACATTCTGATGATCTATTTCGGGAATCTGCAAAGTTTCATGTTTTGACAGATCTGAAGAATGGAAAGGAGGTATGTGACAATTTATAAGTGTTCAAAAGAAATCACTTTTAAAACTACCCGATATAATAATATAGCTACCCGAGTCTTCTACGTTAACTAAATAACCTTCAAACGTGTGTTTTCAGTAAGCTCGAGTGCTAAGATTGAAAAATACGACATTACTAATGTTGATGCAGCTGAAAATGAAATCTTTTTTTTTTCAAAATTTCAACTGTTAGTATGGAGATCTTTCCGTATGTGGATGCGGCGCATCCCTTTACTGAAAGAATCTTGAAGATCTTCATACAAAAATTGAAGTTTTGGAAAAATAATAAAATTCATTTTCAGCCACAACAAAGCCATATTTTTCAATCTTAGCGCTCTCACTCACTAAAAACTCGCAGACCGCCACTGCTACCTACGCATTCAACCATGTTTACATCAAAATTCTTCTTCAAATTGTGTACCCAACCTTATAAGACAAATGTTTCGAATGATAACATGTACAGCCCTTAAGGTGATTTTTCACAAAAAAGGGCCCTCTACAAATTATTAAATTATACACCAGATTTAAATGTCCGGGTTAAATTTTCCCCACAGGAAAAACTAAACCCTTTCACACACTTCCCAAATGATCATCTAGTGAATCCACGCTACGCAATTGCACTATATAAGTATTATAAATACAAAACAATACAAGAACAACATGTCAACCTACCAGAGACCAAATGGGAAAATAATTCACCGACTCCAGATATTTATTTAGGTATTTTGTTATTATTTTTATTACAATCTATTTTTTGTTCGGGAAGAAAGGCATTTTTCTTTATTTTTTAAATTAATTTGTAAACAATATTTTCGACGGTTACATGACAACTCAGAATCATACAATTTCAATACCCCTTTAAAAGTTATGAAAAAAATGAAAAATAGCCCATAACCTAACCTATTTAATGATTTTTTATATATGTTTTTTTTCATCAATTTTAATGACTTTTTAAAGGATGTGTTGAAGTTCTATGAGTTGTCCGGTCTCCATTTTGGTCGTTTCACAGAATATTTACAACAGAAAGCGTAGGCAATTTGAATGCATATATTTAAATTAGAAATCAGAAACCGTATTTACGGTGGAACAGCAGAGCTGAATTAAAATAAAAAAATATTTTGACCTTAAAATTTAGAAAGAAAAAGAAATTTATTCAAAAAATAAAATAATTTCAGAAATTTTGAAAAATTATATCACATTTAACTTGCTATTTATACGTATATAGAGTTTTTTATTATTCCAAAATTTTTAATATATTTTATTATATAATAAATTTATTTCTTTTACATTTTCGACCAAAAAAACAAATTTCAACAATCTCAAAATATCACTTACAGACCAGTAAGACAATCGTACAAAAATAACATAAAAACTCCGACAGTGAATACAAGCTTTGGAAAAGGGCACTATAAATATTATGCTATAAAAGCATTCAACAGTCTTACCCTTGAAAATTTAAAAAATAAAACAAAAATAAATTCATACTCAAAATTAAAAATTGGATTAAAGAACAATAAAGACAATATTTCCAAAATCTCATTACATAATAAGAATAAAACACATACACGTAACACACAAAAATAAATATAAAATACGTCATTGAAAAAAATACATTTTACCCAAATTATAAATTTTTATTTTTAGTTTAATTTTAGCTTTTTTTATGCAGCATTATTTTTAATGTAATATGTATAAATTTTTGGAAGCCCCAGCACAGTGAGCCCGAAATTGCTGACTTGTATTTAAAAATGTTAGATATTATGTCAAATAAATAAATAAAATTCTTTTTCTTTCTTACTACAACATTAGCCAATTAACCATTAGTCCGTTTCTCCAGTGGGATTAACCCAGTCTTGGCACACGCTCCTTTTTTAATTCACATTCATGCATTCTTTCTGTTATTCTGACTCTTGATATGACCGACTCAGGTATTTTATTTTCTTGGCCATGAGAAATCATATTTGGGCGTCCCTGACTTCTTCTACATCACTTTCTCCTCATGCAATCTCATGGCGCTCCTTTCTAAGTTTATCTGCTCAGCGTCTCTTTCTTTAATCTTGTTTGCTTTTCATGCCTAGGTCATTCATTCAAATCTTAAAATTAGGATTTCCCTGTACAGGATATGTGTGGCTAGTGTGTAGGGCCGTTAAAGAAAATAATGTCGCATTATCTGCAATGTCACATTTGCTCAATATCAAGTAAAAATGACAAAAATATATTAGAATTAAGTTCGAATAAGGCAGTTATTCCAAATTCTTATCCTTCAAGACAAAAATGATTCACCCTGATTATTTCAGATCAATTTTCACACTTCGTTAAAACGCCAACAGATGGCCGATCTCCTCCTACAAGACTTGGAAAAATAACCCCCAAGACTGGCCGCTAAATTCTCTTATCAAATTATTTAGGCAAATAAATGTTTGTGTTATTTTTTCCTTCAAACGGAAATTACCAATTTATTTAATAACTCTATTTGCCGCACGCGCCGAGTGTTCGCGTTACTTTTTAAATTGGGTAATTTAAAAAACAAAGGTTCAATTCATGAACGCATAGTTTGAAAACACTTGAAGGTACATACATTTTAAGGGCCTTTAACCAGCCAGCGGCCGAAAATCCACATTACATCGAAAGGTGTTCTTACGATCGTACAGGGCGGTTCCAATGACAAAGATAAATTACTCTCCGTACCAGCTATTTAAAATTATAACTCAATATCGATTTTATTTCATTCGAAATTTGCTATGATTTATACATGCCTACATCCAAAAATGCTGAAAGGCGTGATGATAAAACTATTAAAATTATGTACTTTTTGTATTTATTTTTTGGTCTTAAGTATTTATCATTTTTCAATAATGTCTTAGCAAAATAAGAATGTAAAAAAATCTTAAATGTGTTAATTTGTAAGACCGTAAATAGATCGACAAAATAGAGAAATTTTCGTCATAAATAAGTGTTGGATATATTTTTTAATGATTTTATTTGAACTAAAATAAAAATTTTGAAACATGCGTTTACTATACAACACTATTAATTTACAATAATTTTGATAAATTTAACAAACCTGCCAACAACCTATGGTATAACCTTATTATAAGTACTAAAAATAAAAATAAATTCTTGAAATTTAAAACAAGCGTTTACTAGATAAAAGAATAATCTTTCGAAATCAATTTATAATTTTTGTGGAAAAGAGTCAATACGTCTAAAATTTGATTTAAAAAATTATATATTTCCGGTTTTCTCTGGTTCCTCTTAAGGAACGGTAGTCAAAAATTCTCTCATTATTTCAAGTTTTTTTTTAATTGCACACCTGGTTGTTAATTCCTTAATGTTTATATGTTTTTTTTAACCATTTTTAACCATTTTTTAACCATTTTTTACTAACACATTCGCACAGGGTTTTAAACGTAACACATTAAACTTTTTTTTTCTTTGTTCATTGCTTTCTAATAACGTAATTTTGGGATTTTTCGACCACCATGCTAGGCCTATGCTCGTGGTGTGGAGGTCAGGTATGTATATGTACTTGGATTTTCCAAAGACCCATATCTCAAAATGGATGGGCGTTGCATGCTTAAAAGTAGCATTGTGCTAATTCCATAATGCCAGAACTCTCCTTTTAAGAGCTTTTGTTTTTTTTTGCGTAAAATGTACCTCTTTTCAGTTTTTTTTGTTATACCCTTCTTATAGACTAATTTACAATAAAAATGCACACATCTCTTTTTTATATAGGTCCACGTAGGAGGCCCTGGGGAAAATAATATCTCTCAGGGCCTATGATCATCTTAGGGGGTGCTGTATGAAGGGTTTTTTAAGGAAGGGAAGCATGGGAAGTTCTGGGAAGGAAAAGGTACGAGGGGTAGGTAGGAATCTGGGGGACAGTGTGTCCAGGAGTGAGAGAGTCCGACAGGAAGGGTCAAAAGGCCTCGACCAGTCTCTCTCGATTCGACCCGCTACGTAGCAGGTAGGCAGACGCATCTGCCACCAAGACCTGGACAAACCTCGCCCATGAACCCGGGCACCCCTGCCAAGTTACCAAACTTTACACCATTTCTTAATTTTATTATAAAAATAAATGTTTCATTATACCATACGGGTTTTATATATCTAATATTTTTATTGAGATATTAGTAATCAAAAAAAGCCAAGCCTGATTCAAAAATAAATTTTTATTCATTCAAGAAGCTTAAATAATTTAAAAATTAATTTCCTAAAATAGCAGTGGCCATTCTCTTAGAGTTCATTCTTCCCTGTCTCCGGGAAGCAGATCGGCCATCTGTTGGCGTTTTACCGAAGTGTGAAGATTGATCCGGGAAGTCATCAGAGTGAATGTGTCCTTAAATCATGCCGCCCAGGAGCCTCGAGCATCGCTAGCCGAGGGGGAGGAAATTGGTAGAGACGTATGGGGCGGAATCTTGGAGGAACTACCGATTTCCCGTAATAAGTGCGGCCCGATCGCGCATGTGGTATCGATATTTATTGCCACGAACTACTTTTAGGATTGATTTTTTTAATGCAGGGTAATTTGTTGACGTGGAAGGTTGTAGACATATGCATGCAAATAAGTTAATGTGAGCGTAGTATTATTTTTTACTAATTACGAGAATTCATATATGTATAATTAACACAAGCAGCAAGGTGGATGTTGAAGGCTTCTGTGGTTGAGAGGTACGGCTCTCGTCTAGCAATCCGAAGGTCTCGGGATCAAATCCCGGCTTGCGCAAATGAATCGTAATTGACTGATTTCTATTATTTCACAAATTATTCATTTAAACTAATACATAGCATATTTGCGGCACTTTGCAGAGTCGAAGATACTATCAGCATCACCCGGGTGTAAGACAGCCGTTTAGAATAAAAACGTTGCTTGAAATAGCTTTAGCCGTGTTCAGTGACCAGGTCTGGATGGCCAAATACTTTCCAACCTTCCTCTTCCCCATCTCCTTCCCCACTCCACTCCCTTCAGCCTCACAACATACCCAATTTTGGATGCCATAGTCTCACTGGCACCAGATGGGAGCGACTCTTGTGCGGTATTACCTATCATTGCAAAAAGGTTGCTCGTAAATTAGTACTGTCAAGACGGTAAATGTTGTATTGACTGAGGCCTAATTCCGATGAACTGATATCCTCATTTAGCCAAGTTTCCGTTAGTAATAAAATATAGTGTGGAATGGTGAGAAAGATTGTTGATGTTGTTGTTTTGTTCTCTTTCATCCCACGAACGTTTTGGTAAAATCCAAACAATTTTAGGTGATGTTTTTTGGTATATATATTTATGTAACTATTTTTGGAATAGAGTTAATTTACTTATTGTAATATTACTTTCCTTGTTTCAAACTCTTTCCATACATCAGATATTTGTTTTCTTTGCAGCTCCATTAGATCTTGGTTAATTTTGGAACGAGTATCATTCGTCATCTTATATTTATTGAAGAATATTTCCCTAGCTTGATGCGAGTCTTGGAGTACCACTTTAATGTACCTGATTTTATCAGTTTTTCTTACGCCAAGTCAATAAATTTTAGACATATTTAACTGTTATGTACCAATGATAATTTTCAACGTAGAGCATACTTTTTTGTTGTCATCAGATATCCTGTTAGTTTGATTCTCGGCGCCAATTTAATGAATAAGGTTTTTTAGAACGTATATTCCTTTGCGTCACAAATTTCCATTTAAGTGGATTGAGGAGTTGTGATTGCAGATTGGTTATTAATAATATGTTTGTATGCAGATATTTCGCCTTCAATAGTCCCCATCTTCACCGCCATCTGACACGTACGCCCAGTAGCTAGCTATTTTTGTCAGGTTCCCACCCAGACATCATGGGTTCAATTTCTCAGCTGGCTAAGTCCTTCATCTTTGCAAAGCATCATCTTCACTCCAAATGGTGGTAGTATGAAATTTTCAAGTATTGTTGGGCATGTTCTAGATTTTAGGTTATTTGTAGATAATATTTAAATATTTTGAGTTGGATATAAAGTTGATAAACGGACCAGGGAATTTTAAAAGAATATTTAATGCGCAAGTGACATGATGAATATGTTATTGGGACGCCCGGGAAACCAATGGCTTAATAGAGTGTTTCAAATATCCGAACAGTCCGATCATGTTAATAAACAGTTGAACAGAACAGAAGAGCATGAATGAAAAGATGTAACAATGTTGTGATTGAAGCCAGGAGTTTGTTGCTAATTTGTTGTGTAGCGTTCTATAATATCTACCCACCCCTGCGAGGAAGTTAGTACCTATCAATCGTTATTGATGACCTCTGCTTGAAGTTATTTAAAAATATCCAAGCTTAAGTTTAAGATGTATCAGTCCAAAGATATATGTAGCAGGATGATACCGGACCGATCGGTCCCAAATAAACATAAGTATCTAGCATGGTCGAGCGATAAAGATTTTATCGATTATATAGTGTAATCGTTCCCGACCATGCCTGCTGATAGCCAACGCACAAACAACAGTCCAAAAAGACTAAGATTATTACTAAAATAATTTTTACTAAAATTATTCGATGTGAACTGTTGTTTTTCCGTTAAGGATCTGCAGTCGTGTTCAGGAACGATGACAAGTTACCGACAATGTCGATAAAACCTTTATCGATCGACCGTGCTACCATGGAACTATAAAAAACTGTAAAGAAAAATCGAAATAGAATTATTTCGTCAAAGTTGTTCAATATTTATCTTATGTTTCTCTCAGTGGACGGGTAAAAACATTCAGGTACGCTGAAATACCATACATTGATCATTAAATCGACAAGTATCTCGAAAGTTTGCTCACGAACCCTCGGTAGTATTTGCAATCGTTTTCAAAAGTCCCAACAGAATCTAATATTCAGTACGTTGGTCGTGTTTTAGTTGAGCGAGATGACCCATCATCACAGGCAGTTAAAACTTAAGGGTTGATGCTTGCGGTATATAACTTCCATCCCTTCTGAATTTCATAACCCTTTGCGGAAGTTTGTCATGTTAGCATTGCTGACAGTCTGTGTTTAGTTATTTCCCCTCGGCGAACTCGAAAACATGTTATTTTGAATTGCGATTGATCAAAACAACGGTGATAACTCTTTGACAGTTGCCGTAGGTTTGTTTCTCGAGCAAATAATAATAATTTATACAAATGTTACGTACCACCTGAACACATCTTTTAGAAGGAATTTACTTAATTTCCTGTTTAAGTTGAGAGTGGAAATGCTCCCGAAATGTTATTCTAGTTAAAAGATGAATATTATTGCTCTTACTAATTAACGTGTTTTAAATTTTACACTGCTAAAAAACCATCATTTTATAGGATAAATGGTTCAATGATGGCAGAGAACGATTCAGCTATTTTGGGTATGACTTACACTTACATCCTTACTAAGAAAAAGTCGTGAAAATTTTATTCAGTTGATAAACGACCGTGTATGTGAAAACCTTACTAATTAAAAACTGTCAAAAAATATTAATAAAGTTCATGGAAAGACATATATGTCGCAGGCCGATCGTAAAATAAGGCAGATCATCATGCGCCTTAGGCACTTCACGATCTGCCGCCAGGCACTTCACGATGTGGCTAGGCGCATCATGATCTGCCTGAGTTTACGATTGGCCTACAACATATGCAATATACACATGGCTTTATCGACCAACTAGGGTTTCTCTATGCTATGTATATATTGTATTTGTATAATATGTTTTTTTTAAATAATCGGAGACGGTTTACATATATATAGTTCCCGTGAGCACTTAGGCCATAGACCCATTGTACCATCTCCCATTTTACCTCATTCCTTTGACAGTAACCCCGTCCCTTTTATAAATTTCACCAGGATTGTCATTGGAAATGACGCGATATCTTCTGGTTCGACAATGTGTCTTCCCAGGTCTCATTTCCCCTCTTCACTCCTCCTTGGTTCCCAATACGGAAGAGGGCTTCATCTCTCCTCTCTACTCCTTAGTTCCCCGAAGCTCCACGACGGAGAGTCCACCTCCCTTTGGTTCCCTAAAGACCCCACAAGGGAAGAGTCCATTCCACCTTGGTTCCGTGAGGGCCCCAGGAGGGAAGAGAACTTCATATCTCCTCCTTGGTTCCTTAAAGGCCCCACAGAGGAAGAGTTCACCAAGATGGCCTCATTTCTCCTCTTCACTCCTACATGGTTCCTCGAAGGCCCCACATTGGAAGAGGACATCATCTCTCCACTTCACTCCTTGGTTCCACAAAGACCCCGCGCTGGAAGGGTGCCCTTCCCCTTGGCTCCTTGAAGGCCCCACAAGGGAAGAGTTCATGGAGGTGGCCTCAGCTCACTTCTCCACGGTTTTTTCTCTTGGTTCCTCCTACGGCCCCAGGAAGGAAATCCACAGAGGTGGCCTCAGCACTCCTAGGTTCCCAAAAGGCCCCTAGATTTCGAATGATCCAATTTTTTTCCCACGAGTTACCAGGGAAATAGAAGGTCCACTCCAGCAGAGCCCTGAGTGCTAGAGTGAGGTCTAAATACTCCGAGATGCGACCTTGTTTCTCAGAGGCACCGTTCGTGCCGCTGTTCCCCAGGACATTCAGCCTGCGCACGGTAGCTCACACCTTGGCTTGGGATGGCTATTGCAGGTTTGTGTTTCCACTCCCTGAGCGATGGGTTCGCCACACTTCCTACGTTGATATATATGTGTTTATAAATACTTGTTTCATTTATAATATCTCAAGGAACTTCGGAGTTTTCCAAGGTATTTTAAATGTTCTTTATATTTCTTATTTTTGAATATTTCGTAAAAACCAATACCATTTTAGAAACAAGATAAAATTACCTTTTTAATTTTAGTATTCGAAATATACTTTGATATTAAAAAAAAATCAGTATTAATAAGCTTCAAACAGGAAAAGAGTTGACAAAAAAATTCTTGCCTCAAACATTTTCTATTGAAAATTTTCAGAAAATTCTAATTTAAAAAGAAAAACGCAGTACGTTTATTAAAATGATTTGCAACAAAACTGTTACTTCAAATTTAACCTCGTTCTCTCATTATCGTTAATTAAAAATTTAAAAAATATAATAATAATTTCCCAAAAATTAGTTAAAAAAATCTGATGTTTTGGATTCATTTTTATACAATTTAAACGTTGATTTCTCGAATTTTTATTTATTTACGTATTATTTTGTTAAATAACATTACTTTCATAGATATTTCATTAAACTTACGCGGAAAAGTCTAATAATATCAATATACAAAGTCTATATTTAACTGTTAACAAAACTAAATTAACAAGAAGACATTATTTAAAGAATATAAACCGTAATTAAAATTAAAAAACTGTAATACACAAATAATATTAATTATGTTGAATTGTACTAATAATAGTGAATTGGTCAATAGAATATAAAATAAGTACTTTTTAGTACTTATTTCATATTTAACATTATACAAATGTCATGAAATGTTTGTTGTATTTGAAATAATAAATACCTTTTACAAGCTAGCTCTGAAATAAGGGTTCCAACATATTTTTACTATTTACTACACGGTTTCGACCCTTTTACCTCGTTAAAATATTTAAAAACTCTTTCGCCGAATTGTTTCTGACTTATTTTATTTATTTAAAATTGTTAATAATTTGTTGAACTTCTCTGACCTTCTTTCGTTAAAATGTTTTCACGTACCGAGTAGATCAGTTCTTCACAAATTACCTTACCATTGTAACAATACAGTATCAAATGTCCCCTCTGACCCCCCACCATACGAAAGAAAAAGTATCAAATGCTAAATTACAAAACATAATAAATCGCCAGCATATATTTCGTAATAACTATGTTCTTGATGATGTGATAAATATTTGGCACAAAGCTGTTTGTCAGCGCTTCTCAGTTGGATTATAATCAAATATACTTTGAATGTTAATATTCTTCATCAATGTTTACTTCCGGAATCATTAAATTTATTTTTATTACGTACTTTACGTAGTTATTTTTTTAGTTTCAAAGCAATTTCAAAATATCTTATATACGAGGTTTTCCTCTTTATTTTTCTTATTTGTATTTTTTATAGCTTACTATTTGTACTTTATACTGTCACGTCAATGTTAACATTTTAATTTTTTGTCTTATTAATATGTTTTCTTATCTACATAGTATATTCTGTATTTATTTATTTATAAGTACATGTTACATGATTAATACATTTACTTGAGAAGATACATTACATCACTATACTAGGTAGCTCTGCATGTATCATGGTGACCAACGGAGGATAGTTATTTAGAAATGAAGTCTAGTAAGTGTAAACATATTTAAGTAAAATTGTAAAAAAAAATTAGAAAATTGGTAGAAATGTTTCCAATAACTCACAAATTGCCAAAGTTGCCTGGAAAATAAACACAAATAAGTAAGGTAGTTGTTATGTATGTAAATACATAAATACACATACATACATACATGCACACATACATACATGTATATACTTACACAAACATGTATTTATATATACCCACACATACATGTATCCATTTCAAATTATTGTAATTCCTATGTAAAGGCTGTTAATCGTCGTTAATTCCTTTTTTTTTTACAGTGAATACCGCACAAGAATCTCAACTGCTCCCGTCTGGAGCCAGTGAGACTATGGCATCCCCAATTGGGGTATGTTGTGAGGCTGAAGGTAGTGGGGAGGGGAAGGAGGTGGGGAAGAGGAAGGTTGGGAAGTACCTGGCTATTCAGATCTGGTCACCAAACACAGCTAAAGCCATTTTCAAGCAACGTTTCAATTCTGAATGGTGGTCTTACACCAGGGCGATTCTGATAGTATCTTCCACTCTGGAACATGCCGTAAATATACTATACATTATTTTAAATGAATTAATTGTGAAATAACACAAAATAATCAAATAAAATTTATTTGCGCATGCCGGGTTCGAACCCGCGACCTCCGGATTGTGAGTCAAGAGTCTTACCCACTGGACTACGGAGGTCGTATTATCGATTCATAATAAATAAACATCACAAAACTTGAACCACGTTGAGCTGAACCTTGACTAGAACCACGTTGGAGCTGATTCACCAGTTATTAGTAGTAATCTAAAGTCAGTCATAAAATAATAATGCAGTCTCGAGATATTTTCAATCTAGTATGTGCCATATTATTACATAATACCTTTACGGGAGATCGGGAAATAGGTGTGTTAAATTTCAGTGCGCGATAGAGGAAATAGCTGACCGGAAGTTTCCGATACCATAAAGTCCGTTTCACACGTTTCAAGTTATGGAGAATAGCACTAAAGAGACCATAGAGAAGTGACCATCATCTCTTCCAAACGATAAAAATGTGACATATTCTGCAAGGAACGAGAATTGCAGAAAGATGCTGAAAATAATTGATAAGGAGTTGTTTGCGCTGCAGGTGCACATTTCAATATAGTTTATGGAATATGGAACGAATAAAACGCATAAAATTGTTACTGCCCTACTGACTTGACAAAAGATTTGTGAACTGAATTAAGTTAGTTTTATAGACTGTTTTTGCGGAAGTAATGTAATTTTATGGATTATATATTATTTATGGAATGAATAAAAAGAAAGTTATCATTATAAGTTTTTTTATTTTTTTTTTTTTTTACATGAGCTCCACACAGGAGGCCCAGAGGAAAATAATTTCCCTCAGGGCCTATGTCATCTTTGAGGATGGTGTGTGGAGGGTTTTGTTTAAGGAAAGGAAGGAGAGGAGAGTTCTGGGAAGGAAAAGGGTTTAAGGGGTGGGTAGGATGGGGGTTCAGTGTGTCCTGGTCATTCGCCGGTGTTGGTTATCCAATAAAGGTTCCCGGGGCGGCGGTACCCATTCCCGCCTCCCAAATTGAAATGATTTCTAAACGCCCAAAATTTGTCAAAGTCATAATAATATTTAAACCTAAGTAATTGGGAATATTTTATTATGTGAGTATTTTTTATTATTCGTGCGCACAAATGAAATATCAGGATGGATTACACTCTCAGTATCGCCTTGGTTAAATTCCACCATCAAGACTCGAAACGTTGTTCGGAATGGCTTTAGCCGTGTTTGGTGACCAATAGTCAGATACTCCCCACCCTCCTCTTCCCCGCCGACCTCTTTCCCATCTCCTTCGCCTTCTCACTACCACCATCCTCACAGCATTCCCTAATTAGGGATGATATATTGGCTCCAGACGGTTGGGACCAATAATTGGGGATCTTGTGGGGTATTCACATAAAAAAATAAAATAAATATCTTGTGGATAGGGATTGCAATCCCTCAAAGCGGGATCCCGCAATCCCGCGGGATCCCGCAGCTTTTATTAATCCCGCAATCCCGCACCTTCAAAGCGCGGATCCGCGGATCCCGCAAGTTAAAAATTTGGCGCTAAAACTTTCGCGTAAATCGAGAGTAGCACGAGCGCAATGTTACCGTTTAGCACAAGATAGCCCGCCTGCCGCCAACCGCTAGTGGCGTTAGTCGCCGGCCACTAGAGGATTGGCCGGGGACTAGCGCTAGTAGCGGTTGGCGGCAGGCGGGCTATCCTAGTATCCTGTATCCTGTCGGCGCCTGCCAGTTGTTCATAAATAGTACTGCGAAGCGCACGTATGAGGTATGAGTTATCGGTATGTTTAATGGTTTTTTGTGTGGAGGCCCTGGTTTTACTTTAATTGAGGTTGCATTTGGAAAGTGAAGTTTATGTTGGAAAAGGATAGTAGTACAGATTATAGTTTTAATAGTAGCATCTAAGAGAAAGTTGTGATTTGATTATTAGTCATTATATGAATAAGACTGAATTAAAAATATAAAACTGTTAGGAGTAAGAGTAAAATTAAATAAAACTATTAAATTATGCCAATTATTTAAAGATGAATCTAAGAAAACAGTTTACTAATTACTTAGATAATAGAAAACATAATTAGTACAAAAGAATTAATTTCTGTTGCTTAAAGTAAGAAATGTTAAATAAAAGTTGATTTTTACCCAAAAATCTGTAGTTTCAATTTTATCTTATAACTTATAAAATCTGTAGTTTCAATTTGATTTTAAAACTTATAACATTATTTTAAAGATGCGGGATCCCGCGGGATCCGCGCGGGATTGAGCAATCCCGCATATCAATCCCGCGGGATTGAATTAGCTGCGGGATTGCAATCCCTACTTGTGGAATTGCAAATTGCAACGTAGGTACAATCTTATAAATTGACACATTTTTCTCGCAGATCCTATGTCGTCTGAAAGTCTAAACCTAAGCCATTTATAAAAACCAAAATGGCAGATAAAATTCTCCAAACTAATACATTAGAGGTATTATGATAAATTCTCTTTTGTAAAATATTAAACCCGACGCGCTTTTGAAATATTCCCTTTCTGAGAAACGACTGCTTTGACTGACAAAGCGAAAAGTGAGTAAATGCTTAGAAGTACAACGGATTCACAAAGGCCTATGTAAAGGCCTACGAGAGGATGTATATTTGTATATATATAATATGGGCCCGTTTTAACTTTTTCGATGAATTTAATTATTCAGGCATTTTTCTTGAAGTCTGTCAGACCTTGGATTAATGTGGCGATGTACGAGGTACCCCTGCCGGAGAAACACTTTGTTTATTAAATTTATTAAGCACATTCCTGGTAGAGATCTTATCTCAATGTAACGGATAAGAATTAGGCTAAAAATCCCCAAGTGCCTATTTTCCTCAAAGATATTATAAATTTGGTAATCGTGTTTCTTTTGCCAATTCTTTTTGAACAGTCTTCTTGTCCCGTTTCAGCATTTTATAAAATTGTAATCTGCTGTCGATATATAACGGTCTTGTTGTGATGCTTGTCAGCTGAGCATATGCTTTTAACAGCTCAAATTCCAACTGCTATATTATCCCCAATTAAAGTATTTTTTTTTTTATTTTACATCAGCTCTAGCTCTCAGAGCCTAAGTCGTCTTTGAGGATGCTGTGTGGAGGGTCTTTTGGGAGAGGAAGTTCTGGGAATGAAAAAGGTATTAAGGTTGAAGGGTGTATAGGAATCTGGGGATCAGTATGTTCAGGAGTGACGGACGTACGAATCTATCCCTCCTCTGGGTTGCAGGGCGATGTTCCGAGAGAGTTCTGCTGGGGAGGTCAAAAGGTCTCCTTTAATCTGCCACGCAGTTGGTGTAAAATTCCATGCCTGCCTCCCATGTGCTATGAGGCAGGGATAATGGGGAGGGGAATAAGAAGAATACCTAGCTATTCAGATCTGGTCATCAAACACGGCAAAAGCCATTTCAAGCAACCTCTCGATTCTGAATGATGTTCTTTCAGCAGGGCGATACTGGAGTATCTTGAACTCTGGAACGTACTAAAAAACTACTTCAAGGTAACTGCAAATACGCGATACAGGTAACTACTGGTACAAACGGAAATCTACGTCACATCTACGAACTTCAACAGTCTACTAGTAACGCTTGCTGATTTGAATAATATATTTGACATAATAATTTTAACAGAATGTTGGATCAAATCAAATTATACTCACAAAAAAATTACAGGATTTACTGTTTTCAATACATTGAATAACAAGACACAGTCAGATGGAGTAATCGTCTATGTAAAATCCGATCTCTACCCGACCATCTCTGAATTATCCGTCGACAATGCCAACTGCCTTAAAATTAAAATAAACCAGACCACCATTCTTGCACTATACAGGTCACCTAAACAACAAAATGTTTCAGCCTTCCTTAAATCTTTAGACGCGGCATTATTGAACTGTAATGGTAATCGGCGACATTAACATAGATTTACTTAAGCCCATGTCAACACAAACACTCGACTATAAAAACCTAATGACTCAATACAGGCTTGTTTCTTATATTAATGTCCAAACTAGAGTAACCGACATGACCAAATCATGTATTGACCACATATTCCTAAGAACAAAAAAAAATTCTAAAGGAATTGTTTATCAATCAACTATAACTGATCACTTCTCAATAGTAATTGGCCTCATGAATAAAAAATCCACTCCCATTACCTCATGTGAAAATACATTAAAGACTACGATCAATTTTGAGGAACTTACCTCCAAAATTAAATTAGAAAATTGGCTCTCTGTTGTAAATTCTTCAGATGTAGATGTTGCATTTAATAAATTTTCTGAAATACTATTGAAACATATTCAGGCAGTTACCGTTGAATCCCCTTTGAACAACTCAAAAAATAAAAAACTAAAACCATGGATAACAGATGGTTTAATTTTTTGTATTAAAAACGGGACAAACTCCACAAAAACTTAATTAACAATCCAAATACACAAGCCCAAACATTTTATAAAAAATACAGAAATATTTGTAACAATCTCATCAGAATCACTAAAGAAAACTACTATAAACATAAATTGTCCAGAGCCGGTAATAATAATGAAAAAATTTGGCAAATTATTAAAGAAATATCTGACACTGACCATTCAACACCAACAATCAATAAATTAAACATCAACGGACTAGACACTTCACTAAAAGTCGACCCTGACACTGTGACCAATCACATAAATGAATATTTTTGTAATATTGGAAAAAACTTAGCATCACAAATTTTAAATAAAACATCTACCGATGAAAATGCTCTTGCCAACAATATAAATAACTCTGCTTGTGAAACAAACAATTCATTCACACTCAACCCCACCAACTCTGCTGAAATTTCACAAACTATAAAACAACTAAAGCCCTTCCATTCATGTAATCATGATAAAATATCCTCAAATATACTCAAAATTATTGAACCTTTTATAAATCTACCACTGGAGCATATCATTAACCTCAGTCTCGACAAAGGTATATTTCCGTACAAACTCAAACTTGCTTTGGTCCAACCAATTTTTAAGTCTGGAACTCCTACTGAGATATCAAACTATAGACCTATCTCCATTTTATCATCACTCTCCAAAATCATAGAAAAAATCGTAAAAAAAAGACTTACTGACTATCTTACAAAATACAATATTCTCTCGCCTAACCAGCATGGGTTCAGAGAAGGGCTCAGCACAGATTCAGCTATTCTAGAATTAACATCACACATAACAGAAGCCCTAGACAAAGGTGATAAATGTCTGGCAATATTTCTAGACTTAGCTAAGGCATTTGACACAGTCTCTCGTCGAATCCTCCTAGCTAAGCTTCAGAAAATTGGAATAAAGAATAAGGCATTTGATTGGTTCAAATCTTACCTAACAGACAGAAAGCAATTTGTTAAGTTACCATCATACAAATCGTCTCAACCTATCAGAATCAATTTTGGTGTACCACAGGGCAGTGTACTCGGTCCAATACTTTTTCTCATATACATTAATGATTTATGTAGATTAGAAATTGATGGCAACATAATCACCTTTGCCGATGATACTGCCCTGATACTAAAAAGTAAAACATGGGTAGAAACTTTTCATAAAGCGGAACTAATTTTGCAAAACAATGGCTGGATGATAATTTACTAACGCTAAACATAACCAAAACAAAATACCTAACATTCAGTACAAATAATCCAAGTCAACCCTCAAGTAATCATGTATTAAAAATACATTCTTGTAGTAATATATCCAGCTGTTTATGCAATCCATTGGAAAGAGTAGACTCCATCAGATACTTAGGCGTAATAATCGATAACAAACTGCGATGGGAAGAACATGTAATTAACGTCACAAGCCGTATAAGGAAACTGGCTTATATCTTTAGATCATTGCGCAATATACTACAAAAAAATACAATGAGAACAGTATATTTTTCCCTGTGTCAGTCAATCTTATCGTACGGTATAATTATCTGGGGAGGATGCTCCAAAACTGTATTAGATCCATTAATAAAAGCCCAAAAATTAATAATACGGACTATTTACAGAGTTCATTATATACACCCCACGAAAGACCTATTTAAAGACTTCAAAGTTCTTAATATAAAATCCATATATGTAAAAAATATTACCTCTTATTTTAAATTCAAATTTACAAAAAAAAAAATTATAAATTCAAAATACAACACAAGATATTCTCACCTATCGAATTATATTATTCCAACAACAAAAACTTCAATGGCCCAGTCCCAGTTCAACTTTCTTGCACCTAAAATTTTTAATAATTTATCATTTGAAATAAAGTCTAAGGACAAATATCTCACTTTCAAAAAGGCGCTTACTGACCTTCTGATGAGTGACATTGACAGTGTTTATAACCTGTTTCACATACTAAAATAGTTATTAATTATTAATAGTTAAAAGAAAACAAAACGTAAGATATAATAATGTTTTATTACTTATGTTTTTGGGTTACTTGTCATTCAATTTAATCAAAATTAAAAACGGTTTTTGCAAATGCAAAATGATTTTAATGCAAAACGGAAATTTTCTAACCTTCGGAACATCCCCGATATGAGAGGTTAAACTTCCATATTCATCGACTAATTATTATATTTAATGTCATATTTTATGTTTTTACCCCGCTTATAGCTCAATTTGACATAATTTTTCTTATAAAAGTAATGCTTTATAATATTATGATGTTTTAATTTAAAATCACTTCATTAATATGTTAAAAAATAGAATTATACCAACGCATATTGTCGAACAGGCTATGCCTTTTGTAATCTTTCTTGTTTCCATTTTTTATATTATCTTGTATTTGTATGTTTTTTTTTAATAACTGTTACAATGAATCAAAACTTTTCAATAATAGAAAGAGTATATGCCTGAATTATTTATTGTACATATTTACATTGTATTCATTTATCTATTTATAAAATAAGAAATATATATAGCAATAAGCTGCACATCTCACTAGGGCATTCCTGTATCGAGATGTGCAGTTTTACAACAAAGTTTTACAGTTTTACAACAAAGTTTTACAATAATGTAGTTTTACAATAATGTAATTTTAAAAAAGATAAGAAAGAAACATACACATAAACTTAATAAAAATATTATAATAAACCTACAAAAGCAGCATGAGTACAGTTATTCAAACATTAAAACATTAATAAATAATTATATTCTGTCACCATGTTAGAAAATAACACCTCTTTTATTAACATATATCTCAATACTATTTGGAAAGATACTTACTGCAAATACTCAAGCTCCATTCTAATTACACCTTCATATATTTCAAAAAAAAAAAAAAAATTACAACTGTGTGTAAATGTGTTGGTACTGTGTCCATGGCCGTATATATACATATTAATGTATTCATGTACCTAGACGCATATATATGTGTAAGTGTGTGTGTGTATATGCCTATGTGTGTATGGATGTGTGCACATGTATATACGTATGCGTATGCACTCACACATATAAATTTTAAAATAAGGATATGTATCTTCTCACAAACTTATCCTTACCCAATTCTTTTTCTCTTTACTAGTTTTTTATTATAACTTTACCAATTTTCAACATCATTACATTACTAATAGTTCCATATGTTAACAATAGACTTCACTTAAAGTAAATATCCTCCATTGTCACCATGAAACAGGCAGCCGCCTAGTATGGTGATTCAATGTATCCAATTCTATGTAAATGTCTAATTATGTAACATGTATTTAAATTAAATAAAATAAAATAAACATAAACCCAAAAGTATGATCATTTCAAAAACAACGTTTATTGGCGGTACCTACTATTTTTTGTTGCCACCATCACACTAACATATGAAGCTGTTTTATAGCATTTCAACAAAGCCCATTTAATATATATTTACCCACTTGGACATCAGTTCTTTGTAACTCTCCGTCAAACCTTTCGTTAGCACGTTCAATGATTGAAACAAAATTAATTCAACCTTGTTTTATACAAACTGTAAAGTGTAAAACCCGGTACTCAGAAAGTAACAAAATGCGGAAAGTAATCCACTTTTGGATTCATTAACCGTATTTGGTTGTCTACCGATAAAATGGACCTGTATAACTGAAGTTTTACATAGAATTGTTCACCAATATTTCCCTCGGGACAAAAGTTCTACCAAACGACGTAAATTGAAACCTTTTTTTATTTTATTTCACTGAGGAAATCCGTTAAAAAATTATTTATCTGAAAAAATATGTATCTTTTCATATTTATAATCCTGTATCTTATTTTTTTATACTAATATGCAAGTTTCTTTAAAAATTATTAAATAACATTATTCAAAACAAATTATGCAAAAACCGTGCATTATATGAAATGTATAAATCGACGGTCTTGAAGAACAATGTCGGATATTATGCGATTTTGCAGTGGAGCTGTTTAAAGTTACGTTTAAGCATATATATATATATTTTTTTTTTTACGTTAACTCCACGCAGGAGGCCCTGAGGAAAATAATTTCCCTCAGGGCCTATGTCATCTGGGATGCTGTGTGGAGGGTCTTTTTGAGGAGAGGAAGGAATGAACATTGGTCTTGAAGAGACCCATGTTGTAGGAAGGAGGAAACACAGAGGCCGGCAAATCATTCCACAGCCGAGCTGTTGAACACAAGAACGAGTCGAAGAAACGACCCGTTCTCATGTGGCAAATGTCAACCATGTACAAATGTTGGGCACGCGTTTGGCGTGTTTCCCGACTATGCACCGGTGCCGAAAGGATCAATGATGCTAGTTCCTCGGAGCATCTTCCATTGTAATACCGGTAGAACAAGGATAGCATTCCCACCCGACGCCTGTGCTCTAAAGATTGCAATCCGTCTGTTAAGATGGGAGAATCTATCAAACGGACCGCCCGTTTCTGCACAGAGTCGAGGGTATTTTTCAGGTATTTTGGAGCTCCAGACCAGAGGTGGCTGCCAAATTCAACCGTGGGGCGCACTTGTGATTTGTACAGGGTTAGCAGTTGTGTACTATTAAAATATCTGCGGGCCCTGTACAGTACGCCCAGTTTCTGTGAGGCTAACTTTACTCTGGCTTCGATGGAGCCCCCATACATGAGCTGGTCACTTAGGGTTACACCAAGCATTTCGATGGAGGGCCTGTTCGGAAGATTGCTTCCGTTGAAAGAGACTAGATTTTCATTTCGATCCCTTTTAGACGTAATCAGACAAGATTGGGTCTTTGAAACATTAAATTCAACGAGATTATTTTTACCCCAAGAGAAAACACTTCGAGGTAACCGTCCATTCTTTGCTTCAAAGCCATACGAGCTGTTGGAGTTT
The DNA here is from genome assembly GCA_917880885.1 of Limnephilus marmoratus. Lineage (NCBI taxonomy): Eukaryota > Metazoa > Arthropoda > Insecta > Trichoptera > Limnephilidae > Limnephilus > Limnephilus marmoratus. The sequence continues at coordinate 18,089,551 of OU862933.1, forward strand.
GTGAGATAAGATATTTGTTTTTGAAATAAGAAAATATATCATGTAAGAAATACATGTACATACATTTCATTGTTAATTCCTAAAATACGGGATTTTAAAGTATCAACATGTAGTTTTATGTGAATACCTCACAAGAAACCCTGCTGCTCCCGTCTGGAGCCAGTGTGACTATGGCATCCCCAATTGAGGTATGTTGTAATGCTAAAGGTAATGGGGAGGGGAAGGAGACGAGGAAGAGCAAGGTGGGTAAGTACCTAACTTTTCAGATCTGGTCACCAAACACGGCTAAAGCTATTTCAAGCAACGCTCCAATTCTGAATGGTGGCCTTGCACCAGGCGATACGGAGAGGATCTTCCACTCTGGAACATGCCAATTAATACTATTTATTGTTTTAAATTAATTAATTGTGAATTATCACAAATTAATCAAATTAAATTTATTTTCGCACGCTGGGATTCGATCCTGCGATTAAAGGCAGTTAAAGCCAATTAAACGCCAGTTAAAGTAAGCCAACAAGATGATTTTCAATTATTATCAAATTTTTGTTCTTCGGGACAGTTGAAATAATAAATCGTATAGCGTCCTTGGGAAGATTTTTCACAAAAAGGACGGTATACAAATTATTAAAATATGATCGTGAAATCTAAGCGCTCCGGCTCCGTTTTGGAATTATTATGTACTAAAGGCAGACTACAGCATAGGCCACGTGATCTAGAAGTTGCAGCGACCCACTGACGGGTGAGGATGTCCGCGGCGAGCAGAACACGGCTTCATGCGAGCATGTCCGTACGTATGGATTGATTTATCCGATGAATATCCATTTAAAAATGCTTGTCGCTTGCCTGTAACATCATGCTCGCCACGGACATGCTCACCCGTCAGTGGGTCGCCACGTCGAGCAACGACAGTTTGCAAATGACGGCGATTGTTGTTGATGCTAATTTTGCACTGTTGCTTTGAGTATGGTTCTACGGCAAGCATATTAACTGAGTGATTATACTATTTTAAACAGTGCATTTTATTTACAGACAGCACTGACACTGACTTTACGAGATTAAACATGCAAATTAAAATATTTAATTTAACTATGAAAACGTTCAACAAGAGACGAAAATTCTCAGAACCTACGTAGGTACTAACTATGAATTGATATCATTATGAAAAATATACTGGAATTTAACATTGTTCATCAATTTCCCTTGGGATGAGAGTTCTGCCAAACGAAGTAAATTGGACACCCACGCATTTCTATATTTGATTTTATGTCATTTCGGACAGTTATTATTATTTTGAATGATATTCTCGTAAATATACGATCTCGGAGAAATGATATATTTTACTTCGTTGTATACAATTTAGTTGATTTGATTTATTCTAAATTTGAAAAAAGTGATAGCAAGAAAATAATAAACAGATATTATCTGAAAATATGTTTTGTAAACCTGATACCTACGATAAGTCATTTTTGGTAGCCCTTCAAACTATCTATCTATTTTTAAAAAACTGAAACTACTTAATAAGAAGATTTTATTGTTATAACTGTATAAGTACCAGGGATCGAACTGAAAATCTAGTCTCCATCAACGTGAGCAATCTTCCCGTCAGACCTTCCATTGATATGCTTGGTGTAATTCCAAGTAACCAGCTCAGGTACGGCAACTCCACGAAGTCACAGTGGAGTTAGCCTCTCCGAAGTTGGGCGTACTATGCATGGCCCGCAGATACTTTAATATACAACTGCTTACTCTTTGTGTGCCCTATCAGGTCCCCCCGACGTTGGCGATCACTCTTGAAAATGTCTCTCTGTCTTGCGCTGCCCGGAATAGCTCCTTGACACTTCTAATGCCGGTCCACTCTCAAACATTTCGCAGCCAAGACATTTGTCTCCTACCAGGCCCTCGTAGGTGCTCACCTTATACAAATCGCAAGTGCGCCCCTCCTTTTTATTTGGTAGCTACCTCTGGTCTGGAGCTCCAAAATACCTGAAAAACTCTCAACTCTGTACAGAAATGGGGGGTCCGGTTGATAGATTCCTTCATCTTAATATAAGGATTTCACTCTTTAGAACACAAGCGATGGTTACCAGAAACTGGTGTGGATCCAGTTTTGAACCAGTTCCTCAAAAGAAAGCCACAGGGTGCAGGGGTTTACTAAGAGAATTCCTACGAAAAAAATCCCATGTGTGGCGGTTGCTAGAGAAAGTTGCCTGAGAAAAGAACTGGTTCCTAAAAAATTTAAAATATTTTGTCGTTTTTTTAACAATTATTTATGTTTTAGATAAATATCTTAAAGAGAACCGGCTGTTGCTCAGACAAATTATATCGCTTTTCCAGTATCTGCAAAGGAGCAGATTCCCTGTAACCGGGACCGGAATATCGGTCGTCTTTAGTTGACACCTGAAATGGGTTGTCACTACGGTTCCAGTTACCGGTGAAGATTCAGTTATTTATCAAGTTACTTTTGGAACATGTTCCTCAACAAGGAAAGTCACGGGCAGTGTTTTATAAGATTTAGTTTTAACTTAGCTATAAGAGGGGATGGCGAGAGAAATTCCGAGACAAGAAAAAAGGTTAGGCAAAACTTCAATTTAGGTATTTATTTTTTATTTATTGGCTTGCCAACAGATTTTATGTCCGGGTTAAATCGTTCCCGCGGGAAAAACTTAACCCTTTCAAGCACTTTTCCACAAATGATTACCTAGTCAATCCACGTTATGCACTTGCACTATATAAGTATAATAAATACAAAATAATACAAGAACAACATGTCAAAGAGACCAAATGGGATAATAATTAACCGACTCCAGATATTTTCATATCAGAGGGTTTGGCTCGGTGGAACTCCTAATTGGACCTATGTATCCTACTGCTCTCTCAATATAAATATTTAAAAAATCTTTTGTAATCCTACATGTATTTAAAATGACTGATTTTTGCATTTTTATATATAAATTCTTTGACAAATCTAATATGCCTAAATTTTGAATGAGAGAGCTAGGTGTAATGCCAGTAGCCGAAATAACAAATGGTAATATTTTTATAGTCTGAGAATGCCAAATTCTTTTCAACTCATTTCCTAAATCTGTATATTTCCTTATTTTTTCAGAAACAGATTTTTGAATATTGTTGGCTTGCCAACAGAATACATCACATTATAATTAATACATTAATTTACATTTTCAATTAGGTTATAGCGATGATTCCAATTAAAGATGAGCCCACTTTAGTTTAAAATACGGTATTGTGTTTTTTCCAATTTTTCCAATATGTTTTTCATTTTTTAATAAATAAACAAAGGGAACCAGTTCCAAAAAAATAAAGTTCTTTTAAAAAATAGTATCGAGGGTTTCAGTGATCGCAAAGGAACTGGGACAGTAATATCGACCATCTTTAAAGCGTACTTAAAATTTAACACTCAAATTATAGCAATAAACAAATAATTTTGTTGACTTCTAAAATTTGATGAACAGGTATTTTGTTTTGGAGCAGGGTGGTAGAAAAAAAGTTTCAGTTTTATTCCCGACTTCTACCATTCACTTTCACCTCACATATTTATAATCTAATCGCTCTAGACTCTCCTTTCTCCGTTTATCTTATATGACAAAAACCTCCCAGCGTCTTTTGCTGGATATTATTCTTAGGTCAGCCTTACAATCTTCCTCCGATCTCTACATTTGTTTCACGGTTTACCATACTTACGCCTCAGGGATATTATTTCTACGGCAATGATCAATCATTCAAATCATAAAATTAGCAATTCCTCTTGTGCTGGGTCCTTAAAGAAAATACAGCACCGTCTTCAATCTTTGTGACCCCAATTTCTATGGTGGACAAGGCTCCTACAGTCCTCACGGTTCTGCTTTTTTGCGAAAGACACCGACGTACCGGACGTCAGTGATACTTCGCCACTCAGCACCTTGGTAACCTTCCTCGGCTTCTCCTGCCTTCCTCTTTGCCATTGGATAAATTAACTATAAATTATCTATAAATTAACAATGAATGATTTTTTATGTAACGCATTAGATAAAAAAATATGTATTGAAGAAAACTTATATCACTCTATAAGAGATTTCTATTTTATTTGCACTCAAAAAAGATTTACTCAATTTCATAAAAATATTAAAAGCGTAAAAATTTTTTTTGAAAAATTAATAATATCTTTAAAAGAAATATTTTTTTTCCCGGGCTTGATTGGGTTTACAAAGACCTACTCTACTGGCGAAACTAATTACTCCATTCCAGGGTACCAGGTAACAATAATAAGAATAAACAAAAACTCTGATATTGGAATATCTATTTCCAACCAGTATAATGTTCTCAATATTAATGAAGTAATTAATGATTATGATGTTAATATTTTAAATATAAAATTTAAAGATGTAAATAAATTATCGCATTATATTGCTATTTATCCTACACATAAGTCTACAGTACAACAATTTATAGTAGAATCAAAAAACGCTTTATTGAATTTTAGAAATATAGATAATATTATTATACGAGATATGCATTTAAATATTGTAAATGATTATGCTAGTAATGATAAAAATGTGATCAATCAATATATGATCAATAAAAAACCGGAACATTCTTCAACAATCTCTACACATTATAAAATCCGTATTTGTATTACTAACTCTATGTCACACTCTACTTTGAAAATACTCTATATATTTAAAAGAAATCAATATCACATTAATATTTTTACTAAATGGATGACTTCATAGCTAATGAATTAGAAAATAATTTTAAAATACAAGAATATGAGTGTGTATACACCGATTCATGTAATGACATAATCTCAAAGAATCTCAATAATATTTTCATTTTTCATAGTAATATACGAAGTATGGAACGAAATTGGGATGAATTAATTCTAAAATTAAACAATCTAAATAAAAAACCTGACATCATAATATTATCAGAAACTTTTACTAATGACGAATCACCCACCTATCATTTACCAGAATATAATTATGTTACAACCAAAATAAACATCAATAAAAATAGTGGTCTCGTCATATTCATTCACGATAAATTTAGTATTGTCAAAATAACTGAACATCCTATACACCTAGTAAACTGTATTGAAATACAATTAAAACTCGACAAAACAAACTACCACATAATAGCTGTTTACAGAACACACGGTTCGAATATCTCGTCATTTATAAATGAATTTAAACACATACTGTTAAAATTTAGTAATAAACTTTGCTAGATTGCAGGAGACTTCAATTTAAACATTAATGAAAACGTAGAAAATAATTTCAAAAATGAATATATTAATTGTATGACTGAATTTAACTTCATATCGTGCATTAATAAAAATACGAGAGAGATAAAAAATTACACTCCATCTTGTTTAGACCATATATGGACTAACATAAATATTAAAGATATCGACAAAATCAAATCAATTGTTTGGAAAACGAATATAACTGACCACCATGCATGCATTCTTCTCTATGATAACAAAATTAAACATAAAAAATTTAATCTAACAAAGACAAAATCCTACACAAATATGACTATTTTATCCAAAAAACTAAGAAATGAACAATGGAACAACGTGTTAAATAGTTATGATACCGAGACTTGCTCAAAAAACTTTGAAAATATATTGTCTCAACACATAAAAAATTCAACTACTGAAACTGCAGTCCGCATTAAATCTAAACTAAGAATTTTAAAGCCTTGGATAACACAAGGACTTATAATATCAATTAGAAACAAAGAAAAACTTTATAAAACAGCATTGAAAAATCCTCTAAATGAAAAAGCATACACTTTTTACAAAAAATTTAAAAATAAATTAACAAACTGTATCAAAAAAAATAAAAAAGACTATTTCAAAAATAAAATACTTTCTACAGACAATAACAATAAACAAATATGGAAAACAGTCAACTTAGCCATGGATAACACTAAAAAAACACAAAAAATAAAATACATTGAACATGAAAATAAAATAATAGATGCTAATATTCAACCTAAACAATGTGCAAACATCTTTAATTCTTTTTTTGCTAATGTAGGAAAAAATCTTGCGAAAAATATCAATAAATCTTTTAACCCGAAAAAACAAACGATTGAAAATGTACAAAATCAAAATAATTTATCAAAATTTGAAACAACCTCAGAAAGTAAAGTTTTAAAAATAATAGAAGGCATGAAAGGAGGTTCGTCTCCCGGATTTGACCTTATTACAGTACATTTTCTAAAATCCATGAAAATTCATTTGGTAAAACCAATTACTCATTTGATAAACTTAAGTTTAACAGAGGGAATATTTCCGACAAACTATAAAAATACAATTATTTCACCTATTTATAAATCTGGAGATCCTCAACAAGTAACTAACTACCGCCCAATTTGTCTAATCTCAAACATTGGAAAGATTTTTGAAAAAATTGTGAAAAACCAATTGGTCGGTTTCCTAGAAAGTAATAAAATTCTTCACCAAAACCAATTTGGTTTTATAAAGTCACTCAGCACACAAGATGCTATTGCTAATGTAACCTCATACATCAATGAATCATTGGATAAAGGTGAAAAATGTGCCGGTATATTTATTGATCTCAGAAAAGCTTTTGATAGTATATCCCATGAGATTCTACTAAAAAAACTAAACAATATAGGTATAAAAGACAATGCAATTAAATGGATTTCGAACTACCTAAAAAATCGACCGCAAGTCGTAAAAATAAATCAGATTAATAGCGATAAAGAAATATCAGACTTTGGAATCCCTCAAGGTACAGTAATCGGACCAATCCTTTTCACCATATATGTTAATGACATTTTTTTTCAACCACTACATGGCCAAATTACTTCATACGCCGATGATACGGTACTAATAATTAGCGATAAAACTTGGGAAAAAGTAACATTTAAAGTCACCGAAGACATAAATATTTTAAAGAATTTCTTCGACGTAAATTTACTATCACTAAATGGTGATAAAACATTTGTAATTCCATTTGCAATACACAAAAATGATACCCCTAAAAACATTGACATCATCATCCATGATAATTCCAAAACACATAGTAAAAATTATTGTATCCAAAACTGCACAATATTAAAAACAACAAACACAATCAAATATTTAGGAGTCATTATCGATAAAAATTTGAAATGGAAGGAACAAATTTGTCAAGTTGTAAAAAAAATTAGAAAATTGATTTATATATTTTTAAGAATCAGAAATTTTTTATCTGTAAAAAACTTATATCTAATATATTACGCTTTGGTTCAATCAACTTTACAATATGCTATCATTAGCTGGGGATCCGCATACAAAACTAATCTTTCCCCAATTGAAGTTGTGCAGAGGCTAATAATTAAAATCATATTAAAAAAACCTTCTGACTACCCAACGGATCAATTATTTAAGGAATTTCAAGTACCATCTTTCAAAGATCTATACAATAGAAATGCATTGATTCAAATTATAAAAGAAAAAGAAAAATATCAATTTATAACTGAAAACCGTACTAGACATAAATATATTTTTTCATGCTCAAAATTAAACACTTCCTTTGCACAAAATTATTATACTTATCAAGGAAGACTTATTTTCAACCGATTACCGGATGAAATTAGAAAAATTCATGATAAAATCCAATTAATAAACACTGTAAAAAAATATTTTAAAGATAATCTCAAAAAAAAAAAACAGTTTCCGACTAATCTAATCTACTTATAACTCAGTTTCCAAGTGATACTCCATTCTTCAAATAAGTTAAATTTTGTATTGTTTTTAGCAACTAATTACAATAATTCTGGACACATTATCCAAACAGTAAAATTGTTTTGATAGTAGATAAATACTTATAATTACATATCACCGAACTTATAACTTATTGTTTTTTACATTCACATTGTAATTGAGAGAACTTAAATATAGCATTAAAAAATGTACACTACTCTTCCAGACACAAGCTAACGCTTCCATGGAAGAGTGGTATTAACATATTTGAATATGAACATGTAAGCAAATTAATACATCATCTAAATGTACATTATATTTTATATGCTAAAAAATAATTAAAAAAAAAAAAAAAAAAAAAAATATTAGTTTCTCCAGGTTCGAGTCCTCAGTTTGGTGAGCAACATGTCCCAAGTGTTTTAAAATACACTGTAGGTTGAGCCTACTGTAGATGCCCAGCTCTTTCAGAATGGACACATTTATGCTTCTGGCTCTCCATGGAATCCTGAACATTTCTGAGTGTCGTATTTCTACACTGAACCGAAATATGAAGAAATACAGCGTCATAAATTCAATGTCATATTTGCACTAAATAATGTAAAAATAACAAAGATATTGAGTTGTTTAAATAAGGCAGTTATTCTTAGTTGCCGTCCTTCAAGACGGAAATGAATAACCCTGATTATTTCAGAGATCAATCTTAACACTTCGGTAAAATGCCAACAGATGGCCGATCTCCTCCTTCGAGACTTAGAAAAATAACCCCCAAGACTGGCCGCTATAATTATTATTATGGCCTTTATCAGATTGTCAAATTATTGAGCTAAATAAATGATTGTGGTAGATTTCACATATTCTTCAAACGGAAGTTATCAATTCGTCTAACAAGTCTATTTGCCGAACGCCCTTTGGGTTTTTGTTATTTTTTAAATCGGCTAATTAAAATGAAACATTGAATCTATACATGAACGCGTAGTTTAAAAACACTGCTATATTTTCGAACGGAATAAAGTGTTGTTCAAACTAATCTATTTTATTAAAATTTTGTAATAACTATATGACTCGACAGACCAGACCTAGTCCTGTGTAAGGCTATGTACGCACTAGCGGTCAGCCGCGTAGGCGGTCAACCGCGCGGCTAGCCGCCTACCGCGGTTGAGTGCAGCGGCTGACCGCCATGGAGGCTAGCCGCTAACGAACCGCTTCGCGCGGTTCAACCGCGGTAGGCATAAAACTGCGTTGTCCCATCATTAATAAAATGGACGCTGTTAAAGTAAATTTCGTTTGAATAAATGATTTTTAATTTTTTTTGCAATGGCTCCACACAGGAGGCCCTGAGGGAAATATTTTCCCTCAGGGCCTACGTCATTTTTGGGGATGCTGCATGGAGGATATTTTAAAGGAAATTAAGGACAGGAAGTGAAGGATAAGGTACCTGCAAGGGGTGGGTAGGAAATTAAGTCATCAAACGTAACGAATCAATTGGGTTAATCTATGGATTAGGTGTTGGTTATCCAATAAATGGTTCCCGGTGCGGCGGTACCCCTACCCACCTCCCAAATTTAAATTAATGCATACCAATTTTTTTTTGTATAATACACATATCTTCGTTTCCAAAAATATCCATTAACTATTCCCATTATTTCAATTCACTGTTCTTATGCGCTGCTCCTTCACAATTCCAAATAGCTTCGCGTTTTTAAATTTCAACGATAAATTTTTCTGTGTCAAAATGGCTAGTGGGACAACTCAGCAGCGGCTAGCATCGAACTAAACCCCAACCGCCTAGTGCGTACAGATATGGCCGCGGTTCGAAATTTTCGGCGGTTAGGTGCGTACGAACATGAGCGGTTGCATATTAAAATAAAAACGCGGCTGGTCGCGCGGTTGACCGCCTACGCGGCTGGCCGCTAGTGCGCACAAGCTCTTAGCTATGAATATTCAATTCGAACTGGAATAAATAATAATTTTAAAAAATATATTTCAAAAACATATTGTTTATTGAGATGCTTTTTGATACAATTGTTTCTCCCTGCGTGTCCGTTTTCCATTCGCCCCGTTCCCCTTCCGCCTCCCCCGCCCAGTGAACCCCCCTCCCGAGTTCCCCTCCCCGCTGCCGGGTTCCCTTCCCCCCCTCCCTCGTCATGCGAACCCTCCCTCTCGAGTTCCCATCCTACTCCCCCCTCCGCCCTCCGCCCTCCTCCCGCATTCCATACGTTCGCGTGCCACTTATTACAATTTTTTTATACAAATTTCATAATGCCAGAGCTCACCAGTTTATACAGAAACTTTCGCGGGCGTGCTCACATCAACTCACGTAAATAATTTAATAACGTATAATAATTTAATAAAATAATTTAATAACGTATAATTTCATGATGCCAGAACTCACTATTATAATATATAGAAACCATGGCGGGCTTGCACACATCAAATCCCCAAAGTTTCATCGCAATCGGATGAACGATTAGCAATTCATAATTTCGTGATGTCAGTACTAACTATCTTGCATGTAAAAATGAATCGCTGAATGTGTTGCTAACGCTGGCACGCAAGGTTTGAAAACTGAATGTATGGACGAGTGGGGGGAGGGAGGGGGGGGAACGGGGACGGGAGAGGGGTGAGGTGGAGGAGGCGGAGTGGGAACCCCCCTTACACCATAGGAGCGAAGCCGCGGGAAAAAGCTAGTTGTATATAAAAACTATTGCGGGCGTGCACACATCAAATCCCCAAAGTTTGAATGAAATAAGTAAAGACGTTCTGAAGATATGGCGTGACCAAGGGAAACAGGGATTCATTTTCATATACGTTGTAAAGAAATTCTCATTTCTTTTGGGTCCCGCAATTGCAAAAATTTGTCTAAAATTTGTTATAAAAATTATATAATGGAAGTCGAAAATACAATAAATCATGATGTTAAACACTTCTGGAAACATGTACAATCTATGAAAAAAAATGAAGCCGGGATCCTTGGAACTATGAACCATAAACAAAGGAGTTCTAGCAACATAAAAGAAATTGTTGACATGTTTGCCGATTTCTTTAAAGATGTGTTTGAACCCGGCATTTCAGATGAACAAATTCCGGAATTTAATTCTGATATAAATTTGCAATTATCTAATATTAAAATTAACCTCACTGACATTACAAATTACATTAAAACACTTGAATCCAAATTAAGTTCTGGACCGGATCAAATTCCATCCATTCTGATAAAAAACTGTGCAGACAGCTTATCCATTCCATTGTTCATGTTATTTAATAAGTCTTTGTCAACGGGTAATTTCCCAAAACTGTGGAAAAAAAGTTATTTAACACCAATATTTAAAAGCGGGGATAAATCTGCAATTGATAATTATCGTCCAATTTGTATCCAATCATCCATACCCAAGCTTTTCGAAAAATTGATTCTTATAAAGATAAACCCTAGCGTGAAATCCATCATTACAACTTGCCAACATGGTTTTGTCTCGGGCAGATCAACCTTAACCAACCTATCCCTGTACGAAAATTATATATCAAAGGCACTTGCCAATAGACAACAAGTCGATTCCATATATACTGATTTCAGCAAAGCGTTCGATAAGGTTTGCCTTAAAATTCTTGTTAACAAACTGGCGGAATATGGCATAACTGGTAACTTACTATCCTGGTTTATGAATTATTTGTCTAATCGAGAACTTACTGTCTGCATCAAAGGTCAACTGTCCTACACATTTAAAGCTACAAGTGGCGTGCCCCAGGGCTCACATCTAGGACCCATTCTTTTCAACATATTTATAAATGACGTTACAAACGGGGGTTTAGGATCACAGGGGCCTAACTACAAAAATTGGTGTTTTGAGTTAAGCTTGGTTTCGGTAATGTCATAATCATATCTATTAGTGACACGAAGCTCTATCTCGAATATACAGCCGTTTAAGAGATAATGATGAGCAAATCGAGAAATTTAGACATAAAATTAGAAGCACAAGGGCATATCGCCTGTTATGCCTTTGTGACATTAAACAAAAATCTTTTTACTAGCGTCACACTGACCTAACACTTGTTATTCTGGGAAGAACAAAACGGTAATTGGCTGATTATCAAATAGTTTCAATAGGTACCGAAAGGATAATCCACACATGATCGATTTTTCATGTAATTTTGAACCCTTCTATGAATTTGAAGAACTTTACATTTTTTATTTCTTTTTTAAAAAGAAAGACAAACATTTCTGGTTTACGAATAAACTGACAATATTTTAAAGACTCCCACTACCATCACAGTAATGGGAAAGTATTGCCTGTGTCGTGATGGAGGACTTCGCCGAGGAATTGAAATTACTACAGATGGATGGGATCCAGAAATCCAGACGTAATGCCAACTCAGCCACTGACCGGTCAATATAATGCTCCAATACCATTTACAGTGGAAAATATTAAAAATTTGAAGGATTTTTGAACAGTGGGTATCATTCTTCCAATGGAAGCTATCTTTCCAATAAGCTTTCCATTGATATGCTTGGTGTTACTCTAAATGACCAGCTCAGGAACGGCGGCTACATCGAAGCCAGAGTCAAGTTAGCCTCTCAGAAACAGGGCGTACTGTACAGGGCCAGCAAATACTGCAGATAATACACAAATTCTAACTATGTACGAATAGCCCCACGGTTGAATTTGGTAGCCACCTTTGGTCTGGATCCATAAAATACCTGAAAAAAATCTTGACTGCAGAAAAGGGCGGTGCATTTGATAGAATCCCCTGTCTTTACAAACGGATTGCAATCTTTAGAGCAAAGGTGTCGGGTGGGAATTCTTTCCTTGGTATACCGATATTTTAATGGAAGATGCTCCAAGAAACTATCGTCACAGTTCACGTCAGCATCGGTGCACAGTTGGGAAAAACGCCAAAATATGTTTACACAGTTGACCTTTATCACTTGAGAGCGGGTCGTTTCTACGACTTTTGAGTTCCCAACTGTGGAATAATTTGCCGACTTCTGGGTTTCATCCCCAAAAATAACATAGGTCCTGAGGGAAAATATTTGCCTCAGGGCCTCGTGTGTGAAGATAACGTAAGAGGAAAATAAAATAGCTCTGCCCTAGAAAATACTGATAGTTCATAGATTTAGTTAAAATTATGATATTTATATTATTTCTCTATTCATAAATAGGAATCAAGAGGACTTTACATGTTTGTAAATAATAACAATGGCTAAATATATAGGTAGGGACACATAGGCAGGCATATCTCAATAAATTTATTCAATTGTACAGGGCCTAAGATAATTATTTTAAAAAGTGTTTTTTATGCAGTGTGCTGGACTGAGAGATGCAATATTTTCTGAGTTTGATAGCATCTAAAATCTTCATCTCAAAACTATGTTTTTGTAGAATGGCCCCTGTGAACTAAATCACCCCTTGTTAAAGTATTGCTGAATATTAAGGAATGCAAAGGCAATCCATCAATTTTTAAATTTTTAGTTGTCAAAATCTTTTTTTTTTTTGGGGTAAAATATGTAATTTATGAAATGGGACGATATGTTTATTGATAAAAAAAAGTATTACACTTAAATGTGTTTTAATTTCTGAGTTTCAAAGTATCAAAACTGTATATATGCCCCTGTGATCCTAACTCTCATGTCAAGTATTGCTGTATAGTTAGGAACACAAAGGCATATCTCAGTCGTTTTTCACAAATATATTTTTTTAATCACCACAAGTCTTTAATAACTTCTTAAATATATGTTTTTCAAAGAGTGGGATAATATATTTGTTGACAAATATTTTTTGTTTGCTGAAATGCCTTTTATTTTCTGAGTTTCAAAGCATTCAAAACTTTAAATGCGTTTATCTCAAAACTATGTTTTTGTAGATAGGCCCCTGTGATCCTAAACCCCCGAAATGTATTTACTCGTGTCTTTATATTGATGTTCGCAGATGATATGAAAATTTACCAAATTATAGACAATATTAATGATTGCTTATTCTTACAATCAAATCTCATTAGCTTTTCTGATTGGTGTATCCAAAATAAATTAACCCTTAATGTAAAAAAGTGTCAAGTCATGAGATTTTATAGGAAGAATAACCCATTGATTTTCACATATAGGATGAACAATCAAGCCCTAGTATCTGTACCCGAAATAAAAGACCTGGGGATAATATTTGACACAAAATTATCATTTATCTCTCACATTAATAATATAACCACTAAAGCGATGCAAATGCTGGGTTTCATTTTAAGAACTTCAAAAGATTTCAAAAATTTAAAAACTTTAAAAATATTATATTCATCCATTGTCAGAAGTCATTTAGAATTCAACTCAACCATTTGGAATCCATTTTACAATATTCGTGAAAAATCCATCGAGCGAATCCAACATAAATTTTTACGAAATATAAATTATAGATTAGGAATTCCTATTGAAAATATTAGCTACATGTCACTGTTGAAAATTATGGACCTCGCTACATTAAAAGAAAGAAGAATATGTACTGATCTATTTTTTCTGTATAAAATTGTTAATAACATGTTTGACTCCCCTGAACTCCTTAGGCTGATTAATTTTCATGTGCCTAGTAGAACGGTTCGTCAGATTGTACCTTACCATTGTAACAATTCAGGTACCAATTCAGAAACAAACTCAGTAATGAACCGACTGCACAGTACAGGGAATAAATATTACATGAACACCAACGGTACTGAAAGTCTATCAACCTATAAAAACATTGTTATTAAATCTGTATGTCTATCTAGATAAATTTGAAATGTTTATAAATTTTCAATATGTGTCGAATGTATATGAATGTGTATCCTTTATTTTATTCTGTTGCTTTTAAGCTGCAAGAAAATCACTTCTTTAAATGTATATGAATGTGTATCCTATAATCTACTCTTTTGTTATAAGTTAAAAAATCTATACTTGATACTTATTTAATTGTTATCTCTTAACTCTTTGATTATAACAAATGTGTTTTTAATTTTATCATATGTAAAAGCCCTAATTGGGCGTGTACAAATAAATAAATATAGTTAAGAATTTAAAAAAAAAAAAAAAAAAAAAAAAAAAAAAAAAATGTATAGTTCAATTAACTTCGATTCTCAAAATATTATTGTTGGTAATATCTGGCTGGTAAAATAAAATCTCCTTACCAAATTGCTAGTCCTTTTTATAATGTCGCGTAAATTACTGGCTGCGTAAAAACTTAACTACAATTCTCAATCGAGTGAACTGAAGTTCGGACCGGATTCCAAAAATTGAATATTATTTTGTTACTCTGTTTATTTCACTTTTACAAATTTGTTGTAATTTACCCAACTCACTGATTTTTAGCATCGCTTCGCAACCCGGGCAACTGATTTGAAGATGATGTGGTTTTATAACGGTTTTTACGAACGATCAGATGTTTTATAACCGTTTTTACGAACGATCAGATCCTACATAGAAAAGTCCCAAGATGGACTGCGCTACAAACCGTTGCCTTTCTTTAGCGAATACTTTCCTGCGCAGGGTTTTGATTATTTCAATGTGCTCTTTGATGGTCAACGTACGACTGATGACTGATATCATAGTTTATTCAAAACGTTCTCGCACCCTCCTGGCACCACCCGCCAAAAATATAGCCATACGGTTTATCTTCACTTGTCGAAATGATACCCAGACCTCAAGTTGCGGCAAACCTATCAATTTGGATGTTTACGGTAATAACAATATTATTAATTTAAAATGAAACAATAACTTTGTAAACGCCACTTTTATTTTTTATACTTTATGCCGACCGGGTTTCGCTACAACCGTAGCTTCGTCAGGGCAGTATAATACTCTACTAACATTAGGTTACATGTGTTTTATAATATATAATTTACCAAAAATGGGCTAGACTCGTCAAGTGAAGGAGGAAGAAGGCGAAGATGGAGAATTGGGAAGGGAACGGATGTGTTCTTTATCAATAGGGAACAATCTTAGTATGGGACTTTTATTTAAATTTAGTTGGTTATTAACTACCTTACTATTAGTGTTTATGGCTTTCCTAAGTTCAAGTGCCTCTAAATTGTCCAACTTTACACCGATATTGTTTTTATGAATGAGTTTGGCGCCGGAGTTTTTATTAAATTTATGGTCTTTTTCAATCAAGTGGTTTGCAAATTCTGAAAATCCAGAGCTGTGTAAACATCTAAGATGTTCTTTGACACGGGTGTTTATATTGCGGCTGTTTTACCAATATAAAAAAAACTGGGCAGTCGCTGAATTGAAGTGAATAAATTCCCGAGTGAGATAGAATATCTTCCTTATCCTTACCATTCATTAAAAGTTTGCCTACATTATTATAGGCAAGAAAACTAATTAAAATTAATAATGTCACATCACAAAGTATCCGCTTCATATGAACAAACATTATTATTCGAAAATAATAAAATGGTTAATTAATTATTATTTAATAGGTGATTATCACATCTTAATGAGGAGTTTTGACGTACCGCAGCGGATGTCAACAACTACAACATTATGATTGGATTAATGTTCAGATTAACTGGACTTCTTTAAGAAAAATATA
Organism: Limnephilus marmoratus; assembly: GCA_917880885.1. Lineage (NCBI taxonomy): Eukaryota > Metazoa > Arthropoda > Insecta > Trichoptera > Limnephilidae > Limnephilus > Limnephilus marmoratus. Next base: position 18,105,805 of record OU862933.1, read on the forward strand.
TTTGTCCCGGACTTCGGCTTTTGTATCTAGTGAATGTCTTAATTCTTGGACATCTTTTATGAGCTTCACCTCTCTTAAAAATCTGTGGAGGCTTTAGCGTTAGGTCGTGCTGGTCGAGTAAAGTAGCTAAACATACCTTCGCGATGGTTCCTTGGCAATTCAGAAACAACTCAACTCAACACCTTTTTGAAAGGTCATTAAAATGAAAAATAGCTCATCTCATAACATAACCTAACGTAACCCATTTCAAGAAAAATTTTCATCACTTATGAAAGGAGAACTTTAACTTTAACTTTTCAAAGGAGATGTTGAGTTGAGTTCATTCGGAGTTCTTCGATCACCCATGGAGATAGACCTAACCTAACCGCTCCAAGTAGATTGCGGCATTTCATTATTTTTGTTGCAATATTAAACATTTTACATGGCCGCAGGAAGGATTTACTCCCATGTTCACAGAATCAGGCCTTCTTGTAGTAATACTTTTAAAATTCCACTTTATTTCATAATTCCCGGCCTCGCCCGCGGAGGTAAAAATTAATCACAACCAGGTGCTTTTACATCCCGGAACCACTTCTCAAACCAATTTACATACTTTGCCGTAATTAATTTATAAAATTTCGGCCATTATTTTACTTCAAGTGATTCATCAAGATATTTTCTCCGGCAAAGGAATAAGCGTTTTTAATGTCTTTTTTCCGAGATGAAAGAATAATCGAGAATTTCACCGTCATTGTTTAGATTAATAACAATCATTATTCTCGGCTGTTCTCGGACATTTCTGTAAAAAAATATCTCGAAGATGGTCTCTAAATCATCAAATTATTATTTTATAACAATATAATAAAAATACTGAGTAGACTAATCATTTATATCTGTTAATAACCTTCGACCAAGTATACCCTACGTCAATGTTAATAACGAATTTACTGATTCCACAAGCTTTGAAATGGTACGAATTTGTGACAAAAGATGGAAAGGTTCTGTTCTCTGGAGCATTAAACAAGTAAGTTAATAAATACTTGAATATTGATGGGAAGGTCGGTACACTTTATTTTACCCTTCTGCTACCCGGGAGGGGCTCAGCATGTTATGCGGGCTTCGTGTGGACGGAAATATTGAAAGAAGAAGAAAAAAGTAGTTGTATGAAATTGCAAACCTTTTACGAGCTAGATCTGAAATAATACCTCCCGTTTTCGACCAGGAATACATATTTGTCAATCTCGATGTAAGTAATATTTTAAAACAAATTGTTTTCAACAAAATTAAAAATCTAATTTTTTCATGTACTTTGAAAGTTTGGGTAATATATAATAATAATAATAATTTATTTTAGTAATTTGTACATTTAAGTTTACAAATTTCTAATTATTTAAAATATTTCATATTGCAGCTAATTAATTATAATATTTCATATTCACTATTTTTTTTTCGAGTTTTATGTAGCTCCTACAATGCATCTTGAACTTTCCAATTGGTGTGGACTTTAAAGTTTCTGGTAGTGTGTTATACAACTTCATTCCCTTGTACAGTAAACTGTTCTGCGTATTTGCTTTGTCCTTTTTTTGTAGCCTAATTTCCTTTCACGTCCTTGTGTTATATCTGTGAATGTCCTTGTTGTATACAATTTTATTTGAGAAGTATTTTGGTAACATGTTGTTCAATATTTTGTGGATAAATACCATCATGTTAAATATCATTTCGCCAAAGCTCACCATTAGAATTTTTTGCTTTTTCGGAAAACCATTATGTGCTGGTGAATATGGTTTTCTGAAGAAAAGATCTAAGTAAAGAAAAGGGTGTCGCTTGGAGTTCTGTTATTTTTTTATCCGAATTTGTTCTTGCATGAATCATTTGTCGGACATTTATCATTTACCTGTATCCTGTCCGGGTTCATTGTACAGTGTTTTGTCCAAATCCCCTCGAGTAGGCTCTATCTTTAATATTCCATGCTTTGGGGATGCGGCCCGGTGCGGGTGGGGGGTTGCGGGTTGTGACTGCCCACCACCCCCACCTCTTGACCACCCCACTATCTGTACAGAGGGCTTTTGATTTCGACAAATACGTCATTTAGTATTTAGGAACTTGTTATCACTTTGTTTGTCTTTGATTCAGAAAATATCAAAGGAATTTTGTAGTTTCGTTATAATTCGGAAACATGGACTAACTTAAAATATATTTCGGTCAAGTTATTTTATTTATTTATTAATTATCAATGCCCTGGTGGGCTTTTAGATGATTTTTTACGTTTTACATGATTTAGCACATGATGCAGAGAAAAAAAATGTTTTGAAGGCTTAGATATAAAAAAAATCGAAAATCCTTATTTTTACATTTTTTTTTAAATACATCTTTGCTTATTGCTTTATTGATTAACTATTTTCAAAAATTTCGACCACGTGCTAGGCATATGCCTGTGTTACGGTGGTCGACATTAGCTCCACACTGGAGGCCCTGAGGAAAATAATTTCCCTCAAGGCCTATACCATCTTTGGGTATGCTGTGTGGAGGGTATTTTTAGGGAAAGGAAGGAGAGAAAATTTTGGGCAGGAATAAGATATGAGGGGTGGGTAGGAATCTGTGGGTCAATGTGTCCAGGAGTGGATCCCTCTCACTGCGGTGCAAGGCAGTGTTTCCAGAGATCCCTGCTAGAAAATTCAAAAGATCTCCCTCAACCAATCTCTCCCGATCCGGCCTGCCACGCAGTTGGTGGGCAGAGCAATCCGCCGCAAAAATCCGGACAAACCTCACTCCATAAACCCGGGCATACCTGCTAAAACACCAACTCGCAACGTAGCGAACCACTTGGGTGACCTTCGGCAGAGGTGTTGTTTATCCAATAAATGGTTCCCGGGGCGGCGGTACCCATACCCACCTCCCTTAAACGGAATAGCTATGTAGGTACAAATAAATGTATATTGTAATGTATTAAAAAATATTTATAAGAAAAGATAAATAATCAACCAGTGTAACAGTTTTCTTTTACCCGGTTCCGGTGAAGTTACAACAATTTTAAAAAAAAAAATCGAAAATGCGGAAGTATATCAAATTTCTTTTAAACAAATGTTATTATACTATAAATAATTAATATCTTAATAATTGTAAGGAATACCTTACATAAATTAAATACTTCCGTTTTTTTTCATGTAATATAACATATAATTGTTGGGTATTATAATATAATATATTTTGTTGGTTTAGTCGGGAGAAATGGGATGTGTAAGTTATACCTTTCGTACTTTCTGTATTTTTGAGGAATAAATGTTTTTTGAATTTGAATAAATAACATAGTGAAGCTAAATTTCAAATTAACATTGCAAACTAAATATATTTTATACAAAAAATCTGAGAATATTTCCTTCGGTCTATTAATGATTTAATAGAACTAACACGATTTCATTGCCCTGGTCGCGCTAACAATAGACTGACTCTACCGTTCTACTATAATAACACACATACATTATCACATTATTACTCACCAATCAGTCGATTACACATTTTGGGAAATGAATATGCTAACATCGGCGACATTTATTTCTTAAAATTAGCGCAGCACTCAAAAATTATTTTTCCATAATGTAACTTTATATACGCAATATGGATATGTTGAAATGAAATTATGATATTTCTCATTGTTCTTTTTTGTTATTTTTTGTTGTGATACACAAAATAATTGTATGTTATTTTTAAATTTAAAACTACTATTGTGTAATGATATTATTTTTCTTAATTTTGTACTCTATTATATGTTTATTTATAAAAGGCAGTATAGCCGTTTACGTATTTAAAATAAAAATTAAAATTAAAATCAAAAATTATATTAGTAAATTATTATAATATTTCCATAGTATTCTGTCATATCAGCTTTTTGGTTGTAATATTGATATATCTTTTTTTTCCAATGGTGTATCTGTACAAAAATGTAGTTGACCTGTGGGAGGCCGTCGGGAACCCGGTATCCCAAGGTGGCCGCGGCACTTTAAGATGCAATTTTGACCCTAATGTATTAAGAAAGTGTATAAAAAACACGGTCAGAATCGCTAGCTCTATTACCGCCCTTTACCATAGAAAAAGCTGCAATGCAGCCGGTCACTCCGAATAATTTATATTAAATTTTCCGTCGGTCGGGATGTGCGCAGGTCTTGCGCATGCGTGAAAAAAATATATTTTCAACTACGATTTTTACCCTTCTATGTACAAAATTTGTATAAGAACACGGTCAGAAATGCTAGCGCCAACATTCCCTATGGTATTGGTAAAGATTTTATTCACTCTGTAGCCATAAAATATTTTTAAATAATTTTTATCTGTGGACATCTCGAACTGTCATTGTGGCGGCCGCGTCATATTATGCCGATGCGTGACCTCGAATAATATCATAAAACCTATCAATTTACGTAAATAACGCAAGTAATGTTATTTTGGTAAATAGTTTATTGTTCTAGGAATGTGTTTCAGTCAATAAAATATACGATAGGTAAAATTTAATCCACAAAACATTCAATTGAAGATCGTGAAATTTCCGTGTTTTTCTGGAAAAAGCCTGGCCCCCAACAGGTTTTTTGAAATAACGTATAATAAACAAACATTTTAACAAAACAAAAAAACGACTTCAAAAAATGCACTAAAAAGTAAAAAAATAATTTCGTATTCTTCTACAACTTAATAATCAAGTTAATTTTCTACTCATCAATATGTAGGTAAGATTGTTATTTTTGGAGTCGGTGTCAGCCAGTTTGTAACTAAATTCATAGGCACATAGTTATAGGTGAGCACGCGCGACTTGACGAGGCGAGAGCGGGGCCGCGGCGGGAAGGGAGCTGTCAAGTGAAAACGCCGGGCCGGGTACCTTGGCTGGCACCGACTCCAAAAATAACAATCGTACCTACATATTGATGAGTAGAAAATTAACTTGATTATTAAGTTGTAGAAGAATACAAAATTATTTTTTTTATTTTTAGTGCATTTTTTTAAATCGTTTTTTTTTGTTTTGTTAAATTTTTTGTTTATCTTTTGATTTTTAGTGAATCTGAAGTACACTAACTAATTTGTCTGAATATGGGTAGACCTACTAAACGTGCTGCTCATATGAGACAGACATTACTTGACCATAACGACGTTACGGTAGGTGACTCAAAGATCCGGATAGCCTATATATCTACCGGATCTGCCGGATCTGCCCTGATGATGGACACTGCAACGCTGTCCGAAACGTTGGCTAAAGAAGGAGGTAGCGCAACACGGCATAACACCCCAAAAACAAATAACGAAAATACTTTTGGCCGTGAAAATCTAAAAACGTATCAGCCTATAAAAGATTCGACCGAGTATCGTTGATTTGCTCCCAAGAATTGAAGAGTTCCGTTACTTTGTCATGGATCACATAATCAGAACCTTACCAAACTCTCATCAAACTACCCTTAAAGTACATCCTTTCCAATAAAAAAAGAATAATCGAAATCGGTTGGCGTGATATTGAGTTGTTTGTTCATTTGTCGCGCACATAATTAACGCAAATTTAAGACTTATATGGTTTTCTCATGGATGCCATTTTCAGTACTGGACAAATTAAAATGGGACCACACGAGAAGCACCAGCTTTCAAATAAAAAACGAATCATCAATATCGGTTCTTCCAGTCGAAAGTTCTGAGGTAACAAACTTAAAAAATAAAAATAAAAAATACAGTCGAATTGAGAACCTCCTCCTTTTTGAAGTCGTTTTAAAACGACAATATATGCCAACCGCTAAGGGTTAAAATAATATTATCACAGCTATGAAATAAAGAGCTTTCAGAATGCTAAAATACTAATCTAAATTCCTTCCTGTTCTCTACAAGACTTTTACACTTAGCACGGATTTCGCCGCTGAAGTGGCGTTCTGATTCACGTTAACACTATCATTTCCTGGTACTATTCTTCCAGAAATCTTTCCCTGTAGAGTCAATCTGGGAAACTCATATTGGTCACACTCAAGTGGGTGTTCAGGTAAGGCAATCTAACGTCTTACAATAGTTCAATGGGCATCATTAGTTACCAACTGCAGTTTGGCTGGTTCATACGGTGATCGTTACGTGAACGGAAATCCTATTTGATTGAAAGTAATTTCCTCAGAATCTACCGTCACAAGAGAATGTTGATTGACACATCTTATTTAGACGCGGATTTCGCATTCATATAGGGTACAGGACACACGAATATGCGACAAATATTAATTTACTAATCGCATTTAGGAAAATATTGTTAGCGGACCTAAATGGGGGTCCCTACATTCTGCCGACAGACTAGCTCAGGTTTTAGTCAGCAGAGCGGGAGAGGCCCTCACCACCAGGGTGGTAGGATCTGTGAGGCGTGTGTGGGTCTTTTCTGAAATAAAGCTCAAATTTCTACGGGCTGGGAGAAGGCAGTGAAACCAGTAATCAGGGTAAACATCAGTTATATTGGGTAAAACACCTGCGTAGACACAATATCACAATAATGCATACATAGTAATTCAGGGTAGCAACAACAGTTATATCTAAAATGGAGGAATCTATCTCTATAATCTCTCTGGAAGGGCTATTTATCTCCGCGGTGAATTTACTGCGAACACACGCAAATAAGGGGGGAAAACAGCTTGGGTACTTACAGCTGGGGGCTGAACTCTTGTAGATTCAGTGACGGGAAAGAATATAGCCATTCTTGGAGTTCCCGCAAGTCACTATGCAAAACACGCTGCATCGTGGCTTGCAGAATGTTCCGGAACTGTGCGAAACGGTTTACGACAACACGGGCGCTCAAGCCAGGCGCTGGAGAAGAGTGCGGTTGGCGGCTCGCTGTCGACGGTGGCTTGCTTGGGTTCCGCCGCCCGTAGCGCGCCGGTAAGCTAGCGGCGTGGGAGTGAAACTGTAGTTTGCGCAGTGGCGTATTTGTGTATCGTAACAATATGTTTCTATATGTTACTTCAAACTCCATCACTTTATTATTTGACAAACGTAAAAATTGTGATAAATTTATTGATATTGCATGTTATACAGATGTACCAAGCAATTAAGATCCCGCATTCTGTTTTTTTATTGATTTATAACATATTTCCATTAATCACAATTAGTTTTTAAGCTCTTAAAAATGTGTGTTGTTTTGGAAGATAATACCACATGTATTGAGCCGAAAAACAAATCGGAAAACATTGTTAAAAACACTTCTGGTTCTGTTATTTCACACCATCTTCTTCTCAGCCATGATGAGTTACGAAAAATCTTTGGAATCTTTTATCTACTCTAAATTCTATCTAGACAACAAAGGCTTAAAAAATAATTTTTCAGTTCGCATAATGTCGTTTTTTGTAGTCCATCATTTTTTGTAACATTTTTTTCTGGAAATTAGTAAAGCAGAAATCAAAATATCCAGGCTTTACGTAAATAATTTGCCTTCGTCGTGTCCGTTCGAAAAATACAACTCACGAAACGATAGATAGCACGTCAATACCTTCCTAATTGTAACTGTATAGAGAGTATAGGTACTAAAAAATTTATATCCTTTAGTCTACATTTATTCAAAAAGATTATACCATATAATCTCTCTTCAATGTCGGCAACCACGCAACTTTTGATAACCCTTATACAAATAATAATAATCCAATTATTACTGCTAAAAGATCTTTTTATGAAGTGGACTTATTTGCTAACAGTTTACATTTGCTTTTCCTTAACTGGACCCAGGGGAGTAATGCTAAGGTTTACAAAAGCAACTTTGTTACTTAGTTACTCCCCAAAACCTCGGTAGAGGCAACTTGGTGAGAGGAAAGCTAATTTCTGTGTTCCTTATATAATGACAACACTTTCAATAAGTTTGGAAATGGTTTTTAAGCTCTAAAACTTGGTTTAAAATAGACGAGAAAGCTTTACAATGTAGTTATAAAATAGACAATAAAGGCGTTTCGACCTTTGAACCACAGGAAAGTGGACCACATGTAATAGAAGAAAAAAATCGTCAAGAGGCAATCCGGTCGCCGGATTTAAACAATACTTATTTTACCAAAGTGTTGCTGTCACCGTTGCTTTTACTCCCTCGAATACTGAGCGAAAAGGACAAATGCACCTCAGGCTAATCTATAAATAAACCATCAAAATCGAGGTTTTGTATTCCCCATTTTTCTCCTTCAAAACCTATTCTTTTTACTAACTGTATTAGAAGAAAATACTTTCCATCTGTATGTTTAAAAATACATCGTCTAGTTTGTACACTGAACATCTATTTGTGGCGTTCAAATCACACAATTTAAAGATTTTCTGGGGGTCATAACTCCTACAAGAATTAACTTTTCAAAAAATCAAAACGTACCGACACGCTGGTAGTCGTTACCTATTTTATGTTAAAGAAATATTGCATTTTTCTCAAAATCCAGAGAGCAAATTGGGGAATACGTTTGTACGGACAAAAGGCCTCTCGGTTTCCTCATAAGTTCAGCAATTCATCTCTTATATCATCTTATTTTTAACATCTCAGTTTCTATTTTATTATTCGATGAACAAAGACATCATTAATTTTGATGTTAATTATAATGTTCACTTTCCAACAAAGAAGCTTCTTTGACAGGACATCACCTTTCTTCCGAGAGCCTTTCATTCAGTGTTTGTGAGCTAAGCGTGCCTTAATGAAACCCATCCACGATGTTTCTAGTCAAAATTAAATAATAATATACAGAAATTCAACTATAAATATCAAGGAATAAGGTTTTTTAATATATTAACAGAAAGTATCAGAAATATAAATAACAATCAAATTTTTAAATATCATCTGTAAATATAAATTGAAGAAATAAAAAAATAACAAACATAATAAATAATAAATATACATATACATCATACATGAGCCTAGCTTCATTATTTGGTACAACTCATATACGACGATATGTGAAATGATTACTGTGTACATTGTAATGTATTTTCTAGTGACGGACCGAAGGTTCGGTTTCAGTTTCGGTTTCGGCAAGTTTCGACAAAAAAAGTTTCAGCAGAAAGTTTGCCGAAACCGAAACCGAAATCGAAACTTTTCTAGACATGTTGAAAATCAATTGTTTACCTACTGTTATTTGGCTTATTTTTACACTTATTCAGATAGTTAACACGTGTTAAATTAAATAAATAAAAAACAATAAACAATGTATGTGAAAAAATTATATATTTTTATATTACTTCTATAAAACAAACAAAATTTGTAAAAATACTCAATTACTGACGTCCTTCCTTTTGATGTTGATTATTGATAAATTTTTGTTCCAAGAATTAGTTAACATGTTAATTTTTATTTGTTTTACAGCAATAACATAAAAAAAAATTATATAGTCCAATTTAATCGGGTCGTAAAAACACGCCTTCAAGTTGGCATTATTGAAATGTTTAGTGGTGACGTCACTGTTCGTCGTGTCGTGACGTCACTGTAAAGTCATTGTATGGGAATGTAGGTATGACACAAGCCATTGTATTAATTTATTCGTTTATTTACATACTGTTTATGGAGATTTAGTTGTTGTGTTTATTGAAACATTATTTAGGCCTAAATAATGTTTCAAAAATAAAGGTATCTCTTAGTTAGTTTATCTCTATTATTGAAAATATTCAAAAACTACTGCACAAAAAAAATATTAATGCTTCTTCTAGGTAGAATACTTCGAACAACGAAATTCAAAATGGCGGCGGTTGTCTGATTGCCCAATTCTATAGTAACTTTTCAGGAGTGATGACGTCACATGATTCACCATACATACGGTGGTTTTCGGGGGATCTTGAAAAATTAAAACTTTGACAATTATTTTAACTGTTTAAACTAACTCTATTAATTAAAAATAAAAATGCAGTTATTTAAGTTAGAAGGTCATTATTCATTTAAAAAAATAAAAAAATTGGATTGGAGTTCTCTATTATGAAAATGAGAAGGTGTGAAATTTCCTGGCTCAATGTCCAAATTAAACCCACTTTTAGTCATCACGTACTGAAAAACCCATTAGCGAAAGATAAACATGCCGAACCTAACAACCCAACACAATTATGCCCTTATTTGTATAGGTACTCCGTCTTGATGAGGGGTGAGGGATATCAATTTACACCAGAAGATTCAAAATTAATTACATCATTTAAAATTAACTTGATAAGTAAATTATTATTCACATCAAGTTAATTAATGTTTTAATACGACGTAACTAATCTATCGCCGGATCTGTGGCTTCTCTTAAGTTATTTTATCATAATCGGTGAGGATAATATTAACAAATTCAATGAAAAGTGAGAAATAACAAGACACAGAAAATAAAAATAAAACATGTGTGCAGTTCACACGCGGTAGAAGTGAAGCCTTCAGAAAACTAAACTTCGAGAGAATGAGACGAAAGCAGATTAAGGGTTTTATTATAATATTGGTAATTGGTTATTTCATTTTTATTTATTCTTTCTCTTCTCTTTTTTTTTCTACAACACATGTATGTAGGACTATAATATGCAATGCATACAGAAATTACCTAAATGTTTTAACCCTCCTAATTCCTCTTAGTTACCTATATGTACCTATTTACCTTTTCTTTTTTAAATTTATATTATTTTAATTACTATGCTAAACCAATAACAATTACTAGGTTTTAAACTTTTTTTATTTTATTTTATATTCTTTCTGTTTTTTTATTTCCTCTTTTTATTTCATCATTTTTTTTTCTTTTTTGTACAAATCATGTTCCATTTGATCATATCCATAATAATTTGACTGTCCTAAAACGGGAATACTCCTAGCTGGGCAGTCAAAAAAATAATGAATTATGTATATACATGTATAATCTTGTACTAAATAAACAAACAAATAAAATAAAAAAGTTTTAAAAATATTTTACATTTTATTCTATGAAGCACCGCACATAGAGGAGGCCGATGGGTTACGAAGCACCGCACAAAGAGGACACCGTTTAGTTTATCTCATTCTTTCGCAGGCTAAATCCTATAGTATGAAGTATGAGTTAGTCTCTTTTTAGTGTCGCTCATTTCCATTTCATCGAGTTTCAAATTACAACGGTGCTAAACAAGATTTCATTTAAAAAATCAAAGTATGCAATTCACACGCAGTAGAATTTTAACCTTCAGAAAACTAAAGTAGACAAGAATGGAGAGGCTACGACGCACCGCACAAAGAGGAGACCGATTATGCTGTCTCATTCTCTCGCCGGCGTATTCCTATAGATGTACGTATTTGTCTCTTTAGTGTCGCTGTTTTTCGTTTCGAAAATTTCTATAGCACAACGGTGCTATAGAAATTTTCACTTCAAAATGAATCATCGCAACTGGGAATCTAAATCCTCTGTACTACCGGGACAATGCTCTACCAGTTGAGTTATGGCGACCTAATTATTTTTCTACATTTTCGTCGACCTCATATTTTATTTTCTGTGTCTGTTTCTGTTTCACGATTAATTGAGATTTTTTAACATTATCTTCTTCCTTTCTCCGGTTTATGCTCAGTATTAGCTTGTAAGATATATAGATCAAAGTTTTAAAAAAAAAAATGTGATTTTCGTATATGAAAATTTGTTTGTATGGAGCAGTAAAACTCCTCGAAATTTGCATTGTTTTTCTGTCTAAAATTCCTAGTTCAACGCAAATTTTGTCTTTTCAACATAACTTCGTTAGCTGAGACGCTTTGAAAAATCTATTTAGCTGTCAGGAGTTTCCACATGGGCATGCTCGGTACGAACCATCTACAGGTCAGAAGGGATGTGCTCATTGTAACACATTTCTTCAGACTGATTCGTGGATGGTTCGAAAACTCGACTATTACGTTATCTTTTCTCCGTCACCGACAGCATAGACTGTTTTATCTCCTGGCTTGCAGAACTAACTTGCCAATGATACCAGTCGGGAGAGCTGTGTTGTTGTTAAATAAAACCACTTCAAATATCGATATGTTTAACACCAATGAAGCACAATTTAGACGGCAAGCTTTGTTGCTGTTAGTCTGATTGTGCTTCATTGATGTTTAAATTTATTTATGGAACATAAACTTAGTAGTATACTGTACATAAGAGGATGACAAAAAAAACAGACCAATTAATGTTCACATACAGGTATTTAGAAACATAAAACAAACTGAATGTAAACTACAATATTGAGGGGCCATCCATAAATTACGTCACACCTTAAAGGGGGGAGAGGAGTATGACATTGTGTGACAAGGGGTATGGGTTTTGTCATCAGCTCTGTGACGTCACATGCAAAAATCTTTTTAAAAAAATGAACTGTTGATTGTGTTAGTTGATTATTTTTATAACCATAATAGCAAAATATGTGACTTCACACTTGAGGGGGTCTCACAAATGAGACGATGTGTGACAGGGACGGGGGGAGCGTAAAAAAATCATGAAATTCATGTGACGTAATTTATGGATGGCCCCTTAAGAAGAAGAAATAAAAGAACTAAGCAGCAATTTTTAAAAAAAATAATAATACAGATGTAAATTGAACAAATGATAAACCTATTCATTTAAAAACCTTTAATTTTAAAACAAATTCAAAATCAAAAACGTAATTTACATACTTGTTATATAGATTATCAAAAAGCTTTTGATAGTGTCCCGCACTCGTGGCTAATCAAAATATTAAAAATATATAAAGTTAACCCAATTATTATTAGCTTTTTGAAAAATATTATGTCCTTTTGGAATACAGATTTGCTAGTTAATTTAAAAGGTAAGAAAATAGTAGTACCGGGCATTTCAATAAAAAGAGGGATTTTTCAAGGAGACTCATTGAGCCCTCTTTGGTTTTGCTTAGCATTGAATCCCCTTTCTAAAATGTTAATTAAAAGCAAGTTTGGAATAAAAATTAAGGGTAATACAAGAGAGAGTAGTATAGTTTCACATCTATTATATATGGATGATATAAAATTATTTTCAAATTCTGAATCAAATTTAGAGAAAATGATTAAGGTAGTTAAAATTTTTTCAGATGATATTAAAATGACTTTTGGTTTAGATAAATGTAAAACTATCCATTTAGAGAAAGGCAAAATTGTAGATGGAGACGAGGGTATATTTAGAAATTTTAAAATTCAAAGTATGAAAGGGGATGAGGTTTATAAATATTAGGATATCCGCAATCGAATAGATTAGATCACACCAGTATTAAAAATGATATTAGGATTAAATTTCAAACTAGGATCAGAAAAATTTTAAAATGCAATCTATCTGCTAAAAATTTAGTAAAAGCAATAAATACTTACGTACTTACTACTAACGTACTCATTTGGCATAATTAAATGGTCCAATACAGATTTAGATAGTTTAGAACGATTGATTAGAACTACGTTAACAAAATTTAATTGCCATCATCCAAATTCAGCTATAGAACGAATTAATTTACCTAGAAATTTAGGAGGTAGAGGTGTAGTCAAAATAACATCTTTGAAACACAATCAGGTAGAAATGCTTAGAAATTTTTTCCATAGGAAAGCTAATAGCTCAGAAATGCACAAAATAATTTGCAAGGCAGATAGAAATATTACACCTTTAAAATTATATGACGAGAATGCCAACATTCTTATAAATACTAATCAGGAATTATTAGATTCCTGGTCAAATAAAATTTATTCACGCAAAACACTTCAATTATCTCAACCAAACGTATGTTGACAAACTTTCGTCAAACAAATGGTTGAGTATTGGAGAGTTGAGCGCAGAAATAGAAGGATTTATGCTTGCCATTCAAGATAGAGTCATTAATACTAAAAATTATAGAAAGCATATAATCAAAGATATAAATCAAATTGATGATTTATGTAGAAAATGTTTGGCTTTTCCCGAAACTATAGAACATATTATATCGGGATGTTCTATATTAGCGCCTTCCGAGTATACATTTAGGCACAATCAGGTTTTAAAAATAATTCACCAAAGTTTAGTAATTAAACATCACTTGATTGACTGCCGTAATATAGTACCATATTATGAATATGAACCAAATTCATTTTTAGAAAATGAATTTTATAAAATATATTATGATAAAACTATACTAACAGACAGAACAATTAGTCATAATAGACCTGATATAGTTTTACATGACAAAACTAAAAAAATAACTTATATCATTGATGTAGCTATTCCAAATTCCTGTAATATTCAAAAAACTATTTCTGAAAAAATAAGAAAATACACAGATTTAGGAAATGAGATTAAAAGAATTTGGCATTCTCGGACTATAAAAATATTGCCATTTGTTATTTCGGCCACTGGCATAATACCTAGGAATCTGATTCAAAATTTAAGCATATTAGATTTGTCAAAGAATTTGTATATAAAAATGCAAAAATCAGTCATTTTAAATACACGTAGGATTACAAATGTGGCGACACATCATTATTATCATCGCCACCAAAAGAGGAATCGAGAAACATCTCCTAATATCCGCGCGCATCGGCAAACCTACTTGCCTAGGTACCTTCGTACCTATACTGGCCGCGATGTACTTTCTCGCCTCCCGTGCCAGCCCGACGATAATAATATCGCCCCGCCTAGAAAGGTCTCGAGACAGCACCGTACAATATCTGTACGGCGCCGAATATTCTCGAAGTGGCTCGTATTACCTACCGCGAGGTAGTTACTCTACCGCGGCTATATAAGCGGCCGATCGCTCGCCCGCTGCAGTTCAGTCCAGTTCAGTCTCACACTTACAGTCGGCCAACATCTCAGCATGTAACGATCTCTGCATGGCATCGCTACGCTCCAGGGCAGCTTCCTCGAGGTCCATCACCACGTCTCAGCTACAAGGCCCATCGTGTCTTCAGCTCCTGAGATCAGCTCCATCCCGCGACTTATAAGGTTTGACGCACCTTCAGTCCGGGGATCAGCTCACCACTTCATGGCACCCCGAAGCCCACTGTGCTTCGCTGCCATGGAACGCGCTCCGCCTCGCCAGGACTACCTGCTGGTGGCTCAGCTCACCGAGCCACACACCGTTTACCTCCGCGACTTAAAGCGTCGAGCAACGGCCTGGAATATAGGTCATCTCCACCGCCATGGTGTCGAGCAACTCGCTGACCTTCACCGCACCATCTCCATCTCCACCGCACGCCTGCAGCATCATCTACGGCACTCCGTATTACATCATGTTACCGACCACCGACCATCTGCTACGTAGCCCAATAAACGACTGACTCACCACTTCGACCTGACGCCTTTCATTTCTGTCTCCCGCTCCCTCAACTGGTGACCCCGACGTGATATGGATACGCAGCATACAGCATCCTGACAAGAGTGTTACCACGACACACCGGTAACACCGCAAAACGAGGGAATCGGTAGAGATACATCAGCATGAACGCACCGACCAGCAGCATCAACCCGGCTTTCCTGCGACTCCTGGCATCATCTTTCAACCCTGTACTCCGTACACTGGGAAGGGGGTGTGTGGCGACACATCATTATTATCATCGCCACCAAAAGAGGAATCGAGAAACATCTCCTAATATCCGCGCGCATCGGCAAACCTACTTGCCTAGGTACCTTCGTACCTATACTGGCCGCGATGTACTTTCTCGCCTCCCGTGCCAGCCCGACGATAATAATATCGCCCCGCCTAGAAAGGTCTCGAGACAGCACCGTACAATATCTGTACGGCGCCGAATATTCTCGAAGTGGCTCGTATTACCTACCGCGAGGTAGTTACTCTACCGCGGCTATATAAGCAGCCGATCGCTCGCCCGCTGCAGTTCAGTCTCACACTTACAGTCGGCCAACATCTCAGCATGTAACGATCTCTGCATGGCATCGCTACGCTCCAGGGCAGCTTCCTCGAGGTCCATCACCACGTCTCAGCTACAAGGCCCATCGTGTCTTCAGCTCCTGAGATCAGCTCCATCCCGCGACTTATAAGGTTTGACGCACCTTCAGTCCGGGGATCAGCTCACCACTTCATGGCACCCCGAAGCCCACTGTGCTTCGCTGCCATGGAACGCGCTCCGCCTCGCCAGGACTACCTGCTGGTGGCTCAGCTCACCGAGCCACACACCGTTTACCTCCGCGACTTAAAGCGTCGAGCAACGGCCTGGAATATAGGTCATCTCCACCGCCATGGTGTCGAGCAACTCGCTGACCTTCACCGCACCATCTCCATCTCCACCGCACGCCTGCAGCATCATCTACGGCACTCCGTATTACATCATGTTACCGACCACCGACCATCTGCTACGTAGCCCAATAAACGACTGACTCACCACTTCGACCTGACGCCTTTCATTTCTGTCTCCCGCTCCCTCACAAAGGATTTTTTAAATATTTATATTGAGGGATCGGTAGGATTTATAGGTTCAATTAGAAATGCCACAGAGCCGAACCCTCTGATATGAAAATATCTGGAGTCGGTGAATTATATTCCCATTTGGTCTCTAGTAGGTTGACATGTTGTTCTTGTATTTATAATACTTATATAGTGCAATTGCATAGCGTGGGTTGACTAGATGATCATTTGGGGAAGTGTGTGAAAGGGTTTAGTTTTTCCTTCTTTTTTTCCTTTTTTTTTTTTTGGGGAAAATTTAACCCGGACATTTAAATCTGGTGTATAAACAACAATAAAATAAACGTGATTATAACTATACTTAAATAGGGAAAATGCGAAATAGGTATTAGGGTTGGGACGAGTAAGGGACGAGGAGAGGGATAATGGAAAATTGCCACGCAAGTAATGTACAAATATTAAGTATAATTAATTTAACTATAAGTTTAACTTAAATTGCTTAAATTTGCTTATCTAATCTTAATATTGTCTCTTTTTAAAAACGCTTTGAAATTTTATTTGCGTAATATTTTTAAAATAAATAAATTGAATTGAATTTAATTATTCTGTAATCCATTTTTATTTAATCCAAAAAGGGTGTTCATTGTACTGAGATAGAAAATTAAATTGTGTGTGAAGATTGATGATGTAACATTTGTACAGCAGTTGATTACATTTCTTATTTCATTTTAGCCGTTTTTACAAAACGGTGCATTATAAAAAAAATGTTATATTTTTACTAATATAATTCTATCTATTTTATTCATTTTTGGAATAACTAGATGAGTAAACCTCCAATTGAAATGTTTGATCATGACAATTTTAGCGACTCTCAATCGAAAATTTTTAAACAGAGAAAGCAATCAATCAAATCAACGTTTTCTCTGTTTCACATTTTCGATTAAGAGTCGATAATATTGTCTTCAATAATTCTGTCCGCACTACTTTTTAGTATTTTCACACAAAATGGCGTTATTGTTTATTTATAGTTTTTGGATTCAGTACCGACGGTTATTTTTTTAAGAATTTCTCCAAAATAATATGAATACCTGAATATGTAACTCCCAAACATTCCAACCGCATCCCGACAGATTACATCGTACGTAGTAATTAATATAATATACTTAGTAGGATTCTTATCATCAAAATGAGCTGGTTTATTAGTAAAATAATTAAATTAATTTATGTTTACAAGCAAACGGGACGATGAGAAGAGAAAGATTGTCAACCATGTTTTCAGGGACGGCGCGTGGTAAGGATCCAACTCAAAGAAGATAAAAACACCAACATAAATTTTGACTCTCAGAGATGAAGTTTTGTGTTGTTTTATATTACTGTGTAATTAATAAATAAACCATTTACGAAATGACAGAAGATTGAGTTTTTAGTCCGACGAATGTTTTAAAGCCATGACACAGACCGTTGACACCAGAGACAATACAGATTATGTTATGACAATATTATCGTAAATAAGACAGATTATAGTACGACAGTATTATCATAGACAGTACAGATTATGATTTGACAATAATATTATCATAGACAATGTAAAATAAATCGCTAAATTATATCTTCCGAAATATTGAATCCGTATTCCCAAAATAAAAAAAAATTGCTGCAATTCTCAGAAGAAATTCGTAAGCTTCAAAATACGTCACAAATTCTTCGAAAACCTAATTTGAGCAGTGTCTTTAATCCTGAATCCTGAGGCCAGGAGTAAAACATTTTCCCGAGGGCCTACGTCATCTTTGGGGTTGCTCAGTGGAGGGTCTTTTTAGGGAAAGTAACGAGACGAAGTTCTGGGAAAGGAAAAAGGTATGTGGGGGGTAGAAATCTGGCGGTCAGTGTGTCCAAGAGTGACGTATGAATCTATCCCCCCCACTGCGGTGTAAGGCGATTTTCTGAGAGAGTCCTGCTTCCTCCTTCCGAGAGGTCAAAAGGTCTCTATCAAACTCTCCGATGCCGCGCAGTTGGTGGGCAGACCCATCCACCGCCGAGTTCCGGACAAACCTTACCCCTTAAACCCGGGCGCGTATTTACAAAACCTATACCGATTCAGTCGCGGTAACGACAATTTACATTTTAAATATACCTCTACATTGGTTATTTTTTATCACATTGCAAAAACAAAAATTGTTCTAAAATCTAGATAAAATAATCTTTCTGATGTTTATATCAGAAATTAATGATTTTATTTCTAAATATTTAAATTTTAATATTATTCCCATATATTGTAAATACACCTCTATATTGATAATTTTTTATCACTTTGCAAAAACAAAAATTGTTCTAAAATCTAGATAAAATAATCTTTCCAATGCGTATATTAGAAATTAATAATTTTATTTCTAAATATTTAAATTTTGATATTGAAAATTTAAAGCGACTGAAACGCGGTAGGGATTGTAAATACGCAACCCGGGCACCCCTGCTGTCACCAATCGACTCCCCCCCCCCCCCCCCCAGAACGGGTCACGTAGGATGGGTACGTTCCCTTATAGCAATGCATGTGGAAATCGTCGCTCAATTTATAACACAGCATATTTCATTTTACAAAGGTTTTCAGGAGGAACAAAAAACCGTTTAATTTATTAAATAAAAACAGTAAATCTTTGAAAAAAAGGTCAACTAATATTTAGGAATCAGTTATCAGTATTTTTTTCATTAAAAATATATGGTTTGGTTAGGTTAGGTTATTTTAAATGATTTCGGTGTAACACACAAAAATGTCTGAAAAATAATGAGATATGCGTTGTTCTTATGCAAGATAATATACTACATTTTATATTTTATTTTTTTTTTTTAACTTTGTGGTTATCCATTATAGAAAAATGAAACAATTCAGCTTTGTTTGAACCACTTATATAATGAGTAAATCCGACCGGTTTCAGAACAAACGTTCCTTCTTCAGGAAATAATAAAAATGTATACGCTTGCCCTGAAGAACGGAACGTTTGTTCTGAAACCGGTCGGATTTACTCATTATATAAGTGGTTCAAACAAAGTTGAATTGTTTCATTTTTCTATATTACATTTTATTCAACTTTCTTCAAATAATAAAACAAAAATAATTATAAGAGCATTAAAAAATAATAACTAAATAAAAGTTTTGTTTAAACATTTACTGCTAATCATTGATAAATACGAGTAGGTACCGATGTTGTTACAAAACTTTGTGTAACAGGTGAGATTGGTCAAAATATTTATTTGTCGATTCAAACCATGGCTCGTGCGAGAGAAAGAAATAAAATAAATTCGAAAAAAAATCGTAGGTACTCTTTGAGGTACGCGGTTTTATAATGTGAACGACGATATGAAGAGTAAGTTTATGTTATGTTTTGAAGTAATAAAAGTAATATAAGAGCAAAAGATAATTATAAATATTATTATTCCATTAAATTCAATACATCAGCCACCGCTGTGTGTATTTTACAAACTACAGGCAATCTAAGTGCAAGCGAGTAACTATTTTTAACCTGACTTACATTTTTTTTTCATTTTTTGCACAGCGTATCATAACTTCAGAATTATCAAGCATAGTGGAACCTCTAATAGTTCCTATGTGACATCATCCTCTTTCTCACTTACAGGGTTGTTACAGCAAAACTTTTCGATGTTACGAAAGTTCTCTTTGTCCGTAGGTACCCACCGAAAGGAGTCGAGTTGCCACAGCCTGTTGGTCTCAGGCTCTCAAAAGGTCAGTCGGCGCTTAGCATTCTCATTAGAAGGCGAGGAATGTTAAGTTCGGCCCATCATTTTATTGTCATGAGAAGGTCAGAGAGCCGAGGGTCTTTCTGGTGTCTTTTGGGGAGAACTAATGATATTCCATACGAAGCGACATATTTAAAGCTAGGTAGGCCCTAAATTCGCTATTCAGTTCATTTCAATTCAATTTATTCATTTTAAAAACATTACAAAAGTAACATTTTAAAGCGTTTTTAAAAAAGAGAAAATATTTAAGATAAGATAAGCAAATTTAAGTTTAATTTTTGTTGAGATTTAAATTTGTTAGTTAACAGCGACAAAGCTTGCCGTCTAAATTGTGCTTCATTTATGTTAAATATATCGATGTTCGAAGTGATTCTGTTTAACAACAAGACAGCTCTCCCGACTGGCACGAACATTGGCAAGTTAGTTCTGCAAGCAGGAAGATATAAATAGTCTATGCTGTCGGTGACGGAGGTAACCATAGTGAACATAGAAACTAATGCTCTCCATGATAGTCGAGTTTTCGAACCATCCACGAATCAGTCTGAAGAAATGTGTTACAATGAGCATTTCCCTTCTGATCCCTAGATGGTTCATACCGAGCATGCCCAAGAGAAAGTCCGTAGCGTAGTGTCACGGATAGTAGCCATACTCCCTCAGGTAGATATATTGGTTAAAATTCGATACAATAAACTCTAAATACATAACTCTTATAATACATAACTCTTCCTTCTAGGGTTTGATTTATAGGTTCTTCCCACCTAGCTATGTACAATATGTACATACTTATGTTCATTCTCGACGGTTTGGTCAATCGAACATATTGAGTTGGAATCATGCTTATCGTCGTGTGCACACGCAAGAGCAGCTCGACACTAGATGCCATAAATATTACAACAAGATTTTTAGTCAAATTGTCGATCGAGCAAAAATTACAGCCCTTGAATTGCACCAAGCCGTTTACACAATATCCTACAAAAAAGCATCGCGTGAGATGGTACGTATGTCGAGATATGTTTGAAAGACCATAAACCATGAGCATGAAGGAGCGTGGGTACTTAGCTACAAGAGCATAAAGGTGTCAAAAAATAAAAATTAGTTTTTTTTGTGATTGTATCAAACCATCAATACATGAAACTTATTTTATCAATTTTATGAAAATAGTTTATTGGGTAAAATTTCGAAATCACTGGACACGGCTTATTACGAATATTTTTTGAAGAAATCTTTTGATTCGACTTAATTACTGTAAAAGACAATGTTTTGAATTCGAGGCGTTGGAAAATATTGCATTCAAAATTTAAATTATGAGCTTGAGATCGCGACCATTTGTGCGCGAATGTAATATTTTCCATCGTCCCGAATGCAAATAATTGTCTTTTATAGTAATTAAACTGAATCAAAAGATTTTATTTAAAAAATATTCAATTAAATGAGGACAAAATTGAAATTGATTATCGAAAAATTATCGAAACTGAATCGAAAATTTGGAAACAGAAAAATCAGAAAAAGATATTTGCACCTCTGGGACTCGAACCCAGGTTTTTTTTATATATTTTTATTTAATGAAAAGAAACATGATTTTATGAATTTCTACGCCAATGAAGAATACTAGCTCTTGAGCTTGGCGTAGGAGTTATTTTACAACTAATTCATTTTTATAACATACATAGTTGTAAAATAACTTACGCCTTCGCTACGGTCCTTTCGCTTTCCGGTCAAATGCGCTGACCACTGCGCCAGGGTGTCGATATCCGATTTGGTCATTTTTAACTGTATCATACTTCGACTAACACCCACATTACCTTTAATTTTCTTAACGCATATTTTATTTGGCTGCTGTCTTTATGTATGATTGCAAGATTCAAACCCGATCTAAATGCTATCTAGATCATCATCACTATTGGCTCTACAACCCCTGGTGGGTCTTGGCCTCCTCAAGAGTCTTTCTCCACTCATCTCGGTTTTGTGCCAGCTCTCTCCAGTTTGGAAGCTCCAAGATAGATATATATGTTATAGGTCCAACGCTCTTCCTAATATACATTAACGAGTTATGTAACCTAGATATCGATGCCACTATTGTCAGTTTCGCCGACGACACTGTACTACTATTTCAAGCAAAAGATTGGCCTACCGTATATTCTAAAGCGGAGGTAGGAATTCAAAAGGTTAAATATTGGCTTGACTCGAACACATTAACTCTTAACATACAGAAAACAAAATACTTACTGTCTAGTCTTACCAATATCACAAAACCAAACCTACACCCAAAATTAAAAATACACGAATGTAATAACTCATCTCAGAACAGGAATTGCAACTGCCCATGCCTAGAACAAGTAGCAACTATCAAATATTTAGGATTAACCTTTGATACACATCTAAATTGGAAGCAACATATACTTAACACTACAAACAAAATCCGCAAATCTATTTACTTTTTCAAACAAACGCGCAATTTCCTTAACCTACAACTTTTAAAAACAGTGTATTACTCACTGTGCCAATCTCACATCGAATACGGAATTTTAGCTTGGGGTAACACTTATTATAATGCCCTCGAACCCATCATTAAAGCACAAAAACTAATAATAAAAATAATTCTTAAACTTCCTCTCACTACCAGCACTGATACGATCTTCAATACTTTCAACGTTATGGACATTAAACAGCTCTACGCAAAATCCATCTTACTTTATTTACATAAAAACAACAAAATCCTATACAAACCAACACAAATGATACACAATACACGAGCCAAAAATAAAGAACTTCTCCAAACTCCCTTTTCTAAAACCACCTTTGGACAAAAACACTTTAAATACATAGCTTGCAAACTATACAATACACTTCCAGCCACGATTAGACAAACCGAATCAAAGACCAAATACAAACAAGATTTAAAGAAATGGATTATATGTATTGGACGCCACACTACTGCTAACATCTGTAAAATAGAGTACAAATAGACAGAATTACCATCTCACGTATGTCCTTACCCTTATTAAAGAACTTAAAATAGTAAAATCCTATATGTATAATATAACTTCCTATATAGACTCGAAAGGATTTACTACTTTATTCATCTCTTCCTTCACCTATATAATGCTCTCTTTATGATATTAACCCTCAATCTTAATCATCTTTCTGTTTGAATTGTATAAATCAGTATGTATCTTACCTTAAATATTCTCATGTTGTAATTAAATATTCTTATGTATGATACTCATTTATGTACCTCTACGCCTGTCTCAACACAGGTATTCCCTAGTGAGACAGGCATCGAATAATGTTATGTAAACATACCTTTTATAGATAAATAAATAAATAAATAAAAAAATAAATATATAGACTATCTAGAATCTAGATAGTGTCTGGATAAATCTTTATCCATTTTTTATTCTAATATGCGACATCTATTGACTTTTCTGCGAGTCTAGGACGAATATTTTAATTTTATTTAAAAACAAAAACAAAAAATAACAAAAAAAAATTTAAAAAATTATATTCGTATCAAACGTATCCGGTGATTTCTAAAGTATACCGTTTATTGATTTCTACATTTTCAGCATTCCTTATGTCATTAGAAAACCTTTGGAAAATGAAAGAGACCACCGCACTTACTTTGATAGAAAGCAAGAGTAACTTCCGCCTACATTATTACGATTTCTTCCTAAATTTTTTTGGTCCATTCATTCGAAAATAAGATTTTTACAAACCTTCGTACTCGTATTACTTATGTAACAAAAGGTGAATTGTGTTGCGACATGGTAGCCTCGTTTACTATTAGCTAAAGCCCCATTCAGATGGGAGTTACATGTTCGGCGCCGAAACTTTTACAGCTCGGCAGTTGGCACTCCGCCATTCACACTGAACGCTTTTGCTACAACAAAGTCAGTTTGGCGTTTACACTATGCAAGAACACACGATGTTTTTAAAATGAACTAGCAGCTAACTAACTAACAAGGCGTGATTGTTATTAGTTAGCTCCATAGACATATGAATATTACTAGACCAGAACATAAAGGTGAGGGGAAGAAACCAACTACAGCGGGGCGCAGAGCGGGAAGATGAATGTGATTCGTCAATAACTCAATCTGAGAGTATATGGGCATCTCGCATTATAATATCACCATTTAGTTCTTAAAAGTAAGCTCTGCTTTTTAATGAATAGACCTTTTTACACGGGAGCGCGAATTGCTAGCCGCGTAATGACTAAACAGCGACGAGTACTCGCCATGTATCTCGAGTGATAGTGTGTGTTACAAAAACGACCATAATATGTGATCTGAATAAGCTTAAAATAAAGTAAAATAATGCTTGCCTATGGAATGTAATACGACAATTGGGTTTATTCTCTTTTTCACTTCTATTTTTACATATTTTCAAAACACAAGCCACTATTTTTGCCTTGTTATTTCGTAAAATGGACCGATGAGTGCTTGACGCTGGCTCGCAGAAGATTGATGACGTCACATTTTTTAGATTCACGCGAAGCCATTCTCGATCCCAGCCGGTTCCGATGGAACCGGTATGGGGAGGGGGAAATAATTCGCTTTCATCGCTTAGGGCAGGTCTATTAATATTCATATGTCTATGGTTAGCTCCGTCCACTCTGCTTACCTGCGGGGAAGGTAAGCAGAGAGGACGGACCCCCAAACAACTCGGTCTTGGCATACATTACTTACCTCATTCAAATTTATAAATCGTCTCATACGTATTATTTTGACTCTTGACATGGCCCAACTGAAGTATCTGATTCACTTCTCTTTCTTGGGCCTCCCCGACTTCTTCTACCATTCACGTTTGGGTCATATATTCTTCTTACAATTCTTTCTTTGTTCATTCGCTCTAAGTGCTCCAACTTAAGTGTCTTATTCTTAATCTTCCGCTTACATCAGCAGAGATCAACATAGCTACAGATCTTTAGACCTTCACATTTCTCCCACGTTCATTAATGTTTTACCACACATACGTCTCAGAGATCTTATTTATACATCATTTAGTCTACTTTTATCCTTCCTCTGCCAGATCAATGCCTCACTGCCGTACATCTGGGTAGGTACCAGTATTCCATTATGAACTGCTAATAAGAAAAATACTGGTATTTCCGGGAATGTGGGTATGTGAATGTTATTTTTTTTTCAAATTTTATGATTTGGAACAATATTGTTATCTAATTTAATATTTCGAAGCTCTATAGCTCATAATGTAAGAGCTCGAAGTTCCGTAGCTCACGAGCTGAAAGCGAGCATTTTCATGATAATTTTCATTTTAACCGTCTGGAGCCGGTGGGACTACGACATCCCAAATGGACTATGACGAGAGGCTGGAGGGAATGAAGAAGGAAATCAGAAGGGAAATAGAAATATTAGGAACTGCCTGGCTGTATACATCTGGTCATCAAATACGGCTAAGGCCCTTTTAAACAACGTTTCGATTCTGAACGGTGGTCCTTCACCAGGGCGATTCTTGCAGAGTATCTTCCACTCTGCGTTAATTTGGGAGGCGTGTATGGTTACCGGCACCCCGGGAACCATTTATTTGATTTTCAACACCTCTGCCGTAGGTGACCCCAAGTGGTTCGCTACGTTTGGTGACTTAGCAGGGGTGGCCGGGTTCATGGGGTGAGGCTTGTCCGGATCTTGGCGGCGGATTAGAGTCAATTATCAAATATCGTACTCGATATTTGATATTTGACTCTAATTATTTTTCTTAATTTTTCTATGAACGGCCCCGAAGAACAATGTGAACAATGGATCTTCTAAAAATTTCTTTTTGATGACTTAAAAGCCTGAGTGTTAGAAATTTTGGATGAAATTAAATGAAATGTGTGTATTTTTTTATGTGCTTCAATTCTTGACTGGGGAATCACTCGTCCTACCCAGGATCTAGAGTCCACGTCAAACCAAATGCCAATTGGATTAGACTGACATTTATTTAACACATTAAGTGCTGTGTTGTCGTCGAATTACAGAGAAATGTGTAAAGTCCGTACGCGATTACCACCCATGGATACAATGCGTTGTCATCGACATCTAGTCTATCAAAATTTCATGTCGATCGGATGTCAGAAAGTGGGTCCGCTTCCAAGATTCCACATCATTCATTCACACAAACAAAAGTGAAATTCAGATAGATGTATTTAAAAACTACCATTATGTCACTTTTTCATATCGAAAAGGCCAATCTTGTGGTTTCTGTACGAATGGAAGCACCCACCAACTATTTTGTTCAAGAATATTGTTGTTGTTAAACATATCTCTTTGTCCGTTAAAGGGTAGACATAATACGAGCAGTAAAGAAATTCATTTTCTAGAGAAAGATGATAAGGCATTCTGGGGGCAAAGACGACTTACATTCTCCGGGCGCTTGTTAGGACGACATCCTTGACACTAAGTAAGAAGCTTAAATATCTCACTGCTACTTCACTTACAAGTTTATTACATCAGTTAATAATTTTGTTAGAAATACTAGCGATAATTATTATATATTGTTTCGAACAGTAAAGGTCGTCTAAATAATATCTAACCACTATCCTATTTAGGTGAACTTGGATTTTCTAGGACTAACCTCGGTAGCAACATAACCTAACCGAAGCAATTCGTAACATCAATTTCTACGAATTTCAGGGAAGTGTGGAGGCCAAACGATTTATTTAAGGGCTTTTAACTAGCCAGCGGCCGGAAATCCACATTTCGTCGAAAGATGTTCTTACGATCGTACAGGGCAGTTCCAATGAGAAAGATTTTTAGTATATAATTGAACTTTTATTTATTTTTTTTAATAATAAGGTTTACATGGTATTTATATGATAATTTTACATCTCAGGTTTTTTTTTTACTACCCTTCCATTAAAAGCACTTGCTTGTGTATGGAAGGGGAGTGTACATAAATGCTATTAGTTATTAGTTATACATAAGTTAGTACCTACTTAAATAATTCATTGTACATAAATATATGTGAGCTGCAGTATTTATTTTGATAATGGTGTGTATTTAAAAAAAAGAAGGAATGTTATGAAAAACATAGGATATTTGTAAGATTAATTGACAGTAGTTTTTTTCTTAAGAATATTTTTAAAATGCCTCTTGACAGAGAGCAGTATTCGGGTTTAATTCTTCTCCGTACCAGCTTTTTAAAATTATAACTCAATATCGATTTTATTTCATTCCAATTTTTCTTTGATTTATATATACTGTACTAGACGTTTGTACATAAACTAAATATAATAGGGAGCTGGCCACAATGACACGACAATGGAGTTTGGTACGCCAGTGGTCTTTTAAATGAATTTACTACTTTGACAAATGCTTCTAGGTATAATGGCAAAAAACTGATTTGAGTACTGGATTAAAACACTTGAAAATAGGTTTGAACTGGAAGACTTTGGTTGTAGAAGACTGTTACTTCGTTGGTGGTAGATTTTTAACTGACTTGTGGCGGGATAAAGGGCCCTATTTATAGGACCGACCCGTGTTGAACTTTTGTTCTAAGAAAACTCCGTTTTTTTTGCAGGGTGTGTAAGTTAGGCAGTTTTCCTGGTCGCTATATTCGGCGATCAGATGTTGCACAATTGTACGCAATAGTTCTCACCAAGTCGGATCAGTCCGTCCAAACCATCGTCTCCCATTATTTTTATTATATTTATAAGAAAATGTACAATGTTTACATATTAGAACCAAATCACAATATTTTGGAAAAACATTTTTTCAAAGTGCGGAAAACACAGATAGGTTTCAGTTTTTAGGTTATTATTTTAGCACATACTTATTTTTTGGCGCTGATATTTATATATTGGTCGTAAATGTGACCATTTTCTCGTAATTTAGTTCATCGTTTTCGAGAAGGTGAATTTGGTTACGTAATTATTTACGACTCGGAGATTTCCTTTATTCAGCGTTGACCAATTAGAGCTCGGCAAGTCGCGTGGTGGGGGACATGTAAATAGCGGAACATTTCCTTGGTTGTGTCTATTGCTTCGCGTAGCCTCCGGCAGAAGAGTTACGTGGTTGTTTAGATGTGTTTAGGAGTCCAATTTTGATGCTGCACGTATTCATTACCAATTGCGTCTATGTTTTCAATTGATAAGTTAATTGAAGAACGTAATGGTGTTGTAGACATCGTTTGGAAGATTGACAAAGCAGCTCTCCCATTCTTTAGTGAAAGCGCTGGCGGCATGGTATTGTGTGATTGTGTGCGTTGGCGGCATGGTACTATGTGGGGACGTAAATTTCAATGTCGATGTTTTTACTTGTCTCATTAGCTTATGTGCAATCATTCGTTACACACCTATTTCCTTGACACGTTCCATACACTCCCCCTAGTGCAGTCTCGACTGTGCTTAGCTACTTCGTAGGACGTGTCCTTTTCCAATGTCTGAGTACTGAATTGGGTGACTTCGCAGGGGTCGTAATTTTGTCAGGTGTTGGTGGAGCTGGTAGAATGGTGGCGATTTTGACTGCCGGTCGTACGTATATCCCAATATTGGTTTGAAAATCCGGGCAGTTCAGACTTGGCCATCAGCTGCTGGTGAGTTTGTCCGATGAGAGCGACGGGCTCCCCCCGTCTGAGGAGATATTGGAGAGTTCCATTGTTTTGACAGTGGTGCAGGGCCTCCACTTTTCTGTCAGTAGCATTGCTTGCTTGCTCGCCTTGACTGTGGTGATTAGGAACACCTCTGTTCTAGCAGGGCACTGCTAGGGCAGGGCTGACTCGCCTTGGCTGCACTGATGAGGAGCATCACTGTTCTGGCAGGGGTACTGTTGGGTTAGAGCTGGCTCGCTTGACTGCGCTGATGAGAGCACTAATGTGCTGGCAGGGGTGCTGCTGGGGCAGGGCTGGCTCGCATTGGCTGCACTGATGAGGAGCACCACTGTTCTGGCAGGGGCTACTGATAGGGCAGGGCTAGCTCACCTTGGCTGCGACGATGAGGAGCACCACTGTTCTGGCAGGGGCACTAATGTGGCAGAGCTGGTTCGCTTGGCTGAGCTCCTGAGGAGTATCACTGTTCTGGCAGTGGTACTGCTGGGGCAGAACTTGCTGGCCTTGGCTGCACCGATGAGGAGCACCACTTTTTGACAGTGGCATTGCTGTGGGAGCTGGCTCGCCTTGGCTGCACCGTTGAGGGTCACCACAGTTATCGTATCGGCACTGCTGAGACAGGGCTTGCAAGGTCGGGCTGGAATGAGAATACGGAATTAGATTTAAATTTAGGGTTGCTGGCCTGCGGTTGAGTTGCGTATCTCGTCGCAAACTCGTTGGGAGGTGGGCCAGCTGGTGTCAGGAGATGAGTTGCGTATCTCGTCACAACTCGTTGGGAGGCGGGCCAGCTGGTGTCTGTTATTGAGTTGCGTATCTCGTCGTAAACTCGTCAGGCGGTCCAGCTCGTGCTAGTGGTTGAGTTGCGTATCTCGTCGCAACTCGTTGGGAGGGGGGCCACCTGGCGCCGGCACTTGAGTTGGAGCACTGCTAGTGCACTGTTGGAGCAGGGCTGACTCGCCTTGGCTGCACCGCTGAGGAACACCACAGTTCTGGCCGTGGCACTTTTGGGGCAGTGCTTGCTGACCTTTACTGCACCGCTGAGGATCACCACAGTTCTGGTAGTGGCACTGCTGGGCAGGGCTTGCTGACCTTGGCTACCGCTGAGGATCACCACAGTTCTGGCAGTGGAACTGCTGGGGCAGGGCTTGCTGACCTTGGCTGCCCGCTGAGGATCACCACAATTCTGGCAGTGGCACTGCTGGGCGGGGCTTGCTGACCTTGGCTGCACCGCTGAGGATCAACACAGTTCTGGCAGTGGCACTGCTGGGCAGGGCTTGCTGACCTTGGCTGCACCGCTGAGGATCACCACAGTTCTGGCAGTGGCACTGCTGGGCAGGGCTTGCTGACCTTGGCTGCACCGCTAAGGATCACCACAGTTCTGGCAGTGGCACTGCTGGGCAGGGCTTGCTGACCTTGGCTGCACCGCTGAGGATCACCACAGTTCTGGCAGTGGCACTGCTGGGCAGGGCTTGCAGACCTTGGCTGCACCGCTGAGGATCAACACAGTTCTGGCAGTGGCACTGCTGGGCAGGGCTTGCTGACCTTGGCTGCACCGCTGAGGATCACCACAGTTCTGGCAGTGGCACTGCTGGGCAGGGCTTGCTGACCTTGGCTGCACCGCTGAGGATCACCACAGTTCTGGCAGTGGCACTGCTGGGAAGGTCTTGCTGACCTTGGCTGCACCGCTGAGGATCAACACAGTTCTGGCAGTGGCACTGCTGGGCAGGGCTTGCTGACCTTGGCTGCACCGCTGAGGATCACCACAGTTCTGGCAGTGGCACTGCTGGGCAGGGCTTGCTGACCTTGGCTGCACCGCTGAGGATCAACACAGTTCTGGCAGTGGCACTGCTGGGCAGGGCTTGCTGACCTTGGCTGCACCGCTGAGGATCACCACAGTTCCGGCAGGTTGAGGTTGCTTATTGTGCTGGCAGAGATGTGGAATGTTTCCTACACCTCGTATTCCTAGTCTCACTCGTTGGGAGAGATTGTCGGAGGTGCACATTCCTTTGGCACCGTGGATTCACAGTCCGTGAACTGGGCCGTTTGCTCCGACTTGTATTGCGGTGTCAGTGTCGAAAAGTGTTACTGTAGATCCTTTGTCCAGGAGAGCGAACACTGACACTTCTTCTTTGTTTGGAGCGCTTAATATGACTGGCGCAATTTTTAACAGTACTCTCTGTCCGGAGCCCTGGCGTCACAAGTTGACATTTTCCACGGCGCCTTTTCGTACGAACTTGGGATTATGTAGCAGGGGTTGGTGTGTGGATTGAGCGTACTGTGCCTTCCAGGTGGGCCACTCAAGGGGGTCTCCGGAGAAGGTAGGCAAATCTTTTGCTGAACTTGAGTGACATATCTCGTTGCAAACTCATTAGTAGAAGGACCGGTTGGTGCATGCACTTGAGTAGTTGCAAACTCTTCGGCTGGCTTGTGTACTTGAGTGGCATATCTCGTTACGAACTCATTAGTAGAAGAGCCGGTTGGTGCGTGCACTTGAGTTACTGCCCGACCGAGGTTGGCTCGCAGGGTCGGGTAGGTTGGTGCGGGCTCCTGGGCAGGTTGGATGACTGCTTGGCGTGTTGCAGCGTTTAGGGCTGCGAGCAAATTGGCTGTCTGCTTGGCGTAACGTCTGTCCCGAATGCGCATCTCTCGGCGCAGCTATCGCAGGGAGTCTTCAGTTGATTCAGAAGTTGTTTCACTGTTTTTACTATTGGATTCGTGGAGGCTCTCGGCGACACATTCTGGAGTAGGTTGGTCAAGAGTGATGAGGTCATGGTTCCTGGTGGGGCTCGCACCAGATAGATCGTGGACCTGGCGGGGTCCGCTGGATGGTGTCTCATCGGTGTCTACGGTGCGTGGGCCCGGGGTCCAACGGGGTGCCACTGGCATGTTTCGGCTTGTTCCCGGGGCGTCAGGTTTAGACAGCTATGTCTCGGAAGATGTCGGGGTCTTACGGCCACTGCGAAGAGACGGCATTTCCACTGGGTAAGACTGAAGGCGTGTTATGTGTAGATCCGGCTCGAAGGACCATTTGTACTAGACGTTTGTACATAAACTAAATATAATAGGGAGCTGGCCACAATGACACGACAATGGAGTTTGGTACGCCAGTGGTCTTTTAAATGAATTTACTACTTTGACAAATGCTTCTAGGTATAATGGCAAAAAACTGATTTGAGTACTGGATTAAAACACTTGAAAATAGGTTTGAACTGGAAGACTTTGGTTGTAGAAGACTGTTACTTCGTTGGTGGTAGATTTTTAACTGACTTGTGGCGGGATAAAGGGCCCTATTTATAGGACCGACCCGTGTTGAACTTTTGTTCTAAGAAAACTCCGTTTTTTTTGCAGGGTGTGTAAGTTAGGCAGTTTTCCTGGTCGCTATATTCGGCGATCAGATGTTGCACAATTGTACGCAATAGTTCTCACCAAGTCGGATCAGTCCGTCCAAACCATCGTCTCCCATTATTTTTATTATATTTATAAGAAAATGTACAATGTTTACATATTAGAACCAAATCACAATATTTTGGAAAAACATTTTTTCAAAGTGCGGAAAACACAGATAGGTTTCAGTTTTTAGGTTATTATTTTAGCACATACTTATTTTTTGGCGCTGATATTTATATATTGGTCGTAAATGTGACCATTTTCTCGTAATTTAGTTCATCGTTTTCGAGAAGGTGAATTTGGTTACGTAATTATTTACGACTCGGAGATTTCCTTTATTCAGCGTTGACCAATTAGAGCTCGGCAAGTCGCGTGGTGGGGGACATGTAAATAGCGGAACATTTCCTTGGTTGTGTCTATTGCTTCGCGTAGCCTCCGGCAGAAGAGTTACGTGGTTGTTTAGATGTGTTTAGGAGTCCAATTTTGATGCTGCACGTATTCATTACCAATTGCGTCTATGTTTTCAATTGATAAGTTAATTGAAGAACGTAATGGTGTTGTAGACATCGTTTGGAAGATTGACAAAGCAGCTCTCCCATTCTTTAGTGAAAGCGCTGGCGGCATGGTATTGTGTGATTGTGTGCGTTGGCGGCATGGTACTATGTGGGGACGTAAATTTCAATGTCGATGTTTTTACTTGTCTCATTAGCTTATGTGCAATCATTCGTTACACACCTATTTCCTTGACACGTTCCATACATATACCTACATCCAAAAAAGGCATGATGATAAAACTATTAAAATTATGTACTTTTTGTAATTATTTTTTTATCAATAATTAATTAATTTTATTAAGTATTTATAATTTTTCAATAATGTCTAAGCAAAATAATTTAATAATTTGTATGATCGTAAATAGATAGACAAAATAGAGAAATTTTCGTCATAAATAAGTTCTCGGATATATTTTTTTATGATTTTATTTGAACTAAAATTAAAAATTTTAAACATGCGTTTACTAGATAACGTATTGATTTACAATAATGTATGATTACATGATAAGAAATATGTCTTGTAAAATAAGATTTTTAAAGATTTTTTCTCAAAATTTCAAACATGAGTTTACTAGATAAAAGAACAATATTTCGAAATCAATTTATAATTTTTTGTGGAAAAGAGTCGATACGTATAAAATTTTAATTAAAAATGACATATATCCGGTTTTCTCTGGTCCTCGGTACCAGCGATTTTTAACAAACTTAAAATTGGAGGAAAATTATGGACCTGCGCCAAAATGACGTAGCTGTTATTAATAAATTAATAATGTACATATTTTTTAATATTTAAATGTGTTTAATTTAGTATTGGATAAATGTATCTTTAAAAACTAAATTTACGTAGAAATGTAGTATCTGTGCATAAAATTTAATTAAATTAAATTGATGTGGTAGAACCTACAGAGAAGCTGTCATGTGACAGCTTAGTATGACTACGTACTTGATACGTTATTTTCACGGTCAAAAGTATTTTCGTTATTTGTTTTAGCGCTACCTCCTTCTTTAGCCTAAAGCAACACGGCATAACACCCAAAAACAAATAACGAAAAAGACTACATATACCTGTTGAAGAAAACACTAAAAAACATTAATAATATTTGTACAAATTAGTAAAAATACCTTTTTTTCGAAGGAAAGGCAAATACTTGGGGTGTGACTTCATATATTCCTTATTATATACTATAAGAGTGGTAAGAAATCAATAAGAGCACAAGAAAAAAAAATAAAGCAATTGATTTTCATCATAAATACCGATATGGAGATAATAAAAATACATCATCTTTAAGTGGTTTCACCACAGTATTTGTAACAATAGTTTGATAACGCTTTCAGAAAGCGAAACACCTGTCACGTGTAATAATAATTACACAACAGAACTTGTTTACAAATAATGTTGTTGAACATCTGAAAGAAAAAATTGAAAGGTTGTTCAACAAATTAAAGTTAATAACAATAAATAAATTGACCGTAGATGACAAATCTACCCTAGTGATTTTTTTCAGACGGTTAAAATTATATATTAAGAATTAGAAAAAAATCAGAGTGTGCAATTCACACGCCGTAGAAGTTCCTTCCTTCCTTCCGTAGAAGAACAACCTTCGGAAAATTGAAGTAGACAAGAGTGGGGAGGCTTCGAAACACAGAACACAGAGGAGATCGACAGGCTACGAAGCACCGCACAAAGAGGAGATCGATTAAACTATCTTATTCTCTCGCAGGCCAAATCACTACGGTACTAAAGAAGTTTTCACTTCAAAAATCCTTGTCCCTTTTTGTTTCTAAATATCAAGCTCCAGCATTGAGAGTGTAAAATAAACCATGATTTTACTCGTAATAGAAATCTGATGTAATCGCGATGCAAATGTAACTATTAAATCACTAAAATAAGATTTTTAATGTAAAGAACCCGTTCGACAAACTGCTCAAAAGTAGTTTATCGTGACTTTTTGTCTTATATTTGTAAAATGTATAAAATAGTTATATTTAATACTAGCTTTTGCCCCCGGCTTCGCTCGCATAGTATTAGGGGGGTTTCCACTCCGCTTCCTCCTCCTACCCCTCCCCCCTCTCCCCCCTCCCCTCTCACCCCTTCCCCCACCCTCCCTCGCCAGCTCCTCCCCCTCTCACCGTCCCACTCCATACCCGTTCATTCATTTTTCAAACAGCTCGCGTGCCACCAATTGATTTTTTTTTAATACAAATGTCATAATGCCAGAGCTCTGAACTATCGCTTATATGTTATTCTGATGTATGAGCTATTTTTGTAAAATTTCATTAAAATCCATTCAGTAGTTTTTGCGAGAAAGACTAACAAACATACATTCATACATACATCCATACAAACTTTCGCCTTTATAATATTAGTATGATGGTGAAGTAGTTGGTTATGAAGAGGCAAGATATCTACTACCTAACTTTCCTCTTCTCTTTGCTTCTCTTTCACTTCTCTGAAGCGTTAATTATCCACAGAATCGGTGCACTGCTTCGATAGTGATGACAAAAAAAAGCTTCTGTAGAGTTATAATATGCTGAAGTTGTGCTTGTTGAAGTTATAAAATGAATGACTTTAAGTTATTCTCTTCCTAATGATAACTTATCTATTTAGTCGAAGCATTGAAAAATGCCATCCAAATCGAACCACAACATTGAAAAAGAACGTGGAAATAAGTTATAATTTTAAATGCGAATATGGGAGGTAGAAGTACCTTGTGCCACCGCTTGTTGGTATCCAAACGTCAAACTGACAGCTAAGGCCGGTTACAGTGCTCGACCGACGGTCGGTGCGTACGTCGGTCGCGCTTGTCATTTGTATGAAAATTCCTAAATCGTTCAGTGCAGGACCGACCGTACGCATGCGTATATCACTATTTATTTATTTATTTGAGACACAAACAGGATATTTATATAACATTTTTGTGGGTAGTATATAAAAAATTAAAATACCAATATAAGTATCCCTAGATTAATGTGTCTGCATTATTCACATATGCATTTTCACAGAAGCAAACTCTTGAAAAACAACGCAAGTATTATTTATACATAAGTTGAAAACTTAAATACAAAATTGAAATACATAATAACAACAAGTATACAATATTTATAAAGTATTTACTGAAAAGTATCTAATGTAACTTTTTTTTTTTTTAAGTGCACAAATTGTGGAGATATTTTTTGAAATATGTTATATTATTTGCAAAAATATCTATGGAACTGTATATTTTGACAAGATCGTTGTATGACCGAGACATTCTAGATATAGGATTAAAATATCCAGTATTATTTGTAAAAATTTCAGTCCAAAATATGTTAAGGGTTCTTGTAGATTTGGGCCTGGCGTATAACTTAATTTGGTTGACTAAGTTACTGTCTACACGATTATTCACAATTTTATAGAGCATTAAGAGGTCATTTATGTTTCGTCTTTTAACTAGACTCTCTAATTTGAAATATGTAAGTCTTTGTTCATACCCGTCTAGAAGATGGTGGACACGCAGTACATACTAGAATCGTCGGTCGAGCGCGTGCGCATGCAGACCGTCGGTCGACCGACGAGCTAGAAATGCTCTCTGGGCGACGATCGGGTGTACGTGATATCTATGTCTTCTGTTCCTAATACGTCTACGAAGATAATAAGCAGCTATTAATTAATTAATTTCGCGTACGATGTCCGGTCAGCTTGTTGGTCAATCGTGAACTGACGGTACTCACCGACGGTCGGTCTGTGGTATGCGATCGTCAGGACCGACCGTACGCATGCGTATCCTCAGGACCGACCGTACGCACCGACCGTCGGTCGAGCACTGTAACCGGCCTAAACGTCAATCAATTTTATCGTTCCAAACATTTTTCAAAAATGAAATTGTAGGGCCTGTTTCGGGAAACTTTTGTTACAGAGGTTTGTCACGCATTCAGGAAAATAAAAAAATATATATTTGTTTATATTATTAACTCGTTCAAAGTGAACTGATCTCTTTTTCCAAAACCCATTTATAATTTGCTAATTGTTTTACTACTCTCTAATTCTGTACCCACCCCATTTTACACGAGATACTCATCCTTTATCTTCGCAATTATACAAATTCATCTCATTCTATAAAAAGGGCTGATTTTTAACCGCCCGCCGCATCAACCCTTTTGGCAATCAGGTCCCGAGGGTTGGTTCGCTTTAATAAACTGCCCTTAAATGATAGACTTTTTGATATCGTCTCTAAATCAGTGAGTCCGATTTGATTGTGTTCCCTTTTGGAGTATTAACTATTAGTTCGGGGATTACTCCAATTTGAATAAAGGGAAATGGGAAATCTGAAATCTACGATCAACCCTAATGGCCAGATTTATGATTCTGTGGAAAGATTGATGTACGAAGGCAAAATCGAAAATTGGTCCCTAATTACCGTAGTAAAATTAATGCAGCATATATAATTTTATTATTGCTGTCTAATTTAATCAACCCTTAGATAAAATAATCGCCGTAATTTTAGAATAATGTTTTGTAACATTCGGCTTTTGTAAAAATATTTTTTTGTTGTTTTTTTCTTAAATAAAGTTCCGCAATATGGAAGAGGGTATGGAAATAAGACTAAATACATGCTCATAAGCAAAAATAATGCATTGGATGAAAATCTTTATATTGCTGGAACAAAACTAGAGAAGGTACAGAGTATTGTATACTTGGGCTGCAATGTAAATGATAGATGGGATCCTTCAGTTGAAATCAAAGCCGCATTGAGCAAGCTCGTGCAACCTTTATCCGCATGAAAAAAATGTTCTGCAGTCATGATCTCAACCTTGGATTACGAATGCGAATGGTCAGATGCTACGTGTTTTCGATATTATTTTATGGAATGGAAGCATGGACGCTTACTTACTAATTATGCAACTTGAGGCATTCGAGATGTGGATCTACAGACGAATACTTAAAATAAGCTGGATGGACAGGGTTACAAATGAAGATGTTATGGTTCGGATGAATAAAGAAAAGGAAGTAATTAAAACTATAAAAATCCGAAAACTTCACTATCTTGGACATGTGATGAGACGTCCAGAGAAGTATGAGATCTCATCTGCATCTCATAATGCATGGAAAGATTGCCGGAAGACGGGGCCCTGGAAGAAGGAGAACCTCATGGCTGAAAAACCTGAGACAGTGGTTTGGCCAGTCTACCGTGGAGCTGTTCCGGGCCGCAGTAAACAAGTCCGCATAGCCAACATGATAACCAACGTCCGTTGAACGGACAGGGCACAAGGAGGAGAAGAAGCATGGAAATCAAATTATCTCTGTTACAACACAGAGGTTACCAAAAAAATCTTACAATACACGCTGTAATTACAAATTCCTAATTACCAATTTGGTTTTTGAGGCTACTACTCGTACTTATTTTCACCGGAGTTTCAATATTTTCTTAAATTCTGTATTGAATAAAATATTTTTTTGTTTAAACAAAATATTTTCTGGCCAAAGATCATGGTATTCAGTAACGACTAGGGAATGCAAATCTCGCGAGATTGGGGCTCAAGCGAGATCCCGCGAGTTTATGAATAACAATACTACGAGATCTCGCCAATTTCAAGATCTCGCGAGATTGGCAGTTTTGTATGTTTTTTTGCAAATAATCACAATATTTGAATAAATTAGGAAAAAAATTATAAGTATTATGAGAAAAAACGTTTATTTTCACGAATTTTTCAATGCATCCAACATTGTTTGACGTATTTGTCTACAATTTTTTAATAAACTTGTAAGTTGTAAACCTTGACGTACGTATCTATACTATCTATGAAATAACAAATGAAAGAAACATTCAGTCTTCTCTTCTAATATCAAACAAAAATCTTTTCGTAATAAAACAGTTCTTTTATAACAAACAAAACAACGAGAAGTAAAAAAAAAAATGAAACTTATTATCTAAGTTGAGTTGACCATTAAACCGAGATATTATTATCAATTAAATAAAACTGTATCAACCCAGTAGATCCATTAGATATTACAGATTAATTAACAAAATATACCAATTAGTCGGACTATTAGAAATTACAGAATAATTAACAAAATATACCAATCAAATGAAAGATTTGTTCAGTTCAAATCACAAGACATTATTACGAAATATTTTGAAAATAGCTCCTTAAGAAGCACAAAATGTCCAAAGAATCGTCTGCTAAACGGCTTCTTATTTTGTTAGCCAGAAAACCAGCCGCTGAGAAGGCCATTTCGGATTAAACGCTAGTTGGAACCACAGATCTCGGGCTACCTCAGGCCGCCCGCCTCACGCGCACCGAACGAAACCGACAGACAACTCCGTCCGTGTCAGTCCGCGCTTCGAATAAGACGTTTTTATGCTCGAGTGCAATCTCGTTAAACTCCCGAGATCTCGCCCTTTTTTCGTCCGAGATCAATCTCGCTAAAAAAGGCCGAGATCTCGCGAGGACGAGATTGCATTCCCTAGTAATGACATTAAAATTGATCTAATTACCCACATAGTCCAGACCTGTTAGAAAGGTTTTAGCGGAACACAATCAGATATTCTGCTTTACAGTCAAGATTAATAAGCTTTTCTGAAGAAAATAAACGTTCAACTTGAGCGAGGATTATTCTTTGAGTAAAAGATCTTCATATGAACACATTAACTCATCTAATCATTTTATAGTCTTACTAAATTCTGGGAATTATCTCACAAATAAGATTTACCGTGTCAGACATAACTAAAAACGGTCTTACTTTATCCCCTAGTTGCCCCATCCTATTTAATTGTTTTTGCAAAATATGTCTAAAAATTTTGTACTGTTGGATTTTTTAAAACCACTTATTTTAAAATGGCGCTTGTGGCGCTAAATTTTGTCATTGGAAGTTGATGAACCTGTCACATGCAAAACTTTTAGTGTCATCCATGGAAATTTGTAAAATCAAATTATTTCGCACACAGGAACTAGTATCGTAGGATATTTTTTGGGAGGCGGGTATGGGTACCGCCACCCGGGAACCATTTGTCAGATATCCAACACCTTTGCCATTGGTCAACCCAAGTGGTTCACTATGTTTGGTGATTTAGCAAGGGTGCCCGGGTTTATGTGGTGAGTTTTTGCGGCGGATGCGATTGCCTACCTGCTGCGTGGATGGAAGTGGATGTACAGAGAGATTGGTTGAAGGAGGCCTTTTGACCTATCCGCTGACCTCACTCTGACCTCTCTCTTCTGTGTGGAACAAATGTAGAAAAAACTTGTTTTTTTTTACATTAGTTTTAGGAAACGAAGGAGAGAAAGTTCTGGGAATGAAAAGGGCATTAGGGGTGGGTAAGCATCTGCGGATCAGTGTGTCCAGGAGTAAGAATCGGACTTATGAATCATCTCTCCCACTACGGTGCAAGGCGATGTTCCGAGAGAATACGGCTGGAAAAGTCAAAGGGACTCCCTCCATCATTCTGCCATGCCATGCCTGCCATGCCATGCCTGCCATGCATCTGGTGGGCAGACGCATCCGCCGCCATGTCCTTGACAAACCTCACCCCATGAACCCGGACACCCCTGCTAAGTCACCAAACGTAGCGAACCACTTGGGGTGACCTACAACAGAGGTGATGGTTATACAATAAATGGTTCCCGGGACCGCGTACCCATACCCGCCTCCCAAATTGATTGACACAGTGCTCCGTAATTTGCGCAGCTGAAAAATGTACAGCTACAGCAGTAGGTACCACTTTATGATATTCTTAAGTATATTTTTTCGACAATGCAGTGTTTTTGTAGAAAAATAAAATTACAGTTTTTTAATGGGTCAAAATTGCCTCTTAGCATTAAAGCAAATTATTTTAACGTACACAAAGTTCGGTGTACCATACTGGTATTCGAACAAACAAGAATTTATTATTCCAACGCTTTGGATCATCAATCTTAAATTTTATGACCCCATTATGTGAAAAAATTAAAAAACCTTTGTGGAAGGGTGCAATGGAGTTAATTAGGTCAAGCGTCCCGTAAATGAGAGGCGTTTCTTTCCGGTCCAGACCGGAAGTAGAGGCCACTTCCTCTCATTATTTCCAGTACATGGGCCAAACTACGGCCTCCCGAGTAGCTGAAAGTGATGCCGTAAAAGCCTTATTTATTATCGTTTACTGTTTAATGGAAAGATTTCTTAGTTGGTGCTGGTTTAATTTTTTTTTTATTTTGACCTTCCGAAATGCTTTAATTACTAACCTATTGAATTGGCAACGATATTTAAACTCAATGTTAATTAATTGATTAATTAATTGCCGGCAACCCGGGCACTTATTGATATAAAATTATCATATTCAAAAAAGTAGGTAACCCGCCTCACTGGACAATGTCTGTTCTGAGACGGGTACATATATATAAATACATGTACACATACACACATATATACAGATACATATTTATACATGTACGCACTTACACATATACACACATACGAGAGCTGTCCGTAAAATAAGGTCTCCAAGGCGCTGCGGTCGCGAGGAATGATTTTACGCGCAATCCTGCAACACTGGCGTGTAGCCTTGTTTCCCCTTGTCAAATCTCCACTACGTTGCACCCTCTGTGATGCTTAGTCTCGGGGTGGCAGTCATTCGCGACGGAGCTTCCGCTCGCCTGTGTGAGTTACGCTGTGTAATTCCTTATTAAACATTGCTTCAGTGAATCTGAATGTTGCCACTGGGATTGTTCCTTTTTTTTTCAATTTTTTTTTTTTCAATTCAATTTATTTTATTCTTTCAAAAACATTACAAAATTTAAAATTTTAATGCGTTTTTAAAATACATTTCTAGCAGTATTATATTAAACATTAATATAAATGGTTAGCAAAAAAAAAAAAAAACACTATACGAGCATCAATTGAGCTTGCCTTTTAAAGGCAGCTTCACTGACGCTAAATATGTCGATATCCGAATTAATTCTGTTTAACAGCAAGATTGCTCTCCCGACCGGCATGACCATTGGCAAGTTAGTCCTGCAAGCCGGAAGATAGAACAGCCTATGCTGTCGATGGCGAAGATAACCATCGGGAATATAAAAATGAATATTTTCCAAGATAGCTGAGTTTTCAAACCTTCCGCGAATCAATCTGAAGAAATGCGTAGCAATGTGTACATCCCTTCTGATACGTAGATGGTTCATTCCGAGCATACCCAAAAGAAAGTCTTTGTCTCTGGGGTCGTGTAGTATATCCGAGTCTCATCCCCAGTCACAATTGAGTCCAAGAATTCTTCGCCATCGATGTCGTAGCACTCAAGGAATTCGCGGGCTGCTTCAACCCGTTGTGATTTGTGATCTTCGGTGAGCTTTTGGGACTCACTTGGGCAGACCTTGTGGTGTCCTAAATTTTTGGTCAAAATCTTGTCAATAGTGGTCTTACTGACATCAGGGATCATATCACGGAGCTCTCGAACCGTCACCCGTCGATTTGCAATCATTGTTTTTTCCACTTTGGCAATTTTTTTCATCTGAAACCGATGGCCGTCCGGCAGGCTTTTAAATTCTCTGCACCATTTTTGCTCGTTTTCGCACTCATACACTGTTTTTCATACAATTCAAGTAGCTGAGAATGAATTTCTACCGGGGTTTTGTTCTTCGCACAAAAAACTAATTATTATAAAGCGTAATTCACACCTGGCGGGTGCGGCGAGCGGAAGCTTCATCGCGAACGGCTGCCACGCCGAGACTAAGTGCCGCAGAGAGTGCAGTGGGGATTTAGCGTAGGGAAACCAGGCTACACGCCAGTTTTCCCGGATCTCGCATAAAATTGTTCCTCGCGACCGCAGCACCTTGGCGACCTTATTTTACGGACAGCCCTCGTATATACACATATATACACATACATACGTATACGCATGCATGCATCGTAAAAACATAAGTATATAAAATCTATATAAAATTATTTGTAATTGCTAAAAGGTTATCATGGAGTGTACATTATAATACCGGTTTAATTGGTTTCCTATCATTTCATGAAAGTAATAATCAGGGTTAATTCTCCTTTTAACCTAAACAAAAAAATAGAAATATTCTAAATTGAAATACTAAAATATTT
Source organism: Limnephilus marmoratus (assembly GCA_917880885.1). Classification (NCBI taxonomy): domain Eukaryota; kingdom Metazoa; phylum Arthropoda; class Insecta; order Trichoptera; family Limnephilidae; genus Limnephilus; species Limnephilus marmoratus. The sequence goes on from OU862933.1 coordinate 18,148,318, forward strand.
CGTACGGTAAGCAATGAACGTTAAAAGATTTTTTTTTTTTTACAGTGAATACCGCACAAGAATCTCAACTGCTCCCGTCTGGAGCCAGTGAGACTATGGCATCCCCAATTGGGGTATGTTGTGAGGCTGAGGGTAGTGGGGAGGGGAAGGAGGTGGGGAAGAGGAAGGTTGGAAAGTACCTGGCTATTCAGATCTCGTCACCAAACACGGCTAAAGCCATTTTCAAGCAACGTTTCAATTCTGAATGATGGTCTTACACCAGGGCGATACTGATAGTATCTTCCACTCTGGAACATGCCGCAAAATACTATATATTATTTTAAATGAATTAATTGTGACATAACACAAATTGATCAAATAAAATTTATTTGCGCATGCCGGGTTCGAACCCGTGACCTCCGGATTGTGAGTCAAGAGTCTTACCCACTGGACTACGGAGGTCGTCAAAATTCATTGTTCTCTGTTATCGAAAATGTTGTTTTATTATATCAATTTTTTGTAGGTTTTCCAAATATTTGTTTCATACTCGTAAGATTTTTCGGTTGTAAGATTTTTTCATTTGTCAGGGGGCATACATTGATTACGTGAGCTCAAAGGGGAGAGGGGGGGGTCCAGCAAAATCTCACGTTACTTGAAAAGAAAATACGAAATGGCTCAAATTTATCTCACCAAGGGGGGGGTGGGGTCTAGATTAGGGGGGGGGGGTCTAGATTAGGGGCGGAGGGGTCTAGTCTAAAAATTGCTCAAATAATTAATGTATGCCCGACCTTTCCTTTCTCTGTGTTTTTAAATGATGGCCTAGAACACTCTTGAAGGGTAAAACCCAGAAATAATTTTTAAAAAGATTTTTCGGTAGAAGGTTTGAAGGTTTGTTCGGTTAATGTTTTTTTTTTAAGAACTACATTCGACCCGTGAAAAATTCTGGGATATTATTTTTTATTTTAATAAAACACAAAAATGGTCACTGCCGAGAATCGAACCCCGGTCAACTGCTTGGAAGGAAACTATGCTTACTCTTAAACCACCATCTATTTTAGAAACATGTAATATAAACTGAAAATATAATAATTGTAAATTAAAATGTTATGTAGATACCTAGATACATTGCAATCGAAATTATCGTTTAGGATGATTTGCCTGCTTCAAAAAAAAATTACGAAATTATTTTGTTTAATACAACCCTTAAACTTACTTAAATCTAAAATGCCTGTGTTCGTAAGCAACAAAAACCAACTGACGGTGATTTTTGGCGTCATAAAATTTACTTAGATGTTTCAGTCTGAAATTGCATGAATATCCCAAGAATTTTCAGCTAACGATTTATTTTCTATCAACTTAGTTCTAAATTATTCATTCTCTGACAAAATGAAGAAAAGTCTCAAAAAATTTTTTTTATTCCTCAATGAGAAAAAATGCAGTGAAAGAAATTTTATAGTTGAACGGAGCTTTTCTCGTGTGTTAAAAATACTCGTACATATCGATCATCGTGATTTTACAATGTGGTAAAAAATATATATTTAACGCTTTTTCCTACCATTCCCCGTTCATGTGATAAAAAGGGTATAAAACCTTTTTAAATTCTGGCAAGTCAATAAAAAAATCTGCATAGCCGTTCTTCGCACTTTCAACCGCCTTTAAAATATTAAGCTTTCAATTTTGGCCGATAGATATCGCATAATAAGTCGTGTTGAGAACGCAAAAAGGGCAAGTTTTATATTTACGAGACGGTAGACGGTCCGCCTCTTGACACCTAATAAAACGTAGAACGTAATTCACATTTGGGTGGTACGTGTATTGTGGACCCCTGAGATATTTCTCAATAGATAACTTTTTCGTTCGAGACGATACCATTTACACGATCCGTTTATGGAGCCGTTTCCTTTATGGCGGAATTGCTTGAAAGAGTTAGAACTAGGCACAGCCAGCGGAGGTTTATTCGTGGGGCGTTATTTAGCATCAAGGACGCGATCAAATTTGATCAAATTGGTAATTTTATGGTAGGGCTATGAACTATGAGTATTTGAGTGCACGTCTATTTTTTGTCGTTTTAGTTAAGAGGAGATACATGATTCAAATAGTAAAAACAAGTTTATATAGTTTTAACAGCATATTATTTACATGATATCTATAATGCCTAAAATATATTTTTAATTATTTTATTTCAACATTCACGGCATAACATGTGCCAAACATATAAATAGTACAACATATAACAACGTAAGGAACGTAAATGTATAAATGTAAAGTAAAAGGTAAAATGAAAAGTGTCAAAGTTATAAGTAGTAAGTGAAAAGTATAAAGTATAAGTACAGGGTGGACCATAACTGTGTTCGCGGTTTGTTTCGTTATTTTTTTAACAACGCGTGGGGCGAGCGCGGTTCGGGGGGTATCGTTAGACGCGTTATTTGGAAATTTTAGTCGCCTTGGAGCCGTTCACGGGAGAGCAGCACGCATTTTGTGTTCGTGCATATTACATAAACAATTATTCCGTGACGATTTCGAGACGAATGTACCGTGCTGATTTCGGTTTACGAGACATTAATCAAGCACCAAGAGCAAAATCTATTCGGAAATGGATCAAAATGTTTGAGACAACCGGCTCAACAGTAAAAACAATTAATGAAGGTCGCCCGAAGTCAGTGAGGATACCAGAAGTTATTTAGCGTGTTAGTGAATCAGTGAGGGAAAATCCACAACAAATTACTCGCAAGAGAAGCCAAGCCTTATCCATCAAGAGGACCACTTTACAAAGAATTTTACGCCATGATTTACATTTAAAAGCTTATAAAATTCAGCTGACGCAAGAGTTGAAGCTGAATGATACCGATCTTCGAATTAATTTTGCCAATGTGATGCTGGAACGTTTTGACAATTTTTTCAACATAATGTTCAGCGATGAGGCCAATTTCCATATCAATGGCCATGTTAATAAACAAAATTGCCGGTATTGTTCTGAGAATAGAAGAAGAAGAAGAAGAAGACCCCCCGACAGAAGCATCAACGTCCCTTGCATAGCCCGAAGGTCGTTGTGTGGGCTGCAATATCAGAGGGGTATCTTTGGCCAATATTTCTTTGAAAACGAAAGGAGAGTTGCTATGACAGTGAAATCTAAGAATTATTGTCAGATGCTTCAGGAGTTCTTAATCCCAGCTCTTCAAGATTTTCAAGGCCACAATTCCATGAGCTGGTTTCAGCAGGACGGTGCCTCCTGACACACTGCTAAACTGTCCATGGACCGTTTGAAGAAGATGTTCCCCGAAAAACTCATTTCACGAGGAGGAGACATTGAGTGGCCTCCACGGAGCCCAGATCTCAGCCCGTGTGATTATTTTTTGTGGAGATACTTAAAATCAAGGGTCTATGAAGACAATCCGATAACAATAAATCAGTTAAAACAAAACATTGTACGGGAAATTAACGCCATCCCACGGGCAACTTGTCAGCGTGTTTTTTGAGAATTTTCGAATCCGCCTTAGACAATATTAACAGGCTGATGGAGCTCACTTGGACAATATAATTTTTAAAACTTAATGTCATTAAAATTTCCATTTATTGTAGTTTTTGAAAATATTAATAAAACATGTTTAAGTTCTACCATAATTTATTTATTGTTAATTAAAACACCTCTGCCGTAGGTCACCCCAAGTGGTTCGCTACGTTTGGTGATTTAGCAGGGGTGCCCGGGTTCATGGGGTGAGGTTTGTTCAGGTTTTGGAGGCGGATGACCAGGACACACTGAACCCCCATCCTACCCACCCCTTAAACCCTTTTCCTTCCCAGAACTCTCCTCTCCTTCCTTTCCTTAAAAAAACCCTCCACACAGCATCCTCAAAGATGACATAGGCCCTGAGGGAAATTATTTTCCTCAGGGCCTCCTGTGTGGAGCTCATGTAAAAAAAAAAAAAAAAAAAAAGGTATACAGTTAAGGGCCATCCTGTATGAGCATCCCTAAATATTTGATTTCCAAAAAACGAAGATAGCTTTAGCAATAAAATAAATTATGTACTTCAGGTTCCTCTCTGCAAAACAGGGCTTGCGCAGACACATGCTTTTTCATTACACCGAAAATGTATAATTCTTTCTATAAGTCTATAGAAAAAAGTGTAAAACCTTGTAGAAATACAGCACACATAAAAATGTAACAAAAACTTGAATCACAACCAATGATTCAAATATTTGTCTGCTGTAACATCTGAACAAATTCTAAATATTTATGTATTTAGAATTGTAATTCTGTATTTGTAAAAATCCGTATTCACGATTTTTTTTCTACAAATATATCTAACGGTCAGCCAATAGTTGATCCCCCAACGGTTGACCCTCGAATTTATCTCTATATATTATAAATTAAAGTTTAATTAAATGAAGACAATATAAGCGAAACTCTTTCGAAAATTTGGAAACAGAAAATCAGAAAAAGAAATTTGCACCTCTGGAACCTTTCGCCAGGACCTTTCGCTTTCCGGGCAAATGCGCTGCCACTGCGCCAAGGTGTCGATTCTGATTCGGTCATTTTTAACTGTATCATACTTCGACTAAGGACCACCCACATTATCTTCATTTTCTTAACGCATTTATTTGGCTGCTGTCTTTATGTACGATTGCAAGATTCAAACCCGAACTAAATGCAATCTAAATAGTGTATTTTTTAATGTCCCAGAAGTGCAAATATTTTTTTCTGATTTTTCTGTTTCCAGATTTTCGATTGAGTTTCGCTAATATTGTCTTCATTGAATTAAATATTACGATTTGAGGTTTTACTCATAAAGTTAAAAAAATAATTAATAAAAAATATTTATCCTAGTCTTGCAGAAAAATCAATAGATGTCGCATATGTCCCGGCTTAACAAATAAACGAAGTGCCGTGGGATGAAAGGATGTAGAACATAGAGGGAAAACGAGATATAGAAATTTTCTGGCTCTTCCAACCATAACCTCTACTGCTACCGCCGCCCCTTTTACTGGATAACCATTTAGTGAATAACCAACACCCGGGCCGCTACGTTTGGTAACTTAGCAGGGATGCCCGTGTTTAAGGGTGAGGTTTGTCCGGGTCTTGGCTGTCGATGCATCTGCCACCAGCTGCATAGAAGGCCGGATCGGGAGAGACTGATTGAGGGAGACCTTTTGACCCTCTCCAGCAGGATTCTCTCGGCACATCGCCTTGTACCGCAGTGGGAGGAATGGATTCATGCGTCTGTCACTCCTGGAGACACTGGCCCTGAGAGTTCTACCCACCCCTCATACCTTTTTCCTTCCCTGAGCTTCAACTTTTTTTTATATGAATACCACACAAGAGTCCCAACTGCTTCCGTCTGAAACCAGTGAGACCATGGCATCCCCAATTGGGGTATGTTGTGAGGCTGAAGGTACTGGGGAGTGGAAGGAAATAGCGAAGTGACAGGTGGGAAAGTACCTGGTGATAGGGCCGGGTATCAAAGTAGTGGGCTCAGTAACAAAATACAAATATCTCGGTATGATAGTTCATTTTATAACAGAATATCAGTTAATGTTTTTTACAGTCTGCCATGACGCTTCCAAAACTCCCTATCTGTCAAAAAAAAAAGAAAAATCAAAACAAAACAATTCAATTCGAATTCTGGTGCGTTTAAAAAAAAATGGATTTGTAATTTGAACCACCGTACGAAAGTACCTAGACTACACTGGGTAGCTCTCTAGGTAGGCTGATTTCCTTTGCGTTTATTTTTTTAGTGACGGGGTTTTGGGTCACTCTTCATGCTCGTATCAATCCACCCGGTCTTCTTGAGTCAAAACCTCGTTATCTTGATCCTCCACCCGGACTTCTTGGATTGTTGGTACCCTTTTTAATTCATCTGCGTGGATTTTAGTGGGTTTACCTCTCTTGTCTACCCAGTATATATTACCTCTTCCACTTTTCATGAGGATTTTGTGAGGTCCACTCCATTTAGGTGCAAACCCTGCGAAATTTCCTTCTGGAGACCCAGATAATTGGTGTTCCTTTACTAACACCTCTTCTCCTTGTTGGTATCTAAGTGGGTTGGGCGCCAATTGATAGGATCGGGTATCAAAGTAGTGGGCTCAGTAACAAAATACAAATATCTCGGTATGATAGTTTATTTTATAACAGAATATCAGTTAATGTTTTTTACAGTCTCCCATGACGCTTCCAAAACTCCCTATCTGTCAAAAAAAAAGAAAAATCAAAACAAAACAATTCAATTCGAATTCTGGTGCGTTTAAAAAAAATGGATTTGTGTAACCACCGTACGAAAGTACCTAGACTACACTGGGTAGCTCTCTAGGTAGGCTGATTTCCTTTGCGTTTATTTTTTAGTGACGGGGTTTTGGGTCACTCCTCATGCTCGTATCAATAGGCTGAAGGTAGTGGGGAGTGGAAGGAAATAGCGAAGTGACAGGTGGGAAAGTACCTGGCTATTAAGATCTGGTCACCAAACACGGCTAAAGCCATTTCAAGCAACGTATCAATTCTGAATGGTGGTCTTACACCAGGATGATACTGAGAGTACCTTCCATTCTGGAACGCGCCGCAAAATACTATATATTATTTTAAATGGGTAAATTGTGAATAACACAAATTAGTCAAATAAATTTTTTTTGCCAATTCGATTCGATTTCGCGACAATGGGATTGTTCTCCTTCCTTTCTTCAAAAGACCCTCCACACAGCATCCCCAAAGATGACATAGGATGAGAATTATTTTCTTCAGAGCCTCCAGTGCGGAGCTAATGAAAAAAAAAATTCCATCTACTTTCCAATCGTTTGCGTAACCATTCCAAGTTAGCCTTCGATAGTGAAGGTTGTCTGGTAGCAAGATGATACAAGAATTAACTACTTTCAGTCTATTTGTACTGTTTATGTGAAAACTACCGTAAATTTTATTTCTTGTTGGTCTAGTTCCAAACCTTTGACCTTTGGGCTCACAGCCAAAACTCATAAAACATTGAACGTCCCTGATCAGTCTTTATATCGTATATGTTTGTATAATGACGGGATTTTCTTTATAATAACCACCATTTTTTTAAATTTGCGCAGAATAGGTAAGAAAATCTTAGTATCGTTTAATTCTTGAAGCGATTCAGACTTTTTTATTAGGGTTTTACGACTCTCCTTGATCCCAATCGCTGTGGTTTCCACTAACAATTTCTTACAACTAAAATTATATACTCAAATAATTTTTCGGGAGAATACCTACTTAACAACTCTGTGTAATCACGATTTTTATATATTGAAGCATTACGCGTATTAAGTTGTTTTTTTTTACATTATACGTGCTATATTTACATGACCAAAGAACTATATAATTTATTGAGTTAAAGAACTCATTTTAGGGCAGAAATCATGGGTGGGAGGAAATAGTTAATCTTTTACACACGAATTTAGATATTAAAAATATAAGTTTCACATACAATATAGACGAAAAAATAAAAGACAAGTTGAGTAGAACAAACAACAATAGAAAACAATTAAAGAAAAAAGGAACAAGGTTATACAGATATGGATGATTACAACTAAATGGAAAAGAACAGAAGAGAAAAGAAACAAGACAATTGAACATGACATTGAATTTAAAAAATATTCTTTTAAAGCATTACTCTGAATTTTTTTTATTTTGCTGGATTCCCTTGTATATATCTGGTAGCGAATTATATACATAGTGTATAGGCAACATAGTTCAGAGATTTTATCCCATATTTTGTAGTGTGTGTTTGAGGTATGCGGATTTTATTGCTATTTCGAGTATTGTGAGTGTGGATGTCTTGATTGTAAAGTGGCGTGATGTTAGTGTGAGTTGATTGTTGGGTAATTTGTAGGATAGTGCTTGTGATTTCATGTTTAGGAAGGACTGTGATTGGAAGATATAATATGATTTTCTTATACGAATAAATAATTAAATAAAAGCACCCAACTTTATTCTGAGCGAATTGCAAAGATTTATGACAAAGCAGCAAATCAATAAATAAAATTATTAAGGGTCATTAATCAGCCAGCGGCCGAGAATTCATATTTCGTCGAAAGATGTTGTTCTTACGATCGTACAGGGCGGTTCCAATGAGAACGATTAATTATTCTCCGTACCAGCTATTTTAAACTTATTGTCGATTTTTTTTCATTCAAAATTTGCTTTAATTTATACCTATATTCGAAAATGCTGAAAGGCGCCATGATAAAGCTATTAAAATTATGTTTTTTTTGTAGTTATTTTTTGATCATAAGTATTAATAATTTTTCAATAATGTCTAAGCAAAATAAGAATCTAAAAAAAATCTGAAATATATTAGTTTGTAAGACCGTAAATAAATAGACAAACTGAAGTATTTTCGTCAAGAAACACGTGTGCGGATCTTTTTTTAAATGATTTTATTTAAACTAAAATTAAAATATTGAAACGTAGCTTTCCCAGAAAATTTATTAATTTATTTTACAGCATGATTGTATGATTTGAAATGTGTGTTGTATAATACAAAATTTTGTTTGAAAATTTAACAAATCTGCCAATGACCTACGGTAAAACCATATATATTAACTTAAAATAAAAATATTTTCTCAAAATTTAAAACTTTACTTTAACAGATAAAAGACGAGTCTTTCGAAAAGAGTCAATACGTCTGAAATTTGATTAAAAAATGACATACTTCCGGTTTTGTCTGGTTTTCCCTCTCAATGTTTAATCCTTTACATCAAATACATCTCAGGAAGTTATTTTTGTATTTATGGCATTATTATTTTTTTCTTCAGTTCTGACAATTTATTCCAAAATACTAAACAATTTTAAAGCATTTAAAAAAAGTATTTTTACTATTTTATATCCCCTCATTCAATACTGTTTGTGAAAAAAATAATCTCTTATATGTATAGTGGATCTCACTTTGGGAGGCGACTTTGGTACCGCCGCCCCGGGAATCATTTATTGGATAACCAACACCTCTGCCATGGGTCTCCCCAAGTACTACGTTTGATGACTTGGAAAGGGTACCCGGGTTCATGGGGTGAGGTTTGTTTGGATCTTGACGACGGATGCATCGGCCCCCCAACTGCGTGGCAGGCCGGATGAGAAAGACTGATGAAGGGAGACAGTTTGACCTCTCCAGCAGCATTCTCTCGTAACATCGCCTTGCACTGCAGTGGTAGGAATAGATTCATATGTCCGTCAGTCCTGGACACACTGACCCCCAGATACCTACCCGCCCCTCACACGTTTTTCCTTCGCAGAAATTCCTCTTTTTCCTTTCCTAAAAAGACCCTCCACTCAGTATCCCCAAAGATGACATAGGCCCGAGAAAAAAATTCCCCTCAGATATACTGAGTGTGGAGCTAATGTAAAAAAAGTGCCCTTGAGGTGGGATATTTCTGTTTTAAAATAAGCATTTTTTTAACTTGAGCTCCACACAGAAGGCCCTGAGGAAAATAATTTCCCTCAGGGTCTAAGTCATTTTTGGGGATGCTGTGTGGAGATTTTTTTTAAGAAAGGAAGGAGAGGAGAGTTCTGGGAAGGAAAGGGGTTCAAGGGGTGGGTAGATCTGGGGTTCAGTGTGTCCTGATCGCGTATTTACAATCCCTACCGCGTTTCAGTCGCTTTAAATTTTCAATATCAAAATTTAAATATTTAGATATAAAATTATTAATTTCTAATATACACATTGGAAAGATTATTTTATCTAGATTTTAGAACAATTTTTGTTTTTGCAAAGTGATAAAAAATTATCAATATAGAGGTGTATTTACAATATGTGGGAATAATATTAAAATTTAAATATTTAGAAATGAAATTATTAATTTCTAATATACACATCAGAAAGATTATTTTATCTAGATTTTAGAACAATTTTTGTTTTTGCAATGTGATAAAAAATAACCAATATAGAGGTATATTTAAAATGTAAATTGTCGGTACCGCGACTGAATCGGTATAGGTTTTGTAAATACGCGTCCTGGTCATCCGCCTCCAAGACTTAGACAAACCTCACCCCATGAACCCGGGCACCCCTGCTAAATCATCAAACGTAGCGAACCATTTGGGGTGACCTATGTCAGAGGTGTTGGTTATCCTATAAAGGTGGCGGTACCCATTCCCGCCGCCCAAATTGAAAATTATTATGCATTTAAGTATTATTATTTATATTTTAACGGAATTAGCGCGATTTATAAGAGAGGGCAATCATTTTGGTTTGAAAGTCGAAAAATGTATTTCTACAATAACAAAACCATAATTGGCAATAACCTAGCGAAGTAAAACTTTGAGGGTTGTTTTTAAGAAGTAACCCAACTATATAAAACTGACTTATATAGAAAGCTAACTATTAAAGAAGATTGAACAGATATTTTACTACCAGCAATGTGAATAATGGAGTCGCCAGCTAACTGCTACGTTCCATGTTGACAATTTTATGAGGTCAGTCGTACCTACGTAACTGTCAGTTCCTAGTTACTGCAGGGATTGCCGTTGTCTCCTTATTTTATATTACAGTTCCCAACTGTAAAGGGGAAGCTTGTAACTTGTACTTACTTTAAGGGAAGTAAGTTAGTTTGGGTTAAATGCTTTGTATGATTTTGGCCTTAAGAATTCATTCCTGTATGAAATAACTTTCCACTCCTTGTAATTTTTTTTCCTTCATTCCTGTATGAAGTAACTTTCCACTCTTGGTAAACTCCTTATACATTGGTTTAAAAGTTCTAAAAGAATTTATGATATGCTCTTTCGCAGATGACGCTAGTTTAATTATTTTTACAAGTTATGTTTTAAAATATTATGATGCATTGTTTGCGACTGTACATACGCAATATGAATATGATAATGTTTTTATGAATAATAGTTTTGTCCACCAAAAACTCAAATCTTTCAAGAAAGGCTTACAAATACAAAATTGAATTGAATCACCGATACAGTATTGTATTTGGATGCCTTTCTTGAAAGAATTGTTTATAGACTAAACTATTTATTAACATTCATATTGCGTATGTGCGGGCGCAAACAATTAATTTATCTGAATATTTTAAACCCAACTTGTGAAAAGAGTTTTTTTTTAAAATAATTAAATTAGCGCCATCTGTTAAAGAGTAGATTTTGAATTCTTTTAAGTATGACCTAAAACTCGTTTACTTTAGTTATTTGTTTATACAAGATGGATAACTGCAAGTGTAATAAATATACTAACTGATTTTAAGCGCGGCTAGGTTTAAATGTGGTGCTTAGCGCGGCTTGGAATATAATCCACGCAGCATACAATCATGACACAGCTCGTCTATGATTTTAGTAGAGGAAAGTATTTATTTTTCTTTGAAAAACCAAACTACGTTCTAGGTGAGTGTTATATCTATGCTATCTACTACATCGAAAATGCACCGAGGACCACGATTTTTGAAAATGTTTATTTCATGAACCTAAAATACTTTTAGGCGGGATGACTTTTGATAAAGCATGGTGGTATTTATGAGGATACTAATTTTGAAGTAGTATTAGTTCGCCGGAGTTCTGCCCTGTTCATAAAATCAATCGCTGAAAATTTAAAATCAGGATATTTTAAATTTATTGTCAATTACTAACATCGACTTCCTCATCGCTCGATGAATTTAATATTCCAAACATTTAAAATTAAGCAATTTACGTAAATTTCGGTGATATGGAAGTATTCAATATTACTTAAGTAGGTATCGAGTAAATGATTTTACATGGCACCGGCTTATAAGGCTTGAGAAACGTCGTACGTAGTGAGGATGCGGACTAGTTCGAATCCTCGCTAAACCGGCTTGCTAAACCTCCACTAAATCCGGCTTTCCTCGTGATTTTTTATTCTAAATAATGATTTTCAATTCAACAAAATCTATAATAAAGTATTGCATATTACATTTTGTCCAATTTTATATAAAACTGATATTTATCATAGTTCATAATTCAATTTACGTTGCGATTTGAAAATGGTTACGTTTGCCTAGAGATTCCACAGTATAATTTTCATGAATTTTGCGAAAAGAAAATTCAACAACATAATATGCTTACTTCAGAGTTAAGATGAATTTGTGGCAATCTCTCGACAGATTACAGGTGTCAGTAAAAAAAAGTCTAATCTTTCCTGGATCTGCTAAAACGTTTGTTTTCTACGTAACTCTATTTAATCGATTTTGTATATCTTAAAAAATCTCACACATTTGATATAGCTTTCATATTTCGGATAACGGCCTATTAAAACTGGCTTGGCGTCACGTGTCAAAAAAATGTACGGATTTGTATGTTGATACTGTGTACACTGTACAGTTTGTTTGTTACCGTGGTAAAGATTATATGTTATTGTTAGATATTACGTACGATTTCGGTCACTGTTCTGCGCATTTGTGAAATTATGTTATTTATGATTTGTTAACGACTCTGGTATGTGAATTGTTTATTTTGTCAAGATTAACACAAAACCTCCCAATGTTAAAATCGAGAAAAATCTTCTCCCAATAAAACGACTTACCACAATTTTATAAAATATAACTATTAACTCATAAATTATAATTATCACGTGTATTTGGAAACATCTTTACATAGGTAATTTTTTAACAATCCCTGGTGTGATTCAATAGAACCACGTAACATATTTATTATACAATAAATACCGCGATTTTGAGTTAAAAATGCCATAACCTACGAATGAATTCGCCATTTTTTAGGATTAAAAGACCACTTCTGCTACTCTTCTAATGTGGCTGTTATTTTAAATATGTTTCTTTGTTTAATATATATTTAATAAGTTTTATAAGTTTAATATATTTTTAATGTAAACAATAGTTTTTATCAACAAAAAAATAGTAAAAATGAAATAAGTTTTATTGTTTGAATATCGACACCTATTTGAAAATTAGTCAAATAGTCTTCAGACATCGCTTTCTCAAAGCATGAAAAATGCAGATACCTAACTTCGATTCTTTCGAATTACATGCACGAAATGTATTAACAATATGAACAAGTTATCTACACAAACTTAACATTAAGAAAGTATCTAATTAATGCGTCCTTTCTCTTTTTAGGTTATTGAATTATCTTATTTTCTTTTTATTTTGATCTCATATTAGGTCGTTTTCTGGGTTTAGTTTAAGATATTGATATTCCATTAGCTAACCGCTTTGCAAAGGAATTGTGCTATCAAATACTAAAAAATAGTGACCGACCGAAGGTTCGGTTTCGGTTTCAGCAAGTTTCTTTGCCGGCACGTTGTTATTTTTTATAAATTTAGTTTTTTTTATAGAAGTAATATTAAAAAAGATTATTTTTTCACATACTTCAATGATTGTTTTTTAATTTGTTTAATTTAACACGAGTTAACTGTCTGAATAAGTGTAAAAAATAACCAAATAACAGTAAACAATCGATTTTTAACATGTCTAAAAAAGTTTCGGTCTCGGTGGAAAGTCCTGTTTCGGTCGGACACTACAAAAAGAGAGATTGTATTCTAATGAGAATCAATTACATACGAATTGTGCCTAATTAGTTACTCCAAATGGGCCGTAGAACTTAATGTAATTCATAATTTGGTTACTCTAGGACGTCAAGCACTCTACACTAGCAAAAAAGTTAATGATACGTAGACGGGAAAGCCCAAATAAACAAACTAAGTCATAGTTGATTTACTTTACACCAATCAATTTTTTTGTTGATAGTTGGGAGTGCGTTGTGCGACCCGTCTTGAGGCAACTATTGTGGAGTATGCAGTATGCCTAACGTGACTAGACGTCCCGTTTTTACTGGAACAGTCCCGTTTTCAGGCAGCGTGTCCCGGTGTCCCCGAACTCGGGACGCCAAAATGTCCCGTTTACGAAAAAAAATAAATTTGCAGTAGAATTTAAAAAATATATTTAAAAAAGCGCCAAAATAAGAATACTGACGGTAAATCTAGTACTAGAAGGTGAACACGTGGACATTTGCAGTAAAAAAATACAGTATTTTCAATGTGCTAGAGCACAAAAATCATAATTCATCTGACCACAGATAAAAGATATCTGATGAGTGACGAGTAAACGTACTCTTTACTCTTTGATCTGACGTTTACAGTTTATTTTTAAAAAAATCAATATTAAATTTTGATCAAGGTCCAGAATAAGGAAGTTGAGTGGAAAATATTTTGACGTATAAAAAATATGTATGATCATGTAGATCAAAAAATATCGATTCTAAATATATAAATATAATTTTATATTGTTATTCTTAAAATTAATTAAACGTTCTTAAAAACTGATTAAAAAGCTGTAAACCAAAAACGCTTCATGATTGGTCGAAAGAATTATGACGTCACCTGTACGCCGGTTTGTACGATCATTGGAATCATGATCGCGCATCTCTTTACATGATAGATGGTTTGTTTATGACTATAGAGGTATAGGCCAAACAGTTTTGCTTGCTATCTTGTTACGAGTCTTTTTAAACGACTTCGAAAAGGAGGAGGTTCTCAATTCGACTGTATTTTTTTTTTTTTTATGTTTGTTACCTCAGAACTTTCGACTGGGTGAACCGATATTGATGATTCTTTTTTTATTTGAAAGCTGGTGCTTTCCGTGTGGTCCCATTTTAATTTGGTCCAGTTCTGACAATGGCATCCATGAGAAAATCATATAAGTCTTAAATTTGCATCAAGTGTGTGCGCGACAAATGGACGAATAACTCAATGGAAAGGATGTACTTCAAGGGTAGTTTGATGAGAGTTTGGTTAGGTTCTGATTATGGGATCCATGACAAAGTAACGAAACTCTCCAATTCTGAAGAACAAATTTACGATACTCGGCCGAATCTTAATCGAATTAGTTAGTGTACTTCAGATTCACTAAAAATCAAAAAATAAACAAAAATTTTAACAAAACAAAAAAACGACTTCAAAAAATGCACTAAAAAGTAAAAAAATAATTTCGTATAATCTACAACTTTATAATCAACTTACCTTTTCTACTCATCAATATGTAGGTACGATTGTTATTTTTGGAGTCGGTGTCAACCAAGGTACCCGCGGCCCGGCGTGTTCACTTGACAGCTCCTCTCCCGCCGACACCGACTCCAAAAATAACAATCGTACCTACATATTGATGAGTAGAAAAGGTAAGTTGATTATAAAGTTGTAGAAGAATACGAAATTATTTTTTTACTTTTTAGTGCATTTTTTGAAGTCGTTTTTTTGTTTTGTTAAAATTTTTGTTTATTAGTTTAAGTAAAGCCTCGATGACATTGACACAAGCTACTAGCTGGGAAATTCACTATCTGTTAGTAAACTTGCTCAGCGTAATCGTATTACTAGCTAACTAGCAAATTGTGGACAATCTGTGAAAAAAGTTGAAAGGTGGTCAACTTCGCTCGCTATCCGTTTGCCTCAAGATTTCATAATAATAATAATATTTGGATGATTTATATAGCGCCATTTTTGTGAAAAATCACCTCAAGGGCGCTGTACAAACTTAGAATACATTTCTAAAATCTGGAAAACTATTGGAATTAGTTCACGCGGGAGTCATGATTCTTGCTACTGGCTAGCGTGTGGCGCTAGCTGCGGGCTCAAGTTTTCTACAAAATGTCGATAGAATTGGTTCGCGCGGAAGTCGTTATTCAAAAATTCTAACTTTTAAAATTAAATAATTAATTCATCTTGATCATTTTTATAAAATACCATTCATTCTGATTCTGACGGTTAACATTGATAAAAAATACTGGAATACCTTATTGAAGAATTTAAAAAATCTCCACAAAATGCTCAAGCGACGTGTTTTCCAGAGCCCAAATGACGTCACACACACACCCCGCCTCTTGCCGCTCGGATTGCGCTCGTTTTGGCAGGCTTAATAAAACTTTAACTTGGAGAATTAATTTAATTATGAAAACGAACTTTAAAAAAAAATACTACTAGGTATTTAATTTGAGTGTGAATATTGATAAAAAAAAAATCGACTGAACTTCCTTATCCAATCGTCCATGCGATGGGTAGCTGGTTGAATTGAAATCTACCCCTTTTGTACATCGCTTTTGAAGCGATTTTTCGCGAAAAGGGAGGCCTTTTGACCTTTCCAGCCGGACTTTCTCGACCCATCGCCTTGCACCGCAGTTAGAGGGATGAATTCATACGTCCGTCACTCCTGGACACACTGACCCCCAGATTCCTACCCACCTCCATACCTTTTGCCTTCCCAGAACTTCCTATCCTTCCCTTCCTTAAAAAGATTACCCACACAGCATCCCCAAAGATGACATAGGCCCTGAATGGAATCATTTTCCTGAGGGCCTCCTGAGTGGAGCTTATGTAAAACAAATTAATTAACTACCTTTTTTCGATGTCCCGGTTTGGGTGAAAAATAAATGGTCACGTTAAGTAAGCCTACATTTCTTCTAGATCTACGAGAGCGAAATTATATTTGAACTTCTCTTGACAGTTCAGAAAAAGTATAATTTTACGCTTTAATTTCGTTTTCCTGTGCAATGATTGAAAATACACTCCATAAGAACAAATTTGTTGTAGTTTTTCTAAATCAGAACAAAAAGCACGCATTTTGTGTCATAAGCAAAAAATCGGAAAAATATGAAGATTTTTCTTTCCCCCCTCTTGGTAAAACAACCGGGAACCGTATCTCAGTTTGTCGCCAATAAAACGTGATTCGTTCTTTTCCATTTCCCGGACCGTCTTTTTTTTATCTTGGCTTGTTCGTTTTCCCCTACAAATAATAACGTGATAAAGTAGCACTATATTTGACATTCGTGATGTCAGCAACGGTTTGTTTTCATGTATTTATTGGGAAGAAACGATACGAACATGTATGTGAAAATTACAAATATTTTTTTGTATGAGCAAGTTATTCTACTAACAAATCTGTGCGTATCTAGTATCTTTCGTCATGTTTGCATTCGTACCTTCATAATTTAGTTCATTTTCTGTTGTGATGTAAAATGTAGATAATAGCTTCAATGCTTGTAGTACCCAGACTGAAGTGGGTATTATTTTTTTATGGGGTGTTGATAATTTCTAAAATTTTGAAACACACGATAAAATTATGGTTCAAACTCTAACCCTTAGATTATAGGACAGGGTTTACAACGACTACATCTCGAAAATGATCAAACTCTTCATATATATAAATGATTTTTATTTTTAAATTTGCATTATCTGTCCAACCTTATCCAATACGATATTAATATAATTTTAATAATTTATGCCTGTGGAACTAATGCTAAATGGATTTTTAACATCGTTGGGTATCAGGCCACTCAGAGACAATTGGAGACATCGACACAACTCAAATATAGACTATGCGCCTAATCAATAAAAATATCAAAAACTCGTGATTAATGACATAATGCTTTGGCAACCAGGCATACTTTACTCATTCTACAAGTGTTTCTAGAACAGAGAAAAGCAAGACTCCAAATAAAGAAAAATCCACGAAAGCTGAAACTACGTCAGTTGCTCTGAATCATAATCCTAAAAATACTACACACCAATAAAATACTAGAACAAAGAGCCGCCGTGAATCAACAATCCCTCACTATTATTTGATTATCCTAGCTTGAGCAACGTCGGGTGTTATGGCTAGTCTGTAATAATTCAAATTCTCCGTGTAATACACAGAGGCAAGCTAAAAATACTTTAAGGAGGCGAATCGTGGACTTACCCCCTCAGTTCGTAAAGTAAAGCCACGGTGAACTCGCCTCTCCTCAGTTCTACAACCTTCTCAGTGCTAATTTAATTTTCTCCCGACAATCCTCGTCTTATCATTTTCCCATCTGAACAACCCCTATTTCTACTTGACTCTTCTATACTTTCAGTGAATACACTCTGAAAAGCAACCTTCTTACTGAATACATGCATTCTCGTATCACACTGTTTCGAATGCAGTATTTTATGTGTGAAGTGTTTTTTTTGCTTGTTTGCATCTCAGTCAGTCTTTATTATGGGTATGTGAAAAGGGGTTTCACAAAGAGAATACGTGTTTGTCAAATACATTGCTGTGAACGACGATTTTTGTAATGCAGAAGGCAAGAGGTTGCGCCATAAGACCATGTCGCGAATAGGATAGCGGCGCAAAGGAAATGTATAGAATTAAATAATACCAAATAAAAATAATTTTTAAAGAGTCAATAAAATAAATATATAATTTAAATGATAAATTTTCATAAGATTCCAGATTGGTAGATACTAACAATATCGTCGTTGGAAAGACTAGATTTTTAGAGCAGAAACGTTTGAAATGGCTTTAGCTTTGGTTTTTGGGTGACCAGATCTTGTAATAGCCAGGTACTCCCCAACCTTTCTCGCTTCATATATTTCCCCTCCCCTCTACCTTCAACCTCACAACATACCTACCCAAATCGAGGCTCGATAGTTCCACTGCCTCGGGCCATGTTGCCATGTTTAGTGACCATATAATTTGTATAGTGGTCGAGGGGTAAGGCTTTCAACTTGCAACCCGCAGGTCGCAGGATTGAAAACCAACGTAGGCAATTAAATTTTATTATTTATTTTGAACAATTGTCTTATTTCATTTAATTTAAAATATTAATTAGCGTATTTGCGACACTAGGAAGATTCTTTTAGTATCGCCCTGGTGTAAGACCACCATTAAGAATTGCTTGAAATAGCTTTAGCCGTGTTTGGCGACCAGATCTCAATACCGGGTACTTCCCCACCCTCCTCTTCCCCATCTCCTTCCCCTTCCCAATACATTTAGCCTCACCACATACCCTAATTAGGGATGCCGTAGTCTCACTGGCTCCACACGGGAGCAGCTGAGAGTCTTGTGTTTTTTTTTTACATTAAGTCCACACAGGAGGCCCTGAGAAAAAATAAATTCCCTATGGGGCCTGTTTCATCTGAGATGCTATGTGGAGGATCTTTTTGAGGAGATGAAGGAATGAACATCGGTCTTTAAGAGACCCATGTTGTAGGAAGTAGGAAACTCAGAGGCCGGCAAATCGTTCCACAGCCGAGCTGTTGAACACAAGAACGAGTCGAAAGAAGCGACCTGTTCTCATGTGACAAATGTCAACCGTGTTGGGCACGCGTTTGGTGTGTTTACCGATTATGTACCGTTGCCGAAGGGATCAATAGCGCTGATTCCTCGGGGTATCTTCCATTGAAATACCGGTAAAACAAGGATAGCATTCCCACCCGACGCCTGTGCTCTAAAGATTGCAATCCGTCTGTTAAGATGGGAGAATCTATCAAACGGACCGCCCGGTTCTGCACAGAGTCGAGGGTAGTTTTCAGGTATTTTGGAGCTCCAGACCAGAGGTGGCTGCGGTATTCACTCTTGTGAATACTTAAAAAAAGCCAGGAACTTTCCAATCTTCTTTCCCTCCCGAATCCCTTCAGAATCACAACTCACAACATATTCCAAATGGAGATGCCATAATCTCACTGGTTCCGGGCAGTTAGGACTAAAAATGGTAGCTGCCTTAAAATTCATCACACTCTAAATTTATTACAAAAACAATAAAGGGTGGCTCTTCATCGCGCCGAACAACGATTAATTTTTGATACATTATTTAGACGCGGAAACTTTACCCTTCCTCCATATATCTCCCCACTTCCGCCGGAAGAATTCCTGGCGATTTATTCCTTCCCCGGCAGAGACTTCCACTTTCTCTTCTCACAATCTATCGGGCCTCTAATTTACTGCAGCACTGTTACTTACAGCTTCGTACCTTCTAAGAGAAGACTGTGAAAGAAAAAAAAACGCAAAATAATATTAAATTGTTCAGACCTTACAGCTTTTGATTGTGTTTAGTAAGTGAGAAAATTAATTTAACCCTGTTATACTTCGACTAAATAACCTTAACATAATTTTTGTTAAATCCTTCTACCATCATTATACGAGAAAAATATTGCTTGCGGAATGGTGAATGGTGAAAGACTTTGCTAGTAAAAGAATTGAACTCTCTGTCACGAAAAAGTCTGTGTTTTTTTAAGATATTCAATGATATATATACTTTTAATGGGTTTGTTAATTAACGAATTTACTGTCCGGATTGGTTTTCTCTGTGTGTGTTTATTTATTTAATTTACGCCCAGAGGGCTTTTACATAAATATATAAAGAAAGTACGGTGATCAGATGTGTTTACAAATTTACAACAATAATCATGAATAACTAACACCTAAGTACTTATTGGTTTCTCATAGCGTGAAACCGCTATGTGTAGATGTAGGTTCGTAAGTTGCAGGAGTTCAGAACTATTCAATTTGAATTTTAATATTTTAGATAAAAACTAAAAAAGGTTTATTAAATTCGATGTAGTAAATTTACAAAAAAAATCCTTAGTGAGCATTTAAATTATGGATAAATGATTTTATTATTTCATGTTTATAGTGTAACAGTGACATATTCCATATATCTATGGGCGAATACATATTACCCAAGTTTTGGATTCTGTATAGTGGTATATTGAATTGTGCCCTAGTCGTAGTATTGCCACAATAAAACGGCAGTACTGACCTTGTGTGTGTGTTGTCCGTGCCAAATCTATTAGGAGGGAATAACCAGACACAACCGCTAACATGTCATTTTTAAATCAAATTCTAGAGGTATCGACTCTTTTTAACACAAAAATATATGTTGATTTTTTTTTATTATCCGCTAAGCTACTGCAAGTTGCTTCTCAGCAGGTGATTAGCGTGACAGATTAGTTACAACAACAAATTAAATAATCATAAACTCCTTTATAATAATAATAAACAAACAAGTGCCTTTATTGATCGAAGCAAAAATACATAATTTTATCATCACCCGTTTGATCATTTTTATTGTTAACTTGAAAATAATATATTAAAACAAATATTGAATGAAATTAAATCGTTATTAAGTTATTTGTTAAAAATGCAGGTAAGGAGAACAATCAATCTTTCTCATCAAACCACCCTGTACAGTTGCAGATTGCAAGACCATCTTTCGACGAAATTTGAATTTTCGGCCGCTGGTTAATGAGCCGCAACGGTTACATACGCAAGAGTTTTAATAGTATCTCCCACACAAAACTAATTAATAAATTAAATGACATCGGTATTATTGGTAAGGTTGGGTATTGGCTACAAAGTTATCTAACTCAAAGAAGTCAAAAAGTAAAATTAAATAACTCACTAAGTGTAGATGAAACTTTAGAATTTGGAATTCCCCAAGGGACTGTTATTGGACCAATTTTATTTATAATATACGTAAAACAAATGTTTAAATTATCATATCTTTTGCTGACGACACTGCAATAATTACCGAAAAAAGACGTGGAACGATATTACCAATGCAGCCAATCAAGAAATGAAGGTTATAAAAAATTGGTTCGATAACAATTTATTATCTCTTAACACAGAAAAAACTTATTATATTCCATTCTCTCCACAAGAAGATGTGCCAAATAATTTAATTAACATAACAATTCATTCCGAAAATTATGCAAATGACGGTACATGTAATACGGACTGCGCTCAGCTAAATTTTTTTTTTTTTTTTACAGTGAATACCGCACAAGAATCTCAACTGCTCCCGTCTGGAGCCAGTGAGACTATGGCATCCCCAATTGGGGTATGTTGTGAGGCTGAAGGTAGTGGGGAGGGGAAGGAGGTAGGAAAGAGGAAGGTTGGGAAGTACCTGGCTATTCAGATCTAGTCACTAAACACGGCTAAAGCCATTTTCAAGCAACGTTTCAATTCTGAATGGTGGTCTTACACCAGGGCGATACTAATAGTATCTTCCACTCTGGAACATGCCGCAAATATACTATATATTATTTTAAATGAATTAATTGTGAAATAACACAAATTAATCAAATAAAATTTATTTGCGCATGCCGGGTTCGAACCCGCGACCTCCGGAATGTGAGTCAAGAGTCTTAGCCACTGGACTACGGAGGTCGTATCATAAATGTAATGTAAAATATCTTGGAATCTTAATAGATAAAAATGTGAAAGTTCATATTAATCTCATTGTGTAAAGAATAAGAAAACTTATCTATGTTTTCTATAACATACGAAATATTTTAAACAAGAATACTATCAAAATGGTCTATTGTGCATTAATTCAGTCCTTATTACAGTACGGCATTATTGGGTGAGGAGGTGCCTTCAAGGCTTCCTTACAGCCCATAATTATAATACAATTAGTCATAATAAACCTGATATAGTTTTACATGACAAAATTAAAAAAAATAACTTATATCATTGATGTAGCTATTCCAAATTCCTGTAATATTCAAAAAACTGTTTCTGAAAAAATTTAAAAACACAGATTTAGGAAATGAGATTAAAAGAATTTGGCATTCTCGGACTATAAAAATATAACCATTTGTTATTTCGGCCACTGGCATAATACCTAGGAATCTGATTCAAAATTTAAGCATTACATCTGTCAAAGAATTTGTAT
This sequence comes from Limnephilus marmoratus, assembly GCA_917880885.1. Lineage (NCBI taxonomy): Eukaryota > Metazoa > Arthropoda > Insecta > Trichoptera > Limnephilidae > Limnephilus > Limnephilus marmoratus. The sequence continues at coordinate 18,170,672 of OU862933.1, forward strand.
ATAAAAATGCAAAATTCAGTAATTTTAAATACATGTAGGATTACAAAAGATTTTTTAAATATTTATATTGAGGGATCAGTAGGATTTATAAGTTCAATTAGAAATGCCACAGAGCCGAACCCTCTGATATGAAAATATCTTGAGTCGGTGAATTATATTTCCATTTGGTCTCTAGTAGGTTGACATGTTGTTCTTGTATTATTTTGTATTTATAATACTTATATAGTGCAATTGCATAGCGTGGGTTGACTAGATGATCATTTGGAGAAGTGTGTGAAAGGGTTTAGTTTTTCCTGTGGGGAAAATTTAACCCGGACATTTAAATTATAAAAATCATCCTTAGGAAACCATACGACTTCCCTTCTATATAGATATTTCGGGAATTTAATGTACCATCTATCACAGTAATAGAAACGCTTTATATCAAATTTATAAAAAATATTTTATTCAAAAAATTCACCACTCAGATAAGCAATAGATTCAAAACTAATGGCTTAATAGCATCCCTATGCTTAGAACGACAACGGCTCAGCACCACTATTTATATTAAGGTGTAAGAAGGTACAATACATTATTGTCCAAAAACAAAATTAGTATAACAGAAACATTGTGATATAAACAATACAAAATGCAAATTAAGTCCCTTAAATTGGATAATGATATATTGTACCCTTAATGTAATTTACCCTTACTTAAACTGTAATATTAAATATTAAAAAAAATATATATATTGTTATTGTCCTTCTATAACTATTCTTTTCTAAATTGTGTATGTTAGAATAATAAATTCGTATAAACCAAACAGTCCTTTGTATCAGACGATTGCCGGTAGATGGCAACACTATCTATGCTTCGCGTCACCTTTATGGTCGGCTGTACTTTGACAATGTTGTGTAACTAATTCATTACAATAAAACTCACTTATAACATTTAATCCTGGTTTATTTTGCTCTCTATCCTTCAGGTTATGGGCCCAGGATACGCGGGAAGTAAAAGTACGTAATTAGTTTTCAGTGCGGAATGCCAGACGAGAGTGCAACACAACCGACAACTCAAGACTCGTTTTTGTCAACAATGGCGTCGTCGACAACAAGTGCAGGAATTTCAGTAAATTTTGAGAAACTCAGTGGAATTTCAAATTATGGAAATTGGAAATTCTTAATGCGTATGTACTTGGTACATGAAGATTTATGGGAATGCATCGAAGAGTCTACAGCGGGTGTCCCCAAGGTCACCGATGAACGCAAACAACTAAAAGCGCTCGCAAAAATATGTTTAATGGTGCAGCCATCGTCTTTCTCTCATGTACGGAATGCAGCGACTGGATATGAAGCCTGGCGTAACTTGAAAACGGCGTATGAAGACAAAGGGTTGTGTAGAAGACTCAGACTTTTACGTACATTGTTTGGATTGAAATTGGAACAATTTAAAGATATGGAAGCGTATATCTTGAAGATCACAGACTTGGATCAACAACTACGAGACATAAATGCTCCATTAGACGATGATTTTCTGTCAGTGTTGATGTTAAGTGGTTTACCATCAAACTACGACCCACTTATCATGGCGTTGGAAAATTCGAACTTTAAATTGTGCAGTGAAACCGTTAAAAGTAAATTATTACAAGAAAATCTGCGTAGAGACTTTGACAAGGGCGAAGAAAGTGCGATGTTTACAAACCCGAAAACAAGAGGTGTCAACAACAAACAATCTACCAGGGTCATCAAGTGCTTTATATGTAAAAAGCCTAATCATTATGCTAAAAACTGTCCAACAAAAATAAATAAAAGTGACAAACGGAGTGAAAAATATGAAAAAGCGTGGAACGGAACGTTATTGACGGCATTAGCTGTGGACATTAACTCGGATGTTTGGTATGTCGACTCCGGCGCTACTTGTCATATGACGAACAACAAAAATTTATTACAAAACTACGTTGTGGAAACTCCGCGTTCAATAACAGTGGCAAATAAACAAAAGATGCACAGTGAAGGACACGGTGATGTGGAATTGTTGTTGAAAGCACACAAAGAAACGACGAAAATAAGTGAGGTTATTTACGTACCGGGATTGTCAACAAACCTTATTTCTGTTGGAAAAATGGCAGCCAAAGGACTTGATGTGCACTTTGACACAGAGAAGTGTAATATTTATTGTGGAAAAGATGTAGTCGCCAGTGCTACGAAGGTCAATGGTGTTTACCAATTGGACACAATGAGTCAGCCGTCAACAAACACGAGTGAGCTGAATGCAGCCTGTCAATCAATGGATTTGGAGGCTCCATTGCGTATGAAGCAGTCCATGGATCATGAAACGGAAGCTGTGAATTTGTGTGAAGCGAAGCCATCCCAAGATTTATGGCATCGCAGACTTGGGCATCTGAATAGGCGTAGTATGGATTTACTTAAAAAAGGTATGGCTAGTGGAATTGATTACACTGATAGCAAACATACTCCCTGTGTAGCATGTCTTGAGGGAAAACAAAGTAGATTGCCATTCCCAAAAAGGTCTTTCAACAGAGCTACTGAGAAGCTAGGCCTCATACATTCCGATTTGTGCGGTCCTATGTCAGTTTCCTCATTTAGTGGCAGTAAATATCTATTAACATTCATAGATGATTTCACAAGAATGACATTTGGTTATTTTCTTAAGAGTAAAGATGAAGTATTGCCGATATTTAAGATTTTCAAAAGTTTTGTAGAAAATCAGACCAATTTAAAAATCAAAGCTCTTCGAACAGACAATGGCCGTGAATATGTTAATAAGCAGTTCCAGATGTTTCTACAAGAACATGGCATCGAGCATCAATTGACCGTCCCATACTCTCCGCAGCAGAATGGAGTAGCAGAACGGGCCAACCGGACAATTGTGGAGGCTGGACGATGCATGCTGCAAGATGCTGGAATGGACCGGAGGTTCTGGGCAGAGGCATTGAATATGGCAATATTTATTAAGAATAAATCACCAAGCAAGGCGGTGAGAGGTACCACACCCGAAGAGAAATGGTCTGGTAAGAAAGTCAATTTATCTGAATTAAGAGTATTTGGCTGTGTTGCTTATGCAATGATCCCGTATGAAAAGCGCAAGAAATTGGATCCAAAGAGTAAAAAATATATCCATGTTGGATATTGTACTGAATCGAAGGGATATCGATTAATTGATCCAGAAAAACCTTCAAAAATTATCAGGTCTAGAGATGTACAGTTTTTAGAAGAGAAAATGTATAAAGATGCGATAGCTAACCAGGAAAACTGCATTAATGATAGTCAGTTGGAACTTTCTAATAATAATGTAGATGTGAACACTATTGAAAACAATGTTGTTGAGTCTTCAGTTACAGAAGTTATGGAATTGTCTTCATCTAGTTCTACTGAACTTAACTATGTTGATGACCCTAAAGATATCACATGGAATCCTGAAATGACTATGGATCAAGCGTCAAGTGATTATGAAGACTATGAAGAATCTTCAAATGCAGTGGTGGCTATGACAGCAGCAAGTCACGGTTACGAACCACAGACAATACACGAGGCGCTGTCGGCACCTGATAAAGAATACTGGAAGGAAGCTATAGCAGATGAGTATAAATCATTTGAAAAGAATAAAGCTTGGAACCTAACATTACTACCAGATGGAAAGAAAGCAGTCAAATGCAAATGGGTTTTCAAGAAGAAACTGGGATCTGAAGGACAACTTCTACGTTATAAAGCTCGTCTTGTTGCCAAAGGATTTACGCAGGAATATGGCATAGACTACTCAGATACTTACGCGCCTGTGATAAGATATTCTACAATACGCAGCTTGCTTGCTCTGGCAGTCAACTTAGATATGAATGTTGATCACATGGATGTGAAGACAGCCTTCTTAAATGGAGAATTAAAGGAGACGGTATACATGGAACAGCCAGATGGATATAAAATAAAGGGTAAGGAAACCCATGTATTTAAACTAAATAAAGCAATATATGGCCTTAAACAAGCATCAAAGGTCTGGTATGACAAGATTGATAATGTTTTGACAGACCTCCAGTTCAGAAAGTCACTTAACGAGCCTTGTGTATACATAAAATCAGATACAAATGGTAATCTGATTATATTAGGGTTGTATGTGGACGATATTTTAATTTTTAGCAAGGATACACCAGATAAAAAGAAATTGAAGGAGGAACTGATGAGAATATTTGAAATGAAAGACCTTGGTCGGGCTACACATATATTGGGAATGCGATTAAAACAAGAGAAAAATAAAATTATTCTTGATCAAAGAAACTACATACAGACAGTGTTACAACAGTTTAATATGGCTGATTGTAAGCCTGTGAATACACCTTTAGAAAGCGGTATGAAGTTTGAAAAAGGGAATCAAGCCGATAATAACAGCAGGTACAGAAGCCTCATTGGATGCATTATGTACATAGCAGTATGCACAAGACCTGATATTGCTCACGCTGCAAGCGTATTGAGTCAGTTTAATAATTGTCACTCTGAAATTCACTGGAAAGCAGGAAAACGTGTTCTGCGATATTTAAAGGGAACTATGGATCACCACATAGTATATGAAAAATCCACATTGTCAATTACAGGATATGTGGATGCAGATTGGGCGTCAAATCAACTAGACCGACGTTCATACACGGGTTACGTGTTTAAAATAGGTAACTCTGCTGTATCGTGGGAAAGCCGCAAGCAGAGAACGGTCGCACTTTCAACTACTGAAAGTGAATACATGGCTTTATGTGAAGGAGCAAAGGAAGCTACATTTATCAGAAATTTCTTACATGAATGTCTAGGTAAATTGTTGCCAGTGACTCTGTTTAACGATAGTCAGTCAGCACAAAAATTATGTAACAGTCAGATTAATCACAGTCGAAGCAAGCATATAGATATTAGACATCATTATGTAAGACAAATTGTAAAGGATAAAATCATTGATTTAGAATATTTGCCTACTGAACATATGCCTGCAGATGTTTTAACCAAACCTTTGTGTAAAGATAAACATTTGAATTGTGTTTCTAATCTTGGTTTACAGACTGTTTAGTTTAAGGGCAGGTGTTAGAATAATAAATTCGTATAAACCAAACAGTCCTTTGTATCAGACGATTGCCGGTAGATGGCAACACTATCTATGCTTCGCGTCACCTTTATGGTCGGCTGTACTTTGACAATGTTGTGTAACTAATTCATTACAATAAAACTCACTTATAACATTTAATCCTGGTTTATTTTGCTCTCTATCCTTCAGTGTACCTATGTAAAAAAATGTTTATATTTATTTCATAAGTTCTTTGATCATTGTTTACATATTTCATCAAAACATTATTATTTTTTGATGCATGTAAATACTCCTCCCATAAATACGAGCTCCTAGAGCTCAACTTATGGAGTAGTAGAATAAAATATTAATTATTTTATAACCTTGCATATGTATTCATTTGTAATGTAAATACAAAATTCTTGAAATAAATAAAAATTCAATGGTTTTGATCTTAAAATGTGCGGAAAAAGATAATAGGTCACTTGCATCACATTTTTTTTAATTTTTTTCCGGTTTAGGCAAATATTCTAAGACATTCTGTATTTTTTTTTTTTTATCGTATTTTTGAAACCCTGGGGATTTTTTGAAAATTTCAATACGAAAAATCAGACCATTTTTTATAAACCGGAAAGACGGGACATAATTTTATAGGTGTGAAAAAACGATAATTACATAGCCGAAAATCATTTTAAAAAAAAGAACGTTTTCCACACGAATGGCACAGGAGAATAACGAGGCATACCAAAAATATTACATCTCATAAATATTTTTTTCCTTGATCCATCTTATTGATCATAAATCATTATAATGTACAGCGTCTATATTACTAAATTCAATGTAATATACTTGAACTTGTAAATTGTAATAATAATAAGAATATTATAAAATTTTATTTTGTTAAAATCAGCACCATAATCATTATACCTCTAAAACATGTACCGACATCCTCTTCACGTTCTGAAGAGAACCCCGTAGCCATTAATTGTACGGGGTTCTCTTCAGAACATCTGTCAAAAAATCAAACCAAATGATAAGTTCGCAGAGAACAAACAATAAATCTACTGAACGAATTCAAAAATTCGCCTGAAATCAAAGTGATGCCATATAAAAAAATAAATCAGTGTGGAATTTTATAAAATTAATAGGAACATTTTCGGCGACGGGACATTTTCATGTAGTGACGTCACGAGCCCAAATAATGGATTTATTTATTTAAAAATAAAAAAAAACTGTACATTTCTATAACTTTTTACTAACATTTTCGTAATCTTAGTAAAAAAACTCTATCCACACGATTTTTTCCAAGTCGTTATGAAGTCCATGCAAGTGGCCTATTGTTTTTTCGTATCTTATTATGTGTGCACCGTTCGGCGCTCTGCAGATGTTTATAGTGGTAGTAGTAGTCAGTCTGTAGTAGATTTCTTACCACGTACGTGCAACCAATCCAGCCATTGGGAAAGCGTGCATGCCAACATTTAAAAAAATAATAGTCCCGAAATCCTTTATGTTAAACGTGTAATTCTGTGACTGAATGCTAGCTGGTAAAGTAAGTTTTATTTTGGAGGTGGCGTGACCTTGCTGTGCGCCCACCAGATGCGCAGTAACCAAGGAAGGCCGCGGACGCGCCAACGACTGCCGTACAGTATCGTTGGTAGAGGAGCCCCCATTGCCTGGTCTCCAAGAAGTCGTAACCTTACCTATTTGGATTTCTTTTTCTGGGGGTACATTAAAAACATTGTGTTCGCAGAAAAGACTCGGGATTTGGATCACTTGCGGGAGCGAATTTCTGCCGCTATTTTGACAGTTACTCTTAAAATGATTGCACTTACGTGGCAAGAAATCGACTACAGACTAGACATCTGCAGAGCGAAACTTACTAAGGTACAAAAAAAATCTTTTACCACACATTTTAAGATAATAGTTTATTATAACAGTTAATTTTTAATGTTGTTATTATTTTTCGATGACCCTATACCTGTATTTCCTTTCTTCCTTCCTTGTTTCAACCTATTTGTGCTCAAATAATATGTACGTAATATATAACTTGTTTTTTTTTCAGAAAACGATAAATTTATATAATTAACACCATTTCCACAGCACGACAATCACGCATTCCTAAATAAATAAATGATGCGTATCGCGTTGTAATCATGCCTTCTAAATAATAAATAAACCAAAATTGATATTGCAAATTGAGGAAATAATTTTACCTCTTATTTTATACACAAAAAGTGCGATTTTTAGACCAAAACGCCGTGCTTTCAATTCCTAGAAACAAAGTCATCAAAACTTTGTCATCGCCACTCAAAAAATAACAAGGCCTGTCATAAAAATACGTCAAAAATATTCACAATGCAGCGCTTTAAAAACGGGTTTTCTTGGAAATTTCATGTTTTTTTAGGAATTTTCTTATTTTTCCTCTGGTATTAGCAGAATTCGACTCGTATTACCGCTGGTGCCTTTATATCCTGTATTACTAACTTGGTAATTATCGAGGGATCTTTTATCTGGTATGCGCCTTGTTCGGATCACAATGGTCTCACGAGACAGAGCGGGGTTTGCTTACTGCACAGTATACAGTCACCCCTTGGGGTGGAAACTGTATACTGTATAGACCGTGTTACTTTAGATTCTGAAGGAAATGTCTCTTGAAGACGTTGTTTTGAGCTTATCTTGTTTTTCGCCGCACGATTCTCAACTTATCGGTCGTAGCAAATCAGTGTACACCTACCTTTTTTTAGACGACTATTGGGCTTTTACATATCAAATACAAATTTAATTTATAACAACAGTATAACATAAATAAAAAAGATTACAAAATATACAAATAAAGCATAAACTCAATGTAAAAAATAGGAATACATCTAATGCTAAATCCACATGGATGACTTTAGAGAACTCGTAGGTATAACAATTCATATACCTACGAGCAACAAAAATATTAAAAATAATCAGAACACATTAATTTTTACTTAATCACTCGTTGTATGCTTTTGGAATAAGAACAATTAAAATCAACAAACAAAAGAAAATCGAAATAAAATAAATGATTTCTCATTCATTATTTACATCTAAAAAGTGGTGGACTACTTAATTTGGCTTTAAATGTATCAAAATAATAACTTAATAACACCTAAATAATATTATGTGTTTTTACAATCTGTTTTTATTTTATAATATTGTCGAACAATTAACATTTTGTCTTTAGTTCAAATGGGAATTGAACCTTTTTTTCTTTTTCTTAAAAAAGTATTTTTTTAATGAAAACTTTATTATTTTGGCTTACAATTACTTATTTACACAATCTAATGAAAATATATAACTATGTGCACAACACTAAAAAAAAATAATCGGCACGTTTCATACCCAATGGTGGTTGGGCATTTACACAATACATAGCTACACTTACCGACATACATCCATATATCATAAACCCTTTACTTGTAGTTAGTATTGTTACATTTCCTTACTGCCCTTCCTTATAGACCTATCATTTTTGCTTATTACCCACATCAGTCATTAATCGACCCTCATTGTATGTACATCCCGCATACCACATACCACAAAAGTACGTAACGCAATTAATATAATTATATAAAGTGAGGGAGCGGTCCGTATCGGTAGAGACGGGAGATAAATGAAAGGCGTGCAGTCGATGTGTGAGTCAGTCTTTATTGTGGCTACGTAGCGGAGGTCGATGCGGAGCGGGAGCGGAGTGGAGTGATGCTGCTGCGTGGTGAGTGAAGATGAAGGTCAGGACATTACGGCGGTGAAGATCACAGGTCTTCAGGAAGCCGGCGTGTTGCCCTACACCATGGCGGTGTAGACGTGACCTTGGTCCAGGCGGTTGACCGTCGTCGCGTTGACGAGGTATGGCGGCTGTGTGTCCAGTGAGTCGGAGCACACACGTGACGCAGGAAGGAACCTTGAGAGGCGATGAGGTTGCTGCTCGTTGCAGGATGAGGATGCTGGCGCGTTGCCAGTTGTTGTTGCTGCTCGTTGCAGGATGTTGGATGATGGCGCGTTGCCGGTGGTGGTTGTGGTAGCTGCTCGTTGCAGGGTGCTGGTTGACATCTCATGTCGAGATGGTAGTCGGAGAGGTTCCTCGAAGGTGCTGGAATGTTCCTGTGTCACGCTGGATAAATTGATGTTCACGGTTGACAGCGCGAGGCCCGTGCCCCGCGCGGGCAGGTACTTAGTCGCGACACTGCTCGTTCTGAGTTCCTTTATCGATGAATGAATACTGAGGTACTGACTGACTCCGAGCCGGCGAGCGCGGCTTATATACCCGTGGCAAGTAATTAATTCTCGCGGTAGGTAATGCGGCGAATTCACGTAAAGGTGAGAAATCGCTCGAACTTTCTGCGGGCACTTGAACGGTACAGCCAGACGTTCTAGGTCTTTCGCCTAGGTGGCGGTGTTTATTTACGATGCGCCAGTTACTACCACGCTATGGTAGGTATGCCTTATCTTCCAGCTAATTCTGTGGAGGTCAGTGGCGCTGCGGTAAATTTTGCAGAGCGGGTTAAGTAGCCGCTACAGACCCCCTTCCCAGTGTACGGAGTACAGGGTTGAAAGATGATGCCAGGAGTCGCAGGAAAGCCGGGTTGATGCTGCTGGTCGGTGCGTCCGTGCTGATGCGTCTCTACCGATTCCCTCGTTTTGCGGTGTTACCGGTGTGTCGTGGTAACACTCTTGTAAGGATGCTATATGCTGCGTGTTCAGATCACGTCGGGGTCACCAATTGAGGGAGCGCGACGTGATCACGTCGGGGTCACCAGTTGAGGGAGCGGTCCGTATCGGTAGAGACGGGAGATAAATGAAAGGCGTGCAGTCGATGTGTGAGTCAGTCTTTATTGTGGCTACGTAGCGGAGGTCGATGCGGAGCGGGAGCGGAGTGGAGCGATGCTGCTGCGTGGTGAGTGAAGATGAAGGTCAGGACATTACGGCGGTGAAGATCACAGGTCTTCAGGAAGCCGGCGTGTTACCCTACACCATGGCGGTGTAGACGAGACCTTGGTCCAGGCGGTCGATCGACGTCGTGTTGACGGGATATGGCGGCTGTGTGTCCAGTGGGTCGGAGCACACACGTGACGCAGGAAGGAACCTTGAGAGGCGATGAGGTTGCTGCTCGTTGCAGGATGAGGATGCTGGCGCGTTGCCAGTTGTTGTTGCGGCTCGTTGCAGGATGTTGGATGATGGCGCGTTGCCGGTGGTGGTTGTGGTAGCTGCTCGTTGCAGGGTGCTGGTTGACATCTCATGTCGAGATGGTAGTCGGAGAGGTTCCTCGAAGGTGCTGGAATGTTCCTGTGTCACGCTGGATAAATTGATGTTCACGGTTGACAGCGCGAGGCCCGTGCCCCGCGCGGGCAGGTACTTAGTCGCGACACTGCTCGTTCTGAGTTCCTTTATCGATGAATGGATACTGAGGTACTGACTGACTCCGAGCCGGCGAGCGCGGCTTATATACCCGTGGCAAGTAATTAATTCTCGCGGTAGGTAATGCGGCGAATTCACGTAAAGGTGAGAAATCGCTCGAACTTTCTGCGGGCACTTGAACGGTACAGCCAGACGTTCTAGGTCTTTCGCCTAGGTGGCGGTGTTTATTTACGATGCGCCAGTTACTACCACGCTATGGTAGGTATGCCTTATCTTCCAGCTAATTCTGTGGAGGTCAGTGGCGCTGCGGTAAATTTTGCAGAGCGGGTTAAGTAGCCGCTACAAAAGTGCAAGATAAAGCCAGCCAAATAGAAGAAAGTGCCACAAGTTCCGGAGAATGTCATTTCTCTCATTTTCTTATGTGCATATTTGCTACTCGTGCAATGGTTAAAACACACTCACATACATTTTAAGGGTCCTTCGATGTTCAAAAATCACACAAAACATTAAAAATCACACATCAAATGGTATTATCTGCAGGATAAACTAATTTATTATGAAATGTGTACACTATTACTTATTTGTTCTTAATTTCACTTTTTCGTTTTAATTCAGATCTTGAGATAATTTGAAACCCATAAACATCTGTTTCCAAATAGCCCCAAGAGAGAGAAGTTTTAGAACTGCCATATTGTTTTTTTTAGTCTATTTCTAACAATGTTAAAATTAATTTTTATTAGTGCGCCGTGTTCGATTTTTTATTGTAATAAATGTTCAGTAATTGATTAAATAAACAATTGTTTTTTTTAACATTTTATGTGTTTTAAGTGATTTTTTGTGTTCAAATAGCCCCACTTTAAATACTTAAACAAAATGGTAAATCTTTTTAATAAACCAAATGTCTTACAAGGGTTCATTTTCCATCTAAATTTATGGATAATGATAATGGATAACGAGAAGAAAGGTATTACGTTCCTTGTTTTTCAGAGTACTTCGTCGAATTATGATTTCTCTGAAACCGTCTATTTAAGTAATACGTCATTCTGTTTAAAAATAAATGTATGTATATTTTATCTTTGCCTCTCCAAGTAAATTTCTGATTCATACTTTTTCACTTTTTTGTAAACCTTTGTCATTTTGCTTATCCAAGAAAATATAACGATTACGATATCAATGGCAGATCAAAGCCTGTTTGGCTAACATTGAAAGCTACCCAGACGGCCTTGTCAAAAGGAAATGAAATGCCTTTGTCTTAACTTGACCCGAAAAGCTAATCTGCCGATCTTTTTCTTTGCCTTCGAGTCATAATTTGTTCATTCACGATGATATTATGATATTCACGATGTTTGAATTTTAGGTGAGGCATATCATATACGTCAATAAATGTAAAACTGATCTGAGCTCCTATGTAGCTTCTTAAATGCATAGTAAATGACGAAAGGTGGGTTATAAAGGATTTCTTTGGGGTTTGAGTTTGAGGAGAGTTGGTAAAATCGTTTCTTTATTTACAGATTTCAGATTTCTTTGATGTAGATATGGATATCTTCTTATATATAGAAATCAATTGTTTGTTTGTTCGTTTGTTTGAACGTATGTGATGCCCTGCCATGCCGTTCATCCGATTATGATGAAACTTAGGTAATTTGTTGTGCTCCCGCGAAGGTTATAGGCTATTTAAAATGGTAAGCTCTGGCGTTTAAGCTTTCGACTTTAAGTTTAGAGCTTTGAGCAAAGCACAAGGCTTAAAGCTAAAAGTTTAAAGCTCAATGCTTAAAGCTTAAAGCTCAAAGCTTAAAACTCAAAGCTTATAGCTCAAAGCTTAACCTTAAAAAAATTTGGGCGCATTTTGTCACAAGATAAAAATGTTTTCGCTCTGCAATAAAATCTAAATAAATGTAATATTTGTAAACGTTTTCAAAAACTAAAAACTGGTTTTGAAAGGTAATGAAACATGCTTTCAAATAGTATTATTAGAAATAACAATGAAATTTTTTTTAAATAAAAATTTTGAACACAAACTTTCGAAAAATTTTTAAAGATGCTCAACTCAATTTTTTTCTAATTAAAATAACTGATACGAAAAAAAAACACATGCACATTTTATTATTCAAATCTTTAAATATACGAAATAGTATAATGAGGAAAACTATAATTGTTTTCTCAATAAGGTAAATTAAACATGTATAAATTAATCAAATTGTAAACTGTTGATTTCCCTAAAATAAATAAACATCCAAAAAAGAAAATATTTTTGTTCCTGTCTATGCATGTGAGATGTTATGCGTTGCTAAACCGTTCATCCGATTGCGTTGAAACTTTGGGTATTTGAATTGCGCATGCCCGCGATGATTTCTATATAAAATATTAAGTTCTGGCATCATGAAATTATACATTGCTAACCGTTCATCCGATTGCGATGAAACTTTGGGGATTTGATGTGCGCGTGCCCGCGATGGTTTCTATACACAGTTTGTCAAATAAGAATAGAAAACATAGGAGGGCGCCACTCTTGTTGAAAAGGCAATACTAAACATAAACCATGGTGTTAATGTAAAGCTGTGTAAACTACATTTTTATAAAAAATTAAAAAGGCCTAAAAGTGATAAAAATATTTTTTCATCAACCCACTGATTTCAAAATTAAAATTGCATATAGATATATTATTATTCCGCATTTGCAATTTTGTGTTAACATAATGAAGAACAACGATATTGTAATAAAAAATAAAGCACAGTTTAGAAATTGCACCTATTTATTTAATACTAGCTTAAGTACCAAGCGTTGCCCGGGCTTTAGATCACGTCTCTAATTTTAGATCTGAACATATTTAACTCATTCAGATCTAAAAGTAGTGTAACTAAACTCACCTTTAGTGATTCTTCCTTTTCATCTACTGTTAAATTCAAATTTATGTTAAATAAAAGTGAAAGCAGATCACTTTGTAAAACACCATTTAATCATATTTATGTTATTAAGTAGGTACCTTAACAACAGCGCTTCTTCCATTTAATTTTTTTTCTGTAAGAACAAAAAGAAGATATTTTGAAAGTTTCAAACGATTCCTATACTTAATATAGCAAGAAATTAACAACAAACAAACAAGCAAGCAAACATACATACATTTTGTAGGAATGTTTAGTGGCTAACTTGACCACTAGTGTACATGAGCGAGACAGGAGATGCTGTAGTATAAAATGGGTTGTATTAGTAGTACTTGCTCTCTCATTAGCTAGCTCTCAAATAGACAATAAGTATTGTGATACTCGTTTGTGCAATAAAGTTTACACTCGACCACCCGCGTATTAATATACGGGAACATAACTACCCTAACAATAAACCTTCCCCAACTGTAAATATAACACAAATCACATATATATATATATATATATATTATACCATTACTTAGCCCGCAAATAGATCAAAGAGAATTGGTAAGTTGACGTTTCGTCAGAAACTCTTCTTTCAAATCTAAGCATTTCGGCCTTTAAATTTCCGAAAATTTTCTAATTAATTAATTAAAAAATTGAAGGGAAGATTTTAAGCAAGCTGACAGAATTTGTTAAATACGATATAATTTTCCGGGGAAATTTAGGTTCGACAAATAAATAAGTTCGCCGCTCAGTTTCCTTTGGTCCAGAGTTTCGGGATGTTCTTCCGGGTTAGCGAGGAACCTGCACCAGTGATTCTGCTCTGAAATACGGCGAAAGATTTAATTATCCTTTGAAGTACCTACCTAATACCTACCCCTCTAACTTGTGTTATTTCAAAGGAATGAAGCCTGAGTTTTGCTGAGCAAATACACAGTTAAAATATTGATCTGTCTAAAGGGTTAAAATAATGATTATGGATTATAATAAAATTTATTAAGTAATTAATAAAGTTTATTCATCAATAGATTTTTTACAATATTACATATTTTATTATTTTTTCATTGATTCTATTGAAGAAAAGGTCACTGCTCAGCTACAATTCAGGAATTCTCCAAGAATGCAGCTGGTTTTGAGCAGTTTCATTTTAAATCGTTTCAACTTTCTTTTTAAATCATTTCAAGGACGATATAACAATCTAATAAATCCTGAATTACGATTTCTGAATCTTTTGATTTTTGTCCTTTGACCTTCCTCCTTTTCTGATGAAAATTTTAAATTGTATGGTAACATTTCTAGCAGAAAGTTTATACCTGTTTCGTTAAAGATTTATTTGCAAATATTTGGGCATTTAATACTTTTTAGGTAAAGGAAGTTCTGGGAAAGAAAAAGGTGTGAGGGATGGGTAGAAATATGGGGGTCAAAGTGTCCAGGAGTGACAGACGTATGAATCCATCCCTCCCACTGCGGCGCACGCGGATGGGTCGGGGAGTCCTACTGGAGGACTTTAGATTATGTCTCCCTCAAACAGTCTCTCTTGATCCGGTCCGCCACACAGTACGATGGCAAATACATTCATTGCCAAGACCTAGACAAACCTCACCATATGAACCCGGGCAGTCTTGTTAAATCACGAAAGGTAGGCCACTTGGGGTGACCTATTGCGGGGGTGTTGATTATCCAGTACATGAGTTTGGTTGGCTTTAACTATGTTTAGAGAACAATCTAAATGGTCAGGTACATACTGGCTCTTTCCCACCTCCCCATCAGCCTCTTCAATTGGCGATCACTGATTCTTTTTCGAAACCCATCATCTTCCGAAAGTATTGCAAATCCGAAAGTCTTAAGTTAGTCATGCTACGTCGGCACAGTTTGACTTGTTAAAATCCACAAATCCACTCAATATTCTTTTTATCTCGTAAAATTCCTAGAATAGTCCTTTGTGAAGTTAGAGTTTATGAAATTATTGTATGTAAAAAATAAGCTCTCAATAAGCCGCCTTGTGTAGACGATCGTTCGTTTGTAATGAAAATTTTGCGATATTCGGAAAACATCATTACCTTTTTCTTATAAATGGAACCGTATATTTCTGAAACCTAAAACGTCGCAAAATAACAAATAAGTGAAAATGAATCAGCGAAGAAAATGTAAATCACTTAAAATACTTGGTATAATTCCCCAGAACAAATAAAGGTTAGTATTTATTGACCTTAAATTGTCCCCAAATGAAGAGAATTCAACCCTCGCTGTCGAATAAACCCTCTAAAACGACCTAGGAAGGTAATTTTTAACCATTTGTTTCATTTGAAATAACTTGTGAATTTTCAGTGTGACCTTTTTATGATGTGGCTTTATTGAAGTATACCATAAAAACTTCGCGTCCTCCAAACCTTGCCCTTTCCTTGCCCTTGAATAAAGAAATCAGTTAGTACAAACGGAAGGATTTACCTTAATTGAGAATTTTGTTGAGTTTTTTGTTCAATTTTAATTAAATGCTTTTTTACAAATATATTTTCGGTAGACAGTTCCTTGTAAAAAAAAATTTTATCTACCATGACAAACTCTTTATTTACTTTAATCACATTATTAAAAAAAATAAACACTTTATTATCATTTCTAGATGTAGGTACTTATCCAATATTCATCACAAGGTTATCATTTTAATTTTAATGAAAAGTCGAATAACTTTATTAACATCACTTTGATCCTGATGATGTGAACATCGTGCATGAAACATGTTGATTGTATATAAATAAAAGTTATGTAAACAAAGTTATTTATCTTTTCATTAAAATAAATAATGCCATCACAAAGTGAAAACCTTTCCTAAAAAGTTTACTTCAAAAGTTTAAAAAAAAAAGTATATATGTATATATATATATCATTTTGACTAAATAAAATGATATTAGGTCCTTACATATAAAATTGGCGTTTTATATGAAAGGAACATAAAGTCGATTTTTTTTAATATATCTAATATATTTATTTAATTAAACTATGTACCATTGTTATCCGCGCACTTTTGCCATCTCATAATCTGTTGGGACAAGGTCCGGAGAGTACGGTGGTTATCTTAGTTATTCCAATTGAAGCTCCTCTATTTGGTAGCCGTCTGTTGTGCAGTGTGTGGTCTAGCGTTCTAACGCGCGTTTGTTGATTTGCTTCACTCAATTCGTGAGGTACCCACCTTTCAAGCTTTTTCACCTTCCCAATTTGCTTCAAGTGGATTAAAACAGTTTTATGACTAACACCGTAGCCTGCAGCTAACTCGGACGTGGTTTGCGATGGATCCGCTTCCACAATAGCCTTCAATTCTTCATTATCAACTTTGGTCTCCGGCCGTCCACGAGGCTTATTCTGCAGGTCGAAATTTCCAGAACGAAAACGTTTGAACCTAAAACGCACTGTGTTTTCTCGCCATACACATCATTAATCCTTCGAGCCGTTTCTGCAGCACTGGTGCCACGGTGGAACTCGTACTCGTAAATAAACCGATATTTCAAGTTTTTCATTTTGTAAACTAAGTGACGCAAAGAAAAAAAAACAATTAAGGAAAAAACAAATGAATTATAATTTTCGAAACACAAATACATGAGTAAATAGCTGTATAAATTTGAATTTTGAATTCCTAACCAAAGAGAAGATATTTGAGGTCAAAGTTGCCAGTACGGCAAAACGCCAATTTCATATGTAAGGACCTAATATTTTAAATAATAAATATAATTTATTAAAGTCAAATATCATTTAACTTTTTATTCAATATTATTTTTTGGTTTAATTCTTTCAAATTAGTAGTAATTGGCTACACTTTTGTAGTGACCATCAATTTTAACTTAGTGCAAACGCAGTCAACAATAGGCAATACAATTCACTCTAACTATTGCAGGATATTGCACGATATTGCATCGTGTTGTTTTGTACTTGCCTCTCTTTGGTTACAAGTATTAATTCCGTAATTAACGAAAACACTTTTTTTTAAATTAGCTTTTTGAAATTACTTAATTTTGTTTTTATAAATTTATTGCGTTAAATGTACATTGCAAAAAAAGGTTTTTGTTTTAAACAGTAAAAAAAATTCATGTAGATAAAAGATAGAAAATAGATTTTAATTAAACAACAAAAAAATATATATTATATAACAATATGCATATTTATGTACAATATCGAAAAATCCCACGCGGGCATCGCCAGTTTGTGGATATACTTGTATTTTTTAACCACTTCGACCCCTAAGCTTGTTTACACGACAATATAACAATAGCAGTCAAGTACAATAAGCTAGTTTTCAGGCTAACTTGTGTGTTCCCACAGAAATCGTTATAACTTCGTTTTTGTTCTAGTTACAACCCTAAAACAAAAAGGAGAATGTCTATAATAAAACACGCTTCATATCTCTATTCAACGTTATCCATGGAAAAATTCTCATCAAACACAATTACAATAGTTTATTTGGTTATAAAAATCTGAAGGATAACTTACGTCCACGACAAATGACTAAGCCGTCTTCACCAGAGGCATTAATTCAACCTTGTAAACTTACTGCAAATTGTTGTACAATGTTTTGCAGTTGCAAAAAATCTGAATTATTTTTAATTTCTCTTTGTAAATGTATCAATAACGAATGTCTAAATAAAAATGAGTAATTGTTTGCTCACTTTACGTATATTTCTTTTTAAATTCGCTATTTTTATATATAAGTATATCTTTTTTATTAATTAATAAACATGATTTTATTGCTTTTATTTTCGTTTTCTTTTTCATTCAAGAATCCATCCTCACTTTTACTTTTAGAAAAAACTATAAATTATAACTGAAATAATCATTAATCTTTGACCTTTTTTTAACTCAAATCCATTGGTGGAATTCGGTCCTCAAATTTTACATACTCAACTACCTCTAGCGCCCGGTCTATATGACTTTTTTACATAAGCTTTAGTTTTCGATTAAATTGAGTTCAAGGCTGGAATTGCTTAGGTCAAATTTGAAACAAAAATTAAATGCGTCGATTCGTAGGCCCCTCTCAAAAATATTTCAACTATTTATTATCGAAAAATAAATGTAAAATTTAAAATAATTAAAAATGCTCAGATCAGAAAAAAAAGGTTTTTTGGTTCTCCATGAGGTGAAAATTGACCAGTTTCCAGCTTGTACTATGAGTTTCGGGACAAGATGTATAACAGTTTATTTTTTATTAAATGAAAACAAATAACCTTGTAAGCACCAACTACACGTATTATTAACATCATCGACATGTTGCAAAAACAATGTTTTGTTCAATCACAGCAATAATGACACCATAAAGTATATTTGCGAAGATTGAAGAAGTTTATTTTTTATTTTATTTTATTACATGATTTTGTATTTTTCGACCACCATACGAGGCACATGTTCCTATTGTAGCTTGTAGATCTAAAATGGCTTCGGTAGCTCAGTAGTTTTAGGTAATAAATCTCAAACCCTCTTGCTGGTTACAACCTTATATCTAAAGCATTATTTTAATGCGTATTTTTTAAACAAACAATTTAAATTCGATAACCACATTCGGGTTTGAACCTGTTTTCCTACTTTGGTAAGACTTTGGGGTCTATATTACAATACTGGAATAAAAAGGTTTCCCTGAGGTGGATCAAATGTTTCCCTGTCAGGGTGTAAGATTTGCCTAGCTGTGTAGTGTACCTAGCTGTAGGTACTGTATCTAAGCTAGTGTTGTGTAGGTATTGTGTTCGTACCAATAAGCTGCCATCGGTAATTGAATGAACGTGTACTGTGGTCGGCTATGCCTTTGCACCTCTTCGGTGTAATATTATTCAGACATTCTACTATTTAATGCCAGAAGGATATAGATTACACAAGAACTAATACCTAAATATATTTGCGTAGAATTCAAATTATAATAATTACAACCGAAGCCAGAGTTTCAGTCTTCTTTCACCAATTGTATAAATAATATTTCCTTTAGTGCTCGATTTGACAAAATGTTTTGCGTATTTTGTTGGTGTTTCGGTGTAATACCAAATAAGCTTGATAATAATTCAATTGCAAACTTAATTTGCATAGGTTTTTAGATTTTCGCGGCCAAATGTATTTTCGTTATTTGTTTTTGGCGTGTCATGCCGTGTTGCCCTGATGATGGACACGGCAACGCTGTCCGAAACGTTGGCTAAAGAATGAGGTAGCGCAACACGGCATAACACCCTAAAAACAAATAATGAAAAAAATGAATTTGCATAGTTTGGCTAGCCGGTTAGTACTTAAAGTCACTTATTTAATATTATTTCTTACACTTCAGCGAGTTACTCCCATACAAAATTTGGGAGGCGGGAATAAGTACTCCCACCCTGGGTACTATTTATTGGATAACCCTCAGCTCTGCCAAATGGTGCGCTACGTTTGGTGACTTAGTAGAGGTGCCCGGGTTCATGTTGGGAGGATTGTCCGGGCGGATGACCCGGAGACACTGAACCCCGGACTCTTACCCACCCCTCATTCCTTTTCCTTCTCAGAAGTTAATTTTCTTCCTTTACTTAAAAAGACCCTCCACACAGCAACCCTAAAAGTGACATAGGCCCTTAGGGAAATTATTTTCCACAAGGTCTCTTTTGTGAAGCTAATTTTTTAAAAATTAATACAAGAAGCCCGATGTTTTTAAATCAGTCTTCTTCAGTCCTTCGGCTTTCTCATACTCCGATTTTCTTCTTGAAGTTAGGTAAATAAATTATTAAAGCGTGTTAATTTTCAAATTAAAGTAATTCAATAAGCGAGTTTAGGTATATGAGTTGGTATATTAACTTCTGTCTAACAACTTGTGTTAAATGAACACAGATCAAACATAATACTTATGATGAAGATCTAAATGCTTCCTAATTCATCTTAGTACAACTCCCCGTCAAACGGCAGAATATTGAACGCTAGCTTCCAAAGCCGTTTCAGTAATTAAACTAGTCTAGTTAAGGACATGGCATTCCGCTTCTTGTGGTTTGATTAGTCCTTTATCCGTCTTACAGTTTTCCTGATTGCTATAAGATAAAGCAAGAATGAAGAGAACTTTGCCGGAAACTCACGGATTGTGAGATTCTTCTGCCAATTACGAAACTGTCTTTGATATTTAATTCACGAACTTACTCTTCTACCGATGTGTAATTTTCAAAGTAGCACCTGCCATGGATATTCAGTCAGATAGCACAGCGCTATGAAAAGTAGATAAATAATCCAAATGCAATGCATAAAGCGTATTAAAAAAATTAAAAATATTTATGAAAGCAGGTGGACTAACAAGACAACATAAAAAAGCACGTCAAAACTAATAATAATCATAGAAACACGAAAATCAAGGAATCCCAAAAAATACAAGAATCACGATAATTGGAGGAATCACAAGAATTGGGAAATATTAGAAGAATCATAGAATCACAAAAATTTATTATTTTTTTTAACGTGAATACCGCACACGAGTCCCAACTGCTCACAAAGGTTCCGCGAATTTCATCCGGCGACAAAATACCTCCCGACAATATATCCCCGACAAACTATCCTACGGACAAAACATCCCCCAACAAAATATCTACTAATACTTAACCTAATGTAACCTTACCTAACCTAACCTAACCTAAACTAACCTTACCTAACCTAACACGGCCCTAACCTCGCCCGGACGGCCGGCATAGTCCAGCGGTAAGGCTTTAGACTAGCACTCCGAAGGTCGCGGGATCGAATCCCGGCGTGGCAAATAATGTTTATTTGATTAATTTGTGTTATTTCACAATTTATTCATTTAAAATAATATATAGTATATTTGCCGCACGTTCCAGAGTGGAAGATACTCTCAGTATCGCCCTGGTGTAAGACCACCATTCAGAATTGAAACGTTGCTTGAAATGGCTTTAACCGTGTTTGGCGACCAGATCTGAATAGCCAGGTACTTCCCCACTTTCCTTTTGTGCGGTATTCATGTAAAAAAAAATAACAAAAATGGGACAAAAACAGACAACCTGTAAAAACAATAAATTATTTTTCAAAAATAGTAAAATGTAAAATAATATTAGGTTAGGTTTAAGTAGATATTTTGTTGGAGGATGGTTTGTCCGTGTGATATTTTGTCCTTGGAATATTATATCGAGGGATATTTTGTCGGAGTATATTGTGTCGTGGATATTTTGTCGCGGGATGAAAACGCGCGGTACCGCTCCCAAACGCCTGGAGCCAGTGAGATTCTGGCATCCTCAATTGGGTTATGTTGTGAGGCTGAAGGCAAGGGAAGTAGATGGAGAAGAGTAAGTTGGGGGAGTACCTGGCTATTCAGATCTAGTCACCAAACACGGCTAAAGCCATTTCAGCAATCTTTTAATTCTGAATGGTGGTCTTACACCAGCGCTATACTGGAACGTGCCGCAAATATTATTTTAAGCGAATTAATTGTGAAAAACACAAATTAATCAAATAAAATTTACTCGCGCACGCCAGGTTTGAATCTGCGACCACCGGATCGCTAGTCGAGAGCTTGACCACGGAGGCCGAAAAACAAGAATCACAAGAGACGTATGAATGTCAAAGAATCACGAAGAAGAAACGGACGTGTCACAAAAATGACAAGAATAGCAAGAATGAAAAAATTTCGCCCCTTCTTGAAATCTTTAAGAGCGTTTAACCAGCCAGCGGCCGAAAATCCACATTTCGTCGAAAATTGTTCGATTGCGATCGTGCAGGACGGTTACAATGAGAAAGATTAATTAAACTCCGTACCAGCTTTTTAAAATTATAACTCAATATCGATTTTATTTCATTCCAAATTGGCTTTAATTTATACCTACATCCAAAAATGCTGAAAGGCGTGATGATAAAACTATTAAAATAATGCACTTTTTGTAGTTATTTTTTTATTATAAATATTTATCATTTTTCAATAATGTCTAAGTAAAATAAGAATGTTAAAAAATCTGAAATATATTAGTTTGTAAGTGCGCAAATAAATACACACGGACCAATTTTCGTCAAGAAACACATATACGAATATATTTTTTAATGATTTTATTTAAACTAAAATTAAAATTCTAAAACTGGCCTAAATCATGCATTGATTTATTTTACTGAATGATTATATGTTTTGAAATAGGTGTGGTATAACACAAAATCTTTTTGGAAAATTTAATAAGTCTGCCAACGACCTATGGTATAACCTTATTATTCTAAAAATAAAAATAAAAATTCTCAACATTTAAAACATGCGAATGCTAGATAAAAGAACAATCTTTAGAAATCCATAAATAATTTTTTGTGGAAAAGAGTCAATACGTCTAAAATCTGATTTAAAAATGACATATTTCTCGTATGGAACATTTGTGCGATTTTTGGCATCGAACTGAACTTTTCAGATCGTGCGGGTAACTACGTAAAAATTGTAATACCCTCAACCCCTTTATCTAACAAAAGATTCACATAATTCTATAGAGCGGAAAGTAAGTTTTGAATAATAAATTTTTGCATTCTACTTCTGTAATTCTTGATTGGATCTCCTTCTTCATAGAAAATATAGAATCCATATAGCTAGGCAAGAACTCACTTTATTGTTAGTTGAATATCATCTTTAACCGCATTGTAAGCAAGACGGGTTGGTACTTCAAACATGAAAACTACAACTGATAATGAGCAGGTAATTGGCAGAAGTTGTAGGTATCTGTGAAGGAAGTTAGTTTAGGAAAGACTCCGTAATACTTAGAAGCACTTTGTGAAGGGTCGCTACGGTTATGTGGAAAACTAGAACGAGACATAATATTTTCGTTATTTGTTTTTGGGGTATTATGCCATGTTGTCCTTCTTTAGCCAACGTTTCGGATAGCGTTGCATGGATTTGGATGGATTGAATACGATCAAATTTCATCGATATCTAAAAAGGTTTGCCTATTAAAATAAACGATGTTAGAAAATTTTATGTTTTTTGTGCTTAATTCGTAGATCTTCTTTATTTGTATAACCAGTGGAAGTCTTTGAATATAAAGAACCTTTATTGCACTATATTTATTGATAAATATATCATAGTCAATAATAAATCACGCAAAATGAATTGGTGGTTCCGGTAAGTATATTCAAATAAATTGAGTGAAAGATCCCTAAAATATATTGTACCCAAAATATTTAATAAACTTTTAATGACAATTAAAAACAACACCATTTGTACTTAGTCAAATATATAATCTAAGAAAATGGTGTTTAGATACAGATGATTTAAATAGATGCCTATGCCCTTGTATTGCTAATTCACATAAAGAATTATAAATTTAAAATATCTAATATACTTAACTATTTTTATACTGTTCCCTTGTACCTGTTTGTTGTACAACGTTTGTACTGCTATTTATACAAGTACTATTCTAATAATTTAACCATGAAGTGTTATCTCCATGTAACTGCTGACAAACTACAATGGTAGTTAAGCAGGCTTGAATGAAAAAAAATTTAAATCATTCTAAGCTCAAATGCTTTATTAAATATCGAGATAGATATATCTACTGATAGTGTCCATCTGTCCGTGCCATAAAGAAGAGGAGAGTTTAAATTTATGAGGTATCTGGCGTTTTTAATAAACCATCATCTCTATGAACGACGCAATATAATTTAACTTTAAATCTCTCTAATATTATTTTTCAAGTTTTTTCGTAAGGCAATATTAAAATATAGCTTACCTTAACACATTATTTTTGCTTTATCAACCTTTTTCTAAAAGTTTAATATCATGTTTAAGGGTTAATAAATCTTACCCTTCATATTATCGTCGCAGTCAGTGAGATTCGGTAAGTTTGTTTATGTTTTTGTTAACCGTCGATTACAATCCTTATTTTATTTGTACTTATTACAAACCAGCGTCGATTCGGCTACGCGTTGAAAAAATGATAAACACCTACACCGTAATCGTTAATGTTAAAAATATTGTGTTTATATATTAATTTGATATTTTATTAATATCTAAATAAAAATAACATGTGTTACATATTCATTTTGCATTCATAATATTAACGGAAAACAGCATTATCCGTCATTTTTAATTAATATTTTTATTACTGAACCCAAATATAAAAAAGTCGCATGAATCGTACGCAGAGACGGAGGAAAATAATATATTTTTTTTAAGTTAGAATTTGAGCACTTTATTATTTGCATCATAGAAATGCATGTTATTACAAAACTTCATACATACGACGGTGCATATTAATACACGATTTTAATATGTTAATCCCTTGCGGCTAAGCCGGTGCACCAATCTTTGGTACTAGATGCCGAATGAGATTGAATAAAGCGTTAAAAAACATCTGTCACAGCAGTAAAAAAACATGTGTTTTGATTTTGAAAACGACATGACTGACAAAATGACACAAAGACAAATTTGTTGTGGAAGAGTGAAATAAAATGCGACACAGACGTTGAATTAAAAAGAAAGAAGTCCATGGACAGAAATTAATCAAGATGAATTGAAATATAAATGACAAATGGAAAATGATGTTCATTTCAAAATTTTCGCAATTTGTTCTAAAACTGGAATCAGCGTTTGATGAGGACTATATAGCTTGACCTTGCAAGGAACGCTAATAAAAATTATTTATCAAAGCGACGCTTTTTGATGACAATATGACTTTTTTTAACTTCTGTGAAACACTCCAACCTAATTGTATTTCGGCGTAGTTGATTCGAGGATGGTTAGTGTTCTCGGGTTAACATCCCGTAATCATTACGCCACTGTATATCGCAGGATTCACGCCTGGAGGCAATTCTTCAAAACAATAACTAACACATAACATGTAGCGACAGAACACCGCGCGGCCTCCCTCGCTACGGGGGAACTGTCTGATGAATGGAAACGCAATTCTAAACCTGAGGACTGAAAAATAACACTTTGCGAAGTGGAATAGATAATGTGTTCCACCGGAAAACTCTAATGACATATTTAAAAAAAAAACAAAAAAATTTAAATATTTTTTTCAGTAAAATTCAAAAAGTATGTTTTTAACCCCCGACGCAAGGAGAGATGTTATAAGTTTGACGTATCTGTGTGTCTATCTGTGGCATTGTAGCTCCTAAACGAATGGACCGATCATGATGCGGTTTTTTTTGTTTGAAAACTGACGTGATCGAGATGATTCTTAGCTACAATTCATGAAAATCTGTTCAGGCGTTTCAAGGTCATCAGCTCTTTTTTTGTGTCGGGGGTTACTTAAAATTTTGAAAATTTTACTTACTTACAATGAGTTATTGAGTAGATGATATAAGCGACTCTCAAACGATAATTTTGAACACAAAAAATAGCATCTAGTATTTAACCCTAGGACCTTAAACTTGCCAGGGCTCTACTCTAACCACTGAGCTAATTCGGTCCTAT
The DNA here is from genome assembly GCA_917880885.1 of Limnephilus marmoratus. NCBI lineage: Eukaryota > Metazoa > Arthropoda > Insecta > Trichoptera > Limnephilidae > Limnephilus > Limnephilus marmoratus. The sequence goes on from OU862933.1 coordinate 18,196,319, forward strand.
CCCCTTTGTCCATATTTAACAGTTTCGACTAAGAACTACCAACATTATCTTCATTTTTATCGTATATTTTTATTGGCTGCTATCTTGGCTGGATCGTAAGATTCTTCCCAAACAAAATGCATTCTAGGTAGTGTCTTGGATATTTTTATCCAAGACACTGCCTAGAATGCATTTTTATTTGAATTAGCTCAGGAGTTAGAGCGGAGCCCCGGCAAGGCCATGGTCCTGGATTCAATTCCAAGATGCGAGCGAACCTTTTTATGATGTTTCTGTTTCAAAAAATTTTTTGAGAGCCACTTAAATTCATGTTAATAAATCAATCAATCTTTTGAATTTGGCAGCCAACCTTGGTCTGGAGCTCCAAAATACCTGAAAAATACCCTCGACTCTGTACAGAAACCGGCGGTCCGTTCGATAGATTCTCCCATCTTATCAGACGGATTGCAATCTTTAGAGCACAGGCGTCGTCGGGTGGGATTGCTATCTTTGTTCTGCCGGTGCAAGGTCGGGAAACACGCCAAACGCGTGCCCAACATTTGTACACGGTGGACATTTGTCACACGAGAACGGGTCGTTTCTTCGACTCGTTCCTGTGTTGAACAGCTCGGCTGTGGAATGATTTGCCGGCCTCTGTGTTTCCTCCTTCCTACAACATGGGTCTCTTCAAGACCAATGTTCATTCCTTCCTCTCCTCAAAAATACCCTCCACACAAGGGAATGGGACGTTTCTACGCCGCCGGTTCTTCGCCGCCAGTTCATCGCCGCCGTTTCTACGCCGGGACGGTTCTACACCGGCCGTTTCTACACCGGCCGTTTCTACGCCAGCCGATTCTACGCCGCATTCAAATTAAATTAACAATTACAATTAAACTTTATTGTTTAAACACATACATACAGTCATAGAAAATAAAATAGAAAATACAAAAATTATCGAATCATTTAAAAAGTAGCATTAACATTTATTTTAATTTAAAAGATATTTTGTACATGCAAGTTACAATCGCCGCACAGTGGCTGAAATTGGAGCGCTGGCTGGCGCGACATCCCTCTCGGCGTTCGACCATTTGGTTGTTTATTGTTGTTTTTAAGTGTTTATATGAAATATTACAAAATTTTTGAAAGATTCTCTATAATAACTTCATAAATTGAAGGAGAATCCCAAACAATAAACATAACATTGTTAATCGATGTACATAGCAATAATACTTAGGATTTTCCAGACAGTGGGGAATAACGTTAAATAATGATAATTGGGGGTAGAATGGTTTAATGGGGGTAATTAGTGTAATTACACACAATAGGTAATCTAATTATATATTAACTCCTGCTAAAAATGCTCACACGCAAATTGAATGTATTTATAAACATTTTATAGTTGGCAGGTACCTACTTAAAAATATATTATACATTTAATGACATGCGCATTAAAATAACCAAACGGAAAAGACTCCAAAAGATAGTACAGGATATTTTATATTTATGTAATAACATAAATTAAAAAATATGTTATTACATAAATTACAGAATAATTAACTTTCTGATGTTATTTTCAATGAAATTTTTAATTTTAGTGACTAATTGAAAATAAAATTCATTTTGACGTTTTATTAGTTATAGTAATAAAGGTAACATTATGTTAATCTTTCTTAGACATAAAGGAATCAAAGATTGAATTCAAAAAAATAATTGATGAAAAATACAATCATTCCTTAAAAATGCAATTACTGGAGTGGCTGGTGACGGCTGGTGATAATTTTTATTGTTCCATGTACAAAAAAGATACATCAATAATATTCTTTTAAAATTAGAGTGGAGAATCGTGGAGTTTTTTTTCCTACTCCATTAAAGAAAATAAATTTGAAAAAAAAATTTGGAAAAAAGACGTCAACTTTAAATCAAGATTTCCGATATAATTTATGACATAAATATCTTTTTACTGTTACTTTACTAAAGCTCATACCTTTAAAAATATTTTAAATGAATTTATAAAAAAAAAAAATCGATAATAAGTACACAAACAGCTAGATTCTGCACACCTTCAAACTCACCTAAATACAGCAGCGTAAAAGTGCGCCCAATAATCCTCTGTTCTGCGACTAATTACAGAATAATTAAGTTTCAGATGTAATTTTCAATGAAATTTTTAATTTAAGTGAGTAACTGAGAATAAATTCATTTTGACGTTTTATTGGTCATAGTATCAATGGTAACATTAGGTTAATCTTTCTTAGACATAAAGGAATCAAAGATTGAATTCTAAAAAAAAATTGATAAAAAATACAATCATTCCTTATAAATGCATTTTGGGAACATGCTGATCAGGGGCCGGTGACGCGCCAGCGTTCCAATTTCAGCCACAGAGCGCCGGGATTACCAGATTGGGACCCATTGACAAAGCAGGTAAGCAGAAGTTTTAATCCGGGTTATCTTAATGGTGTTATGGTTATCAACACAGGCCCATTAGCACAAAGGAGGTAATGAGAAGTTTTAATCCGCTTAAAATTCTAAAAACTGTTTAACAGTATTTGGTATAAATATGGGGCAGGAGCCCTTAACACATCACTCTAAGTGTATTCGTCACAAAGTAATCATTACGTTGGTTAACAGTGATCTTAATAATGGAACCAGCAGTTCTCAGCAAGAAAGGAAACGAGAAGTTTTCATATAACGGATATTTGTACGTTTTCGACAAAGTTAGTAAAAGGGACGCTAGTTTAAAATTTTGGCGGTGCGAAGAAGTGGGTCGCTGTAAAGGAAGAATTCACACGAGGGCTGGAGAAGTGGTCAACGAAATCAACAATCATTCTCACCCTTCCTCGGCAGCAGCCATACAATCAGCAACTGTTTGCACTAACATGAAACGTCGTGCAGAAGAAACTATGGAGGGCACAAGTGTAGTTATAAATCAGTGTATAGTCGACGTGCCTGAAGCTGTTTTAGCATCGATTCCAAATAATGCAGCCCTGAGAAAAATAATCAGAAGAAAACGGAATCAAATTAATGCTGCACCTGCTGATCCCGCAGACCTAAACGATTTGGTGTTGCCAAATCGATATAAGCTATATGTGCCTCAACCAGGAACAGAAGAAACTTTTTTGCTAAGCGACGATGGAGAGGGAGCAAACAGAATTTTAATTTTTGGAAGAGGGAGCTGGTTGCAGCATTTGCATAATGCCAATACATGGTACACTGATGGTACCTTCGCAATAGCACCGAGGCTATTTTCGCAAGTTTATATTGTTATGGCAACAAAACACGGAGGAGTGCATCCTATAGTGTATGCTCTGTTACCTAACAAGCAGCGTGTTACATACACACGTATGTTCGAACTAATTAAAACACTAGTGCCAAATTTAAGTCCAGGATCTATCATTTGTGATTATGAATATGCAGCTTTTAGTGCCATGAAAGATTGCTTTCCTGAAGTAAATGTAAAAGGTTGCTTCTTCCATTTAGCACAAAATATGAGGAAGCATTTAGCTCAGATTGGTGTTATTAGTCAATACAACAATGATGCTGAATTTGCATTGAGAGCTAAAATGGTCATTGCATTAGCATTTGTGCCAATAGCTGATTTAGATGAATACATTGATGCTTTAGCAAATGATTTGCCAGTAGAACTTCAGCCGCTTCTAAATTGGTTTGAAGACAGCTATGTTGGCCGTTTAAATCGACGCGGGAATGGTAGGCGCCCGCCTATGTTTCATCCAACAATGTGGAATTTATACCAGAGAACAATCGATGGAGAAGATCGCACCAATAATCATGCAGAGGCAGCCAATCGTCGATTGCGTTCTGAATTATGTATGCATCACCCAACTATTTGGAAATTTATAGATGGATTGCGAAAAGTACAAAAAGGACGAGACGCTTATTTTGAGCAACTTATCGCCGGACATTTACCACCGATGAAGCTGAAAAAATACCGTGACGCTGATGAACGTATTCGAAGAATTGTCTTAGATTATGAAAACAGGGAACCTCTAGATTATTTACGTGGCCTAGCACACAATTACCAAATGACGCAATAATCTTATTTTTCCTATTTATTCTTTTAATTTAAAATAAATGTTAATGCTACTTTTTAAATGATTCGATAGTTTTTGTATTTTCTATTTTATTTTCTATGACTGTATGTATGTGTTAAAACAATAAAGTTTAATTGTAATTGTTAATTTAATTTGAATGCGGCGTAGAATCGGCCGGTGTAGAAACGGCCGGTGTAGAACCGTCTCGGCGTAGAAACGGCGGCGATGAACTGGCGGCGAAGAACCGGCGGCGTAGAAACGTCCTAGACCCCCACACAAGCATCTCAGATGACATTGAGCGTGAGGGAAATTATTTTCCGCGGGGCCTCCGTGTGGAGTTAATGTAAAAAAAAAAAAACTGAAATAGGGTGTTATTGCTGCCAAAAAAAATTTTAACACACTTGGTTGGTTTGCAGAAAGCATAAAATGTTTGACTTAAAAATCACTTTCAGTTGCAAAAAAGTATGAATTCCAAATGAGCTCTCGTGTAATACGGCCCACACAGTGTTAATGCAAATCGCCGACAGGGCGGCAAGAGGCACGAGGCGTGAGGCATCGGCGAATGTTTCCCAGGGTAGGGCGGGGGTTAGGGCGGGGCGGGCGGGGCTATATGCAGTTCGCAATTCAATTGAAGCGACAGTGCACTCACTTCGTTTGGGTTAGGGCCGGAGATGCACCATATGCAAATGCCGTATTTTTCAAATGAAAAAATTACAATGTTACTTCGGGGTTTTTGTCGGCGCAAAATAAGTAATCAAAACTAATACTATTACCGGGCAATTTCGTTAAATAGTACTGCCATTTATTTATGAATTTTATGGAAGCAAATTTGTAAGTTTTTTTAAGAAATGCGCATTGTTCCATCATCCTTTGGAGAAATGATGTATTACACCAGGTATTCAGTTAGTTTTTCAAATGTATATTTTTTAACTTTGCCTTAAGATAGCTTTACAAAGCTAGAAAATAACTTGAATCTGTACTTAAATGAGTATAAATGAATACTACTTAGTTGCATATATTTTTTGACATGGAGGTCTAGCACAGTGAAATCGATAACTTTGCAATATCGGATCGACTGGCGTGGGTACCAATGATTTTATTCCGATTTCCCGAGCACGGTTGCACCGTGCACACGGTTGCACACATAGCTAGACCGATATTGATAAGGAATAAATGAGAAATCGATACACGATGATAACACTGGCGGATTTATCTTTGGATTTACATTCCGAAATTTCAAACGGATACGTAAAAATAAAAAAATACTAACAAATTGACAATTTCGAATTAAATACATATTTTATTATACATAATAGCTGCGCGTGTCCTTTTTGTGATTAAACGAGAGTTAATTAGTCAATGAGGTCTTTAGTCATGTTTCAAACACTTTCGTTTTTCCAACATCGACCAAAATAAATTGATTCTTTCTTATTTCTGATTTCTTTCAATTCTAAGAGCTTCGTTAGATATTTTGGTACAGATATTTGCATAACGAATGAAATTATTCAAAATGTTTTGTATGTTGAAAGCTTATCTCTAACTCAGGGGGCCGTGTTAAATGTGTTAAATTTGGCAGATTACTTTCTTTAAAAAAATTTGTGCTCGCAAATACTGATAATAAACTAACCATAGGTGTCAGATTTAATCAATATCGTATTATATTTATTTATTTATTTATTTAAGGAACATAAACAGTCTTAATAGCATAATATACACAAAAGAATAACAAAAAACAGACCAATTATTAATGTTCACAGATAGGTATTTAGAAACATAAAATTAACTGAATGTAAACTAGAATATATAAGAAAAGACAAAAAACAGGACAAAGCAGCAATTAAATATATATATATAATACAGGTGTAGATTCAACAAGTGATAAATCTAAATATAAAAACACAACTATAAAATAAATGCGATTATAACTGTAAAGAAAATAGGGTGCGAAACGGGTTTTTGGATTGGAACGGGTAAGGGGAGGACAGGGATAAGGGAAAGTTGCCACGCAGGTAATTTAAAAATATTAGGTACAATTAATTTAATCATCATGAATATGTGTTATGTATTATTCGCACGTAGAATGTTATACAATGAAATTCTGTAGCGAAAGTAACCAGCAGTGAATATGTCAGCAAGTGTTTCTAAACGTGCAAATTTAATGTTGTAGTAGTTACATGTCCTTTGCATAAATTCATTTTGGTTGGAATTGGTGTTGCATCTATCAATGTAGATGTGATTATATATATTGTATAGAGCAATGTGCTCGTAAATTGCTTAATTTATTGCAATAAATGTTTATATTCTGAGCCTGAACGGAAAATCGGTTGTTTTATTGACCACCTTCCTACTGAGCTCCATTGCTTTTAGGTACAGGCTGGATTTTAACTGAAAAACTCAAGGATCAAGGTGCCCATGTATTCCGAACTCTTTTTGAATTTATGTTATTTGTGCGGACTCCACTTGTCCCGTATACAAAAAACGTTATATTTAGAAGAAAAGTGTTGAAAGAAGTGTCGTTAAAAGAGTTGTGGAAAAAAGAAACCTTAAAAAACAACTTCACCCACTCGTACATACTCATGTGAGAGTAAAATAATTTCGATAAGATATCCATCAGACAAATATTATTACCTGTAAAAACGCGGGATGTAAATCAACTTGCCAAAATAAAAACAAAGAAATGAAGTTTCTATACAATCTAAGAATATTATTTTTTTAATTAAATGAAGACAATATTTCGAAAATTAGTATGATACACTTAAAAGTGACCGAATTGAATATAGACACCTTAGCTCAGTTGGTACGTACTTTGCCATGTAAGCAAAGGGTCCTGGGTTCGAGTCCCAGAGGTGCCAATATCTTTTTTCTGTCTCCAGATTTTCGATTTAGTTTCGCTAATATTGTCTTCATTTAATTAAATATTATGATTTGAGATTTACTCGTAAAGTTAAAAATAAATATGTAAAAAAAAATATATATATATTAGTTGCTTTAGTCCTCCATTTTTTCTAGATAGCCTGGATACTTTTAAAAATTAAAATAATCTTTTTCAATGTTCGCAAATTCACTTTGTGGCATCATTTTAATTAAATGAAAACAAATCACTTTATGTAAACCACTTATATGGTACTTATTTGACTATACTTTTTTGCCTTTTGTTATTTTAAATTATATCTTGATGAAGGAATTAAGAAATGAGGTACTTGAGAGGTGTGGCAGGGGTTGCGAAATGGGATCATATAAGAAACTCCACGATCCGAGATGATCTAAACATTAAACCACTGCTACTCTTCGTAGAAAAACTGAGGTGGCTTGGGCATGTACTAAGAATGTCTGATGACCGAATTCCGAGGAAGATACTGAGTGCGATTCCAGAGGGTAGACGTCCAGTGGGCCGCCCCAGACACAGTTGGGCGAGGCAACTCCAGAAACTGTGTGAGGAGAGGATGGGGCTACCATGGACAGAGGCCGAACACAAAACTCAGCACAAGACAGGGACATATGGAGGAGCCTTGTCGATGCAATGGGTCCCCGACCCGAATAGGATAAGGGGAAGAAGATGATGATGATGTTGATGATGAAGGAATTATTGGTTTAAAAATATGATAATAATTTTGATTAAATAAGTAGTGAGTACAAAGTAACTTGTTTTCATTTAAAAATAATAATAATCGGATAATTGGTAGATGAAAAATCACCTCCGGGGCGCTGATTTAATTAAAATGTATCTATTTATTTATTTATTTACGCCTTTGGAGCATTTACATCAATCTTGTAACATAGTAATAATATAAATAGAAACAATAAAATATAGTATCATTTCTCTTCCTTTACACCAGCGTTTTTCAACCTTTTTCATGGCACGACCCCCTTATTATGTAAAAAATATTTCGCGACCCCCTACCCTTCGCCTGCAATTTACCTTTGATGACTATGGTTCCTGGGGGGGGGGTGTGGCTAGAGAAATAGAATGAAATGAAAAAAGAATGCCCAGTGTACACCAACAGGAGGGTTACTAGAGAATTTCAGGTTGTGAATTTTTCTTTTTCAGGGCAATTTCGCCTGTATAATCATGTTTTGGCATTCTATTTGATTCTGCCAGGAAATCCGTAATCCTGTGAATTCCGTTGCCCTCAAAATTCTATAAATTATTCAAAATTCCTGACAATTTCCAATTTCTCTGACAGACCGCTAAATTTTCGGACATGTCAGGGAAATTGCTGTCAAACTAATTCGCCAAACGTCTCCAAGGAATAGTAGGTAGAGCTATCGCCCATTCGTACAACGTACAGGCCGGGCCGATGCCGACTCAAGATTGAGGCGAGCGAGGCCGCGCCGTGCTGACGAATGTGGTTAAAGAGTTAAAGGGCGAGACACAATGAGCGTTGCGGGGTTATCGAAGGGTACAGGGGTACAGGACGACGCGGGCTATGACGGACGTCGGACGGCGGGGTCGCGACCCACAGGTTGAAAAACACTGCTTTACACTAATAGAAAGGAAGCATAATTGAAAAGAAATAACAACAAAAACAATATTATAATAATAAAATTTACATCAGAATTTTTGAAATTTCTGATATAAATTTAGGTAATGAATAAATGAAAATATCAACGAAACTGAGTTTATTTCAAAGCCTATGACGTCTTTGTATTGGGGAGTTAACAAAATAGGGGGATGAGGATGATTTTAAAATGCAACATTTTTAAAAGAGTTAAAATTATGTTACAAAATTTAAATATGATGACAACCAAACAACATATAATATATAATACATTAACAATGATTTATAAACTTAAGAATAATATGCTCCCAAATTATCTGAAGAGTACTATTATGTTTCAAGAAAATGTTCACAATTATCCTACGAGAAGACGCGGAGACTTTAGGCTTCCCAAAACTAAACTTTCGTGCACACAAAATAGCGCATTTTATAAAGGGCAAAAACTCTTATAACAGTCTGCCAAATGCCGTAAAGGAAGCCTCAAGTCTCAGCAATTTTCGTAGGATGTGTGCATTATATGTAAAAAATATTTTTTGATTACTCACCAATGTTATTCTCAGGTCTTGTTCTTTTATAATGTATTTTTGTATAGTTGTCTTTTTTATTTAGTATTCTTTTTTTAAATGTAGTTGTGAATATTCCTATACCTACTTCGTAAATTGTATTTTTTATATTTTCCTACTAGATGTATGAAAATATTTACATACATCTTAATAAAAAATTCAAAACAAACCAACAAACAATAATGAAATAGATAGTTTTAGACGGATAAACAAAAAACAGTGTCACGATTTGGTACTCGGAATCTTATTAGTTTTGTTGTCAGGTGCGTCAATTGAAAGGAAAAAAATAATAATAGAATAATAATAAAAAATAATCATAAAAATAATCGTTAAATAATCATGTGGTAATATGCATATGTGGTCGTATAATTGCTCAATTTATTGTTCAATTAATTGCAATAAATGTTATATTCTGAGCCTGATCGGAACATCAATTCACTGGGAAACCTGAAATGTTGCTTAGTGACGGCACGACGCTATGCTTAATGACCAGAGGTCTCTTGCCTTTAGTTTAATGCTGTTTGACCGGCACAGTTTGACCGTGGCACAGTCGTGGTTTAGGCTTTAGGCTGGCCGTCGGCGTCGAGGTGACGATACAACAAACAAACCAACTGACAAATAAACAGCTACAGTGTGGAATGACAACGTATTCAACGTCTTCCCTTACCATTGTGTATTTGTGTTTTCAATGTTTAAGGCGACACAATATCCTAAAATATACTCAGAATATGCGACTCGCAGCCCCGGTGTATTGGACGGACCTACGGTCGAATTTTCCTTAATAAATATGCTAAAATGATGTAGGAATGTGCAGAAAAGGCATGTACAGAAATATTCGGCGCGCAGCCCGGCGTGTTGGATGGACATACGGTCGAATTCGCACTAGCAGGCCTAGAAAATTGATCTCTCCTAGGGGTTTATTTCTATTAATTTTGATAAACGTTTTACTAAAATCTCAAATGTTTCTAAACAAATTCCCCGGGAGGTTACCAATTCATCGTCTAGAAAAATGAAATCCAGTGCTTACAGCTAATTTAATAGTTGAAAAACGTTTTATACATGTTTAAAACCGTTTTACGTAAAATATTTTAATGGTAAGGTATTGTTTTCATTAATCTTAAATGAGGCGCTCAGCGGAAGAGTGGCCCAACCAAAGATATTCCAGTAAAATATCTTTGGGCCCAACCCACAAAATTCGTAATCAGCGAAAACATCATTTGTTTTATATTTTTGTCATATCTTTGAGAGTGATTTTTACACTATTATCTCTTTTTGATGTTACCTATTTCAAAAGAATTATTCCACGGGCTGGTACTTCTATTTATCTTTTGTATAATGTTAATGTAAGTACTTGCATACTGCTTACTAACCCCGTATGCATGGACATTGGAAAGTCTAGAGTCGTTCAAAAAGTAGAGTCTTGACGTGTGTGGTGAAGGAGGAAACCATAATATGTTTCCTTATAACACCGTTGGGAAAGTGGTGGGGTCCCCTCCAATGTCATATCTATGAAGTCACAATGGCCCAAAGTTTTCACTATTTCAAAGATCCTTAGAAATCAGTTAAAGCTAAAATTGGGCACTGTGTCTTCGTAGATATGGCAAAAATATATAACAAAGTGATGTTTTCGCAGATGTGGGTTGGGCCACTCTTCCACTGAGCGTCTCAAATATTAATAACTTACCCAACCTTTACAACAAGTGTTATCAACTCACACTGCCATCTATTAATTTGCTTACAAAACAATTCCACAATGCCCGCTTGCCAGCCCGCTCATCCACCACATACAGACATTCTCTTTTAATTATATATTTCAACCAATTTACACAAAACCTAGACAAATTATATACCTAAACTATATATTGATGAAAACCGCATGAAAATCCATTCATTGATTTTGAGTTTATCGCGAACAGACAGATGTGGCGGAGGTCTTTAATTTATAGTATGTGGAAATTTTTACCGTAAACCTGATTTTTGCTTTTATGTTAATTTTTGCCATTCACCCTAGGCAGGCATCATTACATTTTTTTCTCTGTTCTTTGCATTTGTTGTACTTACTTAAGTTATTTTTTTTTCTATCCTATTTATTACATTCTATTGTTTGCTATAGTGCCAATAAGGATAAATTAAATTCCGTGTCATTATTTTATTATTTTCCACGCCTATTTGTGATTTTCCACGCCTAATTATTTTTCTAAAACGTACTCATAACTCTAATGAAATTTTCTTCCTCGTAATATTTATGAATAACTTTTAGGGGCTCAATTCTCCAATAGCTATCGAGAGTATTTCGAATGAAAAATTACGTCGATTCGTTGAATTTGTGAACTTTGTCGAATGTTCATTTATAAATATTCTTGAATTTTTATGTGTTGAACAGATAATAAAATTTGCAGCCTTGTGAATATTTTCCACTAGCAGATCCGGCCACACGTTGCTGTGGCTAACGAAACACAATGCCATCTCCTGACAACGCCATTACCCAACCTTTATGACCAACGCCATTTGTTAATTTGCATACATATCAAATCCACACCGCACGATTGCCAGCCAATTATTCAACCAATTTATACAGAACTTTGACAAATTATGAACAAAAACCTTCCTCATGAATCACTCTATCTATTGGTGAAAACCGCATGAAAATCTGTTACGTAGTTTAAAAGATCTAAGCACATAGACAGCGGGAGCGACTTTGCTTTGTACCATGTAAATATGTTTCTTATGTTTTTGACGTTTCTATGGTGTGAAATTGTTTTTTTTGTTTTTTATGTGAATACCTCACAAGAGTCCCAGCTGTTCCCGTCTGGAGCCAGTGAGACTATGGCATTCCCAATTGGGATATGTTGTGAGGCTGGAGGAGATGGAGAAGAGGAAGGTGGGGAAGTACCTGGCTATTCATATCTGGTCATGAAACACGGCTAAAGCTCACTCCTTCCCCTCCCCTTTACCTTTAGCCTTTCAACATACCCCGATTGGGAATGCTGTAGCCACATTGGCTCCATAAGGGAGCACCTGAGGCTCTTGCGAAGTATTTACATAAGGAAATATATGCAGTTCACACGCAGTAGAAATGAAATCTTCAGAAAATCAAAGTAGACAAGAGTGGAAAGGCTACGAAGCATCGCACAACAGGAGACCGATTACTCTTAATTCATTCTCTCGCAGATCCTAACGATGTATGTGTGTCTCTTTTAGGTGTCGCTTTTCCTTTTCATCGAGTGCAAAATCACAATGGTGCTAAAGAAGTTTTCACTTCAAAAATAAATTTTTAAAAAACCTTCGACGAGATTCGAGAATAACAAAGTCGGCCAATTCATGTACTTTCGACGGCGATTGGGAGCGGCCTCAATTGGAGAATTGAGCCCTTGAGACTTCAGAGATTCACGATACCAAACACCATCACTCGTGTGACGTGTTAGTTATTCCAAGTTTAGTGATTAATCATTAGATTATGTCAATAATTGGCAGGCCTGTACAACTTTCAACCTCCTCCATTCTAATCAACCAACTAATTCCAAGAAATATTTTATTCCTCCTGCTTCAATTTGAATATATCTTTTTGCTTTAACTCATAATTCTTCCATTAATCTAAATAATTTCACTGAATAATTTACCTAAATAATTCCCTATCTGCAAATTTAAATCCACAGGTACTTTGCGGCACAATAATTGCCTTGAACCGTAGCTCCAAATTAGAGTTCTATTTCTTTATGGAACTTTGTTGAAAACGCGCCAAACTCGACTTGTTAAAAGTTTTAATGAGAGATGTTTCAAAAGTAGGTATCTTGCAAATTCATTAAGAATTGTTCAATCCCCTCGATAATTTCACCTATTCACTTTATGAATCTGCCGAATTATCGAAAGTTATGCCAATTGAATGTTAGTTAGCTTTAGTAACTTCAAATAAAATAAATAATGTTTGATACGGTGACCGGACAACTCAGAATCAAATCAACTCAGAACCTCATTTGAAATGTCTTTAAAAGTTATAAATCTTAGGATACATTCGGTTAGAGTTATGGGCTACTTTAAAACTGATATGATTTTAGATTTTCATGGCCAAAAGTATTTTTGTTGTTTGTTTTTGGGGTGTTATGTTATGTTTAACTTTAAATCTCAATAGTTCTTGGTATCCGGTAATTGACGGCTTCACCAAAGCTAAATGCAGAAAACCATCTTCAAGTATACTGTAATTCCAGCTCGCAGTGGAGTGGAGCTGGCAGCACGGTATTGCTTCGAAGTAATTAAGCACACATTTTACCACTAACATTTACACATCTGCCCTGATGATGGACACTGTAATGCTGTCCGAAACGTTGGCTAAAGGAGGAGGTAGCGTAACACGGCATAACACCCCAAAAACAAACAACAAAAATATTTTAAAACCATTTTAATGACTTTTCAAAGAGGTGTTGAGTTGACTTGATTCTGAGTTGGCATGGAACCGTTACTAACATTTTTTAGGCTTTTACCTCAAGGTATATTTTTAAAGCAACTAGACGACCTTTATCCCGTCCATGACTTTACCTATATCACAGTCCGGAATTAAAAAAAAATTATAAACTCGGTTTAGTTTTACAATTGTAAGACGTTTCTATTATTTTTTTCTATCACTTTCAAACTACCACTAGACAGTTTGAAAATGACATTGTAAGTCGAAACAGCTGTAATAAAAATACGTACTAAAATAGTTGCAGTACATTAAATTATAATATTATAACATTATTAAATTTAATTTTAATTAAATTTTTAAAAAATAAATGGAGTTCTACGCAAACACAAAAACAATAAATGCGTTTCTTTTATTATTTTGATTACGTTTTCAATTTTTCATTTCAATTTGGGAGGGGATTTGGGTACCGCCGCCACGGGACCATTTATTGGATAACCAACACCTCTGCCATAGGTCATCCCAAGTGGTTCGCTACGTTTGGTGACTTAGCAAGGGTGCCTGGGTTCGTGGGGTGCGGTTTGTCCGGGACTTGGTGGGTCGGATCGGGAAAAACTGGTGAAGGAGACCTTTTGATCTCTCCAGCATAATTCCCTCGGAACATCGCCTCTGCAGTGGGAGGGATAGTTCGTCAGTCACTCCTGTACATACTGACACCCAAATTCCTACCCTCCCCTCACACCTTTTTCCTTCCCAGAACTTCCTCTCCTTCTTTTTCTACAAAGACCCTCCTTACAGCATCCAGGAGATGACATTGGCTCTAGGGGGAATTATTTTCCTCGGGGCCCCCTGTGTGGAACTAATGTAAAAAAAAAATTATTCTTACAATGATTAATTAGTTTTGTAAAATTATAATTTGTGTCCGAGTATTTTGCTAAGAGCTAAATCCCGATGGTTTGAAAGAGGCTATTCTTCTTTTCATTGTCCGCCTCTCGTGTAGAAGTAGAGTTAGATTTCTTAAGAGGGCATTACCAGAGAAAACCAGAAATATGTCATTTTCAAATCAGATTTTAGACGTATTGACTCTTTTCCACAAAAAATTATAAATGGATTCCGAAAGATTGTTCTTTTATCTAGCATTCGCATGTAATAAATTTTGAGAATTTTTTTTTAAATTTTAGTATAATAAGGTTATTCCATAGGTCGTTGGCAGATTTGTTAAATTTTCAAAAAAGATTTTGTATTATACCACACCCATTTCAAATAATATAATCATGCAGTAAAATAAATCAGTACATTATGTAGCAAACGCATGTTTTAGAATTTTAATTTTAGTTTCAATAAAATCATTAAAAAATATGTACGTACATGTGTTTCTTGACGAAAATTGGTTCATTTGTGTATTTATTCGCGCACTTACAAACTAATATATTTCAGATTTTTTTAACATTCTTATTAAATTTAGACATTATTGAAAAATGATAAATACTTATAATCAAAAAATAATTACAAAAAATACATTATTTTAATAGTTTTATCATCACGCCTTTCAGCATTTTTGGATGTAGGTATAAATTAAAGCAAATTTGGAATTAAATAAATTCGATATTGAGTTATAATTTATATCGATATAGAAACTTATGCACACGGCTTGCACGCATATCGAAAGAAATATATTATAAAAATAAATTAGTTAAATGCAACAAGGACCCCAAAAAAATATGGCAAATTCTAAAAGAAATATCCCACACAACTACAATGAAAAACGAAGCCATAACTGAGATTAAAATAGATAAAGAAATTATTAAAATATCAGATCAACCACAAAAAGTTTGTAATTATGTAAACAATTATTTCGCTAATGTAGGCAAGGTCTTAGCGAGTAAAATCACAACAAACTATGATACCTCTAAATCCGCAAACCACCACACACACACAGGTATTGCTCCATTTAAAATACCATACATTGCCCGAAAAGAAACACTTAAACTTATAAATGACCTAAAAAATACAAACTCACATGGCAGTGACAGAATTTTACCGATAACACTAAAAATATTAATCTCCGCACTTCATATTATTCATTACCAGAAAAAATTAGAAACATGAATACCAATATAAAACGTTTTAAAACTCACCTAAAAAATTATACTGAAAACTTAAACTGAATGATATTAAAAAAGCAATACAATAACACCCCCCCATACACACAAGCCTTGCTTAATTATGGGGGTACATCAAATATTCTACTATGTAATTAATTGCTGTAAAATTTATTTGTAATTTATGTACCTTCTATTACTAATAAAAAAAAAATAAAAATAAAAATAAAAAAATAAAAAATAAAAAAAAATATCCCCCTAACTATACTCATAAATCGATCCATTAAAGAAGGCATTTTCCCAACAATTTTAAAAACGGGCAAAGTGATTCCAATCCACAAAAACGGAAATAAAGAAGAAATAAATAACTACAGACCAATTACAATCTTAAACACACTCTCAAAAATTCTTGAGAAACATATCAAAAACAATCTGTTAACTTTTCTTAACAAAAATAATATACTATCACCCAATCAATACGGATTCAGGGAAAATATGAGTACCTCACATGCGGTAGCCTCTGTAACAGACTTCCTCAAAACAAATATAGACCAGGGCAAAAAATGCCTTGGAATATTCCTAGATCTGGCAAAAGCGTTTGACACAATTCATCATCAAAACCTATTTGATAAACTAAAAAATATCGGAATCACAGGAATAGAACTCAAATTAATTGAAAGCTATATGGGAAATCGCACACAGTATACCTCTATAGAAAACACATGTAGTGACAAGGAACAAGTATCCTACCGAGTACCCCAAGGCAGCGTACTTGGTCCAATCCTATTCCTTATATATATTAATGACCTGTGTCACCTCCAAATAGACGGGGAAATTATAAGTTTTGCTGATGACACTGTGTTACTCTTTAAGGCCAAAGACTGGAAAACATTAACCCCAAAAGCAGAACTTGGCTTAAGTATTACTAAAAAATGGCTCGACTCTAACTTATTAACTTTAAATATAGATAAAACAAAATTCATAACTTTCAGCATAAATTCGAGAGGCCAACCCTCCAATAACATCCACCTTAAAATACATTCCTGTCAATCAACCATTGATATATCAACACAAACCCCATGCGACTGTCCCCCAATTACACAAACGGAAAATATTAAATATCTTGGTATATACTTCGACCGTTATATAAAATGGGATAAACATATAGATTCGGTAGTAGGAAAACTAAACAAGTTGATTTACTTTTTTAAAAACTTGAGAAATATTTTAAACATATGTGATATAAAAAATATATTTACATATATACGCTTGCACAATCCATAATGGAATACGGCATTATTGCCTGGGGCTGTGCCAGTAAAAAATACATTAATACACTGTTTAAAGCTCAGAAAACCCTAATAAAAGTAATACTTAAGTTACCAATACTAACACCCACATCAATCATATTCGAAAAATTCCCAGTGCTGAAAATTCAAAAATTACATTCAAAACAAATACTAACTTTCCTTTACAAGAACTTATCCACATTTAACATTTCACAAAACTCTCGCAATACTTGAACAAGACATGCTCTCCAACTACAAATATCAAAAACAAACACATCCTTTGGACAAAAACACTACAGATACCAGGCTATAAAACTATACAATTCTCTTCCTACACAATATAAAACAACTAATATTTTTGAATACAAAAAAAACATAAGAAACTGGCTACAATCTTTCTAACTTTTAATTTATAATTTTTGTCGAATTGAAGTCGATTTTATATTTTGATTTTTATTGTTTCTCTTCTTTATAGTAGCTATTAACACTCTTTTGTTTTACTATTCACAATTTATAATTTACTTCTGAAAAATGTCCTCCACAACACAGGTGAACTCCTAGTGTGGAGGACAATATATTATACCTTTGTAACATAAATGTACTAAGAATAAATAAATAAATAAATTTTAAAAAGCTGGTACGGAGAATAATTAATCTTTCTCATTGTAACCGCCCTGCACGATCGTAAGAACAACTTTCGACGAAATGTGGGTTTTCGTCCGCTGGCTGATTAAACGCTCTTAATTGTGAGTCTAAAATGTCTATCCTCCACATATATTCATGGTGCAAAATAACCAAATTATTATGGTTGGGTTAGGTATATTGTTCTATCTTCATTCTAATTCAAATTCTTCATCTTAACCATAGACATCCAAATTCAATAGACCAGAAATAACAGGTGAGGGGAAAAATCAACTATGGCGGTACGAAGAGGGGAAGATGACTGTGATTGGTTAAAAAATCAATCTGACAGTATATAGGCATCTCGCATTATAATATCACCATTTAGTTCTTAAAAAATAACATCTGCTTTTTAATGAATAGACCTTTTTACGTGGGAGCGCGATTTGCTCGCTACGTTATTAACATATTTGCGAAGTCTGAATAGGCAAAGTAAAGTTCGCATATTTTCACAGACAACTATTTTGTTGCCATATTTAGTTAAGACACTTTTACAAATGTTTCATAATTTACTTACCCCTGTAACCAGCGACGAGCACATTCGAGAACCGCCCACATTCGTGATGATCGACATATTTTAGGGTTATCACAACCGCTCTGTTGGTATAATTACATAGTATAAAATGAAGGCACTCAAAATGTAAGTGCGCATTGATCTTTTAAAATACGCAACGGATTTTCATGCGGTTTTCACCAATAGATAGAATGATTCAAGAGAAAGGTTTATATGCATATTACACGCTTATTATAGTAGAGAAAAGCCGAGAAATTCAAATATTCAATTCAGGCAGCGGGCAGCAGGCAAGCGGGTGGTGAGGATTTTATCAAGGTTGGGTAATGGCGTTGTGTTTCGTTAGCCACAGCAA
This sequence comes from Limnephilus marmoratus, assembly GCA_917880885.1. Lineage (NCBI taxonomy): Eukaryota > Metazoa > Arthropoda > Insecta > Trichoptera > Limnephilidae > Limnephilus > Limnephilus marmoratus. The sequence goes on from OU862933.1 coordinate 18,214,743, forward strand.
CGTGTGGCCGGGTCTGCTAGTTAATAAAAATAATGTAATTATCTCTTTTAATTAAAATTATTTTACTTGAATTATTTCACACGTTATTTAATTACAATAATACGTAGCACGTAGCAGTTACATTATTATTTGCTCCTTTTTGTAGATACTCTTAGTATCGCCCCAACTGCTTGAAATGGCTTTAAGCGTATTTAGTGACCAGATTTACATAGATAGGTACTTCTCTCCACCACATCGACGCATTGTGTGTAAGCAAACACCTTCCCCCCTCCCCCCTAAACCTCCCAACTTATCTGGGTTCTGCAAATCGGATCGTGCGTAGCCAGGAGTGGGGTATTAATTGGAATATTTTGACGACGAAGGTGCTTTTTATTTATTTTTTGGGAATAATATTTTTTGTTTAGGTACATTTAAGCATATATCAGCAGAAACTTAGTAAAACAGTATTATATACCTACACCGACACAGTAACAGTATTCTCAGACTATGCATAATATTGTTTAAAGAAATAATATTTTTATAATATATATAACTTCCATTAAATTATTTCTTACATTGTCTATGGACAATGGAAGAAGTGAAAAGAAAAAGACAAAAAGGGTTAAGGATAACATTATATTTGTGAGAACAGCATTCAATAAACAACTAACAGAGGTTTAAATAACGTACAAAAATAACAGCACAGCTTAAGAGAAAACAATATAACATGTACAGGAGTTATATTATCAACTAGCAGACCCGGCCACACGTTGCTGTGGCTAACGAAACACAACGCCATTACCCAACCTTTATAAAATCCACACCATCCGCTTGCCAGCTGCCCGCTGCCTGAATTGAATATTTGAATTTCTCGGCTTTTCTCTACTATAATAAGCATGTATTATACATATAAAGTAATTAACTCGCCACTAATTATACAATGCTTGCAATGCAACACTGGATATTTGAAAAGGGAAAATCAAATACCTACTTACTCTAGGACAACTATTTTCCAATTTCTTCCGTAGAACGAATTTCAAAAGTGACGTTTTGAACGACAAAAAGCCGTTTTAGATCACACAAAAATATGTTTTCTTTGAATTTCTCCGCTTTTCTCTAATATAATTTCCATGTATTATACATATAAACATTCCTCTTCAATCACTCTATCTATTGGTGAAAACCGTATGAAAATCCGTTGCGTAGTTTAAAAGATTAACGCGCACATCCATTTTGAGCGACTTCATTTTATACTATGTAAGGATAAGGATGTAAGGAAGGATGTAAGGATAAGGAAGGATGCTAAAAACAGTACAATAATAACAGCTGAATAAAAATATATTAAAAAGATGAGCCAACATAGTAAGAAGGTATTAATCTGTTGACTGTGATGACGGCCGTGACCTTGAGAAAAAATTACACGCCGAAAAATCATAGATACGAAGGTTTCCGTAGTCGAGGGGTAACGCTCTCAACTAGCAAGCGGAAGGTCACGGGTTCGAAACCCAACGTGCAAATTAAAAATTTGAATTATTTCACAATTTACTAATTAAAAATAATTTTTAAATGTTTGCCGCACGTTCTAGAGTGGAAAATACTATCATTGATCAGATCTGAATAGCCAGATTTCCCCACCGTCCTCTTCACAATCTCCTACCACTCCCCACTACCTTCAACCTCACAACCTACCCCAATTGGGGATGCCATAGTCTCATTTGCTTCAGACAGTTGAGGGCAGTTGTACGGTTTCATTTATAAAAAAAGAAGATTAAAAAAGATAATTTATTCCAACACCGTCAGAGAAGCTGTATATATCAAATAAAAAATATTTTCTAAAGAAATATTTTACGTTTATAAACAACGTTAATTTTTTCAATTTTCTAATTAGTAACTTACTTTCTAATAATAAGTTTTCCATTTTTTTGTAATTGACTTAGTCAGTTACTAGAGTGGTCCGCACACTACATAATAGTACAATGTGTTTTTGAAGTCATCAAAGGTCAATAATCAATTGGTACTCACAAAGCTATCTGGAATAGTAGTGGGTACCATACAACTGACGAGCACACACGACTGAGCAGCTGCAGCTACGGCCTCGATCTCCGTCAAGCACATAGTCATAGGTTCTGGTTCGCATTCCTTTTCGAAACGAGACAAAGTTGACAATATTAGGTATATAATCATTATTGCAATTCGATAATTTACATATTTATTACAAATTTGTGACATGCACTATAAATAAAATATTAATTTAAAGGATAATTAAATATAATAATGAACTCACGACGTGTGTGCTGTATAGAGCAGGTGCGCAAGAAACGAGATAAAAATCAGAATCCTCTTGAGGGTTCATCCATCCATAAGTATTATTGATCGTTTCATCAGCTAGAGAAAGACATACATATGATTTCTCAGAGAAGTTGTCGCCTAATTTCTGAATTAGATAGATAATAAAATTAAAATAATTACATGTAATGAATAACTACAAAAAAGAATTATTAGTCATTAAAGAATTTATATACTAACGATAATTCTTTCTGTAACAGGTGACAAAGAGACCGATGGAATCGCACCTACACGTAGCACACGTGTGCCCTGTTTGTTTATTATAAAATCTGTCTCTTTGAAATGTTCTGAGCAGATACGAAGGTTACGAACACTTGTCTGCTAACTTTTACCGGATGAAAGTCGCCACATTGTCTTCAAGTTTTCTTTTTTGGGAAATCTTTAAGAAAGTACATAACATTTCACTTTTCAGAAGATAATAGAAAAGAAAAACAAATTAAATTTTATACCCACAGCTTTTACCAGCGATTCCTAAGAGTATTTGGAGTCAAAATTTAGATGTAATTTTGTCGTCCGATGACACTTTTTCAATTAAAAACAAAAAACCTGTTTTCCATACATATACATACTCGGAATAACCTAGAGCATTACGCGATATACACTCGTTCTCGTTCCAGCAGTACCGTACATACGAAACAACGAGCTTACCTAACACGTGGTCCGCTGAGACGTGACAGTGTGATCCAAAGATAATATAATCGGTGGCGACGTGCGATAGAAAAATATTTTATTTTAAATTTTGATTGATAAAAAATATCATCGGACAGCAAAATGACACATACATTTTTCATTCCAAACATGCTCACTGTATCTACATTTTACTTCTAAACATACCACGAAGGAGTACATAATTAAGAAAGCAAAATATACAATAACGCCTAATAAATAAAACCATACTTTATTCCACTTTTAACCCCTTACTAATAACGTGTTTTAAATTTTATACAACTGAATAACCAACTATTTATCTTATATTAACGGTTGTTTATAAGTTGCGTAAAATTCAAAACTCGTTTAGTAATACGGCCCTTAAAGTGTGATAAATTTAAAAATGATCGGTTTATTATCCTTTATTAATACGACGGATTTCCAGCAAGAAATAACACATGAAAAGATAGACGTTCCAAATGATACGATTAGGAAAGCGCAAAAATAATTATTAGCAAAGCGCAAAAGGCGAAGGCACATCCCTGATTCTTTTGCAAACGGCTGTGTGTTTTATGTCGCCATGCATATTATAGCTGTGTGTGAACACGCTCTCTGAGCGTTAACACGTGTTCACAGACACAACTGTAATATGCGTGGGATGGCGTATTTCGGCATATCACTCGCCGTACATTCCCAATCGGAATATATGGCGAGCGATATGCTGAAATACGCCATCCCACGCATATTACGGCTGTGTGTAAACACGTTCATGATAGTATATGTTACAAAACTGATAATATTGTAATATAATTCGAATAAGCTTAAAATAAAGTAAAATAATGCTTACCTATGGAATGTAATATGACAATTTGGTTTATTCTCCTTTTCACTTCTATTTTTACACGTTTTCATAGCACAAGCTACCGTTTTTGCCTTGTTATTTCGTAAAATGTACTATGTGACTTCGGCGCTGGTCAGAACAAGAATGATGACGTCACGTTTTTAGATTCAAAGGAGGCGGCTCTCGTAAGCCCAGGCGGTTCCATGGAACCGTTATGGGGAGGGGGAAACAATACGCTTTTATCACTTAGGGCAGGTCCATATATTCCTATGTCCGTGATCTTAACTTATATCTAGATTATGTATAATTATAAAAAATCTCTATCGCATTACGATTTTTTGAAGTGAAACTTCTTTAGCCCCGCTAGCGATTTGAAATTCGGATGAAAGGAAATGCGTCACAAAAATTTATTATTTGACGGTCCTCGGTTCTAATATAATGCGGTAAATTCGCGCGTCGGCAGGGGACAACAATGACGCAGTGGGCAAGGCGCTCGACAAGTCTCAGCGGCCAGAGAGACAGACATCAAGCGAACGGAGGTTCGAATCCTATGAAATCCAAAAAAATAAACATTTTTGTTTTTGTGAAATCAATATCCTATCTTCAAACCACTTTAAAATAAGCAGGCAAAAGAAAATAAAGAGAAATCTACCTACTTTCTAGTTTCACTACTACTGCGCGTGCATTGCACATTTTTCTGTTTTTAACATGGATACAAATCACAAACATACAATCTTTAGAAATAATTAAAGATTCAATAAACCATAAATATTTTCCATTTATCTTTTGCACCACAAGGGGCCAACTTTAAACCATGTAACGTGTGACGTCATCCGCCTTGCGTATCCGCCCTTTTTACAAGATGCGAACACGCATCCATAAATGAATAAGATTTGGCCAGAACTAAAATACTCATGTAAGCTCGGCATAAATCAGAATACCGTAGACAGATGTCGTCAAGGGTTTCGCCTCTGCGGGACCAAATTAATGCAAATGCCAGTCTCCTTAACGTCGTGTCGGACCTTCTGGTGGAAGCAATATTGCCGATTATGGATATTTCCATCTCTAAAGTAGCGTGCGGTCTGACAGCCTACCGGGGCAGTTGCTAGAGAAGTCTTCCGGGGGGGGGGGGGGCGGGCGGGCGGTAGTACTGTTTCCACGCAAGAATGGCAGGGCCAGTCCTAGGCAAGCGCAATTGGAGCAGTCAGCTCCACACAGCGCCCTTGCGGTTTTCACAAGCACTAGCCGTTTGGACGGCCCTAGGCTTAATATGAGTTATTTAAGATTTATTAAACATGGATGATGCTCTCGTAGCTTTAATTTAAATACATATTTATGGCTGTTACAGGGCAGATTAGCAGTGGCTATTCACTAGTCACTCTAGTCCAGTGGTGGGCAAACTTTCTTCATGGGGGGCCAGAAAGTTTTAAAAAAATTCAGAGGAGGGCCAGGAGTATAGCCAAAATGCATTTTGTTTTAAAATCTATATTTTAATTATAAAACTTTACACACAAACGCTAATATAAGTTACAGATTACAATAATTTAACTTTTATTCCAAAGCCCTGCCATGGTAGGTGTGTGAGACATATGAAATTGTTTTTGATTGGCCATAATGTCTTCAAATACGGTTTGAGCTGCGACAAAGTAACCTTTAGCAGCGAGAAAAGGTGCTCATCAGTTAATCGATATCTGACTGAGTTTTTCCGCAATTTCATGGTCGAAAAACTCTGTTCGCCGACATACGACGACCCAAACATCGCTATTATTTTCTGGTCGTGATCAATTATCTTTGAATATTCAGTTTTCGGCAATGTCCTATAAAAACCAATTTTTCCGGAATTTAAGAACATTTGTTTTAAATGGGGGCTGCACTGCATTTCAACAATTTTTAACTGCAATTCTGCAGGGAAATTCTCCGGGTCCACATTAAACGGCATTGAAAAACATCAAGCGATGACTGAATATTCTTAAAATCTGGAACCTAGTTTCAAATTCTGTGTGAACTTTCTTCAACGCCTATTTATATTTTGACCCCGACGATCCTTCAAATATAATTTCGAAAGATCGTCGGCGGGCCGGATTAAATACTTTTGCGGGCCGGATCTGGCCCGCGGGTCGTACTTTGCCCATCACTGCTCTAGTCAGTATGCCGTAAACGTTTGGTGACTTAGCAGGGGTGCCCGGGTTCGCGGGTGAGTTTCGTCCAAGGTCTTTTCAGCTTACGCGTTGGCCGAGCCTGATCGGAAAAGTCTGGTTGAGGGAGATCTTATAACCTCTCCAGCAGGACTCTCTCTACCCATCGCCTTGCACCTATATCATGCATGTTTTTTTTTTTTATCGCAACTTTATTGTTTTTATTTCACACTGTACTTTAAAATTTTTGTTGCTTTTATTTTTATTTCACGTTTGTATTTTTGTTTTCTATCGTAACTTTTATTTATATTATATTTTTCTTTTTCGTGTTAAAATTGTACTGTTTTTACATATTTACATATGTAAAAGCCCTCTGGGCGTAAATTAAATAAATAAATTACATGTAAAGACTTGCTTGTACCAATCTCTATTAGAAAATACCCTAATTATATATTCTACCCACAAGCTAATACTGTTTTTCTTAATTAATGAGATGGGAATTACTGTGAGAAAACGTTTTTATATAGTTTTATATATACACTTTACACAAGTGGTAACGAGATTTCTTTCAAGTTATATTTAGGGATTCTGTATACAAGAGACCATTATGCAGGAGAGAGGAAACACTTTTTTTACATTAACTCCACACAGTAGGCTCAGAGGAAAATAATTTCCCTCAGACCTATATTTTCTTTGGGGATCGATCATGTGTGAAGGGTATTTTTGTGGAAAGGGAGGAGTGTACCATGACCCATGAGACACATGTTGTAGGAGGGCGGAAACACAGGACTGGCAAATCTTTCCACAGCCGAGCTGTTAAACTCAAGAACGAGTCGTAGAAACGGCCCGTTCTCGTGTGACAAATGTCAGACGTGCACAAGTATTGGGTGCCCATTTGGCGTGTTTCCCGACTGTACACCGGTGCCGAAGGAATCAATGACGCTTTCCTCGGAGCATCTTCCTTTGGAATATCGGTAACAGACTTTTGCTCTAAAATCTTAAGAGCAAAAATCCGTTTGTTAAGATAGATTAATCTATCAAACGGACTGCCCGTTTCTGCGCAGAGTCAAGAAGTCAAGTCTTTTTTCACGACGGCTACGGCAGAAAATAATATACGTCAGTATTAAAATAATATACGTCTGTATTATCCGCATACATTAGAACGAGTCGTTGGAACGACCTGTTCTTGTGCCGAAAATTACAACCGAATGCAAATATTGGGAATGTCAATGACGCTAATTCTCGAGAGAACATTAATTTATTTGAAAATTACTACTGTCTATCAAGATGTCAATGACGCCAATTCTCCAGAGAACATTGCATACATTGCAGTACCTCACCATTCGCCAGTCCGAATCTACGAGTATCAAATATCTTGGGAAAATCTATCTACCACATACAGGCAGTAATAAGGTTTTTTTTTACCTTGGGCCAACTATTTACTCGGCAGCAATTTTGCTAACTGGAGAGTACAGACAATATTATACATAAAAAACTATTTTTCAAACTAGCTCTTTCTCTAGACTATTTTTGTATGTTTCATAATTTAATACGAATAGTAACCGTACTTTAATATCTACCATTTTTGTTGAAAAATTGGTCTTGGTTTAAGCTTGCCCCGGGGAACAAACATTTATCGAAACGCCACTATCCCAACACATGAAATTTGCTTGTTTTTGCCCTGCAACTGTATAACGGACCTTCAGATATAATATATCATAATAAAACCCCGCCAGAGGGACTGTTTTCTTTGGACTTTTGACTTTCGTTATAATATTAAACCTCTCTCGGTTCTCGAACAGACCGAAATTTATGGCTTAAATAAACTGTTATATAAAACACTACTTGGTTTAAAGGGGACTTTTTCTATGTCAGAAACAAGCTTTTGTTTATCTTGCTTTTTATTCTTTTGTAAAACAGCAGTGATATACATAATCGAGATATCCATTTCGACATTATCATTTTTAAAAAAGAATTTTGCCTCTTTTAAAAAAACCTTTCAGTGAATGCTACGTTCAGAGAATCGACTAAAATTCGAAATGTTGTCGGAGTGGGACTATGGCATCCCCAATTAGGGTATGTTGTGAGGCTGAAGGTAGTGGGGAGGGGAAGGAGATAGGGAAGAGGAAGGTGGGAAAGTACCTGGCTATTCAGATCTGGTCACCAAACGCGGCTAAAGCCATTTCAAGCAACGTTTCAATTCTGAATGGTGGTCTTACACCAGGGCGATACTGAGAGTATCTTCCACTCTGGAACGTGCTGCAAATATACTATATATTATTTTAAATGAATAAATTGTGAAATAAAACAAATTAATCAAATAAAATTTATTTGCCACGCCGGGATTCGATCCCGCGACCTTCGGAGTGCTAATCAAGAGCCTTGCCACTGAACTACGCCGGCCGTCAATATTTGAAAATTTCTCACTACCACCACAGTAAGCGGAAATGTTGCTTGTATCGTGGTGGAGGACTTAGCCAGCCGAGAAATCGATTCCAACAAAATCATGCCATCTTAAGGCCAGATATAGTGGGCCTTTTTATGTGAATATAGCACAAGAGTCCCAACCATCTGGAGCGACGGTATCTTCAATTGGGGTATGTTGTCAGGGTAATGGGAACGGGAAGAGATGGAGAAGAGGAACGTGTGGAAACCTGGCTATTCAAACCTGGTCACTAAACACGGCTAAAGACATTTCAAGCAACGTTTCAATTCTGAGAGAATCTTCCACTGTGGAACGTGCCGCAAGTATATTAGGTACATATATTTTTTTTCCAGGTGAATATAATGTGAAATAACAACGTAATCACATTAAATTTACTTGCGCATGCCGGGATTTGAACCCGTGAACTCCGGATTACTAGTCGAGAAGCTTATCCCTCGACCGACCGTTAAAGTGCATTGAAGCATTAAAGAAAAAAAAAATGACCGCAAATTAAAATTTCTTAACATGCCTTAATTTCGCGACTGTATTGAATTAAAAAGAAATTAATATATTAGAGATTCGTTGAAACATTGATTATTTTTAACTGTTTATTTCTCCTTTCTTCAGTGGTTTTCTCAAAGAAATAGGAATGGGGCGAATACTGAACTATTCCAAAGCCGAAATTACTTTCCCGGTTAAATGTGAAGATTCCCATTGCTTCCCCGTCGCGAACATTCTCTATCGTGTGAAAAATTGTTCACATTAACATGGAATACATTAAATGATACCACGATTTACTGGGTTCAAAGGAAGCGAGTTCAAAATCCAAGAAAATGTAGTTTAAGTATGTACTTTGTTAAAACCAAATATATGAAAAACTAGCTGGTTCCCGGCATGCGTTGCTATGCCATTTAATAAAGAAATTGTTTTTCCCTGCGTGTCCTTTCCCATTCATCCCGTTCCCCTTCCTCTCCCGCGTCCCCTTCCCCTTTTGCGTTCACACTCCGTCTCCTCCACCTTTCCTCTCCCCACTCCACTCTCCCCCTTCCTCCGTCCCGCGAACCCCCCTCCCCCCCTAACTCCCGCATTCCATATATTCAGTCCTGGTACATTCAGTTTTCAAACAGCTCGCGTGCCACCTATTGCAATTTTTTTTATACAAATTTCATAATGCCAGAGCTTACCAGTAGTTTCATACAAACCTTGTCCTGACAATAACGAACACACAATAAAAAGAATTATCCAATTTGGTGCAGTCGTTCGGAAGTTATGCGCGTACATACATTTCAGCGATTCATTTTTATTTATATAGAAGATAGAAGAAGAAGAAGATAGATAGATAGATAGATTACTCAAGGAGAATTATTGGTCCTTAAATATTTGAACTTTCCGTTGAGACCACTATTCAGAATCGAAATTGTAGATACTTGAAATGACCGAAGACGACCTCATCAGTGGGTGTTCGCGGGGTTGAAAAGTGGGGAGGAATAAATATTTTTTAAGTAAGCATTATAAGCCATATACCGGAATAAACATTTATTATATTGTTATTATTATTATGTACCCGTAAAACACAAGAAAGACCGTCAACTGCAAATTTACCCTACTAAATTTTAAAAAAATAGCCGAACTCCGTAAGTACCTGCTGCCGCGTTCTATCGTAAATAATCACAAAACTTGGTCACTAGAGCGCTAAAGCTAATCGTAAATTGTCGGTTCTACTTCGGGAATGTTCGTTTTTTGAGGCGTGACTCAAACTAAACATCGCGCGACTTCGCAACGGTTACTGTTTATTTCAATTACTTGTGACTTCCCCACTTCCCTCCGCCTACATGAAACTAGCGGCTCTCGGAGGCGGGCCCTATCTCTGCCTCACCAACGGATTATTGCACTGCGTTGCTCTAGTGTAGTGGTGATTAGTAGCTCGGCGCGTTGAGCAGAAATGGTGTGACGAGTTATAATGAAGACAACTAGTTCTAGTATTGATTGATTAAATACCTGGAAATTCCATTCCGATTCCATATTGATTAAATACCTGGAAATTACTATCATACACTGTATTCATAAACATCATAATAATTAGTAGTTTATAACAATTAGAAATTAATATTACATAGTAATAAGCATATTAATAAGCATATGTAATATTTTAAAATTAAGTATTATACTTAGTAATTACTATGTAAAAACTAAAGTACATAATATAATAGTATTAAGTAAATCGAAAAAATGAGAGATTTCTTACAGTTTTGTAAGATTAGTGAGATATAAAAAAAAAAATTTAAAATTTAAAAAAAAAGAAAAATACCAAAATAATTCATGGGTAATATTGAAAGCCTTATATAATTTATAAATTTGTAACAATCAAATTAATGTTTTACTATATTTTGTATGTATGGATGTTTGTATTTTGTGTCTCTCATTATTTTTTTGCCTCATAGCACGAACCGCCACTGGATAAGATAATAATACAACAAAATTAATAATATTTAGTATGAGATATTTTCGGCACGTTCCATAGTGGGAAATTCGATATTATATACTGTACGCCACAGTCACTGCCTCCTTGTGAGGGGTTCAGGGAAAGTTAAAGTAGTTAAAAAATGTATATTATCCAGTTCTTACTACCATTTTCACTTCTTATTCACCTTCCATTTCCTCTCATTTCACTACATTTCCACAATTGAGGTAGGTAATGTAATCCCAATTACTCTATGTAGAATTTCGGCCGGCAGACAGAATAATAATATAAGCCGGCCAGTCGAGAGAGGCAGGATTTTTTGTTACTTACATTATCTCCACACAGGGGGCCTGATTTTTTTAAAGCTATATAATGTCTTTCTTGTTATTTTATTATTATTAATGGTGGTTACGTACCGTTGTAACGGTTCTCAAATACGGACACACTCGTTTCTTCTTATATTTCTTCTTAAAAAAGAATATAAACTAGAAGTGCCTTCCGCACAAATTTGAATTGAAACAAATATATTTTAATTGGCTTAGTACCTTTTGGTTTAGACCATGGGTAGCCAACCTTTTCTGAAGCCGGGCCAGATTTTTAAAATTCGATTTCATACCGGGCCGCACAACAAAATTTCTTTGATTATTCAGAGATAACAAGAAATATGTTGTTTTTTTAAGAAGATGTAATCAAAATGAGAATCAAACATGTTTATTAGATTAGAGTTGGGCAAAACAAAAAAAAAATAATTAAAAAATAAACAAAATATAATAAACTAGAAGACCCGGCCACACGTTGCTGTGGCTTATCCGACCTTTATAACCAACGCCAGCTGTTAATTTGCATACATATCATATTCACACCGACCGCTTACCAGTTGCCCGCTTCCCACTGCCTGAATTGGATCTTTGAATTTCTCGACTTTTTCTACTGTAATACACATAAATTATACATATAAACCTTCCTCTTGAATCACTCTATCTATTGGTGAAAACCGCATGAAAATCCGTTGCATAGTTTAAAAGATCTAAGCGCACATACAGCGGGAGCGACTTCATTTTATACTATGTAAAGATTTTATTGAGACGTGTGATTTTGTTTGTCAGAACTAATTGCATCAATGTTGATAACGATTGATGTTGTTGCTACAGTACGCAAACAGTTTTCCAAATGCTCATCAGTGGTCGAGTGGATCAGTCAGTGGTCAGTGGATCTCATTTGAGATTTAATATGCTTCATTCGACTAAAAATCTGTTCACACGTTAAGTCTTCAAATAGCGAAATCATCGATAGAGAGCATGTTTGTAAAATGCAGGATATTTCTCCTTGTCCAAATATGTTTTGTATAACTCTTCCAATTGAATTCCTGATTGAATTTCTCCTTTAACTTTGATTGTTTGTTAACACGTATATACCATAGAAGAACTTGTCACGATAGTCGAATCAATGTACTAAGATACTTTCATATATTAGATATGATACGAACTACGCACGTTGGAATGTTCTTGTGGTGGTTTTATGTACACTAAAAGAAAAAAAGTGTGCATATGCTCCGCGGGCCACAAGCAGAAACCCAGCGAGCCGCATGCGGCCCGCGGGCCGCGGTTTGGCCACCCTTGGTTTAGACTATTTAGCTATTTAGCAGGCAGTCTGCCTCGCTTACATTTGCCTGAACTTGTATATCGCCATCCCATTTTAATTTCATAATCACGGTGAAACACAGTTTTGTGTGGAAATAGAGGCCGAAATTAAGCCTATAATTGGATCACGAAACACGTTTATTCTATGTTTTTCTTTAATGGATCAACACGAGATGTTCTACAATACAGTAAAAATTGACCAAGCGTCTAACTCGGCACCTGTTTTACGATTAAATTAGCATAATTGAGTCTGCCCTACTACATTTATACATCGAACAGTGTTAAGATTAATACAGTAGCGTCTGCGTGGTTGAATTTTTAGAACCCAGCTACGAGTGCATGTCGGACGCCACGCCATGCGCGCTGCGCCACAAATAACATCTGTATACGTGGAATTTCACACAAAGCTACTGTTATAATTCGGTTTCGAATTCAAGAATTCGACACAAGATGTCGCTACTTCCGTCAGTAAGTCGGGGACATCTCCCCCCTAGGTATGAACTGCTACGAATTTGTGAATATGTCGTATCTCTCCGGACATATAAAGATTGAGCGTAATACATGAATTATCAAGTGGCTATATATTACATGTGACGTCATTCACGTCTCGGTTACTTTGTTCCGGTGACTAGCTACAGTAGATCCGAGGAACGGGCTGTTTGTGGAATCAGTTCGTATTGGATGTATAAAATGGTCACCAACACGTACTGGGCGAAGCCGAACCGAAAACCAAAACCCGCAGGGCCCAGCACTAAAAACCTGCGGAGTGGCTAGTTAAACCATTGTTTCTCACTGTGGGATGCACGCCGCGCCGACCGGGGGACACTTTTGGAGGTCAAAGCGCAAACTGTTAATTTCTAAAAATTTTGTTTTTTTTTTTTAAATAGAACTTTTTTCTCCCGCGGCTTATTGTGCTCCGCTTTACTTTTCATTTATTTTAAAGGCTTCCTTTCGAAAACAAAAATTTCGATGTACTTTTTTTTTCAAATACCTACATCACTTAATAAGATTTTTAAACATCTTGAATTTGTTAGTTTTTAAAGTTTTCCCTAGAACCTAGACAGTTCGTATGCAATTTCGCGTTCAACTAATCTGTGAGAGCGCACAACACCCTCTCGTTTCACCGAAGTTATATAAAACTTTTCAGAAATAATTTTCAGCCCCGGGAGGTGGCGTGACATGCAGTAACACTGTGCATAATTGCCCAAGAAATTTTACATTACTTATATAAGTCGGTGAAGAACTTTAATTGACTCCAATTTCTCTTTACGAGGTAATGAACCATCGCCGTCCACTAATCTATTAGCGTACAAAACTATTTTCAACAATATTAAAATGTTTGCAAACTTCATTATAACAAAATATCTAACTAAGCAACCATCACGCAAATTCCCGCAAAGTTATTTTTATACAGGAAAGAACATCGAATAACTTTTTATTTGCACACATACCTTGTTTCCTTCATTCATACATCGTCTGGTACATACTCTTTTCTTTTTCCGACTCGTGACGTATTGACAGGATCCATCTCACGTATTTGATTTGACTTCATAGTCCCAGGTTTCCCGAGGCATCTCTGACTTCATCTTCCACTCAGTTTTGTTTATATTTATATTCTCTTGACAATTTTCACTGAAAAACAATCTTCTGCTTGTTCTTAAATTTATAATTTTCGTTATGCTTACATAGTAGTCGATGAAGTCGATGGTTTCACCTCTTCCTCACACTCGATAAATGCTGGCGTCCCGCAGGGATCGGTTCTGTCTCCGACTTTGTTTTTGTTGCACATCAACGACCTTTTGTCATGTGCACCAATTCACTGTTACGCGGATTACAGTTCATGATAGCTTTTTGTTTGACAAGCCCCCAAAGGGCTCACAAACTCCAACAGCTCGTAGGGCTTTGAAGCAAAGAATGGACGGTTACCTCGAGAGTGTTTTCTCTTGGGGTAAAAATAATCTCGTTGAATCTAATGTTTCAAAGACCCAATCTTGTCTGATTACGTCTAAAAGGGATCGAAATGAAAATCTAGCCTCTTTCAACGGAAGCAATCTTCCGAACAGGCCCTCCATTGATATGCTTGGTGTAACCCTAAGTGACCAGCTCAGGTATGGGGGCTCCATCGAAGCCAGAATAAAGTTAGCCTTCCAGAAACTGGGCCCGCAGATACTTTAATAGTGAACAACTGATAACCCTGTACAAATCGCAAGTGCGCCCCACGGTTGAATTTGGCAGCCACCTCTGGTCTGGAGCTCAAAATACCTGAAAAATACCCTCGACTCTGCGCAGAAACGGGCGGTCCGTTTGATAGATTCTCCCATCTTAACAGACGGATTGCAATCTTTAGAGCACAGGCGTCGGGTGGGAATGCTATCCTTGTTCTACCGGTATTACAATGGAAGATGCTCCGAGGAACTAGCATCATTGATCCCTTCGGCACCGGTGCATAGTCGGGAAACACGCTAAACGCGTGCCCAACATTTGTACCAGGTTGACATTTGTCACATGAGAACGGATCGTTTCTTCGACTCGTTCTTATGTTCAACAGCTCGGCTGTGGAATGATTTGCCGGCCTCTGTGTTTCCTCCTTCCTACAACATAGGTCTCTTCAAGACCAATGTTCATTCCTTCCTCTCCTCAAAAAGACCCTCCACACAGCATCCCAGATGACATAGGCCCTGAGGGAAATTATTTTCCTCAAGGCCTCCTGTGTGGAGTTAATGTAAAAAAAAAAAAAATCGCGACATAGCATTCAAGTTTGCGTCGACTTCATGGCCTCCAGTTTATTCATTACATATGAACAAATTTGAACCGATTCGAAAAAAATCATGAAATACCTTTCTCACAAATCGCGCAATCGATGTAGTAATTATCTCGATGCATCTGTACTTTTCCAAATGGATTCATTGCGCGTGCGTTGACAATTTGCAGATGCGATATTGCAATATAAAATGGTAAACAATATTACTGACTGTCTTATATACCTTTTAATATATCTTTTTTAAATCATGTCTCCAGTTTTTGTAGACCTATAATAATGAATTGTTTTTTAAAACAACGTTGAATTGATCTTTCGGAACACTTAATATTTTTTGTAAATTTCTTTAATAGCGGAATTTAATTGGTTTTTAATGTTTCAGTAAAAAATCTTCTTAAAATGCACGTCATAGACGCATAAATTTTTCTTGAAAAATAACATATTTAACACATTTTTGGATTTATTGTCGTTTACAGCATTAAAAATTTCCAGCGTCGATATACGTATTTGTAATGCGAGTGTTATTTTATTGTTCAATACGTAATATATGGTATCATTAGGCAATACTTGGTTAGTTTCACGTGTAAAGTATATAACTGTTAATTTCCCTTAAATTAAATAAAAAATTTATTTCTTATCTCCCATTTGTACTCGTTCGTACATAAGCCATAAGGATTACATTTTCACAGTATTCACCATTTTACTTCGATCGTACCACTGCGATTTTCATCCCATGAACTACGGTTGGTATCATAACTTCAATATGGACTGTTATCATCGCTACCTTAGCCAACTTTTTCTGCTACTGTTGCATTCAGTCCGCACCATTAATTAAATCCCCTGCAATTCACCCTTATTCCCGTCTCTCGCGAACATACTTTCCAAAAAGCAAAACTCATCCACTTGCTCCGGGAAATAAATAAATACATTTCACCCTTAAGCTTTTCCTCCCCTAACCTATGCTACTGAAAACTTCTCCGAGAAGGCCGCCCGGCGCCCCCATGAGGTTTTGAGGTGACGATACATAATGTAGAACGCCGAGAGAATAGACGTTTCTTTATCGACACTGGTTCCAACTCAAATAACTCACATTCTCGAGTCAATGTGCTGGTTTACAAAAGAAGATTGACTGAAAATCGATGTAACAACAAATACTTCCTTCTGCACGTAATGTATATATTCTAAGCATGAACATGTCGAAACATTTGGAACTATTCGTTGGTTTCTTGTTATCTGAACTAATGTGTTTTTATGCTCATAACCTTTGTATTTGGGACCTCGTGATAATAAAAGAAATGATACTTAACCAGTGTTATTAAATATCTAACTGATATTAAGTTACTAGTCACTTAATTTAAGTGAAACATATTTATTACGTTACCATTAATAAGTTCATAGTTGTTATTCATCAAAAGGTATAAATAAAGATATTAATAGGAAGGAAAATTGCGTTATTTATTTTATTTATTTATTTATTTATTTATTTATTTATATATGCATATATATTACAAAACATTACAAATGATACTTTGTCTGTCCAACTGGGAAGGATACCCGTTTCAGAACAGCCAAATTGTATATTTAGTTCATAATATTCTTAACAAAGGAATGGTTTCGTTTGAGATAACACAGGAATTTGCTGCTGTCAAGACAACTTTTAAGAACATTGAAAATTGTGTTCTGAACGAAGGGATGGTTTCTTAATGTCTTTGAAAGAATCGCAAAGATGTGGTTGCTGCATACAATATACAATATTTTCGATTTCTGTATATTGTATGGGGTATCTTCACTTCTCTGTGTGCCGTATCAGGTCCCCCGACGTTGGCGATCACTATTGAAAATGTATCTCTGTCTTGCGCTGCCTGGAATAGCTCCTCCACACTTCTAATGTCGGTCCACTCTCGTATATTACGCAGCCAAGATATTTGTCTCCTACCAGGCCCTCGGCGACCCTCTATCTTGCCTTTCAATATTAAATGGAGCAAATGATACTTCTCCCCTCGAAGTATATGACCCAGATAAGAAATTTTTCTGATTTTTATTAATGTAAGCAGTTCTCTATCTGCTCTAGCCCGCCTGAGAATTTCTATGTTGGTGATCATGTCGGTCCATGGGACCTTGAGCATTCTCCGGTGAAGCCACATTTCAAAAACCTCTAACCTGTTCATGGTATTTACTTTCAAGGTCCATGTTTCATATCCATAGAGCAAGACCGACCACACATAACATTTTAGTATTATCTGCCTAAGTTTTAAGCTGATATTGTCATTGCAGAAGAGGGATTTCATTTTAATGAACGCAGTTCGTGCTGCTTCAATTCTGCATTTAACCTCTACATCTGGGTCAAGAGTCTCCGTGAGAATACTGCCGAGGTATCTAAATCTTTCCACCTTTTCGTCATTGCAACCATTTAATTGTATTACTGATTCAGAGTGATCTAGTCGTCCAAATGTCATCCATTTAGTTTTATTGACTTTGATTGTTAGGCCCAGTTGCTCACCAGCACCATTAACAAGATTCAATGGGTCTTGGAGGTCATCGATACAGTCAGCTAGTAATACAGTATCATCTGCGTATCTTATGTTATTAATGACAACTCCGTTGATCTTCAGACCCTTCTCAGAATTACTTAGGGCTCTTTTAAAGACATAGTTGGAATAGAGATTAAACAATAGTGGCGACAGGATACAGCCTTGTCGTACTCCACGCTGAATGGCAATTGCATTAGATCTCTCATTCCCATGCCTTATTTCTGCTGTTTGGAACCAATACAGGTTTTTAATGAAATTCTGGTCTTTGGTGTCAACGTTACAATCTGCAAGCATTTTCATTAGGTCAGCATGTTTTATCCTGTCAAATGCCTTTTCGTAGTCAATAAAACAGGCAAAGACTTCCTTTCTTTGGTCACGATACTTTTGCAAAAGTACGTCGATAGACAATAATGCTTCACGCAACCCAAACGCATTTCTGAAGCCAAACTGAGTGTCATCCAAGTCCTGCTCGCATTTATTGCGTATCCTGGCATGTATTATTTTAAGGAATTATTTAAGGACATGACTCATCAGGCTTATCAATCGGTAGTCACTGGACTTCTTAGGGTATTGTTTTTTAGGCAATGTCACGAAGGTGAATTTTAGCCAATCTTGGGGTTTATTCCCTGTGTCATATATAGAGTTAAATAACCTCAACAGGTAGTCAACATTTTCATCATTAAAGAGCTTCAACACCTCAACTGGAATATCGTCCGGTCCGCACGCTTTTCTATTGTCTGAAGTCTTTATCGCATGAAGAATTTCTGATTTCCATGCAATTGATCATTAGGAATATTAATTAGTATGTGCTATATTTGATAAAAAAGGTGCATATCTATGAAAAAGGGACTTAATTTTAACCGTGAACTGCTGATCAAAAATACGACGTAAAAAATATTTAAAAAATTTATTTTTATAGAAGTCTACGAAGTTCGGAGAAATTATTTTCCTCTGGGCCAATAATTCATGGAGTCAGTGGAGTTCATGTAAAAAAAATTAAACTGCAGGGAACCGCTACAAGCGTGAAGGAAGACTAACTGACTCTGAAAGAAATTTTTTCTTTCTCCGCTTATCACGCTCACATCCGTGGTGTAGAAAAGTTTCACAGGCGTAGGTACATAATATTTTACACCGCACCAGCCGCGATGTAAACTTCTTAAGAATATGACAAAACGAGAAGACTCTAGTTTTTATGTCTTACGTTTTCATATTCTACTTTTTCTGTGGTTAAGTTTAAAAAGTGTATTTTTTCCCCGAGTTTCCAAACTTCCCGACGTGCATTAAAGCTCTTGCACAAATTGATTCACCAACTGGGACTGTCAACTTTGTCATGTTTTAATAAAAGTTTTCTTGCCTCTCCTTCGTGTTGTGATATATGGGCTACTCGACTGGAAGCGTATCGGTGGTAGTTTTTGGAAAGGTTCTAGGAAAATTACTTACTGAGAGTTCACACCTAATAGATAAAATATATTCTAAATAGTGAGGAATTACATTAAGAGGAACAAGTTGAAGGGAGTTGAAGTTGTGAAATTTAATGGATAGGGTGTAATTTGAAAAGGGTAAGTAGGTACCTATGGTTTATAAATTAGTATTTAAATTTTTATCTTTGAATTCTTTCAATATGGACTTAGTAGAATATACAGGGAGTCCGGGGTTAAAGTTAAACTTATATAACTTTTAAATTTGTCTATTTTTTTTAAAGTTCTTAAAATAATTAATTATAAGACAGAAAATATATTTTTCATCCCGATTCTCGTCCCTCTTCTAATTATAGGCGTTTGCTTCTGTAGAAGAGAAACATCATAAAATGATAAAATCAGTGAAAACTTATTATGTATAATTTGATAGAAAGCAGTCACTTCGTGGTTTGACATATTGAATGAAATAAAACAATAACTTTGTTTTTTAAGCACGATTTATTTAATTTTTATAATACCGACCGGTTTCGCTTTAGTCAAGCATCTTCAAGGTATAAAATTAAACTGATCAAAAATACACATAGTGTGAGCTTATATAGATAAGAGACAAAACATAATGCAAAGGAACAGTAAAAGAGACGGGTGATATTTAAGAGCGTTTAACCAGCCAGCGGACGAAAATCCACATTTCGTCGAAAGTTGTTCTTCCGATCGTGCAGGGCGGTTACAATGAGAAATATTAATTATTCTCCGTACCTGCTTTTTTAAATTATAACTCAATATCGAATTTATTTCAATCCAAATTAGCTTTAATTTATACCTTCATCCAAAAATGCTGAAAGGCGTGATGATAAAACTATTAAAATAGTGTACTTTTTGTAGTTATTTTTTGATTATAAGTATTTATCATTTTTCAATAATGTCTAAATTTAATAAGAATGTTAAAAAAATCTGAAATATATTAGTTTGTAAGTGCGCAAATAAATACACAAATGGACCAATTTTCGTCAAGAAACACATGTACGTACATATTTTTTAATGATTTTATTGAAACTAAAATTAAAATTCTAATACATAACTCTGCTAGATAATGTATTGATTTATTTTACTGCATGATTACATTATTTGAAATGTGTGTGGTATAATACAAAAACTTTTTTGAAAATTTAACAAATCTGCCAATGACCTATGGAATAACCTTATTATACTAAAAATTAAAAAAATTCTAAAAATTTATTACATAACTTCACTAGATAAAAGAACAATCTTTCGAAATCCATTTATAATTTTTTGTGGAAAAGAGTCAATACGTCTAAAAACTTTTTTGAAAATGACGTATTTCCGGCTTTCTCTGATAATGCCCTCTTAATGAGTTACCGTATTATGTGTTCAGGGACAAATCGTCATTTGAATAGATGATTAAGGGTTTTTACTAGTTTATGGGGAATATCCCTAATATCGGGCTGTTGGACACATTTAGCTGATTATTATGGATTTGGGTTTTTGTTTTAACGGCTTTCTTTATTTCAAGTGATTCTAAATTATTGAGTCTGTTACCGTGACCATTTCTGTGCAAAATCTTAGCACCGGTGCTTTGACTCCTCGTTTCATCGTGCCATGTCTTCCTCGGGCGTCCCCGACTTCTTCTACCATTCACATTTCCGTCATATATTCTTCTTACCCTTTAGAACCATTGGGTAGAATTTTTGTTCATTATTTTTTCGAATTTAATGATTACTTTTTTTATGTTCAATAATTTATTCTTGCAATTTTTTCCCCGTTTCCATGCTTCTTCTGGTAGTTGAATCGTTAGTTCAAGGTTATTTCTAATTTTTGTGTCCTTTACGTTCGAAATGTTTTTAAATTCACTTTTAATGTTTTCTATTAATGTTAGTACATCCATTTTTTATTAAACTTAAGTTGTAGTGCGGACGCGCGTCACTCCGGGTCGAACTATGTGACAATACTGAATTATACTATCATGTTGAATCACTCCCGAAGTTAGTGCGCTTCACCCCCGGATACCTTTTATATGGCAATTAAGGTGAAGCACTAAGTAATGCAAAATCATGTGATTTTGGTTTTAAAATTATATCACTTCATATTTTGGATGATTTGGATATTTAAATACGGTGAGTAGAACGCACATATTCCTTTGAAATGATTATTTTTTTATCACTCTTTTTATAAATCCAGAAAAAATAGTGTTATTGTTAGCGGCCTCATCCAGAATTTTACACCATGTGGTGCAAAGCCTTATGGTATAACTTAAAAGCGGCCGTTTTGGGTGGCAAAATTTCTTGAGACGGATTGGAATAGACACGGGGTGGTAATGCTGTGTTTTTTCTACCAGTATTTCAATGTAAGGTATTACAAAGGCAGCATCATTGATAACTTCGACACCGGTAAAGAAAAAAAGTGCCTGAAAATGGAGGGTTTGCATAACTCCTTAAACTCCGTAGATCGGCTGTGGAATGGTAATGATGTGTTGGCTTTTATTTTAACACTCTCGTTAAAATTGGGTCTTATTGAGACCCGAGTTCATTTCTTCCTTTCCTTAAAAACACCCTCTATGTAATACATTATTCTAGAATGTAACGGACGTGTTCGCACCCTCCAAACATCTTTCATCAAGATTCATCGCTGGTGGCATCCTTTACTTATTGAGGTCATTTCTTGGAAATTTTGCTGAAATTTCTTGCCTCAAAATGCTAATGCGGTCCCTTTTTTACAGTTCTTGTAAAGGCGCTGATACGTCTGTTACATAGAATATCACACGGGGGGAAATCGGAAACCCCTTTGTAGAGTCAATATTGTAAAAAATCAAACGCAAGTCATAATTCTGTTGACTGTTTCTAAAAGGGTGAATGTCAGTTTTTCAAATTTTACGAGGCGAATTTTATCTTTTTAGCAAATTTTAATTTTAAGAAAAACGATTTACCTACTAGTTTAATATTTATTCGCCCCAAAAATCGATAGATCCTTCCTCGAAATTCTTTTAGAAATACGACTTAATCTCGAGGCGAAATCGCAAAAAAACTTGTAACGAAAAACTAGAATTGCCTTTTTAGAAGCAAGCCACTGATTTATCAGCTCTATAGTTTATCCTGCAGTGGAATATCAATCTTAGTTAGATTAGAGTGATAAATAATCATAGTATCGCCTTGTCAAAATATTACAAATCTGAATGAAACGGCGAAAAGTTTCGACGGCCTCCTTGGTCGAGGGGTAAGGCTCTTGACTCGCAATCTGAAGGTCGCGGAATCGAATACCAGCGTGGCAAATAAATTTTATTTGATTTATTTGTGTTAATTCATTGAAAATAATAAAAAGTATATTTGTGGCATGTTCCAGAGTGGAAGATACTCATCGCCTAGGTATAAGACCACCATTCAGAATTGAAACGTTGCTTGAAATGATTTTAGCCGTGTTTGGTGACCAGATCTGAATAGCCAGGTACTTCCCCACCTTCATCTTCCCATCTCCTTCCCCTCCCCACTACCTTCAGCCTCACAATATACCCCAATTGGGGATGCCATAATCTCACTGGCTCCAGATGGAAGCAGCTGGGACTCTAGTGAGGTATGCATATAAAAAAGTAACACACTTCCCAACATTTTCCTTTCTCATCTCCTTTCCTCCCCTACTTTCTTCAGCCTCACAGCATATTTTTTTATTGAATGACCTTCTAACTTAAATAACTGGATATTTTTTTATTTTTTTAGAGATAGTTTTAATAGTTAAAATTAAGTGTTATTTTTTCAAGATCCCCGAAAACCACTCAAGGGCGGATCCAGGGGGGGGATCATGGGGTCATGACCCCCCCCTGGGCTGGGTCCAGGACCTAGGTGGACCTACTTTTTACTTGTATCTATTATTATTAAAATTAAATTATAACTTCTTGTGACTTGACCACGACTATGTGACCCCCCCCTGGCGCTCTGTGACCCCCCCCTGATGACAAAGCTGGATCCGCCCTTGAAACCACTGCATATTGTGTTGTGAATCGTGTGACGTCATCACTCCTGAAAAGTTATTTTTATTTTCAACAGGCGTTGTCATGTTGTATGATAATTATACGGAAGAAAGAAGATACTATTCGATAAGTGGAATTATTTATGGAATTATTTATTAATGTGTGGTATAAAAATTGTTTAAAATTATAATTTTTTTAGCTTTTTATATCAATATTATCAAAAACGAAACATCACCCACAAAAGTGTAGACAAACGATATCAGCTGTTCCATTGCAGCCATTTTGATTTGTAGGTAGCATAAGGATATAGTATATTTATTTATACGATTTTTTCGTACAGTTTAAAGTTGTTCAATATTTTAATAATAAAGATAAACTAATAGGTAGAGATACCTCTATTTTTGATGCTGAATTATTTAGGCCTAAATGATGTTTCAATAAACACAACAACTAATTCTGAGTAAACAGTATGTAAATAAATGAATAAATTAATACGATGGCTTTTGTCATTCCTACATTTCCGTACATTTTCCGTACAATGACTTTACGGTTCACGACACAAGGAATAGTGACGTCACTACTAAACATTTCAATAATGCCAACTTGACGCTGTGTTTTGACGAGATGTTTAAAAACACTTTTTAATAATTTTTTAAAAACTCTGCGTTTAATGTTATTAAATAAAACTTATATATTCCGAATCAGCGTTTATTGGTCTACATTCTACATGAACATATTTTTTTAAAGCCATAATATATTTCACAGGAGTTCCTTATTGGAAATAACATAGTCCTACTGGCTCCAGATTGGAGCGGGGGGGGATAATAAATAATTTTAAAATGTTGGCCGTTCACAGCCACGCGTTTCTTTCAAATTCGGCTCTAAAATGAAATTTGTCGAAAAGTATCAAAAAAATAATCCGTCATCATTTGTAAGCGTAGCTACGAATTTCACCGTGTTTCGTGAAATCCGCAATACAATACGTAATTCGGTAATAATTTTGCGTTATTATTTCAGCGTAAGAATATTGCAATACACCAAAATAACAATGATATATCGCGTGATTTAGTGTATTTTCTTGTCATAAATCACAACCCTTAATCTGCTCGCACCTACCCCTTGATACGTTAGTCAACCCTTGCAAAGGAAATCCATCTGGCGGCCAACACTGGAACCACGGAACATGGTTAGTCCTTCTCCTTCGCCATAGGATAAAGAAGAACACAAGAAATGCGATGTGGGCGTGTTCGTGATCCAAAAGCCTGGGAGACTCCCTAAAATTTCAATCACAGAAGTGTGTTGCATCATTATTATGACATCTTTATTTTTATCAAATGGGATGGCAATATACGAAGTTAGTCAAGTGTAAGAGTGACGGAGACCGTGCTGATTTTAAGCGCCGTATACCCGCCTAAAGAGAAAAAGATGGAGAGATACGTAATTACGAATGTTGGATAGAGCGCGCTAATATTTAAAACGATAAAATAGAAGTAAAAAATTTTAAAATGTTTAATAAAACACGACTTGTTTAAAATAGAGTAAAAATTTCGTGGGGAACATATAAAACAGCATTTAAGAAACACTGTGAATCGTTTCATACAAATGACTACTAAAATATGTGAAATGAACGTGTTTACAATAATTTTCGTAGCATACTTTGTGAATTTTTTCTATCGAAGGAATTTCATATACATAATTTGCGTTTCGGCGCGTGGGGTACATCTGGATTATTATCTTCAAAAATAACATGTATTTTTTTAAGAGCTTAAAAACTTCAAATGTTTAAGGGAGATATGTAAGAAATCGGTAGAAATTCGGGTAGCGGCGGCTTAAAAAGATGTATATTATTGAGTTATTCCATATCATTTATAAAATTATATTTTTACAGTACGCATAATTTTTTTTAAATGCATTCATTTTTCAGTCTTTCAGGAGTTTCATCTTACATCTTGAGTAATGTACACATTAAGCAGTTCTGTGACTCTCGTACGCCGCAATTTTTTTTTGTTATTGAAAATTTTTTATTCAATACATATATAATACATACATAAAATAATGAAAAGTATATAAAAAAAGCTTAATATAATAAATGTATGAACTAAAAAATCCCACAAAGGCAATGGCTGTGCGTGGTATAATATTGATTTTTTACTTTTATTTTTATTTCTATGGTTATAGTGAATATTTTAAGTATGTATAAATTAGGGATTTAAAAAAGAAACTGAATAAATGCAATTAAAAACTACAACATAATAACAGTCTGCGATGTTATTATCGTATTTGTAAGTTTTATAAGAATAGATGTTACAAGTACAATTTAAAAACAACAAAAAAAACAACATCAAAAAAACATAGAAAACAATATAATATATCTTCTCTAAAAGCTATCTAATGATAGATATACTTAACGGCTTTGTTAAAACTTATAAGAAAAAAATATCTGTTTCAGTGTTTTCAGCCAAATTATATCTACATTTGGAAGGGGGGATGTTACGAAGCACCACACAAAGATTTCATTCTCTCGCAGGCTAAATTGTATTTCGTTTCATCGAGCTTCAAATAACAACAGTGCTGAAGAAGTTTTCACTTCAAATAACTTTTTTTTATATCTTTAACATTACTTATCCAAAATTTGCTGTGAAAATTAGTTTGTAATCCAATATT
The DNA here is from genome assembly GCA_917880885.1 of Limnephilus marmoratus. NCBI lineage: Eukaryota > Metazoa > Arthropoda > Insecta > Trichoptera > Limnephilidae > Limnephilus > Limnephilus marmoratus. The sequence continues at coordinate 18,240,565 of OU862933.1, forward strand.
GCACCCCGTTATTTGATTTAATTTAATCATTATTCTCATCATTAATTGTCAAATTCATGTCATTGATTATTATTATTATATGGATTTCTGACTTTATTAATAATAAAGCTCCCCCTTGTGTGCCTAATTTTGATGAACTACCTACTTTAGCTTACACTCAAAATTCTTCTTCATGGTTAGATGCTCCATTTTTCATTGATGAGTTAAAAAGAGCGACGGAAAATCTCAAAGACTCAGCTCCGGGCAAGGATGAAACCTTAGTAGCTGAAAGAATGATTAAGAATAGATTGGACTGGAGAAAAATCAAATTCTTTCACCTTCCCAGTTTGGATTTAGAAAGGGTACCCTTGATAACCGTAAATTAATTAATTACATATTACATGTGTCAAATTAGCATTATCTAAAAACGAATATTTTATTGCACTGTTCTTAGACATCTGTGGAGCATATTACAATGTTTATATCCCCACCCTGAAAGAAAAGTTACTTGCGATTGTTATTCCTACTAAATTGGTCCAATTCATTATCAATTTCCTCTCACAGAGAACTATTTTTGTGGACGTATCCCTTTCCCGCATTAGACACATATTCAAAGGTCTCCCGCATGGATTAGCCTTAAGCCCGATCCTGTACAATATTTACAAGTAAGATCTAGAAAAAAATATTCATCTCTTTTGGAACATACTCCAATATGCTGATAACTTAACATTCTACAAAATATACCCCAATATTTTTATCTCAGCATCAGCAATCAACAATGCTTTTAGACAATTCTTGGCGTAGTAATGGCCTTGAACTTTCCCCTTCCAAAAGCAAAGTTGTCATCTTCATTCGTCGTCGAAAGCTACCAGATATTCAGGTGAGATTTGGCGATAAAGTCATCCCTATCTCTAAGGAAGTTAAGTTCCTGGGAATGTTTTTAGGCTCAAAACTTACTTGGATTTTTCACATAAATCATGTCATCATGAAATGCGAAAGCAACACCAATCCCCTTTGATTTCTGTCAGTGTGGTGGGAATCTCACTCATCATCTTAAAATTTAAAATTTTACATGGTAACTATTAAATGGCACTATCAGTTAAACCTTAGTATATATTTAATCTAAAAAAAGAACACTTTGTTTTTTTTTTTTGTACAGAATACATTTTTGGCATTTTTCACCAGCATTTTGTTCCTTAGAACGGGCAATCTGCCTAGCTAGGAACTAATATAGTCAAACAAGACATAATAACACTTGTACACATTTTAATATTTACAGTTATTTTGAAATATTATTATTATGTTATTTTTGCTGTATAAATGTATCTTATGTAGTAAATAAAATCTTTAAAACTTCTATACAATGCTCTCATCCGAAGCCATCTCGATTACGTATCTTGTCTGTTTGATCCAATGTCCACTTCGAATTCGCATAAATTAGATAAAATTCAGTCAAAATCTCTTCGCCTTATCTTAGAAGCCATGAAATCTTACCCAATCAACGAAATGCAAGTTGAATGCTGCGAACCTCCCTTAAATTTAAGAAGGCGATGCCTAGCAGAAAAATATATTTTCAAAACATGCTCAATAACATCTCGTCCCTGATTCCCAAACTTCAATCGTTAAAGCATGAGGTTAATTTGAATCCATTTTGGAAAAAAAACATTCCCCTCCCCTTCTCTATGATTGCTTCAACTCTTTTCTGGATGTATCCACAAACTCCTATCGCAATTAAAGTCTTACTTTACATCCAAAGGTGCACCAATTTATAGGAATAAGTATAAAAAACATCTAAAAAACTCAGATCAATCCAATAATGCAGATTTCAACAAAATTATATTGAAAATATATATAAAAAAATTTCACTGACGGTTCCAAACTCAGCCCGGACTCCCATTGTGGGGCCAGTGTCTATGCAACAATTATGCTAAATTGTGTTTCCCACACAAACTTCCCATAGAGTGTTCCATTTTAAGACTCGTCAAATCTCTCAATATTAGGAATGCCCTATTCTTTTAGACTAACTTAGCTCTAAAGTGAGTCTGAAAGTCACGTCAAAAAATAAGCGTATCCCCTCTCAATTCCAGTAGCGATTCTCTTACTTGCTCTATCAGAGACCTCGTGCATTCCATGTCGCTGGCTCACCTGTCAGTGGTCTTGGCCTGGATTCCAGGACACCTTGGTATTGTTCGAAATGACAGGGCTGATTCTAGTGCTGAGGAATCTAGTGTACCTATTCCGGTTAGAGATTATTTCCCTATTTTAAAAAATAAGTTACAACGCCTATGGTCCTCTGAATGGAAAACATCCACTCTGATAAAAGGGAACCAATACTCATTAATTCAACCTTCTATTCCGATCAGGCCCTGATTTCACAAATACACTTTCATGCCTAAAAAATACATCTCTTCCATATCTTAAATGCGTCTTATTGTAGTACATTACACATCTACATAAGTTGTTTTGTATCGGTCCAATACTGCGCTTTCAACGTTTGTTACCCGTTTTCTTTCCTGGAAATATTCTTCGAATACGTTTAGATCTCATAGAAAACCGAAAGGTACTTCAGGAAAGTCAGTGGCGCCTTCGATTTCAATCCAAATTTGCATGGAAACCATTTCTAGTGTAATAACCTATTCAGTGTCTTTCCTCATCTCCTTCCTTACTCCTCTCCTTCCCACGAATAGCGAACTGGGAATGGTCGCCCCAAGCAACAAAGAAAAGTGATTTGCTCGAGATCGAAATAATATTACGCCATTTTTATTATTATTTGTCATGGAAATGATTGAGTTCTGTGATTAAATAAAATATATTTGGTGTACGTAAATAATAGGCTTAACTATTATGTTATTACAAAAATATTAAGAGGTGTTTTTAGATATGTACGTTAGTCGCGGAGAAATTTCTGTTTTGACAATGTTAAATTATTATTATTTAATAAAACCAGCTATTTATAACGTCTTCATAGAATCCAACAATTAATCTCTCATCGGAACCGCCCTATATAGTTGGAAGGGTACGATGGCAAGACCATCTTTCCACCAAATTTGAATTCTCGGCCGCTCTTTAACATGTCGCCTTAATTCTATAAATGCTCTTAATAAAGTGTACCAGTCTAAAGATCCTCGTAGGAGGATGAAGCCTCTGGTTTGGTTAAAATTTTCAAAATACCATACCTACCTCTAAATATCGCAACACATTAGTAGATAATCGAAGGAATTTTCAAGGGGGCATTCATTAATTACGTGAGCAGTTTCTCTTCCAATCTAGACCACTCCCCCCCCCCCCCCCCCCTTGTTGAGATAAATTTGGGCCACTTCGTATATTCTTTTCAAGTAAAGTGAAATTTTTGCTGCCCCCCCCCCACCCCTTTTGAGCTCATGTAATTAATTTATGCCCCCAAGGTAATGAATACCGAAATTTCGCATCGATAATGAAATTTGAATACTACTATTCCTAACTTTAAAATAATCAAGACACCATCCGCAGAATCAACAAATTGAAAATAAATGAAAAAAAAAATTATTTAACAATTTGTTAAATATTTTAAGATAATTTTAACGTTCTGTGAAGTTCTATTTAAGTTCTGTTATTATATTATTATAGGCCAGTTGCTTCGTAAAACCGAAATAATCACAGAACTTGGATAGAACTTTCACGGAACATGAAAATTAACTTCAAATATTTGATGAAAAATTCATTTTTTCAAACAATTTTAAATGACAGTCGAAATCACTGAGAATTTTTCTTTTATTCATTTATTTCCTACTAGCCAAAGTACCCGACTTCGCTTCGGGAGTTGATATGAGATTGAACTGACGTTCGAACCTACGATGGATCTTAAATACCCCGACCAAAAGGTAGCCCCAGTCCCCACCCATACAAAAAAGGTTTCGAATGGGCCACAATGTTCCAGAACATTCCTCAACATTCGAGAGTGTTCTTAAATGTTCTACGGTGATCTGGGATATTCCGGGATGTTCCCAAATGTTCCAGACTCTTCTCAAATATTCCACAACATTCCAGAGTGTTCTGGGAATGTTGTGGAATGCTCTCGAAAGTTCTGGGCCTTTTAGAAATTTCTAGAGGGCGAAACTTCCAGGTCTTATATCTTCAAAAGCACGCCCTTCGTGCTTTTGAAGATATAAGACCTGGGTTATGTTAAGTTACAAATTTACAATACAATATGATATTGCAATCGCTCCTAATAAAGCAGATGCTTGTGCTTGGAAGAGAACAACTACATATTTATTTTTACATCATACATTTAAATTTAGGTAAACTATTAGTAATTTTATAAAAAAATTGCCTGCAGGATTGATAACTGTTTCATTCCAAAATATTGGAGAGCTCGTAATATGACCATTTCCCAAATATCAATGAGCAAGTACTAGAGATGCCACACACCGAGACCATAAATAAAGTGTGTATAAAAGGTTGCCCACGCCTTTGACATAAATACTTTTATGTAAAACGTTTTACCTATTTATCTATTTATCTATTAACATTTTATCTATTTTATCAAAACGGTTCTCAAAATACGTTTACTTCTAAATGATTTGCAACACAGGACTCAAATTCAGGTGAGGAAAACAGATAGATAGATTGTTGAAATTAAACATAGATTTTGAAATTAAAATCTTGGTTAAATTGATTTCACGGTTAATCTAATGTGGATAGGTTCCTTTAATGCACATTAAAAACCTTTAAGATATACTTACGTTACTTGAACGAGAGCTCAAAAAAGTTTATATGAATTTTGCCTATCTTCTAAGAGTATTTTTCCTTTTAAAATAAAGATCAGAAGCGGTTCACTTTATTCTACTGACCCACTTTAAATGTGTATATTCCGCTTCGTTGTTACTTGATGAATAAGGTACAAATGGCGCGCTTCAATGATGGCCAATGAAAGATGTATAAATAAAGGAAAAAGACATGTGAGGGGGGTTCGAAGCGTCCTTAGATCAGGGATGATTGATGATTTTCTGTTTTTGCGCAACCTGAAGTAAACTTTCCGCCATCCGACGTGGATTAATCCAATAATATTTACGTAATTAAATACTGGAATTTCGAAAATCCCTCTGTCCATGAACATTTTTTTTAAATTAATCTTCGAATAGTTCTTAAACTATCAGGAAAATTAATGTACATACAAGTATCTGACTAACTTACATATTTTAACCATTTTTTAACCATCCGTCGAACAAATTTATTTTTTTACTTACACAGGACGCCCCGAGGAAAATAATTCCCCTCAAGGCCTGTGTTATCTTTGAATACGCTGTATGGAGGGTATTTTTAGGAAAGGAAGTTCTAGAAGGAAAAGGTATGAGGGTTGGTGTGAATCTGGGGTAAGTATATCCAGGAGTGACGGACATATGAATGTATCCCTCAAGATATGAGAGTCCTGCTCAAAACATCTCCCTCAACCACTCTCTCCGATCCGGCCTGCCACGCAGTTGGTAGACAGGTGCATCCGCCGCCAGGATCCGGACAAACCTCATCCCCCATGATCCCCCAAGTAACCAAGCGTAGTGAACCACTTGGGGTGACCAATGGGAGAGGTGTTGGTAATTCAATATATTGTTTCCGGGGCGGCGATACCTGTACCCGCCTTCTAAATTGAAAAATGTTGAATATGTAGGTATTTTCATCTGTCTACGTTGTTTCCATCATGAGTTTCAAAATTTCCATTTGGTTGAAAAAAAAGGCAAGTCACCATTTATCATTTCTCCATGATCAAAAAAAAAAATTATTGATGAATTGCTGGGAACGACCGACAGTTTTTTTATTGAATACCGCACACGAATCCTAACTGTCCGGAGCCAGTAGGACTAATTTATCCCCGATTGGGGTAAGTTGTGAGGCTGATGGAAGTGGGGAAAAGAAGTAAATGTAAAGAGGAAGGTTGGAATTGAACTATGAACTTGAGCGATTCTGGTTGTTGGTCTTCTACTAGGACGATATTGGGAGCGTTTACCACTCTGGGATGACTCTTAAGTGATGACACTTGTGCGAAACCAGATTGTAAACAAAACTGTATTTTTGAATGTAGCTATTACTTTGTGGTTATCCATTATAGAAAAATGAAATAATTCAACTTTGTATAAACCACTTATTTGATGTGCAAATTCGACTGGTTTCGGAACAAACGTTCCTTCGTCAGGGAACTAAATTAGTATAAGCTTAAAAAATTAAATTAGTATAAGCTTTCCCTGACGAAGGAACGTTTGTTCCGAAACCGGTCGGATTTGCACATCAAATAAGTGGTTTATACAAAGTTGAATTATTTCATTTTTCTAAAACTGTATTTGTTAAGTATAGTGTATTTTTATGATGTTGGAAAAAGGTGAGGTCTTTTTTATTATGTTTCAATATGATAAATCAGCATGGATCCATTTTCACTATTTTCATCACTGCTGTGGAGGCCGGTTATTACCTAACAATATACATTTTGAAATAATTGATTCAAATTTTAAACAGTGGGTGAGAAAATTTATGATTTTTTATGATTTTAAAGTGAACCAGCGTTCATATCCATTTATTTATTATTGAATATAACATTGAAGAAGAAGTTAATATTAATAAATCTAATAGAAAATGTGAAAAAGAACTGGTTTAACACAGAAAAATAAAAAGCTCACGGTCAGAATTGGGACTCGAACCCAAGATTTCTCGTCTTACCGGGAAAACCGCCTTAATCAGTTCGGCCACTGAGACCTATTATTTTTAAATCATTTTTGCCTCATATTTTAAATTCAGAATTAACAATATTATCATCGACTAATTTTTTCCAATATTTTTTGCAGCTACCTTTTTAAATGATAAAAATTGTTGGAACTAGTTTGTAAGCTAGATAGTGTCTCGGAAAAAATATATCCCATTTGTATTGACATGGGACACCTATTGACATTTTTGAGGTAAAAATTTTTTGACCGTTAGTTTTTTATTTTTCTGTGTTTTGTTCTTTTTCGTATTTTCGTTTTGATTTTTTAGTATTTCCTTATTCTTCAGTGATTGATGGAAATAACCTTCAAAAGTTATCATAAAGAGAGTTATATTAATAAAACATTAAATATTTATATAATGAATAAAAAATCACTTTGTTTAAACCACTATTTTTAAAACAAATCAACATGTTTCGACAACAATGTTGTCTTCATCAGGATATGTTACTATAATAAAAATTCGAAGAAGTCATTAAATATTTATTCAAATGAAAACAGATAAATTTGTAAAAACCACTATATGTGTACGTACAGTCTTATATTAAAAATACATACAATCTTATATTAATCTTATCCTGACGAAGAAAACATAGTTTTCCAAATATGATGATAATATTGATTATATAAGGGTTTTAGTGTCCGACCGAACTTTCGGTTTAGGTTTCGGCCTAGTTTCGGCCAAAAAACGAGTTTCGGCTTAGTTTCGTTTCGGCCGCCATCCAGCCGAAACTACGGCCGAAACCGAAACTGAATTCGGGAGGTTTCGTTCTGCGATCGGACATGTTCGGTGCACTGAACTGCGAGCCACGAAGTGTCATTTAGCTGCGTCCGCGCTCATAGTCGGGTCAGGACTTGATTCACTTGTTTGTGTTCGCTCCGTGAACTTTGCGGTAGCTTGGTTTATTTGTTGTAAAATTGGAGGTTTTTATACTAAACATTATTTCGAAATGGGTAAGTTTTATTTCGCTATTGAAATGATTTAGTTTATGATAGACCCTGAGGAAAATAATTTCTCTGAGGGCCTATGTCATCTTTGGGGATGCTGTGTGGATCGTTTTTTTAGGGAAAGGAAGGAGAGGAGAGTTCTGAGAAGGAAAGGGGGTGGGTAGGAATCTGGGGTTCAGTGTGTCCTGGTCATCCACCTTCAAGACCTAGACAAACCTCACCCCATGAACCCGGGCACTCCTACTAAATCACCAAACGTAGCGAACCACTTGGGGTAACCTGTGGCAGAGGTGTTGGTTATCCAATAAAGGTTCCCGGGGCGGCGTTACCCATTCCCGCCTCCCAAATTATTTTGTTCTTAAGATGAAAGAGTATTTTTTGTTTAGTGGACGTAAACAAATTAGGTTTTACCTTTTATTTTATGTTATTTGTTAATAATGTTCAAATAGGTAACACCTACTATTTCTTTTGTTAAATATTATTTACGAGGCGATTTACGATTACGATTTCAAAAAGCATAAATAATTTATTTGAAATAAGGAGTGATAATTATGTTATGTTTATTTTTAGTTCGAATATCAGAGATTGAATAATTAATTAAGAGCGTTTAACCAGCCAGCGGACGAAAATCCACATTTCGTCGAATGTTGTTCTTACGATCGTGCAGGGCGGTTACAATGAGAAAGATTAATTATTCTCCGTACCAGCTTTTTAAAATTATAACTCAATATCGAATTTATTTCAATTCAAATTAGCTTTAATTTATACCTTCATCCAAAAATGCTGAAAGGCGTGATGATAAAACTATTAAAATAATGTACTTTTTGTAGTTGTTTTTTGATTATAAGTATTTATCATTTTTTAATAATGTCTAAATTTAATAAGAATGTTAAAAAAATCTGAAATATATTAGTTTGTAAGTGCGCAAATAAATACACAAACGGACCAATTTTCGCCAAGAAACACATGTACGTACATATTTTTTAATGATTTTATTGAAACTAAAATTAAAATTCTAAAACATACGTTTGCTAGATAATGTATTGATTTATTTTACTGCATGATTTTATTATTTGAAATGGGTGTGGTATAATACAAAAACTTTTTTGAAAATTGAACAAATCTGCCAACGACCTATGAAATAACCTAATTATACTAAAAATTTAAAAAAATTCTCAAAATTTATTACATACGAATGCTAGATAAAAGAACAATCTTTCGAAATCCATTTATAATTTTTTATGGAAAAGAGTCAATACGTCTAAAAACTTTTTTGAAAATGACGTATTTCCGGTTTTCTCTGGTAATGCCCTCTTAATGATTTTAAAAAAGGCGGATTGATTAGGATTGACTATTTTTTTTCCACGAAAACATGACCTTGTATGGAATATTCGGTTTCGGCCGAACCTGAGACCGAAGCCGAAACTCAGTTTCGGTTTCGGTTTCGGCCGTAAAAACTAGTTTCGGTCGGACACTAAAGGGTTTTTACAATGTTATTTGTTTTCATTTATTTAAAAATGACACCACAAAGTATGTTGGCAAAGTTTGAAGAAATATTTATTTAATTATATTATTATTCATATTTTCAATGAAATGGTTCAACACCAACATTATAGTATTTATTCATCATCATCACTATTGGCTCTACAACCCCTGGTGGGTCTTGGCCTCCTCAAGAGTCTTCCTCCACTCATCTCGGTTTTGTGCCAGCTCTCTCCAGTTTAGAAGCTCCAAGATAGATATGTCTTTGAGGACGTTGTCGCTCCATCTTAATCTTGGTCTTCCCAGGCTCCTTCGCCCTATTGGTCTTGAGTTCCTATGGGACTTTAGTATTTATTACATGGATTAATACTTACGAGTGTTTTTCATAATTATGTAATTATATAATATCCTTACATAAAAAAGTCTGTGAATACCCTTACATAAAATTTCGTTCTCAACTATAATAACGCGTTTCATGTTCTTGTTCCATGTAAAAACGTAAAGTATAGTAACTCTGATTTGAATGTGAAGAGGTAACATTGTTCTATTATTACGAGTTGTGGCGCGGCGTAGGCATAGCCGCTACATTTCCATTTTACAATAGACTCCACGGCTTCCGGTACCTCCGGCCTAACCTATATCACCTATTCTCTCCCCGTCTTACGAATGGGCCAACATCAAACAATGGGGGAGATAAAATGAGCTTTTGATCCAGTATTTATGTACAAATTCTTATACTTGAGAACAATACTTAATTATTTGTTATTGCATGTTCGCCTTTGTGACCTTAACAATACAAGTGAGTAAGCATATTTGTTTGACAATAAAATAACTTTGTTTTAATCTACTTTATTACACATCTTTAACCAACCGGTTTCGATCCGGGGGTAAATAAAATATATACATGTTTTGATTGATCATAGCGTTATTGATCGCTTCGGTACCGGTGCATACACGGGAAACACTAGCGCCCATAACATATGTTGAGATGGTAACTTCCTAAAAATTATGTTAATTGCCGACATTCCAGTTTAACGATTTTATTTGTTCTTTATGAGATATTTAAGTTAATATGAGATATTTGCAGTATCTTTATTAATGTTGTTAAAACTGGTGAAACTAAGGGAAAGACTAAGGGAAATTTGACCCTTTTTCTTAATCAGTTTAATGATCGTGGAGATCACAAAATAGCATTATTAGAGCTCATAGGTATATACGAGTACGTATCTACAGTAATCGCAAGCAGAAACTTCAAATTCCAAACATCGACGAAAAAATGTTTTAATACGTGATAGAATCCAAATGGAGAACAATTAACAAGGGTGTGCAGCAAGGAAGCATTCTTGGGCCCCTCCTCTTCATTTACTATATAAATTAACTTCTATTATTGCTGGCACAGAATCTTCAATGTTTGCTGATGACACCGCTTTTTTGTTTGAATGTAATGGAGACGTTGACGAATTTAACTTGCCAATTAATAGCAAACTGGCTGTTATCCAGGGGCGTGCACTCCATATAGGCATATAAGCACTGCCTACCCTACCGTATTTGTAAAACATAAGCATGTAAATAATATTATAATTTATTAAATTAATGCTAAAAATTAATACACACTTTCAAAAATAAGCGCGAAAATGCTGAGCAACCGAAACTACGCGAGCGCCTACAAACGTGGCATACCTAAACTGTAACTAGAAACTACACGCGCGCCCTCCGACTGCCTCACTAAAATGCGGCCTAAGCAGAAATTATTTTTGCTTGGAACTAACTTCTTACAAGATATAATATCAATGTTTACGAAATGCAATAGCATAGAATAGAACTGTCGTTTTAAATTTGCTTCTTTGATGTTTTTTGTTAGTTTTAGGTAGTGCTTTCTGGAACAAAATTAGTAAATGGCAATAAGCGACGGCAGTGACATCTGTTGTTATCTATTTCTATCAACTACTTGTACGAAGGGAGTTATTTGTAGTAAGTTTTTTTTATTTATTTGAATCAATTCGGCGGTTTTCCTACTGCCTACCCTGATCAAAAACTCTGTGCACGCCACTGCTGTTATCGCAACATCTGTCACTCAACACAAACAAAACTCAAATTCTAAAATTTTGTCCAGTGCGAGCTAAACCTATAAACATAAATATAAGCTTTAATAACAGTATTATCGAACCTTCTCAAACTTGTTCACTGCTGGTAATACAACTAGATACAAATAAAAACTGGAAAGAACATGTATCAAAAATAGTAGCAAAAATCAGTAGCTTTTCTTTTGATCTAGATACACTGAGAAAAATATTAAACATCGAATCAGTATTGCCGCATACTATGGTCATGTATATTCAAAAATAAAATACGGTATTATTTTTTGGGGAAACTCAGTAACGCCAAAGATGTTTTTATCATCCGAAAGAGATGCGTAAGAAAAATTACAAACTCTGCTCGTCTGGATTCATGTAGACCTATGTTTAAAAATCTGAAAATTCTGGCAGCCATAGACATATATATAATAGAGCAATGCATGTTAGTGCTATCATCTACAGACAAGTTCCCACAAAAAAACTCATACCGTAAATACGCTACAAAATTCACAGAAAACTTATTAATTCCAAAAGAAAACAAAACAATATTCCAAAAAGGACCATACTACATGGCCATTAAAGTATATAACAACCTTCCACATAACATTAAACAAATACATGATGCACACAAATTTAAATCATCACTAAACACTTTTCTTTATAAACAAATGTCATTACACCTTAGAATACCTCACATAAATGAAACACCTATTTTTGTATTTTAAAATAAATATTATAATATTCTTCTTTTCATAAACATTATAATATAACATGTATGTGGATAGCTGGAAAAAATGGGGTCTATGGGATTTTTTATTTATACAATAAATATTTTTTTATTTCGATATTGATTTTAAAAATTAAGGGAAATTAGACACTTCTTGTTAATCAGTTTAGTGATCGTTAAGATCACAGAGTAGTATTGTCAGAGCTCATAGTATATACGTACCTAAAGCTAAGATAAATTAGACCCCCTTTCTCTTCAGTGATCGCGTAGATTATAAAGTAGTACTGTTAGATCTGATAAGTATATACGTACCTAAAGACTAGAGGAAATTATACCCTTTTTCCTTATCAGTTTAGTGATCGTCGAGATCACAGGGGATTGTGGCTAGAGCTGATAGGTATACATTCCTAAAAAATTAAAGGAAATTAGACCCTTTTTCATATATTGCATTATAATAAAATAAGTGTTTTCATGCGTTCCACTGGTGATCCCGTACCACGATAGTAGAAACAGTAACAATAAAAACCAACTTACTTTAAATACTTACAGCCTAACTAAAAACCCCTGAAAAATTTCATTCAATTGATAAACGAGCGTAGATGTGAAAACATTATTAATTTTTAAAAAATATTCATGGAAAGAAATATACATTGCTTACATAGCCCGAGGGGGTAGTTTATCTATTGTATACTGTTTTTTTTTAAATAATTTCCGAACGAAATTTGGAATGTTTCCAATGTATTTTAAATGACTTGTATGTTTCTTATTTTTGAAGATGTCGTAAAAACATATACCTTTATATAAACTAGATAAAATCACCTTTTAGATGTTTGTATCAGAAATATACTCTCGTGTTTAAAAATTGCAGCTTTTTAAGCTTCAAACATGAAAACAGTTGAAAAAAACAGCTTACAGTAAACATATTCAATTAAATGGTCGAAAAATTCGGAAAATTCAAAATTTAAAAAAAACGCAGTCTTCTTATTTCTTATTTAATAAATTTGGAAGAAAATTATCACTTCACTTTTTATCTCGTTCATACAATTAAAAATTATGACAATAAATTGTTCCAAGAGAGTAATTGAAAAATTCTGATACTTTGAATTCATTTTTGAACAATATAAACTTTGATAATATATATATATATATATTTTTTATTAAGGAGAAAATACAGATACAGACGTCAATTGACAAGAAAATACAAAACGGTTAATAGAGAATTCGCCTGCATCCAAACTATTTCTCACGAATTAACATTAACAGCAGATAAAAACTTATACAAATATTTTTACCGTTAAATACGGAAAAGACGTATGTATGCACATAAGTAAAAATTATTTTACAAACAGAGAGATGAAAAAAAATGCGCAATATCCTTATAAAAGTTTACAAATTGTTTTTGGAAAAATTTTGATGGGAAGACCAAAAATATATATAGATAAAAAAATAATGTAATACAGAAATTTAAAAAAAAGAAAGGTAAGTAGTTAAAATTATAAACCAAGCAATGTCTAAGTTATTGTACTTTGTAGGAAAACAGCCTTCAATTGTCTACTAAAAGTACTGGGTGAATCAAAAAATAAGTCGGAATCCTTGAGGTTTTGATTTTGATTAAAAGATTCGCACATTCTTCTGATTGGATCCCTGACACCAGCATTTGTACGCGTCCGGCTAATGTGGAATAAGTCGTTAAGCCTTGTTACTCTGGGTGGTATTTTGAAGTTTATTAGTTTCATGTCAATTATTTTTATGTCAACAAAATTAAAGTAACAACAGAGACATTATGAAAGCACAGAAACCGACAAAAATATCGCAAATAAAAGCAGTTATATTCAATTATCCTAATATAAAAGTGAATCGATCATTTAAACGTAAATCGTGTTTAAAAACATTAAATAACTTGCGCATCGCGTCACAAAAGAAATTTTGAAAAAGATGGCCGCCCCATGCCCCAAAAGAGGGCCGCGCTTACGCAAATCAAGCAAATATCAATGCAATTAACATAATAATGTGATCATGTTATTTGTGTAAAGCTTTAAAAATGCCATTCAATGGCCACTCAACAGATATACCGTTCAACAGTCGTTAAGTGTTTTTTTTTATTAATAATAATAATTTTTATTTTAGTAATTTGTACATTTAAGTTTACAAATTTCTAATTGATTATAATATTTCATATTCACTATATTTTTTCAAGTTTTATGTAGCTCCTACAATACATCTTGAACTTTCCAATTGGTGTGGACTTTAAAGTTTCTGGTAGTGTGTTATACAGCTTCATTCCCTTGTACAGTAGACTGTTCTGCGTATTCGCTTTGTCCTTTTTTTGTAGCCTAATTTCCTTGCACGTCCTTGTGTTATATCTGTGAATGTCTTTATTGTATACAATTTTATTTGAGAAGTATTTTGGTAACGTGTTGTTCAATATTTTGTGGATAAATACCATCGTGTTCAAGGTCAGCATCTGTTTCACGGTCAACCAATTTAGTTCCTTTAACATTTTAATTATTTTTGAAAATCTGTTTCGTCGAAGAATTATTCTCATTGCCCTGTTTTGGAGAATTTGTAACTTATTTTGTTCTCTTTCGTTACATAGGAAAAGTATACTTGAGCAGTAGTTGAAGTGTGGAGCAATAATTGAATTGTATATGGTGATTGCAGTTTTTCTAGAAATTTTTGGCCGAATTCTTCCAAAAAAAGATATCTTTTTGCCAATTTTCTTTTGGGTGTATTCAGCATGTCTATTGAAGTTTAGTTTGGAATCTAATATAACTCCTAAGTATTTCATTTCAGTAACATTTTCAATAATTTCACCATCAATTTTGATTTTGCTTTCACTGGATGTCTTCTTGTATCCGATCACCATACATTTTGTTTTTTTGTATTTAATTTAAGCTTATTTATTTTTAGCCATCTTGATACATCATTTAGTTCATTATTTAAAATGTGTATTAGTTCTTCATAGTTATCTCCAATTAAGTATATTAGTGTATCATCGGCAAAAAGTCGTACTTTGCATTTTGAAAATATTTTCACCATGTCATTAATATAGAGTATGAACAATAGAGGTCCAAGGACCGATCCCTGTGGTACTCCTAACTTATTTTCCATTGGTTTTGAAAATTGATTATTTATTTTTGTTACCTGCTTTCTGTCTCTCAAATACTCTTGTATTAATTTAATGGCTACAGATGAGAAACCAATTTCTTTAAGCTTTCTTATTAGTATGTCTCGGTCTATAGTTTCGAATGCCCTTTGAAAATCCAAAAATATTGCTAAGATAAATTTATTATTATTCATTCCTTCCTTCCATTCTTCGACAATTACGTTTAATGCTGTTTCACATGAGTTATTAGATCTGAACCCTGATTGCTCTTGGTATAAAATATCGTGTTTATCTAGATATTGCAAAATTTGTTCTTTTATTATAACTTCAAGAATCTGCTCATATTTTGGTAAGGTGTTGATTGGTCGAAATTCTTCACATTTTCTGGTATTTTTAACCTTTGGAACCGGTATAATAGTTGACAGTTTCCATGACTGTGGAAATTTTCCTTCTTCAATCGTCTCATTGATAATATTTAATAGAGTAGATCCAATTACTGGAAAAGCATCTCTTATTTTACTAATAGTTAATCCATCTGAACTATTCTTTGATTTTATTTTGTTTAAAATGTTAAATAAATATTCTGCAGTTATTTTTCTGAAGACCAATGATTCTTTGTTTGGGTCGATATTATCATTTGTGGGGTTAACAGCAATGTTGGGTATTAATTTGTTAATTTGAATGATACTTTCAATAAAATATTTATTAAAGTTATTAGCCATGTTTTCTTCGTTTATCTCTATTGGTAAGACTGTTCTCAACTGTTCTGTTTTGTGCTCTCGTTAAACTATTATATTATAAAACTTGTCGAAATCATTTACACAACTTTCTATGGTAATGTTTTTTTTAACCTCACAAGAGTCCCAGCTCCTCCCGTCTGGAGCCAGTGAGACTAAGGCATCCCCAATGGGGTATGTTGTGAGGCTGAAGGTAGTGGGGAGGGGAAGGAGAGGAAAAGAGGAGGGTGGTGAAGTACCTGGCTATTCAGATCTGGTCACCAAACGTGGCCAAAGCCAACGTAAACTACATACCTGCCTATTTTGTACCAGCTTATATCCATCGTATTTCGTTTATTATGTTATATACTATACACTTATTATTATACTCCTGAACAACTTACTTATAATAATGTACATATATATGTAAAAGCCTTCAAGGCGTTTACAAAGAAAAAAGAAAAATAAAAATTATAATTTGTATAAAAAATCCACCAAGTTCGTTTGGAGATCTGTACATGTTTTTTTTAAATATTATAATAACGTTCCTTTGACTGCTTGTTTGACAAAGCAAAATAGCATAAAATCTTATTTTAACAACGCAACAATAGAATTTCGCGTATTTTTTCTTCTTTCTCTCTCTCTGCTCGCCGGTTATTCGTATTTTACCAACGCTAAATTAAATAACATGTTCCAAAATCTCACTAAATAACACAGGAACAGCGACGCCAAAAGCTATATCCTGTTTCCTGTTTCCCATCGTTTGGCGGGCGTCCAAAAGGTGAGGCTTTTTATTATTGTCAACCAAATCACTAGGGCGCATTTCTGTACAGCCTTTACGAGAAATATGGCCTTCACCGTGTTCAGGGTACTATTCCATTGGCGTGCAGCATTGTTTAACCAAGGGTCAGCTTTGATTTGTTCAGTGGCTAATTTGAAGCAAGTATTTGATGGTCAATACCGAAGGTATATTGATTAGATCATTCTGTCCGAGCATTGCAAGAAATGATAACTCACAAGCCAGCATTAAAAAAAAACAACGACAGGGCTATAAAAAAGTAATAAAATGTTTATAACCCATCCAATAATATATCTACAGTAGTTTTGCGACTCATTCCAGAGTGATACTCTCGGTGTCACCCTGAACCATCATTCGGAATCGAAACGTTGCATTTCTTGAAAAGTCGTCAGTCGTGTATCGTGCGTAGTGACCAGATCTAAATAGCCAGTGGTAATTCTCTTCCTCCCCAAATTCTCGAACTGGATAGCATGGCTCCACTGGCTCCAGACAGATCTATTCTTCACATGAAAATTTATATATATAAAAATCAAAATATGCTTGGGGATTAGTGAGATGTCTATGTATTGCTATATTAAGCATAGGAAATGTTAAATACCTTATGTAAACCCCCGCGAAAGTTTCTGGATTATTACAATCACATGACAATATATCTGAAAAGTTTTTAATCATTACAAAAATTCTTGCGAAACTGTAAAAAATTTGAGTATGACATTTTGGAAAACAATGATCGTTAAATAAAAATTTAATTTTCAAAACTCTTTAAATTAATAAATTAATTTGAAGTACTTACATAATAATTTGAATCGAATCAAGAATTATGATTTTAAATAGGTACCTACACGTTAGGCACCAAATTAGATTGATTGTTCTAATAATATTTGATTGTTCTTATAATACACAAAAATGAATATTTTTAATACATGAAAAATTAAAATTTGCTGTTTGAAAACTGAATGTGCTGGGACTGAATATATGGAAGGCGGTTGGCGGGAGCGGGAGAGGGGAGTGGAAAGGCGGGGAAGGTGGAAAGGGATCGCGGGAGGGAAAGAGGATGCGGGAGGGGAACGGAGACGCGCGGGTAAGGACAAGCAGGGAGAAAAAAATTATTTCTTTGAATATGGCATCCAACGCATGCCGGGAACCAACTAGTAGAATTATATTTTAACTCTCATTTTTGTTTTAAATTATCTATTTAAGGAATCTGCACTGCCAACTCATAGAAACCAGATTTCTGATTGGCTGCGTTGTCTTTAGAATGACTATTGCCTCAAATTTAAAAAAATGAAAGCAGTCGAAAAAAATCTGTCAGTAATTGTGGTAAGCAAAACTGAGCCTACCCGTATTGCACACCACTGGCACACAACCTCCCCGCGGGCGATATCCTCTAAATTATTATCAATACATTGACAGGCAGACAATGAATGAAATGTTTTCAATATATTGACGTCATCTTTTTTGGACATGATAAAATATTTGGATCACGCCCTGGGATAGGGTTTTGTATTCATGAGACAGCTATATTTACGATCCTCAGCATAAAATACTGGTTATTTTGTGGGTTAATATGCCATTAACTATAACGAAGCGAAATCAGATGAATGAGAAATTGTAAGATACTACCATATGGTCTGCTAACTTAAAATAAGAACAATGTAAGTTTACAAGCAGTGTTGTTTAATCCGGAAACTCATTGTTAAAGATTTTAATTTTCGAAAAATCAATTTTTGAATTTCTTAAATTTCTTAAATTTAAACTTTTGTTTGGTAAAGGTAAGGATTATATTGTCTAATGCTTGGTAATGAATATTTATTTGGTCAAAGGGGATTATGGATCCAAAATTCTAGAACGTGATTTTTTTCTATTATTCCTGAGACAACTTCTGCTCTACTGCCATGATTCGTAAAAACACAGTGTCTTCGTTGAGACTTTTTAGAGAAAACCGGGGGGCGTTTTGTCCATACAAACGTATTCCCCAATTGACTCTCTGGATTTGGATACAACTGTAAATATTATAATAATATAGATGTCGATCCCTAGCGTACCGATAAATTTTGCTTTTTTGATAAGTTACTTCTTATAGGAGCTAGGACCCTCCAAAAATCGTTAAAATTATCTGGTTTGAACGCCATCGACAGATGTTCAGTATAGACAATATATTTTTTTAAATCACAACGTACAGATACATAGTATTTTGTTCTAATACAGTTAGTAAAAAAATACAGTTTAGGAGGAGAAAAATGAGGAATACTTTTATTTATTTATTTATTGTTTTGGAACATTTACAGAGTATTAACATAAAAAAGTCATTAGATAAGCATTGTAAAAAGCGTAGATGTTAATAGTCCACTTAAAAATGTTCACAGAAGTTAACAGAAATTAGAAATAGCAAAATATAAACAGAGGTATAAAAAGAGATAACAAAAATTGTGATGATAAAATATAGAGATGACAAAGATAAAAAAGATCGATATAAGATGTAAAAAACAGAAAAACCAAAAAGTAAAGTACAAATATAGTAAGAAACAGCCATTCACATTCAAGTTCAAGATCAAATAAGTATTTTCAATTCTCAGTTACTTGTTAGGTTAGTCTATTGTTAATTTGCTTTTTAAAGTAAGCGAGACTATTTGCATAGATGTCTATATGGTTACATTCAATGGAATTATACAGACGACACATTCGAGACAGTAAATTGAAGTATGCAATATTGTTTTTAAATATATTCTGACTCCTTAAATTGCGTCTATTGGTGACCTTAATAAGAATATTGCTCAGACAATGAGTTGTTTCAAGCTTATTATGAATGATTTTGTATAGACTCATTAAATCAGCAACTTTTCTTCTTTTTTCCAGAGTTGTAAACTTAAAATATTGGAGTCGTTCCTCGTAAGATTGGAGTAAGGCATTTAGTCCAAGTTTAAATGATAACAATCTCAGAATTTTTTTTTGCACAGATTCAATAGTTTTTGAAAATACAAAACCTCTATTTTGATGGTTTTATTTAGGTATTATCAGGCTGAGATGCAGTTGTCCCTTTCGCTCGGTATTCGGGGGAGTAAGACCGGCAGTGACAGCAACAGTATCTGTTATTCAAATATTTCAGCGACCGGGTTTCCTCTTAAGGAAAATACTGTGTTTTTACTTGTCATGGCAGTTTAGCTAGCCATTCACGGAGTGTTGGCTATTTTTCAATATTGTTGAAAATCAATTTATTGTTGTGGAAAGAGAATACCACTAAAAGTTTGATATACAAGAACTCACATTATGTCTTTCACTGTTTTGGTTTTATTAGTAAAACGTTTAGGTGCTTGCAAAATAATTTTCACAAGACAGTTATTTTACTTCTCAAATTTTGTATCACTCTTTCATTATAAGCATTTGCTTGTGGATAAAAGGTGTGTACAAATCAGTAACAGTTAACAGCTTTTCTTAATTTATACTTCCTGTTGGTTATGAATTAATTACCTTGTATTAGCTGCTTGTGCAATGTTCTCAGACCTGTAGGTGTTTTTTTAGTGTTTCCGAAATTCTTTAAACTGTAGAAGTAGGTCTGTTCGACGTAAAATACGTCCCAACCTTCCTCTAATTCTCTCCTTCCCCTCTCAAACTTCATTCAGCCTCACAATATTCTCAAATGCGGATGTCATGGTTCCTATGGCTCCGTTCACTTGTCGAACTTTACGCCGCATAAAATAAAACACATATTTTAACAAACAGCATTACTCTCAAAGAGCGGACTAAAAGAATTTCATAAGTAACACCATACACATTAAATGGTGAAAAATTTAGCGACTTGGCTGTGTAATATTATCAATCTGGTTGATATAATATTACTCAGCAAAATTCTAAAACATCACGTTCTTAAGTGAAAAAAACTGAAACTTATAAAAAGGAATGAAAGTATTAACAAACTCAATTATTAGGGATTTGTTCGGCACTTTATCAGCATCCTATTTGGCGCCTGTTCCCTAACTTTTGATTAGCATGATTTCCTCTCCGGGGGCACAGTAAATCACGACCGTCTTAGAGCTAAGATCTCTCTATTCTTTTCCTCTCACTTTTTGCCTTTTTCTCTTTACTATTTCCAATATCCGTAGGAATTGTCCCTCCACCCATAAAGTCAATTCGCATGGTCCATACAATAACTCTCTCGCAAACTGCCCCGAAGGACGAATGTCGTATATCAGATGGGGCCTTAAGCGTATAAAAGGGTAATAGGTACATTTTTGTTTTGTCTTGATAAAATATACTTTACGGGTGAGGATTTCACGAAAAGAGTACTCCCAAAAAACTATTAATGTATTTTCAATGCTTACCTTCCCTGTGACTACGTTTTCCTGAGAAACCTTCTCAGAATAATAAAGGTTTTTTATGAAACTTCCACAGGAGAAAACATATTGTGATGTGTTAAATAAGATCTGAAGAACTTCCTTTACCCATTAACAATCCACACTTTGTCCGGGTAATTCCCTTTATACTAAATTCCTTTTTATTACCCTTTAATTTGAGACATTTTAAATTTTCAAAAAAATATATATATGTACATATATTATTTAAAGTTTTTTTCATTATTTATATGTGTATTAGTCACTTCCAATAATAATCTATTTCGATAAGAATCATGTTTTTCGGGAAAATATTATCATGAAATAAATACTAGATAGTAGTTAAATTTTTTTTCCTTTAGAGTTATAAAGTATACGACTCACTTATATTGTGTGTTGTCAAAAACACTCTGGCATAAAAATTCTTATGTAATGTGTGACATTCGCCGTATCATGGAAAAGGGTTATTATTAAATAATAACTAGCGCAGACCCATGAAAAATCACGGGATAGTCCGAAATTAATAATTTATATTATTTTCTGTTAAAATATTATATTATTGGCAGTATTCATGACACGTCTGAATTCTTCACACCCGAGTTCATTGAACCAGAGTTATACAGACAGACAGACACATAACCGAAATAACAAGTAGTATCATTGATGATTTAAATATTGTATGTAAAATATTAATTATATTTTTATAATCATAGTTTTTCCCGCAACAATCTGAAGTCCGATGATACTTTGAATGCAAATAAATTTGTATTCGATTTAATGGTATGTTGTATGTTCTATCACAAGACTTAGGGTTTACGTTTGTTTTATACCAAACTATCTTACGAAACGAACGGATTGCCGTCTTTAGGATACGTTCTACCAATAGGTAAAATAAATAAAATCGATGGTGCTCTGAAGAACTAATGTCATTGAACCTTTCAGCATCGGTACACAGCTAACATTTACTATATGCAGATGGGTCGTTTTCATTTCTCGTTATTGTGGTTTGCGGGATTCTGTGTTTCCTTTCTCTTATATCATGGATCTCTTACAGACCCCGGATCTCTCCTTCCTTTCCTTAAAAATGACATAATTCCAGACCATCCTCAAAGTGACATAGTGTAGAGTTAGTTTATTTTAAAAAGTACTATGAACTTTTTATATTTTGCTGACAATAAATATTCGTAGTATCAGGACCGTCAGCAACATTAATTTTATTATTCTGATAACATTTTTGTTCGTAGATTCCACGTACTCGTAACTACATTCTGGTTATTGGAAACAGAAAAACTAACTTATTTCTGTTTCCCAGACACAACTGTACACCATGCCAATTTTTTAAAAGTGCCAAATCAGTTTACAATAAATCATGGTTAAGTCTCAGAATTCTTGACCCAAATTTGAAGAAAAAAAATTGTGGGATTATTCACTGCCGAAACGGAAAAAAATTTTCGCATATTAAATTGCTTCTTCTTTCGTATGGTGAAGGGTCAGAGAAGGACATCTAGGTCTTTATTGTTCCCCGATATATGATGATTCTCCTGGGCTGGGAGACCTGTTGGCATAATTTGTAGTCGGAGGCCCTCTTAATATTTGGGTGCCGCGTCACCCGTTGCGCTACCTTACATGCGCGGTAACAATAAGTATGTTAAACGAGAGTTATTAGTTAGTATCCAATATTACACCATACCTATATTATTAAATACGTTTGATTTAAGTATGCATTTTTAAAATTTCCCTGCTTTTAACAAATTGTTAGATTGTATTCAAGAAAGAAAAAAAAATCGTTTCTGTATTCAAGAAGTTCATACTATTCAGGACGTTTGATACATTATAACCACAGAGTGCATTTTTTCTGGCATTATGAATTTTTACGAAAACACTACTACAATTTTTTTTTTGAATTCCATAAAGGGCGAAGTATTCCAAATTTCTAGGTCAACGCAATTGATTTCAGCTTGAGACGTTTTTTCACAATGAGCTTTGAAAAATCCATTTGTCTGTCAAAAGTCTAAAAAAATACGTCATATTAGGAAAAGATTGTTGTTAAGCCGGGAAAAAATGCTAATCTATCTATCTTCTATCTATTCTATCTATCTATATTAATAAAAATGAATTGCCGAAATGTATGTTCCCGCATGACTTCCGAACGACTGCACCGAATTGGATAATTCTTTTTTTGTTGTGTTCGTTATTGTCAGGACAAGGTTTATATAAAACTACTGGTGAGCTCTGGCATTATGAAATTTATATAAAAATGAATTGCCGAAATGTATGCACGCGCATAACTCCCGAACGACTGCACCAAATTGAATAATTCTTTTTTTTGTTGTGTTCGTTATTGTCTGGTGAGCTTTGGCATTATTATTTGTATAAAAAATTTGCAAAAGGTTTGAGAGCTGTTTGAAAACTAGATGTAACGCGAATTAATTTATGGAACCAGGGAGGGGGGAGGGGAACCTGGGAGCGGGTTTGCGGGATAAGGGAACGCGGGAGAGGAATAGGGGGGCGGAAGGGGAATGGGATGAATGGGAAAGGACACGCAGGGAGAAACTAAAATCGATTTAAAAAATGCCATTAATAATGAGTTGGTATGGAGATCAAACGAATTTATTTAGAGTGCCGAATTTATGTGCTTATACGCTGTTATATCTTTCTATCTTCTTCTTCTGTCTATCTTCTTCCTCTATCTTCTTATATCTTCTTCTATCTTCTATCTATATAAATAAAAATGAATCGCCAAAATGTATGTACGTGCATAACTTCCGAACTTTACCTATTTTATACAAACTTTGGGGATTTGATGTGTGCATGCCCGCGAAGGTTTCTATATATATATATATATATTTTGGTGAGCTCTGGCATTACGAAATTTGTATAAAAAAATTGCAATAGGTGGCACGCGAGCTGTTTGAAAACTAAATGTACCGAGACTGAATGAATGGAATGCGAGAAGGGAGGGGAACCCGGGAGGGAGAGGGGAGCTCGGGAGTGGGGAGGGGAACTCAGGAGAGGTGTTCACGGGACGGGGGAAGCGGGCGAGGGGAGTGATGAAAGGAAAGGCGTAGTGGGATCGCGAGAGGGAAAGGGGACGCGGGAGAGGAATCGAAAGCGGAAAGAGAGACGGAATGGGAACGGGACGAATGGGAAAGGACACGCAGGGAGAAACAATTTCAAACAAAGCATACCGGGAACTCGCTATATTAATAAAAAATGGAGCAACAGATCGATTTGATTTGTGTGCAAATTAACAGATGGCAGTGTGAGTTAATAGGTTGGGTAACCATCCAGTAGATGGCGTTGTGTTTCGTTAGCTACAGCAACGCGTGGGCGGGTTAGCTAGTAATTATTAATTTCCTGAAGCTGAAGATGACAGATAATTCTTAAATTTTTATTTAAGTATTTAGTTTATTTATCAATTGATATTTTATTTCAATTTACAATATTTAACGTAATGCCCAATAGGCTGATTTCAACATTTGTACACGATAATTAAATTGATAATTTAATTGAACATTTGCTCGCAATATTTAACCTGCACGTTAAGGGGAACGGCTGCGCGGCCCATTTCATACAAATCTTAATTTGGATTTGAGGCCAAAATGCCCAACCAAACTGAAAAATTAATATTGTAATCAAAATCAAACATCTAGTACGGATATGTTTAAAATTTAAATGATGAAATATCTATGCCATTAAAATTTTTAATATTTTATGATTTTAGAGGCAATTTGGGTGATTATTTGTGACTATTATATTATATTAAAAAATAATTATTTTACTGTATTTTATGAGGGGTGGGTAGGTATAAAAATATGACGCAAAATACAGTTTAAAGAAGCTTTTTGGTGAGCGTAAATTTAAATTATAGATGACCAATTTACGTCGGGACATAAATTTGCCTTATACAAATTAAAATGACTCCCCAAAAAACACATGTTTACCATGTTTTATTTATCATTATATTATCACACAGTCGTTAAGGTAAGACATTTTTTTATAATCACAAAAAACATCAGAAAATGCCTCCAAAATGAAGCAAAATTAAATTCTTTTATTAATAATAATACTTAATATAAGAGTAATTGGATAATACAAGGACGCTGGACAATTTTTTATGAATTCTTAGGCTCCATCTAATTTAATTCTTTACAAATAGACAGAGAAAATGTACTTACCTGGCACTTCCGATAAACACACCCATTTAATTAGGAAATGTTTGGAAAAGATATTACTTAGCACGCGAAGGATACTATATTTAAAATACTGGACTTTGCATGGTTTTACACTTGCAAAACCCACTTTGATATTACATTTATAAGAAGATTAGTGCCAAAAGTAGAGTTAGCATTTATTTAGGATTTTTGTGAAATAACCTTTACAAAAGCTTAGAAATAAGAATTTGCTTACATTTTTACACAATATATCTGGGCTGTGAAGGTGAAGGTGAAAGGTTTTTGGCTTTATAGATACTACTTTCTGAAAGGGTGAGTTTTAGTTTAGCTCTAAAGCTTTAGCTTCTGCCGAGTCTGTGATAATTCTTAAATCATGTGGCAGTCCATTCCTGGCTTTAGGTCCTGACACTACAAAAGCACGCTCACCGAACTTAGTGTCTGGTGTGCGCTTTGATTCCTTCAACCTTCCGATAGCCGATGACGCTGCTGACCTGAGGGTTGACTGAAAAGAATTACCTATATCTATCACAAGTTCAAACAAAAATAAATAAAATACCATACATATGTACCAGATATTCAATATAATTTTTGATTTTTTTAAATATTATTTAGTTAGGTTGGATATTTGGCCTCAAATCCAAAATTAAGTTTTGTATGAAAAAGGCCACGCAAACTTTCCTCTTAAGAGTATCTACGCATTATGGCTTTCATTAAATAATATTTCTACGACTGGCTGAATAAATTATAGTGTAATTTATTTATAATTACAATTCTGCAGAACGAGTGCGACCATTTATCATCGACATCACGGCAACACGGCTTCACGGCTTCACGGCATCACGGCTTCACGGTATCACGGCTGATGGCATCCGCTAATGAACGCCGCACAGTTAAGCAGGATACGTGGGTACTCTACACGTACAGGCTGTAATGGTTAGAATATTATTTGGGTAAATAAATTCATGTAAATAAGTCATCTCAGCATGGTATAACAACTGTTTGATAATGGCCTTTAACGCCGAAAAAGCGGTCACCATAATTACCAAAAAAACTTCCAGTACTGATACGCCTACCTACCATAAATATTTAATAAGTCACAAACATATATTTTATGCCAAATATTTTTTCGTAATTATTACAATTATAGTTTTTGACATTCAAATTGATATTTCGAAAATCCATACACCGGGAACAACTGTCGCTTGACCGAGAAATTCCAGACAAAACACTGTCTAACTTCATGATGCCAAAGCTCACCGTTTGAAAGTTTGGTTTTTTTTCACATTAGCTCTACACAGGAGGCCCTGAGGAAAATAATTACCCTCGGGGCCTACGTCATCGTAGGGGATGCTGTGTGGAGGGTATTTTAAGGAAGGGAAGGAGAGGAAGTTCTCGGAAGGAAAAAGGTATGAGGGTAGGAATCCAGGGGTCAGTATGCCAGGAGTAACGGACATGTGAATCCATCCTTCCAACTGCGGTGCAAGGCGATGCGATGGGTCGACAGAGTCCAGCTGGAGAAGTCAAAATACACTGCTACGAGAGATGTTAAATAAATCTTAACCAATTCTGCTTCTGTCCGATCTAGGCGAACAGTTTTCGTGTAAAAATCAATTTTAATTGCAATTGAACTTTTCTGTTCCACATCTTCATCTGTGTGCACATTTTCTGTAGCGACTAAGTGTCGCCGAATATTCGCTTCGGCCGAGAGACTAGCCGAATATTCGGTATTCGGCAAAATCCCTCACCCAGTTTCTCTCGATCCGGCCCGCCACGCAGCTGGTAGTCAGACACATCCGCCGCCAAGATCTCGACAACGTCACCCCATTACCCGAGCACCCCTGCTCACCAAAGTCACCAAACGTAGTGGTATGCGAACCACTTGGGAGACCAACGGCAGAGGTGTTGGTTATCCAATAAATGGTTCCCGGGGCGGCGGTACCGAAAACCGCCTCACAAGTTTCTTCAGAATTTTTTTATGTAATAAACAAATATTTTAACAAAACAAAAAAACGACTTCAAAAAATGCACTAAAAAGTAAAAAAATAATTTCGTATTCTTCTACAACTTTATAATCAACTTACCTTTTCTACTCATCAATATGTAGGTACGATTGTTATTTTTGGAGTCGGTGTCGGCGGGAGAGGAGCTGTCAAGTGAACATGCCGGGCCGCGGGTACCTTGGTATAGATATTATGCTTTGGAATCACAACAAAATATTTTTCTTTAACTAAAATTTACAAGAGGCTAATTAAAATACAAATAAATGATTACTAATAAAATACTGCAAGCTATTTTCATTTCCTATTTACTAAGTCAACACAGAGATTAAAACAATTATCTATAGGTAATTCACAACTGTTTATTTGCTTTGTCAAACCAATAACATAATTAATGTGTTAAATTCGGGTAAGTATTATTTATTCACACTTCGTATCTGATATTTTCAAGGCAAAAGCTTTATTTGTTAACATTTGTTTACATTGAAATTCGATTATGAATGTAAACGTTTCCTTATTTTCATAATTCGTAAAACTATCACCCTGTTTGTGTGCGGAAATTGTAAAATTCTTGCCAAGGACGCTTCTTCCATTTATCTCAAACAATTCCGAAGGAGACGTTGTGATAATTGACTTCTTAAAAAGGTCGCTTCCTTTCTCTCTACGCTCTGTGGAACAACACGATACTATCTAAAAAAATACATTTTACAAATCAAGATAACAAATGAACCGTAAAAAAGTTTCTGCTAGTCGGTATTCTCAATTTTTCTGTTTTCATAAAAATTCTATATTATCCACGAGTAAAATGAAGAAACGGGGTTTAATCGAATAAGATACGAGGTTAAGAGCGTTTAACCAGCCAGCGGACGAAAATCCACATTTCGTCGAAAGTTGTTCTTACGATCGTGCAGGGCGGTTACAACGAGAAAGATATATTATTCTCCGTACCAGCTTTTTTAAATTATAACTCAATATCAAATTTATTTCAATCCAAATTAGCTTTAATTTATACCTTCATCCAAAAATGCTGAAAGGCGTGATGATAAAACTATTAAAATAGTGTACTTTTTGTAGTTATTTTTTTATTTTAAGTATTTATCATTTTTTAATAATGTCTAAATTTAATAAGAATGTTAAAAAAATCTGAAATATATTAGTTTGTAAGTGCGCAAATAAATACACAAATGGACCAATTTTCGTCAAGAAACACATGTACGTACATATTTTTTAATGATTTTATTGAAACTAAAATTAAAATTCTAATACATAACTTTGCTAGATAATGTATTGATTTATTTTACTGCATGATTACATTATTTGAAATGGGTGTGGTATAATACAAAAACTTTTTTGAAAATTTAACAAATCTGCCAACGACCTATGGAATAACCTTATTATACTAGAAATAAAAAAAAAATCTAAAAATTTATTACATAACTAGCAGACCCGGCCACACGTTGCTGTGGCTAACGAAACACAACGCCATTACCCAACCTTTATAAAATCCACACCACCCGCTTGCCAGCTGCCCGCTTGCCTGAATTGAATATTTGAATTTCTCGGCTTTTCTCTACTATAATAAGCATGTATTATACATATAAACTAATTAACTCGCCACTAATTATGCAATGCTTGCAATGCAACACTGGATATTTGAAAAGGGAAAATCAAATACCTACGAACATCTATTTTCCAATTTCTTCCGTAGAACGAATTTTAAAAGTGACCATAGTACGGCCCGTCGCCGCACAAAAATATATTTTCTTTGAATTTCTCGACTTTTCTCTAATATAATTTACATGTATTATACATATAAACATTCCTCTTTAATCACTCTATCTATTGGTGAAAACCGTATGAAAATCCGTTGCGTAGTTTAAAAGATTAACGCGCACATACATTTTGAGCGACTTCATTTTATACTATGTAATGATGATGATAATGAATAATGAATGATGTAATGATGATGATGACTATGCTAGATAAAAGAACAATCTTTCGAAATCCATTTATAATTTTTTGTGGAAAAGAGTCAATACGTCTAAAAACTTTTTTGAAAATGACGTATTTCCGGCTTTCTCTGGTAATGCCCTCTTAACATCTTAGAACAGGGCTGTACAAATACATCCCGTGGCAGGATTTTATGCGACTCGCCTATGACTTAAATATATTTTAGTTTTTGTGGCTCCCGTTGTACAATTGTAGAATAGAAAACGAAGAGGCACACCTTCAAACTGATTTAAACCGTTTTAGGAAAGGAATGCAGTTATTTTTATTTTACATTATACCCATTATAGCCCTAAGGAAAATAATTTTCCTTTGGATCTACGTCATCTGAGATGCTGTGTGGAGGGTCTTTTTGGTCTTGAAGAGATCCATGTTGTAGGAAGGAGGAAACACAGAGGCTGGCAAATCGTTCCACAGCCTAGTTTTGAACACAAGAAAGAAGCGACCCGTTCTCATGTGACAAATGTTAACTGTGTACATATGTTGGGCACGCGTTTGGCGTGTTTCCCGACTATGCATCGGTGCTGAAGGGATCAACGACGCTAGTTCCTCGGAGCATCTTCTGTTGAAATACCGGTAGAACCAGGATAGCATTCCTACCCGAAGCCTGTGCTCTAAAGATTCCAATCCGTTTGTTAAGTTAGGATAATCTATCAAACGGACCGCTCGTTTCTACACAGAGTCGAGGGTTTTTTCAAGTATTTTGCGGCACCAGACCAGTGGTGGCTGCCAAATTCAACCGTGGGTGCACTTGTGATTTGTACGTGGTTAGCAGTTGTGTACTATTAAAGTATCTACGGGCCTGTACAATACGCCCAGTTTTTGGGAGGCTTAACTCTGGCTTCGATGGAGCCCCCGTACTTCACCCGCTGGTTACTTAGAGTTACACCAAGCATATCAATGGAGGGCCTGTTCGGAAGATTGCTTCCGTTGAAGGAGACTAGATTTTCATTTCGATCCCTTTTAGATGTAAATTTTTAGCTAAGCTTATATCAAATAATTTTTATGTGTGCTTTGTATATTTTACATAAAAAATAACCTGCTTGCCGCCAGTACTTACCAGCATCCTGGCATCTGCTAATAAATAATTTAAAATATTCTAAACACATCAGCAAATACAACAAAATCAGAAAACATAAGAAAAGCAACAATCAGTAATGAATGATCGAATGAATGAATGAATGAATCAGTGAGTGAATGATTTTTTTTTTTTTTTTTACATTAACTCCACACAGGAGGCCCTGAGGAAAATAATTTCCCTCAGGGCCTATGTCATCTGGGATGCTGTGTGGAGGGTCTTTTTGAGGAGAGGAAGGAATGAACATTGGTCTTGAAGAGACCCATGTTGTAGGAAGGAGGAAACACAGAGGCCGGCAAATCATTCCACAGCCGAGCTGTTGAACACAAGAACGAGTCGAAGAAACGACCCGTTCTCATGTGACAAATGTCAACCGTGTACAAATGTTGGGCACGCGTTTGGCGTGTTTCCCGACTATGCACCGGTGCCGAAGGGATCAATGATGCTAGTTCCTCGGAGCATCTTCCATTGTAATACCGGTAGAACAAGGATAGCATTCCCACCCGACGCCTGTGCTCTAAAGATTGCAATCCGTCTGTTAAGATGGGAGAATCTATCAAACGGACCGCCCGTTTCTGCACAGAGTCGAGGGTATTTTTCAGGTATTTTGGAGCTCCAGACCAGAGATGGCTGCCAAATTCAACCGTGGGGCGTACTTGTGATTTGTACAAGGTTAGCAGTTGTGTACTATTAAAGCATCTGCGGGCCCTGTACAGTACGCCCAGTTTTTGGGAGGCTAGCTTTACTCTGGCTTCAATGGAGCCCCCATACCTGAGCTGGTCACTTAGGGTTACACCAAGCATATCAATGGAGGGCCTGTTCGGAAGATTGCTTCCGTTGAAAGAGACTAGATTTTCATTTCGATCGCTTTTGGACGTAATCAGACAAGATTGGGTCTTTGAAACATTAAATTCAACGAGATTATTTTTACCCCAAGAGAAAACACTTTCGAGGTAGCCGTCCATTCTTTGCTTCAAAGCCCTACGAGCTGTTGGAGTTTGTGAGCCCTTTGGGGGCTTGTCAAACAAAAAGCTATCATGAACTGTACTGTCATCCGCATAACAGTGAATTGGTGCACATGACAAAAGGTCGTTGATGTGCAACAAAAACAAAGTTGGAGACAGAACCGATCCCTGCGGGACGCCAGCATTTATCGAGTGTGAGGAAGAGGTGAAACCATCGACTACCGTCTGAATCGACCTCCCCCTCAAGAAGTCGGCAATCCACGTACACAAGGATTGAATGAATGAATGAATCAGTGAATGAATGAATGAATCAGTGAATGAATGAATGAATGAATCAGTGAATGAATGAATGAATCAGTGAATGAATGATTGATTGAATGAATGAATCAGTGAATGAATTAATGCGTGAATGAATTAATGAATCAGTAGTATTTCCACCTAATAATATAAACAACAGAGTTAAATAATATAAACAACAGAGAACATTACCTTAAACCCATCTGATGTTCAAAATTCGGAATTGAATAGGCCACTTGCATCACATTTTTTTACATTTTTTTCCGGTTTAGGCAAATATTCTAAGACATTCTGTATTTTTATTTTTTTTTAATCATATTTTTGAAACCCTGGGGATTTTTTGAAAATTTCAATCCGATAAATCAGACCATTTTTCATAAACCGGAAAGACGGGACATAATTTTATAGGTGTGAAAAAACGATAATTACATAGCCGAAAATAATTTTTTAAAAAAATAACGTTTTCCACACGAATGGCACAGGAGATTAACGAGGCATACCAAAAATATTACATCTCATAAATATTTTTTTTCCTTGATCCATCTTATTGACCATAAATCATTATAATGAACAGCGTCTATATTACTCAATTCAATGTAATACACTTGTACTTGTAAATTATAATAATAATAAGAATATTATAAAATTTAATTTTGTTAAAATCAGCACCATAATCATTATACCTCTAAAACACGTACCGACATCGTCTGCACGTTCTGAAGAGAACCCCGTAGATCATTAAAAGTACGGGGTTCTCTTCAGAGCATCTGTCAAAAAGTGAAACCAAATGATAAGTTCGCAGAGAACAAACAATAAATCTAGTGAACGAATTCAAAAATTCACCTGAAATCAAAGTGATGCCACATAAAAAAAAAATCAATGTGGAATTTAAAAAAAATAATAGGAACATTTTCGGAGACGGGACATTTTCATGTAGTGACGTCACGAGCCTAAATAATGGATTTATTTATTTAAAAATAACAAAAACTGTACATTTCTAAACAATTTTACTAACATTTTCTTAATCTTAGTAAAAAGATCTATCCACATGATTTTTTCCAAGTCGTTATGAAATCCATGCAAGTGGCCTATTGCTTCAGCTGCATTTCGTCATGTCAAGAATCTCGAAATTTGTACATGTACTTCAATTGGAAAATATTTTAAAGTGAATTCTTGCATATATGACAAGGTACATTTTTAAAATTGTAACAACAGACTATTTCTATTGTAATTTAAAATCAAGAGCCTCGATAATAAGCAAGTAAAAAATCCTTAATTTTGCGATGTGACCGCTTGGCATTTAATAAGCAACTTTTTTAAAGAAGCAAAATAATAAATTGCTAAAAGATTATAAATTAAAGACATATTTTCTTTTGAAAGCTAATTGATTTTTAAAACATGAGAATCTGAGGCATAATAAAATTCTTCAGGCTGTCTCTCACAAAGTAATCTAAAAATAATTTTCACTCAAAACTCTTTTTAAGAGCAACTTTTTTTCTTAAAGCATTTTACACGACAAACTCTCAACGTGTTGCTAAATTAACTGTAATGACAAAATAAACATGGTTAATTACAATTTCCTTTCAGAGCATCCTAAAAAAACATTTACCGCCACCGAAATAAATTCGGAGCCATCTCCAAAATGAACAAATTATTTGCGCAAGAAAGAATGGAGGAATATTATTTTATGACGAGGGGCGGCGCATCCGACTTGTGTAATGTGAGCGGTGCACGCGGGCGGCCGACCGAAAGGGTGGCTTTTTAAATGAAAAGCCTACCTACCTACACATTTACAATTTGGTAAGCGTTTATGGGTACCGCCACCCCAGTAATCATTAATCAACACCTTTGCTATAGGTCACCCCACGTGATTTGCTACGTTTTGTGATTTAGCGAGGGTGCCGGGTATTGGCGGCGGTTGTGCCTGCCCACCTACTGCGTGGCGGGTCGAATCAGAAGAGGCTGGTTGAGAAAAATATTTTGACCTCTCCAGCAGAACTCTCTGGGATCATCGCCTTGCACCGCAGTGAGAGAGTTGGATTCATACAAATAATTAAGGGTCGACCGAGATCTCGGTCTCGGTCTCGGTCTCGGCGTTCTCGGCTACAAATTCTACCGAGAACTCTGTCTCGGTTCTCGGCGAAAAATCGCCGAGATTCTCGGCCATAACCGAGACCGTTGTAAGTAGGTACGGTATAGGATAATGGAATTCAAATCTATCGCGCGCGTCCGCATTTGTCACTTGGTGTCAGTGCGCGAGAGAGCTGTCGATTGTGATGAAAGTTTTTATCAGCACCGCCTATTAGTGTAGCAAGTGAACAGCTCTTTAATATGAGGCGACCCTCTTTGAAGGGTGAAAACTCAGAAAAATTGCTTCTTATGTGCTACATCATGTTGTTCAATTTTGATAATTAGAAGTATTTAAAAGAAATTATTATTTAATTCTTAAATATACTATGTAAATTATATATATATAATAAATATACAATTTATCTATATATATATATATATATAAATATATATAAATATACAATTTATCTATTCTCGGTCTCGGCCGAGAACGAAAAACCTGTCTCGGTCGACCCTTACAAATAATCCATCACTCCTGGACACACTGATCCCTAGATTCCTGCTCAAACGTCTTACCTTTTTCCTTCCTACAATTTTCTCTTATTTCTTTTCTAAAAAGACCCACCACACAATATCCTCCAAGATGACATAGACCCTGAGGGGAATTATTTCTCTCAAGGCCTCCTCTGTGGAGCAAGTGTAAAAATTATTTTTTTTAAAACCTAAGCGATTTATTACCGACAAAATTATTTTGTTTTTTAAGACACTTAATAAAGCCAAATTACTGAGGCGTAGATATGCAAAGTCGCATAGTGTAATAGCTGTCCAATTATGATAAGGTGATCTGAAAATAATGCAAAATCGATGCCAGTATAATTAATAAGCTTCATTAAAGCATGCACAATTTGCGGATATTATTAAAATTCACTGTGGATAAAGGCATGCACCTGCATGATCGTTTTACACAGTTGTCAGATCTTGAAAGTTTGCGATAGATATCTGTTTCGTTGACTAATTCTAGTTTTTTTAGTTTTTTCACTATTTTGTAAATTGGATGCACGGTGGTCGACATTATTGTAATATCTGTTAATTCCAATGATTATTACTATGTGTTGGGAATCGTCAAAACAAGATCGAGGTTCGTTGAGATTTTAAATTGCTTTATCGTAAAGTTTACGATGAATATTTAACTGTAACAGATGTCCTTACTCTAACAGGCTCTACGTTATTCCGTCGCTGCGGGTCGTCAGAATGATGGCGTTTGCCCGACTACCGGATGCCTTCGGCTATCATAGGAACCGTTCGTACATTAGACAAGAACGACGATAGATGATATTGTACTAAAATAATACTTAATTGACATCTGTTGAGATGCTACAAAACTTCGCGTAATTAACGACATCTTTTGAATAATGTTGAAACTACATGACTAACCCATACATCATCTCAATGTTCAAGCTCCAGTATTACTGCATTGGACACACACGGTACGACTAACATACGACCATTGGTAATGCAATATTGTCGGATGGCATTTTTGGTTGCCGAAGAGAAGCAGATTTTGCCAGGTCTAAAGCTGATGACCTGAAAACGCCTACTGACTTCAGATGAGTGAGGCGATATCAAAAGATAAAAGCCAGAGGATAAAAATCCATGAAGATGAATGAGGCCTCTCAGAAGCTGGGCGCACTGTACGTTGTACAAGGTCCGTAAATACTTTAATAGTACTCAACTACTAACCCTATACAAATCACGATCGAGTCCCAGGCTTGAATTTGGTAGCCACCTCTATAAGCCCCAAAATACCTTTAAAACCATCGCCAATCCACCACTTACCCACCCTAGTATAAGTAACAGATGGTTACTCCTTCAAGGCTCTCGCAAGGACTCTAATTTTTTTGAAAGAACGAATCTACATTTAAGTTTGAACGAATCTAGACCTCCAGTGTCCCTGCATACGGTATTAGGAAGCAGTATGCAAGTGCTTACATAATATACAAAATGCGAATAATATAAAGCAAGTCAGGGATAAACTAAATAAATAAAAAGATAACAGAAAAACATCAAAAGGCGGCTGCTCGCAGGGTAATGGCATCTTGCGTATGTTGCAAGCATCTGCAAGAAAAGTTAATGAAAACAAGTATTGTAATATGAAGAACGCTTGTGTCGGGTGGGATACCTCCCTCGTCATCTGGCAGTACCAGCCAGAATGTGTATGGTGGTCGGTCTGCCGTGAATGAATCTTAGCACAGACGTAGCGCGTTGGGTGGAAATGTTTTCCTTGCTCTACCGGTATTTCAATGGAAGGCGCTCCGAGGAACTGACATCATTGATTCCTTCGGTGCCGGTGCACAGTCGAGAAACGTGTGCCCAACATTTGTCACATGAGAACGGGTCGTTTTTACAACTCGTTCATAAGTTAAACAGCTCGGCTTTGGAACGATTTACCGGCCTCTGTTTTGCTCCC
Source organism: Limnephilus marmoratus (assembly GCA_917880885.1). Taxonomy (NCBI): domain Eukaryota; kingdom Metazoa; phylum Arthropoda; class Insecta; order Trichoptera; family Limnephilidae; genus Limnephilus; species Limnephilus marmoratus. The sequence continues at coordinate 18,276,506 of OU862933.1, forward strand.
TCCTACAACCAGGATCTCTCCATCATTTCCACAAAAACTCCCTCCACATAGCATCCCCAAAGATGGAAATTATCACTCCTGAGGGAAATTATTTTCCTCGAGGCCTTATGTATATATATGCATATATTTTTTTATTTATTTTTTTATTATTTTTTTTATACAAGCGACCACACCCCTCATTACGGCACTGTTACGTTAATTTTCACAGTAATTTTTCGGTTATATTTTTTTCACCGCACGACGAAGGTTGGGCGTTTTCTTGGCTTTTAAACCACTTAGAAGAAAATGGCGCACGGAGATCCCTAGCAAGTTGAACGACGACATATTTATTTTTATCTGAACGCTTTTCAAATGTTTAGACATTTACTGGCCTTGTTCCACTTCCTTGAGAAAACAGTCTCCTATTAGGAAATAAGTATTTTTTCGCAGCGTTAATTATTTTCTCGCGAGAATAATGGCAGTTTGTTTTCTTTAATGTCCTACGCACAATTTTCGGGATCCTTTTATTCTTTTTACTGTCTCCATTGAAAACAACGTTTCCTTTGTCACTTTACTTATCATTACTTTTCTTAGGATAGAGATTAAAATATAACCTGTGAAATGTTGCTTTTTAATTAAATATATAAGTACCTACCTACATTTCAAAAGTCATATTAATACGGACTGATCTAAAAGCATCTCAATGGCGCTGTACGGGCTATAAAAAGACTTCTTATTGAATATTTAATTTATGTTCCCAATAATATTAAAATAAGATGGTTTACGTATAAGTATATTTTTCAGTATTTTTTCCATATTTTTTTATGTTTATTTCCACTTTTTTTTTAAATGTGGCTTCACCGAAGAATGCTTAAGGTCCCATGGACTGACACGATCACCAACACAGAAATTCTCAGGCGGGCTGGAGCAGATAGAGAGCTGCTTACATTGGTGAAAGTAAGGAAAATTTCTATCTGGGTCACATACTTCGAGGGGAGAAGTATCACTTGCTCCAATTGGTTTTTGGCATTTTGTTTTTCCTGTTAAGCACTTGCATACTGCTTACTAACAACGTATGCTAGGACACTGGAGGTCTAGATTCGTTCAACATAAATAAATGTAGCTTCGTTTAACAAAAAAAAATAGAATCTTTCGAGAGCCATCCATCAGCCAACCATTTGTTACTTATACCAGGGCGGTAAGTGGTGGATAACCTCCAATGCTCCAGTTGGTATTGAAAATCAAGATAGAGGGTCGCCGAGGACCTGGTAGGAGACAAATGTCTTGGCTGCGAAATGTACGAGAGTGGACCGGCATTAGAAGTGTGGAGGAGCTATTCCGGGCAGCGCAAGACAGAGACATTTTCCAGAGTGATCGCTGGACATGACAGGACACACCAAGAAGATATTTTTCCGTAACTGATTGTTATATTTTCAAGAACCAATATGAATAATGGCAATGAGTGTGTTATTTATTAACATTATATTATGTGCACTCTAATTCTGGATTGTTTCTTTGTTGCTAATCACTTAGCCATTTACATAAGTTAAAGACTTATTTTTTCAGACGTTGAACCATGGTACTATAATGATGTACTTATTTGATGCCGTAACAATGTAAATGTAATATATTATCTTACGTAACAAATTGTAGTAATAATTGTTAGCATTGCCGCTTATACGGCCATTTGCTAAACCAAAACCTGGAAAGGACACGCAATACATAGGCCAACAGAACTAGCTCAGAGCCGGCAGCAAGCAAGGTTCCTCTTAAAACCAAGGCGAGTGTTGTGGTTCGCTTGTGAATTCCTCCTCCTTCTTTCCTCACAATCTCCAGGTCTCTTTCCTCAATCAGAACACAGTTTTGCACGTAAAGGGTTTATTCATTTAGAAGGAGACAGGGTTTTACAATTGCCAGCCTCGGCAAACTACACATGGGTACTTGCTAGGTATAGAATTCTAACGTGGCGGGGAACTTCTCTCTACTCAACTCTCAATACGTATTAGTGAATTTAAACGCAGGATGTAACACACCAGAGGGGACAAAGATTCATTTTACTCACAAAGCAGGATATGAGGTAGTCGTCAGACAGGCTACTGTGGGCTGGAGCCTTCTCGTGCACAAAACACATTATAGAAACAATCACGAGTTTTTAGGTTCTCGAACAGCGCACTAGCGCAATCACTGTTGTCGAGCCCGCGACCAGCCGGGGAATGAATGCCGGGCGCCGTTCGGCACTGGGGCCACGGAACTCCGCGTGCGGAGAGGGGGGCGGAGAGGGGGCGGTACGGCGAGCTGTGTACTGGGGGCCAATTCACTAGCTCCTCGGAACAGGAATAAGGGGGTCTATTCTTTATCTTTTGTAACGTAACATAATGTACGGTGTAAGTATATATGTATGGCATCCGTCGCCAAACGGTAAGGCTCTTGACTCGCAATCGAATCTCGGCATGAAATAAATTTTACTTACTTAATTTTGGTATTTCACAATGAATTCATTTGCGACACGTTCCAGAGTGGAAGATTCTCCTAGTATCGCCCTGGTGTAATACCAGCATTCAGAATTGAAACGTTTGGTGACCAGACCTGAATAGCCAGATACTTCCACACCTTCCTCTTTACCATCTTCTTCCCCTTTCCACTACCTTCAGCCTCACAACATACCCCAATTGGGGATGCCATAGTCTCACTCTCTCCAGTTGGGAGCAGCTAGGGACTTTGTGGAAATTCGTGCAAAAAAAATACGATAAATATTTAAATGTACCTACGCCGTACTTTTAATAGGTACAAATTATGGAAACTTCACTTCGTTTCAACTTAATTACTAGTGAGAAAAGATGTGTTCAAATTCCATTTGTATTCTAGCAAAGTTCAGTATTCCACTTATAAAACGATTCCATCGCCGCCATTTCGGATTTTTTTTAATATGATTCAACGTTTGCGATAGTTTCGTTTCAAGCTAAATTACTCAATTAACCCAAACTAAGAACCCAATATGTACATGTAAATAGTTGTTTCTTGTTGTAATTGTTGAAATGAAGTATAACCTGTGTCTTAAATTGTGGTATTTACCCCATTACATGTGTAATTAAGTTGAGAATTATCGTATTTAGTAATCTGCAAAAAAGAAATTATCGTAGATCCAAACTGAAAACTCACTTTTTCCGACACTCATTTTCATAAATTCATCATTCTACTATAAATTTTGCAATTTTTAATAGTTTTTTTTTTCTTTTCCCTTTGTATGTAGTTAACTCAATCTGTTTAATGTTGAGCGATGAATCACCTTAATGCGGTAAAGATTGACTATTAATTTTCTTCTTCTTCTTCTTCTTCTTCTTCTTCTTCTTCTTGTGCCTTTTCCGTTCAAAGGACGTTGGCTATCATGTTGGCTATGCGGACTTTGTTTACTGCGGCCCGGAACAGCTCCACGGTAGACTGGCCAAACCACTGTCTCAGGTTTTTCAGCCATGAGGTTCTCCTTCTTCCAGGGCCCCGTCTTCCGGCAATCTTTCCCTGCATTATGAGATGTAGGATCTCATACTTCTCCGGATGTCTCATCACGTGTCCAAGATATTGAAGTTTTCGGATTTTTATGGTTTTAATAACTTCCTTTTCTTTATTCATCCGAACCATATCATCTTCATTTGTGACCCTGTCCATCCAGCTTATTTTAAGTATTCTTCTGTAGATCCACATCTCGAATGCCTCAAGTCGCCTAATTAATTCTTCAGTAAGCGTCCATGCTTCCATACCATAAAATAATATTGAAAATACGTAGCATCTGACCATTCGCATTCGTAATCCAAGGTTGAGATCATGACTGCAGAACATTTTTTTCATGCGGATAAAGGTTGCACGAGCTTGCTCAATGCGGCATTTGATTTCAACCGAAGGATCCCATCTATCATTTACATTGCAGCCCAGTATACAATACTTTGTACCTTCTCCAGTTTTGTTCCAGCAATATAAAGATGTTCATCCAATGCGTTATTTTTGCTTATGAGCATGTATTTTGTTTTATTTATATTCAGTTCTAGCCCAAAATTCTCACAAGTCTTCACTACTTGATTCAGCAAAAGTTGTAACTCCTCAATGTTACTTGTTAGAAGTACCGTATCATCTGCATAACGCAGGTTGTTTAGAATCTTCCCATTTATAACAAGTCCTTGAGTAGCTTCTTGCAGAGCTTCATTGAATATTTCTTCTGAATATAAGTTGAACAGCATAGGTGAAAGAATACAACCCTGTCGCACGCCTCTCTTTATTTCTACTTCGTCTGTTAGACATTGCTCTACTCTTACTGCTCCTTTCTGGTTCCAATAAAGATTACCTATTATCCTTATATCTTTATCGTCTATCCCGGAGGTTATCAGAATTTGAATCATTTTGTCGTGTCTAACTCTATCAAATGCTTTAAGGAAGTCAATGAAGCATGCATGTACATTTGTATTCACATCTCTACATCTTTGGATTAGTACTTGAATACTAAATAACGCTTCTCGAGTACCCAACCCATTTCGAAAGCCAAATTGTGTGACACCTATCTTTTCTTCCACTTTGCGATATATGCGTCCATGTATAATTCGCAAAAATATCTTTAATAAGTGGCTCATTAAACTAATTGTCCGGTGGTCACTACATTTTCTTGCTTTTGCTTTCTTTGGGAGAGTAACAAAAGTGGATCGAAGCCAATCTAGTGGGATAATTCCTGTATTATATATGGAGTTAAAGATACTGGTCAATACTAGGATGCCTTTATTTCCTATGAGTTTAAGGATTTCAGCCTGTATTCCATCTGGGCCCGCTGCTTTCCCAGTTTTAGAGAGACGAATTGCATGTTCTACCTCATTTGTTGTGATTGGTGGGCCTGTTGTAATATTCCCCATATCATATTCTGCGCTTCTATTATCATTGAAGAATTCTGAGATGTAGTCTTTCCATCTTTTTAGTTTTTCGTTAATATCGGTTAGAAGTTTTCCATCTCGATCCTCCAGTTGCCCTATGTTGGTTTTACGATTTATTCCAGTCAATTCTTTGATTTTCTTGTGTACTTGGAAAATATCATGTTTATCATTGTGGGTTTCAATTATAGCACATTGTTGAATATGCCAATCAGCTTTATTAATTTTATTCATTTGTATATTTAATTTTATTAATTTATTCATTTTATTCATTTGTAATTAAGTTGTGAATCTGCAAAAAAGAAATTATCGTAGATCCACACTGAAAACTCACTTTTTCCGACACTCATTTTCATAAATTCATCATTCTATTTAAATTTTGCAATTTTTAATGGTTTTTTTTTCTTTTCCCTTTGTTTGTAGTTAACTCAATCTGTTTAATGTTGAGCGATGAATCACCTTAATGCGGTAAAGATTGACTATTAATTTTATTAATTTATTTAAAATATCTATACCTTCCCGTAAATCCAGTTAATCCATTAAGATCATTTTTGCACCCGTGTTCTCGAAATATTGTGTAAAATCTTCCTACTTCTTCTGGCGCCAATCTTAATTGTAAATATGTAGATATGTTATTAAGTCACCAGTTTTAGGTCAGAATCTATATGTCTTAGTCATAAGTCACTAGCTATAAGTCTTAGATGTAAGTCACTAGTTATAATTGTAAATCTTAGTTGTAAGCCAGTAATATAAGTAGCTATAAGTCTTAGATGTAAGTCACTAGTTGTAATTGTAAATCTTAGTTATTAGCCAGTAATATTCATTATTTTATATATTTAGTTGTACAGCGCCCTTTGAGGTGATTTTCCACGAAAACGGCGCTATATAAATTAGCCAATTATTATTATTAGATATTATTTCTTGAAATGTTTTTTTTTAAGTTATGTTTATTATAATCATTTAATATTTTCTAAAAGTGATACATTATCAAAAATAAGTCTGATAATTTTAAAAAAAATGCTTTAATTAATATTATATTACTGATCTCTATTTTTCTCACCGACAGAATTGAATTATCTAGCAATCCCGCCTCTAATTGCCTCGAGTCCGTGCAGGTTGCAGGTAGCAGCTTGCAGGCAGTAGGTTGCAGTAGACGTGGGTCGTTACGTCGTTTTCAAGAAACGTAACGAAACTAGTTTCTTGGTCGGCGTAACCTGATTCAAAACAGGTTATTTTTGTAACTAGTTGTTTTCATTCGGCTACAGTTACATACGAAACTGTATACCTCCACCAACTATACAGTTACATACGAAACGAAAATAAATTAAATCACTATCTAGTATCTAAGTGTTTGTAGCTATACAGTGAAATCTTAAAAATTAACTTCCCTTCATACTTTATTCAGGCCTAGAACTGACTGGATTAAATGTATTTATGATTAATTCCTGCCCACGACTTTGTTCTGGGGTCCTTGCCGTTGATTGTGCGGTACAAATGTATGTATACACATGGAGGTGTTTTCGCTTCAAATGTGTTTTCAAATTCGCAGTTGAACTTTTGAAGCTATAAACTTCACCACAACTGTTGCATTTCGCTTTTTTTTTCATTATCCATAAGTTTTTTTATACTTCACTATATTTACACTTTATTTAGACTTATTACAATCCACACTTATTGTATTTACAAAATAACAAAGAAACGTTACATTAAATTTACATAAAACACTAAAATAACATATAAACGTTAATTTTTAGAAGAAAGTACTCAAAATTATACCCAAGTACAACAACAAACTAAATTATTTTACTTTAAATTCAAAAAGTGGTCGCTCGCTTCCCAGAAACGGAACCCACTCCCACTTATTCGGAAATTTTCGGTCTAAAGTCTCGCATGCTCGGCCGGCTGGTAGGCGCAACTACGCGAAACGCGGCGAAACTACTCAGTACTCAGTTACTCACATCACATCCAACACCACAAAAATAACTTCTTATCGTAATTTTATCGAAACTAGTTATTTCCGTTACATACCGCGTAACTAGTTATTGTATCTAGTGACGTTAAATAACGCCCACGCCTAGGTTGCGGGCAGGTTACAGGCAGCAGGTTCGAGGTACACAAAGGTACATTAAAGCTCCACCCGGCGCTAATAAAGCTCACATATAGAATACGTAAGCCGCGAGTTAGCCTGCAGAATAGAACCTAACTCTATTACAATTCCTGTTCTCCTGTTCATTCGGGCCGCTAGTCACCCACTGCAGTAATAGTTAGTATGGCAGGGATCTTCTAGTTACCGGTGGGTATCGCCATTGAAGGTAATTACAATTGAAGGTATTCTATGGGCGTAGTTAATCTTGCACTTGACAGTTACTCGTGATCAATTGTGCGAGTGCTTTACTGTTAAAGTTCTTATCTTAGCCGACTTGAAAGCTGAAGTTTGATGGTCTAACAGTGCCAGTGTCATTTCGCTACTCATTACAAAAATCACCATTTTAATTAGATTAAATTCGAGTGCAGTTTATACGCGGTAGAAGCGAAACTTGACCAAAACAATCTCAACCAATATTTGAAAAGTGAGGTCATGATCAAAGCGACCAATGAGCTCAAACCGGCGTAATTTCCGTTTCATATCTCAACCAATAGGAGCTTTTAAAAGTGACATCATAATCAAAGCGGTCAATGAGCGCAGTTGATGCGTCGCAGGTGCAGTAATCGTCATTTCCGTTTCATCCGAAATCCAAATCATAGCGGGGCTATAGAAGTTTCATTTCAATAGCTTTAAAATAGTGTTGTAAATTTAGTGTAATATAGTTTTAACTTGTATATTTGTTTTTCGTTGTAAATATTTGTGTTGTGTAATTAGTTCTTCAAATCAATGAAGGTAAGTTTTTTGCAGTGAAATCTGTTATGATTTTAAACTCGTTTAAACGATAAATAGCGATAAAAGGATTTAAATAAAATAAACAGATGATAATAAAAAGATACAAACACATAGACCTTAGGATTTAGCATGCGGGAGAATGAGACAGTATAATCGGTCTCCTCTTTGTGCGGTGCTTAGTAGCCTATCAGACCCCGCTTTGTGCGAGACTTCTCACAAAGTGGGTATGGTAGCCTACTACGGTAGCTATTTATTCGTTTTCATATCTGTAGAATCTTTTTCTTTTTTATTTGATTTATTCAGGCAGAGTTTCTGTGATATTTGTAAGTCTTCACTTTGGATAAGTTTGAAGTATTTTATCATGAATCCAATCAAAAAATCACACTTGAAATTTTGTTCATCAATAATGTACAAATCAACATTTTTCTCCAAATTCAAAATTTTTTATCTTTAACTTTTTCAAACCACTCGTCTTTTTAACACCATTAATCGTTACTAAATTTACTTCATTCAAATTGTTTCCTTTTCCTTTTAGTTTCAATAACTTAGAATTAATTAGAGAAACATTTGAACCCGATTCATAAATTCCGTATATTTTTAATTTATCATTTAGTAACAGTTTGACTTTTATTAATGGCGTAACTATTAGTTTTTTTAATTATTTTCATTTAACTCAGTCTCTATCACTGAATTGTTTACATGTTTAATGGCATTTCTCTTAAATGTTTCATCCTCTTTTGTGTTGAACCAGCATGTGGCTGATGGACATTTGCGCATCAATAATTGCTTCATTGTGTAATTTTTAACTTAATTAAAAAACTGAATTTAATTCAGCTATTAAGTTAATACAACAGTTATTGATTCTAAGGCGGTACGAAGTTCACCGGGTCAGCTAGTCATGTTTAGACTATTTACTATCCTTTTACTTTGAACGAAATACTTACTACTTTTACCACGTACTTGTTCATATTTTCGACAGCCAAATCGAGATTTCTGATCTCAATAACTCCTAATGGAATTGCGAACAGAAAATAATAATTGCTTTCACGTAAGTAATCCAAATAAATTTCAATTTGGGAGGCGGGATTGGGTACCGCCGCCCCGGGAACCTTTATTGTATAACCAACACCTCTGCCATAGGTCACCCCAAGTGGTTCGCTACGTTTGGTGATTTAGCAGGGGTGCCCGGGTTCATGGGGTGAGGTTTGTCTAGGTATTGGAGGCAGATGACTAGGACACACTGAACCCCAGATTTCTACCCACCCCTTAAACCCTTTTCCTTCCCAGAACTCTCCTCTCCTTCCTTTCCCCAAAAAAACCCTCCACACAGCATCCCCAAAGATGACATAGGCTCTGAGGGAAATTATTTTCCTCAGGGCCTCCTGTGTGGAGCTAATGTAAAAAAAATAAATTTAAAAAAAAAAAAAAATTAAACAGTTCAATTTTCTCACCGTTTGCGTTTGTGTCACATCAACTCATTATTATTATTATTGTTGATACAGTATTATTTTACAAATTTTTATAGTACAAACCAGTAATGTTGGCCTCACTGGGTTGTTTACCCGTGCTGAGGCCCCCATTTTATAATATAATACTTTATACATTATAGTTTAAAAAAAAGAAATATACAAAGTTGGTGATAAAACAAACAAAAAAATCATTTAAAATAAAGATAATTTTAAACTAAAAATAGAGATCAAAAATTAAAATTATTTTAAATTAATAAACTAAAAAAATAAAGTAATTAAATGAAAATCGGCGTATATTATGTTTTATGTGTTTGTGAGTGTTACGTGTTTTATATTGGTTTTGTGTGTTGGGAGAATACGTTTTATTCTTTTATGTTATGAAATTTTGGTAAAATTGTCTATTTTGTTCTTTAATCCATTTTTTTATTTTATGTCTGAAATTATTTTTGTTTTCCTCAATTTTTGTTTCAAGTGAAAGACTGTTGAATGCTTTTATAGCTTGGTATTTATGGTGTCTTTTTCCAAAGGTAGTGTTTACCGTCGGAGTTTTTATGTTTTCTTTGTACGCTTGTCTAACTGGTCTATTAGTGATATTTGGGGTTTGTTGGAGTGTGTTTTTTTGGTCAAAAATGTAGTTCAGTAGTGTTTTTATATATAATTGGCGTATATCTAGTACGTCACAACTTTTATATATTTGATCTGTATCGGTTAGTCTATGTTTTTTAAGTATTACTTTTAAGATCGTTTTCTGTGCGATTTCTATTTGAGCGATAGCTGCGTTTGTTGCTCCTTCCCAAGCAATTAATCCATATTCTATTATTGATTGACAAAGTGCGAAATATATTGTTTTCATTTGTTTTATTTTATATATGTTTCTTATGTTTAGGAAAATGTGTATTGTTCTGAGGAGTTTATTTGTGATTTGTTTAATATGATGTGTCCATCTAAGGTTATGGTCAATTACGATACCTAGATACTTTATTTGTTCCGTTTTTTCTAGAGGAGGGCAATCGCAGATGTTTGTGTTAATGCATTCGTGTATTTTTATGGTATTTGTATCATTTTTTGGCTGTCCCGTGTTAGTTATACTGTACGTTGAGAATTTTGTTTTCGATATGTTTAGTGTAAGTGTGTTAGAGTCCAGCCATGCTTTCACTTGCGTGATTCCTAGATTTGCTTTGTTATATACATTTTTCCAATCCTTAGCTTTAAAGAGTAAAACTGTGTCGTCTGCGTAACTGATTATTTCACCGTCTATTTCCATGCTGCAAAGTTCATTTATATAAATGGTGAAAAGAATGGGCCCTAGTATGCTTCCTTGTGGAACTCCGTATGTAATCGGCAGTGGTTTGCTAGTATGGTTATTAATTTTGACTTGTTGTGTTCTGTCGCTCATATAACTTTTCAATAGTTGGAGTTCTTTATCTTTGATACCCATATTTTCTAATTTTTTAAAAAGTGTTTTGTGGCAGATTGAATCAAACGCTTTAGCTAAATCTAGATATATCGCTATGCATTTATACCCTTGATCTAAGTTGCTATGTATATAATCTATTGTACTTGCCAAAGCTTCTTTTGTGCTTCTTTTTTCTCTAAATCCATATTGTTTATCCGAGATTAATTTGTTTTCTTCCAGGTATTTTATAATTTGGATTTTTAATACTCTTTCGTAAATCTTTGATAGCGAGTTTAACAATGTGATTGGCCTATAGTTAGTTATTTCCATTTTGTCTCCGGATTTATAAATAGGTATCACCAGTCCTTTTTTAAGAGTACTAGGAAAGAAGGCGTGTGTTATGCTAAGGTTGATTAAGTGTGTTATAGGTTTTAATATTTCATTTTTTATTATTTTAATGCAATCCGTTGATATCTCATCTAAACCAGGAGCAATCCGGTTTTTTAATGTGTTTATTATTTTGTCAATTTCCTTTTCCGAAGTTGTTTTTATTATAAATCTGTGTTGTGTCGGTTGAGTATTGATGTTTGAAATGTTTGTTTGTGTTATTGTGTTTGTGCTATGTTTTTTATGGTTCGCTAAAACTTTCCCTATAGTTGCGAAGAAGTTATTGACATGGTTTGCCATAAATTCTGTATTTGTTTTGGCATCAATTTTGTTTGAGTTAATATTTAGATGTTCAATAGTATTTTTCTGTTTGTATTTTTGTGTGTATGTAACTTCTTTTAAAATTTTCCATATTTCCTTTGGGTTATTATTTTCTTTAAGTTTTTCTCTGTAGTATAACTCCTTAGCTACTCTAATAATTTTCGTGCAGATGTTTCTATATCTTTTATAGTAATTAAGTTGTTCCATGTCATACGGTGTGTGTTTAATTTGTTTGTGAATTTTGTCTCGTTTACGAATACAGTTTAATATTCCTTGTGTTATCCATAGTTTAATTTTTTTTGCTTTGTGTGTAAGTTTTATGTGTTTTATTGAAGTGAAATTTTTTATTTCTTGCGTTAACGTATTTGTAAATTTATTCCAGGCCTCTTCGACATTATCTATTTGGTATATTGTATTCCAGTTTATTTTTTGTAATTTTTCTTTTAAGTTTGAGTAGTCAATTATTTTTTTGTAAATATTTTATGTTGGTTCGAATTAGTGTTTTCGGTGTCTATTGCTATCATATTCATGTAGTGATCTGTAATTGTGCTTTCAAGTACTACTGTTTTGGTTTTTAGTTTTGTCTTGATCATTATATGATCTATACAGCTTTTAGTGTTTTGTGTTACTCGTGTTGGGACATTTATCGTTGGCTCCAGTCCATGCTGTGCTAGTATTGTTAGGTATTCTATGTTTTGTGGGTGTCCGTTTTGTAGAATGTTTATGTTAAGGTCTCCTATGATGATGATATTTTTGTATTTGTTGAGGTCATTTAATGTATTGTTAAGTTCTGTTAGGAAGTTTGTAATGTTGTTTTTGGATGGAGATCTGTACATAGCTAGGATACATGTTTCTTTTTCATATGTAATCTGTAAGCAGTTGGAGTCTATGATGTTTATTTCCTGAACGCTTATGTTATTTTTTATCACTGATGTACGTAACTATACCATCATTTTGGTTTTTGTGTATATTTGTGTGGTGTGTATGATAGTTTTTGATTGTTTTTGGGATATAGTTTTCATTCAACCAGCATTCTGTCAGCACAATGACATCAAAATTATTGTCAATCTGTTGGAGGTATATTATAAATTCGTCAAAATTTTTATTGATCGATCTAATGTTTTGGTGCAATATTTTGATTCTATTTTTTTCTTTTGTGATGTTGGTCCATAGATTAAAATCATTGTTCGAGAGATTGTATGTATGTACTTTACTTACTATGCTTCTATCCCAATTTGTTACTTTTATTTTCTCTACTACCGCCCCTTTAAATTAAATAAATAGATCAAATTTAGATTCAAGGACACAAACCATTTTTTTTCTAGCAAAGGTCTCATCAAAGTGAAACAAAAATACCATAAAATGAGATTGGCTCATTTCTTTGAAGAAAATATTTCATTTCTACGATGATGTATATTGTATATAGATATAATGTGTCTAGTTCATCTGGCCTCGACAAAAGGCTTGAGAAGATTACTGGAGGTATGTGACCTGCGCAAATTGTTATACAATACAAAGAAATTCGTGTTTCCTACCTTTCCTTACAGTAAAGGGCCCCGACAAGTAGTGGTACGTCAAGTAGACTTGACGTAGAAATACTCGCGTAACAAAGGGGCTCCACGTAGTCCACATTCTTGGGTCACATACTGATGGTCAATTGGTCAGGACCGGATTTACCTTTGATGAGGTTCTGAACTATAAAAAATATTAGGCCTGGGTATTGGGCATTACGATAGGGTGAGGGAAATTCTTGTGAACGTTATTTATATAGTTTTCCCTTTATTATGGGCTTTTACTTTGGCGAAGCCTTTATATTTATTTATGCTTAAGGGGGTATTCTAGTCTAAAAGCCCAAATTTCGGGCATTTTTTGACGGTCGATAAAAAAACAATTAATATTTTAAATATACGTTTTTTTATAATTTATCTAAATCAAAATATGTTTGTTTCTAGGTTTGTATGTATGTATATATGTATGTCCGCTATGCATTGCTAAACCATTCATCCGATTGCGATGAAACTTTGGGGATTTGATGTGCGCATGCCCGCGATGGTTTCTGTATACAATAGTGAGCTCTGGCATTATGAAATTATGCATTGCTAAACCGTTCATCCGATTGCGATTAAAATTTGGGGATTTGTAGGGAGGAGCGGGGAAGGGGAGGGGGAGGGTGGAATGGGGAGGGGGAAGGGGAGAGGGGAAAAAGGGAACTCGGAAGGGTGCGGAGGAGCGGAGGAAAAGGGGAAGTCGGAAGGGTACGTTAGGGAGGGGAAAGAGGGGAACTCGGGAGCGGGGAGCGGGGAGGGGAACTAAAAGCCGCCCGCAGGTCCTAGCAGCAAAAACCTGCGGAGCGGGTTTTTAACCGCCAGTTTATTTACATTTTAAGAATTCACAAAAAAAAATATATATAGTTATTTTTCACAAAGTTACACGCCTTAAGAGTAGAGGGGGTAAAAAAAACGTGTCCATCTTGTCACGATTTCTACCCTTCTGGTCATCTGAAAGATAAAAAAAGAGATTTTTTAGAAAATCTGTCAATTAGAACTTGAGATATTGTGAAAAACGTTTCGAAAAAAGTAGTTTCGAGAAAAACGCGTTCAAAGTTTTGTTCTTTTTGGATTCTAGTTAGATTCCATCTAAACCGATCGAATTGCCACGACATTAATGGTGGGTTTCTCCATTTACCGAGAATGCTAACATCTTTTCATGGTCTGTATTTTATAATAATAAAAAATATGAAACCTATGTCATTCCTATTGTACATAAAAATAATTCAAATAAAATTTTCTGAAAAATAAAAAGTTGACTTCGGCAGCATGTGATCGAATCGTTTATTTGACGCGTTCAAGTGGTACAAATGTTTAACAACCTGACAGTATCCATCTTTACTCCCTTCTAAAATAAATCCTGGCCTCTTCAGCAATACGTTCCGACAGCCCTTACCTTAACCCGCTTCATAACATTACCTAAATTAGTAGCTCGTAGTTCACCTCATTATACTCACCAGTGCCGGGAAGGTTTTGAGAAAGTGCAATAATTTTTAACTTTTTTCATTAAATCTTTTAAAAATTTGGCGTATTTTGTCAGTATGTAAAAGTATTTCGGCTTTGCAATAAAACCCAAATAAATGGAATATTTGTGAGCATATTCGAAAACTAACAACTGTTTTTGAGAGGTGATGAAATATGCTTTCAAATTTTATTATTGATAATAAATATGTAATTTTAAATATAAAAATTATTAGAACTTTAAAAATTTTACACCTTACGTTTTTTTATCTAAAATTACTGATAACAAAAAAAATAAAAACACACATGTTTTGTTAGAAAAATGAATTATAAACGTTTTTGTCGCCCTACTTTTTTGCCTTTTCATTCAAAAATAATTCTTCAAAAATTCACAAAGATTGGTCATTTTTTTTTTTCAATTGCTTTCGGAAACTTGAGTTCCATGAAGGTGTAGGTATAGGTCTCTCAAGTTAAGTCGACTTCATCACAGTACTCACACAGATGCAAAACTTTCATACAGCGTGTTTCGTTTTGGGCTTTTAACAAAAAGCAATTAATAATTATTTCAAAATTGAGAATTCGAATCCAAAGCGTGTTTAAATCGGTAACATAAAACTAATGTTGTTTTACAACATTTTTATAGAAATACTGAAGGTTTAGGAAGAAAAATAAGTTTATTAACTAAATGCGATAATCTTCAGGATTGAATTCAAAAAGGGGTATTCATAAATAACAACAAGGTTTAAAAATATTATGTTATTTAAAAAGATTAATTTATTATTATATTCATACTTATATAATATCTTATAAAGTAAATAATCGTCAAGCCGCCACATGCCGCTACACGTTTAATAGGTATAGATTTTGAAAAGTAAACTACTATTAAACTTGCATTTAAATTCGGTTTTCATTCAAAGTTAAAAATTTCCCATGTAAAACATCTCCATTGCCGCCATTTTTTTGCGGATTTGACATTTGTAAAGTTTCGTTTAAAACTCAATACGCATGAATTACTTGGTTTACCTAAACTAAGAACCTAATATTGAAATTAAGTGTGATTTCCAAAACCTGGGCTTACAAATTTGGCTGCTTATGGGTTATTTATTTTTTATAATTAGGTGTTCGCAATCATCAGCAACACTAATTATTTAATTATGTACCAGTCATCATCAGCAAATATCTATACGTATATTATCTAAAATATAACAGATTACTAACACAAATAGGTACTAGTCTGTGATACTCCAGTTGCCTTAGACGTCAAATCATACAAGTCATTTATGCTTAAAAGTCGACCACCGTTTTTTTTTCATTATGAATAAGTAAAATAATTAAACATACGGAATAAAATTTCACGATTTGGTCCATTCAGTGATTAGCCACGTTCCGTTTCGTAACAGGACTCCATGATATCGTAATAAATATTAAACTTGCGCACGTTACAAACACTATTTATTATTTCAAATTTATAAATTTGTCATTATTTGTCACTTGCGAAATGTAGGTGCACGTATGTTTAAATCAAATTACGAACCGAATGAATAGAATAGAACATCCTGTAAGTACAGCCTCAAAAGGGTGTCGTTAAACTTGCCTCTCTTCTAACTAGTTACAATAAGTGGGCGTAAGCAAGACAGAGAACCTTATCGGATTTGTGGGCATCGCTTGACATTCACACAGATAGACCAATACATTAATATTAAGCATTTTTATTGCTTCCAACTTTAAGTGTTTTACCTATACCTACGTTTTAATTATTTTGTGTTTAACTTTTTGATTTGAATATAAAGCGTGTTATTTTCTATTTCCAGTACCTTTTAGATCATACTTCTCACTATGGTAGTAAGGAAGACACAACGATTTATATGCGACCTATGTGAACTGGGACAAATATTGTCTCCTGTGATTAAACGGGTTAAATTATATTTTCATTACGCAAAGTGCATGGTATACCCGAACGCTTATATTGAACTTCAAAGAGTAATCCATCAATACTGACGGTACCTGCATATACGCAAATAAATGTACCAAAATAATTCGTATCGAATCACCCTGGCAATGCACCCTATTATAGAGTGCGTTGGGACGGTCGAATGGGTTTGAAGGACCTACTGGCCGCAGAATGACAGGCCTATTATGGTTTCGGCCTGATATAGATATAAAAAGGCCGCCTGCACTCGAACATTTTTTGCGTTAAGGCGCGTTCAGATGTTTCGATTGTTGTTGATCCACTTTTATTTAACGTAAAAAGTTGAATACAATTATGTTCACACGTTTCAATTTAAGTAGAACCGAATTTGACATTCAAGATGGCGTCAACTGAAATTGTCAGTGCGTGCGTCTCTCTAACTTCTGATGTTCTGCGAGACGAGCTCGAGAAAAGCATAAAAACGTCGTATTTGGGCGAGAAAATGGATCATGAGAAGGAGTGAATTAGGCGCATCCAACACAATTTTGAAAGAGATGGCCCTAGAAGACTCCGAAGGATATAGAAATAACTTGAGGATGACAGAAAAACAATTTGATGAGCTGCTTTCCAAAATTGGCGATAAAATTTTTCAGAGATGTTAAAATTAATAATAATTACTACTAACTACAGTAACCGCCCGGAGAAGCAAGGAAATAATGCATATTTCGTTAAAGTTAGCTTTACCATAACCTAAAAACGACAACGCCAAACGTCAAAGTCTGATATAGGTAGTTATTGTTATTAGATTTGTACAAATTGTTTTTTTCTTTTAATTTATGCGTATTAATGGTGACGCATGTCTCTGAATATTTGCCGCTATTTTTATATTGGGTAGGTAGGTACCTAGTGTAAATGAAACACATATTATTTATTGCAGTATCACGGGCATTTCTATTTTTGTACACTTCTTGCATTTGATCCCAAAGACAGGGATGCATAAATCTGAACATCAAATCATCCGACCATTTCAGATATTTTTTCGTTGAAACGGATTCCATGACGGTAGAAACTAGGAATTTCTAACGAATATTGACATAAACGTTTGACGTCTACTTGTGCCCGCGAGTAACTATGGTAACCAAGATGGCGCGGTCATACTCGAACGTCAAAAGTAGACGGGCTATCAACTTTAGTTGGTCAACAAAAAACTTGTTCAACTTTGTTGAAAGAAGGTTCACACCTGTCAATATGCTTTCAAGTGTCGAGTTGATCAACTAAAATTGAACCGTGTGAACCGGCTATTAGGTCCACACAGGAGGCCCTGGGGAAAACAATATTGGATTCGAGGGTGGTTATCAAGAATGCGTCTGGGAGTAATGCAGTTAATCTCTGAATTTGCAGATGAAGAGGAGAAAGAAAGAAAGAAAGCTATAAAAACTAAAAAAGATTGAAGAAGAAACTTGAAAACAATTATTTTTTACATTAGCTCCACACAGGAGGCCCTGAGAAAAATAATTCCCCTCAGGACCTATGTCATCTTTATATTCCTTTTTTTTTTACTTGAGCTCCACACAGGAGGCCCTGAGGAAAATAATTTCCCTCAGGGCCTATGCCATCTTTGGGAATGCTGTGTGGAGGATTTTTTTTAAGGAAAGGAAGGAGAGGAGAGTTCTGGGAAGGAAAAGGGTTTAAGGGGTGGGTAGGAATCTGGTATTCAGTGTGTCCTGGTCATCCGCCTTCAAGACCTAGACAAACCTGATCCCATGAACCCGGGCACTCTGCTAAATCACCAAACGTAGCGGACCACTTGGGGCGATCTATGGCAGAGGTGTTGGTTATCCAATAAAGGTTCCCGGGGCGGCGGTACCCATTCCCTCCTCCCAAGTTGAATCTTTGGCGATGCTGCGTGGAGGGTCTTTTAGGAAAGGAAGGAGAGGATGTTCTGGGAAGAAGAAGGGTATTAGGGGTGGATAGGAATCTGGAAGTCAGTGTGTCCAGGAGTAACGGATGAATCCATTCCTCCCACTGCGATGCAAAGCGATGGGTCGAGAGTCCGGCTGTAGAGATCAAAAGGTCTCCCTCAACAAGTCTCTCTCGATCCCAAATGCATCCATAGCGAACGACTGGAGGTGACCTATTTGTGACATATTGCTCCATATTTAAAAGTTGAGAACATTATTGTTTCCTCCACAAAACTATGTCATAATCTTTTCTTTTATTATTTTTTTTTATTGTATAATAATAACCTTAAGGACGGATTTTCTTTGCAGAGGACAGGTTTGAATGCATTTGTGCACACCGATAGTATCAGACGTTCAAAAAAAGTTTTTCGATCTTGTTTGTAATATTAGAAAAAATATATCCTTAAAAATGTTGGTTTTCTGTGAATACGTGAATAAGTGAAAAAATGTGTGATTTTTGTGAAGGCGAATTCAGAAAAGCCATTCCTCAAAATTCTATTTTTCCAGTAGAAACGGAACGAACCAACGGCATCTGTTTTTCCTCTTCAAATTATAATCTGGACCTCTTCTAAATAAATCTCTTCCTACCGTCCCTTCCTTAACCCGCCGCACAAGACTCCAGATACTAATACCTACAGCCTGTATGTCGGACGAATATCTACAGCTCATATGTTGGACTAATATCTACGAACTTCAGAGTGTTTTCGTTATTTGTTTTTGGGGTGTTATGCCGTGTTGCGCTACCTCCTTCTTTAGCCAACGTTCAGAGTGTTGACTAATATCTATAAAGCTAAGGTCGGACGAATATCTATGACGGTCCCAGTGTTGACTAATATCTACAGAGCGTAGGTTGAACTAATATCTAAAGAGCGTAGGTTGGACTAATATCTACAGAGGGCAGCTGAGCAAGAGGTTGTACGGAAAAGCATAAATTACTTCAATTACGTAATTACTAATTACGTAAAGGCTTAAACGTTTAAAGTACGTAATGAAGTTTTTGCATAATATTACGTATTTTGCTGTTTACGAGGACAATAATTTATTGCACAAACATGGAGGTCATAATACAAAGATATTTATTTATTTCGAAATACACGGCACCACAACCTAACCTAACCTAACCTAACCTAACTGACATAGAAAAGGTCATGGTAACAGACTAAATAATTTAGAAGCACTCGAAATAAAGAAAGCTGTTAAAACAAAAACCCAAATCCTTAATATTCAGCTAAATGTGTCCAATAGTCCGATATTAGGGATTTTTACACACATACATACATAAATTAAGTTTTTTAAACTGCATACGCAATGTTACGTTATTCCAATATGCTACACAAAATTGCTAATCCAACCTCTGCCAGTGCTGTAGATGTTCATCAACACTTTGGTTCTCATAGATTCATAGATATTAGTTTGAGCTGTAGATATTCGTACGCACTTTAATAGATACCTATTAGTCAGCAGTTTGAGCTGTAGATATTCATACGCACTTTGGTTCTCATAGATATTAGTCCGATTTTTTCAGTTTTTGGAATTCCTGTAGATATTAGTAGACGCCTCCCCGCAACAACGCTACCTAATAGGGTGGCGATATATTTCCCCTGTGTCTTCACAGTACACAAACAGGGGCGCCCTTGAGAGTTATAGAAAAAACAAAGAAGTGTATGTGGCCGGAGGCTTACTTTCATGTTTTTATCAAAGCTTTATTTTTTAATGCGAATATCGCACAAGGGTCCCAACTGCTCCCAACCCTCTAGAACCAGTAGCCAGGTATCCTCAATTTGGGTATGTTGTGAGGCTGAAGGTAGTGGCGAAGAGGGAGGTGGGGAAGATGACACAATTATGATAACAATGTTTCCATTCCACTTATTTTTTTAGTATTTTAGTAAATCAACTGATGAGGGGAAATTATAACCCCATGCCAGGATTTCATTTCTTCATTCTTAATTTTATGAATAATGTTTTAATTATAAAAGAGCTCAAGAATGCACATTTATGTCCGAAGCTAGCTAACTTTGAACTCAAATAAAGTTTTGCCAACAAACATGAGTTTATTTTAATAAATTTTCACCACAAAGTTTTCAAAACATGGTGAATAGTTGTTGTTAGTAATAATTCTAGTACTTACCTACTTCCGCAGCATCATGGCGTGGCCAGTGTTGCTTCTAGCCCCGCGTAACTTTCCACAGCTAGCGCTATCTCTTGACGGAAGCCGGAGGTAATGTTTGGGTAGCACACCTGAGGGCGGGAATAGATTACCCAGCGTCTGGCGGTTACAAACAATATAAAAACATGGCCGTCCCTCCCAGAAGTGACTGAATTTGCATTTTAATGAAATGGAATATTAAATACCAACCGTTGAGGAATTGTACCCCTGCTCTTAGCCTAAAACACTAAACAAAGTGCGTAGATATCCGGAATCCAACTAACCTAGTATCCACCTCGTTCTTATGCAAAATGCGAATTAAAATCAACCAAGGAACTTTCATACGTTCGACAGAACCTTTCGACAAATTTTAAAACCGATCGATTATAACAAAAAAATATATTTATAAAAGCAATTTTCTGGAAAAGGCTACAAAGGCATGGGACCGTGTATTTTGTTTTACCTAAATGCATCTATTTAGGTAAAACAAAATTTTGATTGTTTTGTTTGTTTGAAATCAATAAATAAAGAATGAAGTGAAATCTTGAAAGTAGAAATTCACCCACTTCCCGACATCCAATCAAGCTGAAACTTAGCAGATAGACTCGTTGTCGATGACAATGCATTCTATGTTCTATCTCTGATAAATCAGTAAAGTTGGCCAAATATCATCAAAAAAAAATTTTAATCGTCATTTTGACTTAGTTTAACTTCTTTAACTTTTTGGTTTAACATCAAGTTTAACTTCTTTAAAAGGTTACAGGCGGTGGTATCTAGAGTTGGCTATCTAAATCTTCTACCCCGAACAATTTGTGAACAAAAAAATTATAAGACAAAAAACTTAAAGGGATCTTGGGAAATAAGTTCCAGGCATAAATGAAATGGTACTGGATGCTATAAAAATGGTACCCATTGAAGACACACGACTCGGAAAATAATATATCAAATTTTCCATAGGGCCCCAAGGTGGGTGGGCGGGCGGCTAAGCTCTTAAATGATACACATTAAGGACACAGGTCAGGAAAAAATATATCCCGTTGTTCATTGATGATTGTGCATTGATTGAGGACTTAGCTAAGAGTGGTTTGAACTCGCGACGCCTGGGTGAGAATCCTACGCATTTGTATACTAGGCTGCTAGCTGGTTAAGCTGACATGTTTAAAGATAGTATCCGTTTTAAAGAATTCTAAAATATTTCCATTAAAGAAAATATTAAAAGTTTTCGTCTAAATATTGACTCTTCGGAAAATAAAAATCGAAAGTATTTATTGAATCAAATCGAAAGTACTTTGTCGCTTTGTCAGGTTTTTCATGATTGTAGTAGGTAATTTATAATCCACTGCCTTCAACTCCGCCACATACAACTCCAATTAGGGACGTCATTGAAAAAGTTTCGCCTGCGGCGATTTTCGAATGTGTTTCGAATGTAATTATTCAAATTCCACTCCCTTCACCCGCACCACATACCTACCCCAATTTGAGTACCGTGGAAAACATTTCGACTGCGGCGCTTTTCCGTGGCTTTGCCAGTATTGCAACAGAGATATAACTAATTTTACACTCCCTTCGCTCTTGTCACTTACTCCAGTTGGGGATGCCATAGCTACATAGGCACGAAGATTATTGAGTAATTGGGGTTAATGGGCGGTATTCGCATTTCTTTTCGAAATGTATTTTTTTAGTGACCGACCGATGGTTCGGTTTCGGTTTCGGCAAGTTTCGGCAAAAAAATCTAGTTTCGGCATCAGTTTCGGTTTCGCAGATTTTCTACCGAACCTTCGGCCTCACCGAAACTTTGCAAAAGATCTCAATAATTTCTAAATTTAGTTATTTATAAACGCAATTTAAATTAAAATACTCAATTAATGAAGTCCTTCCTTTATAATGCACATAAGTGTTGATTATTGACAAAATTTTGTTCCAAGCAGTAGTTAACATGTTTGTTAATTTTTAATAATATTAAATTTAATTTTTAATATTATTATTATTAACATATCGATGGCAGAAAATTGAATTGCTGTAAAGTACAATAAATCGAAAAATGAGTTAAATATGTTTTTTTTTCGTTTATCTCTTTCGATTTACGTCATTGAAATATACGGGGTGTTTAGGGACGTACTTGACTTGCTACCAGTGATTCCGGACATTATTTGGAGTAAAAAACGTTAATTGCTCTCCGGTGACTTTTTCGATGGCTTTGAAATTTTTTTTCTTCAAAATAAAACGAAATTTTTTTATTCCACACGTCGCACAGTGGTTTTACTAGTATGGGAGCGTCGGAAACAATTCGAAATTTCAAATTGCAAGGATCACTAAATTTGGTTTTTATATCTTGACACCACATACCAGCGCATCTTTCCCCATACCACAAAATTCAACAAAACGTTTCGCCACTGCGCAACACGTCAGCAAAGATTGACTTCCCGTGCAGTCAGGACATTTGTGTGTAAATGCAACGTTCATTATATGACATTTAGGGACTGATAACTTTTTACACCGTTTGCTCGCAATTTTTTTTAACTTGGATTCAATACCTTCAGGTGTTTACTAAAGATGTTAAGTTTATTTTTTCATTTCCTAATGCGACAAATTTGGGATATTTTTTTTTAAAAACATCTCGTGAATTAAAAAAAAATTACGAAGATTTCTGGAATACGGTTAAAGTTAGATATTCAGTAATATTCAGTAAATGTGCTGATGTACTTTTGTAGCTGAACTATTTACGTATCATATTAAAAAAAAATGCGCATTTTTGCGGTTCTACGGCCCAGGAATTTTTAAGTAATTTACTTACTGTAAAATTTGAGTGCTTCATAAACATTATATTTGTCACAGATTCGGTTTCAAAGGATTTGTTCTTAAGACAAAAGGAGTTATTTGGCATAATTATGAACTCAAAGTATCAAAAGATGGAAAAAGATTTTAATATTTAAAAAAAAATGTATATAAACCTCACCAATTGCCTTAAATAGGGGTTGGATAAATTCAGTAAAAAAATCACGGGCTTCAACTTTCGCATTAATACAAGATGGACTCGTCGAGATGATGCTAGATTTGTGATGGAAAATAAAAAAAAGACTTGAGACTCCGATTGGTTTTATATTGTATGCGATTTATCCTGAAAACGGCACATGATGATCGTAAACACAATTTGAATGTAGCTCAGACCAATCCAAACGCTTGAAAACCAAAGATCTTCGGAAAAGTGCACCTCTTTCTCATTTGGTGTTTGAGAAAGAGGTATATTTTTCGGTCAATCGGTAACATCAAAATTATTAGAAGACATTATTCTAGGCGCCCATCTATTAACAGACAAGTGTACAAGATATTTGATGATAATCGCTCTTCTTAATAACAGGTGTTCATTGGAACGCGAGAGGTGCGGATTATTCTAGTATTTTTAAATCTTCAATTGTACCTACCTTTGCGATTAGTTCGCGGGAAGTCAGACAATATAAACGTAGTGTGGCAGAATCCTTGCCCATCGTCCATCAGATATTGCCACCCGATTAAGATTATCAGAAGAGGCTCAGGAAGCTCGGAACAAAGATTTTTTTTTAAATATCGCGATAACTATTCTAGAAAATGTTCTCGTTAGAAATTTTATGAAGGTGTTTTTAATTTAATGTTAGTTACATCTGATCCTATCATAACTAGTTATAGGCAACCCCCAAAGAAACCATTAAATCGTTTTCCTAAGGAAGTTTTCGATTTAATAATTCCTCCGGATATTCATTCTTCAAATATCTTTAGCACCGACGATGATGATGATTGTTCATCGTCTGCCTCAGAATATTAAAAAGCAAAATTAAACATTACTCGGCCTTTATTTTCACATGGATATGGACATAAATAATATCAACTTTAAGAAAAAAAAAATATAATTTTTTCGTTGATAAAAATATAATAAAATCCAGAAATCGTTAATAAAATCCAGTAAAACTTACTAAAACCGAATATTATAATTTTTTTTAACCACACCGAAAAATAATATCACTTTTTTCCCCCGTTAATCCTCCCTGTGAATTGTTTCCAACTTTTGGGGTATTTGGAACCACTGTGCGTCGTCACTGGTCACCCCGCCGAGTAATCCGACCCAACCTCTTACCCCGCCCCCAAATTTTCAATACTCACTATTTTTTTATATTTTTGTAGAGAAAAAAAACATCAAAAATGTCACCGGAGACCAAAATTTCACCTTATACTCCAAATATTATCAGGAATCACTGGTTAAAGAAAGTCAAATACGTCCCTTAACACCCTGTATATATTAGGAAAATAAGTGCGTCTTTTACCATGTGCTTTTTAAGAAGAAAAAAAAATCGGAAAAATTAAAAATAAATTAAATCCTATACCACAATATTCTCAAAGATCTACTCAATTCATATGTCTATGATTCAATGTTATTTTAAAATAAAAATTCATAATTATAGGTCTACAAAAACAGTAGATATGATTTTTTGAAACCAAAACTTTCTTTTCGCTCTCCTGAATAATTCACATTTTGTCTTTTACGGCATTTCTAATTTCCGTGATCGATATGTAGATAATCTACACACATTTAAAAAATTATACATATATGCATTTACTTTTTATTTGACCTTTCGAAATGCAAATATCATGAATCCCCAAATCACGATTACGTGACATTGCTCTGCCTAGCATGAACCCCTTCAATAAAATTATAGAATAAAAATGTGGTTTGTTGCTTTCAGTAGACGGCTTTCAAAGTGGCCCCCCAAACTCTGTATGCCCCATGCGCCCATCCCCATTCATGGTTTAAGCCGCCGCGCCGCTACCCGAATTTCTTACATATCTCCCTTAAACATTTGAAGTTTTTAAGCTCTTAAAAAATATATGTTGTTTTTTTAAATAATATCTAGACGCGTTCCACGCCGAAACGCAAATTATATAAAATTTCCTCGATAGAAAAAAATCGCAAAGTATGCTCCGAAAATTTTTATACATTTGTTTTAGTTATTTTACAAGTTATAGTTGTGAAAAAATTCACAATGTTTCTTTAAATGATACTTAAGATACCTTCCACGAGATTTTTGCTCTATTTTAAACGAGTCGTGTTTTATTAAACATTTTTATAATTTTCGCATTGATTTTATCGCTTTAAATATTAGCGCGCTCCTCTAACATTCGTAATTACATATCTCTCCATCTTCTTCTTTTTGATCGCGGATGCTGTGCCTTAAGACGGCCCTATTCATAACGGCAACACCGGGCACATGTCAGCTTTGAAGTAAATGCCGGGCACATGTCACTAAGGAAAGATGGTGGTATTCAAGACGCATCGTGATCAGGAAGTTCGCGGAGTATATGTAGCTAACGCGTTTGCAACACACTTCCAATCAGTATATAGTAATGAGTTTCCATTATTAAATACTAAAATTACTGCCAAAGGGAATATAAAATGAGCCCAGAATATTGATATTGATCCAATTGATGAATCAGATACAGAAACTTCCATCAAGAAAATGAAAAATACACATTCACTTGGTCCTGATTTGCTTCCAGTATTCTTTTTTAAAAGGTTGTGCCGAGTTTTTAAAAATGCCACTCACTTTTTTATTTAACCTTTCCTTAGAAACTGGTGTATTTGATTCCTGGAAAATTTCGAAGATTTGTTCGATTTATAAAAGCGGTACAAAGACTTCTGTTGAAAATTATAGGCCGATTGCAATACTATCTGCACCAGCTAAATTGTTCGAATCGATTATTCATAAATACACACTGCCACAAGTGGAGCCGTTCTTAATTTCAGAGCAGCATGGATTTAGAAAAGGTCGATCTACAGAAACCAACTTATTGGTGTTAGGCCATTATTATGGCCATCAGGTAGATTGTTCTTTTATCTAGCATTCGCATGTTTTAAATTTTGAGAAAAAATGTTTATTTTTAGTATTATAAGGTTATACCATAGGTCGTTGGCAGATTTGTTAAATTTTCAAAAAATATTTTGAATTATACCACACCCATTTCAAATCATACAGGGTGTTAAGGTACGTACTTGACTTACTTTGACCAGAGATTCCTGACATTATTTGGAGTAAAAAATGTAAATGAAATTTTGGTGTCCGGTGACTTTTTTAGACGACTTTTTTTTTTAATTTTTTTTTTCTTCAAAATCAAACAAAAAAAATTCTTCTGCATGTCGTCACTGGTCACTCAGCCGGGTGTCCAACGAACCCCTTACCCCGCCTCCAACTGTTCAACAACTACCGTTTTTTTATGTTTTTGTAGAAAAAAAAAAACATCAAAAATATCACCGGAGACCAAAATTTCATTTACATTTTTTACTCCAAATAATGTCATAAATCACTGGTTTTAAGTCAAGTACGTCCCTTAACACCCTGTATAATCATGCAGTAAAATAAATCAATTCATTATCTGGGTATCGCATGTTTTAGAATTTTAATTTTAGTTTAAATAAAATCATTAAAAAATATACATGTGTTTCTTGACGAAAATTGATCCGTTTGGGTATTTATTCGCGCACTTAAAACTAATATAATTCAGACTTTTTTTAACATTCTTATTTAACTTAGACATTATTGAAAAATAATAAATACTTTTAATCAAAAAATAATTACAAAAAGTACGTTATTTTAATAGCTTTATCATTACGCCTTTCAGCATTTTTGGATGAAGGTATAAATTAAAGCTAATTTGAGTTGGTTAAACGCTCTTAATCACGACGTCCTATTCAAAAAACTTGCTGAAATAGGATTCTCCATGAGACTACTCACCTTTTTTGCTAGCTATCTTGCAGACAGGAAACAGTTTGTGTCTCATGGACTATTCCAGTCTATTATATTTTTTGTACGATCAGGAGTACCCCAAGGTTCTATTTTAGGCCCACTCCTTTTTTCAATATTTATTAATGATATTTCAGAAATAATTCTGCACTCTAGGTTACTTCTTTTGGCTGATGACCTAAAACTATTCTTTCTAACCCTAGAAGACTGCAATCGACTACAGTCAGATATTGATAGAATTATTGACTGGAGTAAAAGAAATCGGATTGTGTTCAATACATCTCAATGTTTAGTTTTGTTATCACTAAGGCGTGTCATACCTGGTATTGTGTAACGTATCACCTTGTTACCGGAAGCTAGCTCAGAATAATTAATGATATTTAAATAAGTGCATTTTTTATACCTACATTTGCATTTTCTCCACTCTGCCTTCTCTGCCTACTCTCCAGCTCTGGTCGCTTGGGTTGGGACAAAGGGGGGATGAATTTAATTATAAAGGTTTTAAATATATGGATTTTAATTAGCTTTGGCTAGGTCTTAATACATGATCTATACTTAGATATTATACTTAGATCTACTTACATCTAAATCTTAACTAATTGTCATATGGTTCGGGGTTGCTTCTCCATTGTTCACGTCGTCATTTAATTGTTCACTGAAACTACCTTCGTGTCACTGGGTTCTCTGCGGGTGCCTTGGTAAGGCCGAGGTCCTCGATGGCAGCTCCTCTGGTCCAGAAGCTCAGGCCTTCCTAGCCGAGTCGATTCTCCCCCAGCCTGCGCCATCGTCTTCGTACGTTGGCCACTGTTCGCGTCTGGTCGTCGCTCTAGGTCACCGGGCGGGGAAATACACATCTTGCAAATCACTTTCTTCAACTTCTCTATAATTTCTTCATCCACCGCCCAGCACCACGTCGCTGGGCGGGGAACCCGTACTTCGTGTTGCACCACTACTCCTGTCCCCTCTCTTTCCCGTCTAGATCTTGACTGCTTGCACCGGCGCGCGTGCTCTCTGAACTGGT
This sequence comes from Limnephilus marmoratus, assembly GCA_917880885.1. Classification (NCBI taxonomy): domain Eukaryota; kingdom Metazoa; phylum Arthropoda; class Insecta; order Trichoptera; family Limnephilidae; genus Limnephilus; species Limnephilus marmoratus. Next base: position 18,304,652 of record OU862933.1, read on the forward strand.
GGGACCCGTGGCCCTACCCCGCAATTCTCCCTTCCTCCCTCCTGTCCTTTCGCTCCATATCTGTCAACACTCTCTTTGTCTTTGAATGCACAATGCCAGATAAGGTTTAATTCAAATTTACTTGTGACGTAATTTGATTCGTCACAATTGCCGGTATACGATAGACGCCCGAAATCTAAAACGTTTCTCCACCATGAAGGATCTTGGAATCGTGTTTGATAGTAGGCTGACATTTCATTCTCATATTCAGATGGCTTGTAGCACTTCATTGAGAATGTTTTAGTAGTAGAGAGTTGAATTTTTTAACATTAAAATAAAATAAAATAGTATCTACCCATATGTAAGACTAATCGTATACGTCAGCGTCGGGTCTACCAGAAAAAAATAATAACCTCTGCAGGGTTAAACACATCCATGGTACACCTTAGCTCAAAGCTTAGCATTAACCAAGAGTCCGCCATTTTGGAAGGAAAATTTACGTCGACGTGGCGCGATGTGTCGTGGATATCTAAAACAAAGGAGTTAGGATTTGCGGATATACCCGAAGCTTAGGTTACGTATTACTTATTATCTAGCTCAGCCGAGGTATTGCAGTTCTGATACAAATACATTAGCCAGGCGGGATCCGCAATCTAATATTACAGATTATGTGGTGTGGGCGTATTGAAGGGAGGTACGCTTTTCATTAATTAGTAATTCGGAAAACAAAGTTTGAACTACAAACCCTCTCCCTTAGGTACTAAGGGGCACTTTTTTCGCAGAAATTTACGTGTGACAAATGGCCATTTTGTTTTTTACAATTGGAAGGTTCTCGTTAAATGCCGATTTTAAGTCCGTTTCAGCTTTTGAACAAATCCTGATCAGCAGAAGAAGGCAACTATTATATTGTTAAGCTTGTCAGCTTATTACAATTTAATGGAAAGCTGAAACGCGCCTAGAATCAGCGTTTAACAAGAACCTATCAAATTTCAAATAAACCAAAATTTTAACAAAACACAAAACTTATTTCAAAAAATGCACTAAAAAGTTAAAAAATAATTTCGTATTCTTCTACAACTTAATAATCAACTTACTTTTTCTACTCATCAATACGTAGGAACGATTTGTTATTTTACGCTACCTTGTTATTTTTTGAGTCGGTGTCAGCCAAGGTAGGTTTGTAACTGCATACATAGTTATAGGTGAGATGTGCTTGTGTCGCACGCGCGACTTGACGAGGCGAGAGGCGAGAGCGAGGCCGAGGCGGGAGGGGAGCTGTCAAGTGAACACGCCGGGTCGGGTACCTTGGCTGACACCGACTCCAAAAATAATAATCGTACCTACATATTGATGAGTAGAAAAAGTAAGTTAATTATTAAGTTGTGGAAGAATACGAAATTATTTTTTTTACTTTTTGTGAATTTTTTTAAGTTATTTTGGTTTATTTTTTGATTTTTAGTGAATCTGAAGTTCACTAACTAATTTGTCTGAATATGGGTAGACCTACTAAACGTGCTGCTCATATGAGACAGACATTGCTTGACCATAAGGGGGCATACATTAATTACGTGAGCTCAAATGGGTCAAATCAAAATCTCACGTTACTTGAAAAGAATATACGAAGTGGCCCAAATTTATCTCACCAAGGGGGGGAGGGGGAGGGGTCTAGATTGGAAGAAAAACTGCTCACGTAATTAATGTATGCCCCCTAACGTTACGGTAAGTGACTCAAAGAATCGGACAGCCTATAAAAGATTCGGCCGAGTATCGTTAATTTGGCCTAAGAATTGAAGAGTTCCATTACTTTGTCATGGATTCCATAAAATCAGTACGACCAAACTTTCATCAAACTACCCTTGAAGTACATCCTTTCCAATAAAAAAAGAATCATCAAAATCGGTTGGCGTGATATTGAGTTATTCGTCCATTTGTCGCGCACATACTTAATGCAAATTTAAGACTTATAGTTTTTTTTCTAGAAACAGGACCGCACGGGAAGCACCAGCTTTCAAATAAAAAAGAATCATCAATATCAGTTCACCCAGTCGAAAGTTCAGAGGTAACCAACAGATTAGGGAACGTACCCACACTACGTGACACGTTTAGGGGGGGGGGTCTTCAAAATGTCACGCTTGGTACAAATGAGCGGCGGCGGGCTTAGGTTTTTGGTCACCGGGGGGGGGGGGGGGGGGGTTAAAAATTGCAAAAAGTTGGTCACGTAATATGAGTACGTTCCCTTATGTTATTAATACATTATTTTATAAATTATTAATATATTATATTATTAAAAAAAAAATACAGTCGAATTGAGAACCTCCTCCTTTTTGAAGTCGTTTAAAAAAGGAAAATTATTCAAAAGTAATCAAGCACGCGTTATTTTTTTAGCTGAATGGAGAATTTTCATTTTCAATTTAATAATTTATTTATATTTATTAATATTTTCAGATTTACCGCATTATACAAACAGTTTGAAACTCGGCTAACTTTTACGTAGTCGAGAAAATCCAGGAACCGCTACAAAGAAAACACGTTAAAAATTTGTCGTAGATATTTTCTAACAAAGAGATAAAGTGAATTCCAACAATTTCACGTGAATTTATTTTTTGGAGTATGTATTATCGCATTATTTTTATTCGCCATTCGGTGGCTGTTTTCTATAATGAGCGGTTGTGTACCGAACTCCCTTTGATTATAATATTACTTTGATTATAAACATTATCACGGTTTGAACAACGCGCCACTGTTCCATAATATTTTTGTTCCCATACAAATACCGACTCCATAAAAAAAAATCTCAAAGGGGAACACGGCGCACGGCTACATATAATATGTGCGGATTCCGCAATGCACGCATAAAGCGAAAAAACCTATGAGATACAATATATTTCATACAACATAAAATACCTAGGCCAAGGCTGAACGGTGCCGGAACGTGCATCAGAGCAACAATTAGCTACCCGGGTACCCACCCATCAAACAAATATTTTTTCTTCTTTCAGGTGTTTTTTGTTTTTTCAGATGCTAATATCGTTCTAACATTTAAAAAGTTTTGTTATTTTTAATTTTGAAACCGTTAAGTTTTATTCATGGTGAATTTCATGTTTTATGACTTTTTGATTCATAATCTTTTTTTAAAAGAAGAAAGGTCACATTAATTTTTTTTGAATTACGAGAATGTAGATTTTCTGGTTTTTTCTTATGTTGTAGGTGATGACCCACAGATAATAGAAGTGATGACCGGACAACTCAGAATGAATTCAACTCAACACCTTTTATTTATAATAGCTCCACATCGAAAACCAATTTCCCTCAGGACCATAGACATACGAATATTAGTAGACCTGCCCTAAGTGATTCCTTCATAATATAAGTGGTTCCTTGGAACCGGCTGGTATTGAGTATGGCTTCGCGTGAATCTAAAAAATGTGACGTCATCATTCTTCTTCGAGCGCTCATCGGTGCATTTTACGAAATAACACCCCAAAAACATGGTTTGTGTTTTGAAAACGTGTAAATATATACTATCACTCGAGATACATGGCGTGTGCTCGTCGATGTTTACGGGGTAAGTAAATTATGAAAATTTTGTAAAAGTGTCCTAACTACATACGACAAAAAAATATTGGAGACTGAAAATAAACGAACTTTACTTTGCTGTTTTAGACTTCGCAAATTTGTAGGTCTATTCATTCAAAAGCAGAGTTTACTTTTAAGAACTAAATGGTGATATTATAATGCGAGATGCCTATATACTGTCATATTGAGTTATCGACGAATCAAATATCTCCAAAGTCATCTTCCCGCTCTGCGCCCCGCTGTAGTTGTTGTCTACCCCCTCACCACGGGCGTAGCCAGGTTTCGGGGAGGGTTCAAGAAAATAAAACTACTGAAAGTGCAAAACTCGTGTCGGGGGAGGGGGGGAGGGGGGGGGGGGGGGTTATTGTCGGACTTTGTATTTGCTTGGAAAACTTTTATTTTCTATGTAAATACCTACTTAATTTTTAATTTTTTTTTTCTTTTTTTTTAATACAATTAAAGTAATAAATGTGTAAAAGAAAATAAAACTTTTCAAAACAAAATACATAATAAATGTTAGTAGTACATGTTAAAACATTTTAAGCAGTCAAATTATTCAATAATCACATTTATGCTGACTGACTGTAACACTAATCAGTCTAATCACAATACACTAACACCTGTCTGTAACACTAATCCTGATATATGTTTATTTAACACTTTTTGCTAAGTAAAATAATAATTTCAAAGTACATATACACTTACCACTGATTAGAAACGGAATTCCAAATAAAAATCACTTTGCAAAAAAAAAATCAACCGCATTCACCGAAAAAACGGAACTTAAAAGTTAAATTATTTTATTTCTTTCAGAGGTCGCCATTTATCTTTTGAGATACATAATATCATTTTGAGATGTCAGTGTTACAAATAACATTCTCTTAACTCTCCTTATTTTAATATTATTGATGTTGATATTTTAACTTTTCGGGGGGGGTTTGAACCCCCAAACCCCCCCCCCCCCCTCTGGCTACGTCCATGCCCCTCACCTTTATGTTCTGGTCTACTAATATTCATACGTCTCTGCTCAGGACCTATTTCTTCGTTGGAGATGCTGCGTGGAGGGTCTTTTTGGGGAAAGGAAAGAGAGGAGGTTCTGGGAAGGAAAAAGTTTTGAGTGGTGGGTAGGAATCTAGGGGTCAATGTGTCTAGGAGTGACGGACGTATGAAATCACTCCTCCCATTGCGGTGCCAGGTGATGGGTCGAGATAATCCGCACGGGGCAAATGGAGGATGTCGAGAATTTGTTCAAAGATAATTTGGAAAACCACGATTTTGAAAGATTTTTTGGCTGTATTATGAAAGAATTATGTCATTTTGTTTTAGTACATTTATCGCAATGATTCTGAATGTGAAAATCCGTATTTTCTTTCAATTTTGTGCAAATGTCATCGAGGTTTAAAATTTTATATAAAATATCCCCGGAAATAATGGCATCTTTTGCCAATGAATTGGCATTTTCATTTCCAGGGATACCGCAGTGACTAGGTATCCAAGCCAACACGATTTATTTGCCAGTTTCGGTTAATTTATGAATTAATAAGTTCGTATTCGAACACAGAAATCATCTTCTGGGTAATGGAAAGGGGAAGAATTTTTGATTTGATAAGAGAGATTTGGACGATTTGATAAGAGAGGCTTGGAACCAACTGCGTAAATAATTTTCCAGTCGGAATATTTCGAATTTAAAATTTGGATAAGCTTTCTTGGAGCTTCGTGGTTGTTAATTATGCCGAGACGAAGAAGAATATTTGGTTGACGCACATGAAAGGAGTTAGCATATCAAAGGAAGTCTATATGAATTTAAAAGGGTTTTATACGCTCTGTACGTATGGGAGCTTTTAACAAGGAGAGGGATTGATTTGTTCTTCCAATATGGAAGTGATTTCACTTGAGAGAGTGCAGTAATTTTGTCCATCAGTTGGTCATCAGAGAGCCTTAGCATTTAAATAAAAACTTGTCAGCTAGACTGTCTTCTTTAAAAAAGTAGTCTCCACAGCCTCCACTTGTAAAGCGTTATTTGGGTAAGAACGCATTGCTCCGACAATTAATCTTAAACTTTGAAATTGGATACGGTCTAACCTCGCGAGGTTCTTTTTTAGAAATGGGTTCGATGAGGAACGACGCATAATCTAAATGACTCCTAATATACGCATTATAAAAAGTTTTTGAGAGAATGAGTGACTTCCCCACCAGCGTGAAAATTCTTCCAATCTAGACCCCTCCGCCCCTTGGTAAGATAAATTTGGGTCACTTCGTATATTCTTTAAGTAACGTGAGATTTTGCTACACCCCCCCCCCCCTTTTTGAGCTCACGTAATTAATGTGGTCCATTCCAACTCAGAATGAAACTAACTCCGAACCACCTCAGAAAGGTCATCAAAAGCTATGAAAAAAATTTTTTAAAATAGCCGGTAACCCTCACCTAACTTAACCTATTTAACCATTTTTTTATATTTTTTATCGTCACTCTTAAAGACCTTTCTAAGGTGGTTCTGAGTTGGTTTCATTCTGAGTTGGCCGGTCACCAATTAATGTGTGCCCCTAAAGAGTTGAGGCCAACTTGACATTTGTTAATTATAAAAATAACATACGGGTTCCATGTTAACTTGGAGTCTAAAATTACCTCGAGGAATCTTATCTACACCTGGATAGGGAGAATTGAATTATTTATTTGGACTGTTGCACGCGGAGCAACACGTTTTCTGAAAAAAAACGATAACATTGCTTTTGGACTGAGAAATTTCTAAGCCGTGATGCGTTAACTAGGTGACAAGGTTTTTCATGCAAATGTTAATCATTTCCTTCAGAATAGTAATACTTCGTCCTGAAATATGTATGAAAAGATCATCCGCATACTGAAGTACTTTACAAGATGGATGCATACTCCGATGCAGGTCAAAGGTATTCGAGTATATATTAAAAAGAATAGGACTAAGGACGAAGCCCTGAGGCAAACCCTTGCTTACTCTTCTTTCCAGTGGATAGGAAACCAGCACATGTATTTGAATTTTCCTGGTAAGAAGGAGGTTAATTATAAAACTTGAAAGCTTACGAGGAATGCCAATTTTTAATAATTTTCAAAATAAAACATTTAATAAAACATTGTCAAAAGCTCCGCACCCATCAAGGCAAACACCGACAAGGGGTTCATTATCGGCTAGGGCCAACTGGGTATCAGAAGTCAGGATGGACACACTTTCGATCGGACTTTTCCTCTTTCGAAATCCAGTTAGGGCTGGGAAAAATTTTCTCATTTTTTTCATACCAGTCTAAGCCACTTTTGATCATATATTCAGCTATTTTAACAAAGGGGTGCATACACATTCATTACGTGAGCAGTTTTTCTTCCAATCTAGACCCCCCCTTGGTGAGCTAAATTTGGGCCACTTTGTTTATTCTTTTCAAGTAACGTGAGATTTTGCCGGACCCCCCCCCCCTCTTTTGAGCTCACGTAATTAATGTGTGCCCCCCAAAGGAAGATGACGTAGCTATAAGTCTGTAAGAAAGTCCAGAATTAGGGTTTTTCTGGGGTTTCAGAAGGGGCACCATTATTTGAGTTTTCCAGGATGATGGAATTTTTACGGAGTCAAAGGTCCGATTTATAATTGAAATAAAATTGTTTACTGTGGTAAAATCACAATTTTCAATAAAGCTATATGGAATTCCATCTTCACCGAGGTATGAGCCTGTGAGATCGTTTAAGACCTCCCTAAGTTCTGTTAAATTGAAGTGGGTGTCCATCCAGCTCCTTAGTTTTAAATGAGTAGGTATGTGATTTCTGTTTCATTCCAATTACTCGCAGTTTAAGGAGCTAGTTTATCAGTAAATTCCTTCACCCACTCTGAAGAGAGTGGTCGAGTCACTGATGAGATGTGAGAAACATTAAACCGACGAATTGAATCCCAAACAACTGAAAGACGAAGTGACAACTGAAAGAGGAACTACGGGAGATAACGATGAGCAAATTTTTTTCCAGCCCTGACTTTTTCTGTTTTTTAGAAGACGTATGGTCTTAGCTTCAATCTGAATATTCTGAAGGAAGTTCTCCATATTCATGTTTGTTGAATAAATTTTCGCATATTTTTCCCCGTATGTACTGCGTCTGTAATATCCCACCAAGGTGCTGGGGGAGATTTCCCTTTGTTACGTGTCGTTTTAATGGGGTAAATTTTTCTGCGGCCTTAATGACTGCAGACACCAATAACAACATTCCGCAACATTTTTTGTAGTTGATGAGTGTAGACTTTGCACAGAAAACTTTGTATGATTTGAATAATCATTCCAGTTGACCTTGGCAGTTAGGAAAGTTTTCGACTACTGCACTTGATATTTTTGTTGGAATGATAAATATTTGAGGATTCAACGAGAATGGAGTAATGATTACTCTCAAGCGGGTCATCCAAAACCCTCCATAACAGGTATGCGACTATGCTGGAATTGCAAATACAAAATAAATCGTATTTTAAGAAGTTCATTATTGATAATAAGGGGCCGTCCACTAATCATGTGAGGCTCGAAAGGGGGGAGGGGGTTCGGAAAAAAATCACGAAATATCACGAGGGGGGGGGATATAATGAGATATCACGTGTATTTATTTTTCGTTGAACGCACGATAATATTCTGAAAATTTCAATATACTTTGTACAAAAAAAATACATGTTATTTTGGGTATGGGGGGTAGTCTAAAACCTCACCACATATCACCAGGTGGGGAGAGGGGGTTAAAAAGTTGCTAAAAAACATCGCGTGATTAATGGACGACTCCTAATTAAAAAATTGATTGGAGTTCCTACAATGAATAAAAAATATTATTTTGCATCAGAAGTGCCAGTTCTTATGTACTTCGGTGATGAATGAGCCCACATCTATAACCAAGCGTATCTATGACTTATACCCTGCAATTTCTATGGAAACCGCCTTTCCGGTTGTGTTCTCGTGGTGTGGCAGTTTTGTAAACTACTGTCAATGAGTTGTATTTTCACAAATTTGCGATAAATTTGTGAATATGACGGAACCGAACGAAGAATTTGTTACCTTCGTGGCCCCCGTGATCCAGGACAATCCTTTCGGATGGGGGCCCTGTGAAATGTTAGACCAGTTCAGAGATATGCCCTACCAACCCTTCAGCAAAGGAGACCGGCTAGGGAAAATCAGCGACTGGACCGCTGTTCAGGATAAGAAATATGCCAGTGCGTTCTCCGACTACTTATTTACCTGTGTTTTTAATTTTTTTTATTGAAAGTGCCTTGTTTTGTTACGTGTCGAACCTCAAAAGTTTCGTGCAATGTGTAAATGTCAAATATGACCATATTGCTACTCGCAAACTTAACCTCATTCATTATACGTGGATGCTATGAGTTGCAAATAATATTAAGTTCATATATTCCGTGTTCATTGTGTCTCGTCTTCACTAGGTTGCTTCTTTTTCCTATCATTTACGCCCTGTAATGTTTCGTGAAGCATGTAAACATTGGGGGTTAAATGTGATCTTTGCTCGCTACTTTCATTATTTCGTGGGAAAATGTATCTGTTATACAATGTATTTATTAATTTCGCCTTCGAAATCATTCAGATTTTTTATTTCGTGGAAAAAACTGGTTTTAATTCAATGCTTATAGAGCCGCTGTCTATCGTTAATTAACTCGTACAATTGTGTAAATATAATAATTTTGACATTGTGTAACACATTTAAAATTTTGGTAATTATCGGTTCGGACTGGCCACGCTTATTAGGAATAATTTTTAGAAAAAAACTTTAGATTCGCCTTAATTACTATAAAAGGAAACTTTTTGGCTTTGGGGCGGCGGAAAATAATGCATTTTAATTTTCAATTGCATAAAACCAAAATTCACTTCGCGAACCGATGCAGCGAAAATCCGCGGCCGTAGCTGTCACTGTTATGGACTGTAGCTGACTTCGTGGGATACCTACATGAAATACTGCGAATCACAAACCATGTTGCACAAACCTAGCGTAGCCGCTAAACCACTTGAAAACTGGGATGTTTTTCTTGCGTTGACGCGAGCAGGCGTTATAAAGGGGCACATTCTTTTGTATCACAAACCATGTTACACAAACAAGCCCGCTAGAGAAATTTCATAATTACGCGCTTTATCCCACGAAGTCAGCTACAGTCCATAACAGTGACAGCTACGGCTGCGGATTTTCGCTGCGTCGTCGGTTCGCGAAGTGAATTTTGGTTTTATGCAATTGAAAATTAAAATGCATTATTTTCCGCCGCCCCAAAGCCAAAAAGTTTCCTTTTATAGTAATTAAGGCGAATCTAAAGTTTTTTTCTAAAAATTATTCCTAATAAGCGTGGCCAGTCCAAACCGATATTTACCAAAATTTTATGAAAAATCTATATAAAAATGTGACCTGTGACTGATTATAAAAATTATGATAAATGACTTACTTACACATTCTGAAATCTCATCCAAAATCATTGTTAATTTGTGTAGGTACTCTTACATTTCAAATATTACGTTCTTATCTTTTATTTTCAAGGCCGTTGCCTAAAATACTTTTTCTAAGTGAATAATTTTTTTATATAATATAATTTTTGTGAAAAACCCAGTCAAAGAGTTGTTTTTCACCATTAATTATCCTTTATTTTACACAACTTAAATAATCCAACAAATAATGCTTATATTTCAAGTGTCATCTCATTTTCTTCCTCTTGTCCCATTTGGATCATCACTTTGTGTGGGTATCACTGTCCCTGGGCTGCTTAAACAGCTTCTAGTTATTGCAGGCCCCTGGCCTAGCCCCTTCTTCACTCAGAAGCTCTGGAGTTGCTTTAAACTTTGTCTAGGGAAGCCAACTAGATGAGTCTAAAACAGAAACCCCATGATTTTACCCCTTATAATACTTTCAGAAAGTTATCCCTCAAAGCTAACCCGTTTTACTGTATTTAGTTACAAACTGTAAAATGCTTACAACTTACGCTTGGAACCTAATTCTTCATTCTGTTTCCAGACAAGTACGCCTCTCAGTTTGGAAGCGGAAGTCAGTATGCTTACTACCATGAAGAAGATGAGTCAACCTTCCACCTGGTGGACACGACGCGTGAACAAAAGCCCCCGTACCAGCGCGGGCGTTTCCGCGGCAACCAGCGGGCTATGCGCGGTGGAAGGGGTGGACGCGGCCAGGGAGGCGCCGGGCCCATGGGCAACAAGGGCAAACCCCGCGATCAGAAGAGGGGCAAGCGCTGGGGACAGAGGGGGGCCCCGCACAAGATCAGGGATGCCTCCGTCACGGTGCGACCTGACTGGGTCACCATCGAGGAGATGGACTTCCTGCGGTTGGCTAAGCTGTCTCTGCCAGCTGTTAAAGATGGTAACTTATGATTTTATTTCGTCACATACTTATCTACCCAACCTGAACCTAATGAGAACTAGGTCCTAGAGCCCCTAAGAATCTGGTGACATTTTAGGGAGACCTATGTCATGAAGAGTAAACAAATCTCTGAATTCAAATCGTACATCAGCTGTTATAAGTTATAATCATGTTTCTAAAGCACAGATCAAAGAAACAATAGATAAGCCATTAACTCTTGGTGTGCCAATGCAAAAAAATTAACTCTTGTGTATCTCAGTTTAACGATGACGACTGATTTCAGTGATGCATTTTCATTTCTAAGAAGTGATGAGCCGATTATTAGCAAGATGATTATGAATTTCCTTAACCCCCTGGGGGCCAGGCTTTTTACCAGAACAACACCGAAATTTCACGATCTTCAATTGAATGTTTTGTGGATTAAATTTAACCTATCGTATATTTTATTGACTGAAACACATTCCTAGAACAATAAACTATTTACCAAAATAATATTACTCGCGTAATTACGTAAATTGATAGGTTTTATGATGTTTTATTCGAGGTCACGCATCGGCATTTTGACGCGGCCGCCAAAATGACAGTTCGAGATGCCCACAGATAAAAATTATTTTAAAATTTTCTAATGTTGCAAGGTGAATGAAATTTTTACCCATCTCATAGAGAATGTTGGCGCTAGCATTTCTGACCGTGTTCTTATTCAAATTTTGTACATAGAAGGGTAAAAATCGAAGATGAAAATATTTTTTTTTCGCGCATGCGCAAGACCTGCGCACATCCCGCCCGACGAAAAATTTCATATAAATTATTCGGAGTGACCGGCTGCATTGCGGCTTTTTCTATGGTAAAGGGCGATAATAGAGCTAGCGATTCTGACCGTGTTTTTCATACACTTTCTTTATACATAAGGGTCAAAATTGCGTAAAAATTTTGATTTTTCATTTTTGTGCGCCGGCGCACAAGCGGCACAGGCCGGGTTAAGCCCAGAGTAATTTGCTGTAATCCACTAATTCAAAATAAGGGAAAAGCAACTGATCATCGTATCCTCTCACCCTTCATTTGTTTTCCTTATAGGTTTGAAGGTATTTTTCTGCTCAACTAACAAATAATATTATTTCCCAGGTGAGGATATTGTATGCTGTGGTACCCTGGAGTACTACGACAAGTCTTACGATCGTGTTAACTTGAAACATGAGCGTCCTCTGCAAAGGATCGATAGGATTTTCCATACGGTAAGAAATTGATAAAAACTGAACTCACACTTTAGGGAGCCCACCACTTTCCCAAACCGTTTTGGATCAGATGGGTCCCTCTATCGGTTCTCACGTCAAGACTCTACTTTTGTTTTTAAAAGAAGCTACTATGAAATGGTTATGATTTTAGATTTTCACGGCCAATAGTATTTTTTTTATTTATTTTTTACTATGAAATGATTCTAAAAGCCCCCGACTGTCCCTACACGGCATATACCAAGAACTTTCAAATGTTCTCATCCGAGGCAGTTTGTTCCTGTTCTTGAAGCTAGTGGAGAGATTGCATTTATATAGAGGAACATACATTAATTAGAAAATAAAATCAAATTGCCCGAACTCAGTAATCAGCTGGACATTCCCGTTATGCCCTGTTTATTTAGGAAACAAAATATTTGGCGTTTAGATACCCAGAGTCATCACACTTCGGGAACAGGCAATTCTTACATTTTTATTAGAAAGATCAATTTATTTGGGCTCCCAATAAAATCATATTTCTCATCATGGGAACAGTTTTAAATTCACCTTCCCTTTTCAATAATTTTTTTAGGTAACCACCACCGACGATCCCATCATCCGTAAGCTGTCCAAGAGTGTGGGTAGTGTGTACGCCACCGACACCATACTGGCCACCATAATGTGCTGCACACGCTCCAACTACTCTTGGGATATTGTCATTGAGAAAATCGGTAAGCCCTAATCTGATATTATAATAATATACAGGGTGTAACAGAATATACCCGAGGGATTTTAACCATCTATTCCTGACATTATTTGAAGTTAAAAATGTAAATGAAATTTTGATCTCCGGAGATATTTTTGATGTTTTTTTATTTATTTTTTGTACAAAAACATTAAAAAATGGTAGGTGTTGGACAGTTGGAGGCGGGGTGAGGGGTCGGTCGGTTACTCTGCTGAGTGACTAATGACAACAAGCAGAAGTATTTTTTTTTTGTTAGAATTTGAAGAAAAAAAAATTTAAAAATAATCAAAATGTCATCAAAAAAGTACCGGAGACAAAAATTTCATATTTTTTACTCCAAATATGGTCAGGAATCACTGGTTAAAATCTCTCGGGCACGTCCTGTTACACCCTGTATATTTATTTTTTTCATAATTCTCATTTTAAGCTTCTTACTATAATTTCTCCAATTTTCCACATGTTTGTATATTTAATTCATTGTCTACACTAGGCACCACAAAATATTACTACATATATTCCATTGGTCACCATGAAACAGGCAGCCGCTTAGTATGGTGATGTAATGTATCATATGTGTGAAAATGTTCTATTGTTTTTTTATCATGTATTTTATAAATCAATAAAACGTTCAATACCTTCAAGTTCAACCAAATTAAGCAATATCGCACTTATGGATGCATAAAAGATGTTTTAGTATCTTTTTCCCCAATCAAATTCTACCACCGAAGAAGAAATCTGAAATTCTTATCATGAAGAGCATCAATTACAAGATTACCTAGCTGATAATCAAAGGGATAATTGATGTAGAGGAAGACACGATGCCGCTCATTAACGATTGCAGTTCGATCAAGTTATTCTAGGCTGCATTTATAGTAGTCTGCCGGTGAAAATTGTTATGATGATAGCCAAAAAGAAGAAGTTACACACTCTTTGAGCACTATTTCTTGGATGGCGGTCTATCTTTGGCCTTACAATAAGGGTAGAAAGGTGTATTGAATTGAAACATCTGCCTGACATTATATTTTGTATTCCAGGTGACAAGATCTTCATGGATAAGCGCGATAGCACTGAGTTTGACCTGCTAACGGTCAACGAGACCTCCGTGGAGCCCCCGGCAGACGAGAGCAGCTCCCTCAACAACCCCAGGAACCTGGCCCTCGAGGCCACCTTCATCAACCACAACTTCAGCCAGCAGGTCACTAACATCCTCAGGATGCTCATTAATCTTTACTCGTTTCCTGTGTGATAGATGGTCTCTTTTTAATTTAGTATTCACACAATAATGTGGAATGAAATTATTCTGAGCAAATCAAGCAAAGAGAAAACCCGATGTAACTCTGGTGGTTAAAAAAAAGGGGCACCTAAATGGATTTTGTGCCTTTGTTGAGGGATCTAAAATATTCAATTTTTATTTTAACTTACGAGTAAAACCTCAAATTGCAATATTTAATTAAATGACAACAATATAAGCAAAACTCAATTGAAAATCTGGTAACAAAAAAATATTGGCACCTCTGGGACTCGAACCCAGGACATCTCCCTTAAAATAATTTTTGCACATATACCCAGCCTATGGAGATGTATTCCATCAATGTCACATAGCTTTGCATATAATTTTTCAATGTTTGATAGACAGAATGTTTCTAATTGACATAAACACATGTGTAAGCTTTTGGATCTTTGTAGGTCCATATGTACATCCTATCTCAGAAATTTATCAATTATGATTCCTTGTATATTATCCATGCAGTCTAAGCTATAGCAGGTACATGTAATTGGGTTAATGCAATGATATTGTGTAATTCCTTTGGTTGTCCTGCTTCAGTTGAACTAAATCATATAAATTTGGTTTTGTCTGAGTTGAGTCGGTAGATTACAGTCTAGCCACAGTTTTATTTAGCTGGATGTTTTGTGGGTCTGTTAACTCACATTTTATGTAAATCAAATTTGCAGATTACTTATGTATAACTAACTATACAAGAAACTGAAATATTTTGATGGGGATCTATTATAAATATAAACCAGGCTTTCATCGGCGAGCCAGTTGTCTTCCATGATACCACTATTTTCTGCTAATTAATGTAACTAAGGGTGTTATTGTTTATTTCTTTATTCTGGGTTTTTTTTATAGATGTTCTAACTTACCCGTGAACAATATTGTATAACTGAAAGTAAAGCCAACAGATTTAATTGTTAATAAGTGGACTTGGCTTATGCCATGTAAAATTAAACAATATTAATGTATTCTTTCTCTATCAGGTCCTGCGCAGTGGAACTGGTGAGCCCCGTTTCAAGTTCCCCGAGGTGAATCCCTTCGTGTCAGAAGAGGAGGAAGGAGAGGTTGCCTCGGTGGCTTATCGCTACAGGAAATGGGACCTCAATAATGATGTGGTAAGAATTTCCTTACAATATTCTACAATTTACTTTACAATACTGAGATTTGTTCATTTCTTTTTGAACATTGATGATTTTAGGTGTATGAGATTTCAAATTTGTGACAAGTCGAAAGTGCCCACGATGCGACCAATGTCAATTGTCAATACTTCATTCAAGCGCAACGAACCACCTAGACATGTATAAACAAGTTATCAAGCAATAATTGCAAATTAATGAACCCCGTTAATTCAAAATCCAAGGAACATCAAAAATAAAATTTCAACTTAACAAATTCCCATGTAATTTGAAATTTTATGAAAAAAAATCGTTGAATATTCAGTTTCTCGGTTGCAAATTCAAATTCGGGTAGGTTCTTTAGTATAAATTCATAATAATACGACTTATTCCCGTATAAATCGAATTTTCGCAGCCGGTTATCGCCGCGGTCTGCCCTATATTCGATGTAAATTCATAAAAATACAATATTTTCCGAGTAAATCAAACATATAAAAATGTGATATATTACCGCATAAAATGAATTTCCGCAGTCTGTATCTGACGCAGCCAGCCCTTTGAATTCAGATAGTGAAAAAAAATCATTAAGAAAAACTATATATTTCCGCGTAAATCGAAATTTCGCAGCTGATTTCTATCGCAGCTGGCCATTCTAATTCCAATATTCAAAGTAAATTCGTAAAAATACCGATAATTTACGCGTAAATCAAAGTTTTGCAGCCGATTACCGCCGCGGCCGGCCCTTAAAACTTGGATATTCAAGTTAAATTTGTAAAAATGCGATAAATTTCCTTCTAAATCGAAATTTTGCAGCCGATTTCCACCGTAGCCGGTCCTTTAAATTAATATATTCGAAGAAAATTTGTAAAAATATGACATTCCAATGTTAACCAATATGGAAGTTGAGTCCATTTTTTATATCAATGTTCACTTTCAAACTTAAATACCAGTATTTTTTTAAGTTCGTTTTCATAATTAAATTAATTCTCCAAGTTAAAATTTTATTACGCTTGCCAAAACAAGTGAAATCCGAGCGGTAAGAGGCGGGTTGTGTGTGTGACGTTATTTGTACTCTGAAAAACACGTCGCCTGAGCATTTTGCATGGAGATTTTTTTGATTCTTCAATAAGGAATTCCAGTAAAAAAAATTATCGGTTTTAACCGTCTATCAGAATTAATGGTATTTTTTTTTAAATGATCAAGATTTCGTAGTTAAATTAATTTTTAAAGTTAGAATTTTTGAATAACGACCCCCGCTCGAACTGATTTTGTCAACATTTTGCAGAAAACGCAGCTAGCGCCATACGCTAGCCAGTAGCGAGAATTACCACTCCCGTGAGAACTAATTCTGACAGTTACGAAATCAGCTGTTGGTGTGCAGCCGTCTTGTGTTGCCAACTTAACGGATTTCCCGTCATATCTGGCGGATTGGACTGTCCCGAAATGGGAGAATTTTGTGTCTAACGGAATTTACAGGATGACAGATTTCCTGGCGGAATCGAATAAAGTAACAAATTACATATTTTTATAGGCGGAAATTGCCTATATTTACAGATTTATAGAGAAATTTTTATCCCTGAAATTCTCTAGCCAAAATTAAAAGCAGTTATTAAATACGTATTATGTAATACCTGAATCAAAAATAATGTTTCAGGTTCTTGTGGCTCGTTGTGAGCACGACGCTGTGGTCCAGTCTCCGACCGGGGAACTCCAATTCCTGACGGTGAAGGCGCTCAACGAGTGGGACTCGAAGGTGGCCAACGGAGTGGAATGGCGGCAGAAGCTGGACACCCAGCGTGGTGCCGTACTCGCCAATGAGCTGAGGAACAATGCCTGCAAGCTCGCCAAGTGGACTGTTCAGGTTGGTACCAGTAGATTGTGATGGTGATAATATGGTGACAACATGATGTTGTGTTGGTTACTGTAACAGTTGACTAATTACACAGAGAACTTCTCATAAATCAGTAGTTTTATGTTTGTGGATGTATTTTCATATTAATGCATGAATTTCGATGTTTTTCACATTTTCGTCATGTTATTCAACTTGTCATAGCTCCATGCATTCTTATTTCTTGCTAGTGCATTGATTGTGCCGTGGAATTAAATCTATTCTGATTTTATAGAGCTTTTCAATATAAGAAATCAATTTTATTATCTTCCTCCAGGTGTAGTGCTAGACCCCATTATAGTTTTTTATTGACAGAGGAATTGAACTTATGACTTCTGGGTGGAAACCTGAAGCATTTGTTCACTCAGCTACGAACCGGTCATCTCTTAACCCTTCTCTGTTCTGCATCTTATTATAAAGAAGCATATTTGTTGGAATGCATCAAGCGTTGCCCGCCGAATGTCATTTTATTTCATAAATCCTGGATCATTCTTTCAATGAGTGACGTACATATATCTGTTATTTGGTATATATGTACATACATATTTTGACGGTCCCGAAGAACAATGTTAGATGTACAATTTTGTAGTTTTGCAGAGAAGCTGTTTAAAGTTTCATTTCTGTGTTTTTATTGCTTTTGAGATCAAGAAGGATACTGATATTTGGCATTTCGTTAAAAATTCCGAAACAGACTTTTAAATCAACAAAATAAGCCAACAGAGCAATTTTTTAATTTTTACCAGATCCAATATTTTTCTTCGGGACCGTCAATGTGTACACACATATTGGAAATGTGGTAAAAGGGATACATCTCAATGAATCAGAGTTACTCGCCTGAGAATAATTATTTCTGTGCACAATCTTATAAGTCAGTACCGGGCCGACCCGCGGCCCCTTAGGAACGGCCCGGCGCCCGTAGGTGCGGGGCATATCTGTACCATCCAAGTACCCGTGGCGGCCTTTGGAAAATTTTAGGTCATCAATGCAGGCGCCCGTGGTGCAATTTGGATTGGCCAGGCCTGTTATAAATGAAAGTAATGTGATAATTGTTGTTTCCAGGCTCTGCTGGCTGGCTCAGACCACATAAAGTTTGGCTACGTGTCCCGCGCCATGGTGCGCGACTCTTCCCGCCACGTGATCCTGGGCACGCAGCAGTACAAGCCCAGCGAGGTGGCCGCCCAGATCAACCTGTCCATGGACAACGCCTGGGGCATCCTCAGGTGTATTGTGGACATCTGCATGAAGCAGAAGGATGGTCAGTATCCTTATATCTTTTCATCTTTGTTGATACAGTGAAACTCTCTTGCAGTAGAACCCCGTTAATTCCAACTGGAGATCATTAAGAAAACACGTAATTCGAAATCTCTGTAATAAAAAATAAATTATTTGTAATTCATTATTTATTGTTTCCGCACATGAAAAGTCTTCATTCATTCAAGTCGACATTTTCAAACAAAATGAATGCATGATGATATTAACAGGTCCATGATGGTCTTTAGCTTATTTAAGTAAGCAAACTGAATAATGAGGTACTTTCCAACCATCATGTTCCCCTTCCCATCTACCACTTTCTTCCACTACTACTGGGTGGATGTATACCCACTAGCTCAAAGCAGTGTACCCATGTGTAAAAGGAAAGATTGATCCAATTTTTATCTTCTTTCAATTTACATTTCATTGTTGGCATCAAGAGGTTGCTGCTTCAAAGGGACACAAAAATGTTAAAATACTCTTTGTCTTGTTTTAGGTAAATACCTGATAATGAAGGACCCCAACAAGCCGATGATCCGTCTTTACGACATTCCTGACAACACGTTTGAGTCGGACGGAGAGGAAGAAAGTGGGGAGGAGGGACCTGAGAATACATTTGCACCACCGTATGCGTACGCCAACACCAAGAGGATGTAAAATAATCCCGCAATGTGTGTCACAACCCCGATAAACATGCAGGTCCATATTCAATCCGCTCACTTTAAAAAACGAGATGTTGAATTACTGATTTTAAGTATTTTTATAAATCTGTTTTCTTTCAACGCTACAATGTGAAAACACTATCAAAATATCCATAAAATTGATCAAATTATTTGTTAATGATTCTTTCGAGTGATATTTTTGTTTATCTCAACGTGTTTAGCGGCAACTGCTGTTTACGGTATTTTATCTGTCAAATATTGGTTCCATATTTAAGCATTGAAATTAATTTTTGTGTCTTGGAAATAATGTGTTTTCGACACACTGAACGAAGACTGATTCTTCGTAATAAAATTTTGGCTCCATTGGATATGGTTTTTTTTTTATCATATATTTATATTGTCGATCCAACTCACCCATCTACGGAACGATCATGATTTATACTTAGGTATATGTTAGCCCATTTAACTCAAATAAAATACGTTATTTGATACTTTAAATTGTTGTTTTTTTCTGACTTTGAATTTTGATTGTGATATGTAGCAAAAAGATCTTCTCCATTGACTTTGACTTGCAGGTTTGGGGGCGTTCAAGTATTACGTAATGCAATTTTTGAAGATTTTTGTCCCTCCCTCCCCCCCATGTAACGCGCCGTAACGTTTTTCTGTACCCCCCACATAAACATTACGTAACGCCCAAGTGACTATTTTTACCTAAAAGTTACAATTAAGTTGCGCAAAGTACTGGAAAGTCACTTAAAATAAAATAAAAATGACATGCAATACAACAGTCAAAGGATTCTCCGTACAACATAAACAAAAAGGATTGCCAACTTGGAAGATTTTAATTCCCTAGTTTTTTATTCAAATAAAATAAAACATGTTATTTATCGCGTTGTTCGGACCCCCCCCTCCCGCCCCGGTAACGCACAGTAATGTTTTACAAGACCCCCCAAAGTGTGTTACGTAATACTTGAACAGCCGCTTTGATTCTTGCCCATTTTTTAATTTGTTTTTTCTTCGGCTTTTGTATATTTTTTAATATATTTTTTTTATTAACCCCTTGTTTGCCGGGGTAAATGGGGTTGGTTGTCCGCCAATTAGCGTTCGCAAAAAGCGGCAGCCATGACACCCAATGACATTTTGTGTCCGGCGATTCTGACAGTGTCCTTGAGAAATTTCGTACATAGAAAGGTCAAAATCGAAGACCAAAGAATTTTTCCCGCGCATGCGCAAGAACTGCGCACGTTCCCGCGCTCCGGTAAATCATTCATATAAATTATATGGAGTGACCAGGCGCATTGCGGTTTTCTCTATGGTAAAGGGCGATAATAGAGCAAGCGATTCTGACCGTGTTCTTCATACACTTTCTTTATACATAAGGGTCAAAATCGCGTGTAAAGTCTCACGACACGCCGGCGCACGAGCGGCAAATAAGAGGTTAACGTCGCCAGGAATGTACAGAACAAAATATCAGATTACCATATGAAAACACCGGCGCTTAACGAACACAATTTTTTTGTATCCAAAAGGTACTTATGAAGCTTGAGAAGTTAAGACCTAGAATTATTTTAATTTTTTTTTGTAGATAATGTTGTTTGACTTTAACCGGTGACGTGCCAGGAACTCGAAAACACGGGCCTCATTTGCGCATGCGCGAGAAAATAATTCAAATATTTGAAATAAATTGTCTCTGAAAAACTTTTGGTCTGCGATTTTGACCCTCATATGTACGAATTTGTATGAAAAACAGTGTCTAAATCGCTTGCGCCATCATTATTCTTGGTAGTCTTAAAGATTTCACTCGAATTGCCACACTGGATTATTTTTAAGACGATTTCTTCTATGATGATGCGCTGTCAGATTTTGGCGCAGAATTAACGGTCGCAATTACTGTGTGTATCGCGAATAAAACGTCGTAAAACCTATTAATTTACGTAATAAATGCAAGTAATGTGGTTTTAGTGGATAGTTTATTGTGTTGTGAACGTGTTGCAGTCAATAAAATATACCATAGCTTAAAATTTATCAACAAAACATTCAATTCAAAATTCAAAGTGGTGCTTTGTTAGGGCAAGGGGAAGGAAGGATGCCTCTTCACCCCCGGCTCGTCACAGGTTAAGCTCTCAATATGAACACTGCCATGCGCTGCAAAAAATGCAATTGGGTTGAAGCAAAATATGATAAATAAAAACTTACATAATTTATTTTTTTTAATAAATTCTGCTTATAACTTTAATCTTTTAATAAATTTGAAAAATAACAATGTATTGTGAATTAATGATTAATGTATTGTGAATTTCACATACTCTGACGTAGTCTTTTGTATAAAGACAGATATTTTTACAAACAACTTGATGGGTACATGCATAATATTATGCTAAAAAGAATCACATGATTTAAATGTTTATAAACAACAGTCAACGAAAGCATTTCTCAGCAGAAATTTAAGAAGTTTGGTTTTTTCAGTCCCTTCAAGACTGACTGAATGGCCCAATTTATCCAGCATATGAAGTTTTTTCTGGTCCTTTGGAAAACTTCTTAGGGGAGTTTCAATGTACTGATAAAATACACTTATTAGCAATATTGTTTTATGAGATTCTCATTGATTTGATTAGGGGCCATCCATAAATTATGTCACACCTTAAGAGGGCATTACCAGAGAAAGCCGGAAATACGTCATTTTCAAAAAAGTTTTTAGACGTATTGACTCTTTTCCACAAAAAATTATAAATGGATTTCGAAAGATTGTTCTTTTATCTAGCATAGTTATGTAATAAATTTTTAGAATTTTTTTTAATTTTTAGTATAATAAGGTTATTCCATAGGTCGTTGGCAGATTTGTTAAATTTTCAAAAGAGTTTTTGTATTTTGTATACCACACCCATTTCAAATAATGTAATCATGCAGTAAAATAAATCAATACATTATCTAGCAAAGTTATGTATTAAAATTTTAATTTTAGTTTCAATAAAATCATTAAAAAATATGTACGTACATGTGTTTCTTGATGAAAATTGGTCCATTTGTGTATTTATTTGCGCACTTACAAACTAATATATTTCAGATTTTTTTAACATTATTAAATTTAGACATTATTGAAAAATGATAAATACTTATAATCAAAAAATAACCACAAAAGTACACTATTTTAATAGTTTTATCATCACGCCTTTCAGCATTTTTGGATGAAGGTATAAATTAAAGCTAATTTGGATTGAAATAAATTCGATATTGAGTTATAATTTTAAAAAGCTGGTACGGAGAATAATCAATCTTTCTCATTGTAACCGCCCTGCACGATCGGAAGAACAACTTTCGACAAAATGTGGATTTTCGTCCGCTGGCTGGTTAAACGCTCTTAAGAGGGGGGGTAGAGATGTGTGACATTATGTGATGATGGGTATGGGGGGTCATCAGCTCTGTGATGTCATATGTAAAATTGCAAAATATGTGACATCACACTGGGGGGGGTCTCACAAATGTGACAATGTGTGACAGGGGCGGGGGAGGGGTCAAAAAACATGAAATTGACCCCTTGATTGATGACCCCTTACACCAATAATATTATTTTTTTATTATAAAATGGAATATGTTTATTAAATGCAATACATTTCAGTTGTAGCACTAAGTACTTCATTTCATAAAATTTAACGTTGCATAAATGTTGTCGTTCATGCGCTACAAAAATATTAGCACCAATGTATTGTTACTGTTCTGATATCGAAACTGTTTGAAACAATTGCAGTTGGTCACAGTCGGGTAATACTTCCAATAATTAAGTTCTTGTAAAAGAGTTCTGAACTATCGAAAAAGTCTGCACTACAGTTTCAAATTGGTATAGATCACACTTGTGTTGATTTTCTGTCTGGTGCATATCGACGTCAAAGTTTCTTAGAAGTAATTAATTATCCAAAAAATCCTTTGTTGACTTGCATCTCTTTGAATACGAAATTGAGCTTCTTCACGGTGTAGCTGACATCCTCATCGGATATCTCGAAGTAGGTGACCAGCCGGATAGTCTTGCTGTCCCGGGTAAGGACCTTTATGAGGATGCCCTCCTTCTCGGCGGTAACGCAGCCCTGGTCCAACTCCGACTGGGTGATCTGCATCAGGCGTTCCACTACCTTGTCGCTAGTCACGGGGCATGCGGGGTCGATGTTGACCAGGATGATGTTGGTGTGCTGGTTGTTGATGTCCACGGTGAAGGTGGACAGTTTCAGTGCGTTGATGGCTAGAAAAGATTACATACAAAGTATTTATTGATTTTTTTTTAAATTCCACATTGAAACAGGAGAGCTATGCTGTGTGGACGGTTTTTTTAAGGATAGGAAGGTCTACTGGCTAGCTATTTTCCAAGCCTCGTTACTTGTAATTGCCGTCTAAAGTATGTACGTTGGTCGACTTGGTTATTCTTGAGCTTGGTCGAAGGAATATACTTAGATGCCAAACGTCAAAAGTCATTCCACACAACGAGTGGGGCAACCCAGTAGAAACAGAGCAGCGAGTGGTGGGTTGTTGGCGTATCTAGTATTGAATTCCCGCGCTAACTTTCGCACCCGCAAAGACATCGTATATTTTTATATAGTCGTTTTAAGGTTCCATATTACAATGGCTGATTTACCAGCGATGTTTTGGTTGCCCAGCCATGTCAAATATTATCAACTCATAGAAGTTATACGCGGTAAAAATAGGTGTATCAACTGTTAGACATTTCAAACTTACACCATAGAAATCTCAAAAACATCAAGAACGTAGACAATATTCACAGGGCTACCAATATAATCATCTTTTCGATCATTCGACGTTCAAGAATACATAAAATTGAAACATTCACTCAATTTTCATTCAAACAAACACTCGCTAAGAGACGCATAACGAGTACTGATTGATCGTTACTCGGGAATAGCTACCCTGGACTTGTGGGAGGGTGGTAACACAAAAGTCAGCAAATTATTCCTCAACCAGGCTATTTCAATGAATAGGTGTATCCAAGGAAACAAGAATCATCGGCTGTCAACCATTATTAGTCTACTATATTCACCCTGAAACTGCAAATCACATGTAGTACAGCGACACCCCGCCTCCGAACTCTACGTATGGGGAAGGCGGGAATGGGTACCGCCGCCCCGGGAACTTTTATTGGATAACCAACACCTCAGCCATAGGTCACCCCAAGTGGTTCACTATGTTTGGTGACTTAGCAGGGGTGCCCGGGTTCATGGGGTGAGGTTTGTCTAGGTCTTGGAGGCGGATGACCAGGACATACTGAACCCCAGATTCCTACCCACCCATTTTCCTCCCCTGAACTCTCCTCTCCTTCCTTTCCTTAAAAAAACCCTCCACACAGCATTCCCAAAGATGACATAGGCCCTGAGGGAAATTATTTTCCTCAGGGCCTCCTGTGTGGAGCTCATATAAAAAAAATAAAAAATGGGGAGTGAGTGCTATTGACTTTAAATTTTGTAAGAAGTTAGTGAAGAATAGTACATAGTATAGAATGCCAGTACAAAACAAACTTGCTGGTGCCATGTATGTGTCACACCAGCAACTTTTCACCCTCCCTCGTATTTAATCTATAATAACGGTTACAATATATTATATTTTAAAATAAAATAATAACTTAGTAAACACCACTGTTATATGTATCTAACAATGGGATTCTGGCTCAAATAAATTTCCTTATACCAGAGTATCCATCTCGAGGATGTCACCACAACCTCCTTTACTGTAGAGCTAGTCGTGCAAATTTGTTTATGAACTCACCTGTGGGGAGAGTCACATACCTACTTCCTAAATGCATTGGATCAAAAGATCGATATGTTACTCATGTCCTATAATGCATTTACAAAGTTTTTGGCACTGCATATACATTATTTAAAGAGTACAATTATAACAACTTAGACCATAAATCTGTAATGTTATTAGAAAAATGTACATGAATAAATAAATAAAAATAGGATCCCCAGTAGTAGTAGTGATTTGTGGAATATATATGTATATATCTAAGGATACCATATATCTTTGGCCCAATGTATCCTCTATGACATTCTTCAAATTCCAGTCTTATTACCATAATGTTATTGTGCTACATACCTTCCCCGATGAATTTAGCCCTCCTGTGGTCACCGATCAGGGCGGGAACGATCTCATCCAGAGCAACGATGCACGGAGCAGCAATTACTCCAGATTGACGCATGCCTCCTCCCAAAGCCTTCCTCAATCTCCTGGCTCTGGAATTTTAACAAAATTATGTGTTAGTATTTTTCGAGGAATCAATGCAAGTTTTTTTCTGTAGTATTTCAATTAGGATTAATAATAGCATCTGAATCTCAATAAAAAATGCAAACAAACAACAAGTTACTTTACTACATCACATAAACACTTGCACAATCATTATTCAATCTATTAGAATTATTGATGTTTGCATTTTTCACATCATGTTTTGCAAAGTCTAATTTGAGGGAAAAACTTATAAATCCAGACTTAACTAAATCTATGGGGGCTTTGCATATACGTCATCCATCGGCAGCCTTAAATGTAAGCGTCATGTAAATGAGATCCATAAAGTTTCACTAAAACACTTATTTTGTGTCAAATGTGACGCATGATGGGATAGATTGCATTTGAAAGGTTAATAATGTCAATCCATAATCGGCAGAACAGCGTAAGCGCCAAACAGTAAATTGTTCAGAAGGTTTTTTTTTAATTAACTTTCTTCATTGATTCCAAAAATGATTTTGGTTAATTAGGATTATTAATCTTTGGTTGCTGCCTATTTTTTATGTTTTTTATTACTATTCTTTGCAGAGACAGTTTACTATTAGTTCCCATGAGCACTTAGGCCATAGGCCCATTATGCTATCTCCCATTTTACCTCAATCCCTTAACAACAACCCAGTCCCTTTAATAAAGTTCACCAGAGTTGTCATTGGAAATGAAGCTAAATCTTCTGGTTTGACAATATGTCTTCCCAGGTCTCATTTCCCATCTTCACTCCTCTTTTTTTATCCAAATACAACATAAGAGTCCCAACCGTCTGGAGCCAGTGAGACTATGGAATCCCCAATTTTAGCATGTTGTGAGGCTGAAGGTACCTAGTGGAGAGGGGAAGGAGATATGGAATACTTACTTGGATATTCAGATTTAGTCACCAAATACGGTGACTAAATCTGAATAGCCTGGTACATTTTCCACATCTCCTTCCCCTCCTCACTACCTTGAGCCTCACAACATCCTGAAATTGGGGATGCGTAGTCTCACTGGCTCCAGATGGTTGGGAGAAGTTGCGCCTCTTGTGTTGTATTCGGATAAAAAAATTATATTTTGCGCTGGTGTAAAGTGTATAATTACACTTAGTGTTTGGTGACTGGATCTGAACAGCCAGTTACATTTTCCACATCCCCTTCCCCTCCCCACTATCTTCAGCCTCACAACATACCAAAATTGGGGATGCCATAATCTTACTGGCTCCAGATGGTGGGATAAATCATATAATTTGCAATACTACTTTTTATACTAATATTCAAATACAAAACAATAAAGTAAAAACACTTAAGAATTTCCGTTTAGTTTCCGATGGTACTAGCCGCCGACACGTCTACACTAGTCACCAGATGGATGCCAACCGACTAAACTGAAACATTCTCGACCGACAGCGTAGACGACCACCGTCGCTTATGCTGAAAGTTAGGTAAAAGTTTAGGTACTAAAAGTGTAGGGCATATAAGATAGAGCTGCAATATTTTTGTCACTGAGGTATTAGGCAACGTTGAACAGTTTTCGTAAAAAATCGTAATTTGACAAAAATATCATTTACGCTGTTCTGCCGATTATGTGTGGATGTATTTTCCGAACTTGTAGATTCGATAATCAACAATAATTTTATGTGGAAACCATAACTAGCAATAAATGATTTTAGAAATAATTTTAATATACCACTGATTTATTGAAATGAATGAGCAGAGAAAATATAGCGCCAAAACCATGATCACGAAACGTACTTTAAAAACCTAATTTATTTTACATTACTTCTTGTCTATACATACCTAACTTACTCTGACACATTTAATTCACTTGATTATGCATCATCTTAGTGGCACATCCTCAACTTGATTACGCATCATCTTACTGGCACATCCTCAACTTGATTATGCATCATCTTAGTGGCACATCCTCAACTTGATTATGCATCATCTTAGTGGCACATCCTCAACTTGATTATGCATCATCTTACTGGCACATCCTCAACTTGATTATGCATCATCTTAGTGGCACGTCCTCAACTTGATTATGCATCATCCTAGTGGCACATCCTCAACTTGATTACGCATCATCTTAGTGGCACATCCTCAATTTAATTATGCATCATCTTAGTGGCACATCCTCAACTTAATTATGCATCATCTTAGTGGCACATCCTCAACTTGATTATGCATCATCTTAGTGGCACGTCCTCAACTTGATTATGCATCATCTTAGTGGCACGTCCTCAACTTGATTATGCATCATCTTAGTGGCACGTCCTCAACTTGATTATGCATCATCTTAGTGGCACATCCTCAACTTGATTATGCATCATCTTAGTGGCACGTCCTCAACTTGATTATGCATCATCTTAGTGGCACGTCCTCAACTTGATTATGCGTCATCTTAGTGGCACATCCTCAACTTGATTATGCATCATCTTAGTGGCACGTCCTCAACTTGATTATGCATCATCTTAGTGGCACGTCCTCAACTTGATTATGCATCATCTTAGTGGCACATCCTCAACTTGATTATGCATCATCTTACTGGCACATCCTCAACTTGATTATGCATCATCTTAGTGGCACGTCCTCAACTTGATTATGCATCATCTTAGTGGCACATCCTCAACTTGATTACGCATCATCTTAGTGGCACATCCTCAATTTAATTATGCATCATCTTAGTGGCACATCCTCAACTTAATTATGCATCATCTTAGTGGCACATCCTCAACTCTTCAATCTTCTTCTGCATCAATTTTTTCACACATCGAGACTTCTTTATTGTAAATGTCCAACACTAAGCTTTTCCTTTTTACAGTTTTATTCCTTTAGTATCTCTTCATTCATACCAATATGCTCTTTAGAAATCTAAACCCTTTATGATATAAATCTAGATTTTACTCACTGTCTGATGAAGCTAAAGGACCCCACCAGCGTAGAGCCGAGTGGTGCCCCCAGTCCCTTGCTGAAGCAGACAGAGATGGAGTCGAACACCTTCACCACCTCCGAGGGTTCAAGACCCAGGCTCTGAGAGGCGTTGAAGAGACGGGCTCCGTCCAAGTGGAGGGCCAGAGAATGCTTTGTGGCCACCGCCTTCAGCTTCTCCAGCCAATCCATGGGGACAATCTGCAAAAGCAATACATTAACATGATTATTTTAATTTCTCTTTGTCAACACATTGGATAATATCCTTTTGTAAGAAATCCACTGTCCCAACTGCAAATAAGATCTTTCGATTTTTGATCATAGACATTCAATAACAATGATCTGTGTTGCGTATCTCATGTCCCTTCTTCCTGTGTAGTAATTTAACTTTTTAAGCGCATTAACAGGTTCTGGTATAACTACACTGGTATGCAGCAATATTTGTTCGCAAAGAATTTATTTTTTTTATTTAAAAAAATATTATATATTAATGCATTGTTTTCAAAAGAGTTAGTAAGCTCAATGTGGGATCTTATGAGAAGCACAGTATAGCTTTTTACAAATTACACACACTGTAGGTTAGGGATGTCGAAAGTGAAAAAAAAAATCGATATTTATTAAAATATCAATATCGACGTCGATATATCGAGGAAAAAATATCGATATATCCGTCAAATTTTCCAAAGATTTTGCGTTTTTAAAATAATAGTGTATTCAGCTCAATATTATCAATGGTAATTTTTATACGCAATGTGTATTATTTAAATGTACAAAAGTCTCAATAAAAATGATGGTATTTTTAACAGTATTTATTTTTATTAGACAATAATTACAATAATATAAAAAAACTAAAAAGCTATCTTCTAACTAATATTTTTAAACCTTTTTATTCTATCAGGCAAACCAGTATTTATCCTTAATCTTAAGTATTCCAGGAATCTTCGTATTTTTTTTTAAATTCACGAGATTTTTTTTTTTTTTAAATATCCCAAATTTGTCGCATTAGTAAATGAAAAAATATACTTAAAATCTTTAACACACACCTAAAGGTATTGGATCCACGTTGAAAAAAGTTTGCCAGCAAGCGGTGTAAAAAGTTATGTCCCTAAATGTTATATAATAAACGTTGTACTTTCACACAAACGTCCTGACTGTTCGGGAAGTCAATCTTTGCTGACGTATTACGCAGCGACGAAACGTTTTGCTGAGTTAGGTAATAGGGGGAAAGATGCGCTGGTATGTGATGTCAAGATATAGAAACAAAATTTAATGGTCCATGCAATTTGAAATTAATTTGTTTTCGACGCTCTCATAAATATTAGTAAAACCATTGTGCGGCGGCCTGAAGTGACGCGGGTCGCTCCAAAGTGTGCGCGTGGGAGGCGCTATGGGAATGACTTAGTCAAAATGGCCGAAAAAATCATACATTTCTATGCACTTACCTACACATATGAGATAGTATTGTAAGCTATTAATAGTTAAAATTTCAACCGCTAGATGTCACGAACCCGATACAGTTACTTTTTCCGTTCGTTCCTATACGGTTTTGGATTCTAGTGATTTTCGTTACATAAATATACAAAAATATCGTTTTTGATACAATTTTCGATAGTGGATATTTAATATCGATATATCGGATCAAAATATATCGGCTAAAAATATCGATATTTTGAATTAAAAATATTGATATATCGATATTTTTTCAACAAGCCTACTGTAGGTGTAATTTTGTACTATGGTTATCCTCTCACATGTTCAGGCATTAGCACACGAGGCAAGTATTTTGGCATCAACTATGTTGAGACGGTAGCCCAGAAAGAGTATCAAAATAAAATTCTTCAATATTACAAATTGATATTATTAATGATTAATCCTAGTCCCATTTTACTTATATTTTTGCAAAAATAATGGTTTTATCTCTCAGAATGGTAAATTTTTGTAAAAATAGATTTGGAAGGTGTTCAAATTAAAAAAATCAAGGCAAGGATAGAGAAAGTATTAAAATGTAAAATTACATTTTTTTTTATATTTTATGCAATTGAATCTTTTTAACGATCTTCATTAATTTAATCATTTTTAATAGTAAATAAGATGCCTTTTAACCTTTTAGTGATGATAATATTTAATTAGTAATCGTGTGACTGATAATTTTTTTCTTTTGACTCATTAGTAATGTCACACCATAATATTTGTCTGCAATAGTAATAATCAGCTTATTCTCTGCTGATTTAATTTATCTCAGATGTACTGAATTACATTATGTATTGATTATAAAGTCCCGAAGTTTAATTTATAATAACAATTTATTCAATGCTTAGTGAAAGTGATTCAAATATTATAAACGGTTAACTTTAAGTGTACCGTTGTGTGAAATTCACGGCCAGTGACACGCCACACTGAAATTAGGCATTTGAGACAAAATTTGACGTATTATTAAACACTAAGTTTTATTGGTGAAAGAAGGTGTTACTCAATTTACAAAAACTGCTCAAGAATGAATAACAAAAAGACATGTTCCACATTTTCTACTACACATGCTTGTTAAACTTAATGACCACCAATTTTCCATGTTTTCAAGACCATGTCCTATTATAGTACATTTATATGCACATCTAAAACAGAATAGGAAGCTTATCAGTTCTTAAAATTTATTCTTGATCTTCTAAATCAGCGATGTATAACCTTTTTAGCATTAGACCCAGTTTATCCATTTTTAGAGCGGGCATAGGGTTTTAACTTTGCAGTCAGTACATCATTTTTGTTAACGTCCGGAGCCAGTAGATATTATAAACCAAAATTTAACTAGCTACCTACCTATAATATCGCATTTCATAATAACACTAATCTTTTAGATGTCATATCAAAATTAATTTTTTAAATATATTATTCATGAGTTACAGCCGTTGTGTCCAACCTATGCTCAGCCGAGATCTCCGCTCAGCCCTGCTCAAATGCCCAAATACGCTGTGTCGAAACACAATGATCGTCCCACCACACTCAAATGTAAGGAAGGTAGCCGGGTGGATTAAAGTTGCTAAGGAAGACCTACTTATAAAAACTGACAACAGAGCGAACAAAAATCCGCGAAAACAATCGAGCTGTCAATGTCAATTAATTATCGTAATTATCTGTCATCAGTTCACTCTTTTGTCGGCTTTTTATTTGGTTTTTCAATTTGAAATATGAATCCTATATTGAATATAGTGATTATGGTTGAATGGGCAGATATGCTTAACGATAATATTGGATTATATAGGCGGCGGCAAGATGCCGATATAAATTTTATGGAAGTATTAAATGACGGCGATTTTTATAACCGCTTTAGGATGACAAAAGCGTGTTTTTTTTATATGTTTTGAGCCAAGTAGAAGATAATTTAACTTACGCAAGCGAAAGGTAAAGTTTTGACTTATTCGAGTGTCATTTTTGTAATAATATGTGGAATATAATTAGCACTTGTCGAGGACAATGTCATTCCAAGCAGCTTCTTTTGATTTTACAAGCGTAGCGTAGTTTGGGCCACCTGTCGCTTTCGACAAAATGACCTGCGACGAGGTAATAAACTAGGTCTACAAGTCTCATTTTTTCGTTTGGCGTAAAATTTTTCGAACGCTTCGCCTTGTCCATTTTGAATACAAAATTTCAACTGATTCTAATGTCAAACTTCAAACGCACGTAAACAAAAAAGTAAGTCAATTAACACCTTATTTTTAACATATTAAATACGTTTGTTTTAAAAATATAAAATGTCGGTTTATGTATTACACTATTTAAAATAAAATATCTGTATTAATAATAAATAAAATTAATTAACGTTTCGGTATTAATTTAACATGTAAAGTTGCTAACTTGACGTCATTTTTTGGTGTACGAAAGCAAATGGGGCTACACACCGAGCGCTACGATCAAGTTGTTGGACACAGCTAAAATGGAGCATTTTTCTAACATACCTTAGCTTAGCGGCGCAAGGCGCTAGACTCAGCTTCACTCGGATTAATCATCCGAAAATGTTGGACACAACGGCTGTTAGTATTTTCAAACTATTTGTTTTGGGTTACACTTGTATTTTGTAAGATGGTAACTATTTATTGAAGCAGCTGTTTAAATTCTCGCGATTCAATTTCGGCAATGTTATTTATATATTTTTTGTTCATTCTTCAGCTTCCTAACAAAAACAAAAATTATGATTAAATTAAATTATTTTTTTATCCAACCAGTACACCACCACACAAACAATGGTCTCTTTAAAATGATTTACCTGTACATATTACAAAGGGACCATCCATTTTCATTAATTTGTTAAGATATACATTTGAATTTATGTATAACTAGCAGACTCGGCCACACGTTGCAGTGGCTAACGAAACCTATATAACCAACGCCATCTGTTAAATCAAATCCACACCTGCCACTTGGCCAGATATATTATGTATTTCAACCAATTTACAAAAAACCTTGACAAATTATAATTATATAAACCTTCCTCACGAATCACTCTATCTATTGGTGAAAACCGCATGAAAATCCGTTGCGTAGTTTAAAAGATTTAAGCGCACATACAGCGTGAACTACTTCATTTTATACTTAGTAAAGATACTGTTAACTCTTCGAACATCTAAACCTGTTTGGCGATCTAGTTTTATTCAAAGTCTAATTTAATCTACATCAATCAATCTTAATTTTGATCTTTGTCGTCTATGGGTATACGTAATATGCTTATTCAAATCCAATTTATCTCAAATTGAAACTAGCAAGTGAATATATTATTCTTAACATAGTATTGTCATTCTAAGCCATTACGTTGTTCTCTCAAGTTAGTACTGTGCTCTCAAGAAGACTGTCCGCAGTGAAATCCGGAATGAAAAGCTTATACATAATAATACATAGTTTCTGATACCCCTCAAAACATTACAATTTATCAGTGTAGCTATATTTAGCTTATTTGACCTTCTCTTAAAAATTTTATATTATACTGATGTGGTGTGGTTTTTGCGGTTCAATTATTTTTACTTTTTTGAAGCCAAATTAATCTTTTTTATCCTCAATGGAAAAAATCATCTTACATTTAAAGCAATGCTTTTTTTGAGAAACTCTTAGGAAAGATAAATGATTATTTTTAATGTGATCTTCATACAAGAGTTTCACTGCGCAGAGCCAGCCAAACTTAGGCACACGCAATTTGGTTAGAAAGAACTCAACTACTTAGATACTACAAATAGATAATAGATACTTTCTCACCCCCCCCCCCCCCCTCGTGATATGTGGTAAGGTTTTAGACTATCCCCCCCCCCCCCACAGGGCCGGATCTACGAAATCTGGCGCCCTGTGCAGTAGGTACCGATGGCGCCCCCCCCCCTACATTTTTATTTTGATTAAAAATTCGTTCACCCCAATTTTTAAAAATTTTTTATTTAATTATTTTTTTACACTAATTTATCAAATAAAATCAAGATATATAAAGGGTGTAACTTTTCCAAGTGACCTGGCGGTAGCTCTCACACTCGTTTTCAAGAGAGAATCGCCAGGAGCCCTATACTCTCTGAATCTAGTGGGCAAACATAAAATTATGGTGCTATTTTAATTATTTTAGGAAAAACTCTTTTTGCAAATTATGCTTTAAAATAATACAACGAATTGTTTGTGCCCGTACCATGATTTAAAATATAGGTTACGAGACAATGCGGGTGGTTTCGCTGAACTAGGTCCAATAGAAGAGTTTTTTTAAAATTATTATTCTATTCATTGTAATCCACAGTACTTTTATAATCTCTAACAACCAATAGAAATTTAGTTATAAATTTAAAAATATAATAAGAATATAACCTCAAATTTGTACCTTGCATTTCCCCTGTGTTGCGAACAAACACCAAATTGAGCGAACAAACACCATACAAAAACTAAACACTGACGAATGGTATATGGCTTACGAAAGACGCTTACACTGACACCATAAAATAACAAATCCAACAAATCTAATAGATATTAATTATACATTTAACGAACTTCAAATAATGTCAAATTAATGATGAAACTGTCAACACGTTGCAACCTGCAAATCCTGCAAACCGTACGATGCTTTTGTTAATGGAATTTACTGAAGATTTCATAAGAAAATGGTCTTTAACTACCTTCTCTTAGAGACTTAAATCGTACAAAATAAAACAATAGCGAGCGTACGGACGACACACTAACTAAAATTGTCAGCATTTTGAAAGGCGCAAGTCGGTTTGTTTGATTCACTGGAACAAAAATACCGCGCTGTGATTGGTTATTGAATTTGGATCGCACCCATTCGTCGTAAAAGACGGTAAAAGATATATGGAAAAATAGATCTTACGTTTAAACTAAATATATAGATAATTGTAAAAAATTCTGTAACTGACTATAAATTCGTAAACCGTTGATACCAACCTGATGCGTGCGCATTCTGTTTCTTTGGAAAGTGTTGCTAGAGCGTAATAATTATTTCGTACTGTGGGTAATTTTTAAACGACTCAGGGAATATTATAATTAAATTTTAATACAATATTTATTTTCTCACGGCGCCCCTTCGGAGTTGGCGCCAGGTTTTTGCACGTTTTTGAATGTATGGCAGATCCGGCGCTGCCCCCCCAAAATCACGTGAATTTTTTTAAGTACAAAGTATTTAGAAATTTTAAGAATATTATCACGAAAAATAAATACACGTGATATCTCATTATACCCCCCCCCCCTCGTGATATTTCGTGATTTTTTCTGAACCCCCCCCCCCCCCCCCGCGACGACCCCTAATGTATCAATAATTTTTTTTTCACTTAACACAAGATAACCCATAAAAAATTAATGCCTATTGCTATACATTTTGAACTTTCAACCTCTGGGTTCAGAGTTCAGAGCCACAATTCTTATCGCATTGCTGTTACAACGTAGTTATATATATTTTTTTGTTAGCCCATACTTATCGCTTGCATTATTATAATATGTTACCTTTCCTCCGCACATGTTATGCGTATTTTCCACAACCACTAGGGATGTTTTTGGCTCATGGATATCCGTCCCTCTGACCTTTGATTCTACTTCGCCCAAATCAAATGTTCCATCTGGATTATTCTTGACTGTGGTCACCATGACTCCACCCAAGTATGCGGCATTCCCTGGAAAAATATTATCACTATTTTAAAACTGCAATGTGTTGATCACATCACAAGAAATATCAAATATAAAATCACCCAACTGACAATCCAGGTGGAAATTGATAGAAGAAAACAGCACCTCATAGCTCTAAAACTTGTATGACTAGAACATTAACGGTTCCAAAGATTAGATCTGGGCTCTATTCCGCAGGGGGTAGATATCTTTGATGATACCACCAGTTTAGGATATCGTCGCCTCCGTTCTTATTTGTCCAATAAACCATTATAGTTTTTGTTCAATCTCCACTTTAACCCGGCGTCGATGACGCTGGTTCACAATGACCCGAGGCGATTTAAAACGGCCATATTTTTTTTTCCCGTCAACAATACAACCCCGTTCTACCCGCACCACCAGCGTGCTCAGTGCGACGCCGCTTGCGGAAGGAGATACACGTGCGTCAAGTTAAAACGGGTAAATATGACCTATAGTTGAAATGAAATTCTATAGTTATGTTTTCATAGTTGATTTTGCATGTGTTTCTTACTAAGATAATAAAAAGTTCATTTATAAAACATACCTGTATTATTTTTTTTTTTTTTATGAGCAAAGAACCCATAAATAATAAATAATTTTCAAATTCAAGATAACCCTTTCAGTTTTGATACAACCCATCGATAAAATTCGGGTCACGGTTACCCGGCGTCATTGACCGCATAATTATTTTCACGTCATTGACGCTGGGTTAGAATTAAAAATAAAGTATAAGAAATGATGGTTAATACTTAACTAAGAATTATTTAAACTAATGAGTCCTTTACCTTTACGGAAATAGCTTATTACAATGTTTAATTGACATAATGAAAGAAAACCTCCTCCTGTAAAATTTTCTAATGGTCTGTTGGACAAATACAAACTAAGGCGACAATATGTTTTTTTTATGGAATTCTAAAGAAACTGCAGTATGCTGTAGTGATGGTGATGATGAGTGCTTATGAAATATTGATTGTGAATCAGAGAATAGAAAGGAATTTAATGAATCGTAAACACTCGAAATGTGGACAACCTTGAAAGATAGACAAAAAATATTGTCTGTGAATAAACTATCATTAATTTTGGGGAATGTTTTTTAGATTCCTAAAATAATATAAATACCTTGTTCGTATTTAAAGATGTGTGACATGTCGCCCACGATTGCTTCTGATCCTCGTTTATCACAGTGAACCATTACTAAAAAATAAATTAACGTATGAGCCACAAAACGAGTACAATAAAATTTATTAGTTTAAAGGAAATTGCATTTTTGCAACTCCCAGTCATTTCTGTATTGTAAACAACCAGCAGAACTATAACACCTGCTTGCATATCACACATCTAGCCACCTAAGCTTAGGCCTCCCTACACTCCTAAGTCCTGCAGGCTTATTAAATAATCTCCTCTTCAATGGTCAGCTTTTATCCATTCCTGCTGCGTGTCCTGTGCAGCGGAGACGTTGATGGCTCTTCAAAGTGTAGGTACAGTTCATCGCCACTCAGTTGGGTGACATCGTTGATAATAGAAACGGTAAATATTCGGAACAAACGTCAACGGTTATGTAACGGGATTGTGTATGTTATCTTTACTTTAAAAACAGCCTACGTTTTTGAATGGTTTGTTTGGCTACGCAGGGTTTGTGTAGCGGGCTTGTGTATATTATCTTAATTTTAAAAGTTTTATCAAAAAAAAGTGCGTATTAACCGTTGACATTTGTTCCGAACTGCAAACAGAGTGATTTGACAGTGAAAGCAAATTTTCAATTTACGTAAATAAAATTAAAAATGTAACATTTTCAACCTCCCCCAATGCAAATAGTTGTCTTTTATGGTAATTAAGAAGAATCTAAAAGTTTTATAAAAAAAAAGTGCGTATTAACCGTTGACGTTTGTTCCGAACAATTACCATAGAAACAAAGACAGTTGTGGCATGGAAGCATGCCGACTGTCGCTAAGTTATGATCAAACTGCACAGACTATCGGCGGAGCCACTGAAAGTTATGTATTTGGTATGAAGGTAGAACAATGGCGGGACGCTGCTGTGCGTAGATGCGATTTACAGTTGTATGGCTGGAAGATGTTGGCAACGCTCAGTGCACAGGGTTACATACTAATAATGGTTCATGGTCCAACTCGTCTTATGAGAGGATAAGGATGTGGATAATAATATATGTCCTCGTTGTAACCAATTACTTACCAGCAATCAGGTTAGACATGGTGCCAGTGGGAACAAACAGGGCGGCTTGTTTCCCCAGCAACAGGGCCACCTTCTTCTCCAGGGCATTGACAGTCGGGTCCTCACCGTAGACGTCATCACCCACCACAGCGGTGGCCATGGCGTTCCTCATGGACGGGGTCGGCTTGGTCACCGTATCAGAACGAAAGTCGATGATGTAAGGTTTGCACTGCGCCATTTTGAGTTTTTCTTGTTTTTTGCACGGCTAAAATTGTGGAAGAAAATTTTTTGTTTTTATGGAAAAATAAATAATATGTTTTTAAAATTGAAAGTTATACGTACATGATGAAGACAATTATCTGGAGCCAGTAGGACTAAATGACTAAATATGCACATGTATAAAAATTGCAATTAATTCTTTACTTTAACCTGTGAAAGGCCAGG
Source organism: Limnephilus marmoratus (assembly GCA_917880885.1). Taxonomy (NCBI): domain Eukaryota; kingdom Metazoa; phylum Arthropoda; class Insecta; order Trichoptera; family Limnephilidae; genus Limnephilus; species Limnephilus marmoratus. Next base: position 18,342,632 of record OU862933.1, read on the forward strand.
AACGTGCCCGCACGCGAAACTCGAATTTCAAAAAAGAATATTAATTCAAATAATTTGGATGCGATTTAAATTTTTTTGTATAAAGAAACTGTACCAAGGAAAAGCTCAGAATAGCTTCCTCCATTCTTGTTCTTAAGGTAATTTAAAAAAGGTAAGGTAAAAAACCCTGGCCTTTGACAGGTTAATTAATTAATTATTTTTTTACTTTAATTAATTCTTTACTTCATTTTCTTTGTCAATTTTATATATTTTTTACATTCTTATAAATTTATTGCAATTTGCCGCGATCTCATACAACAAAGCAAATTTTCATTTTACATAATCAAAATTTTGAATGAGGTATTTTCCATAGCCCCGAAAGCAAAAAGTTGTCTTTTATAGTAATTAAGATGAATCATAAGTTTTTTTTATATTCTTATCAAGCAAGTGATTTCGAAAGTTTACCTAAAATATAACTGTAAATTGATTCCTAAGCTAGAATAAGCTTATAAATATATTTATATCTTTATTTAAACAGTTAGGGAACGTACCCAAACTACGTGACCTATTCGGGGGGGGGGGGTCTTCAAAATGTCACGCTTGGTACAAATGAGCGGCGGTTTGCTTAGGTTTTTGGTCACCGGGGAGGGGGGGGGGGGGGTTAAAAATCGCAAAAAAAAAAAATGGTCACGTAGTATGGGTACCCATTATGTAGGGTACCCATTATAGTTCCCTTAAGTAAGTACTATAATATTACTTACATAACTGTTTAAATAAGAATATAAATACATTTTAAGCTTTATAGTAAATATATAACAAATATTAATATATATTATTATTACCGAAATTGCTACTTTATCCAAATCATTTTAGCATATTTATCATTTATTTGAAAACGCGTGTAATAATTGATAAGAATTTTATTATTGAGTCAATTAATTATTTACTTTGCAGTTCTCTACTCTAAAAATGAATATGTTTTTATGACTACTGAACCGGAAAAAAATGGAGATAAGAGATTATTTTCGGTAGTGATTTTTAACTTTTGTATAAAATATGCTTTCTCTGCATTGAATAAAATATGTACTGTTAAAAAAAATGAAAAACCCAGTAGAGTAAAAAATCACATACTTAGCATATTTTCTATTAAGGTAACGTCATGTACGTTATATTCTACGCATTCACAGATGGCGCCAATCAAATTATTTTAGGTTTTTAATACTTTTTGCACGTTACGCTTTAAAATATTAAGGTAAATTAGTTGTTTGCGCCCTTACATATATATTATGAATATAAATAAATAGATTTTTTCCCATAAACAAACACATATCTTTCAAGAAAGGCTGAAAAATTCAATTTTGTATCGGTGACTCAATCCAATATTGTATTTTTCAGCCTTTCTTAAAAGATTTGGGTTTGTTTGTTTATTGGCAAAATAAACAAACTACATAGATGGTACTGTTAATAACAGTCCAAACCACCTGTATTTAGATAAGTTTGTAGATTTTCACAGCCAAAAGTATTTTCATTATTTGTTTTTGGGGTTTATGCCGTGGTGCGCTACCTCCTTCTTTAGTCAACTTTTCGGACAGCGTTACAGTATCCATCATCAGGGCAGATCCGGCAGGCGACACACCTGCCCTGATGATGGACACTGCAACACTGCCCGAAACGTTGGCTAAAGAAGGAGGTAACGCAACACGGCGTAACACCCCTAAATAAATAACGAAAACACCTGTATTTAGTTTTTATTTCAAAAGATAAAATAAATTTCTCAAAACATTTTTAAGGAAAAAATCCGGTAATCGATAAAATAATAGAAATTTATATCTACTAACCAAATTGCTTAGTTCTTGTTTACTTGTGAAACATTCAGTCATAAATAAACCGAAAATATGTACCTAGGCACAAAGCACACTTTTTAGGGTGAAATAAGTTATTATTTTTAAAAAAAATACAATATGGGCGCCTACCTACTTCAATTATAAATTTTAATTTATGTTTTCACCGTTTTACACAATATTTTACTGAATTCAATGCTTGCTTACGATTACACGAATGAAGACAAACAATACACAATTATTTTATTTATTTTTATTACGCAAACATGAAAGTTAAATGATGAATAAAACGTACCTGGAAAACAACAATAGGTAATTTTCTTTTTCAAGCGCGAAAGAAAACGGTAGGATGTTTGAATCAAAAACAGCGATCTGACGAATGATGTTACTCTTTCTGGTTCCTCCACATCAGCTTCTCAACCGAACGAAAATATCGAGTTTCTTCCACACACCAAACGAAACCGGTAGAGTGAATAACACGGTCGAATACGGTTTCTGACATCACCTCCCTCCCGCCTAGCCGCCATTGCGCGCTATAATTTTAAATATCAGAATACATCTCGGGTGACCATACCTAAATAATTGTTGAAAACTATATTTTTTTTGTAAAATATCGATTTGGTTTTATTTGTATTTGAAATATGTGGTTGTTGTTAATAAGAGTAGTAAATCACATGAGAAAAATATTTCAATAAGATTAAAAAAAATTATTAATTCTATGTAGGTACCTACTTTACTTGAAATCGATATTTTTGGTACATAAGGAACCCTTGCTTTTATAGTGATGGATTAAAAAATAATTTAATTTTATAATAATATTGGTTTTGTTAAGAAGCTGAAGAATGAAGCAATCGCCAGTCTGAATAAACGTTGTTAGTTGTTATGTACCCAGTATCTTTTCGGCATTTTCGGGGTAAGGGCCCCTATTTCCGATTTTTAAACGGAAGTCACTGCGATTGGGTGTTCCAAACCAGATCGAAAAAAAATTTTAACTTTCGATACTATCGGTGAGCACAAATACATTCAAAGGTGTCCTATGATTTGTCCGAGATTCATCGGGCTGATGATGGACATTGTAACGCTGTCCGAAACGTTGACTAGAAGGAGGTAGCGCAACACGGCATAACACGACATAACGGCATAACCACAAAAACAAATAACGTAATTACTTTTGGCCGTGAAAATCTAAAAACGTATCGAGTAGAATATTAATTCTTTTGACAATCAACTTAAAGTGAAAACCTAAATTTCCTCTGAAATCCTAAGTTTCCTAAACCTATTTGTAAGTAGGCACTTAAAAATACCTTCCTTCTCAAGTAAAACTATACAATAATGCTTTCAAATATTTTTTTCAATTTAAAATTTACTGGCTAAGTCCTCCATCACGACACAAGCAATATTTAGTGTGGTGGTTGTAGGAGATGTTCAAACATCGCATCACCTTTGCCATTTTTTTCAATCACAATGCATGCAGATAGATCGCTACCTTAATAAACCCGACAATTTCACATTTGAAAAAAATAATCCTTACTGAACCATTAAAACGGCCACCATCTTGAAACGGAATGAATAAACAAATTAACAGGCAGATAATCGCAAAACGGTCGAGTTTTTTTTTGATACATTAAATAGTTAATATTTTACAACAAAATTCAATGTTTGACCTCATTGTGTGGCTTACCCGTGCTGAGGCCTCCATTTTATAAAACAAAAAATTTAATCAGATTAAAAAAAATAAAACACATTTTGATGAAAAATGTAAAGTTGGTTATGAAAAAAAAGTAACCTTAAAATAACATTAAAATCGGCATAATGTTGTGTGAATGGTGTAGGTTTTTTGTGTGTAACGTGTATACGTGTTATTCCTTTATGTTATAAATTTTGGTAATATTGTGTTTTTGCTCTGTAATCCATTTTTTTTGTATCTGAAATTATTTTAGTTTTTCTCAATTTTTATTTCATGTGTAAGACTGTTGAATGCTTTTATAGCATGGTATTTTCGGTATCTTTGTCCAAAGCTTGTGATTACCGTCGGAGTTTTTATGTTTTCTTTGTACGCTTGTCTAACTTGTCTGTCAGCGATATTTTGTGTTTGTTGAAATTTGTTTTTTTTTTTTCAAAAATGTAGTTTAGTTGTATTTTAACAAATAATTGGCGAATATCTAGTAAGTCAAAACTGTTGCGCGATTTCTAAATGATCGGTAGTTGAGTTTGTTGCTCCTCCCCAAGCAATTATTCCATGTTCTATTATTGATTGACAAAGTGCAAAATATATTGTTTTCTTCTTCAAACTTCGCAAAATTACTTTGTGGTATCATTTTTCATATAATGAATAACTGATTACTTTGTATAAAACCACACGTGGTTTTATACAAAGTAATCAGTTATTCATTATATATTGTTTTCGTTTGTTTTATTTTATACTAGCAGACCCGGCCACACGTTGCTGTGGCTTACCCAACCTTTATAACCAACGCTATCGGTTAATTTGCATACATGTCAAATTCACACTGCCCGCTGCCTGAATTGAATCTTTAAATTTCTAGACTTTTCTCTACTATAATATGCACGTATTGTACATATAAACCTTCCACTTGAATTACTCCATCTATTGGTGAAAACCGCATGAAAATCCGTTCCGTAGTTTAAAAGATCTAAGCGCACATACAGCGGGAGCGACTTCATTTTATACTATGTAAAGATAATTCTGTTTCTTATTTTTAGGAAATTGTGTATTGTTTTGATAAGCTTATTTGTGATTTATTTCATGTGATCTGTGTCATTCCAAGGTTTTGATCAATTATGATTCCTAAATGCCTTAAAAATTTGCTCTGTTGTTACTAGAGGAGGGCAATCGCAGATTTTGATGTTTATACATTCGTGTATTTTTATGGTGTTTGTGTTGTTTTTGGCTGTCCCATGCTATTTATACTGTACGTTGTGAATTTTGTTTTCGATATGTTTAATGTAAGTATGTTTGAGTCTAACCATGTTTTCACTCGCGTGATTCTTAAAATCGCTACGTTATAAACATTATTCCAATCTTTAGATTTAAAGATTAAAACTGAATCGTTTGCATAACTAACTATTTCACTATTTTCGTATTGCAGAGTCATTTATATAAATAGTGAAAAGAACGGCCCTAGTTTACTTCCTTGTGGCCAGGTGTGGTATTTGTGACCAGACGTGGTATTTTTAAGATCCCCCTTCCCCTAAACGGGTCACGTAGTATGGGTACATTCCCTAAAGGGCTTATTAGGTTCATGGATTCGTTTTGCTTTCTAACTACGTTACAATGACATGATGTTTTTAGTTCGTTCATAATTAATTTTAATGTTGACGTTTTCTACATCAATTTGAAGATATGTAATACTATTTGTGAATAGTTTTGTCCTACTGTAATTTTGTAGTTTTTGCTCATTTCATTAGTTTTTCTTGAATCGTAATGCTATCAGTAGAAATTTATATTGCAGCCAGGGCGCTGACCAATTAAAAATATATATTTCAAAAATTTACATTGTTTATGTGTATTTTTATTCCTAAGTAAATAAAGGAAAGGCATTTTCCTCCAGTTTGAAAAAGGGCTATACCTATACATAAGTTTTATTCCATAATTATTTACACAGCTATTTTTTAGAAAATTGGAAAGAAATCCTCTAATTGTTTTTGTAGTGTAGTCTTTTAGGTGTAAAAAAGTTTTTCTAAGTTTTATGTGTTATATTTAGGTTTTGTAAATGGGTTACAAAAATTTTACAGTTCGCCTGTTTTTTTCATGCAAAATTCATCACCAAAACACATTTTTATTTTATTTTATGAAGTTCAAAATAGAAAATGTTTTACCATCATAATCTAAAAAACTTTTTTTCCACAATATAAAATAAAACCATATTCGAAAGGGGTTCGTAATAATTAAGTTTTCGTTCAAATTTTTCAATTCATTTTATAGGCCTGATACCATCGATGTGCCCGATACATTATTTTTTCTGGACATTCCAAAAAGTGCTCAGTAACAAAGGCCAGGATGTGTTTTAGTCGCAGTAGATATTTAGAAATCATCTACAATATTTTTAGGAGATCCAATATTCAAACCAAAAACGATTGCATCGCCTTTGTAAGTCATAAATAGACATCGGATTATATGCTTTTGCATATTTGCATATGCAAATGCATATAACTCTCTAATTACGACGTTAATGCATATTTCAGCCTTTTTTCTCAAATCGTGCATATTTCGTTTAATAGCGGGAGGTATCATCATCTACGTATTGGCTGCGCGGTGGCTGACGTGAAAGCTGGCCAAGCCTTGCAAACTTTTATCCAAATTTACTACACATTACCTGCTTAGCTCACGGGTTTCATCGCCTTGCAGAAGAGATACGGCAAGAGTATGGGAATGTTAATAAATTGATTTCCTCTACAAAAAAAGTGTTTTTAAAAGCACCGTCGCGTGTGCAGTCTTATAAAGAGCAATTGCCAAATCTAGCATTGCCGCTAGAACCCATAATTACTCGATGGGGTACTTGGCTAAAGGCAGTATTATTCTATGCTGAAAATTTTGAGGCCGTAAAACAAGTAGTTGGCCAATTTGACAGTTCTGAGGCCATTGCAATTCATTCAAGCAAGCTAGCATTTGAAGACGCATCCATTAAACAGAATATCGCCCTCATCTCAACACATTTCCACAAGTTACCAGATGCCACAAAAAAATTGGAAACAAAAAACCTTCCTCTATTTAAAGCAATAGAAATACTGGAAACAATGATCGAACTCGCCAACGCCCTTCCTAATTCAATATCAGAAAAGATTCGTAAAAAGTTAGACTCTATTTTGGTTAAAAACTCGAGTCTTGAAGACATGAAGAACATTAATGCCTACATCAACGGCACAGGTCATCCTGCCTAAACAGGTATCTCCAGAAATGGCGCCAAATTTTAAATTTTGTCCAATGACGTCAGTTGACGTAGAGAGGTCGTTTTCGGCGTACAAATTAATACTGGGTGACAAACGTCACAAATTTGAGCTCGAAAATTTGGAAAAATACTTAGTTGTATATTATCACAAAAACTATGCATAATTTTAAGAATATTTCACTGTTTTTGTACGGTCTTTAATTAAAATATATAAAAATATAAATGGTTTTTTGATTTTGCATTGTGCATATTTTGGGCAAATCAAGAGTTTTTAGTGCATATTTGCATGCATATTTTGGCACTTTGTTAGTGCATATAATCCGATGTCTAGTCATAAACGTAGGAGATATTACATCATAATATTGGGCATTTTCCGTACTTACGTTCTTATGTTATGCTTTCAATTACCTAATCTCGACTACCATATCACGGGCATTAGTCTAGCATGGTGGACGAAAACACCACAAATAATGTAACCATAATATTTATGCAATGAATACAGAAAAATTTAAAAAAATCCTTTGTTGAAATTTTACAATTAGGTTTTTAGAATTGGTGTCTATATGTCTTCTCGAAATACAAGTTTTACAATACATTATATATATTATTGAGCCATACCTACTCCACTAATCTCGTAAAATAATCTCACCATAACAAGCCTTAAAAGTAGTGAGTACCGATGTTTCATTAATAGATACACACCGCATTTATTTAGGTAGGTATTTCAATATTACGTACGGACTTTCGTATGACGTTATGTACCCACGTAAAAACTGCGTGGTATCTCTACAACGGGCCACATCATAACATCGAGAAAAAGAGTACCTACCTATTGTGATACCAACAGTTGTAGTAGATCTCTCTAAGTAATGCTTAGATTTATTTACAACAGATGTCTCAAATGCGCAGTTTTCCATGAATTTACGTGTTTTGTTGTTTGATAGTCTCGCTAGCCCTTTTAAAAATTTCTTTAGCGCCGTTCAGGGCCGTAGCCAGAGTTGAATTTAAGATAGGGCAATTACAGGTAGGGCGCAAGTAAAAATGTAACTTGATCTGACCAGGGGGGGGGGCGGGGGGGCGGCCCGCCCGCGTATTTACAATCCCTAACGCGTTTGAGTCGCTTTAAATTTTCAATATCAAAATTTAAATATTTAGAAATAAAATTATTAATTTCTAATATACACATTGGAAAGATTATTTTATCTAGATTTTAGAACATTTTTTTGGTTTTGCAAAGTGATAAAAATTATCAATATAGAGGTGTATTTACAATATATGGGAATAATATTAAAATTTAAATATTTAGAAATAAAATTATTAATTTCTAATACACACATCAGAAAGATTATTTTATCTAGATTTTAGAACATTTTTTGTTTTTGCAATGTGATAAAAAATAACCAATATAGAGGTATATTTAAAATGTAAATTGTCGCTACCGCGACTGAATCGGTATAGGTTTTGTAAATACGCGGCCCGCCCCGGGCGGCACTTTTAAGGGGCGGCAAAATTTCACAACAAATAGTAATACTATCTTGCAAAAATTTTAACCATTTCGTTTCATATTTTTGTTGCACCTACGATTTAGACCAGAGGTTCCCAAACTTTTTTTTCTCGTAGACCACTTTAAAAAATTTATTGGTTTCAGTGGACCCCCTACTGATTCTTTTCTACCGTATTCCCAAAACTCGTCAAAAAATGTGAAGATTAGAACTAATGATGGATATTTGCATTGCGGCTGAGTTCCAACCCTAAATTCGGAGTGGTAAAATAAAAAGAAAAATAGCATTTTTCTTGTGTTCTGTTTATAATATGATTGCAAACTAAATAGAATTAAAATTAAAAATTAATAACGTGCCGTACGGAGGGGCAGGCGGCGCATTGCAAGGCTCGACACGCGCTGTACTGAATATCGAATATGCAAGTTTTTACAAGTCGCTGACCTTCTTAAAATAAACTTCTCAAAAAAATGAAGCGAGATTTTAAAAATGGGAAATTAATGCTAAATAAAGAGGCCATCTGATCCATATGCCGGCCTAAATGAAAAAAAATTTCAAGCCCGTAGACCAAAAAAGGGGAAAAAATTGCAAAATTATTTTTTCGCGCTATCTGTTAGGATTGCTTGAGAACCATAGCTCCTAAAAATTTTAGCAAAAAAATTTAAAATTAGAATCTTAATGCTTCAAAATGTTTTTTTTTAAGTCTCAATATGAACATATTATTTCACCGAAATACAGCCTGTCAAAGATCATCGAAAAATTTGGAATTTTTTTGGCCACCTTCATTTTTTTGACTAGTGTATTATCTGCCTACATTGATAGGTAAAGCCAAGCCATTTGTTCTTTACTATCGAAACCAGATAATTTTTTGTGGACTCCCGCTTACGACTTGTGGACCCCCATTTTTGAATCACGCCAACGTAGACCCCCGTCGAGTCTCCCGTGGATCCCTGGGGGTCCACCTGGACCACTTTGGGAATCACTGATTTAGACCGATTAAAATGGGACCGGAATTTTTCATTACTTATTCTGTGACAAACCTTGGGAATCCCCTTTCTTTAAATGAATCTATCTTGATCACTGCAGCTACTGGCAACACCATCTGGGTCGAATTTTGTTTTGAGCTTGGATGTTTATAACTAATATTCAGTGAGAATGATTGAGAGAGGTCCGTGGGCGATGCGCGACGATTCTAACAAAGTTTCAAGGATCGACATTTTTCCAATGGATCATCAAATCATCCATGTGTTCCTAGTACAAAAGTAAGAGGAAAACCATTTTCTTGTTCTGGGTGTAGTATCTGAGCTAAAGCTGAGGACTCTCGTGCAGATTAACTCTTAGGTTAAAACCAGTTTCATGTTTCGAATAATCTGTCAAAATTCCAGTAGCGGATTAATCTGCTGACGCATTTCGAAGAAAACCGTTCTAATATTTCGAGTGGAGTTAAAATTTTGTTTCAAACCATTCATAAAAATTCGTAATTCGTAGGAAAACCATACTACGCATTATATGAGAGTAATACTAATTAAAGCTGAGGACACGCAAGTAGATTCTCCCTTCATCTAAAGCTAGTTTTGTGATCAGAATGTAAATTTCCAGTTGTGGATTCATCTGCTGACACATTTCGAATACATATATTTCGGAGGAAAATATTTGTTACTTACACCTGACATCTACTTACACTGATTATCTGTTACATACATTATATACATACATACATATCTTTTACTTATACCCGACATATTTCGAAGGAAAATATTCTCTTATTCGAAGGGCATTGGAGGTTATCTACCACATACCCGCCCCGGTGTAAGACACAAAGACTCTAATTTTTTTATAGAACGACTCAACATTTAAAATTAACCAAAACTTGACCCCCCATTGTCCCTGCATACGTTGTTAGCGAGCTGTATGCAAGTGCTTGATCTGATGACAAACCGTTTAGTATGGAGAAGGCTCGAAGATGTCGATCTAGGGATTGGTTTATTTATGACTCAACAGTTCAGGGGAATTCCCAAACAGTCCCCAAACTGTTTGGGAATTCCCAGTAAGCAGTGATTGCAATACGCGCACAGCCTGCCACCATTTACTTCAATGCCATCTATGGGCAGAATAAAGAATTAGTATGATATGATTGGTTAATTCGAAGCTGTTTTAAGTTAGATGTCACTAAAAGGTAGTATTTTTTTCAATCATATCAAATTATGAACAAAAAGTTTACTAGTATATTATTATAGTTGATGGTATTTCTTAAGGTAGGTCAATGCCCCCCCCCCCCCCCCCTAGCTACGGCCCTGGCGCCGTTGTGACTTAAAACTCGATGAAACGAAAAAGCGACACTAAAAAGAGACAAACACATATTATCTATAGGATTTAGCCTGCGAGAGAATGAGATAGAATAATCGGTCTCCTCTTTGTGCGGTGCTTCGTAGCCTCCCCGCTCTTGTCTAGGTACTTTAGTCTTCTGAAGGTTTCACTTCTACCACGTGTGAACTGCACACTTGTATTTTTTAAAATTCCGGTCAAAGGTAATCGAAAAAAAATTAGTCAAATCGAGAGAATAATTAAAATTATGTCTTATATACAATCGAAAAAACTTTATTTTAGATTTTATTTATTTATATTCGTATACTTACCTATATATATATATATATATACTATAATATTGGAATATAGTAAGTAATTAACAAAAGTGTTTTTATATGATTTTTGACAACCAAACTTCCTAGGCAGTGCATAGTAGGCACGTATACGTATTACGTATGCCCGTGTTATGGTAGTCGAAATTTGATTATAATGGTGACCGGCCAACTCAGAATGAAACCATCTCAGAACTACCTCAGAAAGGCCAGAGTTATGATAAAAAAATATAAAAAATTGCTTAAATAGGTTAAGTTAGGTTAAGGTTACCGGCTATTTTAAAAATATTTTTTCATAGCTTTTAATGATCTTTCTGAGATGTTTCTGAGTTTGCTTCATTCTGACTTGACATGGAACCGATTATAATGATATTTGCGCATGCGCGGTTAGTTCTGCCTGCCAAGTTTTGCCTGAAGAAAGTATACGCATTCGATGGGAGCATCCAATGCGCAGAAAACGAATTTAATACGCATAGGCATAGTGCACAGAATAGCATAACAAAGCGCGTGGATTAATTCGGTACGTTTTAGAGAATTTGTTCACGCGACCATTTTGACAATTTTGCTTGAATAACGGATGCCGATTAATATGATAAATATCTTTCGAACATCTTTTTAATTAATTTAATTTTAGAACTGTAATTAGTGACCGCCACTCCCCAAAAAAAAAAAAAAATGAAAATAAAAATTAAAATGATCCCCACAGAGAGGGGATCATTTTAATTACTTAGCTGCCTAAACGGGCGGATGACAGTTGGCAGCAGATGACGGATGTCAAGTTGATGGATTCAGTACAAAGAAATGGCATTTCGTGGCGCTCCCTAATTCATCTGGCCCCCTCTCCTACCATAAGAAGAAATATTTGATAGCGTCGTGTGACGGTACAATGCATAAGCGCGGGCGGTTCAACAGATATCTGCTCCGCGCTTATAGCGCTTCTATAGGTCTGAAGGGATTGTATGGAGAGCGTTATTTGGCGTGCAATAATCTTTTATATTTTATAGCTGTGTGTGGCAGGGGTCTAACAAAGAAAAATGTTTAAAAACAAAATAGCGAAATAAACATACGTAGATACTTTTCGAAAAGGTACTACCTTCGGTCGTGATTTTAAAACACTATTTTTTTTCGTTTATGACAACACTGGCTTATTTGAAATAAATAATCCATTTTCAAATGACCGAAAAACATATAAATCTATACAAAAAATACACTGAAAGGCTATATAAAAAATAAATGTTGAAAAGGCTTCAATGATCTAATCAATTTATTAACCTTTTTCTCACATGCTGCTTATTATTGTATGAATAGTGATATTTTTTAGCCATGTCACCGGAAAACCAAATGTTTCTATGGTCACACCCACATTCATTCTCAAAGTGGCAACACAGCTTTGGTCCGGGCGTCAACCAATGAAGCAATAGCAACAAGCGGCAAGCCTGTAACCAGGGGGGTATAACTCCGATCCAAATTTTCAACCAAGACCAAAGATAGATAATATCTATGACTGTGTGACGACAAGGTCTCTCGACCAATGGGAAAACTTTGAATTTCTATGGAAAAGCTTTTGACAGCTGGGTGAAATAATGTATCAAAATGGTTGCTCTCAACGGTTTATTTACATGCGACGCGAATTCAAAATTTGCTTCCTAAACAAGTAAAATAGGCGCGATGTGAATTTAGCAGCCTTGAATAGGTTGATTATCCGATTTTGAGAACTCGTGCATATGTTTGTGGCTACTAGTATCGCAAAACGTCTCATTTCGCGATATAATGATGCTCGTGAAAACCATTATAACCTCTGCAGGTACAAATATTTATATGAAACATTTCTGCATTTATCTTGTTTTGTTTTTATCTGTCGGTCTGTCTTGATGTATCTCATGAGATATTTTCTTTAATATTTTCAGCTCGAAACACCAAATCCTATCCTTACAGCTGACAGGCCGGTGGAGATTACTGGTGTCATTTCCCTAGAGTAGAGAGCACGTTCCACGAACGACGGCCCGCGCCTACAGATCTCAGAGTTTGTTTGCATTTTACCTTATTATAATAATACATATAAACGCATTAATTTAGCACCTTTGATGACATATGATTGTTTGTTGTAGGTATTGCAGTAGGACAGTAACGTTGTTATGTCATGTCAGGAGATGGGGGCTGACGTGTTCCACCACTCTCTTGCACCGCTGTTCTTGAGAGTACATAAGAAGGAGGAAGAGTACTCCATCTACTGGACCAGGATGCAACAGGAGCAATATATTCTCAGTACGCTTAGCTTTTCTAAATTTGTTCTATTTTTATCATTAAATAGAGTATGAACACATTGTGCAATATAATTGTGAACTTGGAGCAGGTGGATGAGTTTGTATATCGTGGGAAGTATGTGTATGAGAGACGGGAAGGCTGATAGAGATATTGAAAGAAGGGTAAATGTAAGTAATTATATTAATAAAGGACTGAATGCCATTGGCGCTAACAAAAAACTGTCTAAAGAAGCGAAACTAGCTGTCCGCAACGGAATGATGGTATCTACCCCGATGTATGGCAGTGAGGCATGGAACTGGCAGAGGAAAGTGGACTGAATGTCCTGTATATTTTCTGCCTGTACAGAGTATAAATAAAATAATATATGTACATTTTATATGCAGCAAGGCGTTCATTGGTCAAATCGTTTGTACATATAGTTTCATATCAATGATCGATGAACCGGTGGATGCAAGTTTTAGCTATAAGTTGTTATAATGGATTGTCTACTTTGTAGTTGGAATTAGATTGTAGAAATATAAGTCTGTGCAGAGCACCTTTGAGGTAACTTTTTACAAAAATGGCGCTATACAAATCATCCAAATATTATTATTATTTATGATCAAGCAATGCAATGTAAGGCTGATCATAATGAGTAAGATTAAGAAAGGGATCCTCAGATGGTGTGGCATGTAGAGCGAATGAACGAAGCGTGGGGTGTAAGTAGAATATATGACACAGATGTGAGTGGTAGATGAAGTCAGGGACGCCAGAGGAAAACCTGACACGATCAAGGGAATCCGATACTTGCGTCGGGCCACGTCAAGAGTCAGAAATAGTATGTATGAGTCGATGTGCGAGTGTGAATGAGGCAAAGAGTGTGTGCCAAGACCGAGTTGTTTGACGGTCCGTCCTATCGGCCTACCCCTGCGGGGAAACGGCGTGTTGTTATTAGTTTTTCTTGTATTTACTGTTTTTAATAAAATATTAAAATGTTTAATTGAGTTTTTCATTTTTCTGTTGTAACCAGAGAAATGTCAAAGTCGATACTATCGTAGGAAAGCTAAATCTTATTTGAAATTGTTCTTCCCCTTTTGAAGGGATTGAAATTTCAAGTAATTTTAGGTTATTTTTACGACAGTTGGTTTCTTCATAGGGCAACGGGTTTCAATCTGATAAAGCTCTGTCCGGAGAAAATGAGCCGTAAAGAAAAGTAAGCTCATTTTCTCAAGGCAGTAATCTGTCAGATGCAGCTCTGTTGCCCTGGGGAACATTTTGACATTTAATTTTATTTTTAAAATAATATTTTGGGCTAATAAATTGGGTAGGTACTGAAAGATAATTATATTGTCTATGGTCGAGCCTTTTATTTTGTTTCCTCTATCCTTTGTTTATGGTATGTGTGACGACAAAGTCTCAAATCGAATAAAAAGTCGTTAAATATAGGTATGTATATGATCAAATAGCGTTGACACTTGGTCCAAGCAAAAAGCACGAAGTTATCAATCTAATGACTGGTTTATTTATGCCTGTAACCGTCTCGAACTGCGGGAGAGCTGTCAGTCATCATTTCTTATGTGAGCCGCGTTGGGCGTCCCGGCGGCAGTATTTTATCTTTTATTGCTATATAATTTGTGTTTAACTTGATCGTATGTTACTATAGCAGACGCGGTAATCGTCCCTGATATTATTTATAAAGTGCATTGTGTATATTTATTGTACAATAAGTAAATGCGGCGTGTCTGTTTGTGATATTTGTGCATTGTCGGCGTGCGCGCTCGTTTAATGTCCGCGTACACCGTGTCTTCATTAGGTTATTCGCAATACCCACGGTAAAACTGAGTGTTCCTCGTAGACAGCCAAGATGGCTGAAGAGCTGTACGACAGGAATGATCCTGATCTGAAGTATCTGTCAGTGGACAGAAACAATTTCAACGATCCGGCTACCCAGGCGGAATGGACCCAGAAGAGGCTCGTGTGGGTGCCCCACGACACCCAGGGTTTCGTGGCGGCCGGGATCAAGGGGGAGCATGGAGACGAGGTGGAGGTCGAGATTGCCGATACCGGCAAGAGGATAATGGTCGGCCTGGATGATATCCAGAAGATGAACCCCCCGAAGTTCAACAAGGTGGAGGACATGGCTGACCTGACTTGTCTGAACGAGGCCTCCGTCTTGCACAACATCAAGGATCGCTACTACTCCGGTCTCATCTACGTAAGTACACGTCTATTTGTATTTTGTGCAATTCCAATCAATTTGTTCCGTCTCTAACCTCAAAATTTTTGTTCCCGGTCGTGACGGAATTTACAAGCTTCTCTCGCCGTATTGACATTACTCTGTTTACGACACACGATTTTAGCATAAAACCCGTTAAAATTAAAAAATGTACCCCCGTAGGAAAAGTTTTTATCGAAATGTCATGATTTTATTAATAGAATGTGCAATGTCTCTGTCTGTGCAGTGTTCATTATTTTTATTTTATTTGTCTGAATATTATCATTGACATGCTATATTTCGCTTGCACTTTCAATGCATTCGATTATTATTCTTTGTACGGCAAGTTCTGATTAAAAGTAGTCATCTGAAATGACTCACCTCCCATATAGGTATGAATGCCATTGTGATATGCCAATCCATAAAATCGAATGCCAAGCAAAAATAAAAAAACGCACACCACACAGTAAATTGCACAATATGCTATTAATGACAGTGTAAAGGTAATTTTATTTGAAAATTCTTGTCATAGGTAGGTATATCGAAGTCTGCTTTGATAACAATATTCTCAATAATATCTACAAATAAGGATTTTTTTAAATCGTGCACTAATTGCAATTTTATTAGTTGGAATTTTCCTAGCTACATTTTCTCCCTTCTTAAATTGACTGACCGACATGGAGAATTTTCAATGAAACTGCATTTCGTGGCCATAAAAGGGTAGATTAATTCAGTTTACACTTTTATGATAATTAAAAACAAAGTAGGTAGGTAGGTACCTACCTACCTAACGTCTTTCTCTTCCCGTATTTGCATATTCTGATAAAGTTGTAAATGAATGACATCATAATAAATAATAACTAATCAGGAATAAGAATATTATTGTACTTGTATGGAATCCGATCTTGCCATGTCCAGATAAGTTTTTCATAAGTATTTGTATGGAATCATACCTAGGTACCATGCCGTTGATAGTTTTTCATGCTTGGATGGCAATTCACATACCTAACTTAAAATAAGTCAGAAATTTGGGAGCACAATTTAGGTAATAAATCGACCTCACCTGGAATTATTGAATTTTTAATAATCTCCATTGTTATTTTGGCGATTTATGGGGGTACGGGGGCTTACCTGATTTTTGGTTTACACTCGTGTGAATGAACTTCCCACTAATTATAAAACCAATACTATGCTCCACTTACATAGGTAACTAAATTCTATTTTTTTATATTTATTTAAGTTTTTTTATCTTCATTTATAAATAATAATAACATCATAATCCTTAGTATAACATCGTATTTTCCCTTTTAAAAATCATACGACATCATGTGATGTCATAAAAATAAGAAGTAACTAGTTTGTGGTAGGTATGACCTCTCGCAATCCTTTCATAGGTAGGTAGGTACCTAGCTACTTACGGCACTGTCTTTTTTAATCCCCGCACCCAGATCGTAAGTTAACTCGCGTTAGTAAATAATAATATATTATTTAGGGATAGAAAACTAGGTTTATTTGATATCAATTTATTTATCTGCGCTTCTTCTACGGTAAAACTAGGTAGGTACTTGGGTCAAATACGGTGCTATTTTTTTTTCATATTTCCGTTGTAAAATTCTCTGGTTAAACTAAAAGTGATTAATCTGAACAGTATTCATATATTCTATGTATATCGGAAATCCTGGTGACACATCGTTGACCGGTTGACCGGCTTGCATTTTAGCGAATTTCTGAAAATTATTATTATCTGGAATATGTGCATGTTTCATTTCAAAATAATTCATTCTATACCTAATATGTATGTTTCAAGTTCCAAAATCTTCGTGATTTGAATTTGAATCCATTCTCGTTCATTCACTTTTTTATTTCGATATTTGAAACCTACCTACTCGCATCACTCGCATGTACCTACCTATGTTTCGTTTCACATAAATGACAAAATTTTCAAATTCATTCTGGTAGGTATGCATGTTTTACGTACTAAAATCGTCGAAATTTCGAATCATGTTCGCTTTCGTCATTCGATCGTCTCGTCTATACAGTATCTTCGTGAAGAATTTGTCTATGTCGTCTTTTCGTGAGATTAGACGCATTCCTCTCTGGTAAATGCGCCCATACACATTCAGCCTCAACACACACCAATACCGGAGTGATATGGTTCACATTATTTATGTACCAACAGGTAGGTAGGAGTTCCACACACTCACACACATGATTGTACCCGTGTTATATTCGAGTCCTTAACGATACAATGTAGAGACTACAATTCTGAGCACCTGTTTGCTTCTTGCCATGTACTCAGCTGTTGAGTCCTGTTAGGTTTTTTTATACCCCTCTTTTAGTTGAGTTCACTGATGCATAGGTACCTACACAATACATGAAGGAATGAGCATGTTATAGAATAGATTATAGCATTCATGTCATGTTTTACTTCAGACTCAACCCATTCAGTTATTTTTACTACCTTTTTAGTATTTTGTGAATCTACCTAGCATTTCTTCAAACATTTTTTGCATAACAACAAATAGATAGGTACGTAGGTAAAAAACGCAGTAGGAATTTTGTTTATCAGTTATAATAATACTTTGCTAATTTATGTAGTGCCGTTTTTGTGAGAAATCACCTCAAGGGCGCTGTACAAGTAAATATGTAATGAAATTGGTATAGGTACCTAACTAAGATTTGTAATAATTATAACTAGCGACTTATATCTAAGACTTGTAGCTATTGGCTTATATCTAAGACTTATAGCTAGTGACTTATGACTAAGACTTATGATAGTTGACTTAAAACTAGCTATTGGCTTATATCTAAGATTTATAGCTAGTGACTTATGACTAAGACTTATGATAGTTGACTTAAAACTAGTAACTTGACATACATATTTATAACTATGACAGAAGGCGTCGCATCCGCGCTCAAAAAGAAGAAGATGGAGAGATAGGGGGCATACATTAATTACGTGAGCAAAAAAGGGGGGAGGGGGGAGTTCACCAAAATCTCACGTTACTTGAAAAGAATATACCTATGAAATGGCCCAAATTTATCTCACTAAGGGGGGGGGGGGGGTCGAGATCCCGAGATTGGAAGAATAACTGCTCACGGAATTAATGTATGCCCCATATGTAATTACTAATTACGAATGTTAGAGGAGCGCGCTAGTATTTAAAGCGACAAAATCGATGCGAAAATTGTGAAAATCATTACATAGTATAAAATGAAGTCGCTCAAAATGTATGTGCGCATAAATCTTTTAAACTACGCAACGGATTTTCATGCGTTTTTCACCAACAGATAGAGTGATTCAAGAGGAAGGTTTATATGTATAATACCTACATGCTTATTATAGTAGAGAAAAGCCTAGAAATTCAAATATTCAATTCAGGCAGCGGGCAGCTGGCAAGCGGGTGTTGCGGATTTTATAAAGGTTGGGTAATGGCGTTGTGTGTCGTTAGCCACAGCAACGTGTGGCCGGGTCTGCTAGTGGTTAATACAATTAACACGACTCGCTGAATCGTACGAAACACTGAATATGGCTTCAAATAGTTAAATTGATCCCAGCGAGAGATCGTAAGTGACGTCATCGTTCTTGTATCTTCTCTCTCTTTCGTTTTCATTCAAGACGCTTGAGAAGGAAGAGGACGAACGTCGATGACGTCCGTACGAGCCTTCGCTGGAACTAGGTAGTTGAATAGGCATTTAAAAACTCAAAACTAAATATGGAAATAACGTACGAATGTTTCTAGTTTAATCATTGAAAACAATAATAGTTAATTAATTGCCATTGTGTGTGGATGGTTCATTCGTGGCCAATATTTTATCGAATATTAGATAAAATATCAAAATTGAAATACCTATCGTCTGATATTGAATATCCATCAAGACCGATCTTTTTCCCTTTAAATGAATGCCTCGCTCTGAAAAACACAAGTTCGTTGACTCAGTACCTACACTGAAATCTTTAAATAATTGTTTTCAGCCTTTAAAAAAAAACGTTACAAGCGATCGACTCAATACAGGCAGGAAGCATTTAACCGCGCTTTTAATTGAGTATGTCCAGGTGTGATAACATTACGTGCGGGATATATTATTATTATTTTATAACTTTATTTAGGTATCGCTTGAAAATGTAGTTTTTAATCTGCATGCCAAACCCAACCGAGTGATTCACAACGCTGTGGGATGTGGTAAGTCGGTAGACAAGCCTCAAACTCGATTTTTTTTAACCACACATTTAATAGATAAGTAGTACCTAACCTGCTACTACTTGCCAGTCACTCGTTATTTTGGAGGAATTATGACTAGGTATTGCTTTTAGAAAAAAATAATTAAATGTTCAACGTAGGTACGTATAACTACTTTTACATAAGAACTTTTACTTCAATTTGGGAGGTGGGTAGCGGCACCACCGCCTCGGTAACCATTTATTAGATAACTTACACCTCTGCCATAGGTCACCCCAAGTGGTTCGCTACGTTTGGTGACTTAGCAGGGGTGCACGGATTCGTAGGATGAGTTTTGTCCAGTTCTTGGCGGCGGATATCAAGAGAGACTGGTTGAGAGAGGCCTTTGACCTTTCTAGTTGGACTCTCTCGACCCATCGCCTTGCACCGTAGTTGGAGGGATGGATTCATATGTCCGTCACTCCTGGACATCGAACCCCTGACTCCTGTATCTAAGGGAACGTACCCATACTACGTGACACGTTTAGGAGGGGGGGTCTTCAAAATGTCACGCTTGGTACAAATGAGCGGCGGCGGGCTTAGGTTTTTGGTCACCAGGGGGCGGGGGGTTAAAAATTGCAAAAAGTTGGTCACGTAGTATGGGTACGTTCCCTAATGTAAAAAAATGTTAATTTTTTTGGAACAACAAATAGATAGTGTTCTTGGCTGTCCCGTGCTGTGACACACCCCAGCCTAACAATTTTACACGTGCTAATGTAGGTTTGGAAACAAATTATACTAAATTCAAAAGTACGATAAAAATATTGTTTCAATATTTAAATTATACTTTGTAAAATAATACAATATTTCTCAAAAATAATATTAGATATACTTTTTTCTCTTCTTCTTTCTCCATCGTGCCATCTCTTTAATTCTGTTTCTCCTAAACGATGCACCACCTTTGTAAACTAAGTATTCCGTAATAGTAGAAAAAATACTTTTACACAAAAATTTCGGTTAGCACTTATAATTTTAATTTTGATACATTTTAATACCTATCGGCGCATGTCTTCAAATATGAATTTGCAATAGGTGTTTCGTGCGGGTAAGGTTCATTACAATGCAAAAAAGGACACTTCTAAAAGTTAAAACGTTTTCTGATAAGATATCTTTATTAATTCTTCACCTGGAGTACGTATTTGTATAAATAAATAATAATTTATTATGGTGCGCGATGGCTGATAAAGTCTTATCGGTTATTGTTTGTTATCACGCGATATAATTATAATTACATTCACTGGAAAAAGTGCCGATTTTTTAACCGGCGATTATTCCGAGGTGAAAAGATGGTATCTATCAATTTATTAATCTCCTTTCGCCATCTGCACTTCTGGTACCTTGGCACTCGGTTCTGTGTGATTTTTTAAAAGACAAACATTTTAAAATCTCCTACATACTGCTATCACTAAGCGGAAATTGTGCTTATGCCTTGATGGATGACTTATCCCAATGAGAAATAGAACTCTTACGAGTTGCCACCTCAGCCACTGATCTAAATGTATCCCGTCTGCTTGTTTAGGAATAAATACATACCAAAACACGTAATCGCGTTATACTTTCATAAGACCAAAAACTTCCCGAGCTACCTTACATTTTAACCCGTCTAATCACAGGAGACTAAAGTTGTCCCAAAACATCATATGCCGTTATAATAACAGGAGACCCAGATTGTCCCAGAGCAAAAGTGCATTATTAAAAGTTAATTAGAAACGGAATGAAATAATGCTTCTCATTGTCTTAGAATTATATGAGCTAGGTTGTTCAGATATTTTACAAACCCTATCAAAAGTGATTTTAAAATAAAATTGTATGAAAGTGATAAAAAGTGAGATGACAGTTTTATTACAAATTTTGTTTAGAAAAGGAATCAGTATTTAAAATTTTCACTTTATTTTATTTTAATTACTTTAATTCGAATATTCTTAGATATACATTTTTTAGCCAATTTACATTTCCAATATTAAAATTTAAATATTTAGAAACAAAAATGTTGATTTCTAATACACACATCGGAAATATTGTTGTATCTAGATTTTAGAACAATTTTTGTTTTTGCAAAAGCGTTAAAAAAAACAGTAAATAGGAACACTTAAAATGCATGGGAAGAACCAGGAATTTTGCTCACCAACCTTGACAGGCAAAAGTTGACAGAAAATTATTTTCTTATTATTCGAAGGGTTAAAAGGTATATATCTCTCTTACTCTCACGCAAACATATGTATTTTTCTTTTGAGCAGAAAGAGAACGAAATAATGCTTCTTACTGTCTTTGAATATGAAAGCTATCTTGCATAGATATTTTACAATCTCGATCCAAAGTGACGGTTTCAGAATTTTCGCGCGAACCTGAGGTTCCGGATCGTGAGGTGCGAATATATTGAACCAAGCAGGCGGGGTATTGATATTGATTCAAATTATTGATCACACTTGAAGAATTCATGGTAGCCTTTAATCTGTACCTACAAAATATATTCATTCAATTAACTTACAATACCGATTTTCCTGTTTCTCCCAACCTTCCTCCATCCTCTTCCCATACATCACCCATCTTGCATTTCCTTCGGCCTCACATATTGACATGTGTAATAGATACACTCATGGGTGGATTTAGTTAAGGGGGGGGGAGGTATTTTCGTGTACTGTGGAGATTCCGTCACAGTACAGAAAACTGTCTTTATTAAACATTTAATTTTTCTATAGTTTTGACACTTTCATAAACCTTCCAATACATACTTGAACTTGTAGAAATAAATTTGAAGTATGATACTTATTTCAAGTTTATTTCTAACAGTAATTGTTGATTTTTTTGCCCGTCCGCCCCTTGTGCCCCTCCCAGAAAAAAACCCTGGATCCGCCCTAGGATACACTGATATTGACATGTGTAATATAGATGATACATTGAATCAATCTTAATAACTATAAAGCAGAAAATCTAGTCGTCTGATGTTTGATACACTCGAAACTTGATGGAACTGAGTAATTTATTCAATTGCAATGTATAATCTATGCAACTCAAAATGGTGGGTTCCACCATTAGAGTTATAAGTTTTAATAATAATAATAATATTTATTTCGCATAAAATTATACAATGAAACATATGTGGAAACTTTGACTAGCCAACTAGGAATGGATCCTGTTTTAGGCCAGTCAAATTGACAAATTGAGTTCATATCATAATTGCATATTACATTGATTAATTATATAAACATATTATTTATTTTTTTATTTTTTTTTTTAAGTTTTCTTTATTCATTAAATTTTTCATTACACACATAGGGGACTTTTCGACCACCATGCTAGGCACATGCCCGTGTTGTGGTGGTCTTGAATGAAACAAGTGTTACGATTGAATTCCTCGTAGAAGCTTTAGTTAATAACTACAATTTTGAACTCGTAAAAAAAAGAATAAGCGAAGAGAAAAAAACAATGTCTTAAAGTACAGATTTAGTATCGAATGCTTGTTTAGCAATAGATAAATGTTTGGACATGCGAATCGCTTGCAAAAATTGAGAATCGAGACAATCTTCAAGCGTGGTGACAAAATCCATATAATAATTAACGTGGATGTTTAAACATGATTACAAAAAATAATTATAATTAACGTGAGGGACGTTATAACCGTCATTTTGTGGTTCCCATCGCTTGTGTAAATTAATTTGATCATTTTTACAAGCCTGAACCCTACCATTAAATCCTACATTAAAAATATTACGCCACATTTAATCGATAGATAGTCGCTTTCGACAAGATCCTCAAGAAGTAAATAAATCCATTCAGATAACGCGCGATTCCAAGAATTTTCTTAAAATATTTTATTTGTTCTGCACTAACACCCTTCGTAGAAGTTATCAATGATAACTGATAACATACTGAATATGCTTTTGCAATGTACATTTTAATATAGATATGAATGGCTATATCGATTAATTGAAACGATAAGATACAACAAATATTTGCTGAACCATTATCCAATCCAATGCAATAAAAATATATACACTTTATCTCTGGGAAACAAAATTTATGAGCACTAAAATTTGGGCGTAAAATAATTATTTACCATTATATAATAACTCTTTTGATTTGTAATGTAAGAAATATCTTGCGTGACATTGCGTTGACATTCGCTGAGAGTTATTGTCTGGTAGTCTAGTCTGTTTGTGATATTATTTCTTGAACTGTCTGGCCGCTAGATACTACATAGAAAGCGTCCATAAATGTCAGTGTTCGATGTTGTCCTTTGAAATTGTTAAATCCCTTTTCCTTGGGTGTTTTTACTACCGTCTAGTATTGCAACCTCCAAACTACGGTCCGCATAAGCAGTTTTAAAAAAGCTTTATTCTTGATTAATTGGCATACTACTGAGACAATTAGGCCCCCTGCTCTTTTAAAATTATTGATTTATTATTTATTATTGGTTATTGATTTTAGAAATGTCGCACGTCCTGTAGAAAAGTGAAAAATTGTTGGGATTTATAACTAGGCTAACTAGAAATTTGCACAATATTAAGTGTATTAAACTATTATATTTTGTTATATTTTTATATTGTATTTTGCCTTTGTTAGAAGTCAACTAGAATGCAAGTCTCTCGTCAGGAACCAGGAACCCACATTATATTCATGTACAAGCTATTGAAATCATACAAAATAAATTATTATTACTTAGCAATTATATTGAACTACAACATTTTTTAAAATTACATGACTAACTAACTAACTAACCATCACGCCGTTTCCCCGCAGGGGTAGGCAGAGAGGACGGACCGCCAAACAACTCGGTCTTGGCACACACTCTTTGCCTCACTCACATTCATACATCGTCTCATACATTCTCTTCTATTATTCTGACTTTTGACATGGCCCGACTCAAGTATTTGATTCACTTACATGAATATGCTTAAATTGTCAGTCAGAAGAATTTTCACTGACTTTCAGACAGACTAATTATGTAGTTGATATGCGGATTAGCAAAGGTACCCGGCCCGGCGTGTTCACTTGACAGCTCCCCTCACGCCGCGGCCCCGCTCTCGCCTCGTCAAGTCGCTCGTGCGACACAAGCACATCTCACCTATAACTAACTATATATGTAGTTACAAGCCTACCTTGACTGACACCGACTCCAAAAATAACAATCGTACCTACATATTGATGAGTAGAAGAAGTAAGTTGATTATGAAGTTGTAGAAGAATACGAAATTATTTTTTTACTTTTTAGAGCATTTTTTGAAGTCGTTTTTTGTTTTGTTAAAAAATTTGTTTTCTTCTTACAATTGAATGTTCGTTTTTCAACAGTCTGGCGACTAGATGCTAGATAAAGTCCATAAAGTAAAGTGCCAACGTTTTATGTCCCTTTAAACTGTTAGCTATTTGTTATTGGGTATTTTTACTACAGTCTTGCCAATGAGAGCGTAGTGCGATTGTGTTTTACGATATATTAAGACACGGTCGTACGAGGTTCTCGCTTGCGGCACTACACTGTCTAGTTGTTATCGTCTGATTGACATTTTATTTCCATTTAAGTAATAGGGCTGATACACTTGCGGTATACTCCATAGCTTTGCCTATTTCATCGCTCGCCATACATTGCAAATGGGAATGCATGGCGAGCGGTATGCTGAAATAAGCCAAGCCACGAGAATATAGTGTGTCTGACGCAGGCATTAGCTTTGTTCTATGTTACTACAATCTTGCCAATGAGAGAACTGGTACGATGATCACTCACCTACTCACCTTACCATAAAATAATATTTTATGAAGTTTTTTGGCTCAGGCATACTAGATTATCGTTGGCAGAACTATATTGTAGTCTGACTTTTACCGCGATTTGCTCTTTGTATAATGGTTGTAGCCTATAAGAATATCGTTCCTACGTGTTGCGAATGGCATCATAAATATGATCAAGTGCTATGATGGGTCTCATTGAATGCATTTTATAAATTACCAGCTGGGGTATGAATGATTTGGAGTAAAGTTTTAGAGCTATGAATTCTAGTAAGCTGGGTTTAATTTTAAGGTGGAAACAATTATATTGTCAATAATTGAAAAAGTTTATTTTTTTAGGCATTCGATTCGTTTCGTCGTATCACGTCTTCCTCGGGCTTCCCCAATTTCTTCTACCATTCACTTCCACTTCCACTTCATATATTTTTTTTTTTAGCATATAAAATATAATATACATTTAGATGATGTAATAATTTGCGTACAAGTTCATGTTCAAATATGTTAATACCACTCTTCCATAGAAGCATTAGCTTGTGTCTGGAAGAATAGTGTACATTTTTTATGCTATATTATGTTATAAGTTATAAGTTCTTAAATTACAATGTGAATGTAAAAAAAAATAAGTTGTAAGTTCGGTGATATGTAATTATAGATATTTATCTACTTATAAACAATTTTACTATTAGGATAATGTATCTAGAATTATTGTAATTAGTTGTTGAAAACAAAACAAAATTTAACTTATTTGAAGAACGGGGTATCACTTGGAAACTGAGTTATAAGTTATTCTTGAGATTAGATTAGTCGGAAACTTTTTTTTTTTTTGAGATTATCTTTGAAATGTTTTTTAACAGTGTTTATTAATGGGATTTTATAATTAATTTTTCTAATTTCATCCGGTAATCGGTTGAAAATAAGTCTTCCTTGATAAGTATAATAATTTTGTGCGAAGGAAGTGTTTAATTTTGGGCATGAAAAAATATATATTTGTGTCTAGTACGGTTTTCAGTTATAAATTGATACTTTTCTTTTTCTTTTATAATTTGAATCAAAGCATTTCTATTGTACAGATCTTTGAAAGAAGGTACTTGGAATTCCTTAAATAATTGATCCGTTGGGTAGTCAGAAGGTTTTTTTTAATATGATTTTAATTATTAGCCTCTGCACAACTTCAATATAATCTCATAACATTCCTTCGTTCATCCGTTCTCAATTCCAAACAATCTAAGCATCCCTCTCTTAATCTTATCGATTTTCTTATACATACATCTCACTTTATCACAGAAAAGTATTAGTTTTAAGTCGACCTCGACTTCTTCTACGATTAACTTTCGCGTCATACATTCTGCGTACACCCCTTTCTTCGTTCATCACATACGCCTCATTTCACCACCCATAATTATTTGATTCACTTGATCGTGCCATGTCTTCCTCGGGCATCCCGAACTTTGTCCACCATCCATTTCGTAATTCATTATCCTTTTCAGCTAAACCAGTGATTCCCAATGTTCTCCGTGGAAAATAAAAAACACACTTTTATTCGTGTGGAAGTTTCGTCGGGGGAGGGGCGTAATGGGATTGAATGGGGTGGGATGTTTCGCTCAGTCGATTTACATTTTCATTTATTTAGAAATAAAATTATTCATTACTGATATAGGTCCACATCGGAAATATTATTTTATCTAGATTTTAGAACATTTTTTTTTGCAAAGCGATAAAAAATAACCAATATAGAGGTGTATTTACAATATATGGGAATGACATCAAAATTTAATTATATGGAAATAAAATGATTCATTTCTAATATCCACATTAGAAAGATTATTTGATCTATAATTACAAAAGAGCAATTATAACTCCCATTTATAAAACAGACTGTCCCTCCTATTAATAACTCCCATTTATAAAATTACCGCCCGATTTCCCTTCTATCAAATATATCAAAAATATATGAGAAAATTGTAAAAAAACAAATTTGGACATTCTTAGATGAAAATAAAATAATTAATGATAATCAATTCGGCTTCAAAAAAAAAAATACAAGTACTCACGACGCGATAGCAAAAATAACCAACTATTTATATACGGCCCTAGATTCCGATAAAAAATGTATCGGAATATTTATAGACTTGAAAAAAGCTTTCGACAGCATATCACATAAAAAATTAATAAATAAATTAAAATCTATAGGAATTAATGGGAAAGTCTTAGCATGGATAGCTAGTTATTTACATGAAAGACCACAACAAGTAAAATTACTAAATCAAGTCAGCGATTCAAAATATAGCGATTTTTCAATACCCCAAGGTACAGTTTTGGGACCATTGTTATTTATTATATATGTCAATGATATATTCAATATTTCTAAATATGGAGACATTGTCTCCTACGCTGACGACACAGTCCTACTACTAAAAGCAAACACCTGGTCTGAATTAAACAAAATGGCAAATACAGATATCAATGCACTAAAATTATGGTTTGATAAAAACCTGTTGACTTTAAATTCTAAAAAAACCTATTATTTACCATTTTTCATTAAAAAAACAAGAAACACCTAAAGAAATAAACTTAATAATCCACTCTGTGACAAATACAGAAAACCACAAATGTAATATATCATGTTCAAAAATAGAAAGCAAAACTGATATTAAGTACCTGGGCATAACAATAGACCAGCGTTTAAAATGGTCTCCACACATAAATATTCTGAACAACAGAATAAGGAAACTAACATATATATTTAGATGTTTAAGAGATATTTTAAACGAAAAATTACTTAGAACCACATACTTCGCTTTCTGTCAATCAATTATACAATACGGCATTATAGGATGGGGCGGTACATATAAAAATCAAACATAAACAATTTACATATCACAAAAACTAATAATAAAAACAATTTAAAAAAAACCCTACTCATATTCGTCAGAACTTTTATTCAAACAATTTAAGGTCAGAAAATTAAGTGCATTATACTTTTATCATGCAACATTACAAATTTATAAAGATAATATTAAAAATCAAGTTGCACCCTTTAAAAATAACAGAAGTCTTAGACAAACATCAATACTTCCCACTCCAAAATGTAAAAAAAAAATTGGACAATTGAGTCATAAATATCTCGGAGCAAAATTTTTTAATTCATTACCAGAAAAAATTAGAAACATGAATACCAATATAAAAAATTTTAAAACTCACCTCAAAAATTATACTGAAAACTTAAACTGAATGATATAAAAAAAGCAATACAATAACACCCCCCCATACACACAAGCCTTGCTTAATTATGGGGGTACATCAAATATTCTACTATGTAATTAATTACTGTATAAAAATTATTTGTAATTTATGTACCTTCTATTACTAATAAAAAATAAAAAAAATTTAGAACAACTTTTTTGTTTTTGCAAAGTGATAAAAATAACCAATATAGAGGTGTAATCAAAATGTAAATTGTCGCTGCCGCGACTGAACCGGTTTTGGAGAGACCGTCCGTGGGCAAAAACAGTTTGGGAACCTAAAGTGCTAAACGAACGATTCAAGCCCAGTCTGCCTTATTACTGATAAAAATTATGCACAATTACATTTCAAGAAAAATAATAAGAATGAAAATAAAAAGTAGTAGGTAAGTATATAATGATCATATAAAATATTAAATTAAAATTAACGGATTGTCCCTCAGGGTGATCACCGCATTATCTGCCCCCATCGTTCATTGACTGGAGAACTGAACCACGGCAATGACGTTGGTTGACGTTTTATTTAGAGCTTTTAGTTTTGAACTTTTAGCTTTGTTGAGTTTTGTGCTTTGGTCTTTGAGAGTAAAGCCTTGAAGACATATTCGGTAATAAGACCTGTCGAATAAAGTTTTGTCCCCGGCTTTGCCCGGGCTTTACGTAGAGTTTTCGAATTCAGATGGAAACACTCATGATCCTCGTTATTTGGAACTTCAAATTCAAATTTTTATCAAAAAGTATCAAAATACTGCTTTTGGGGGAGGCGTCTACTAATATCTACAGGAATTCCAAAAACTGAAAAAATCGAACTAATATCTATGAGAAGGAAAGTGTTGACGAATATCTACAGCTCAAACTGTTGACGAATATCTATGAGAACCAAAGTGTTGACGTGTTGACACGTTGACAGCACTGGTAGAGGTTGGATTTGCAATTATGTATAGCATATCGGAATAACGTAATATTGCGTATGCAGTTTAAAAAACTTAATTTATGTAAGTATGTATGTAAAAATACCTAACATCGGACTATTGGACACATTTAGCTGATTAATCCAACCAACGCTCTGTAGATATTAGTTCAACCTACGCTCTGTAGATATTAGTCAACACTCTGAAGTTCGTAGATATTAGTTCAACATATGAGCTGTAGATATTCGTCAAACATACAGGCTGTAGATATTAGTATCTGGAGTCCTTTTGGGGGGTGGAAAAGAGGGATGTCGGTGGTTTTTTGAAATCTCATGTGGACATGACCTTCTTCTTGTTTTAATGTCAAGTGTACAAAATTTCATTAACCTCTGAATAAAACTGTATGTTTGTATACAAACCAAATCCCGGGTTAATGGGATGAGGTTTGTTTAGGTCTGATGACCAGGACACACTGAACCCCAGGTTTCTACCCACCCCTTAAACCCTTTTCCTTCCCAGAACTCTCCTCTCCTTCCTTTCCCTAAAAAAACCCTCCACACAGCATCCCCAAAGATGACATAGGCCCTAAGGGAAATTATTTTCCTCAGGGCCTCCTGTGTGAAGCTCATGTAAAAAAATAAATAAAAAAAACTCACCCCGCCGCCACAAATTCAGAAAACCTCAAACAGACAATCAATCAACTTTGTGTACCTATTAGATATTTATGGTCCGAAGGATGTAAGTCAAAAGCAGAGGACATCAGATTGTAACATTAAATTTATAATAACTGTTATTATAATATAATATCGCAGACTTGAAAAATCACGTGATGTTAAATTTTGAAATAAAAAAATGTAGGTATATAAAAATAATGTGATTACGGATGAAGATGTTATGGTTCGGATGAATAAAGAAAAAGAAGTTATTAAAACTATAAAACTCAGAAAACTTCAATATCTTGGATATGTGATGAGATATCCAGAGAAATACGAGATTTTGCATCTCATAATGAAGAGAAAAATTGCCGGAAGACAGGGCCCTGGAAGGAGAACCTCATGGCTGAAAAACCTGAGACAGAGGTTTGGCCAGTCTACTGTAAGCTGTTCCGGGCCGCAGTAAACAAAGTCCGCATAGCTAACATGATAGCCAACGTCCGTTGAACGGACAGGACACAAGTAAAAGAAGAAGTATAAAAAATAATATAAAAAGTAAAAAAATATATACATTCATTTAAAATTTAAATATTATAGATTACCAAACTTTGCTGACCTTTACATCACCAACTATTGTAAGAACGGAGGCGTAAAGTCATTGACGTGTGTAATATGCTCAAACGCGGTATGTGTGCACTATTTCTAACTACTTAGTTTAAACAATTTTATGTGTTTTTCTTAATATTATCGTTGATTTCGAGGATACTGGCAGATTATTTTTATGTTACGTATTTACGCTTTATGTATCTGTATTTACCTACCTATATTTTGTTAACTCTATCTTTTATGTTATTCATATTTTTAACTCTTGTATTTTATGTTACTTATATTTTGTTAACTATTTATTTTCTTTGTAATTTTTTATTTTATAAAAATGTACCGCATTTTATTTAAAAATCCTTTGGGCGGTATTATTAATTACTTAACTATATTAATAATTACTTACATTAATATTAAACGGCCTTCTCTGAGTTTCAACATTATTTTTTCAAGCAGATGTTCCGCTTTAGAGTTGAGACGGAGAGGTGAACCAAAACCTCGGAGAAACTGCATTTAACATTTTTGTGTTCAGGAAAATATCACTGCCTTTATGAAAGTTGAATCATTAAGCACAAGTTTTGTACATGCATATTTGTGTCACAACAGAAACGTGTGGCACGACCTGATAACAGTGGCGGCTCGTGACTTTTTGGTATGCTAGAGTGCTGATATTAAAAAAAATGACATTATTGTTGTTGTTGTAGCCGAAAAAAAATTTTTTTTGAAAATCAGTTTTTTGTATGAAAAACTTCAGGTTATTTTCAGTTTGGTGGTGCGCCGCACCGATTTCCTGAAAAATCTTCATACAAAACACCGATTTTTGAAAAAAAAAATATATATATTTTTCGCATACGACAACATCCATGATGCCATTTTTTTTAATATTAGCACCCTAGCACAACCAAAAGTCACGAGCCGCCACTGCCTGATAATCGATCCGACAGCGAGAAGTGACTGATGACGTAGCTGTCAAGTTTCTCTCCTTAACAGATGCATATTTTTTACCGTATAACAAAAATAAATTAAGGTAGGCAAGAATTTCAACCCCAGGTAGAAAAAAAACTGTTGGTATATATATTATATTATTATCAACGTTTTATGCAACCCTGCTGCAAGCCAAATACTTTATTAACTCGATTCGCGAATTGATAGTTCCCAACCGCACCCTTCCCCTTATCGGCTGGCATCTCCCTAGGGCCCGGCCGGACCTCCCCCGGCGCGCGGCGCACCTGTGCACCGCCGCAAGGGCCGGGCCGTCTGAAAGCCTGAAGCCTGAAGCCTCCCCCGTTAGACGTCTGGGTCCCTGCCCCCATTTGGTGCTAAAGTCAACCCCGGGGAGTCACCGGTCGTGCTAAAACTACCCGTGAATTATTTGCAAGTCTGGTTGAATTTTGCAGGGGTTGGAGCGGCGCGCAACGTCGCACACAAGGCCGACTTATCAATTTACGACGACAAAAATAATAATAATAATATTTAATAATATTTGGATGATTTATATAGCGCCGTTTTTGTGAAAAATCACCTCAAGGGCGCTGTACAAACTTATAATACATTTCTAAAATCTAAAAAACTACAAGCTAGGCAAACAATTATAAACAACTTATGGCTAAAAATTGCATACACCGGTTCATTCATTATTTTTATTTCATATTTTCTGAGTAGATCATCTTTCAAAAAATTCCTTATTAGGGTTTGTTGGGTCAGGTGTGGTCGTAGTATTCTAATTAAAAAAATAAATTATTTCATATTAAATTATTTACTTATTTTGAAGTGTGTGATATTATAGGTACACTAGCTAGTTCCCGGCATGCGTTGCTATGCAATTCAAAGAAATAAATTGATTCTCCCTGCATGTCCTTTCCCGTGCGTCCCCGTTCCCTTCCGCCTTCCCCGCCTTTCCCCTCCCTCGTCTCTTCCCTCTCCGCGAACCCCACCTCCCTCGTTGCCCTATCCCTGCTTTCCTCCTTGCCGCTAAAGTATATGAAATTTTATCGTACACATTTTCATGTATACAAATTTCATAACGCCAGAGCTTACCATTATATATAGCCTATATGTTATTCTGATGTATGAGCTATATCATTGTAAAGTTTCATTAAAATCCTTTCAGTATTTTTTGCGTGAAAGAGTAACAAACACACATACATATATAACTCTAGTAGCTAAAGCAAACAATTATATATGTATTTTTTAACAAAAAAAGTACTTCATAAAACATTTGTTGTGTACATTTTTTTTACGAGGAAAATAATTCCCCTCACGGCCTATGTCATCTTTAAAGATGCCGTGTGGAGGGTCCTTTTGAGGAGAAACGACCCGTTCTCCTGTGACTAATGTCAACCGTGTACAAATGTTGGTCGCGTGTTTGGCGTGTTTCCCGACTATGCACCTATGCCGAGGGGATCAATGATGCTAGTTCCTCGGAGCATCTTCCATTGAAATACCGGTATTAATTACGTACAACCGTTATTTTAACAATAATTGCAGATTAACGTACATACCTGACGCTTCAATATCTTTCTGATATTAAAATAGGGAAAATAGGACGAGAAATGAGAAATTGACCAGTATTGGCCGCGCGAAGGATAACTCAACTTTAGGCGTATAATGTGCAGGCAATTGAGTTGCGTTCACAAAATAAATTCTTGCGGTTCATTTTGAACGGGTTTATATGTAGATAACATTTTAAATGTATTTTTGAAGACATTACTTACTAGTTTTACCTATTTTTGGCGCCGTAATTTATTTTCACCGTTTTTGTGTGCGCCGCCCGAACCCCTCCATATCGTATGCAAAATTGATGCAAAGTGTAGTCTGTTGCTTGTGG
Source organism: Limnephilus marmoratus (assembly GCA_917880885.1). Lineage (NCBI taxonomy): Eukaryota > Metazoa > Arthropoda > Insecta > Trichoptera > Limnephilidae > Limnephilus > Limnephilus marmoratus. The sequence continues at coordinate 18,376,127 of OU862933.1, forward strand.
GCGGTTCGCTGTCTCTCTAGTATGTTGTGTTTATGACTGAAAAGGCGAAAATGACAGTAAATAAAGTCGAGAGTATAGTATTTTTAATGTTATAGGCTTATAATCTACTGTACAACACCCATCATTGTTAGAATATTAATTTTTTTTTTCTTTACTCTTAGGGGCCATCCATAAATTACGTCACACCTTAAGGGAGTGATAGGTGTGACAAGGGGTATGGGGGGGTCATCACCTCTGTGACGTCACACGTAAAAATCTACATTATTTAAAAAAATATTACGAAATTGAAAAATATGTGACGTCACACTAGGGTGGAGGGGGTCTCATAAATTTGTGTGACAGGGACGGGGGGGGGGGGGGGGGGTAAAAAAATCGTGTGACGTAATTAATGGATGGCCTCTTATGATTGTGTATTCTATATTGATGTGTTTCTAGTTCATCAAATATTTTTAAAGCTTACTCTTCTTGTTCTTATATGGTGGTAAGGTTTGATAATACAGGCAAGATACTGGTTCCGGAATTTTGTGACTCCACAAAGTTTACCACTGCCGGGAGATCATAATTTTCCTAATGGGTCATTAACAACTGGTAAACTTCGTAACACAGCGACGAACTGCTTTAAATAATATCAGTTAGGTAATTTCTTGGAACAACCATATTTGTAAACTTAGAAATACAAGTAAATAATTACAATAGTACTCATACACACTTAGCCGTCCTGAAATGCATATTGCCGCCTTCGCTGCCGACGGGCGACTCCCATTTCCCATTATCTGATTAATTTAGTTCCTCAAATGAACCAAACCCAACAATAGATGCGAATTTGATGAATAACAAACCTCACAATCTGATAATTTCGAGTACCTACGTCGTTCGACCTGTCTGTCTCAATTACCCCTTACCTATTGTTCCTAGTTTCTACAGCCAAGAGCCCCTTTAGTCACTCACCATAATCATTACATCATTAGCTTCGTTCTTTAAACTTGAACTTGTGGAAATGGCAAGACACGCAATACAGAATGTGTGTGTTTCCCATGCATTGCGGTTCCACGAACACACAATGTTTTTTTTTTGTTTCGAATGTGCATACCAATTGCCTTTTATTACTGCCTGATTTTCGGGAGTTTGCATTCCTCGAAGTACTCAGTATTTAAATGTTGAAGTTAGTTAGTAAAATATTCACGAATTGATGGTTTTCAACATCGTCAAGTGAATGTTTTTGTTCGATAGTTTATTGTTATGTTTTTCCTTATTCTTTTGTATGGCTCGGAGACCTGATTACTACCAAATACTTAAATTGAAAAGATATTTATATAATATGAATATATACTAATGCTAATGAGTTTCCAAGTTGTCTTATTAGGTTTTTCCAGGCGTCTTGCACAATTATGTGAGTATTCTTTCTTAACAACAAAATTCTGCCATATGTACCAGATGGTAGACGTTTTAATTATTATGCGCCTCAATTTCGCAACAAGCACACATTAGTGATTGGTACCTATCTACTTATTCGCTCTACAGATACAATTAAGTAACTTTTTTAGTGTTCACACTGTTTGTCTTTACCATACATCGTAAAAAATTAGTTTAGTTTTTTTAAAGAAAGACAAACATTCCCGGATTACGAATAACCCAACAATGTTTGAAAATCTCCTACTACCACCAGAGTAAGCTGAAAATGTTGCTTGTGTCGTGATGGAGGACTTAGCCAGCCGAGGAATCGAACACGCGATGCCTGGGTGGGACCCAAACGTGATACCCACTCACCCACTGACCGGTACTTTTAAATATGTTGTTATTCTTGGTGATCTGTATTCGATGAAGACCCTACTATTCGTTTCTCAAAATAACGTCCTTATTAAAATAAACTCGAGTCATTAAGTACCCATATTATGTTACAAACTACGCCAAAAATCATGAACGTAAAATCTTCCAACTTGCACTATTGCCAATCTTCATCTCTAAAAATTACCTCAGGCGACTAAATCGTATGATACATCATAGCATCATTGATCCCTTCGGCACCGGTGCACAGTCGGAAAAAAAACAAACAACTAACGCGTGCCCAACATTTGTACACGGTTGACATTTGTCACATGAGAACGGGTCGTTTCTTCGACTCGTTCTTGTGTTCAACAGCTCGGCTGTGGAATGATTTGCCGGCCTCTGTGTTTCCTCGTTCCTACAACATGGGTCTCTTCAAGAGCAATGTTCATTCCTTCCTCTCCTCAAAAAGACCCTCCACACAGCATCCCAGATGATATAGGCCCTGAGGGAAATTATTTTCTTCAGGGCCTCCTGTGTGGAGTTAATGTAAAAAAAAAACATGGTAAGGGCATATTAATAATAATAATAATATTTGGATGATTTATATAGCGCCGTTTTTGTGTAAAATCACCTCGAGGGCGCTGTACAAACTTATAATACACTTCTAAAATCTAAAAAAACTACACTACAATAATGTTGATTGTTCCGTTTAATTTTTTAGCTTATTTTAGTGATATTTCACCTAAAGTGCGTCTTGTAATATCTTACCAATACTGCAACGTTCTTGAAGTAATGTTCAATTCGTTTACGTGGGCCCGAAATTTCGGTTGCTCTTTACGCACGCTAAAAGAGATATGCCCTGGCAGGATAATCCAAGTGATATTACCGAGAGAAACAATTTCTAAAAATTACTGATATACTGCCCTTAGATAATCTATTCTGTGGTGTTTTTCTTCCTTAAAATAATCCCATGTATAGCTTTTTTGTATCAGTTTGTAATTCTTCAATCTGTTTATTCAGTTCTTATTTTATCTGTAGGTACTTTTATTACCGAAGTGCACTTCACTCCAATAGCTTGACCACATTATACGATACATTTACTTAGATAATCTAGGTATGCAGCCCATAATGGTTTCAATTGTATTTGTTAGCTCTTCTTGAATCTGTTATTACAATATTAGTTGATACTTGTATAATCTGATATAATTATTATTGGTACGTCCTGTTAGGTTTTAATATCGATTGTGTGGGCATTGTGCTGAAGCAGATCAGCCCACCTGCAGTATTAAATACCAAGATGGTATTATTGAAGAGCAACCTTCGTACCGGCAAAGAGAGCACTGACGCTGGCTCTATTACGGCTGCTCCAGCCCACGCTGCGAGAATCATCCACCTACAGCAGTCCCTACTCCCTACCCGTCCGTATCGGATCCGCGAATCGTACGGCCGCATTACTGTACAAAGTTAGCGTAATTCAGTCGGACAACTTCATTATTTATTTCCTGTAATTTGACCATCAGAGCTGTCCAGCTGTCCCGAGTAAGAAATGGACGAATTAAGTAGGGAGCATCCTCCAGAAATTCCGCATAACAGATTTCTGTGGTTTCACATTTCGTCTCAGTAATAAAGTGAAGAAGTTTGTTAGTTTGATGACCTCTGTGGCAGAGCCATAATCTAATTGACATTGGATCGAAAGGTTGAGGGTTCAAATTTGAAACCTACAGAATTACACCGCAGAATTATAATATAGAGAAAGTCCCAAAGTCAAAAGTCAATGTTATCCCTTGGAGGGCTGATAGGTCAAATCATGATGGTCCAGCATGTCATAATATGACTTTAGTTAAATATCGTTAGTTTTCGAGATATTATCGCTTTTAGGAATACCTAAGTGTGAAATACATTTGATTAGCTTTTCGAGTGCCGCATTTAAAAAAACTTCAATAAATGCAATTTCGGCGCTTTTTCATTTAATTACAATAAATAAATTTGTATACACCACTATTTAAAATATATTTTGTGAAATCGAAGTTATTTATTTAACTTTAATTTTTTTTTTCCCGAGGTTTGGGCACTGTTTTGACCTGTGATCAATAGCATCATTCAGAGTTGCGTAATAAAAAATACAATTTTGGAATATGAAATTTTCCAACTGTGGCATTCAAAAACTATGTGTCGATTTTCACGAAATTTATAAAAGTGCCAATATCTTGAAAAAGACTTAAGTCCTATTATGATGGTCTAGTCTATAATTTGGGAGGCGGGAATGGGTACCGCCGCCCCGGGAACCTTTATTGGATAACCAACACCTCTGCCATAGGTCACCCCAAGTGGTTCGCTACGTTTGGTGATTTAGCAGAGGTGCCCGGGTTCATGGGGTGAGATTTGTCTAGGTCTTGGAGGCGGATGACCAGGACACACTGAACCCCAGATTCATACCCACACCTTAAACCCTTTTCCTTCCCAGAACTCTCCTCTCCTTCCTTTCCTTAAAAAAACCCTCTACACAGCATAAGCAAAGATGACATAGGCCCTGAAGGAAATTATTTTCCTTAGGGCCTCCTGTGTGGAGCTCATGTAAAAAAAAAGTCCGTTGTGAGTTGGCCTATACCCCTCCAAGGGATAACGTTGACTTTTGGGACAACCTTTAGAATGTCCACCTCGTTCCAGAGTGAAAGATAATATACCTACTCTATAAGTTCGTCCTGGTGAGAGATCAAAATAAAATCTTAGCTTTAAATGACGTTCTCCCTGTTGCTGACCAGCTCTGAGTATCCAAGTACTTGTAATCTTCGTCTCTCGTTTCACCATCTTCTCCACTCACTCGTTTCACTTCATTACCTTTTATAAGAGATGACAAGCAGCCATGCTGTCACAAGGAAATTAAACTGTACCGAATCCTTCAGCCTCACAACATTCCTAAAATGGGGAGCCAACCGTGCCACTGGCTCCGAGCGGAATGAACTCTTGTGCAGTATCACGGTAAATTTTGGCTGAGAGGAGTTTTCAGCAGGTTCTTCTATCCTGGATTAAATACTGAAAGCTGCTTGCGCGTTTATTGCCCTAATACAAAAGTTGTGGTAGGTACTAAAGTTCTGGAAAGTAAAATTCAACTATGTGCTACCAGACTCGCTATAGAAAAGAAGTAAACCAACCGGTCGATTCACTGTCGCGCATCAAAGTTGGCACTCAAAATCAAAATCGATTAACCGCGAATTCTCGAGCCGTGCATATGACGAATAGCTATTATCGTGCGTTGCACCTCTGGGCCATCTTCTAAATGCATCCCGCTGTTTACTCCAACAAGTGGTTGGCTGGTCGGCCCTTGACCGGCTTGACCCAAGTCACTCCGCCGCGGTTGTAGGCGTCTTCGACTTGTACTACGACCGGCACTTTATTTATATAAAAAATGCCGCGCGACATCTATTTCGGAACTGGCGTGCGGCGCGGTGCATGCATGCGAAAATGGAACACTGCTTCTATTTCAGGAAATATTATGGTCTTTCTATAAATATTTTACTATCGGTTTGTGTTCCTCACCTTCAGATGGGTCTTAATTCCTTTTATGTCTATTGGACTCTACTTAAACTTACCCTGAAATGTTTAATTACTTTACAATCTTAAATCTATGCTCCATATTGCACGGATTGTTGAATGAAATTCTAATTACGTAGCTTTAGGTTAGGTTGCTTTAATTGTGTTTGCTATATTATTGGAGTACTTTTAAGAAAGTCCTATCTTCTTCCATGTACTCAGTCTATGGACCATTTCCATTGGGGAACTCATTTGGTCACGATTTTCGTTGTCCTGACATCTGGTATTCTTTCTGCACGGTCTGCCCACCGTAGTCTTTCTCCTACAGATTCTTCAATACTACAATTATACGCACGTGATGAATCTGGTTTTCTCTTATCCGACCAGGGGGAAATTTTTGCAAACAGACCTGCTTGCGGCTTTTGTGGGGTATTAATCTACTGCATAAATACATTTAATTTGGCTTTGGTCAAACCATGTGTTTACAGTGCACAATATTTATGACTCTTCATTTAGACGTTTTGGCAACGAGTATTGCGTATTGCGTACATGCTGATTGGAAGCTGTTCTCTGTCCTGAAAACCGCTAGCATGTTGCATGTAATGTAGGATGTGAACACCTCATATTCACAAATCAGGCCAGCTTTCCGTACCCTTCACCAAACCTTTAAATAATGATATTCTCTGAATATTATTATTTTGTTTTAAATTGACAACAACTTTTTACTTTCTCCGACTGCAGTATTTCAATAGCTCTGCGATTTGCTGAAAGCCCTGCACTTTACACCTATTATTATATTATGCGGCTGCTATCAAGGTTACTGTCGAGACATTTGATTATTTCTCGCCACATTCCATCTCGATACAAACTGCCCGCGGGTAAATTCACTTCCTCGGACTGTTTCTCAAGTGTATAATTAATTGTTTATACGTCTTCGCTCGGGATTCGTCCTGCCTCCGAGTGGGTGAATGTTTTCCTAGTAAATCTGCGTTTATCTTATTGCGTAATGGACCACGGACGCAGTTGATCGTTTGATGTCTCCATTCGCTTAGCAAAATGTATCTGTCATGTTTTCTTAAATAAATTGATGCGGAAAGGTTTAAACGGATCAATTTGTTTTGGAGTATTTGTTCTTAAATAGCTCACGTCCGGGATTTGAACGGACGAGTCTGTCTTTGAAGATGATTGTTCCTTCAGGCCTACGAGAGTTGATTGATTCTAATGATCGTATAATTTATTTAGGTCAGGAATAAATTAGTCAAATAGGTTAAACATCAACCATTTCATCGATTGTACCAGTGAAAAAGAAAGCTGTTGTATATTCTAACACTATTTTTCTTATCTAAATGCCTTTGCTGTGCACCAAAGTTCGACATGAATGCCGGCACTCTCACATGATGGCAATTACGCAATAACCTGCTTATCGCGACCATAAAACGTGTTTACAATGGTGCTTAGTTAATTTTACGATCGTCAATAATAAACATAATTTGTATTGATCTACGTCCCATAGAAATTATTTCTATCTGATTTGAAATTTAATAGGAATCGAACATTTACGACGAGGGTGAACACCTGCATTGTCCTTCTGCTGTGATCTAACCTCCGATAACCCTATTGAGAGATTTCAGTACGGCGCAGTAGAAACAAAATATTAATATTATAATGATGACTTTTGTACGACGAATCATAAGGTCCCTAGGAAGCATTACTGCAAGTCGATTGGTCGTCGGAATTGTGCTCACAAAAGAAAAAACCTTCAATCTTCTAGTTTTGTAGGTAAATAACACACAATACATGAATATATTGGTTATGCAGCGGTGACACAATCGGCCATCACACAAAGAACCATACTAGTTTATAGGTATCTTCTTGTGATATATAGAATAAGAGTAGCGAGTGGATTACAAGCGAGATAAAGGTGGAAGATATTACCGTCACAATCTCCTCAAAACTATGCTGGTCACGTAGCGTGACTAACAGATTTTGAATTCCATTGTCATCAGATGGTGTACTTGATTTGGAAAAAGAAAAGGGTCACTCGCAAATGTGATGGGCTGATGACCTAAAGAGAACTACGGGCTTCGGATGAGAGAACCGCCAAGAATTTAATGATTGGAGACAGTTGATTGTGGCCTGTGTCCAAAGCTATGTAAGAAGGTTTATGAAAAAGAAGTAAACATTACCATAGAATAATCAAGAATATGGCAATTTATTGTGAAGTGAAATCAAAGTCTAAAAATGCGCTTACTTTTGCTATCTACACACAGTACGTAATTTACAAAGTGTGATAATTGGAATTCGTTGTTGTACGAGAAGTAATTCAAACCAGTTTCTCAAAATTCAGGTCAATCTCGAGTCTGTTTGACCTTTCGTAAAGCGTAAACCCAGTGATCATTTTTTGTGCATTGTTTTCTGTCTAAGATCAAAACTAAACTCCAGTTGATTAGAGCAAATAACTGACCGTTATTTTATTTCTGAATAATTTTTATAAGACATGTCCACTGAAGCAGTAGAGAGAATCTCCTGTTGCTCCTGGTATTATCTACTGTCGTCTTTAGAATCTTGGCTTATGCCTTTAATGCGTTGGCTTTACCGTTATTATTTTTATTTTATTCAAACAGTCTATCCGTTAATGTGATGAACATCGGCAAGACTGACTACACGAGGGTGTAGTGACACAATTAATAAAGATCCAAGCAACGACTGCGTGATGTACGAGTATAACGTTGTACCAGTGTATCTTGTAAGAAGAAACAGTAGCAGAGTCGGGTAAAGTTAGTAGACGTCTTGCAATAGAGCAGGCATTAAAAGTCGACGAGTTAGATTTGTCAAACGACCGTGACAGCAAGACGGAGAGATCTGGATTTCCAAAAAATCGGCCAAAAGCATCAGCATTCACACAATGCACTGCCTATCCGCGGATAATCGGGGTCGTCGGCAAATGAAGTAATCTGCCCGCAGAGAGATTACCCGAGATAAGCTACTCCGTGTTGCGCAACGCAACATATGGCCGTATGATCTATGACTCAATTCCCAGCCGCTGATTAATGAGATCGTGTTTATCCCCTATATGGCCGGGGTAGGCCGCTTTCGCGACGCGGTGAGGTTCTTTAGGAGTTTACGACACACATTCGCGCCAGTTGTTCTTGTCAGACAGATGATGTTTGTGTTTCACAAGGCTTGAGACGTGCTTTATCTACTAGGAACGGAATGTTGCATAGTAGATGGATTTTATTTTGGCTACGTCGAAGAAAAAACAGACTAGAACGGCAGAAGCAAGAATCAACGTATTTTTCTTCGGCAGAAAAAATATTTTTTAACTATTGTGCTCGTGTCTATTATAAAGCTATACGTTTTGTTATCCTTGAGTTGAAACCTTTTCTAACACAAAATCGCGAAATAAGACTGAGTTTTGTAACAAAGAAGAAAAGGTATAAACAGAGTCATCACTCATCACTTTCTCAATGTATTTCAACACCATGACTGAACGAGCATGATGGTATCTTGCTCTATTTTTTGACATTTAGGTTTTTAATGCTGAAAATTGTAGTTGAATTCCTAATTTAGTTTCGTCTAATTATTATTATTGTGGAACAATGTTACTTATAAAATATATAATGTCTACACTTTTTAGTCAACTTCATCAATTCGTCGATGATTTCCCAATTCTACAATAATAATACGTCAATTAAGTTCGCAGGAATCGGAACAATTGAAAAATACTCCCGCTGTTGTATGCTGATTCGATCATTAATCAAACGCCCAAGTGGCGTGCAAAGTTAGGCCAATGTACGTAGGTGGATTACGTAAAGAATTTGCAATAAACAAAAAACTGTGTACAAGAACCAGATAGGTATGTCGGCTTACACGCTTGTTATATTGACAACCTACGAAGTTTTTTTAAATTTTATTTGGCCAGACTGGTTGAAATAATTCCCCACTGTGCGTATGCTGTACGGATAACGTAGCCAGGTCGTAATTTAAACTTATTTCTTTTTAATTGAGCGCTGCATGATTGTTTATCTATATAAAATAGTTGCCATAAATATGGGAAATTTATCGATGTTTTCTCGTAATATGACAGTGTAATTCGCGATTTATTTTATCTTGCCCGTTAAAAGTGAGGTATCCTTCACGAAGTTTTCTTCTCGATTAAACGCCTACTCGCAAATTATACACATTGTGCTTTACTTTCGTAAACCTCAATATTAATTTCTTGTTATGTTATCCTTTCTTGTTGTACTTCTTTTTATTTCAATAGTCGAATTCTGAAAGTTACGATTGTTGTGTTTTTAAGGTCCAAATTTGGCAATTTCGTAACAAAGACTCCGTTGGTTCTAGAGAGGGAGTAAAAAATAAACGTTTACGTCTGAACCAGAGCGATAAGTTACCAACGTCTTTCGATTATTTTGGTGTATCGATTATCATCACGTTTGATTATTATGCCCATCACTAATCTTGATTCCCAATTATATAATAATAAAAAAATCTGCAACGTATTTAAAAAAAACGTTTAACTAAGATGTTAGTTACCTAATGTGTATTACCTACAGCTTTATAGTTATTTATTTGAGTTTTTATGCAGTGTTGCGCTACCTCCTTTGGCCCAAGTTTCGGACAGCATTACAGTATCCACCATCAGGACAGACGTGTAACGTCATCACGGCATAATACCCCTAAAATAAATCACTATAATACGTTTGGCGGTGAAATCTCAAATCATACCTATCTACAGCTTGTCTCCCTACCGTCAGGTTTTTTTTTGTTTTCTTTCGATGTTTTTTTTTTTAAATTGATTGCGATACTTTTAAGCATGCAAGCGGCTATTAAAATCTGCTAAAGTGTCCGCAAGACACCTTTCCAATACCCCAAGGCTTGATCTTGCCAGTTCTGCCGAATAATAATAACAATAATTTATTTATTTTTCTTATATCGATTCACGATTCGTTTACATTGGAATGAATCCCACACGAAATGATTGACGTCTTGAGTTAGTGGGTCAGAAATTAGCCAGATAGGTTATGCTACATGTGTTCAAGTCGTGTTCAGTCTCGTTATTTATACACGCTACCGGAGCTTATTAGATGTCAGTCGGAAATAATTACTATCGAACCTAAATTTATAATGCATTATTCTTGTGGGTATTTTGTTTTGAGTAAACCAGACATGCAATGGACGTAATAATATAATGTATCACGGCAGAGTTAATTAAATTAAATTTAAGAGGACACATTAACTTAGAAATAAATCAGTTAGGGGCGTTCTGGTAGAAGAGAAGTCAAAATATAAGAACTTTATGAGTATTCGTCAAAATAAATGAAAGAGTTGACGCTGATGTTAGGCGCAGACATATCGTGGGGGCGAATGAACAGTATCAAAAGTTTATACGGAGACTTCAGACAATTGATTGTTATCTGATAACATGTTTCTTTTTAAAATCTTTAATTCCCTTGTTGACAGTCCTGCATTATTACAATTTATTTCATTTCAAAAAGAGTTTTTAAAAGCAGTAACCATTTATATCTACTATAATCTCTAATACACATTAATAGGCTTGAATTTGTTATTGAGAGTAGTATACAGGTGTAACAGGACGTACCCGAGTGATTTATTCCCTCATGTTGGAGAGAGTTCAGAAAAAAATTCTGAGATTTCTGTACATGAGGGAGTACGGCTATTACCCGTGGCTCTATCCTACCGACTTTCTTTTGGGTATGCTCGGAATGAACCATCTACGTATCAGAAGGGATGTACACCTTGCTACGCATTTCTTCAGATTGATTCGCGGATGGTTTGAAAACTTAGCTATTTTTGGAGAACATTCATTTTTATGTTCCCGATGGTTATCTTCGCCATCGACAGCATAGGCTGTTCTATCTTCCGGCCTGCAGGACTAACTTGCCAATGGTCATGCCGGTCGGGAGAGCAATCTTGCTGTTGAACAGAATTAATATCGGATATCGACATATTTAGCGTCAGTGAAGCTGCCTTTAAAAGGCAAGCCCAATTGATGCTTATATAGTTTTTTTTTGCCTACCATTTATATTTATGTTTAATGTAATACTGTTACAAATATATTTAAAAAACGCATTAAAATTTAAAATTTTGTAATGTTTTTGAAAGAATAAATAAATTGAATTGAATTTTTACCAGGGATTCCGGAGTATTTTGGAGTAAAAAATGTACACGTCATTTTGTTGTGCGATGACTTTTTTTTTAAAATTAAAAACAAAAAAAGGTTTCAATCACATGTCGCCACTGTTCCCATATGAGATATGTCCTGTCACGAAAGGTGTCAGCGATACGCGCGCTGTTTCGAGTATTAACACGCTGTTAGAACGAGACGCAACGCTTATCAAATGACCGCTAGGCTATAAACGTGCCACTATCTTAAATAGTCAGTGGCGACGTGTGATGGAAAAATATTTTTAATAGAAAAAAATGTCATCGGACAGCAAAATGACTGGTTAAAATCCCTCGGGTACATTCTGTTACATCCTGTATAATGCCAATCATCCTGATGAGGGCCGGCCCTGAGCCAAACGGTAAGTAAAAACCTAGTAAAAACCTAGTAAACCTAGTAAAACCTAGTTAGCCAAACGCTAGTAAAAACCTCAAGGGCGCTGTATTAGGTGTTAGGTATAATCAGCGCCTTGGCTCCCATTGGAGTGGACTGCTGCAATCGCGCCTGCACAAGCTGGCCCTTGGCCTGGGTATGGCAGGTGAAGTAAACGTATCCCTTCAATTTCATTGTTAACGTAAACAGATTGCTGATATGTTATTATGCAGGTATCCCTATACGCAATTACACATGATATTGGTGTTATATCGGCCGTGTTAGCACACTGCTACGATATTAGTATTAATGCCGGGATTCTCAAACTGTGTTACGAGGCTCCCACTATTTACATCAATAAAATTTTAACCATCTTTGAACTTGTTAGTTTTTGTTTTATTGTTTTATTATTTTGTTGTGTGTGTAGGTAATTAGTGTTTGGCAATTTAATTTACAGGAGATTTGTAACAAAAATCTTAACTTTATCCAAAAATTACGCTGATTTGAAATAATGCCTTCGTTAGCTTTTGTTCTGATATTTTTTCTTATCTTCATAGTGGCACTAATCTATTTAAGTACTATATAAAATTTGGGACGATGATCTTATCTTTGATGCAGACAGTAATTTTTTTTAAACTTATGAATTTAACAACTGCAAATAAAACAGTTTTTAATCCCGACCCCTTTCCCTGATGTGTAAATTAAAAAATAAACTCATGCGTGCTTAATTAATAATTAGTATACATTTTCTAAAATACACTAGTTTAAAAACGAGGTTTGACATTCAAAATTAAATTTTGCTCTCCTTTTTTTTCGGTTAGTGGCTCGAATGGTCTTTTTTTAGGTAATATCCAAAGATATTCAAATTATCGTTTTATTTATTTATATTTTAGGTAGTAGTAGGTACCTGAAAGCCTTCTAATAAAAGTATGGCATTTCGAAAAAATAATGAAAGTAATAAATGTAATCGGTCGGCCCTTAGCACGAACCAAATAATAAGTAACAATTTTCCACTCTTTGTGGCTTCACAGATTGGGTGCATCTGCACTAGAGTATTACTTACGTGTTACTTGGCGCTTTATATCTGTTCTCTACTACTGGTGAAGTGGCGACTATCGCTGTTCCCATTTCCCCTTAAAAGGGCATCTCTCACAACTATAACCATGTGCGTCTCTGTCGTAACAATCCCAAGGCTCCGGCCCGTAATGGACCAAGTTCGTTTTATCGTAAATCCACATTTTCATATTAATTTAATAACTAATAATGGTTTTATGCCTTGCCGTGTGAAATATTGTTAAATATCTCCGCGGGTGATTGATGTACGGCCTTGACTCGATGCTTGATCAGCGAGACGAATGGTAATTTTTATTTGCTTTGGCACGAGATCGAGTGATCGAATCAATGGATTTATAAAACGTTAATTCATAACTACATATATCAGATACTATATTTTACCCAGCTTCGCTCGCGTGGTAATAGGGAGAAATTACTTAAGAGTTTTAGCCTATGTCACTCCTCAGTCTTTCAACTATCCGTATGCAAAAAATCACGTCGATCGGTCACTCCGTTGCGAAGTGAAAGAAAGACAAACATAATATTACTTGGGATTTATGAATGTCTCTTGCATAGTCCAACAAACACGTCTGAATGCGAGTCCTAAAATGATATCAGATTGGACCAGCTCTGGCGTTTTGTATAGAGCTAGCAGATTCTTCAATAGTGACCAGTTGCTAATCCTGTACAAATCTCAAGTTTGCCCAACAATTGAATTTGGGAGCCGCCTCTGGGCTGGAGCCTCACAATACTTGATAAACCTACTTTCTGTCTAATGTAATGCACAGACGCAATGTGGACATGCTAAGTCTGTTCTACAGATTTACCCGTCAGTTGGCCCTCCGAAATGATATTATTGTAAAATTATAATTTTTAGTAAATTTTTACCAATTTCTTGATACCTTTAATAATAAGTTGGTATGAATATCAAACGAACTTATTTACAGTGTCGATTTTTTGTAGTTTTAAGCGAGAATGTACTGTACATAAACAAGTAGTTTTTTCTTGGAGCATTTGAATGAAAACGCGTTTAATACTTTACTGTTCGGCGGTACATCCTCTCCACACCCCTTCGGGGCCACTAAGTGTCATATGAAAAAGCTCTACCTTTATACAGTGTGAAAATAACTTTTCTTTTCCAATTTTATTTTTCGTGTCTGTTCGTTTTTTTTTTCAAATGAACTAATTATAACCTGATTACCCCCCCCCCCTCTCGCTCTCTCTAGATCTGGTTAGGCAGGCCTATCTACCTTCCTCCTGCTCGTAAACTTCTCCTCACCACTTTCAACATTCCCATGGGGTACTACGGTTGGCAAGTTTCGTGTTTGTATGCTTGGATCGGTTATCCTAGACTCTGGTTTAGTTTTATAACGAATTCACTTTCAAATTATAACTTAACGCATTTGACTTTCGTTTGCTTAACGGATTGTGAGAGATATTCCTTTTATGCCAGCACATAAAACATATCTCTTATACGAAATACTTGTTATACCCATTTTTGTACCGTTCCAATTGCCCGCTGTTACCCGTGTGTATGTATGAATTTTATCTTCAGATGTCAGCCGCCGAATTTCACAACAATGTTTGTGTTTTGTTCGAACTGATTTGGCCACGATTAATCTAAGTTGCAAGTCACAGACATGTCAGGTACCTCTCTGAAAAAATGGTAACTGATCTTAAATCTTTATAGATTTAGTAAAGAACATGCCAAAACTGCCATCTGATGCTCTTTAAAACAGCTGTGAAAAAATGTACCTACGATCATTTTGTAATGATCATTGCTTCTCCTTATGAAAGTGTTTTATACTGGAGAAGGTGTTCGATTAATATAGAACACGAATATGAGCATAAAGGCGACTTTGCTGCTGACAGAACTGATGGAATGTTACGCTGCGTATACACTCAGCTGAACCCACAATCATGGAAAGGACAAACGCGCGAACATGTTTACCGTTGGTTTGTTCCTTTCCCATGATTCGTTGTCGGCTTGCAAATGTATAGACAGCAATATACGTTTAAGGGGGTATTCTGGTCTAGAAAAAAACTATCGAAATATGAAAAAGATTAGACATTAGATTTTCAAAAATACCTCCATAAAAGGATTTTTCGAAATTTAAATTATTTTATACGTTATAGCTATTTTAGTGTCGCGGCTTAGATGGAATCTAACTAGAATCTAAATAGATCAAAACTTTAAACGCCCTTTTCTCTAAACTACTTTTTTCAAAACGGTTTTTTTTTTTTTTGAAATTTTTTGATACAATACATATAATACATACATGAAATAATGAAAAGTTTATAAAAAACTTAATATAATTAATGTATGAACAAAAAAATCCCACAAAGGCAATGCCTGTGCGTGGGTATAATATAGATTTTTTACTTTTATTTCTATGGTTATAGTGAATATTTTAAGTATACATAAATAAGGGATTTAAAAAAAAAGTAACTGAATAAATGCATTTAAAAACTACAATATAATAACAGTCTGCACTGTTATTATTGTATTTGTAAGTTTTGTAAGAATAGATGTTACAAGTGCAATTTAAAAACATAAAAAAACAAACAAAATAAACTAGCAAACAATATTATAAATCTTCTCTAAAAGCTGTCCAATGATAGATATATTTAATGGCTTTATTTAAACTTATAAGAAAAAAATATCTGTTTCAGTGTTTTTTAGCCAAATTTTGGTATATTTTTTATAAGATTGAAGATTTTGACATATGTTCTCTTTAAAGGTTGTACATAGTAAATTATACATTTTTGGAGCTATGAAACTAATATGCCTTTGGGACAACCTAGTTTTGCAGTGGGGTACTGCATACTCACATGTGCCACGTCTTTGGCTGGTACGATTTGAATTTTTTAGAAAGTTATTTGGACGCATGTAAATAAATTTAAGGCATTGAAGTCCATAAGTCTGTCTAAGGTCCAAAATATCAGTTTCCTTAAACAATTGTTTGGAGGGATACGATTTATTTTTTTTGTACATAATCTTAATAATTGATTTTTGGGCAATTTCTAAAGGTTTTACATGATTATTGTAAGCTCCACCCCAGCCAATTATTCCGTAGGAAAGAGATGAATGGACTAGTGCATCATAAACTAGTTTTATGGTTTTTATATTTACTATGTTACACATTCTTTTAAAAATATAATTTAAGTATCTGAGTTTGTTAACAGTATTTTCTATATGGTTGGTCCATTTAAGTTGACAATCTATGGTTACACCTAAGTACTTAATCATTTTTCCTGATTTCATCTCTTCACAGTTAGAGCATGTGGTTGGGTTACAATTAATATTATGAAACTTTAAATTGAGATTAGTTTTGGGAGCTGACTTCTGTGTAATATAAAAAGTACACGATACACGGTTGACACGATATCTCAGGTTCTACTGAATCAATTTACTTGAAATGTTGTGTGAGCCCTCCCTCTACATTAGGTACTCTAATCGCACGAACTAAAGCTGTAACAACATTCAATATTTACTACTTCTTTTAAGTTCGGAAAAATCAAAAAAACTGTTAAAATTTTTTATTTCAGACAACAGCTATTTTGCGAAAAAAAGACTTTTCCTTTGTTCGGGCGATTACAGCTTTTGTTTGGATTAAGAATTATTTTTTTAAAGGGTTGCAATCGTTCAACCAGGGCGCGCCATTTTTTTGAGACCCCTACTTCAACTCCCTGTAACTTTTTGAATTTTTTTCTTTGATCCTTTTTTATGAATTCTTTAAACATTAATAAAAATTTCGGTGAAATAATGGCTAGTAAAAATTTGATTTGTTTTTTTTTTTATTGCACCTGAAAAAATACCTACAGTTCATGCATGACTCGTGACTAGAAAACCCCCTTAACATTTTTCCCCTTTTTTATAATTATTCTTTCTATTCTTACTTACTTGCTTTATTTTTTGAATACTTTTGCATACGTAATACATTGTTGAGAAAAACGATTCATCTTTAATATTCGATCTTGTTTTGCATTCTCCTAATGACTAATAAGGTAATATTATAAGTTATACTATATTTAATCATAATAATACCGCTTTGATTGTATTATTTATTATCTGATACACTTATATACTTAATTGGAGATAACTATGAAGAACTAATAAATATTTTAAATAATGAACTAGATGATGTATCAAGATGGCTAAAAATAAATAAGCTTAAATTAAATACAAAAAAAACAAAATGTATGGTGATTGGATATAAGAAGACATCCAGTGAAAGCAAAATTAAAATTGATGGTGAAATTATTGAAAATACTTAGGAGTCATATTAGATTCCAAACTAAACTTCAATAGACATGCCGAATATACCCACAAGAAAATTGGCAAAAAGATATCTTTTTGGGAAGAATTCGGCCTAAAATTTCCAGAAAAACCGCCATCACCATTTACAATTCAATTATTGCTCCACACTTCAACTACTGTTCAAGTATCCTTTTCCTTTGTAATGAAAGAGAACAGAATAAATTTCAAATTCTCCAAAACAGAGCAATGCGAATAATACTCCGAAGAAATAGATTTTCAAAAATAATTAAAATGTTAAAGGAACTTAATTGGTTAACAGTGAAACAAATACTGACCTTGAACACGTTGATATTTATTCACAAAATATTAAACAACATGTTACCAAAATACTTCACAAATAAAATCGTATACAATAAGGACATTCACAGACATTACACAAGGACTTGCAAGGAAATAAGATTAAACAAAAAGGACAAAACGAATACGCAAAACAGTCTGCTGTACAAAGGAATTAAGTTATATAACACACTACCAGAAACTCTTAAGTCCTCACCAATTGAAAAGTTCAAGATGGATTGTAGGAGCTACATAAAACAAAAACAAAAAATTTTGTGATTTCAAAAAATTTTGTGAATTTAAAATATTATAATTAAAAAAAACTGCAATATGAAATATTATAATCAATTAGAAATTTGTAAACTTAAATGTACAAATTACTAAAATAAAATTCAAATAAAAAAAAATTAAAAAATCTACCATGAATCATCCCAACACGTGCCGTCTTTAAATAAATATTTTTAATTATTTGCAATGTAGGTCAAATCTGTCCATCTGAATATGATCCCTGTTCTTTGTACGATGTCATTTCGACCTTTGAATCACAGTTCTGTATAATATGAAATATAAGCAAATAATGTTCAGACTTTTGGATCACAACGCCCACATTTCGTGTTTATAGACCCTGGATTTTATATCTGTGAGTATATATGATAGTTACTACCAGACTCTGCCCAAAACTCAACACTTAAAAAAATAGAATGGATCAAACCACCAATTTGTTTCACCCTGTGGTACAAGACCCCTAAAAACCCTATTGTAATTCCATTTGCATTGATTTCAAACGATTTACAGCTAAATTCTCGTAATATTTGGGAGAAACACGAAATCATATCTTAAAACAACAGTCAAATCCAGCTAATTCAATAGATATTAATTACAAATTTGCTGTACATTTTATTGCAATCTGCATCTACATACTTGATGGCAATCTCCGCGTATATTATGCATATGAAAACACTGACAGTTCATCCAAAACATTCTTTGTCTCCTGGCAGGAAGTTAAACGATATAGATTATGCTGATACAGAAGGTAATCATCGCACAATGCTGCTTATACATTTGCGAACTGAGACGCAAGCTGAATGACGAATTATGGGAAAGAAACGAAGCAACTGTATGCGGTATTTCGCGCCATCCGCGGTTGCGTCGTTCCTTTCCCATAATTCGTGGTTCGGCTCGCGTGTGTACACGCAGTCTAAGGTAACAACACTTCAGAAATAGGAAAATATCTTTAAGGCTCTGCAACCGGGCCCGAAAAGAAGAAGATGGAGAGATACGAAATTACGAATGTTAGAGGAGAGCGCTAACATTTGCAGCGACAAAATCGATGCGAAAATTGCGAAAATGTTTAATAAAACACGACTCGTTTAAAATAGAGCAAAAATCTTGCGGGCATTATCTTAAACAGCATTTAAAGAAACACTGTGAATTTTTACATACATATAACTTGTAAAATAACTGAAACAAACGTGTTAATAATAATTTTTGGAGCATACTTTGCGATTTTTTTCTATCAAGGGAATTTTATATAATTTTCGTTTCGGCGCCGGCAAAGTCTAGATATTATCTTCAAGAATAACATATATTTTTTTAAGAGCTTTAAAACTTACCGTGTTTAAGGGAAATATGTAATAAATCGGTACAAATCCGGGTTGCGGGCCCTTAATGTGTTGCAAGATCCTCTTTTGTATCTTCTGTTTGCACTGCGGCAGCAATCGAACCCGAAACCTGCTGATTAATATCCAAATATGTACATCATTTACTCCACGAAGGTTGTCTAGGTGTTGCAATGTTGGTTGTTATGTCTGCTCTGCTCTCCACTCGCCGATATTTTTCCCTATTTGAGAGAGCCTGATAGCTACCTCTTCTTCACTCTCGTGTCAGCGCAGTTTTCTTGAACGTTTCAACTGCACTCAAATTCGTGCTCCTTCTGGTCCCCTGGAAGAGAATGTACTGCAGGCATTAAGTTTGATGAACGGCAGAACTGACGTTACATCTACCTACATAGAATAAGAGGAGGGATACATAAATACATTAACACTTCGTCTCTAATTTAGCTGCAAAATTAATTTGAAATATTCACGGCGTCTTTTCACGGTGGTCCTTTTGAATGTATGACCTGGAATGACCTCTCGCATTCGGGTCTGGAGTTCCCCAAGGTCGCCGGTTGTCTGGGTCTGGGCCGCCTCGCCTCCAGACCTCAGACCCCAGACCTCAGATCTGGCGCTCTTCCCAATCTTTAGGACTTACCAGAGTCAAGTCGCCCGATTTGTAAAGCTGAAACGAATCTAAGATCAAATTTAAGAATATTGCAGTTTTGTGTACTAAAAATGTTAACTTCAAAATTACAATCATAGTGCTTGTGCCGAATATTGGCAGTCATTTTTTTTATCAAAGCCTTATTGTTTTGCAATGATGGAAATGCAATCGTGAACTGTAAGTAGTAGCATTGACCTAATCTTTCCATGATGTGCAAATATCAAGACACCAGAGCTCACACGACCAGAGGTCTATTTCCTAACATATTTTTCGATCCACATCGCGAGCGAGGATTGGTAGTAAAGTAGTCATGTATTTAATTTAATAAATTCAATAAGAAAAGTTTATTTTATCTTTTATTTGTAGGAGTGGATTATATTGATTTTCTTTGGATTTGAGTCCTCGATGTTAAAACATCAAAAATATTGTCACTCAATTCCTTAAATAAGCAGGTACCGCCAGGTAAGTAATATACCCACTCTTTCAAATTTAAGTGCGGTCCGGGTCCGTATCAAGGGCCATTGATACCAGCACCAACCAAACTCCAGCCGGTCTTTCATTCCTTTTTTTTCAAATATATTTTTTAAGTTTTTTATTCTTGTCTCCCTCCTACCCGCTGCTACAAGTCGGAGATGAAGGGCGATGACGATAGTGAATACGCGAGCCGCCGGCTACTGCCCTCCTGTGACCTTTTTACTTTTTATTTACACGCTGTGCAACGCCTCGGTCACTTTTTAAGCTGCACTTTTTTTTATTAATTCTATTACTTTGTTACGATTTTTTGTGACAGGGCAATGCATTATTTTGTGGTATTAGGGTGGGTTCAGGATCCAAACGGATAATAACGATTTCTTATGTAAAATATATTCTGATTTTTATCACGAGAATTTAAAGAACAAATTACGTATAATATATTCATAATTATCCAGCCGAAATACATACGTTGAAAGCATTATTTCAACTGCTTCAAATAGAATCTTTTTGAGCCCTTGCCCGGAATAATGTTGTATCCAACAAAACTATCAATGTTGAGTTATTGATGGAATAATGTTGGGCATATTCATATGCATTTTTTGGTAGTGATTATGGTAATGAAATTTTTTTTAGGCCTGTGGCAGCCTTTTAAAGTTTGGTTTGTGGAAGAATGTTGTATAACACCATTCATCGAAATCACGGCGCATGGTTTAATTTATGGGAATAAATGGAGAAAGCTAAGAAACTGAAGAAAGCAGGAAAGTAGAATTTTTCCAGAAAAAATATTATTAAGCCTACTTTTTAGCCATTGAAACAGTTTTGTGGAATAATGTTGTACTCGTATGTTGATCTCAAGACAATATCTAGAACATAAATGGTTTCATTTATTCATATCGTTTTTTTTTAATCTCAAATACACCAATGACATATGTACATTTATGTTAGAAGAGCATGTTGCTTTTTGTAAGGTTCAAAGAATAAACAAAACGTTTTGTGGAATAACGTTGTGTGTAAACAACATTATTCCATAAATTTAGCGTAAATTGTAGTAATAAGCTCTAATTTAATTGCCTTTCTAGACGACTTATCATTTAAAACCCTAAAGAATTGTGTGTTTTATGTATTTTAAATATAAAATGTTATGAAACATATTTTATTATAAGTATTTAGATTTTAAAAATTTTCTCGGAACTAGAATATTGTTGGAAATAATATTCTTCCGGGCGAGGGCCCAATTAGACATTGTCAATTGCTTAGGAGAGCCAATTGAAAAAAATATTAAGTACAAGCATTTTGAAAATCAAATTAATTGATTTATTGTGTCAATATTGGTTATTTAGCTTTATAGACAGGAAAAACACCTTCTTTTTTACAAAAGCATTCTGTGACATGTCATTATTACGTTAAATTTAAATAAACACGCTGTCTTAACCAATAAATTGATTTAAACTGCCATCCGGTTTTGGAAGAACCCTTTTTTTCGACAAGACCAAAGTTGAACCAACGATCATTTTAGTATAATTTAAAAAAAATCTGGGTTCCAAATTACACATAATATATATTTTTTACATTGTATTTAATATTTATTTTACAAAATATTATATTTAAGGTCATCCGTAAGTGAGGAAAATATGATCTTCGTAGATTATCCAAGTCCCTTGTTATTTAAGGTGTTGACCTAATTTTTTTAAAGTTTTATTAACACTATTTATTATATTGCTGCGGGTCAGTTTTGAGGTGTTAATTCTTACACTTGAAACATGACCAATTAAAAAAAGAAAACCCGACAGGTGGTCGACCATTAAAACAGCGCTTTTAATGAATGACTTTATATGCGATGTAAATAAGTATTCGTGCGTTCTATCCTTGTAGGGTAATACAAGCTGTAGGTACAGATCACATAGAAGGCAATCTATGCATTAGCCATTCACCTATGCAAACGAATTGCAGATGTGTAACATTCAGCCATATATAGGACTAATTAAACTTAATGAATGAACATGTTGCTCAATAAATTACAAGCTACCTTAATGTGCGATATCAAATATATGCCAACTGTTTAATGAACCGTGGAACCATATTTTTTTATTTAAATTAAAGTGGTAAAAATAGTTATTTTGTTAAAAAAAATTGGTAAATTTAATACATTAATTTGTTCTATGCTCTGATGTAGTAGGTATCTTAATATAGTGAAAGCTTTGGGCTATGGCCACATGAAAATGTACGGCATTTCGTGTTTGGAATTTAGGCATAGGTCATAGCGACGAATTTCATCTGCCAACTTTATTTCCATAATGGTCTTGGCGACCTCCGTAGTCCAGTGGGTAAGACTCTTGACTCACAATCCGGAGGTCGCGGGTTCGAACCCGGCATGCGCAAATAAATTTTATCTGATTAATTTGTGTTATTTCACAATTAATTCATTTAAAAATAATATATAGTATATTTGCGGCATGTTCCAGAGTGGAAGATACTATCAGTATCGCCCTGGTGTAAGACCACCATTCAGAATTGAAACGTTGCTTGAAAATGGCTTTAGCCGTGTTTAGTGACCAGATCTGAATAGCCAGGTACTTCCCAACCTTCCTCTTCCCCACCTCCTTTCCCTCCCCACTACCTTCAGCCTCACAACATTACTGTAAAAAAAAAAAAATGAAGTTTTGAAATATCAAATTTAATATTAAAAAAATATGACAATACGTTGTTTTTTCAAATACTTTTTAATTGTTTATAGTTTATACCATTCAGTATTGAAAAGGCTTTGGCCGTATTTGGTGACCAGATCTGAATAGCCAGGTACTTCCCCACCTTCCTCTTCTTCATTTTCTTTTCCTCTCCACTACCTTCAGCCTCATAACATACCACAATTGAAGATGCCATAGTCTCGCTAGCTCTAGATGGAAGCAGTTGGGACTCTTGTGCGGTATTGACAAGTAAAAAATTATAAAGGCGTAGATTACAAAGGGTTAATATTTCGATCTTTTAAAATCGAGACAAGGATTTGGCTAACCTCCGTATAACTTTATAACGTATGAATATGGATGAAGCAAATCTATCTTGTCTCGTCTTCTGTCTTGTATGCCTACTCCTTCGGGGACATCGCGTGATGTTTTGTGTCTCAGAATCGAAGTTCATTTCTATTCTGAATAATTATTTATTCCGAAGTTCAACGCCCTCGCCACAGTGGCGTCACGACCGGTTGGGCAGCCTGTCCGGCTAGCCGAAAAGGGAGCACAAGGACATTCAAATGCCCAGAAAGTATAACTACTAATATTACCTACTATTTACTACTTAATTTGTTTTGTTTACACAAGCCTGGATCATCCCTGGGGGATGAATTTTTGTTCCATGTTGCCAATTCCCTATTCAGTATTATGAAGAAGAAAAAAAAACACTTAGTTATTGTCAGCTGTTGCATTTTTGCTCTCCAGGGCGAAGATTTTAACGAAAGGTAACTTAAAAAGTAATATTGTAACCATTTTGTATCTTAGTTTTTTTTTTAACTCCGTTTTAACTTATAATGTTTGTAGTATGCATTGTATGAGAAAGAATAAAAGGTTTCGGCGTAGCTATTAACGGTAAACCTATAGTCGCAAATTAGTACAGCCCATAGACATCAGAATTCAATAGACCAGAAGATACAGACGAGGGGGTAAAACCAACTATGGGGGGCGAAGAGAGGAAGATGACTGTGATTCGTTAAAAAATCAATCTGACAGTATATAAACATCTCGCATTACAATATCACCATTTAGTTCTTAAAAGCAAAATCTGCTTTGAATGAATAGACCTTTTTACATGGGAGCGCGAATTGCTTGCCACATTAATAACATATTTGCTAAGGCCAAATGCTCGCCCCAAAAAGATTCGCCCCAATACACATAGCAATATTTTGTTGCCGTGTTTAGTTAAAACACTTTTACAAATGTTTTATAATTTACTTACCCCTGTAACCAGCGACGAGCACATGGAGAACCGCCCACATTCGCTATGTGCACATTGATATGTAGGTATATTGTATAGCACAAGCTACCGTTTTGGCGTGTTATTTCGTTAAATGTATGGATGTTAGCTTCGCGCTGGTCACGGCAAGAATGATGACGTCACACATTTTAGATTCAAGCGAGGCTCTATCCCCTCCCCATGGAGCGAGCCGGTTCCAAGGAGGAGCTCCAGCCGGCTCCATGGGGAGGGGGAAATAATACGTTTTTATCACTTAGGGCAGGTCCAGATATATTCATATGTCAGTGGTACAGCCATTTTTATCAAAATTTGTAGTTAGAAAAAGTCGCATCTCTATTATTTGTTTTTCTTGTCAATATTGTCGTTACTCCACTGCTTCTGGCACTTTTTTCTTTATCAACCTTTCCAAGAATCATTTTCGAGGAGCGATTTGCTTACAAGATGACTGTCCATGTTGAATTTTGATTAAAATTCGATGTCTTTAAATTATTATAAAGGATCTCGAAATTCAGTAATCTGAACCAAAGTGAATGAATAAGAATATTTTCACCGATAAGACGTGCCACATAGTAATCTAGTAGAGTTCGTTCATTTATTAAAAAAAAATGCTTAACAATAGTTTCAACCAACATAATTAAATTTCAAAATATATTATGTAAAAATTATAAGAAATAGGTAAATACTGTAATATATAGAAATAAAAAAAAAAAAAAAAAAAAAAAAACTGATCTGGATCAGTAAAATTATGGCATCCCCAATAAAGGTATGCTGTGAGTATGAATGGAGGGGGTAAGGCATGGAGGGAAGTGGAAGGTTGGAAAGTACCTGGCTGTTCAGATCTGGACACCAAATGCGGCTAAAGTCATTTCAAGCAACGATTTGGTCTTTACCCAGGGCGATAGTTATATTATAGAATATTTACAACAATTATGCTTTGGTAAACACAGGCTCGCCTGAATAAATACATATCCCAACGAAGGCGTGGTTGGTTGGTTGACTCTTGCAAACCCGTATTACGGCCCGGACGAAAATATTTGCCATCGTGTTTACTATGCAAATTAGTGTCGATTATTGTCTGTGCGTATTCACTCGATGTATTTTGTACAGGTTCTTTTTGTTGTTCGTTTATGATAATAATATATTTTTATTATTAGAATGCTGCAGCGCTGTAGTACGAAACCTGCGAGGAATAGCTGTTATTAAATCCTAGCCGGTTTCGCTTTGTTCGTATTCATTCGTCGTCTATTAGGTGCAACTTCTCCTTTGTTAGTCTGAAGAAAGTGGTGAGCGGATGGAGATCGGAAAGATTAAGTTTGGGTAGTATCTAATTCTATTCCGATCTCTAAACACGGCTAAAGTCATTTAATTCACTTTTTATTCGTCATTCAAAAAAATATGAACAAAATGTTTGTATGTCCTTCAAGCAGTTCTGTATATTCCTGTTTCCATTATTATTACATCTGGTTTCAAGTGAGATGCTCTCTAGTATTTGTGTATCGTAAACGTTGTTTATCAATTGTGTAAAATTTAAAAACACTTTTATTGGTAAGGCTTTAAGTGTGCAAAAATAATGTACTTATAGTTTTATTTCAAAAATCTCGGGAGTTGCCGGAAAATTCATTTCCATCGGTATAAGTACTATTTGGTAGGCGGGTATGGGCGTCACCGCCCCGGGAACCACTTATTGGATAAGCAACACCTGCCATAGGTCACCCCAAGTGGTTCGCTACGTTTGGTGACCTAGCAAGAGTGCCCGGGTGAGGTTAGGTTTGTCTATGTCTTGGCGGCTGATGCGTTCGTCCAGCTACTGCGTGCCGGACCGGAGCGGGAAAGACTTCTTGAGGGAGTCATTTTGGCCTCTCCAGCTTGACTCTCGATCCCATCGGTTTGCCATCCCCACAGTGGAGGAATAGATTCATACGTCCCTCACTCCTGGACCCCCTGACCCCCAGATTCCCACCCACCCCTTATACCTTTTTGCTTCCCAGAACTTCCTCTCCCTCATTTCCATAAATAGACCCTCCACACCGCATCCCCAAAGATGTCATTGGCCCCGAGGGAATTGTTTAATGTAAAAAAAAATACTGAATGACAATCGTTTAGCACATGATATGTTAACCCAAAACACAATAATATTATGCTGCATTAGGTGATTCGTTTATTTAAAAAAAAAAAGATTACACGTTTTTTCTGAGCTGGCAAATTTATTTTTAATTTGTTTAATTTAACTCGAGTAGCGGCGCGGCGTGGGGTCATGAATGAATTAATTGATTGCATCTGTCACAAACTGATCAACTTTATAATGTTCTAAAATAGCCGTGTCCGTTACGAATCAAATGCTAATTTGCCACTTATGCACGGTGACATAAGGTGTATAATTCCATGCAAATTTTACGACATAAGTGATCTCGATCTTCTACTACGGGCAGCAGTTGCGTAATCCAACGAAACTCTATCGCTTTGCAACTCCGCCCATACAAAATGGATCGATTTACAAAACCAAAAATCTAGGTAAAATAGACAAAACCTTCGAGAAATATTCCCTCATTACGCCCATGTAATTATTATTCTCCCCTGTATTCAAAGGGTTAAATTAAGTCTAACTTTTTTTTAAGTAAAACTTCTTTATGCACGCTTGACTAGGGGAGTAAGCTGGTGAATGCGTGACGAGAGCGTTAGGAAAGGCGAGGCGAACGGTAGTTGAGAGGGAGATATAAGTTAGTGAAGATAGAAAGAGAGAGTTACGTTTCGTATAAATTACTGTAGGGGCAAGAGAGAGAGGTGCTAGCACACATTTTCTTTCTCTCCTTCTCTCGTAGCCAGTTACGTTTCGTGTATCTAAGACACAATGCAGGCCTATTGTGTGTATCACACTGTACGAGCAAGAGAGAGCAGTGCGCGCGCATATTTTCTTTCTTTCTTCCTATCATACAGATGAAGCTAAATAAGTTTTACATTAGTCGTGTGGTCTAATGTAAAACTTCTTTACGCACGCTTGACTTGGGGAGTAAGCTGGTGAATGCGTGACGAGAGCGTTAGGAAAGGCGAGGCGAACGGTAGTTGAGAGGGAGATATAAGTTAGTGAAGATAGAAAAAGAGAGTTACGTTTCGTATAAATTATTGTAGGGGCAAGAGAGAGAGGTGCTAGCACACATTTTCTTTCTTTCTCTCATAGCCAGTTACGTTTCGTGTATCTAAGACACAGTGCAGGCCTATTGTTTGTATCACACTGTAGGAGCAAGAAAGAGCAGTGCGCGCGCACATTTTATTT
Source organism: Limnephilus marmoratus (assembly GCA_917880885.1). Lineage (NCBI taxonomy): Eukaryota > Metazoa > Arthropoda > Insecta > Trichoptera > Limnephilidae > Limnephilus > Limnephilus marmoratus. Next base: position 18,403,604 of record OU862933.1, read on the forward strand.
CTCTCTTCCTATCATATATGTAGATGAAGCTAAAGAAGTTTTACTTCAGTCGTGTGGTCTAAAGCACACACGTTTTCTTGAATTCTTTGTGCTTTAAATTTGTATGCAGAGGACTCCAGATACTAATATCTACAGCCTGTATGTCGGACGAATATCTACAGCTCCTATGTTGAACTAATATCTACGAACTTCAGAGTGTTGACTAATATCTACAGAGCGTAGGTTGAACTAATATCTACAGAGCGTAGGTTGGACTAATCAGCTAAATGTGTCCAATACTCCGATATTAGGGATTTTTACATACATATTTACATAAATTAAGTTTTTTAAACTGCATACGCAATATTACGTTATTCCAATATGCTGTACATAATTGCAAATCCAACCTCTGCCAGTGCTGTAGATATTCGTCAACACTTTGGTTCTTATTTATTTATTTATTTATTGATTATTGATTAACGCCCTTTTTCGGGGCTTTTACATTACATATGAATAATAAGAAAATACAAAGCATTCAATGTACATAACTGAACTGTCTTAGTAACAATATTTTATATTTGTTTAAACATAAATTGAAGATGTCCACTGACTTGGTATAATGGTTTCCCTCCATTAGTATTCTGGGCAAAGAAGAATACATATGGTAGTTAGTTCCAGAATTTCTACACTGAAATAAATCTTGACTTCTAGTATTACGTAGTGGAATCCGAAAGCTTATCAATTCTAGCAATACCGGACTATCAACTAAATCATTTAGAATTTTATATAGAAACACCAAGTCAGAGAAAATTCTTCTGTCGGACAATTTGAGCATTTTCAAATCATTTAAAATAGTGTTGTAGTTCAACATATTAGCTGGAATACCCATTTTAAAATTTAGAAAACGTAAGAATTTGTTTTGAATTCTTTCAATAGCTTGAACATGTATACTATAATGTGGATTCCAGACGGGAGAATTGTACTCAAGTTGACTTCTAACATAGGCAAAATATAACAGTTTAATACACTTTATATTGTTAAAATTTCTAGTAAGCCTAGTTATAAATCCCAACATTTTTAAGCCCTTATTAGAGATTTCTGTTATGTGGTTAACAAATGAAAGATTTGATTGAAAAGTGATGCCTAAGTCTTTAATTTGTAATTATAAATCACTGGATTTTTTATATCAATGTTGTAATTATAAATCACTGGATTTTTTATTCGAAAAAATCTAACTATTTGACATTTTGAGATATTTAGGTAAAGTCTATTTTCATTACACCAAATTAATAATTTATTGATATTATCTTGAAGAATGTTGCAATGGTGAATATTTTGAATAATTCTAAAAATTTTGAGGTCATCAGCAAAAAGTAAAATGATTACATCATAAAATATTTTTGTAAGATCATTTATAAACAAGATAAATAAGATTGGGCCAAGGTGTGAACCCTGTGGAACTCCACTTGTTGCATAAATTATTTCCGACAGAGAGGATTTTATTCTAACAATTTGTTGTCTTCCAGTAAGATAGCTTTCAAACCAGGCTAATATATTGCCACGTATACCAAGTTTTTCTAATTTCCAAATGAGAATTTTATGAGAAACTGTGTCAAAGGCTTTACTAAAATCAGTATAAATAGAGTCTACTTGTTTTTTTTCTTTGAAAGCATTGGTTATAAAATTTTCATAAATAATTAAATTGGACAAAGTACTTCTACCTGGCATAAATCCAAACTGGTGAGGTGATATTATAGGTTTTATTTGTGATAAAAGTTTGTCAAGTATCAGACTTTCAAAGAGTTTCGGTATGGTGGATTGAATGCATATTGGTCTGTAATTACAAACATCACTTTTATCACCTTTTTTGAAAATTGGAGTTAAATAACTAATTTTCCACCTATCGGGAAAAATTCCACTGGATAAAGATAGGTTAAAAAGTTTGGTTAATGGAAGAGCAATTACTTTGATACATTCTTTGATAAATATTGTTGGGATATTATCTGGCCCAGCAGATTTGTGGATATCTAAGGATTTAACTTTAGTAATTACATCAGAGATACTTATGGTACACTGTGAAATATCAAGAGTTTCATCTAGAGTTGTTGTTGGATTAGGAGCATTATTTGAGTCTGTTGTATAAACACTTTTAAAAAATTTTGCAAATAAGTTAACAATACCATTAGTATTATTGCTATGGCTGCCATTTAGGTGCATAATGCTCGGGAAATCAGAATCATCTTCTTTAAGAGATTTCGAGTATTTCCAAAAATAACTAACATTATTTATTATGGAATTTTGAATTTCATTTATATAGTTACGGTAGCAGGTCATAGACATTTTTTTACACGAAGTTCTTAAATCTTTAAATTCAATGTAATCAGAATATTTTTGAAATAATTTATATTCTTTATGTTTAAGTTTTTTGGTGACAAGTAGATTTATAAGTTCTTTGGAGTACCATTTTGGATAGGTATTTGGCTTACATTTCATGGTTGGAATATACATGCTAATAGCATTTTCCAAAACAGAATAAAATTTATTGATAGCTGTGTTGATATCATCATATTGCACAGATGACCAATCAAAAGAGACAAGATAATCACAAATTTGCTCATAATCAGTTTTGAAAAAATTTTTGTAACTGAAAGACAGTTTACAAGTATTAACATGTACATTAGAAATAATAACTTCCAGTGGAGGATGATAAGTGTCAATTGGCACCAGCGGCTCACTACATTCTTCAATTACTAGTGAATCTAAATTAGAAAAACATAAGTCTAGAGTACGATTATTTTCATTTGTAGATATTAGTCAACAGTTTGAGCTGTAGATATTCGTCAACACTTTGGTTCCCATAGATATTAGTTCGATTTTTTCAGTTTTTGGAATTCCTGTAGATATTAGTAGACGCCTCCTATGCAGAGTTCCTTGGTCGCGGAGTTGGAGTATTAGCGAGGTTTTTTAGTTGCGATTATCCGCTTTGAAGGTCGTCTTGGGAACAAACAGTTACCTCAGTCCTAGACTGGCATTCCTTTCGCTGAGATATTTCATTTTCAGCGGATTATTGATTAGACGCGGGGTTTTATATTATAATATTAAATAACTTTCTCAGAGACGTAGATCACTGAATGTAAAAATGGTTTGCGGTAAAACGATGGAGTGAGGATACCAGCAGCAAGATAAAATATTATTAACGTACCGCCTTCCTTCTTAAGAGGGAGTAACCAGACACAATCAGAATTATGACATTTTTTAAGCAAATTCTAGAGGTATCGATTCTTTTCGACAAAAAAAAATCCAAATCGATTTCGAAAGATTGTTATTTTATCGCGTTAAATTTTAAAAAATTGTGTTTATTTTTATTATAATAATTTTATTATACCGTTGGTCGTTAGCAGATTTTTGTTAAATTTTCGAACAAACATTTATATTATACAACACACATTTCAAATCTAATAATCATACAGTAAAACAAATCGAAGAATTATACCAAGGAAAGTTACTTTTCAGAATTTAAATTTAAGGCATTTTATTTAACGTATTTCAGATTTTTTACTTACGTATTTTGCTTGGATATTATTGAAAAATTTTAATTAGTTACGATGAAAAAAAATTACAAATAATAGGTAATTTTATCATGTTTGAGCATTCACGTGTTTGAGCATTTTTTTGGGTACTTGAATCTAGTTATATGTATATTAAAGCAAATTTTGAATGAAATGAAATCCGATATTGAGTTGTTTTACAATATATGAGAATGATCAATCTTTTTCATTGAAACCGCCCTGTACAGTTGCAAGGGTACGATCGCAAGGCGATCTTTCGTCTAAATTTAAATTCTCGACCGCTGGTTAATGGACGCATATCGGTGTATAATTATACATATACAAGTTTATATTATTTTATAATATTATACATGCACGCGCTGTAGAAATGAGATCCCTGAGGCGTATGTGTGGTAAAACCATGTATGATCGTGTGAGAAATGTGGAAATCCGCAAAGAATGCAAGGCTGATGTAAGCGTGATGAGTAAGATCAAGAAAGGAACCCTCCGATGGTTTGGGCATGTAGAGCGAATGAACGAGGAAAGGAGTGTAAGGAGAATATATGAAGCAAATGTGAATGGTAGAAGAAGTCGAGGACGCCCAAGAAAGACATGGCACGACCAAGTGAATCAGATACTTGAGTCGGGCCATGTCAAGAGTCAGAATAATAGAAGAGAATGTATGAGACGTTGTATGAATGTAAACGAGGCAAGGAATGTGTGCCAAGACCGGGATGTTTGGCGGTCCGTCCTCTCTGCCTACCCCTGCGGGGAAACGGCGTGATGGTTAGTTAGTTAGTTAGTTAGTTATACATGCAAGTCCAAATCTGTTGTTTTGAGATAGTGTGTATTTTATTTTTGCGCATATCTAAATACGTATGCAAAAAATATCAAATTTCAATAATTTTCACTGAAATTTCTACATCACCACAAATGCAAAGCCTTGTTTCCAAAACAACCTAACTAGTCAGTTTTAAATGGAAAATATTCTAAATTGTTTTGTGTAAAACTGGGTATATCTAAATACTTTCGAAACAGGTTTTTCGACTCTTCAGGAAAACATTTTTTATTAATTTTTTTGCTATTTATAACTAGGAAGAGTCCCTCTTGGCGAATCTTTTGATATCCATATCCTATTTTATGTTTTTTTCGGACTTATTTCTGTTTAATACTGTGCCATCGAAATGTATTGCGAGCACCAGCTGATTCGATTAACGTATTTAAACTTAAGGCCGTTTTCCACTACGCTTTTTTTCATACCAATCTCCATGTGGAAAACTACATCGAGACATAAATGAAAAAAATGCATTACACTTAACACGATCGTTTTTTTTTAATACGGTACTAAATCGTTAAAAAAATGGCATTGAATTTAACCACAGATCACACGAAACCATTTGTCATTTGCCATAATAATAATAATAGTTATATGTTCACGATCAGTAATATACAGACATTATAGTATTTTTTTTATCTATGAACATGTTGTTTTCATCCCAAATTCACATAAAAAGTCAAAAGTAGTAAAGCTGGGGTTTTTCTGGGCGTTTTTTCCTCCTCGTAGAGGCGTCCAAAACCTTTGTCAATTCTCCCCCGAACACAGATAAAAGTTGGGTATCTTCCCCCTAATGTCACACGCCACCAAGCCAAGTTTTCCATCTCTTGTGCTAACGATACAACATAGTCTCAATGTCTTATCCATTTACTTTGTGAATTTCAACTACAAGAAACGCATTAACTTTCGAGATCAAACCGTCTTGTACACAGCATGTCGTATTTTAGAATTCCCTTGTCTGGTTGTTTGAAAATTATATTTTGCAATTTGTCAACTGTCACAGAGCGAGATTAAACTTGGTACTTTCGCTTGTAAAATGCAGTTGATTTCTGTACTGATGCTTGTCTCTTGAAATGCTTGACTTATGGCTGTCTTTCATATTGTTGAATTGATGTACGCAATTATTTATTATTAATTCCCGTGATGTTTCCGTATCCAGTCATTTTAATTATGTTTGTACCATCGCAGGCTAGACAGAATTATTGTGTTTATTGTTTTTAGATGAGATTCGCAATTGAGCTAATTTCGTAAGAGATTTTCCCCTGTCAACGCCAAAGTTACTTCTTGAATTTGTTTGTACAGCAACTGTCTTCTTCTGATGTTTTATGTAAGCAATATTGTTGTTAATGGACAGTGCTTTCTGCAAAAAAACTATATATTTTTTTTGTTCATATGAAGCGGATACTTTGTGATGCGACATATATTTTTTTATTTTTTACTGGAAAATTCTGAGAAACACTTTACTTAATTCATTTATATTTTTATTATAAAGAAATATAATATATAAATACATTTTTTACTTTCACGTACATCTTAGTCCTTTTTAAATTAATATCATATTTTATTTCAAATCAAATTTCAACACATTGTTACCCTACATGTTTTCTTTAAAATGTACTTGCCTCCTTCAGTGTAGTGGTACCTGGTACACATTATATGTATATGTAAGAAACGTGAAGGTAACAATATTGTTAATCTGATATCTACATTGTTTTGTGTTATTTTTATAATTTTATAAAATTACTAGCTGATCCGGCGAACTTCGTACCGCCTCAGAATCAAAAACTGTTGTCAACTTATTAGCTGAATTGATCTAAATTGTTTCTCCCTGCGTATACCATACCTTGATCTAAATTGTTTCTCCCTGCGTATCCTTTCCCCTCTCGCATTCCCACTCCCTCTCCCCACTCCACTTCTCCCCTTCCCCCGTCCCGCTAACCCCCCTCCCTGAGTTCCTTTCCCCCCTCCCCTCTCCCCCCTCCCCCGGTTCACAGTTCAATATTATACCCATTACAATATTGCTGCAGTTCTTTCAAAATAGGAGAATTCGTTCCATACAAAATGTATGGGGAAAATAATTTTCTTCGGAGTGGAACACCCTTTACTTTTAGGGGTATGAAAAATAGATGTTGGTCGATTCTCAGACCTACCAGATAAGCACACAAAATTTCATCAAAATTGGTCCAGCCGTTTCGAAGGAGTATGGTAAAAAACACCGTGACACGAGAATTTTATATATTAGATTAACCCCCATAAACAACCATAGTGAGGTTAAAAATTGAATTGTACTCAATAATACCTACCGTGTAAAGAAACGGTAAACGGTAAAGTATTTTTGGTTCCATGACATCTCAACTCAAGTCAACACCTATTTCCAAAGTCATTAAAAGCTATGAAAAATTGCCCATAACCTAACCTAACCTATTTAATCATTTTGTTTTTATAACTTTTAATGACTTTTCAAAGAAGGTGTTGAGTTGAATTCATTCTGAGTTGTCCGTTCGCCGTTATTTTTAGCACAATTTTTGTGTTGACATGAGTATCTACTTTTTATTTTATTTTTACGTAAGTACCTATGGTCTTCTTTGAAACCGAACATTATTTTTGGATTAAATTATCGAATTTGGAGACACATATTATTAAGAATTTAAAGGAGTTGGAGAATTATTGTTTAATCCACAAAAAGTGAAAAATAAGTGCTTTTAAAAATTTCGTATAATAGAATATGAATGTTAATATATCTATAAATACATTTGTTTGTATGGACTGTAATTCTAACAATCTCGATGACTAATAAAACAATATTTTTATCGAAGAAAAATTGTGCTTGTAATAATATTAATTTTTATAAAACACCTCGTTTGCTTTTATCCGAAATCGAAGAAGAAAGGGTGACGCAACGCATTTTATCCAAATGCATACAGCGAATTAGTCACTCAATACAACCATAGGTGATTCACACGCATTCTATAGTTTATAATAACTGAACACATGTGTCTAACTTACCTGTTTATTACCCTCGTGCCAATATCACTTCAGGCGTCGAATCAGTAATCAATGGTCACCCTGCGCGCTAGGGTTGCCAAATAATAAAAGGACTAAACTGAAATAAAGTAGTACACACCATTAAATTGGAATAAATGAGGACATTTTATTCTGAAATCTGTTTTCAGGTTACAATGTCAATGAACATTATATTATGGTATCAGAACATTTCCGGCAGATAAACAGCGATTCCGGAGTGTATCGATCTTCCAGTTGGTTAGTCAAATTTCTCTGAAAAATCAAAATTTTAGTTTAGTATACAGTTGCATGTAAAATTGTATTATTTTACTCATAAACACGACCAAATCAATTTTAATGTAGAAAAACTCGTTGTGAATTTAACAAAATTTTTAGGTTTTCTAGTTCACTAATAGGATATTTCAAAATGTCATACTAATGTACCGGACCGTTGTGCCTCCCGGTGTTATTTTATAGCACATTTAATATGTAAAAAACAGATACGCGTAAATAATATTTAATTTATGGTGAGCATTCGAATATTGCTTTTCTTATTATCTCATAAACTAGTATTTGGATTTGTCTAACTCAACATCAACTGGACGATTGTTTTTTTATTTAAAAATTTCTGGGTAGGTGGCGTTTTGGTCTCCGGCGACATTTTTTTTTTCAATAAAAGAATATTCTTTCTTTTACATGTCCACAGATAAAATCCAGAAACGAGCGTGTCAGGCGAAAAAATACTAATACTGCAACAACCTTATTTTTCATGTAATAAATGAAAAACAACACCAAAACAGAAATGTTTTTCAAAACCATTTCGGAAACGATCGAAGGACATTACGACATTAGTTGTAAATGATATATATTTATATTAATTTACCAACAGAATTTCTTCATTCATTTTCATTTTCAAATTCATTTTTCTTGTTTTATCTATTAATATTTCTTTAGTTTATTATGTCAGCTAAACAATAGAAAAAATGTCGTGGTAAAACTGAAAGTATTCTAGAATATGAATATACATATGTACTATTTTACCAACAGAATAGTCAACACTATAACTTACTATAATTTACATGTAAAAACATTATCATATTGGAAAGTCCTAAAACGGGCATATGCCTAGTTGGACATTTTAAGTTCATTATATTGTATTATGTAATATTTACAAACAAACAATAAATAAATGATTTTTTAAAGAGGGGACATATTGTCATCCTTTTGGATATCTCATAACCCTACCCTCCACTACTCTTGAGACGCCATGATTCATTAAAAGCAATCATTTGAACAAGCATTACTAAGAATACAGAATAATAATATATTATAACGTCATACTGGTGTTTAAACGTTTGAAGTAGGCACTGCCTATCTAAATAATGCTTTATCTTCCGCTAAATCATCACGCACACTTGATAATCTAATCGTATTATTATAATATTATAGCTTCACAATATGTGCATGACGTATACCGTGTATACGGCCACTTTATATGTTTTTGTTTCGGATCGATTTTCCCGTGTGTGGTGTGTTTATTTTTAGTAATATCGTTGAATAAGCGCTGCGTATTTTTACTTTATTGGTCGTTCTTATCTGCGAATTAATATGGAAGTAACATTATGCGGCAAACACAGCGAACATCTAAAAATAAAATATGGCCTTACTTAAATCCGTGGTAAAGTTAATCAATCCATCGCATTGTTATGATATTGCCACATATATCGTATGGTATTGCAAGCTTTAAAGTTTTTGCTCTCAATAATTTAAATATCCACATAACACGATGCTGCAAATATGCAGATCTCTAGATCCAAAATATAGCCTTAGATCCCTAAAAAAAATTAACCAGGGTTTCATTACACGACGATTTTCCTGTTGGCTTTCTTTATTTTTGCTCTCATTAGAATTTGAGTAGAATTCACAGTATCGCAGGGACTAAAACAGGGGGACGGTCTGGCTCCCACTCTCTTCAACATTGTGCTCGAACATGTAATAAGAAAAACGCTAATAGACACTTGCTCACATATTTGTTTTAAGAGCAGTCAAGTTGTCGGATATGCGGATGATATTAACATTGTCGGAAGATCAATTTCAGCCATTAAGGAGGTCTTCGATCCTTTAGAAACAGCAGCACGGGAAGTAGGACTGCAGGTTAATGTCAACAAAACGAAAATGATGATACAGAGCAGGAACCCTTCACACAGAAGAAGAAGTAGTGCACAATTCAAAGACAACTACTCATACGAAGTGGTCGACCAATTCAACTACCTGGGCTCTAGTCTGACAGAGAATAATGAGGATCCAGCAGAAATCAGAAGGAGAATCACAGCAGCCAACAAAACATACTTCTCTTTGCTGCCAGTATTTAAGTCACGTAGTGTCCACAGAAAAACCCAAATAACCATATATAAGACCATTGTTAGAACTGTATTGGCATATGGATGTGAGGCGCTGACACTGACGGAAAGGATGGCTGAAATGCTGGATACTTTTGAAAGAAAAGTGCTGAGAAGAATATGTGGACCCGTGAAAGAGGGTGAACAGTGGCGCATCCGGCACAATACAGAATTGTATGATATATATAAGGCACCTAGCATCTCAACACATATGAGACTCCTCAGGCTGAGATGGGCTGGGCATGTACAGAGAATGCCGGATACACGCGTCCCAAAAAGAATTTTGACTGGACACCCAGGTGGAAAGAGAAAAGTGGGAAGACCCAGACTGAGGTGGGAAGACGAAGTAAGAGGGGATGCAGCACGGCTTCTCCAGGTACCAAATTGGAAGTCAGCCGCTGAGGACAGGAGGAGTTGGAGGCAAGGGCGGATCCAGCTTTGGCGCCAGGGGGGGGGTCACATAGCGCCAGGGGGGGGGGGTCACATAGTCGTGATCAAGTCACTAGAAGTTATAATTTGATTTTTATAATAATAGATACAAGTAAAAAGTAGGTCCACCTAGGTCCTGGACCCAGCCCAGGGGGGGGTCATGACCCCATGACCCCCCCCCTGGATCCGCCCTTGGTTGGAGGCGACTGTTGTAGGAGGTCAAAGCTCGATATGGGCTGTAGCGCCATCGAAGAAGAAGAAGAATTTGAGTAAAAGAGAATCTGACGTTGTTTACCAGCCAATTAATTACAGCCATTAAAAAGTCGCTGAAGTTTTTTTTCCGCTCTTAACTAATACAGCTTTATCAAAAAACAACTGCGTTTGACTCCCCCTTCCCCCTCTCGCATTCCATACATTCAGTCCCGTTACATTCAATTTTCAAACAGCTCGAGTGCCACCTATTGCAATTTTTTTATACGAGTACAAATTTCATAATCCCAGAGCTCACCAGTTGTTTTATACAAACCTTGTCCTGACAATAACAACAACAAAAAATATCCAATTTGGTGCAGTTCTTTGGAAGTTGTGCGCATACATATATTTCAGTAATTAATTTTTATTTATACAAATAGATAGATATGTTTTTTTTTTTAATTTTAGCAAGTTTCAAATTTAAATAAAATTTAAAAATCCAAAAATCTTCCAAAGGAAATTTTTTTGGTATGGCTTTGTAAATAAAATATTATTGAAATGATCCATTTTATCTATTTCACTTCTATTATTATTTTTATATTAAAATATTTACGGTCATATCTCTCCTTCCCCTTTTGATATAGATATTATAGATCAGTGGTTCCCAAACTCTTTTGGCCCATGGACCCCTTTCCCAAACTGTTTTGGCCCACGGACCCCATGGCAGATAGCACAACGGGGGGGGGAGGAAACATCCCGCCCCATCCCATTACGCCCCTCCCCCGACGAAACTTCCATATGAATAAAAATGTGTAAAAACCTTGCCGCAGATCCCCTAACGTCATTCAGGGACCCCCAATTCAGTTTTTATTTTCCACGGACCCCCTGAATGATCTTGGGGACCCCCGGGGTTCCGTAGGGATCACTTTGAGAACCACTGTTATAGATAGGTTATAGCGTGTCTGTGGCGTCCTTCTAGACTGGGAGAGGCTCCGTTCCCGTTTTCAATGTCGACGTCTCGCCCACTTTACTACATATATACCTAGGTCACGTGATGCAAGTATGCACGTGTGACGTCATGCGTCTCACGGAGAAACCCCCTTATTCATCGGCCTTATTTGATCGACGCCCTATTATTTCTTTTTTACCTAGGCAACCACAAACACTTCATCTTACACATCACCATGCTTAATTTTGCAGTCAGAGGGGCTGTAACCACTGTTGATATTTTGGATGCAAAAATATGGATTTAAAAAATAGTCAATTCTTTCTCTTTTGACCGCGTGCAAATAATAAATTATTATTATTAATATAAAAATTTTAAATTTTAAATCCCAAATTTTAAAAATACTTAACCACCGATATTCATATTTTGCAAAATTTAATATGCAAATACTTACATTCTATATTTAGCATCATTTTTCTACTAATATCTGCAGGAATTCCAAAAACTGACAAAATCGAACTAATATCTATGAGAACCAAAGTGTTGACGAATATCTACAGCTCAAACTATATCTATGAGAACCAAAGTGTTGACGAATATCTACAGTTCAAACTGCTGACTAATATCTATGAGAATCAAATTGTTGACGAATATCTACAGCACTGGCAGAGGTTGGATTTGCAATTATGTATAGCATATTGGAATAACGTAATATTGCGTATGCAGTTTAAAAAACTTAATTTATGTAAGTATGTATGTAAAAATCCTTAATATCGGACTATTGGACACATTTAGCTGATTAGTCCAACCTACGCTCTGTAGATATTAGTCAACACTGGGACCGTCATAGATATTCGTCCGACCTTAGCTCTGTAGATATTAGTCAACACTCTGAAGTTCGTAGATATTAGTTCAACATATGAGCTGTAGATATTCGTCCGACGTACAGGCTGTAGATATTAGTATCTGGAGTCTCCCATTTCACTCTCGTATCGCGCAGTTGTTGCTTAAATTATTGTTGGTCACTCTCAGTATCCCTTTCCAATCAGCACCCTCCTACGGTGATGGTTCACCTCGCGTCACGTAATTTGGACACAAAAACCGACCCAGGCCGCCCGGCTCATCGAGCAGTCTCGCCGCTCGATAGCAGAACAGGCATACAATATGCACTTCCCTGACCTTGTCCGACTTCGTTTTTTCAATTGCTATCTGTCCCAAGGCCTGCTACGTGCTTTTAATGATTGTCGGTTCATTGTTTCCTTTAGGTAGGTACTATTTTTATCGATATTATCTCGCAAATGCACTTCAACAATCCAGCGTTTGTTTATCTCTGTGCACTACACTACACTTTAAATTTATATGCGAAATGTAAGACTTTTCAAGCGATCACGAATGTATGTATTCAAACAAGATTTACAGTTTTATTTGTGCTCGGGCTTACTGAGAGAGATTTGCACAAGCTAAGGTTTAATGAAGTAAACTTACATCTAATAACAAAAATATAGGTTTTAAGAGCGTTTAACCTGCCAGCGGCCGAAAATCCACATTTCGTCGAAAGTTGTTCTCACGATCGTGCAGGGCGGTTACAATGAGAAAGATTAATTATTCTCCGTACCTGCTTTTTAAAATTATAACTCAATATCGATTTTATTTCATTCCAAATTTGCTTTAATTTATACCTCCATCCAAAAATGCTGAAAGGCGTGATAATAAAACTATTAAAATAATGTACTTTTTGTAATTATTTTTTGATTATACGTATTTATCATTTTTCAATAATGTCTAAGTTAAATAAGAATGTAAAAAAATCTGAAATATATTATAATAAACACAATTAAATAACTTTGTTTCAATTCCACTTTATTATTTTTTAATCCGACCGGTTTCGGTTCGACTCAGTTCGGTTCAGTCGAACCGAAACCGGTCGGATTAAAAAATAATAAAGTGGAATTGAAACAAAGTTATTTAATTGTGTTTATTATAATTATGTATTCCCACAAAGTGTTTGCTACATGTCAAGATGAAATATATTAGTTTGTAAGTGCGCAAATAAATACACAAACAGACCAATTTTCGTCAAGAAACACATGTACGTAATAATACGTATATATTTTTTTATGATTTTATTTAAACTAAAATTAAAATTCTAAATCATGCGATACCCAGAAATGTATTGATTTATTTTACTGCATGACTATATAATTTGAAATGGGTGTGGTATAATAACAAATCTTTTTTGAAAATTTTAAAAATCTGCCTACGACCTATGGTATAACCTTATTATACCAAAAATAAACATTTTTTTCTCAAAATTTAAAACATGCGAATGCTAGATAAAAGAACAATCTTTCGTAATCCATTTATAATTTTTTGTGGAAAAGAGTCAATACGTCTAAAATCTGATTTAAAAATAACATATTTCTGGTTTTCTCTGGTAATAAATACCCTGTAGTGTTTTCTTGTAAGAATCTGACATTTTTTCCGATCCAGAAACTGTTAGAATTCAATTTATTCAGAGTTGCACTTACTTAAGCAGTAGGGTATTTTATTTTATCACAATGAATCTGGCATTTTACCCAATCCAGAAGCTGTGATAAAATTTTTACGTATTGCGTGTTGCATACTCTTCCGCGGAGTTGCGGGAGTGAAAATAAAATGCAGGTTTCTATATCACTTTTAATTTTAATCTACGGAGATCCAGCCTTTTGGTCTGATCCTACAACTGGCAGATATGATGCGATCTAATCAGATCATCATAACTAACAGATGCATTCGAGATGGATCGGACTCGAAGCAGACTGTCAGTTGCGTTCGCGAGGGGTTAATATTGTTTCGCGTAGTAATATAATACTTGCCATTGGCATGAAGCTATTATACAATATTAAATTAATAAAATCTCCACAATGGAGTTGTGGGCGTGCGGTGAATCAACCCAGTCGTTCCGTCCTCTCCATATTAAATAGAATTACATATGTTAATGCCTCGGAAAAAGGAAATGTCCGCGGATTATGAATGTTACGATTATAATATTTATTCCGTAACGGCATTTTATATCTAATCGATTGGACCCGCAAAGAGGCCTATCAAAATAGGACCGACATCGTGCAATCGTGTGGAGATTGTCGGAAATACGGTTTTATTTGTGTGAATAAAATAATAAAAATGGTGTCGCGTCTTGCATAAAATTAATCATCATTATCATTACATAGTATAAAGTGAAGTCGCTCAAAATGTATGTGCGCATTGATATTTTAAACTACGCAACGAATTTTTATGCGGTTTTCACCATTAGATAGAGTGATTCAAGAGGAAAGTTTATATGTAAAACACATGCTTATTATAGCAGAGAAAAAGCAGCGAAATTCAAATATTCAATTCAGGCAGCGGGCAGTAGGCAAGCGAGTAGTGGTGTGGATTTTATAAAGGTTGGGTAATGGCGTTGTGTTTCGTTAGCCACAGCAACGTGTGGCCGGGTCTGCTAGTATAATAATAAAGTAGAATCTGTTTCTTGCCTAATTTACATAAATCTAGATAATTAGACAATTTTTAAAAGTACTGTTTTTAAAGGGCGATTAAATTCTCTCTAAACACCATTTTAGTGTAATATCAGGAAGCAGTGCTACAACACAGCTGTACCACAACACAGGCATGTGCCTAGTATGGTGGTCGAAAAATTCCCAATTCATGTAACAAACAATTCGAAGAATAAAGAAACATTAAAAAAAAAAAAAAAAAAAGTGCTCGAATTTGAAGATTTTTTCGACTGCAAGGTATAAGTTTTATTTCAATGATTTTTTCTTTCAGAATGTAAAACGAAGCACTATAAAAAGTGTAATGCCCCTGTCTCACGTGAAACATAATTATTTTGTGCTTTCCAAAAATCAAAATTCGTTAAAACCTGGCATTTCTATCGTTTTTATGCGAAAAAATAACAAATTATTCATTAAACTCATGGAAGATTATTCTGGAATCAAACTCTGAGGGAATTTATTTATTTGATGCAATATATTTACATTTTATACACAATTCAATGATGTTGGCCTCACTGGGTGGTTTACCCGTGCTGAGGCCTCCATTTCATATACAAAATTATACACAATACATATAAATATATATATGTATATAATAATGGTGAAAAAACGGAAAAAAAGTAAATAAACTTACGATTAATATAAATTAAACTTAAAAAGTAGAGATTTAAAATTAACGTAAATTTAAAAATAAATAATATTATATAAGGGAACGTACCCATACTACGTGACACACCTTTTGCAATTTTTTACCCCCCCCCCCCCCCGGTGACCACGTGTAGTATATTCCAAGACCCCCCCCCCTACAGTTTTCATGTAGTTTTTCATAAATATGGTTTCGAATCATTTTTTGCTAACAAAAAATAAAAAATGCATTATTTGGCCTATATTTGTCTTTATTAATACGGCGCTTGCTGCGTGACAGCAAGAGTGCATGCATTACAAGTGGAAAAAATATTACCAAGATAAAACTTATGTCAAAATATATTGAAACCGGAACGTAATTTATGGAAACGAAAGTCTTGTTATTTTTATAAACATTTTTCATCTCAATCATCTTCAACAAACACGTTCCCTGAACTTTTTTACTTATTTGAATGTACGAGGGTGGGTTTTTAAGTTTGCGGATTGGGTAAGGAGTGGAAATAAAAACCAAAATTATTTTTCCTTTTCATCATATTCACCTCCTACCTACCCTAATACATTTTTCCGATCTTTAAATTAATTTAAAAGAAATTTATAACGGCGCGGAACTCAATTTTCTCCACATTTCACAATTTCTTCCCGATTGAAGTGTTTGGTCGACGATAGCTCAAAGACTAATGACCTAATTACGATAAAACCCGGTGTTTATCCTAAAAATGAGTTGTTCAATTAGTACCTAATTCAGCGGTACCCCCATTAATCACTTACCTTCCCATTCCGTGAACTTAAAAACCTCCCCTCGTAGCTCGAAAAAAAACGCGAGATTTCTAGATTGACTACGTGATAAAAACCTAAGCCCCCCCCCCCCTCGTCGTGACCAAGCGTGGTATTTTGATGACCCCCCCCCCCCTGAATAGGTCACGTAGTATGGGTACGTTCCCTAAGGTTAAAAACCATTGATATATATACATAGATGACTAATGACCGCGCCAAAGCGTTGCCACCGTACATATGTCCAAAAGCAGATGCTCAGCTAATGTCAGTTTAGTGCTCACTGAGACGCCGACCAAGTTCAACCGGAAGGTACGCGATCAAAACTGTCTTTAAAATGGTTAAATGCGTCGTGAAGAAGTGCAATTCAAGGTCAGAAAACATAATAAATCAAGCGGAATTACTTTCCACGCGTAACTTTATTGTTTACATATTCATATTTACTTAAAAAGCACAGAAATTGAAATAAAATGTCAAATTCCATAATATAGGTTCAGTGTTGCCACTTAAAAGTCATTTTGGTTTTCCCATATTAATGGGAGAATACATCATTTATGTAATAAGTGACTATGGAGGTAACCTTTGATTTTAAATATTTCGTGTATTTCACATTTTTAGAAACCTGAAATTTGCGTGCACTAGTCCCTTGATGAATATATTTAACTTTGGTTAAGTAAATTTTAATATTGTATTATAATATTTATTTTATGTAATACATAATTTTATAATTATATTAATTGCTGATGTAAACTGTCATGGCTTATTCAGAGTCAAATAATTTCGCACCGCGCGAAGAAATGTACTCGAGCCTACTTAAAAAAAAATTCTTGTCATTTAAAATTTAATTTAATGGTTGTTTTGTTTATTTACACCAGTGATTCCCAAGTGGGGCGATATCGCACCACTGACTGGGACGTTGATGAGCTTCCCCTTGCAAATGTAATAAAACTTTCACATTAAAAAAAATTTCGCCTGCGGCGCTTTTTCTATGCGTATTGTCTCGCATTTCATAATGAAGGGGGGAGGGGCGTTAAAAAGAATACTATACTTGGATAGTGCGCAGTGAGCCAGATAAGGCTAGGAACCTCTGATATACACTGTACATTAGTATATAAACGTTTGAATAGATATGGATACAGCATGCATTTTATGTAAACCCCGCCCCCCCGAATGTTTTTTCTGTGTGCGCCACTGTTCTCCGCATAGGTTTCAGATACTGTTAGTTTTGTAATGTCTATTGGTAAAATACAAAATATTTAAACAAAAAATGTCTTAATTATTTCATTAGTTATGCTTAGTTTTAGTCATATAATAAAAAAACACATATTTAAAATAATTTAAATTATTTTTTATTTTTATTTTTAACTTTATGAGTAAAACCTCAAATTGTAATATTTAATCAAATGAAGACCATATAAGCGAAACTCAATCGAAAATCTGAAAACAGAAAAATCAGAAAAAGATATTGACACATCTGGGCCAGATGTGTCAATATCATAATGTTTGTGTTATTTTTTGGCTGTCCTGTGCTATTTAAACTGTACGTTGTGAATTTTGTTTTCGATATGTTTAGTGTAAGCGTGTTTGAGTCTAGCCATGATTTCACTCGCCTGATTCCTAAATTCGCTATGTTGAAAATTGAAGAATCAAACTAAACAAATCAGGTTTCTGACCAAACCATAGGTTTCTTGCACATCCTTCATCTTTCCCATCCATTTTCGGTACTATCTTTCCAGGCGGATGAATTGCGCATGAGTGGTTTATGACTCGCATCGTCCATTAAACGCTTTCACGATATGTAATTATTTTGAATAAATTCTTTACAAAGGTCAAGTTCACCTCCCAGTATTGTTCTCACAATAATGCTCTCATGAAATGTATCTACATTCGGATTCATTCATAGCCGAACAACAAATCCTTTGATCAGATGTGTTGTATGGTGTAGGTACACTATTATCTATCTTATTTACATTAAGAGGGCATTAGCAGAGAAAACCGGAAATACATCATTTTCAAAAAAGTTTTTAGACGTATTGACTCTTTTCCACAAAAAATTATAAATGGATTTCGAAAGATTGTTCTTTTATCTAGCATTCGTATGTAATAAATTTTGAGAATTTTTTTTAATTTTTAGTATAATAAGGTTATTCCATAGGTCGTTGGCAGATTTGTTCAATTTTCAAAAAGGTTTTTGTATTATACCACACCCATTTCAAATAATAAAATCATGCAGTAAAATAAATCAATACATTATCTAGCAAACGTATGTTTTAGAATTTTAATTTTAGTTTCAATAAAATCATTAAAAAATATGTACATGTGTTTCTTGGCGAAAATTGGTCCGTTTGTGTATTTGTTTGCGCACTTACAAACTAATATATTTCAGATTTTTTTAACATTCTTATTAAATTTAGACATTATTGAAAAATGATAAATACTTATAATCAAAAAATAACTACAAAAAGTACATTATTTTAATAGTTTTATCATCACGCCTTTCAGAATTTTTGGATGAAGGTATAAATTAAAGCTAATTTGATTTGAAATAAATTCGATATTGAGTTATAATTTAAAAAAGCTGGTACGGAGAATAATTAATCTTTCTCATTGTAACCGCTCTGCACGATCGTAAGAACAACTTTCGACGAAATGTGGATTTTCGTCCACTGGCTGGTTAAACGCTCTTAACCCTAGAATAGTCGTTTCGACTAACACTGCGTGCATTTTATGCTATATCTCTAACGAATGCGCCGATCGCGTACTTCGTGCTACGGGGGTGGGTGCCGCCATTTTATATACGACACTCTTTTAGTCCAGTCTGCGGAGAATACAAAATATATAAATGTGTAAATTGTACCAAAGATTTTAATAATAATTTTTTTAAGATAATGAACATTTTTGTTATTTACTTCATTTACTTATTTATTTATTTAGTTTATTTACTTCATCTTTATTTTTGTTCTCGAAATGTTAAAGCCTTAATTTTTTTTTAAACACCATAAGAGTAATTATCTATCTTTTGTGGAATCGTTATCGAGATAACGGACGTGATCTCCTGTCAGATTTGTGATTTATTTGCTTTTTCTATGTACAACACGGGCGTAGCCAGGTTTTAGTATCGGGGGGGGTTCAAGAAAATAAAACTACCGAAACACCTTGGCAAATCAAAACTCGTGTCGGGGGGGGGGGGGGGGAGGGTAATCAAATTTCGCAAGTACATATTCATCTATGTAACACTAATCCTGTTATATGTTTATTGAACACTTTTTCCTAAGTGAAATAATAATTTCAAAGTACGTATCCACTTACCACCTTTGATCAAGTATGTCTGGTCGAAACTTACCACTGATTAGAAACATAAATTAGAAACGGAATTCCAAATAAAAATCAACCGCAATCACCGATAAAACGGAACTTGAATATTAAATTAATTTTTCCTTTCAGAGGTCCCCATTTATCTTTTTAGATACATAATACCATTTTGAGTTGTCATGTTAAAAATAACATTGCTTGACAAAATTGCTGGTAAGTACATCAACAATATTTAAGATTCATGGGAATTCCAAAAAACATATAGGTATATAATACCAGTAATATTGCCATATGTAATAAAAAAATTACCAGTTCGAAATTTCCCTAGATTTTGTGCTGATTTCCCTTTAGCCCTAAAAAATATGTTTCTCCTCTAGATCTAATCAAAATTCACTGGTGTGGGGATACACGACATTACCGATACGGCACGAAAATATACGAAGGCTACCGAATGCGATCGGATAATCTACGACGACCAGCGGCGGGTGGTAGAGAGGGCGAATCCAAAATACATTATTAGTGTAATAATTAGTTATAAAATAAGTTTTGTCGGTCGCCTCTCCTTATTTTCGTATTATTGATGTTGATATCTTAACTTTTCGGGGGGGGGTTTGAACCCCCAAAACCCCCCCCCTGGCTACGCCCGTGATGTACAACGTACATTAAATGAATAAATAATCATGCATACTTGCAGGAATTCGTGTTTAAAACGATCTAAACTAAAATATGTGACAGTAAATATGTAAAAATCACACAAATCTGACACGAGATCACGTCCGTTATCTCGATAAAAATCCCACAAAAGATAGAGAATAACTATCTTCATGTTTGTTTTATAATAGCTTACTATTTTTGCTTTATACTGTCACTTCAATATGTACTCTTTAATTTTTTGTTATATTATTTTTTTTCTTCTTAAGTATGTATATTATTTCAAATTTTTGCAATTCCCTTGTAAAAGCCGCTAATCGGCGTTAATTCATAATAAATAAATAAATAAACTCTTCTGTTATATACCAGTACTACAAACATGTTTTATTTTGTTTGTCCTTTAAATAAAGGTAGTGTTGTTTTATAAAATAACATACATATATTTCTGGTTTACAAAGATTTCAAAGCTTATGAAGTCTTCGTAAACCAAAAATGCATTTTTTGATGGTTGACGTAAGTATCAGTCAAATTGACCATGATTAGTCTTAAATATGATTAGTCTTGCAGGGTTAAGTAGATACAAACTTACGTAGTGTACGTGGATAAATACAGGATGACTGGTTCTGAAACAAAATATTGATGGGTTTGATGGAAGAGGCCTTTCAACGAAAAACAGTATCGTCAAGTTATAAATAGGTACCTTTCACTTTCAACTATTGTTAAGATGACAGCCACTGAAAATACCAAGACTTTAATTGGTTTGGGTAACGGAATAAACACCACAGCCTCCCCTATATCATAAATGAATGAGAAGTGGCGTAATCTAGCCCAAGTTAAACATATTTTAATGTATTTATTTCTCAATTTATCATCTCTTCAATGCTTTAACTATTTTTTTTTAAATGTTATATTAATCCAGTCATTCCTTTTCAACGTCTGTCTTGATTTAGATTCCGTCTATAAGCAAACAGAAATAAATGTTGAAATCTACAGACGTGTCTTATGTAAGTTTTCCCACTAGCGTACATGCATTACACGTAATTAATACATGGATACATGTCATGCCAGTAGATGATAATCGTATAATGATGGCATGTTATTCGTTTTAATACGTTGCCGCAAGGCGAAACCGATCACCCTAATCATAAACCAACCGTGGAATTGTTCAGATTACCTTTCAATAGGTCTCTTGTGTTACATACTCCAACTATAAATATTAATGGTATCTCTCTGAATCTACATCTAACTATTATTTGTTGTTAAATGATGAAATCTTTTACACTAACTTGCCCATGCAACGTTCAGAACAGGAGTAAAAATATCCGGCGCCGAGCTTTTTATTGTGGAAGTCGCAATACTTATTATTTTTTAAGACTTTTGGCCACAAGCGCTCTATCAATTTGACAATAATATATACTATTTTTGAACATCACGAAGCCTATGTTGGAATTTATTTGAATAGTTTACATGGCTTGAACCTCTCCAACTTCTGGATATTTTAGTGTCCACATAGAGGCAAGATCTTTGGGTTGAAACTCCCGTGTCTCTCTTATCTAGATTGCAAACAAAATTGGGATGTGATTATTTCTTTCACCGCACTAAAAGCTTCCAGTTCTGAACCCAACTTAAATATATCTAACAAAATTTTTATTTAAAATACTTAACTCTAAATTTGACTGTTGCGAACTCCTGCCACTCATTAACTTACGAATACTGACGGTAACTACACGACAAAATACATTTTTCTACTGCAGCATTCATAAGCGAAACTACATTACTCACTCTCCGATACAACGATTGCACACTATGGGAAATCAGTACTTAGGTGATGTTGACATATTTAACATAAACTTGGCGAATTTTGTCGATCTTGTAAAAAACGTATTCCAAAACTATTTCTAAACATATCTGGATCTTTATAAACCTATGAAATCGCTGTATTTTTATGACATTTGTGCTTTTTTATCTAATTTTATTTTTATTATTTCTTTATCTGTTAAAAAATCATCTGTCATGAATTAATTGTACTACCAAACACGTAAAAGCCCTTTGGGCGTTAAATAATAAATAAAACGTGAGACAGATATGACTGACTGGCTCAAAAACATGAATCATTTTATAGTACCTACAGCAGCGTTATACGTACAAAACGTACCTAACTAGTATTTCGTAACCAAAAAGTTAAAAAAAGTCTTTATTATTTGCTTCTTATTCGAATAAAATACTTCGTTTTGATCACTTTTTATTATCTTCACTTTATTATTTAGGTTACTTCAATATTTTTTTTCAAACAATCAGCTATAAAAAGCAATATATTCGTTTGCACAAATGCCAACGTAATACTTTTTTTTCATATGAAGCAGATACTTTGTGATGTGACATTATAATTTAAAATAAAACAATAACTTTGTAAGCACCACTTTTATTTTTTATACTTTATATGCCGACCGGGTTTCGTTACAACCGCATTTTTGTTCTGAAAAATCGTAAACACCTATAAAGGCTCTATTATTATTTATCTGGATTACTGCTATCGTCTTATATCTTCATATTTTTAAGCCTACTTTTCTGACTTTAAACGTCTAGAGGAGGTAAAAAAATCTAGAGTAGGTAAATCTACTATTTACAATACGATTTAGAAAGAAACCAAACAACTACTATAATATTAAACTCGATTATGGATGAGTTTAACTCAAATTTGTGGTACGTTTTTTGGGGGAAATGATTTTAAATTTATTGATGATAAAACACTTATCATTAGTTTCTAGTACATCCTTTAACTTGTGAGAACGGACGATGAACAGAAGAATACATATTTATTATTATCACAGTACATAGTTTACTAGATACTACACAGGTCTGGCCTCAAACAGTTCTTGTTTTTCGATGATAATTTGGATGATGTAAAGTTCGGTGGGTAATGTAGGTAGGTACATACTTGTAGTATATTTTAATCTATCGTTAATGGTCGTTCACCCAATGCGCTCGGCTGTAATGAATTCGGTATCTTAAAATTCTTAATGGACAGATGCCCTAAAATATTTTAAACAGGGGAGAAATATAACATTTATACTTTTATACAATATTTATAAAATGGTCATAAAATATTAAACATTCTCACTGTTGGCTATATTTTAGATGAGGTACGTTCAACTAATTAACAAATGTAGGTATTATAAAAGCAAATAAATATTAAATTAACAATGAATTTTTCCAAGTATGTGCGGCGTTGCTGTGGGCGTTATTATGCTATGCAAATAAGAAATCAATACCTTTGCTCTATTGGTCGATAAATAACAATAAACAGAATTTCGCTTTTGGAATAAGTGTGCCAAAACATATTTGGAAAACTAATTATTTGATGTTCTTCTTAGTCTTGTTGTGACTGTAATGTAGTATTGTTAATTTACTGTATGTAATTGAAAGAAATAAAATTGTACATTTATAAACTAACTCTGATATTTATTATCTTGAACCGTTGTTATTTCTCGTTAACACTGTTTTTAACGACGTCACGTCTAAAACGCAATAATAGTAAAATAAAGTAGTTTTATAGTTCGAATATCCGGGCTACATGTAATGCGTGTGAACTTTCATATTTTATGATCAAAACTAGCATAAAATATTAATAAAAGCGTACTTACGCCCAAAATAATTATTTTTCCCCTCAAATTAGCTTGAAACGCTCTTGATTGTTTTACGTATGGCATTCCAAAACCACTTTGATCACTCCATTCACCGACTTGGTGCTCATTCTATGAATCCTAAAGTCTTTACCCAAAAAGGGTGACATATTCCAAATACAAATCCTTTAAAAGTCCTGAGCCAGAAATATGTTCTTTGAGCTTTTAAATCCCGTATCAAAGAATATTAAAACTCTTCAGAAATCCGAACCCAAAAAAAGGTGTTAAAAATTAAGTACCAGCCAAAAAGGATCACAACTCAAAAGTCTGAGACCCTAAGAGCCCGTTCACACTTCCGTCGTAAAAACGGAGAGGGGTTCCGTCGTCACGACGGAAGCCCTAGGCCCCTGTTCACACTTCCGTTTTCAAGACGGATCCGTCTTGAAAACGGACCCTACTCTACGAAAACAACGACCAAAACATTTTATCATTCTTCAGTAGACGGTCCCCTTGAGGCTGCCATAAATAGTTGCTATAATGCCATAATAGGTGCTATTTGAAATGTACAAATACCTACTTAAAAATAAAACAATTTAAATAATAAACTTTTTCTTCGAATTCGGTAAGGGAATGTATTGATATAATTCCAGCCATAAAATTACTTCAGGGGTCGGACCTTATTTGTTCAAACCGTGGGAGAATATTGTGTTTGCATACTTGAAAAGGAGAAAGTACGCGAAAATCATTCAGCAATTATTATAACTAAAATCACTAAAAAACATGAATGATATGACTAAATATTTTCTTGAGATTAAATAGAAAAAATCGCATTCTGGAACGAACATATATATTATATAATAATATTACAAAACGCCAAACGCGCGCCCCATAAAAACACAAATTGCCTGCCGCCTTGCGTCTGGGAGCGGGCGGTGGTGAAGTGTGAAGCGGGGTGTGGCGGGTTCAAAACGGATCCGTCGTCCCGCCGTGTAGTGTGAACAGCTCCATTGAAATGTATGAGCCAGCGCGTTCCCTTCCGGCTTCACGACGGACGCTCTGCGTAGGCGAACTCTCCGGCGAAAAAAAACGGATCCGTCTTCGCGCCGGATCCGACAAGTGTGAACAGCTCCATAGAGCCACTACAGCGGCTAGGGCTTCCGTCGTGACGACGGAACCCCTCTCCGTTTTTACGACGGAAGTGTGAACGGGCTCTGAAAAGGAAGAAAACAAGCTCGGTGTCTAAAAATAATTGCACGTGAAAACTGAACACTTTAGCACGAATTTGCCTTCAACAAAGGCCTTTGTTTGTTCCATATTGCACGGCATACATTATTCTGACTTTGCCACGGCATTGCACTCGGCTCCGGCCTTGGGAACTCCGTGGTAGACATTTTATGATCCACTGCGTTTCGTCTGATAGCTCAAGACTGCCTTCTTAATTGCTTATCTTGGAATTGCTTAATTATTCCTACGTTATTTAATTTGTTCCTTCAAAATTATTAACGTGTTATTGATTAACCTTCTTTATTGCTCTTACAATATCCCCTCCCGTAGACTAGAAAATAATTAATTGCTCTTCCTCAATCAACACTAACTAATGCTGTTCACCATTTTCCAGAATGTGTAGACTGGTACTGGTCATCTAAGTTAACACCTTGATTTTTTGGTACAAGTCTAAATGACTAGGCAAGTAAAGAAAAATTATAATTATTATGACTTCTAGCGAGGTCTTGACTTGTCACTCCTATTTTTTATGTTTATCCCTATCACTGTTGCAAGCCGTGACACAATTAGAGCAGTAACAATACTGCTCTGTTCGTATTATGACTTCCAATTGCAAACTTGGTTATAAAAATAGGTATAGTTCTAAGTCACTAGTGATATAAGTCTAAGTTGTAAGTCATTAGTTATCAGTTATCACTCTTAGTTGTAAGCCACTTGTAGTATATATGTAGGTATAGATTAAATGTATAAATGAATGTTTAAAGCGCCCTTGAGGTGATTTTCTCACGAAAATGGCGCTATAGAAGTCATCCAATTATTATTATTATCTTTTGTTTCTCCTTTACTTTTAATTTATAAGTTAGAGTATTTTGCACCGTATAGTAATCCAGTTTCTGAGATACCAACTAACTCCAGCTTCTAGGAGTTTCATTGAACTCCCGTGTATGATCTGGTTACTGATTGCACTGACTATGTCAATGGAAGTATTGTTGGGAAGATTTCCTTCGTGGAAGAAGACGAGGTTGTCGTATCAATCGCTTTAATCTCAATCGGACATGGTCGGGTCTTTGGAACACGGTTTTATCGGTTAGTGAACCCATAACATCTACATCCAAATAACAGTCATAACAACCGTCCAATATCTGCTTCTATTTAATTATTATTTCATGTCAGTTTTTTTTGGTTTTACATGTTAATATTCTATTTCCGTGATCTAATCTGTTTTTTCTTTTTTTACAGGTAAGTGTCAACTGCTTTTACTTCAGCTGTCGTGCAGTGATGTCATCCGGTAAGCGGCATGTCGTATAAAATTAACGAAGAGATCAATATCAACGGGTTCAACTTTATTCTACGTAATTATTCGATATTCCATCAAGTTCGTTTTCAAGTTCAAAACAAACAAAAAGGATGTAACGGCTGAGAATCAGATTTCTTGGTATTACATAAACAATGCCACAAATCGTCCACGAAATTTCACTAATAATGTTTTTTCAATAAAATAATATTCTTATCTCTATTTTGGACTGATTTATCTGTCCAAGTTTCATTGACCCTTTGTTTTGTGACGATAAAGTATTTTTTCCGGTATTCATTTCATACGAATGTCATGTAAAAGTGACCCGCTGATAGCTGCTTTGTAATAGCTCCATCTTTCTCGTAAATTACTCACATATAACGGAAGAAAAGGTTACACGTTACAATAACATCTACCCTTGATTATTATAATTTTGTCGAACCCTGTAAATAAATAGTACCCTTTAACGAAAAAACTCCATGCTTTATTTACAGATCTAGAGTTTAACCATAGAAAAATTTTAATGTGCATATCTTGAAACCAACGTTTAGATGGCAATTTGAGAAGAATGCATAAAATTTTGAGAATTTTTAATATAAGTTTTTTTATTAAACGACAAAAACGTTAGGTGAAACATTTGCCTAATCAAATTTATACGTGTTTTTCTTTTTTATCAGTAACTAGCTGGTCCCCGGCATGCGTTGCTATGCCATATAATAAAGAAATTGTTTCTCCCTGCGTGTCCTTTCCCATTCGTCCCGTTCCCCTTTCGCCTCCCATTCTTCTCCCCTTCTCTCGCGTTCCCACTCCGACTTATCCACCTTCCCTCTTCCCACTCCACTCCCCCCTTCCCCCGTCCCGCGAATCCCCCTCCCGAGTTACCCTCCCCTCCCGGGTTCCCCTCCCCCCTCCCATGTATGGACATTCAGTCCCGGTACATTCAGTTTTCAAGCAGCTCGCGTGCCACCTACTGCAATTCTTTTAATACAAATTTCATAACGCCAGAGCTCACCAGTAGCTTTATACAAACCTTGTCCTGACAATAACGCACACAAACTAAAAAGAATTATCCAATTTGGTGTAGTCGGTCGGAAGTTATGCGCGTACATACATTTCGGCGATTCATTTTTATTTATATAGAATAGATAGATAGATAGAAGATATAGAAGATAGAAGATAGATTTTAAATAGAAAAAACGTAAGTGAACCATTTTTAAAACTTTTTTATGTTTGTATTAAAAAAATATATACATGTATTTTAAAAATAATATTTTTATTTCTAATAATAATAGTTTTAAACGTATTTTGACAGCTTTCAAAAATAGTTGTTAGTTTCGGATATGTTGAAAATATTACATTTATTTGGATTTTATTGTAAGGCGGAAGTATTTGGACCCTTTGATAAAATACGCCCCATGTCTTAGGGGTAAAAAACAAAACATTGACTTATGAAAGTCGTATCAAAATAAATTCATATGAAAAATTACAATTAACTTCTAAATTATTAGGTAATTATTATTATTTGCCTCGGATGATATCCATCTTCTACGTGTGATTAGATTAGATTACTCGTAATTCATTAAATTATATTAATAGATTCCGACGGCCTCCGTCATTGAGTGGTTGTAATCTTTTGCTAAGATTCTGCAGATCGCGGGTTCGAGTCCCGGCGTGCGCAAATAAATTTTATTGGATTAATTTGTGTTATTTCACGTTTTATTCATTTAAAATAGTGTATTTGCGGTAAGTTTCAGAATGGTAGGTACTTTCAGTATCGCCCCGGTGAAAGCCACCATTCAGGATCAAAACGTTGCTTGAAATGGCTTTAACCGTGTTTGATGACCAGATTTGATTAGCCAGGTACTTCCCCGACATCCTTTCCCCCATCTCGTGGAACACCTACTACCTTCCGTCTCATAACATACCCCAATTGTGGAAACCATAGTCTCACGGTTGGAAGTAGTTGGCACTCAATTGTGTCGTACTTTTTTTAAAAAATGGTAGTGATTTTTCTTCTGATATCGTATTGTCTCAAATGTTTTATTATGGAATGTCGCATTGACGTGTTGGTCGCAATTATAATTAATTATTGTCAAATGATTTGACGATATAGCGCTTCGTGCCGTACTGTCAATCTAATTATATTTTATCCAATTTCGTTTGGACAGTTTATTAAGAGGGCATTACCAGAGAAAGCCGGAAATACGTCATTTTCAAAAAAGTTTTTAGACGTATTGACTCTTTTCCACAAAAAATTATACATGGATTTCGAAAGATTGTTCTTTTATCTAGCATAGTTATGTAATAAATTTTTAGATTTTTTTTTAATTTTTAGTATAATAAGGTTATTCCATAGGTCGTTGGCAGATTTGTTAAATTTTCAAAAAAGTTTTTGTATTATACCACACCCATTTCAAATAATGTAATCATGCAGTAAAATAAATCAATACATTATCTAGCAAAGTTAATGTATTAGAATTTTAATTTTAGTTTCAATAAAATCATTAAAAAATATGTACGTACATGTGTTTCTTGACGAAAATTGGTCCATTTGTGTATTTATTTGCGCACTTACAAATTAATATATTTCAGATTTTTTTTAACATTCTTATTAAATTTAGACATTACTGAAAAATGATAAATACTTATAATCAAAAAATAACTACAAAAAGTACACTATTTTAATAGTTTTATCATCACGCCTTTCAGCATTTTTGGATGAAGGTATAAATTAAAGCTAATTTGGATTGAAATAAATTCGATATTGAGTTATAATTTTTAAAAAGCTGGTACGGAGAATAATCAATCTTTCTCATTGTAACCGCCCTGCACGATCGGAAGAACAACTTTCGACGAAATGTGGATTTTCGTCCGCTGGCTGGTTAAACGCTCTTAAATGTCAATGTAACAACAGACCGTCTTCTGGATACATTTCTTTATCACGAATGAACTCCCTTCTTCCCACTGATACTAAGATGTTTTCATCGATTCAATTGATATAAGCTCAATTTACTGCAGTATTTTTTTTATATGAATAGTGATTTTGTATGGAATATGGAAGTCGCACGCAGGAGCTGTGTAGCCCGGCGATTTTGTAGGTGGTTTAAACTACAAACTTTAACCCTCAGAAATCGGGAGAATTTTTTAATAGGGGTCGTCCATTAATCACGTGATGTTTTTTAGCAACTTTTTAACCCCCCCCCCCGTGGTGAGGTTTTAGACTCACCCCCCCCCCCCCCCCCCCAAAATCACGTGTATTTTTTTAGTACAAAGTATTTTGAAATTTTCAGAATGTTATCACGAAAAATAAATACACGTGATATATAATTAAACCCCCCCCCCTGGTGATATTTCGTGATTTTTTCCGAACCCCCCCCCCCCCTTTGGAGCCTCACGTGATTAATGGACAACCCCATAGGTCAAAAAATTCCCGCTTTGCAATAGAATTCAAATAAATGGAATATTTCTCAACATATCTGAAAACTGAAAACTGTTTTTGGAAGGTGATGAAATATACGTTTACAATTATTATCTTTATTAGAAATAAAAATCAAATTTTTGAAATATTAAAATTTTTATACAAACATAAAAAAGTTTTAAAAATGGCTCACCTTACGTTTTTTCTATCTAAAATTACTAATAATTAAGAAAAGAAAAATACATATTTTATTAGTCACACGTAATTATCATCTCACGTTTTTGTAGTTTTATTAAAAAAAAATTGTCGCAATTTTAAACAAATTCTCAAATTGCTATCGGAAATTTTGGTTTCTCAAAGATGCACATTTAATTTTTTTCTATGGTTCAATTTTAGATATGAATATAAAGCTTGGAGTTTTCTCTTTCTCACACCGTTCAGATCACATTTATCACCATGATTATAAGGAAGATGATTTATATGAGATATATGCGAGCTGGGATAAATTTGGTCTTCTTTGATTAAACGGGTTAAAGTCAGAGTCTTTAGAGTTAGCTATGCACAATATGCAGTTCACGTCAGGTTCCACAAATATCGATATTTCCTCTTTAAACATCATGTTGAAAAATCAAATGTGTGATCTAATCACCTTGTAACTCCAATTCTTCTCTGCTTTGTTAAAATATTTACCTAAACGTTAAACTGGCAGCTTCATAGACATCCAAATGGATAGACAAGCAGTTACAGATGAGGGGTAAAACCAAACTATGGAGAGCGAAGAGGGGAAAGATGACTGTCATTCGTTGAACAATCAATCTGACAGTATATAGGCCTCTCGCATTACAATATCACCATTTAGTTCTTAAAAGCAAAATCTGCTTTGAATGAATAGACCTTTTTACATGGGAGCGCGAATTGCTTGCCACGTTCAAAACATATTTGCTAAGGCCAAATGCTCGCCCCAAAAAGACTCGCGCCAATACACATATCAATATTTTGTTTCCGTGTTTAGTTAAAACACTTTTACAAATGTTTCATAATTTACTTACCCCTGTAACCAGCGACGAGCACATTGGAGTACCGCCCACATTCGCTATGTGTACATTGATACGTAGATATATTGTATAGCACAAGCTGCCGTTATTTCGTTAAATGTATGGATGTCAGCTTCTCGCTGTTCACGGCAAGAATGATGACGTCACACATTTTAGATTCAAGCGAGGCTATATCCCCTCCCCATGGAGCGAGCCGGTTCCAAGGAGGAGCTACAGCCGGCGCCATGTGGAGGCGGAAATAATACGTTTTTATCACTTAGGGCAGGTCCAGATATATTCATATGTCCGTGGGCAGCTTGCTTTTTGTAAAACGTGTCTTCTATGAATGGCTGAATACCAACTCCCACGCATTTAAGAGAGAACCGTGTAGTGTTTTGTTCATACATTCCCCAATTTCCTCTCTGGATTTTGACACTACTGCAAATATTTTGTAATATAATATAGATATCGACTACCAGCGTGTCGATACATTTTGCTTTTTTTGACAAGTTACTTCTTACAGGAGTTAGGACTTAGAACCCTTCAAAAATCGTTAAAATTGTCTGGTTTGAACGCCTTCAACAGTCGTTCAGTATACTCATACAAACTAGACAATGTATTTTTAAAAAAGGTATTAACCTGTCAAAGGCCAGGGTTTTTTACCTAACCTTTTTTAAATTACCTTAAGAACAAGAATGGAGGAAGCTATTTTAAGCTTTATTTTATGTTATATATTAATGGAATAAAATTTAAAATCTCATCCAAATTATTTGAATTAATATTCATTTTTGAAATTCGATTCTCGCGCGCCGGCGCGTTCCTGGCAAATGACAGGTTAAAAGGGTATTTTTGACTGGTCAGTGGTTGAGTGGGCATAGCACTTGGGTCCCACCTGAGCGTCGCGTGTTCGATTCCTCGGCTGGCCAAGTCCTCCATCACAACACAAGCAACATTTTCGGCTTTCTGTGGTGGTAGTAGGAGATTTTCAAACATTGTTGGGTTATTCGTAACCAAAAAATAGACAGACATACAGTATTTTCTTCTAATACAATTATTTAAAAAAATATAGGGTGTACAATTCACACGCGATATAAGTGAAACTAGAAAGTCGCTAGATGTCGCTTTCTTTTCTCTGTTTATTTTAAAATTGTTTGAAGATTGGATATTGATTTACAAAAACAAAAATGTTTTTTTTTTGGATTTCGTAGGATTCGAACCTCCGTCCGCTGGATTTCTCTGTCCGCTAAGATTTGCGACGCACTATACCGCTGCGCTACGGGACGCGCTCGGCGAGGCGCGGAATTTACGCATCCGACGACCCATAAAAAACAAAGCGGCCAATGAGCGCAGACCTATCGTCGTTTCCGTTTTATATCTCAACCAATAGGAGCCTTGAGCGCAGTTTGATGCTTCGCAGGTGCCGTAGTGCGTCATTTCCGTTTCATCCGAATTTCAAATCACTCCTAACAGGGCTAAGGAAGCTTCACTTGAAAAACCTTGAAAATCGGTCCGGTTTGGGGGAAGAAAAAAGGGAATACAAAACCTCGATTTTTTTATTTAGGTAGACTTTTGTATTTAGGTATTATATCCTGAGTTGCAGTTGTCCCTTTCATGCAGTATTCGGGGGAGTAAGAGTGCCAGTTATAGCAACAGTTTGGCAAAATACCTATTGTTGAAATTTCTTGGCGACCGAGTTTCCTCTTAAGGCTCTGCAACCGGGCCTGAAAAGAAGAAGATGGAGAGATACGAAATTACGAATGTTAGAGGAGAGCGCTAACATTTACAGCGACAAAATCGATGCGAAAATTGCAAAAATGTTTAATAAAACACGACTCGTTTAAAATAGAGCAAAAATCTCGCGGGCATTATCTTATACAGCATTTAAAGAAACACTGTGATTTTTTTCATACATATAACTTGTAAAATAACTGAAACAAACGTGTTAATAATAATTTTTGGAGCATACTTTGAGATTTTTTTCTATCGATGGAATTTTATATAATTTGCGTTTCGGCGCGGGCAAAGTCTAGATATTATCTTCAAGAATAACATATATTTTTTTAAGAGCTTTAAAACTTACCGTGTTTAAGGGAAATATGTAATAAATCGGTACAAATCCGGGTTGCGGGCCCTTAATGGCTTCCTTTATAAATGGGGCTTATGATTTCCCTGTGCACTTTCATGTAGATTCCATAATTAGGATACCGAAAATTGGAACTTTTATAAATGGCTTTAATTGATTTATTTAGTTCACTGACCGCTTTT
Source organism: Limnephilus marmoratus (assembly GCA_917880885.1). Lineage (NCBI taxonomy): Eukaryota > Metazoa > Arthropoda > Insecta > Trichoptera > Limnephilidae > Limnephilus > Limnephilus marmoratus. Next base: position 18,436,702 of record OU862933.1, read on the forward strand.
CGTGGGTGTTCTGTATATGTAGTTCTTAACTAATTTCCAATAACTAATCATCTCAGATTCATTAGTCAAGTTGTTATATTATATGTGACCATTGTATTCCGTCAAGTGACAGATCGGCTGACGTTAGTGACAGGTCTATTACCGCGATCCGCGCTCGTTTGTTCGTTATCTGTCTCAGTCAAACCCGTTTCGTCAAGTGTTGCGACCTCAATGCATACTCTTTATGTCGCATTTAGATAAAGCGATGTGCACCGCAACGTGGCGCACATTTTCATGTATTTTTACATTAACTAGACCGATTGTTCTCCCGAAGATATTTTTTTGAAGAAGACGTTTATTTTTTAGTCCCCAGCCAATTTTGTTTCTTAATAGATATACGAAAAGAAAAGAAAAACATATATTTGTGTACGTAAAAATATTAAAACTTAACTTTTTAATCTTAAAAATAGAAATAAAAGCTAAAAAAAAGCCCCTGAAGATTAGCGTGTGTCGCTCTCCATAGAGAGAAAACAAATGGCCTTATATTTAAACGCCCGGGGTCTCAAAAGTTTCATATGATCTGTAGCTATTCGAAAACGTAAAAAAAAAAGAAATTATTGTTCACTATTAGCCCGCTAAAATAACCGGAAGTTTAGAAAAAAATAGATTTCGTGATTTGGAAAAAAAATAAAACAAAGGGTTCATATTTTATATTTTTTACCAAACTTATTTTTTATTACATAACTGCAGTACAAAGAACCAAAAAAAAATTTTTTTTAAACATTTGTGATGTGTTGGTTAAAAAAATAAAAGGGGAAAATAACACTTTTTGACTTACTTGTGTACATAAAGTTGAATTTTTTTTTCATTTTTGACAGTTAAACGCATTTTTTAATAATAAACAAACGTTAAAAGGTTAGATTACTGAAAAAAAAATTATTAAAAATTAAAAAAAAATGGTTTTAGGTTTGTTTTCTGATTTTCAATGCATTTTAGCGGGCTAATAACCATTTTAAAAAAAATTAAATGCAGTTATCATTTTGTTTGCAAGACGCAATTTTTGAGACCCCGGGCGTTTCTGAATTCAAAAGTTGAAATAATCGACACACGCTACTGAAGATGTCAATAAAAAGTCAAATTCAATGTCTTTTGATGACTGTGGATTTTCGCAAAATTGTTCTTGATATCGTGTTAGATTTTTTTAGATTAGCTCCACACCGGAGGCCCCGAGGAAAATAATGTGTCATCTTTGGGGATGCTGTATGGAGGGTCTTTTTAGGAAAGGAAGGAGACGAAGTTCTGGGAAGGAAAAATGTACGAGGGGTGTGTAGGAATGTGAGTTTCACTTGTTCCAGGAGGGACGGACGTATTAATCTATCCCACCAACAGCAGTGCATGGTGATGTTCTTGCTGGAGAGGTCAAAAGGTCTCCCTCAATCAGTCTCCCGATCCGGCTTGTCACGCAGTTAATTAGCAGACATATCCGCCGTCAAGATCCGGAAAAACCTCACCTCATGATTTCATGAACCCGGGCATCTCTGCTAAGTCACCAAACGTAGAGAAACACTTGGGGTGACCTGGCATGACGGTGGCAGAGGTGTTGGTTATCCAGTAAATGGTTCCCGGACGGCGGTCCCCAAATTGTACCCGTCTCCCAAATTGCATATTTTTTTTTTATTTAAGTTTTTATTCCAGCAGGTCTGGGAGGGTAGTGCAATCCCAGTCTGCCATATTACAGTAACTATAGTACAATATATAGGAGCAAATAAAAATCTAAAAGAAATAAAATATGATAGCGTATTGGGTTACCTAACAAAAACTAAAAATGAAAATAAAATTCGAACATAAATAATAATAAAAATTAATAACAAAATTAAAAACAAAATAAAATTAAACAAAAATTGAACAGAAATTAAAATTAAAAAAATAAATATTCGTTATTTTAACGTCCATCAGGGAGGTCGCCTCATCATTTGCATCCATCGCTCATTTAGTGGGGGACTGAGCCACTCGGATGCAGCCACGACAATGATGTTGTTTGATTTCCGTGTCCTGCTCCAGAAGCTGGCTAGCCGGTGGCGAAGTAATGCTGGGAATGAGTGCACCCTCCCTTCGGTGAACATCGTGGAGATGCTACAGAACCTCGGTAGTTGCATAAGTTGCCTGTATGCATTGTTGTAGCACACCCTCAGTTTGTCCCATTGCGCTGCTGGGTATTGCGTCCACAGTCCACAGCATAAAAATAGCTGAACTGTTTGTTTTACAAAATGAACGTCTTTATCCATTGTTTTAATGAACACTGATGGTTTCATTGAATTGAGGAAGGCCATTTAATTCTACCGCCAAACTCAATAATTCTGATCAGCCGACATTTATAAACCATTATTGTACACAAACCAAATACTTCATCCAATAACCAACCAGCTCTCTCAAAATTATTTTTAGCAAGTAAACAGTAATCAGGCGTACGTGTATTGTATGTTTCAGTATACATACGTTTTCGCCTCAATTCGTCGAATTCTTGCGCGAATTCCGTACAAAGCAAATATGTAATTAAATAAACTCGACCTATACGAGACTGTACGTGTATTGAGAGTCGAGAGAGGTAATGGTTTCTCGTTCACGGCCGTGGAGAGATTCAACTGACATTCCATTCCTCTGATAAAACCATCTGTTATCAGAACCGAGGCGGATCTACCTGGGCTTTACCTGACCCAGGTGACAAATTGACTCGACTTCACTGCGCAGAACTATGGACATTTCAAAATCAAGCATTTTTTCATATTATTTTGGTTACACGACATACATAAAATAAAATACGCGGGCGTGAATTTCAGTGCCAATATTACACTGCCCAAATTGCACACGGACGAAATTACACATGGACGAAATTACAAATGAAGAGAATTACAGATGTCAATCTAACCTAACCTAACTTAACCTAACCTAATTTTTTTTTACATTTTGTCAAATATGTATGTGCTAAATTTCTTTAGCAAACAAAAAAAATTACACCTTTAAAAAACAATTTTTTTACATTAGCTCCACACAGGAGGCCCGGAGGAAAATAGTTTTCTTTAGGGTCTACGTCATCTTAGGGGATGCTGTGTGGAGGGTATTTTAAAGAAAGGAAGGAGAGGAAGTTCTGGGAAGAAAAAGTGTGTGAGGGGTAGGTAGGAATCTGGGGGTTAGTGTGTCCGGGAACTTCAAAACTTTTGCAAACAAAGATAAAAGCATTAAATAGAAAAAATAACAAATTGTTTACCGCTTGCCTATTTTAAAACAAAACGATTGGATACAGCTCCTCTAACTGCGGTGTGCTGGAGAGGTCAAAAGTCTCCCTCAACCAGTCTCCCTTCGATCCAGCCACCTACGTAGCAGGTTGGTGGATGCATCTGCCGCCAAGTCCCGGACAAACCTCACCCCATGAACCTTGGCACTCCTGCTAAGTCCCCAAACGAACCACTTGGGGTGATCTATGGCAGAGGTGTTAGTTATCCAATAATTGGTTCCAGGGGCGGCGTTACCCATACCTCTCTCCCAAATTGGTGTAATTCCGTCAAGTGTTTAACTCTTGTAGTGTAATGTTGGTATGTGATCACGTCTGTATAGCTTTGTCCTGACACCAATATTTTACCTACTGACGATTTTTCGTACTTTGTTTTTAAAGCCCTAGCCATATTTTCATATTGAAAATCAAAAGGTCTTTCATCTTGATTGCCTTTTTCCTTGGAATAATACGGTAACATGTGTCAGTCAAATTGATAATCTTATCTCCCTGTATTTACATTGGTCTTGCACATACATTTATCATAATTCAAGGTGCATTTGCATTGTTCTCGGGATTGTTGTTTTTGTTAAATTCCATCTCTGATCGTTATACATAAATATATCACGTTTTATGATTTTATCATTTGATAAAACATCTTTTTTTTATAAGAACGTTTAATTATTTGTACCTACTCTATAAAATTTTAAAAAATACTATTCAAGAACTATTCAGTGATCACATTTCATTAGCTTCATGCATTCATGTAAACGATTTCATCATTACATGTTTTTAATGAACCTTCCATTAAATCTTTGATTTATTAACGCATGGTTTTCTTAGCATAAAATGCAGTCCTTGAAAATGACGGATACAAAACTAAATAATTTTCTTTTACGACGCTTAGACCAGATCATAATATAAATATTATGATAATCAGCTAATTTAAAACAATTTTTATTGCAAACTATTCAACGTACAACCTACGGTTTCCATATATATTCTTATTTTATGACTATTGGGAATGTCCGCTTATTGGACTCAGTCAAGTTCTTTCTGACGTATAATTAGTCAGTTTAAACCATAGAGAATGCTCAATTACCTCATGAATGAAGCTGGCTCTCCATTCAATGATAATTAATGAACATTTCAAGCATAAATACTAAAAGACTCGTGATCCTCGCTGATGGTCGGGCCGTTTGCCAAATTTTTCGAAACTCCGCCGCTCATTTTTATTCCGAACTTTCTCTCGAATGGGTTTCATTGTTTGGATACAAACGTGACAACATCGTCAACATCTCGACTGCTTTTTAAATTTGTCTGACTTTTATGGACGCCCACGCTTTCTGCCATCCACATCCACATTCGTTCCGTATCATCGCATCGTTCACGCCACGTCTCCGTCCGTCAACGATCGTGTGACTTCGTGATGTTAGCTCTTTAACAGGATTTATCACCTGAAATATCAAATAAATGTAATATTATTAATTACAATTACATAGTTCCATTTCGTGCACTTACGAAATGCGTTACTTTTGCTGAGCCATTCTTTTCTATAGTTTTCAATTGCAAACCAGCCCTAATGAATAGTTATTATCGCACCCTTTTCATTTTTTTTGATACTGCACATGGGATCCAACTGCCGAGAGCTATTCGAACTATTACTACGCTGGACGAAATCGCGAAGGAAAATTAGAAAAAATGGGTAGATAAAAATGAAATGAAAGTTAGAAAAAATAGATAGGTAAAAAATGGGTGCAATGGCTAATTAGATCTGCTTAACATGGACGATTCAATTGAACGGTGGTCTCTTATCAGGGCTGTTTAGATTTTTTTTTCATCTCGTGCACTTTCAAATTTCATTATTTTGTGTCTATGTGGATATGTACCGCCGCCCGCACCGAAAACCATTTATTTGATAACCATCACCCCTACCATAAGTTACCTCGAGTGGTTCGCCATATTTGATGACATAGCGAGGGTGCCCGGCTTTATGGGGTGAGGTTTGTCTAGGTCTTGGCGGCAAATGCGCTCGCCCACATACTGCGCGGCGGGCCGGATCAGGAGAGACTGGTTGATGGAGACGTTTTGTACCGCAGTAGGAGGGGTGGATTCATTCGTCCGTCACTCCTGCTCACATTGACCCCCAGATTACTACCCACCCCTCATACCTTTTTCCTTCCCAGAAGTTCCTCTCCTTCCTTTCCCTGAAAAGACCCACCACACGGCATCTCCAAATATGTCATAGGGCCCTGAGGGAAATTAGTTTTCCTCAGGGCGTCCTGTGCGAAGCTAATGTAAAAAAACGTTCTATTGTTTCGAAAGGCCGCTCTTTAGCGATTGATTTTATTTCCGTTAACGGGTCTCCACACCATCCAATTTCTAGTGACTGCGGCAGTGACTGCAAAGAACGTGGAGTTGAGCGAACTAGCGCTGTCTCGTTTGTGTTAAACGGCCGCTAGAACGAGTCAGCGCTAGTTCGCTCAACTCCACGCGCTTTGCAGTCACTGCCTGCTGGCCAACATGCAGTGTCGTGTGTAGAGCCCATTATCCTTATAAATTACTCAATTACCCAATAACTCTTCTCTCTCTCTCTCTCTTGTTCTAAAAAAAAATCCGTATCCAGAATATCACCCGAACGTCTTTTAATAACCTTGTCCGTGAATTCTAAACATCAAAAGTGAACTTTACCTTGTCCATCTCACTACTAATCTATTTGAGATGTTTTACTCATTACTTTATTGGTCGTAAATAACTCCCTCTATCCTAGTCTTTACGCGATTCATTGTTTTAATATATCTTTTAGACATTTATAGCCCGATGATACATTCTAACGACGCAATTATTTTGCTAAGTATTTAATTTTTTACTCTGTTGCAATACAGATTCGCTTCCGCATCAATTCCTAGCTGTTTATTCTTAAAGCTTTCTCACCTTCGATTATGCATGTAACTGCGTAATTCCGAGTTACTCATCCTAGAGAAAGTGGGAATTCCGTTATAATATTATGATTCTGGACAATGTCTGGCAATGCATTTTCCTTTGTTTCTTCTCGGTGGTTTTCCATCCATTGTTTAAATACATAGTTTGTATCTGTGGAATTTATTTTCGATTGCATTTATTAACAAAAAATACGTTTTTTGAAGTAAAACTCCTTTACGCACGCTTGACTTGGGGAGTAAGCTGGTGAATGCGTGACGAGAGCGTTACGAAAAGTGTGGTAGGGCGAGGGGAACGGTCGGGCCTTACGCACGATTAACTTGGGGAGTAAGCTGGTGAATGCGTGACGAGACCGTTATGAAAAGTGTGATCGGGCGAGGCAAACGGAAGTTGAGAGGGAGATATAAGTTAGTGAAGTTTTACTTTAGTCGTGTGTTCTAAAGCACACTCGTTTTTTTTTAATTATCTCCACACGGGTGACCCTGAGTAAAAAAATAATAATCAGGGCCTGTGTCATCTTTGGGGATGCTGTGTGGAGGGTCTTTTTAGGCAAAGCAAGGACAGGAAGTTCTGGGAAGGAAAAAGGTATGAGGGTAGGAATCAGAGTGACGAACGTATGAACGCTAAAAGCATTCCCTCCCACTACGGTGCAAGACGATGGATCGATAAAGACCGGCTGGAGAGATCAAAGGGTCTCCCTCAACCAGTCTCTCCCGATCCGGCTCGCCCGTGGGCAAAACATCCGTCGTCAAGACCTAGCGAATCTCACCCTGTGAACTCTAATACCCCTGCTCAGTCACCAAACATAGCAACCCACTTGGGGTGACCTAAAGGGCGCCTTCCATTGCGAGCGGAAAAGAGTAGAGCGGAGCGGAGTGGGAGCTGAGCGAAATAGTTTTGACCTTCCATCAAAAAAGAGTCACAAAGAAGATAGGCGTTTGCCTTCCACTGCCCGTGCGAGAAATGAGTGGGGCGAGCGGAGCCAGGTCAATAAAAAATGAGAAATAGTTTTGCGCTTCCATTGAAAACGAGTCAGTATCGCTTTGTTTCGAAGTGAACGGAGTGATTTTTGTGATGTCAAGTACTGATTCTAGTGAATATGATTCTGACAGCATGTATGCAATGAAAAAAAATGTGAAGTATGAATTAAATGTACATTTATAAAAATAATCTTATCTCAAAAATGTAAAAACTTTAAAAAAATAATTTTCTTTCTTATTTCCGCCAATATCATAAACCAATAATGGTTTTCTAAGCCGAATCCTTTATGTTGACAATCTTTGCTAGTCGTATCCTATAAACGAAATTGGCAAACGGCTTCAATAAACACCTCCATCTCGACAAAAACGCAGCGAGGCAATTGAATTGGCTACAGTTCTTGAGCGGAGTCCGCTAGAAACTAGTCGGCGATGGTGTGCGCAAGCGGTCTCTTTCGGACCTATTTTAACAAGTTCGATCCGCTCCGCTCTTCTCGTTCCTGATGGAAGCACTTGTACGCAGTTAACGTGTGCGAGTCGAGCGGAGATCGTACGGAGTCCGCTCCGCTCGCATTAGCGGAGCGGACTCGTTCGAAACTATTTAACTCGTTTATTCCGCTTCGCTGGCCTCGTTCTTGATGGAAGCACTTGTATGCAGTTAATGTTTGCTAGTCGAGCGGATTCCGTAATGAATCCGCTCCGCTCGCAGTGGAAGGCGTGCTTTAGGCAGGAAAGGGGGTTGGTTCTCCAATAAATGGTTCCCGGGCGGCGGTACCTATACCCGCCTCTCAAACTAGTTACAAGCAATATGACTCCACTTGTCCGCGCGATTAATAATGAAATTGAAACTCAAAAGAAATACACGCATCAATTATCGGCTAGTTTATTAAGGCTGTCATACCAGCAAATCATAATTTCGATTCCGACTGCACCGCTCACACATCAGCCGTTGCAAGCGGACGTTTTTGGAACTAGATTTCGTTCCGCTAGAAGCCGGGTTTCACGTACCTATAGTTCACGCGAAGCTGGACCTACAGTATGGTTCAGATAAAGATGTTGAATTCTCGCTTCCAGAATTTTAATAAGTAGTAGTTATTTGTAATTTGTGTATTGAAGTGCGTAGACATAAATAGATACATAAACACAGTAGGTATAAAGTAGATACCTACACAAAAAAAAAACAATTTGTTATATTTTTTTAATATTTTGGTTTTTGTTTTTTCATTTTATTTTACGGCCATTAGAGTGGAAGAATTGAAACGTTACTTGAAATGGCTTTAGCCGTGTTTAGTGACCAGATCTGAAAAGTCAGGTACTTCCCCACCTCCATCTTCCCTAACTCCTTCCCCTCCCCTACTACCTTCAGCCTCACAACATACCCCAATTGGGGGTGATAGTCCCACTGGCTCCAGACGGGAGCAGTTGGGACTCTTGTGCGGTATTCATGAAAAAAGAGTACCTAATATTCAGTTGGATTGTAAAAAATATCTCATTTTGAAATATTTATTCGTGTGCATAATTTTTAATTTTATATTTATGTGAATACCGCACAAGAGACCCAAATGCTCCCGTCTGGAGCCAGTGAGACTATGACATGACTATGGGGTATAGTATGAGGCAGAAGGTGGTGGGGAAGGGCAGGAGATGGGGAAGAGGAAGCGAAGAATTACTTGGCTATTCAGATCTGGTCACCAAACACGGCCAAAGTAATTTTTAGCAACGTTTCAATTCTGAATGGTGGTCTTACACCAGGGCGATACTAAAGTATCTTCCACTCTGGAACGTGACGCAAATATATTATTTTTATATGAAATAACCCAAATTAGTCAAACAAAATTTATTTGCCCACGCCGGGATTCGATCCCACGACCTTCGGATTGCGAGTCAAGAGCCTTACCTCTTGACCACGCCGGCCGTCAATAAATAGTATCAGTAATTTGGAAGGCGGGTATGGGTACCGCCGTCCCGGGAACCATGTATTGGATTATCAACACCGTACGGGTAGCCCGGGTTCATGGGGCGAGGTTTGTCAGGATCTCGGCGGCGGTGGAATCTGCCCCACCAACTACGTAGAAGGCCGGATCGGGAGAGACCTTTTTTTACAATCGCTCGACACATTGCCTATCTCTTCTTTGGGGATGCTGTGTGAAGGTTCGTTTTAGGGAAAGGGAGGAGAGGATCTTCTGAGAAGGAAAGGGTATTAGGGGTGGGTAGAAATGTGGGGGTCAGCGTGTCCAGGAGAGCGGATGTATGAATCCATCCCTCCCACTGCGGTGCAAAGCGATGTTCCGAGAGAGTAAGGCTGGAGAAGTCAAAGGGACTCCCTCAACCACTTTCTCTAGATCCAACCTGCCATGCAGCTGGTGCGCAGACGCATCCGCCGCCAAGACCTGAAAAAACCTCACCCCATGAACCCAGGCACCCCTGCTAGTCACCAAACGTTGCGAACCACTAAGGATGACCTACGGCAGACGTGTTGGTTATCAAAAAAATGGTTCCCGGGGCGGTGGTACCCATACCCGATTCTCATGTTTGTTATTTTTGTAATACGAAAAATGGATATAAAAAAGCCTACCCCCCATCCCTCTCAACCCCCTCCCCCTCTCACCCCACAACCTCTAACCACCCTCCACCCCCCCGCCTCTTTTACCCCCCCCCCCCCTATATAAAAATCAATTGCTGTTTGTTAGTTTCACTAAAACTCGAGAACGGCTGGGCCGATTTAGCTGATTTTGGTTTTGAAATGTTTGTCGTAGTCCAGGAAAGGTTTAAACGTTGAGAAAATATGGAAAAGTTGCGAGGAAGATAGTAAAATCAACAATTTAATTCTCCCATATAAACTGTTCTACATACTTTCCTGTGAATTGCTAACCGTTCATCCGATTGCGATGAAACTTTGGTGAGTTGTTGTGAGCACGCCCGCAAAGTAGTCCAGTCAATAAATGCTCCAAAAGGAGGTGTAGAGTGCGTGAGCAGGGACCTAAGCGATTCCTCCAGAAACTTGTTTAGAGTGCTTAGGGTGTGAACATACTAAAAGTCCTGACGTCTTGGTTGTGAGCTAGGGGGAAGGGGGGGAGGGGGAGGTCCCAATTTTCGGGTTTCCGCTTATATCTCAAAAACGGTGCGTCACACATGAAAATTTCCTAAGGATAAGTAAAAAAAGCTCATAAAATTATCTACAATTTTTATTCTTTACGTAATTTTCGAAATCACGTCCATTTTTGACTTACACGCTCCACAAATGTAGATATTTTTGAAAAAAATTATTTTACCTCACATTTTTCATCAAACATTCCTTCATATCGTCTAAAATATTCATCAAAGAAAGAAATTTATTTATAAGAAGTTGTAATAAATTTAATTCCCTTTTAGAATATATATACATATGCAAATAAGTCTCCAACCAGTAAATATTTACAGCAATTTTAAGGTTTTGCGTAAAATGTCGTCATTTTCAGAAAAAGCTGTTTTTATCTTATTACTGACACACCGACGTGCAACGACGATTATGCGACGCTCTTTTAGTAAGGCGTATGATCAGATATGACCATGGAAACCACATTGATGCTATCATTCAAAAGCCGAGAAGGCATAACAGGAGGCAGAGGTATTTTGCACAATGTACTAGAAGTGGTTAGTTGGTATGAGCGCAACTCATGAGATCTGCACTTCCCTTGAAGAGTATTGTGGAGTCTTCACGTCCAGTAACAACACAAGGACCTCGGACAAGCCCACCGAAGTAAAGATGCAGCAGACATTTTCAAACTCAGTCAGTGGTTTGATGCACATCCTCCCTTCCCACAAGCCAATGAAATAATGTCAATTCCCAATGTCTTCTGTCAGCTCGTCGATAAAAAATCACGATGAAAAGGTTGCAGTTGACCCAACATTTCTGTTTCACCGGATGTGTATAAGCAAACGATCAGATGAGGATTTGAAGAAATTCTTTGAGTATGAGTTGGCCCCATTTCCCTTGGCACTGTTCAATGAAGGTGGGATGTGGAAGACAACTAAATCTGTCCTGTACAGCTTATTCGAGCCTACCAAAAAACTGGTCTACTGTCTCAGGTGAACATAGTTGTGGACGGAAAATTTCTACTACACAGAGTAATTTGGCAAAAAGATGCCTTCCTTGTCACAATTTGTGATCGTTACATCAACTACGTCAACCACCACTATCCTGGATGACTCACACTGTGGTATTTGATTGGTACCCAAACCCAGCCAACGGTACAAAATCACAATAACAGATGCGATGATACAGACTGAGAAGGTCAGCTGACATCAATTTGACTTGGAACACTTCAATACCCGTTAAAAAGGAAGATTTGTTATCCAATCCTACCAACAAAAGTAACTTCATCTCTTTACTACAGACGAAGCTTCGGGAGAATGGGATACAGACTCTTCAGGACATGATGCTGACTTCCTTGTTGTGAAGATTGCTGTGGAACATTCCTCTCACAGTTTTGTGAGAAGCTTTCACTTCCTTTTGATTGCTTCCACTCCTCCCACCCAAGATATTCTGCTGCTGACAACGGACGAGGGAAAACCAAAACAATGCCACTGTCCATCCAAAAGATGCAGCACCGTGCATTTGAACACATCCTGTTCTTACATTCATTTACCGGCTGCGACACAACATCTGCAACTTTCAGGAGAAGCAAGGTGGGCTTCTCAAAATTGTACTTGGAGTCAGAATTCATCAAGCAAGCGGCAATGATCTTTATAACCCCTCCTCTACTCACGGCGAGGTTGAAGAGGCTGGAAATAAATGTTTCCTGAAATGGTATGCGGCGCCAAAAAGACAGACCTTCCTTAACCAGTACCGCTTTTAGTCGTTCACAGGGTTGGTGGCAAATATGAAGCCTGACATCAGCTCCCTCCCTCCAACAGAGAACGCAGTTAAACAGCATTCCCAGTGCACCGATTGAGCTGCCCCCTGAATAATGGGGGTGGAAACATGAAGGAGAGACCCTGATGCCAAATACAACAAAAGATCCACCAGCGCCGGAGGTCCTTCTAAATATGATATTTTGCCGCTGCACCAGGGATTGTGCAATTGGCAAATGTGGATGCCGAAAAGCAATGCTGACCTGTTCTGCAGCGTGTCTCCGAGTCTCCTGCCAAGGGAGATGCCTCAATAGCGTGCCTGTTGCCGAGGACGACGATGACGACGACATAGAGCCCATTCAGCAAGAACCATCCAATACTGAGGATGAAGATGCCATGGATGAACAACGCTTGCGAGGACCCCCACGTCCAAGGAGGATGAGAATGTAACATGATGTTATTGAGAACAGTGATAACAATGAGATCTATAATTTTATGTGCTTAATGTAACGAAATAGAATAAACATTATGATTATAAAATACAATTATGTATTTTTCAAGTAATATGATTTTTACCTATTTTATTTAATAACTGGTTTTAAAGTGTGGTCACACATATTATTAGGCGAACGAACAAGTGTTGTGTGTCAGTAATAAGATAAAAACAGCTCTTTCTGAAAACGACAACATTTTACGAAAAAACTTCAAATTGCTGTAAATGTTGAACGGTTGAAGATAAATTTACATATGTCTATATATTCTAAAAGAAAATTAAATTCTTTACAACTTCTTTCGAATAAATTTTTTTCTTTGATGAATATTTTAGACGATATGAAGGAATGTTTGATGAAAAATGTGAGGTAAAAAGATTTTTTTTCGAAAATATCTACATTTGTGGAGCGAATAACTCGAAAATGGCTGGGATTTCGAAAATTACGTATAGAATAAAAGTTGTAGATAATTTTATCAGCTTTTACTTATTATCAAAAAATTTTCCTCTGCGGCGCACCGTTTTTGAGATATAAGCGGAAACCCGAAAATTGGGACCTCCCCCTCCCCCCCCCTAGCTCACCACCTAGACGTCAGGATTTTTAGTATGTTCACATCCTAAGCACCCTAAACAAGTTTCTGAAGGAATCGCTTAGGTCCCTGCTCACGCACTCTACACCCCCTTCCTTGACTGGACTAAAGGTTTCTGTATATACTGGTGAGCTCTGGCATTATGAAATTTGTATATAAAATTGCAATTGGTGCCACGCAAACTGTTTGAAAACTGAATGTACCGGGAGTGAATGTATGGAATGCGGGAGGAGGTGGCGGATGGGAGAGGGGTGAAGGATGAGGGAGGGAAGGGGAGGGGGACAAGGGAGGGGAACTCGGGAGAGGGGGCCCGCGGGATGGGTTGGGGAGGGGAACCCGGGAGGTGGGAGGGGAACTCGGGAGGGGGGAGAGGAAAACGGGTGGGGGTTTAAGGGATAGGGGAAGCGGGCGAGGGGAGTGAGGAGAGGGGAAGGGGACGTTGGAGAGGAAGGGGAGGCAGAAGGGGAACGGGACGAATGGGAAAGGACTCGAGCTCTGGCATCATGAAATTTGTATAATAAAATTGCAATAAGTGGCACACGAGCTGTATGAGAACTGAATGTATCGGGAATGAATGTATGGAATGCAGGAGGGGGGAGGGGAACCCGGGAGGGTGGAGGGGAACTCGGGAGGGGAGAGGGGAATTCGAGAGGGGGATCCGCGGGAGGGAGGAGGTGATTATGGGAGGGGGGAGGGGAACTCGGGAGGGGGGATCGCGGGACGGAAAAGGGGGGGAGTAGAGTGAGGAGAAGGAAGGTGGAGGAGGAGCGGGAACGCGAAAGGGGAAGGGGACGCGGGAGAGGAAGGGGAGGTGGAAGGTGAACGGGACGAATGGGAAAGGACGCGCAGGGAGAAACAATTTCGTTATTAAATGGCAAAGGTTGGTACCCGGCATATATATAAATGCTAATAAATGAAAATGAATCGCCGAAATGTATGTACGCGCATAACTTCCGAACGACTACACCAAATTGGATAATTCTTTTTTTGTTGTGTTTGTTATTGCCAGGACAAGGTTTGTATATAACTACTGGTGAGCTCTGGCATTATAAAATGTGTATACTAAAAATTCAATGGGTGGCACGTGAGCTGTTTGAAAACTAAATGTACCAGAACTGAATGTATGGAATGCGGGAGGGGGGATAGGAACTTGGGTATTGGTGCCGCGGGTGGAAAGGAACGGGAACCAGGGAGGGGGAGGGGAACCTGGGAGGGGGGAAGGGAATTCGTGAGGGGAGTTGGCGGGACGGGGGAAGAGGAGTGGAGTGGGGAGTCGGAAGGTGGAGGAGGCGGAGTGGGAACGTTTGAGGGGAAGGGGACGCGGGAGAGGAAGGGGAAGCGGAAGGTGAACGGGACGAATGGGAAAGGACACGCAGGGAGAAACAATTTTTTGTTGAACGGCATAGCAACGCATGCCGGGCACCAGCTAGTATATAAATGAAAATGAATCGCCGAAATGTATGTACGCGCATAACTTCCGAACCCATGCATGCCGGGTACCCGCTGTATATAATTTATTTATTTATTTATTTACGGACAAATAGTCCATTAACAATATAACAATAACACGAATAACAAGCGAGCCTAAAGGCCCGACCCGCCTAGCAATTGATCACTGTTCGCATCGATTACCGTTCGCATGTCATTTTTTGTAACCAGCACCACTTTTCGTAACAATCACCACTTTTCGTAACGATTCACCAGTTAACCCCATGTGTCGAGCATGCGTAAAGAAGTTTTACTTTTAAAAAATGGGGCATTTGGGACTCTTGTTTTTTGTATCGTATAATAAGGGACAAATAAAAACATTTATTTTTAAATATAAAACTTTTTGCATAAAAATATTCAATGAAAATGAAATTCGGTCAACCCTGTAGATTTTACGAACGTGAAACAAGGAATTCGTATGTATTTACATTTCGTTTCCAAAATATTATTTCAAACTGTTGTAATTCAGAGCGACGCGGACACGTCCTCGTCTGGCCACGTTTCGGACCGTAATGAACTGCGAAATTTTGTGTTTCGGCGCTATGATAAAATCGTCAAATGCGAAGCTGTTAATTAATTAAAATTAAATGCTTCCCAAAATTATTTTTCGGTCAAACTTATTTATGATTTGTCAATAATGTCTTAGCACAATAAGTATGTAAAAAAATATGAAATATATTAGTTTATAAGTGCGCAAATAAATACACAAATGGACCAATTTTCGTCAAGAAACACATGTACGTACATATTTTTTAATGATTTTATTGAAACTAAAATTAAAATTCTAATACATAACTTTGCTAGATAATGTATTGATTTATTTCACTGCATGATTACATTATTTGAAATGGGTGTGGTATAATACAAAAACTTTTTTGAAAATTTAACAAATCTGCCAACGACCTATGGAATAACCTTATTATACTAAAAATTAAAAAAAATTCTAAAAATTTATTACATAACTATGCTAGATAAAAGAACAATCTTTCGAAATCCATTTATAATTTTTTGTGGAAAAGAGTCAATACGTCTAAAAACTTTTTTGAAAATGACATATTTCTGGGTTTCTCTACCTATGTCCTCTTAATAAACATTTACCTGATTTATACAGGATAATTTTTGTAAAATTTAAAACGTGTGTTTTGAATTTGTAAAACATTACCTAGTAGGTTCTAGGACTGCTGATAATAATAGAGGTAATGATGTCACATTTATAAATAAACCTTCTAGTTTATGACATTCATCCTTCGTATTCACTTACGTTTATAAAAATATATTTTACAAAGCCGTAGAAAGAGTATGAAGATCATAAATTTAATAATTGAGTCGTCGACTTGCAAAACCCGCTCTGCAAATTTCTGCTGTGTTTTGATACATTCACAAAAAGTGCTTCAATTAAAATAAGTTAAAAATGCTAGTATTAAATTTCAATTGATATTTAGCATACAAGGTATATTGACGGCTTCCGTGGTTGAAGACAATGGCTCTCGTCTGGCGATCCGGAGATCCGGCGAAATTCCGGCGTGCGCAGATAGATTTGTGTGATTGATTTGTGTTTTCACAATTTAATAATTTAAGGTATATTTGCTGTACGTTCAAGAATGGAGGATACTCCGCCCTGGTGTAAGGCCATCATTCAGAATTGAAACTTTGCTTGAAATGGCTTTAGACGTGTTTGGTGGCTAGATCTGAATAGCCAGGTACTTAGCAACCTTCCTCTTCCCCATCTCCTTCCCCTCCCGACTTACCTTCAGCCTCACAACTTACCCCAATTGGGGATGCCATAGCCTTCCAGACAGGAGCATTTGAAACTCCTGTGATCTTTTCAAATAAAAATAAATATTATTTTTATATTCAAAGTGCTCCGAACAGTTTTTCGTGGCATCTACAGATTTCGAATAAATTCCAAAGTGAAAAAATCAAAATGTTGAAGATTACCTTTTCAAGAAGTATACTTTTTCAGGTGTTTAGTCGGAAAGTTTTTTTTTTTTAGGTATATGGCGTATTTATGTAAGAGAGTGTTTCTTAACCTGTGGTCCGCGGACCCCTGGGGGTCCGCGAATGCGTGTATGGGGGTCCGCAGTCTCATATTGGGGTACATCAAATATTCTACTATGTAATTAATTACTGTATAAAAATTATTTGTAATTTATGTACCTTCTATTACTAATAAAAAATAAAAAATAAAAAAAAATATTTGGATCATTTAACAATAATAAATAAATGCCACCAATAGTCTCGTAATCGCTACGCGTCTTCATTTCGGATTATTTTCCCGTAAGCGACAAAAATAAAAATAGGATATTAGACCCTCTCAACACAGATGTTACTGATGTTACTGGATTGACAATGGCACAGGAAAATCAATTAATAAAAAATCTTGTCATTCAGTTTTGAAACGTAATTTCAAAGAAGCCTCTTTATCAAATTTTTTGGGTGAATGTAAAGAAAGATTATAAGGACATATCAAAAGAAATACTGAAACATTTACTGCTTCTCAACCACATACCTCTGTGAAAAGGCATTCTCCGCTCTTGTTTGTACTAAAAACAAACACGGAACCAGATTACAAGTGGAATCCGATTTGAGATTACAATTTAGTAGCAACATCAACCTGAATATCACTAATTTAGTTGCGAAAAACATCAACCGTTAATTAATGGGAATGTTGGTGTTGCTGTTGTACGTTAATTATTAACGTTTTTTATTAAAAAAAGGTTTTTTTGTATTTGTAGTATCTACTTACTAAAAAAAATATCAGAATGTGCAATTCACACACGGTAAAAGTGAAACCTTCAGAAAACTAAAGTAGACAAAAGTGGGGAGGCTACGAAGCACCGCAAAAAGAGGAGACCGATTATACTATCTCGTTCTCTCACAGGCTAAATCCTGTGGATGAATGTGTTGCTATTTTTAGTGTCGCTATTTTTTCATCGAATTTAAATCACAACGGCGCTAAAGATGTTTTCACAAAAATGTTTCGAAATTTATTGTTGTTTTTTTTTTTTAAGGGAAGCCTTGAAAATTGTGCTTGATTTCCTAGGGGTCCGCGGCTGAAAAAGGTTAGGAAACACTGATGTAAGAAAACACGTAAAATCACATGATTTCTATCGAAGGTTTTTAACGAGAAGATTATTGCCAACTTACCTCCAAAGAGTTGTACGATGACTCATGACCTAAATAAACAAACGTTTAGTAAGTATGAGTTTATCATTTTTTACCTTTGCATCATATTCAAATCCCAACGTTTTTCCGTTGAGCGGTTGAATGTGCCACATTCTCGCGCATGCGTCATCCTTTAGACCGCTTTCCGTTGGCTGTAAAGTTGTGACGTCACCGCTATGAAATCTGGAAGCCACTCCATCGGAGCCTTGACCTCCGGAACACAATTTTCCATTGGTCCTTCATCTAGTTATGTGCTTTATGGTCAAAGTAGCATTCGTACTACCGCACAATGGGTGCTTTGATAGAGTAAGAGTGGTCGTTTTGCACATCCAAATGTAGACCTTATTGGCTTTTGTATGCATGATGAACCATGTACGACAGCATAAAGTATTGATTAAGGATCAAGAAAGTTTAATGCAAATCACAAATAATCTTTTTTTCATAATAAAATATAAGAAGATTTGAATTCTTTACATTACGTGATTATAGCACCCCACGCAAAACTTTGTTTATCATATTTTCTATGTTTTGCTTTTAAATGTTTTTAATCTATTTTCTAACAAATTCTTGTTTGGAAATTATAAACAAGAAAGACGTGGGTGATGCGACTTCTTTCGTTCATAACATTTATATTAATAGAATCATTAGACTTAGCGTCGTTTCTCGTTTCTGTAACTAATTAAGCACCATTGAAAAATTTGGCTGGCATTGAACTTCTAGGAAACCTTGAACTGCCTTAGGCCGGGTTGTTTCATTCCAAAGCCGTGGTTTAGCCAAATTGTAATCTTATTTAAACAAAAATTCAATACATTAACTCATTTAAAATAAAGCCTGGTTTGAAGATTTCAAACTGTCAAAATAATAGTACCCTACTTAATAGTAATAAGCAAATCTAATAAGTGTAATTTATACCGATTTGAAAGAAAACTAATGTCGCTAGTTTACACACGGCCTTCGGTATTTAATTAAAGCATCTAAAATATTTCTTAGCGATCTAATTTTCAAACCAAAAACACGATTTTACGTGACATTCAATGTATCAACTTAATGGTACTTTTAGTCGAAACTAGCTGACCCCGCCACGCGTTGCTGTGGCTAACTAAACACAACGGCATCTGCTGGATGGCTATCCAACCTTTATAAACACCGCCAATCTTTGGCTTTATGGCGAAAAGACAGACAGACAGACGCCGCGGAAGACTTTAATTTATAATACGTAGAGATGGTGCGAAAGATTAACTAATGTAAGTAACTAACGTATTTAAGTTGATAAGGATTAATACAGTAACCGTCTAATTAGTTTCCAATTACCGCATTGTACTTGACAATTTTTTTAGAAGATAGAATGGGTATAGTAAGCTATCCGTAAAAGATAGTTATATGCCATCGCGTACTTTTTTTTAGATCTATAAAAGAGGAATATCCCACCATGCATTGTTTTGTTATTTCTCAAAGGGATTAGGCAGTGTTTTCGATGAAAGCCCCCAGGCGGCTTGACTTTCCGACACTTCTAACAATTATCGTTATGTTTCAACCAATTTACACAAATACTTGACAAATTATATACCTAAACCTTCCTCACGAGTCACTCTATATATTGGCGAAAACCGCATGAAAATCCGTTCAGTAGTTTTTGAGCTTATCGCGAACAGACAGACAGACAGACAGATGACGCGGAGGATTTTAATTTATAATATTACATATTATGTAGAGATAGAGATAGTCTTACAAGGTCGTCAAGGCTGTTAGCTTCTAAGATAATAAAATATCTCGAATTCTCTCACTATGACAACACATAAAACTTTCCTCCTGGTTTTTTTATTCTGGTTTTTCTCTACATCGCTGTCGTTAATAATTGTGTAACGGATCTCTGAGCCGACCTCCGATTGGTATTGTTGTACTGCGATGGTGATGAGTTTCCGCCGAATATCAAGAAAAACGGTAATTGCTTATTTACCGATCAGGCCATCGTGTAATTTATCACTCGAGAGCATCACTCCGAAGGATGAAGCGTTGAGATCATTCATAAGTTTTATTTATTTGTGATTTGACAGAGTCATTTAATATTTATTCTGCGCTGCTGCGGGAATCGAACTCGCAACCTTCTCCTTGAGTCAAATTCACATTGGCAATAATTTTTTTTTTAAATGAAACAATTTAACTTTGTTTGAACCACTTTTATATTTGAGTAAAACCGACCGGTTTCAGAACGACCGTTCCTTCTTCAGGGCAAATGTATAGGTACTGATTTGACAGTTTTGAAATATGGATGGGAACAATGTATTATTATGGTAGTTCTGAAACCGCTCGGATTTACTCAAATATAAAAGTGGTTCAAACAAAGTTAAATTGTTTCATTTATCTATAATGGATAACCACAAAGTTATAGCTACATTCAAAAGTATACTTTTTTTTGTTAAGTCGTTAATTACGGTTCACGTGTACGCACGATTTCTGAATATGGACGATTTTAGTCTTGCATATTATTTTTCAATGCTGACTTGACATTGTTGGCTGAAAAATTAAAAATTTAAAACGGACAGTACGGCGTATTGTTTTGTTTTTCACAGTCACGAAAAAATGGTATTTAAAATCTCCGTACCTCAGCGTTATGATCGGTATAATAGATTTAGTTTTGTTGACCTAGTAAAATTTACTTGTCAGAGCTCACTGTTCAATTGTTTTTACGCAGACAACGATTTTCTGCTTTATAAGTAGTCTTAGAGATGGGTCGTTTGATGTCATTCTTGTTATTCCTGTTCTATCATTATAATAAAATGGCAAATAGGCTAGGTGAAACACACGGGATTTCTGACGCTAGCCTTTCTATGGTCAGTATTTTTTTTAGTCTTCGGTCCTATATTTGGTGATATTTAATATTTACTCAAAACGGTTTGACCCGACACCTACCCGAGGTACCAGTGTGCAAAGGTTAGATACAATACGCTAATTGCTGGTTGCTTAAATTAACGATAGTATTAGAATTGGCTTAGCGACGTCAATATTCTACTAAAGTAACACTTATTTAAAATTGGATTAAACACCTCTTCAGTTCTTTCACCTTTGTGCATTTAGCATTAGTCATCGTCATCGTCTTAGAGCATATCTTCCCAAGTCGTTTAGCGCTAAGTCCATTATTATTATTATTACTCCGCATGAGGAAAAAGGTATTTTTAAACGTTTAGTTTGGTATAATGCGGCTGGTTAGCGTGACTCAAAAAGGTGAGGTCTAGAAGAGGCGGATGTATGCGCTATGATCTCTCCAACTCTTACAGTTTTCAAAATTTTCTTTTCAAAATTGCTCTTTTAAAGAAAATATATTTTAATTATTATGCTAAGTATGCATAAAACAGCAGGTGCACTTTCATTCTTAAACCTACGATGTAAAAAAAAAGAATACCTGATATATGACGACCTCCGTAGTCCAGTGGGTAAGACTCTTGACTCACGATCCGGAGGTCGCGGGTTCGAACCCGGCATGCGCATATAAATTTTATTTGATTAATTTGTGTTATTTCACAATTAATTAATTAAAAATAATATATAGTATATTTGCGGCATGTTCCAGAGTGGAAGATACTATCATTATCGCCCTGGTGTAAGACCACCATTCAGAATTGAAACGTTGCTTGAAAATGGCTTTAGCCGTGTTTAGTGACCAGATCTGAATAGCCAGGTACTTCCCAACCTCCCTCTTCCCCACCTCCTTCTCCTCCCCACTACCTTCAGCCTCACAACATACCCCAATTGGGGATGCCATAGTCTCACTGGCTCCAGACGGGAGCAGTTGAGATTCTTGTGCGGTATTCACAGTAAAAAAAAAAATATATATATATATTCAAATTTATTATTATTTTGAGGAAAGCATTAAAACACAATACATATTTATTTGATGATTTTTTAATTATATGAATAATAATTTGAGTTATCAGATTTAAAAATGTATATCGCGTATTGTTTGCGCTACGATCCAGAGTGGATAGACAAGATTGGCGTGATGGGAGATTGCCGTTCAACATCGAAACTTATTAAGATTGGAAACAAATTATACAAAATTCAAAAATACAATTAAAAAAAACTCTTTGAATAATAGGTATTACTTAACTATTATACTTCTCAATATATAATATTAGCTATCATTTTTCTTCTTTTTCTGTTTTCTTTTATATCTATTATTTTTTTTTTAAGTTTTTATTCCAGCAGGGCTGGGAGGGTAGTGCAATCCCAGTCTGGCATATTACATAAACTATATTATAATATATTTTATAGAGTAAATAAAAATCTAAAAGAAATAAAATATGGTAGCGTATTAGGTTTAGGTACCTAACGAAAACAAAAAATGAAAATAAAATTCGAATATAAATAATCAAAATTAATTACAAAATTGAAAACAAAATAAAATAAAATTAAACAAAAATTAAACAGAAATTCAAATTAAAAAAAGAAATATTAGTTTTTTTTATCGTCCATCAGGAAGGTTTAGTGGGGAACTGAGCCACCCGGATGCAGCCACGACAATGATGTTGTTTGACCTCCGTATCCTGCTCCAGAAGCTGGCTAGCCGGTGGCGAAGTAATGTGCTGGGAATGAGTGCACCCTCCCTTCGGTGAACATCGTGGAGGCGCTGCAAAACCTCGGTAGTTGCATAAGTTGCCTGTACGCATTGTTGTAGCACACTCTCAGTTTGTCCCATTGCGCTGCTGGGTATTGCGTCCACGGTTCAGACGTGTACAGGGCAGTGCAGTATGTCTTGAAGAGTAATTTTCAGACGTCGTCGCTACAGTGGTAGAACCGCCTTGAGAGCATTCCCGCCATTATTATTTTTTTCTTCTCGTTCCCTTACTCTTTCTGAAAAAGTTATGCTAAAATGTTATTTACATTCGTTTATCCGCCCTTATAACGCGTTGCTTTAATAATTGTACCATTGAGATTAATAAATAATTAAAAAAAAAAACGTTGCTTGTAATGGCTTTTGACGATATATTTATGACCAGATATTTCCAATCTCCCCATTTTCTTTCCTTGGGCATTCAGCAGTTGAAACCCTAATACGGTATCAATTAAAATAAAAAAATGCCAAAGTTGCATCAATGAAATTTCATAATAAATTTGAAATACACCTTTTTCATTTATTTAAGGCTTTCACCCTTCAAGGGTGTTCTAGGCCATCATTTCTTTATTACTTTTATAATGTGCAAATTTCAAAATTATATGGATGATTGGAGTCGAGTTCAGACTTAGAAAAGATGAGATGTTGATATGAGAATGGGGGGAAAGGAAATTTTAGATAAGGCTTGATAGAAGAGAGGATATTTATCGTGTTTGAAAATCAAGGCCCGGTTGGTTAGACTTTTGGATCACAAAACAAATGTCATTCCAAAACAATTTCCTATGGGTATCAGGTATAAGCCATTAAACTTCTAACCGACAGGAAAAATAATATGTTGTCACTTTAAAATTTGCTTATTCATAGAGATAACACATCAAAAAACAGACAGCAAAACTAAGTATGTTCCACTGTGTGAGTGTACCTGTACATCGAAGCATAGATAATATAAAAGTATGTATATGTTCTGGTTTCGTTGTCAAACATCCTGACACAAGTACCTGCCGGAGATTGTGCAAATTATTTGCTATGTGTAATATCGTTCCTAGCCACACATCTACAATCAGAAGTGTGTAAAGTGTCAACAGTTTGCTGGGTTTTTTTTATCACCTATTTGTACTGGCCCCACCTTCCGTTTTATAAGATTTTATATTCTACCAAGTATTTTGAAAGAATGAACCAACCATATTTGGTGTTATTTTTATGGCCGTGTCGGGAATTCTATGCTGTAAAACTAGAGCCATAGATAACCTACAGTAAATTCAAGTAAAAAAGCTGTAAACAATCGATGCCTATTCTTAGGAGGCGTCTACTAATATCTACAGGAATTCCAAAAACTGAAAAAAATCGAACTAATATCTATGAGAACCAAAGTGTTGACGAATATCTACAGCTCAAACTGTTGACTAATATCTATGAGAAGCAAAGTGTTGACGAATATCTACAGCATTGGCAGAGGTTGGATTTGCAATTATGTATAGCATATTGGAATAACGTAATATTGCGTATGCAGTTTAAAAAACTTAATTTATGTAAGTATGTATGTAAAAATCCCTAATATCAGACTATTGGACACATTTAGCTGATTAGTCCAACCCACGCTCTGTAGATATTAGTTCAACCTACGCTCTGTAGATATTAGTCAACACTGGGACCGTCATAGATATTCGTCCGACCTTAGCTCTATAGATATTAGTCAACACTCTGAAGTTCGTAGATATTAGTTCAACATATGAGCTGTAGATATTCGTCCGACATACAGGCTGTAGATATTAGTATCTGGAGTCTATTCTAAGAGTCATGATTTTTTCGTTTTTCTTATGAACATATTCTTATTTATATGGAAATTTGACATGTTTTTATCTATTTGTTGCATTTTTTGGAATTTAAAATCATTAATAGTGTTTTTTTTGTACATTGCTAAATCTGTATGTTATTTGAAAGTTACAACACATTGAAACATAATATATGACCAACAAAAAAGTCTTGGTGTCTTGTTTTATGTTTAAAATTTAGATTCGTTTAAAGTTAACGTAAAACTAAAACAAAAATTGATAGATGACAGTGGTGCAGATTTCATGACGCCAGAGATCACATTTAACGAGTGTTAGTGCTCACAATGAGACATTCAAACAGTTTTCGGGTTTATTGTTTTCTTTTTAAATTTTCTATTTTTTGGTTTAGCCCTCCATTTATGTAATTTCCCGCCAAAACAATTAGAAGCACGTGATTGGTTGAGGAATTTCCTAAACCAGTTTTTTAAACCAATCCGGTTGGGGCCTTTACCGGTTTCTATGGAATGATTCACCAGAAATGTTGCCTCCCATTGGTCATTATGTCTAGCTTATTGTGATCATGTGTTTATTATTTGAAATTTGCTTTAATTCGCTTCTTCAATTTTAGACCATCTGCAAATTTAAGTAATAATAATGACCCGATAACCGTGCATAGGAAAACTCCAAAATTAATTATCACTTTTATTTTTAGTTATCTTTATTTTATGTTTTCAATTTTTTCAATGAAGATTACTTTTTCGATAAGAAAATTATTTCGAAAGTGCTAAGATCATTGTTGTTATTATTAGTAATGGCCTTATCTCAAATACCACTTAAGTTGTATGAATCATTTTATGTAATAATGTATTTTAAACTTATAGATAAATACATACCATGTCCGATGACAGAAAAGTTGACAATGTTGATGTTCTCAACAAATCAAATTTCTTTCTTTGATATTATCTTAAATTATACCTAATGCCCTTCACCTGTAAGTTCCATTATTATTAAGATTAATTAATTCAAAACTAGTAATATACTTAGTTTTAACCACTTTTATTTTTTATATAAAAATACTTAGTTTTAACCACTTTAAAAGTGGTTACAACTAAGTATTCTGTTAATTTTGAATTAAAATGGTGCCACAAAATAAGTTTGCTGTGTTTGAAGAAGAGATTTATTAAATTTGAATTTTCGATGCCAGCGCCAGCACAATAAAACTTCAAAAACATTCATTAACCTTGAATTCCAAATTTCTTCGAAAAATAATTTAAAATTCGAAATTATTATAAAGCGGCAATTTCACCAGCTATAACAGAGATAACTCAAGTCACACCTCTCCGCCGAATGGGCCCCCACAGCCGAGGGGCGCACCCGGATCCGCTAACTAAATCAACAAACGTTTACCTGTCAGAATTATTCATTTTTCAGGTACATTGTCGCTGATTGCTCGGCACTAACGTCCAGTGTAAACATACTAAGGACAACAATTGAATCACCACTTTCTGGGCACTTGTGATTGAGCCTTTTTTAATTATCGTTTTTTTTTTAAACTTACTAATTTGGGAGTAGTTGCTTTTAAATTTGAAATCCTTTATCACTGCATTCTATAACTAGGCGCTAGAGTCGGAATTTAATATTGGTCGGAATCGCTCATCGCAGTATTAATAGGGTAGCGTCTGCGTGGTTGAATTTCAGAACCCGGCTTCGAGTGCATGTCTGACGCCACGCCATACGCGCCGCGCTACAAATAACATCTGTGTGGATAATAGCGTGGAATTTCAACAAAGCTACCTCTGTAATTCGGTTTCGAATTCAATTTTCGAAGTCAATAGGTAACGCTACTTCCGTAGCAGGTCGCACGCGGCCATATATTACATATGACGTCATTGCCCGTCCCGTTTAGTTTATCCTGTGACTAGCTATCACTGAATGACAGTGCATCCGGCGAACGGGCTATTTTTGGAACCATTTCCTTGGATTTATAAAATGGTCACCAACACTAACTGGGAGAAGCTGAACTAAAAGCCGCCCGCAAGGCCTAACAGTAACTGCTAGTTTAATTTAACTTGCACATGCCGCTTACGGAAATATTGCTTTTGCAATGTTAGAGGACTTAGCTAGAGTAGAGTATTGAGCCAGGAGGGGGGCATTGGGGGTTACTCGACAGAGTGACCATTGACGACATGTGGTTTCAATTTCGTCAGGAATCACTGAATCAGTTTGTCAGGTACCCTGTGTTGTGTAATCAGTAATTTGCAGCCTCCCCAGATTTTAAATCTAATTCGTTGACCACTTCACCATCAAGCTGGAGGCTTTTCTTATCTTGTTTATTTAATGTGAATTGAACGTTTAATTAACACTATATTTATATTTTCTACCTTTGTGTGGTAATGAAAATTAATCGAGTATCATTTGTAAGACGAAAACTATTAAAAGTGGTTATTGTTGTACAGATCAAATTCGTACTGCCACTTGATAGCAGAAGTTACATTCATATAAAAATATTATAATGTATGGAGTTTATCACCGATCCGCTTGTATTGTAATGTTTATTAATACATCTGGCACTTCTCGGCCTAATGGCGAATTAATCAGAATTTTATGCCGCGTGTATTATTATTATTATGTGTGCTGTGCTCGAGAAGCGATACAAAAAGCGGAATGCGGTTTTGAATCTTCAACTGTCAGTTGTGTTGTGGATCCCGGTCTTGTTTCGCGCCGGGCAAAGTGATGCTAGTAATTATAAAATGAACTATAAATACCATTTTAAGCAAAAAAAAATACCAGTTTGATGATGGTTGTGAGTTTCTGAAACCGGTTGGGTCGGAAAGAAATAAAAATGGCATAACAAATTTAAAAATCGGTTTTATTATGCTTTATTTATTTCAAATTAATTTATTCTTCACAAAATACACGAACGTTTACTGAATATATCTCTACAAATATTTAAATAATTTTAAAAATTCATGAAATTAATTAAATTAATAATATTGTTATTAGTATTAAATTAGAAAACTGGTTTTCCTTTCTGGATTCGCCAGAGATTTCAGCAAGTCAAAATAATACTCCAGCGAATAAATATTTTCCAATAAGAGATATTTCATTCACACTTGGATGTTTTTTGCCAGTGATAAGCCAATAAGTTCGCCTGTTAATAATAAATTATTCGTATTATTATGATACAAATGACGCGAGAATACGGGGATTCTGAGTATTTTCAACTTTAGATTGGCTTTACAGAAACAGGTTATCTCGTCTGGACTTTTGTACCGGAGATTTTTCTTCGAAAAGAACCAAATTAAATTGTGCCTCTTTGACTAGGTATTATGATGTAATTCAATCACACGTTTGATTTCTATCTCCCACTGTGATTATAATATTTGGATCGTTCTTGGCTTATTTTGAGACATAAGTGCTTTTTTACGTCATCTCTTCCGAAATTATTGTCAATTAATGAAATAATGATATTTTTCTACTTGATTTTTTTTTTTAATAATGGGACTGGTTTTATTCCGCGACCGTGTTTGAAAAAAATAATGAAGATCATTATCAAGGCTTTATCGCATGGATTGTGGATTATATTGTTTTTGGAAGTTAATGGCGGTTTTTAATCGCGTTTTCATTCACTCAATTGTAGATAATATTTTAGGCATTACATCCCAAAATGGGATCTGTCCTACACAAAATTTTCTGGCTCCGTTCCTTAGCAGATCTTTTCTATTCGTCGGGTCTTCCTTAGCCTGCTCCTATGTTCTTCCCTTATTTTTATTAATTTTTCTCAGTTAATCCACCTCTTCTTTGGTCTGCCTATTGACGCCGGAGACACCCACTTGACAGTGTACTGTCATCTGGCATTCTCTCTACAGGCTAGCCCGTGGCAGTCTTTTAGACCTAAACCAGTCTGAAAATGTCCGTAATAGGATGAAACCGGTCCTGGTAAAATATAAATTAGTGGAAGAAACTACAAAAGTGTTTTAATTTCAAATTCTAATACCTAAAAGTTTGTTAAATGCTCAATTCGATTATCAAGTTCATTGTTCTTCTCAAGTCGGTTCTTTATCGCTGAGGATCGTGATGCTTACTCCAATTTCCTTGGTCGCCAAGGCTCCTCCACTTCTCGCGATCTTGCAGTGCGTGGAGAGTTACGGACACCGCTGTACCGGACACCAGTGATACTTGGTCACTTCAGCGCATTGGTTACCTTCCTCTGCTTCTTCTGCCAAACACTTTGCCAGTGACTACGTGTTTCTTCAAGTTAGAGGCCTCAGATTGGCGAGCAACGTTTCCAAAGCATCCTAAGATACGTTTTAGGCAGATGACAGCCCATTGTAGATACCTAGCTCTTCCAGAATATTTGTACGTCTGACACATTTGTACGTCTGACTGCCCATGGAATCCTGAGCATTTTTCTCCAACACCACCTTTCGAGGGCGTCTCTTCGCTTTCTTTCGCTAACTGTCCATGTTTCCATACCGTACAGAAATATGGGAAAAATCAACGCTCGGACGAGTCCTCATCTTGGTGGTCTTCGTTATGCCTATATCCTATATCACTCGCATATCTTTTGAATTTTACTAATGGCATCTTATCAAGTTCATGGTTCATTTTAATTAACCTACATTTTCTAAGGTAGTTTTTTTTTATTATTTTTGAAGTGAGACTTCTGAAGCCCCGTTGTGATTAGGAATTTGGATGAAACGGAAATGTCGCGTACAGCACCTGCAAAGCATAAAACTCCTATCAAGGCTCCTATTGGTTGAGATATAAAATGGAAACGGCGCCAGGTCTACGCTCACTGGCTGCTTTGATTATGATCTCACTTTTCAAGGCTCCTTGGTTGAGATTGTTTTGGTTTCGCTTCTACCGCGTGTTAACCTACAAGAGTCCCAACTTCTCACTTCTGAAGTCAGCGAGACTACGGCATCCCCAATTGGGGTAAGTTGTGAGGTTTAAGGTAGTGGGAGGGGGGAGAGGAGATGAGAAAGAGAAAGCTGGGTAATTACCTGGCTATTCAGTTCTGGTCATCAAACATGATTAAAGCCATTTCAAGCAACGTTTCAATTCTGAATGGTGGTCTTACAGCAGGGCTATACTGAGATATCTTCCACTCTGGAACTCCTCGACTACGGAAGCCGTCAAAACATTCCAATTTATAATATCGTTTCGACGAGTCTGCGCAGTTCAAATTCAAAATCCATTGAAATAAATAATTTAAATTTAGAACACTGTTGAATGAATGAATGACTCAATCATCAATACCATTCTGTTTCATTCTGTGTGTTATTCTCAATTCCAATTCTCAATAGGTACGTTAGATTTTTTCCACATCTAGTCAATATCTATCGTGTTATATTATTTATTTTATAGTTTCTTCCGCACAGCAGCGTGACTTATTGTGATACCATCTTTTAAATTTTGACACTGGAGTTTATTTTGCACGCGCCAAACTTGAATAAAATTAATACATTGAAGATTTATTCCTCGGTTCATTCCTCACGCAGAGATCTCTTCAACACAACACATGTAGGGATGGCTTGCGTCATTATTTGAGACGATGTTTACGGTGACGTGATCGAATTCAAAATATTAACGGCTCATCTGAGCGTCCTAATGAAGATAATATCATTTTATTTATATTTTCATTTTTGGATGACATTCATTTTTACACGTGACAGCTGTTTCGCCTTCAGAATGAATCATTATTATCAAATTGAATCTGGTCCCGGACATTATTATTTGACTGCAAAATAAATATAAAATCATTTATTTGGGATATTTTCACTGTTTTCTGAAAACAGTTGGTCTACACGAGTATTTAAAATATATAATTTTTGATTTGCTCCCAAAACGATACGTTGGTTTTTGTTCGTGTGGATACTGCGGAAAGCGTTTTTGACGTCACACTACTATAATCAAACTGTTTACAGTTTACTGTGTTTTTTATCACCCGTTTGAACTGTTTCAACTTTTTATTCCGAGTATTTTACAAGTTTTGGGTTTAAAATGAACCTTTTCTAGTAGTTATTTTTATGACCGTGTCGGGAATTCTATGCTGTAAATCTAAAATCAATTTAAAAGGCTGTAATACATCGATGCCTGTTCTAAGTTTCATAATTTTTTCGATATTCTTCAAAAGACTCAAAAGGCGTTTCGTTAAAAATGTCGTATTTATGTGGAAATTTGACACTTTCGATCTATTTATTAAAATTTTTTGGAAATTTAAATTCAATCATTCGTCTTTATTGGTGTATTTTTGAACATGTATAACCTATAAGTTATTTCAAAGTTAAAACACTATTCAACTATTTATTATTTACATCGTTTACGAATTTACAGATTTAGGTCGATAAATCAATAATTACGAATGAAAATATATCAAAATTGCACATTGGGTGATCAGAATCAGAAAACCAAACTTTAAATCTTGTACACATTTTTAACGGTATTCCTTAGTTTGTGAAATTACCCCACTTAGGTAATTTTTGGTTTCACCAGAACAGGTAATGAATACCTCTGTCATTGTAATAATGCACATAACATAAGTAATGGATATAATACATCTCTAATTTCATTAACATTAATAGCCATTTTATTATTATGAATTATTTCTTACGAATGGACCTTTTCATTTAAAAGAATATTATTTAGTTTGGTTCGGTATTTTGACTTTCAAAATTAAGTTTGCCGATGCACTGAAGAAATGAACGTACAACAACCGATAAACAGTGTGTTGTTGGCGTGTCCACTTGACTATCTAAGCCTTAGATTCTAAGGGCATTTAGTTGATAGACCGGTATTGCTTGAATTGATAAGCTTTATCTAACCTCAATTTTTGCATTACTTCTTATAAAATTGACCAAACATTTCAAATATCGAACTGCTTTCGTGAATAGATCATCAATTTCATTGGCTTGTATTGGCCAGGCGGTCTACATGTCTCACGAAATCAGTTTGTTTCAAGAACGTATCAATCACAATTCTTGAGTTTATGTTTTCAGTATTTTGATAGTCTTACTTCCTAATTTTTCCGTCTACCTTAAAGTTTTGATTGACGCACGTTTGATTGTAATCAACCCTCGTGTCCAGGTGAAATTAGCCGTAACCGATCAACTCGTTATTACATAACTATGCTAATGAGAGTGTAAAGTTCGTTCGGTGAAGGTAACAACCGTAGATTTCAATCAATAACAATAATTGCATGGATCACGACTTTGGTTATTATTATCTCTAAATTCAGTACCAACTACCTATTTATTGTTGTTTTTCTTCGAAGACATTATTGCTGCTGGGTTTATGAAATAATGCGATAGAAACAGGTCAATATTGTTAATAAAATGGCCTAGCGGACCTGGAAAAGCGTTTTATCTGGACACCAAAAAGAGTGGGAGATACTCTTAGTATCGCCCTCGTGAATCTAACAATCAGAATAGAAATGTTGCTTGAAATGACTCGAGCCGTGTTTGGTGACCAATGAATAGCCAGGTACTTATCAACTTTCAGTTTCCTCCATCTCTTTTTTTCCCAATTCCATAGTCCTACTGACTCTCGGCAGGTAGGAGCAGTTGGGACTCGTATGGTATACACACATAAAATATAATAACGTCTCATTTTCCACAAGAAACGAGAAGGGGTAACGTTTTTTTCGTGGCCAATGAATTTGAAGAGTTTTAACGGTTTTCCTCGCTGATAATATTTTTCTTTATGTATTGTCTATGCTCTAATATAATTTTATTGTTGGTCGATGGTCCTTACCATAGTCACAAATTTGAATATCCTGTGGTCTTGACACTTTGTTGCATCTATCGCCAAACCAATAAAGCTCACATTCATTCAAGAAACGCTTGATTTTATATAGTAGCTGACATAAGGAATACGTTTTAACTTTTAGCCTAATCCTATCAAATTTTTCAGTATTTTAACTGAACAATAGTTCTCTCCTAGCTTAAGGCGATAATTGCACAAATATACCGATAATATTTTCGTTTTTACTTTGTTTTGTTTGGTTGGATGTTTCTGACCATAGTATCTGTTAAATTTTATCTATCAATATTTTAAACCGTAATATTATTATGTAAGTTTGTATTGCACGGCCCGTGTTATTATATTGTTTTTTTTTTAATCTCGTTTCTAGATCCGATAACAAAGTAACAACTTTTTTTCGCCAGTGTCCATTTTTGGCGTGAATGCCAGCCGTTATCCTTTTTATCGCTTTGGTATAGTGTTTTTTCCTACGTTGTATAATGCCATTCATTTTTGTGTATCGTTGTTGGTTTAAAATTCACTGGGTGTAGGTACCGTATAAGTACCAATTTGAGAAAATTGTACTATTCCTGGATTTTGGACTAAAAATAAATATGATTTTTTTAAACCGTCCAGAACTAGTTATTTAAAACAGCATGTGTTTTTACATATACTCGTAATTACACAATGTTTTTACCGCACAATAGTGCCAACTACCCTCTGGATTATAGCATACCTAATTCGAGGTTTGTTTCGAGGCTGAATAAAGTGGGAGGGGCGATCCTGTCACCATACACAGCTAAAGTCATTTCAAGCAATCTCAGAACTGAGAGTATCTGCCACTGGAACAAGGTGCAAATAATATACTGTTTGACATAATCACAATACAGAGTGTGTAAGTAATTTATTACCATACTAGCTTAAGTCCCCGGCGATGCCCGGGCTTTACACAGAGATTTCGAAATCAAATGTAGACAGTGACCTTCCTTTGCATACAATTAAAATCCACACTGCCCGCTTGTCAGCCCGCTCGTCCACCACATGCAGACATTCTTCTTTATATATTGTATATTTCAACCAATTTACACAAAACCTTGACAAATTATATGCCTAAACCTTCCTCATGTATCACTACCATGTACCACTCTGTCTATTGGTGAAAACCGCATGAAAATCCGTTCAGTAGTTTTTGAGTTTATCTTGAACAGACAGACTGACGCGGCGGAGGACTTTAATTGGAGGCGTCTACTAATATCTACAGGAATTCCAAAAACTGAAAAAATCGAACTAATATCTATGAGAACCAAAGTGTTGACGAATGTCTACAGCTCAAACTGTTGACGAATATCTATGAGAACCAAAGTGTTGACGAATATCTACAGCACTGGCAGAGGTTGGATTTGCAATTATGTATAGCATATTGGAATAACGTAAAATTGCGTATGCAGTTTAAAAAACTTAATTTATGTAAGTATGTATGTAAAAATCCCTAATATCGGACTATTGGACACATTTAGCTGATTAATCCAACCTACGCGTTGTAGATATTAGTTCAACCTACGCTCTGTAGATATTAGTCAACACTCTGAAGTTCGTAGATATTAGTTCAACATATGAGCTGTAGATATTCGTCCGACATACAGGCTGTAGATATTAGTATCTGGAGTCCTTTAATTTATAATATGTAGAGATTTTTCGTGTAACATATTATTAAAAAAATGATGAGTAATTTTGCACTGTTCGTTTTTTTTAATATTTAAAATTTTAACCGTTTTTTTTTATTGGTGGTGCACTTTTACTTACTTTTACTGCTCGCGAAACTATGCCTTAATAATTTTATGTGTGTTTCAATATAAATGTAATGAGATTTTTTGCTTATTTTTAGCCGCAAACGTTAATTTGACCTGTGCTCCAATTCATGAGAGGTATTATTATTTTGATTAATTCAGATTTTATCGCGGCTCATAATAGTTCATTTATCGCACTGTTGGTGCACGCGTACTTTTATTTTACGACTATACATATATAGCTGGTAGACATTTGACATTCTTAATGTAGGTATTTATGGTAAAATTATTATGTTCACTTAGCAATTATAAAATTATCTTGCAAATACAATTTTTTTTTTACATTAGCTTTTTTTTCATTTTTTTAAGGAAATGAAGGAGAGGAAGTTCTGAGAAGGAAATAGATATGAGGGGTGGGTAGGAATCTGGGGGTTAGTCTGTCCAGGAGTGATGGATGTATAAATCCATCCCTCCAACCGCGCTGCAAGGCGTTGGGGCGAGAGATTCCGGCTGGAGTGGATAAAAGACCTCCCTCATCCAGTCTCTCGATCCTGCTCATCACACGGCAGGTTGGCAGACGCGTCGGCCGCCAAGACCTGGACAAACATCTCCCCATGTACCCGGGCACCTCTGCACCAAACACATCGAACCACTTAGGGTGACTTATGGCAGAGGTTTTTGTTATCCAGTAAATGGTTCCCGGGGCGGTACCCGAATTGTAAACACCTTAAGAGTGTCACTAGCCATTACTTGGGGATTAAAACCCCGTGAGGAGGAGGAGATAAATGAGAAAAGGTAAAGAGGAAGGTTGTAAAGCATCTGACTATTCAGATAAAAATCTGTCACTAGTGCGATTTCACTGTGAATTTTCTACAACCAGTTTCCAATAACAATAATGAAGAATGCCGGTATTTGTTTGGAATGTGTCGCGGCCTTCAGTGGACATGAAAATAACAACAATCAATTCAGGCCGTTGTATTTTATTTGTCACTGCACATTATACACATGTACGTGGGGGGATTCAAAAGTAATGAGAATTTCTGTATAACTTTTTTATTTTTCAATATTTTTTACACCAAACTTTAAAGAGTTCACCTATAG
The DNA here is from genome assembly GCA_917880885.1 of Limnephilus marmoratus. Classification (NCBI taxonomy): domain Eukaryota; kingdom Metazoa; phylum Arthropoda; class Insecta; order Trichoptera; family Limnephilidae; genus Limnephilus; species Limnephilus marmoratus. Next base: position 18,471,444 of record OU862933.1, read on the forward strand.
AGTGTATGCACTTGTCCAACCTTTTTTTCCACTGTTCAAAATGTTTTTGACGCCCACTGATTGGAATGTCCTTTATGGCCTCCAGAGATTTTTGTTTCACTTCTTCAACAGTATGAAAACATTTCCCTTTCAAGTCCCTTTTCATCCTAGGGAGCAGAAAGACGACAGGGAGACAGGTCGGGTGAATAGGGGAGTGAACAATCGGGGTCATTCCATGCTTGCTTAAATACTGCTTCACAGACAACACAGTTTGAGCAGGCGCTTTGTCCTGGTTGAAGGACCATTCCCCTTCCGCCAAGGATTCGATCTTTTTCTACGAATTTTCTTGATGCTCTCTCACAACCTCTTTAGTACCTCCATGTAGAACTGTCGGTTAACTGTTAGTCTGGAGGAACAAACTCTGTGCGCAACATCTCTGAAAAAAAAAACCAATGAGCACTAACTTGATGTTTGGTTTCACCTGGCTTTTTTCTGAAGAGGAGAGAGAGCACTCTTCCATTGGCTTGACTGTTGCTTGGTTTCGGGATCGTACCCAGAACACCATGACTCATCACTCATCACCAATAAAATAACCTTGGAAAAAAATCTGGGTCCTCTTCCAGCTGATTTTTCAATTCGTGGCAGGCTTGAAGGCGAAGGCTCTCTTTGATCCTCAGAGAGGAAATTTTCGCATTTTCGCCGAATGATTTTTTTTTTTTTACTTATAATTAAACTTTGGACGAAAGCGTGAACCCAAAGCGACACGACTTCGCACACTGACCGAGAAAGAGTTTCCGTACAACAGCCGACCACACAAAACCCGTTTCTCCTCCACTTCTCCACTCTATCGCCCGATTCTCATTACTTTTTGGCCCCCCTACGTACAATATCTACTAATTATTATTTTGTTCAGGCTCTGGTCTTTTTATCAGTACTATGAATTGTCTCATTCAGGATGCCTCTCTTGTTTCTTGCAGTGCTGGGACTTGACCACCATTATGTCCGCAAAGATTACTTCTAAGAAATCATCACATATCATATGACCTAAAACCAACTGAGATATTTACCAACATCGAGGGTAGCAATCAACGAGCGCTTTCTGATACTTAATTACCATAATTCTTACACAGTTCATCCCGAACTGACAGATTCAATTGGAGAATTTGCAATGCAAGCATTGTTGCATTTAATCAAACACAATTTCTTGCATTCATTCGCTCTGTAAATGTATTTGCACATCCATACTAGCTAAAATAACTCAAATTATTTATCAGAAATCAGGACTCAGGACATACCCGACAAACTTTAACCAGCGATACCTGAACTTATTTGGAGTATAAAAAGCTGATGCCATTTATTTCGTATACTAATGATATTAGGTATATGAGCTGTAGTTATTGCCATTAAAACTAACTAACTAACTAACCATCACGCCGTTTCCCCGCAGGGGTAGGCAGAGAGGACGGACCGCCAAACAACTCGGTCTTGGCACACACTCTTTGCCTCACTCACATTCATACATCGTCTCATACATTCTCTTCTATTATTCTGACTTTTGACATGACCCGACTCAAGTATCTGATTCACTTGATCGTGCCATGTCTTCCTCGGGCGTCCCCGACTTCTTCTACCATTCACATTCGCGTCGTATATTCTTCTTACACTACTTCCTTCGTTCATTCGCTCTACATGCCCAAACCATCTGAGGTTCCCTTTCTTAATCTTACTCATTATGCTTACATCAGCCTTACATTCTTTGCGGATATCCACATTTCTCACACGATCATACATTGTTTTACCACACATACGTCTCAGGGATCTCATTTCAACAGCATTCAGTTTACTTTCATCCTTCCTCTTCCAGTTCCATTCCTCACTGCCATACATCAGGGTAGGTACCAGGACTCCATTGTGGACTGCTAGCTTCGCTTTTTTTGACAGTTTTTTATTAGCGCCAACGGCATTCAGTCCACCATTAATGGAGTTACCGGCATTCACCCTTCTTTCAATATCTCTTTCAGCCTTCCCATCTCTCGTAAACATACTACCCAGATACACAAACTCATCCACCTGCTCCAAGTATTCATCATTCACAACTATGTTGCATACTGTTTTCGTACACTCTCTTTCAAACACCATGACTTTAGACTTACTTACATTCATCATTAACTCATTCTTCATACATACTTCATTCATCCTAGATACGAGAGACTGTAGATCTTCCATAGTGTTAGAAATCAGCACCGCATCATCAGCATACAACAGGCAACATACTTTCAGATTACTCAATTTCGCGCCCAAACCCAGCTCTTTCAATTCTTGCATACAATTATCCATGTATAGATTAAATAACCATGGTGACATTACGCAGCCTTGCTTGACACCTTTTGTGATGTCAAACCACCCCGTAAAACCACCGTTCACCCTAACACACGCAACGCTTCCCTCGTACAGAGACGCAATTGCCTGTATGAGATTTGTATTCACTGCCATTAAAAGATAGTTATTAAAAAAAAAACAGCACGCCCGTTAATTTATTTTATCTCGTTGATTAATTGTCAAAAAGATTGCCGCCAATTAGCTTCAACAGCGAATGCAGGCGACTATGTAAATATTTAACATTTGCAACGGGCACATTTCAGTGCGATTTATTTAAATTTTAATCAGTCAATTGTACCGGCAAAGTGTGTATGCATAACGGACACAAGTGACTAGAATGTATGCAGAATTTCCTTTACTTTCGGTTTTTTTTTAATTATTTTTTTTATTTATATTGATTCCATTCATTGGGGACTTTCATATTTTCTCTCTGGGGCCTGATGCTTTTTAGATGCTATTTTTACGAAACGTACTTTAGATTACCTGCCTCGGAACAGACTTAGTCTAGTGAGGTGGGTAAAAGAAAACTATGTGCATAAATGAAAAAATAAAAAAAATAAACACCCTTGTTTTCGGCACTGAAACTGAACTGAGGTCTATTAAAAAAAAATCCATTTTCCCCGCAAATTTACCGAACTGAAAATGTTTTCAACCGTGTACAAACTTTGAAATTAGTCAATTAGCTTTAAGATACGAAAATCTATCTAACGATTTATCCCCTTTGGCGCAGCGTCAAGAGATTTTTTTTCCAATTTTGACGGGCTACAGACCGAAGGTAAAATGTCAACCTCATCAAAAGACGAACTTGCAATTTGTGTTTTGTGTAGGTAATTTAATCATGTTTCACCACGACTAACAAACATTTCTGAACGGTAGAACCTAATACATGATCTGTTGTACAATAATTTAACAACAAATATGTAATGTCATAATATGAATGCGATACGTATATTATGTTGTTCTTTCCATAATCGGATAAAATTCCCCACCAATCTATTTTACCAGTATATACGTAGGTACATTATACACACGCAAATAACAATTATTATCATCGTATCTCCTTATTATGTAGGATTACATGGAAACCACACCTGTTGGTCTGTTGAGTGCCGACATTTTACATTGTCACAGCAAAGGTGCTATTTGAATATGAATTGCCTGCTGATTCTATAATATTATCTATGGTGCCATCCACTGGCGTGGCGGTTGCGATGGCGGATTGGGTGGACCCAGGCCTCGCAAGGGTCCAAACAGATAATTGCATAAAAATATATTTTCATTTTTATTGGAATAACTCTTTATAATAACTTTTGAAGGTTACACCCATCAATGTAATATATTATCTTTGAAGAATAATATAATATTAATCAATGTAAACGAAAATATGAAACAGTACAAGACACAGAAAAATAAAAATAAACTGGAACTTGTCTTCCCGGGACACGTTACCTTTATCAGTCGGTTTTATGACCGACACCGTTACCTTTTTATTTTTCTGTGTCTTTTTATTTTTCATATTTTTGTTTAGATTTATTAGTAGGTATTACCTACTTCTTCAAACTATAAACATTAAAAAGTTTCCATTTCATTAGTTGCGTTCATCACTTTGTGGGTATATTAGTTTTGTGTTATTTAATAGGCGAATAATCTTTAAAATTTCGCTTTTGGCGATTTTTAAATCCATTGATTCCAATCCAATAAATTGATTCCAATTCCAGCCAATCCTGCTTTAAATCCATTGATTTAGAACAGGATTGAGGTAGGACGATGCCGATTAGGTATACGGTATGCCGGTTATTAATATTTCAGATCTCCATATCTCGTAATAAATGTTGTCACGAGCAGAACCAAGCATTAGCAGTGCAAATTTCATGACACCAGAGCACACGCTCAACAGTTTGAAGAAACCTTTTTTCTCTTCCGTACAATCGGTGTTCTTCTGTATTTACCAAATCATTCTATTTCTTCGCTGAGTAAAATCTATTTGAATAAACAAACTGATCATGTGTTTTAAATCTATATGTACAAAGATAAATTGAATATTTTTGACAGCACCTTTAAAGACAATTGATTATGTTCATTGTTTATAACTAAGAAAAATAGGTAACAGGCGGGGCCCTGTCAACAGGATAGCCCCGGGGCCCGTGAGTATGTCGCTACGCCACCAGATCTATCTATATTCTACATACGTATTACAATATTATACACATTAGGGCATGCTTGCCGACATTCAACATACACCACAATACAGCCTTTCAATTACCAATGCACGTTTTACTCGACTATGCAAAGGGACAACTTTCGTGCAATATCAAAACGCTGAACACCTGTTAAACATACAAGGTTGTTATTTAGTCTAATTGTTCGTTATTTTCACGAGAAAAAATTATAAAAAAACATGTGTGCAGTTCACACGCGGTAGAAGTGAAATTAATTTTTGGAGATCGCTGGCAACGGTTAATATGCACTTTAAAAAAAACCTTTTGATTCACCTTAATTACATTAAAAGACAACTATTTGCATTGGGGGAAGTGGAAAATATTTCATTCTAAATTTCGATTACGTAAAATTAAAATTAGCTTTCGTCTTGTGAGATTGTACGCCATTAGCTATTAGCTCATTCGCTGTCACTTTGGTATGTTGGTATTCCTGATACACTTGAATGTATAACGAACGGCTAAAAGATTTTGAAGGTACGGGGCACTTTCTTTTGAATCACAAACCATGTTACACAAACCTATTGTAGCCGCTTAACTACTTGAAAACTGGGATGTTTTTCTTGCCTTGACGCGAGTAGGCGTTATAAAGGGGCACTTTCTTTTGTATCACAAACCATGTTACACAAACCTAGAATTCCCATGTGAAAGTGAAGTGAAAATGGACGGTCTCGTTTCACAGAATGAAAGCTAATTTTAATTTTACGTAATCGAAATTTAGAATGAAATATTTTCCACTTCCCCCAATGTAAATAATTGTCTTTTAATGTAATTAAGGTGAATCAAAAGATTTTTTCAAAAAAAAGTGCGTATTAACCATTGCCAGCGATCTCAAAAATTTACCGAAGTGAAACTAATAACCTTAAAAATAAGATTAATATAATGACCAATTACCTTGCATAACAGAGTATGAAATATCGTTGAATTGTCCAGGATTCGCAACACTGGAGGAATGCAAGCAAATAAAATATAAATATATTCCAGTCATTTTAATCAAATTCTAGCTCCTCACAAACCTTCAAAACTTGAAAGTGTTCAAAATATAATATCTGACAGGTCACTTCATGGAACTCGCTGGACGATTTTTTTATAATTATGTAAGGTTATTTTAAATCTCTCAGATTTCAAATAATTCCAAATGCACACATTTCTCAGCAAATGAAGGAGAAAATTTAGTTCTTACCTTTGATGTAGGTACTACACCGTGTTAAAAATTGTAGCAACTAGCGTCGTTTCCGTTTTATATCTCAACCAAAAGGAGCCTTGAGCACAGTTTGATGCAGGTGCCGTAGTGCGTCATTTCCATTTCATCCGAATTTTTTTAATCACTCTAACGGGACAAAAGAAGTTTCACTTCAAAAATATTAATTACTTGTGATATCTATAATGCTTTTTTGGAGTTTTGTGTAACCTACTTTGAATTATTTAATTATTTGAACTTGCAAACGAATCTCAAGGTCGACGGTTCAACACTCCCCCAGGCATTAGCCAATTGTTGTATGATATCATGGATATTGTTCACTTCGGCGTAAAGTCACCTTATTTATTTATTTTTTATTGAAAAATAAGAAGAAATACATGAAAAACATACGCTGCATATCTCACTAGGGCATTCCTGTATCGAGATATGCAGTTTTACAATGTAATTTAAACAAAAAAACATACATATGAACTTAATGAAAATATAATTATAAACCTACAAAAAAAGCACTGAGAACCATTATTCAGTCATGGATTATTAATAATTTAATTATAGCTGGGCAGTATATTATATATTATTATATATTATAAAATAAATATGGTAAATAATAATAAACAATTATGTTTATTAAAAATAATAATAATTAAGTAATAAATTTATATAGTTTATGTAATAAATATAATATATTAAGTAAATAATTATAAATAAATTATTATAGTCATACTATACAACGTGTCCGGAAACTCGTAGTACAAGCGGGAAACTGGTGAATCTACATCACGTAGAGAACCCAAAAAACTTTTTTTTTCGATCTAAGCATTTCGATTTTAACATTATTTTTTTTCTATTTTTCCATTTTTTCGGCAACTAAAGGGTTAAAAAAAATTTTGAGCCCGGTTTACCCTTGGTTGCATTTTATAAGACATTACACAGCTGAAATCAACCCCCCAGTGAAATTTTTTTTCAAATTTAACCTAAAAATTTTTTACTTCGGACCCGATTTACTTGAAAACGAAAGCTCAAATCAAAAAAAGTTAAACCACAAAATCGACTCCAAATGTGATGTGGATTCTCCAGTTTCCCGCTTGTACTACGAGTTTCCGGACACCTTGTATAATAATACGTAGGTATTTAATCATGTTACAGGTGCTTAATGAAAATTGCTCACAGATTTTCTTCATGATTGTCATTACTAAATTAATCAAATTTTAAAATATATGTTTGCAACTATGAATGGGGGTTTATCGACAGTCATAACGAAATGGTTCACCCAAATTGATTATGAATCGGGTAGACTAGACTAAGTAGACAAGAGTGGTGACGCTACTAAGCACCGCACACAGAGGAGACCGATTATTCTATCTCATTCTCTCGCTGGCTAAATCCTATAAACATCTCTTTTTAGTGTCGCCTTTTCGATTCATCGAGTTTAAAAAAAAAAATTAATCTTCCCCATAATGTTTTAGTGTATAACTGTTTTATGGAGAACCTGAATAAAATAAATAAATAACGGTGCTAAAGAAGCTTTCACTTCAATATTGGATATCCTCAGAAAATAGTGATGCTATAAAAAGAATCTTGAATGTTAAAATCTTCGTAAAGGGTATGACAGCGCGTACCCGAAGGATTTTAACCAGCCATTCCTGAGCACATTTGGAGTAAAAAATATAAATGTCATTTTGCTGTCCGATGATAATTTTTTTTTCCATTAAAACATGAAAAATATTTTTCCGATACATGTCGCAACTGCCTAGCCTAGCGGGTCACTAGATAAACACTGCGTCTCATTCCAGAAGCACGGTAACACACGAAACAGCGCGTATACCGCATGATCCTGTCGCGATGTATAGGAGTGTGATTGAAAAATATATTTGGTTTTTAATAAAATAAATATATTATCAGACAGCAAAATGATATCTACTTTTTAGTCTAAAAATGCTCAGGAATCGCCACGTACCTACAGAAGCAAAATCCTTCGGACGCGTGACCTTACACCCCATATGGTAGACTAATCTTAATATATAAAACAAAGTCGGGTTAGTTACACTATTTATAACTCGAGATTGGCTGAACCGATTTTCATGATCTTTGATTTGTTGGATTTGTCTCCGCCCCGGATAACAGAATAACTATTAAAAAATCGCAATAATTCACGAAAAAGAAAGTTATGAAGAAAATTAATTTGTTCATACATTTTGTATGGAACGAATTCTCATATTTTGAAAGAACTGCAGCAATATTGTGATAGGTATAATATTTAACTGTGCGTGAATTTCAAAAATTCAAAAACGTCAAACGTCGATTCGCTGGTTGTTTTGCATTTGTTTTTAATCATATAATGCGGCCCCTCTTTCTTACACACTAAATGTCAGTAGTCGAAAATGAGACAAACGGTGAACGTATGTCTCTGCACCCCTCCAAAGGAAAAATACAATAACAATAAATCTCTGAAATGAAACGATTTTTTTTACGTAAGCTCCACTCAGGACCTATGTCTTCTTAGGGGATGATGTGTGGAGGGTCTTTTTGAGGAAGGGTAGGACAGGAAGTTCTGAGAAGGAAAAAGGCATGAGGGGTGGGTAGGAATCTGGAGGTCAGTAAATCCGGGAGTGAATCCATCACTCCAACTGCGGTGCAAGGCCATTGCCTTGACCGGAATTGATCTTTTACCTTGACCTGTCCTGCCGGACTCTTTCAACCCATTGGTCGAGAGAATCCGGCTGGAAAGGTCAAAAGGCCTCCCTCAAACAGTCTCTCTCGATCCGGCCCGCCACGCAGCAGACCACGTGGGCAGACGCATCCGCCGCCAAGACCCGCACAAAAGTCACACCATGAACCCGGGCACCCCTGCTAAATCACCAAACATAGCGAACCACTTGGGGTGACCTATGGCAGAGGTGTCGGTTATCCAATAAATGGTTCCCGGGGCGGCGGCACCCGTACCCACTTCCTTTCAAAAATTCCCGTAAGTAAGTGGAAAAGTAAGAAAATCGCAAAAAAATTAAATCCGTACACAACGCCATCTCTGATACCGACAAAAACAAAACACGGACAGTTAGGCATCGATAATTGCTTGATTGTGTAATTTTTAACTTAATAAAAAAACTTTATTTAATTCAACAGTTATTGATTCTGAGGCGGTACGAAGTTCGTCGGGTCAGCTAGTTAACAAATAAAAATTGTTGCTATCAGAGGTCTACCCAATTTCTAAAAACCAAAGTTTATGAGTTACTATAATGAATTGTACTTGGTGTGTATAAATATAATTTATTATATAGTGTGGGTAATACGTAAATAATATATCCCAGTGTCACGTCCCTTCACGGTCGCCAGAGAATGCATGGCGCTATAATTTAGCACTCCCCGGCGCCGAGTGACGTCATTTGATCCGACGTAACTCGCCATCCGTGAAAACTTTGCGATTCGCATTGTCGCGCAGGATTCCGCTATCGGCACGTCTGTCATACGCGGAAATAATGCGCAAGTACCACGCAATTGTATAGATACATGTGTATCGCTGATAGCACCAATGTAACCTCTCTCTATTTCTCACCACATGTAACACAATAGCAAAATAAGTTAGCTCTCATCGGCAGGACCATGCAGAGCTATCTTTTTATTATTTGGTTTCATTACCAGGTGAATAATCTAGTCAATTCCCAAATACACCTTTAAAATGTACGTACCTTTAAAGGCGTACCGCGAATAGACCCGTTGTTCTCACTCTTTCTCAAAACGACGCATGTAACAGAGAGATATGTTACAATGGAGCTCTTGGCGACATCGTTATCTTCATACTTTTTCGACATGAAACTTTGAACCAGGTGAATAATTCAGTGCGTTGAATGCCGACTAATGGTTCTTAAGAAATTCATCTCACCTGGTAAATTTGGTACAAACAATACTATCTTATCTGAAAGTATTAATACGCCGCATCCTCTGCTGCGTATTATGAAGTATACTCGATTCTTCTTTACTTTATGATATATTTAATTAAATTTTACAAAGCTTAGTTATAATACAAACGTCCTTAAAAGAGATAATAATTCTTACTCACAAAGCCCATATATATATAAATAACCTGATAATTTTTCCACGATTCAGTAATCATTTTTGTATGTTGCTTACTGTTTCACTTCCTTTTAAGGGCAGGTATTCAATACGATGACGATAAAACCTTTATTTTGATTAGTTTAGCAATGTTTGTTGTATCAGCTAAAAAGACTCCATGAGAAACGTCGTATATAACTACTTAATATATCCAAAGCCTATTTCAATCTAAGTAGAAGAGCTACGTAACTATTATTTCATTTTAAATACCTAAGGTTTTAAGTATTTTTAAGCTTCGTTGCTTACATATTATATTTCACAAAAATGCCCATGTAAAAATTAGCCAAATGCCGCTTATTTTTTTAAACGACTTCAAAAAGGAGGAGGTTCTCAATTCGACTGTATTTTTTATTTTTTATTTTTTTTATTTTATTTTTTTTTTTTTTATGTTTGTTAGCTCAGAACTTTCGACTGGGTGAACCGATATTGATGATTCTTTTTTTATTTGAAAGCTGGTGCTTCCCATGTGGTCCCATTTTAATTTTGTCTAGTTCTGACAATGGCATCCATGAGAAAACCACATAAGTCTTAAATTTGCATAAAGTATGTGCGCGACAAATGGACGAATAACTCAATATCACGCTAACCGATTTCAATGATTCTTTTTTATTGGAAAAGATGTATTTCAAGGATAAATTGATGAGAGTTTGGTTAGGTTCTGATTATCGGATCCATTACAAAGTAACGGAACTCTTCAATTCTTAGAAGCAAATTAACGAAACTCGGCCGAATCTCTTAATTTGACCCTAATGTCGTTATGGTCAAATTGTGTCTGTCTCATATGAGCAGCACGTTTAGTAGATCTACCCATATTCAGACAAATTAGTGTACTTCAGATTCACTAAAAATCAAAAAATAAACAAAAATTTTAACAAAACAAAAAAACGACTTCAAAAATGCACTAAAAAGTAAAAAAATAATTTCGTGTTCTTCTACAACTTCATAATCGACTTACTTTTTCTACTCATCAATATGTAGGTACGATTGTTATTTTTGGAGTCGGTGTCAGCAAAGGTACCCGGCCGGCGCGGCGTGTTTACTTGACAGCTCCCCTCACGCCGCAGCCCCGCTCTCGCCTCGTCAAGTCGCTTGTGCGACACAAGCACATCTCATCTATAACTATGTATGTAGTTACAAACCTACCATGACTGACACCGATTCCAAAAATGACAATCGTACCTACATATTGATGGGTAGAAAAAGTAAGTCGATTATGAAATTGTAGAAGAATACGAAATTATTTTTTTACTTTTTAGTGCATTTTTGAAGTCGTTTTTTTGTTTTGTTAAAATTTTTGTTTATTATTATTATTGGACATTTGGACATCAGCACTTGCATCTATAATATGGATCATATGCATCACACATATTGGAGCTCTTTTGACCGTTAGTGCTTTTTCGGCCATTTTTTATTTATTTTTTAACGCCCATTTTACATGTCGGTAGTACAACTTTAACATGCCAGGGATATACACAAGAAATAACAATTTAAAAAATACTTACAAGAAACAAACATTTTAAATACGGTGATCAGATAGGTTTACAAAAATACGACAGAAGGTTAAGAGAAGAAAATACGATAAAAACTATTTTATAGGTTGGAATAAATATTTTACATTATCTCCAAATTTAGCCAAGTTAATCTCTACATCTCTACGTATTATAAATTTAAGTCCCCCGCGCCGTCTGTCTGTCTGTCTGCCTGTCTGTCTGTCTGTTCGCGATAAACTCGAAAACTACTGAACGGATTTTCAACGCTGTTTTCACCAATAGATAGAGTGTTTCGTGAGGAAGGTTTAGGTATGTAATTTGTCAAGAATTTGTGTAAATTGGTTGAAACAACGATAATTGTTAGAAGTGTCGGAAAAAGTCAAGCCGCCTGCGAGATTTCATCAAAAACACTGTCTAATCCCTTTGAGATATAACAAAACAATGCATGCTGGGATATTCCTCTTTTATAGATCTACAAAAAAGTCCGTGATGGCATATATCAATCTTTTACGGATAGCTTACTATACCCTTCCCTTTCTATCTTCTAAAAAAAGTGTCACGTACAATGGGATAATTGGAAAGTTATTTAGACGGATACAGTATTAATCCTTATTAACTTAAGAGGGCATTACCAGAGAAAACCGGAAATACGTCATTTTCAAAAAAGTTTTTAGACGTATTGACTCTTTTCCACAAAAAATTATAAATGGATTTCGAAAGATTGTTCTTTTATCTAGCATTCGTATGTAATAAATTTTGAGATTTTTTTTTAATTTTTAGTATAATACGGTTATTCCATAGGTCGTTGGCAGATTTGTTTAATTTTCAAAAAAGTTTTTGTATTATACCACACCCATTTCAAATAATAAAATCATGCAGTAAAATAAATCAATACATTATCTAGCAAACGCATGTTTTAGAATTTTAATTTTAGTTTCAATAAAATCATTAAAAAATATGTACGTACATGTGTTTCTTGGCGAAAATTGGTCCGTTTGTGTATTTATTTGCGCACTTACAAACTAATATATTTCAAATTTTTTTAACATTCTTATTAAATTTAGACATTATTGAAAAATGATAAATACTTATAATCAAAAAATAACTACAAAACGTACATTATTTTAATAGTTTTATCATCACGCCTTTCAGCATTTTTGGATGAAGGTATAAATTAAAGCTAATTTGAATTGAAATAAATTCGATATTGAGTTATCATTTAAAAAAGCTGGTACGGAGAATAATCAATCTTTCTCATTGTAACCGCCCTGCACGATCGTAAGAACAACTTTCGACGAAATGTGGATTTTCGTCCGCTGGCTGGTTAAACGCTCTTAAATACGTTAGTTACCCCAAGCATTTCATTCACATTATTATAATCTTTCACACCATCTCTACGTATTATAAATTAAAGTCCTCCTCGGCATCTGTCTGTGTCTTCGCGATAAACTCAACGACGGCGGTGGTTACAAAGGTTGGATTTTACAAAGTGTTTTATTAGCCACAGCAACGCGTTGCTGGGTCAGCTAGTATTAAATATGTCAATATCACCTGAGTTTTGGTTTACCAAAGTGTGAAACAGCTGTATCGAGGAATGAGCATTGTAGTTGCGCATATGTATGCTGCAGTAGAATAGTGTATTTTCGTTATTTGTTTTTGGGGTGTTGTGCCGTGTTGCGCTACCTCCTTCTTTAGCCAACGTTTCGGACATCGTTGCAGTGTTCATCATCAGGGCAGATCCGGCAGATCCGGTAGATGTGTAGACACATCTACCGGATCTGCCGGATCTGCCCTGATGATGGACACTGCAACGATGTCCGAAACGTTGGCTAAAGAAGGAGGTAGCGCAACACGGCACAACACCCCAAAAACAAATAACGAAAATGCTTTTGGCCGTGAAAATCTTAAAACTTATCTAGTGTATTTTCGCTAATGCATATTTGAACCTTTTCCTTTGATTAATACCTATTTTATCTATTCAATTTTTCATAACATGATGAGCTGTGCGACCACCATAACACGGACATGTGCCTAGTACGGTTGTCGAAAGACCGCCAAATTAAGTATCCATCAAAGCAATTTTTTTATTTATTTATTTATTTATCTATATGTTTACATTACATTATTCGATGCCTGTCTCACTAGGGTATACCTGTGTTGAGACAGGCGATGAATAAAGAAAAATTTAAAAAATGGTTTTGTTAAAAACATAAGATTGAAACTATTTTTAAGAAATCGTTCATCTCTCTCAAAAATTCTGGCAATCCTCACCTCTATCTTCTTCAAGAAATCAAAGAACCAGTTCCAAAAACATAACCCTGTTTTAGTTGTATACTGCATTAATGGTGCATATTTTGGTACTTTTAGTAGTGGATACGCGCTTGCATATTTTGATAGTGCCGACTAGACCCATAGCATTACCAAGCCCGTTTTATTTTATAGCAAAACTAATACGTAGTTAAGACGATTATTGTTTGCTGGAGTTATTAATAACTTGGTAAGCCTCACGAATATTCAGATTTATTGCGCTGCCTGCTATTAAAACATGAAACAATATGCCTCTTTACCATTTTTCCTGATTATAAAGTTTTCCAATATGCGAGGTCACAATTTATAATTAATCTACCTTCTAATCTAATTTGTCGTGGCAATATAACGGAATTCATTGAAAATAATTCAAAAATTGTTGTGTGTTTTTTCTTGTATAATGCTAATGGCCACTTAAGGCTTTTAACGTGTATAGTTTGAAAGGGTGATATGTAAATGCGAATGTTAAAGGGAGCGCGCTAATATTAAAAACTGTAATAAATTAAGCTAAAATTGTGAAAAATATTTAATAAAACACGACTCATTTAAAATAGAACAAATAAATCAACAAACGTATTACGATATTAAAAAATCATAATCAACCAAATCTAAATCAAAGCAATAATCATAACAAAATCGAAAATCAATACAATAATTTTCGAAGCATCCTTTGAGATTTTTTTCTATCGAGGGAATTTCATATAATCACCATTTCGGCTCTACTTATTGATATACTACTCTACGTATTGATATTATCTTTAAAAAGAACACATATTTTTTTTAAAACTTATGTTCAAGAAAAATATGTTATCAATCGGTTGAAATTCGGAATGCGGCGGCTTAAGGGAGTGATGAATGGAAGGAGACGAGGAAGTGGAAGGTTTATAAATACATGCTTAATCAGATTTTGTCACCAAATATGGCTTAAGTAATTTCAAGCAACGTTTCGATTCTGATTGGAGGTCTTTCAACAGTGCCAACCTGATAGTAACTACCACTGCATGTCTATACGACTTATTTAAATTATTTTATGTTTGTCTCTTTGTCTTGTTTATTTATTTGAAGGTCTTTTGCGCTCTTGATAAATAAAATAAATTAATTTAAACACTGATACATTTTAGTTAGTTAATTAGAATTAGCTGATGAAAGTTCCGTCATCGCTGTTTCCTTCTATTATTATAAACAAAGCTGTGTTTCAATAGCAAAGTGGTCAAGCGAATTCCATTGTTGATTATTGTGGTTTTTCGTGTTTCATTCATCCTTCAATTGCAATAATTCAAGTTGAACCGTTTTTATTGTTCCTCGTCGGACGAGACAATAAACTTTTAAACACGGAGAAGGAAATACGGATTTCTTAATTGGTAGAGAAAGACTTTCTCCTTTGTCAAAGTCGAATATTTTTGTGTACTAGTAGATACTGATTTGTCTTTCGATGGCAAATTTGCTTGTAGTTTTTTTTTACATTAACTCCACACATGAGGCCAGGAGGGAAATTATTTTCCTCAGGGCCTATGTCATCTTTGAAGATGCTATGTGGAGGATCTTTTTGAGGAGAAGAAGGAGCGAACGTGGGTCTTGTATTCACTGGTGCCGAGGATGCTAGTTCCTCAGAGGATCTTCCATTGTAATACCGGTAGAACAAAGATAGCATTCCCACCTGATGCCTGTGGTCTAAAGATTGCAATCGGTTTGTTAAGTTAGGGGAATCTATCAAACACAGAGTCGAGGTTTTTTTTAGGTATTTTGGGGCTCCATATAAGAGGTGGTTGCCAACTTCAACCGTGGGGCATACTTGCGATTTGTACAAGGTTAGCAGTTGTGTACTATTAAAGTATCTGCGGGCCCTGTACAGTACGCCCAGTTTCTGAGAGGCTAACTTAACTCAGGCTTCGATGGAGCCCCCATACCTGAGCTGGTCACTTAGAGTTACACCAAACATATCGATGAAGTTCCTATTCGGAAGATTGCTTCTATTGAGGGAAACCAGATTTTCATTTACAGCCTGACAAGTAATTACTAGTTATTAATAAACATTTTAATAATATGGAGAAATAAACGGTATAGGGTCTTGTCTTTTTTAACTGTTAAACTGTTTAATTAAATGAATTCGATGATTAATTACGTAATGGTTAAAATTAAGCAGATGGTTTGGGAATGTACGAGTACAGCAAATGAACGAAGAAAGGAGTGTAAGAGAATATATGACGCAAATGTGAATGGTGAAAGAAGTCGCGGACACCCGAGGAAGACCTATAGCACTATCAAGTCAATCAGACCCTTGAGTCGGACCATGTCAAGAGTCAGAATAATAGAAGAGTTTAAATGTGATTGAGGCAAGGAGTGCCAATACCGAGTTATTTGAAGGTCTGTCTGATAGAAATAAATAAAGTGGTCGCGTTAACCTATGAACTCCAGATAACAAGCTGTACCAGTTTTAGCTCACCTTTCGAGAGTTTTTGCTGCTTCAGATTAACTTAGCTGTACCTACTGAAAAAATCATTTCATTTTATCTGGAATGTTCTTCTTCGATACATAAATTCTGTCTGAAACGATCTTTTGAGTTGTTCAATTCACTTTCAGTTGATGGTCCTATCAATTTTCTTATGTTTCAATGGTTTGTGAATTTCTTTGTCTTAAAAATCCATAAGCAAAAATAACGCATTGGATGAACATCTTTATATTGCTGGAACAAAACTGGAGAAGGTACAAAGTATTGTATACTTGGGCTGCAATGTAAATGATAGATGGGATCCTTCAGTTGAAATCAAATGCCGCATTGAGCAAGCTCGTGCAATCTTTATCCGCATGAAAAAAATGTTCTGCAGTCATGATCTCAACCTTGGATTACGAATGCGAATGGTCAGATGCTACGTGTTTTCAATATTATTTTATGGAATGGAAGCATGGACGCTTACTGAAGAATTAATTACGCGACTTGAGGCATTCGAGATGTGGATCTATAGAAGAATACTTAAAATAAGCTGGATGGACAGGGTCACAAATGAAGATGTTATGGTTCGGATGAATAAAAAAAAGGAAGTAATTAAAACCATAAAAATCCGAAAACTTCAATATCTTGGGCACGTGATGAGACATCCAGAGAAGTATGAGATCTTGCATCTCATAATGCAGGGAAAGATTGCCGGAAGACGGGGCCCTGGAAGAAGGAGAACCTCATGGCTGAAAAACCTGAGACAGTGGTTTGGCCAGTCTACCGTGGAGCTGTTCCGGGCCGCAGTAAACAAAGTCCGCATAGCCAACATGATAGCCAACGTCCGTTGAACGGACAAGGCACAAGAAGAAGAAGAAAAATCCATTTATGAAATTTAATCTTGCCAAATGATTTATTACACATTTTGCAAAAAATTGAAACTGCCTATAGTCTAACTTCGTTATAAAAGTGAGATATGTAGATATTAATAAATAATTCTTGTATGTTTCTGTCTTACTAACAACGGCTGTGACAACACATTCAGCCTTCGAAGGTAAATAAGTTGAGGAATTCATTCCTGAGACATGAATGTTGTCGCAAATGTCAACAGTTTTATAAAGAACATTATAGCCGTGTTTGTACATCGTCACTTGTCTCCTTTTTCTGCCGAGCCGGGCGCAAAAATTATAACAGTTACAAATTAATAAAAATTAATAAATAAATAAAAAAAAATGCTTATTGGTTAAATTGCAAAACTGCTAAGATTCAAATAAGTGGTACAAATATTCAGATCGGAATATGTACATATAAAACAATCCATGTCTCATACATTTTTATTGAACAATCACCATTGCATAGTGATCCGAATATTGAGGGTAAAAATGTGTGAAATCGAAACGTTAGCCATTTTTTGTCATTTATATTAATTTTGGGGTTTGGTTTTGTAATCCCCAAGGTCGATATAACATGAGAAGCCGATATCCTAAAGACCATCTAACCCAGAAAAAAGTTTAAGAGATTACGAAACTACCAATGAAAATAAAATCCATATTATTGCTGTCCGGTACGCGTATTTACAATCCCTAACGCGTTTCAGTCGCTTTAAATTTTCAATATCTAAATTTAAATATTTAGAAATAAAATTATTAATTTCTAATATACACATTGGAAAGATTATTTTATCTAGATTTAAGAACAATTTTTGTTTTTCCAAAGTGATAAAAAATTATTAATATAGAGGTGTATTTACAATATATGGGAATAATATTAAAATTTAAATGTTTAGAATTAAAATAATTAATTTCTAATATACACACCAGAAAGATTATTTTATCTAGATTTTAGAACAATTTTTGTTTTTGCAATGTGATAAAAAATAACCAATGTAGAGGCATATTTAAAATGGAAATTGTCGTTACCGCGACTGAATCGGTATAGGTTTTGTAAATACGCGTCCGGTACAATCATATTGCGTAAAAAATACATCAAAATTTTACCTATTCAAATTCTTCACCCAATTTAAAGTTATGGTTTGATCCTTTAAACCTGTTAACTGACGAAATATATTTTCTTGTTTTCTGGTTCATGGTCTTTTAAGATTTTGGTTTTCTTCAAGTTAGTTTTTCCAGATTTTCTTTCGGCATATATTGCCAGTCTCTGTGACTTTAAATATCGTTCGTACTTTCTTATTTATCTCTTCTTTTCTATATTTTCCGTCCTCCTTCTTACTTTCCTTCCTTTTCCTTCCTTCTTCCCTTTCGTGTTTCCGAATTGAATCCTTTTTGACGGTGACATCACCGATTAGCAATCTTAAAATTATATCTGACAACACGAACATTTATTATAACACTAGAAGTGTGATAGTCTTACACTATCACGAATATAATATTATGGATTCACCAGTCTCCAGTAGCCGACCCAGTTATTGATAATAATTATTATCGCTATGATTTTATTACTGTTATGATTCAGAGAATCGTTCCAATTGATTAAGCGCACATTAAAATATGTTTATAAATAACACACGATTTTTTTGTTACTAGTTCGGCATTTATTATGAAAATTGTTCGTAAATATAAATAATAATACGTTATTTATTAACCTTCAAAAGATCGTCCACTTTGTTGATGGATTTGTGTTATTAATATAATTAAATTTAATTGTTAATCTTATCTTCTTTTTTTGTCTATTTCGTAAATTTTATATTATTATCTGAGATAAACACCGATGTGCAATAATTTTATTATCGTTGAGTTTTCGGTTGCCAAACAATGCATTTCGTATTTATAATCAGTTTTTCACACTCACATAAATTAATCAATTATATATTTACGTATATATTTCTTCACGATATTATTAATTCTTTGTGCTCTTTTGATAATATAGTACATCGTATTATTTGTATCCAGTTTAGTTTCAAATAATTGAAATATAGTCTATCGTGATTGTTGAGAAGGGACTTTCTTTATTATAGCACAATATTTATGTTTATAAATGCATTACCGAATTTCACTAAATAAAAATTATATGCTTTTTTTCCTTCTTATTTTGGTATTTTTTTTGTTTTTAATGATTTCGTCGGAAGTCAATTATTAATTTAAAACATTGTTCATATTTGACCGCATCTTTTCCTTTAAATACTAATCGGTATTAGAGGACGAATGGTTAATGATGCGAAATATAGAAGGACGTGGTAGAACTACACTAGAAATTCTGAACAGATAATCATATAATATCAGCATCTGAAAATAAATAAAATAAACATCATCATGATCGCGTCAACTTTTGTAGTTTCGTGGCTATCTCTAGGAAACGCCTTCACTCTTGCCGAACGTGTCTCGTGTCTTCTTCCAGTTCCTCATTCCCTATGTCTAATGATGCAGTGTTGCCTTCAAACAGTCCACCCACCTAAATTTTAGCCTTTCAACACTCTGTCCTACAGACTTATCGTAAAAAAGGATATTTGATGGGCTGTCTTCCATCTTCATACTATATTTACTCTCATTATAGATATAAGCATGTACCAATGGATCATCGGGCCTCATAGTGAAGCTGGAGCAGGTATTTTTAAGTCGAAGTGGAGCAATTGAACAGAACGGTTTGCTCCAATTCCCTAGTTATTTGTCTCCCCTTTAACGTTCTTCAATTTTCGCATCGCGTACCAATCATCCTCTTTAAGCACCTTTGCTGATGATGCATCTACCAACGCCTCAATCGCAAAGGAAGCGACTGCCATTTTTGGAAGCCTTTATCTGCCTGACGTAAGAAAGAACTATGAATGTGTTTGTAAAATAAATGTATTATTACCACGAGACCACCATGTTGATTTATGTTTAAATATTGCGGTTAACAATGGCTGCAAGTGTTTAAACACATCCTGTTATACTTTATATTTCATTATAATAAACTTGCATTATTCGTACGTAACCCTTTCTCAGAATAATAATATTATTTAGAATTAAATTCACAACTAAATTCTGTGTGAGAATTAAGATGGTTCAATTTTAAACAGGGTATTATTAATTGTTGAAAAAGAATGAATGTAAGGAATGAAAACTGTACGTATTTTTTTGTTATTGTGTTTGAGCAGCTTGTGAATTTATGCAGTTTAAATGCAATAACGAAGCTGTAATGCTGTTTTATCGTTCTTCGATTAAAAAAAAATTACTGTTGGAATGTTGGAAATGCAATGACTTTGATTTTTTTTTAAATCTTGAAAATAAAATTTTCGACTGATGCATAAATTTTTCATCGTGCGGCAAGATGTGGAAGATTGATGGAAGACGCACTAGAGAAAGAAGCCACACCTCATTTCGAAACTTATTTGACTGGTACAAGTGCAGTTCCATTGAGTTGTTTCGGATTGTATGTAGATACAGAGCTTTGGAAAAAGATTTTTTTATAAAAAAAATTGTTTTAATCTGTCCTTTTCAATGTCGATATACCTACAACGATTTGTCGAAATTAAATGAGGCAAATAAACCCCGATCCTATGACAACCTGGTATTCCATCAGCCACCAATTTATATGAACTAACGAATCGTCCCCGCCTTCTCGATTGGGCCAAGACTAGGGATGCAAGGTTTCTAAAAATATCGATATCGATATATGTCGAATTAAGTCGATATTTCTTCTTTTTTTAAAAGCTTACAGAAATCCAATGTAGTTTTAGTTACATCAAACGTTTATCGATTATGTATGTACATATATAATGTTTTATACTAACCTATGTGAATATATAAAAGGTATATAAAATGTGTTATTTTTTGATAAATTTATTTAAAAAAAATTAATTCTAGAATTTTGTACTAGCTATCGAATTTAAAAATAGTAACTTTAACAATTCCTTGTAGCCGGTTCCTGCTTCGAGTTATAGTGGCTCCTGTCTTTGAAAAAAAAACGTTCAGAAGGAACACTTGTTGCCACAATCGGTAGATGCCCGTTCACAGCGCTCTTGAAGCGATTTTTCGCAAAAACAGCGCTATATAAGTTATCCAAATATTATAATAATAATAATGACTCATTGCCACTTTAAAAACATTGGATATACACCTTGCACCTCTTGCCATCTTTCAAGAATGTTTACTTTTAGAGTATTTACAGGAGCAGAAAGATGTTTAGTAAAGAATTTTATCCGATTTTGTGATATCGATATGATATATTGAGTTTTTCGATATTGATATATTGATATTTTTAGGGGTCGATATATCGATATTTATCGGTTTTCCGATATATCCCTAGCCAAGACTAAAGAATGCCCCACAACGCTTACCAAACAATTACAAGTAGGTATGATTGATTCTTTCGTAGCATCAATTAATTACGCTTTAGATTATCTCAAATCATTTCGTCGATTGTTACGCAGCCACCAGCCATATTTAACGCACAATGGCTCTTCTATTAAACAAATCGATAGAAACTCCTTAAGTGGTACACGAACACGCTGCCCCCTTCGAATAGATGATAATAATTATTCTGGGTGTCAATCAAAATTTGGAGCAAGTGAACAAGTAATACCATCTAATCATAACAAACTGAAATGTGCCCGAGGCGTCTGCAATGACCGATAATTCAATTCGAATCCAATCCATGCATTTGTACACTTGTTCGCCATATAAGCACTCTCTACTAACTAACTCCTTGTCAATAGTTTATAAATCATGACTAACTTAGACTAATATTTTATTTTCGATTACATTCTAAGCCATCTGTGGCATTATTGACATGATTAATGATAAATTTTGCACAATTATGGTGGCAGTTGGATGGATAGTGTTAAGTGATTCTAATTTTAACAAATGTTGATATAGTTTAACTTCCCTTTTTGCCGATTCCTTTTGGCATAGCCCAGCATAGCCGTTATTTTATTGTGACAGATATTTTAATACTACCTAAGCATAAATACATCTTCGGATTTCGTTTATATTTTGTTGGCAACTTTTTTGAGGTTATTAGAAGACATCGGAAGCTTTTTGGACTCCCTGATTGTAATAGATTTGGATTGAAAATATAGATCAAACAATATTGTGTCTTTTTTAATGTGAATACGCACAAGAGTCTCAAGTTCTTGCGATCGCTTGGATCCAGTGAATTCCAGTATGGCATCCCTGATTGGGGTATGTTGTGACGATGAAGGTAGTGGGGAGGAGAAGAGGAAGGTGGGGAAGTACCTAGGTATTCATATGTATCACTAAAGTAACTTAAAGTTTTAATTCTGAATTGAGGTTTTATACCAAGGCGATACTGAGAGTATCTTTCGTTCTTGAACTTGCCTGCAAATATATCTTATATTATTTTTAAATGTTTGAATTTTGAAATTATACAAATTAATTAATTAAAATTTATTTGCGGCACGCCATGATTTGAACCCGGATCGCTAGTCGAGAGCCTTACCCTTTGATCATGGAGGCCATATGTTTAGCCACCACAAGTAAAACGCTTTTATTTTAAATCGGCTTATTATAAGTTGCGACTTTTCTGCGATTGTTTGTGACTGATCCCGGATGACATGTTCTACCTCGCGGAAAATTTCCAGGCAGCGTCTTACAATCAGTCATCTAATAAACAAAAATTTTAACAAAACACAAAACGACTTCAAAAAATGCACTAAAAAGTAAAAAAAATAATTTCGTATTCTTCTACAACTTCATAATCAACTTACTTTTTCTAATCATCAATACGTAGGTACGATTGTTACTTTTTGAGTCGGTGTCAGTCAAGGTAGGTTTGTAACTACATACATAGTTATAGGTGAGATGTGCTTGTGTCGCACAAGCGACTTGCTGACACCGACTCCAAAAATAACAATCGTACCTACATATTGATGATTAGAAAAAGTAAGTTGATTATGAAGTTGTAGAAGAATACGAAATTATTTTTTTACTTTTTAGTGCATTTTTGAAGTCGTTTTTTGTTTTGTTAAAATTTTTGTTTATTTTTTGATTCTTAGTGAAACCAAACTCTCATCAAATTACCCTTGAAGTACATCCTTTCCAATAAAAAAAGAATCATCAAAATCGGTTGGCGTGATATTGAGTTATTCGTCCATTTGTCGCGCACATACTTAATGCAAATTTAAAACTTATATGGTTTTCTCATGGATGCCATTGTCGGAACTGGACCAAATTAAAATGGGACCACACGGGAAGCACCAGCTTTCAAAAAAAATAAAAATAATCATCAATATCGGTTCACCCAGTCAAAAGTTCTGAGGTAACAAACATAAAAAAAAAATTTAAAAAAATACAGTCGAATTGAGAATCTCCTCCTTTTTGAAGTCGTTTAAGAATGACTGGAAAACAGACTGTTTTTTAAAATAATAACAATAACCTAACGCCTACATAATTTTTTTATAATTTATTATCTATAAAGTAGCTTGAATGGTCTAGTTATATACATATAATATTATCTCATTGCCATCGGCTCATATTTTATAGTCTCACTTGTATTGTTATAGCTCCACTATGTTAATAATGGAGATCAAATTTATTGCTGCATAAAACCTAATTGCAGTCGTTTCGAGAGGCAGAATCCTAAACTCCTAACGGCCGCGGCCGTTGTTTCGGTTGTTTTCCTTCGGCCTGTTGGTAATTTGAATAACAGTTGGAACAGAACAAATGCTGGCTAAAAAAACAATTGCTTTCGAAAACCGGTTCATATTTACGATGTCTAGCATCCACGCGACTTGACTGCTTGGCGACACGATCATAAATTAATTTTATTCCTTGTAGCCACTGATCGGGTAATCCCTAGAAGAATGAGACCGAATATCTTAATTATAAAATAAAAATAGATTTATAAAATAAAATAGTTATACCTCACGAGAGTGTCTCTGTCTGTGTCCCTGACCCTGTCCCTGTCCCTGTACAGTGTAAAGACAGGGGATCTTTATCGCCATCACGTTGGGCAGTGTTGTTAAGATAGGGAACGTAAGAAGGGATTTATTAATGTCAGTCTTGAAAAGTTTATATGAAGGAGGAAAAACAGATGACGGTAGCTTGTTCCACACAAAAAACGACCCGTTCCATAAAGCCAATATCAACTGTGAACGGATGTTCCGCTCGTATCCGTCGAGTTTCGCGAGCACCGGTGCTCAGGGATCAATTCTGGTAGCTCCTTCGAGCAGGCTCCGTTTAAATTCCTGTATAACAGAGTCGGCATGTCTACATTGCGTCTGTGCATTAGAGATGGCAATCGGTTTGTTAACGGGTTGTCAATCAGACAGACCCCCCTCCTTTGCACAGAATCAAGGTTTATCATGTATTTTGGGGCCAGCCCAGAGGTTGCCCCCTCTTTGACGTACTTCAGTGGTCTTCAGTCCTTATATTTTTCACCGATAGAAAGATAAAACTTTTGTATAACTTGGTTTGGTGTAAAGTGGTCAAATTCAAAAGCGTTTGAGAAATTTTTCGCACGTTTTCTGTGATGAATTTGTTCCACGTTTGGTTCAAAGGCCTCGTTTACTAATAGTTTTATTCTGATGGCCCCAGTTTACATTGGACCTTTCTTCTCCTAGGCCCCAGTCAGGCAGATGAATCTTGAACAGAAGATATTGATTTATCTGTTCAAAATATAATTTTGACATTAGAAAATGTTTGCACCAGAATTAAGGAAAAATTGAGCTCACTCCGGCGCACGACACGCCCACAGCATTCTTCTATCGGTTTATTTTCTCAGTGTTTGCGCTTAATGCCGAAACACTAAAAATAAAAAAAATTGTATTCTGGGTGTTTTCTGAATTTTTCGTTCTTTTAAATAAAAAAACGCTTACTCTCCGTACACTTGATTTGATTTACTGATACGACGCGATGTACTGCTACATTAAATTATACAATTTTCTCGTTTGTTATTGTGGAATTTGTATTGTTATTTTTGGTGCGTTTGCATTTTTGAGTTGTGCTGTTTTGAATAATGGGGCTTTATTTGCGTTGCTTGATTAATTTCGTGGTTGAACATTAATTTATTGGACGCTGTTAATCACAACAAAAAATAGTAGTTTATTGTTGAAGTTATATTGTTACAGAATAGTTAAGGCGACCCACTAGTTCACTACTGTGCCATGGACAGTAGTTCTTCGGTGGACGCCATAGGGGTCACTTTGAATAACCGAATTCGTCGACTAGCGGCCGTATTGTAAAATATCAACGCGAAAATGCATATTTTATTTTATTTTGGGAAAATTGGGTGTAAATATCAACTTTTTTTGCGATTATTATAAAATAAACTGAATTTGCCACATTACACAATAAAACCATATCCGAAAAGGGGTTTATAAATAGGAGAGTTTGGACTTGAAAGTGTGTTTTTTAGACCTTATACTTTATTTTTTTATAGGCTTATTAAAAAACTTATTAAAAAAATGACCGATTTTTTTAAGGGCCAAGGTATGTTCTACACGCAGTATTTAATTGAAGCATCTACAATACTTCTAAGCGATCAAATTTTCAAAACAAAAAGATATGATTTTGCATTATTTACTATGACTTCATCTTAAATTGATTATTGATCTAAAAATTAATCCCTTTAAAACATCATCAGGTTCTTCTATTGCTAGGAACTAAAATAAGATTTAAACATATCAATTTCACTCCTCCTTGAGCGTTTAAAACTCTATTTTCTTATTCTTAATTATTATTTCTATGGAAATTAAGATTAGGTATATGTAATCCGTTTTGAGTGGTAGCGATAAGGACTCTGAGAATACCTTTGTGGTTTTAAAACCGGCAGCACACCAGTGTAAATAATAAGGTAGTTGGTGTTTATGCATACTACTACGACATAGAAATAGAATGCATTAGATTGGCCGTTCGATAGTTAGAAATCGAATGGAATTATACCCACTGAAATATTTTATTTGAGTTATGTATACAAATTCAAAATATAATCGAAAATGTATTTTTTTTAACATTATCTCCACACTCGAGGTTCTGAGTAAAATAATTTACTTCAGGGCCTAGGTCGTCTTTGGGGATCGGTGTGGAGGATCTTTTTGACCAGAGGAAGGATTAAGGAGGAAACATAGAGGTCGGCAAATCGTTCTATAGCCGAACTGTTGAATTCAAGAACGAGTCGTTTTAATAATAATAATAATAATAACATTTTATTTATATAGCGCAGTTTTGTGAAATTTCACTTCAAGTGCGCTTAACTATAATAAAATTTAAAATAATTCTACAGTGCTCCTTATAATATTAAGAAAATAATAAAAGAATAAACAGTATTTACAAAATAATGACAGAAGAACAAAATTAACTGAAGAATATACAGTATTTACAAAACAAAACAATGACAGAAGAACAAAATTAACAAATTATTTTATAAAAATAAATAAAACACTTTTAGAGTTATTATTACTTATATCCTGAAGAAGCTTGATGTAAGCGAAACCGGTCGATATGTAATATAATAAATTCGTGGTTAAAATACAAAGTGTTTTATTTATTTTTATAATATAATGTCTAACCACAAAGTAATTGCTTCTTATGAAAAAAAAAAAAAAAAAAAAAAAAAAAAAAAATTAACAAAGATAGTGCTGTTATAGCACACACGGGACAATAATAATAATAGACAATAGCGGTGCTATTGTAACACAGGACAAAACAAGAACTTTAAAACTAAATATAATATACCAACAGAAAGGCAGTTTGTGTTTAGAAATGAGAGATATTCTGCCATAAATTCGGATACGAAACATAAAATAAAAATACAATTATGAGGAAACCGAAACCAAACAATTACGGGAAGCTTGAGAACATGGCTTATTATAATTACGTATATTGAAAAGATGTAAGGATTCATGAATGGTATGATTTTTTAAATAATTTTGTTTTTAAAGCCCGTTTAAATTCAGCCAAATTCTGGATATTACTAAGAGCTGAGGGAAGTTTATTCCAAATGAGAGGGCCCGTTACATGAAAAGAGCGATCATAGTAAACAGCTCGATTTGACCTAGAAAGTTCGATTAGACGATTATTAACATCTAGATCTGCTGACCTTAGAGTAAGCTGTCTCTCGCTTAAGTTTTGTCGGACACATAGTTCCGATATATAGGCTGGCGCCATTCCTTGCAATGCTTTGAAGGTCATTAAGCAGATCTTGAACTCTATTCTTTCAGGACATCGAAGCCAATGAAGACGATCCCTTAGAATCGGGGTTATATGACAGTACTTAGATTCACCAATAATTCACCGTTTTGTGACAAAAGTGTCAACTGTATTAGTTTCCATAGAAGCGGAGCTGTGCGGAGCTGTGCGGAGCTGTGCGGAGCTGTGCGGAGCTGTGCGGAGCTGTGCGGAGCTGCGCGGAGCTGCGCGGAGCTGCGCGGAGCTGAGCTGAGACTTTGAGAAAATTGAGAAAATTGACCAACGATATTTCTCAAATCACACATCTCTGTGATTTGAGCAATATCATTGGTCAATTTTTGTAAGTCTCAGCTCAGCTCCGCGTAGCTCCGCTTCTATGGAAACGCACCCTTAGATGCGCCTTTGGCCTCTTTCTCGACTATGCACCGGTGCCGAAGGGATTAATGATGCTAATTCTTCGGAGCATATTTCATTGAAATACCGGTAAAACAAGGACAGCTTCCCACCTGACGCCTGTGCTTTAAAGATTACATGCAACCCGTTTGTTAAGATATGGGAATCTTTCAAATAGCCCGTTTCTGCACAGAGGCGAGTGTTTTTCAAGTATTTTGGGGCTCCAGACCAGAAGTGGCAGTACTGACATGGTCAAGATAGCATTTTGTAAGTGTATGCCTCTCTTAAAATGCCAACAGATAGAACGTACGTGGGGATCAACCAAATGGAGCGACGAAAAATAAGAGAAACGGTATTGGGTTATGTTAGGATAGGTTAAGTTAGTTTAAGTAAAGACGAACTTTTTAATAATATCAGTTAAAATTAAAACTTTCATGGCTAACGCCTTAATCTATTCTTAAGTCATTAACCTATTCCCAACTATCGGTCTAGAACCAGTGAGACTCTGGCTTCCCCAATTGTGGTATGTTGTGAGGCTGAAGTTAGTGGGGAGCAGAAGGAGATTGGAAAGAGAAAGGTGGGGAAGCACCTGGCTATTCGGAAATGGTCACCAAACAAGTCTAAAACCATTTCAAGCGACATTCCTTCCATTATGGAACGTGCGGCAAATGTAGATACCTACTGAATAGGTAGGTATATTTTAATTGAAAAAATGTGAAATATCACAATCAAATAAAAATTACTGGTGCACGCAGGGATTTAAGATGATAGACTTCGCTTTTCGGCCCATACAAAAAGGACGCCCGGGAAAAAACACTTTTCTACATCGAAAGTTACACGAAATTCATATATTTTTTTAAATCGCCTTCTAGAAAGTACAAGCTATGTCGGTATGTTTTCACTTTTTCGATGTGTTTCGTATTAACGTAAACATTCACTGTCAAACTTGCATAATTTATCGGAAAATATTATTTAAGAAAAAAGTGCTGTTAATTCAATTCTTATAAAGAATTACAAAATTATAAAAACATACCGACATAGCTTCTTCTTTTGAGAACATATTACCGTTTTCAAATTACAATTTCGTGAAAGTTTCAGTGTAGAAAAGTGTTTTCTCCCTAAACCGTTCTCCGAGCGATTTCTGTAGGTAAATTAGATAGTTTACTGCAGTTGTCTCGTTCGCACGTTTTACATGTCGAGGCAAGGAGTGCATGGTCGGGGGGAGGGAATCATCGTTTTCGATAATAGTGATGTTAAGACTAGTTTATAAATACAACAATAGTGATGGGGTTGATATTTTTTATCATGAGTTTTGTTTAGTTTCATAATAATGTATTTTAGAGATTACGGTCTAACACATTTTTGGCAATACGTAATATAAATTTTTTTCATATGACTATGGTATGATATTACTCAAACTTATTCCTGTGAACACATAATGTTACTTTCAACCTATGTATATAAATAATGCCGAGTTAAACACAAAGAATAATGTGAAATATTTTTTGACTTTCGTGAAATCGAAATAATCTTCCTCTGATATACCTAATAACATGTTCGGTGGAAACCATTTTTTAAGTGATGGGCAACAATCTTTTTAATGTTTATTTTCAATCTGTTTTTGTCCTTTCTCAAACTAAATACATTCTCACCAATAATGTCAATAATAATAATACGAGTTCAATAAATTTTTATTCTATTAACATTAATACATATTTAGTAAGTATTAAAATATCTGCAAAATGACAACACAAAAAGGTGCTGGTTGTGATAAATTACATTCAACTTTTATTTTTAATTGTGCTGAACAACTTATTATCTCGGTGACATTGCTATTCACACATTATCTCAAAGAAAACGTAATTTCACACTATTTGGAAAAAAGCTTTTGTAACGTCTGTTTTTAAAAAGGGGGATAAACACAATATTGAGAATCTGTCAAATACGCGATGTCTGCTTTCAATTTGATCAGGTTTTCTTTTAAATCTGGATTTTTACTTTCCAGAAACTCTAAAACTGATTCAAAAAGTGTGTAAAATCTGGTTAAACGTGCACCTTTCGACAACCAGCATACTTCAGTATGTAAGGGCAATCGTTGGAAAGTCTTCATCATTTTCGTCGCACAATGTGCAAATAAACGAGTATTCAAAGCATTGCTTCGTGTTTTGTTAACAGCCTTGGAGCGTGTTCACACACAGCTATAATATGTGTGGCTTGACGTATTTCGGCATGTCGCTCGCCATATATTCTAATTGGGAATGTACAGCGAGCGATTTGCCGAGATGCGCCAAGCCACGCATATTAAAGCTGTGTGTGAACACTCCCTCAATCACAAATTGAAGCGATTGGTGCAATCTCTCACTCAAATTTGTCGCTACCTGGTGTTGTCGGTTGATGACATGGTGAATTGTAGTTACTCATGGTATAATTCTTTTAAGATGGCTTATAAACCCACGATATTACCGGAACATGGCCGGAGCTCCCTCTGCTGAATCAAAAAAGCAAAAAAATTGCAAAATTATTTTTTCGCGCTATCTGTTAGGATTGCATGAGAACCGTGGCTCAAAACGTGGAAAAAAATAAGCCTCAAAATACTTTTTTTAAAGTCTCAATATGACCATTTTTCACCGAAAAGCCTGTAAAAATCACCGAAAAATTTGGAATTTTTTGCTCCCTTATTTTTTTGAGTAGTGTATTATCTGCCTTCATTTATAGGTCCAATATATTTATATATCCAAGCCAAAATTTTTGTTCTTTACTATAAAAATCAGATAAATTTTTGTGGACCCACACACACTACTTGTGGAGTCCACAAGTAGTAAGTGTGGGTCTCAATGGGAGGAATGGGACATTTTTTTATCACGCCAACGTAGACCCCCGTCGAGTCTTCCTTGGACCCGTGGGGGTCCACCTGGACGACTTCAGGAATCACCGAAATAGGCTAAAATATTAAATATTCGTAAATTATTTATATTGCAGACTATGAAATATGTATTTAAAAACCAAAATTGATTCGATAAAAATGGTAACAGAATTTGTAAAAGTAGGTACTAATAATATTTTTTTACTCCACAAACCAATACCAAGTTAATGCAAGCACATAGCAGTTTTATTGGTCCTCGAAAATTTAATCTTCTACCAAAACACATTCAAATGACAGATAAAATATCACTTTACATTAAAAAATATTGTGGCTGAATGATGCAGATGTTGAGACACTTTTACTATGAATTCTTTGTAAATCTTCACGTTTCACTTTTCAATACAAATCTACGGTAACTTCAAGACTAACTTTATTTACTTTCATAAAACTATAACAATCAACAAAAAAAAATTGTTTCACTATTTTTACTACATTTTTTTCACAAATACCTACCTAAATTTCTAAACATTTGCTCTAAAATTAACACCCACACACACGCAGTGCCTTAGTGGGTTCCCGTTTCCTACTTTTGTCTATTATATATTTACTTATTGCTAACTACGTATTACAATATTACATGTACCTTATGTTTACATCTTACTGTATTTAGAAAATATGTAAAATTACTTTTGAAATGTAGACATGTAAATATAATTGAAAAAATAAAGAATTTCTTTTTAAATAGATTACAGGAGCCAATACCCTCTCAATATATTGAATGAGTAATCACTAAGTCAGGCGAAATCAAAATACTACGAAGAACAAATAATTATGCGGATTGCTTAGCTATGTAGGTAGGTACATGCACGGTTTCACCACGCGCTTCCAAGATCCGAATAGGAAAGATGCTAGACCCACAATATATCAGCTGTAAATCATAGCTGTGCGGGTGAGGTGTAGGGGCAGTGGATAAAGGGGGATGGGGGTTTCCGGCCGGCAGTGTGTCACTAAGTGTGTGTTCTCTTGTTTTGAATATTGTAAGTGTGTGTGAGGTTGTTTCGAGCGGGACAGAGAAGATTTAATGAAATACCTAAACGTTCCGCGTTCGTCGCGAAATCTAGGCGACCTCCGAAATCGTAGCCGAGGATCGTAAGCACTCCACCACGGGGGCCGTCAAAGGCCGTCTTGGTAACACAAAATCAATCGTGCATCGATTTGTGCAAACTTTATTTCATGTATGCCGGTACTACTAGCTTTATCAATGTTTTGTTTAATGTTAAGTACCTTGCCTACATGCAATCATGATTTTCACATAATAAATGCTCTTATCAGTCTTTTAATGGCCACCGCAATATTGGAGAACCGGAAAATGATAGACGATTAGAATTTGTATTCTTAAGTGAAAACTTCCAGAAATTGCACTTATATAAAATATTTATTTGAATTAATTTTCTTTTGTAAAGGCGTTCGCAATAAATATTATTTAATAAATGAAACCATATATCTTTGTTAGAACCACCGTTCCTTCCTCGGGGCAAAATATACTCATTTGATATCACAAAACAATGGGTAAACAATAAATATTACTAAACTAGCTGGTACCCGGCATGCGTTGCTATGCTATTTAATAAAGAAATTGTTTCTCCCTGCGTGTCCTTTCTCATTCGTCCCGTTGCCCTTTCGCCCTCCTTTCTTCTCCTGCGTTCCCTTTCCCTTCTCGCGTTCCCTCTCCGTCTCCTCCACCTTCCCTCTCCATTCCACTCCCCCCTTCTCCCGTCCCGCGAACCCGCCTCCCGAGTTCCCCTCCCCCCTCCCGTGAACCCCCTACCCGAGATCCCCTCCCTCTTTCCCCCTCCCACATTCCATACATTCAGTTTTCAAACAGCTCGCGTGCCACCGATAGCAATTTTTTTAACACAAATTTCATAATGCCAGAGCTCACCAGAAGTTTTATACAAACCTTGTCCTGACAATAAAGAACACACAAAAAAAAAGAATTATCCAATTTGGTGCAGTCGTTCGAAAGTTATGCGCGTACATGCATTTCGGCGATTCATTTTAATTTATATAGATATAGATAGATTTTTAGATAGATAGATAGATGTTGAGGTAAGGGTGGGGGCGTGACTAGGGATTAGTTTAGAGTTGGGGGAAGGAGATAGAACCAACGGTGAAAGCGAACGTGTCTAAGATGGGACTGTAAGATAATATATATTTTTAATTGATAATGAACTCGTTATTATTAAGACTTTTTTTATTTATTCTAATGCTTCTAAGTTATCTAAGCGTTTTATTTTATTATCAATATGAATAATATTTATCCCTGTATTTTTTTTTCAAAACTATGATTATTGGCTTATTAAAATTATTGTTATTACACCTTTACACCTTAAAAATGTTCTTTGATTTTAATGTCGAAATTACGAATTGTTTTTAAATAATTGTTTCACGAGGAATGCTTATTTGAGAAACTGTAAGTAAGTCTAAAGTCATGGTGTTTGAAAGAGAGGGTACGAAAACAGTATGCAATATAGTTGTGAATGATGAATACTTGGAGCAGGTGGATGAGTTTGTGTGTCTGGGTAGTATGTTTACGAGAGATGGGAAGGCTGATAGAGATATTAAAATAAGGGTGAATGCCGGTAACTCCATTAATGGAGGACTGAATGCCGTTGACGCTAATAAAAAACTGTCAAAAGAAGCGAAGCTAGCAGTCCACAATGGAGTCCTGGTACCTACCCTGATGTATGGCAGTGAGGCACGGAACTGGCAGAGGAAGGATGAAAGTAAACTGAATGCTGTTGAAATGAGATCTCTGAGGCCTATGTGTGGTAAAATAATGTATGATCGATGATCGTGTGAGATATGTGGATATCTGCAAAGAATGTAAGGCTGATGTAAGCATAATGAGTAAGATTAAGAAAGGGACCCTCAGATGGTTTGGGCATGTAGAGCGAATGAACAAAGAAAGTAGTGTAAGAAGAATATATGACGCAAATATGAATGGTAGAAGAAGTCGGGGACGCCCGAGGAAGACATGTCAGATCAAGTGAATCAGATACTTGAGTCGGGCCATGTCAAAAGTTAGAATAATAGAAGAGAATGTATGAGTCGATGTATGAATGTGAGTGAGGCAAATAGTGTGTGCCAAGACCGAGTTGTTTGGCGGTCCGTCCTCTCTGCCTACCTCTGCGGGGAAACGGCATGATGGTTAGTTAGTTAGTTGGTTAATTTTGAAGAAGTTTAAGTTTGAAAGAAATAGTTTTACTAATATGGTTATTCTTCTTCCACAGACCTACTCCGGCCTCTTCTGCGTGGTGGTCAACCCCTACAAGAGGCTGCCCATCTACACGGAGAATATCATGGAGAGGTACAAGGGCATCAAACGCCACGAAGTACCTCCCCATGTATTCTCCATCACAGACAACGCCTACAGATCCATGCTGCAAGGTAAGAAAATGCTTCAAATTCTATCGTCGCAACCATTGAAGTAGGGTATATTAGGTCAATGGTCGCAACCCTTAAATTAAAAAAAAATAAATTCACATCGGAATTTGATAAACTAAATTTTTCTTAAATATAATGCATATAGATATCGATAACTAGCGTGTCGGTACGTTTTGCTATTGGTAACTTCTTACAGGAGGAAGGACCGTCCAAAATTTTTAAAATGCCTTGTTTGATCGCCATCAACAAACGTGACGGCCGGCGTAGTCCAGAAAGGTAAGGGAACGTACCCATACTACTTGACCAACTTTTTGCAATTTTTAACCCCCCCCCCCCCCCCGGTGACCAAAATCCTAAGCAACCCGACGCTCATTTGTATGGAGCGTGACATTTTGAAGACCCCCCCCCCCCCCTAAAAGTGTCACGTAGTATGGGTACGTTCCCTAAGGCTCTTGACTCGCACACCGAAGGTCGCGGGATTGAATCCCGGCGTGGCAAATAAATTTTATTTGATTAATTTGTGTTATTTCACAATTTATTCATTTAAAATAATATATAGTATATTTGCGGCACGTTCCAGGGTGGAAGATACTCTCAGTATCACCCTGGTGTAAGACCACCATTCAGAATTGAAACGTTGCTTGAAATGGCATTAGCCGTGTTTGGTGACCAGATCTGAATAGCCAGGTACTCCCCCACCTTCCTCTTCCCTATGTGCTTCCCCACCACGCTATCTTCAGCCTCACAACATATCCCAATTGGGGATGCCATAGTCTCACTGGCTTCAGACTGGAGCAGTTGGGACTCTTGTGCGGTATTCATATTAAAAAAAAGAAGTTCAGTACTCAATCTAGACAACGTATTTAAAAAAAAAGCAAAACGTACAGACATAAGAGAATTTTCTTCTAATACAGTTAATTAACAAAATCTTAAAAATTGGTCCAGTCCAGAATACAAAACCTCGATTTTGATCATTTTATTTAGCCATTAATCAGCCTGAGGTGCAGTTGTCCCTTTCGCTCAGAATTCCGGGGAGTAAGAACGACAGTGACAGCAACAGTTTGGTAAAATACCTGTTGTTCTAATTTCTCAGCCACCGGGTTTCCTCTTAATTTGTCACATTATACAATAAAATCGTAACTCGAAATGGGTTCCTAAGTAGGTTATTTTGAACAAACAGTTTTTACAGGCTTATTTTAAGACTTGTATAAAAATTATTTAAAATGTTGGGATGCTACTCGCAGTATTTAATTAAAGCAACTAAAATATTTCGAATCGATAAAATTTTCAAACCAAAAGCATATGATTTTGCATTACTTCGTAGTGCATCGCCTGAAGCATTTGTTTTTTCCCCTGTTTTATCTCGACCTTTAAGAGCTTTCAAGATACTTCTGACGGGCATTTTTGCAGAAATATTTTCATACCTCGATTCAATAATTATTATTCTGATCTGTTCACCGGACGGACGGATAGAAATATTATTGTTTCACGTACACACCAACACACCATTGGGTAAATTCTGGTATTAAACAGAGTTCTGGAATGCACCATTATCAGCGGCTTACCTTAAAAATACCCCATAAATAAACAACCCGTCTAAATGCTTTTGAGGCGAGCGATTTCCAAACCAGATGCATCCACTGCTATTTGTTTTAAAACGTCATCTCATTTCATTGGTTTCATTGGACTCCAGATACTAATATCTACAGCCTGTATGTCGGACGAATATCTACAGCTCATATGTTGAACTAATATCTACGAACTTCAGTGTTGGCTAATATCTACAGAGCTAAGGTCGGACGAATATCTATGACGGTCCCAGTGTTGACTATAATATCTACAGAGCGTAGGTTGGACTAATCAGCTAAATGTGTCCAATAGTCCGATATTAGGGATTTTTACATACATACTTACATAAATTAAGTTTTTTAAACTGCATACGCAATATTACGTTATTCCAATATGCTATACATAATTGCAAATCCAACCTCTGCCAGTGCTGTAGATATTCGTCAACACTTTGGTTCTCATAGATATTAGTCAGCAATTTGAGCTGTAGATATTCGTCAACACTTTGGTTCTCATAGATATTAGTCAACAGTTTGAGCTGTAGATATTCGTCAACACTTTGGTTCTCATAGATATTAATTAGTTCGATTTTTTCCGTTTTTGGAATTCCTGTAGATATTAGTAGACGCCTCCGTTTCATTGCACTTTCTTGAGCTGTTCGAGAGCCAAAGATTTTATATTCACGCATTTATGTGGTTTGCTGTCCCTACTTTCCCCGCTAGTGTAGGGAGAGAGGATAGACCTCTACATAATTCTACACATTCGTTATTTCGACTCTTGACATGGCCCGACTCATGATTTTTATTATACAGTGATATTATATTTGATTCACTGATCGTGCTATGTCTTGATCGTGTCGTATTATATTCTTCTTATGCTAATTTTCTTCTCAAACCATCTATGTGTCCCTTTCTTAATCTTATCCATAACTCTTACTTAATCAGCCGTGCATTCTTTCTAATTGAAGTTTCATTAATTTTCGCGTTTTGTGTTTCCTTCCATCTACCTACAACACGAGCTTCTTCAAGGTCCAAGTTCACTCCTTCCTTTCCTCAAAAAGGCTCAACGCAGCATCCCCAAAGATAGAAACCTCACGGACTTTGTTTATGTGAAATTAAAAATTATCAGGCTAGAGTCCTAGAGGAAGAAAACACATTAAAAATTCATAACTTTTCCCGCAACGTATACACTTTAACCTGATTTCTGATGATTTTTATTATCATCCGATCATTCTTAAACTTATGTTTGTGATTTGTCTTATTTACTGTGTCTGTATTTAATTTGTTGTTTTGTTGTTGTTGTTGTACAGATCGTGAGGACCAGTCTATCCTCTGTACAGGAGAATCCGGTGCCGGTAAGACCGAAAACACCAAGAAAGTCATCCAGTACCTCGCCTATGTGGCAGCCTCCAAACCGAAAGGATCGGGCGCGGTAAGAAGAATATGACCAATCTCCAAATTGATTTTCCAAATTAGGAACGAACCTAATACTTCAAGCGAAGCACAAATTATAACATTGTACATTTTCAGATTTTAAATTTCGAACGAACTTCATTTGTTTTGGTTCATACATAAACCTATTTTAAATTAAAGGCAGAAACATACTCTTGCGTGTCGTGGCGTGTCGTGACGCGCCAAAAGCACATCGGTTTCATACATTTATTATGGTTAAAGACATATTTGTAGGTCGTGGCGTGTCGTCCTACAAATATGTCTTTAACCATAATAAATGTATGAAACCGACGTGCTTCTGGCGCGTCACGACACGCCACGCCACGCAAGTATGTTTCCGCCGTCGGGAGTAGAATTGACTATATTATGTTTAAAAAAAAAGGAACGGTATTTTATTTAGACTTTCTGATTTACTAATAAGTAGCCGGTGGCTACGTACTTTACAGTTATCTTAGGCGCTGCTGAAAACCAGCTGCTTTCTATAAATCTTGAATTGTCACTGAGCAGAGTGACCTTTTCATCAATAGAATCAATGATAAATGAAAAAATGTAATATTGTAAACAAAAATCTATTGATGAATAAAGGTTTTTTATTTATTTATTTATCTCTAAAATTTATAACTATTATCGTTTGCGCGTAGAATAGTTTAAATAATAATTATAATTATTTATTCACAATCAGTTATTTTGAATATTCCCCTTTAAAAATTATTGTTATCGAACATAATAATTTTCAATAAATTTTTAATATAATAAATTTATATTCAAATATTTTTTTAAACTTTATTTTGGTTTGACTGAGGATTGATCCTTTCTCCGCAGGGAATGGTGTCAACAACGTTTGCCCTTGAGCCATTCCCAATTGGAGAGTACCGATATTTATTTCGTAAACTGCCGTATTTTAAAAAATATAATATCATCCAATTTCAGAAAAATGCGTATGTGCGTTTGTCATCATTGCCATAGACATCGCTGAGTTGGATGGGTTAATTTCCACTTCCAAGTTTCCACTTCCTTTATTAATTTAATCGAGAAAACAGACGTTAAATTTAAATAGATGTATTAAAACTTGCGCGTATGTAGAATGGTATATAAACCCACATATTTCCTAGAAAATGTTATATTGTGAAATCTGTTGCTTTTTGTTGACGCGGAAGTTTATTTGCAAAACAGATATTTCACAATATTAAATTATGCCTTTGAAAAATGCATTTCGGCCATCTTGCAACCGTTATGAATTTTATATTTAGCTGACACGCATCAAATTGGTTACGAAAATATTTTATTCAAAATTGTTTTATTTGCCTTTTTAGAAACTTTTACGTGCCAATGATACTATAATTTTCCGATACTTTTGATCTAAAAATAAATTTTCAATAGTTTACTTTCGTTATTCACTTTTGTATATAAAATATGACTTCAGATACGATTTTAGATTTTAACAACTAATAACAAAAAAAAAAAAATATGACTTGTTTATTACGAAAATGTAATTTTGTATGTATATTTGTATGACACTGCTTTTGTTTTGTTACCTACTCGTTTTATATTTTCGTTTTGTTTGAGTTTTTTCCTTTCGTAGAGATGCATCCCTTTTCCGTGCGATCAACACAAGAATCCTAAATTTCTTTATTAATAATTGGTCTTGCATTTTTTGCTTACCTTGTGTTTGTAGTTTATTCAGTAATCGTGTGCATTTTGCAATTTTATTTTACATATTGATTTGCACTTTATGTTTAGAATACCCACCTACAAATGCATGCACGATTTCTTTTGTGATATACTTTATGTTTTTTTGTGATATACTTTATGTGTAATAACAAGTATGATAAGATAAACAACACATAACACCCTTTCCTTGTTTTCCTCCAACCCACAAAAATATATTCCTTTGGTATCCTTATTTCGAAAATAATAAATAATATATTTACCAATTATTTCTATTTTATAGCAACACTCACGACGTTTTCCCAATTTTCTTTCTGTGACGTATCAGAAATCCAAGTATCCAATAGTTTCTATTATTTTAATTTTTCTTTATGTATTATTTGTATGGCAACACTCGCGACCTTTTTCTAGTTTCTCATTGACCCGCCAGATGGTCTCCTATTCCCTATTCTTATTTCAAATTTTGTAAAATGAATACGGCTGTTGTGAGTCACCGGTCGTGTCGGTGATGAATCAGCGACGTTTTGACTGATTACGTTCCATTTTCAAAAGAGTAAACTCCATCTGTTGTTGTACCCAAATAAGTAATATTTTTAACCCTAGATCGATTTAATCGTTTTCTTTAACTTCCTTTTTTAAATTATGAATTATTTTAAACCATATATACGAAATCATGTACAAACCATAGAGATATAAATATTCACAAGGTATTCTATTATACATGGTTTCATTTGCCTTATTTGGCAGCCATAGAAATAATGTTGTTGACTTTAGCTTAGCATTCCTTTGCCGCCTTTATTGTAAAAATTACTGTAGTCGGCGCGAAAGTAGTTTATAAGCTTCTGAAAAGATTGATTGGAGACCTTTTTAATCCATATGAACAATTTTAATGTTGGCACGTACGAATTATAAATTACAAGCAGATTTAATTAATGATATCGTTATATTTTTATGGGCATCGTTTCAAGTTAACTTTGTAAACCGTTACAATCTGACACCTTTGATTAATGTTTTTTGTATTCCCATTTTTTTTTTGCTTTATTGATTTAAGTAATTACGGTTTCGGAAATAAACGAGTTAAAAAATCGGTAAAAAAAAAATAAAAGAGCTATGCAATTTTTTCTCACCCCTTTTGCAGTCATTTGCGGTTTTGAATACAAATGAGTTTTAAAAAATTATAATTTATTGATTTATGCCAATTTTTGCTACCCTCTCTTTTTTGTATCCTGACCTCGTAATACCTCCCTTTTTAGGGTAAAATCCGCCAGATGTCAGCTCATGTCCTAAACCTATTCTGGCGCCATTTTAGATTTATGTGTATATTATTATTTGTCTCAAAACGGCTCGAGAGAGGGTATCTACTTGTGTAATTGTAGATAAATATTTTAATCTCGTAACGCAAGACCACAACGCCTTTTATAGGCAGCAGACCATTTGTCCACATTCAATCGATTTCAAATGGATTTCAAAGGCTTGTTCTTTGGTTATGCAAGACGCGTTTAGCCAGATGCTCTGGAAATGATCGATAATAATTACAATCTTTCTTCCTTTCACATTTTTCCATGGATGATATTTTAAAACATATAAATGTTGCCATTATTTAATTTGAATTAGATTGTGTCCGGTCAGCGCCTTCCCTATTTACAGTGCAGGAGTCTATGGTCCGGTGCATTAGAGCAGTGCTGTGACTTTTCCCCCCCATTTTTACAATTTTTAAAATTTTTTGTTATAGAAATTTGTACTTACTGCCAATATTTCGATATTTTGTATGGAAAACATTTCCTTCTTCAAAAAGTTATTCAATTCTTACTTTTATAAGAGTACCTAACTCATTCAACCATATTTTTGTATTCATAAAGATGGAATAAAAAAGAGTGATTAACTTTTAATAATTTAGTTTAAGTACCATAAAAGTAAAAACGAGATAGGTATCCTAATGTAAAATCCTTGTTAATTTGTACAGCGCTCTTGAGGCGATTTTTCGCAAAAACAGCGCTATATAAGTTGTCCAAATTTATTATTATTATTATATAGTCTGTCAAAAAAGAGTAGAAAATATAAAAACTTGAACTACTAAATTTGTAGACTGGCAACACCAATTTAACTGTCAAATATTTTTTTGAAGTGCAATGGCACTGAATGTATAGAACACAGTAAACCACATTTTAAAAAACATTTTTTCTTCATGACATAAAATTGATTAAAAGGTGATTTATAAAGCGATTTGCTTTAATTTAATTTAACATAAATTTGAATTTAACAATAGATAGAAAGGAAGAAACATTAATGGTGAGTTTAGTTACACTACTTTTAGATTTGAATGAGTTAAATATATTCAGATCTAAAATTAGAGACATGATCTAAAGCCCAGGAAACGCAAGGTACTTTATCTAGTATTAAATAAATGTGAGCAATTTCTAAACTGTGCTTTATATTTTATTACATTATAGTTATTCTTCATTATGTTAACACAAAATTGCAAAGGTATAATAATAATATACCTATACGCAATTCTAATTTTGAGATCGGCGGGTATATATACTGCAATGAAAAAATATTTTTTCCACTATTATGCCTTTTTAATTTTTTATAAAAATGTAGGTTACACAGCTTTACTTTAACACCATGAGTTATGTGTTTAGTATTGCCATTTGAACAACAGTGGCGCCCTCATATATTTTCTACTCTTATTTGACAAACTGTACTTATATTGTACACAATGTATTTGGTTGTATGCTACAAGTACTTAAAAATACCCCTTAAAGTTACGAATTTTGTAGATTTCCTTTCCTCCTACACTTATTATTTGTTAGTTAATGTAATTAGATTTGTCGTACAAACATTCTAAACTATTTATTTTATTCTTTATTTCACGTTTTAATTCTATTTTCTTGATTTGTATTTTATTTGTTTCATTCAACACTTTGAGGCTTTGATTTTTCGAGATGTTTTTCGTTGGGTAAGCACAATGCTGTGTTGTTAAAAATACTACAAAATATATTGTTCCCATCCTTGATCCTTCCATTATGTAATAATTTTATGATTTCCATTTCCCTCTATAAACTACCTTTAAATATTTTAGTATTTACATATGAATGTGCATGTTTAATTTGGATAATCAATCATACTTTTTTGAAGCTCAATAATAGAAGCAAATGGGTAGTTAATTTTTCTTGAATATATTATTAAAATCATTTTTAGAACAAATCTAATTATTATTTCTATTTGTAAATAGTATACACATATTTATTGGTTAATTCAACAATTTTACAGTTGTTTCTTCAAAAAAAAAATTGCATGTATTTTTCTTTACCAATTTTTTTTAAAAGATAAAGTTATTGATTTTAACATTTTTGATTCTTTCAAAGTGGATATATTTTTTGAATGTTTGCATGTGTTTTGAGTAGTATTATTATTTTATTCCCTCCCTTTATGCACACTTTACACTCTTACACAAGCATCTTGTTTACATTCTATTATCTAGTACAATTCTTGAGAGAATGGCCTCAATCAATTTGAATATTCACTGTGTATGGCATTTCTTTCAACTACCAGGCTCTAAGAGCCAACCGTTCATAAAAATCAAAGAATTCATACATGCACTACATGTATTATTATTATGGTCCTGATGCTGAGAGCTCTGTTCTAACCTCTTTTTCTTTTAAAATCGTTGCTTATGAGAATGAGAGAGTTTATAACAGATCTCTCAACGGTATGCCTATAGATTGAAGTTTTTCCCTCACGAAGTGAACTCTGGTAGGTACTTCCCTTGAACAAAAGAGACAAATGTATTATTTCTATATCTAATGTCACCTCCCTCTGTCAATATTCTCTCTGGCCACGGAAACCTCTACAATCCACACTGACGTTGTCTCGCCGTCTCTTTCCTGGCCATACACTTCTACGGGTGTTTGTGATCTTCCATCTTCTTCCACCTTGAGCAGGCACCGACACCACAGTTGATTATAGTAAGTATAGACAAATGGAACAAGAGAAGATTGGAGGAAGTCAGATCTTATCTAATCTAAACATAATATGCTTTTGAATTTTTTTGGAAGTACAATCAATAATTTTTTTTTTCATGTTTTTGGGTTATTCTTTTTGAGATTAGGAACTTAATTTTCACGTAGATCGAATTCTAACGAGAATATTGTTAGATGTTGTTTCTTTTCTGTTCTTAACCAAATTGTTGTATGACTGGAATATTTATTTTTTCATCCGTTGTTCTAAATTAAAAATATGTAGGTAAAAAATAATTATTTTCAAAATTCACAATCGTAATTATTGGGATCGACCAAATTTTGCTGCGCTATCAACCTGTTGGGAACCCTTTTTCTAGGGAGAGAGATGAATTCATTTACCGGTTTTCATGCTGATTCCAGACTCACGGCGAGAAGTCTCGGCGAGAAGTTCTCGCCACTTGTTCCACATTTCTAACACAAGGAAACAAAATTTTCGAAACAAAAACAAAAATATAACGCACGTCTACTCTCAACCGCTCACTAAACAACATTGAGACAAAACGTGAGTGTAGTAGTCTTCTCGCTTCTCGTCCGAGAAATCCTTTGAAGCGGCCAAATTTACCGACAGTGATCCGAGAACAGGCGAGCCCGTGAAAGAGAATGCGAGAAACTCATCACATTCACGCTTCTCGGGTGTTCTCGGGGCTTCTCGCCGTGAGTCTGGAGGGGCTATTACAAATAACATCAAACCGTTTGTTTGTTCTTAGGTGTAACTTAAAATTACATAATATTTAAATGTTTTGGGAAATATGTTAAAGAAAATTTGTAAAATGTTTGAGAAGTTGTTAATTTTTTTTTTTAATATCTGAGAATTGTCATATTTGTTTCCAAACAGCAAATGTGTGATTGTTTCTCTTTTCCTTTCATTCGGTTGGCATAATATGGTTAGATGTGATTTGTTTTAAATCAAGATAAACATTTACTGGTTAATTACAATACTAATACATACACAATCAGACATTATGCACAGAGACGAAGTAAATATTGTATAAGGTAAGTATGGAAAGTGATTAAACTGGCATACACATTGGAATGCTACATCTGATATTGCATGTTTCTTTACCTTATAAACATAAACGCAGGCAACTTGTATATGAGTCGTTGCGCTGTCTTAAATATAATATGAGATATGAATGCTGTGGGAAGGGTTAACATTATGAAGGATACATGGAAACATGCATTAAAAAGCGATATTGTCACTGAAATATTTTTACCGTTTTCAATCAGTAGAACTGTCAAAATATTCGGACGATGTCCATGGTAACGTAAAGAGCGAAAGTCAAATCCCAGATCTTTAGACAAGTAAAATTATGGGTAATATAAGAATATTTATCTATAAGAAGAGAAATCTCAATCACCTTTTTACAGAAAAAAGCTACATTTTCTAGTTCAAAGTTAGATATTATTATGTACTTACCTGTATTTTTTTAAATGCTTTGAAACAAAAATCAAGTAAATTGCTTTTTGTCAGTATATTTGTTTGTTATTCGCATGTACCTTTCATACTGTGGGATTTTAAAGGATTTATTATTTTCTTCTCTGTTATTATTTTCATGCAATATTTGGCAGAATAAGAAACAAAAACACCAGCAAGTATGGTTATCAATGTTATTATGTATTACATATTATTTTATTGGAGTATGGCACTCTGTATATTTTTTAATATTCTCTGCTATTATTGGGGTATCCATTATTAGAATTAGTATTAGAATACTGAATGAGAGTACATAGTAGAGAGTGATTTTTAAATATATTTGGGAGTTTTATTTTGAATTGTATTTTTGTACAAAATACCTATGTTAGAAATTTATCCCTATTAATTTTCCAGTTATGATAAATTTTAGACACAAAATATTGTAAAAAAAAGTGCCGATAAAATTTATCATGTCTACATTTAAAGAAAATGTGTATTACCCTTATTTAAATAAGTAAATTATAATTATAATACAAAAAGCTTTTAAAACTGTTTTCCCCACATGCTGCTTTTTGTACAAGTAGAATCCAGTTCCAGTTGTAACGACATTTGAGGTAACATATCCAACATTTATTATACATCCTGTAATTGAATTAAAACATAAATGTTCACTGGCTCCCCCAGAGTAATACCATATTAGGTAATGCTAGAAATTCCTGTAAAAGCCAATTTATTGCATACCTGATTATAAGAATGTCAATTCGAGCTTTTCACAAGAAAGTAATCTAATCATTTCAAGACCACATTTTATTATTATTTATAACATTCAGAATTTT
The DNA here is from genome assembly GCA_917880885.1 of Limnephilus marmoratus. Classification (NCBI taxonomy): domain Eukaryota; kingdom Metazoa; phylum Arthropoda; class Insecta; order Trichoptera; family Limnephilidae; genus Limnephilus; species Limnephilus marmoratus. The sequence goes on from OU862933.1 coordinate 18,516,301, forward strand.
TCTGAATACCTTTACATAAAAATACATGTCATCACTTTATGATTTGAAATTCCCCGTAATTTCAGTAATTGTGGTTTCAAAACCAGAATTTGCATTTTAACAAAAAAACAAGATAGGATTATTTTTTGTGTAATTTATTTTTACACGGGTTAGTCATAATGTGCAAAAGTATTTGTCCACTAACAACAATAATACGTTACTATTTCCTTTGTTGGCGTTATGTTGAAATGTTGATTTAACAAAAAATATGTGATGTCAGCATACTAACAAAGCACAAAAAACTGTTTGTCTTTGACTGACGGACTAAATACAGACTGCAGATTCATCAAAATTGTTAAGGTTTTTGTCAATTTTTGAGTGCTTACTAATGGTTTTTTTTTGTGATTTTTGAAAACAGGGCGAATTGGAGCAGCAACTTCTGCAGGCTAACCCCATTCTAGAAGCCTTCGGTAATGCCAAAACAGTGAAGAATGACAACTCATCACGTTTCGTAAGTATAGAATTATGACTAATTAAGAATTGCTTGAAAATTTAAATTGAAAATCTCAGCAAAAATGTTTTCTAAAGATTGGCACGTGTTTTGCACATTTATAACAGAAAGGGTTGAATAACACACTGTTTGTCTAGTCATACAGAATTAAATTCTATGGTTAAAAACACCTGTGTCTAAAAATTTCTTTACCTAATTAGACAATATAAAGAAAATTCATTGTTTTTCTGCAGTAAAATCGTTAATTTATATTTTACATTTCGAGTTTATGCATTACGTAATGTCAAAAAGAATTAAAAATTAAAAGTTTTCTTTGTTTTGACTGCTAGGGTCTATAAGGCCTAAACTACACGAGCGGTTCTCCCGCCGCGGGAAACCGCTCGAGAAAGCTGGCGGCTCATATCAAACTACACGGGTGGCGGTTTCCCGCCGAGCGATTCTACCGCCGCGGGAAACCGCCCGAGAGAGCTGGCGGCTCATATCAAACTACACGGGTGGCGGTTTCCCGCCGAGCGGTTCTACCGCCGCGGGAAACCGCCCGAGAGAGCTGGCGGTTTCCCGCTATCTTTTAAAGTTTCTCCAACGTTTTTGAGGTCACCTGTATAAAAATAAAAAAGTATTCTGACTAGATCTGTTTTTATCTTCTGGTCCTAAATCATCCCAATGAGCTATCATTTGTTGTCCTATCTCCACCCATAACTTTGCTTTTATTTCTCGATTGGCGTAATCTTTCATCTTTACGTCGTATAAAGCGGGCCGATCTTGTATTCTATTATGAATCGCTCCGTATCAAACTTGTTGTAATATGAATCCTTTGCGCGCACGACCGATCAACAACGCTCTCTCGCACGAAATGATGCAATCGCGGGAAACCGCCCGTGTAGTTTGAACTTGGCGGTTACCCGCGGCGGGAGACCCGCTGCATGTGGCGGGCGAATTTCTCCCGCCTATGAACCGCGAGCTCCCGCGGCGGAAGAACCTCTCCGTGTAGTTTGCGCCATACAACGCTCATAGTAAATTGTGTCTGCTGCAGTTTCCCGCGGCGGGAGAACCGCTCGTGTAGTTTGCGCCTAAAACCGAAATGTTTTGAGAGCGATGCTCTTTTCCTCAGGGTTTACTAAAATTGAGATTTACTGAGGAAGGAGCATCGCTCTCGAAACATGTAGGTTTTATAGACCTTAAAAGTGGTACACACATATTTTATTGATACAGATCAAATTAAAGAATCATAAAAAAATGAAACATTTAAAAATAAACTATTTAAATTCAAGGGTAAATTCATCCGAATCAACTTTGATGCCTCCGGCTACATCGCCGGCGCCAATATCGAGACCTATCTCCTGGAGAAGTCTCGTGCCATCCGTCAGGCCAAGGATGAGAGAGCTTTCCACATCTTCTACCAGCTGCTCTCCGGAGCCACTCCCCAGCATCGCGCCGAGTTCATCCTCGAGGACGCCAAGACCTACGCCTTCTTGTCCTATGGCTCCCTTCCCGTACCTGGAATTGATGACGCAGCGGAATACCAGGCGACCATCAAGTCCATGAACATCATGGGCATGACCCAGGAGGACTTCAGCTCCATCTTCCGTATCGTGTCCGCCGTGATGCTCTTTGGAAACATGCAGTTCAAGCAGGAAAGGAATTCCGATCAGGCTACCCTGCCTGACAACACGGTCGCACAGAAGATCGCTCACCTTCTAGGTAAGTTTGTATTCTTAACATTATATTAAAAAAATATATATTATTATTCGTCTTCTCGTTTACTTCTGACCTTTAAATGGTTGGCCCTTGTAATGAGACTCATGTCCACTATATTTTAATTAAATGTATATTTTCTTTTCACAGGTCTTTCCATTACTGAAATGACCAAGGCATTCCTGAAGCCCCGAATCAAGGTCGGCCGTGACTTTGTCACTAAGGCTCAGACCAAGGAACAGGTGGAGTTCTCCGTAGAGGCCATCGCTAAAGCTTGCTACGAGAGAATGTTCAGATGGCTTGTCAACAGAATCAACCGCTCCCTGGACAGAACCAAGCGTCAAGGAGCTTCTTTCATCGGTATTCTCGATATGGCCGGTTTCGAAATCTTCGAGCTGAACTCTTTTGAGCAGTTGTGCATCAATTACACCAATGAGAAGCTTCAGCAACTCTTTAACAACACCATGTTCATTCTGGAACAGGAAGAGTACCAGCGAGAAGGTATCGAATGGAAGTTTATCGACTTTGGTCTCGATCTTCAACCTACCATTGACCTTATCGACAAGCCTATGGGTATCATGGCTCTTTTGGATGAAGAATGTTGGTTCCCCAAAGCCACCGATAAGTCCTTCGTTGAGAAGTTAGTCGGCGCTCACTCCGTCCATCCCAAGTTCATGAAGACCGACTTCAGGGGCGTGGCTGATTTTGCCATCATTCACTACGCCGGTAAAGTAGACTACTCTGCCACAAAGTGGCTCATGAAGAACATGGATCCCTTGAACGAGAACATTGTCTCACTTTTACAGACTTCCCAGGATCCATTTGTCTGCCACATCTGGAAGGATGCCGAAATTGTCGGCATGGCCCAGCAAGCTTTGACCGATACCCAGTTTGGATCAAGAACGCGTAAGGGAATGTTCAGAACCGTATCCCAACTTTACAAAGAGCAACTGACCAAGCTTATGGCTACATTGAGAAACACAAACCCTAACTTCGTCCGTTGTATTATTCCCAATCACGAGAAGCGCGCAGGAAAGATCGAAGCTCCCTTAGTTTTGGATCAGCTGAGGTGTAATGGAGTTTTAGAAGGAATTAGGATTTGCAGGCAAGGATTCCCCAACAGGATTCCTTTCCAAGAGTTCAGGCAGAGATACGAACTGCTCACCCCGAATGTGATCGCAAAGGGATTCATGGATGGCAAAAAGGCTTGTGAGCAAATGATCCAAGCTTTAGACTTGGACCAGAACCTCTATCGAGTCGGACAGTCCAAGATCTTTTTCAGAGCCGGAGTGTTGGCACATCTTGAAGAAGAGAGGGATTACAAGATCACAGACCTTATTGTCAACTTCCAAGCCTTCTGCAGAGGATACTTGGCTAGGAGAAATTACCAGAAGCGGTTGCAGCAACTCAACGCTATTAGGATTATTCAACGAAATTGCGCTGCGTACTTAAAACTGAGAAACTGGCAATGGTGGCGACTTTATATTAAGGTAATTTCAATAAACTTACTATTTTTCTACCTATCTATTTACACTTCAGGTTTTGCTCACTCTGCGACTACAGTCTGGAACAAATCCATTGTTCAATATCTACATAAATATTCTAACATGATGAAGTGATCTAAATCTTGATTATTATGTATATCTGTAGTTCTATAATTTTTATTATTTCTATTTTTATTTTTTGTGTGTTCCAGGTCAAACCATTACTGGAAGTGACTAAACAAGAAGAGAAGTTGACCCAAAAAGAAGATGAACTCAGACAAGTAAAAGACAAATTAGATGCACAGCTCAAAAGATGCAGTGAATATGAAGTCAAATTCCAGAAGGCCAATGAAGAAAAGATCCTTATATCAGAACAATTACAGGTAATTACCCAAAACTTTATTATCCACTAACGCAGACCCGTGAAAAATCCTGGGATATTATAATTCCAATTTTGAGAAAGGCAATTAAAATAATTTTCTGTTAAATAATATATTGTAGGTGAGTACCCACTTTATCGCTTTTCAATATCCCTTCGCATAATCAATTCCAATTTTGAATATGGCGCTTTAATTCAAAGCAAATTTGAATTCATTGAACCATATTATTAGATGCACAGAAAGTCAAAATTAATTTGTTTGATAATAATATATTGTAAAAAATATTTTATTTTTGGTACTTAGGTACCCAAATGAAAGTTTGTTATGCATTATCTACCTACTAGAATATTCAATTACATTCCAATTTATATTTAAATGGGTCATCTTTATATAAAACATAAAAACTAAAAAAATTATTTAAAAAAAAACTATTTTAAAAAACAAAAACACTAAACTATTTTCTTTCAATTATAAATCTGATCTTTGACTCTGGCAAAATTCCATCATCCTGGAAAACTCAAATAATTGTTCCCATTCTGAAACCCCAGAAAGACCCTAACTCTGGACTTTCTTACAGACCTATAGCTCTGTCATCTTCCTTAGTTAAAATAGCTGAACATATGATTAAAAGACGTCTAGACTGGTATGTAGAAAATGAGAAAATTCTTCCCAGCTCTCAGTTTGGCTTTCGAAAAAGAAAAAGTACGATCGAAAGTGTGTCCATCCTGACTTCTGATATCCAGTTGGCCCTGGCCGATAATGAATTCCTTGTCGGTGTTTGCCTTGATGTGTGCGGAGCTTTTGACAATGTTTTATTAGATGTTTTATTTAATAAATTGTTAAAAATTGGCATCCCTCGTAAGCTTTCCAGTTTTATAATTAACCTCCTTCTTACCAGGAAAATTCAAATCCAGGTGCTGGATTCCCCTCCACTGGAAAGAATAGTAAACAAGGGTTTGCCTCAGGGCTCCGTCCTTAGTCCTATCCTTTTTAATATTTATACCTTTGACCTGCATCGGAGTATGCATCCATCTTGTAAAATACTTCAGTATGCGGATGATCTTTTTATATATATTTCAGGACGAATTATTTCTATTCTGGAGGATGTGATTAACATTTGCATGAAAAACCTTGACACCTGGTTAAAAAATCACGGCTTAGAAATTTCTCCGTCCAAAAGCAATGTTATCGTCTTTTCCAGAAAACGTGTTACTCCGCGTATAACAGTCCAAATAAATAATTCAATTCTCCCTATGCAGATAAGATTCCTTGGGGTAATTTTAGACTCTAAGTTAACATGGAACCCATATGTTAATTTAATCATTAACAAATGTCAAGCTGGCCTCAACATTTTACGTGCCGTTTCACGGGTCTGGTGGGGAAGTCATCCATTCACCCAAAAACTTTTTTATAACGCATATGTTAGGAGTCATTTGGATTACGCGACATTCCTCATTGAACCCACTTCTAAAAAGAACCTCGCAAGGTTGGACCGTATTCAATTTCAAAGTTTAAGATTGATTATCGGAGCAATGCGTTCTTCCCCAATTAACGCTTTACAAGTGGAGGCTGTGGAGGCTCATCTTCATTTCAGAAGACAGTTCTTGGCTGACAAGTTTTTATTTAAATGCTTAAGACTCTCTAATCACCCACTGAAAGACAAAATTACTGCACTCACTGCTCAAGTGAAATCACTTCCATATTGGAGGAACAAATCAATCCCTCTTCTTGTTAAAAGCCTCCATACGTACTGTGCGTATAAACCCCTCTTAAATCCATCAGACAGACTTCCTTTATATGCCAACTCCTTTCGTATTCATTTGTGTAAACCAAATATTCTTTTTTCTCTCGGCATAATTAACAATCACGATGCTCCAAGAAAACTTATCCAAATTTTAAATTCGAAATATTCCAACTGGAAAATTATTTACACAGATGGTTCCAAGTCTCCCTTATCAAACCATGTGGGAGCGGCATTCCACTGCCCATCAGATCAAGTCGATAGAAAAATTAAACTTCCAAAAGAGGCTTCCGTTTTCACTGCTGAATGTATAGCCATTTTTGAATCCCTCAAATACATTGACGATGTTCACATTGGAAACTTCTTAATTCTCTCCGATTCCCTGAGTGCACTTCAAAAATTAAACTCTTCCCCTTTCCATTACCCAGAAGACGATTTCTGTGTTGGAATTCGCACTTTAATTCATAAATTAACCGACTCTGGCAAAGAAATCGTCTTGGCTTGGATATCTAGTCACTGCGGTATCCCTGGAAATGAAAAGGCCGATTCATTGGCGAAAGATGCCATTATTTCGGGGGATATTTTATATAAATTTTTAAACACCGATGACATTTTCATAAAATTGAAGGAAAACATGATTTCCACATGGCAGAATCATTGGGAAGAATCTAGTCAATCAAAAGGATATAGCTTTTTCACAATTCAGCCAACGATTCCTTCAAAACCGTGGTTTTCCAGACTTTCTTTTAACAAATTCTCGACATCCTCCATTTGCCGCATGCGGATAGGGCATTGCTGCCACAATGTTCACCTGACAAAAATTCATATTAAGAATTCTGCGATGTGTGAATGTCGTCTTGGTGAAGAGGATCTCAATCATATTTTTTTCAGTTGTCCTATAAATAATTCATACAAAAATTTCATCCCTCACCTAATCAGTTCGGGTATATTGCCTCCCTACAACATTGCATGCCTGTTATCTTCTGTGAACAAACGCGTGTATAAAGTCTTGGCTAATTTCCTGAATATTAACAGCATCAATTTGTAATTGTAAGTTAAGTTTCATGTATTTATTTATTTATTTTATTTTTTACGCACAATAAATTGTGTCAGCATATATTTTAATTTCCTTGTTATGTTTAATTAAAATCATCTCTTATTGTAATAATTTTGCGTATTATTATTATTATTATTTGTATTGTATTATTATATAATGTAGATAGGTTCTTGTTATTAAAACTAAATTAGTTAATATTAACCAAAAATTACACTCACAAATTTACACTCACAAAAACATTCACTTGACACTGGCCAGAACACTCTTTTGGGGTAAAGAGCCATTAAAAAAAAAAAAAAAAAAAATATATATAAAACATTTAAATTTTAAACAAATGAAATAAGGATAGTTGTCATTTATTTATTATGTCAATCTTTTTCTTCAAGATTTTTTTTGTAATGATTAAATTTAGTATCAGTGATAAATATTGTGATGCAAATATTTTGTAATGTGCGAAGTTGATATTGGGACAGTAGTTTTGTCTCAAAATGGAATTTCTCAAAAATTACCTCTTGTGGTTTTTTTTGCATAGTTTTATTGCAAAAAAAAGTTCTGTCAAAATGTCACAAAACAAAATGTTACCACCTTTTTGTGATATTTTCAGGAGAAAGGTTTAAATATTTTATTAATAAAATTCTAGATATTTTGCCATAGAGCTAAATTTATTTTTTTAAAATCCTTCTAGAACAATTCACACATTCAAATTTTTTTATATAAATTTGCTTGACTTCTATGTTTAGTGACCTGATCTGAATAGCAGTTTCCCTTTAACCTTTCTTTTTGATCTTTACATATTTAATCCACTCCCCCATTAAATTTATAATTTGGGAGGCCAGTATGGGTACCGCCGCCCCAGGAATCATTTATTGGATAACCAACACCCCTGCCGTAAGTCGCCCCAAGTGGTTCGCTACATTTGGTTACGTAGCAAATGGGTCATGGGGTGAGATTTGTCTTAGTCTTGGCAGTGGATGCGTTTGTCCACCTACTACGTGGCGGGTTGGATCATGAGAGATTGGTAGAGGGAGACTTTTTTGGTCTCTCCCGCAGGACTCTCTCGAAGCCTTGCACCGCAGTGGGAGGAATGGATTCATACATCCGTCACTTCTGGACAAATTGACCCCCAAATTCCTACCCACCCCTCATACCTTTTTCCTTCCCAGAACTTCCTCTCTTTCCTTTCCATACAAAAGACCCTCCACACAGCATCCCTAAAGATGAATACGATCTGTGGAATTTTTTTCCTTAGGGCCTCCTGTGTCAATGTAAATGGAAAAAAAAAAATTTATTGAATCCCAATTTTAAGGGGGTCAAATTTCCACTTGATCTGGCAGTTGGGACTATTCTATGATCACACATTAGAATGAAACCCTGTCCATTTTATTAACATTTGAATAAGAAATAGGGAAATATAAATTGATGTGTTATTATTTCTGAATGTTTTTAGGCTGAAATTGAGCTATGCGCGGAGGCGGAAGAAGGCAGGATGCGTTCAGCTGCCAGGAAACAGGAGTTGGAGGAACTGTTGCACGATATGGAAGCCCGCATTGAGGAAGAGGAAGAGAGGGGCAACTCTCTGATCCAAGAGAAGAAAAAACTACAACTCAACATTCAGGTACGTAGCACCAATACTAAAATATGCTAAATATTTCGTTGCTCATTGAATCACAAAATAACTACATATTATTGACCGAGAGTAGCGAAGTTCTGTTTCAACATGACCACTTTGCATTTCATCCGTGTAAATTTGTTTGTGTGTTCCGGGTTTGGTCAAACCTGTCAAGAAAATAGTACCTTTTTATTCCGCCAGAGCATATAAGCGCGCTCAATCGGAATAATCAACACCAGCAGTTAAAAACCCGCTCCGCAGGCTTTTGCTGCCGGCCCTGCGGGCGGCTTTTGGTTCGGTTTCATCCAGTTTGAGTATTGGTGACCATTTTACAAATCTGATAGGAACTGGTTCCAAAAATAGCCAATTCCTTGGATTCATTGGAATCCAGTGACAGCTAGTCTCCGGGACAAAGCAGTCACAACAGGCAATGACGTCATATATAATAAATAGCTGCATGGTATTATTATTCACAACTACCAGTTACAATAATAATCATATTATCGTCAATCTCTCCACATCCGGAGAGATACACGAAATTGCAAATCCAGTACTACTTACGCCTTCATGCTAGCTGTTAACGTAAGTGGCGACATCTTTTGGCACTGCTTTAATTCAGTTCTATTACAAAAGTACATTTGTATACAAACTCTACGAAAACGGTTTTTCGTAAGGCGTGGCGTCAAAGTTGCATTCTTAGCCGGATTCTTAAGTTTCAACCATACAGCCTATTCACAGAATTACTAGTGTAGAGCCTTATTAATTTTATAGTTCTCAACTAAGTCAGGTTCCTACCCAGGCATTGTGGGTTCAATTCCTGCACTAGCTGTCCTAGTAAGTCCTATCTTACACTTTTAATGATGGTAGTAGGAGATTTTCAAATATTGCCATGTTATTTGTAACCTGGGAATGCATGTTGAATGTTGTGATGGGTTAATGTTGCAGGACTTGGAGGACCAACTGGAAGAGGAGGAGGGAGCGCGGCAGAAGCTGCAGCTGGAGAAGGTGCAATGCGACTCCAGGATTAAGAAGATGGAGGAAGACCTGGCCCTCTGTGAAGACACCAATCAGAAGCTGTTCAAAGAGAAGAAGGTAAAATATACATTTTCATATTCACAACAGAACGATGACAAAACAAACATTGAAGAAAAAAAATAACAAACTTAACCTAATCTACCTACATAACCTAACCTAAAATATTCTTTTCTATTTTGTAATTTTTCTGTTTTATCCAATTATCAAAATATTCATATTGAGTATCGGTGTTTGTTTATCTATACATGGTGTCCGGAATCTCGTTGTAGAAGAGGGAAACTGGTGAATCTACGTCACATAGAAAACCCAAAAAAAATTTTTTTTTTCGGTATGAACATTTTTTTAAAAACTTTTTGTTTATTTTTCGCAACTAAAGAGTTAAAAAAACTTTTGTACCCATTTCTAAGCTTCGATGCATTTTAAAAGACATCAAACAGCTGATAGTAAAACCCCCTAGCGACAATTTAAAAAAAAATTTTCAACTCGATTTTCCCGAAAATGAAAACTTTTACCACAAAATCGATTCCAAACGGGAAGTAGATTGCCAAGTTTTAATGTTTGCTAACTACGAGTTTCCTGACACGATGTGTAACATGTATATTTTTAAGCCATAATATTTTCAGTGGAGTTCCTTATTCAAAGACTTAATTACGACTTGCAATAAATTTGCAGCTCCTGGAAGAGCGCAGCAATGACCTCTCGCAAGCCCTGGCCGAAGAAGAAGAGAAGGCCAAGCACCTGAGCAAGCTGAAGACCAAGCAGGAGGCGTCCATCGCCGAGCTGGAGGAGAAACTGCTGAAGGACCACCAGCAGCGCCAGGAGGCCGACAGGTCGCGCAGGAAGATCGAGGCCGAGGTGCAGGACCTCAAAGAGCAGCTGACGGAGAGGAAGACACAGCTCGAGGACCTGCAGCTCCAATTCGGTGAGGATCTTCATACTAAATTTCAACTGCCCGAGTCTCTACCTTAAGCTTCCCTTTTCCTCACTTCTGGTAAAATTAGTCTAAACATTTTCAAATGTTGAAATTCTTTTTTGAAAGGATAGTTACTTTCATTGGCCAATTCATAACCAACACCCCTGCCACAGGTCACCCCAAGTGGTTTGCTAGCAGGGGTGCCCGAGTTCATGGGGTGAGGTTTGTCTAGGTCTTGGCGGCGGACGCCTTTGCCCACCTACTGCATGGCAGGCCGGATCGGGAGAGACTGGTTGAGGGAGTCCTTTTGACCTCTCCAGTCGGACTTTCTCGACCCATTGCACCGTAGTGGGAGGAATGGATCCTGAGTCACTCCTGGCATACTGACCCACAGATTCCTACCCACCCCTAAAAAGGCCCTCCACACAGCATCCCCAAAATTGGAAATTGTTTTCCTCAGAGCTTCGTGTGTGGAGCTAATGTAAAAAAAAAAATTGGCTCTTCGGAGAAAAAAATATAACTGCAATCATAACTCCCAAGCTGACACAATTTTAAATTCCGTTTTATATTAATCATGACTCTTTTATCCCCCAGGCAAGCGCGAAGAAGAGTTGGCACAGGCCATGGCGCGTATGGACGAGGAGGGCGCCGCGCGTGCCGGTGCACAGAAGGGCCTGCGCGAACTGGAGTCACAGCTAGCCGACCTGCAGGAGGACCTGGAGGCGGAGAAGGCGGCCCGTGCCAAGGCTGAGAAACAGAAGCGGGACCTCAATGAGGAGCTGGAGGCGCTCAAGAGCGAGCTGCTGGATTCCCTGGACACTACTGCTGGTGAGTTATCTAGCGAAAATATATGATTGCCGACTTCCCGGAGACACCCCAACTGGGACAGTGTCATCCTAAAGGAAGTGGAGAAGGGGAAGTTGAGTAGGAAATGTCTTATTTATTTTTCTTTGTTTTACAGTTTTTTAGAGAAAAATGTGTCCTTACTGGGGTACCCCGTTCTAAAGACACATTGTACAAGTTTTCTTGTTTGAAATACAGGGTGGCGCAAAACTACCTATATGGTTTGAATGTGTAATAACTTTTTTATTTGGTTAATTATTATTACTATTTTTTTGTTATATAGTATATTAATGGGGAATATTTTTGGCTTAAGTGTGAAAAATTATTTCCCGCAAGTGGTGGCCATTTTTGGCTTCGCACATTCGTGCTCTTTCCAGTACATTTTGCATAACTTTTCTTAAAATTTCCAGTGTTTTGGCTTGAATTTCGTTACAAATGTTTTAGCTGTGGTATGGTCGCTGGCTTATTTACGTATACCCTTTCTTTCAAATAACCCCAAAGAAAACAGTCTGGCGCTGTTAAATCCGGTGAACGTGGGGGCCAATTGAAATCGCTTCTGCGCAAAATAATGCGTTCGCCAAAGAGGTCCTGTAACATAGCCATTGTGTCCCTTGCAGTATGGGCTGTGGCTCCATCTTGTTGGAACCACAACTGTGGATGGTTTTCTACAGCTGACCTCAAAAAATTGTCTAGCATCGTTCGATATTCAGCACCATTAACCGTGACTGAGGCGCCATGTGCATTTTCAAAGAAATATGGACCAATGATCCTTTCATACGATAGATACACCGCACCAAACAGTACACTTAAGTGGGTGTAGTTGTTGCTGATGAACTGTTCTTGGATTCTCTGTAGCCCATAACCTGCAATTTTGCTTGTTTACTGAGACTGAACGGTATAGGTTTTGGAAATAACGCGGCCGGGGGATGGCATGGGGGATGGAACGTGTATTACAAATGTAAATCAAATAAGCAAGACTCTGTACTAGTCCTGGGTCGATCGTGAAAGACCTGATCGTTGAAACCCGCTCACGAGCCACCAAAGAGCGAGCGGGTTATTTATTCGTCAGCACCCGGGTCCCACGATCCGAGACTCGCGAACAACTTGCGAACGCGACCCGTGAACCGCGACACACTCCCGCGAACTACGACACATTCCTGCACCCCGTGCGAACCGATCGCCGGGTGCCCATGTGGCGAGTGGCGAGTGGCGAGACGTGTCAGCTCCTGGAACTCGCGAACTGCAACACATTTGCTCGCCGATTGCCGATCAACGCACACTCGTGCGTGATGTAACAGTATCCTGCTTCCTGCCCCTGTGTCACGTCATCGTGGGATGGTTTAGTAGATTCGATTTTTGAATATCGACTAGACACGGAGTCGTTTTTAATTAGAGCGTATCTTGGTATTGTTAATCAACGGGTGAAGTGCATTTCTTTTCACTTTTTGTTCATGTTGTTTTCATAAAAACTTTTCATTTTTCGTGTGAGTGTGAATGTAATTGTGCATTGTAAAGGAAACTATAAACTGGTAAAAGTGTAAAATGTCTTACCTTCATAAAAATAAATTATAATAAAGCATTACAGCTTACAGCTAATTTACTTACTTAAATTCTCAATAAAAGCTTCAGAACAACACGGTTTTTACTAATGTTTTGAAGGATATAAAATCCTTCAAAACATGATAAAACTTTGTTTTTTTACCCCTGAAGCATGTATTTTTAAAAATTAATTTCTGGGACATGACATTACTAGTTACAGGTGTGAGCTGTGAGAGAACGTTCACACAATTATAACCTGGGTTTTGTGTCGCGTATGACTTGACCGGTCTGGGCGACGACCGTCTACCGCGCGGCGCGCCCGTAGAAAGTAACTGGGTGATCGGGTTTCGTATTTTGTGTCGCGAAAAGAGCGGGTCTTCGCGACCCGCTCGTAACGCCAGTGTGTCGTGAGCGACCCGGGTCGTATAAAATGATCGATCGACCCAGGACTACTCTGTACTTACAGACTTATTAAACATTATTTCAACACCATAATTTACATTTGTACAAGATTATTTGTCAAAAAGTGCGGAGCGAACACGGAGCTGTTCGTGGGCAGTGGGATCGATGGCATTCAGAAACAGAATGAAGTCCGCTATTGTAGTACAAGAGCTAACGTGATGCGATGTTCGACAGCCACAGTGGTTAAAGCCATTGCCATAGCTAAACTGCAATAAAAGTATGTGCAGACACAAGTATCTTGCTGAGTGCAGATAGGGCGTGATTTAATAGTAGTTAGCCAGCTTTTGATCAAATTATGGTCAACTCGACCTTTATACTTGACAGCTGATGAAGCTGCCGAGAATCGAAGTGTAATATAATATGTTCGTATTCATTTAATGAAACTATTTCCTTGTGTGTTACAGCCCAGCAGGAGTTGAGGTCGAAGAGGGAGCAGGAGGTGGCTACGCTGAAGAAGAGTCTGGAAGACGAGGCGGCCTCGCACGAAGCTGCTGTGGCTGACATGCGACACAAGCACTCCCAGGAGCTGCAAGCCACCAACGAGCGCATCGAGCAGGTCAACAAGACCAAGACAGGTGACACTTTTTCACCTACTACACTTATTCTTTCAATGCTGGCCTTGTCAACGTAAACTACCTATTATAAATCCGTAGAAAAAGACAATATATTATTACGATTTATTAACCCTAGAGTCTTTTTGGGAAATTTTCTCCTAGTCTGACACAGATACGGAAATCGTGCTATCTCATTTTGTATTACTGTGAGATATATAATTTAACAGTGATAGAAAGAGAGAACACCACGCTTTGTATTTGCATTTAAAAGTTTTCAATAGGCCCTTCCAAACATTTAAAATATTTCTACAAAACAACTTTTAACATTTGAAAAATATCAAGGTGTGCAAATTTTATAATAATTTTACATAAAACAAAAAAAAGTGAAGTGACAACAACTTTTATAGTATCTTTGTTTATTAAACACATTTTTTAGTTTTGTGTAAAGTGGTAATTACAGTTTACATGATAAAAACCATTGGTAATGGCTTTAAAAACTTTATCTACTTTGTGTTCAAAATTTTTCTATTTTTTAATTCCATGTCGATTTGTAATACTGAAATCTGAAAGAATCTTTCATCTGCTTTCAAAATCAGTATTTTATTTTGAAATATGTTAAAAACCAGCTAATCTATTTGAAATTTTATCAAGCAGGAATATTTGATGACATGATATTATGTTGTAGAGGCCCTAAGAGCTAATAAGGCATACAATTTGGCAATGTTGAAGTCGACCACTGACTATCTTTTTATGTAGATCCTCTACTCCCAATTTCTCATGAATCACTTTATTTCCTCCAGGCCTGGAGAAATCAAAGCAGACCCTGGAAGCGGAGAACGCAGACCTCGCCCAGGAGCTCCGAGGAGTGGCAGCTGCCCGAGCTGATGGGGAGAGGAGGAGGAAGCAGGCAGAGCAGCAGCTTCAGGAGCTGACTGCCAGACTACAGGAGGTGGACAGAGTCAAGTAAGACATTTATAATATGTTTACACTTACTGACGGTAGCTCCATTGTAACCTCTCCGTCTTTTTCACAAATGACACGCACAATAAGAAAGGTTACTATGGAGCCTTCAGTGGCAGGACCATAATTGATTTGCTAACAATTATTAATTTCCTTCGTTCATTCATCATGAGGCGTATACATTATTTGGTTTGGCCGTATTTGACTGCAGCCCGTTTTCGGTCACCGACTGGCGTAAACTGTTAGTCGGTCGACCATATTCGATCGCAGCCATTCGTCACCGTCATTGGTCAATGCATTCGGTCATCGACCTAATGTAAACAGGCCAATTTGGAACCAAATGCGGTCGACATCTTCGGTCACCGACCTAATGTAAACGCACCATTTGAAATTTTAAATTCTGCAATTTGTGAATGTGCATTGAATGCTTTGTTGAATCCTCGCTGAATGACCAGTTTAGTGTAGCACTGATAGCTCCGTTGTTACTTCTACTCCCGTAAAGGATGTATGATTTCATTATCTCTACTTGTAAAAAAGAAGAAGATACTAAAACATTTATTATTATTATTATCATGTAGCATGAACAGAAAGTATTTGATAGATATTTTTCCTGGTGTCAAGTAACACCACCCAGTTGCAACATTCACTAACTCGTATGTCTGTGTCCAGGGCTGAATTACAAGACAAGGCGGTGCGACTGCAGGCCGAGAGCGAGCAGGCCCTGCAGCAGCTAGAAGAGGCAGAACTCAAGGCATCCTCCGCCCTCAAGCAAGCCGGAACCACAGAAGCACAACTCTCCGAGGCACAGGTAAACTGACACTTAGAATATACCATTGGAATTTCTAGAAAATCACACTAAATCAAAGTTTGATAAATTTTTCATTGAAGCAAATTAATGTGAAAATATCCTACCCTAAAGACATCACTTCAATAATGTAAATTCAATTTCTATTTATTCAGTCAAAAGCATTATTCTAAAAATCAAATCAAATGTACTAATTTTTCAGATACGTAATGTTGTTATGCTATACCCAGTGTTGCCATATGCATGGTTTTTTTTACCACGTTTTCATGGTTTTTTGGGTCATTTATATCTCGATGATTTTTTTAAAAAATGTTTTTTTTGCTAATCACTAAAAATGTGTACTTTTGAGTGAGATATAGGGGAGATCCCGAATTGAGGAATGTAGTTCTTGAACTTAAGTACTGGTTCGCAATGTCTCTCTAACTAGGTAATTATTATCTTTTTAAATAAATATTGAGAATACAAACATTAATAAAATTAAATAAATGTAATATCATGTAACTTTTCAGGCATGGCATCACTGACATCACTGTCGTTCTGATATCTTAAGTCTGTGCCTTATAACCACAAATGCAATTCCCAATTTACTGTTTAGTCCTCAGCGAGTTAACATATGTGGCGTTAATGCAATCTCTCAATTTCATCAGTCATAACTACTTAATTGGCGTCATTGTATTGAGTTGTATTTGACTTCCCCGCAGACTCTTTTGGAAGAGGAGACGAAGCAGAAGCTGGCGCTGCAGATGAAGCTGAAACAGTTTGACAGTGACAAGGAAGCCCTCAACTACCAGCTGGAGGAGGAGGAAGAAGCCAAGAAGGCGCTAGAAAAACAGGTATGTGACCTTTGGTTCCATGACAAAACACAATAAAAGTGAAAAAAAATAGTCACCTAACCAAACCTATATCCTACTCTAAGTTCAGTTAAGCCAACATTAAGCCCAGTTTAAGGCCGATTTAACTGTACCCAAGCACTGTGGTAATAAGTTTTTCACTATTCCAACATTACAAACCACTGTATATTTACACTCCATGTAAGTAAGTGGGTGTTGTCTAAATTTGTTGTTTGATTGAGGTCTAGTATTATGTCAATGCTTTAGAAGGCTCACAAATAGTGTGTATAATGCAAAACAATGAAAGACTTTACTAACTGTTTATAATACACTGAAACCCTCTTAACCTGTTGAATGTTGGATGGTATTTTGAAGAAACGCCCGCAAATTTCATAGAAAATTCTTTTAAAATAATTCAGAGTAGCTACAATAATCAAATAGTACCTAGGTCCTAGATTGATATTGGCGCAAGCGATTCTGACCTTGTCATTCATACAGTTTCTTTATACATATGGGTTAAAATCGCATTTAAAAAAAAAACGGTTTTTTTTTTCCTGCCGGTGGGCCAGCGACAGATGAAAGGTTAAGGAGTTTTCAAGTTTAATAAGTTTGGTTTTTCGGTCCTTTGAAGACTGAATGGCCCAATTTATCCAACATATAAGATTTTACCGCTTAATTTTTTTTTTCGGTCCCTTGGAAAACTTCTTAAGAGAGCTTCACTGTAAATTAACAATAATATGTAAATAATAATTTAAAGGCACGTGCTGGCAAGTCATACGTTTGGCCTTATTTAAATATCAAAAAAAAAAAAAAAATTTACACGCGATTTTGACCCTCCTGTATAAAGAAAATGTATGAAAAACAAGGTCAGAATCGCTTGCTCTATTCTCGCCCTTTACCATAGCGAAACCTGCAATGCGCCTAGTCACTCAGAATAATTTATATTTTATTTGCCGAAGCGCGGGGATGTGCGCGTGAAAAAATATGTTTTTCTGCGATTTTGACCCTTCTATGTACAAAATTTGTATAAGGACAACGTCAGAATCGCTTACGCTAACATTCCCTATAAGATGGGTAAAAATTTCATTCACCTTGCAACCCCAGAATATTTTAAAATAATTTTTGTCTGTGACATCAAAATGTCAGATTTGCCGCGATTCTTTCGGTCAAAGTCGATGCATGTTATTTGAAGAAAATATCGTAAAACCTATCAATTTACGTAATTAACGCAAGTAATGTTGTTTTGGTACATAGTTTATTGTTCTAGGAATGTGTTTCGGTCAATAAAATATACGATAGCTCAAAATTAATCCACAAAACATTCAATTCAAAGTGGGCTTGTTAGGAAATTTCCGTGTTCTAAAGTAGCTTTGGAGGGGTTAAAAATTATTTAGCTCAATTTTTGTTAACATTAACATCTCTTCCTTCTTGAACACAACGTCATTATTATTAATACTTTTGATGCTTGTTTTCAGGTGCTGGCGCTGAACTCGCAGCTGGTGGACGCCAAGAAGAAGGCTGAGGACGAGGCTGAAGCCGCTGCCGGCCTCGAGGAGCAGAGGAAGAGACTGGCCAAGGACATTGAGGCCCTTATGAGGCAGATTGAGGAGCTGCAGCAGGCCAATGACAAGTTAGACAAGAGTAAGTTAAAAAAAGAAAACAAGTTTTTGTGAAAATGTACAATGTATAGCACCGATGATCTTAAATAAATCATCACAACCATACACAATATTATTGGCAAATATTTTTCGGTTTCTTCCATTTTTGATACAATTACTTTGTGAATGCCTAGAATATAGTTAACACTATAGTTTTCTTTTTGTATTATGTAGGGAGATTATTTTGTGGCAATGCGCAAATGGAGGCCATAAAATGAAAATGTTTGCTTATTGGTTTCATCCCACGTGGTCATTAGATATTTTCCCTTTGAGAACTAATATTAATTCATCGTATTTATAAATTCAATGAATTCGAATAATAATGCTATTAGATGCTATAGGAATGTAATAGTACTCTGGAAAAGGATTACTTAGTGAATGAATATAATCCTGCATGCACAATAAATATAATTTAATACTTTCCAGGCAAAAAGAAGATCCAGGCCGAGTTGGAAGACACAAACATCGAGCTGGAGGCGCAGCGGGCCAAGGTTCTGGAGCTGGAGAAGAAGCAGAAGAGCTTTGACAAGGTGGTGGCCGAGGAGAGGGCCGTGGCGGAGAGGAATGCGGCCGAGCGAGACGCCGCCGAGCGAGAGGCCCGCGAGAAGGAGACCCGTGTGCTCAGTCTCACCAGGGAGCTGGACGAGGCCAGTGAAAAGGTAAAAACACATTTTACACCTCATTTAACTAAGTCATTGAGTTATATATACACGACCAGCATTCACAGTCTCACCTGATAAATACCCCAAACTAGGCCCGTATTATGATCGTAACATAATACAAAGAAGAATAATATAATAACAATAATGAAATGACATAATAAAACAACAAAAATAATAATTATTTGACATCTCCGTTACATTATTTGGGCAGATGTCCATTTATTGGTGGCTGACAGATTTGTGTGCCTCGGTGTTGGTAGGCAAATTCGAAGATGTCATATTGGATAACAGCAGACTTCGAAAAATCTGCTTCTTCAAGTCCAGTCCTCTTCTCTTAATGCATAGTTGAGAATGTGAAGGATATAAGTCCAGTCCTCTCCGTATACTCACAATCTTAACTATCAGGGTTGATCGATAATAGGGGATAAAGACGGTATGTAGTGCCATTTTCTTTTCCCTGATTTCCACAGCGATTGGTTCAATTCATCTTTCTTCAGTCAGGATAATGATTTTATTCAGGAAACTTTATATTGTACATTCAACAGTCGTTATGTGACGTCACAATGTTCTTGGTGGTAGTCCACGCTTTGTGCTCCAAACTATAGCCAAAAACAAAAAAGTGTAAAGAAGCGATGTTCAGTAAGTCTATAACAGAAAGACACATCTGCAATACATATTTTACGGTAACGCATATTGGTCAGATTGGCACTGGAGGGCCACTCTGTACACTGTAAAGCCTACGGGTCGCGACGCGTCAACTAACTACCAAATGCACGGAAAACAACATGTAATAGGTACTTAACCGCTCAGGTGCCGCTCGTGCGCCGGCGTATCATGAGACTTTACACGCGATTTTGACCCTTATGTATAAAGAAAGTGTATGAAGAACACGGTCTGAATCGCTTGCTCTATTATCGCTCTTTACCATAGAGAAAACCGCAATTCGCTTGGTCACTCCATATAATTTATATTAATGATTTACCGGAGCGCGGGAACGTGCGCAGTTCTTGCGCATGCGCGGGAAAAATTCCTTTAACTGCGGTTTTGACCTTTCTATTGTTCTAAATTTCTCAAGGACAGTGTCAGAATCGCGAGACACGAAATGTCACGTGGTGTCATAATGCCGCGTTTTAATTGGTGGTGCTTTTTGCTGGCATACCCCGGCATTCAATGAGTTAAGTTTTTTCCTCATAATGTTTCTTTAGTTGAATGAGGGACCCTTTTGATAGCGTTGCATTGCGTAATTTCACCACAGGCAGTCGTTATTTGATTATAGTCCGATATATCACATAATTAACGATAATCATATTCCACTAATGAGGAATCACAGGCGACGGCGATAAATTCTGATATTAACAGTAATAGACGCGCTTGACATGTGCGAATTTAAACTATTGTTAATTGTTGTCTTTTTGCAGCAATCATAGTAGGTACCCAAATGTGCCGTTGGACACTTGGCGAGCAGAAAAAACCCATCTACAACCACTTGGTGTTACGATACACATATTGGCATTCTGACAGCTTTTTATTTGATTATCAATTTGAATAGTTACTAATTCTAATAGCATATGTTTTGCAATGGTTTCAGGTTGAAGAGCTAGAACGTGGCAAGCGCTCACTCCAAGTTGAACTAGACGAGTTGGCCAACAGCCAGGGCACGGCCGACAAGAATGTGCACGAGTTGGAGAAGGCCAAGCGCTCGCTGGAGAGTCAGCTTGCTGAACTTCGCGCCCAAAATGAGGAGATCGAAGACGAGCTGCAGCTGATGGAGGACGCCAAGCTCAGAATGGACGTCAACATGCAGGCTCTGCGCACACAGTTTGAGCGGGATGTTCAGGTAACAATATTATAATCATAATGCAGTTTTAAAAACCTTGCAAAATTGTTAATTTTAACGCGTTTTTAAATACATTTGTAAAAGAGAAATACATAAATGAACAGTAGGTATATCTTCTTCAATCTTTGCAAATTCACTTTGTGGAGTCATTTTTAATTAATGTTATTATAAGTAGGTATATCTACTACACTACTCCGCCCCGAATAGCAGAATAGCTATTAAAACATTGGAAAAATTCAAAAAAAAATAATTATGAAGAAAATTCTTTTCCTCATACATTTTGTATGGAACGAATTCTCATCTTTTGAAAGAGCTGCAGCAATATTGTAAGTATAATATTGAGTAGTGAGTGAATTCCAAAAATTCAAAAACTTCAAATGTCAATGCGCTGATTGTTTTGCTTTTGTTCTTAAACATATAATGCTGCCCCTCTTTCTCACACACTAAATGTCAACAGTCGAAAATGGGACAAACGGTGAACGTATGTCTGCACCCCTCCTAAGGAAAAATACAATTTTACTAATATTATAAACACGAAAGTTTGTATGGATGTATGTGTGTTTGTTACTCT
The DNA here is from genome assembly GCA_917880885.1 of Limnephilus marmoratus. Lineage (NCBI taxonomy): Eukaryota > Metazoa > Arthropoda > Insecta > Trichoptera > Limnephilidae > Limnephilus > Limnephilus marmoratus. Next base: position 18,537,426 of record OU862933.1, read on the forward strand.
TTCAAGCAAAATATATCGAATGGATATTAATGTAACTTTACAATAATATAGCTCATACATCAGAATAACATATGGGCTGGGTGTTAAGGGATGTACTTGACTTACTTTAACCAGAGATTCCTGACATTATTTGGAGTAAAAAATGTAAATGAAATTTTAGTGTCCGGTGACTTTTTTGGTTAATTTTTTTTTTTTTTTTTTCTTCAAAATCAAACAAAAAATTTCTTCCGCATGTCATTACTGGTCACTCAGCCGAGTAACCGACCAACCCCTAACCCCGCCTTCAACTTTCCAACATCTAACATTTTTTTATGTTTTTGTAGGAAAAAAAAAAACATTGAAAATATCACCTGAGACTAAAATTTTATTTACATTTTTTACTCCAAATAATGTCAGGAATCACTGGTTAAAGTAAGTCAAGTACATCCCTTAACACCCTGTATAATGATAAGCTCTCTGGCATTATGAAATTTGTATAAATGAAAATGTGTGTATATCATATATTTTAGCGGCAGGAAGGAAAGGCAGGGGGAAGGAACAGGGGAGGTGTGGTTCGCGGAGAGGGTAGAGACGAGGGAGGGGGAAGGTGGAAGGGAACGGGGACGCACGGGAAAGGACATGCAGGGAGAATCAATTTATTTCTTTGAATGGCATTGCAACGCATGCCGGGACCAGCTAGTAATACTATAGAAATGAATGCTCTCCATGATAGCCAAGTTTTCAAACCATCCACGTATCAGTCTAAAGAAATGTGTTCATACCTTCTGACCCACAGATGGTTCGTTCTGAGCATACCCAAAAGAAATTCGGTAGAATAGAGCCATACATGTAGCCATGTAGAGAAATCTCAGAAATTTCTTGGAGGGAATATTTAACTTGGTGTGAACTCCAAATTACCGACCCACTTTCAATAATTTTTTATAGCCCAAACCCCCAAAGAGCAACTACTAAAGACATCTACCACTACTACTAAACTAAAGGCAACTACTAAATATGAATAGAAGAGGTAGTAAGGCTTAACACATAGTCTGGCCATTTGTTTCACAGAATTTGAACAATTCATCAAATTTCAAAGTTAATTTTGAAGTTCTATTGGCTAGTTATTATAAGCTTTTATATTATAGGTCATTATTGTACCTGAAAGAAAAACAAATTCTGTGAAACAACTGGCCCTAATAATACAGAACACTGCCATCTCAGGAGACGCTTGTAGTTGTCGGAAATGGAAAACGCCAATAGTTGTATGAAGTGTGAGGAGGTTGAAGAACTACCCATTCAAATACGGTGCCAACGTCCCGTGGTGATAGGAAAAAAGGATTACTGTCAAAGGAATCAGCTTAAAACATGGGAGGTGACTATGAACTTACGCTACGCTATATAGACCGTATGAACAATAATAATAAAAAGTAATCTTTAGAGGTGGACATTCATGGTCTTGTAAAAAATGTAAGGAGATTACTTCTGAATTCCTGATAACTTACTCCCAACATAAACATGTAATTAAAACCTATTTAATTCCAGGCTAAGGAGGAGCAAGCAGAGGAGAAGCGGCGTGGACTGGTAAAGGCCCTGAGAGATCTGGAGGCTGAACTAGAAGAGGAGAGGAAGCAGAGGGGAGCTGCTGTTGCAGCTCGCAAGAAACTGGAGGCGGACCTCAAGGACTCGGAGACCACCATTGAGATGCACAATAAGGTAAACATGCTTCACTCTAATTTACACTCACTTTCTTCCAAGCCAGATATAATGAGAGAATCAAGTTTGACAAATACCTTTCTGGTTTGTCCAAACTTGTAAATAAAAAGCCCTCTGGGCGTAAAATAAAATAAATAAATAAACAACTAAATAAATTAATGTTCTCCAAATGAGCTTGAAAAAAATTCATTTGTCATATATTTGGTTTATAATTGTGTAATTTCTACTACTTAGAAATTCTAAAACTTATAGTACTTTATTAAAATTAAATAGTCATAAATACATTGGGAATTCATATGTCATATATTGATTTACAATTGTGTAAATTCTAATTATACAATTGTAAATGTTCTCTAAAATGGCCTGGAAAGAATCTCCTACTTGTGATCTCACTAAAGAAACCACTCACTCACTCTGAATGCAATTATTAATGTTCTCCAAAATGACCTTGAAAAAAAATCACATCTTTGCGATTCTTTTAAAGACATAAAGAAACCATCCCTTCGTTCAGAATACAATTTTTAATGTTCTCAAAAGTTGTCTTGTCAGAAACAAATTCCTGTGATATCTTGAAAGAAACCATTCCTTTGTTAAGAATATTATGAACTAAATATTCAATTTGGCTGTCCTGAAACGGGTATCCTTCCCAGTTGGACAGACAAAGTATCATTTTGTAATCTATTGTAATACAAGGTGTCCGGAAACTCGTAGTACAAGCGGGAAACTGGAGAATCCACATCACATTTGGAGTCGATTTTGTGGTTTAACTTTTTTGATTTGAGCTTTCGTTTTCGAGTAAATTGGGTCCGAAGTTGGAATTTTTTAGGTTAAATTTGAAAGAATTTTTCACTAGGGGGTTGATTTCAGCTCTGTAATGTCTTATAAAATGCAACGAAGGGTAAACCGGGCTCAAATTTTTTTTTAACCCTTTAGTTGCCGAAAAAATGGAAAAATAGAAAAAAAATAATATTAAAATCGAAATGCTTAGATCGAAAAAAATAAGTTTTTTGGGTTCTCTACGTGATGTAGATTCACCAGTTTCCCGCTTGTACTACGAGTTTCCGGACACGTTGTATATTATATGCATATATAAATAAATAAATCTTCCATCAGGTGCAATGCAAATCCTAACACAATCGGGCACAACTCATCTGTGAGATTAAATCACAGAAAAACAGATAAAAAATTAAAATTTCACTCAATTTTTCGAGACGAACGGAAACTGGCCCTCTGTGGGTGGTGGGGAAGGAGGAAAAGTCAGGAGGCCACACCCCTAGATCGGCGATATTTGCCCTTTGGCACAAAAATAACAGATCACTTCATCTCACAGATTAATTGCGCCTGACTGAAGGTTAAATATCTGGTTTCTATCTTATACACTGAACAAAACCAAAAATTCCCCCAACCAAAACATACTAGAAAAGAAAAAGTTTTCTGAGAAACGTCACTTGATACCTTACAAAAATATTTAGATTTGATTTTGATAACACTAACCATAAGTCATTATTTGTGTATTCCAGGTGAAGGAAGACACCCTGAAGCAGCTGAAGAAGCTGCAGGCGCAGCTGAAGGACGCCATCCGGGACGCGGAGGAGGCGCGCCAGGGTCGCGAGGAGCAGGCGCAGGCCGCCAAGGACGCCGAGCGCAAGGCCAAGACGCTGGAGGCCGAGGGGCTGCAGCTGGTGGAGGACCTCGCCAGCAGCGAGCGCGCCCGCCGTGCTGCCGAGACCGAGCGCGATGAGCTCACCGAGGAGATGATGAACTCCAGTAGCAAGGTGCCCTGTCTTTTGTATTGTACCACTAACTACATTATTTATAGAGATAGCTCATTGTGGATTACTGTGGGCATACTGCTGATAGCTGCTTTCTTTGGATGATAATCAATGCGCATATCAGATGCTACAATGGTGGTCAGCAGCGGAACCATAGACCAACTGTCAATCCTGTAGTAGTGTAAGGTCAGAAACGTGCTTCAAAATCTTTTAAAAGTCAATCAAAAATACACTTTTAGAAATGGCTACCGCTAAACCAATACAAAACACTGTTGGGGTGATTGGAATGGTTCCATGCCAACTCAGAATGAAACCAACTCTGGAACACAAAGTGTTCTTGAAGTGTTCTTGAGTACGGGTCAACAGTCTGGAATCCACATTATATTACACAGGTATCTAGACTCGAATCAGTCCAAAGAAAATTTACATGGATTTTGTCTTACCGATCAGGTGTACACCATCTTCTAGACGGGTACGAACAAAGACTTACATATTTCAAATTAGAGAGTCTAGTTAAAAGACGAAACATAAATGACCTCTTAATGCTTTATAAAATTGTGAATAATCGGGTAGACAGTAACTTAGTCAACCAAATCAAGTTATACCCCAGGCCCAAATCTACAAGAACCCATAACATATTTTGGACTGAAATTTTTACGAATAATACTGGATATTTTAATCCTATATCTAGAATGTCTCGGTCATACAACGATCTTGTTAAAATACACAGTTTCATAGATATTTTTGTAAATAATGTAACATGTTTCAAAAAATATCTCCACGATTTGTGCACCTAAAAAAAAAAAAAAATTTTTATTGTTTTATTACATTTCAGGAAATACTTCATAAATATTGCATACTTATAACGTATTTTAATTTTGTATTTAAGTTTTTTAAGTTATGTATAAATAATACTTGCATTGTTTTTCATGTGTTTGCTTCTGTAAAAATTCAAATGTGATTACTGCAGACACATTAGTCTAGGGATATTTATATTTTAATTTATTATATATTACCCACAAACATGTTTTATAAATATCCTGTTTGTGTCTCAAACAAATAAATAAACACCTCAGAAAGGTCATTAAAAGCTATGAAAAAATAATTTTAACATAGCCGGTAATCCTAACCTAACTTAACCTATTTATCCAATTTTTAAATATTTTTTTATCATCACTCTTAATGACCTTTCTGAGTTGCTTCTGAGTTGATTTCATTCTGAGTTGTCCGGTCACCGATTGGAATCACTAAACAACGCTATATGTGTAGAGTTGACCAATTATTATTGAAATTTATATTAAATCGTCCCAAAGTAATCAATCAATTTAGTATCCTATTTCTAAGATGATTTTTATCTTTTGTAGGGTAACCTGCTAGCTGACGAGAAGAAGCGCCTTGATGCCAGAATCGCTTCTTTGGAAGAAGACCTCGAAGAGGAACAGTCAAACAACGAGATCCTTCTCGACAGGACAAGGAAGTCACAGGTAAATGACAGATTCATCTACTTTCATCCTTTCTACAATTGATTCTGAAATGTCAACAGATCAACAGATTTCACCTTCTTAGAGGGTGGTGATACAAAGGATTCCTAGTATAGGATCTTAACTGCTCAACCACGAAGTTCATCATTCCAAATATTTTTATCATTCCAAATATAGTATTGTTAGTAATTCACAAAAGTTATGGTTTTTGGTTAAGTTATTGTAGTGAGTAAGTATTTGTACCTCTTTTGATTTCCAGTATCTCATCCCCCCATTACACGCATCGACAAAATTACTGACGCGCATCTAGATATTTGGATCGGCCTCATCAGTATTGGGGCGTGGCCGAAAAGTGGTGGGGATACTGATGCTGTACTGATGCGTGTAAGGGCTCGCCGCATCAGTACGTCAGTATTTCTTGTGCGCCATCAAGGACGGTGCTGTCTTATCGCCTGTAGCTACGTCGAACAGCGATGTCGCATCTCCAGCGCCGTCCTAGCTACATTCATCGAGGCTTATGAGATGCGTGATATAAAATGGAATACGCGTCAAAGGACTATAAAAATACTGTGAAGAGGAATAGGGCCATTTTTTTACATAAACTCCACACAGGAGGCAAAATAATTTCCCTTAGGGTCTATGTCATCTTTGGGGATGAAAGGAAGGAGAGGGAGGACGGAAAGGGTTTAAGGGGTGGGTAGGAATCTGGAGTTCAGTGTGTCTTGGTCATCCGCCTCCAAGATCTAGACAAACTTCACCCCATGAACCCGGGCACCCCCGCTAAATCACCAAATGTAGCCAACCACTTTTGGTGCCTTGTAGCAAAGGTGTTGGTTATCCAATAAAGGTTCCCGGGGCGGCAGTACAGGTCAACTCAAAAAAACCATATCTTCCAAAAGATCCGGAGCCGGACTCGACCGAGTGTATAGTGTAGATATATCCCAAAATCGTAGAGTTAGGTACAGCTAATTTTTCTCTTGGGGTGATCGAGGCTCTCGTGGCTGCATTTTGTTTCAAAATATATGGACTAACCACATCTAGCAATTTGTTGAAATTATCATTATTCATCCTATAATAATGTTTATAGTCGTGTGGATCAGTCAGCAAAATTTCATCCATTAAATTCAAGTGAGAGAATTTTTCCTTTTTGATAAGCCAGTCCTTCACTCGTTTCTTTGTACCGAACGCCAAAATTATAGCAAAACAGGCTTTTCATTTAGGATCTTTCACTTTAAAAGCGTCTGTCCTGCAAGGATTCGCAACGATACTGACGTCAGTATACTGATACGTGTAATGGCTCACAAATACTGACGGTTGTCGTCAGTAATTCGCGTCAGTGAATACTGATGCGAATACTGATGCGTGTAATGGCCGGATCATGAATAACAGTAAATTATTGTTGCATTTACGTTTCCAGAATCAGATAGACCAGCTGACCATCGAACTGGCCACGGAGCGCAGCACCTCGCAGAAGATCGAGAGCAGTAAGCTGGTGCTGGAGCGACAGAACAAGGAGCTGAAGGCCAAGCTGCAGGAGCTGGAGGCAGCGCAGCGATCAAAGACAAAGGTCAGTGTGGTCTACCCAGCTCCATAGCTCGTGTGGAAATGATGTCGCGAGCTGAAGATAAATTCCAGACAGTAAAAACTGTGCAAGTTTGAGAGTTTTTACAGCTTCAGATACATCACACAAGCAACCAGATTTTATTTTAACTTAATGTAGTTAAGATTATCGGAATCTACAGAAAGTTATTGTAATTAAACCACAACTATTGTCATAAGATGGATCACATTTTACAATAACTCGTGAAGATTCATACTCCTTACCTGCTTCATATTGCCTGTGGTGATTTCAGAAATTACAATTACAGTGAAATCTCGATCGATCGTACTCTGAATAGTCGTTTTCCTGCATTTGTCGTTTATTTCTTCCAGTCCCAAATTAATTTCGTACAAAACTCACCAAAATAGATCGCATCGATTGTTCCTCTATGCCTCACTTTACCGCATTAATCGTTTAACCGCTAGAATGCCGTTCGTGCACCGGTGTGTTTGAGATTTTACACGCGATTTTGACCCTTATGTATAAAGAAAGTGTATGAAGAACACGGTCAGAATCGCTTGCTCTATTATCGCCCTTTACCATAGAGAAAACCGCAATGCGCCAGGTCACTCCAAATAATTTATATTAATAATTTACCGGAGCGCGGGAATGTGCGCAGTTCTGCGCATGCGCGGGAAAAATTCCTTTAATTACGATTTTGACCTTTCTATTGTACAAAATTTCTCAAGGACACTGTCAGAATCGCTGGACACGAAATGTCATTGGGTGTCATGGATGCCGTTTTTTGCGAACGCTAATTGGTGGACAACCAACTCCAAATACCCCGGCAAACAAGGGGTTAAAGCACACAGTTTTTGTACTAAATATTTTGCTCAATCGATCGATTTTTAAATGTTAACACACAAACAGTGGCGGCCGCTGCCCTGAGAATGTGGTGGTTGACTGACAATTGATAATCCGTACCTACTTATGACAAAAAATTATTAATTAGGAATTTTTAATTTATTTTTAAAACAAACCGTTTTTTCCTCTTATATTCAACACTAGTTGCACTCATTTTGTTATGAAAATAATATATTAACAAATTATATTATTGGTATTTAACACAATCAATACAAAAAAAAAACAAAACAATGACAATTATCACGTCACGGGTCAATATAACGCCGCGCCGCTAGACGCAAGTGACGCAAGCTAGACTGATCTACATATTATATATGATCTTCGCCGAAATTCGATTGTATTCGTGTCACCTTGGGTCATGAGTTCGTGGTCAATCGGTAAACTTCGGCAAGAATCTGATTATGTCGGTTGCGGGTGGCACACCGATCCGAGCCAAATTCTGGTACAAATTGCGAAATCGACGCGCTTCAAATGTTTTAAATATTTCATACAAAAACATGATTTGATCCGCTTGCAAACGAATGCACACCGCCGATACGATGGCGCTCGGCGGCCGCGCTATATACAAGCTATTCACAGCATTATTCATATTGGTAACTAATATTTTGAAATGATTAAATTAGAGAATTAAAATTAGAGATTTCATAGATTTAAATTACAGATTTTATAAGCAAATAAAGTAAATTTAGCCATTATAATTTGCCGGTTCTGCACACAAAACCACATTTCTTAGCTAAATAAATGCTTGGTTTCAATTAACGGTACACATAAACAACGAGCGTAACATTATTCATTAGTTGTTTTTATTTATGGTGTCAAACACTGTGGTACGCGCTTGCAAACTTTTTTCTGTGCGGAAAATCTTCAAAAACAAGAAAGACACATTGATGTTAACGGGCGAATCCTGCCACGGCAATAAAGGTTCGAAATAGAGGATCTCCGTGTTGTTTTGTGTCAACAGTGATGGAACTGATACGCAAGCCCCTCACACATTGGCAAATCGCTGAAGCCTGTGCAAGTATTTTAATAGATTCCGTGTCAACTCAAAATCAAGTCAACTCAACACTTCTTTGAAACCACTCAGGTATTTTGCGATTGTGCAAGTTTTTTGTCTTAAACGGAATGGTCAGATTTATAAAAACTTTGTGTTATTTCCGCTTTGCAATTAAAGCTCTATAAATGAAACATTTCTGAACGTAGCCGAATAATAAAAACTGTTTTTGAAAGATTATAAAATAGCTTTCAAATTGTTAAATCTATAATACGAGGGCTATTAATAAAACAAAAACTAGGTACAGGAAAAATATTTTATTATATACATCTGAAAGAGTGACTAAAATGCTACTTTTCTACATAGTCACCAAACAAATTAAGGCACTTATCGTAGCGGTGGACAAGCTTCGAAATTCCTTCGTCATAGAAATCCGCCGCCTGCGATCTCTCCCAAAAAACAGTAGCCATAATATTCCTCGCTGACAAGGTTTGCAAATTTTTTTTTGGTTTTTTGGGGGAACTTGTGTGCCCCCACTCCATGGACTGCAATTTTGTCTCGCAATTGACGTGCTTCACCCACGTCTCGTCACCCGTTACGATTCGATCCAGTAAAGAATCACCATGTGTGGTAGGCGTCAAGAAATGTTAAGGCTGCTCCCATTCGCTGACCTTTATGGAGGTCTGTAAGCATTTTTGGCACCCATCTTGCACAAAATTTATGGTAGCCAAGCTTGTGAGTCACAATTTCAAACAACAAAGTCCGTGAAACTTGTGGGAAGCAAAGCGAAAGCTCCGTTATTGTGAATCTTCTCATCAACTTTGGCGAGAAGATCGTCTGTCACAATGCTCGGGCTTCCACTCCTCTCTTCATCATGCACGTTGGTTCGGCCATTTTTAAACCGGATACACCATTTTCGCACTGAACTTTCATTCATTACGTCGTTGCCATACACTTCGCACAGTTGTCGATGAATTTCGATCGGTTTTTCGTTTCTTGCTAACAAAAACCGTATTACACGAGCCACTTCACAAATGGCGGGATTTAAAATTGCAGCGCACATTTTAAATTGGAATATTGGGAAAACGGGCAGCGCGGAGACGTTCTCGTTCTGACGGCTGGATGCCGACTGAAGCTACGAGCACGCGCACACCAAAACATATGTGATCGCCGCGCGCCTAGCGGCGTCAGACGGAAACGTTCCCTAGTTTCTGAATAGCCCTCGTATAAAAATGAATCGCTAAATGTGTTGGTAAGCGCAAATCTCGAGATCAGCTGAACCGATTTCGCTAATTCTTTTTTTAGAATATTCCTTGAAGTACGAGGATGGTTCTTACGGAGAGAAAAATTAAGAAAATTGCGCAGAAAATTGGATAATTTTAGAAAACATGAGCATGTTTGACAGTTCGCGTGTTTGAGAATGACATTTTGCAAAACATTGATTGTTCAATCAGGATTCTATTTTTGAAAATCTTTAATAAATTTATTTAAAGTAGGTACTCCCCTAATAGTTTGAATCGAATCAAGAATTTTAGATATTTTAAATAGGTACCTATGTTAGGTACCAAATTTAATATACATGAAAAATGGAAATTTGAATAAACATTGTAAAAGGTGGCACACGGGCTGTTTAATAACTGAATGTACTGGGATTGAATATATGGAACGCGGGAGGAGGGTTGGCGGGACGAGGGAAAGGGAAGAGGGAAGGCGGGGAAGGTAAAAGGGGAACACGGGAAGGGGGAGGGGGACCTGGGAGGGGGGAGGGGAACTCGGGAGGGGGGTTCGCGGGAGGGGAGTGGAGTGGGGAGAGGGAAGGTGGAGGTGACGGAGTGGGAACGCGAGAGGGGAAGAGGACGCAGGAGAAGAAGGGGAGGCGGAAGGGGAACGGGACGATGGGAAAGGACACTCAGGGAGAAACAATTTCTTTATTAAATGGCATAGCGACGCATGCCGGGACCAGCTAGTAACAAATAAATATTAACATTTGTGAATATTAAAATTTAGAATGCAAACATAAAAAATTGCTAAAATGACTCACTTGATGTTTATATGTGAAAACGGTACTAAAATCACGGATTTTGTAAAAAAAACACTTATTCTATTGTATAATAAACAATTTTGTCATCTCACTTTTTTATCATTTCATACATAAGTCTTTTTTATGTACTTCTATGGACAATTTTGAATAGAGACGAGAAGCTTGATTTGGGCTTGATTGATTTGGGTTTTCACTAGAACAATAACAGAGTTATATCGATTTCTGTGGGAACACTGGTGTTAGCCTGAAAACACGCTTATTGTACTTGATTGCTATTGTTATATTGTTGTGTAAACACGCTTACGGGTCGGAGTGGTTAGAAGCTAAGAAAAAAATTATTTTAAAATAGCCCATAATCCTTACCTAACGTAACCTATTTAATCAATTTTTTTCATCACTTATGACTTTTCAAAGGAGGTTCCTAGTTGATTTATTCTGAATTGTCTGGCCACCATATTAATAATATGAAAACTTTTCCCAAAAATTTTCCTGGTCATCAATATCTTTTTACATAAACAAAAAAAAGGTATCGAAGACTAAAATGAAATATTTTATTATTTGTAGATAACTGTGCAGCTCACTAAGTGATACGACATTTGTATGAATGTAACATTTTTTTATATTTCAGCATTCATAGTTTTTTTCAACAAGTCAATACGATAGAGGTTTCACTGTACATAATTTGTAAATTGAAATAAGTGCAAGTTGACATCTATGTATTATGGTATCTGATATGACCTGTTTTGTTGTTGTGTGCAGACTACAATTTCATCCCTGGAGCTGAAGATCAGCAACCTGGAGGAGCAGGTGGAGACGGAGAGCCGGGAGAGGCTCGCCCAGCAGAAACTCAACAGGAAGATGGACAAGAAGCTCAAGGAACTCATCCTGCAGCTGGAGGATGAACGCAGGAATACCGACCAGTATAAGGAGCAGTTGGAGAAGGTACAACTACCACTATCATTCTACACATATTTTATAAATCAGCAAATGTTCTCCAGTGTACCAACCTAACATCATTAACCTTCACAATGCAATCTATCGAATCACGCAGGAATTTTACACAAAGTTTAGTGAAAATTCATGGATCACATAAATGATAGCTGCCGATGGTACACCTATGCGACAACTACATACAGGGACAGCCGCCGACGGATCACATAAACAACGATCATATTAACTTATAGATAGATCATGTTATCTTATAGGCAGATCCCAAAAACTTATTATTTCATTCATAATCTTAACTTATATAACCCTATCCCACTGTTAAATGGCAACGCAGGATATTACTAAATAACAAAATATCTTAGCATCTTCTCTGACCATTCGAAGAAGAAGACGAATAGATAGATGCCCGTGCAAAAGAGTAGCAAAAAATACGTATACAGTTGAAATGCCGCTATTAAACTTTGTTCCTGTTGCAGATGAACAACCGGGTGAAGACCCTGAAGCGCCAAATGTACGAGACGGAGGAGGAGGTCCAGGCCGAGAAGGCCAACAAGAGGAAGGCCCAGAGGGAACTGGAGGACCTCCAGGAGTCACACGAGACCATCACTCGCGAGTGCAACAACCTGCGCAACAAGCTTAGGTAACACCTCAGTTAACCAATTATACTTACTTCTTCTGCGGTATACTATATTACTGGAAAACTTACAATCTTTTCTCTTCTATAAAATGCCCCTTTTGCATGTTTGGATTGCATCAGTTACAGATCTTGTGTACTAAAGTCCAAAAGGGATAATCTCAACTCTCAGCCCTTCACCTTATTGGTTGGAGGTTGCAGGTTCGATTCCCATTGCAGCCTATAAATATATATAAGTACTTGCTGCACCAAAATAATCTGTGAATGTTTGTCTGTATATTATGATCATGAACCTTACAAAAAACAAGTTTACATCTATATCATTATTGACATTATGAAATAAATAAGTAAACCTATATTTTTTACCAGAATTATCTTTATTAAAATGTTAAATATCTCCTCTTTACATGTTGTAATCACATTAGCGCCAAAAGCAATGTGTAAATAATTCAGAAATGGAAAGTTCAGCAATGAATAAGAATGAATATTGCCAAATTCCCCTTTTAGGTTGGTTGAATTTTTAATACATACTAATTTATGATAAATTTTTTTAGTACACGGTTAATTAGATATAAAAATGCTTATCTTAGTGTTTTTCTTTCCCAGCAGGTCTTCCAATAAGTTTAATATCGGGTACATATAATTTACACAATACTTATTGCATTGCTATTTTTTATTAATGTTAGTGCTTTCTGACAACATTTTGTTTTTATTTTATTTTTACAAAAGAGTTTGCTTTTTTTTTACAAATTAAATCTCATGTCGTCTTTCATTCATCCCATTATTCATTCATACATAACCCAATATAATAGGCCGCTTGCATGGATTTCATAATGACTTGGAAAATATCGTGTGGATAGATATTTCTACTAAGATTACAAAAATTTTACTAAAATTTTTTAGAAATTTATAAAGATTTTTTTTTAAATAAATAAATCCCTTTTTAGGGCTCATGACGTCACTACATGAAAATGTTCTGTCTCCGATAATATTTAATTAATTTTGTAATATTCCACACAGATTTTTTTTTCATATGGCAATACTTTGATTTCCGGCGAATTTTTGAATTTGACACTAATTAGCTTTATTGTTTGTAGTTTGCGAATTGTTTGTTTGGTTTGACATTTTGACAGATGTTACGAAGTGTACATCGTACAGATTATGCCTTCCGTAGCTGTCTTAAAAGCGTAATGGTAATGGTGCTGATTTAAACGATAATTAATATTTTTATATTTAATATTTATCAAAAAAAAAAAATAATTGTTATAATTATAATTTAGTTTTATTACAAGTATAATTTAAATCACAACATTTGGATAATATCAAACAAAAGGCAAAAGATCAAGTTATATGTTTAAGAATAAGAATGACGTTCGACTGTTCAAAATAATCTCACTGCAAAAACAAAAACCAACCTTGGTATATACTATAGACCAACTTAATATATTTTCATTATTTGTTTTTGGGGTGTTATGCCGTGTTGCGCTACCTCCTTCTTTAGCCATCTGCCTGATCTGCCCTGAAGATGGACACTGCAACGCTGTCCGAAACGTTGGCTAAAGAAGGAGGTAGCGCAACACGGCATAACACCCCAAAAACAAATAACGGAAATATTTTTGGCTGTGAAAATCTTAAAACGTATCCCACTTAATATATTTTATGTGAACCTTCTTCATAGTTGTTTACATGTTTCATATTGTTGATAAATCTTCCCCTTTAACCACTCATTTGCCGCTCGTGCGCCGGCGTGTCGTGAGACTTTACACGCGGTTTTGACCCTTATGTATAAAGAAAGTGTATGAAGAACACGGTCAGAATCGCTTGCTCTATTATCGCCCTTTACCATAGAGAAAACCGCAATGCGCCTGGTCACTCCATATAATTTATATTAATGATTTACCGGAGCACGGGAACGTGCGCAGTTCTTGCGCATGCGCGGGAAAAATTCCTTTAACTGCGGTTTTGACCTTTCTATGTACAAAATTTCTCAAGGACAGTGTCAGAATCGCGAGACACGAAATGTCACGTGGTGTCATAATGCCGCATTTTAATTGGTGGTGCTTTTTGCTGGCATACCCCGGCATTCAACGAGTTAATTAATCTTAATAATAATTTATAAATCCGGTTTTATTATAAAATATTTGGATTTAGTCATATATGGACGTTGAACATTATAATGATTAATGATCAATAAGATGGATCAAGGAAAAATACATTTATGAGATGTAATATTTTTGGTATGCCTCGTTATTCTCCTCTGCCATTCGTGTGGAATACGTTGGTTTTTTTTTTTAAATGTTATTCGGCTATGTAATTAATTATTGGTTTTTCGCACCCATAAAATTATGTCCCGTCTTTCCGGTTTATAAAAAATGGTTCAATTTTTCGGATTGAAATTTTCAAAAAATTGCCAGGGTTTCAAAAATACGATTAAAAAATAAAATAAAATAGGGGAATGTCTTAAAATATTTGACTGAACTAGAAAAAAAATTAACAAAACGTGATGCAAGTGGCCTATTATTAGCAGATTTTATTTTGTTTATTATTAATGAATGCATGATATTATAAAGTTGTTTGTTGTTTTTGAATTGTAAATAACCGAATGTAGTTATTGTGACCCGGTGATGGTAGTCTGTTCACCGGGTGAACATTCTCTTCAATTTTACAAGGATTGCATTTGGTTGCTCTAGGAGAACTGGAGGCGGGATGGCACTCACCTCACGCCTTACCGGAGGGAAGAGGGGCTCCATCCCTCCCGGCAGTACGGGATCCGGAGACGAATCCCTGGACGAGAACAACGACACACAGAACAGCGTGGAATAGAGTCAACAACCTTCACAACGGTAGCGCAATACACCCACCTCTCTCAGTGCCAATTATATGTTTTGAATTTATCTTTTCAAGTCTTGGAGTCCCTGTTCAATCAATGTGGATATCAACCTAATTGTAAAAACCTTGGGTTTGTTGCGTTTGTTGTGAAGTTTGCCGTTGTCTGGACCGCTGAGGGTTCCGGATGCCTTAATGTTATTCCGGATGGTCGGTCAGTGCGTCCCATTGGATTGGAAGTCTTTTGTCTGGCAATAATATCGTAGGGTGAATTAAATTAACATACTTGTCGTGTATCAGTAGGTATCCTAGGTGTCATGTTTTAGCCAGTGCGGGTGTCTGATTGTTTTGTTAAAAGATTGGGTTCGCTCGGTAAGATGGATTGATGGGTTGATTGGAACTGTTGTTGATGTGTTGAATGTGGCACTTATTGTATGTTAACATTATTTTATTATTTATTCCCGCCCGTATTATCGCATTTTGAGAAGAAGGACTTTTACATTGGCATTTTACTTATATATTCATTTATATAATTATTTTTATTTGATATTGGATTTTTGACATTCTTTTTTAGAAGAATGGTCTATTGGTACATTAATGGTAGCGATGTGAGGAGATAATAAATGTAGTTATAAAATGCCTCGATTCATTTGGATTTTCCATTTGTTGCTCAAATATTGGAAATGTTTATGAATAGCAGTATCAAATATCACTAATGGGATGTTTAACCTTTCCTGTTATATGAAAGGATTTAAAAATCTACACATTCTGTAAATTTTAGCTACCTTTCTATATTTTCTTGTGTATTTAATATAATTGCACATCTGTAAGTATTAATTAAATATTATTTGCTACTTTCTAAATTTGGTCCTGTGTTATCCAATTCCGTCTTTAGTTCAGTAATGTGTGTTGTTTAACCTCAGTTGGCCATAGTTAAACCAAGTACACAGACCTATACACTATACACTACAGTAAATTAGCTTAGTGCCTAGTGAATGGATCGCCGGTTTCACATTCTTTCAAAGATGCCGGCCTTTTATTAATACCCTGATTGATAATCATCTTTATTAGATAATGTTTTAAAAAGTAAGCTTTTGTATCATAAATCATGCTGTTTTGCATTTTTATATTTGTAAGTTTTGCGTAGGAATAATGTCACACTTCCGGTATTATAAAAAAAATTAACATACTTATATTATTATCATTAAAATTCTGTAAACTTGATTTTACCATTTTCAGTTTATTCTTGTCTTAAATTAGTGTGATTTTATTGTGACCAAGAATTTCTAAGCATTTATTTGTGCGAGGAACACGTTTTTATTTATTTTCTGCCATCAACTGTCAAGTATATATATTCACAGATAACTTTATCAATATTTGAGACATGAAAAGCTCTGTTATCGTATTTCAACATTGTAGGCAGAACTTATTTGGTAAGTGAACACACAAATTGTAAACTTGGTTTGATTTTCAATTGAAACACAAAAAACAGATGCGAGATAAATAAACCTCCACAGCACGGCATGCCTTGTCCAAAATCAGACATTTAACTCCTGGATGTTAACTTACTAATAACCAGAATTCTGGAATTTTAAAATTAATTCATCTTTAATATGATGATTGTAAATATGATTATTTCTTTTTATCTTTGACAATTTAACAATGAAATCGTAACCTAACTGCCGACCTAACCTAACCTTTGTCAACTATGTCAAAGACTTTGGATAGATTTCCCGAAACAGGTTCATTGTGTAATGAAGGTAAAGGTAAAGTAATCAAGGCGGCTGTCCTCGTCCCGGGGAGGGACGGGGGACGGGGGTGGCGGCGTTGATCCTCAGAAAACCATTTCTCTCGAGATTTCTAAAATCTGGTGTGAGGGTAGTCAGTAAGGTAAACAATAAATTTTATATATATAATTGTTATTTTAATTACGAGTAATGCTATGAAAATATTTGATAATAATGAAATTCATATAAGAATTTGTAATACGTTTTTCAATACCGCAAATAAAATGATTTATAAAAACTTTATTATATTTATTTATTTTTCTATGTTATCAAAAGCTTATTTATGGAGTAAATTGTATTTGAATACTTTTCAAAATAGTTATTTTTAAACTTGCCGTGATTGCCATTTCAGGTTTGTTGTGGTAGCAAACATTTTTTGGATGGTTTCCGTGCTTTGAACACACCTGATTTTCCTGTTTTACTATTTTATAGGATTAATGTCAACATCAAGTGGCATTGCAGCTGAGTTTGTAGTGAAATTGTAATTTTGCATCAACAAGCAGTGATCGCCAGAGCATTGGGCACACTAAAGAGGTAAAACCAGTGGTTAGAACCGTCTATATTACCCTAAACTTGGGCTTGACCTCTCCAGTGTGTGACTCGATTTTTAATTACATGTAAGAAAATCTGGGTACTGTCAAATGACATTACGAGGTGTAAGATTTCCAAACAGACAAACTCCATTTTACATTTGCTCCACACTGGAGGAGGAGGAGGCCCTGAGGAAAACAATTTCCCTTTGTCATCTTTGGGGATGAGGAGGGTCTTTTTAGGGAAAGGAAAGAGAGGAAGTTCTTGGAAGGATAAAGGTGTGGGGTGTGTGTGGGAATCTGGGGGTCAGTGTGCTCAGGAGTGATGGATCTATGAATCCTTTCCTCCCACTGAGTCTGGCTGGAGAGGCCAAAAGGTCTCCCTCAAACAGTCTCTCCCAATCTGGACCTACGAAGTAGGTGGGCAAACGCATCCGCCGCCAAGACCAACCTCACCCCATGAACTCAGGCACCTCTGCTAAGTCACCAAACGTAATGTGTTTGCCCACCTACTGCATGGCAGGTCGGATCTAGACCTCTCCAGCCGGACTCTCTCGATCCATTGCCTTGCACCACAGTGGGAGGGATGGATTCATATGCCTGTCACTTCTAGACACATTGACCCTTAAATTCCTACCCACCCCTCATACATTGTCCTTCCCAGAGCTTCCTTTCCCTAAAACGACCCTCCACACAGCATCCTCAAAGATGACATAGACCCTGGGGGAATTTTTTTTCCTCAGGACCTCAAGAGTGTGGAGCTAATAAAACAAAAAGGTATACTTAGTGGATTCCGTTTAACTGGTAACAAAACCTGAAAAACTCAGTAAAAAGTATCAGGAGCCCAGAAATCCACAGAGTATTTGCAAATAAATCATTTTACTTTGGTTATCTGGGACACCATTCTATTTGATTGGAACTAATTCCAATGTAAAGCCGGTGCAAAATCGATAGGATTATCCATCTATATTTATATAAAGAATAGTGGTTGTGACTTTGGCGGGCAGGTGGGTGGCGTGGATTTGACTTTTATACAAATCTACAGTTTTATTAAGAGACTAGCGAGTTCCCGGCATGCGTTGCTATGCCACTAATAAAGAAATTGTTTCCACTAATAAGAACAATTAATCAATTAAGTCTTTTGGTAACTAACATAGGTACCTATTTTAAATATCTATAATTCTTGTTTTGATTCCAAACTATGAGGAGACTACTTCAAATAAATCTATTAATTTAAAGATGTTCGAAAATAGAATTTTTATTTAACAATCATTGTTTTGCGAAAGGTCATTCTCAAGTTTTGCAAAGGTTTTTGTAATGAAAACTTTTCAGGCATTATTGTCTTGTGGTTGTAATAATCCAGAAACCTTTGCGGGGTTTTAAAGAAGGTATTTTGAAAGTTTCAAACATTTCCTATGCTTAATATAGCAACGCGTAGCGGACATACATACAAACATTTTTAGATATACCTGTGTTTATGAAATTTTGCACACTTGACCTTCAAAACAAGAGAAAGGTTACCACTTTCTACGAGTTTTGATAATTGATGAAATTTTGCACACTTGATGTTCAAAGAGGAAAATTATTATCTACATCTGATAGTGTAAGCAACGCCGGGGTTTTCAGCCATTTAAAATAAAATAAGTCTTCTGCTTTTGTGCTCAAGGCAGGAAATTGATTTATTTAACAATAAATTAATTTATAAAAGAATGAAATATTTTTGTTAAATTACTCTGCGGATTTCTGCGCTCCTGATACTTTTTATTGAGTTTGGCTTATTTTTCATGTTTTGAAACATGAAATCAAGACATGCCAGGGTTGCAGAAATTAATATAATTCAGGGGGTTTCTCACCATCCTCCCAATAGTTTATCCATACACATAACGAATATTAATAAAAAAACAAAATAAATACTAGCAACAGGTAAAAACTTCGGCTAATTTATTCTATATATGTAGCCATTGTTCATAGGTTCAAATACCGAATAGTAAACTCAGAGTTTTTAAATAAATAAATCCTGTAGAATTAATCCAAAATATTCATTATGTGTATGGATAAGCTATTGGGAGGATGGTGAAAAACCCCCTCAGTATTTTATTTTACCTTTGCAATTATTAGGTATGTTTTGCCTGCTCACTATTTTACTAAACCAAATACTTACACTTTTTTCTCAAATTCAATGGAATTCTAGATTCTACCAAGATGTAGAATATTTATTATTAATTCCTTGCTAATTGCATATTTTCCTTACATCATTTGTAAAGATTGTCCAAAGGTGCAATAAGCCGTCATTTTTAACTTCATTTTAGGGTTGGGGAAGGGGGAGAGGTATTTTTAACAGAAAGATTAATTATGTTTGTAATAAATATTTAATGCTCTCGGTGATAAATTATTGTATAATAACATGTTTCCTTACGAACATTCATACAAAAAATATCTTAGTAGTTTATTGCGTATACACTATAAGCTACCTATTGTTTAATTTTAATTATTATTTTACGGATACATATGTAATAATTAACTAAAAACGAATATCGTCTTTATTTAATTTAATTCCTAATAATTATTAACCCATTGTCAACGAAATGACAAAATAGCTTGAACCCAAGATTGATTTGTCACCAATAACAGAATATATAGTAGAAATTTACATAATAAAGAACTTTCTTACTGGCAAGTCGGGAGTCCTCGGTGACTTCGAGAGGGAACCAATTTAACTTTTACTATGTTATTTCCATACACAATAATACACAGATAAATATTTAACAAAAGAAATACTGTTTGGCTGCACATTGACCTTGGCTAACATGTGACTTTAATATTCAATGGCAGTGGCAGATTAAAGTCTATTAAATAGTTCAGTAGGTTCAGAGAAATGGTCATCCAGTGAGCCAATCATAATAAATAAATAAATTGTAAGAATACAAAGACGATTTACATTCTTCAAGTAATGTCAAATGAGTACCTGACTTTAGTTAGATTACTTCACTTGCAGATCTAAACACAATCACATTTGAAAAATGAGTTGGAATTCATTTAAAAAACAATTTATTAAAACAAAAAAAAAAACAATTTTCCTAACTATAAACTAATAATTGTTTAACTACTTAAAGTTAGAAATAAATAATTACAGGAACATTCGGCAGAAGCCGGCATACATGAAACTATATCGTTACATATTTACAGAACATTTGTGACATGAAATTCTTCCATCCAAAAAGTACTTTTCCTAATTAACGCAGTTCCCAAAATAATTTACGATCACTTCGATGAAATAATAACAACTGAAAACGGTGGAGCTGCTTCAAATATATGCTAACGTAATTAATTAAATCCAAATGAATAATTGGTATTCTGATTTTGTACAACGAAATCAATAACTTATAATAAAATAATTTTAATATAGTACGTTTTGTTTTGATAAAAAATATTTGTAACGAAACCACAGGTGAATGTTTGTAAAACAGAATTTGAAATAGGTCAGAAAACATAAATCATCATTTTCAAATCTAGAAATAATTTGAACTAGTTATTATTTGAAATAAAACCATAAAAGATCCAAATCTTTGTGATGTCAGCGGGTCCGGAAAGATGAAACAGATGGCAAGTGTATTCATCGTAAGATAAAAGTAATCAGTAAATTATTATAGATAGATAGATAATTTTATATAATGCAAATAAAATTTGAAACTATAAATTATTATTATTGAAATACTTTTAATGTTTTCTATGAAGCCAACCTTACAGTACAGCGAGCCACCTGTATAGAAACTATGGTATTTTTACATTTTGGCAAAATAATATACAAACATAGACAAGCGGGGTATGTAAAGGTACCCGTATTTTATGCGTATTGTAAATTGCCAAAAATTTATACAGAACACCACGTTAACTCTAAGTACTTAGGTACCTGCTGTTTTCTCATTCGCACTCAATGAACTTATTTACATTTAGTTAGCATTGAAGGCATCTCTCTCGTTCACTCAAGAGTAATTTACAACGGCATAAATAAAATGTGGAACGCTTCATAAACATCTCCTCTGTTTTATAAAAATACCCTTAAATTAAATACACTCATCATCCTTTAGTCGGTGACTGGCGACCCCCGCTCGTCTCTTCTAGCCCTCACAATCTCAACGGAGGGGTCTCTCCGGTCCACCACTTCTTCACTCTTCTTCCGTGATCTTCTTCCACGTAGACTTCTCTGATCTAAGGCAAAATATACTTCAAAGTTATCTGCTAGGCAACTACTCATCTATCAGTCGGATTTATTTTACACTTATATTCTCGGGACGCGCCTCCTCCGGCACTCTGGCCCTCTGACCCTGCCTCACCCGGAGGCACCGCTGCGGGGGCCTTCCCACTGGGAATCTGCAACTGCTAGTCTCTCAGGGCTCTCAACCCAGGGTCAGCAGGTGAAGGGGTACTCCTGCAGGTAGTCCTGCAGGGAGGTGGGCAGCCCCAGTTGGCGCAAGGGCGGCAGCAGGGGCAGGGCGGGAGGGGCGGCGGCCCGCACGGCGCGGTTGACGGCGAGGCGGGCCAGGTGCGCCAGGGAGCTGGGGGCGCGCAGCAGGGGCTTGCGCACCAGCACGGGGGAGTGCTGCCCGCCGGTGGAGTCCACCCACACGTGGCCGGGGCCCCGCGCGCCCCCTTCCCGCGCGCGCGTCACCTCTACGTAGTGCTCCACCAGCTTCACCACGCAGTCGAACTGAGGCATGAGCGGCGCCAAGCCGGGCTCGGCGTCCAGGCGGAAGAGGCCCCCCGCGTAGTGCAGGCGCACGGAGGTGGGCCCGCGCGAGGTCTGCACGCTCAGCGAGAACAGGTAGTTGTGGTCGCCCGAGTCGCGCACGAGGAACGTGCCCCTCGAGCACTTGCTGAGCGCCTTGAGGCTCGCCTGCCACGTCAGGTCCTCGTAGTACCAGCCGGATTGGCGCAGGTGGGTGACGGCGCGCGTCAGGCGGAAGAGCTCTTGTTCGGGCGGGGGCGGCTTGAGAGCTTGCGGGTGCGGGTGCGGGTGTGGGTAGTGGGTGGAGTGTGTGGACAGGGGCGACGCCCCCCCTGAGAGCAGACGGCCGCCGCTGAGCGCCAGGGACAGGGGGCGGCAGGGGCCCCCGGCGCACCCCCCCGCCGCGCCCACCACGGGGAACACGTGCCGGCACTTGGGGCAGCTGGCGGACAGACTGACCATCATTCCGGGGACTGATCCATACCCTGTAACAAATAAACAAACAAACGTTAGCAACTAATCATTAACCGACAGAGGAAGTGATTTTTTCCTAGTTGACCCAATTCCGGAGAAATTGAGTCAATTAATTCCTCGATGAAATCATCCTCACACAAATAGACAACAAAACATCGTCACAATACATTCATTTCTGAACAAATTCACGCTATTGATTTCTTCATTTTTTTGATAAAACGCTCGGGGTCATAAAAAGCAATCTTTCGTACAAATGTTATTTTAAAACTCCGAGGCATTTCTGCTTGGTTGCTGAAACAGCGATTCGCGGAATAAGTTATCGTGTTTGATAAAACAATAATGATATTATTATTACGCACTGGCGTATTATGGCAGCGCAGCAGTTAGCATTTAGCAGCCAGCGGACCTGATGCCAATGGCAGCGTGATTACTGCTCTTGCTCTTACCGAGAATACAAATATTATGGTAATCGCCTCCGATCGTCTACTCAATTAGTACGCACGCAGAAACAACGCGTAGACACTTATATCAAAAGGCAGTTTTGTTTCTGTTACTGGCTAATGCTTCACAATCAGAGTGGCTAATTCTTCAATGAAGCTAAACGGATCGCCTGTTGGATCAAAGAACCGCTTTGGTCCCTCCGGAAGCTTCCAGTTATGCCATTGCACAATGCATAATCGCGAACACGCGCTCTTATTGCACAAATTGCATACAGTGATTCCCAAAGGCATTTGAGGAGCAATAAAGAGGCGGTGAGACCAATAAAAGCCCTTGAAAAATAATTATACAAAAAAAACTAAATAAGTTTGGTAAACTTTGGCGATCAGTTTTGATGAAATTGCGCAAGCGACGATGAAATACCTGAATTCTACATAAGATTATCAATTGACAATATCGCCTTTACTGATAGCTTAATAAATCAAATATATTTTCTTATCGAGCTCACGCATGTGAAATATTTATATAAATATGACAAGTGACTACTACTTTTTCATAAAATTTTATGAATCAACTTTCTTTTATCAGCGCTTTCTTGTGATTTCCCCTTCAAGTTTTATTGCATTCAATTTTACAAAGAAACGCGAATGATTATTTTCGCTTCCTCGTAGGAGTGAGTCGTAGGGTTGGTTCGCTTTAATAATATGTACTCTTATATCAATATGACTGCCTTGTGTCTTGATGTAATATGTTCGCGCGGCATCTTTATTATTACTGCTGTTGTGACGAGAGAAGGTTGGGTAGGTAGTAGGGAAAAGGTAGTCGTCACCGTTTAATGTGCATGGATTCCCGGGAAAGGTTGGACAACACCCAAATGGGACGAGCCTGCAACCGATGGTGACATCGTCGAATTGCAGACAAAATTAATCGGATGACTTTATAGGTGAAAATAGAAAGAACCAACACAGGTGCAGCGCGAGTGCAATTCCTAATCAACTTAACCTATGAACACCTGGAGGTATTAATCACTAATGTTTATTGTACATACAGATAGGCTTATTATTAATCTATTCCGTGAAGAAGAAAATGCAACGATCTTCTGTACACCTTAAGTGCTCTGTTGACGAAGGTTAAGTAAGTGATTAATAATTATTCTTCTCATAACCTAGGGGTGTAATAAGAAAGTTCAAAGAATTGTTTGATTACATGCTATGCACGTATTTAAGGCAATTTTATTGTATTATTCATGAAAACAAATGTTGTCATAATGATATACATATTTAGTAAACCTACTGACCCACTTCGGTTCGTAAATATGTTAAATATTAATCTTATCGGACGTATATTAACTTCATTTTTAAAATCACCAGAGCAAACAAAGGCACGAACATAATACGACATTATTTGTTTGTTGTACATAATAATATATTATTTGTACATTGCATAAGAAATGATGTTTATGATAGTGTCAAAATAGAACAATATTATTTATTAATAGTATTATCTGAATTAATTCATCAGTTAAGGGTCGTTTGGTTGCGATCTTTTGCTATTAATATTACGTCATCAAACATAAACACTCAGATTACAATATTATTACAAAGCGCACCCCTGAATGACAATATTACAAGTCAGTCAAAAAAATATAGAGCGGGCAAAAATATACAATATTATAAGTCATAAAAATATGAACATGTTTAGAAAGAGCGTATAATATAATATTAGTGTATAGGTTATGTTTGATTGGGGTATAGTGTAAAGTTGAGTTGAAAGGCAAATAGGCACAATGGCCAAATGGAAACAATAAGCGCCCATTCCACAGCAAAGCGGTTCGGGGAAAGCGACTTCATTACCGGGAAAACGGTATATTTCCAGCGCTGCTTTTCCGTCTCACGCACCCCCCCCCCCCCTCCCGCAGCCGGCAGTCGGCAGACCTCCCCACACCACCCCACTTTACCACACACCACAATACACCACAATACAAACCCCAGCAGGAGGCTCTGTTCAATGAATAATTTGAAGCTAAATTTGTCAGTACGAAAATAGTCACTACATCAATGACGAAAATTTTCAAATCGTTTAAGCTGGAATCCCAACGATCGATTTTATGATAGAACGAACCGTTGGAAAATGGAAAGAAATTGTCACGCGTTCACACTTTCTTGCTCAATTTTATTTGACACTAGCGCAAACCTGTGAAAAACACCGGATATTATAAAAAAATATTTGCCTCAGGATCATTGCCTTTCAAAGACAAATATTGTCAATTTTCTTTAAAATATACCTAATCATATTTGTTGTTGACCAATTGATTGATTTAACTTTCGAAATAAAACATATAATTTATCCAACATCATTACAGAAAACCGAAATAAGTATTTTTGATTTGACATAACCATAGATTGTGCGGCGTTACTATGATAATATCTGCAGAAGTATAGACCTTCTGAGATCTTCTGAGAGAAGCTAACATCTGGCTTCAACGGAGAACTCGTGTCTGAGCTGGTCACTAAAGATTACAGCGAATGTGCCAATGGAAGAGATTCCGTTGAAGGACACTAGATTATTACGCATTTTGATCCCTTTTAGTCACAATAGTTGCCGCCAGACATACAAGTGCCGCACAACGCACTTGAGCCACTCTCGATAATCAAATAAATAATGAAGCAGTCAAAAGGGCAAAATAAAGAGTACGAAATCAATAAATTGTTACTATTCGGACCTTCACATTAATGTTCAACTATTTATTAACTTACTTGCTAGACCGACATAGTAATGCGTTGATTGTATACCAGTAATTATGCTTCGTTCTGGTGTGCCTCAAAGTCACAATAAGACAAATAAAAACATGTTATAAAAAAAGTCGCGCGTTTTCTTTTCAAATTACAAAACCAAACAAGTCGCGTTTTATTAAAAGTCCGCCCTCAAATAGAAATCGAATTTCCTAGAAGTCCGTGTCATCCTGACGTATTTAACGATGTACGTAACGTTGTTAGATGTGTATTGACGGATTTTTTACGGGTTTCCCGTCCCGGACGAGAAAAGTCAGACATTATATTGACGGGCGTAATTTGGGACCTTGGCACGGCGAACGACGCGTCGCTCGGTGCTACAACATTTGCCAAAATGAAAACTACGTCAAAAACTACTTCGTCACCCAATCGCCTTCCTGGTTTGGGAATAAATAATAATGTAAATATTCACGTAAAACCGCAGACGTCCAAACATATACATATATTGCGGAAGTATCTCAAAGAAAGAGATATATTTGTTTAAACAGAAAGAAACCTAACGTGGAAAATGTTGAACCATTAGTTAGCAGTAACTAGTTTTACTGCCCGACTCTGCCTAAATTGAAAGACATGACATAAATAATATGATGTTGGGTATTAATTATTCTGATACATATTTCAAAGTTCCATGGCTCACGATGGAAGTGAGGTTGTGAATTGAAAATCTGCGCAAATTTCATGATGCCAAAGAGAGTTTTTTCTTCTATAAAATCTGTTTTATACATAGTAAGTAACAATAATAAACGTAATTACAGGTGTATGTAGTCACATCTGTAGAACGAGTTAACCAATCTAGTAAGTGTGTTAGTTTAGCGAGTTGCCGCCAGGAGCGCCGAGCGTTTTGCAACAGCGAAACACTCGCCGCATTTATTGTTCGCCATTCGCCACTTTTCCAGGAAGTCTAGGATACACATCTAGCGACTGGAGCTGACTAGCTGCTAGCTGTGGTGCTAGCAGGCACACGCACACTATACTGTACCGGCTCTAATGCAGTCATCGGCGCTACCATAACACGGAGCAGCTAACGAACTAACCAACAAACCAACTAACTGAACTAAAGCAGTGGCAGTCGGTCGCAGCTTATTCTAGGAAGCACAACACACTCCGGCTCCAGCAGTGAGCAGTCGGCGCTACTGGATAATTCCTTCAATCTGCTCGCGTGATTAAACCTAATCAAAACATCTGCACAAATTAATGGAAACAAAAAATAATGAAGCAGGATGTCTTCCAAGTACGCGATTACTTAAATTATTATCTTACGAGACAAAGGAATGTATCGCTTTATCATTTTTACGAAATCAGCGACGCGTACTTACGAATTACGAAATGGTATAAATTATGTATATATTTATATTAAAAACCGATGAAGCACAATGAGAGATTACAACGGAGCAGCGCTCAATGGCAGGATAATACCATTGTTTTTTATTATTATTTAAGGCCACAACACAAAGCAACGCCGTAATATATAAATAAACTGCATCAAAGATGACTTACTTAGAGCCCGTTCACACTTCCGTCGTAAAAACGGAGAGGGGTTCCGTCGTCACGACGGAAGCCCTAGGCCCCTGTTCACACTTCCGTTTTCAAGACGGATCCGTCTTGAAAACGGACCCTACTCTACGAAAACAACGACCAAAACATTTTATCATTCTTCAGTAGACGGTCGTGCGCACTGCGCAATGGACGACGATGAAGCTCTTGTTGTCATGTGGTACTTATTAAAAAGAAGGAAAAAAGTGAAAAGAAAATTTTGGGTACACCCAATTATAGCTGAAAGATTTTCTGTAGGAACTTTCCAAGTGTTAATTGGTGAGTTGAGAAGTGATGAACTAAAGTTCTTTAATTATTTTAGAATGTCTATCACTTCCTTTAACTATTAACTAAAAAACATGAATGATATGACTAAATATTTTCTTGAGATTAAATAGAAAAAATCGCATTCTGGAACGAACATATATATTATATAATAATATTACAAAACGCCAAACGCGCGCCCCATAAAAACACAAATTGCCTGCCGCCTTGCGTCTGGGAGCGGGCGGTGGTGAAGTGTGAAGCGGGGTGTGGCGGGTTCAAAACGGATCCGTCGTCCCGCCGTGTAGTGTGAACAGCTCCATTGAAATGTATGAGCCAGCGCGTTCCCTTCCGGCTTCACGACGGACGCTCTGCGTAGGCGAACTCTCCGGCGAAAAAAAACGGATCCGTCTTCGCGCCGGATCCGACAAGTGTGAACAGCTCCATAGAGCCACTACAGCGGCTAGGGCTTCCGTCGTGACGACGGAACCCCTCTCCGTTTTTACGACGGAAGTGTGAACGGGCTCTTAGTGTGTTTACTAACAATATGAAAAGCAAGCAAATATTGTACCTTTTTAGACCAAGGTTGAGGCACCAAAAATAAACACCGCCGCAATAATATACTCCGAAGACGATTTCGAGAGCAACAGCACAGCACAGCACTGTCGTGGTGTTTCCAAGAGGAGCGAATCTCAACTGGAGATCATCTCTCTTGAGTTTCTAATCTGCCATCTCTCGGCTTCATAGAACCGCCTTTCTCTTACTAGAGACGCGAGCCGAGAGATATGTCGAAACGCAACGCCAACTAGACTCTAATGCGAGGAAGAAAATTCCATTTCACTGGAATAGAAATCTGCATATTTAATTCACCTTATTGTGTTTCCACGAGAACGAATTTCAAGACTGGCGAACACTATCAAAGACAAATGCATATGGAAATCTTTACATGTTCATTTTCATTAGCGCATTATGCTAATTCCAATGAAACAGATCGATATTAATGGAATTCCGAGGAAGGCAGCCTCTAATATGATATCTCAGGGTTTCCCAAACTTTTTCCGCAATGGAACACTTGGCTAACACTTGGCTTATTTTTTTAGGTTTGATTCCTAATAGTTATTTATTGTTATTAATTTGTAGAACTCCATTTTAATTTTAATTTCTTGTTTTATATATTCGATAATATTATAATTCAAATAATAAAAACGGTTTATTTATAAACAAGTTATGCTGTGTAATTATTATTACGCGTGACAGCTGTGTTGCCTTCTGAAGGCATTATCAAACTGTCTTATAAAGGCCTTCTTAATGGATCAAACAGCTGTTTCGCCTTCTAATAGTAAAAAATTAAAAAATGTTATTACTCACTTTATTTTTTATTTAACATTGAAATTCCATTTTTTGTTGATAATATAAATAAAGTACCTTGAACAAATAAAGCACTATTACTTTCATGATTTTGATGACTTCGATGATTTTGATGACTTTGACGGTTTTGATGACTATGACGATTTTGATGACGTTGATGTTTTTGATGATTTTGATGACTTTGATGACTGATAATTTTGATGACTTTGATGACTGATAATTTTGAAGACTTTGATGATTTTGATAACTTTGATGATTTTTATGACTTTAATGGTTTTGATGACTTTGATGATTTTGGTGACTTTGATGATTTTGAGTCCGCGAATTGCGTATCTTCTTCATATCAGGCACAATATCGGTAAGTCGGATTCTAATATCTGGTGTGGCGTCGATCCTGTTCCTGCACTTTGACTTCGTTGCAGAATAATTAGAAAATCCCGCTTCTCATAAATAGATTGTAGAAAACGGAAGTAAAAAAATAATAGCTTGTTTTGATAAATTGGGGTAGGTACTCTTCTGACAAACTCACCCAGAAATCATTTAGAGGCTGATCTTCTATCTGGAAGGGTCTAGTCCCTGTCTTAAGAACTATTGTGAAATATTTATGTAAATAATAATTTCTTGTGAATAATATCAGTAGTGTTGTAATATAAATTTGTGTATAGTATATTAAATGAAATTCTTCCGACAAATTGTCGCGGAACCCCTATTCAGGTTCAGCGGAACACTGGTGTTCCGCGGAACACAGTTTGGGAAACCCTGTGATATCTAATACAAAAGGAAAAGTTATTATGCAAATTTAAAAACTGGTTTCTTTTACCGATTTCCTGTGAAAACGGTTCACTAATAAATGCTCTTATGTCGCAATAAAACTATTTATTTATCCACTTCCTATTGCTAAAGTGAATGTATTAAAATAAGCTTTAATCTCGATACTTAAATCTCTCGGCGGACACTTCTAAGAAAGGCTAAAAACGATTCAATAAAAAAGATACGGAATCTCATTATGCTACTAGCAGTAAAAAGACATTTGGCATTTGCCATTTGACGTAGGAAAAATAGAACGAGTATAAGGAAGGAGATAATACTTATAATAATAGGTGGTTTTAGATTACGGTTCAAAAGATCGAATGCCAATACGTTATACCTACTTGACTACTCGGTACATGAGAACTGTGGGAAGCAATCATTGACCTACGATCAGTTATAAAAATATATTACATATCAATGGGTTCAGTTTTAAATCGAATTTATATCTTCCTTTCAACCAGGAAACACTGGTCATCTCTGATCGATTAATCACGATTGCAGGAGTTGTAAGACTCTGAGCAATATTGGCCTTCGTGACCGACAACTGTTAGTTAGAAAGCATAATTGATGCGTGAAGTAACCATCCTAGAGGTACCAAGGGTCCGGTTCCTATTATCGGAGACTCTATTCCGAGAAGCCGGTCATCATGTCTAATAGGTTCTATCAGAGAGTGAATAGGCCTAGACGCGAAGGGAGACCCAAATCGAGTCTGTAAAGTAGTTGCGGACAATGAGGGACCGCGGCCCGAGGCGAGGGCGAGATAGAATGTTCACACAATCAGCGTCCACAAAGAAACTGAGATAATTCATGAGCAACCTGAGTTGGGAGGTAGGCGAGGGAGGCAACGCAATCTACATATACATTCCTGAGAGAAGCAGCAGTAAAGCTACTTCTACGAGCTAATTTTATAAGTTGATGATGATAAATGATAAACGATAATACGAGGCGCTCGCATTCCTCGGAGCAAAAAAGGCTCCAATAAAGCAAACGCATTTTCAAATATCTGTGTCACGTTTCGTAATAAATAAGTAACAACGGCTTGTTCTATAAACAAACAAAACGTGAACAGCGCGAAGGTTATTCTACTCGATTTGAAACGCCTAAAAATCGCTTCAGTGAACACTGTACAAGTTACGAGTACTTATTAATTCATTTTAAACGGTTGTTCTGTTGATTTCACACAAAAAATGCAACAAAAGAGATACGACGCATTGTATTGTAAAAAATGAAAAAGGAAATTATTAACAGTGAAATCCCGCCGGCAGATTGAATGGATTAAATGTGAATTGGTAAGGAGGCTCCACTCACCGGAAATCCGAAATCGGTCACGAAGTATCAATATGAAAAAACCTTCGTCATCGGACATCAGATCATACGAGCTTAGTTTATTTAAACAGGTATGTATTTATATTAAATTCTGTCTACTAAAACTGGACATTCAATAAATACCTGAAACTATTCTATTCCAAAATTATCACTATTGCTTATCATATCGCAAATCTCTTTAATCAGTATCAAAAACTAAGGAATTTAGCTGATAATACTGACGCGACTGATTAGTTTTCCTTTGAAAATCTACGAGTAACCTCTTCTGGAAAGATAAAAAACTTACAAATGATCATCCAACGTAACGTATTTATTAGAACGATAAAATATTTGAGATATTAAGCATGGAATGACCAGCAGCACAAGATTCTGCTATAATTACT
The DNA here is from genome assembly GCA_917880885.1 of Limnephilus marmoratus. Lineage (NCBI taxonomy): Eukaryota > Metazoa > Arthropoda > Insecta > Trichoptera > Limnephilidae > Limnephilus > Limnephilus marmoratus. The sequence goes on from OU862933.1 coordinate 18,568,706, forward strand.
TACACATTACACAAAATGCAAGAAAATAAACATGTTTCTCGTTAGTTTTCCGTGACAGATGATATAAGTTATAACGCTACCTGTCAAAGCAATATGATTAACATAGTATTATAATGAACACATGCAATCCGATTCTTAGAATGTTGTAAAAACATGTTTAAAAATGCTATCAAATTTAAACTGAGGGGTTGACCTCATGACGATGCCGTGCATCTGCAATTTATTTTGGCAAATGTCGACAATCACAAAACACGACAGATTTAATCAAACATGCAAACTCAGGGAATATTTTGTATTGATAAGAGAATTAAGAATAAAAATGTTTTTTCTTCTTTTGTCGTTTGTTGGGAGTCGAATATCCCTGAACCAGTCTAGGGTGGTCTCAGTTGACCTCCTGAGTGGACCTCACCAATTTTTAGGCGGAATCTTTGAAACTTGGGAATTTGGCGGCTACGTGTTTTGGTAGTCTACACCGCGCTCACACAATCTCTTAGGCTGTATAACTATGTATCATTTAGGACCAAAATTTGCTGGGCATTGAAAACCCAGGCTGCCTCTCAGTGGGGTGACACGAGATGAGCATTTCCATTGTCAGCTAAATGACAAATGTGTTTCCACCTGTCTTCTGGACTGAGATCTAATCTACATATATAAAAAGGGAAAGCCAGTTGAAATTTGTGAACAAAGTATCAGGAGGAGACGATAATAGATTAGTAATTAGTAGATATGCATCATATGCTATTTATTCGGATGTTAAAAGACAGGAACTCGAGAGAAATCTCCCAGGACACTAACCCGCTGGAATCTCCGATCATCCTGCCGCTGCACAAATGGCAACGAGTGCTTAGGTGCATATGAGACGTGCCACCGACTTGAGAAATTTATTTTAATAAGTGGGGCCGGGACGAAGGAAAAATCGTGCCGTGTTAAAAATAAATGACACCAAACAAAAGACGAATTCACTTCTGGGAAATAACAGTGTCCGGGACGGACCGAGTGCGGCCGTAAGCGTGGGGTTAACCGGACAGGGGCAACCAACTGTTCACACGACGAGCAACCTTATGATAAAGATAAAGATCTCGGTGTCGTCTTTGATCCCGAACTGACATTCTCTTGTCATATATCGCAGCTCACTCAGTCTTGCTACAAACTTCTTGGATTCATCATCAGGACTTGTAAGCAATTTGATAACCAAGAAGCTATGCTAGCGTTATTCGATGGCATACTGAGAAACAAACTGGAGTACGCGAGCGATGTTTGGACACCGTACCACCAGAAGTACATTGATATGTTAGAGCAAATCCAGAAGAAATTCCTCAGGTATGTTTATATGCGGAAGCATGGAACCTATCCAAGGTTCATGCACCATATTGACTTACTTGAGGAAACTGATTCTGTGAGCCTAGAAACTAGAAGGAAAGCAAGTCTTGCTATTCTGTCTTTCAAAATTTGGAACAATTTCATCAATAGCCCAATTCTCTTGGGATGCTATGATTTATATGTACCAGACCACTACAGCCGAAGTCGACATCATGACTTATTTAAAGTATCGAACGGCAGAACAGACGTCTTGGCAAAGCATAGCATGACGAGGGGAGTGGTGCTGTTAAATGAAATTGCAAACCATTTGGATGTAAGTGACTGTTCTTTATATGCCTTAAAAACATTATTGAAGAGTCACTTGCCTAAATGCTGATAGGGTAACTAAATTGTACTGTAATTGGAATTATTCTGTTGTACAATAATAATAAAAATAATAATAAAATAATAAATACATTATTATATGTCATAAGAAGGCGAAAAAACAGCTGTCGAAGAACGATTCGAAATCATCAAAGACATGATATAATTTAAAACTGCATGATCTGTGTCTTGACGGATGATATCTGCTGATCGTAAATATATCATGCAAACTTAGTGTTTTCTAAATTTACCTACTGTAATCATCCATAATATAATAAGTAGGTAAGTATTTATATAATATTTTTATAATAAGTAGGTATTTTCGATTTTAATGTTGGGTTTCATCAGTGGTTTTGTTTGCAGACTGGATGTTTCCAAGAACCTATTTTATCTTTTCGACTAACAAATATTATTTATTGAGTTAGTTTATACTACATTAGAATATAATCAACTAGGCCTGTTCGTAAAATAAGGTCTCCAAGGCGCTGCAGTCGCGAGGAATGATTTTACGCGGAATCCTGCTACCCTGGTGTGTAGCCTGGTTTCCCCTTGTCAAATCCCCACTACGTTGTACCCTCTGTGACGCTTAGTCTCGGCGTGGCAACCATTCGCGATGGAGCTTCCATTCGCCGCACCCGCCAGGTGTGAGTTACGCTCTGTAATTCGTTTTTAAACTTTGCTTCGGCGAATCTAAATGATGCCACTGGGATTGTTCCTTTGTCTCTGGGGTCGTGTAGTGTATCCGAGTCTCGTCCCCAGTCACAATTGAGTTCAAGAATTCTTCGCCATCGTTGTCATAGCACTCGAGGAATCTGAGGGCTGCTTCAACCCGTTGTTGTTTGTGATCTTCGGTGAGCATTTTGGGGCCACCTTGGGCAGACTTTGTGGTCTCCCAAATTTTTTGTCAAAACTTGTCAATAGTGGTCTTACTGACGAGCTCCCGAACCGTCACCTGTCGATTTGCAATCATTGTTTTTTCCAATTTTTTCATCTGAAACCGATGGCAGTCCGGCACGCTCTTAAATTCTCTGCACTATTTGCGCAAGCTTTCGCACTCATACTCATTTGATAAATTCAAAAATTTTTACAGTAAGCATAACATTTCTTTTTACATATATTCATTATTTGTTCATTCTTCGTACTTTCAGAATGTAAGAATAAATAAATAAATACGCCAAGTTAAAACATTTACATAGAATTTATAAATTCCGCCAACCGTAAAAAAAGTTCAATTTGATTAAAATGCAATGTAAATAGAATCGCTTGGCTGCCCAAATTCAATAATGTCATTCGGTAATACGCGAGTAATTACAGAATATTTTAGAATACTAAACAACAAAATAATAGACGAATAATTGGTTTATGTTATTGGTTTATCCTTAGGTCAACTTTGTTGAATCCAGAAAAGACTAGTCGATTCTTCTCGCATGAGATGTTGTTCCGAAGAGAGCATATAACACATTGGTTCAAGATTCATTGGAATTAATTGTCATTTAATCTAAGATCCGTAAACAGAAAACTTTAAAAAACATATAAGAAAAAGTTACCTACGATATCCAAAGCCAATAATGAAAAGCGCCTAGAGGTGATTTAATTATTAAACGGCGCTCTACAAATTTTCCCGATAAAGATAATAATAAAAAATCCTATCCCAAATTTGTAGCATCAAGACTGGCTGTAGGATGTACTGAATGTAGGCTGGCTGCTTTGTAAAAGGTTGAAAACACCTGTTGCCTTCGCCCGCTGTTACGCTCCTGTATTCTAATGAATCCACAAGTCGCTGGGCGGACGTGTATGTGTGAAATCACCAGGTGTGTGTGCCAGTGTATTGGTGTATGTACGTGTGCCTACAGCCTACACTCCAATATTACACACCTACAGTTGTAGGTACGTTTGAACGTTGTGCAACTGAGACCCGGAAGACAGGCATGAGCTGCGACTGCTAATTAACTTCCAAATCCGGTATTCGGGGAGTCGTGGCCTGGACGAGAACACGGGGACATTGCCTCAGACGGGGTCACTACCACTAGGCGACTAGGCACTAGGAACTACGCGAACCAACAGCGAACAGGCAGTTGCGCTAATTACGAATACCTGGGAATACCCATCCCCGCTAGACTTCTCTATCGCTTCAATTCGGTCATCGTTTTCGATGGCGGATTGATTGTTACGCCAGATTGCGAGATTTCTTACATTGATAATTCGCATTTATAAAGAAATATTACAGAAATACCAGAGGAAGAGGTGAAACGACAGAGAGGAAGAGGACTGGATTAAAATGGGAAAGACTGAGGAATGGGAGGGACTGCAGCCAGTGGAGAGCATTGAAGATGAAAGAAATATGTTTTGATACTAGTAGCGATTTATGCTTTTCAAAAAAGGTACCTACACACTGAATAAATTCATGGAATGGAGTACCTGAATTCTTTGTACATACTTTAATTCTTAATATGGTGCTGTTTTCGAAGGTAGGTACTTTAATTAATCATACCTCCTATTTGAGAAGTCACGTATTTCAATCTGCCAAGTACCTAGATAAAAATTCTAGGAACCAATCAGTCAAGTTGATAAAAAGATGCTATTTATTCTTCAAGGAACTCTAACAATGTACGAGTACAAGAATCAAATATTTATAATGTGCAGGTGGTAATTAAAAGCGTTGCCAATCCATGTCTCATAATATGAAAGAAGCCTTTTACAGGAATAATTAATCTTCATAGAAGGTATGTTTCTGTTGAGAATATTTATTAAGAGCACTCCGGTTGGTTGCTCAACGATCTCGAAATTGTGAAGGCATATTATTAACTAGTTTATTTCTCAGGTAGGTACGAATAATGAGATTTATAAACATGAGAAAATTAACCAGAAAAGTATGTCGATCGTGATAAGTTAATATAAAATAGAAACCTTGTAATTATTTTATTAGAATGGTTACTTTTGGATTTTGACGAGAAGAAATACATATTAAGAACCATGAATATGAAAATCTTTAATTTTAATGATCAGAACGTTAGAAATTATTACATTTATATAAGTAGAAGTAGTAAACGTATTTGCAAGGTCTTGTTAGTGATTTAACTTCAGTGGTGTGACGTGAAATGGTTTTACATTATTGTTTATTTGTAATTAACTAATAATAATAATACATGTTTTACTGCAGTACTTTCTGCCACTGGAAAGATAAAATACCATGTTTTATCACAGTAATGAAAATAAACGTGTCAATGTCATCAACATAAGTCATAAAAATTTCACCATAACTAAAGGATAGAATAAATAGACATTGATTATAACAGTCAATTATTAACGTTTTATGCTGTTTCAGTCGACAAGCGTTTCGGAAAACTAAGTGACATCATCAGAACCGCAGATACATAATATAAATATAATATACCTACCCAGATTATCAGGCCTACTGAGCTAAAAAACTCACAGAACAGAATTCAGAGTTAAACTAGTTTCAAATGTTATTTTAGGGAGGAATGCAGATCCCGCCAATGTGGGGGATTTTAATAAAAATGCACTTTCTAGATGAGAAAAGTGTGGAAAAGTTGAATAAAAAAGAAATTAAGGTGCGCTCGGCAAAATTGAGGGAGATACAGCCGTTTAAAGTATGAATAAAATGTCACTTTATGAACCGTTACTGTTAGCCATTTTGTAACCTTAAAGTTGGTAGCACTCGTAATCGTCCTCTAAAAACATGGTTTATGTAACATGGTTTGTGCCCCTTTATAACGCCTACTCGCGTCAACGGAAGAAAAACATCCCAGTTTTCAAGTAGTTTAGCGGCAACGCCAGGTTTGTGTAACATGGTTTGTGACCATTATTAATTCTGTTTTTCATAATTACGCGTCTTATTATATATCACACGAAGTTGGCTACAATCGTATCAACCTTCGGTCATAGCAAGTCTGAGATACCAACACCAACATAATAGTAACAAAATGGCGTAGTATAAGTTCACGAAGTGTCATTTTATTCATTCTTTAAACGGCTGTATCTTAATTTATTAATTAATTACCAAGCGCACCTTAATTTATTTTTTATTAAACTTTTCCACATTTTTCTCATCTAGAAAGTGCATTTTTTTTAAATCCCCCACATTGGCGGGATCTGCATTTCACCCTTATTTTAATCTAGATAGGTTGGTACTTAGGTTAAGTTAATTTATTTAGTGTGCAGCGCTCTTGATGTGTAATTTCATAAAAATTGTAGTAATTCATACCTAGTCACATCACATCACGCCTCTGATTTTATTAATAATATGCATAAAATTATCTCAATAAATTTTCATTTCAATTCAATCGGCATGTCGCTCTAATCAATAAAATACGAATAATAATTATTTCAGAGGAATCGTACGGATTTCTGCAGAATTACCGATTAGCATAAAATACTCGGAACAACTATGTAGGTACCTAGTGGGTGGTAAAGTGTTATCATGTCAACACTGATCCCTAAATGGAAACATAGTGCCGACACTGACAGATTTAACACTTATGATAAAAGAGTATAATGAACTTATTCAGCTGATTAATGAAAACATAATAAATATTACTTAGGTACCAAATACACGAATGTGATAGATGATATTGTGTACAAGGTTATATTATAAGTCATTATAAGTATATTTTACTAGAATGATAAAGATTAATAACTAGATGTTGTTGATGTTTTAGAGGAAAATAAAAGGTTAATTTTTTGGCTGAAAAATGTTTGCGTAGGTCGGCGATACTCGCTACGCGCTGCGAGTCTTTATTTACCGCAATTCCGTGAAAATTAACAAACTGGAATGTCATCGCCAGTTCATTCGTACTAGAGGATTAATTAGTAAATTTCTCTGAATGTCGGGCCTGTGTTCACGGCGCTAATGAATGCCTTACACGTTACATATCAAGTTATTATTGTGATGAAATATGGCAGAATGATAATGTATAGGTACATATTATTTGATTTGCGTAGTCAATTGTATTCATCATCGCTATAAATCATCATTAATTTTTGGGGATCGCTGGCAACGGTTAATATGCACTTTAAAAAAAAAACCTTTTGATTCACCTTAATTACATTAAAAGGTAACTATTTGCATTGGGGGAAGTGGAAAATATTTCATTCCAAATTTCATTACGTAAAATTAAAATTAGCTTTTGTCTTGTGAGATTGTACGCCAGAATCACAAACCATGTTACACAAACCTAGCGTAGCCGCTAAACTACTTGAAAACTGGGATGTTTTTCTTGCCTTGACGCGAGTAGGCGTTATAAAGGGGCACTTTCTTTTGTATCACAAACCATGTTACACAAAAATATTTTCCACTTCCCCCAATGCAAATAGTTGTCTTTTAATGTAATTAAGGTGAATCAAAAGATTTAAAAAAAAAAAAGTGCGCCAGCGATCCCCAAAATTTACCAAATCATCGAAATATTATTATTATCAATAATTATGTACGTGTAATGACTATGACTATGAAAGTTTGGTAAGAATTTATTACTAATGAATCGCAAACAGTAGACGTTATATGTATTAGGATAGTTTAATATGTTCGTGTAATTACCATAAGACTTAGGAGATATGAGCATCGGGTAATCCAGCCTTCTTTCCAACAAAAGACCTCCAGAATCCATTAAATGTTTGATTGGTACACAGAGAAAACTGGGCACAAGTCTTCACTCAGAACACGGGATAATCACCCAAAAGGTGATAAATCACACGTGTTTTCACTTTATTATAACCGTGTTCACGTTAAAACACATGACACTCCACTATTATACATGTTACAGGCATTGTTAAAAATTCACGAAAACCACAAAGTATTTTTCTAAGAATCACAATGCGTTCACGGTAAATTACAAATTTTACACTTTTTTCTTCGTTTATCTTTGTAGCACTGCAAATCCAGGTTTGTATTATCCAAATGCGAAGACTGTTTAATGATATTTCAACAGTTTGGTTTATTTTCACGTTGTGTCAATGTTAGAGATCGTGCCGCGCTTAGAACTGTCAGAGCAGCGAACATTGGCGACCGCTCAGCGCGAGACTCGTTTTGGAACTGCGGGGCAAAGCGGAGAGCGGAGCGGGAGAGCGGGCTCAGCGGGCAGCAAGCCGCGGGCTGCAGGCACGCCATCTGCGGCTGCCGTCGGGCCCCGCCAATACTCCGAAACGGCGGCCTTTCGAACTAGCATTTCGCAGAAAACCGGCTGCGCAGGGCCAACAGCGCCCGACAACACTATTTCCGAGTGACAAAAGAGGCCGAGAACAGACTCCATGATTTCGTGCTCTGAACGATTAAAATGAACTCGTTTATTAAGTGGATTATTTACTCAGCGTGATTTATCAATACGCGGATGGCAAGAAAGCCTACTGGAGCAACCAAAGGCAGTTGAGTTGACGTCGTGAAGTTACAAGGCACCTAAGAAAAAAATTTAAGCATTTTTTTAGTAGTCTGTAAGTAAATGCGAGATTTTTTTGTGGTTTTCTTATATTGTTGTAAAATTTTCCAGCGATTTTTCTTTTTGCGCATTGATCTGAAAACGAGGACATTCAGCACAGCACTGAACTTTCTATCGGAGTTCATAATGCTATTATGTGGAAGGATCGCCAACCCGCCCAACAGTCCGACAGTGAACAGACTCATGGGCCATCTTTCTCCGCGGATTATTTATAATGCACGTGCATCAATTTGATTCCGAGAAAATGCTATTAATAGAGGTAACCTTAAAAACAACAAAGCGTCTCAAACGGCATTTGCGCTAATAAATTCGCTGCGGTATGCGTGACACGGAGCTGATTCGCGGGAAATTGGGAAGTAAATAAGCGTCGTTCCATTTTTTAAAACCATTTTTGGCGCTGACCATAATCTATGCTTTGGCCAACTTTGACCAACTGTGATCGTGTTTAAGAGCGTTTAACCAGCCAGCGGACGAAAATCCACATTTCGTCGAAAGTTGTTCTTACGATCGTGCAGGGCGGTTACAATGAGAAAGATTAATTATTCTCCGTACCAGCTTTTTAAAATTATAACTCAATATCGAATTTATTTCAATCCAAATTAGCTTTAATTTGTACCTTCATCCAAAAATGCTGAAAGGCGTGATGATAAAACTATTAAAAAAATGTACTTTTTGTAATTTTTTTTGATTATAAGCATTTAAAATTAGTTAGAACCTAAGCATTCCTAATAAATTGTACAGCGCCCTTGAGGTGATTTTTCACAAAAACGGCGCTTTATAAATTATCCAATTATTATTATTATTATCATTTTTCAATAATGTCTAAATTTAATAAGAATGTTAAAAAAATCTGAAATATATTAGTTTGTAAGTGCGCAAATAAATACACAAATGGACCAATTTTCATCAAGAAACACGTGTACGTACATATTTTTTAATGATTTCCAATCCAAATTAGCTTTAATTTATACCTTCATCCAAAAATGCTGAAAGGCGTGATGATAAAACTATTAAAATAATGTACTTTTTGTAATTATTTTTTGATTATAAGTATTTATCATTTTTCAATTATGTCTAAATTTAATGTTAAAAAAATCTGAAATATATTAGTTTGTAAGTGCGCAAATAAATACACAAATGGACCAATTTTCATCAAGAAACACGTGTACGTACATATTTTTTAATGATTTCCAATCCAAATTAGCTTTAATTTATACCTTCATCCAAAAATGCTGAAAGGCGTGATGATAAAACTATTAAAATAATGTACTTTTTGTAATTATTTTTTGATTATAAGTATTTATCATTTTTCAATAATGTCTAAATTTAATGTTAAAAAAATCTGAAATATATTAGTTTGTAAGTGCGCAAATAAATACACAAATGGACCAATTTTCATCAAGAAACACGTGTACGTACATATTTTTTAATGATTTTATTGAAACTAAAATTAAAATTCTGAAACATGCGTTTGCTAGATATTGTGTTGATTTATTTTACTGCATGATTATATTATTTGAAATGGGTGTGGTATAATAGAAAATCTTTTTTGAAAATTTAACAAATCTGCCAACGACCTATGGAATAACCTTATTATACCTACTAAAAATTTAAAAAAATTCTCAAAATTTATTACATGCGAATGCTAGATAAAAGAACAATCTTTCGAAATCCATTTATAATTTTTTGTGGAAAAGAGTCAATACGTCTAAAATCTTATTTGAAAATTACATATTTTTGGTTTTCTCTGGTAATGTGCCCTGTTAATGTCGCATTCTTAAACTATAGTACTTACCTAATATGCGTTATACATATATTATTATATTCTGCTGTACCTACCGTGGTACTAAATAACTCCTAGGTACCTAAGGAAACATTTTCTACATTTTTAAATGATCCAAATATGTACCTTACGCGTAAAAATCATATTACATACAGATTAAATAAAATTTAAGTATAGTTTGGCAAGAAAGTGTAGAAATTAATTCAATTGGAACTAAACGTGTTCATTACTATGGCAACACCGAATTATATGACGTTTCTTATGGCTGTCATATTATGTGTTATCATATTGTGTGTATCAACGTGTTACGGTTGATTTATTGTCTTAAATCTGAGTAGAATATCGCTGATTTGATAATATTTTTATTCATTAAAATGAATAAATTATTACATAGTGATACAAGAGGGGTTATATTCTGCGTTTTTCAACGCTGCCTAGCCGAGTGTCACGCGAAGAAGCTTCTTTTTAATTTAGAAGATGTTTGCAAACGAACTGCTGAAATGACTGGTACGTAGTATAGTTTGTTTAATAAATTTCATTAGTATTACAAGATTTATGCCAATTTTCGAGCGATAATAACCATTACAATCTGATTTGAGGTTATGGTAAAAAAATCTGATTTTGACACTTCATTTTGACAGATAATATGCGGCCACAAGAAAAAGGGAATAACTCAATAAAAAAAATAATATTAAACTCGTAGAAAAGTTACCTTTTTCTCGTTTTCTCTTTCTTTCTTTCCAAGTGAATATTATCTAGTGTGTGTTTTTAAAACTCCCTTATATAATAATAATTTTAATGATTTTTCACACACAGGTAAATCTGAATCAACGGTAAGACGAATTGTCAAGGAAGGGGAAAAGGCAGATGGAAAATTTGAAACACCGGGGAAAACGGAAAATGGGCATTATGTAATAGCATAAGTGCTGATGATTGGAAAAATTGTTGCAAACACGTGATGAAAATTGATGCAGAATATTATGCATGAGGCAGTAATATATATGATGATATCGATGAACTGCGTTTAGATGAAGATGAAGATACGGAAGAAGAAGAATCACACGAGGACGAAGACAATAATTACATGTCGGGTGTTGAATTAATAGACTTAAATTTTTAAGTACCTACGTTTTTATATCGGAATAAAAGCCCACTTAAAACTTGTTTTGTTTTATTTTGCTTCTATTAAATTACAGTTTTTTGTGCAAATTTTTTGAAAATACAAATACGCTATGAAATATGCATTTTGCCAGAAGTGTTTTTTTAAAACATACGTTCTTTGTCTTATGAGCCATCTTGGTGTTGCCATTTAAAACTAGAAAACGATCGCAGCGCCATCATTTATTTTCTACACTTTCTTGCCAAACTGTAAATGAAAATTAAGTAAATGAAATTTAGATTTCCGGTGACATTTTTAATTTAATTTTTTTTTTCAAATTAAAACATTAAAAAAATCAGTAGGTATTGGACAAAATTAGTGCCGGGATGAGGGTTTGTTTGGTCACTCGGCTGAGTGTCCAGTGATAAGATGTGGAAGAAAATTTTTTGTTGGTAGGTTTTGAAGAAAAAAAACTCCAAGACCTAAATTTTATTTACATTTTTTACTCCAAACAATGTCAGGAATCACAGGTTAAAATTAGTCAATTACGTCCCTTCACCTGTATATATATTACCACGAAGGAACATGTTCAAAGCTGTTTTGGGCATAATAATTTAAGGTACCTACCTACCTAAGCTTTAAATTACTAGTTACGAAAATTACTAAACTTTCTACTAAAATTAGCATACATTGTGTATATTAAAATACGCAATACAATTTGAAACGTGTAGGTACAATGTAATAAGGGTTGTTCTCCAGGTATTTCAATGGAAAATGCTGCGAGGAACTAGCGTCATGTATCCCCTCGGCACCGGTGCGTAGTCGGGCAACACGCCAAACGTGTGCCCAACATATGTACACGATTGCTTTTTCGAATCGTTCTTGTGTTTAACTCTCTGCGTTCTTGTGCCGGCCTTTGTGTTTCCTTCTTCCTACAACATGGGTCTCTTCAAGACCAATATTCACTCCTTCCTCTCCTCAAAAAGACCCTCCACACAGCATTTCAGATGACATAGGCCCTGAGGGGAATTATTTTCCTCAGGGCCTTCTGTGTAGAGTTAATACAAAAAAGGAATTGGTTTTGAGTCAACATAAAATCAATACGACCCCCCCCCGTTTAAAAAAAAAGTTATATTGAAGAATACCTTGTTTTCGGGTTTTGGCTGTACTAGGCTTGGTGGGTTAGTTTAGATAAATAATACATTAAAAATTGGGATAGGTTTTCCGTCAACATTAAGTTACCTGTAACATAATAATTCTGAGTTCATCGACTTTCACTACGGTAAGAGTCAATATTTGAAAATAGTTTTAATCTAAATCGTGACTAACCCCTTTCCAGAGAAATTTACAAATAACAACAAGCCCCCATTATCTGTTTTAGGAAACCGAATTTAAGGGCACGTGCGGAAAACTCGGGCGAAACCGCCGAGAGCTCCGTTCTAACCCTTCTTTCTGTTACACGCTTCTCTTAGAAGAGCGAGAGAGAGGTCACGATGGAGCTATCAGCGGTAAATGTTTATCGGTTAGAATATTAGTATTTGATGGCGTGCGTTTCAACCGTTAACCTGAATTTAGCCGCGAATTACGCTTTACGGCCAGAAATACTGGAAACATGTGAGTAAAGTACCTACTTTTGTTGAATGTTACTTTGTACAGCTTGACGTAGCTAACTTTGGAGAAAAGTGGACGACAAAACTGAAGACATCATGTTTTTTTAAATATATTATTTGGCAGAGACAATATTACCAATTTGTATTTTAACTCCACAAAGTAGGCCCTTAAGAAAATAATTTCCCTCACGGCGTATGTCATCTTTGAAGATGTGGAAAACTAACTAACTAACCATCATGCCGTTTCCCCGAAGGGGTAGGCAGAGAGGACGGACCGCCAAACAACTCGATCTTGGCACACACTCCTTGCCTCGTTCACATTCATACATCGTCTAAGATGTGGAGGGCCTTTTTAAGGAGAGGAAGGGGTGAACACGGATCTTGGAGAGACCTCAAACAACACAAAAGTGAGGAAAACTTATGAAAAGTAATAAACGAAACATAATTCTCGAAATTTCAGAGTAGTAGGTACTTTAGGTATTGACCACCATTCAGAATCGAAAAGTTCTTTGGAATGTAAAAATAAAGTTGATTGTTTCCAGGTCAAAAAATGTAATAAGCAATGATTGTTGAATGAAAACACTAGTGTATATTGAATTATTTAGCGGGTAGGAGATAAGCCGACGTAGCTCAGTGGTCAGAGCATTTGACCGGAAATCGAAAGGACACGGGTTCGAGTTCCATCGGCGGCACATATCTTTTATAGGAAGATTTTTTCAATGTAGATGAGTGTTTCAGGCTGATAATTATTAAATCTTGATATGTAGCAAACACTTTGTGGGAATACATAATTATAATAAACACGATTAAATAACTTTGTTTCAATTCCACTTTATTATTTTTTAATCCAACCGGTTTCGGTTCGTACTGAACCTTCCTCAGGGGTAATTAAAAATATATTATAAAAATATATAAAAATATACTCAGGGGTGAATAAAAATATATATTTTTATTCACCCCTGAGGAAGGTTCAGTACGAACCGAAACCGGTTGGATTAAAAAATAATAAAGTGGAATTGAAACAAAGTTATTTAATTGTGTTTATTATACTGATAATTATTGCTTATAATGATTGTTTCCTTGGAATGGCTTTAAGTGTGGCTTTTCAGACTTTCTGACAAGCTGGACCACGGATTAAACTATGGATCGCAAAACTATTTACTGAAACAACTGGAGAGAAATCAAATATCTGAAAAAAAGACCACACTTATTGCGATCCTTAACCCCAAAAAGCCACTAGAGGATTCAAAGAAGCTGGCCATCACGATTTTAGGTACCCCCTCGAAAACGAAAACTCAAATAAATAAAAAAAATCCACAAAATCGGAGATTCATCAGTTTCCCCCCTGTTCCACGAAACAATGTGGATAGAAAGTAACGACATCGCCGACTGCAAAGTTAAGCATGTCGGTCTGTTTGTAGTTGAATGTTACTTTGTAGGTAGGTCGGTTAACCAATAATTCAACTTCTCAGTAATTTACAAACACCAATAACTTTTCCCTACGATGTTGATAACGTTTGATGTTGTGGGTGTCGTGATGTATTATATTTAGTGCTAATAATTTCTGGCTTTCTGTAAACGAGGTACATAAACTTACTGATAAGTGTTCAATTCAATTTATTTATTCTTTCAAAAACATTACAAAATTAAAATACAATTGTAACAGTATTACATTAAACATAAATGGTAGGCTAAAAACTATTCAAGCATTAATAAAGCTTGCCTTTTAAAAACAGCTTCACTAATGCTAAATATGTCGACATCCGAATTAATTCTGTTCAACAGCAAGATTGCTCTCACGACCGGCATGACCATTGGCAAGTTAGCCCTGCAGGCCGGAAGATAGAACAGTCTATGCTGACGATGGCGAAGATAACCATCGGGAACATAAAAATGAAGCTCTCCAAGATAGCTGAGTTTTCAAACCATCCGCGAATCAATCTGAAGAAATGCCTAGCAATGTGTACTTCTGACCCGTAGATGGTTCATTCCGAGCATACCCAAAAAAAGTCGGTAGGATAGAGCCACGGGTAACAGCCGTACTCGCTCCCTCATGTACAGAAATCTCAGAATTTTTTTCTGAACTCTCTCCAACATGAGGGAATATTGTGTGTTGATAATAATTGGTGTTTAATACAAGCCGCCAAAGGGGGGTTAAAAAGATAAAAAAGAATATATTTTATCTACCTAAAAACTATAAGTCTTTCACACCAAGAGCAAATATAAAAAGGGGGGGGGGGTTAGGGTTTTAACCCTCTCCCCTCATCGGCCTCAGTATTGCGTAGGAAAAAAGAGAATTATACCCGTAGATTACATTCCTGGAAAATATAGCAATATAATGTGGTAATGTGATGTAAATAACACCAAGGATGAATATAAGGGGGAAATACATCAATATGTCGTAAATAAAAGTTTATTTAAGACCTCTATTCATACCAAGTAGAGGTCCCAAAAAAACTATCTAAAGAATTTTCCACCTCCCTTCCCTTTTGTTCTCTTGCCGCCCCAGGATCGAACCCCCCCCCCTATTTTAATGCTTTAGCTACACCTTTATTTCACACTATTCTTTGGATTGGCATGCCCTCAATCAGAACCATTGAGGGTTCTATAAAAATTACTTTAAATATGTTTATGAACTAGTTCTTACTAGCCAGATAGTTTCTACCCTTACTATCACACTCTTTCGTTCTCTCGATGCCTTCCGATTCACAACATAACAGAACACATACGAGTACTATGCAGTTGATGGCACCGCCAGTGAGACATTGTAAAAAAAAAAAACAAAAAAGTTCATTTTCTTGGTAGATCTTGTTGCCTGCAAAGATAAGTGTGTCACATATCAGTGTAACCAATGGATGCCAATGACATAGTTCCCTTTCTGTTGGCAGTGAAACTTTTTAGGTGTAAATGTTGTTGTTTAATCTACAGTACGGGTTTACTCATATACATCTAAATAAATAGAAAAATAACATAAACTAAATATACTTAAATGTAACAGAATAAGTTATTTTTATGCTTTACAATAATGGTCAATAAATGACATTAAAAATACATATGCTGTACAAAAATCAAAATAAATAAACGCCTGGGGTTTCCGGCACTGAAACACTATTTTTAGGGTGAATTGCCTATTTCAAAAAATATATAAATAATATATAGTCTGTCAAATAACAGTAAAAAATATAAAAAATTGAACAACAGTAAAAAATAACAAATAACAGTCAAATAACAGTAAAAAATATAAAAAATTGAACTACAAAATTTTTAGACTGGCAACACCAATTTAACTGTCAAATATTCTTTTAAAGTGAAATGTCACTGATTGTGTAGAACACAGTAAACCACATTAAAAATACATTTTTGGCTCATGACATAAATTTGATTAAAAGGTATTTCAAAAAGCGATTTGCTTTCATTTAATTTAACATAAATTTGAATTTAACAGTAGATAGAAAGGAAGAATCACTAACGGTGAGTTTAGTTACATTACTTTTAGATCTGAATGAGTTAAATATATTCAGATCTAAAATTAGAGACACGATCTAAAGCCCGGGCAACGCTAGGTACTTAAGCTAGTATTAAATAAAAGTGAGCAATTTCTCAACTGTGCTTTATATTTCATTACGTTATAGTTATTCTTCATTATATTAACACAAAATTGCAAAGGTATAATAATAATATACCTATACGCAATTCTAATTTTTAGATCGGCGGGTACCTATACTGCAATGAAAAAATATTTTTTTCACTATTATGCCTTTTTAATTTATTATAAAAATGTCGGTTACACAGCTTTACTTTAACACCATGAGTTATGTGTTTAGTATTGCCATTTGAACAACAGTGGCGCCCTCATATATTTTCTACTCTTTTTTGACAGACTATACCTACTACAATTTAAGTGTAATCAATTCGGCGTATTTGATAATTATTGGTAGTAAGTGAATTAGGGTATAATATAATACCTATAATTATATCAATGCATGGAGTGTATCTGGTCATAATGTAGTTCGGCGTAAATTTAAAGGGGTAAGCACCCACCCAGCAGTAACAGTAATTTCAGCATAATTTCAATAACTGCACTGCACCAACTCACCGCATTTCGCAGAAGAATCGTTTTCCGATGTTTTATGGAACAATGCCTGACTGATTACGCGGCCGTCACAAAGCGACCGTAGAATTCAAGGGAATTGTTATAAATAATGTGATCGTTAAATGTCCATTTCGCTCCTTCACCCACTAATTATGGAAAAACATGTTCTGCCCACTCAAATGAGTGTTTCGATGCAGGAGTCAACGTTTAAAAATAATTCCTCATCGAATGGCAACTTCCAAATTACATTTAAAAAAAGAATGCTAACAATTTCGAAATAAATCAATAGACACGTCCCAAAGCGGTACCTACCCAATGTAAGAAAAGGAAAGACCCACTCAACGGCAGAAGAATTTGTGATGCAGGAGTCAATAATAAATACATACAAAAAATAAATACTCTTTGATTGGAAAAATTCTAATAATATTTAAAATTAGAACGCGCAGAAAATCTGTACAAATAAATAGCCAGTACATACTACATACCTATTTTATATGGCAGAAGAAGTGCCTGCGTAGAAATCAATTTGAAAAAAAAAAATTTAAAATTTCGAATGGCAACACTAACAAATTTGAAAGATCTTAAAAAATATTGAAATAACTAGCACCCAAGGTTCGTGGAAAATGCGTTTAAAACAAGGTTAGTTCATCGAGGGAGCAGAGCGGTGACTGGCTAAAAATTCGTGACGTAGCTTGAAGTCCATGTTGCACTGGGATATTTGAATTAACTGTAATGCAAATGGCAATGTTTTACTTTAAGAGGGCATTACCAGAGAAAGCCGGAAATACGTCATTTTCAAAAAAGTTTTTAGACGTATTGACTCTTTTCCACAAAAAATTATAAATGGATTTCGAAAGATTGTTCTTTTATCTAGCATAGTTATGTAATAAATTTTTAGAATTTTTTTTAATTTATAGTATAATAAGGTTATTCCATAGGTCGTTGACAGATTTGTTAAATTTTCAAAAAAGTTTTTGTATTATACCACACCCATTTCAAATAATGTAATCATGCAATAAAATAAATCAATACATTATCTAGCAAAGTTATGTATTAGAATTTTAATTTTAGTTTCAATAAAATCATTAAAAAATATGTACGTACATGTGTTTCTTGACGAAAATTGGTCCATTTGTGTATTTATTTGCGCACTTACAAACTAATATATTTCAGATTTTTTTAACATTCTTATTAAATATAGACATTATTGAAAAATGATAAATACTTATAATCAAAAAATAACTACAAAAAGTACACTATTTTAATAGTTTTATCATCACGCCTTTCAGCATTTTTGGATGAAGGTATAAATTAAAGCTAATTTGGATTGAAATAAATTCGATATGAGTTATAATTTAAAAAAGCTGATACGGAGAATAATCAATCTTTCTCATTGTAACCGCCCTGCACGATCGGAAGAACAACTTTCGACGAAATGTGGATTTTCGTCCGCTGGCTGGTTAAACGCTCTTAAGCTACGTCGTGCGTTAGAAATTTCGAAAGCGGCCCGACGAATTTTTCTTCGAAAAAGGTCCGTATGAGCTAACCTCGTTAAACGTATTTTCTACGAACCTTGACTAGCACCCTTCCAAATAAATACAATGGTTCTAAAAATGCTGCCTAATGTTGTTTCACTTTCCGAGGAAATTAAAGTTCGTACCTATTTAGGTATAGCAAAATAAGTCTGTGTCGACGAGGGAGTCAAATTTTAAAAATAAACACTATTTGAATGGCAACTTGAAACAACATTTATAATTAGAATGCTCGGAAAAACTGTAGAAATAAATAGCCTTGTTCCAAAGAGGTAATTGTGGGAAAAACCAGTTCCTACCTATTTATAGCAGAAGAATGGCCTATGTGGGAGTCAATATAAAAATAATCCGAATGGCAACATTCAAAACTCATTTAAAATTAGAATGCTCGGAAAAACTGCAAAAATAAATACCCTTGTTCCAAACAGTGAGTGTTGGAAAAGCCAGTTCCTACCTATTTATAGCAGAAGAAGTGCCTACGTGGGAGTCAATATAAAAAAAAATAATCCGAATGGCAACATTCAAAACTCATTTAAAATTAGAACTCTCGGAAAATATATAGAAATAAATAATAGCCTCGTTCCAAAGATGCAGGAAGTAGAAGCGACGTCAGATGTGACCGTGTGACCGTCTCGGGACAAATGAAAATAAAACGAGAGATGTTTACGCAAAAAGAATATTCCTAAAATATAAGCCGTAACAGCGCGTTCGAGTGAACGATACGCAATTTTTTACGCGGTGATTCAATAAGTTGAAGTAAACAAAACGCCTCGTGTTGGCTTTTCCAAGGATTCCCAAAAGGGTGATTTAATTATTCGAGCTTCTACCTTTAAATGTTAAAGTTTCAATGCGTGTGACAGATACAATTAATTGAATTTTTGCGAGTAAAAATAATTTATTCGTTCCTAAATTCTAGTTCTTGATATGAAATGTGCTTTACCTGAAAAGTGTACACAGAGATTTATTTAAAAAGCGAAATATTGGTTTGTGAGCGATTTGTACAACCACGTACTTAGAAGACCTTCCTCTTCCTCTTCTCTATCCTTTCTACTCGCCTCACAAAAATCCCTCATAAGGGGTACCATATACGGATGATAGTGCAAAATACTATTCTGCAGGAGCCTGCCTACACGCCAAAAGAGAATTATATGCCCAAGAATGGGAAAATAAATTTGTTTTCCTAATTTTTTTACTAATCCAAACAGATATGTTGAGATCCATCCCCAAAACATTGAAAAAGTCTCGTAGACGTCAGACGGCTGGATATTCCCGCTCTGCATCACGCATGTAATGGCGAGAACATCCAATTTGTAACACCGAAGAGCATAGAGTAAATTCTAAATGACAGGTGCCGCGACTCGTGGGCGACAAAATAATATAATATCGCAGAGTAGCATCTCAGTTCTTCGGGCATTTAACAGACCGGCAAACGTCACGCGCGTTCTGCGCTTTTCTATGGAAGTCCGAACCGCAAATAGCCCCAGGCCTAAAATAATCCCAAAACGCCTACTGGATCCTAGACGATGACAGGAGACAGGACGCCCACTAACCGAAACTTCCTGTCATAATAAAATTCTAATTTTAAAAATATCTTAATTGGCAACAGAAAACTGTCAATAAAAAGATTCTAAATTTAAAATATCTCTCCTTTATGGCCATAACAAGAACTATCTAAAGATTCTAAATTAAAAATATCTCTTCTATATGGCCAGCACAAGAAGTATCTAGAAGATTCTAAATTTAAATAATACTTTTTATTATTTTTGAAATAACTTAACGAGTAAAACCTCGAATTGTAATATTTCGCATCAAATTTCAATAATAAAAAAAGATTCGGTCGCATCTAGGAATTGAACCCAAGCCCGTAGGCTATTTCTAGATGCGACCGAATCTTTTTTTCTGATTTCCTGTTTCAAATTTTCATTCGAAAGAACCAAACCATTAATAAGAATTGAAATATCTCTCAATGGGCAACACCAAGAAAACTGCCTTGATATTTTTATTTTATTTAATTATATTGTAATCTCTTTAGGAACAGAAAACTGTCAAAAGAAAAGTGTTTTTTTTTTAATCTCTTAAAATATGTATAACACAAGGAAAAGTAAAAAGTTAGAACGCGAAAATTAATTTTAATTTTCTGTTTTTCGTATTATTGAGGCTTTTGGCTCACATCGCATACATTATTATACAGCCTTTTTACCATAAATCATTTCAAACTATAAAATTAAACCATTATGTTTTCATTGGCTTTACAAATAGATAATTTAACTATTCACTTTAAAATATTTTCTAATTTCAGTGACTTAAAAATTTATGATTCTAGAGAGAAGATTAAAATTAGACAAGGCTATTAAATTTGATTTCCTGCTAAGTCATTAATATTGTAACTCTTTTTTGTTCGTAATGTTTTGTTTTGTAATGTACGTAAAACGTACATACATATTAAAGGGAGGCGTCTACTAATATCTATGAGAATTAAAGTCTTGACGAATATCTACAGCTCAAACTGTTGATTAATATCTATGAGAACCAAAGTGTTGACGGTCTACAGCACTGGCAGAGGTTGGATTTGCAATTGTGTATAGCATATTGGAATAACGTAATATTGCGTATGCAGTTTAAAAAACTTAATTTATGTAAGTATGTATATAAAAATCCCTAATATCGGACTATTGGACACATTTAGCTGATTAGTCCAAGCTATGCTCTGTAGATATTAGTTCAACCTAAGCTCTGTAGATATTAATCAACACTCTGAAGTCCGTAGATATTAGTTCAACATATGAGCTGTAGATATTCGTCAGGCATACAGGCTGTAGATATTAGTATCTGGAGTCATATTAAAGTGTGCAATGCTGCGTAGGTATAAACAGGAGAATAAAAAGCGAGCCCAACCACGAATCATAGGAAAAGTACGAAGCAAACACCCACAATTTTAAAAGATTCTCATATCGATCTTCTCACATTTACTTCAGCGAAGCATACAATTTTCAAAGTTTATTTTTGGGAACAGTCGATTTCGTTGAATCGCTGCTATTTAACAAGCAGGAATGCGATACACATACAATGTGCAATATTTTAAAGACTTCATATTACAAATCAATTTATTTAGATTCATCCAATGGCATGACTCATCCAACAGTAATAGAGTCCAGTTGATTGTAGTTTAATCTGAAATATTTTGTTCATTCCGTTCAAACATCGGTGAATTGTGCATCAATCGTCAGTGATGCATTGAAAACATAAAACGCCCAAGTTTTTATCAAAACAAATATATTTGTCTTCATAAGCGATGATACAATTCGGTTATCAATTAGTCCGGTGATTAATTATTAGTCATGAAGTGGAAACAACCCATTTGACTAATAGCTATACAGTAATGAGTGCACTGAGTTTTATCTTCTATTACCTATAATATGCTCTTGCCGCCCTGGTAACAATTCCTAGAAAAATCATAACCTCATAACGTAATGTCTAATATTGACACAGGCTAATTGGTATTTGATAAGGCATGTCGAAGGATTATACATATCTCCAAACCTTTCTCTTCCCCATCTCTATACCCTCCCTATTCCTTTTCCTTCTCCTCAGTCTCACAGCATACCCCAAATTAGGGATGCCAACGACACAAAAAATTAACGGAGAAGACACGTCTTAGGCTGGGCGCATACATACCGATTGTCTGATCAGACAATCGTTTCGGATAAACACCGCACTCAAACGACTCGAAAACCGGATAGCTAGTACAACCGTGGCCACGCCCTTTTTTAGACCGGATTGGACGGCCGGCGCGGAAGGGCGTGGCCTATTTTTATTACCGATCCGGTTTTCGAATCGGATGTGTGCGGGCTTTCATAAGAAATGTATGGCGCGAAGACCTTCCGGTTGTCTGATCAGACAATCGGATGGAAAAAGCTTACAAGCACAAATAATCATATTAAAAAAAAGAGTGTTAACCTCACAAGAGCGCGCCCCTGTATGTACAGTGTAAATACAGGGGAACCATGTTGGGATTGGGCAGCGTTGTGAGGCAAGTTAAGGTGGGGACAATATGAAGGGATTTATTAATGCGGGTCTTGAAGAGCCTCCTTCGAGAGGAGAGAGATTATATGATGGAGGAGAAACAGATGATGTCAGCAGCTCGTTAATGGAGTCACTGAAATGAACGGAGTTTCAATTTTCAACAATAAGTTATTTAAAAAAAAAAAATGAAATAATTTAACTTTGTATAAACCACTTATTTGATGCGCAAATCCGACAGGTTTCGGAACAAACGTTCCTTCGTCAGGGAAAGCTTATACTAATTTGACAGTTTCGAACAATGTTTTATTATGGTAGGGGTGGAGCTGTAAGTTATTTATATAAGTTATTTGTTTATTATCACATAAAATAAGCAAGAAATTAGCGTTGTTCATGACCCACCTACAAACGTCTAAGGCTTGGCGCATACATCAGATTTCTCCATCCGAGTGTCTGACCCGATTGTCTGATTAGACATTTCTTATGAAAATCGGATAAATACCGCACACATCCGATTCGAAAACCGGGTCGGTAATAAAAATAGGCCACATATTTCCGCGCCGACCGTCCAATCCGGTCCGACAACGGGTGTGGCCCCGGTATTATAACCAATCCGGTTTTCGAATCGATTTTTGTCTGCAGGCAATTGGATGGAAAACCTGATGTGTGCGGCCAGCCTAACTCCACACGTATAACGGCTTCGACTTTATCAGACAAATCAGAAGAAATATAACGCATAGTTATTAAAAACATGCTTTATGAATACGTACGAAAGACACTCTCATCTACCTCTGCGAATTGCACAAATTGTAGGCCCCGCATCCTACATCACTCCTTTTCAGACGAAATTTGTTCACTTTTTACCTATGCTTTTTACTATCTTCGGTTTTGAATTGACATTATATTCACACGAAATTTTGTTTGATATGTGTTTCTTCACCAAGCACAAGGTTTATTTTGGTAGGTACTTAGACACCAGACGAACCTTGGATGAATTTGTTTCTATTCTTGTTTCATTGGAGAAGGTTAACAAAGCCTACAAAAAGCCAACAGTCACGCTCCAAATCTCAAAAATGCATAACGAATTTGAATTTGCACTGCCAAGAACACATAAAACACAACGATTGAAATCTTGAAATAAGTGCATTAAAAATACGTACGATGTTGTGTTGCAAATTTAAATTTACCGGTTGTTTGTCTTTTAGGCTAAGGTCCAAATCTCAAAGATGCATACCGAATTTTGCACGGCAGGCGTAGAAGACAATGAATTACGACTTTGATCTTGGAAGAGCTACAATTTTGTTCAATCGTCCTTGCTGAAATTCTGGGACATATTGGCCAGACTGCAAGATTAAAGATTAGATACGCTGGAACACAATTTAAAATGTATTTGGGCTCATTTCGTATCGTTTCATTGTAATCCCACCTTTAAAAAATATATAAATCGTTAAAAGAAACAATTTTTTCATCATGCCGTTGTTCATACTATTGATGTAAAAATCTAATCAAGGTATGTATATTCTTAATAAGACAGTTGATGGTATGTACATTGGGTGAGTACGTGAGTTTGCACAGAGCCCGCAGATACTTTAATAGTACCCAACTGCGTACCTACCCTGTATGAATCGCAAGTTCGCCCCACGGTTGAATTTGGCAGCCATCTCAGGTCTGGAGCCCCAAAATACCTGAAAAAACCCTGGAATCTGTGCAGAAACGAGTGGTCCGTTTGATAGAATCTCCTATCTTAACGGATTGCAATCTTTAGAGCACGGGCGTAGGGTGGGAATGCTGTCCTAGTTCTACAGGTATTTCAATGGAAGATGCTGCGAGGAACTATCGTCATTGATTCCTTCGACACCGGTACACAGTCGAGAAACACGCCAAACAAGCGCCCAATATTTGTACACAGTTGACAATTGTCACATGAGAACGGGTCGTTTCTACGACTCGTTCTCGGCCGGCTTTTGTGTTTCCTTCCTCCTACAACATGGATCTCTTTAATACCCAGGACACCACTCCTTATTTTCCACAAAAAGACCCTCCACACAGCATTCCCAAAGATGTAAAGGCCCCGAGGGAAGTTTTTTTTGTCAGGGCCTCTTGTGTGGAGTTATTGTAAAAAAATATGGAACCCATGTTTCAGTGCTAACAGGTAGAATCCAAATGAGAAATATTATATTTTATATAGAATATAGAGCAAAAATAATTGATTCTTTCTTATCAGTTAAATCCACAAATCTGAACCCTTTTACAAGTCGCCACCGTGAATATCTAAATTCAAGATTTCGTTCGTTGTTTACCTACTTTCGTGAAAGCCAGTGTTTAGGAAATTTATCTACCTATATTATTAAGACATTTTTGAGATGTTTTTTTTTTAAATATACAAATTTAACCAGGTATTGATATAATGTTCACTTTACAATAAACTAAACTGATTCTGAGCTTCAGTAAAATGCCGTAATCCCCAATTATCTTACCTTGTGTAAGAAGGAAACCCTATGCAATAATACATACACGCGTGGACCCGATTCGCGACAAGCAGGTATTAATATAATGTTCACTTTACAATAAACTAAACTGATTCTGAGCTTCAGTAAAATGCCGTAATCCCCAATTATCTTACCTTGTGTAAGAAGGAAACCCTATGCAATAATACATACACGCGTGGACCCGATTCGCGACAAGCAACGTAATACCGGTTATTTATTTTGGTCACGACAAAATGTCTTCATCAACATAATCTCATTTGAGCGGCCCTTCTGCGAAAATCAATAAACTTTTTAACGTATCAAATTTAAATGAGTTTAACAACAAGGCACCGCTTCTTGGAAGAGGCCGGGTATCGCGAAAGTTAAAAGATGTTTTAATTACTTTTCCTGGGACGTTCGCCTATTTATAATGCACTGCAACAAACATACAACTAAATAATAGTATCGCACATTATAGTTCTAAGAGTCTTACGCTAAGAGGAATTCCTTTATCTTCGCCCCGGACTTTGGAACTTCAGTCTGGGGACAAAGACCTATTGTACAAAATATATGGGAATGGGATTTGTCAATGTCGGCATTATGTTTTCTGGGGAAGAATGGGGAAGATAAGTTCAATACAATGTAGATGCACACGACTTTAGGGGTCTTTTGAAAAGCGTAGGAAAGTCAATGTTATTCTGAAGAATTTGAAATGAATGATGGCGTAAATAGGATGGCAAAATTGCAGAAATCCATGTTACCATGCGAAGGTAACTTTTTCAATTATCACGATATGCAAATTTTTGCTAGAATACGTTTTTTTTATTTTTTTTATCATTGGTACTATAACATCCCCATTTGGCAGGGGCATTAGGAAAATAATCCACAAGTTAGAATAAAATTCATGTACATACGTAATATGTATGTACTTACATATATTTTTTTTAAATACATACAATATATATTTTTTATATATCATATATCAATAATTTTTCGAAAGCGGCGCCTTCTTGAGACATGCGCATTGCCCACTTTACATCACCGTTGGGAAATGTTACGAGGCTAAACACCGTTGGGGAGAAGATGAGAGTTGGAAAGTCGACCGAAAATATATTTTAATTTTAATAAAAATGACTTTTTAACAACAAAAAAAGGGATTAGAAAAAATCTTTATAGGAGGAATGAAAAAAATAACAAAAAACCTTTGTTAAGGTAAAGACATACCACTGCTTTAACCCGTCAAGCCTCGGAAGGATATTACTGGTTTCAAACATCGTATTCCATTAGCGCCTCTGAAGGACAGATCTGATCGGTGTATTCATACACTATAAAAGTGTAATTATTTTTTTTTCAATACTGCGGAGAAATGTGATTTGTTCGTTGCTGGAAAGAGAAATAATCATTTTTCTCACTTTGTCCAACATATTTATACTTGATTCCATGGATGATAAATAAAATTTAAAAAAATATCAAAGTTTGTATGATTATAAATTGGTGGTTTTTTTCGTGGAGAGTTGAAATTTAAAAAATATATTTACTGAAATAAAACAATTACTTAGTTTGTAACCACGATTTAATTTTCTTTTTAATACCGATCGGTTTCGCTATACACAAGCATCTTCAGGGTTTAAATTAAACTAATTTTAAAGTTTAATTTTACAGTCTGAAGATGCTTGTGTAAAGCGAAACCGATCGGTATTATTTATTTATTCCTTTATTACTAGCTGGTACCCGGCATGCGTTGCAATACCATTAAAAATAAATTGATTCTCCCTGCATGTCCTTTCCCGTGCATCCCCCTTCCCTTCCACCTTCCCCTCCCTCGTGTCTTCCCTCTCCGCAAACTCCACCTTCCCCCTGCCTTTCCTCCCTGCCGCTAAAATATATGAAATTCACATATTTTCATTTATACAAATTTCATAATGTCAGAGCTTACCATTATATATATACAGCCTATGTTACTCACTGATAATGTAGCTTTCTATTGGTGAAAGAATGTTTCAAATCGGTTCAGTAGTTTCGGAGCTTATTCAATGCAAACAAACAATCAAATCTTTCCTCTTTATAGTATTAGTAGATGAATTAACGCCGATTACGGCTTTTACACAGGAACTCAACAATTTGAAATGGACACAGAATATACACAGTTAAGAAAAAAAACATTCATAGGCATGACAAAAAAATAAAAAGTACACATTGAAATGACAGCATAAAGTACAAATATTATAAAATATCAAATCTACAGCTATTATAAAAACAAATATGAAGAAAAAGAAAATCTCATTTACATGTATACAAGATGTTTTGAAGTAAAGAAATTACTACGTAAAGTACGTGATGAAAGTAAATTTAAAAATTCCATAAGTATGAAGAAGAATATAATAAATTTAGATAAATTTCAACATTATAAAAAAAATAAAAATTAAATCGTGGTTACAAACTAAGTTACTGTTTATTTCAATAATTAATATGTCAAACCACAAAGTGCCTGCTTTCTATCAAAATATTTATATATTTTTTATTTGTATAAGGGGGCATTCATTAATTATGTGAGCAGTTTTTCTTTCAATCTAGACCCCCCCCCCTTGGTGAGATAAATTTGTAGATATATTCTTTTCAAGTAACGTGAGATTTGCCGGACCCTCCCCCTTATGAGCTCACGTAATTAATGTATGCCCCCTAATGTACATTTGTATGTAACCGCCTCGGAACAGACTTAGTCTAGTGAGGCGTGCTACTAACTTGTTTGTATAAGATATTATTATTACAATAAACGCCCGGGTTGCCGGCATTAAAAAAAAAAAAAAAATGACGTAAAAAGTAAAGTGACAGTTTAGTTATTAATTCCCTAATCAAAATTTGATATGTAATTCTTTAAAAATTATGAACGTTTCGAGTCAAAATCTTTCGATAAGTCTTTTGTTAAAATTTTCAAAATTTGATACCTACTAAAATTTTTCTTCTTTTTATTTTTAACTTAATGAGCAAAACCTCGAATTGTAAATATTTAATTAATGAAGACAATATTAGCAACAACCAATAGAAAATCTGAAACAGAATACTCAGAAAAAGATACGGTCACATCTAGGGTTCGATTCTTAGATGTGACCGTATATCTTTTTATAATTTTTCTGTTTCAAATTTTCGATCAAGTGTCGCCAATGTTGTCTTTATTATGTCAGCATTGCCGCATACTTACGGCCTTTTGCTAAACCAAACCTGGAAAGGACACGCAATAAATAGGCCAACAGAACTAGCTCAGGAAGCCGGCGCAAGCAAGGTTCCTCTTAAAACCAAGGCGAGTGTTGTGGTTCGCTTGTGAATTCCTCCTCCTCCTTTCCTCACAATCTCCAGGTCTCTTTCCTCAATCAGAACACAGTGTTGCACGTAAAGGGTTTATTCATTTAGAAGGAGACAGGGTTTTACAATTGCCAGCCTCGGCAAAATACACATGGGTACTTGCTAGGACTAGTATTCTAACATGGCGGGAAACTTCTCTCTTTCAACTCTCCACACGTGTTAGTGAATTTAAACGCGGGATGTAGCACACAAGAGGGGGCAAAGATTCATTTTACTCACAAAGCAGGAAATGAGGTAGTCGTCAGACAGGCTACTGGTGGGCTGGAGCCTTCTCGTGCACAATACACATTATAGAAACAATCACGAGTCTAGAATTTCGGAGAGCGCCATAGCGCAATTACTTGGATACTCTTGTCGCGCCAGGGGCAAGCGGTTGAATGAATGCCGGGTGCCGATCGGCACTCGGGCTACGGACTTCGGGTTAGTGACCCAATTCACTAACTCCTCGCAACAGGAATAAAGGACTCTATTCTTTATCTTTTGTAACGTAACAATTAATTAAATTAAATGTTATTATTTAGGAATGTCAATGATAAGGGAACGTACCCATACTACGTGACCAACTTTTTGCAATTTTTAACCCCCCCCCCCCCCCCCCCGGTGACCAAAATCCTAAGCAACCCGCGCGCCGCTCATTTGTATGGAGCGTGACATTTTGAAGACCCCCCCCCCCTAAACGTGTCACGTAGTATGGGTACGTTCCCTAACTGAAATACTAAAAACCTCAAAGATAATATTATCTACATTCTAAAATGGTATTTCTTTTGACAATAACTTAAAAAGCAAGAAACATATAGCATTTAAAATACCTCGGAAGCATTCCGAAGATCCGAGTAGGGACATACAACGAAGTACATAGCAACGAACATACGAAGGGACTCAAAGGCCGGGTGTTCGAGTCCGAACGCGAGCAGCTGCCAATTATTTAATTCTTAGTAATATAATTATTATTTTGGGGGTTACACAAATACATTGCAACTTTATAATATTACTACCCGCATCGGACCCAACGGTCATTAAATTTTTAAATAAATAAAAGGTGCTCTTCTACGAACATAAGTTAATTCACTTCTGAAAACTTTATTATTAAAACTACGTTTCTTCGCCATTTTTACCCGAGTGTTCCTCCCAAATAGGCAGTAACATGATATGTTATTATATCAAAAAATATTTATATCTTGTGTCTTCAAAAGATATTAAATAGAAAAAAAGTTTTGTTAGTATTGCCAAAAGACGTCGCAAAAAGGACTCAGATTTTTTCTGATTTGTATTTTGGTTACTAGTGAATAAGCCCTCTACTCAGTGGCATGGCGAGGGGGGGGGGGAGATGAGAGGGAAGGAGAGAGGGGGGGGAGTGCGCCCCGGGTGCCACCCGACGAGGGGTGACACTCGACCGTGGAAAAAAATTGGATATTGTCACCAAAGTATTGTATTCGAAATTAGCGTTTTGAATTTTTTCTTAAGTCAACTTTAATAGGGGGGGGGGGGGGGTGACACCACGCCCCGGGTGCCACCCATGCTAGCTACGCCACTGCCTCTACTACACAAAACCCTTATTTCTTTTAGTATTATCTATGGACGTTCTACTTACACATAACGGTTACCGACATATTTATTTCTAATTTTTATTATTTATTTTTCATATTCTCCATAAAACAGTTTTACTTTTTAAAGAGATTACAAATTTAGAATACAGAATGACATTTCTACACTACACTTTCACCCACAGGTAATTTATCTATTAAGGTTCGTAGAAAATGTATTTAAGGGCCTTTAACCAGCCAGCGGCCGAAAATCCAATTTCGCCGAAAGATGTTCTCACGATCATACAGGGCGGTTCCAATGAGAAAGATTAATTATTCTCCGTACCAGCTTTTTAAAATTATAACTCAATACCGATTTTATTTCATTCCAAATTTGCTTTAATTTAAACCTACAACCAAAAATGCTGAAATGCGTGTTGATAAAACTATTAAAATTGTGTACTTTTTGTAATTATTTTTTTATCACAAGTATTTATAATTTTTCAATAATGTCTAAGCAAAATAAATGTGCAAAAAAACTGAAACATATTAATTTGTAAGACCATAATAGATAGGCAAAATAGAGAAATTATCGTCATAAATAAGTGTTCGGATATTTTTTTTATGATTTTATTTGAACCAAAATTAAAATTTTGCAACATGTGTTTACTAGATAACGTATTAATTTACAACAAAAAAGTATGATTACATGACATGAAATATATCTTGTAAAATAAGATTTTTCGTTTGAAAATTTAAGAAATCTGCCAACGACCGACGGTATAACCTTATTATACTAAAAATAAACATTTTTTCTCTAAATTTAAAACATGCGTTTACTAGATAAAATAACAATCTTTCGGAATCAATTTATATTTTTTTGTGGAAAAGAGTCAATACGTCTAAATTTGATTTAAAAATGACATATTTCCGGCTATCTCTGGTTATACCCCCTTAACAATACATTTTTGGTCTTTACTTATAGGGTTTCCATGTATGTTTTTTTAATTTTTAATTATTTATTATTGAGTTAGTTTATACTACATGAATATAAACTAATAAGCACAATGTAACATTTCAATTGATAAATTTAAATATTTTTACAGTAAGCATGACATTTCTTTTTAAATACATTCATTCATTCTTCATACTTTCAGGCATTTCATCATACATCTTTAGTCCTCTGTACATTAGGCAGTTCTGTGATTTTGATTTCTTCATTTGTGGCAATCGAACTCTGTTTATATTTCTTGTTTCGTAATTATGAATGTCTCTATTAAAAACAATTTCATCCTTAAAGTATTTTGGCATTTGGTTTTTCATAATTTTATGCACAAAAACTAACACGTTAAATAGTAGTTGTAGCGCGCCGTTTTTACGCTTGCCACTACACCATCTCTTTCCCCCGTACAGCGCCATCCTGCTCACCCACCCCTAAGCAAACCAGGATGCGCCGACGCCTTCTGCGCATCTCCCACCCTCGAGCCGCTACATAAACCACACCCCGCAACAAGGAATGGGCTATATAACAGTCTGCGCGCCCTAAATTAGTCAGTTCGTCTGCAGCTCGCTCTTGGCTAGTACGCTCTCTTAGTTGCGCTTCGTCCTCTGGCACGACCCTCTAAGGAGTATTCTACTACCATAAGTAAAGCACCAACCAGACCTCCGACTGCTGCCTTAGTTGCGCTTCGTCCTATGGTACGACCCTCTAAGCAGAACCACAGTCAGTTTTGTTGTTCCCAAAGCCTAAACGGCAAGGTTCCCTCCGATCCCTTGCTCAGTTAATTAGTGAATTGATACATTGTGACTATTTTTACCATATTATGTGATCTGTGAACTTACTTACTTTAAATAAATAACCTTTTACCAACAATTGTGTTATATAGTCTCTTTTTTATTGGAATCCAATTTAGCTCCTCTCTCATTTGATTAATCCTTGCGTATTTGCCTTTCCCCAGTATACATCTCATAGCTTTGTTTTGTATGACTTCTAGTTTGTTCAAACTTCCTTCATTGGCCAAATATAACATTGTAGAGCAGTAGTCCAAATGTGGAGCAACGATAGTTTTATAAATGAGCTCCGTAGTGTTTCTATTTATGTAATTTACGTCTTAGTCTTCTAAGAAAATTTACCTTTTTTAGCACATATTGAAAGTTTGCTGTGAAAGTCAGTGGATTTCCAGATTTTCTGTACGTGAGTAGAGTTATTTTCGTTATTATTATTTTAGGTTATTTTCCATTAGTATTACCTACATATAAATTAAATTCTATCTACATATAAGATACATTTCTATTACCTACGTATAAAATTCAACCTACACCAAACATTTGTTTTTTATTGGGGGAATTTATATTTGCGCAATCGGTTGTTCCGAAGAAACATGCGGTTATTGTGCGAATTGAGAAAGACGTGGTCAACATATTGGTGACTTATTGAAGACGTTAATTTCAATAAAGGAGCCGTCAAATTGTCGTAGAAAGAAACCATTGTTTAGTCTTCTGTCGGGTCTCCTCATTTAGGCGTTTGCATTTTGCGTGGTAGGGTTTTATAGTATACAATATCGACCTTAGCCAAATGGCATCTTTTAAAATAGATAGTAATGAACCTTTGCTAGTTTCTACCTTGACTCATGACATTATTCAAATTGTTTGATAAGAAAGAGCATTTAATTAATTTCAAGAATTATTATGACCGCATTCCTTTATTTTATAACGTGAATAGCACACAAGAGTCACAATTATCCGTAGCCAGTGGTACAAGCGCATTTCCAATTGGGGAAGGTTGTGAGGGAAGACAAAGATTGGGAAGTAGTTACTGCCTATTCAGATCTGGTCAATAGACGATGGTGGTCTTTCACCGGGCGATACCAGGAGCACCACTACCGAAATACGAAATACCGACAAGTTCAACTTGATATATTTATTGTGACAGAGATGTTGGTCTCGCAGACATAATAACGTAGGAATAATGCTGCAGATACTATAATTAAACATAAAAAATTGAAGAAAAAAAACCAACGTCGAAGAGACAGAGAGAATGGCGGGGTGGTTCCCGGAAAGCAGGTGTGGCGCTCTGAATGCTGGAAAATGGGTTCCGGGTAATGTTAGCATTGTACAAACACAACATAGTGCCGAGTACCGCGAGCAGCTAACAGTGCCTATAGTGCTAACAGAAGCCTGACAAACAGCACTCTTTCCCGGAAACTCGCTGAAAATTGAACTCAGAACAATGAAAACTCATCGATCGTTGCACTATTGCAAAATAAGTAAGATTCAACCTGAGTGTAACTGCATACTTATTATAGCAAACGATATTGTACACATTATTTAGGTTTTCTCTGTCATGATCTCTGGTTGATCAAAAACTGATGAATGTAAACGTTATAGAAGTATCGTATATAAAATGTACAGAAATATGAAGGGTTAACATGAACTATGAAATCGCGAATCTTATTGAGAATGAAACATCGACCAACAACATTGTTGAATGACGCAGACGCGCCGTGAAGCCAGATTCAGATGTCCACAACGCGCCGGAAATCTGAAAGCCGAAACCCGCATTAGGGTACGATCAGGTACAAAGCGGGTTTCGGTTTTCTGATTAGTCGGCGCATGGGCGGCCGACTGGCGCAGGCGTGCTGACAAGAATGTTTGTATGTCAAGGTATCAGGCCGAACATAGTGAAGGTAGGTTCAGATTTATGTCCGCGCGAGGCGGCGCCGATAAGCTTTACAGGAATGAATTCTTAATTCCTGCTCGCCGGTCGTCGTCAGAATCTGATATCAAAATGAGCGACCTGTTAATTGCCGCTATTTTCAATCAATCGCCAATCTGGGATAAAAGAAATACATTCCATACCACCAGAAATGTTGTTGACAAGTGATGGAATGAAATCAAAAAGATAAAATTTTGAAATCACCTCAAATGTCACAAGTGAATTTCTTTCAGGCACGTACTTAACATATTATCGTGTTCTCCTGAGGTGTTTTTGTTCATATTTAAAGATACCAATTACCAAATGCCATTGTTTTATTCCTTAATTTTAAGAAAGGATTCTCCAAGAGTAAATAATCGTCGTCTACGAACTCGACATTTCGAAAAAACTGACAGCTGCTGTCAGGCTACCGCGCAGGTAGCGCAAGTTTTATCCGCGTTCTGTTTGTCCACATCTCGGCGTCAACTGCCGCCGGTGGAACAGGGCACTGAACGCCGTTAATCAGAAAACCGAAACCCGCTTTGTACCTGTTTGTACCCTTACCGCCGAAACCCGCAGTTTTTACCCCATGATTGGTCAATACAGTATTTCTCTGATTGGTTTTCTCTTGCAGACTAGATTATGATTTGGAGCCCACATTTCCTAACTCAGAAATGTGAGTTAGTACACTATGTTTTAAGATGATCCAATAAATTATATAATTCCTTACTTGAAATTAAAAAAAAAGTTACATAAATTATAAGGTTTAAAATTAAGAAGATATGATTTTAAGGCTCTACTTTCAAATCTCACGATTTCAGATGAAAATTTGGATTTGATTTATATAATATTTTTGAAACACTGAATTTTTTCATACAACATGTAACTCGTAAAATAACTGAATAAAACGTGTTTACAATATATTTCATCCTGCAAGTACCATTTCAAACAGATTCTAGCGAAATCTATAAAACATTAGAAGTCATGTCAATCAGACAACTTTATGCCAAATCTGTTATACTCCACCTACTCCAAAACAAACTGCATATTCCCATTCAACCAAAAACCACAATAAAAACCAGGTCTACAACAAATAAAATACTAAACATACCGATAACACACACCACACATGGACAAAGACACTTTGAGTATTATGCTACCAAACTTTTTAATTGTATGCCCACTACTTTGAAACAAATACTATCTGCTAATACATCTACAAATATTCACAAAAAACATATCACTGCCTGGATTAAAAATCAAGATATTAACTTTATAGAAAACAGTATAATCCCCAACCAAACATAACAAAACTACCAAAATTATAAAATGAAATAAACTAAATAATTAAATAGTTTTCAAGTATTCACCAACTATACATAGACTTACAACTTGTATATGTGTGTATTGTAATGTATGTATATATATATCTATAGGTATATATGCATGTACGTGTATGTATCTGTATGTATATGTATGTTTATGTATATACATATTTTTCTTATTTTTTCAAATATATATTTATATCTTAATATTATCTCTCTTAAAGTTTAAAACAAAAATTAAAAACTTTCTACTACAACACATAAATACTTGTCACACTTAATCACAAACACGTAAACACCTCAGCACAGGTTCTCCTAGTGAGGTGTTCACGAAACATACAAAATTACCCATCCACAGTTTCACCTTCTCAAACCTACCTTACACCCAACATAATTAAATTTCAAAATATATTATGTAAAAATGTTTTCAAAATATATTATGTAAAAATTATAATAAATAGGTAAATACTGTAATATATAGAAATAAATAAATAAATAAATAAATAAATAAATAAATAAATAATTTTCGGAGGAAACTGTAAGATTTTTTTCTATCGAGGGAATTTTATACAATTGCCATTTCGGGGAATGTATATATAGATATTATCTTCAAGAATAATATATATTTTTTAAGAGCTTTAAAACTTACAGTATTTAAGGAAAATATATAATAAATCGGTAGTAATGCGCGAAACCGGGCCTTAAATAGCATTCAGAACACAAATACAAAATATGTTTTCTCTGCCAAAATACAGTTCCGGCGAATTTTCGATGATTGTGAAAGGTTCGAATCCTGCCCAGTCATGTAACAACAAGGCAATACCCGGGTTTCTAGTAACTGCATTCAATATTTTCGACTTCGGGTTGCTACCCAGAAAGGGGTTTTGCCGTAGTAATTATTCTTAAATCTCGGGTCGTAACATTAAAATAATGTCAATTTTTCAGAATATTGTGACGGATAAATATGAATAACGAGCTTAAGCTTAAAAGCTCCCCTTTTCTAGAAATTGGTGTTTTTGGTATAGAAAAGATAGGATTTGTTGCACCTAGGGAATGCAATCCCGCAAGACCATGTCAATCCAGGTATTTGCGGGACTGAACAATCTTAGTCCCGCTGGATCCAGGTATTTGCGGGATCCAGCAGGGTGGACTTAGATATCTAATCAATCGTATAATAAAGGCCTAATACCTCGATCTACCAACCTTGTTTTTAGAGTTTTAAATTTATACCTAATCAAACAAGTTCTTGGGACATTTTAAATGGTTTATTAATATACCTTTAGTTAGATATAGGTAAAGTTTAAGTCATAAATTGGCAAAGAATAAGATAAGACATAAATTTACATAACAACTAAAATTTAAATAATAACGTTCACACGATAAACAATATTCTTGTACAATAAGCATCATAAGTTTAAACATTATTTTGGAAAAGCTTCGTAAAAAAGAAGTATTAATTGTGTCGTCTGATAAACGGCTTCTGATATTGGACACTAGGTATAGCCAGCGGCTGAAACAGCTCGTTCAGCTTTCACGCTGGTTGGCACAATAATCATTGGCGCATTGTAAGTGAATTGAAGGTATGTATGTGCCTTTTAATCCACCGGACTCGAAGTAATTCATTTCCCTCTTTATCAAAACCTCAAGAACCTCAAGGTTGCTCATATTGCCAGATCTAAGTTGTTGGGCTGTTGATTTCGAACTCTTCATAATACGCTTCTCTGTAATCCCGCCAGTCCAGCGGTATCCCGCAAAATTTTCGACCGAGATTAGTCCCGCAAAATGTTTGCGGGATCCCGGTATTTCGGGATCCCGGTATACCGGGATTGCATTCCCTAGTTGCACCGAACTCATTCGCTGGTGTAAGCTTTAACTTGTTATTTTTGATTCGAGGAAATTTAATTCAGACTTTTTCAGTATTCTTTATTATCCAACTCTTTCACAGAATTCAATCTGAATTTAGGTACTACCTTATATCAACAGGGGAATGTTATATTCATTCAATATTCGACTTTTTGTTGATTATTTAAAGATTTATTTTAATTGACATGTTAAGTTTTGTTTATTTCATTTCATAATTTCAGCAACAAAAACTCGGTAGAAAAAAAAACTCACTTTTTTCTTTTTCCGAACTTAATTCGGAGTTGGAAAGTTGGCTGGTCGTGTGGTGGCTGCGGCCAACCTTCCAGCTCCGAATTCCGAACTCCAAAATGGCGGACGTCGAAGAGCTGATTCGGCGCCGAATCTTATCAGTTGTCTACAATAAATTGTGCTTGGTTTCCATAATATTGAATTCGATTCTAAAAAAATAATAATTTCAAACATTTTAATACAACTTTCCCGTAATAATATTGCGCAGACTGATGTGTTGGGCCAACTCGCACGAACCAGCCGTCGCGCGTCGCCGATCGCCTTGGAGGCGATCCAGGGCCAACTTAAATTACAACCTTCCAACTCGAACTTCCAACGCACGAACTACTCCTCCACACAATCGTCCAAACGTTTGAAGTTGGAAGTTGGCCGCAGGGTGGCCCTACCATTACATTTACCTATGAAATTTTTTTTCGAACCGTCTGCTAACCGCCTTATTTTATTCGGACCGGTAAAAAAAGAAAATCTAATCTAGCACACGTGTCTACATTGTCCATAAAGTACTTAATATTTTTTTTAATCACATCAGACCATATTTTTTTATTTCAGGAGAATCGCTCACAGTTATTTTAAGAAATTCAATTAAAAACCAAGTGCAATAAATATCTCATATATTTTCACATAGGATAAACAAAGCAATCATTTAAATGAATTTCCAGAAAAGGGTATCCGAAATGACCCGAGAGCAGCTTATCGGAAGAGACCGAACTCTCGGAATCAGAGTGACATCACAACTAAATAATAATAATTATAACTCCATATTTATATAGTTCCGCATGACTCAATCCGTGAAAGATAATAATATGACGTTGCCAACAATTTTTGAATCGATGACTTTTGGCACTTAGCTGTTTAGGATAAGGAATTTACGTGGTTAGAAAAATGACAAAATGTTCGACGTTTCCACGTGCACGAATGTAAAATTTATTCATGACGTCAAACGCGAGAGCTAAAAGTTTTCTACGCCTATCGATTATAAATGCATAACATGTAATGAGATTCAAACCTAATTTAATATTATTCACACTTTTGAGATTTATTTGAAATTAGCTAGAAATTCTGAAATTCCTCAAAAATTTTCATGTTATTTAGCATGAAAAAAAAATTTCTACCGCGATTGCAGATTGCAAATCTCAAACAAGTACGCCATACAGATAGAAACTCATTGTGGGATCTATTAGGATGTGGTAATAAGTAATAAGGCACTACCGCCTCAGGAGATTCTTGCAGCTGTGAGAATTGGAAAAGCATCAATAGTTGTAAAGAGAATGAAGAAACATCGATTCTTGGTGCCAATATTCGAATTGATATGGAGAAACCTGAGGGAGTTTTGTTGTGGAATCTGGAGAGATCGCCGAACACCCCAATGACAACCCCGGTAAACTATATTAACCCCTAAAGTCAATATGTTCGCTTTTGGGAACAACTTATAGGTCTCATAGAAATCGTTGTACCTCCCTTACTATCACTATAAACGGTGTTAGAAAGAGAACAGACCACGCTTTATATTCAAATACAAAAACTAAATAAGTAAACAAAAGAAGTAAGATGTACATAATTATGAAACCAAAGTTTCGAATCGCATTTTGAAATAAATTTATGAAACTTTGGGAATTTTTTATTAATTATTTTTACATGGAACCACAAAAAAGTGCAGCGATAATAACGTTCATAATACGTTTGTCCAATAAAATATGTATGTTTTTTTTCTGTTAAGAATAATTTTTGTTAAAAAAAACGTTAGGTGAGCTATTTTTAAAACTTTTTTATGTTTGGGTGCGAAATGTTTATATTTTAAAAAACATATGTTTATTTCGATTTATAAAATTTGAAAGCGTATTTTATTACCTTTCAAAAACAGTTTTTAATCTTCCGATACGTTTAGAAATATTCTATTTATTTGTATTTTAGTGTAAAGCGAAAATATTTTGACTTATGTAATAATACGGTCGAGACCTGAAAGATTAAAGGGACTGACCAGAATAGAGAACTGCAGTCCAATTTAAAAAAAAAAAATAATGAATAATATGACCTTCTAACTTAAATAACTGCATTTTATATATATATTTTAATTTTAATAGTTAAAATAATTGTCAAAGTTTTAATTTTTCAAGATCCCCGAAAACCACCGTATGTATGGTGATTCGTGTGACGTCATCACTCCTTAAAAAAATACTATAGGATCGAGCATTCAGCTGATCAAATGCCGCCATTTTGAATTCCCTTGTTTCGAAGTATTCTCCCTAGCAGTAGCATTACTATTTTTTTGTGCAGTAGTTTTTCAATATTTTCAATAATAGAGATAAACTAATAAGAGCAACCTTTATTTTTGAAACATTATTTCGGCCTAAATAATGTTTCAATAAACACAACAATTAAATCTCTATAAACAGTATGTAAATAAACGAATAAATTAATACGATGGCTTGCGTCATATGATACATTCCCATACAATAACTTTACGGTGACGTCACGACACGTCGAACAGTGACGTCACTACTAAAATTTCAATAATGCCAACTTGACGGCGTGTTTTTACGACCCGATTAAAAATGTACTTTTAATATGTTTTTAAAAACTCTGCGTTTAATATTATTAAATAAAACTTATATATTAAGAATAAGCGTTTATTGGTCCTATATCAGGGGTGCTCAAACGGTCGATCGCGAGTGCTTTTTGAGCCGATCTCGAGAAAAATTTGCCGATGTAAATAGATTGTTGCAGACTATGCATGTGCTGCCAGAATAAAAAAAAAACATTTTCATGGTCCGAGTGTAGTTTTGATTCGCCGCATACAGATTTAATTAAAACCAATTTTGTGTTCACAATGTAAAATTCGAGTTGTGGATTCATCTGCTGACATATTTCGAAGGAAAACGTTCTCTTATTTGAAGTGCTGTTATAAAATTCTAGTTGCAGACTATTTATGTAATGCCAGAATAAAGAAAAATCATTTTCATCTGAGGGTAGTTTTAATTCGCCGCACACAGATTTAATGTAATCCAGTTCATAATGTAAAATTTCTGTTTTAATATTTCGAAGGCAAACATTCTCTCATTCGAAGTGCAGCCATAAAATTCAAGTTGAAGACTATTTATGTACTTCCAGAATCGTGATATCACACGTGATATAAAATTAGGTCGCAATAAAAAAAGGATTTCTAACCCCCCGCCCCCCCCCCGCGGCGCTGTCGCCTGTCAGAATCGATCGATCGGAGTCAAATAATATTGAGGTAGATCGCCAGCAGTTCAAGTTTGGGCACCCCTGGTTTATATGAACATATTTTTTTAAGCCATAATATTTTTCACTGGAGTTCTTTATTGTCAAAGGTACAAGGAAATACGAGATATTAGTGTTTACAGAAGATACATAGACTACACTGTCTTCGTATCAATTATTATTAAAATATCATTAAATTATAGTTACCGAAACGAATAATAAGGAAATATTCACCACCTACTCGTCGCTAGCGCAATAAAACGCCCACTGCTCTTTTTAACTACAAATATCTACTAATCCAAAAAAGGTGTGGATTGGAGAACACCATATCAGCGTAACTTTATCGCTATTCCAAATCGTATATTTCTTAGAAACGTCACTAGGCTGTGTCACAG
The DNA here is from genome assembly GCA_917880885.1 of Limnephilus marmoratus. Classification (NCBI taxonomy): domain Eukaryota; kingdom Metazoa; phylum Arthropoda; class Insecta; order Trichoptera; family Limnephilidae; genus Limnephilus; species Limnephilus marmoratus. The sequence goes on from OU862933.1 coordinate 18,609,110, forward strand.
TTTCACACAAACGTGCGTACAACATTAGGTAGGTGTCGATGACGTTGCTTCGATAAGGAGCTACGTAGGCAATTGGACCTAATATATACGAACGTAATGGCTTCCGACTGTTGACTTGTATTGCGATTTAACAATGACGAAATAAATAGGTATTATTTTAAAATTAAGTGAACATAACAATATTAAAGTTAAATCAATAACATGAGATTACAATAATGCATAAGTTAAATAAATAAAAACACAAGATCTCATAATAACAAGTAAGATAAATAAACATAAGTAACAAGCACAACAAAATTATTATCATTATATTTATGAAGAATTCCAGATAAATTATAAAATACATATAATCGTAAACAACAACAATTCAGAAAATATAAATTTACGTAAACGGTATTGGTATCTATTATTAATAAATTATTATGAAAACAGATCAAAACGCATCGACTGTGCCACTAAGTGATAACTAAGTGACGTCATTGGATGCAAATTCCTTGGCGCCAATAAACAATTCGAATTGGAGCCGTTTTCAAAAGTTTGAATTTTTTAAAATTACAAATGTCACTGCAAATGGAAATGTTTGTTTATTTCATCATGGATCTTCGATTAACCGAAGAAAAAAAATACACTGTTACGAAATTTCAGCCGTCGGTACTTATACACATTTCTATAAGTATTTATTAAATACGTTTTTTCTCTTCATTACGCCCCTTGCAAAGTCACAAAGCGAACCACTTGGGGTGACCTATGGCAGAGGTGTTTTTTTTTCAAATAAAACTTCTTTACGCACGCTTGACTTGGGGAGTAAGCTGGGTGAGTAAGTGGTGAATGCGTGACGAGAGCGTTACGAAAAGTGTGATGGGACGAGACGAACGGAAGTTGAGAGGGAGATATAAGTTAGTGAAGTTTTACTTCAGTCGTGTGGTCTAAAGCACACTCGTTTTTTTTACATTAACTACGCACAGGAAGCCCCTCCCTCAGGGCCTATGTCATCTTTGTGGATGCTGTGTAGAGGGTCTTTTAGAGGAGAGTGAACATGAGTTTTGAAGAGACCCGTGTTGTAGGAGGGAGGAAACATAGAAGCAAATCGTTCCACTGCTGAGCTGCTCGTAAAAACGACCCGTTCTCATGTGAAAAATGTCAACCGTGCACATGTGTTGGGCGCGCGTTTGGCGTGTTTCCCGACTATGTACCGGTGCCGAGCGGATCAAGGACGATAGTTCTTTGGAGCATCTTCCATTGAAAAACTGATAGCATAAGGTTGGTTCTCCAATTAATGGTTCCCGAGATTGAGATAATATTACATGATACCGTGTATTGTCCTCCACAACCTGTGTTGTGGATGACATTTGTCAAGGGATTGAGAACAGTGGAAGACTTAAAAATAATAATATAAAAACGATTTCAAATTACAAAAGCATTTCAAAATTTTATTTTATTTTTTTATTAGTAATTTTTTTTGCTACATGGGTATAGGTACAAACATAATATAATAATAATAAGCTTATTTATTTCTTGTTTTACAATAGTTGGTTACTACAATAGTTACAATATTACAATGAACTCAAATTTGATTTGTATTGGTTAAGTTAGCTTAGATTATGTTAATAATATAAGTATATGTTTTAAAAAATATTTATGAATTAACAAGAACCCCGGTTTGGGTAAAGGCCTCCTCCAAAGATGTCCATTTTTGTTTGTTTTGTGCTATGGAGTACCAGTTTATGCCAGTTGATCCTTTCTGTAGCAAAGTATAAAGGTGTTGTGTTCTTCTATTTTGTTGTCCTGTCGTCTAACTTCCTAAATTTCCAAAATATCTTAGTTAATTTTACTTAAACATTCTTCAGTTCTATATTCGGTCGTATGATGACAGGGGCTGACGTTGTATGTTATAATTTTTAATTGACGGCTTAACTTTGTGTGATTTTTCGAAGTTTTTAAGGTTGAGCTTGAGTTTTGTATCTTTGGAGGGTTTTGGTCATAATCTTCCACGGTGACCAGCCGGGTTGGAAGATTTTTTGTGTTTTTTATTTAAGTTTGTTTATCTGTGGTATCGGTGTGAAGAGAGGGGGTTAGTTGCTATGCATTTTTATTCGTTGTATTTGTACTTGTCAAGGTACAAACATAATAACATAAAATATAAGAGAGTAACAAAAAAAAATTCCCACAAAGGCGAATTCTGTGCGTGGGTATTGTATTATGTGGATATTAAACAGCGATTGTTAAAATAGAATTAAAAAATATATATATAGTGTCTATAGAGATCAACATGATCGATTTTTCAGGAGTAACTGAGAAATTTCTTAAAATTAAAGATATATATCTATTAACGTATATATATATATATATATATATATATACGCCAATGAACGTAGGTACATACACACGTTCATATATACGTGTGCATAATAATACTCATATATTTCCTTTTTTTTTAATCTAAAATACAGAAAGACATGGAATATTTTAGAATTTTGGAACAGATGGTACAAATTATAGAAAAAAAATTCTCACTTCCAAATTATTTTTTACCCAGCTTTTAACATTTTTTTTTATATATGTACTGTATAATCAAACAAGGTATTCTCTGGAGTGTCTAAAACCTTATTGAATTGCATTTTATAGTTACTAAATGTAATATTAATGATGTCTTCATAGCAAGGATTAAGAGGGCGTACACTACCTACTTGACTAATTCTGCGTAGGGCGTTTCGGCAAAAGTATGATGCAAACGTCGGCGTCAGTTGTGGCGCTATGCAATATCTTCTAGAATGTGCCCACATATCACACAAGCTAACTTGATCGTTTCGCGAGATTGTACGTGATTAATTGGTGATAAATTCACTCCACAAATAATACCCAATCTAACTATAAAATTAAATCTGTTTATCTGGAGTGGTAACACCGTAGATAGATAGGTGAGATCCGGTCGCAGTATTCATTCGTTTGTGGTTTAATTATACAAATAAATTAAACTTCTTAAAAAGAAACAAATATATTATAAGTACAGGTAACGAATAAACCTGGCAATAATTGCCTGGCAAAATATTTTAAAACTCCCCCAACCATGCGGAAAATGTTGCTCGGGTCGGGTCGGTTCGGGGGGAGAGATCCTCAAACATTGGATCATTCGGTCACTTACCGGTAATTTACGATATAAAATACACGTTCTATTATATCATCTTTTGATTTTTTACATTTTGAGCCATTTAGTACTTTTACTTTCTTCTTGAGCCAACGTTTCCGCGACCTGCCACTACCCCACTAAATTCCCCCACTCCCAAAAGCCCCTTTACCCCCCCCCCCCCACGCCCCTCAAATAGTGGTATCCACCAGAGGCGGCCCGTGACAAAATTTGCGGGCAGTGCATTTCCCAAAAAAAGATAACATTAACATGGGAAAATAAAGTGATTTAAAGGGATTGACATACCTAGTACAAACGTTCACTTGTAGAGAAAATCTATTCGTCGCTGTTTCATTTGTGAAAATACTTCAATGACACGATTGTTAAAGTCTGGTATAGAAGCTATAAAACCTTTTTCGATGGTCATCATTGACAAAGCATTAAGCCGATCATGGTGTACTCAGAAATGTTTTTACACGTTTTAATGTAGAAAAACACCGTTCGCACTCAACAGTTGTCATTGGAATAGTACAACTTATTTTGAAAAGTTTAACCGTTTCACTAAAATACTCCACTAAGTTACATTTGATAAAATATACGTTAATCGCAATGTTTTCAGTAGCACTCATTTTTAAATATTTTTTTTTACAGAATAAAACTTGCGAAAACCGTTAAAATGCTTTAAAAACCGAAACGATACTGAGGTCGATGCGCCGCGCCGGCGACCGATGGCGTTACAACATAACATTGTTAACTAGTCTTAAATTTGTTGAACATAACTATTTCATTCCAAAGGTTCGGGACCACTTTACGCAAGTTTAATGTTATGTCATTTGCTCCGCTAGTGCACCCAGGCACCATATGTCTTCTCTGCTTTCACACGTCAATCGTCCTTATGGGTCTATACCTGCCTTGCTCATTTCACGGGCACTGGCACTCCAGCATCTGGAGATGATCCCAGTAGAAATATAACTTCATGTGACGTCACGCCTGGGCATAACAAAATGTGCACGAATACCTTTCTCTCATGCTCGGGAGTTTAGTCAATTGGTAAAGATTTTGTAACGAATTGGCGGGAATACTTCGGGAGAGGATGTACTAATTTACACTTCTGACGTATATTGGTTTTCGGCAGCGCAGTGCACGAATGCACTAAGCAAGCGGCCGCCTCTGGTATCCACCCAGTTGTTCCCTCGCCCTGCAGTAAAAAAGAAAACAAACACCAAACAACTCTTCCGAAATAATCCCCCCCATATTGCAGCCATGTCCTTTGCATATAAAAATTAACAAACACTAATATCTTATATTCTACAACCTTACTAAACTCATGATGAAAGAGAAAGGGGCCTAAATTGGCCCGGAGCTCTGTACTAGTCCTGGGTCGATCGTTCGTTTTACACGACCCGGGTCGCTCACGACACACTGGCGTCACGAGCGGGTCGCGAAGACCCGCTCTTTTCGCGACACAAAATATGAAACTCGATTACGCTTCACCCAGCTACTTTCCACTACCTGAGTCGAAAGAACGGGTGGCGAAACCCGGGTGTTGACAACCCGTTCGCTCTCTCATACAACTATCTATCGTCGCTCGCCCCGCCACACCCGCACCCGAAACCCAGGTTGCAGTATAGAGCGGTTGCAAGAAGTGGGTCGCGAGACCCGGGTGCTGATGAAAAAATGACCCGCTCGCTCTTTGGTGGTCCGTGAGCGGGTTTCAATGAGCGGGTTATTCACGACCGACCCAGGACTGCTCTGTACGCCCGTAATTCATAATAGCGATGTGTCAGTTCAGCTGGAATGGGCTCATGTGATCCGCTCCTTTGCCGGAAGCGGTTCCTACTCCCACTCCTTTTTCAAATCGACTACTCCCAGAGAACCCGGCCCAGTCCCAGTACTCTCCGCATCCAAATAAATCCGGCGGTAATCCGGCGGTCCGAGCAACTCAACGCCGAAGCGCGAAAACCGCACTCGAATACAAGTCCCGGGTTCCTTTAAACCCAAGCGCCTTGTTCCAAGCTACGTGAATCGCGACACAATCCATTCATTTCGCCCACTCCCGGACTCGCGCGAACGCCGCGAACTACTACATTCCTGACTCACCCCGTGGCCGCCGCGCCGGCTTGCTCCGCGATCCACGGTCCGGCGTCACTCACCATTCCACTCATGAGTCGCGGGTCTCGGTGAGTTCCCGACACTCCCCGCTACCCGCGGCCGGCCAACTATGACACTTCCCCTTGAGTCACGTCACGAGCTGGGCGCTGGGCCTTCATTCGATCGCTGTTCGTTGATCGACACACACGTGCGTGACCCCTTCGGCTAGACACGGAATAGTTTTTAATTAGAGCGTCTTATCTGGTATCGTTAATCAACGGGTGACGTGCATTATAAAATAATAGTTTATAGTAAAGCATTACAGCTTATTAATTTACTTATTTAAATTCTCAATAAAAGACCGTGCAGTGTAGATACATTGAATGTACCTACATTGCACGGGTGACGGGTCCTTGTTCTCGTACGGGTCTTGTCCGACTCCGGGGTTCTGAGTTCTCGTGTGGGTTCTACGAGTAGCTCCTGGTTCCGAGTTCTTTGAACCCGTGCGTCCCGTTTCGGTGCGCCGCAACAATACCCAGTGCCCAGTCCGCACCTAAGAACTCGGACCCGGGACCTGCTCCTAGAACTCGTGTACTTTTAAAAGGAAGCAAGTCTCGGAGGCTTCCGGAAAAATGCAGAACTTACCCACCTCTAATTCATAAGTCAAAAAAGAGCCAACGTTTCATACAAGACGTATAGTCATTTTTTAAACTCAGCATACAGTATGCCCTGATGATGCCCAAGTAGGAGGAAGCGCCACACTCTCAATAGCTGAAGGATTAAACAATATAAAAAATAAATGAAAAAGGCATGTACCTAATTTTGAAAAGCGATGTCTGCCGGAAATATCCCTCTCTCTCAAAGAGCAGTCTAGAATCAAATATTATACATTACTTCTTATTGTTGATGGAATTGAATTCCAAATTAAAATCACGAGTGCTCCGCTTCAAGTAAATGACTTTAATAGATTTTATTGCCGGCGCTCGGATTCAACATTCAACCCCTGACCTTGGCCCGCAGAACTCGTCTTGTCTGTTGCCTCCAAACAGAACAACATTCCTTATTATTACAAATTAATATCAATTAGAAAAACATCATTCTCGGAACTATTATCGGATTCGAGTAAATTTATTGAAATCACACAACGCAGCGAGATAGGGAAAGCTAATAGAGAAAAATACGCAGTAAGAGATAACATAATTTACATCATCGTGAAAAGTATTCCAAGAAGCGTGTAGCCAGCGAATATAATATACCTACCAGATACAGTTGCTAAGGGAGATAGTACGATTCGTAGTATGGACATAACATTTTTTTAGCAGGCAAAATGTGGATATATCATTATTTCAACAAATGGGTAACTATTATTTTCATATCGTAAACACAGTTTTTAGAAATTATAAGTTTGACAGCATTGGCGTGCAGTGACCTTTTCCAAGTTCAAGTTTGCTGTGATTGTGTTTGAAAACTTGGGTTTTCAGTTACAAAAAAGAGATACAAAAAATACTCGTGGTTCCATAAAAATGCCACCCATGCCACTGAGTGATAATATGGTTGGTGAAATTTGAAGAAATGCACTTTATCTCTGTGTACAGAGATATGTATGAGTATAATGTGTAATTTTAGATATAAATCGATTTAAACTTATCATTTTAAGTGACTAATGGCGCCAAGTCAGTTAAGCGGTGACAAATGAATTCTTTTGTATTTTGGAGGTAGGTATAGTTTTAACGCATCTTTTAGATTTTCAAGAATCTGCCATGACACATTATTAATTATTACATAGTAGAAACACATGCTAAAATGGCACAAACCATTATCAAATTAATAAAAATAATGATTTCATAATGGTGGGGTTCTTCTTCGATATAAACTCATTTTGAGATTGGCTTCTACATTAACCGTCATCGGAATCGATACGCTTGAAGGTTGGCTTTGAACAATCCTACTCACATGCGCGTTTGATGGAAAATTTACTTCAGTACATAAATCACCTAACAATAAATTTATTCCAAAAGTGCACAGCACAAATACCTTCATCAGAGAAATCCGGTACACCGAAAAGCGGATGTTGTCAGATACGGGTATGTCAATGCTGATCCCAAATTTCCAGATTCCCAGTAATAATCGCGACAAAATCTTCAAACGAGCAGATAAAAATCGAACTTCGTAGGATTTCCCCAGTTTCGTAGAAATGTCTACAAAACCGACAAAAAAACAGTAAAAAAAAACTGCTAAATTCGCAAGTCACGGAAGATGAATGCTCTACCTCTGGTGTTGAATAAGTTCAGACTAAGATGACAATCAACGTAGTGAATAGAAACAAATCGAATTCCCGGAGATAAGACAAGATAAAGAAACGAATATTCTAAAAAAAGATAAAGTTCTTTTATTGAAGAAAAATTCAGTAATGTCAATTGATTTGTCACCACTTATAGCGCCAGTAACGCTATAAAAGCAATAAGAAAAGTAAATGACGATGGCAGCATAATTTTTATCAATTCGCAATAAAGACTCGACACTCCGTTCGAAATGTTACTTTCATCTGAAAAATAGGTATATGGTTTGATGAAATATTCGTGTTAAAGTATAATATCTTAAGAAAAAAAGGCAGTAAAGAGTGATAGAGATGTTGATATTATTGATAAGCAATTCAAAGATTATCGGTATGCATTTCTAGAAACACTAAATTTTGTAATAAGGTGAGTAGGGATCTTTTGTAATTCTTGGAAGTCTGGGAATTTTGAAATAAGACTTAGAAAAGGTCTTGTAAACACTTTTAAAATTACCCAATGACCAGATTAAAAATTAAGCTCAGAAGTTAATAATGTCTTCTGTGAAGTGTGAAGCGGTGCTTTAGGGTTTCTTTAAATGACGAGTGACTGTAGAATTGTTAAACCTTACAGGTAGAAAAGGAGAATGGGATGGCACATGAATAATCAGGTGTAACAATTAAGTAAATAACATACCTGAAGGATTAACGCCAAGTTCATCGGAGGCTTCCGGGACCCAGATCGCATTGGCTGGAAGTGCTTCCGGAATGGTGGTGGAATAGTTGTGATGCTCCTGAAAAGGGAAAAATACGTTTTAGAGCCATTCCAATTATGAACCCAAAAGGCTCTGGACGGAGCTATTCGAGAACAATTTAAAGCCGCGGGGTGAGGAAAAGATGTACGAAAAATGCCTTTACCTACTTACTTTCACCATGACAGCCGTTACATGCTTAATTAAAAATGTTAAAATAAAATCGTTCAATTTATACAACTTTGCACACAAATCATTTCAAAAGTTTATCATACTAGATGTCTGCTAGAAAACTTCCCGTCACCCTAGATTTGGCATCAATGTCATTCGTATAAAGTGGCACTAATGCTCTGTCCAGAGCTTTTCAGATTTATGGTTCAAATCTTCGGGGAACGTCGAAAGAGCTCTTCATCGAAAGAGTTAATAATATTTGCAATGTGACGTGGGACTTTCATCAGAAGTAGGTTTAATTTGACGCTATGTAATTATGCATTGGTATGAATAGAATGTTGATTGTGACTACTTGTTGAAAGCAGAATAAAAAGTAATTATCTACTACATCTTATCTAATAATTCTACTTCCCAGACGTTATCATTAGCCACAAGGCTTCCCGATCTACTAAAGAATCTCGTAGCAAGAATTATTTTAAAGAGTCTTAACAATATAGAGGTAGGTTACTTACTTTCATCTTATACAGTATAATATAACATCAGTATAATACAGTACATTTAGAAGAATTAATGTTCCGAATCCACCATAAAAATTCTTGGAAATCTAATTTTTTCCACTCTGAGAATGGCTCCGGTTCTTTTATCAATAAAACGTTACGTAGATATGAGAAAAAACAAAAGATTTGCTAGCCACAAATTTCCAAGAAAAAAAACAATTAGGATTCTAATAATAACATATTTACAGGTTCGGTAACAAAACAACTTGATTACAATATCAATATTCAACAATAGAACCGCGATAGCAATGCGGATAAAATTAGAACTGAGAATTTATTAAAAAGAAAAGAAAAAAAATACAACGGTAGTAGGTTATTATAACATGTTACCACAATTACATTATTACACCGCAAGAAGAATAGATATTTTTTAGTGTGATGCATAGATTAGATAACATGCCCAATTACTATACTAGGAATCTAACCAAATTGTTATTATGTGAATTCTTAGAAGAAAAAACGTATTTACGATAATCTATGAGATAAAAATAGATAAAGCCCTTCTAGTGAAAATTATTTAATCGAACCGAGATAAGTTATTAGTTTGTGGAAACAAGTTTTTATCTTAATAATTTCCTGGTTCGTGGAATGCTTTCCGAGAATGGAGGATTTGTGAAAACAAAACGAAGGAATTTGTAAACCGTTCGGAGGTCGAAAGCGGATAGATGATGGAGAATAAAAATTAATGTTTATTAGATTCGTACGAATATTTTAGATTGTAAATATGGGCGTGTAAAGACTGGAGGAAAATAGAGAATGGGGACACTATTCCGAGTGTGTATTATATTATCTAAGGATATCTTCAGAAATAATTAGTCAGGGACTGGGAAATTTTTGACGAAGTACTGAAAAGTATTTGCGATGTCATAAATCATTCCATATTTATTAATGCCAAAATTTTATAAAAAATATATCATCTTCTTCATACACACCCCAGTCAAAGGGGTTGCCATAGCCCCATAATTTTATTTTATTTTTTTATTTCGAAATATATACATAAAAACAATGGAAATACAAATACAAATCAATGCCTAGATAATAAAATTAACAATAACATTAACATTAAAATTAAAATTAACATTAACATTAGCATATAAATAATAATAAATTTCATTGATTTTTTTTTCCTTTTTTAATTTTTTTATGGTATTTCTCTTCTATAGAAGCAGACGCTTGTGATTAGAAGAGGGACGATTATGGGATTAGGAAATATTTAAAATATATTAACAAAATATATTCTGTATCTTATAATTTACTTGTGGTAGATTCTTAATAAATAACAAATTTACAAGTTATGTAAGTTATGATTATAAATTTTATCAATTTGGTATTTTTACTTTAAATTGCTCTTTGATTGCTTTTAGGAGGCATTTATCGTCTTCGATTTTTCTTATTTTTTCAGGTAGGCTATTAAAGTATTTTTTTCCTAGATATGTATAATGATGTTGTGCAAATGAGGTGTTGCATTTTTGTGTTGTAAATATATGTTTTTGACGAGTACGACTTTCAGTTAAAAATTTATGACTTTGTTTTTCTTTTATTATTTGGATTATTATATTTTTTCGAACTAGATCATTAAATTTTAATACTTTAAATTCTTCAAAAATAAGGTGAGTCGGATAATCTCTTCTTTTTTTCAATATAATTTTTATTATTAGACGTTGCACAATTTCAACAGGGAGTAGGTTTGTTTTGTATGCAGCTCCCCAGCTTACTACAGCGTATTGGAGATTTGACTGTACTATAGCATGATAGACTGATGTTAGATTTTCTAATGAGAGAAAGTTTCGGATTTTTAAAAATATGTAAATTAATTTCCTTATTTTGTTAACTGTAAGGTTGATTTGATCTTTCCAGTTTAGGTTTTTGTCTATTGTTATTCCTAAGTATTTAATTTTATTCGAAATTTTTAATGTGGAACAGTTTATTTCACAGTTATTTTTTTTGTGATCTTTAGAATTGTCATGTATAATTATATCAAAATTTACCGGAACATCATTTGATTTTATTGCAAATGGAATGACGTGAGTTTTTTCACTATTAAGAGATCGTAGATTTATATCAAACCAGTGTTTCAGTATGTTTATGTCTTCTGTTGCTTTTTGTTTTACTACTTGCCATGTGATTCCACTTTCAATAAGTACTGTGTCGTCGGCATACGAGGTTATACTACCATGAAGTGACTGTGAGAATATCCCATTTACATATAAGATGAATAATATGGGACCTAGCACAGTACCTTGTGGAATTCCATATTCAGATGTCTCTTCGTCGCTATAAATGTTATTTATTTTGACACATTGAGGGCGATTTTTTAGGTAGCTTTTTATCCAATTTGCTACGTTTTCATTAATGTTCAAATTATCTAATTTTTTCATTAGTTTTTTATGGGATATGCTATCAAACGCTTTTCTCAGATGTATAAAAATACCTATACACTTTTTTTCATATCAAGGTTTTTATATATGCGTGATGTGACATTTGCAATCGCGTCTTGTGTGCTGTGCGCTTTTCGGAATCCGTATTGATTGTCGTGAAGTATTTTGTTATTATCAATAAATTCCATTAGTTGAGATTTTACGATTTTTTCAAATATTTTGCCAATATTTGAAATGAGGGAAATTGGTCGATAGTTAGTTACATTTTCTGCATTTCCACTTTTGAATATAGGTGAGATAATTGTCCTCTTATAATTAGACGGAAATATTCCATTTTTTAAACTTAAATTAATTAGGTGAGTTAATGGTTTTATCACGTGGCTTTTAATAGATTTTAACATATTTGCAGTTATGTTGTCAAAACCCGGTGACGACCCTCCTTTCATATTTTCAATAATGTTTAGAATATCTACTTCCTTGATCATTTTAAAATGGGATAGTGAGTTTACACTTTGTATATCTTCAATAATTGGTTGAGTTGTCGCTCCCTTTGTTACATTAATTTTTTTAGCGAGGTTTTGTCCGACTTTCGCGAAGAAGGAGTTGAAAATATCAGCACATTTTTTAGGGTTTTCCTCTGCATTTATTTTTACGTCATTTTCGCCTACAATTACCTTGATTGAATGTCTTTGTTTATTGTTATCTATTGCACAGTTAATTGTTTGCCAGATTATTTTTGGATTGTTTTCAGAATTTATTATTTTATGTTTGTAATATTCATCTTTACTAATTTTTATTAAGCGTGTCAATTTATTTTTATATTTTTTATAATTAAATTCTATTTTTTTGTCGTTTGGGAATTTTATTGTTTTTTTGTATAGCTTGCCTTTTTCTTTGATTGAATTTAATAAACCCGGTGTGATCCATGGTTTCAGGTATTTGTTTTTGTCTAAATTACGATATGGAATATCTGCTTTTGAGTTTTCTACATGCTTGGATAAAATGTTTTCAAAGTACTTTGAGCATATTTCTACTTCTTCGCAGTTGATTACAGGTTGCCAACGTTCCGTTTTCAAGTTTTCAATTAATTTTTGCAGATTTATTCTGGTATATGATTTTTTTATTGATTTATTTTTTGTTTGTATTGTTTTTTCTTCCTCGTACAAAAATATACACGTATGATGATCGGTGATGTTATTTTTCCAGACAATGGTTTTTATTTTATGAAGATCTTTTATGTTAGTATTAGTCCAAAAATGATCTAGGCAAGATGGTTTCTGACCTTGAATTTCGCGCGTATTTTCATTTATACACGATTTAAAGTTGTTTTCAGTCATACAGTTCAAATATTCATGTTTAAGTCTACTGTCTATATTTTTGTTAATGTTGATGTTAAAATCCTCTGTTATTATGCAAGTTTTGTTTTTGAAATTTGATATTATATTTCGTATTTGTTCGATAAATAAATTAGCGTTCGATTCATGCGTTCTATAGATTGCTAACAAATAATAATTCTTTTTGTTGTGGTTAAGTTGGATTTCTATGCAGTTTGATGAATCTATGTTGTGTTCTGAATGTGTAACAATATTATATTTCTTACTAACGAATATCGCAATACCACTGTTTTTATTAATGTTTGTGTTTGTTTGCATGTAAATATAATCTCTTAAATTATAATGTGGTGAGTCACTGTTTGTGTATGTTTCAGTTAATACTATAACGTCCGGCTTCACAATAAGAATATTTATATTGAGAATAAATTCTTCAATATTTTTTTAGAGGCTGCGGATGTTAAGGTGGAGCACTTGTAAACCAGAGAACTTATCTGTGATAATTTCATTGCACTCCTTTGCACTTTGACTACTGAATTCATTGATCTTGAAGCAGCTTTCCAGCTGCGTGTTCACGAAGTCATCCATAGTTGTTTATTTTCTTTTTGTTAAGTGCGGTAATTGAATTAAGTTAGATAATATTATTTGATGATTAAAGAATTTTGTTAAAATAATTGCACAATTACAATTAATCGAATGTATCACGTATATCAATTTAGTTAAAATATTTAAATAATTAAAATAAATTAAGTAAATTGAGTTTAATAAAATATTTGGATAGATTAATATAGTGGAGGCAGATGAATAAATGAGAATAATTAAGTAGAATGGAATTTTCGAATAATTTTGAATAATTTGATAATTTGAAACAATTGAAAATATCACACATATATAAATATTAATAATAATGAAGTAAATAAACGTAATTTGGTAAATTGTGCACAATAAAATAGTTGGATAGATTAAAATTGAGGAAATAAATGAGTAAATGAGAACAGTTAAGTAGAGTGGAATATTTTGGTAATTTAGAGTAATTGGATAATTTAAAACAATCGATTTTATCACATGTTTCAAATTAGTTAAAATAATTAGATAATTAAAAATAATTAAATAAGTTGAGTTGAATATAATAATTGAGTAGATTAAAATAGTGGAAATAAATGTATAAATGAGAACAGTTAAATAGAGTGAAATATTTTTATAATTTAGATTGGTTAGATAATTTAGAACAATCGAATGTATCACACATATATAGTTTGTTAAAATAATGGAATAATTAAAAATTAAGTACATTGGGTTTGATATAATAATTGGATATATTACAATAGTGAAAAAGAATGAATAAATACAAAGAGTTAAGCAGAATGGAATATTTTTATAATTTAGAGTGATTTGATAATTTAAAACAATCGAATGTGTCACACATTTATAGTTTGTTAAAATAATTAAATAATTAAAAATAATTAAGTACATTGAGTTTAATATAATAATTGGATAAATTACAATAGTGGAGATGAATGAGTTAATACAAAGAGTGAAGTAGAATGGAATATTTGGATAGATTAGACTAATCAGATAATTTAAAACAAATGAATGTATCACATATATGAAATTAGTTAAAATAATTAAATAATTAAAAATAATTAAATAAATTGAGTTAAATATAATAATTAAATAGATTAAAATAGTGGAAATAAGTGTATAAATGAGAACAGTTAAGTAGAGTGGAATATTTTGATAATTTAGAATGAATAGATAATTTAAAACAATCGAAAGTAACACACATGTATAGTTTGTTAAGATAATTAAATAATTAAAAATAATTAAGGACATTGAGTTTAATATAATAATTGGACATGTTAAAATAGTGGAAATGAATGAATAAATGAGAAGAGTTAAGTAGAATGGAATATTTGGATAGATTAGAACGATTTGATAATTTATAACAATCAAATGCATCACGTATATGAAATTAGTTAAAAGAATTAAAGAATTAAAAATAATTATATAAGTTGATTTAAATGTAATAATTGAATAGATTAAATCAGTGGAAATAAATGTATAAATGAGAGCAGGTAAGTAGAAATGAATATTATGATAATTTAGAATAATTAGACGATTTAAAACAATTGAGTGTATCACATATATTAAATAAGATAAAATAATAAAATAATTTAAAATAATTAAGTAAGTTGAGTTTAATTTAATAATTTGATAGATTAAAATGATGGTTATAAGTAAGCAAGTGAGAATAGTAAAGTACAATGGAATCTTTTGGTGGATTGTAATGGTAGATTGTTGATAAATGGTAATTATGGAGTTAGGTAGGATAAATATTTGAAGTACGTTGATATAGTTAATGGGATTAGTAATAATAATAAATTGATTTATAATGTGAGCAATAGTGACTGTGAAAACAATATAAATGAGAATTATTAAATTAGTAATATAGGTAAGCTGATTTAATAATGGAATTTTTTTGTTAGCCTCGAGTCACAATTTTTTAATGTCCGATTCATAGGAGATTGTAAGGATTTTGGTGTCTTCAGACTGACGAACAAGCACCTGACCATTTTTCGTCCAAATGAACTTATAGTTTTTTAGTTTCGCCTGTTTCTTAGTTTGGGCCAAGAGGAATTTTTTTCTAGAAGTCAGATGGTCAGAAATATAGATGGGCACACCCACTTGAGCATTCGGTAGTCCTAATGAAGAAGTAGTAATTCGTCCTTTGGATTTAATATGATCTTTAAGTTTCGCCAAAAATAAATCACGCATCAGTTTAGAACTGAGGGTGATAATTACATCTCTTGGTTTTTTATGGGTTTCGTTGGAGCGGTTTATACCTCCCACCCGTACTATGGAAGTCACATCTTCGGGTTGAAGAACTGTTTTAATGATGTTTGTGGATAGGTTGTGGAATATGTTTGCTAGATTTTCCTGGGGATTTTCTGGTAAGTTGCGTATTTCTAAGTTGGTAGAATTAGATTCGTACTCCTGATTATCAATTTTATTCTCAAGGTACTCCACTGTTTTTTTGAGGTCTTGGTGTTCCTTTTTGAATGTTTCGATTTCGGTTTCAATTTTTTGATTTTGGATTATGGTTTGGTCGATTTTTTTTATTAGGTCATCGTATTGTTTGCTGACGAATTCCATGCTTTTTTGCGTTTCTTCCTTAAATAATTCCATTTTTGTTATAATTTCTTTTTTCATAATATCCATTTTTTTGTCAATATGTTGGAGAATTTTTTCCATATTTTTGTCTTCAAGCTCCATTGCACTTTTGCCTCTAGTTGACATGATTAGTGTAAGTTATTTTAGATTGATTTTAAATTTTTTAATTTTATGTTTTTTTTAAATTTTTTATTTATTTATTTTATTTTATTTTATTCTTTTATTTTTTTTTATTGGATTATGTTGTTTTATCTAAATTTAAAATAATGGGGAGCATTTGGACTCTAGTGTTGTATTCTCATACAAAAACTAATGTACTAAAGACACTAATAAAAAGATTTCGCTCTAGTTTAAACACCTAACTCAATCATTATGTGCGGCCAAGCTACCGGGGGATCAGGAAGCATAAAGAGGTAAATAGTTGACTGAGCTTAGTGAAGGCATGTTTTAACTCGAAAATTTGGCATTTCATCTGTCTGATTTTTTTTGTTACGTTCCGGATCCGGTTCAAGACGATGGCAACGTTAAACACCATATTATTTTCCAGCAGTTCGCAAGATCGTGGTTCCCACCACGAGCTGCCAAATCCGTTTTAGTGAGAAATCACCTCAAGGGCGCTTGAAATTTATTACGAATTCTTAGGCACCATCTAATTTTATTATTTACTAATAGATACCGAAAACACACTCACCTGGCAGGTTACTTTCGATAGACACACTTTAATTAGAACGATTATGCTTTTGAGGAAATACGACTTGGCCACGCGGAGGACATTATATTGAAAATGCTGAACATTGCTTAACTTTACGTTTGCTACCCCCCCCCCCCCCCCCTCCACTAAATGTTGTTTTTACATTAATAAGAAGATTAGTGCCAAAAGTTAAGTTAATATTTATTTTGAAAGACTGGAGAATTTAGGACTTTTACCAAAAGCTACAAGAAAACGTAAAATAAGAAGAACGTATCTACATACTTACCGGCCTGTAGAATTTTTGAAAAAAGAATTCATTGAGATGGTGACTTTTTTTTGATATAGGTATTCTTTATTCGATTTTTTTTAAACGTTACAAAAAATATCTATGGTTTATAATTAAGTAGGTATTTAATAACTTACTTACAAATCTGATTATTTAAAAGGAAATTTTGATTCTGATTTATTAAGAGCGTTTAACCAGCCAGCGGACGAAAATCCACATTTCGTCGAAAGTTGTTCTTACGATCGTGCAGGGCGGTTACAATGAGAAAGATTAATTATTCTCCGTACCAGCTTTTTAAAATTATAACTCAATATCGAATTTATTTCAATTCAAATTAGCTTTAATTTATACCTTCATCCAAAAATGCTGAAAGGCGTGATGATAAAACTATTAAAATAATGTACTTTTTGTAGTTATTTTTTGATTATAAGTATTTATCATTTTTCAATAATGTCTAAATTTAATAAGAATGTTAAAAAAATCTGAAATATATTAGTTTGTAAGTGCGCAAATAAATACACAAACGGACCAATTTTCGCCAAGAAACACATGTACGTACATATTTTTTAATGATTTTATTGAAACTAAAATTAAAATTCTAAAACATACGTTTGCTAGATAATGTATTGATTTATTTTACTGCATGATTTTATTATTTGAAATGGGTGTGGTATAATACAAAAACTTTTTTGAAAATTGAACAAATCTGCCAACGACCTATGGAATAACCTTATTATACTAAAAATTAAAAAAAAATCTCAAAATTTATTACATACGAATGCTAGATAAAAGAACAATCTTTCGAAATCCATTTATAATTTTTTGTGGAAAAGAGTCAATACGTCTAAAAACTTTTTTGAAAATGACGTATTTCCGGTTTTCTCTGGTAATGCCCTCTTAAATAAGAGAAAATTTGAGACGTACTTCTTTGGAGGCGAGGTCTGTTATTCACTGAACAACTAGTATAAATTCACAGACACAATGTAAGTCGGCTAGTTGGTTGCATAACCTTGGGGAGCATTGTCCTAAGTGATTCACCTCTGACATGAGAAGTGGGCGGGCCGCTTTAACTTAAACTCGTTGTTACATATAGATATGTACATTTTATATTATTAATGTTGTGCAATGGCGTGTGCGATCAGACTGAATTCCAATCAACGAGCTTTAAATAGATCTAAGAGAAATTATTGTTGCAATTGGCTGAATATGTATTGTTCATTTAATTCGTATGGTTTTAAAGGTCTTTTACGATTCAATGTGACTTTAGGGGTCGTCCATTAATCACGTGATGTTTTTTTAGCATCTTTTTAACCCTCCCCCCTGGTGACATGTGGTGAGGTTTTAGACTACCCCCCCCCCCCCCGAAATCACGTGTATTTTTTTAGTGCATAGAATTTTGAAATTTTCAGAATATTATCACGTAAAATAAATACACGTGATATCTCATTATACCCCCCCCCCGGCGTGATATTTAGTGATTTTTTTCCGAACCCCCCCCCCCTTTCGAGCATCACGTGATTAATGGACGACCCCTTACGTTTATGAGATTACTGGATACGATCAGGGATATGCAGTCCATATAGGTACTGCCCAACCTGCCTTACTCGCATAGAAATATAAGTAATATTGAAATTAATTATAACATTATTAGAAGTGTGGAGGAGCTATTCCGGGCAGCGAAAAATAGAGAGACATTTTTCAGAGAAATCGCCAACGTCGGGTGGACCTGATAGGGCACACCGAGAAGAAGATAAAATTATTGTAAGAAACCAATATACAAAAAAAAAATACGCGCAAATATCATACAATAAGGTGTCAAAGGCTGGAACTAATTACGCGAACGACCAGACATCCATATACAAAAATTAAAAATAGCCCCTAACTATTATACAATTTTTCATCATTTTTAATTACTTGAGTTGAAGTCGCATGATTCTGAATTGTCTGGTTACATCTTCATTCCACATAAAGTATACATGTGCATGTGCGAAGCTCATTCAAGAGACGACTCGTTTGTGTTAGTGTCGAAAAAGGCCATGCCTTTTGGTACAAATCACAAGTGTAGCAATCGGTGCTAACTGTTGGTTCCTGTATTAATTAGTACAACTATATCAACAAAATAATTAATGTTATGTATACCTACTGGTTTTCTTTCTTTCTTGCCAGTAGAACTATAAATAGTATCCCCATTTTTAACTTTGAGGCTGTAGGCTTGTTGAAAAAGTATCGATATATCGATATTTTTAATTCAATACATCGATATTTTTAGCCGATATATCGATACAAAATATCCAATATCGAAAATTGCGTCAAAAACGATATTTTTATTTATTTATGCAACTAAAGTCACTAGAATCCAAAACCGTATAGGAACGAACGGAAAAAAGTAACTGTATTGGGTCATGACATCTGGCGGTTGAAATTTTAACTATTAATAGCTTACAAATATATTGTCTTTGCAATAGTATACACATATGAGATAGTATTAGTGATCACAAATTTGTGATCACTAATACTATCTCATATGTGAATGTATGCTATTTTTCGCCATTTTTTTCTAAGCCTCTCCTATGTGTTGGTTCCCAATTGTCTATGATTATTGACT
Organism: Limnephilus marmoratus; assembly: GCA_917880885.1. Taxonomy (NCBI): domain Eukaryota; kingdom Metazoa; phylum Arthropoda; class Insecta; order Trichoptera; family Limnephilidae; genus Limnephilus; species Limnephilus marmoratus. Next base: position 18,628,539 of record OU862933.1, read on the forward strand.
ATACCTTGTTCCAAACACGAAGTCCTTTTTGACAGAATAATAGGCAAAAAGAATGTTACTGAGACGCATACAAAGTTTACATATGAGTTAGAAGACAGCTTTTTAGTTTTTGATATTTTTGTTATTATTACCTACTGATAAAAATACCTTCATTTTTATTGAGATTTTAGTACATTAAAATAATGCACATTGTGTATAAAAATTACTATTGATAATATTGAGCCGAATACACTATTATTTTTAAAACGCAAAATATTTTGAAAATTTGACCGATATATCGATACATCGATATTTTTTCCTCGATATATCGACGTCGATATGGATATTTTAATAAATATCGATATAGGTATCCATATTTTTTTCCACTTTCGACATTCCTAGGACGGGGGTAGGGGAAAGGAGAACATGAAGGCCGGATAGTATAGTATACATTGAGGTGATTTTTCACAAAAACGGCGCTCTATAAATTATCCAATTATTATTATTATAGATACCTACCTGGATTCTGTCATTAAATATAGTTAAAGCCAGTATACATATATAAAGTTTCGTTAAGAAATAGTAGCCTATCACCAGAGTGACCATAGCATTCATTACGGCCAGTTGTTTCACAGAATTAATAACAATTCATCAAATTTCGAAGTTAATATTCATGTTCTGATAAAGTTCTATTCAAGTTATGTTATTATTTCATATGGGCCAGTTGTTTCAATGAATAGAACTAGAATATAAACTTAGTTCTGCGAAACAAAAGGCCCTAGGTATTTCTTCCTCTCTGGAACGAGGTGTAAATATATAAAATTTTAATGTATCCAAATTTTACGAGTGAAATAACCTATACCAACATTTTTTATAATCCAAGCTAGAAATATTACCCGCGAATTCCGTTTTCAAGGCTAAACTTGTCTTTCCACCATGGAAATCGTGAAAAGCAATAATGGTATTAGCATAAAGAAAGAAATAACATCGAGAGCTCGAAATAACGACAGAGATTTCCAGAATAAATAAAATGAAGGTTAATCAATCTATAAGATTTGAAGTGGTTTTCGGAAAAGTATTCACCGCAAAAAGATTTCCACAAATTCGTAGAATTGTTTACTACGGAACATTCCTGTTATATCCACAGGATTTACTTGTTTGAATATTTCCGCGGGCATTACGCAAATACATCCACGAAAACAACATCTTCTCATACTCGTACGTATTGTGCATCCAAGATTAGAGAGAAATGGAAGTAGATATATAATGCACGCTATAATTATTTCCATTGAAATGTTTCCTGGAAAATGAACTTCGCAGTCTAAATCAATAGGTAGATTCATTATCTTGCTATTTGCTCGCGTTTTACGGAGTATTGGACGATAAAAATGATAAAATTTAGGTCATATTTGAACGATATGCGAGGAAATTTCATAATAATTACCTACTTTAGACCTGCGTAAATCAATTTTCACATATTCTTGACACACTTAATGCTTTCTTTGGGGGAGTGGTTGGATATTTTATAATTATAAGGCCCTCCGTTCATGGAGATACTTACAAACTACGTAATCGTGACGCAACCACAAGTGCCCTACAGATATACTACTACTTAAGAGCTCGTTCACATTGAGCGTATAAATATAAAAGATCATAGCACGCCACATATCGCTCTCCATACAATCCCTTCAGACCGTTCACACCTGAGCGCTTTATGCGCACATCAACCATAGACAATGCACATCTTACGCCGTAACCGCTCCTGAGGCGATATGCCAACAGTTAAGCGCCCCCAACTCCGACGAAAACAGGAGAGGGGGTCATTTTAATTACGGAGCTGCCAAGACCGGTGGATGACAGATGTCAAGTTCATAGATTCAGTACAAAAAATGCGCACTCCGTGGCCGCTCGCTAATTCAACTGACCCCCTCTCCTACCATAGGAAGAAATATTTTATCTGCGCTGTGTGAACGGCACGAAACATAAGCGCTCGCGGTTCAGCAGATACCTGCTAGCGGTTATATTAGATGTCTGAACACCCCTTAATGCTGGTGTCCGTACACGGCGCTACCCAAATTATACTGAACTTGATCGTTTTTCACGTGCAGCCGTGGAGTTAACACGATGTCAAGCTATGTCAAATGACTTTTTTTCAACATCAATCCATGCCTTCTTCACTAAATCCTTACTTATTCTGGTAAAGTATAGTTATATAAACATGTATTTTTCCACTTCCAGAACAAATCTAACATTAATTTTCAAGTTCCGACGCCATTTCTGTCAAACGTCAAACGAAAAAGCATCAGACACAAATGATACAACGCGTCGCGTGCGATCAGCACCACCGGTTGCGTGAAGCTGATTGGAAACCGACAGACGTCGCGTAGCGCCGTGTACGGCACCAGCAAAATCGTAAGGGGGGTACTTACGATCGGCGCGTATGATACGCTCACGAGGATCGAGTAGCTTGTAAGTAGCGTCATGTACGGAGGCACTCACAGAAAAGTATAGTATCGTATTCAATAAACCAACCTTTAATATTTCGAGTCGTTTTCAATACCTCCCTTCACAAGGCAATCAGCAATACCATACAAACATACACACGTATTGTATTCTACTTTGGTGACCCCGATGTGATCTAAAACGAAATCCCTACCTTAGACAAGCTATAAACCTACAATATTTACAGATACAAATATTATATACATGTATATTGTAAGTGCAGCCGATTTCACGCAGGGATTTTTCAAAAAGGCCAGTTTGAAAAATATCAATTAAAAATAATATATTGAAGCTACTTTTAAGTTGTTAATTAGAGCTAAAACTATCTACGTACTAACACCCATCGCGATGTGCGTGGTCCATTAACAACGACCGCCGTTTAGAATTTCAGCTAAGCTTTTAAGTAATCGTAAAAATAAGTACAAAAACATAAATGAACCGATATTTGTAACGTTGTGAAATTTGGCGAAATACCTAAGCAAGGCTTCTTCTTTCTAATACTATAAAGAGGAAAGATTTGGTTGTTTGTTTGCATTGAATAGGCTCCGAAACTACTGAACCGATTTTAAAAATTCTTTCACCAATAGAAAGCTACATTATCAGTGAGTAACATAGGCTATATAAAATGGTAAGCTCTGGCGTTATGAAATTTGTATAGATGAAAATGTGTGTATTTCATATATTTTAGCGGCAGGGAGGAAAGGCAAGGTGGGGTTTGCGGAGATGGTAGACACGAGGGAGGTGGAAGGCGGAAGGGAACGGGGATGCACGAAAAAGGACGTGCAGGGAGAATCAATTTATTTCTTTGAATGGCATAGCAACGCATGCCGGGTGCCAGCTAGTATTTTATAAGACAGCTTGAAGAGCGAGAGAATAAAGGAGTGTAATGAGAATATATTATAATGCGGTGTAAATGGTGGAAGAAGTCGAGGACTCCCGAGAAGGACATGACACGATCAAGTGAACCAAGCACGTTAGTCGGGCCATGGCAGGAGTCAGAATAAATGAAGAATGTGTTAGACTTTAGACGATGTATGAAAATGAATGAGGCAAGTATTGTGTGCCAAGGCCGATTTGATGGCGGTTTGTCCTCTCTGTCTAGCCCTGCGAAAATGGCAAGATGGTTATTTAGTTAGTTTAATCGAAATTTGGTACAAATTTGGTAATAAATTTAGCTACGCAATCAATTCCTAGCAAAAATCGAGAAAATTAAAAAAATGTTATACATTATGAAAACACCCTACCTACTTGATGGGGCGAAGTGCAATACACCTAGTATTGTCCTTTTAGCGTTCCGCGAATGATTAGAGATATCCAGAGAATAAAGTGCTAGCAATCCAAAAGTGTAGGTAAATAGAAGCATTTAAATAACAAATTGTTTGATCACACAAAAAGATTTTCTATAGAAATTGAACTAGGGCGAACTGAAATACAAACAAGGAAATAAAATTCTTAGAATAATTTTCCGCCTTTACCCGCTAGCATTAAATAAACGGTATTGTTTTTTGAAAATATTTATTATGATAACCATGAACTAAATGAATACCGAGAAGAAACGTAGATGTTCGCAGTAGTAGGTATCATCGTACCGAATAATAATTGATAAATCGATAGAAATAGAATTGTCTTTTTACTTGATATTAAGTTAGGTTAGTTTCGTTCAGACGATCGCCAACCCGGTGATTAGAAGAACGAATTCTCGGCCGGCAATCCGGAAAAACTGAGTTCAAATCTGTGGCGGCTTCTAAAGTTTCTACATTCTGCGCTTCGATATCACCAGCTAACCGTGGTGTGAAAGAAAAGTGTACTGTATTTCAATTTGGAGGACGAGTTATGAATACCGCCGCCCCGGGAACTATTTATTAAATAACCAAAATCTTGCTAAAGGTCAACCCAAGTGGTTTCGCTACGTTTGGTGAATTAGCAGGGGTGCCCGGGTTCACAAGGCGCCTGCCCACCTGCTGTGTTGCAGGCTGGATCGAGAGAGACTGGTTGAGGAAGGCGTTTTGGTCCCTCCAGACTTTCTCAAACAATGCCTTGTATCGCAGTTGGAGGGATGGATTCACTCCTGGACACACTGACCCCCCAGATTCCTATCATACCTGTTTCCTTCCCAGAACTTCCTCTCTTTCTTTTTCCTAAAAAGACTCCACATAGCATCCCCTAAGATGACACAGGCCTGATGGAAATTATTTCCTCAGGGCCTCCTGTGCGGAGCTAGCGTTCGCGTTAATACTCGTAATTGAAAAACGCGTCCAGCCAGTGACGGATTTAGGTATACGTTCTTTCATGAGTAAAGGTCACTTCATTTACGCCGCCAATTTTATTTAATATTTACTTGTACAGCGCCCGTGAGGTGATTTTTCACGAAAATGGCACTATATAAATCAGCCAAGTATTATTATTATTATTACTAAAAAATAAAATATTGTTGGTTGCGTTATGGTGACGGATTTGCAGAGGTTGAAAAAGCTTTGAAAAAGAAAAACTTACCTAAAGCTGTAGGTACTTAAAAAATACATGTATTGAACTTACGATTGAAGTCTTGTTTGACACAGACAGAAAGCGAAACGATGTAGGTTCCTTTAAAAACTGAGCATGGTTATCCGACCTCTTTCCTTTTTTACTTGTTAACCGACATAATTTGAAAGACAATAGTTCTCGGTATCCGGTAATCGGCTATAACAAAACTAAATGCAGAAAACCATTTTGAATTATACTGTAATATCAGCTCAAGAGAATTGAAGTTGACAATACGATATCGCATCTACGATATACATAAGCACACACTTCACACAAATTGATTACACATCTGTCCTGATGATGGATACTGCAATGCAGTTAGAAACGTTGGCTGAAGAAGGAGAAGTGCAACAAGGCATAATAACCCAAAAATAAGTTAATTAAAAAACGAGTGTGCTTTAGACCACACGACTGAAGTAAAACTTCTTTATCTCCATCTATATGATGAAAAGAAAATGTGCGTGCGCACAGACACAGACAATAGGCCTGCACTATGTCTTAGATATACGAAACGTAACTGGCTATAAGAGAAAGAGAGAAAGAAAATGTGTGCTCGCACCTCTCGCTTCCCCCACAGTAATATACGAAACGTAACTCTCTCTCTTTCTATCTTCACTAACTTATATCTCCCTCTCAACTACCGTTCGCCTCGCTTTTCGTAAAGCTCTCGTCATACATTCACTAGCTTACTCCCCAAGTCAAGCGTGCGTAAAGAAGTTTTACTTCAATATTTCAGATTGAAATAAATCCATCCATCTTAATAATTATAATAATACGTTAATAATTGGATGATTGTTAAAGCGCCGCGGCCGTTTTCTTGAGAAAATTATTGAAAACTTTAAAATAGCGGCACAACCAATTTAAAACTAATAACTAGGTGTGTAACAACCATTAATCAATAATAGAAGATAAGTTATAATATTATGCAATTTAGTTGTTTAATAGGTGTAAATAATTGCACGTTAGATGACGCATTATAAAACATACATAATAATAATTATGATCATGTATAATGTTGGGCGATGCATAACAAAGGTAGGTAATACCTAAGTTGAATCAAGCAAGGCCTTTTAATTACTGTGAATGATCCGGAAGAGATGTTTGCTCGTGTTGTGATATTAAATGGTTACAATGAATTAATAACACAGGTAATGCATTATAATAGAAAGCGTGCGGAAAATAACATAAGACTATTTCTAGGAATCGTTTAATATTTATATATCGTAGTTTGCGGATTTGTTTCCACGTGTTTCGTCTTATTTGGCTAGTATTTTAGGCTTGATGAATATGTTGAACATTATTTATAGTTTTTGAGCAGAGCGTGTGAGTTATATTGATCGGAGCCAGTAGTACTACGTTACCCACGTTATAGTCGAACAGATACCAAATGCACTCCCAAAATTTCACACGGGGATTAACGTACAGTCAAAACTCCGAAAAACCCAAACTCAAAAGGCACTCCACCATTATATCTATATAATCTATCTATCTATATAAATCTATCTATCTATCTATATCTATCTATCTATCTATCTTCTTCTATCTTCTATATAAATAAAAATGAATCGCCGAAATGTATGTACGCGCATTACTTCCAAACGACTGCACCAAATACGATAATTCTTTTTTTGTTGTGTTCGTTATTGTCAGGACAAGGTTTGTACAAAACTACTGGCGAGCTCTGGCATTATGAAATTTGTTTAAAAAAATTGCAATAGGTAGTACGCGAGCTGTTTGAAAACCAAATGTACCGGGAATTAATTAATGGAACGCGGGAGGGGGGGAGGAGGGGAACCCGGGAGGGGGGAAGGGAACCTAGGAGAGGGGAACTCGGGAAGAGGGTTTGCGGGACGGGGTAAGGGGGAGTGGAGTGGGGAAAGGGAAGGTGGAGGAGGCGCAATGGAAACGCGAGAGGTAAAGGACACGCAGGGAGAAACAATTTCTTTATTAAATGGCATAGCAACGCATGCCGGGTACCAGCTAGTTATTAATATTTTTATATTTTTCATTTCTTATTATAAATAATAAGTATTAATAATGGGGGGGGGGGGTTCGGAAAAAATTATGGGGGGGGGGTTTGGAAAAACTCACGAAATATCACCGGGAGGGGGGGGGGGGGCATAATGAGATATCACGTGTATTTATTTTTCGTGATAATATTCTGAAAATTTCAAAATACTTTGAACTAAAAAAATACACGTGATTTCGGGAGGGGGGGGGGGGGGGGGTTTAAAAGTTGCTAAAAAACGTCACGTGATTAATGGACGACCCCTTGACGGTTATTCCCATGAATTAGGCGACTAAATCCTTTGGAAATTCCATTGTTATTTACATCATACTACTTACTATAAAATCAAACAATTAATGATTCCACATTCATACTGTATTGACTTCATAAGATCAAAAACCAGTCCATTACTTTATTTTCGATTTAATACCTATACTATATTAATGTCATTTTGACTCCGTTTATTTAACCGGTGTGATTGTAATTACATATTTTGTGATCTAATATCAACGATACGAATTGCAGACACGTGAAAAAACGATAGTTTATAATGTTATCAAGTTTTTCCAAAAAATCCGTGACAATCCAAAATACATCAAAACATTGAACTTCAAGCAAGTACATTTATTGGCAGCAGGATTGACGACACATACATTTATTGGCAGCAGGCTTGACGACACATACATTTATTGGCAGCAGGATTGACGACACATACATTTATTGGCAGCAGGATTGACGACACATACATTTATTGGCAGCAGGATTGACGACACATACATTTATTGGCAGCAGGCTTGCGGCCTCAACGAGATTGGAAGATTTTAAAAAGGATGTTGTGCGTCGCAGTGTGATGGATTGGACAATGGATAATATCCCACTCTTTTTCTTTTTTTTTTTACATGAGCTCCACACAGGAGGCCCTGAGGAAAATAATTTCCCTCAGGGCCTATGTCATCTTTGGGGGTGCTGTGGGTTTTTTTTAAGGAAAGGAAGGAGGGGAGAGTTCTGGGAAGGAAAAGGGTTTAAGGGGTGGGTAGGAATCTGGGGTTCAGTGTGTCCCAGTCATCCGCCCCCAAGACCTAGACAAACCTCACCCCATGAACCCGGGCACCCGTGCTAAATCACCAAACGTAGCGAACCACTTGGGGTGACCTATGGCAGAGGTGTTGGTTATCCAATAAAGGTTCCCGGGGTGGCGGTACCCATTCCCGCCTCCCAAATTGAAATCTTAACAAAATCTTACAAATCTTAACAAAGTTCTGGTGGATAAAACATTTTTTTTATCTCATGAGTCATTGCGATGTATTTTGCATGATATTGGTTTAAAATTCAAAATATGCAAAGATGGAAGAAAGTATTTAATGGGAAGATTAGACATTGCTACAGCGCGTGTAGACTACAAAACGTAATACGTACAAAGTGTAATACAAAACGCCAATTTCATATGTAAGGACCTAATATTATACCATCTCGCATCGAAACACAAATAGTGGTTAGTTATACTTAAGTTCTGTGTTTTTGTCTGAAATCGCTCCTCGTTCCGTGAAATTGATTCAATTTAGTAAATCCCCACGATTGTTCAGCTTCAATAAAATAACAAAGCTTAAAATATGATTCACGGTTAAAATAAATAATATAACCGCAGCGAATTTCAACATACTTTTACATAATATGCATAAATTACAACATAACAATATTATTATTCAACAACGGAAATTAAATAAATGATTTTGTAAAATTTACAAGTGTAGTTATCCATGGAAATTTTGCGAATTTCGATTAACTAGAGTTGTCAGAAAAACACATTTCTAAATTCCCTGAAAATGCATTTGCGGTTATTACCCTTTACCAGTATATTGAAATTAATCTCGGACCATAGATTATATCCTTATCAATATACTATTTTGGTCATGTATTAATACAAGTTTGGCTGTTTTGACAAAAATAGGTCAAAACATAGTATAATTATACAATTTAAGTAATTACAAAAGTATCCAATTAGCCTAATTAAATGATAATCCATATCTTCATCTAAAAATCAATACTGTTTTCAATGGTTGCTGTCCGTTTAACAGAAAATAGAAATTCCCCGATAATTCCAAGTTTTCAAGCAATTCCTACAAATTATCAGATGTTTTTTGATTGATACATACGAGTAAATATCAATCCACAATATAAGCGAATCAATGGGTTTCATTTTTCATTAATTTTTGGAGATCGCTGGCAACGGTTAATATGCACTTTTTTAAAAAAAAAACCTTTTGATTCATCTTAATTACATTAAAAGGCAACTATTTGCATTGGGGGAAGTGGAAAATATTTCATTCTAAATTTCGATTACGTAAAATTAAAATTAGCTTTCGTCTTGTGAGATTATACGCCATTAGCTATTAACTCATTCGCTGTCACTTAGGTATGTTGGTATTCCTGATACACATGAATGTATAACGAACGGCTAGAAGATTTTGAAGGTACGGGGCACTTTCTTTTGAATCACAAACCATGTTACATAAACCTAGAATTCCCATGAAGTCTGCTACGCTTTGCTCTAGCATATTTTCGTATAGTAACAAGAATACCAACATAACGAAATGACATTTGAAAATAATGTTTGAAAATGGATGGTCTCGTTTCACAGAATGAAAGCTAATTTTAATTTTACGTAATCGAAATTTAGAATGAAATATTTTCCACTTCCCCCAATGCAAATAGTTGTCTTTTAATGTAATTAAGGTGAATCAAAAGATTTAAAAAAAAAAGTGCGTATTAACCATTGCCAGCGATCTCAAAAATTTACCCTATTTTCAATAGACCGCCACAAGATGGGCAAGCGCTTAATCCGGTGATTTCAAAAACAAAACACTAATACTGAAAGAAAAAGAAAAATCCAAATGTATACCTACTTCTTTGGGAAAATTAAAATATTAAATAAAAAAAATTTAAATTTGGAAAAGACGATTATAAACATTTTCGAAAAACTACCAATATTGGTACTTTAGAAAAGGCCAAAACTGCTAAAATGTCGCTATTCATCGTACAATAAAGTATGTAACACCTATTCATTTAATGTGTCATTTATAAAGGGTGTAACAGCACATGCGGTATTGTTTGATTTGATAAGCTTCCGGATACCGCTACGTAATACTAGAAGCCAGGATTTATTTCAGTGCAGAAATTAATCCTGACTATATTAAATAATACATATTCCTCTCTGCCCATAATACTTATGGAGGGAAACAATTATACCAAGTCAGTAGAAATCTTCAATTTATCTTTAAACCATTATAAAATATTGTTACTGAGGCGGATCAGTTATGTACATACAATAAATACTGTATATTTCTTACCATTCATTTGTAAAAGCCCCGAAAAAGGCCGTTAATCAATAAATGAAACTTCTTAAGGGGGCACACATTAGTTACGTGGGCAGTTTTTCTTCCAATCTAGACCCCCCCCTTGGTGAGATAATTTTGGGCCACTTCGTATATTCTTTTTAAGTAACGTTAGTATTTTGGTGGACCTCCCCCCCCCCCCTTTTTGAGCTCACGTAATTAATGTACACCCACTAACCTTTGTCAAGGCTCCTATTGGTTGAGATTGAGCGGGTGAAGGTTTCACTTCTACTACGTGTGAACTGCACTCGATTTTTTAAAGATGTTTTTTTATATGCGTTCATACATTTCCAATTTAAATAATATATTTTTTGGTTAACAATTTTATTTTAATTCTACTCGGAAACGGTAGGAAAAGCCTCAATTTACCTGAAGCATATTTGCAAAATGACTTCTACATTTTTTATTCTAAATATGCTCGGGAATCGCAGGTTAAAATCCTTCGGGTACGTGCTGCTACACCCTGTATATTGCAAAAACCAGAATTTAAAAAAAAACCCAAATATAATTTTTGCCTTGACTTGCCTAAAAATTTCTTATGCCTGGATCACATGCACCGAGAAGATGGGCGACACAGTGCTCTCGGCCGTGACGATCCAGGCATTACATGCCATCTCCTCGATAATTAAGAGGGCATTACCAGAGAAAACCATAAATATGTCATTTTCAAATCAGATTTTAGACGTATTGACTCTTTTCCACAAAAAATTATAAATGGATTTCGAAAGATTGTTCTTTTATCTAGCATTCGCATATAATAAATTTTGAGAAAATTTTTAAATTTTTAGTATAATAAGGTTATTCCATAGGTCGTTGGCAGATTTGTTAAATTTTCAAATAAGATTTTGTATTATACCACACCTATTTCAAATAATATAATCATGCAGTAAAATAAATCAATACATTATCTAGCAAACGCAAGTTTTAGAATTTTAATTTTAGTTTCAATAAAATCATTAAAAAATATGTACGTACATGTGTTTCTTGACGAAAATTGGTCTAATATATTTCAGATTTTTTTAACATTCTTATTAAATTTAGGCATTATTGAAAAATGACAAATACTCATAATCAAAAAATAACTACAAAAAGGACATTATTTTAATAGTTTTATCATCACGCCTTTCATAATTTTTGGATGAAGGTATAAATTAAAGCTAATTTGAGTTGAAATAAATTCGATATTGAGTTAAAATTTGAAAAAGCTGGTACGGAGAATAATTAATCTTTCTCATTGTAACCGCCCTGCACGATCGTAAGAACAACTTTCGACGAAATGTGGATTTTCGCCCGCTGGCTGGTTAAACGCTCTCAAGTGTTATCTCTGTCTATGTCACTATTGACCCCATCTCTATTATCCCCCACTAATTTTCCCATTCTTTTAATACTTCTTTTCCATCACATGAACGGCCACCTAAGCAAGTAGTAGGCAGTATAATCCCAACGAACTCCTGTCTTCAAGGCCGATCAAGAGTAATTATTGAAAGGTATTTAAACAGTATAAAGTGTCAATTCAGAAAATATTTGATAGTCTTAAATAATAACACACGTGACCTTGCGATGGTTGCGTACGAAGGCCATTAGGGTTGTGCTCATACATCATACATTGTGTCAGTCACGCACAACTGGCGACGCGACTCGACGCCACGGCTCAATAGAGAATGAATGCAAATAATAATTACTCCAATAAGTGAACGAAATAATCGCAATTAAGTCACATGGCCAATAAGAGGCATTGACGCGCTACAAGGTCGTGATAAGAGGCGCCGAGTGTCGAGAGTCTACTGTAAACAATTATGTCGTCAGTACTCACTGGATAATTAACACTAGAAATACACACTATTTACTAGGTCAGGGATGGCGAACCAACGGCACGCGTGCCATTAATGCCACGCGACACAATATTTTGGGCACGTCACTGATCAGTGATCACAAAATTTATTATGCACTACGAAAAAAAGAGTGAAGTGTATAGCAGGTGAACGAGCGAACCCGAGTGATCCCCACGCTACAGAATGTTCGGATGCGGTGCGCGGGCTGCGATACGCGGGGTACGGTGCGGTGTGCGGGGTGGATGAATTTGAAATGCTGCCGATTGATTTCCAGTGTAGTTCAATATGGATTCAAAAATTTGTTGAAATAAGGAGAGAGTTAGAATTAATTGAAACAGAAAGATTGACAGGTAATATAAATGAAAATGCTAATAACAAAATTTTGGAAACATGGAATGCGTTACCAGACACATTTAATTGTCTATGCCTGCGAGTCATTATTTTCAGAGATGAGTAACATTAAAGACTCGTTTAGAAACCGTTTGACAGATGACTCAAGTTCAGCATGCATTCTGCTAAAAGTAACATCTTACAACCCTATAACATGTTATTTGTCATCTAACCTGCAACAACAGAAGTCACACTAATTTTACTTTAATTTAAATTATGCGTATAATGCAAAATGTTACTATTTTTTGTAGTAAATAAAGAGTTTTTAATTGATGATAAGCATTTACTATTGATGGCACGTCTATGACCTCATCAAACATTTCTTTAGAAAAATGGCACTTTGATACGTAAAGGTTCGCCATCCCTGTACTAGGTAATACACACTAGAAATGCATTCCATGCAGATTTTAATGGAAACCGATGTTGTCTTTGATATAGTACCTTTGATTTTAGTTCATTTCGTATTCGTATTTCGTATCTTACGTCGTATACGAGAATTGTTGTTGAATTTGATCGAAAAAAATTCCACAATGATGATAGAACGAATTACTGTATTTGAAATTTAAGCGAGACATGGTCAGACTTTTGAATCACGTTACAAGTCCTACGTGGTCGAAGGATAACTTTGATTTTATTTCGTATGCGCTCTTTCTATCTTACGCTGTCTGACGTCGCATACGAGAATTGTTGTTGAATTTGATCGAAAAAAATTCCACAATGATGATAGAACGAATAACTGTATTTGAAATTTAAGCGAGGCATGGTCAGACTTTTGAATCACGTTACACGCCCTACGTGGTCGAAGGGTAACTTTGATTTTATTTCGTATGCGCTCTTTCTATCTTACGCTGTCTGACGTCGTATACGAGAATTGTTGTTGAATTTGATCGAAAAAAAATTACACAATGATGATAGAACGAATCTGTATTTGAAATTTAAGCGAGGCATGGTCAGACTTTTGAATCACGTTACACGCCCTACGTGGTCGAAGGGAAAGTAAAGTAAAAAAAGTTTATTTGATTGATTTGCGTTATTTAGAAAATTTAATAATTTAAAAAGTATCGATATTATACAAGAGTGGCGGATACTCTCAGTATCGCCCTGGCGTAAAACCACCATTCAGAATTGAAAGGTCGCTTGAAATGGCTTTAGCCATGTTTAGTGACTAGATCTGAATGATCAGGTACATCCCCACCTTCCTCTTACTCACCTCCTTCCCCTCTCCAGTACCTTCAGCCTCACAACATATACTCCAATTCGGGATGCCATAATCTCACTAGTTCCAGGCTGTTGGGAGAAGTTGGGACTCTTGTGCGGTACTCACTTAAAAATTTAAAAAAACACACAAACATCGTATATCTTGTGTTCTTTATTCTATGGATGTCGTAATCAAATTAATTATAATGTGACAGTAAAGTCTCTTTTATCGATATTCCAAAAAGAAGGCACTAAGTTTCAAATAAACTCCCCAGGGGGCGTACGTTAATTACGTGAACTTAAAAGGGGGGGGGGGTCCAGCAAAATCTCAAGTTACTTGAAAAGAATATACGAGGAGGCCCAAATTTATCTCACCAAGGGGGGGAGGGGTCTAGATTGGAAGAAAAACTGCTCAAGTAATTAATGTATGACCCCCTACTGAATTATTTATAGAGCTCAAAACAATTTATATCGAAACTAAATGCTCCCTTTTCGCTTTAAAACTTCGTAAAAATTGGACAGAAAAATAATCACTTTGAATACTTTTTGCTAAAATAATAATAATTACCATACTTCGGCAAAGCCATTTTTTAACCGAGCTTTCACAGGAAAGGTGCTATACAGAGTGTAACAACACGTCCCCGAAGCATTTTAACCAGCGATTCCTGAGCAATTTGAAATAAAAATGTACATGTAATTTTGCTGCCGATGATATATTTTTTAAAATTAAAAACAATAAAAATATTTTTCCATCACTCGGGTAAAGTCTAGCCGGTCACGTGATAAGCAATTCGTCTCATTCCAGCCGAAAGACGGGTCCATTGCGCGGGCAAACGCCAGACTTTTGCTTTGACAGTCAAGGTCATAAATGTTTGACAATTTTTGTAGTGTTTGAGCTTCCTGTGTTCGGCGGAAAACATTAATTGTTTAAAGGGCATTCAATGACCTTCAAACATTTTACACCAACACTTTTTTGTAAGATTAGGGTGAAGTTCGCGCAGTCCACACAATTTGACAACTTCTCTGGAATACGGACGTCCACGCGTACGCAATACTTGACGTTTGGCGTTTATTGCATGTCCTAAGTTACTATTGAATTTGAGATGCATCAGGAAGAAAATTTATTTATCAGGAAAGATTTCCAACTAATATCGATTACTATTGAATTAAGAGTGCGTGAATAATTACGTAGCATCAAAAATAGAATAAATTTAAATTGGTCAATTTCTCCCGTGTCTCTGAAACAGATTTATAAATTAATAGACGTTATTTACAAATGAGTTCGCGAAAGAAATAATCATCCATTACGACAGTGTGTTTATTTAAAATCTATCTATCTATCTATATAAATAAAAATGAATCGCCGAAATGTATGTACGCGCATAACTTCAGAACGACTGCACCAAATTGGATAATTCTTTTTTTGTTGTGTTCGTTATGGCCAGGACAAGGTTTGTATAAAACTATTGGTGAGCTCTGGCATTGTGAAATTTGTATTAAAAAAATTGCAATAAGTGGCACGCGAGCTGTTTGAAAACTAAATGTACCAGGAATTTATTTATGGAACGCGGGAGGAGGTGGAGGGGAACCTAGGAGGGGGGAGGAGAACTCGGGAGGGGGGTTTGCGGGACGGGGGAAGGGGGGAGTGGAGTGGGGAGAGGGAAGATGGAGGAGGCGGAGTGGAAACGCGAGAGGGGAAGAGGACACGGGAGAGGAATGGGGGGGGGGGGCGGAAGGGGAACGGGACGAGTGGGAAAGGACACGCAGAGAGAAACAGTTTCTTTATTAAATGGCATAGCAACGCATGCCGGGTACCAGCTAGTCCTTAATAATTATTAGATCCGCGCAGTTGATAACCAAAAAACTTGACGTTTGACGTTTATCGTTTACGTAAATGTTAAAATGCGTTCGATGTGGAAAAGATGCAACACCAGGAAGAAAACACAGATATTTATTTATCAGGAAAGATTTCCGACAAATATCGATTATTGCACCAATAACATTATATAATAACGTCATTGTATTACACGACCTAAAGTTACTAGAATTTAGAGTGCGTAAACATTTACGTCAAAAACACAATAATTATAAATATGTGATATTATATTATAATCTTATTATCAAATATATTTATTATAATATTATGTAAGTATAATAATATTTTAAACTCGTGATTATTTAAGCCCGCTCATTGCACATAAACATAACTTAAAAAATCGTTCAATTTATTCTTCCATATTACGACCTCACCGCGCGGCTCCCGACAAAAAATGACCCCCCCCCCCCCGCCTGCCTTCACCCGGGATGGGATGTTTAAGTTTTGTTTTTGTTTTGTTTTCCGCCGAACATGGGAAGCTCAAACACTACAAGAATTGTCAAACATTTATGACCTTGAATGTTGTTGACCTTGACTGTTAAAGCAAAAGTCTGGCGTTTGCCCGCGCAATGGACCCGTCTGAACGGTAACACACGAAACAGCGCGGATGTCACATGATCCCGTCGCGACGTGTAGAAGTGCGATCAGTGGCGACGTGTGATTAAGTTTTTTTTTAATATAAAAAGTATCACCGGATAGCAAAATGACACTTACTTTAAGTACTACAATATGTTCAGGATTCCTGAGGGTTTTAAGGAAGGATTTTAACTAGCGATTCCTGAGTCAGGAATCCTTCGGGTACTTACTGTTACACGTTGTATAAATTATAAATGATGTAAATATTTTATTAAACCTATTACATCGTACGGGTTATCCACCTTACACGCGTATATTGGTTATCTATAAGATAGCAACGGTAAGTAGAACCTTTCTTTTCTTTGTATCAATAGTGCGTAAATAGAGATAAAACTAATAAGTAAAATATTTACCTATCTTTCTCAAAATATCATCAGAATCGTAAACAAGTCATAACTTTACGATTAACTTTACGAGTTAATACGAATTTGATTTTATTTTATAAAAAAATACTTCAGTGCCATCATTATACTAGTTGATCGTTGATTATTTATTTCCTAGAAACGGTTGCACGAGAAAAGGCAGTGGAGACATTTCGCAGAATGCATCGTAATATTACACAAAATTAACTGAAACCGCAGTCTTACGACGCTATTTTTATTATTACGGAAATGTACCTATAGTGTAATAACAGATTGAAACATGGAATAATAGTATCGTCAAGCAATTTTTGCTTTCCAACGACTGTGAAACGACTCGTCGATAAGATTTAAGATTCTCACAGCCAAAAGAATTATGATAATTGACTTTTGGGGTAATAACTCGGAGCCAGAGTTAAATTAGCCTCCCAAAAACTGGGCGTACCTGCTGTACAACTGTACAGGGCCCGCAGATACTTTAATGTTATTTAGACTGTTATTTATTGGTGTAGGCGTAAGATGAGATCTTGCTGATCTTAATGAAACGCGCGTGGACGAGTTGGTTATTTATTTGCACAATATTGACACGTATGTGTTGTAAAGCTAAGTGCTAGCTAATAGAGCTGATATTAAGGAGAGCGAGCAGTATCATTCATCGTCTTTTATACCCTGTTTCTGCCGTCTCGCTCTTGCGTATTTGAAAAGCAGGAGTACCACCAAAACCATTCTCACATCTAAACATACGTATTGCACAGGCGTCGGGTGAGAATGCTATCCTTGTTCTACCGGTATTTCAATGGAAAATGCTCCGAGGAACTAGCGTCATTGATCCCCTGGGCACCGGTGCGTACTCGGGAAACATGCCAAACGCTCACTCAACATATGTACCTACAATGTTAACATTTTTCACATGAGAACGGGTCGCTTCTTCGACTTGTTCTTGAGTTTAACAGCTCGGCCTCTGTGTTTCCTCCTTTCTTTAACATGGGTCTCTTCAAGACCAATGTTCAATCATTCCTCTCCTCAAAAAGATTCTTCACACAGAATCTCAAATGTCATATGCCATTGTTTTTTTTAACAGGAATAAATTTATTATATAACTAGCAGACCCGGTCACACGTTGCTGTGGCTAACGAAACACAACGCCATTACCCAACCTTTATAAAATCCACACCAGCCGTTGCCTGCTGCCCGCTGTCTGAATTGATTATTTGAATTTCTCGGCTGTTCTCTACTATACTAAGCATGTATTATTAATATAAACCTTCCTCTTGAATCACTCTATCTATTGGTGAAAACCGCATGAACATCCGTTGCGTAGTTTAAAAGATCAATGCGCATATACATTTTGAGTGACTTCATTTTATTCTATGTAATGATAAAATATTAAAAAAAAATTGGAGTAATAAAAGTTCTATATATCTATATAGAATATTAAATGCGATATATATATTTTTTTTAATTCTGTAGTTATCTTATTTTTTTAATGTGAGGGAAAATATTTTCCTTAGGGCCGCCTGTGCGGAGTCAATGTAAAATAAATAGATAAACCGCGTCCGTCACCAGGGCATTCTTTTTTACATTACATTTACCAATATGTGAATTCCTCTTCAAATGCCATTCTTCATTCCCGTTGTATTTCATCGAATTTTTAAAAGGAACAAATATTTTCCACTTATAGGATAATGATGTAGAATGATCTCCCGAAGCTATTGAACTTTTCCCCCAGATATACACCTTGTATAATAATTCAATATTGAGAAAAGTGCATTAGGATGCATTGTGCAATTCCCCCGATATGGCCACGGCGTTGGTTCGTTGGTTGCACCTTTGTCCGTGGATTACGCCATTAAATTCGCGAATAAATCCCCGGCATAATGGAGGCGCGCAATAAATCCGCTAAACCATAGAATGGCGTAATACAAATTGCACTTTCCGAGAAGAGAATAATCAACAATGGGAAGCCATTAGACCGTAGGCACCGAGGCGGAGAGAACATCTGGCGACTGGCAGACTCACGGTACTCACACTGCTGGAAATTGGAAACTGCTCAGAAACAGCACCGAGCTGGCTGACTAGGTGACTACACGCCGGAGTAGGCAGATAAATCAATATCCTACGGTAGGTACTTTTATTTCTCTAATAGTAATAAAAATAGAATTAAAATCACTTTACATAAAACATTTTTCTCTTACCGGTTTTGTTTATAACAGAGGTACGTCACTCATCAGGGAAGAATATTATCAAGTCAGTGAACTCGTTCGATATTAAACGAAAGATCAGTATAAATTATTACGAACATCAGTATAAAGTACAAGTTACAAAAATGTAACTTTATAATCTTCTTCTTCTTCAATGGCGCTACAGCCCATTTCGAGCCTTGGCCTCCTTCAAAATAAGCCTCCACCGCCCTCTGTCCTCGGCCGTCTTCTTCCAATCTGCAACATGGAGTAATCCTCTTGCATCCTTCCTGACATCATCCTCCCATCTCAGTCTAGGTCTGCCCGCCTTTCGTTTACCTCCCGGGTGTCCTGTCAGAACCTTCTTCGGTACTCGTGTGCTTGGCATTCGGTGCACATGTCCGGCCCATCTTAATCTTTGGAGTCTTAAATGGGTGGAGAGTCTGGGAGCTTGGTAAATATCATAGAGCTCATTATTGTGGCGGATTCTCCATGCCTCTCCCTCTCGCACCGCTCCTAAGATTCTTCGAAGTACCTTTCTTTCGAAGATGTCCAGCCGTTCCGCTGACTTTGCTGTCAGTGTTCCCGCCTCACATCCATAGGCCAAGACCGTTCTGATAATTGTTTTATATAAGGTTATTTTGGTTTTCCTATGGACGTTTCGGGATTTGAACACTGGCAGCAACGCAAAGTAAGTTTTGTTAGCGGCTGTAATGCGCTTTCTTACTTCTACTGGGTCTTCATTGTCCTGCGTTATGATGGAGCCCAGGTAGGTAAACTTAACTTTATAATATACACACTTAAAAAAAACATAAATCGTCTCATACACACCCTAGTTTTATTCTAACTCTAGACATGGCCTAACTCAAGTAAGTGGTTCACTTGTCCTTGCCATGCCTTCCTCGAACGTCCTCGACTTCTACCTCATATATTGCTATCGTTCACTTGTTCTACATGGCCAAACCATCTGAGCGTTTCTTTCTTACATCATTATACATGGTTTTACCCCATATACTTCTCAGGGATATCATTTCTACAGCATGCAGTCATTATTGATTACTAGAGAAATAATTGGTTGTTGTTGAACACTACTTTAAAAATACAAGTTGCGGGTTCACCGAATTAAGCTGATTGCTACAGTAGCCCAGTCAGACTGTGTTTTTAAATGGAACTAAATAGTATAAAGCTAATTTTTTCCCCATCGACTACTACCATTTAGACAAGTGTTTAGCA
This sequence comes from Limnephilus marmoratus, assembly GCA_917880885.1. Lineage (NCBI taxonomy): Eukaryota > Metazoa > Arthropoda > Insecta > Trichoptera > Limnephilidae > Limnephilus > Limnephilus marmoratus. The sequence goes on from OU862933.1 coordinate 18,648,646, forward strand.
AAAAGTCCCCGCCCATACCCCTCTTGCTTCCCCCCCTGTGCCCCCCCAAACATGAAAAGTGTAAGGGTTTTGTAAATCGCTTCTATCTCGATTACTTAACAACATATCGGATTGAATTTTTTTTTATTCTCTTTGCTGTAATATTGTCTACATTTAATGTCCAGTTAATTTTCGTCGTAACTTTTACCGTTTGTTTGTAATTCGTATGATAAGGTAAAAATTTGTATATTTTTTGGCTAGTAATTTTACTTTTTGTCATATAACTTTTTACGCCGACATTTTATGAAAAAATATTTCCCACAAAAGTTGTAGTCCCTATTATTACCTTTAAAGTGATATAAAATAGTACTTACTTTGTTGGAGATCCAGCGAAATTATCATGGCGGGTTCGGTTGAGGTGAGGCCGGCCGGCGCGGCGTTGCAATGCAAATATTGTTGTATAGTGAGTTATCATTAAGGTACACTATTGCATTTTCTATAAATAAAACTAATCGAGTCTCGGTGAAACCTAAATTCCTCACTTTTTAAATTTGTTTCAAATAATAATAAGTATTCAGCGAAAATAGGTATTTTAAATAGTTTTTGGTTTGAAAATGCATGTAATATTTTTAAAGATGTTATTTTAGAAGAAAATAATTGCGGTATCTTAATTTTATGATATCTTAAACTTCCATGAGAAGTTCTTCATTTTCCTCGACTTCAACCAAAGTTAAATTGCTGCATGATCCGCCACAGCTCCTGCACATTTCTGTGCAATCAAGTGATGCTTTAAAGCAGCTACAATTATTTTTGCAAGCCTTTTTGCAGTTGCAGGAAACTAAGTTTATAACTTATTCAGCTGCCGGTGGTTTTTTTGAGTGCACTGTGTACAGCATGTTGTCAGTTAAAATCCATCTCCAGTCCATAGCGGTGATTTCCTTATCTCCGATCCATTTTTGAAGCAGCACCAGATGTTGGAGGGAGGGATGCCATATTAAATTTGGATTTTAATGACATTTTTGCAACAGCTTTAAGGTACATTGAATATCTACTGTCATTCAGACATGCAGACCTTGTGCATCCTTTGTGCGCGTTAATTTTGCCTTTGCCAAATAAATAAGACGTGGTATCACATCCTGTGATAGCAAGCAAAAATAATATCACATCCTTCATATCACCAATCTCTTCACGAATCTTGCTGATGTCATACGTTGATGGTGTGCCAGAGGGTTTGTGAAAGAATAGTCGCACATTTTGACACTGTGGTAGCCCTAACAATAGAACAAAAAGATCAGTATCTTGTTCGACAACAACTACAGGCCTCCCACTTTGAATCTGGGAAACATCTATTGCTCTTCCGACCACTTCAGTATCTGCATCTTCCTCCGCCACAATGGTTGGAATGTTTGCTTCATTAAGCTTTTGAGAGAGCTGTTCAATAAGCTGGCTTTTGTTTTTTGGATTTGCCAAAAATTCATTTTGCTTCACAGAGCACTCCATATTAACGTTGAATTTCATTTCTAGAGATGTTTTTTTACTTCTCCGCATATGTTCGACCCCATTTGTGGTGGGATAGTCAGGATACCCATCGAACACAACATGACAATCTTTCCCATACCGTTTCATTACAGTGTCAACATACTTCTCTATGATGCTGCTATATGTTACTTTGTCAGGCCAAATAACACAAAAGATACCCTCCATCTACTACATATATTTTTGGGGGCAAATTCTCAAAAACTTCTTTGCTAACTGTCCATTTTTCAAATATTTTCATAAGACTTGATTTAGTTCCCTTTCTTATCATTTTATTGTTTTCAAATAAAGACAAAGGGTTGGGCTGAGTTCATAGTTGAAGAATTGTTTGAGATTATTTGTTCCTTGAGACATACAAATAACCCTATTAAACAGCTGATCAGGATTAATTGGCACTTTTTCAGATCTCACATTCATGCCACTTACTACGGAGCCTATAGTTTTAACTTAATTTTTTCTTTTCAATTTAACATCTGCAAAATTATTTCCTTCGATGTCTTTCAAGCAGTTCATTCCTACATAATACGCTTCATCGCAGTTTACACCCGAACTTATCACTACTAGACCAGAGGATAAAGACATTAAATCTTTGCTCTGTCGGAAAGGATTATGAATACGCAGCCATCCGAGAAATTTACTAATATCTTGCAAGTCCCTTTCTCTTCTACTGCATCTTAGTTCAGTGTGCTGTTCGTTAAACTGAGTCAAGCAGCCAGAGAACTTCTCGAAAGCCTCACAAATTTGTAGGGATCCAGGAGCACAAGCAATGAATTTGGTTAGCGTCCTCTCGCTTAATCCTCGTCCATGAGTAAGCCCACCTATGGATTTTGATGATCGCATTAATGTCTGCTCTATGGTCATGTCCGTCCAGATACCGGTAAAAAATCCATCTGTAAGCCGAACTGTAAAGAAACGTTTATTGACGAACCTTTCGAAATCTTCATTTGACATTTTCGTTTGTACACTCAACATTTGTTGTAAGTATATTTGTGCGGATTTAGCGTAGAGCAAATGTCCAGCAGCATGGAAATACGGTATCATTTGCTTGACTGTATTAATGTGCAAATTCCAATCGCCGATTCTCTCTGCCAGAATAAAGTCTAGAACCAAATTCACCAATTTAAACTCTCGTAGCCACGGTCTTGAAGTTCTACTAGTTTTAACCAAATCTTCATAAACTTCTTCTAGTCTTTTCATTATTTCATTTGTTATACAATCTCTCATGGCGTCTTCAACAGTTGTTTGTTTGTTTATTGTTTGGTTATTAATATCCTTAAAGTCGTTTGTAATCATTTCTTTAAGAGATGAACATTCCTCGAATAGCAGTAATATCAAAGCTGCCTGGGTCATCATGGGAGCTCTATAAGACCTTGCGTAAGCATGTCCTGACATAAGGTGAGGAATTGTTGATTTTCCATAAACAGAGGTACATATTTCTTCGATTCCACTACCTTCCATAAACTTTCCTAAGCAACCAAGGAAACTCATTAGAAGATGGAATCCGCCTAGTCTGACGATTACTCCAGATATTTCACTTTCTATAGAAGAACTTGCAACAATGTCTACTGCTTTCAGGAAAAGTGGTTGGTCAAATATCACAATACACGGCTGCCCAGCTAACTTGCTTTCTTTAGAAGCGTAACTAAGGGCAGAGTAAATAGCAGTCGGATTTTCTGGATCTATGCTTATAAAAGGCAAAGCCTGTACATAAGATGGTTCAAAGTTTTGTCTATCATCGTAACAGTTTCGCATGTATCCAGACCATCCAGGTAGTGAAATTGGCACAAAAGCAAAACTACAAAACCAAAGCATGTTACGAGCTGAGACTAAGCATTGAGTGGGCATATTTTCAGAAATGTTTTCTATTGTTAAGGACTTTAAGCCACTTTTCTCCATTTTAGTATACATTAAAACTGGGACATTGAATTTACCTTCAAAGTCGCATGTCTTGACAAGTGGAACTCGGACATCACTCAACACAGGTGTTTTTGGAGTCACAGGATTATAGTAGATCCGAGGAACTGGCTATTTTAGGAGCCAGTTCCTGTTGGATTTACAAAATGGTCACAAACACTCAAACCGGGCGAAGCCGAACTAAAAGCCGCCCGCAGGGCCTAGCAGCAAAGTGAATAACTATTATTTCACGTTCACGATTTCCACTAGTACTACAAAGGGCACAGGACAGGCTAGGATAAGTCGGGATGTGAGGGAACAAGTTCCGACATCAGTGTCGCGGAGCGACGCAGGGATGGTGCGCACCAAGCATTCACGGTTGATATCTGGCGTTTACTAGTACATAAAGTACACATTAAAATATATCATTTTAAAGGTAATAATAGGGACTACAACTTTTGTAGAAAATATTTTTTCATAAAATGTCGGCGTAAAAAGTTATGTGACAAAAAGTAAAATTACTTGCCAAAAAATATGCAAATTTTTACCTTATCATACGAATTACAAACAAACGGTAAAAGTTACGACGAAAGTTAACTGTACATTAATTATAGACAATGTTACAGCAAAGAGAATAAAAAAAATTCAATCCGATATGTTGTTTAGTAATCGAGATAGAAGCGATTTACGAAACCCTTACACTTTTCATGTTTGGGGGGGCACAGGGGGGGAAGCAAGAGGGGTAGGGGCGGGGACTTTTTGCTAAACACTTGTCTAAATGGTAGTAGTCGAGGGGGAAAAAATTAGCTTTATACTATTTAGTTCCTTCAACTGGTGTTCTACGACACAGGCTGACTGGACTACAGGAGCAGTATGGTGTTTGACAGGTGCTTTAAGTTGCTGAGAAGCTCAAACGAGTTTATCGAATCGCAGAGTAAAAAGTTCAACATATTAGGAAGCCTTTGAAAAAAACCTACTTAGGTAAGTTTGTGGAGTTGAGGTTGCAAATAACTAAACATTGTATCATGCATTAAATAATTATATAATCACTTTGTATGAACCATGAATTTATTGATAAATTTGTCGTCTGTATACTTACCGTTTTTCAGTTTAAATACGCGAAAATATTATTGTTTATTGCGGTATTTTAAATAGGTACATAGTTATCTATGTCCTAATACAATCCTTATATATACACTTAAAATAACACATCTATACCAAATCAATCACGCATCTTTTAATTTAATTTTAAATGCCTTTATGCTCTCTTCCAATTTTATTTCTTCTGGTAATTCTCCAAATATCTTCAATGCTCCGTACATCAATGACTTTTGACTTTTTCCATCAATATAAATTAGATAAATACGTACGAAGTGATTGTTTTATTTCACGTCAAACCACAAAGTGAATGCTTTCTACGAACATAATATAAACTGATCATAAAAAAAAGAAGAATAGAGCACTCACATGACCGACAGCGGTAAACAAATTATAGGTGCACCTATAAAAAAATATAACGGTTTAGATATGGTAGTGGAGAGTTGATCAAATTCATATGAATTTTGAAAAAAAATGTGCACATAGCTGTAACCCTAGTCTTAGCGCTACAAGCCTACGTAGTAGGTACCTACCTTCACACCGCCTGTTTTTCGACATGTGCAATTTAATTGATGACTGTTGAATTCCTATTTTAATTGGACCGTTTTACATTTCATCTGTCTGTAAAATAGTTTGCTAGTTCCGTTTGTGTTCCAACAAATCAAGATTACTTTTTTCAAATAGGAAGTCATCGCTTTTATTTGGACTTTCTTATTTTAAAATGCCTGAAGAAGATTTGAAAAAAATATTGTCATTTAGATATTATTTTGAATGTAAAAAAATCTGAAATATATTACTTTGTAAGTGCGCAAATAAATACACAAACGGACCAATTTTCGTCAAGAAATACATGTAGGTACGTATAAATTTTTTAACGATTTTATTTAAACTAAAATTAAAATTCTGAAACATTCGTTTCCCAGAAAATGTATAGATTTATTTTACTGCATGATTATATGATTTGAAATAAGGGTTGTTAATACAATTTTTTTGACAAATCTGCCAACGACCTATGGTATAACCTTATTATAACTAAAAATAAACATTTTTCCTCAAAATTTAAAACATGCGTTTACTAAATAAAAGAAAAATCATTTTACGTTTAAAATCTGATTTAAAAATGACATATTTCTGGTTTTCTCTGGTTATGCCCTCTTAAAGTTGCGAGCTGTGCATTTTTTTACGTGAATACTGAACACGAGCCCCAACTGTCTGAAACTGTTGTGAAGCCGAAGGTAGTGGGGAGGGGAAGGAGATGCGGGAAAGGAAGGTTGGGAAGTAGCGCCCTTGAGGTGATTTTTCATAAAAACGGTGCTCTCCAAATTATCCAACTATTATTTTTATTATTATTACCTGGCTGTTCTAATCTGGCCACCAAAGATGGCTAACGTTTCAAGCAACGTTTTAACTCTGAATAGGGTTTTACACCAGGACAATACGATATCTTAACACTCTGGAACGTGTCTCAAACATATTACACATTATTTTAAATTAATAAATTGTGAAAAAGCACAAATTAATCAAATAAAATGTATTTGTGTACGTCGGGATTTGAACCCACGACCTACAGATTGCTAGTAGAGTCTTTACCATTCGACCACAGAGGCCGTTAAGTATTATAAAATATGATTTATAATTAAGTGGTCTGGTATTTAAGTACCTTCTTCCAAATCTCAAGATTTCATAGAAAAAAAATTGTTTTTGATTTATTAAGTAAGAGAAAATTAGTAATATACCATTTCGGACTCGAGGTCTGGTAAAATAATGTTAGTGGTGCTGTTTTTCCGTATTATGACAAAAAATTCAACTGCGTTATATTTGTATTTATTTATTTACGAACCGAAACAAACAGCACATTGATTACAGCGATGAGAACGTGAAGGAGAAATCATCAGTTTTGCGGATGATACTGTTCTCCTAATAAATGGGAATAATTGGACAGAAACATTTAAGAAAGCAGAAGACACACTTAATAGGATTAAAAAATGGCTAGACTACTATTCACTTACACTTAATGCTAATAAAACCAAATTCATCACTTTTAAAATAAAAAATAAGAAAAACTCTGAAGAAAACCTGAACGTGAAAATTCATAGCCCGCATCACTTAAATGAGAATTGTGATTGTCCCTCATTAGAAAACGTTGACCATATAACGTATCTGGGTCTAAAAATTGACCAAAACTTAAAATGGACTGAACACATTACGTATTTAAATAATAAAATTAAAAAACTAAGTTATTTTTTCAAAACTATCAGGAATGTCCTCATTAAAAAAGACTTAATCAAGATTTACATGGCTCTCTGCCAATAACTGTTAGAATACGGTATTATCGGATGGGGCGGTGCAAATAAAAACATACTAAATCCACTAATTAAAACTCAAAAAGCTATAATGAAAATTATACTGAAAGTTCCTGTAAGAACTAGCACTGACGAAATCTTCATCAATCTTAACATCATGTCAATTAAACAACTATATTCTAAAACTATACTCATTTACATTCATAAGTACAAAACCCAAGAAATAACAACTAATACGTACATTAGAAACACTAGATCTCATGGTCAAAAACTTATCCAACAAGTAACTACTAACACAACATTTGGGCAAAAAAGCTTCTTATATTATGGCATTAAACTTTACAATAAAATACCACTCTCACTCAAAAACCTCAACATTATAACATTTAAATTTCAAATAAAAAGCTGGATACTAAATATAGGGAGATCAGAAATAGAAAATATACTGATATCAAATACAGACTAAAACCAAATCTAGTAATCTGAATTATAAAAAAAAACCACTATCTTATTTACTTTATAATTATTTAAAAAAAATACTACATGATATATGTTATGTCTAATTCATATCAATTTCTTATAATTAAATTATAATATGTAAATGAAATCCTCAGCACGGGAGATCCCAGTGAGGATATCATTATCTCTACTGTTACTAAGAAATGAAGACAATAAATCATTATTATTATTATTATTATTATTATTATAATATTATTAAACAATGAGAGAAAAAAATACTTGCAGAACAACTTACAGTTATTAAGTAATATTTCATGGTGGGGTACCTATGATTATGTTTCTTTTGTAGAATATTATTTATGCGTATTTAGTAATTACCGGGTGATGTGCGTAGTGGGTAGGTGTGTGTGTATGTGTATGTTTGTAGATGTGAGAAGTGATGATATGTGAAGGGATATGTTTGCGCGTTGAACAGTTTATATTATTGACATGATGCTCTTTTTAAATTTGGACTTTAGTGAATCGGAGAAAATTTCGATGTTTGAGTTTAGACAAATATTATTAAACGTACGAAGAGCACTGTTAATTGGCGAATTAGTTGCTGCATTTATGGCTTGTACCTACGTCTTATTAATTAAAAAAAAAATTAATTAGGAAAAGAAGCTCGGTACAGTCGATATTATTATTTAAAATTTTGTGTATAAATGTTAAATCAGCTGTTGCTCGCCTTTGTTGCAATGTTTGAAATATTAAAACTTAACAATCATGCAAATTGGCGATGGTTTTTTTTAAAGACTTAATTACGCAGAGGCGTATATCTAACACTTACACAATCTTTCGAGAGTAAAATGGCGCACACGATATAATGAAAATGGCGAACATACAAGAAAATATGTTGGAGTAGTCGGAGCGGGGCTTCCCGGAATGAGCCGAGCAGAGAAGAGGCGGAAAGAACTGGTAAGAAGCTGCCGAGAAGAAAGAAGAACCAAGAGGCAAAGCAATGGAAGAAAGAATACGTATGTGTTTGTTCGAATTGAATTAGGGTGGGCCATCAATGCAGGATATCCGTTTGAGATGTCATGTTGCGTATTAAAATTCAAAATTTCAATAATATACTATAAATCAACATAGTGCTTTGAAATGATATGGGAGATGATAGTGATATTTCGAAAAACTATTGATAAATCTCGGAACGAATATAGAAATATATTGAAATCCTATTTTTTCAAATGTTATTTGGGAAACGAGTCATAAGTAGGTACAGACTCTGTTCTGATAGCTGTCCTGATTATCTCCAAGTACCAAACTTTGTACATTCAGATATGATGGGCGCAGTTTATATCTTTTTTAAATCTTGTCATGTATTTTGTATGCAAACATCTTGTATTAGGCCTATATATTTTTTAGCCCGCACCTTTTATTGTATTTTCCTGATTTTTTTTATGCATTTCTATAGTCCATCATGGAGGATACTTTATTTTAACTTTTTGACACCAACAGTACCTACATAAATCAAATGAGTGGTTATAATAATTTATTCAAGACATGTTTCTGTGAAATATCTGTAAAGTGATTCTTCATATGTTGTGTCTGGATGTTGCTTCTGTGAAACGTTTTGTAAAATTTTTCTTCATACATTATGTCTACATATTGGGTTGGGTTGGGTTTAACTTTTCAAAAGTACCAATTGGCGATCCCTTAATGAGTTTTGATAACTCATGGGAATGCAACTTCGTTGTATGTTTTATTTAAATAAAATAAAATAAAAAAATAACAAATTTTAATTAAGAAGGTATTTATAATTTTCACGTTTCAGCACTTTGACGACTCGAGTGTGTCACACGACGGGTTTTTCACGATTTGGAGAGACAAGAAAATTATTATACAACTAGAGACAATCATCAATCATAGGACCAAAAGTAGTATGGAATATAAAAAACAATATATTTTTTATGTTTAGTAATATTTTAACGCGCAACTTTTGAAACACCTGTACCTCCCACCCTGTATGTTGGACCAGCAAAAGGTTGTAGGTACATAATGTTTTTACGTTAGCAATATATTTTAATGCGCAACTTTTGAGACCCCATCCAAAATCGAAAACACTTCGACGGTCAGTCTAAGGTACACATTATTATATTATCAGAATGAGAAACGAGTAGTGATAATTCCGCCATCGTCGGGTTCCGAGAAGAAAAAATACGGACGGGGAAGACAATGTATTTTCTTCTTTCGCACCCGTGATTATTTTTAGGTTATCAATATTTAAATTCGCTATTTTTGAGACTATCTATATTCAAAACCGCAAAAAGCATTGACAACCAGTCTATGGTACTAACACTACTGTCACTACTACTCGTACATAATACTATAACAGGTCAGCGAATTGGAGTGTGAGAAGTAAGCGCACTTGGAGTGAAATATCATAAAACTGCGCTATATAAATACTACGTTATTATTATAAGCGAGTAGATAGGATAATTCCGCAGTCGCCGGTTTCCCAGAAGAAACTATGCGGATCGAGGCAATTTCTCTTCTTGTTATGTACTCGTGATTATTTTTTTATTTATTCATGTGAGTGTGAGAAGCAAGTGAGTAGGTAACGATAATTCCGCTGTCGCCGAATTCCGAGAAGAAACAATACGGACGGTTAAGACAATTTCTCTTCTTGTTATGCACTCCTGGTAATTTTTTGGTTAGAAATATTTTTGTGCGCACCTTTTGAGTCCACAAAAACGAAAAAAAGCATTGACGACCAGCCCATGGCATATATTACCATAACATGCCAGCGCATGTGAGTGTGAGAAGCAAGTGAGTAGGTAACGATAATTCCGCTGTCGCCGGATTCCGAAAAGAAACAATACAGACGGTTAAGACAGTTTCTCTTCTTGTTATGCACTCCTGGTAATTTTTAGGTTAGAAATATTTTAAAGCGCAACTTTTGAGTCCACAAAAACGAAAAAGCATTGACGACCAGCCTATGGTAGGTACATCACTGCAACGGCCAGCTTATGTGTGTGAGAAGCAAGTGAGTAGGTAGGTAGAGATAATTCTGCTGTCGCCGGATTCCGAGAAGAAACAATACGGACTGGTAAGGCAATTTCTCTTCTTATTACGCACAACCTAAGAGTATGGATATTACATAGTTCCATGCGCACAACAGTTTCCGCGATATCTCGATCGTCTTTGCCGCCAGAGTTATTATTTATTACCGATTGAAATGCTAAACGGGACGGATTATACGTTATTGAGAAATTAATAATGCCGTCATTTGTAATGCATGTCCGACCGTGAAAGTGCATTAGTTTTGTTTTTTAATGTGAATACCGCACAAGAGTCGCAACTGCTCCCGTCTGGAGTCAGTGAGACTACGGCTTCCCCGATGGGGGTATGTTGTTAGGCTGAAGGTAGTGAGCAGAGGAAAGAGAAGGCAAAGAGGAAGTTATGGAAGTATCTGGCTAATCACAGCTGGTCACCAAAAACGGCTAAAGCCATTTCGAGCAACCTTTCAATTCCGAAAGGTTGTCTTACATCGGGGCGATAAAGATAGTATATTCCACAAGGGAACGTGCCGCAAATATACTTTTTTATTATAAAATTAATAAATTTAGAAATAAAAAAAAATCAATCAATTTACTTGTGCGCGCCGGGATTCGAACTCGCGACCTTCGGATCGCCAGTCGAGAGCCTTATCCCTCGACCACAAATTGGTACCGTTTTACTGATAGCCTGTTGATAGCTAGAAAGTGAAACATTAATTTTATTTTAAACGGTCAAGGTTAAATCCAAATTTAACTTTCGGAGTATTTTTTCATTGAATGAATAGGTTTTTGTTTTTGATTTTTTTTGTTTGTTCTTATTTTTTTAGAAAAATGTCTAACGACTCACTGTTTATTTCAAAGCTCAAGTGGAAGCCTGGTCGCCAAGAAATTTTAAATTGGAAAAGGCATTTTACCAAACTGTTGCCGTCACTGTCGCTCTTACTCCCCTGAGTACTAAGCGAAAGGGGCAACTGCACCACAGGCTGATAATACCTAAATAAAATCATCAAAATCGAAGGTTTGTTTTTCTAATTTTTCTCCTTCAAAACTGGACAGATTTTGAATGTTATTTTTACTAATTGTATAAGAAGGAAATGCTTTATATTTTGCTTTAATAAATACATTGTCTAGTTTGTATACTGAACGTCTGTTGATGGCGTTCAATCCAGGCAATTTTAACGAATTGTGGAGGGTTTTTAGTGCTATAAGACGTAATATCAAAAAAGCAAAATGTACCGACACGATAGTGGTCGAAATCTATAATACATTAAACAGTATTTGTAGTAGTGTCAAAATTCAGATAGAAAAATAGGGAATACGTTTGTGTGGACAAGATGCGTGTTGAAAAATGAGTGTTGTTTAATGTACTCGTATATATATATTTTTAAATCTAACGCCCAAAGGGCTTTTACATGTTTGGTAGCACAATTAATTCATGATAGATGATTTTTAAACAGATAAAGAAATAATAAAAATAAAATTAGATAAAAAGCACATAAGTCATAAAAATACAAAAATACAGCGATTTCATAGGTTTACAAAAATACAGATATGTTTAGGAATAGTTTAGGAATAAGTTTTATACAAGATCAACAAAATTCGCCAAGTTTATGTTAAATATGTCAAGATCACCTAAGTACTGATTTTCCATAGTGCGAAACCGTTGTATCAGAGAGTGGGCAATGTAGTTCCGTTTATGAATGCTACAGTAGAATAGTTGTTTTGTCGTGTAGTTACTGTCGGTATTCGTAAGTTTATGAGTTGCAGGAATATACTACCTACTATGCCGTCGTTTTGTCTGTAGTGATTTGAGGTTTGATGGTGGCTATGATTGGGGATGTTTTTGGGAGTATAGTAAGGTGTTAGCCAACATTCTGTCAGGATAATTAAGTCATATTTGATTTTAGTAGTTCGAGTTGGATGAGAAATTGGTCAAAGTTTTTGTTTATTGATCTAATGTTTTGATGGTAGATTGATAGGTTAATTAATTAAATATTAACTGATCTATAAACACTAGGAAAAGAAATACAGCCATTAAGGTAATGTTGTTTACCGAGAAAAAAAGTATTTTAAAACGAAACGGCACTGAAACAGAGAATAATGCGTAAGTTCTTCTTACAGCCCGAGAATTGCAGAGAGCGGTTTCCTGAAATTTTGACTCGGAAATCGTCTTCAAAATATTATGAAAGGGAACAGGATGGAAGCAAGAAAAAGGAATTAATACCGGGAAACAAAATCTGTATTTTATACAAACTGCACGCAAAAGAATGGTTTCTTGGAATAATATAGATGAAATCGGATATTGGAAATCGGATTATAGCCTATTCGTCCTAATATACTATTAAAGTAGGTACCACATGCATTTAGATCTTGCTGTCGTAGGGCACCGTTTAGAAAAAAATCGAGTTTTTCAAAATTGATCTTTTATAAATTCTTATTTAAGCTAGGAGAGCTTTGGGATTATTTTAAGTGAAATCGGATCCGGGATACTAAATTATACAGAACATATTCTAATATACTATTAACCCTTTTTTAAGTGCAAAAATAACTATTGGGAAATTAAATTTAAAGTTTTGAGCTTTTCAAATTGCTGTAATTGTCAGATTTGATAGCATTCGCGATGAAAAGGGGGTGTTTATGGATGGATATTTAAAAAAATATATATTTTAGTAGTATCTAGTCTCTAGACCAGGGTTTCCCAAACTGTGTACCGCAGAGCACTATGGTTCCGCTGCACCTTAATTAGGGCTGCCACCTCTCCGGGTTTGACCCGGAGTCTCCGGGTTTGCATGGTGCATGTCCGGGCTCCGGGTTTAACATCGATATCTCCGGGTCAAAAGGTCCGGGTGAAGGTGTATGCGGAATTTTCGAAAAGTGCAAAACGCACGAGAGAATTACAAACATTTTTTGAGGAGTTCGAAATTGAATACAGAAAAGTTTACGACATGGGCCAACTAGATGGTTAAGTTTGGGGAGAGCTGTTGACCGATTGATATTGTCGTGGCCTGCTGTAACAGCATATTTTAAAAGTCGTGGTGAAGCAGCATGGAAGTGAAGCGGCGAAGGCGAATCCAATGACGCTAGAAGTTTATCTACAAGGATCACACTACAGGAATGTTATTTATATTTCATTCATCATTACATGAATATGCTGAAAGAAGCCATACTATTGCTAGAAAAAAATCCGTGACAGCTGCTGAGTTGCATCCAATTATGAGAAACATAAAAGACAAGGTTGAAAGCCGACTGCATGATGAATTTTACGGTGCCAAAATAATGAGAAACATAAAGTTTTTGAGGCCTCCTGATCAGGATCAATTAAAAAAAAAGAAGCCAATGAGGTTTACAGGAGAACTCTTGAATACATACAGAAATATTTCGATTTCGAGGTTTCTGTATTCAAAATATTTTCCAAATTCGATCAACAAGTTTTCCAAATTCGACAAGTGAAGTAAGTTACGAAGATACTGTGGAAGCTGTCGAATCACTTGGTTTGAAAAATGTCGACGTATTATTTGACGTCGAAGTATTTCCTCAGTTCGTACAATCTAGTGACTCAACATTACCTGTTGATTAACGATGGGTTCAGTTATTCAAAGTCACCTCAACCTTCACCGAACTGCCAAAAATAATTGGAAATTTTTTTTCAATCCCTATAAGCAACGCTTTTGTTGAACGCGTCTTTTCTTTAATGGGAAATTTGTGTACAGACGAGCGAAACTGCTTGTCAGTGGACATGGTGAAGGCAGAGTTAATTGTGAAGATTAATTACCATATGAATTGCCAAGAATTTTTGAAGTTTTTGAAGAAACCTGAGCAAGAAAAAATGCTTAAACAATCCCTTCAAAATGAAAAATATAGTTTTAAGTGTCAAGCTGGTCTGTCAGACTAGCACTAGCTAGGTCATTTATATTAAAAAAAAAAAAAAAAAAACATTACAAATGTTAATTTACCATGACATTTTGCCTTAATTAAATAATTCATACTAAAAAAAAAATTTTCTTCTAACACAGCAAACTTATTTTGTGGCACCATTTTAATCAAATTAAAATACTTAGTTTTTACCACTTTTATTGTTTATAAAAACATTGTCTATATCTATTATTTTTCCATTGATACCATTGTCTGTCTATTTTCAAAATTAGTAGGTATTAATAAAACCCTGAAGAAGTGAGCGTAGCTTACGAAACTTGTCTGTTTTTATAAACAATAAAAGTGGTAGGTAAAAACTAAGTATTTTGTTTAATTAATTTGAAAATAAGTTTTATTTTAATAAAAAAAACTATATTTCTAAAATCTCCGGGTCTACTGTTTTTGAAAGGTGGCAGCCCTAACCTTAATAGGGGTTCCGCGACTATTTGTCGGAAGAATTTCATTATAATATACACATATTCATATTTCAACACAACTGATATTATTCACAAGAAATTATTTAAATATTTTACAATAGTTCTTAAGTTAGGTACTAGATCTTTCCAGGTACAGGACTAAGCTTTGTGGAAGTTGAAAGAGCCGTTTACGCTGTTATTGCAGTAAATCTTCATTTTATATACAAATAAAATATCTGCAATTTATTAAGGGAACGTACCCATACTACGTGACACGTTTAGGGGGGGGGGGTCTTCAAAATGTCACGCTCCATACAAATGAGCGGCGGGTTGCTTAGGATTTTGGTCACCGGGGGGGTTAAAAATTGCAAAAAGTTGGTCACGTAGTATGGGTACGTTCCCTAATACGTATAATATGTGTAATACTCGTACTGTGATAAGAGTCAATAATATGAACATACATGTGCGATGTGCGATGTGGAAATAATAACGAGACAATGCATGTGTTCACGAAATTTTTGTTTTCCAAGGAACCCAACTACAATATCTGAAAGTAAAATAATGAAAAAATTCAATCAGTGTTACTACATCGTTGTTAGCAATTAGTCAAAGTGCAGGAACACACCAGATATTAGAATCCAACTTACCAATATTGTGCTTGATATCAGAAGATATGCAATTCATAGACTCAAAATCGTCAGTCATTGCTTTATTTATTCCTTTTCGTTTTGTTTATATTCCTTTTCGTTTTGTTTATATTCCTTTTCGTTTTGTTTGTATTCCATTTTTTTATATACTAAATAAATTATTTTTTTGATAACATTTTTTTAAATTTTGTAATTCAACCTAAAAAATAACACAAGTGTTCCGTTAAAATTTACAGATTTGTAAAGTGTTCCATTGCAGAAAAAGTTTAGACTAGACTCTATTCTCCGTCCAAAATAAGAACAACCTGTGACCGCGCATGTCTCCACCTCTCCCCCCGTCTGCTGCTTGAATGCGCGTTAACCCATTAGATTCCCGTGTTTAAATAAATTAACTAAATTATTTCATTATTATTTTCCACCCACCTGCAAACAAAAGTTTTAACAATTTATTCATTTAAATAATTATTGTAATGGTTCTCCAATAAACGCACTGCATTTTATCAATTTTTGAAAATATGCTCAATGAAATCACCGATTTTTGTATGATGTTTGCGAAATATCATGTTCTCCAGATATTTTATTTACAAATAATAATTAATCAATAATAATAATTGTGAGTTGAGGTTTGTGTACGGCCTATAAAAAAATAAAACTGATTAACACCAACATTCAGTAATTTTATAGTACAGTACGTAACACCATTGTTTTATAAATATGCATTGTTCATATTGTTGCAATTCGAATATAAGGACATAATTATTAATGTCATACTTTCCTATTTTGTTATTTGCAATTAGTGACAGTGATATCTAATGAATTAGGACTTGGCTGAAACATTGATGTTTGAATAATCGACCACCATAACACGGGCATGTGCCGTAAAATGTAAGCATTGTCGTAAAATCCGCAAAGTGTGTTACCATAAAAAGCAATGAATAAAGAAAAATTAGTAATAATAAATATCCATTTTATCACAGGGTCTGAAAGGGTTAAAATTTCAAGTTACGTGCACACAGCGCGACAGCCGACGAACGACTGATCTATGGGCGGAGTAACACAGCGGTGGTGAAGGGACCGAAGAAGGGGGCGGGGTATGCGCAATACGAACCAAATTTCGTACTCTCCCAAGTTGATCTAAAGGTGGACGGAGAATAGACCATAAATTTATTAATGAGGTTGTTTCTAATTTTATTTAATTTATTTTGACGATAATGTATTATAGATATAGAGAGTTAATAACGAACAGTAAGCCTTATAGTTTTATTGATTCCGTCAGTTGGAACTTGGGACAGAATTCAGATTTTTTTAAATCCAACACTTTGGTAAGTGGTCATTATGTTACCTGTTCACGGTTATGTTAGTTCACGGTAGATGTCAGCAGCACGAGAACCGAGCTATCATTTTTCATCGTTCCACCCTCATTGGATACAGCTTCTTTCTTGACTTGCTTCCCAAAGACGCCCAACCGCGATCTATATCTCCCCAATGAGAGTCTTGTGATATGTCGCATAAACATAGGAAGATTAAGATTAGAATTCCACTGAGTTATTCCAGCCTGTTTCTGCAAGAGGAAGGTTGTCCTGACGATAGTCAGCCCCCCCTCCCCCCCACTCCTCATATTACTTGAAAACCCGCGAATTTTTAAGGAAAAATAACTTACCGTACATAAAATGGCTTCCTAACTTTGTAAAGCCACCTTGAGGTGCAGTTTTATAATCTTGCTAACGCATTTAAAGGTGCTGGTAAGCAAGCAAGATAAGGGAACGTACCCATACTACGTGACCAACTTTTTGCAATTTTTAACCACCCCCCCCCCCCGGTGACCAAAATCCTAAGCAACCCGCCGCTCATTTGTATGGAGCGTGACATTTTGAAGACCCCCCCCCCCCCTAAACGTGTCACGTAGTATGGGTACGTTCCCTAAATTGCTTATTACGTCTGGAATCCACATTATAGTATACATGTTCAAGATATTGAAAGAATACAAAACAAATTCTTACGTTTTCTAAATTTTAAAATGGGTATTCCAGCAAATGTGTTGAACTACAACACTATTTTAAATGATTTGAATATGCTCAAATTGTCCGACAGAAGAATTTTCTCTGTTTTGGTATTTCTGTATAAAATTCTAAATGATTTAGTTGATAGTCCGGTATTGCTAGAATTGATAAGCTTCCGGATTCCACTACGTAATACTAGAAGTCAGGATTTATTTCAGTGTAGAAATTCTGGAACTAATTACCATATGTATTCTTCTTTGCCCAGAATACTTATGGAAGGAAACAATTATACCAAGTCAGTGGACATCTTCAATTTATGTTTAAACAAATATAAAATATTGTTACTGAGACAGTTCAGTTATGTACATTGAATGCTTTGTGTACTAGACGTTTGTACATAAACTAAATATAATAGGGAGCTGGCCACAATGACACGCCAATGGAGTTTCGTACGCCAGTGGATTTTGGAACGCCACTGGTCTTTTAAATGAATTTACTACTTTGACAAAAAATGCTTCTAGGTATAATGGCAAAACTGATTTGAGTACTGGATTAAAATAAATATTTTTCACTTCGGAGACTGTGGGAGACTGGGGTTTTTAGGTTACTGGGAGAGGTAAACTGAATCTAAGACTGATTAAAACACTTGAAAAGAGGTTTGAACTTGGAGACTGTTGGTATCTTGAGTTGGTATCTTTCTTCTTGGCTGATAGTTTTGAACTGACTTCCTACCGGTTTGACTTCTATTTTTATAGGGCAAACTCAGGTCGGACTTTTGGGGAACAGAACCTCCTTAATTTTTCTAAGGTACTTGTTTTAGGTAATTTCCCTGGTCGCTACGATTGGAAGTCAGCTGTGTCAAAATTATGTGTGATAGTTTTTGCCATGATCTTACCAACTTAGGATACCAAAGCCTCACATCATTTTTATTGTGTTTACAAGAAAAGGTACAAGTATACATATGTGATATAAGGTACAATTTTAAACAGTAAATATTTTTCTTAAAGTGCAACAATCACTGATAGACGTCAGTTTTTGGGTTGTTTTTGTAGCATATACTCATTTTTAGGTGATGATGTTTATTTCTTGATCCAAATTATTCCCAATTTCTCGAAATTGAGCTCCAAATTTTTCGGAACATGAATTCGCTGTCGTAAATATTTACGATTCAGATTTTTCCTTTGTTCAGAATTGACCAATAGTGGCTCGGCTGGTCGCATGGTGGGGGTCACGTAAATAGACAGCCAATTCCTTGGCGTTGATCATTGCTGTCTAGACTCCCTTGTGGAAGTATTAGGTGGTTATTTAGATGTGTTTTCCAGTCCAATGAGGCTGCCGCACGTATTCATTATCAATTTCATTAATGTTTTTAATTGGTTAGTTAGTTAAAGGACATAATTGCGTTGTAGACAAATCATTTGGAAGGGGCACCACATGCACATTATTCCGCTAGCCAATAGCAGCACTCAGATTGTCGTGCTCGCGGCACGGTACTCTGTGACAGCATAAATTCCAATCTTGAATTTCCAGGGTTGTCATATGCTTTCGCGCACTCGTTCAATGCACACGTATTCCTATGACACGTTCGATATACTTTGTATTCCTTATTATTCATATGTAATGTAAAAGCTCCGAAAAAGGGCGTTAATCAATAAATAAATAAATAAATTGCTATTCTTTTTTGTATTTCTTGGGCACTGACTATGTAACAATTTCTAGATATTTTTGTTTTGAAAAGTTTTAATTTTCGATGTACATTTGTTACTTTAATTTTAATTTTTTTTGCGACCGGTTTCGACACGTCCGTATCTTTAACGAGCAAACTTAAAACTAACTTAAAAATTCTATACAAGTACACAATTAATTAGGCGGGGGTAGTGGGAGGGGGGAATTTGGTGGAGGGGGAGGACGGTGGAAGGAGTCAAAATTACATGGAAACATCGTAAGCAGAGGTGATTTACATGATGCTATTATTTTATGAACTAAATTAATTTTAGATTTAATTTTTTTTGTTAATTTCTAAAGTTTCTAACGCGCACAAATTAAAATATGAATTTAAATTGCAATTTTTAAACTCAGTTTTTTTTTTTTTTAGGGGGGGGGGGGGGTCTTCACACTTGGTACAAATGAACGGCGGCGGGCTTAGGTTTTTGGTCACCGAGGGGGGGGAGAGCGGTTGAAAATTGCAAAAAGTTGGTCACGTAGTATGGGTACGTTCCCTAACCACTACGCCTTTTCCCGCAGGCAGGAAGCCAAACTTGGAAGCAAAATCGCAAAATTGTTTATTAATAAATCACTTTCGAAATAAAACGGTTTATGTACGGGTAGGCGGCAAAAAGATATTTACATAATAATAATGTAACAGAGCGAAAAAGAAATTGATTTGGCCTGGCAATATTGTCAAAACATCGGTAACCGAGCGAACTCACCGGCAAGGCAGGGCAATAATAAGTCGACAAGAATAAGACTATTCTCTATCCGCGTTTAGAACAACCCGCGATGGTACAAAATTTGGTTTGTACTGCGCATACCACTCCCCCCGCTACGGTCCCTTCCCCGGCCCTCGGGTGCCGCCAATCACTTCGCCCAAAATTCAGTATGCCGTTGACCGTCGTACTGTGTGTCCGCGTTACAAAAAATTAACCCATTCAGACCCAGTGGTAAAATGGGTATTCAGCCGATATGTTCAAATACATTATCACTAATTACAAAGAACAAAAGAGGACAGCTCTCACAGAGGGTTATATGATAAATAATAAGTACCTATATGGTAAATGTCACTGCTAGCGAAGACAACAAAACTATGCTACGATTACTTCCTTGACATTGCGTATTAAACACGAACGAATTGGTATGGTCGATGATAAAATAACATGTTAAAGTAAACAATTTCTCCTTCAAAATAAATGCCTAAGAACACCTACGTAAGAAGGTATCGGAAAAGTTACATCAGAGTATTTGAGTAATTTTATTCGACGTATTATTGGTATTAAGCGATAATTTTGGAATGTTCATCATATTATTGTTCATGACCTCGGAGACAACAACGATGATTCACTGGCTTTCAATGTTTCAAGTGAATCATCTGAGGTTTTTTTTTTTCAATGATGATATTTTTAGTTTCGGATTAATTCCTCAGCCAATTTGGCAAATCTCATGCCACATAAAGTACAATATGTATTTGGTAATACTACCGCTACCATTATTTATAGGTATAAATGGTTGTCATTTTTTGTCAGACAAATAAAATAAAATTTAATTAAATAATTCAATTTATTTAAATAGTGGGATTGAATGTGTTAGCGTTCGTCTAGCAAGCAGTGGGGAGAATGGGCGGAGACATGCGCATCCACGGGTTGATCTTATTTTGGATCGAGAATAGACAACAATCTTGTGCAATATTGCCCGAAAATACGCACATTTTGTCAGCAATACCTTGCCGGAAAGAAATTGCCAAAACTTGCCCGTTTATACCGGAGCCTTTGATCATTATACACTTCAAAGCTAGGAATACCCCCAACACTTTATAAAGATAAACCAATAAATTGATAACACTTCTGGAATCTACACAATAACGACTCTTGTGACGAGTTCGGGATAAACAATAATACCTATCTACATAATGATTCTCCCCAATCCCATAACACCGAGCATACAAACCTCCTACGGAATAACATGTAACAATTCCAACACTTGAGTGATAAATAGTTAACATTACTTCGCGGAATCGCTGTGTTTTCCAGCGATAAGAGACTCTACTGGAAACAGCTTTATGACAACCATTGTCAGCCAGGAAACCGGTTACTTTTTTAATCAACAGGTATTTTTTGTAAGAACCCATTTTTTGAAAAAGGGTATTAAATATAATCGATTTTAAATAAGGGGATATTTTTTATAATCGGGCATTTATAAAAAAAATCGGAGTATGCAATTCACACGCAGTAGAAGTGAACCCTTCAGAAAACTAAAGTAAACAAGAGTGGGAAGGCTACTACAAAGCACCGCACAAAGAGTAGACCGAAAGGCTACGAAGAGCCGCACAAACCGGAGACCGATTATACTATCTCATTCTCTCGCAAGCTAAATCCTACAGATTTTTGTTTTATCGAGTTCCAAATCACAAGGGTCCTAAATAAGTTTTCACTTCAATAATCTTGTATTATTTTTTTTATTAGGCAATTCACCCTAAAAAGAGTGCATATTTCATATTTGGGTTTGTGATAAGAACAATTTTCCAAGCGAAGCAATTATATCAATGTTCAATGCTACATTATACGATCAAAACAGAATAGGCATCTGCTGTTTGGGACCCATACCACCATAAATACAGAATACAGAGAATTACTGAAACAAATTTAAAACGTTTCTAAAGCGTCGATGACCCTGAGCGTCTTTACAAGCTACTATCTGGGAAATTCACTATCTGTTAGTAAACTCCCCCAGTGTCATCGTGTTACTTGCTAACTAGCAGATTGTTGACAATCTATAAAAAAAGTTGAAAGGTCGTCAACTTTACTCGCCACACACTTGCTCGTGATTGGTTTATTTATGTTTTTCAAGATGGCTGCCAATAAACAGCTGATTTCGACTGTCAAACATCACAGAATTGGTTCACGCAGGCGTCACTATTCTTATTACTGGCGCTAGCAGCGACCTCAGTTTCCTACGCTGCTGAGCGAGTGGACAGTTTTGTGTGTCATCATGACAATCTCACTCGCCGATTAACTCGCTTTTAAACTTAGTAGATAGTAGCTTGTAAACTCGCTAGGTGTCATCGAGCCTTAAGGTATATTTATATATGAAAATGCATGGAAGTATCCGCGATGTATGTCTCACATGGATTTGCTCTCCGAAACGCGCTACGAAAGTCTTCAATCCAAGAGGAATGGGGCCTTTTCAGTGAAAGAATTAAAAGTAATAAGCTATTTTATTGACAGCTTATAACCTCACGGAAAGCTAATTTTTAAAAAAGGAAATTTAAGAAAGGAAATTTTTCGTACAAAATAACTACCGCCAGGGTCGACACCATGACCTGCTATCATGTATTCCACATGGCAGAACGGACGTTTTAGCCCAGCATAGCATAATAAGAGGTATGGTGCTGCTAAATGGTATTTCTAGGTTTCCTGACATATTCAACATTGGCCATGAAGGTTTCAAGAGTAATTTTAGGCAAGAACACTAAAATAAAAAAAAAAGTTAAATTTTTCATTTACTTCTTTAAATTAATGAAAGTTATTTCATATGTATTGTATAATAGGATTACATAAATCAATAATATATTATGATATCTATCTGTAATCTACATTAATAAAAAAATAAATATATATACATATTTTTTTGATATAATCGCATCTACTTTATGCAAATGGGTAGTACTTTTTTATAAATAAAAAAGTAAATTTTGAAATCGGATGTACCTTAATTGTATAACTATTTTTTAATAAAATGTGGCATGATTTTTTATAACAGTTTTATTTTATTTTTTATTTTAGCGACAATATAAAATAATTGTAAATACAAAATATAATGGTGAATTTAAGTATAAAATATTGTATTTCTTAGTCCCTCCTCACTAGGGGGTCCGGTCC
The DNA here is from genome assembly GCA_917880885.1 of Limnephilus marmoratus. Lineage (NCBI taxonomy): Eukaryota > Metazoa > Arthropoda > Insecta > Trichoptera > Limnephilidae > Limnephilus > Limnephilus marmoratus. The sequence continues at coordinate 18,671,521 of OU862933.1, forward strand.
TGTGCCGAGGCGGAATAAAGTTATTTACCTAAATACAGTTTATTTGTCTTCTATGTCGTTTTTAGCGTCTTTTCGGGGTTTTTTTCATTGACCTCTTTCAGCCATATTTTTATTCTTGATTTATATTCATTAAAAATTTGTATTAGTTTTATGTCTTGGGGAAAGATTTATGGAGTTTTTTCTTGTAAAGTATGTGTAGTTTCTTTGTCCGAATGTGGTTTTATAACTGGGAATATTTTTATATAATTTTTAATCGATCTAGTGTTATGCATACACGGTCCAGTAGAGGATTCAGTATTTTTAAAAAGCTTCAAAAATATATTTTTGGTATTTGGCACGTCAAAGCTATTGAAAATTTCAATTGAAGGCGTTCTAATGGGTACTTTCAATATGGTCTTCATGATTCCATTTTGAATCGTATTCAGGTTATATGTATGTGTAATTATGTGTAGCAGATCCCCATTCTATGGTGAGTTTTTTTCTATAATCGGGTATTTTATATAATCGGGTACTTTTCATAATGTAGTATTTTTTTGTGATCAAAAGTTGTTCATAATATGCAATACCAAAAAGTTCTACACGATGCGTTTGCTATTAATTCAGCCAGGAATTTTAATAACAATAATAATATCTACAATGAATTTGCATAACATCGCTTGGCGATAGTTTTCTCGGGTGCGCCAAAAACTTTTCAGCACATGTTAATGTTTTTTGTCTCATTTCGATGCTCTACGCTCTTGGCATCACGATATAAAAATAACAATCAGTGAAACACTCCTTAATCAAGTCAATTCCAGGTCTTAGGTCAAACAATAAAAAATATAGCACGATTCGGTAATGTACCTACATATCTAACATCGATTGCACTTTAATCTAGATTCTAGATAGCTTAACCTACTTGACATTTATCCAACTTTTTGACATTTCTGATAGCAGATATCAGAAATTTCTTACGAAATAGCTCCCAGGTGTTATTTATTATCAACGAAAACATCAAAGTTTCACAGGTCGGGTGGAATTAACAATGAGAAAAGCTGTCCGTTGTTGTGAGAGACTTTTTCGTCTTCTCCCATTAGTTAAGTTTGTTTTGAAAAAACGTTTTTTTTACTATGTACGAGTATCTAAATTGGTCACCCAAGAATTATTAAAGACCTTTACTCATTTTGGGCTACGTGGGGGTTATTTCTCAAATATGGCAGCACTAGCGCGTAGCTCATACTTTCCCCTTCAAAACGAGCGTTGATCCGGTTCGGAAGCTGCTTAAGTGCAACCTTTGCGTTCATTTACTGGCTTTCTCAATCAGGAGGGAATCCGCTCCTTTGAAGTCCGTGAGCTCGCATACCAGATGTCAGTAAGTCTACCATACAAACGATTTTGAAATAAAAATTAGCATATACAAAGTATTTGCTCTTTGGGTGCCCAAAATGCTGACGGTAGCTCACGAGCAAAATCGTGTGGAAAGTGTGCCTTTTTGAACCATTTCTTCAACCAGAGCGAGGCTTTTTCGGGTTTACTGATCCCGGAATCAAAAAGGTCGTTTGGAAACCGAGGGATCGCAGAGAAAGAGGCGACAACATTTTTGGCGGCGTACGAGATGAAAATCTAGGATCTAAATCCAGTGCAACGGCTCACCAAGTGCATCGATCGTAACGGAGACTATGTCGAAAAGTAGTGAGGATATGCACCTAAAATGCTTTTTTTTTTGTAAAAATAAAATATTTCTGATTTTTTTAAGTATTAAAGGTCTTTAATTCTTGAACAACCTATCACGACAACCATACAAGGCTCATGCCCGGATCATGGCAGTCGTAAATGTATCTGAAAACAGTGATAAAGAATTTTCGAGAATCTTTGAATTACGGCACATTTTTGTCACTAAAATGTTATCTTTAGTTGATAATAAATTTCGCAATGACCTATCTCAACATACTTTTATCCGCTACTCGCTGTTTTATCACGAAAAAGAATTGATAAAAATATTACATATCAAAATATTGGCAAGTAGGTAAATAGAAGAATATTATAATATGTTATATTTTTATAAATACATACTTTATGTAAACAATATCATACTATAAACTTTGAAAGGTATGGAAAAAAACAGAAGCTAGTAAGCAGATAGTTAAATTTTATTATATTTTTGAATGTAGCTATTACTTTGTGGTTATCCATTATAGAAAAAAGAAATATTTCAACTTTGTATAAGTGTTGTATAAGCGTTCCCTGACGAAGGAACGTTTGTTCCGAAACCGGTCGGATTTGCACATCAAATAAGTGGTTTATACAAAGTTGAAATATTTCATTTTTCTAAATTTTATTAGTTTTTTTTATTTGGTTTATTAACACAACAATTAAGAAAAATTACAAATAAATACAACAAAGTATAAATACCGACCGTCCAATAATGGTGTACATTAATATGGAAACATAAAACAATAAGGCCTTACTAATAAACGAGTTTTAAATTTTGCACAACTGGTAAACAACTTTGAGTACGTGTAAACAAGATAAGATGAAGTTCTGGGAAGGAAAACGGCATAAGGGGTGGGTAGAAATCTGAGGGTCAATGTATCTAGAAGTGACGGAGGTATGAATCCATCCCACTGCGGTGCAAGGCGATGGATCGAGATAGACCGGCAGGAGAGTTCTAGGATAGGTCTCCCTCAGCCAATATCTCCCGATCCAGCCCGTCACGCAGAAGGTGGGCAAACGAATTGGCCACCAAGACCAAGACAAACCTCACCCTATGAACCATGGCACATGGCACCCCTGATGAGTCACCAAGCGTAGCGAACCACTGGGGGTGACCTACGGCAGGGATGTTGGTTATCCAATAAATGGTTCTGGGGGAGGGGGTACCCATACCCGCCTCCTAAATTGAAAATCGTCTATGACAATGGCTTCCCAACACCACCGTGTGGAACTTCCAACACATCGAACCAAATAGATAATATACACCGTTAGCAAAAAACTTGGGTAGATACAATATTCGCTCACATTATTCGTACATAAAATAACATAAAAAGATAACATTTCTAAGAATTTATAAATGAACGCTCCTCGTTAAATGCAGAAGTTTAAACCAGAACCAAATGTAGTTTATTGCCTTCCTGAACGGTTTCCAAGAATGAAAATCATTAAGCAATTAAATTTGCCACTAAACCTAAATAAAGAATTTATAATATAGATAGAACATTTTAGTTTCAATAAAATTATTGAACTATTATTGCATATTATTTAAAAATGTTCTGTGAAATGCATTACAATAATTGTTAGTACAGCCTGAATTTGTTTTGAAAACATTTACAGATTATTTATGTGAATACCACACATCAGTCTGCTGACTGCTCCCAACTGCTCAAAAACCGAATACCGCACAAAAACTGCTCCCAACCCCCTGAAGACTATGGCACCCTCAATTGGGGTATGTTGTGAGGCTGAAGGTAGTAGGGACAGGAAGAAGACGGGGAAGAGGAAGGTGGGGAAGTACCTGGCTATTCAGATCTGGTCACCAAACAAGGCTAAAGCCACTTCAAGCCACGTTTCGCGACGTTGATCTTACACCCGGGCGATATTGAGAGAATTTTCCACTCTGGAACGTGCCGCAAATATATTAAATTACGGGTTATTAATTAGCCTCTTTAAATAATAATGCAACTGCAATGAATAATCACCATGATTATTATCATAAATCACTATCCATGGATATCCAGAGTGATCAGAGAAAACATAATGTCAAATTTTCTGCCTATAAATGTTCCTTCTTCTCAAGTCGGTTTCTCATTGCTGAGGATCATGTCCCTTACTCCACTTTCCATGTTGGACAAGGCTCTTCCTTCCTCGTGTGGAGAGCTGCGGACACCGGCTTACCGGATGCCAGCGATACTTGGTCACTTTCAATTTGCCAGTGACTATGCGTTTCTCCAAGTTGGAGTCCTCAGTTTGGCGAGCAACGTGTAACGTATCTTGTATATAAAGTATCTTAAGATGCGATGTAGGCAGAGAATTAAAATACTATTGTGGATGCCTACCTCTTCCAGAATGGACACATTTGTGTGTCTGGCTGTCCGTGGTATAAATGTTTAAAGTGATCCAATAGTCCAGTAAAGAATCGAAACCACGCCTCTTTTTGGTTGGAGTTTAAAAATACTTGAGAAAAAGCTTTTGGAAAAGGTATTTGAACTCCTTTTTTACGCATTGTTTATTGTAATAACAAGGAAATTTAAAATTGATATCACGGAACCAACGCGCAGTCTAGGACGCCTATTCACCATCGCAGGGGAGGCGTAAATGATACGAAATGGGTGTGCCAAGTGCATGGTTCTTAGGCCGATGGCATAAGGTTCACTTTAAAAATCCAAATACGTCGAGTACCGGCTGTATTGATAGATGGCAAAAATAACAAAGAGAAAATGCATGTTTTATTTTATTTTGTGAAGATCTAGCGTAAATATTTTTTTTTTGCGATTATCATAAAAGAAACTAAATTTCCCACATTAAAAAATAAAACCATTTTCAAAAAGGGGTTTTGTTAGCGTGAGAGTTTGCACTTGAAAGTGTTTTTTTATAGACCTAATACTTTATTTTTTTCTAGGCTTATTAAAAGCCTTGAAGAAAAATGACCGATATTTTTAAAGGCCAAGATATGTTCTACCCGCAGTATTAAACAGTAAGCAAACGTTAAAAATATTATTGGTATAGTACAGATTGTTAGAGAAAATGCAATTTAAATTTAATAGATACAGTTCATACATAAACATGCTTCTGATCTTGAACACTCTTCCTCCGAGGCAGTTAACTAATCAAGTAAGCCTTCCCTTCGATTGCCACCTCGGAAGAGGCTCAGCCTCGTGAGGTGGTATAAATAAAAAAAATACATATTGTGTATATTGCAATATCATCTTGGTTAATAGATAATTTAAAAAATTGACGTTGATTCTGGGACTAATTAGTATCAAACGTTAAATCTTCCGGAGTAAGAGGAAAGACTGCTGTATCAGGTATCGACAGGAAACCTCTCAGAAGTTGGCCATAAGCGGTAATGCAATATTCCTCCTAAAACTAATATATTGTACAAGGCTGCAAATACTCTGGAGTTCCCGAAATAAACGATGTTATATTGTGTAAACGATGTTAGAAACAGCCCAGCTTACACGTGAAGGTGAACATACTATCGGCGTACTCAATCTACGCGTATTTGGTGCATTCACTGATAAGTAAAGACCGAATTATATGCAACAAAAACAGCCCAAAATATGCATGCAAATATGCAATAAAAATAGCTAAAGTATGCACGAAAATCCATAAAAAGGGCCAAAATATGCAACATGAAATAGTACAGAAAAATGTATTGTTGAATATTTTTTATTTGAATAAGCTATCTGAAGGATAACAATCGTATTTTCGAAATTATCAATTACAACATGTATTTAACAATGAAATTTATAATTTACCTTAAAAACGTATATGACTAAGTACTGTTCTAAATGTTCTGTAGATAAATTGTGTCTACGATTGCTTTATATATTTTGTTAGCGGAAAAGGAGCTTTCTACGTCCACTGTTGTGACTGGACAGAATTTAAATTTGGGTGCGATTTTTGAACTAATCATGCCGGGCAAAATTTCACCTGCCCCGTTGATGAACCATCAATTTGGGCATAAGGGCACAAGGGTTCAAACCCTGGGTTATTGTTCAGTATGTTTTCAAACTTTTCTTTGAGTTTACTCGGGGAATAGCTTTGGTAACGAGGAATTCATAAGGCGAATTTTCTTCATAACCTGAATAGATTCATTCAACGCCAATCCACGAGTTTCAAGCGTTTTTATACTTGCAGGTATGTAGGCGAAATGAGTGCTTATCATAGCTAGGGTTTTTTTTAATACTAGCATCGTCAAACGCTTCTTTGCACTGGAAAACTGCCAAAGCCTCTCCACTATCGAAGTCATTGATAACACCCTTGATGGCCTCAAAATGTTCATGGTCAAACATCGCAGCTTGCCGCGAACTTAGCTATCTGACGTTCACAGTGTCACTATGTGAGGCATCTGAACGATGAACGAGATCGAGCGTAAATATACAAGATCACAATTTTTTTGCTAAAATATGTAACTACCGCTGAAAAGGGTCAAAATATGCAAATGCATATGCAAATATGCATTTGCATATAATCCGGTCTTTAATGATAACCATTGTATCATAAAGGGATCGGATACAATTAAACAGATATACAGATTAATTTCGTAGTACCTATCATATCAGGTTGCATAATAATAATTACTGTGAGTGTTCGGGTTGAAATGTCGAACTGCTCTCGAACCTGCGTGGTAGCAGGTCAATGCGATCATATTTGAATACTGATAAATGGAGCAATAAAGCGGAATGCACACAATAAAGCAGAAAGATAAAGCAGAAACGTTTTTCGACGTCAGTCATATCTCAGCGTCAATGTAACATATTTGTGGTTAGGTACTATGCTGAAGTTATTTTTAATGAAATAAAAGAGCGAACATTGGTCTAGGAGGAATTACCTAATTACATGTGCTCCGAGAACAGAAGGGAGGTTGGAGTTTAATCAGCAACCTAGAGACATATTTTTAATGTAAAATTGGCATACAATACTTAGCAGGTACTTGGATTTCGATATCAAGCTAATATGGGAACACAGTAACGATAATTGCAAAGGCTATAGCTATAGAATTTTATCGTATTTGCTATAAATTGACGTACAGTAAGAAGGTTAAGAAGAACAGATTGAAGATCAATTAATTAATATATTATTATGGAAGAGTACCTACTGGATTCATTAAAGATAGCATTTATTTATTGGATGGTAGAATGATGGTATTATAACAATAATAACAGGAAGTATTGTAACAGGAGACAAGAAAGAGGAAGAATAAATGACATTACACAGAAAAGCAAGTCCATAAGGCATTTGCAAAAAAAAAACGCAAAATCTCTTGCACAGCGATTGCAAGTGAGATTTCGGAGAACGGCCTGAGATTTATTTCTGGGAAGCTGACACCAATATTTCCGCATCAGTTGACATTAAAAATGACAATATCTTTGAGAGATAATTACCTTTCTACTTTTCTATGGTTGTTCGCTTGACTTCTTCAATTATTATTTTGGCAGACTGCACAAAAGGTTAAAAGTTTTAGATGCTTTTGGACTACCCCTCTAGGCACAATACCCGAAACACGGTAGTCGAAATTTGTGTACCTACCTACATTATTAAGATGAAGTCGTAGTAAATAATGCAAAATCATATGTTTTTGTTTTGAAAATTTGATCGCTTAGAAGTATTGTAGATGCTTCAATTAAATACTGCGTGTAGAACATACCTTGGCCCTTAAAAATATCGGTCATTTTTTTTATTAGTTTTTTAATAAGCCTATAAAAAAATAAAGTATAAGGTCTAAAAAACACACTTTCAAGTCCAAACTCTCCTATTTATAAACCCCTTTTCGGATATGGTTTTATTGTGTAATGTGGAAAAGTCAGTTTATTTTATAATAATCGCAAAAAAAGTTGATATTTACACCCAATCTTCCCAAAATAAAATAAAATATGCATTTTCGCGTTGATATTTTACAATACGGCCGCTAGTCGACGAATTCGGTTATTCAAAGTGACCCCTATGGCGTCCACCGAAGAACTACTGTCCACGGCACAGTAGTGAACTAGTGGATCGCCTTAAATACAAAAAAGGAGAATTAAAAAAAAAGAATAATAAAGCAATTTATTTTAATATAGTGAATCATTTTTTAAATACTTAATTTTTTTTTTTAATTAATACCCAATTCTGAACACTTACGGTATAATGACCATCGGTTTTCGATGTCTTAGTATCAATACTCCGTGCGTTCAGTGTGAACATTTTGGGAGAAATATGCGACTGTCGCTGGGCAAAAGCTGTTTTCTTTGGGGAATTATACATTTTAGGTGTGATGAGTAACAAATTATTATAATTTGTAATGCATATCATAATTCCAACGATCTCCAGCCGGACTCTCTCGATCCCCACCTTGCACCGCACTGGGAGGGATGGATTCAAACGTTCGTCACTCCTGGACGACACATTTACCCCAGATTCCTACCCACCCTTCATACCCTTTTCCTTCCCAGAACTTCCTCCTCTTCCTTTCCTAAAAAGACCCCCTAAACAGCATCCCCAAAGACGACATAAGTCCTGGGGAATTTTTCCCCAGGGCCCTCTGTGTGGAGCTAATGTAATTTTTTATTTTAAATCAATAAATGTTATTTTATTTTTAAAATATTACTGGTAGGCACCTATTTTAATGCTGGTCTAAATTATTCTCTAAATAATCAATTCCAATTTTGAAAAAGACACTTAAATTCGAAGCAAATGGAGACCATCGAATCATAGATAATCAGGACAGCCGAAATTAGTATTTTTGAATATAAAGATTTCAACAATTATTTTTAGATACGATTTTAGATTTTCACGGCCAAAAGTATTTTTGTTATTAGTTTTTGGGGTATTATGCCGTGTTGCGCTACCTCCTTCTTTAGCCAACGTTTCGGACAGCGTTGCAGTGTCCATCATGTGACGGCATGATGGACAGATGGGGGGATCAGGGCATATGAGACGGACATGATGGACACTGCAACGCTGTCCGAAACGTTGGCTAAAGAAGGAGGTAGCGCAACACGGCATAATACCCCAAAAACTAATAACAAAAATTATTTTTAGTTTTATTTAAATAATAATCACTCATTAAAAAAAACTGTTATTCGTTGCAGATAATAAATAATACAGAAGTTTTCTACAGTTAAAGCTAAACGGTGTGATAACCACTTCCTACAATAAAATGGTGAATAAACTTTCTAAAATCAGACAATAGAGCTAAAGTTGATAAAACAGAACGTAATTATTTTTTGTTCTATACGTACCATTTAATAATGTAAGGGGGCATACATTAATTACGTGAGCAGTTTTTCTTCCAATCTAGACCCCCCCCCCTTGGTGAGATAAATTTGGGCCACTTCGTATTTACTTTTCAAGTAATGTGAGATTTAGCTGGACCCCTCCCCCCTTTTGAGCTCATGTAATTAATGTATGCCCATAACCGTAGCTTACCGAAGTAAAAATTCACTTACCTGCCAAATATTCGTGCTTTCCAGTAGATGTCTACTTAATTAGATAGTAGTTTGAGGGCATTACCTGAAAAAGGGAAATAAATTGTTAGTATTAAATAATTAATAATTTACGAGTAATAAATAGTACCTAATAAGAAAATAGAGCAAAACAAGGTACATAAAACATATTAATTAAAGACAACATTTTTGGTGAGAAAAAACTTTTTGAAAATACCACATTTAAGTCCGGGTGAGATCACTAAAAAGGCGACAAGAATACGAATATACCATGGACCGTGCTGTCATTTTCGCAACCGCTATAAGGGGAGATTATAAATTGCCCATCTTAATTTCAAATTACACTTGTCCACTAAAAAATAAAATGGTTGTGTTATAAATGAAGGAATGAGATCATCTATCGTTCATTGGCTGTGCTTTTGTGCAATCATCGCTCAGTGGATAAAACAATAAATTATTAGAAGGGACATTTTATACTAGTCTACAATAATTTGTCTTCTAGTGAAATTAATTGTTATTTAAAAGACGGCAGCTTGAGAATGAGCTGTCGACATTCGACTTCCTTTCCTCGTTTAATCTGAACCTCATAAAGATTTACACAGCAGAAGATTTACACAGCAGTTTACACAGCAGAACCTGTTTAAAAATAAACTGTTTTTATTAATTTAATAATAATATTATTAATTATATAATAAAAAAATAAAAATTAAAATGGAGTTCTACAAATTAAACTTGATAACAATAAAAAAAAAAACTCATAAAGATCAATATTTACAATTCCCCTCCCATAGACCCCTTCTTAATCCTCCCCATTATGTCGCCCAACGTGGTGATAGGTATAGTTCTCCTGGACTCCAGTTACTAATATCTACAGCCTGTATGTCTGACGAATATCTACAGCTCATATGTTGAACTAATATCTACGAACTTCAGAGTGTTGACTAATATCTACAGAGCGTAGGTTGGACTAATCAGCTAAATGTGTCCAATAGTCCGATATCAGGGATTTTTACATACATACTTACATAAATTAAGTTTTTTAAACTGCATACGCAATATTACGTTATTCCAATATGCTATACATAATTGCAAATCCAACCTCTGCCAGTACTGTAGATATTCGTTAACACTTTGGTTCTCATAGATATAAGTCAACAGTTTGAGCTGTAGATATTCGTCAACACTTTGATTCTCATAGATATTAATTCGATTTTTTCAGTTTTTGGAATTCCTGTAGATATTAGTAGACGCCTCCGTTCTCCTGTACAGGGGAACTCTTGCGAGATGTTACATAAAAAGAACATTGGTTTCAACGATACATTCTCACTTTTTTTTTCTTTGTCGCTAGTCATTTCCAACCGATCTAAACGTTTTATTATTAATCTTATTCATTGCGCTTAGATCGACCTTGCATTCTTTCAGTATCTCGTCACCTATCGTTCGGTCATATATGGCTTTACAACACAAAGGTATGCCTCAGGGATCTCATTTCTAATGCGTGCAGACCAATTTCGTCCTTCCTCTGCCAATTCCATACGTCACATCTACGTATTATACATTATAACTGGTTTTACGATTCTTTTATGTACCGCCATCTTCACGTCCTACAATACCTGATTTTTGAGTAAGTACACCATCTCAACTCGCCTCAACTCAACCGCTTTCTTCACCGTTCCCTTAATAATTATATACCTATTTCGGTAAGCCAAATGTTAATAGCGTTTTACAAAGCTAGTGAAGTAGTTTAAAACTACGAAATACTGTACTTATTTATGAACGAGGTGCAAAATAAACGAAAAGAGGAATTTACAGATGTCTCCAAACTGTCACATTTTAACCCACTACTAGAAAGTTGGAACGATACACAAAGTATTGTTCAGACCAGCGTTGTCAGATTATTATTTTACCAAATCGGGATTATTCAGGAGCAAAAATCGAGACAACCTTATCACCTGGAAAGACTGCACGCATTAGAAATGAGATTCCTGAGGCGTACCTTTGTGTTAAAAATCATGTATGACCGAACGAATAAATCTAAATGTTGATTTATATGATATGCCAAGTACAACAAACAAGTCGCACTTAAGCAGGGCTGCCTACGACCGTGAACGTGTGCTTACACATTTGCTTTAACATTACTATAAACATTGGGCGTGGCATTACTGCAGACGTTTACAAAAATTTGCAAGGCCACGCCCTAATTGCCAATAATTAGCCCTAATTGCCAATAATTATAGTAATGTTCAAACAAATGTGTAAGTAAATGTTCATGTTCATGTTCACGGTCGGAGGAGATCCCGCTTTATCCCTTCTTTTGTCTTGAAATTTAATGAATTTAGCTGTCGCATGTGGGACAATCAAAGACACAAAGTTTACATCACCCACAATCATACTTTTCTGTTATGCAGACTCTTGACACGTCTTGATTTGATTTACTTGATCATGGACATACCACGACTTTGAACTCACATACATCATCAATTAATTCTTAAATCATTTTTTCCAATAAAACCATTATAACTCCTTTTTTTGTATCGTGGATGATAAATAATAAATGAATCCGGAATATATGGCAACGCCAACATCCACTCGCAAAGTGAAGGTTGAATCGTTCTACGGCCATGATGTCAAAAAATTAGGCTTGATGATGTAATTGTCTCTGCAAACACAACGGACTTAGCGCGATGTGTTCATTAGGTCGGGATTCCCCGGAATCTCGATACCGTAATCATCGTGGCTGCATACTTCAAAGGCGGGAGTGATAGATAAATATTATTTTAGTAGTATGTAATTAATTTGCTATATTTTTAATGACAGTTATCAATCAAAACAAATCGACTTACAATGAGGCGCCAGTCAGATGTTGTTAAAGGCTAATTAATGACTGTTGTAGGAATTTGGGAATATTCAAAACGAACTACAACATAAGAATTCGACAGAGTTTCAACACTGCTTTCGAAATATATTGTCCAATTGAAATGTATTACATTTTGTAATGTTCTTTCAGTTTCAGTGCCGGCAACCCGGGCGTTTATTTTATTTTATGTATTTATGTACATAGATTTCTTTTACCCACCTCCCTATACAACGTCTGTTGAGGTGGTCTGTTGGTGGACATGTAAATGGATATTTCAAAGCGTCGGTCGCGTCGTGCTTACGATGGAAATAACTAGTTGAAAACATGTAGTTGCATCGGCCTAGAAATTTCAGATAGAAAAGGCTTTTAAAATTTCTTGACATAAGAGCATCTTTGAGAGTTTTTTTAGTGTCACATCGTTTAACTATCAGTTAAATACCTCGAGTTAATTTGACACTTCTGTAGCATGTAGCAATTTTTTTTTAATTACACTACAAATAATAGGCATCAATTAAAGCTACTTTGGCGAAGTTAAAGTCAAACAATCTGTCAAAGTTTGTCTGGTTCATTCACAGTGAATTAGATATTCATATTGCTATATCATTTTTTTTATTTAAATACTGTGAAGTGCCATTTTTTCCGTAAATACCGGACAAGAGTCCAACTGCTCCCAGTAGCTCCTGCTAACCGGAGCCAGTGAGACTATGGCATGGCGATGGGGAGGGGAAGAAGACGGCGAAGAGGAAGCTGAGGAAGTCTATTCACATCTTGTCACCAAAAACGCTAAAATTATTTCAAGAAACCTTTCGATCCTGGATGGTAACGAGAGTATCGATCATTCTTGAATGTGCCGCAAGTATACTAAATAATATCGTTATTTTATTTTTATTTATAAACAGAAACAAGCAGAATATTATTTACAGTTGTGAAAAAAATTACAATTATATTAAGTATATTTCATGGCGAGTACCCATGATGTGTTTCTTTGTAGCGTCTTATTTAGTGTATATTAAGTAATTACCGGGTGAATGAGCGTAGTTGGAAGGTGTGTGTGTGTGTGTGAGAGAGTATGTATTTATGAGCTTTGAACAAATTATATTATTGACATGATGCTCTTTTTAAATTTAGGCAGAGAAAATGTCAATGTTAGAATTCAGACCAATAGTATTGATCATATGAAAACCACGATTGATTGGCGAATTACTTCTGTATTTGTCTTGTAATTAAACGTGTGGAATAATTCTGTATAGCGTGTAATCTTAAGGGTATGTTAGAATTAACAAAGGAAAGAAGTTCAGTACAGTCAATGTTATTATTTACAATTTTGTGTGTAAATGTCAAATCAGCTATTGCTCGCCTTTGTTGCAAAGTTTGAAATGTGCATTCAAAGTTATTGTTGAATTTGAAGGTAAGATATTTTATAAATTTGTTTTGAATAAGTTCTAGGCTATCTATGTATACTTTGTACTGGGGTTCCAAATTGGCGAGGCATATTCCAGTGTTCTTCTGACTTATGCAAAATTAATATTCCTACTGTACGCGGGTTACTGAACACTTTACTTATACAAAAAACAAAACCAAGCATTTTATATGACCTGTGAACGAGTCGACGTGCTAATTAAATATATTTTTGCTATCAAGGTAAATACCAAGATCTTTTCATTACATTTTAGATATGACAGGTTCATTGATGAGTTAATAAGAGTAGGTACTTAATTACATGTTTATTTCTGGTGAATGTCATAGTGTGACATTTGGAAACAGTGATATCTAAACAGTTAACTTTTTAAAGCCTATCTAGGTCACATTGTAACGCTTCACAGCCAGAGAGAGAATGAACAACTTTGTATATTTTCATGTCATCAGCGCAAAGCACAAATTCGGAATTTTGAAAGCATGATCCAATATCGTTTATATAAATGTTGAGGAATAGAGGACCTAGGTGGGAACCTTGCGGGACACCGGATAATACCTCTATAGACTTTGAGTAGACACCGTAGATTAATATTACCTGATTGCGATTATTAATGTTAGACTTAATCCATCTAAACAAGTCGCCATGTATACCAAGTAGGATGAATTTTTTTCAAAAGAAATGAGTAAATTACGCGGTCAAAGGCCTGTATACATAGTATCAACTTGATATCTATCGTCCATCTTGCTATGCAAGAAGTTAATGAAAAGGGCGAGGTTGGATGTTGTAGACCTACCTTTCATAAAACCATGCTGATTCGGTGAAATGTTTGTCGAAATAGTCGTATACAATTCATCAAATACGATTTTTTCAAGAACTTTGCTTAGAATAGGGAGTTGGGAAATTGGTCGATAGTTTTTAACGTCATGTTTATCACCAGACTTAAAGATTGGTGTAATAACAGCTGATTTCTATTTGAGAGGAAACGATCCTTCCGTTATTGACTTTTTTTAAATGGCGCAAACCGGAAGACAAATATATTTACTGCAGTTGCGCATAAAAATGCCGGGCAGCCTGTCAATTCCTGGTCCTTTTTTAATGTCTATGTTTGAAAGGTATTTTAATTATACGTTTATTCTGATTGAGGATATGAATGTGTTGTTAAGAGGATCTTCCTTATTATACATGAATTAACTGTGAAATAATGCAATTTAAAATAAAATTTAAAGTGAAGGCGGTCAAGGGAAGAACGGGACATAATTGTATTTTGGCACACAGTCTTTCACACCTTCATACACTGAAAGAATGTACTGATAAAATATATGCATGGGTACCTATATCGTTTACCTGCTAATTGACATTGAAACACACATCAACTGTTGTCAAACCGTTGTTTTTTTTACACTTGGCTTTTGCTTAGTACCCAGTAAAATAACAAGTACGTACTTAGGTACAAAACCAATTATTGTAACTTCGCAATGTATTTATTTATGGTTTCTCGCCAGCTTTTTCATCGGTGAAATCAATCACAGATCCGCGGAATTGGCGCATGTAAAACAGTTATATAGGCTCATAAAAACGGCACAATAACGACTTGGGAAACCTTGGACGAGATTAGTTCCGTGATAATAATATGCACACAATGCGACTAAACCATTGACACACAATACAGAAGACGAGGTGACGAGAAGACATATACGCAAAGAGGAGGTTCTGTTAGTAAGCAATGAACACTATCAAACCATCCATCTAATAACACAGAGTAAAGAACCTTTTGACATCAGTGATTATAATACCACTAAAATCCTATATTCTGTAGATAAGAATAATGCCCTGGAAAAAAGGATTACTAGACCACTGTAAATATATTTTTTTTAATATCATTTTCTGAAAGATGAATCCCTAATAAGATATGGAATAACCGCATGGGGACATTCAACAAAAACAAATCTTCTTTCAGTGCAAAACGTACAATATTCTTTGGTAAAATTATTATTAAAAAAACTGAATACGAACAAACACATGATGTACCAAAATCGTTACTATAAAACCATGTACATTTATTATCTTATCTTTCGTGCATCTCAATCTGAATATAATAAACTAGTGGTTAATGTTCATAATACAAGACAACTGCAAACGATGGATTTGTAATTCCTAGATCCCTAAATAAATACGGTCAAAGAACTCTAGAATACGTTCCAATAATTTGCAAAATGTTACCCAAATCAATAAAAAGCTGTTAATTGAGTTTCAGAAGGAAATGTATGCTAAAAAATTGTTAAGTGAAATAACTTTTTTGTAATCTCTGTTTTTCCGCTTTTAGTTTTGACGCCTTTCCATTATTATTTTCTTTTTCTTTCTTTCATTTTCTCTGTTCTTTATTTCTTACTAGCTGATACCCGGCATGCGTTGCTATGCCATTCAAAGAAATAAATTGATTCTCCCTGCATGTCCTTTCCGTGCATCCCCGTTCCCTTCGTTGAAAGCGTGAAAGAGTATACATCCATTCAAACTTTCGCCTTTATAATTTTAGTAGGTTAATGTATTAATGTGTACCTTTTATGTACCTGTCCCAATTTAAAAAAAAGTAAACGTCAAAAAAAACCCGATGACAAACCGATATCAATCAGTATAACGGGAATTAATTGAAAAATGTAAATAAATAATAAAGGAATTTATCGTGTATTTGTTAAGAATGCTCTCACCAAATGCTTTAAAGAAATTCGTAAAATTGACGGAGATACAGCATCTATTGAAACCGTTTGAAACAGTTTGTACGTTGAATTATCCTTCAGCAAAATTTGAAACTTTTTCAACCTGGTTGACAACATATTAAAAAAAAACTATACATCCGATTTGCATGCACCAAGTCTTAAACTGTTCAAAAATCCAGTCTCTACGGTACCACGTAGGGATTTTTTTTTAAAGGGCCCCATTCTATTTTTTTTAATGAACGATGTAAATTTTCACAAAAACCGGAAATAAAATTCTCTGGTCCGGCATTTTTTTGTTATATCAAAATTCCCTTACGTGGTGCTATAAACCTATATGTCTTATTTCTAAATATATTTTGATTTAATTTTGTTTTGAACTGTATGGACATAAAATAATGAATAATACAAGAAGTTCCTTGCGGTCGCTTAGCGGATTCCATTTATAGGCCCAATTTTGGCCTGTATTTCTATACAAAACTGTGTTTCACCATGATTACAAAATTCAAATGGCGATATACAACTTCAGGCAGGTGTAAGAGAGACGTGCTAAATGGTCTAGAACAAAAGGTATTAAGTCAGTGGCACATTTGTTTCCAATCAAATTTATATGGAAGGCACTTCTAGTGTTATATTCTTTTTTCTAAGTTGATGCCAGAAGTCACCGCCATGCCACTGATGACGTGACCTGATTTGCACATTAAGTTAACTAATAGAAATGTTATTTTTAGTACTGAAGGGGGCAACCTAGGTAATATTTCATCAGTGAGCAACACGTGTCTATTTAGCATAACATATGTACATAGAAATACAAATATCTACAGAGGTACATACTCCATACATAAGCACAATAAATTATTATGCTCATTAGATATAGGATTCCGAGAACTGAAGCATTTGGCCAGAATAATCTATAAAACACATTTTACAGGGTGCACCGAAAAAAACTTTAGCATTGTTTTATTTTTTGCTTGCATATATATCATTGGATGCCAACACACCATCAATAATTGTATTAGGTAATTAATGATTTATTTTACATGTGAGTATTAAAAAAAAAGGTTTTTTAACGAGATTAAGCACACAGTTCTTTCTGTTGTTGCGATTTTTCATGGAAATTTTCACGAACAAAACGTTTTTGGTAGGTAGGAAGGTACCTGCTACCCCGCCCGCCTTTTTTGTGTGAAAAATGGTGCAGGTATCTACAAAAAGTTGCGCTTTAAGGAAAGAGAATTTTCATATGAAATGAATAAAAATATGCTGATAAATAAAAAAAACCATTCGTCCTAAATTTTTCGTAATTCTCTCTTAAAAGCTTATTCACAAAAATGGGCCCAACTCGTTATAATTAGTCTAATTATTATAGTAGTCGAATTGTAAACTGACGCCGAGGCGTTCGAAAAGTATGTCAAATTACATAGTGCTTGTTTGATCCTCGAAATTCAACTAAACCACACCTTATGAAGTAATGCCGTATTTAACGTAACCTGTGCACTGTGCACTTCGGATTATGATACATTCCATCATCGAATAAAATATTTTTTTAAAATATGAAAGTATGTAACCAATTAACTATTTTTAAATTTGTGTTGTAAATAGAGCTCACAACAATGTCATTAATTTACAATAAGAATAAAAAATAATATTAAGGGGTCAATAGTTTTTGGCCGTCCTATATCTGGCAGGAAATATTCTCACAGTGAACGAGTAGTGGTCGTGTAGCGGATTTGTAGCTATGTGAAAAACGATTGGAATATTTCTGAGAATTTTTGATCATCAAAACGATATCGCCAGGAGAGAAATAAGCCGTAAGAAGAACAAAGCGGGCTATAAACTATAAACGTGCCAAATGGAAAAGAGAACGAACCGCGCTATAAACGTGCCAAACGAAAACACAGACAAACACAGTAATAGATGTATTGCTTGACAATGATAACTTTGCAGTCAGTGGCATCCCCACCGCAGATAATGGAGATGTCAGTGCAAAATAAATTGCAAGCAAAAAGATAAACAATTCGGGGTTACAAACATCCTGACTATAAGTACTTCAGAAACTCATATTACTAGTAGTTCTGTTAATAGTAGACCTTTTCTCTTTAAATAAGTTAAAACCAATGATTGAATAAGATACCCTAAGAGAGGACCTGAATGGAGATGTCAGTGCAAAATAAATTGCAAGCAAAAAGATAAACAATTCGGGGTTACAAACATCCTGACTATAGGTACTTGAGAAACTCATATTACTAGTAGTTCTGTTAATAGTAGACCTTTTCTCTTTAAATAAGTTAAAACCAATGATTGAATAAGATACCCTAAGAGAGGACCTGAAAAACCAATAAAATATTCTGTCCAAACGGTTACACAAAATGACGGCTAAGATGGAACCAATATTTATTATTTATCATATAATCTGGTTAATGACGATGGAAACCGCCGCCATTTTTGCTTAGCCGTTTGGACAGAAGGTTCGGTATGTATTTGGATCGGTATGCTAAGTTCTTCTCTTAGTAGGAACTCAAATACCTACCTACATAATAAACCATATATATCTTACGTAACCTTTTTCTTTAAATTTCAAACAAGGAATTATACAACATGTCCAACCAAACGTCTCTATATCAATGATAATACTTGTGGTATAGAAAAAACATAATCCAAATAGATACCAAGATGGAACACGGAATACACAAACAAATTTACAGACAGACAAAATACAACAAAACGGTTGAGTTAAAACAAGTCTTCGCTACGCTCAGTCAACTATCATTATAAGCAGAATATGTTTGCGCAATGAAGGAGAGCTTAGGGAACGTACCCATACTACGTGACATGTTTAGGGGGGGGGGGGGGGTCTTCAAAATGTCACGCTCCATACAAATGAGCGGCGGGTTGCTTAGGATTTTGGTCACCGGGGGAGGGGGGGGGGGGGGTTAAAAATTGCAAAAAGTTGGTCACGTAGTATGGGTACGTTCCCTTAGATAGCAGAAGAATAAAACCCACTATGCCTTGATCACGATCACTAACCGATCAATGGATTGAAATATGTATTAATATTCCATTTTAATGTAGAGTGTAGAAAATAACTATGAATTAAAAAGTGACAAAAAAAATTCGAGTGCACTTTACACGCGGTGGAAGCGAAACTTTACCAAAACAATCTCAGCCAATACTTGAAAAGTGAGGTCATAATCAAAGCGACCAATGAGCGCAGACCTAGGTAATTTCCGTTTCATATCTCAACCAATAGGAGCCTTTAAAAGTGACATCATAATCAGAGCGATCAAAGAGGGCAGTTGATGCATCGAAGGTGCAGTTATCGTCATTTCCGTTTCATCCAAAATTCAAATCACAGCGGGGCTATAGAAGTTTCGTTTCAAAAATTATAAATTCGATTCATTGTCACTTTTTAAGAGCGTTTAACCAGCCAGCGGACGAAAATCCACATTTCGTCGAAAGTTGTTCTTACGATCGTGCAGGGCGGTTACAATGAGAAAGATTAATTATTCTCCGTACCAGCTTTTTAAAATTATAACTCAATATTGAATTTATTTCAATCCAAATTAGCTTTAATTTATACCTTCATCCAAAAATGCTGACGGGCGTGATGATAAAACTATTAAAATAATGTACTTTTTGTAATTATTTTTTTATTATAAGTATTTATCATTTTTCAATAATGTCTAAATTTAATAAGAATGTTAAAAAAATCTGATATATACTGGTTTGTAAGTGCGCAAATAAATACACAAATGGACCAATTTTCGTCAAGAAACACATGTACGTACATATTTTTTAATGATTTTATTGAAACTAAAATTAAAATTCTAAAACATGCGTTTGCTAGATAATGTATTGATTTATTTTACTGCATGATTATATTATTTGAAATGGGTGTGGCATAATACAAAATCTTTTTTGAAAATTTAACAAATCTGCCAACGACCTATGGAATAACCTTATTATACTGAAAATTAAAAAAAAAATCTCAAAATTTATTACATGCATTATAAATCTTTTTTGAAAATTTAACAAATCTGCCAACGACCTATGGAATAACCTTATTTTACTGAAAATTAAAAAAAAAATCTCAAAATTTATTACATGCGAATGCTAGATAAAAGAACAATCTTTCGAAACCCATTTATAACTTTTTGTGGAAAAGAGTCAATACGTCTAAAATCTGATTTGAAAATGACATATTTCTGGTTTCCTCTGGTGATGCCCTCTTAATGGCAAAGCTTGCAACTAAAACTGGAGATAGCTCGTCATAATACCGAAAATTTCGATACTGTAGGATTTCATTTTGACACTCTTTCATGAATATAACTAACTAACCATCACGCCGTTTCCCCGCAGGGGTAGGCAGAGAGGACGGACCGCCAAACAACTCGGTCTTGGCACACACTCTTTCCTCACTCACATTCATACATCGTCTCATACATTCTCTTCTATTGTTCTGACTTTTGACATGGCCCGACTCAAGTATTTGATTCACTTGATCGTGCCACGTCTTCCTCGGGCGTCCCCGACTTCTTCTACCATTCACATTCGCGTCGTATATTCTTCTTACACTACTTTCTTCGTTCATTCGCTCTACATGCCCAAACCATCTGAGGGTCCCTTTCTTAATCTTACTCATTATGCTTACATCAGCCTTACATTCTTTGCGGATATCCACATTTCTCACACGATCATACATTGTTTTACCACACATACGTCTCAGGGATCTCATTTCAACAGCATTCAGCTTACTTTCATCCTTCCTCTGCCAGTTCCATGCCTCACTGCCATACATCAGGGTAGGTACCAGGACTCCATTGTGGACTGCTAGCTTCGCTTCTTTCGACAGTTTTTTATTAGCGCCAACGGCATCAGTCCACCATTAATGGAGTTACCGGCATTCACCCTTCTTTCAATATCTCTATCAGCCTTCCCATCTCTCGTAAACATACTACCCAGATACACAAACTCATCCACCTGCTCCAAGTATTCATCATTCACAACTATGTTGCATACTGTTTTCGTACTCTCTCTTTCAAACACCATAACTTTAGACTTACTTACATTCATCATTAACTCATTCTTCATACATACTTCATTCATCCTAGCTACGAGAGACTGTAGATCTTCCATAGTATTAGAAATCAGCACCGCATCATCAGCATACAACAGGCAACATACTTTCAGATTACCCAAAAATATCTTAAACTTAAACCACAAAAATAATGTTTTTTAATAGGTTTCACATTTACGATGCTTAGATCATCAACAAATAATTTCATTTTGAAGGAATCCAATTGAAAACATTTAACATGTCTGCTTTTGTTCCGTTACTAATGGTCGACTGCAAAGATATCACTGTCGAGTTGTGTAGGCTACCTAAATACTTAATATAAAAATCGCCCAAAAGAGCAATAAGAGGAATTACTGGTCAATTTAGAGAATTTAAATAGCAGTGGGGCGTACTTAACAGAGGGGCTATAAAGTTAAGTGGAGATTTATGCCCCGCGAATTTGTTTTTGTAGCGAACCGTTCCGAGAAAAACGGACGGAAAAAACACGAGTCTACTTTTTACAATGCGCGATTGATACGTAGGTACTATTTTATTGATTGTATACGTTTCTTAAGTGTCAAACTGAAATAGTTTCAAAGAATTCCACTTAAAGAATTGGAATTTTTTTTATGTATTAGAACGTGAAGAAATATTTTATATAATACTAGCTGACCCGAAAACGTTGTTCTGCCATATAAATTATATCTAGTGAATATTTTGGTTGTTAAATAAAAAATAACATTTAATTAAATGAAGACAATATTAGCGAAACTCAATCGAAATCTGGAGACAGAAAAATCAGAAAAGATATTGGCTCCGCTGGGACTCGAACCCAGAACCCTTTTCTTACATGGAAACAGCTCTACCGATTAAGCTACGGAACCCATATTAATTCGGTCACTTTTAACTGTATCATACTTAATTAATAATAAATATTCATCCTAGACTTGCAGAAAAAGTCAATAGATGTCGCGTATTACAAATAAAATGGATAAAAATTTATCCAGACACTATCTAGATTGCATTTAGTTCGAGTTGAATCTTGTAATCATATATAAAGATAGCAGCCAATAATATGTGCGTTAAGTAAATGAAGATAATGTTGGTAGTTCTTAGTCGAAGTATGATACAGTTAAAAGTGACCGAATTAATATGGGTTCCGTAGCTTAATCGGTAGAGCTGTTTCCATGTAAGAAAAGGGTTCTGGGTTCGAGTCCCAGCGGAGCCAATATCTTTTCTGATTTTTCTGTCTCCAGATTTCGATTGAGTTTCGCTAATATTGTCTTCATTTAATTAAATATTATAATTTGAGATTTTACTCATAAAGTTTAAAAAATTAATAATAAAAAATAACAAATGTATGGTAAGTGTGTGGGGATGGGATCTATGACAGAAAGAGGAATGGAGCGCTGTAGACGATGACCGCCTATAAAAACATAAAAACACCAACCATTCATTTTCTTAATTCTATGAATTTCATTAAATTAAAATAACGGACTTATTCATTAATTGATCTCTTAAAAGTTAAATGTAAAGTGAAAAAATGACTTACGCATGTGTGGATGAAAGTTCGATGAGGCGGACGTGTCGCCATCTGTCATTCAACAACATAAATAATTTCGTTCTGTTTGAAATACGAACGACGCGTTTGAACGAATTATAGTATTTATAAAAATACTAATATCGCGATTAAAAAATGGGAGGGAGGGGATAGGAGGGTGAAAATTTGGGGTGGTAGGTATTTTTTGATGCTAAATAAAAAATAAAAAAAATTGTCCAAAAAACAGATTTTTTTTTTTTCTGGATAGGGACACCCTAATCACCTAGCTGTATGAAATATACTTTACGACCTATTCTCATACTCACCAAATATACATAAAAAATCTCATAAAAATCGGTAGAGCCGTTTCGGAGAAGTGTGACCACAAACACCGTGACACGAGATTTTTATATATACAGATGATAATGGGATTATTATTACTAAGTTAAATAGGATTTTGGATAAATTTAGTGTTGAACACGCGTTTTGCCTTTCTCTCGGATCTACACTTGGTCCAGAAGAGATCAATGTTAGAATTTCGGCCAACCTTATAAAATAACGGTAGAGCGAACACAGAATTCTCACATGATATAACAATAATAACAGGTTTGCTAAAATTAAACTCTTATACTTTACGATGCATGTGTACATTGTACATCTATGGGCATGGAATCTACGAGTTTCTGGTAGTTTTCTAAATTTTTACCTTCACAAAATTCAATAAGGGATGTCAATTACTGCTTGTATCATCTTTACTTTTATTTTACACCATACGAAAGAAGAAGAAAAACTTTTATTGTACGGTGCAATTTTCGGATTCGAACTTTACAAATTGCCCACAAATTTTCTAAAGGATTTAGCTTTGGAGAATTTCAAGATCATTTCACGAAGGTTATATTATTATTGAAAAATTTAAGCTTCATCGTCGATTTGTGGCAAGAAGTGTTATTTTGGTGCAAAATTGCATCCATGATGTTAGTAAAAGTTTGACATTTGCGCAAGCGTGTTTAGTTGTGCCTGCCAAGTTTTGCCTGAAGCAGTATACGCATTCGATGGGAGCATCCAACGCGCAGAAAACGACTTTAATGCGCGTAGGCATAGTGCACAGAATAGCATAAGAAAGGGCGTGGATTAATTAGGTACGATTTAGAGAATTTGTTCGCGCGACCATTTTGACAATTTGGCATGAATAACGGATGCCGAATCATGGGTTAATTAATTTGATTTTAGAATTGTAATAGTAATAATTAATGTGAAGCATAAAGGATTTATAGAGCTAATTGACATACTATTTTTTGTCAGTAATTGCATCTTGTTTGTGGGCTAGTCTGTAGATATTTATAGTTAATATTAGGTAGGTACCTATATACTTCAGCATCCCTTACAAAAAAGTCACCGACCGCAAATGCAATTTAGATCTAATTTTTGCAAGTTCAACAGCTTTGCAACTAACCTTCCAAAAGTCCAGAAAGCAAAATTTTACAATTGAAAGATTAAGTACTCGTAGGTGCCACACAATGTGAGATGGGCTGGCTATAAAGTAAGACGACAGAACATCTAAAATAATGACTAAGTGTGTGCACAGGTGGAAGAGACCCAGAGGCAGACGGAAGAAGAAGAAGTAGGCTGATGAAAGAAGAACTGAGAACTAGAGAAGAATGTCTAAGAACCGGTGAAGTTGAAAACATTTGTGGATGAGTCCAAATCCTGCCCTAGGACGTAGCGCCGTAATAATGAACGTGACAGTATCTACGTAGTGTAAAAATACCTACACACATATTTCATTTAAAAAAATACAAAGTATGCTAAAAATAGCCTTATAAATTATTATCAAGTAATGTGGTGCCACTTTATCTTAGTTGTGATGTCAAGTTTATACGTATGTATGTCAGATGCTGTTTTCTCGGAACAAAAATGCCATTCATTTTATTAAATAGAGAGATATGATATAAATGACATTTGGCTTGTAAGTAAACTGTTGATTGGCCAAAATTTATGAGCTTATGATTTACTGTCCTCTTCACAGAAATATTCGAGATATTTTGAGCAAAATTTTGGAACAGGAGATTTCACTGCCGTAAGAAATGCCGGGGAAAAGTCGAGAAATTAATCTTCTGATGTCTACATACGAGATCATACATCATAATGATGTGTTTGTATGTACAGCGTGCGATAGTCGAGACGCAAACCCACACGTTTGGCACTTGGCATCACACCTTGAGATTTTTTATCGACCCAAACCTAGAAATAGTCCGCACTATCGTAAATAACTGTGTAGCATCCAGCCTTTGTTCATTTCGTCTCAAAATGTCTATCAAATCTGAGGACGAATCTTACTCTTCTTTAAAGTAGACATAAATTTATCCAACAAAAAATTCGAATTGTGAGCTGAAATAATAGTTCCGAATTATTTCTTTACTGGAATTTCCAGGCCAAAGCAACCACTTCAATTCTCAGTGTCACTTCCATAATGCGATTTGTAACTTTAAAATACAAATTTAACTGACAAAAATCAACCCGTAAAAACAAAGTTTTTTTTACCATAGTACGTAGTACGTACATCAATTTGCGCCATCTTTTGGGCCGACCAGTAGCCATTTTCAAAGATTATTTTTGGTTTGACTGAGAATTGAACCTTCATCCCCAGGGATTGACTAAAATAAGTGAACACCACTAAAGCTTAACCCAAATTCAAATTTTTTTTTTTTTTTTACAGTGAATACCGCACAAGAATCTCAACTGCTCCCGTCTGGAGCCAGTGAGACTATGGCATCCCCAATTGGGGTATGTTGTGAGGCTGAAGGTAGTGGGGAGGGGAAGGAGGTGGGGAAGAGGAAGGTTGGGAAGTACCTGGCTATTCAGATCTGGTCACTAAACACGGCTAAAGCCATTTTCAAGCAACGTTTCAATTCTGAATGGTGGTCACATCAATTTGCGCCATCTTTTGGGCCGACCAGTAGCCATTTTCAAAGATTATTTTTGGTTTGACTGAGAATTGAACCTTCATCCCCAGGGATTGACTAAAATAAGTGAACACCACTAAAGCCTAACCCAAATTCAATTTTTTTTTTTTTTTTTTACAGTGAATACCGCACAAGAATCTCAACTGCTCCCGTCTGGAGCCAGTGAGACTATGGCATCCCCAATTGGGGTATGTTGTGAGGCTGAAGGTAGTGGGGAGGGGAAGGAGGTGGGGAAGAGGAAGGTTGGGAAGTACCTGGCTATTCAGATCTGGTCACTAAACACGGCTAAAGCCATTTTCAAGCAACGTTATAATTCTGAATGGTGGTCTTACACCAGGGCGATACTAATAGTATCTTCCACTCTGGAACATGCCGCAAATATACTATATATTATTTTTAATGAATTAATTGTAAAATAACACAAATTAATCAAATAAAATTTATTTGCGCTTGCCGGGTTCGAACCCGCGACCTCCGGAATGTGAGTCAAGAGTCTTAGCCACTGGACTACGGAGGTCGTCAAAAGTATGGAGATTTATTTCGTATATTAAATGCGCGTGTGCGTGACGAAGTTGACATAATGCATTGTCATCGACAACGAGTCTATCTGCCGAGTTTCAGCTCGATCGGATGTCGGAAAGTGGGTTAATTTCCACTTCTAAGATGTGCATTCATTCATTCACGAAAACAAAACCAAAAATCAAATTGACGAATTTAAAAATTGAAAAAAAAACAGATTTTTGTCAGTATTAACTCAGGTGAAGTCCGTAAGAACTTCTAGTAATTCTCATTCATAATATCAGAATTCTAGGTTGAATGAAAAAACCAAAGATATTTTATTTCTATCAATTCAGTAGGTACCCACTTTTCATTTCTCTTTCGAATTTTAATTCACTATATTTTCTGGAATCATTCAACGTAGAATCGTCTCCATTAATAAATACAAAAAATGGTTGGTCTCGGATCTTGCCTCATTGACAAACAGAGGAAAGCATAAAATACGAGTACCAGATTAAGAGCGTTTAACCAGACAGCGGACGAAAATCCACATTTCGTCGAAAGTCGTTCTTCCGATCGTGCAGGGCGGTTACAATGAGAAAGATTAATTATTCTCCGTACCAGCTTTTTCAAATTTTAACTCAATATCGAATTTATTTCAATTCAAATTAGCTTTAATTTATACCTTCATCCAAAAATGATGAAAGGCGTGATGATAAAACTATTAAAATAATTTACTTTTTGTAGTTATTTTTTGATTATGAGTATTTGTCATTTTTCAATAATGCCTAAATTTAATAAGAATGTTAAAAAAATCTGAAATATATTAGTTTGTAAGTGCGCAAATAAATACACAAATGGACCAATTTTCGTCAAGAAACACATGTACGTACATATTTTTTAATGATTTTATTGAAACTAAAATTAAAATTCTAATACATAACTCTGCTAGATAATGTATTGATTTATTTTACTGCATGATTACATTATTTGAAATGGGTGTGGTATAATACAAAAACGTTTTTGAAAATTTAACAAATCTGCCAACGACCTATGGAATAACCTTATTATACTAAAAATTAAAAAAAATTCTCAAAATTTATTACATACGAATGCTAGATAAAAGAACAATCTTTCGAAATCCATTTATAATTTTTTGTGGAAAAGAGTCAATACGTCTAAAAACTTTTTTGAAAATGACGTATTTCCGGCTTTCTCTGGTAATGCCCTCTTAACTTACGGCACTTTAAAATACAAGAACTTGCTTGTTCGTTTTTCGAAATCAAACAATTCTTGGAAAAATAACGGATAGTCGGATTTACGATCACAGTTAGTTAAAAAAACTTTCGGTTTTTCCAGTTAAGTATTACGGCATAAAATGTGACATAGTTTATTAAGTGCAAATAAGCTCCAAGACTAGGGATTCCGTTAAACATAACGGATAATAGATCTGTTTTTCGTATAATATGCAATTCCTATTATTAGGTCCTTACATATGAAATTGGCGTTTTGCCGTACTGGCAACTTTGATCTCAAATATCTTCCCTTTGGTTAGGAATTCCAAATTCAAATTTATACAGCTATTTATCATGTATTTGTGTTTCGAAAATTATAAGTCGTTTGTTTTTTCCTTAATTGTTTTTTTCTTTGCGTCACTTAGTTTACAAAATGGAAAACTTGAAATATCGCGTTATTTACGAGTACGAGTTCCACCGTGGCACCAGTGCTGCAGAAACGGCTCGAAGGATTAATGATGTGTATGGCGACGGTGCCGCAAAAGAAAACACAGTGCGTTTTTGGTTCCAACGTTTTCGTTCTGGAAATTTCGTAATGCAGAACAAGCCCCGTGGACGGCCGGAGACCAAAGTTGATAATGAAGAATTGAAGGCTATTGTGGAAGCGGATCCATCACAAACCACGTCCGAGTCAGCTGCACGCTGCGGTGTTAGTGATAAAACTGTTTTTATCCACTTGAAGCATATTGGGAAGCTGAAAAAGCTTGAAAGGTGGGTACCTCACGAATTGAGTGAAGCAAATCAACAACGATTAGACCACACACAACAGACGGCTACCAAATTAGAGAAGCTTCAATTGGAATATCTAAGACATTCACCGTACTCTCCGGACCTTGCCCAAACAGATTACCATTTTTTTCGAAATTTGGATAACTTCTTGCAAGGGAAAAAATTCAACTCCGATGGGGCAGTCCAAACCGCCTTCAAAGATTTTATTGATTCCTGTTCGAATGGTTTTTTTAGTAAAGGGATTGATGAACTACCTACGAGATGGCAAAAGTGCATAGATAGCAAATGGTACATACTTTCATTAAATAAATATATTATATTTAAAAAAAAATCGACTTTATGTTCCTCCCACACCAAACGCCATTTTCATTTGTAAGGACCTAATATTTCCTGTATGTTTCCATAAACCGTAGTTAATCAGTATAAAGTATTTTTTTGTGGTTTTTCAACAAATAAGCAAGCAAGAATACCGACACAATAATGATAATCGCAATTCTGCGAATAGAAACCAGCTAAAGTGATGCAAGTGGTAAGTTGAATGGTAGGTTGGTGGGAGAAATTATGGGAATTAATTCATCCAACGGATAGCTTTTCAGCCACGCTGCAGAGCGAAATGAAATGGGTTATTTGATTGGATTGAAATCAGTTGAAGTTCCTTTTTTTTACAGGAAGCCTTTTTAGGGAGTTGAGTGCAATCCCACACACATATATAGAGTATAAGTAAATACATTATAAAAATAGGTATTTATAAAATAGAGTAAAGATAAAAAATAAGAAAAATAAAAAATAAATAAAAATAATAAGCATCATTAGATAACAAGTATTAAAAAAAACAAGAAAAAAATCTTTAATTGAGCTCTTATTAGTCCATCGGGTCTGAGATTGTGGGAGCCAGTGTCTTTCTCCAATGTTCTTCTATGCTCGATTCTGAAGTCAAACGGGATTTTATTATGAGAATATTTCTGGAGTGGTTTATCCTAATAGAGCTTTAAATCCTGGAACTCGCTCTTCTGTAACCATTGAGGAGGCACTGCAGTGCCTGGGGAGTCCGAACATCGGACGGTAAGCATTATTATATTGCACCCGAAGCCTTTCCATGGTTCTTTTTTTGAAGTTTGCCCAAAGCTCGCATGTGTACAGGGTGGTGCAGAAGGCTAGAAATAACTTTCTTTTCACCCGTGGACTGCATAGCCGAAATCTTCTACTGAGCGTGTTGCATTTTATGCTCAGTACGCGCCTCTGCCTGTCAGTGTCTTCGTCATCCGTTAATTTATTTTTGATGATATGTCCTAGATATTTTGGTGGATTAATAACAAATTAACAAACAAATTAAGTTTAACTTATGCTTCCCTTATTATGCTTTCATAGATTACCTTGTTGCTTTCAAAGTAGAGGTTTGCTTTGTGCAGGCGTTTAAAAATCTTGATTTTCATTAAAAGGGCCCGCAACCCGGATTTGTACCAATTAATTACATATTTCCCTTAAACACGGTAAGTTTTAAAGTTCTTTAAAAATATATGTTATTCTTGAAGATAATATCTAGACTTTGCCAGCGCAGAAACGCAAATTATATAAAATTCCCTCGATAGAAAAAAAATCGCAAAGTATGCTCCAAAAATTATTATTAACACGTTTGTTTCAGTTATTTTACAAGTTATAAGTATGGAAAAATTCACAGTGTTTCTTTAAATGCTGCTTAAGATAATGCCCGCAAGATTTTTGCTCTATTTTAAACGAGTCGTGTTTTATTAACATTTTCGCAATTTTAGCATCGATTTTGTCGCTGTAAATGTTAGCGCTCTCCTCTAACATTCGTAATTCCGTATCTCTCCATCTTCTTTATTTCGGGCCCGGTTGCAGAGCCTTAAGTTATTTTATACTCAGATACTGATATTTTTTATAAAGTATATTATTGTACTTGGTAAAAACTAATGACATTTGGTTTCATCTCTCAACACTTTGTTGCTAGATCATATATTATTTTTTCTACAAATTTCCTGCGTAAATCATTATTATTTTTTTATTTACGTTATGTGGGGGGTCTATAATTGCGAAGAAAAAAAAATAAATATGCAAGGGCGTGAAAAACTAAAAAATATATTAGAGTTAAATTATCAGCTTAACCTATTGTGAAACTGCTCGATTGAAATTTAACAGGATAATACTTTTACAAACAGTATGTGAAATATAACTGTTATTATATTACCTCTCTTGTTTGAGATAGTATAGTATTATATATAGTATTATTATAGTATTCACATATTCAGGAATCACCTCCCGCGAAGCTTTCACAATTATCGCTCTCAGCCGTTTCAATTTCGTAACCGAAGCGCGCGAGTCGATAGCCAAAGCAGCACTGGAAGTTTCGGTTTGAAAGCTCCGCATTGAAATTATTAACGTTCCGTCGCGAAGCAATCTCCGAAGCTGTCCAGACTTCCCCGTATCCAAACTCCCGCTGAGAACTCCCCGCATCTTTCAAGAACCAGACGATTGAGTTATTAGACTGATGCACGGTACTGGATAATGCTGATGCTGGTCCTTTTGCAGATAAAAGGACTACTGAAAATTAATTAAAGTTATGTCATTTCGTTAGTTTGACATCGAGATCTTTTTTTAATAATTTTTTTTTAAATAAAAAGAAAGACAAACATTCCCAGGTTACGAATAACCCGAAAATATTTGAAAATCTCCTACTATCACCACAGTAAGCCGAAAATGTGGCTTGAGTCGTGATGGAGAAGCCAGCAGAGGAATCGAATGCGGAACGCCTGGATAGGACCCAAACGAGATTCCCACTCAACCACTGACCGGTCTTCTTCAAGAATATATTGTTGAAGGTATATAATATAATTGAAATTTGCTATACTTACATTATATTATAATGTACGTTTTTTTAAATAGTAATACCTCACAGTCTCAGCTGATCCCGTCTATAGCCAGTGAGATTATGGCATCCCCAATTGGAGAGTGTTGTGCGGTTTAAGGTAGTGAAAAGGGGAAAGAGATGGGGAAGAGAAAGGTGGGGAAGTACCTGTCTATTCAGATCTGGACACCAAATACGGCTAACGCCATTTCAAGCAACGTTTCAATTCTGAATGGTGGTCTTACACCAGGGCGATACTGATAGTATCTTCCACTCTGGAACGTGCCGCAAATATACTATACATTATTTTAAATGAATTAATTGTGAAATAACACAAATTGTTCAAATAAAAATTATTTGCCCACGCCGGGTTTCGATCCCGCGACCTTTGGATTGCCAATCGAAAGCCTTACCGCTGGACCACGCCGGCCGTCGACGACGTCGTCTTCGTCGACGGTACATGGCGAGTTACATAAATTTCACAAAAAATTCCATATCCCGTGATGCAAATGACATTGTGAGAAAAAAATATTTGCGTCGACCTGGAAAATTCACGCAGAAAAAATGGTGCATATTTACGAGGACAGAGCTCACCGTTAGCTGGTTTCTAGCAAAACATACAAACATATTTTCTGTTAATAACGGTAGAAAAACGGTTACAGTTACTTTCCCGCATGCATATTCAACGTTTTGAATTATACAAAGTACTTTTGATGTTTATTTAAAGCAGATTAAATGGAAAATAATGAATACAAACATTTGCAGCTTTCCGTCCCCGGAGGGAAGGAAAACTCAACCTTAATCCACCCCCGTTTACTGTGCGGGAAATATCCTATGAATAATGTATACGTATAGTCGGTCATCTCGGGAACGTGTCTCGGCGAAGTAGAATTTCTCTAAAGTAAACTTCTTTGACGAATCCCGTGGGCATGAAGGTAAACAGTATAAGTACACTTACAGTAACCGCACATACTATGTACACACACCGTATGTCCGTAAGGGTATTATTACATACGTATATGTAAGTAATGGGGTTAAACTTAAGATGAAGCCATAGTAAATAATGCAAAATCATACAAAATCATATGTTTTGTTTTGAAAATTTGATCGCTTAGAAGTATTGTAGATGCTTCAATTAAATACTGCGTGTAGAATATACCTTGGCCCTTAAAAATATCGGTCATTTTTTTATAAGTCTTTTAATCAGCCTATAAAAAAATAAAGTATAAGGTCTAAAAAACACATTTTCAAGTGCAAGCTCACCTATTTATAAACTCCTTTTCGGTTATGGTTTTATTGTATAATGTAGTAAATTCAGTTTATTTTATAATGATCGCAAAAAAAGTTGATATTTACACCCAATCTTCCCAAAATAAAATAAAATATGCATTTTCGCGTTGTTATTTTACAATACGTCCGCTAGTCGACGAATTCGGTCTTTCAAAGTGAACCCTATGGCGTCCACCGAAGAACTACTGTCCACGCCACAGTCGCCTAACCTCAATCACGCCCCGAACTGAGCGGGAGATGGACGCGTCACTCTGCGTCGCTTGATTTCGTGAAATGAATTTTAAATTTCCGTTTTATTACAATAAACAATGCGTAAAACAGAAATTAATATTTTTTACAGGCCTTTACGAAATCAACCTGTAAAACAAAACTCTCAAATACCTTTCCAACCTTTCCAAAAGCTTTTTCTCAAGTATTTTTAAACTCCTCCCATAAAGGGCGTGAATTCCGATTTCGATTTTTTCCTGAACTAGTGGATTGCCTTAAATAATTACATAGTTCACGGCGTCTAAATAAGTTGTAATCTTTATTCTTCCTTCCCTGCCCTTATTTTCTATAACATTTTTCAAAACGATAATAATCAACCAATCTCAATTCGGGAGGCGAGTATGGGTACCGCCACCCCGGGAACCATTTATTGGATAACCAACACCTCTGCCATAGATCACCCCAAGTGGTTCGCTAAGTTTGGTGACCTACCAGAGGTGTCCGGATTCATGGGGTGAGGTTTGTTCGGGTCTTGGCGGTGGATGCGTCGGATCGGGAGATAATTATTGAGGGACTTTTCCAGCCGTACTCTCTCGGAACATCGCCTTGGAACGCAGTGGGAAGGATGGATTCATATGTCCGTCACTCCTGGATAAACTGACTCTTAATTCCTACCCACCCCAAATACCCTTTTCCTTCTTAGAACTTCCTCTCCTTCCTTTGCTAAAAATACCATCCACACAGCATGCCCAAAGATGACGTAGGCCCTGGGGGGAAATATTTTCCTCAGGGCCACCTGTGTGGAGCAAATATAAATAAAAAATCACATTATGTACAGACAGACATTTGTTTTCTCACAAATCATTAATTAAATCAGTTATACATATATGTCACCGTAAAAGCCCGAATATTGGTAA
This sequence comes from Limnephilus marmoratus, assembly GCA_917880885.1. NCBI lineage: Eukaryota > Metazoa > Arthropoda > Insecta > Trichoptera > Limnephilidae > Limnephilus > Limnephilus marmoratus. The sequence goes on from OU862933.1 coordinate 18,704,983, forward strand.
ATCCTAAGATTTTCCGGTAAATCCTAAGATTTACCAACTCTTAATGGTAAAAGTCCGAACCGTTCTATAATCATCGTTCACCAACCTAACCTTACCTAACCTAACCTAACCTAACATGTACTAAATTCTAATGGTAAAAGCCCGAAAAAATCGTTCCTTATTTAAATATTATAAACGATTTTTTCGGGCTTTACCATTAGAATTTAGTACATGTTACATATAATGGTAAGCTCTGGCGTCATGAAATTTGTATAAATGAAAATGTGTATATTTAATATATTTTAGCGGCAGGAAGGAAAGGTAGGGGGAAGGTGGGATTCGCGGAGAGGGAAGAGACGAGGGAGGGGGAAGGCGGGGAAGGTGGAAGGGAACGGGGACGCACGGGAAAGGACATGCATATATCTTTGAATGGCATTGCAACGCGTGCCGAGTACGAGCTAGTACAGATATAAATAAATAAAAGCGATTGTAATAACAAGAGAAGTGTGAAAAGTTTTTTTTTTATCGCGGAACTAGAATGAAGCAGAAAAGATAGCAATATCACATTTCAGCGAATTATTTACATTATCTGAAAATAGCCTAATAATGACACTAAAATAATTTTATTATTATTCTCAGAATTGAAGAGAATATCAAATAAGAAGTTATTGGAACATTCTACGCTGCCAATTTGTTCAATATATTTTCATCAAATAAAGATTTACGTGTTGTAATTTGAAAAATACACAAATATACAATGACATACTAACTAGGACGCAGAAATAAACCAGATAATACAAGAGAGGTACGTGCCCAGCGTCACGAACGAATTTATCTGCTGACTTCTCAGAATTAAACTACCAGCATTTCGTATTCGCGCTCGCTGAAAAGGAAAAATAAGGAACTCTTTCAGGCGTGTATAAAATTCAGCTGATATTTTATACAGTCGGGCGTGTGTCCGTACCGTCCGTAGTCCATACATTTCTTGGTCTCGGTTGCATGGCTTTGTACGTAGTTCTGTAGACGCGTTGGCGTCTACTAGCTCTTTATGCACGTAGGTAAGACGTGTAAGGTGTGAAGCGTTCACTGTACGCTGTGAATGCACTATTGAAGAAGCTTTCGTGAAACATATCGTGAAATAATGCAGAAAGATGCTTTTATGTCGACTTTCTAAAAAAAATATTGAATATACTTGAGAAAAATCGTTGCCAGAGCGAAGAGATTCTATAGAATTAATGCTGGTCTCGTAGGCGAGCTATACTCTCAAAATATATGCGGGCTTGGCCTGTTTCACCAGAGAGATGGGAAGGTTGATAGAGATATTGAAAGAAGGGTGAATGCAGGATGCAGGTAACTTTATTAATGGAGGACTGAACGCCGTTGGCGCCAATAAAAAACTGTCCAAAGAAGCGAAGCTAGCCGTCCGTAATGGAGTACTGGTACCTACCCTGATATATGGCAGTGAGGCATGGAACTGGCAGAGGAAGGATGAAAGTAGACTGAATGCTGTAGACATGAGATCCCTGAGGCATATGTGTGGCAAAACATTGTGGCGAGACATTTGAGAAAAACTATATTTTGGCTCGATTTCGGCTGGTCTTTTCAAAATGGCGGCGAAAGCTCAAGTGACCCAAGGTCGAAAACTCAGATTTTACATCACAAGATGAGTGTATAAAATATAAAAAAAATTGGGATAACCGGAATAATTCCGATCGCGACCCCCTTTTTTGCGCTAATTGCACTGGCCTATATGTTTAGTTAAAATAATTGTCAAAGTTTTAATTTTTCAAGACCCCCCGAAAACCACCGGAAATGTGGTAAATCGTGTGACGTCATCACACGATTTACTATATTTATAGTATAGGATTGGGCAATCAGCTGATCAACTACCGCCATTTTGAAATCCGTTGTTCGAAGTATTCTCCCTAGAAGAAACATTACTATTTTTTTTTGTGCAGTAGTTTTTCAATATTTTAAATAATAGAGATAAACTTGATATGAATTATGGCTTAAATATTGTTTCAATAAACACAACAACTAAATCTCTATAAACAGTACGAAATAAAGAATAACATGAAATGTTGTTAATACTGATGGCTTGTGCCATACCTACATTTCAATTGATTTCAATACAATGTGATACAATGACTGGTGACGCGTGACGTCAGCACTAACCATTCGATGGTACCAACTTTACAGTGTATTTTAACGAGACGTTAAAAAATGCACTTTTAATATTTTTTACGAACTCTACGTTTAATATTACGAAAAAAACGTATATATTCAGAATCAGCGTTTATTGGTCTGTATGAACATATTTTTTTAAAGCCATAATATTTTTCACTGGAGTTCCTTATTCAGCTTCTTTCACTGTTCCAAATCAGTGTCATTTTAAATACCTATATTTGTTGCTCTATGATTGGTAACTCATCGCATCAACATAGCACTTTGATGGAGCCTACCGTAGCCTAGAGCGAGTTTAATGTGTCATCTGCAAGAAATAAGGTGTGGTAAGAAAATTGTTTATAGAGCTAATAACACATATTTTATAATATCGTGCGGGCGATCCCCGGGGTTGCCCAGACTGGCCGTAGTGTCGGTGTTGCCTCTACGCTACTGTTCAGGAATCCCCCGGCTGAGTGATCTCACGATATAGAAGCTATAATTCTTTAAAAAAACACGATCTGGGATATCCCGCGGAGTGCCTGTTTTCTCTATTAGATACTAGAAAATGTACATGCATAAAATTGACACGTACGACGTTTACAAATGTTTTACATTATTAATCATATTTCTCAAAAGTTAAAAATCTATTATATCTCACTAAAAACTTGCGGAAGGGCTCTGGAGTTATGAAACTTTGCACAGATTTTTATTCACATGATGTATAGGCCAAAACAACCATTTTCACCTTCTAACGTTGTTTAAATAATGAGCGAAGGAGATTTGAAGTATTCTTTTTAAGCTGCCATTAAACAAGATAAGATGACATACAGAATGTTTTTTTTTATTAACTTAATGAGTAAAATTTCAAATTGTAAAATTAAATCATTGAAGACAATATTAGCGACTCTCGGAAAAAAAACAGATTTTGCATATTTGTAAAAAGCACTAACTTTGTGGCTCGCCATAATTTACAATAAAAAACAAATAAATTTGTTTAAGACCACTTTTATTTTAAAACACTCTACCGGTTTCAGAAGCACCCTTCCTTCGTCAGGAGAATATTATAACTGACGAAGGAAGGGTTTTTCTAAGGGTGGTTATAATATTCTCCTGACGAAGGAAGGGTGCTTCTGAAACCGGTAGAGTGTTTTAAAATAAAAGTGGTCTTAAACAAATTTATGTGTTTTTTATTGAAAACAGATATATTTATTAAATACACTACCTAGATTGCTTTTAGGTCGGGAAAATATTGCAATCAAAGATAATAAATGTTGGTAGTTCTTTAAAATAATAATAAGTATAAGTTAAATATGACCGAAGGGGATTTGGTCGAATTAGCTCATTAGGTAGTTTATAATAATCTGTTTTTCCGTTTATGTGTGGATTAAACGATTCTTTTTTATTATTAATTCATAAGTTAGTTTTTAGTTACATCTACCACCCAAATGCCAATGATAGCATTTCGTAAACGTCATAAATATTTCTACAGCCAATTTTAGGAAATGAGATATTGAACTAGGTAGTATTAAAAAATGCTATTCAAACAGAGTTCAAAGTCGGCCAGAGTCCGTCATCACCTGAGGTCATTTCATTTCATTACGACGATATGCCAAGACTCTTACGTAAATATTTTTTTATTACCGTCCAATACTGGGTTAAAGTATGAATAATTGACATTACACACTGTGTAAGTTAAAAAAAAAAATAAGGACTTGCATAACTTTTTTTGATATGTGAAAAGGAAATGATGACGATGACAAAAAACTTAAAAAACTTAGGAAAGATGATTTATAATCAAAATTCTTTTTATCTGGCACCAAATTACCCGGGTATTACATTATAAAATATTTTATTCAGTACATAATATTATTAAGCGCATTAGAATAAAAATATTTATAAAAATTAAATCTGTTCTACGTAAAAATAAACAATACGAAGACTTTATAATTAACTTTATAAATATTTACAAACAATGCAGTTTTAAGAAATACGATGTACACAATTCAATGTGAAAGTTCTCAAAGCATTTAGGATGTTTAAACATTATTATTTGACTGTGATGTTTCTATGTAATAAGTATGATTATTCAATATTAATCGTGTAATGTTAATGTTAATTATATATTGCGAATTTTAATTATGTATCAAAATGTACTGTACTAACAATGAGTTTCTTAACTCTTGAGAATTTAATATTATATAATATAATAATTTAATATAATATGGTTGTGAATGATGAATACAATGCTGACAACCGGACCATGCGAAATTGCGAATAGCGCACGTCGCTAGCATCAAATGTTACACGTGGAGCAGGTGGATGAGTTTGTGTATCTGGGAAGCATGTTTACGAGAGGTGGAAAGGTTAATAGAGATATTGAAGAAAGGATAAATGCAGGTAAATCCAGTAACGGAGGACTGAATGCTCCTGGCGCTAACAAAAAAAAACTGTCCAAAGAAGCGAAGCTAGCAGTCCACAATGGAGTGCTGGTTTCTCCCTTTGATATATGGCAGTGAGGCAGAGGAAGGATGAAAGTAGGCTGAATGCTATAGAAATGAGTTCCCTGCGGCGTATGTGAGGTAAAATGTATAATCGTGAGAAATGTAGAGATCCGCAAAGAATGCAATGTTGATTTTAAGTATAATGAGTAAGATTAACAAGATGACACTCACATGGTTTGGGCACATAGAGCGAATGAAGGAAGAAAGGAATAGAAGGAGATAGAAGAAGTCGGGGACGTCAGAATAATAGAAGAATATGTATGAGACGATGTATGCATGGGAATGAGGCAAGAAGTGTAAGCTAAGACCGAGTTGTTTAACGGTTAGTTTACAAAAAAAATCAAATTCTTTATTACGAGTACTTAGTTACTCAAAATTAAAAAAAAAATCTTACACCAGTTGGGTTAGCTAATGGAAATTGAGATTAATCTTTCCATTTTGTAAACATTAATGTAAATGTGTAATCATTTACCTAATGGAGGAAATAACGGGACCAAATACAAAAAGCACTTAGGGACAAGATGCAGATAGTTATCCATCCACTATTCTCTAGCAACTTGATCGTAATATTATATTTCTATTATGACTGCGACAATCAGTGGGATTCAGACGGAGGTACTTACCGGGAATTCGCCTGACTTTGTGGCTTAGCAGTTTTCAAGGAAACATTGCCAACAATTATTCTCAAAACCACATCAGGCGGCCTCCGTAGCGTAATGATAATGATCGACGCATTTGAAGCGGGAGGTTGCGGGTCAGAACTCCGTCACAACTAGGGTTGCCATACGTCCGGAATTTTCCGGACATGTCCGGAAATATAGGTCTTTGTCCGGAATGCGGGGGGAATCCTAAACAGTCCGGAATTTCTATAATTAAGTGGAGATTGATACAAACAATGAAATAAACCAAATCATTTTTATTACAAATCAAAGTAAAAACATCACTTCTGATATTTAATGCTCCCGGAAATATCGTTAAACACTTCTGAATCTTAATAATAATTAATTGAGTTCCAATTAAGGAAAAGACGCTTTCTACATTGGCATTTTGTGCCTGCATCGCAAATACATAAGAGCATATCTTTGTTAATTGCGTAACTTTTCCTGGTCCAGCTGTTTCAGAATAATGGTTCATTGGTTATTGGCATTTAATCTCAAAACTTCATTGCTTGATTAGTCACCCCCCTTCCCCCCCATTAAAGTTGACAAATGCAAATTTCGACTTCAAAAAAAATTAGAGGGGGGTGGCTTCGGGTTCTTGGGGATGACACTCGGTCGGGTGGCACCCAGGACGTCTTTAATATTATATTTACAAGAAAGTCCGGATTTTTTTTCAAATGTCAGGAATTTTCTCCGGGATTTTGATTTTTTGATCTGGGAACCCTAGTCACAACGCAGTAATGTATTGTATAAATAATAATAATAATACATAATATGGTATGGACGGAAGGGAACCCTAGTCACAACGCAGTAATGTATTGTATCAATAATAATAATAATACATAATATGGTATGGACGGAACACAGCACTGACGTTTTTTTATATGAATATCGCACAAGTCCCAAGGACTCCCAATAGGACTGTGGCATCCCTGGCCCCCTAGCATGGTCGATCGATATAAATTTTATCGAAAATGTCGGTAACTTGTCATCGTTCCCGAGCACGACTGCAGGCCGCTAACGAACAAATAGCAGTTCACAACAACTAAGGGTTCCTTATTTATGTGACGTGCACTGTTATTTGTTCGTTAACAGCCTGCAGTCGTGCTTGGGAGCGATGACAAGTTACCGACATTTTCGATAAAACTTATATCGATCGATCATGCTAGGTACCCTGGTGTCATTGTGAGGCTGAAGAGAGTATTTTAAGAGAAAGAAATGAGTGGGTGGAGGATAAGGAAGTAACTAACCGGTTAATCAGAATTGGTTATAAACACAAATTTTGTCATTTGAAGCAACGTCCCTAACCGTGTTTTTTCACCAGGGTGATACTTAGAGTATATATCAATCGGGACGCAGGTAAGTTTGATGAACTTTGCATAAATGGCTCTGTAGTCGTCGTAAGGAATGCTGACAAAAAATAGGTTTATGATTTTTTGCTTCAGCAAGGATTTTAGTTAAATAAAAAAAGTAATAACAAAAAATGATATATGACATTATTGCGCTGACATAATACATTAGGGAAAGTACCCATACTACGTGACCAACTTTTTGCAATTTTTAACCCCCCCCCCCCCCCCGGTGACCAAAAACCTAAGCAAACCGCCGCTCATTTGTATGGAGCGTGACATTTTGAAGACCCCCCCCCCCCCCCTAAACGTGTCACGTAGTATGGGTACGTTCCCTTAGCTTACGATATAAGCACACATTAAATGTATAGCAGCTTATTAACATTAATATTATGCATTTTTATTCCAACATGGTTATGTTGTTAGAGCAAGAAAGAGACAAATACTTAAAATAAAATAACCATTCATTTGTATAATATTATTATTTTTTTTTGTTATCTTCTATCAAAAAGTTACTATGTACCTAATACAAAAGGGGGAAAAAGTTGTACTATTGATAAAATAAATTATACTAGGAAAATATTATGAAATAATATAAAAAATATATTTATGTTCCTAATAACATGATCTCCCTTTTTGTTAAAATATTTAAATTTAAATTTACGAATCTTTTGCTCTGTTTTTTGATTCTTGGGATATTGTCTATATCAATTAAATAGTCATAGATACATTAAGAATTTATATGTCATATATTTTAGTTTATAAATGTGTAATTTCTAGTACTTAGTAAATGTTAAAAAACTATACTTACATACTATATTTTTAATTATGTACTCATAAATGTTTAAGGATAATATATGCAAATGTGAATGGTAGAAGAAGTCGGGGACGCCCGAGAAAGACATGGTACGACCAAGTGAATCAGAGTCGGGTCATGTCAAGAGTCAGAATAATAGAAGAGCGTGTATGAGACGATGTATGAATGTGAACGAGGCAAGGGGTGTGTGCCAAGACCGAGTTGTTGGGCGGTGCGTCCTCTCTGCCTACCCCTCGGGGAAACGGCGTGATGGTTAGTTAGTTAAATGCTCTCCAAAATGACCTTGAAAGTTTCTCATCCTTGCGATCTCTCGAAAGAAATCATTCCTTTGTTCTGGATGCAATTATTAATGCTGTCCAAAATGACCTTGAAAAAATCACATCCTTGAGATTCTTTCAAGGACATAAAGAAACCATTCCTTCGTTACGAATGCAATTATTAATGTTCTCAAAATTTTTCTTGATAGAATCTCATTCTTGTGATATCTTGAACGAAACCATAGGTACCTTTGTTAAGAATATTATGAACTAAATGTGCAAGTTGGCTCTCCTGAAACGGGAAACCTTCCCAGTTGGACAGACAAAGCATCAGTTTATAATGTATTGTTTAAATAAACTATTCCATGTTTTACTGTCGTTACTTTCATTCACATTGTCAATCTTGATTTAAAAAAATAAATTAGAAAAAAAATAAAGGCCAAGGACGAATTATTTCACATAAATTCAAATGTAACATTGTCACCAAATAGCCAGCCATTCAGCGCCATTTTGTTTATTTCACAGTTGAAAGATCACCGTTAATGCGATTCTAATTCCATTTCAGCTTTTTAAACAAATTCTGATCAGCAGAAGAGTACAATTATCATGTTGTTAAGCTTGAAACATTTTGATAGAAAGCCGAAACGCATCTCGAGTCGGCGTTATCTAACGTACAAAAAAAACAAAATGGCGGTGAATGGTTACATGATGACTTTTCAAGCGTGAATTTCAGCGAAATAACTGCACCGTAAGGTTACAAATAACCTGACAATATTTGAATTCCTCCTGCTGCCGTTATGATAGGTGAAAATGTTACTTGGTGCAATTATGGACGATTTAGCTAGGGAGAGGATTGAACTTGCGATGCCTGGGTGAGAACCCGATGACTTGGATCGCTCGAAATCTAACAGATCCTGACCAGTCTTACTCATCATCGCAAAATAAGATACAACCTCGGAATAAGACCGGGTTAGGTGAAATTGTTACTCAACATGGTGTGTTAATCGCGCGCATGCGCGTGTTCTTACCGCGTCGCTGTACGGGAGATGTAGTAGCTGTCAGAATTTAAACCACCCGATCACCAGGGTTAACTCAGTACCCCGCGCGTTGTAACTGGCGAAATGGCGAACTTTTATGAGAATCTTGACGTTTTGAACGGAGCTTTGGCAAATATTGACCGTATTGCTGCATTCGTGTACCACGGCTACGGAAAAGGTTAAAAAAAAGGTACGATCCATTTGCGGCACTCATGGACTGAGATTTTAGGTCTAAATATAAATTTACCAAAGTCAACGTTGTGTTGACTGATGTTGACCATATGTTGACGTATGAATAAACGTGAAGTTGGCAACACGCCGCGAAATGCTAAATTGGCCGCGTTTTTCAATTTTGGAGCAGTGTTGCTACCGTAAAAAAATAATAACAGCTGTCGAGAAACATTATGATGATGAGTAAAGATTTTTACCCTGAGCAGTGTAGGCTTACTCCACTGTGTAGCTACCGCGACGCTACAGAGCCGTGGTACGGTTTCATGATGAGTAAGGCTGAATAAGTTTATTGATGCTAGATGATTTCGAAGATTTCGATTTAGATTTCAAACTATAAGTTGTTCCTGTTGAGTATTTCCTAGAGACCAGCAATCCGGTGCTTCAGGAGGAATAAGAATCTGTAGCCGAAGCGCTGCAATTATATGGGAGGCCAAACAGAATACTGTAAAGGATTATTGCAGTCCTCTCGTAGTTAGCTGCGTGTAGCTTGTATCTATGTCACACTTAGTCGAAGTCACACATAGCTCACATTGCGTACAGAAAATCGTACACGAGAGAAAATCATCAAGAATAATTGCTATCGAGGAACGAAACATACTTTTAGTATTATAATAAAATTTGAGTGTAAATAATATATTATTTGTGTTTGCCGCGTTGTGAGTGAGTGACGTGAGCCGCCGCGCGTCGTAACCATTGGAAATACTCTGGCATTAAAATGATTGCACTCCACTGGAAAGGTGAACTGAACACTGAACACCTGCGCTGATGTGTGAGACATACTCACCTCTCTCTGCAAAACATCACTTGGGATTTGAACTATGCGCAGACAGCGTGTTTTCAATTCTATAAACATGATGTATTCAAAATATTATTATACAATAAAATTCATACAAATGATTGCTGAATAAGACAATGTTACTGATGGCTACTAGACTACCATGTGGAAGGGAATGGCGACCAACAAAATGGGTAAACAACCTAATATCATCAATAATCATGATGGTAGAAACATTGCACCGATGATTAACAACCTCCGATAGTAGACGGCGTCGGTAGAAGAAGAAATATCATCATCAATATTATATCTCCAATAACTTCGGGATCAGTACTCGTTCGAGCGCCTCATCACTTATTTACGAGTATTTATTTATATTGACATACGGAACACGTGATATACATAATAATTTTGATGAACAGTAATTATAAGGTAAAAAAAGCAAATTAAATTATATAGAACCCATGCAGAAGAATATTAGCTAACATTGATTTATTGAGGTATGTTATTATAGCCTATTTGTAACTATATTGCGTTCATTGAACACGTCTACAACTTCTGAGAAAGCATTTCGAACCATTTGTAACAATAAAGTAATGCAGTCTTGCCTAAGGTATTTAGGGTACCTACCCTTTTCCGAACCTTCCGGATCTTCCAAATCTTCCGAACCCTCCGAACCTTCTGAACTTCCCGGACCTCCCTAATCTTCCGAACTTTCTGAACCTTTCGAATCTTCCGATCCTTCTTTCTCCCCTTGTCCGTCCCCTCAATAGATTTTCTTGAGCTATGTTGCCTATTGTATGCTGATGATGTGGTGCTGATTTCTAATACTATGGAAGATCTACAGTCTCTCGTATCAAGGATGAATGAAGTATGTATGAAGAATGAGTTAATGATGAATGTAAGTAAGTCTAAAGTCATGGTGTTTGAAAGAGAGAGTAAGAAAACAGTATGCAACATAGTTGTGAATGATGAATACTTGGAGCAGGTGGATGAGTTTGTGTATCTGGGTAGTGTGTTTACGAGAGATGGGAAGGCTGATAGAGATATTGAAAGAAGGGTGAATGCCGGTAACTCCATTAATGGTGGACTGAATGCCGTTGGCGCTAATAAAAAACTGTCAAAAGAAGCGAAGCTAGCAGTCCACAATGGAGTCCTGGTACCTACCCTGATGTATGGCAGTGAGGCATGGAACTGGCAGAGGAAGGATGAAAGTAAGCTGAATGCTGTTGAAATGAGATCCCTGAGACGTATGTGTGGTAAAACAATGTATGATCGTGTGAGAAATGTGGATATCCGCAAAGAATGTAAGGCTGATGTAAGCATAATGAGTAAGATTAAGAAAGGGACCCTCAGATGGTTTGGGCATGTAGAACGAATGAACGAAGAAAGTAGTGTAAGAAGAATATACGACGCGAATGTGAATGGTAGAAGAAGTCGGGGACGCCCGAGGAAGACGTGGCACGATCAAGTGAATCAAATACTTGAGTCGGGCCATGTCAAAAGTCAGAACAATAGAAGAGAATGTATGAGACGATGTATGAATGTGAGTGAGGCAAAGAGTGTGTGCCAAGACCGAGTTGTTTGGCGGTCCGTCCTCTCTGCCTACCCCTGCGGGGAAACGGCGTGATGGTTAGTTAGTTAGTTAGTTAGTTCAAAATATTCCACAAATTGAAAATGCCAAAGTTCTCTGGTTTCAGTAGTTGGTACTCTAGTGCGGTAACATAGAAAACAAAGTAATAAAAATAACACTTTAAATTGTTCTCCGTATAAAAGATAGAATTAAGTTTATTGCGTTAACCTCGTAATATTTATCACCAAAGTTCAATTTTTATATATTCATGGAGAAGATACCAAAAATAGAATGCCCAACACAGAATCGCACGATTATAAGGAGAACATCAAATAATATTGGAGTGGGAAAAATATAAAAGTGCGAACATTTAAAAATGAAAAACAAAACTAATTCAGAGTTTTCCATACAAATTTTTAATAGAAAACCGTCAAGACAGGAGAAAGTCACGACATGCTCCCACTGGTCACAATGTCACAACCAAGGCACTACAAGACAGGAAAAAGTCGCTACAAGCCCCCGCAGGACGTAATGTCACAAGCAAGACATTAGAAGACAGGAAAAATTTGCGACATGCTCCGGAAGACATAATGTCACAACCAAGACACTTCTAGACAGGAAAAAGTCACGACATGCTCCCGCATAACACAATGCTATCCCTAACTAATAATACATAACAGTCATAATGGGACGGAGTACGAACTTTTTTAAACGGAAAACCCAATTTTCTGAGATTTTCATACAAAAAGTTTGACGGAAAATCGTCAATACAGGAAAATCGTCAATACAGTCACGCCCCCGCAGGATACAGTGTCACAAAAAGACACTATCTCTTACTAATACATAACAAAACCGTAGACTTCCGAGTGTGACCGCAGAAATTATGTTAATTAGTATATACAAGGAAATTCACATAATTTTCTGTCGATGTGAGGATTTAGCAGAAATCTAAATGCGTCACCCGGACCAATGACAAGGCAGCTGGACGCTGATCGCACGAATACCTGCGGACACATTGTGGTCGGATTAAAACATCACTAATATCACTTAAATTATTATTATTTTTTATATCGGAGCGGTCTGATGACTAATTATAATAAAATTATTAACTGTAGGCAAACAGATATCAAACCAACTTTAAAAATTTCGCATGGGAATTATAGAACTCATAAAACTTCGGAAAGCCAAACATGAAAGACACTCAACCGTTGGAATTAATTTTGTCAATTATCCTTATTATTTATTCGATTCTCGGAAATTCCGATTTCCGAAAATTTTTTTTTTTACATTAGCTCCTCAAAGGAAGCCTTGAGCAAAAGCAGGGCCCGTGTCATCTTTGGAGATGCTGTGTGGAGAGTCTTTTTATGGAAAGGAAGTCTGGGAAGGGAAAGGGTATGAGGGGAGGGTAGGTCAATTTAATAAAGAGCGACGGACATATGAATCCATCCCTCCCATTGCGGTGCAAGGCGATGGGTAGAGTCCAAGGCGAGAGGTTTCAGTTCGGTCTCCCTCAACCAGTCTCTTCCAATACAGCCCGCCACGCAGAAGGTGGGCGGACGCATTCATCGCCAACACCCAGACAAGCCTGAACCCAGGCACCCCTGCTAAGTGAAACACTTGGGGTGACCTATGGCAGGGGTATTGGTTATCCAATAAAGAATTCCCTAGGCGGTGGTACCCATAACCCTCTCCCAAATTGTAGAATACATTAAGAGGTAAGCTGGGTTTTTAAAACAATACCTAATCTAATGGTAATGACTAATCATTATTCACCATAAAATAATTTTCTCTAAATTCCAATGGCGGTTATTTTCATATATTAGGCTACCGAATCCTATGGAAGTTTTTGATGTTGGTAGGTATATCTATCAGGCGTCGTTCAGGCATTTTACGTTCAGAAATAAGTAGTGTTATGTCTTTATATGTATCAAACCCAGTCCATTATATCTTCCCCAGATGATGCGTGTAATTTCAAATAGATGGGGAATAACATATCTCTAATTTTCTGTTTTATGTTAACTTAGAAGGAACGTGTTTAACTTATAATTAATATTTTTTTCGTGTTTTACCTACTTGTTAAATTATTTGAAATGGGTTTAAAAATGAATAAATTCACGTTATTCAAAATACTAATTTCAGTTGTGAATCTGTCTATAGTCTATAAAATAGGTTCAATCAACTCTATAAATTTTACTTTGAATTAAAGTTTCATTTTCAAAATTGGAAGTTTGTTTGGAGAATTAAATAAAGTATAATATAATATATTTTTTTAGAAAACCTATAATATATTATGTTTATCAGAAAACTATTTCAATTGTCATTTTCAAAATTGGTACCGCTTATTCGAGAATTCTGAATATCCCATTTAGATGAGACTCAAAGCGAAAAAAATTGGTTCCACTTTTTTATTTCCAATTCGTCCAATTTGACTCCCGATGCTTTAACACGTATTGACAGGAGACTATCGAATGAGGTCCCCGCGCTCTGCTACTGCTCTAGAGTTCTTATAACAGTAGAAAACGTTTCGATATTAGTACCTACGCAATAGCGCCTCTATGACTAACCCGCGAAGAAAAAAAAGTATAACCACCTGTTTTCCGTGAATACAATGATATTTTTTTAACAAAAAAATATATAATTTTAAATTGCATACGTAACGTCATATAACTAGTAGATATTTTTTGAAAGTGTTATAAATTCCTTTCCACACAGCAAGTCGACGACATTTTTTTATATCTTTTTATATTTGATTTTCATTTGATTTGACATCCCAAATTTTACATTTGATATATACAATATTAAGAAAATAATAAGAATAATGGGAACCCACTAAGGCGCAGCCTGTGAGTGGATAATATAGTGAAATATATATTAAGAATGTACCTAAAAGGAACAAACAGGGCATATAAGTCAAAAACAATGATAAAAATTGGGAAATTGTTTTTCTCAGGACCACCTGCGTAGAGTTAATGTAAAAAAATGGAAACTTCCAGAATAATTAGCATCCATAATAAGATAAAACCTGTTCAAGAATCTCCCAAACCCGGAAATATTACCCTGTAGGGTATTATAGGTTTTATAAGCCTTGAGGATATTTTTGAATTCAGTCCTAAAAACAATAAACATATTTTGTTAAATAAACTGTATTTTAAGTCGAGAACCTTCCTGTGAAGCTTTACCTGCACATTTTATTTTGGAGTTTGAACGTAGATCGATCAGATAGTTCCTAATAATTAATTATTGAAATTCGCTAATTTGTGAAATCATCACAAAAGAAGCGCCTACGACAAACATACTAGTAAGGAAATTAATTAATTATAACTAATATACCAGTATCCGGTAACTAATGAAACTACATCACATTAGAGAACCCGAAAAATAAATTCTATCTGAGCAATTCTATTTTTTATCGTCAACTAAAAGGTTAAAAAATTTTTTTTTGAGGAAAAGGCATTAAACAGTTGGCATTAATCCCATAGCAACCATTTGTTTTCAAATTGATCTAAAAAATTCCAACGTCGGTCTCCATTTACTCGAAAACGAAAGCACAAATCAAAACAAAACATGCAACTGTGCAGTTCACACGCGGTAGAAAGGAAACCTTCAGAAAACTAAAGTAGACAATAGTACGAAGGTTACGAAGCACCACACAAAGAGGTGTCCGATAGGCTACAAAGCACCGCTCAAAGAGGAGACCGATTATACTATCTCATTCTCTCGCAGGCTAAATCCTATACGATGTATGTGTTTGTCTTTTTTGTGTCGCTATTTTTCGTTTCATCGAGTTTCAAATCACAACTAAGCTAAAGAAGTTATCACTTTAAAAAGTTACACCACAAAATCTACACCAAATGTGATATAGGTTCACCAGTTTTCCGCTTGTACTACGAGTTTATGGACACCGTGTACATGTATACGGGTAACTACTAGACAGGCATCTGCGTGATACATAATTATAAGTTGGGCTTAGAGTTCTGAAAATTTTACTTTTATGGTAAAAAGCTTCCCTATACTTATCTCAAACCTTCTCAGATAATAATAATACAAGGAATCTTCTTTGCCTTAATAATAAAGGAAGGTGTCGATGTGTCTGGGACGCTCAAAGGAAGAAAATTAGAAAAAAATACAAAACGGGCAAACTTCAGAGTTAGGGGGATAGAGGAAATTTAATCGGCGCACATTCCTATGGCGTATCTCATCTCCCAGGAATCGTAAACTTTCGGTTCTCGAACTGGAAATATGAGTTTGAAACACCGAAGACAAAGATTCTTCTTAGTTTGAAAGTTCTTTACTACCTTGCTTCGTTTGAGATTTGAAACCAAAATGTTGATACATTCAGTTTGGCTCATTGTCTTTTTCTTCGATGGTTACATCGATATTACAACGAACAAGTAGATGTCTCATATAATGATTTTGCGAAAGCTTTTGACAAAGTAGATCACCTCATATTACTGAATAAACTTGAAAGCTTCGGCTTCTCATACATGCTGCTTTTGTTCTTTCATAATTATTTGTCTAACAGAAAACAATATGTTGTTTACGGGCAGTTCACATCGAAACTCTACGCCACAAATTCTGGGGTCCCTCAAGGGTCTAATTTAGGACCACTTTTATTTTTATTGTTTATTAATGACATAGGGTTGTTTATAAGATTTGTAAAATTTTTGTTATTTGCGGATGACATTAAACTATACACCTGTATAACAACAAATGAAGACTCCATTCGTCTACAAAACGATATCGACGGTGTAGTAGAGTGGAGTCATCAAAATAAACTTCTTTTTAACAGTAGTAAGTGTACAATTATGTGCATTACAAGGGCAAAGCGTACTTTATATTTTAACTATAAAATGTCTGGTACCTCTATAAAACATATCTCGATAACGAAGGATTTAGGAATCACTTTTGACACGCATCTGACTTTTCGAACTCATATCGATTCGGTGTGCAACTCTGCAATGCGAATGCTGGGTTTTGTTATATGTAATTCGAAATCTTTTACGAATACGGCAGTCATAAAAATGCTTTATTTTACTCTGGTTCGCAGCATTCTTGAGAGTGGATCGATAATATGGGGACCCGAAGATACCCTTTACTCAAATGATGTAGAAAAGGTGCAAAAAAAGTTTATGCGATACCTCTACATGCGAGAGTTCGGATATTACCCTTTATTGTATCCTTCTGATTTTTTCGCTGGAATGCTGGGGATAGAACGTCTAGACGTCAGGAGAAATATTGCAATGGTGTTAGTGGGGCACAAACTACTAAATGGGCACACTTGCAATCCAGATATTCTGGAACGAATTTCATTTTATGTCCCTGATAATTTCATCAGAGCTAGACAGCACAGATTATTTATTTTTCCAAGGGGCAGGACCAACCTACCACCTAGTTTTTTATTCTCCCCACTTTGGGGAGAATAAAAAACTTCGTAAACTCTGCCATATATTCTACTCCCTTAGGTCTATCTTAGATTTACAGACTCTAAGAAGCGTATACTTTGCCCTTTTCCAATCCATAGCAATATACGGTATAGTGGGATGGGGTGGTTGTGCTGAATCCATTATTAGACCAATTATTTTAGTTCAAAAACTAATTCTGAGAATTATATTTAAATGTCAACCTACCCATCCGTCAAATGAACTCTTTGCAAAAATCAGGGTCTTAGATATTCGACAGCTATTTACTAAAACAAGCATTTGTTATATACGAAAAAATAATCTACTAATTGCTCCACAACATCAAGCACACACCCGCTTTTCATCAAACCTGGGTTGCGTGGTCCCAAAAACTAAAACCTCATTCGCTCAACGACAATTCTGGTTCATCGCTCCTAAAATATATAATGCTCTGAGTACTGACATAAAGTCAAGTAATTCTAATTCTCTTTTTATAACACGTGTACAACATTGGATTTTTGAAAGGGGACGAACGCACTTTAAAGAATTCATGAGTTCTAACACTACATTTTAATTATTAATTTTTGCATTTCAAAATTTTAATTTCTATTTGTATTTCTATTTTACTTTAAAATGTTGTTATTTTTTTATTTTAGTTTTTCAATAAATTTATATATGTTTTTAATTTTGATTTATATAATTATATGTTTTAATTTATACAGAACACTTGAGTTCTTAACATTTAATTTTTATTATTAATTTTTGTATTTCAAAATTTGAATTTGAATTTTCATTTTTACTTTTCTTTAAAATATGGTCTTTTTTCTCTCTTTAGTTTTAAGTATTTCTTAATATTTTTTGAAATGTTAAAATATTAAATGTACGACTACCACAACACGGACTTAGCCTAGTGTGGTAGCCAAAAAAAACCCAAATATCTGTTACTAATAAAAAATATATGAAATAAAAAAAAAATAATAAAAAAAATAAAAAAATAAAAAAAACTACTTTGTTAAATCACATTTCTTCTGTGATTGACATTTTTAATTTGAACCAAAGAGAATTTAAGACAGCAATAAGCATACTATTTACCAAATCTGGCTAATCAGATAGTATTGATGTAATTACCCATGCAAATAAATATATTTATTTATTTATTTATTAACGCCCTTTTCGGGGCTTTTACATTACATATGAATAATAAGACAATACAAAGCATTCAATGTACATAACTGAACTGTTTCAGTAACAATATTTTATATTTGTTTAAACATAAATTGAAGATGTCCACTGACTTGGTATAATTGTTTCCCTCCATTAGTATTCTGGGCAAAGAAGAATACATATGGTAGTTAGTTACTTACTTATTATAAACTGTAATTTATAAACTGTTATTTGTGAAATGTAAATGGATTATACTGTTTTTCACAATAAATCAATAAATAAATAAATATTTCAAAGCTCCATAGCTAACGATGGAAATACCAAGAAGAAACATATATTCAATGTAAAGCCATGGGTTATCAAAAGTCACGATATTTTTAATAAAATAATAATAAAAAGGCATCATTCTTTAACTCCACAACTTTTTTTAAACTTTAACTCCACACATGAGGCTCTGCGGAAAATAATTTCCCTCAGAGTCTATGTAATCCTTGGGGATGCTGCGTGGAGGATATTTTTTAAGAGAGGAAGGAGTGAGTCCTGAAGAGACCCATGTTGTAGGAGGGAGATAAAACACAGAGGCCGGCAAACCGTTCCACAGCCGAGCTATTGAATTTCGAGAACGAGTCGTAGCAAAACCACCTCCTAGATCACAAGGCTGGGACACTCATCAAATCAGCCTCCTAACTTGTATGGGATCCCACAAAAATTCTCATTTTTCACTATTTTTTCTATTTATTCCTATATATTAAATTATTTTAAAATATTTTAGTTATTTAAAAAAAAATTTTTTTTAGAGGTTTTCATATAAATTAGAAGGCTGATTGGATTCAGTGTCCCGGCCTTGTGATCTAGGAGGTTTTGGTCGTAGAAGCAAACCGTTCTGAAAAGATCCTTGACTTGACAAGTCCCTCGGAGCATCATCTACCGGCAGAACAAGGACAACACACCTATGTATCGGGCATTGAATGGTTAACCGAATTGCAGAAACATTAGATAAAATTCGAAAAACTTTAAACATTAGAAAAAAATGTTTCGTGTGGAAACTCGGGTTGAGCCGGGTAATAAATACTCGCATGTCATAAAACCTTAGATCGTCAGAAATTTTGAAGAAACTGGCAGACAGAAAAAAATGGGTTTGAACAAAAAATCGTTACCAATCCGCGAATTAGGTAAAAGTAAAACCAGCGCAGGTGCAATCTCCAATAATTGGTGGGCGAACTCACCATGTGCTGATGATACCGGCCCTAGGGAGGTCTGGGGGCAAAAACCTGATCTTCTCCTTGCTGGGAGAAGGGGGGAGTGGGTCGGGCCAGCGGGGGGAGATGGTAGGGAGAGCGGCGTGACGCCGGGCCATGGAGGGAGAGAGGCTGATGGTAGGGAGGAAGGGAGGTGAGTGAGGGGAGGGAGTGGGAGACTTCTCGGAAGAGCCTGATGCACAAATCATTGCATAAAATGCAGACCGCTGGAGCTTTCTGTATTGTGGTCGAATACAGGTATTCGAAAGTACTTAATTAGGAAATAATAATGTTAAAAAATCATTTCATCTTAAGGAATTATGAAAATATTAGTCCCAATTACTTACTGCCCAATACACCAACACCAGAAACAAAAACAAAGAATCTACAATTAAATACATCTTTTGGCAAAATTATATAATACCCTACCAAACGGGAGGAGATAAACAGTTTTAAAAATATGGCTAAGTAAACATGAATACGAGGAAATTATAAGAATTATGAAGACAGAATAGGAACAAAAGTACCATGGAGATAAACAACTTTAAAAGACAACATCAAAAGAAGCCTAATTAAACACAAAGATGAGGAAAAAATAATAAGACAGCGTTACTTATGACATTAACACAACAACTTACAGTCCGATTCGGAACAGGAATCACTAGTAAGTAGCATTGTTAACATAAACAAAACTTCTATTAATATCGTATGTACTTATAATTGAAAAATGTATCTCAAAGAGTCAAAAATTAAAATTAAATTCATGGTTAATAAAATGACACTTCATCCTAAATAAATATGCCCTTTACGTCCTATCTCCATTTTAATGAGTATCTTTCATAAGGTCATGGATACACAACATTCCAGTAACAGGATAGTCAGTGACATCACCATAATTTGATATCTCTTGACAATTATTAATACCCGAATCTATTATAGAATCGGATTGATCTGTTACGTTTTCGATTGGTGTTTACAACTTCTTCGTCCACCCATATCATACATGCGAGTCATACATTCTCCCGGCACTCCTTTCTTCGTTCATATGAGATCTAGGTGCATGTTCAAATAATCTAAGTGTAATTTTCTTAGTCTTGTGATCTCTTCATTCGATAAAGTAAAAAAAAAAAAAAAAATATTTCACAAATTCAGATACAAAATCGAGGCATTTCTGTGATACTTGTTTACATAAACTGTTAATCTCAATATGAAAAACCTTTTTCAAAAACTTTTAAATTTTTCACTATATCATTCTTCAGTTTATCACATAAACCTAAATATTTAAATATCTAATTTAAGGTAATAATAATAAATTTGGACAACTTATATAGCGCTGTTTTTGCGAAAAATCGCCTCAAGAGCGCTGTACAAATTAGCATGGATTTTAGTATGTGTGAGTAAGATTAAGTTAAGTTAAGTTAGATTAAGTAGATTAAGTTATATTAAGTTAGACTAAGGATGTTAAGTAGATTACTAAATACAAAACAGTGCAATGCTTTTATTGCATTACCTCTAGTACGACTGCAATACGATTGTGTCCGCAGCAGGCATTATTATTTGTTTATTAAACAAGAGCGGTCGGTGGCTAATTCTTATTTCTAGGTTCAAATGTTGAAGCGAGAGAGTAATTATGTATATTCCGATAGTCTTGAAATGCGTACATATAAAAAAAATATTTAATTTAATTTATTGGGGGCTAGAATTCCAATAATCCATGCGCTTGATAGCTGCAAGACGAGTTGTTATCTAGCCTCCTACATAGTTAAGTAAATTGAAATACGTACGTATAAAAATATATTTAATTTAATTTATCGGGGGGCTAGAATTCCAATAATCCATGCGCTTGATAGATGCAAGACGAGTTGTTATTTAGCCTCCTACATAGTTAAGTAAATTCTAAAGTAGTAAGTATGTATTTAAATTAAAAAATATTAAAAAGTAGAATCAAAAATCAAACATAATAATTTCGGTTATTTGTGCTGTGCGTTAGTTAGTCCTGAATGAAATCTGGTGCACACATTTGTTTTGAATTTAAGTGTCATTTTCTACATTGGTATTATTTACAAAATTGGAATTTGGCAAGAAGATTTATCAAGAACCAAGAATTAAGGCTTTCCCGTGATTGTTCACAGGTCTGCGCTTATATATATAAACATAAAAATTAAGAAAAAATAAGTTTTAGTTATTTTATTATGTCCTAAGCAATTCTTTTGTAATTTAAGTACCGGGTTGCTACCTCCTTCCTTCTTGTATTCATGATATAGTGTCAATTAATAATATCTTATAATAAAAAAAAATCATCCAATTTAATGTAGACCTGAATGTAATGGAATCATTCAGTTCAATTTTCATCTACTTCCCGAACTATCGAAATATGTGAATTTTCGCACACGTGATAAAAATTATTACAATTTTGTCTTTTTAGACCACATTGTTTTTACCTGCCCACGCCCTCACTGTGCCATATCAACGCCTCCTATTTTTCTCTGGGTCTTCTTCTGGCCCCTAAAAGTCTCAAACGCCCGCAAGGGGGCATTATTGCCTACGTTGAGAACCTATTGGTTAGACACAAAGCTCTTTATCCAATGTTGTAGTACCTACCTACTTCACACACTTAGAAAATGACTCATCTATAAAAAAATACTACGCATCTAGAAGTCTAAAGGAAAAATACCGATCCTTTTGGTATTATTTTAAAGTCGTAAGCAGGTAGGTACCTACTCGGTATTACCTAAGATACCATTCAGTAGATATCTGCCCACTTGACGAACCATTCTTTGAAGCAATCTTCATATTGATAATCAGGTTTACCAGCCTACGCCGTTTCCATACTTCCTACCTCTGACCTTCCAGCTAAAGTTTCAGATCAACGGATAAATGAAATTATATAAATATAGCCTATAAAGCAGAGAACTTTTACGTGTTGAGGCAGCAAAATTGGCATCGTGAAAATTGATCAGCTTTTTTTGTATCTGGAATTTGTAGGTCAATGCAACCATTTTCATATTTTTAATGTGAATACCGCGCAGAGTCTCAATCGCTCCCAAGCGTCTCGAACCAGTAGGACTATGAGGGAATGTTTTTAGGCTGAAAGTGGTGGGGAGGTGAAAGGGAGAGGAAGATAGAGAAGTACCTGGCTTTTTAGAGCTGGTCACCAAACACGGCTAAATCCATTTCAAGCAAAGTTTCGATGGTGAATAATGGTCTTTCGCCACTAGAGTATATACTTATCTGGTACTAACGAACTACGGGTCGAATTTACACAAAGAATAAGATAGAGAAGTATTTTGGAAGTTAGTACATTAGTATTTTGTTGGAATGATTGATTTTCATGGTTAGGTTATACATGGTAATCGAAAACTCACGCAATACAAGCGAGCAACTTGTGAGTTTACATCAAAAAGAAAATCCAAAAAATCATTATTTCAAAAATGACCTTTGAATGCCAAAGCATTTTTTGTGCTCAATTTCTACACCCGAAATAATTTTCAGAACATTCTGTGTTGTATTTTCGTAGATATATGTGACAAAGTTCTAACATCAAGCAATTTCAATGATAATTCATTTTAGAAGGTTCTAACATCACTTACACTTTCTATTTTGTTTGTATCTGACAGTTGGCAAAATACAAGGCGCATTATGGTTCGTCACTTCATTTGGATAGGGTTCTAACTGCCCCTTACCATTTTCAAAGGTTTCTAAGTTTCCAATGACGAATTTTCGTAATCTATTTTAATCAATACAATTTTAGTATTTTAGTTTATCACGTTTTTATGGAAAATATTTAAATAGGACGTAGCACTCGGAATTGCAATAGGGACATGTAATTAGAACCTTGTTCAATGAGTTATTATGACCTAGCTGGTTGCACAGGGTTCTATTTGCTATTCTATTCCAAAAGGCTAAGTATACGTCCGATTTAAATATTTTCCTTTAAAATATGTCGAATTAAAATACTTTACACAAGATTCAACCTCAAAATCGGAAATTGGTAAATAGATTATGACTGAAATCGTCTTATAATCTTTGACACCTCATATCTTAAAATCAGGTGAAGTAAAGTTAGAACCCTATCCAAATGACGTGACGGTATGTGAAGTATGTAATCTATGTATATTACTTTGAACTCGCCCTTTGAATGGGTTACCACGAATACCTCAAGCGCCACCTGCATTCAGGTAATTTGATCATCCTTCAGTGAATACGGATTCATATTAAATTAACGTATCTTTGAAGATGTAATCGAATACTCACAACCGAATCAAGATCGTCCAAATAGTAATACATCGACCCCATGGAATAACAAGGTTCAATCAGACATAGACACAGCAATGCAATGCGAAAATGGGCTCGAGAGATTTTAGCCTATATTGTTATTCTGATGTATGAGCTACATTATTGTAAAGTTTCATTAAAATCCATTCAGTATTTTTTGCGTGAAAGAGCGCATCAGTATACGCTTCCACCGACAAGAAACAGTACTTTGTCTTGTTTACGCCTACTTATTATCTAGCGGAAGAGAAACAGAACACGCTGTACGTACGAGTAAGTTATGCTTTTTTTTTTCTATGAACACACAAAAGAGTTCCGACTGCTCCCAACCGTCTGGATCCAGTAAGACTATGACATTCCCAATTAGGGTGCGTTGTGAGGCTAAAGGTAATGGGGAGGGGAAGGAGATGGGGGAGGGGAAGGTGGGGAAGTGCCTGGCTATTCAAATCTGGTCACCAAACACGAGTAAAGCCATTTCAAGCTACTTTTGAAACTGTGTGAGCACCGTGATGAAGTCAACTAAGGATGAAAGACCTATACCTAAATAATAATAATGTAGCATTTGTAAGGCGCAGTTTTGTGTTATTTCACTTCACTATAATAAACTTAAAAATAATAATATAGTATTTTTTTACGTGAGCTGCACAGGAGGCCGGGGGAAAATAATTTCCCTCAGGGCCTATGCCATCTTTGGGGATGCTGTGAGGAGGGTTTTTTAAGGAAAGGAAGGAGAGGAGAGTTCTGGGAAGGAAAAGGGTTTAAGGGGTGGGTAGGAATCTGGGGTTAAGAGTGTCCTGGTCATTCGCCTCCAAGACCTAGACAAACCATACCCCATGAACCCGGGCACCCCTGCTAAATCACCAAGCGTAGCGAACCACTTGGGATGACCTATGGCAGAGGTGTTGGTTATCCAATAAATGTTCCCGGGGCGGCGGTACCCATTCCCGCCTCCCAAATTGCTCAGATGAAGAAGAAATAAAAACATCGGCGAAGAAGTAAAAAGCTCATGAGAGTAATATTCAGGATATTATCCTTTCGCTTCACATTCCTAACGTACACAAAACAGGCAAAAAGGATTCGCAAACTTCAAATAAAAAACGATTTATAATAAGGGTCTTCCGTTTCATCTGCTCCATAAATAACTCGTCGGACTGAGGCGAAATTCAATCCCGAACAGGTTTATACTCCACATCTTATATTATGCTGTTATTTTGTGACTAAGGGTACGATCAGGTACAAAGCGGGTTTCGGTTTTCAGATTAACGGCGTTCAGTGCCCTGTTCCACCGGCGGCAGTTGACGCCGAGATGTGGACAAACAGAACGCGGATAAAACTTGCGCTACCTGCGCGGTAGCCTGACAGCAGCTGTCAGTTTTTACGAAATGTCGAGTTCGTAGACGACGATTATTTACTCTTGGAGAATCCTTTCTTAAAATTAAGGAATAAAACAATGGTATTTGGTAATTGGTATCTTTAAATATGAAAAAAAAACCTCAGGAGAACATGATAATATGTTAAGTACGTGCCTGAAAGAAATTCACTTGTGACATTTGAGGTTATTTCAAAATTTTATCTTTTTGATTTCATTCCATCACTTGTCAACAACATTTCTGGTGGTATGGAATGTATTTCTTTTATCCCAGATTGGCGATTGATTGAAAATAGCGGCAATTAACAGGTCGCTCATTTTGATATCAGATTCTGACCGGCGTCACCGGCGAGCAGGAATTAAGAATTCATTCCGGTAAAGCTTATCGGCGTCGCCTCGCGCGGACATAAATCTGAACCTGCCTTCACTATGTTCGGCCTGATACGTTGACATACAAACATTCTTGTCAGCATGCCTGCGCCAGTCGGCCGCCCATGCGCCGACTAATCAGAAAACCGAAACCCGCTTTGTACCTGATCGTACCCTAACGCTGGTATGGGAACAACCTCGATCAGATGTTAATCGGATGACATCATTACTCTAACACGATTTTTACTTAACACACCTGTATCTAGATGCAGAACGTTGGCCTGTAGTCTCCTTCCAATGAATTGGTAACGGTTATACTATAGTTTATAGATGGATGAGGCAGTCATCTTTGGCATTGTAATTATGTATGTTGAAACATATATTTATCTCCTAGATTTGCATTGATCGTACTGTACCTGTTCATTCCGCTCTTATGAATAATGATCCGTTCGTTGGATGGAGCAGACTCATTGGCACCAAGATGGATTAGACATAGTACTAGAGACAGAGTAGAATGAAAATATTTTTAAATTCTAATGACAGTAAAATAAAAATACCGCAGAAATTAGAAAAGAGAGGGCTACCAAGAAGAGAAGCCCTAAGAAATGTACTTGTTGGTCTATATGCGGATGAATGGAACGTACCCGAGATTCATGCACCATATGGAATTACTTGAGGCAACAGATAGATTTAGCTTGGAAACTAGACGTTATGCAAATCTTGCAATTCTTAGTTTTAACATAATCCATAATCGTATTGACAGCCCATTCCTCTTGGAATGTTATGGCTTATACGTGCCTGAAAATTTCAGCCGTAGTCGTCGACACGACTTGTTCAAAATACCATACGGCAGAACAGATGTTCTAGCACAGCATAGCATGACAAGAGGAATGGTGCTGTTGAACGAAATATCGGAAACACTAGATATATATAACTCTTCTTTAGATAGCCTTAAGATTTTTTTGTATAATAATCATCTTCCTAGGTGTTAAGACTGTCAAAATGAGAAAATTGTACAGTAATTGGATAAAAAATCTGTTGTACAATTAAAAAAAAAATTATAATAATAATAATACTGTTCTAAATCAATCGGTGCGACTAAGATAGTACGGCAATTTGCAGTAGCTACTTAGTTTGTAGTAGCTACGTAGTTTGAGCTTAGATAATGTTTAGTTCGTTGGAAGGAATAGACTCGCTGGAGTCCGCATGGACGAGATATAGAGATACATAGTCCCATGGAAGAGATAGGTACCAGCGACACAATAAAATTAACATAAATGTGATATTTTACAAAATAGGTATGCTAACGAAATAAGAATAAATGTGTAGAAACAGGAGCGCTGGCAAGGAGAAGTACCTATATAATTAGATTGTAGCAGTTGGGTAATGTGCAAAGGTTAGAGTTCCCGTGCAACCATATACTAAAATCGTGTTGGTAAGATTGCCTGTATTCTATTTTGTGTAAAGACACGGTCTGACTAATAATTTAAATTAATATTTGTCATCTCATGAAATCATTTTACTGCAGACGGTGCCTATAAACCAGGTCACAGGATCACGAAAGATCTGAAACACGTCTCGCAAATAAAGATTTGCTGGGAACGGGATACGAACTCGGAGCCTATCACATTCTCGTAAGATGACCACATGCTTGGTGAAATCCAATCAATTTCTTCGAAATCAAAAAAGCAATCGAAGGATGTGGGCCCCTCAACCGGCACACCTACATTTTTTTAATCTGTGATGCCATTGATAAAAGTTTGAAATGGATGGTGATACAAATTTATAGAATTTCAGTAGGGAATTTGCGGTTACGATTCAAATTGAAATGCAATAAATATATTTAAACAGAGACCACTCGTTCCGTAGGACCCGTATGGCTTCGATGGGCTGGATACGTGGAAAAAATGCAAGATCACAAGATACGCAAAATCATGACCTAATACAGTGAGAAGCAACCCGGTTTCAGTTCTGTTTTTCAAAAATGTTTAGCGTAAAATTTCAGTCATTCTTTGAAGTTTTGAATCAGCCGCTGTAAATAATAAGATTTTTTCTTACGTTCTTATACATATATTACAGAATGGTAAAAATCGCATTTATTGGTTTGGCCTTGGAGGTATAAAATTATCGCCTGCGGCGCCTCGTTTCTTCCGTTTTATAATGCTTTATTAAAAAATATCCTTTTAGAAAATACAAATAATAGGTTTTTGACACCACCTACAACGTTTGCGATAGCATCAACAAAGCAAATTTAACAATGTTAAGGCATGCGGCCCGCGAACGAATTAAAAATGGATGAATTCGACCTCCGGCTAAAAGGGTTGATGATCACCGACCTAGTGGGTACCCCAGTGGAAGCGACCCAGAGGGAGTCCGCAGAAGACTGACTTGGCGTAGAAGAAGGAATTGGAGCAGAAGGAAAGGCACGAGGACTAGAGGCGAATGACCAGGAACAAGTGGAAAAACATTTGTGGAGAACAAATGCCAACTTTGAACCTAGATCCACGTTAATGTTTAAAATATATTTAAAAAAAACTTATGCATCAACTAAAACCATATCTAAGTTTCTCAAAATCGATTACAGTTTGATTTTATGAGCTCCTGATTATCTGAAAGCGATGGTAATAAATAATAAGCATAAACTAAGATCAAATTAGCGATTTTAATGAGCTTTAATTTCAGCCATTTGCATGGTAGAAAATCCGCAACCGAGAGATGCTGCAATAATTCTAAGAAGCGCCATTATCGAAATGAACGCTTCTAAGAACAAGAAGGAGTTCTTGCATAAATGACATAATTACCTAACTGGATATCTTGTCATAGTATCTAATATTAAAATAATTACAAGTCTTGCGAGTATAAGATATCGGCGTAGAATACGATAATCAGTGAAGGTCTCCTTGAGAGAGCGGTAAGTTTTTTGGCTCTGGATGCAGTGGTCATGGGTTCAATACCTGGCATAAAATGACTATTGGAGCATTATTGATAACTATAATAATAACATCACTTCAAGTGAGCAAATAACATAATAATAATATATCAATGATAACAAGGCACTATAACCGTCTTGATGCTTTCGATAGGGCATGTATATTATATGCCCGTTTATATCTACCCTGATGAGGGCATGGAAATGCCGAAACCGGTTGACGTGTTCTTAAAAACAATTAATAAATGTGGGTAGGTATACAAATGTAACATGAATATATTTGCAACAACGAAGATATTCTCACAGAGAAATTCAACATTCATAAACAAAAATATTATTTAAAATGGCTAAGTTCTTCCCAACCTTACGCTTCCCCTTGTACTTCCCTCACATAGTTCATTCTCACAACATTCACCTAATTGCAATTTATTGGTTTCAATGGATCCGAAAAAGAATTAAAATAATTTTATTTTAAAATAATATATCGTGGGGTAATTACTACAACCAGGTAACTCTGAAATCAGCTTTGTTGGGAAATTGAATTATAAGATGGTAATAATCTGATAAATCGGTTGTTGTAAATTTATACTGATAAGTATGGTTAAATCGTAGATTGATTTGTTGGGAACCGTAATACATAGGTACTTATATTTTGAAGAAAATGGCTAATATTTTTATTAGTTTTTAATTAAATGAAGACAATATTAGCGAAACGCAATCGAAAATATAGAGACAGAAAAATCAGAAAAAGATATTAGCCAATATCTTTTCCTGATTTTCGATTGAGTTTCGCTAATATTGTCTTCATTTAATTAAATACATATTATAATTTGAGATTTTACTCATAAAGTTAAAAATTAAAATATATATATTTTTTAGAATTTATTTACAAAAATTGAATGACTTACCTAGTTGTTACATAGAAAAATGCAGCGCTAAAATCAGATAAATCTAGTTGCCTAATTGAAACATGGAAAAACACTTGCGGTAACCAGAGTTACTTAATTATATAATTATTAGACGTTGTATGAATGTAAACAAGGCAAGGAATGTGTGCCAAGACCGGGATGTTTGGCAGTCTGTCCTCTCTGCCTACCCCTGCGGGGAAACGGCGTGATGGTTAGTTAGTTAAACGATATCGTTTTTTTGAGGTACCCACAAAAAACATATTCAAACAACTTGGCGATTCCAATGCGTTACGTCTTTTCTGTTTGTCGCATTCGTAGTAGAGGAACTGGAGTTATGTGTGTATTAACTCAAAAACGCTGATTTCGAAGTTACCTAGTTGTAGTAATTACCCCACGGTATTACCTACTTTATCAGACGTCTCAGTTATTCTTCACAGAAGCAAATTTTAAGACGCTAAAATTCAAAACAAATTTGGGTTCATTTTAAAAATCAAAATAATTTCAAGTCGTAATTTTTTTAAACCAAAATCAGACAACCGAAATCAGTACCTATATTCATTTAATGATATTAAAATGTTAACTATAACTTGTTAAGCAACGCAAACAAAGAAATTAGAATCGATGAGAAAATAATGGTCGGAATCAAGACTTTCATTCAGCACGGCTGCTTTACCTACTGAGTCATTCAAGTGAACCCAAAATAATTCGAAAATGGTTTTAAACAATTTTCACCCCCGGAATGGAATTATTGCAACTCTACAGGCGAAATTGATTCAGAGAATCGTGACTGTGACTAAATATTCCTGATTCTCAAAATTCACAAGAATTAATTGAAAATGGGACCAAGTGTCGCTTTTGTATAATAATCACACGGACCAAGCTTTCAACTGTTAAGAGGGCATTACCAGAGAAAGCCGGAAATACGTCATTTTCAAAAAAGTTTTTAGACGTATTGACTCTTTTCCACAAAAAATTATAAATGGATTTCGAAAGATTGTTCTTTTATCTAGCATAGTTATGTAATAAATTTTTAGAATTTTTTTTAATTTTCAGTATAATAAGGTTATTCCATAGGTCGTTGGCAGATTTGTTAAATTTTCAAAAAAGTTTTTGTATTATACCACACCCATTTCAAATAATGTAATCATGCAGTAAAATAAATCAATACATTATCTAGCAAAGTTATGTATTAGAATTTTAATTTTAGTTTCAATAAAATCATTAAAAAATATGTACGTACATGTGTTTCTTGACGAAAATTGGTCCATTTGTGTATTTATTTGCGCACTTACAAACTAATATATTTCAGATTTTTTTAACATTCTTATTAAATTTAGACATTATTGAAAAATGATAAATACTTAAAATCAAAAAATAACTACAAAAAGTACACTATTTTAATAGTTTTATCATCACGCCTTTCAGCATTTTTGGATGAAGGTATAAATTAAAGCTAATTTGGATTGAAATAAATTCGATATTGAGTTATAATTTAAAAAAGCTGGTATGGAGAATAATCAATCTTTCTCATTGTAACCGCCCTGCACGATCGGAAGAACAACTTTCGACGAAATGTGGATTTTCGTCCGCTGGCTGGTTAAACGCTCTTAACTGCATTTAAATTACTTTACCATTATTTTACAGTGCCGATAAATACATACTCAATTCATTGGGACCCTTTTGGGAGTACTCAATATTATTGAAAATAGTTGAAAGGCGGTCAATATTATTTATTTGCAACTACTGTAAAACCGTATTTAAAATTTGTTTAGATTTCGGTTCAGCTCACAAAATAAACAATAATATTTGAGAATTTCTTGAAAGTATTTATTTTAATTTATGGCAGAGTCGTAAAACAACGAAATTATTCATCAGCCATTTCAAAGTTATTTACAGGGTAGTTATGCTAATTCCGGTAATTTGCACTTCAAGGGTTGTTTCATAACACCGTTATTACACTAACACCCTAAAAATACCTGTGAAGGGTAGGATTTTCTGAAAAGTAAGGCATGGATTAGATAACGCCCGCGCCGGTTCCTTAGTTGTTAAGAATGGTTTCTGGAAAGCAAAGTAAAATTATTCTACCCGTTCAATATTACGGTGTGTGGTTTAGGTGTTTCAGTTAATTTAAAAATTAAGTAGGATTAAAATTTGGCTATTGATTTATTTGGAAACATTCCGAGATTTGAATGAGTCACAGGGATGAACCATTACAATGTGTGAATGGAAAAAGATTCAATTACCTGGATACTTCAGGTGTCAGGGTTTTAGCAGAATGGTTGTGCTTTATTTATTCAAATTCTCAGGAAAGAACACAAGGCGTGTAAAGTGTGAAGGAGAAAAAATAAAAAAGTAACGCCTAGAAGGTTTGGGCAAGTACGAGTAGAACGAAGACATAAATAAAGGAGTGTAAAGATAATAATTAATATATGATGCGAAAGTGAATGATACAAATAGTGGTAGTCGTGAACGCCTGAGGAAGACATGATATGATCAAGTGAATCAAATACTTCATGTGAAGAGCCAGAGTAACAAAAGAGTATGTATGAAGCTGTGTATGATTGCGAATAAAGCCAGGAGAGTGGGTCAAGTGACAGTCTATCCTTCTGCCGCCCCCGCAGAGATACGGCGTGATGGTTAGTTAGCACTTTTTCGATATTTTTGGGGAATTTATTGTGTGCGCATAATTTAAATGCAAAACTATTTACAGCTAATTAAACGTAACTTTATGGAAAAAATAGCCATTTTTGGGCACAATTTGTCTAGGTTTTTTTAAATTTTCATATTTAAAAACACTTTATCTGGGCGCTAAAGTCCCATCGACCTGCTTGCGTAGAAAATAATCAAATAAATTGATTAACAAAATTCTAAGTAAGCGCTTGCGTAACTGATAAGCCACGCATTATCTTTTTTGTACCAATTTATGGACACGCACTAATTTATATTTCGTATAAAAGTAACATAAAAAAATTTCGCAACACGATTTTTATCCGAATTTTTCCTCAAATAATCAGAACGTAGTAATGTATTTAGATGTTATTTTTATTGACTATTTTCCTTCATCAATCAGCAGACGTCAGAAGAAGAACTTTACTTGGTTAAAAAAAAGATGTATATTACGCTGTACATCATCTTATGATTCTTCTCTTTTATTTCATTTCATTTTATTTTTCTTTCTTTCATTTGTTACTTAGTTTTTGTTTTTATTTTTTGACCTTGTTTTATTTTATTCGAATTTATAAAAACCTATGTTTTTAACTTGAATCCCTTAAGGAACTATGTATTTAACCACATACATACTATGGGGTATATGTTATGCATTCTGGAATGAATAACATTATACATATATATTTTTTATTTTAACTTTAGGAGTAAAACCTCAAATTGTAATATTTAATTAAATGAAGATAATATAAGCGAAATTCAATCGAAAATCTGGAAACAGAAAAATCAGAAAAATATATTGGCACCTTTGGGATTCGAACCCAGGACCTCTCGCTTTCTGGGCAAACGCGCTAACCACTGCGCCAAGGTGATATCAAATACGGTCATTTTTAACTGTATCATACTTCGACTAAGAACCACTCACACTATCTTTATTTTCTTAACGCATATATTATTGGCTGCTCTTTATGTATGATTGCAAGATTAAAACCCGAACTAAATGCTCTCTAGATAGTGTCTAAAATAAAAATAAAATATTCATCCTAGACTTGCAGAAAAGTCAATAGATGTCGCTTATCAAATAAAATGGATAACGATTTATCCAGACACTATCTAGAGAGCATTTAGTTCTATTTAAATTAAAAATATTGTTACAAAAACCATTAATAATTTTATGAGAAAATACAACAAAAGTAATAAAAATATATGTTGGTTATAGTTATAAATGATACAAAGGATTGATAAAGCAAAAACATAAATCTATACAATAAGAAAAGTTACAAGATGGTACCAGAGTATTTTAATTTAATTTTTTTTATTTTTGTCGTAGTTTTCTTCCGATCGTATATCTAGGGGTATTGCGCTATATGACGGCTCACTCATTCGGACATTACGGTAGCCCAATTGGTGTCCCGATGAAATAGGTTTCGAAGGGAGCGGCGAAAGAAATAAGGCGTTGAAAAAAATTGACTTCGCAAAATAATTTTTCCACGTAACTACAGATATGCAGTTGTCACAAGAAACATACCTACGAACCATTCATCGAAAAAAAGCATTTCAACATTCTAATTTCCAAGGAAACGTCCAAAATTCATATTAAAACCGTTAATGCACTTTCTATAAAAATGTTACTGTTGGTATATACTCATAGCTATAAAAATTTCTGCTATGTGGTATTTTATTACGTCGTTGTTTTGAGTAAAAAAAGCAATGTTGTCTGGATGGGGACGGCGAAGAAAAATATCATTGACAAGGGGACGGCGGCGAGTCAAATAAGTTTGGGAAACTCCGAAGAAGGCTTTCAAACAAGAATTTAAATATCCACTTGAAATTTCAGATGAATGAGGCGTACTACTATAAATAGATCGATTCGAAAAACAATGTCCAGATTTAGAATTCAGTGCAAACTAAAATAAATTTGTATTATACAGGGTCATCGAAAAATAATGGACAACATTTAAAATAACTATTACATAAAAAACTA
The DNA here is from genome assembly GCA_917880885.1 of Limnephilus marmoratus. Classification (NCBI taxonomy): domain Eukaryota; kingdom Metazoa; phylum Arthropoda; class Insecta; order Trichoptera; family Limnephilidae; genus Limnephilus; species Limnephilus marmoratus. Next base: position 18,738,623 of record OU862933.1, read on the forward strand.
TTAGAGGTAATTCAATGGTTTTGATCTTAAAATGTGCGGAAAAGATCATTTTTTTCGTACCTTCGTATGTTTCGAAGTGTGCACCGTTCGTCGCTCTGCAGATGTCTAGTCTGTAGGCGATTTCAAAAATTATCTTTTTCCACACAGTTTAAAATCAAAACTATTGAATTACCTCTAATAGTTTTTTATGTAATAGTTATTTTAAATGTTGTCCATATTTTTCGATAACCCTAATAATAGTTGATAATATAACTGGTTTAATCAAGTACTTTTTTATGTTAATTTATATCATAAATTCCCCCCTTGGGGGCGTTTTACCTTCAAGGGGCGGTAAAAGAGCAAGTGAAAATTGGGGGGCATTTCAGACTTTCAAGGGGGCGGTACGAGACAAATCCATCCCATCTTACCCCATCGCGTATCCCATCACGTCCCCTGCGTTGTGCTAAATATAATCGTGACAACAATTGCTGTTTCAGATTTTCAGAATCACGAGTTAGGGGGCGCTAGAAAAAAAAATATTCTCAAAGTGGGCGGTGGGCAAAAAAAGTTTGAGAATCTATGATTTATATTTAAGAATGATAAAAATCGACAGCATTTATTGGTTTGGCCTTAGAGATGTAAAATTATCGTCTATCTTATAAACGAGGATGAAGCAAGACGTACTAATGCGCATAGTTTATATATTTTTTCATCCCTGTGGGAAAAAGCTTAATGGTAGTTGTGACATCCATCTCTCACGGTTCGGCAGAAGAAATCGTTCTCAAAACCAGATAAGATATGGATGACACAATGCCAAGTCGGGCAGCCGCGTAAAAAAATGTGCGATGTATATCGCGTGCGAATAACTCAATTGAATTTGGCGCATCTGAGTCCAAAACAACAGCTTTGTACGCAGGGCGAATTTAAATAACTGGAGATTTCATTGATTCATTAGCCATACGCGATTGTCATTTGAAATGATACGGAGGGTCAAGAACCGCTGCTGATCGGGTATCGTAAATAAAGCGTGTACAAGTTAGTAGGTTATCCAATGGACACTTTTAAAGTGTGGGTAGCCATATGCAAACTGAGAAAAAGAGACTGAATAATTACCAGACTTTGGACGAAACAAACTTGGCCCTACGCTAGAAAATTTAATTTAATTTATAAGGCAATTTCTTTGAAGAGTAAGTAAGTACCTCTTCAGGGTGGCCACAAAAAACGGATTTCAAAATTCCCTGATAATTCCAGGTTTTCCAGGGCAGTTTCTACATTTTTCCCTGATATGTTTAATTTGATATAAGGGGATATCGTTCGTTAGATAAATATTAAAGGGAATTCCGTCATCTACAGCATTTATTTTTTCTTTGCCACACAATAATCTATTAAAAACAAAATACACTTGTTACAAATTTATGATATTTCGCCTGAAGACTTTTTTCAAGCTTTTGAAACGATAGATAGAGATATAATCATTAAAAAACTATCTAAAAATGGTATAAAAGGAAAGGCATTGAAACGGTTAAAAGATTATTTCACTAATAGATATCAAACCACAAAAGTGGGTCAGACAATCTCCGAACCAATGAAGATTACATTGGGAGTACCACAAGGGTCTATTCTCGGACCTATTCTTTTTATAATTTATGTTAATGATATGGTAAAAGTATGGCAGACGACGAATTGATATATATATATATAGCAGGAAAATATTATGAACTCATAATAAATCATTTAAATGAAGACCTACGTAATATATCAATATGGCTGAAGAACAATAAACTAAAATTGAATGTAAACAAAACTAAATCTATGAACATTGGAAAACGAGTAACGCAAACAAAAAAAGATATATTGATAGACGGTGAAGTTTTGAAAGAAGTATTTGAAATTAAATATTTGGGAGTAATAATTGACTCTAAATTGACTTTCGCTCAAAATACAAAACCAATTATTAAAAAGATTGCCAAAAATTTTTTGCTGTTGGGAAGAATAAGAAGATTCCTCGACAGTCTCCAGTAAAAATGTGTACAACGTAATCATTGTACCACACATAAATGTAGCAGTATTGCTACATTTATGCTGTGCTGTAGCAGCATTCTATTCTTAGCCAACGACGGATTAATTAAACAAATGACAATTCTACAAAACAGAGCTATGAGAACTATATTGAAGAAAAATGGGTACGCTTCAGTCAAGAAGGGATTGAAGGAGTTAAATATCTTGTCATTTAAACAAATTATTTACTTCAATACTATATTGTTAATCTACAAAATAATCAATGGCCATACGTCTATTAAATTCCTAAGAAAAATTAATAAACTACAAAGCAAACATACAAATGAGTCGAGGAAAAGAAATGAACTAAGACTCCCCTTCAGGCAAAAAACACACGAGTCAAAAGTCATTGAAGTGCGGAGCATTGAAGATATTTGGAGTATTACCAGAAGAAATAAAATTGGAAGAGAGCATAAAGGCATTTAAAATTAAATTGCGAAGATATGTGATTGATTTGGTATAGATGTGTTATTTTAAGTGTATGTATATATAAGGGAACGTACCCATACTACGTGACCAACTTTTTGCAATTTTTAACCCCCCCTCCCCCGGTGACCAAAATCCTAAGCAACCCGCCGCTCATTTGTATGAAGCGTGACATTTTGAAGCCTCCCCCCCCCCCCTAAACGTGTCACGTAGTATGGGTACGTTCCCTAAGGATTTTATTAGGACATAGATAACTATGTACCTATTTAAAATACCGCAATAAAACAATAATAAAACTACTTTGGGATTTCACAAATCGCAAAATAACGAATTTAGTTTTATTTTTGGAATTCCCTGATATTCTAAAAAAATTTTGAAATTCCCTGACATTTCCCTGATAATTCCAGGTTCGGTAAAATTCCCTGATAATTCCAGGTTTTCCAGGTATTCCAGGTCTGTGGCCACCCTGCTCTTACGTAAGTATATTTCTAATTGTCTCTTATTTTAACCCGACGGTAACCCGACGCTCATCTTTTCCTAAAGGTCTTCAAAAACTTCCCCTTCTCTCCCAAGTACATTTCTTCGAGGCAAAATCGGGGAACCGGCTAAAGGACGCGGACTTCGAGCATCGTCTGCGGTTGGGCCGATAGATATACGCATTCTTTTTTTTCATAAGTTTTTATTCCAGTAAAAAAGAAAATAACATTTTCACTTACTTAACTAGAATATTGAATTATGTACTTTTTACATTGTATTACATAGTTTTTACATTACATGGTTTTTCCATTTCATAACCTTAGATTACATTAGATTGCATTAGATTACATTAGATTCTCATTGGGACTGCCCGGTGGTCTATGGAATACTTTCTCTGGCTTTTCTTTTTATATATTTTATTTTCTTTCCGCTATTATAGTAATTACTTACATTATAAAATAATCATATAACTGTTTTTTCCTCATTACTTATTTTATTTACAGAAGGTTTCTTCGACTGGTCATAGCCGTTATATTTATTTTTCTTTTTCTTTTACTAACACTATTATCTCCTTTTGATGTTACCTATTTCAGAAGAACTATTCCACGGGCTGCTACTTCTATTTATCTTTTGTATAATGTTAATGTAAGTACTTGCATACTGCTTACTAACCCCGTATCCATGAACATTGGAGGGTCTAGAGTCGTTCAAATAAATGTAGCTTCGTTCAAAAAAAAGTAGAGTCTTGATGTGTGCGGTGAAGGAGGAAACCATATGTTTCCTTATAACGCGCCGTTGGGAAAGTGGTGGGTGCCCTCCAATGCCTCTTATTTTAAATCAAACCCCAAATTTCCTCGGAAATCATAAGATGTGTAAATCTGTAGATACTTAAATACCTACCTATTAAACACGACGAATTCATTTTTGAAAAAATAATATTTACTGAACCATCGCGTCGTGTGCTGACAGCGTCAGCTGATTCCATTTTCGTAATAACTTTGTAATTTTTTTATTGTATCGTCTTACCGGATTATTTATGTATACATTTTTATAAAAGTAGTATTAATCTATTATAAGTATTTTTCCCAAAAATGATTTTTTGATCACGCCTATCGCCTAGATCATGCGGGTCACGACGGGTTAAAACGGACACCATGTTTAAACGGAACCGCAATGTAACAAACAAAAACGCAAACGAAATCCCAAATGTTTGAGTAGTCCGAGTTAAAACAGGACCTCGCTGCGTTCAGTCAATGAATCCAAGAATTAATTCAGTATGAAACTATTATAACATTCTGAAGTGCCAAATACTGCCGTAGGCGGTAATGTGGAAAGAATGCTACGAGTAGATGATAGGGAATCGAAAATCAAAAATCATCCAAAGGGTTCCCCAGTGGAAGTGCTCCAGATACTGTAGAAGAGATGCAAAACTGTCTGCGAGGAAGAAGATTGGAGCATGACGGGAAGAATTGAGGACTGGAGGTGAATGCCTAGGGACCGGAAAGAGTGGAGAGAAGACCAAATCCCACCATTGGATATAGGGACGCGATGATGTTGATAAAAATCTATATATTATAATAGTACCTACACAGTTGGTCGAACAAATCGCTATTTCGCTCTACTGTTTAATTTTTCAGTCACTTCTGGTCAAAAACTGTCAACAATTCTGATAGTAAATTATTGGAAATTTATGTACGGTTGGAGAATTGTTAGCGGCTAGATTGGGACACTGAGAAAAGCAGAATGGACGAGCGCCCGGGGAATTGGAGTGTTCATTCTTCAACAATGTGGTCTGCGGTTTAAGCTGTAAAATGACTGTAACTAACTAACCACTAGGGCGTTTCTCCGCAGGTAAGGTAAAGACGAAGAAACCCTAGACACTTGAGATGACGGGTATCAAGAATTTGGTTTACCGCATTGTGTCATATTTCTTCCTGGGACTTCCCCTACTACTTCATCCGTCCCTCTGTACAAAATCCGATGTTGGCACTAGAGTCAATTTTTCAATAACAATTCAACCGACAATATGAGGTGTAGATACCTCTTAAAAAATTGAGATATCAGGGATAATTTTTGATTTAAAAAAAAACTGGTGTAACTCTAATCAGTGTTGCCTTGTTCCAAAAATGAAAAAAAACATGTTTCACGGATGAAAAAACCATGTCTTACCATGTTTAGCAGGATTAAAACAAAACATGTTTTCTTATGCTTTTTATTGAGAATAGCTTTAAGTTGTATGAGCTTTAAGCTTTAGAAGCTATCAGCTTTGAGAATCTTTATTTTTTAGAAGCTTTGAGCTGTTATATTATTTATTAGCAGGGTTATTATTTATAGCAGGGTTATTTCGATTCATTTTATATTATTAAATTTTGGAAAAATAAAATTCCAACGTGGATACCTTCCCAGTAATTACCGTAACGTCAATTCAACGGCCTAACTTCTCCGACCTCCTGGTTGAAGAAGAGGATAGAACAGACAGGGTAGTAATTTCCTTACACTTATCCCACATTTTCCAGTGTCTGGTGAAGTCTAGAAAAAAGATATTCTTCTCTTTCTTAGCAGAAAAATACATTAGGTACACCGAGTAACCGATACGATTATTTTGTAATTGTTATGAAATCTCATCTGCAATCCTGGAAAGGAAGTTTGTTTATTTTATGGATGTGTGTATTAGATTTTGTTCGCACAGTGCCTCAGTTTCATTAGACACTCAGTTTTCTTATTGAACAAAAATTGAAAAATACCCACAGAACAAAAGAGATGACGTCTTGCATCATTTCAATCTATTAGAGTTTACGATAAAAATGGCGTTGGAAGACGAAAGTAGTAGTAGCGATGACGTAGAAATTTCAGAGAGACAAGGCTGTGCAAATTTCACTACGCCAAAATTCAAGGATGGAGACTGGTCAAGGATATTGACTTTTAACATTCACCATGTTTCATGGTAGTTATATGGTAGAAGGGATATAACTTCGCACATCCCTGCCTTGACACACACTATTTGCGTCATCCACATTCATACTATCTACATCGTATAAAAATACTCCTCAAATATCCTTAGCACGGGTAAGCCACCCAGTAAGGCCAACATTATTAAATTAAACTAAAAAATGTAAATTATCGTATCAAATAAAAAAAAACACAAAAATCACTTGAACGTGCAATGCCTTTATTAGACCTCTCTGTCGCCTACTTTCATTTTATTCTATTGCCATATTATATTCTTTTCGCCAGTCGAGTGTACGTGCCGAAACCAGAAAAACGTCAATTTTTTAATCCATTTCTAAGAATCGTGAGAAAATTTCCCATTTGACAGATTGTGTAAGATGGCGTACAAATTTGGTGGTACATGTAAATTAGGCATTGAAAATGCGAACAAGTAAGTTATTTAGTTCAATCCTTTGTTGGTTTTAGTTACTCAATGAAATATCCCTTATGCTCATAACTTGATATTCTAGACCAGAAGTGGGCAAACCACCGATAGAAAAAAAATATATACGACGATATAAAATATATAAGACGATATTTTATATACGACGATATTTTATTTCAGGATTCGGTCTAGGAATGCGAAACTACACAATGAAAAGACACACTTTGTAATAAAATAAAACACAATATTATGAAGTTCCGGACCTCTGAATTACAAAATCTCGATTCTTGAACAAAGTATACGCGAGGTGAATGCTAATCGGGTCGGTACAAAACATATCGAATTCCTCATTGGAAACTTATCAAAGCGAGGAACGAATTAAAAATATTCCAACAACGTAGGCCGATATAATTTGGATTGGCACGTAGTATTTCAGAACCGCACAAAATAATAGCGAAGTATTTCTTTGTAATAGATTAATGCTATTTCGTAAAACAAATATTAACCAGAATACCAAATACGTAATCTGTAGAATTTTTTATTGAATACATAATACTTAAAATCAAGTCACCGTGGTTATTCAAACTATACATGGATAATGCGTAGATTTTATGCAAGAATTTAAAGAGATGGGATTGGGTGCGAAATTGAGTAATCTGAAAGTATCTTGCCTGTTGTATGCTGATGATGCGGTGCTGATTTCTAACAGTGTGGAAGATCTACAGTTTCTCGTAGACACGAGACAGACATCCCAGACAGGACGAACGAAGTAGAATGAGTTCATGATATATGACTTATCTATATATTGTACGTACCAGCGTATAAGTACAAAAAATCGACACTGTTAATAAATTCTTTTGATATCCATACCAACTTATTACCATAGCAATTTTGGAAGTCGATTTTAGGTTTGAAATTAGTAAATAATCCACAAAAATTACAATTTTATAGTAATCATGATTCGGGGGGCTAACTGTCGGGGGTACAACTGTCGGGTCGCCGCTATTAACGGATACAAGCTTAGCTTTAGATATGGCTTGGGGGATAAACTACTAACAAGAATGAAATAAATAAAAAACGCACGAATTTGCACTACGGTTCAAAAACTCGATTTCACACGTAATTTTAAAATGTACCTCTGAAATAATATGTTCACATCACGGACATATGAATATCATATGAATATATCTGGACCTGCCCTAAGTGATAAAAACGTATTATTTCCCCCTCCACATGGCGCCGGCTGTAGCTCCTCCTTGGAACCGGCTCGCTCCATGGGGAGGGGATATAGCCTCGCTTGAATCTAAAATGTGTGACGTCATCATTCTTGCCGTGAACAGCGAGAAGCTGACATCCATACATTTAACGAAATAACGGCAGCTTGTGCTATACAATATATCTACGTATCAATGTACACATAGCGAATGTGGGCGGTACTCCAATGTGCTCGTCGCTGGTTACAGGGGTAAGTAAATTATGAAACATTTGTAAAAGTGTTTTAACTAAACACGGAAACAAAATATTGATATGTGTATTGGCGCGAGTCTTTTTGGGGCGAGCATTTGGCCTTAGCAAATATGTTTTGAACGTGGCAAGCAATTCGCGCTCCCATGTAAAAAGGTCTATTCATTCAAAGCAGATTTTGCTTTTAAGAACTAAATGGTGATATTGTAATGCGAGATGCCTATATACTGTCAGATTGATTGTTCAACGAATGACAGTCATCTTTCCCCTCTTCGCTCTCCATAGTTTGGTTTTACCCCTCATCTGTAACTGCTTGTCTATCCATTTGGATGTCTATGGTTCACATCGTATCTACGGATCGCAATATGAATGATTATGGCTTTCTAAAGAAAAGAGTTATGAGTTTTTTATCAGTCTTACTTCACATGGTAATCTGTTAAGGCGATCCAATAGTTGAGGAAAAAATCGAAATCGGAATTCACGCCCTTTGAGGAGTTTAAAAATACTTGAGAAAAAGCTTTTGGAAATGTTGGAAGAGGTATTTGAGAATTTTTTTTACTGGTTGATTTCGTAAATGCTTGTAAAAAAATATTAATTCCTTTTTTACGCATTGTTTATTGTAAGAAAACGGAAATTTAAAATTGATTTCACGAAACTAAGCGACTCGGCGTCACGTTACTGTCTCCCGGGCCGGTGGGGGCGTGACTGATACGAAATAGGTGTGCCCAGTGCATGGTTCTTGTCCCCATGCCATAAGGGTCACTTCAAGAATCCAAATTCGTAGAGTGCGGGCCGTATTGATTGATGTCAAAAATAACAACGAGAAAATGCATATTTTATTTATTTTGTGAAGTTCGGGCGTAAATATAATTTTTTTGCGATTATTATAAAAGAAACTAAATTTGCCACATTATACAATAAAACCAAATCCAAAAAGGGGTTTATAAATAGGAGAGTTTGGACTTGAAAGTGTTTTTTATACACCATATACTTAATTTTTTTTATAGGCTTATTAAAAGACTTATATTTTTAAGGGCCAAGGTGTGTTCTACACGCAGTATTTAATTGAAGCATCTATAATACTTCTGAGCCATCAAATTTTCAAAACAAAAACGTATGAATTTGTATGATTTTGCATTATTTAGTATGACTTCATCTTAAGACTATTTATTCAAAGCACTAGGACCTTTTGGAGAGAGTTAGGCAGTTAAGGGAATATATGTTTCTATTAGAAGGCTAATGTTTGCCCTAATAAATTTGCACAGCAGGCCCGGAGGTGTTAACCCGGAGCATTAGTCACGTCTAGTGGGGACTGGTTTATCTACAGATTATATTTAGAAGAAAAAATAATTGAGACGGATATTGGAGGGATAAAAGAATAGGGGTTTATCCCCCAGAAACTAGAGATTTTAGTAGCAATCCGGATATACGATTTACAGACAAACCTAATGGGATTAGGTTAGATTTCAAAGTGAAGGAGGCATGATAATTATTGTATTGCTATTTTGTGTGATGTTCTTTATGCATGAACATGCTCCGAGGGAGACCGAATGCGAGAGTGTGGTTGACGCTCTCGCCTCGCCTTCCCTCGTCTATTCGTATCATCTCGTCGGCACTCGAACCCGGCTCGCCTATTTGTGCTCTGGGCAGAGAGAATGTTTTTTTAATAACTATAAATCTCACACATTTCTTTTAACTTTCAACTATAGAAGTGTTATGTTAAAATAAGAGGACTTTTCAAGAAGTTTAAGTATACGGGGAAGAACTGTTGGCGTAGTGGTTATAAGTTATAACTTTTTTAGTAATCAGAGTTCTATGTTCTATTCCATCCAAAATGTAAAAATATTGTAGATAATAAGATGAATAAAATGCAACGCGATAGTTAAAAATATTTCAAATTGGAAGATTAATATTAATATTCTTATGTGCCAGGTAAACAGGTCGTTCAACTGCATTAATTTTTTTTACATGAGTTCCACACAGAAGGCCCTGAGGAAAATAATTTCATTCAGGATCTATGTCATCTTTGGGGATGCTGTGTGGAGGATGTTTTTTTTTAAGGAGAGAAGAGTTCTGGGAAGGAAAAAGGTTTAAGGGATGGGTAGGAATCTGGGGTTCAGTGTATCCTGGTCATCTACCTCCAAGACCTAGACAAACCTCACCCCATGAACCCGGGCACCCCTGCTAAATTACCAAACGTAGCGAACTACTTGGGGTGACCGATGGCAGAGGTGTTGGTTATCCAATAAAGGTTCCCGGGGCGGCGGTACCCATTCCCGCCTCCCAAATTGAATAATACGAATATGTAGAAAAAAAGTTTCAAGAGAAATTACTGCAGTAATAAAAATATCTTTTCATTGAAGAAGAAGATAACACTAATAATCTAAACGAAAATATGAAAGAGAACAAGACACAGAAAAAGATAATGGTCGCAACTGGGACTCGATCCCAGAACCTCTCATCTAACCGGGATGTGCGCGTTTTTACCAATTCCGCCATTGCCACCTTCTGTCAAACCGTCATATTAGTCAATCTCATATTTCAATTTTTTTAGAATTAAGAGCGTTTAACCAGCCGGCGGACGAAAATCCACATTTCGTCGAAAGTTGTTCTTACGATCGTGCAGGGCGGTTACAATGAGAAAGATTAATTATTCTCAGTACCAGCTTTTTTAAATTATAACTCAATATCGAATTTATTTCAATTCAAATTAGCTTTAATTTATACCTTCATATCCAAAAATGCTGAAAGGCGTGATGATAAAACTATTAAAATAATGTACTTTTTGTAGTTATTTTTTGATTATAAGTATTTATCATTTTTCAATAATGTCTAAATTTAATAAGAATGTTAAAAAATTCTGAAATATATTAGTTTGTAAGTGCGCAAATAAATACACAAACGGACCAATTTTCGCCAAGAAACACATGCACGTACATATTTTTTAATGATTTTATTGAAACTAAAATTAAAATTCTAAAACATACGTTTGCTAGATAATGTATTGATTTATTTTACTGCATGATTTTATTATTTAAAATGGGTGTGGTATAATACAAAAACTTTTTTGAAAATTGAACAAATCTGCCAACGACCTATGGTATAACCTTATTATACTAAAAATTAAAAAATTTTCTCAAAATTTATTACATACGAATGCTAGATAAAAGAACAATCTTTCGAAATCCATTTATATTTTTTTGTGGAAAAGAGTCAATACGTCTAAAAGCTTTTTTGAAAATGACGTATTTCCGGTTTTCTCTGGTAATGGCCTCTTAACAATATTATCTTCAACATTTTTTTATCCATAATATTATTTTAAAAAAATAAAAAAGTGGGTTTTTCTAAGACAAAATAAACAAGACGAAAAGATTCATTCAAATGGATAGTTTTTCATGGTTTTGTTCGAGAAAATGTATTGGTCGTGCTTTTACACTGTCCACTGGCTAAAGAAGGGAAAGAACACAACAAAAACAAGAAATTAAAGACTATTGGCATTGCTCATCTAAAAGTCGGACCCCATCCCACTTGTTGATATACTGCCTACGTCAATTGGTTCATAATACATCGTACGATAGCATTTATAATGATTCCAAGAAATATTTTTTCCCGCGTTTACATCACCCTTTTTAGATACATAATTGTATAGTAGTTACTATCATTGAAATGTATTAAACGGGATGGGCCCTCCGCTAGATTTTTCGAATAATTATGAAAAAAATAATGCCGCTTATTGTGCATTGCGTCATCAAATTTTCACCATACCTAATTGTTAACGACTAATTATTGACAATATTGTAAAAAGAATACGGAAAATAATAATTGGTCAACTTTTCACTTATAAAAACAAAAACAATCTGTTATCGACTAATTATTGACAATATTGTAAAAAGAATATGGAAAATAATAATTGTTCGACTTTTCATTTATAAAAACAAAAACAATCTGAGACCTTGAACTAAGAGTTTGTTTTAATTTTAATTATCGTGAAGACAATCGTTGATTTTGCCAAAGTGGTATAATCCGTGGTTATAATGCAACGTAATCTCAATCTGTGCACTTTAATATCAATTCAACGAAATAAAACAATAATAATTAATTCATAACATGATAATCCAGAGGGCGATTGATGAAAGGCGTAGTTTAGGAAATAGGAATTTGCCGCAACCAACGCGGCTTAAAAATTTCGAAACTTAGGTAGCTGGTTTGAGTGAAGTACAAAGAAATAATACGAGCACGTTGAAGTCTAACAACATACGGTTCGAGAGAGACACTTCGGCCCCTTAGAGTCAAAGAAACGTAACTCAATTTTTATCGATTTTGAGTTACGGATGGTACTAGACACAAAATAACACATTACGTTAAGTGACAAAGACACGTATCTATAGGTTCAACGGTTACAAATTTACATCGCTGCGTATCTACAGAAAACCATTTATTGTTAATGTCAGTAGAGTGTATCGTTACTTGCGTTTTTTAAACTTGAATAAAAAGGTATTTGCTTGCGAGTCAAAGAAACGCATCTTTAGTTACGTTCGATTCACCCGCATAGATTATGCAACTGTTTAACTGAAATGTCACTTACGCGTCATTCATTTACGATTTGGCAGTTGTGTTTGCGGCATTTTTTATTTTAACGAGTGGTTTGAAGTTTGAATATTAGTTTGGTTATTTTTTTGTGTGTTTTGATTAAATATAAATCGAATATGGAAAGGAAAACACACAAAACACGGATTCAGTGAATAATGGAAGTGGCATTGTTGAATAATAAGGAAGATTCTTCAAGTGCCAAAAACATCTTATTTCAGAGGCGGGTATGGGTACCGCCGCCCCGGGAATCATTTATTGGATAACGTTTGGTGACTTAGCAGGGGTACCCGGGTTTATGGGGTCAGATTTGTCCGGATCTTGGCGGCAGATGTGTGGCAGGCCGGGTCGGGAGAGACTGAGGGAGATCTTTTGACCTCTCCAGCAGGACTCTCTCGGAACATTCTCTTGCATCGCAGTGGAGAGGATGGATTCATTCGTCCGTCACACTGGCCCCCAAATTCCTAACCACCCCTTATACATTATTCCTTCTAAGAATTTCTTATCCTTCCTTCCCCTAAAAAGACTCTCTACATAGCATCCCCAAAAACAAAATTGAGGTTACTAGAACTGCTACCAAAATAAAAATAGCTGAAAATCAGGAGTCACGATGCCTAAAGTCAAGAGTTCTTCTTCTTTAAGAGCGATTCGAGAATTCAAGAATGCCAAGATTTTTTTTGACTACATTGGATATTACTGAAACCTTTTTTAGAAATATAATTAATAATAGCTTGGAAAATGGAAAAGTCCTCCAAAACAAAAGGGGAAAACATTTACCTGGAGATAAAAGACCAGAAGAATCTAAAAAATCATTAAGGACAACATTATGTCTTTTCCAACAGTACTGTCACATTACTGTAGGGCGAACACTTCATTTAAATATTTAGCCGCCGATTTGACATTACACATACGTAATGTACACTATGTATGATGACTTGTGTAAGGATACAAATTATGTTCCTGAAAAAACATGGTTAAACCGAAACATATTTAACACCTGTAACCTATAGTTCCAACAACCACGCGAAGATATGTGCGACTCGTGTGTTAAATACGAAAATGCTAATACGGAAGAAAAATATCTCTTTTGGATGAGTATGATCGCCACAGACAACGCAAAATTGCTGTACAGAATTGTAAAATCCAATCTAAAACCCTTGCTTCTGAATCCACTGTTAATTTCATCGAGTTTAATTTAGAATACGTTCGAAGATAATTTTTTATAGACGACGCCTGGCAGTTTATAATTTAACTTTTTTTAATGTTCGGAGCAATGAAGCTAGAAATTACATATGACATGAATGAGTGGCTGGTCGTGGCTCAGATGAAATCACTTCATGTATGTATAAGTATTTGGTAGCTAATGCTAATGGAAAGAAGTTCATTCTGATGAGTGATATCTGTTGATATATCAAAACTTCTACAAAGAAAATAAATATATTTGATCCTTCATGGTGGTACCCAGCAGTTAGATTAGCTTCCAGAAAATCCAAATATGATGTCATTGAGATGGGACAAGAGTATTTCTTCAGTTTCATCAACTTGAGGAAACAATTAATTAAAAACAAAAAGACAGAAAAATGGCATGGATGTAAACTAGTTTAAAATCATATTCAAAAGAAGATCCTGACCATATTTATTAACTTCCTAAAACAAGGCAACGAGCTGAACTTATGTTTTTACATGCGCTCCACACAGGAGGCCCTGAGGAAAATAATTTACCTCAGGGCCTATTTCATCTTTGGGGATGCTGTGAGGAGGGTTTTTTTTAGGAAATAAAGGAGAGGAGAATTCTGGAAAGGAAAAGGGTTTTAGGGGTGGGTAAGAATCTGGGGTTCAGTGTCTCCTGGTCATCCGCCTCCTTAGGTTTTTCTAGGTCTTGACCTAGAAAAACCTCACCCCATGAACCAGGGCATACCTTCTAAATCACCAAACGTAGCGAACCTCTTGGAGTGACCTATGGAAGAGGTGTTGGTTGAAGTAAAGTGAGTGAAGCAAAGAGTGTGTGCTAAGACTGAGTTGTTTGTTGGCGGTCCGTCCTCTCTGCCTACCCCTGCGGAGAAACGGCGTGATGGTTAGTTAGGTAGTTAGTAAGTTAGTCAGGTACAAGATTCCAGTTTTTTAAGCAAGTTACAATATTATGTAGCATATTAAGTTTTTTTTTTGACAATAGTATCAGTTGGAAAATAGTTACCTAAATATTTTATATGTTTTTCTGTTTTAAATAAGTTTTTCAATAAAAATTTCTAGACTTGAAATATTTTTATTACTGTTCCACCACTATCCTAATTCCTAAAAATCATCTTTACAAATTTTCGGGTGAAAAAAAGTCAAATATCGAAGGAAGTTTTTCGTAACTTGAGTTCAGTGATTGCAATTTTCGCTTTGGTTAGGATCAAAGAAACGTAACTGAGATATAGCTGCACTTAAATTTAAAAAAACATATGAAAATGAATTACTATTTTATTTTTAAAAGATGATTTAGAAACACAAAATACCACCCTTTAACTAAACGAGAAGAAATTATTAATATGTTCCATTTGTTTAAAATTAGACAACATTGATTGATTGAGAACTATGTTTTTTTGCTCTCCTGTAAAGTAGAGAAAAATGAGATACGTTTTTTTGACCCTAAGGGGCCGACTTACAACTCACACCCCGTAACCTCTGGTCTCTTACGTACCAAACAATAGTCAAACAACAGTAGTCATTTTAGTGAAGCAAGGACCATTCTTTTATATTCTATATCAAAGAACGCTATACATAGGTATACAAGTTGAGCAGAACATTGCTATTTGCGAAAAAACAACAAAAATCATTAAAAGAATCCGCTTACTTACTTTAAACAAATGAGTATACGAAAAAACAGCAATTTCAAATCATTTTACGTTTTTTTGTACACGGTGTAAAAAGAAAAATCGGCGTAGAGAACAACCAACGCAACGGTTGTATAAAATTATGATTTCATCGCTTCTGAGAACGTAATATTGAGATAAACCATGCTCAGAAATCACGTTCAAGAGGTTATTTTACACATTGTTGTTATGTACTTATTTTACACATATTTTTTAGGTGATGCACTACTAAGTAATGCGAAATCATGTGATTTTCATTTGAAAATTACATGGCTAAGAAATATTTTAGATGCTTTAATTAAATATTGGGAGTAGAACACGTATTTGCCTTTGAAATAATCGAGTATTTTTTGATTAGCCTTTTTATAAGCCCAGAAAAAATAAAGAATCTAGCCTATAAAAACTGCTTTAAAGTTAAAAATCTCTTACGTTGTGATTTTATTGTATTATACGGAAAATTAAATTAACAATTATCATAAGTAATAATTATTAGCCTGAAACACTCATCTACATTGAAAAAATCTCCCGAGAAAATTTCTGGTCAAATGCACCGGAAATCAGAAGGACGCGGGTTCGAGTCCCGTCGGCGGCATGTATCTTTTCTTGGGAGATTTTTTTAATGTAGATGAGTGTTTCAGGCTAATATTTATTACTTATAATAATTATTACCCTTTGTGCTATGCATAAAAATCTTGTCTTAAACGTTAGTTTATCAATTAAAAAAAAGAAAAAAATTAAATTCTTTGGAAAATGAAAGTAACACAATAAAATAAAGCACGCTAGGAATTTAAACCGTATCGCCATCTACACAAGGGGTATTATTGTTAGTGGCCTGATTCGGGTGAGACGATTTAGATTCGACATTTGACATATTTAAGACCTTTATTAGGAATTTAGATTAAAAAGTATATAAAATTAATATCATTTGGAAAAATGATAAAATATATAATCCCCGCATGTAATTCAATCAGGTTAATTTATTTTTATTTTTATGTTATGTGAGACTGTTATAAGATTTCAGAATAATTGTGTTTCAGAATGTTGCGAAACTCAAGTAAGAGGAGACTGGAACAAGAAGGTCAATAGGTAGGTAGGTACTACCCATGGAATTCCCCAGTTTTGTTTAATCTAATTATAACAATCCACAATATAACTGCTTTTTTACAAACATACTGTATCGCTGAAAAGAATAATTTCGTTAGGGTGTCTCTGTGTAACTCCAGTTCAATGACCTGAGACCTGGGGTTACTTTTTCAAAATAAGAACTGAATGACAAGCAATAAAGAAGGTAGTTACCAAAATTATTCTAATAATATTCTCTTAATAATTCTATATTTCAAGAGACGTGCGAGATTTGTGTAAACATAATACCTACTCTAAAATGGACTACAAAATTATAATAGGCATTCATATCCATATAACTCTTGTAAAAAACCAAGCATAGAGACGATGTCAAGGTCTGCAAAGGTTCGATTTGCTGTCTTGCGCGGTATGCATTCTCGGGTGTTGGTACGGACAATGGACGCAGAGAGTAGATAGCTCTGCTGCAGCCTCTCTTTCTGCTACTCGCTTCGTTTATGAGAAAAATGAAGAGAATGCCAAGGAGCCATTGACATGACTTTATGATTGAACGAGGAAATGAATGAGGAATCATCGGCATGACTTTATGATTCTCTTAAGAGAGATAGAATGATGCTTCTTACAACGAATTTATCATTGGTAGGCCTTCACGATCCTACCGCTCAGACCTCCGATATTTATTAACTTCTTCTTCTTCTTGTGCCTTGTCCGTTCAACGGACGTTGGCTATCATGTTGGCTATGCGAACAGCTCCACGGTAGACTGGCCAAACCACTGTCTCAGGTTTTTCAGCCATGAGGTTCTCCTTCTTCCAGGGCCCCGTCTTCCGGCAATCTTTCCCTGCATTATAAGATGCAGGATCTCATACTTCTCTGGATGTCTCATCACGTGTCCAAGATAATGAAGATATTGATTTATTAACGACTATTAAAATTAGTATAGTACATACACAGCCCTCCTCATAAGGGATTCCTGTTCTGAGACGGACTGTAGGTTGTTACATTATATTTGTGTTTGTTGACATCATCGTTATGTTTGTTGATATCATCATCTTCTTATTTATTGATTTCATTATCTTCGTGATTGTCGACCTCATCTTTATGTTTAATGATGTCGTCATCTTCTTGTTTGTTGTTTTCCTCATCTTCATGTGTGTAAACCACATTTTCATGTTCGTTGATTTCCTTCCGGTTTGTTAATTTTCTCAACTTCATATTTGTATTTGTAGACCTCATTTTCATGTTTGTTGATTTCCTTGTCTTCGTATTTGTTGACTGTATGTTATGTTGGTGTTGCTGGATGCAACATTTGTTTCTGTTTCGTTTTTATCAGAAAGCATTATGCCCTCTAGTCCAGCCGACGAGATCTCAGTTGCAATCTCTCTTTCAGCTACACACAGTGTTATGACAAAAAGTGAGAAGTTACAACGGAGCTATCGGTGGTTTGCCTTTAGGTCCGGCAAAAAAGTGAAAACGCATGCTTTTCATAAAAATAATTGGCGACGGTAATTTGTAGCATCAGGCTCTCAGACGGTAATGGTGTGAGTGGCGGCCGAACGATTTGTTCCCTGAATTGGTTCGCAGTCCGCTCTGGCGTTTACACACTGCAATTAATTAGCGAGACGCATCGGAGTGCATTGTTGATTATAATCTCGGATAACACTAGCAGAACGCACTTAGAATTATCGTCATAAATTTATTTACGTTGTTTTGTGAAATTGCATTGATGAAAGACGGCAGAAAAAAGGTAAGTACTTAGGTGCATTTAAAAACATTTATATTCTTCGCGTCCTATTTAAAAGCCAGAAGTCAATATGTAATAATAAATGGACATGAATCTAAACAATTCCCGGCGTTATCAGGTATTCCCCAAGGTTCAAACCTTGGTCCTTTGCTGTTCCTTATACTTATAGATGACATCCAGGTTTGTGTAAAATATTGCAAATGTCTTCTATTTGCAGATGACCTCAAACTTTTGATGGAAATAATCTATTACTATGACTGCTTAAAAATGCAATCTGACCTTGATGCTATTGCAGAATGGTCAGTAAAAAACAAATTAGAATTCAATATAAAAAAATGTGTAACTATGACATATACCCGCTCCCAGAAGACCATAGTTTTTGAATACAACATTAAAGGGAAAACATTATGCCGAATCAATAGCTTTAAAGATCTCAGTATCGTCTTTGATCCCAAACTGACATTCTCGGATCATATATCACGGCTCACTCCAGCATGCTACAAACTCCTGGGTTTTATCATCAGAATATGTAAGCAATTTGATGACCCAGATACAATGATAGCCATGTTTGATGGAGTCATAAGAAGTAAGCTGGAGTATGCCAGTGGTGTGTGGACTCCGCACCAAGCGAAATATATTAATATGCTAGAACAAATTCAGAAAAAGTTCCTTAGGTATGTCTATATGCGGATGAATGGAACGTACCCGAGATTCATGCACCATATGGAATTACTTGAGGCAACAAATTTATATAGATTTAGCTTGGAAACTAGACGTTATGCAAATCTTGCAATTCTTAGTTTTAACATAATCCATAATCGTATTGACAGCCCATTCCTCTTAGAATATTATGGGTTATACGTGCCTGAAAATTTCAGCCGTAGTCGTCGACACGACTTGTTCAAAATACCATACGGCAGAACAGATGTTCTAGCACAGCATAGCATGACAAGAGGAATGGTGCTGTTGAACGAAATATCGGAAACACTAGATATATACAACTCTTCTTTAGATAGCCTTAAGATTTTTTTGTATAATAATCATCTTCCTACGTGTTAAGACTGTCAAAATGAGAAAATTGTACAGTAATTGGATAAAAATCTGTTGTACAATTTAAAAAAAAAAAAAAAAGTACCAACTGAATGCAGAATTTGTGGTGATTATTATAAGAATGTTTATTTGATAATCTTTTCTCTATTCTTCCGTTTAGCTTGGAAACTTATTACTCAAGAGCCGACACAATGGTTTCTGATTTACCGGTTTTCAAGACATTATTTCTCCTTGGAATAATATGACAATAAAGCGTCACCACAGTTGGACAAGGTTCTAACCGATTTTCAAAAGTGACCTTTGAATGCAAAACCATTTCTATAACCAAAATAATATTTAGTGCCATCTGTGTTGTATTTCCGTGAATACTTGAATGTCGAAGTTCTAACATCACTTTAAACCTTTTGCAATTACCATAAAGTTCGTTGACCGTTTTTAGGATGCACAATATATTTCATCACTTTAGGCTTTAGTTGGATAAGGTTCTATCTTTGTCTTAATAATTTCTGATTTTCAATCTGAGGTTCAATCTCGTGTAAAGTACTTTAGTTTAACATATTTTAAAGGAAAGTATAGAATAGAATATGGTCCTATCTTGGAATGGCTACAAGGAAATATAGATAGAACCTCATGCAAGGAATTGTTATGCCCTAACTGGTTGCATAAGGTTATATGTGCACTTTTAGGTACGTTCGGAAATGGTAAGTATACGTCCGACTTAAATATCTTCATTTCAAATATATTCAACTAAAATACTTTACATAAGATTCAACCTCAAAATTAGAACTCGGTAAATAGATAATGAGTAATCGTCTCATATTTTAGAACAAGGTAAAGTGAAGTTAGAACCCCGTTTAACCAAAGTGACGATATTGGAATTTAGTTGGACAGTATCATGTTTTATTCTCAATAGCTTAAACCTGTAAATACTATTAATGTACTTACGTAATTTATACAGGGTTGCATTACTTACACACAATTACCCCCGTAGAGGTAGTGAGGTGGGCAAAACAAACAACATAGCCATAATTTAATAATAATTAAGACATTAAAAATAGACGTTGTTAACATTAACACGGGTAGATATATAGTAGATAAAAACAGTTAACATGTAGACAAATACCAAGGATAAAAATTTCTTACATATTACAATCATGTTTGAATAAATGTTTCTTCCAATAATATATTATTACTTTATCTTCTTCTTTTTGTACAAAGTTGAAAAGTGTTTAACACTTTTCAAGGTAAAGTTTAAATAATTACTATAAATAAGTTTTTCTTAAGTTATGAAACAATAACAGCTAGGGAGAAAATAATATCTACGCACAATAAAAACTTCGCAAGTGTAAAATAAAGTTGAGTTCATTTCTGGGAACGTATTTTCTTTCGGACATTTTAATTAATTTCTTTTAAATTCTGTTTTTATTTAACGAAAGCCTCGTAAAACCAGCGTATCATAATTGAAAGGATACGCAAGAATATCTGGTGTGGAAAAAAGAACTTTACGGTTGACGAGGCAACGTAACGAAGGTTTATCTGCCTACCCAGAAATATAAAATGAGTTATATAATATGTTTTTAATAATGAGGCTTTTCATGTGGGGCACGTTGCATTATTTTTTCAACCGCTGCAATGGGTTGTAGTTTTCAAACGGTATGTTATATTATATTTATGATACTCAATTTGGGAGGAGGGTATGGGTACCGCCCACCCCTGCCATAGGTCACCCCAAGTCGTTCGCTACGTTTGGTGGCTTAGTAAAGGTGCTGTGCCTCATTTTTTTCTTTTTCCGAACCTCTTCTTCTTCCTTTCTATAAAAAGACCCTCCACACAGCATCCCCAAAGATGGCGTAGGCCATGAGGTGTTTTTCCTCAGGGCCTTATGTGCTGAGCTGATGTAAAAAAAGTTTATAACTTACCAATCATTATTATAACTTACATAATATTCATATGTATGTAACATTTTATCTTGCTGTATTTTCTTTTATTTTATTTTATGCTAATGCCTTCTCAAGGTTTATGTTGAATTTATCGATTGGTGTAGTTTTAATGGTTTGGCAGAATCCCTTTGTAGAATAAATTTTTTCGTCCAATATTTTATTTTTTTCTTTTTATTAGGTATATTTTTTATTTTATTTGTCCGACATTGTGGCCATATAAAGCATGAGAAGTACCTACGTTCATTTGAATGAATAAAAAATAAAGTTATGCAAAATGTTCTGCATTCTCTTACAGACGGGTAAAAAAAATAGAAAATGTAACTTTATGCGCCGTTCTCATTTTTGTTTTTTTTTTCATGCATTATAAACCCTATTGCACATTTTTATTTATTCAACACATTAGTTCACCGAATTTTGAGATCTAGAGAATTGCTAAAATATTTATGGACATTTGAACGAATAATGTCCAAGTTTAAAAAATCTTCATGGAAATAATTCAACGATCTGAAAATAAAAAGATGCAAATTTACTCTTTCAATAAAAAAAAATCATGCATATAACTGTTCTCAGTAATCGACACTTCAGATTGATCAGTCAATTTCTCGGAATTTTGCAGCGTATGATATGCAACTCAAATATAAAGCTTCACTCGGTACATGAAAAAGACTACCTAGTTGTTTAATTTATCGTAATATTCTGGTTTATCGTAACACAAAACTGGTTTAAATTAAAACTGTAAGCGGGGATTTCAAAATGAAAACGGTTTTTCTTTGATTCTTGCAGCACACACACAGTTTCCTACTAGAATTTTATAACTGCACTTCGGATAAGAGACAGGTTTTCTTTAAAATGTGTCAGCAGATGAATCTGATACTGGAATTTGATCGTTACATTTATCGTAATATTCTGGTTTATGGTAACACAAAACTGGTTTAAATTAAGACTGTAAGCGGGGATTTCAAAATGAAAACGGTTTTTCTTTGATTCTTGCAGCACACACACATTTTGCTACTAGAATTTTATAACTGCACTCGGATAAGAGACAGGTTTACTTTAAAATTTAAAATGTGTCAGCAGATGAATCTGATACTGGAATTTGATCGTTACATTCTTCACACGAAAAACTGAATTTAAATTAATAGTGAATCGAGTTCCCAGCTGTAATAATTAGTATTACTCTCAAAATATGCGTATGGTTTTCCTACAAATTACAGATTTTGCAACATGTGGTTTGACACCAAAATTTTAACTCAACTCAAAACATTAGAACGGTTTTCTTCGAAATGCGTCTGCAGATTAATCCGCTATTGGAAGACAGATCATTCGGATCATGAAACTAGTTTTAACTTCTATAATGAGTCAATCTGAATAAGAGTCCGCTTTAATTGATACTACACCCACCACTCCGATTTTTGCACTTGGAGCACATGGAAGGTTTCCTTCAGAAATTTGCATTATGAACACAAGAGTGGTTTTAACAGGAATGGACCTACCTAGGGGTCTCCCAGTCCACCAGTCTAAATTATTATTGTACACAGAACACGTAAAGGGTTTTCCGGCATTTTATAGCAAATTTATGGTCTGCAAAAAAAATATAATTTTGTATTTTGTAACTATTTAAAATAATTTATATGAATTGATTTTTTTACTTAACTATTTTTATGGTAGAAGTGTGGTAATATATCAAGAAAGCATAGTATGTTTTTCCTTCCTGAATAGAGTCACATCAATACTGAGATATTTTTTCAATATTAATTTCCCTATCGTATAATAATAAAAAAATTAAAACAAAACTAAAAAAGGATGTTGGATCACGAGTGTATTAATGCTAACCTGATTTCTATAAACATAGGTGAATTTGTAAGCATATAGGTCCCTGCCAGTCATATCATAACTTTCCCCGGGTTTAGTAATAATAACTTTAAAGCGTTGCTGAAACACCATGAAAGGAAACCGTTCTCGCTTTCTGGGTTTAATTTTAGGTGGTGATTTCAGCAGGCCGCACCAAAAGCTTCGCGGGCCGCATGCGGCCCGCGGGTCGCAGGTTCCCAACCCCTGATAGAGTATAGAACATAATATTAAGTAATATTCAACTTATATATAAACTATCGACTATATACCTAGGTACCTACTTACGTACGTAGAGATTCATTGTTTTTCTCACATTAGTTTTTCGCAGCGAAATGGTCAAATTATTTGATTTGGAGTCTGAAGGCTGCGGGTTCAAATCC
This sequence comes from Limnephilus marmoratus, assembly GCA_917880885.1. NCBI lineage: Eukaryota > Metazoa > Arthropoda > Insecta > Trichoptera > Limnephilidae > Limnephilus > Limnephilus marmoratus. Next base: position 18,761,886 of record OU862933.1, read on the forward strand.
AACGCAAAAACCAACCATTTTTTTTCAATCCACAAATTATGTGGACATTACCAGTATGTACTGCATGAAAGGTTCATAGATTGAAAAATAAAGTAAGAGTACAAACTCTATAACATCAACTTTAACTAAAATATAAGTCGAATGGAAGTCACAGAAAAACTTAGCCACTGCTTTTGATGCTCAACTTTATTCCACCGACTGTAATTTAACATTGTTATTTGTTCGAAGACGGTTCCGCGAAATCGTATCCAGACCAATTTCTCAGAAGGCCAACTCGGACTGGAATACAAGAATGGCGTTTTCTTGTGTTCGTGTGTCCAGGTACACGCCACATCTAAACCACAAAGACAAGACGCGTAAACCAAAACCAAACCGTCAAACCTTATTTTATTCATCACATCCTCGAAAACATAGCCTTCATAAATTTGGTTACGTCTAAATGTGGTTGTACTACTGTCAAATTCACAGATGCTTCACGTGAGATAAGATACAAATATACGTAACGAGTTAATAAACAAAAGAAATCTACATTTCCACTAGTCTTTAAACAAGTTTAAAGTCTTCAGACAGCCACGTAATGTTGAATCCAATGTTATTTGTATCGCCTAGTGTCAAAATTTTGACATTTCAATGTTACAAAACAACTAAAAACTTCTCAAGTGAAAGGCATTGTTATAGCTAAGAAATGTCAAGATCATGACAGAAAAGCTTTGTGAAAACAAGAAGAATATCATATAATACAAACACTTACACATTTCACAAAGAAACATGATAAAAACACGAGTTAAATTATCAATTTCTTACCTTTCAATGCTATTTTTAAGCCTACTCTTGAATTTGAACTTGAATAATTCAATCTCCGATGATTGAGTTTACATCAACTTGCACAATTTGAACAACACATCAATCCCTTGTTTATAATATTTTAACGGTTGCTAATTTAATCAACACATTGGAAAAGTCACTGCACTTCGTTGTAAAAATAAACAATGTTCCGATAGACAAAAAGTATTATATTTTTTCACTGACAGATGCGAACGAGCGTCGGGCCGACCAGACACATGTATGAAACTGATATTTCGCCGTTGGCAGCACTGGCCGTCAAAACAACATGGCGGCAAATTACAAAGTTGAAAAGGTATCTTACCTAACAAATTCCTATCTTTCTGTTCGCTTTTTAGATATTTTTACAAGAGATTCGAGCTAGATAAGAAATATGTGCGTAAGTACCTACTTGTACTTGCATCTACTGATAAATAATCTGAATTCACCAGGTTTTTAACGCAGTTCCTAATAAAGCGCTTCAAATTATTCAATATTATGATGATCAGTTTGTATCATTAACTACAATTCTTATTATGTAAGCCATAACTCATAACTTTGTGTAGGACCTGTTGTGTATTACATGACAGAAAACTTTTCTTGGTAAGTATTGAAAATTATGAGAATTTCAATTTCTGAAAAATGAGAATAATTCGTTCCAATCCCTTGTAATTATCTTCATAGATTCAGGATTTATTGATAAATAATCTTCTTCTTCTTTATAAATAAAAATGAATCGCCGAAATGTATGTACGCGCATAACTTCCGAACGACTGCATCAAATTGGATAATTCTTTTATTTTTGTGTGCGTTATTGTTAGGACAAGGTTTGTATAAAACTACTGGTGAGCTCTGGCATTATGAAATTTGTATGAAAAAATTGCAGTAGGTGGCACGCGAGCTGTTTGAAAACTGAATGTGCTGGAACTGAATGTATGGAATGCGGGAGGGGGGAGGGGAACTTTGCGGGACGAAGGAAGGGGGGGAGTGGAGAGGGGAGAGGGAAGGTGTAGGAATCGGAGTGGGAACGCGCGGGGGGAAGGGGACGCGGGAGAGAAAGGGGAGGCGGAAAGGGAACGGGACGAATGGGAAAGGACACGCAGGGAAAAACAATTTCTTTATTAAATGGCATAGCAACGCATGCCGGGAACCAGCTAGTAATATATAAATATTCATACGACGACAGCACTATCTTTTTTCTTCTATTTGAAATATTGTCAAACTTTCACATTTCACTTCCTTTACAGATCCTGGGATCATATTCTTACAAATTACTCCTTATAGTGTTTCTTACGTAATATATACAGTATATACACCTACCTGTATAAAATGAAATAACTTTAAATCTCCTGAAAAAATAGTTTAGTGTAGATAGTTTGCAGACGTATAGTAAATGATAGTTGCAAAATAAAGATGGGTGGGGGGGGGGGGGGGAGCTTGAAGTAAGCACAAGTATTTTTATTAGCAATAAAAATATTGACAGCCTACACGCTCTGTCACTCGAAAATATCTAACGAATTATTTACTAATTTAATTTTTAAAATAGGACAGGCTATTAGATTATGAAAACAATGAATAAGTCACTTCATTCAAAATAAAAGCTCCCTAGAGGTGTCTTTATGATGAAAACGGGGCTACAAAAATGATCCAAATATGTTATTATTATTGTATTATATTTCTGTGTGATGAAAAAAACTAGTTTACAGTAAGTTGATACGGACTTTTTTCGCTTTTAAAGTTTTTCAAAGGGTTGATATGCCACTTTTAACCCACGGCTAAATGCTACCAAATGGGAATATATTTAATTGACATTATAAATTGATGACTTGTTAAAATGTTGTTTATCCATAAATCATAATACAAATTAAGAAAACTGGAATTAAAAGTTCGCACACTTTCGAAAATTAGATTTTGTAATATGAAAAAAAGTTTTCAGTTCCATGTTATAGTATCTGATATAAAGACAATATGTATTTTGGAATGGACAGCCAAAAGTAAAATGGCTCCATGACAACTAACCTAATGTATTCTATTTAATATAGTTTTTTTTAAAAGTGTGTTGATTTGCCACTTTTCTGATTTGTCCGGTTACCAAGTAAAGAATATCATTAAGGAGATACAATACTCATTCCAATAAAAAGAATGCCTCGAGGATCTCTACAATATAGTATACCTACTCGTAATATTGTTTATATGGTTTGCATTGTGGGTTTAGGATATGCACTTGAGCCAAAAAAGATATTATATCACATTTCTTTCGAAAATGGAGATAAAATATTTTAGCTGTAAGCCATCGAATTACAATAGGCGCATTTAAGAATGTAAAAGTTTTCATAGCCCCTCGCTGCGTTATTATTATCAACATCGCTTTGAAAATAATATTGATGCAATCCTTTCCTGAAGAAATTGGCATTATTAGGTAAAATGGTTCAATACTTGCCTACTTGGATGCACAATGAAAGCACAATATTCCCAATCCCGTGGATGCAAGGATAACTTGCAACACTTGTAAACATTCTGAAAGCGTTCCATCTCTTTTTGTGTACACGTTTCGAGTGAGACAGGGCATAAAGGTAACTCGATTCTCCCTGACAAAATGGAGATATGTATATTTCAGACTGAACTGCAAAACTATCTCGTGTGTTAAGTTTGGTGTTCTTTCATACAAATAAAGGGGTATCGGTGGTGAGTTGTTTCAGAAATGTGTCCTTGTGGTTAGCGCGTTGTAGGTTTCCGGGAATGTTGAAACGAGTTTCGTTCCGACCGAGCGGGTAGGAACCGTCTTCTCAGGAAGGCTCCGTTTCGCGGAAGGATCCGTTGTGCCGGAGACTGGGTAGGTACCCGGATACCTCGGTGCTTTCGCCGTCAAGTTGTGACATGTCTAAAACGCCAAATATATAACAACTTAAAAAATATTGTCACGAAACCGTGTCCACTGATCAGAGAGACAAACATTGATAAGTAGCTACCTAACCACCTATTTTAAGAATGTTTTAAAATGTTCTTTGTTTTTCACCTTGACTTGCGATAAGAAGCCGTAATAAAATATGTACTTACCTATTATGAATTGCGAAGTATAATAATCGTTTGATATGTACGGGTACTTTTCATGATGAAATCATTAATATGTTTCTTCAAAAATAATAAAGGAACTTAGTTTTAACCACTTTTATTGTTTGAAAAACCAACATGTTTCGTAAGCTATGCTTAGTTCATCAAAGTTGAAGTACCTAATCAAAGTAAGCATTGCTTACGAAACACGTTAGTTTTTTTAACAATAAAGTGGTTAAAACTAAGTATGTTAATAATTTTGAAATAAAATAGTCCCCCATAATAAGTTTGAAGACGAGAATATGTTTGTTTAACCCTAGAAATATAATCTTATTTCTAGTTCTACCTACCTTAAAGTTAGAGACGTACTGAAGTTTTAAAGTGAATATTTGACATATTATCATACTTACACAGTTTAAAGTTAGTTAAATAATTGGTTTAGGATTTTGTACTTTAAATAAAACCAAAATAATTATAAAAAATATATTGTAACTAAAAAAAATAACAAAGTTTTTTTTAAATGAAAAATAATGTTTCATTCTATGTCAAAATCGTATTTTTTTAAAAATGACAAAAAGGTTAAGTGCAAATCAGTCGTTATATTTAAAAATAATGTATGTACATATTTATTTTTTATTTCGCTAAATGACATTTATAGTCCTAGAGAAGTACTGAAGTTTAAAAGTTTATATTTACGCAGTTTAAAGGTAGTTGAATAATTATTTTAGGGTTTTGTACTTTAAATAAAACTCAAAAAATTATAAGAAAAATATATTGTAATTAAAAAACAACAAAATTCTGTAAACCTCTTACAAATCAACTACAAAATAATAAGTCTTTTTTAAATGAAACATAATATTTCATTTTATGTCTAAATCATTTTATTTTTGTATGTTATGAACGTCTAACCGTTAATCAGTCGTTAAACATAATTTTTTATTATTATTTCGCTAAATCATATTTGTACGAACAAGTCTGAAAGTTACGCAAAAGGTAATCATACGTCTTTCGGACGTATGGTGTATGTATTGCTCCGTAATTATTGTACTTACCGTGGTGACAGTGCCGCCCCGCGCAAGCTCTGCTCGGCAACTGAGCTAACTGAGATAGACAGCACGTTGCGAAAAAAAATACACCAATTTTTGTGTGTCGCTTACGTCTCTTAGACGTAAATTATCTTTCTAAGGTTAATATAGTCTGGTTCACACTTAACTGATAGATTCAATGATTAATAATATTTTATTAAATGTGTAGAACGGGTTAAAAGAGTTACGTTTGTATTCAAAGGCAAAACAAAAGCTTGTAGTTAGAAAATAGAAAAAGTATGTAATTTTGTTAACGGTGTTGTTGTTAATTAACCCAATAATAATCATAATTATATAGATACAATTTGTATATCGCCATTTTTTTTTAATAAATAACCTCAAGGGCGCTGTACAAAAATGCTGCTCCTGGGTGTGTGATCATAGTCTATCTATATATATATATATAAATGAATCCCTGTTTCCCTTGGTCATGCCGTAACTTTAGAACAACTTTACCTATTTTTTTTTTTCAAAGAAAGACAAACATTTCCGGGTTACGAATAACCCAACAATGTTTAAAAATCTCCTTCTACCACCACAGAAATCCGAAAATGTTGCTTGTGTTGTGATGGAGGACTTAGCCAGCCGAGGAATCGAACACGCGACGCCCGGGTGGGACCCAAGCGCTATGCCCACTCAACCACTGACCGGTCGTTATATTACCTATTTCATTCATCTTTTTTTTTTAAGTTTTCTAACACTTTGTAGAAGGTTCTTAGGAAAAGAAAAATTAAGAAAACTGCGCAGAAAATTGGATAATTTCAGAAAACTTAACGACTACTCTAACTTCGCACGTTTGACAGTTCATTAGCAGGCAGCTGTTTTTTTGTAACAAAAGGATTGACTATGGATTTTTTAATTTACATATATTTTAAATAGGTACCTACGTTAGGTTTCAATTTTGATTGATTGTTCTTATAATACACAAAAATGAATATTTGTAGATACGAAAAATGAAAATTTGAATAAAAAAATTGTAATAGGTGGCACGCGAGTTGTTTGAAAACTGAATGTACTGGAACTGAATATACAGGGTGTTAAGGGACGTACTTGACTTACTTTAACCAGTGATTCCTGACATTATTTGGAGTAATAAATGTATATGAAATTTTGGTCTCCGGTGACCTTTTTTGACGACTTTTTTTTTTTTAATTTTTTCTTCAAAATCAAACAAAAAAATGTCTTCTTTTTTATTTTTTATTTTAACTTTATGAGTAAAACCGTAATATTCAAATAAATGAAGACAATATAAGCGAAACTCAATCGAAAATCGCTTATATCGCATTTCACTTATATTGTCTTCATTTATTTAAAAATTTCTTCCGCATGTCATCACTGGTCACCCAGCCGGGTGTCCGAAGAACCCCTTACTCCGCCTCCAACTGTTCAACAACTACCGTTTTTTTATGTTTTTGTAGAAAAAAAAAAAAAAAAACATCAAAAATGTCACCGGAGACCAAAATTTCATTTACATTTTTTAAGTAAGTCAAGTACTTCCCTTAATACCCTGTATGGAATGCTGTAGGGGGGTTTGCAGGACAGTGGAGCGGGAGAGGGGAGAGGGTGGGCGGGGAAGGTGGAAGGGGAACGCTGGAGGGTAGGGGATGCGAAGGGGAACGGGGACGCACGACATGTAGGGAGAAACAATTTATTTCTCTGATTATGGCATTGCAACGCATGCCGGGAACCAGCTAGTGTTAAATAAATAAGTAAATTCGACTTAAAACAATTCTTAGTAGAATTTTACTAAGCAATGTTACGAGAAAAAGAGATATTTTCTTTGTATTACTAATAGGCTTTCTTTACCAAGTAAATAATAATAAGTCATTGATCTGGTGTGCGCTGTTTGTGTAGTGTTTCTTATAAATTCTTCAGTTTGGATAAGGGAACGTACCCAAACTACGTGACCAACTTTTTGCAATTTTTAACCCCCCCCCCCCCCCCCGGTGACCAAAATCCTAAGCAATCTGCCGCTCATTTGTATGGAGCGTGACATTTTGAAGACCCCCCCCCCACCCTAAAAGTGTCACGTAGTATGGGTACGTTCCCTAACCAACACCCCTGCTTGGGTGGTTTGGTTTGGAGCGCCTGGGTTAATGGGGTGAGGTTTGTATAGGTCCTGGCGACGAATCCGTTTGCCCGATATATTCACAGACTTGCACCAAAACCTCCTAGACTCCACTTGCACCGCAGTGGGAGGGGTGGATTCGTACGTCCGTCTTCCCTGGACCCATTGGTCCGCAGATTCGTACCCACCCCTTATGTGTTTTTACTTCCCAGAACTTCACCTCCTTCCTTTCCCTATAAAGACCCTACACAGAGCGTACACAGAGTTGATGACTTTTTCCTCAGTGTCTCCTGTGTGGAGCTAATGTAAAAGTAAAATCTCGAAATTATGAAATTTTGTCTTTTCAGTTCTATGTTAAGGCGATCCAACAGTTCAGGAAAAAATCGAAAGCGGAATTCACGCCCTTTATGGGAGGAGTTTAAAAATACTTGAGAAAAAGCTTTTGGAAAGGTTGGAAAAGGTATTTGAGAATTTTTTTTTACAGGTTGATTTCGTAAAGGCCTGTAAAAAATATTAATTCCTGTTTTATGCATTGTTTATTGTAAGAAAACGGATATTTAAAATTGATTTCACGAAACTAAGCGACGCACACAACTGTCTCCTGCGCCGGTTGGGGCGTGACTGATACTGATACTGAATGTGAAATAGGTGTTGCCCAGTGCATGGTTCTTGTGCCCTTGCCATAAGGGTCACTTCAAGAATCCAAATTCGTAGAGTGCGGGCCGTATTGATTAATGTCAAAAATAACAACGAGAAAATGCATATTTTATTTTATTTTGTGAAGTTCGGGCGTAAATATCAATTTTTTTTGCGATTTTTTTTTTTTTTTTTTTTTTTTTACAGTTAATACCACACAAGAATCTCAACTGCTCCCGTCTGGAGCCAGTGAGACTATGGCATCCCCAATTGGGGTATGTTGTGAGGCTGAAGGTAGTGTGGGAGGGGAAGGAGGTGGGGAAGAGGAAGGTTGGGAAGTACCTGGCTATTCAGATCTGGTCACTAAACACGGCTAAAGCCATTTTCAAGCAACGTTTCAATTCTGAATGGTGGTCTTACACCAGGGCGATACTGATAGTATCTTCCACTCTGGAACATGCCGCAAATATACTATATATTATTTTAAATTAATTAATTGTGAAATAACACAAATTAATCAAATAAAAATTATTTGCGCATGCCGGGTTCGAACCCGCGACCTCCGGAATGTGAGTCAAGAGTCTTAGCCACTGGACTACGGCGGTCGTCATTATTATAAAAGAAACTAAATTTTTCAAATTATACAATTAAACCAAATCCGAAAAGGGGTTTATAAATAGGAGAGTTTGGACTTGAAAGTTTTTTTATAGACCTTATACTTTATTTTTTTAAAGGCTTATTAAAAGACTTATAAAAAAAATGACCGATATTTTTAAGGGCCAAGGTATGTTCTACACACAGTATTTAATTGAAGCATCTATAATAGGTACTAAGCTATCAAATTTTCAAAACAAAAACATGTTATTTTGTATGATTTTGCATTATTGAGTATGGCTTCATCTTAACAGGTATTATTTAATTTACATCCTCTTTATTACATTTTTTATTGGTCTACTGTCCTGTATACTATATATCATACTCTCCCCAACGTGACAGTCCATTGTTCACTATGATAAAAAATAAATGGTTTTTCTATTACCTGTTGAAATGAAGACTTATTTAAATGTGTAATGGACAAAACCTGTGAGCATCATTTCCGGTATTTAGTTCTTATAATCTTATCTTGGAAATCGCCTGGGCTTTTCATTCATGCTATTGCTAAGTACGGAGATACCTTATCCATTTTTACAATATTTCTTTTTTTAATTGTTTAGTAGATACCTACAGTTTGTCAAATAAGAGTAGAAAACATAGGAGGGCGCCACTGTTGTTCAAATGGCAATACTAAAAATATAATCATGGTGGTAATCTAAAGCTGTGTAATCTACATTTTTATTAAAAAGGCATAAAAGTAAAAAAAAATATTTGTTCATTCCAATGATCTCAAAATTAGAATTGCATGTAGGTATATTATTAGATATTATATCTTTGCAATTTTGGGTTAACATAATGAAGAAAAATATTGTAATAAAATATAAAACACACTTTAGAAATTGCTCACATTTATTTAATACTAGCTGGTCCCGGCATGCGTCGGTCGCTATGCCATTTAATAAAGAAATTGTTTCTCCCTGAGTGTCCTTATCCATTCGTCCCGTTCCCCTTCCGCCTCCCCTTCTTCTTCTGCGTCCTCTTCCCCTCTCGCGTTCCCACTCCGTCACCTCCACCTTCCCTCTCCCCACTCCACTCCCCCCCCCCCTTTCCCCCGTCCCGCAAACCCTTCTCCCGAGTTCTCCTGCCCCCTCCCAGGTTCCCTCCCCCTCTCAGGTTCCTCTCCCCCTCCCCCCTCTCGCCTTCGCCTTCCACCTTCCCCGCCTTCCCTCTTCCCTATACCACTCCCTCCTCCCGCGTTCCATATATTCAATCCCAGTACATTCAGTTTTTAAACAGCCCGCGTGCCACCTTTTATAATTTTTATTAAAATTTCCATTTTTCATGTATATTAAATTTGGTACCTAACATAGGTACCTATTTAAAATATCTAAACTTCTTGATTCGATTCAAACTATTAAGGGAGTACCTACTTTAAATAAATTTTTCAACTTTTCAAAAATAGAATCCTGATTGAACAATCATTCATTGTTTTGCAAAATGTCATTCTCTAACACGCGAACTGTCGTGCAATGTTTTCTGTTATTATCTAATTTTCTGAGCAATTTTCTTAATTTTTCTCTCCGTAAGAACCATCCTCGAACTTCAAGGAATATTCTAAAAAAAGAATTAGCGAAATCGGTTGTGCCGCTCTCGAGATTTGCGCTTACCAACAAATTTAGCGATTCATTTTTATATTATAGAAGATTAGCTTAAGTACCTACTAGAGTTGTCCAGGCTTTAGATCATGTCTCTAATTTTGGATCTGAATATATTTAACTCATTCTGATCTATAAGTAGTGTAACTAAACTCACCATTAATGATTCTTCCTTTCTACCTACTATTGAATTCAAATTTATGTTAAATTAAATGAAAGCCAACCACGTTGTAAAACCCAATTTAATCAAATTTATTTCATATAGGTAACTTAACAACAGTGCTTCTTCGATTTTTTTTAAGAACAAAAACATGTATATAGTGTTCTGAATTTTCAGTGTCATTGCACTTTAAAAGAATATTTGACAGTCATATTGGTGTTGTCAGCCAATAAATTTTGTAGTTCCCTTTTTATATTTTCTACTCTTATTTGTCAGACTCTACCTACGCCTACTGAATTCCATTGTTATATTATGACGAAAGAACTACATAAACCATTTTACTTATTTTACTTATTAGGAGGATAAAAAATTGTAATTTTTATAACAAGTGGGAACAAATATGTAGAAAGATACTTAGTGTTATTCATCGCAATGCTTTGCGTATTCTTGTAGTTATATTAATAATGGCGCTGTACAAATGTATGAAATATTTCTACAATGCTCTATCTAACCATTAACTACAGACTAGGTAAACTGGTAAACTGTCAGGAGTTCCACTAAAGAACACCAAGGAGTTTGTCTACCTCGGGAGCAAATTAACATGGGACGGTCGGTCTAAGAGCGAGGTCGACAGCCGTATACACCAGGCTAGGCTTGCATTCAATAAAAGGTGGAAAATAATAGAATCAAATAATATAGACCTGAAACTGAGAATACTCCTCATCAAGACCTATGTATGGAGTATCTTGATGTACGGCTGCGAAACATGGTGCCTATCCGAAAGAGATAAACGGAGACTAGAGGCTTTTGAGATGTGGTCGTATAGAAGACTACTAGGAATTTCCTGGAGAGACCACATCACAAATGAGGAGGTTCTCCAAAGAATCGAAGGAGGAAGGCACCTGCTCAGGACCTTGTCCGAAAGGCGCGCAAGATGGATCGGCCATGCAATAAGACAAGAAGGCCTCTTGCATGCCATAATGGAGGGTATGACCGAGGGGACAAACGCTAGGGGACGCCCACGCCGAGAGTACCTGGAGGGCCTGCTGGTGGACGTGCGCTGCTCATCATATGCAGAATTCAAAAGAGCCGCACAAGACAGGGAAGAGTGGAAGAAACGAATTGAAACCAGAGAGAGAGAGGTAAACTATTATGTTTTGTGAAAACCTTCAATATTACGAGTATGTAAAATGATGTAATACAAAACTACATGTAGGTACAAATGGATGTACAATGCATGTGATGCTGCGTTAAAACGTAGAAAATATACTGGACCATACCTTATCTGGACATCTAGCATGGTCGATCGATAAAACCCTATAATCAATACGATATTGACCAAATCCATCATCCATGGTCAATTTATCAATATTTGCGGGCACGGTCTACGATTGTCAACATGTATTCCGACCGATGATTGATAAATTTTAGCGTGGCCTCCATAGTATCATATAAGTTTCGGTTAACTATCAATATTATGGTATACATATTTCTGAATTATGTCGTTCTTTAATGAACGTATTGAACTAACGAAGCTCTTAGAAATGGAAGAAGCTGCATACGCGATACATGGACTTATATAATGCATCTAAGACGCAATCAATTTATTACTTTCGATCTTTGAGAAACGAAATAGTTAATATAAATAAAGACCTCTTTGACAAATTAATACCCGTTTAGTGACAAAAAGTAAATTCTGACTGCTAATGCATACTAAGGTTAGTATTTAAATTCAACATTGTCAATTCATTAATATTTTTACGTTATTGCTTGGCGCTTGACATTTCGTCAATACGTAGAAAATATTTTCAATGTTGCCAGCACATTTCTATTTCTTATTTATTCTCTCTCAATATCGGATCGGCTGTCAACATTCAAAGCGTATTCGGGACATCGATATAAAATCATCGGAAGTTACGCCTATCCTTCCGATATTGTAAAGTTATCGATTTTAACGTGCTAGAGCTCCTGGGAACCTGGAAGGTCCCTTGAGATTAACACAGTTTATTGGTATCCATACTCTTAGGTTTATTGTTTACTAGCAGACCTGACCGCACGTTGCTGTGGCTAACAAAACACAACGTCACGCCATTACCCAACCTTTATAACCAATGCCATACGTTAAATCAAACCCAGGCATCCCGCTGGCCGCTTGCCAGCCCGCTCCCTTTATTTATATATTTCAACCAATTTACACAAAACCTTGACAAATTATATACGTAAAAACCCTTCCTCGTGAATCACTCTATCTATTGGTGAAAACCGCATGAAAATCTGTTGCGTAGTTTAAAAGATCTAAACGCACAGACAGCTGGAGTGACTTCATTTTATACTATGGGGGCATACATTAATTACGTGGTCTCAGAAGGGGGACGGGGGTTGAGCAAAATCTCACGTCACTTGAAAAGAACACTCGAAACGGCCCCAATTTATCTCACCAAGGGGGGGTCTAGATTGGAGGAAAAACTGCTCACGTAATTAATGTACAATGTAAAGATTAGAGAAATTTAGTTACAGTTTGCAAGCAGAGAATATGATTGGGAACACATGTTATTGGAAATGCTATTATGTAATCCTGGTATATTTTTAAAAAATAATACATAATATTATGTTTTGTAATGAACGTGATTGGGAAAGCAAAGGCAAATTTTTATAACGTAGAAAAATTAATCTAGTATTTCTATGATGCAGAAATTATAAATACTAACCCAGATGTATTTATGGGTTCCATGCCAACTCATTATGAAACCAACTCAGAAACACCTCAGAAAGGTAATTAAAAGCCGTGAAAAAATAATTTAAAAATAGCCGGTAACCCTAACCTAACTTAACCTATTTAACCAATTTTTTATCATCACTCTTAATGACCTTTCTGAGGTGCTTCTGAGTTGGTTTCATTCTGAGTTGTCTGGTCACCGTATTTATGATGTAGAAATATCTTCTTTCATTGAAATGTCACTGTTTAGGTGCTTGTCATAATATTTCGACCTAAAACCACAGAAATACTTACTGACTAACACAATTGTTAGGTAGTACCTAATTACCGTGGGTAGATATGTCAAATATTATTTGATTTTCTCTTGTACGCACATTGTTTCCCAAGTTGACAACAACACTATCGATCAACCGCAAGTGTTCTCAGCATTATAAACTATTCATCCCTTCGTCCGATATCTACTACTTACCACGTCCAAGGCACCCCACTGACCTTTTATTGATTTTTTCTTCTTATCCGCACCCTTAACCCACTCTGCATTTTGTGCCGCTTTGTACCTGTTATATCTACCCCTTTAAACTAGGCTTGTTGAAAAAGTATCGATATATCGATATTTTTAATTCAATATATCGATATTTTTAGCCGATATATTTTGATCCGATGTATCGATATATCGATACAAAATATCCAATATCGAAAATTGTATCAAAAACGATATTTTTTTAAATTTATGTACTTGAAGTCACTAGAATCCAAAACCGTATAGGAACGAACGGAAAAAAGTTATTGTATTGGGTTATGACATCTGGCCATCACCAACACTATCTCATGTGTGTAGGTACATACTGTTAGCGGACCTACATGGGGGTCCCTACATTCTGCCGACAGACTAGCTCAGGTTTTAGTCAGCAGAGCGGGAGAGGCCCTCACCACCAGGGTGGTAGGATCTGTGAGGCGTGTGTGTGGCTTTCCTGAAAAAAGCTCAAATTTCTACGGGCTGGGGGAAGGCAGTGAAACCAGTAATCAGGGTAAACAACAGTTATATTGGGTAAAACACCTGCATAAACACAATATCACAATAATGCCTACAGAGTAATACAGGGTAGCAACAACAGTTATATCTAAAATGGAGGAATCTGTCCCTATAATCTCTCTGGAAGGGCTATTTATCTCCGCGGTGAATTTACTGTGAACACACGCAAATATGGGGGAATATAACAGCTTGGGTACTCACAGTGAGCGTTTGGACTCTTGTATCTTCCGTATCGGGAAAGAATTCGGCCATTCTTGGTGTCCTAGTGTATCACTTAGCAAAAACACGTTCCATGCTTCCGCGTGGAACTTTCTGGAATGCGCGCGGAACGATTCTCACATTATGCGTGCGCACTAGACCGGGAGTTGCAGGGAAGTGGCGGTTGGTGGCTCGCTATCGACGGTGGCTTGGGTTCCGCCGCCGATAGCGCGCCGGCAAGCTAGCGGAGAGGGAGTGAAACTGTAGTTTGCGCAGTGGCGTGCGCTACAACTTGGGAGGAGGGGCCGAGTAATTTGCAGGGGCGTATTTGTGTATCGTAACATAGAAATGTATGCTATTTTCGCCATTTTTTTCTAAGCCACTCCTATTTGTTGGATCCCAATTGTCTATAATTATTGACTATTCATTGTTCCAAACACGAAGTCCTTTTTGACAGATTAATACGCCAATAGAATGTTACTGAGACGCATACAAACTTTGTATGCATCTCAGTTTACTCAGTTTATTACGTAATAAAAATGAATAGTGATAAAAATACTTTCATTTTTATTGAGATTTTTGTACATTAAAAAAGCAAATTGTGTACAAAAATTACTATTGATAATATTGAGCTGAATACACTATTATTTTAAAAACGCAAAATTTCTTGAAAATTTGACCGATATATCGATATTTTTTCCTCGATATGTCGACGTCGATATTGATATTTTAATAAATATCGATACATCGATAAAAAATATCGATATTTTTTTCACTTTCGACATCCCTATTTTAAACGCGGTGTAATATTACCCGGCGCGTATGATTCAAATCATGCAGCAAGGAAACTGAAATAGTGAAAAACTTAACTTATTGGGGGTGTAGGTTTGGTTAAAATGGCCTCAAACCGTGCATAAAGCCGGATTAAGTATAAGCAACCCTAGCCCAGCGCTTAAGAATCTAATAAGTAAGGCGGTCAGTGTTTAAAGTACGATCATTGTATTTTTTTTAAATATAGTATATTAGAATAAAATAATAAGCCGCTAATCTCTCTAGGGAATTCCCGTGTTGAGATCATAGAGATATACTTATTGAGATGTGCAGCTGTCAATTACAGTAAATATTAAAAAAAATACATGTAAACATAATATAATTGGTACGGCCTAATCTACCCACGCTTTCAGAACCCACGATTCGACATTAGTAATGAACCACAAAGGGAAAACTTTTATACCTAGTAAGAAGAGGAAGTATCTACCTAGATGCCTTAATATTATATTACACCAGGTGCCTGAAATTCATAAAGGCTGAAAAATCCTCCAAATTCCAATGGATTAAAAGAACATTTTGAGTCTTCCACCAACTAGTTCAATGTTTTGAGTGTATTTTCTTTTTAAACGACTTCGAAAAAGAGGAGGTTCTCAATTCGACTGTATTTTTTTATTTATTTTTTTTTTTAATTTTTTTTTTTTATGTTTGTTACCTCAGAACTTTTGACTGGGTGAACCGATATTGATGATTCTTTTTTTATTTAAAAGCTGGTGCTTCCCGTGTGGTCCCATTTTAATTTGGTCCAGTTCTGACAATGGCATCCATGAGAAAATCATATAAGTCTTAAATTTGCATCAAGTATGTGCGCGACAAATGGACGAATAACTCAATATCACGCCAACCGATTTCGATGATTCTTTTTTTATTGGAAAGGATGTACTTCAAGGGTAGTTTGATGAGAGTTTGGTTAGGTTCTGATTATGGGATCCATGACAAAGTAACGGAACTCTCCAATTCTGAAGAACAAATTTACGATACTCGGCCGAATCTTAATCGAATTAGTTAGTGTACTTCAGATTCACTAAAAATCAAAAAATAAACAAAAATTTTAACAAAACAAAAAAACGACTTCAAAAATGCACTAAAAAGTAAAAAAATAATTTCGTATTCTTCTACAACTTTATAATCAACTTACCTTTTCTACTCATCAATATGAAGGTACGATTGTTATTTTTGGAGTCGGTGTCATTCAAGGTACCCGCGGCCCGGCGTGTTCACTTGAGAGCTCCTCTCCCGCCGACACCGACTCCAAAAATAACAATCGTACCTTCATATTGATGAGTAGAAAAGGTAAGTTGATTATAAAGTTGTAGAAGAATACGAAATTTTTTTTTTACTTTTTAGTGCATTTTTTTAAGTCGTTTTTTTGTTTTGTTAAAATTTTTGTTTATTTTCTTTCTTTCCGCCTTTCTGTCTTTTAGTATTCACCACATTATCATTATCATTACATAGTATAAAATGAAGTCGCTCAAAATGTATGTGCGCATGGATCTTTTAAACTACGCAACGGATTTTCATGCGGTTTTCACCAATAGATAGAGTGATTCAAGAGGAAGGTTTATATGTATAATGTATAATACATGCTTATTATAGTAGAGAAAAGCCGAGAAATTCAAATATTCAATTCAGGCAGCGGGCAGCTGGCAAGCGGGTGGTGTGGATTTCATAAATGTTGGGTAATGGCATTGTGTTTCGTTAGCCACAGCAACGTGTGGCCGGGTCTGCTAGTAGCTAATAATAAATAAGTATAGTTACATGCATGCACTTGCAATGTACGTGTTGCAAACATGCATACATGTTAAAACGGGGTAGCCAGAAAGACATGATACGATTAAGTGAACCGAGCACTTGATTCGGGCGATATCTCATAGGTCATTTATTTATTTTGCATATTATATTTTGCGTCTTTAATGACTTGCTTTTTTAAGTAAATTGAAAGTAAAAAAAAGTGGGGAAACGCCCCTTGAAAATATGGCAAAAAATATGAAAAATATACAAATTATTGGAATGGAATAGATGACAGAAACAACGAATTTATATAATAAACCGCTAGGGTGCAACAATATTGCAATTACATAAGTGGCGTAAAATAAAATCATTGATTTATTTTATTTAAAAAAAAGCCTTTGTTAATATTTATTTACTCTACTGGGTACATATTTACATTGTTTACACAAGGGTTTAAGTAATAAAAAATAGATCATAATCCCCGGCGTTGCCCGGGCTTTACCATTTTTTATTTATTTATTTTTACATCTATATGTATTACAGTTTTCACCTTATTAATAACATTTTTACACATGTAATATATTTTGAAAACCTTTTTAGAAATTAATTATACATTTCATTATGTTGGGTGTAAGGTAGGTATGAGAAGGTGAAACTGTTGGTTGGTGATATTGTATGTTTCGTGAACACCTCACTAGGAGAACCTGTGCTGAGGTTTTGTTCGTTATTTGTTTTTGGGGTGTTATGCCGTGTTGCGCTACCTCCTTCTTTAGCCAACGTTTCGGACATCGTTGCAGTGTCCATCATCAGGGCAGATCCGGCAGATCCGGTAGACACATCTACACAGAACTACTAGTTATTTAAACTTCCGTCAGGCGCTACTAATCCGTGAGATGAAGTGATATGTTATTTTTGTGAAAAAGGGTAAATATCGCCGATTTAGGAGTGTGGCCTCCTGACTTTTCCTCCTTCCCCACCACTCACAGAGGGCCAGTTTCCGTTCGTCTCGAAAAATTGAGTGAAAAATCTATTTTTTCTGTGATTAAATCTCACAGATTAATTGCGCCTGATCGTGTTAGGATTTGCATTGCGCCTGACGGAAGGTTAACCAAATGTCTTTATAAACAGAACTATCAGTTTAAGAACGTGCCACTGAATGGATTACTAAAGCATTATTTTTAAGTTTATTATAGTTAAGCGCACTTGAATTGAAATCAAACAACATTGTGCTGTACAAGTGATATAATAATAATATTTTTTGGATGATTTATACGGCACAGTTTTTAGAAAAATCACGTCAAGGGCGCTGTACAAATTTGGTAATATATTTCAACAATGCCATCTTACTTCTAACTACAGGCTAGACAAACTATTACAAAAAATTATGGCTAACATATTGCATCCACCAGTTCGTCGTTCACCAACACAAAAATATACGCAGGGGAGAAGTGGCATGAAAGAGCCAGTTTTCTAAACGGAGCAAAAAAATATACTTTTAATGAAAGAAATGATGTTTTTTTCTTAATTTTTTATTTATTTAATGGAGAAGGTAATTTTATACGAAAAAACCTTGAATACCTTAAATAAATCAACGAAATATTCATTGTTAAAAAATGTGTCTTTTGGCTCTTTCATAACATTTCGGTATTGAAAGAGCTACTAAAAGTTATGAAAGAGACGGTCTGTATTATAAAGTGTAATTGGGAAAATTTTGCAAACTAATAATAATTGTGCAAACTAATAATAATTGCCCTATTAAAAAAAAAAACAAAAAGACGATTCCAACAAATCATTTTTCGAAACTAATGACATTTTTAAGAATTTTTTAAGTAATTCTAACAAACGCTTTAATCTTAACATATTATTCAGTCATACCTATTATATATATAATCTTAAAATATCAGAGGCAGATTATTTTTTATTAATAACAATCTCGAAAATTAAACAAAATGGCAAATAATATATTCTATCAAAAACGCTAAGCTCTTTCATGGCCCATTCACCCGGCTCTTTCATAACTTATTTGTTAAAGAAATATAACCTTCAAAATAACAACATTATAAAAAATTGTGTTGCTCAGTTTTCACACGGTTGCAAGGCCAAATATATGCACAAACCCAATCTACCAGCCATTTACTTACATTTGTTCACAATAAAATACCAAAAAAAAATCTTAAATGAAACAAAATACTTTCTTTGTAGTGACAAAAACATTGACTCGGTGTCCCGGCGTCCGTTGGTTTCGGCGAACTGTCTAACGTTTGTGGGTGATGGGAAATCAGTTTTGTAACTTAAAAATAAAGTTACCAACCACATCCGTTCCTTAACTACCAAAATAATGCAAGTGGCTCTTTCAAAACTTGGCTCCTTCATGCCACTTCTCCCCTACAGTGCATATCACCAACGAAGGTGATGTCCATATATTGTTTAATAGAAAATATACAGGACCATTTTTACCTCGATGCCATCATAGCCTATGATGTGTTTTCACATTACCTTAGTTGTCTATGGGTTGTTCGGGTCGCATGGTTTCGTTTCCGAGATGTGCGAAGGTAACCGAAGATAGATGTGCCGAGTCAATATAATTCTCCAGCTCCGCATACAACAAAACCTAGCTTTCAATCAGAAAGAACGTTTGTCCTCCGTAATAAGTGAATGAACAGTCACTGTGATTCAAAGAACCTAAGTCTTTCAATAAGTATCATGGTGACCCGACAATTCGTCCTGCGACAATTCCTCCGGCGACAGTTCATCCTGCGACAGTTCATCCGGCCGACAGTTCATCCTGCCGACAATTCATCCTGCCGACAGTTCATCCCGCCGACAATTCATCCGGCGACAATTCATCCTGCCGGATCATTTAGAAGATTTTTATTAAGTAAGTATGCAAAGAGGATATACGGCCGTACAACCAAAATCGATATACTTATATCTGAAGGCATCTTGAGTGGAAATCCGCTGAAAAAATATTTTTACTTAATAGGTTAGGTTAGGTTAGGTTAGGTTGTACGGCCGTATATCCTCTTTGCATACTTACTTGAAGAAAAAATCTTCTAAATGATCAGGCAGGATGAATTGTCGCCGGATGAATTGTCGGCGGGATGAACTGTCGGCAGGATGAACTGTCGGCAGGATGAACTGTCGGCCGGATGAACTGTCGCAGGATGAACTGTCGCCGGATGAATTGTCGCAGGATGAACTGTCATGGAACCAAGCATCATGTAGTACTGGAGAAAATATGTCGCAGTACTTACAAATAGCGAGATATTACAATTATAACAAATGTAGATACAGTTTGCATTTAGAGGACATAATTGGGAACATAAGTTCGTGGAAATGCTAATTATTTTATCATTTTATAATTTTGAATGGAACTTCTAACAGGACGTGCTTGTGCGTCAAGTATTACAACATGCAAACAAATCAGAGAGAAACCTGTCAGCTATGCATCCATTACAATTTAAATCCATTTACCATTCACCTGCGCATAATGCACTCTGCTATTTGCACTGCTACCTTCTGCCTTCTGCAGTATTCTGCACCTCATTCGCCGACGCATTCAGAGCCTCGGCGTAACATTATTAATTATACGGGTCAACAGTCTGATTAACAAATACACAATAGGTCGGGAAAGCGTTTGTAACGGGCTAGCCGTGACCGGATTAGATTCAAATCTCCAATTCCGGGAAGCTGGCGATTGCGACACTACCACTATTAGGTATTCAATCACGCGACCGGTTTGTATCTAATTATTGGTACCATAAACAAATGGCGAATTGTTCCTAGAAACGAGCCTTCGCGGGTTATTAATAGATTTTGAAACGATATAATTCGATGACGGAATCGCAAATGATGATGAAATTGCACGCGGAAATCTCAGAACGCAAATATAACCATTCTGACCATTTTATAATATTGGCAATCGCGTGTTTGCTTTGGAGACGGAAGTCACACTTTGGAGGTTATTTAAACATGTTCATTTCGTATTAGAAAATTTTTGAACTTTGAAAACCTTTTTTGTTTTAATATTAATTTCTATCGCATTTCTTTTATCTCGCTGTAAAATAATGTTGATGTTTTCTCACGTTATTGATTTAACATGACCATTTGACATTTCAACTGTTTGTTAACTTCCGGTTCCGGTTTATATAGTGGCCTTTTTTGGTTATTTTTATACCTGTATTAACTTTTTATTCCCCCAGAGTTTGAATGATCGTGTTACTACGAGCTGTCAAAAAGGAAAAGATAATCAATATTATCTATGGTAGGTAGAAGAAAGCTTGAAGAAAGAATTGTCATTTAGATAGCAACATTGCTTGGACAAATTGTATAATTCCGGAATTGAAATAAAAAAAAAATCCGAAAAATATTTATTCTTTATATAACTATAGGTACATAATATTTACGTAGGTAGGTTTTAAGGTGACCGGAAAACTTAACAATGTGCAACTTATTATGTTATTATAAAAGATTAACAAAAAATTATGTGTTTTTTTACTCACCCTTCACTTGTTAAGACGACACAATAACCTAAAATGTAGTCAGAATCTTAACGTAAATAAAAAAGGCGCGTAAGGCAAATATGCGACGCGCGACGCCGGTGTATTAGACGGACCTGCTGTCGAATTTGTCCTAGCTAACACTCTAAAATAATCTGGGAATCTTAAGAGCGTTTAACCAGCCAGCGGACGAAAATCCGCATGTCGTCGAAAGTTGTTCTTACGATCGTGCAGGGCGGTTATAACGAGAAAGATTAATTATTCTCCTTATCAGCTTTTTTAAATTATAACTCAATATCGAATTTATTTCAATTCAAATTAGCTTTAATTTATACCTTCATCCAAAAATGCTGAAAGGCGTGATGATAAAACTATTTAAATAATGTACTTTTTGTAGTTATTTTTTGATTATAAGTATTTATCATTTTTCAATAATGTCTAAATTTAATAAGAATGTTAAAAAAATCTGAAATATATTAGTTTGTAAGTGCGCAAATAAATACACAAATGGACCAATTTTCGTCAAGAAACACATGTACGTACATATTTTTTAATGATTTTATTGAAACTAAAATTAAAATTCTAAAACATACGTTTGCTAGATAATATATTGATTTATTTTACTGCATGATTATATTATTTGAAATGGGTGTGGTATATTTCAAATATTTTTTTGAAAATTTAACAAATCTGCCAACGACCTATGGAATAACCTTATTATACTAAAAATTAAAAAATTTACTTAAAATTTATTACATGCGAATGCTAGATAAAAGAACAATCTTTCGAAATCCATTTATAACTTTTTGTGGAAAAGAGTCAATACGTCTAAAATCTGATTTGAAAGTGACATATTTCTGGTTTTCTCTGGTAATGCCCTCTTAACGACTAAGTGAAGAAAGCGTCTACACAAATACGGTCACCTACAGGCAGGCCTGATCTTTCCGCCGGGTTTATTTTTATTAATTCTGATGAACACGTAACTAATATTTCAGATGTTTCTAAACGAATCCCTCCGAAAGTTATGAATTCATCGTCTAGAAAAATAAAATCTGGTGCTTACCGCTAAATTTATAGTTGAAAAACGAGTTATAAAATTTTCAAATCATTTTACATAAAATATGTTAAGGGTGAGGTATTGTTTTTACTAATCTTAAAAATAATAAATTATATGCCCGGGTATCGGTTTGAAAAAAAAAACTTATCGTAGTAACGAATTCGTCGGAATTAAATAAAATGTGAGCCTTGAGCTTATTATAGTATTATTAGGGCATGGTGCCGCCTTAAAATCAGTTGCATTCGATCTTCACTTTTCAAGCATTAAATCAAAACCTTCATCGAGAGTCCGAGGTCTAATAACAAGAATTTCTTATATCTAGATATGTTTCTATAGCATTCACAATACCTTCTCCACGTGTTTGTCTCTTGAGCGCCAGCATTCCAAGAAGTTCTTCCTTGGGACCTCGTACCGACATATATCGCAAAAAGAGGGTTACTTGTGCCGTACCACTAATATCGCACGACTCATCAGTTGCAATTGATATTGCAGAAGCCAGCTTAATATCTTCAACTCGTTTCTTCATTTTTAAAATCGTAAAAAAGCTCTTCAAATGCTTTCAGTAGAGCCGCAAACGTATTTGCAAAGAGTCGCATGCGGCTCGCGAGCCGCTCCGAACGGACGCGCGCGTTAGGTTTATTATGGGATATTTTAGTTTCTTTTTAATGCTATTAATGACTTTTCAAAGGAGTGTTGAAATTCCACTTTGTTGAGTTGTCATGGAACCGATTATGATTTCAAAGGACATTTTGGTTTCGATTTATTAAATAAGAGAAAATTAGAAACGTAGTTATTTTATCACATGTCTTTACAGTTAAAAATATATTTGATTGGTTGTGAGGGAGCGGGAGACAGAACGAGAAATAAAAGGCGTCAAGTCGAAGTGGTGAGTCAGTCATTTATTGGGCTACGTAGCAGATGGTCGGTGGTCGGTAACAAGATGTAATGCGGAGTGCCGTAGATGATGCTGCAGGCGTACGGAGGTGGAGATGGTGAGGTGAAGGTCAGCGAGTTGCTCGACACCTTGTCGGTGGAGATGACCTATCTTCCAGGCCGTTGCTCGACGCTTTGAATCGCGGAGGTAAACGGTGTGTGGCTCGGTGAGCTGAGCCACCAGCAGGTAGTCCTGGCGAGGCGGAGCGTGTTTCCATGGCAGCGAAGCACGGAGGGGCTTCGGGGTGCCATGAAGTGGTGAGCTGATCCCTTGGCTGAAGGTGCGTCAATCCTTATAAGTCGCGGGATGTAGCTGTTCTCAGGAGCTGAAGACACGATGGGCCTTGTAGCTGAGACGTGATGGTGGACCTCGAGGAAGCTGCCCTGGATGCGTAGCGATGCCATGCAGGAGCACTCGTTACATGCTGAGATATTGGCCGACTGTAAGTGTGAGACTGAACTGGACTGAACTGCAGCGGGCGAGCGATCGGCTGCTTATATAGCCGCCGTAGAGTAACTACCTCACGGTAGGTAATACGAGCCACCTCGGCAATTGACGAGAATATTCGGCGCCGTACAGATATTGTACGGTGCTGTCTCGAGGCCTTTCTAGGCGGGGCGATATTATTATCGTCAGGCTGGCACGGGAGGCGAGAAAGTACATCGCGGCCAGTATAGGTACGAAGGTACCTAGGCAAGTAGGTTTGCCGATGGGCGCGAATATTAGAAGATGTTTCTCGTATGTTCTTTTGATGGCGATGATAATAATGATGTGTCGCCACAGTTGCAATTTTTTAATATCATTAAAGATACGAGGCTACGTAACGTCGTTTCATATATTGGTTACGGAAAGGTTAAAGTTTGCTTGTAGCTTGTAACATATCTATTTCGCGAGTAGGTACTGCTTAAAGCAGGTACTGTTTATTGTCTATTAATTTTTTATTTTTTATTTAACTTTGTTGGTTGGCGAAACTGCAACGACACCGGAAACGGGCGTTCGGGGGAAAGATGGCGGAGGACATAACGTAGATTTTGTGTGCGGGAGGAGATTTTCGGGGCGATTGGGATTATGGTGGGTGTTACAAAGGCGATGTAGCCTAAAAAGTTCGTTTATACACGTCACGTGAGTGTGTGACAACTCTAATGGCCCTGTAGCCGATTTATTTTGTTGAATCCCTCGCCGGATGCCGCGAGATAATGTTGTCCGCGTGCTGATGTTTTTGACACCAAATTCAACGGGTGATCAACTGCCCGCTAGGATTCTTGCCTGGTGAATCCTTTGGCCGATGAGGTTCCTTCATGCCGCTTGATGGGTGAGGACCTTCCGTGCTCTTTTTGTTGGGTGAATTCCCTTTACTGATGAAGCGGCTCCTAGCCTTTGTTGTACCTTTGGGCCGGTGAGATTCCCCATGCCGCCTGATGGATGGAGGCTCAACCGAGCTTTTTGTGTTGGGAGGACTCCCTTTAACCAAACGCCCCATGACGTGTGGAACGGCATTTTGGGGTTTGCTGTTGACGATCGCTGTTGAGGATTGCTCTACACGACTGGAAGAGAGTCACGACGACGAGACGTACGCGCTTCTGATAACCAACCGTAATTTTAACATAACTCTCTCTCTCCAAATCTGATAGATGCCAAAGGTATTTGTGTTTCTTTTTTTACATTTCTTTGATGTCATTTGCAAAGTGCAATAAAGCCGTATTTTTTCATTTCACTAGAAAATACTTTCATTTATTTATATGCATGATCTCTGATCCCTATTTCCACCATCCTGAGATGGAAGTTCTTTATGCTCTGGGAGGCTGTCGGATGACAAAGGTGGGTAACCTACATTACTTGGTATTACATTTGCGCCCAACGAAAGAGTTTTTTAAATATATTAAACAGGTGTTCGGAAGGGTATTTATAGATCATGCATATATCTATAAGAATAGTCTTATTTAATGTTATATAATTTGTCTGCTTTTTACGATGTCATTTTACAACTCATCAGTGTGTGGGTAGTAAGTTAGTTATTTGCAATTATGCATTTGAACTTGTTGATTACCAAAGTTTGACGTTTAGTTATATCTATTGCCATATATAAAAAAATGTGCGTGTTAATATATTGTTTCTCGCAATTTAATGTACATTGGTACCAGTGACAGCTTGAATAATTTTCAGCGAAAAATATTCTCTTTTCTGGCAATACTGGATTTAAGTGTCAGTTGTCAAAACATCATAACAATTGTTGTGTTTTGTTTTCGCAAATAAGAAGATACGTTATATTGTGAAAGGGTTTTGTACATTAATTGGATATACTATTAAGAATTTACAAGGGAAGACGATGTGGATTCTTTTTATAATTTTTCGCGGAAAAACTTGCTTTGTTTTGAGGGAATTTTAGTTCCGGTGATCCATTGGCTTTACACGGTGTCCGGTGAGCTACATACATTATAAAATGTCCGGTGAGCTACATACATAAAAAATTTTTTTTTTTTTTTGGAAAATAATTTTGATTTTTTTTTTCTAATAATTTTTTTTTTAAATAAGATAATTTGTTTACAGGGTGTCCGGTACTTAGTGCAATAAAAATTTTACGAATTTAATTCATATTATATTATTTTATTTGTCTTTTTGCAGCGACAACAACTTTCGTCAACAATAACAAAGATGCGTTATTACTATTTTGAGGGCATTTTTAACAACTATTATGGAAATTGTTTTGAATAAATTGAACACTTTTATTGTCAATCGTGACATGTTCATAGGTTTGTTAAATTTTATATAATTACAGGCATTATATTTTTGCAGTTTTGTGGACTTAGAGAATTCATAATTTTTTCTTTTTTGAAAAAATTTTTTTTTTGGTGTGGACATTGATGCTGTTTAACTTGGGTTCTTGTGTTTCCTGCCGTGCTTTAAGTACCGCAAGATTCATTTTATAACACCCAAGTTAAGACATCATTTTTTTGGATTATGGGAGTACACGGCCCCCGGCCACCCTTCCTAATCCTATTTTTTTTTGTGTTCCACCGTGTAATGTCGCGAGTTCGTTCGGGAATTGTCGATTTGTGTTTTTTTACAATCCCAACAGCACGCATCCAATCATATTACTCCTTTTCTTTAAAACGAGTTGTGGTTGCATATCACATTACTACTGAATTCTCGAATCAAGTCTCATTATACACAACCTCGCCTGTAATTTTTCTATACCTATCGAGCTATTGGAAAGACCAGTTCATTTTTGTTTTGCCCTAACATCCAGTAAACTCAGCTTTTGATAAAAAAAAAAAATTTCACAAAAATTTCCTCAATCTTGCTTCCTCAATTTAATTTTTTTTTCTTTAAATTCTTCGGAATTTTTTCTATAGGAGACGTCGTTTACAATGAATGTCGTTTCCTCTGATCCGTGTGATCAGTGGCGCCCAATATTTTGTCTAAGTCATATTTTGTAATTGACTTAGTCTTTGACGAGAATTTTTTTATATAAACTCTAAATAATTTTTTTTGTATGAAATGAGTCGTTTCGCCTTCCTTATAGGCTACAATTATACTTACACACTGATGCGTTCGTAAAACAATAGGTTATGTTGTACTGTTTTAGCGTTTAAGTCTGAATCCTTCTTTTCAAGTTCGTTGGAATTTTCTCCCGAATAATGACTTTCCAAGCACTTGGAAAGAATGATTCAAAACTTCTGTTTATGAGAGATTTGAGCGACTTTCTTATGTACAGATTGTTAAAATTTCAACAATTAGTGATTAAGTAAAGTTTTTCTTAAATATACCATAGCTATGTTAAATAGATTAAGTCTGGTATAACTTTCCTTAAAGTCAGTTAGTTAAGTTTGTTAAGAATATTTGTTAAGAATTTTTTTTTTCTTGTCACAAACAAAGGTGGTACTGCTCTGGCATACCTACCCATTAAAGTAACTCATATTTGAAGTTTATCACCTTACCTCTAATACAGGAAAGTTTTTTTTTTTTGTCTTTTAGTTCTAAGTTAACATTAAGCATTTACATATATAGGTCTCTCACTGCTTAAACCAGTGTTGTACTGTTAATTTTGTCTACTAGTGTCGTTCATTTGGATATTGTTCGATCACACCTTATCTAGTGTCGATTATCTAATAAGTATATTCGATCACCAAAATATCATTGTTTGTTCAAGAAATTTATGACTTTTCACTTACTTGATGTATTAAGTGTTATTTTTTGAAGAAATGCCACCTGAGTTTATCTTCAGTCTTTTCTTGCACAAGCAACGTCCTCTGAGGATGGTTTATAATAGTTACATCTTGTATTTTTGTATAAAATCAAGAGTACTTTTTGAGGTTCACTTTTTTAATAGCTAGGTGTTTTGTTTAATTTTAATCCCTAAGCTCTAAGCCTAACATTCTAGATCCTGTTTTGCTTCTGTGTTCCTAATGAATTTTTTCATAATTTTGATGGATAGGTAATAGAAATATGTAAACCCTAATCTAACCTCTTTTATAGATAGGTAGTGCCTCGGTATTGTAAAACCTGATCTAAACTGTTTGACAGATAGGTATGTCTTTACATATAAACCCTACTCTGACCACTTTGTAATTGACAGTTTTTTATAAAACTTGTTATACGATGGACAAGTAATAATTGTATTATACTTGATCTGATTTTTTTTGACAGATAGGTATGTCTTTACATATAAACCCTACTCTGACCACTTTGTAATTGACAGTTTTTTATAAAAATTGAATGAGTTAATTCTGTATATTTGTTTATACCTTGGTCTAGTTTTAGTTGATAATTTAAGACGCGTTGAGTATAATATCTGTGACGTAACTTTTTTCAAATATCACTTTTGATTAGAATATAAGGATAGAGAGAGAGAGTTATTTTTTTTATGTTAATAATAACTAAGTGTTGCTTTTTTCTATAAATGAAAGTGGGAGCTTGAATTCTCCATACTCACTAGTGTTTTCTTGAGAGATTGTCTCTCGTCATGTGAGTAACGTGTTGGTAATCTTACAAGCGAGCTTGTAAAAGTGGAGGTATTACCTCATTTTCTATGTTTTTTTTTGTACACCATTCTGTGAATGGGTTTGCTACTTTAATATGTTTTACGTTTATGTTTTCTGATACTATGTTGTGTTATTTTTCTTTAACAGATGTGGAAAGAGAGAGTCGTGTTGGGCGGTGTCCTAATAATTTTACTTCACTTCGCGGCGTAAAATTTTCGGGGGTTGCGGGGAAATGTAACATATCTATTTCGCGAGTAGGTACTGCTTAAAGCAGGTACTGTTTATTGTCTATTAATTTTTTATTTTTTATTTAACTTTGTTGGTTGGCGAAACTGCAACGACACCGGAAACGGGCGTTCGGGGGAAAGATGGCGGAGGACATAACGTAGATTTTGTGTGCGGGAGGAGATTTTCGGGGCGATTGGGATTATGGTGGGTGTTACAAAGGCGATGTAGCCTAAAAAGTTCGTTTATACACGTCACGTGAGTGTGTGACAACTCTAATGGCCCTGTAGCCGATTTATTTTGTTGAATCCCTCGCCGGATGCCGCGAGATAATGTTGTCCGCGTGCTGATGTTTTTGACACCAAATTCAACGGGTGATCAACTGCCCGCTAGGATTCTTGCCTGGTGAATCCTTTGGCCGATGAGGTTCCTTCATGCCGCTTGATGGGTGAGGACCTTCCGTGCTCTTTTTGTTGGGTGAATTCCCTTTACTGATGAAGCGGCTCCTAGCCTTTGTTGTACCTTTGGGCCGGTGAGATTCCCCATGCCGCCTGATGGATGGAGGCTCAACCGAGCTTTTTGTGTTGGGAGGACTCCCTTTAACCAAACGCCCCATGACGTGTGGAACGGCATTTTGGGGTTTGCTGTTGACGATCGCTGTTGAGGATTGCTCTACACGACTGGAAGAGAGTCACGACGACGAGACGTACGCGCTTCTGATAACCAACCGTAATTTTAACATAACTCTCTCTCTCCAAATCTGATAGATGCCAAAGGTATTTGTGTTTCTTTTTTTACATTTCTTTGATGTCATTTGCAAAGTGCAATAAAGCCGTATTTTTTCATTTCACTAGAAAATACTTTCATTTATTTATATGCATGATCTCTGATCCCTATTTCCACCATCCTGAGATGGAAGTTCTTTATGCTCTGGGAGGCTGTCGGATGACAAAGGTGGGTAACCTACATTACTTGGTATTACAAGCTATCAAATGAGTTCCACGACAGCATCCAATAATTTAAAAATCTGTATCCTGCTTATCAGGTTTTATAATAACTTCTTGGAAGCTCCATAATAAATCTAGGTAGGTAGTTACCAAACAGCTTGACTGATATGATTTAAGATTCTCACGGCCAACAGTTTTGTGATGTGATCTGAGGGGTGTTATTGCCTTGTTGCGCTTCCTCCACCTTTCCACAATGTGTGCCCACATCTGCCCTAATGATGGATATTGAAAAACTCTTCGAAACTTTGACAAATAGTTTCAAAAAATTGTTTTTGTGTCCTTTTTACGAAAGTTGTAAAATTACCGCACAATATTAAAAAAACATATGGATAGGGTAGGGCTGGGCTAGTAGAATGTCCTTTGAAATCATAATCGGTTCCATGACAACTCAACAAAGTGGAATTTCAACACCCCTTTGAAAAGTCATCAATTTTTTTTAAATGTATGCACTTATCTTATAAAATTTTTGTGAAAAAGTAACATTCTCTCTGTCTACTGTTTGATAATTGCTGTGATGATTACATAATTATTTTGTTTATTGTAACATACGAAATAATGAGCATTGACATATCTCTTATGGAAATACCAATATTTTTGTACTTAAAAAAATACTAACTTCGAACATGAAGCCTTGATGGAAACCTTTTCACTCAGGTCCAATCAATTCAGGATTATTATTGTTTTTCACATATATTATTTTCTTTCAACTAAAGTGAAGGTATTTCCTTTGTTTTTGGTATAAACGGCCACTTGTTATATAAGTAACGGCATGATGCGTTAATATAACCATATTAAATAATAAACAAACCTTAGAATTTACAACACTTCAAATTCTGATCTAATTTTCGAGTATGGGACTAATTTGTTGTCACTAAACATAAATCAATATTATTATTGTAAAACACACTGTTTGTATTTGGGATTTAGGACAACAAATAGACTTACATTTTTACAGGTACAAGGCTTCCGATTTTTCACTAAGCCATGTCATAAAGTGGATAAGCACACTTCTTCTGACAATGTCGCAAGATCAGGTAGTCGAAGGTTTGTGGCGATTGACAGCCAGGAGTGTTCACAGGTAGAATCACATAACAACCATCGATAAGGTATAATGCCTGCAACCTTAAAAGATGTACCGACCTACCTCGTCTTTTTGGAACAATTAAAATAAACAATTAAGTTATCATATATCAGTTACCAGATAACATCCCACCAATATTTTTCAAACAATGCGCATCTGCAATATCAGGTCCACTCACCACATTATTTAACCACCTACTTTCTTCTGGACATTTTCCAACCCGTTGGAAATCTAGTTATATTACCCCGATTCTCAAAAAAGGTGACGACTCAGACATTAAAAACTACCGTCCTATATGCATACAATCAGCGCTCCCGAAAATCTTTGAATCCCTTGTTCTTGATTTAATTTATCCATCAATATTAAAAGCAATTGATAAAAACCAACACGGATTTGTTTCTGGTAGGTCAACTGCTACCAACCTGTTACTTTACCATAACTATATTATAGAATCTTTTACAAGAAAAAAACAAGTTGACAGTATCTACACAGATTTTTCAAAAGCTTTCGACAAAGTATCACATAAATTATTACTTAGTAAACTGTATGCCTTAGGACTGAGAGGCAAGTTGTTGGATTGGTTCTCAAGTTATTTATCTAACAGAATCTTATTTGTTAAAATTAAACATACTATATCTAAGTTATTATATGCAACTAGTGGTCTACCGCAAGGGAGTCATCTCGGTCCCATCCTTTTCTTAATATTCATAAATGATATCATAAGCTGTTTCAACGATGTAGAAGTTCTGCTTTTTGCCGATGACATCAAATTATACAAAGAAATATCCAATATAGGTGACTGCCTAATCCTACAGTCAAACATAGACAAATTACAAAATTGGTGTGTCACAAATATTAAGTGTTATTCCTCAATATCGACAAATGTAAGACACTAACGTTTTGTCGAACAAAGACCCCACTATCTTTCAAGTACACAATAGATAACAACATATTAGAAAAAGTCAATGAAATTAGAGATCTTGGAGTTGTGTTTGACACGCAATTAAATTTTATAAATCACATACAACAAATAACTAACAAAGGCATGAAAACACTAGGATTTATAATCAGAACAATCAAAGACTTCAACTCGTTGGAAGTTATAAAAATCGTATATTTGTCACTCGTACGCAGCTTGTTGGAATACAATTCCATTGTTTGGTCCCCTTATTATCAAATTCATATAAAAAATATCGAAAGAGTGCAGCACAAATTTTTAAGATTTATCAACTTCAAATTACACATACCTACTCAACACATTAACTATACATCCTTACTAAACACACTTAAATTGCATTCCCTAGAAAACAGAAGAAAAATAAATGACTTAACTTTTTTGTTTAAAATTATTCACTCTGAATTAGATTGTTGCGAACTCCTGCATCTCATCGATTTCAGGGTACCCAATCGAGCAACAAGGCAAAACATATTATTCTGCAACAATAATTCTGGAACGAACTACCACATACATGCACCTATTTCTAGACTTCACACATTAGGAAACAAATTCACCTCCAATATCGATATATTTAACACAAGTTTACCATTATTTAAGAAATACCTGAACGATACTTTTATGTAGAATATTTCGATATTTAAGGCGCATCACCTAGGGGCTAATGCGTATATTTGTGTATTTCTATATTTAACCACAATGTAATAACTAGTTACCGTTTTATTTTTATGTATCTTGCATTTTGTCATGTATTATTTACACATCACAATTAATTACTAACATACGAGTACCTACCTACTAGTTTATTTTCTACGCTGTTTACAACTTAAAAACTTTCTCTTTTATCGTAATGTTTTATCTTCCTTAATTTATCTGTATTACTTGTTATTTATTTATTTTTATGGTGTATATTTTGTTTTTAAAAAACCTGTCTCTGTATTACAAACTTGTAATGTAAAAGCCCATCAGGGCGTTGAAAATTAATAAATAAATAAATAAAAATAAATCATAACTTATTAAGGAATCCAATTCAAAGGCAAAAAAATATCTCTTACGTCGTATTTAGTCGATTCTAAACAATAATAATGTTTATGGGAAGAAAGGGAGTTAATTGACAGCCAGGAGTGTTCACAGGTAGAATCACATAACAACCATCGATAAGGTATAATGCCTGCAACCTTAAAAGATGTACCGACCTACCTCGTCTTTTTGGAACAATTAAAATAAACAATTAAGTTATCATAACTTATTAAGGAATCCAATTCAAAGGCAAAAAAATATCTCTTACGTCGTATTTAGTCGATTCTAAACAATAATAATGTTTATGGGAAGAAAGGGAGTTAATTAATACATTACGCTTATTTAGACGAATAACTTACACATCGGTTTGGCTCTTGTATAGTATTGGATTGACAAATATTGAACCAGAAAAACGTTTTTTTTTTGTAGAAGTTTGAAACCTTCATGGATTGTGCTGAAAATGGCGTTGCGATCTGAATATTGTGACGTTGACCTAGAAATTCAAGATAAAAATATAATAGGTTCTTATTCCATGATACCAGAACCGAAAGTTCTAAAGTTTTTGCTTCTGTAGAATGAACCAGTTAATAACAAATAACAGATTACGAGAAGTTGGTTATTGTTAGTTATTTCAGGGATATTAAGGCTGGTTCTTCTTCAGTTTTGAAACAGCAGCGTTTCAGAATGCCATAGCGGTATTAAGGCAACTTTCCTTCAATCATCGTCCCTCTTCTCTGATGATGGATTATGTAGGTATCTACCTTACACTTACATTTCAATACAATACAAGTTAACGGTCAAGAGAATCGTAAATTTTATTATAATATCTAAGAAAGTATTTATTTAGTTCAAGGAAAGCTTTCATATTATCTTTAAAATAAATTCAAGAATCAAAAGTTAGGCAACAACCTTGATTTATGCCATTATCTATTGTTTTTGTGTTTAATTCGTGGAACTCTATTTTTTTTTTTTAAATTTAATTAAAGTTAAATTTGATAATATTATTATCAAGTTCTGCTAGTATTTTAGTATTTATTTTCAAAATATTTGACCAGTTTCAAACAGTTTGAAACTTCTTTGAGTCTTGTAAACCGAAACATCTGTAACAAAAATACATACTAAAATACTCGCAGAACTTGATAATAATATTATCAAAATAAATTTAAAAATATATATTTAAGACAAAAATAAAATGTAATGGTTAAAAAAATAAATTTTAATTCACTGGAAGTCGAATGGAGCTCGATCTTATTCAATCGGTTGGCAAAGCTACCTAACATACATTTAAGTAATTTACATGAAAATACACTAAATAATGTTTATCATCGATATCCTGTTATTTTGCGAGAGTGGTTTTTGAAGTTTTCTGTGCGGTTTGAAGTGAACAATAGTTGTTTGTGAATAATATTAATAATCATACGATATTTTCCGTGAATTAAATATCATGTTTTATGGACATACCTACTGTAATTCAGTAACTGCGTTTGTTGTATACGGTACGCAATATATAACGGTACAGCGAGAGAGAAGATAAGTTTGTAAGAACCACAAAAAACCTCTCGATTAGTAAGTTCTTGTGTAGTGAAATTAGAATTGAAAGAAGAATTTTATGGCTTTAATAACTAGGTCAACGAGCTATATAACTTAAAAATATCTAACCATGAGAATACAATTGTTAAATATAAAAATATATTTTGGATAAAAGATGTTGAAACTCAAAAAATGGGCGAACCTGGTAATACCAATTTTGGTTGTTGGTGCATGGGTAAGAAACGTGAAATATTCCTACGTAATGCGATAAACAAGGTAGCAAAGCTTTTTTATGTAGGTAGGTACCAAAATTATTGACACATTCATGAATAGAGTGAAGATTCGATAAGATACTGAGACAATGCACGTGGTTTCACTGAACTAGATCCAGTGGACTAGTCACTAGTGGACATAATTTAGCGGCCCGTTCGTTTAGCTAAATATCGACGCGTGGCGTCGCGACGGTTCCGTATCCCGAAGAACAATGTCGGATCTGCTAAAAACTGAAAATGGTTTTGTTGGTTTGTTTTAATTTCCTTTAAAAGATTTAAAATCCTGTATTTAAGGATTTGTAATGAAATTTAATTATATTAATTATCTAAAAAACAGTAAAAATGCAGAATCGAAACTTTGAACAGCTTTACTGCAAAACTTCAAAATCGCACATTGTCCTAAGGGTCCGTCGATTATTGGAATGGCAACCCTTTTTATAAGCGGTGATAAATTTTATATTCTATTTGCTTGAACATAACGTGTATGGTATTTTTACAATAAATGAAATAAATGAAGTAAATTTTCAAGTTTACTAAATTCAATATAATATATTATTATTAATATTTTTTTTTCTTTACGTAATGTTCCCGATGCAATTTTTTTTTTTTATAAATTATTTCTGCTTATTTTATAATTTTGTAGGCGGGTACGGGTACAACCGCCCGGGAACCATTTATTCGATAACCAATAACTCTGCCACAGTTCACCCCAAGTGGTTTGCTACGTTTGGTGACTTAGCAGGGGTGCCCGGATTCATGGGTGACGTTTGTCCAGGTCTTGACGGTCGATGCGTCTGCCCATCTGCCGCGCGGTGAGCAGGATCGAGAGAGACTGGCTAAGGGGGTCTTTTATCCTCTCCAGCCGAAATCTCTTGACCCATCGCCTTGCACTCATGGACACACCGACCCTCAGATTCCTACCCACCCCTCATACCTATTTCCTTCCGAGAACTTCTTTTCCTTAAAAACCCTCCACACAGCATCCCCTAAGATGACATAAGTCCCGAGGGAAATTATTTTCTTCAGGACCTCCTGTGTGGAGCTAATGTAAAAAAAAGTTTCACAAATCCTACTAATCCTACAAAATAATTAGAATTTTCCGTGATTTTCCACAGGTCTACTATCTTACTAATTTCAATACTATTGTTTTAAATTGATACATCCTGAAGTATATGAAAATCTGTTTGTATTGTAATGTAATAACTATAACATTTCAAAAAACATAATTTATTTTCTTAGTATGGTGAACACTCTAATGCGTCTATAAACCAATATTATTATCATAGCTTATAATATAATATAAGTTATAATATTATAACAACATAAGATCCTGTATACTTAGAAAACATCTATTTTTTAAATCTTCAAAATTAAATGCGGTATGTTCATTCGCAATGTACTCGTAAAAAAATATTTAACACGTTAAACTGATTAATTAAAAAAATTATCATGCATGTTATACAAGGGTTACACACATCCAACTTATTAATAAAAGTGTTTTAAATTTTACACAACTGACAAACTACCAGTTACCCTATGTTAATGATGGTTTATCAGTTCTGTAAAATTTGAAACACGTTTATTAGTAGGTCAGAACCATGTCGTTGTAAGATCCTGATTCCAGTACCGTTTTGCAATTCTCGTCCTTCTGATCCTTCTCGGTAGTCCTGAACATATCGTGATCCTTGTAGTCCTAGAAATTTGACAAATAATAATATGTTATTAGGTTTGTCCTTTTCAGGAAATAATATCATATAAAAAAACAGTAGACGAGCAGACTGCCCGGATTGTGAGAACGGCCGACCATTGTGTTAGCATTTTAAATTGACATTAATTTGATTTCTACCTTTATTTTCAGAAATTGAATTAAAAAAATAAAGGAATTGGTAAGGAATATTAACAGAATTATTGGGAATAGATTCAATAATAATATCACATTACATGGATATTTTATACAACGCCGCCCGTTTTAGTAGAAAATCACCACAAGGCGAATTGCAATTTTTTAACACTAGCGCCAACCAGGAGACCCTAAGGAAAATAAATTCCCTCTAGAACTCTAGAGCATTAATCTTAGGGATGCTGTATTTATTTATTTATTTAATACATGAATTATCGAAAGTACATAAAGTTTTTTTGTGATATTTCACCCTCCATGCTAGGGATGACCCTGTGTTATAGAGTGTCTTTTTATAGAAATGACGGAGAGAAAGTTCTCGAAAGGTATAAAAGGTACAAGTTAGGTAGGAATCTGGGTGTCAGTGCGTTCACGTGTGACAGAAGTATGAATACTTCCCTCCAACTGCGGTGCAAGGCGCACGGACGAAATAGTCCGTCTGGAGAGGTCAAAAGGCCTGTCTCAGTCTCTCTCCATCCGACCTGCCGTGCAGATGCATCCGCCGCCAACATCCAGACAAACCTCACTCAATGAGCCCTAACACTACTGCAAAGTTACCAAACGTAGCGAATCACGTGGGGTAACCTACGGCAGAAGTGTTGGTTATCCAATAAATGGTTCTAGAGGCGACTGTAACCATACCCGCCTCTCAAATTTTAATAAACAACCAAAGAATCAAAAATCTATGTTTGAATAATAACAAAAATCTATGTTTGAATAATAACTTCCCACTCAATATTTTAACAATAAATACATATGTCACATGCCTAACTTACAACAACTTAATAACTTATTATAAGAACATAATCATAAAAATATTAAATAAAAAATTATAATGTTTTAATGACCACTGAAATTCAGCTACGGACATGTTTTTTTTTTATATCTAGACTGACTTGAAAGGTTCCACAAACTACTTTTTGATTAGGTAGGTTTACATTATACATAAAATATTTGCTTCGTCAAACTCAACAAAGAAAAATAAATAACTTCGTTTACACCACTGCAAGAATTGAAAGAGATGGGATTGGGCGCGAAATTGAGTAATTTGGAAGTGTGTTACCTGTT
Source organism: Limnephilus marmoratus (assembly GCA_917880885.1). Classification (NCBI taxonomy): domain Eukaryota; kingdom Metazoa; phylum Arthropoda; class Insecta; order Trichoptera; family Limnephilidae; genus Limnephilus; species Limnephilus marmoratus. Next base: position 18,798,990 of record OU862933.1, read on the forward strand.
GCTGATGATGCGGTGCTGATTTCTAACAGTATGGAAGATCAACAGTCTCTCGTGTCTAGGATGAACGAAGTATGTATGAAGAATGAGTTAATGATGAATGTAAGTAAGTCTAAAGTCATGGTATTTGAAAGAGAGAGAATGAAAACAATGTGCAACATAGTTGTGAATGATGAGTATTTGGGGCAGGTGGATGAGTTTGTGTACTTGGGAAGTATGTTTACGAGAGATGGGAGGGCTGACAGAGATATCGAAAGAAGGGTAAATGTCGGCAACTCTATTAATGGCTAGGACTGAACGCCGTTGGCGCCAACAAAGAACTGTCCAAAGAAGCGAAGTTAGCCGTCCATAATGGAGTGCTGATACCTACCCTAATGTATGGCAGTGAGGCACGGAACTGGCAGAGGAAGGATGAAAGTAGTCTGAATGCTGTGGAAATGGGATCCCTGAGGCGTATGTGTGGTAAAACCATGTACGATCGTGTGAGAAACGTGGAGATCCGCAAAGAATGCAAGGCTGATGTAAGCGTAATGAGTAAGATTAAGAAAGAGACGCTCAGATGGTTTGGGAATGAACGAGACGCTCAGATGTAGAGCGAATGAACGAGGAAAGGAGTGTAAGAAGAATATATGACGCAAATGTGAATGGTAGAAGAAGTCGGTGACGCCCGAGGAAGACATGGCACGACCAAGTGAATCAGATACTTGAGTCAGGCTGTGTGAAGAGTCGGAAAAATAGAAGAGCTTGTATGACACGATGTATGAATGTGAACGAGGCGAGGAGTGTGTGCCAAGATCGAGTTGTTTGGCGGTCCGTCCTCTCTGTCTGCCTGCGGGGAAACGGCGTGATGGTTAGTTAGTTAGTTAGTTTTACACCACTATATAATTAACAATATCAACATGTTTCAATAACAATGTTATCTTCATCAGGACAAGATGTTATTTTACAATTTTTATACCACTCTCCCGTAATAATATTGAACGACAGAAAGAGACAAGTGCTGATGCCCAAATTAACATCTTTTCCTGATGAAGATAACATTTATTTATTTGATGCAATATTATTTACATTTTTTACATAATTCAATGATGTTGGCCTCACTGGGTGGTTTACCCGTGCTGAGGCCTCCATTTCATATACAAAATAATACACAATACATATAAATATATATATATACATAATAATGGTGAAAAAAAGGAAAAAAGTAAATAAAAAACATACGATTAAGATAAATTAAACTTAAAAATTAGAGATTTAGAATTAGGTTAAAAACGATATTTTTAATACGTGTTGTGTGTTTGTGGGTGATTGTGTTTTATATTGGTTTTGTGTGTTACTTATATTTTTTTGTTATTTTATGCTATGATATTTTGGTAGTATTGTCTATTTTGGTCTTTAATCCATTTTGTAATTTTGTGTCGGAATTAATTTTTGTTTTCCTCAATTTTATTTTCAAGTGTTAGAGTGTTGAATGCTTTTATAGCGTGATATTGGTAATGTCTTTGTCCAAAGCTTGTATTTACCGTCGGAGTTTTTAAGTTTTCTTTGTATGCTTGTCTAACTGGTCTGTTTTTGATATTTTGTGTTTGTTGAAGGTTGTTTTTTTGGTCAAAAATGTAATTTAGTAGCGATTTAACATATAATTGTCGTATGTCTAGTACGTCACAACGGTTGAATATTTGGTCTGTATCAGTAAGTCTATGTTTTTTAAGTATTACCTTTAAGATCGTTTTCTGCGCAATTAATAATAATATATCTTTATTGAAAGAAATTTGCAAGATTATAACTAAAAAGTACATATTCAGTGTTATGTTTACAGTGGTTTAAAATTACATACAAAAGAAACCCAAGTACAAAAGGATATCAACAGAAAAAATATATAAATATGAACAGTAGATAAATGAAAAATAGAAAATAGTTATAAATTTTGGTTTTTCAGTAATCTGCCTCACTAGGCTAGTCTGTGTTGAGGCAGTAATTTTTAAATCAATTTATAAGACTTATAGACATACCTACACTTTTATTAAAAAAGTAATCACATAATAGATTTGTTACATTAATAATAATTTTAAATAAAAGCAACCAATACATTGCTTGTATATTTCCACTGCATAATACCAAATCATTAATAATTTCGAATTTGGGTGAGTGCACCGATAAAGGCCCTATCATTATTTTTTATCCAAATTTTTATGTTATTTTTGAAAATTTTTTGGGAATCACATTTTTTTATTCTATCTGGAAGAATGTTGTAAAGTCTTGTTGCAAGGTATCTGAAATTTCGTTGACCAAAAGTAGTATGCGTTTTGGGGATTTGTAGTAAGTCTTTGTCATTATTTCGAGTACAGCGAGTATTTAATCTTTTTTCATAGTATTTATGTATATTTGTGTATAGATGAGTAAGGATTGTTTTTGCATATATCTGCCGAACGTCAAACACATTCATAATATTGAAGATTAAGTTCGAGTCTGTAATTAGAGGCAGTCTAAGAATCAATTTTATAATAGTTTTCTGTGCCTTTATGATTGGGTCTAGTGCTGATGCAGTACCGCCTCCCCATGCAATGATACCATACTCAATAATAGATTGACAGACTGCAAAATAAATCATTTTCAAGTGTTGTAAGTCGAGAAAGTTTCTTATCGTTCTGAAAAAGTGCATGGTTTTTCTTATTTTGTTTGCAATTATTTGAGTGTGTATATTCCATTTGAGATATGGATCAATTGTGAGGCCGAGATACTTCATCTGTGTAGTGCGCTCAATGTAGGGACACTGACAAGATTCATCGGAATTAAAACATTTGTGTATTCTAATGGAGGCATCATCATGAGGCTGACCTGTTATATTTATGCTTGATGTGACATATTTAGTTTTCTCGGTGTTCAAAGTGAGCGTATTTGTATCTAACCACTTTTTTACAATGTTTATATCCGTTTCAGCTTTTTTGTAGACATCTACCCAATTTAGCAGCGAAATACGTACAACAAGGACTCGATACGCTCGCTAAATTTTACAAAATGTGGAGGTTAAAACTCAATGAAGCCAAAACGGAGGCAATAACATTCACGCGCCGACGCCAGCGAAAAAATCCGCAAATAAAAATTCTCATGGGTGGGAAGGAACTCGAATGGAAAACCGATGTAAAGTACCTAGGACTCACCATGGACCAAGGACTAAACTGGAAGAAACATCTCGACATAGCGAAATCAAAAACGCAAAAAGCTATTGGCGCGGTAAGCCCAATCTTCAACAGAAAGAGCTCACTAGCTACAAGAAGGAAAAGACATCTGTACCTCAGCCTAATTCGCCCATCCCTCACATATGCGATCCCTGTGTGGTCTAACATCTCACACACGACTTACAACAAACTTCAAGTAACTCAGAACAAATGCATAAAAATCGCCTACGATACACCAATGTATACAAACTTAAGACGACTACACGAACAGGAAGAAATTCCTACCATTCAAGAACATGCTTTTGACTTGACGACCAAATTTTATAATACATTAAATCAAGAGAATCCGCTTATTAGAGGGCTGGGTAATTACAACAAAAAAGCTGACTTAAATTTCAAATACAAGCATCGAATGCCTAAGCACCTTATCATGCAGTTCCCATGAGTACTGTTGTATCCTTTTATCTCAAAACCCTCATCCATTCCTTACACAACCAGGGGCGTAGAGTAAATCCGCCAATGAAATGAACCCCACCTTTTATGTTTTTCAGGCCCGCAGGTAGAAGACACAGCAACACCAGACCGCAGCAGATGACACGGACAAGCAATGAAATATTTACATTCAGTAAATTAAAAAGTAAAATTGAGTAAAAAGTTCAGAACTTAATGTTTTCCTTTTCTTTGAATTTGTATGAGGTTTTTTATCCAGTTAAGAATTTTTCCTCATAAAACACAATAATGTAACGTAAACTCAGTAAATTTAAATACAACCATCAGATGGTAATAGTAATAAGGCCAAATGAGCCGCAGTACTAGTCAGCTAGAAACATGAAGGGTATTACAAAGCCCTAGTTAGTTAGAGGATTACGAAAGAATCCATAAAATCAAAAAAAAAAAAAAAAGACATCTACCCAAGTGTCAGCTTCAAACAGTAAAACAGTGTCATCGGCAAAACTTACTATTTTTCCCTGAATATTAATATTACATAAGTCATTGATATATAAAAGGAACAAAGACGGTCCTAATATGCTACCTTGTGGTATGCCATAGTTAGTTGAGCACTGATTGCTAAGTGTGTTCAATATTTTAACTTGTTGCTTGCGCTCATCAAGGTAGCTCTTAAAAAAGTTAAGTTCGTTGCCTGTAATACCGATTATTTGAAGTTTGTTTATTAATTTACTGTGTGATATTGTATCGAAGGCTTTAGAAAGGTCTAAAAATATTGAAATACATTTTTTGCTTCTATCAAGGTTTTTTACTATGAAGTCAGTTACGGCGGCAATAGCGTCTGAAGTACTCTTGTTTTCTTGAAACCCGTATTGATTTTCTGAGAGTACTTTATGGCTAACCAGAAATTTTACCAACTGGGCATTGATAATTTTTTCAAATACTTTGGATAGAGTGGTCAGTATAGTTATGTGTCTGTAATTGTTTATGTCTGTCTTGTTACCTGTTTTATGTATGGGAATAACAATACCTTGTTTCAGGTTTGAGGGGAAGTGTCCTTGACTGATACTAAGGTTAATTAGGTATTCTAAAGGCAATGTAATTTCCATAGCCAGCGTTTTCAATATCTTAGTTGTTATTCCATCTACCCCGGCAGAAGAAGTGTTTTTTAGGGAATTAATTATTTTTAGAATCTCTTCCCCTGACACAGTTTGAAAATTGAATCTTCTTTTGGGAAATTGAAGTTCTGCTTCAGCAGGTAGAGCATTCGCACAATTTGGTAGACGAGAAGCAAGATTTGAACCAATATTTGTAAAAAAATTATTGATATAATCCGCAACGAGCTTGGGGTTTTTTGAGGTGTCAATAATGTTTCCGTCAATACAAAGTTTACTTATGTCCTGTTTGTCTTTAGTGTTTTGTGTATTTGTGGCTTCTCTTAGAGTTTGCCATATTTTTTTGGGATCGTTGTTACTTTGTTGGATTTTGTCTCTGTAGTAGATTTCTTTCGCCTTTCTAATGACTTCGCCGCATGTATTTCTATATATTTTGTAGATTTTTAGTGATATTATGTCGTAAGGATTATCTTTAACTTTTTTGTGTAGTGCATTTCTTCTACGAATGCAGTTTATAATAGAAAAGTTTATCCATGATTTCAAGGGTTTAATTTTGTTAGGATATTTTTTTTTTTTTTTTTTTTTTTTTTTTTTTTTTTTTTTTTTTTTTTTTTTTTTTTTTTTTTTTTTTTTTTTTTTTTTTTTTTTTTTACAGTGAATACCGCACAAGAATCTCAACTGCTCCCGTCTGGAGCCAGTGAGACTATGGCATCCCCAATTGGGGTATGTTGTGAGGCTGAAGGTAGTGGGGAGGGGAAGGAGGTGGGGAAGAGGAAGGGTTGGGAAGTACCTGGCTATTCAGATCTGGTCACTAAACACGGCTAAAGCCATTTTCAAGCAACGTTTCAATTCTGAATGGTGGTCTTACACCAGGGCGATACTTATAGTATCTTCCACTCTGGAACATGCCGCAAATATACTATATATTATTTTAAATGAATTAATTGTGAAATAACACAAATTAATCAAATAAAATTTATTTGCGCATGCCGGGTTCGAACCCGCGACCTCCGGAATGTGAGTCAAGAGTCTTAGCCACTGGACTACGGAGGTCGTCATGTTAAAATTGTAGTATTATTAATTAATTCATTTTTCAAAAAGTCAACAAAATAATTCCATGCATCATCTGGGTTTTGTATTTGGAAGAGCTCTTGCCAAGATTTATTTTTAATTATGTTTTTTAGATTTTCAAAATTAATATTATTGTATATGATTGACTGATCCCTTCTGGTTTTTGTGGCGTCGGATTGTAATGTGAATATTGTTGTGTAATGATCTGTAATTGTTGATTTGTAAACGATACTTTTGTTTTGTTTATTAGTTTTGACCATTATGTGATCAATGCATGATGTAGATTCATTAGCTGTTCTTGTTGGTATATTTATGGTACTAATTAATCCGTGGAACTTTAACATATTCAGGTAGTCGTGACATTGGTGGTGTGGATTATTTGGGAGTATGTTGATGTTCAAATCTCCCATAATTATTAAATTTTTAGTATATGAAAGATTAGAGAGTGTGCTATTAAGACTGTTAAGGAATGGTGTGATATTACGGATGGATGGAGAGCGGTATATTGCTAGAATGCAAGTATCATTATTGTGCATTATTTGCATACAGCTCGCGTCAGTAATGTTTATTTCAGTTACAACATAGTTTAGGTCATTTTTTGTGTATACCACAACTCCATCATTCTGACTATCATGTTTTGATGAGTTGAAGGAAGAGTAGTGATTTATGAATTTTGGACTGTAAATATTTGTCAACCAACATTCTGTAAGAATTATAACATCAAAGTCTATATTTAGGTGGTTAAGCTGTATCTGGAGTTCATTAAAGTTTTTATTAATTGATCTAATATTTTGGTGCATAAAAGTGGTGTTTTTTGGATTAGCTGTCAGATATTTACATATTTTAGCATCTGATGTTGTAAGCAAATTGTCTTGATAAACTAATTCTTCATATGTTTTGTTAAAAGCCATATTATAATTTATATTACAAAAAAGAAAAATAGTTTAATTAATTTTAATGAGAGCTCCACTAATCCGTGGCCATCACTAGGGATTTCAACCTTTGATTGAATGTGAAGGAGTTGAATTATTGTTGCAATAAACATATAAAAGTGCGAAATATGACTCACCATACTGAGGGGAATAAACCCAGTGAACGACCGGTGAGAAGGGCTCTCACTAAAAAAGCTAAACTATTTTTTTTAGATCATCCGAATGTTTGATGTATATTATCCTATCACTTTCATTTTTTTTTGCCATTATTTTACATTCTTTAAACCAGACGAATTTGTATCCCATTTTTTTTGCTTTCGTTTTTGATCTCCACAAAAGATCTTTGAAATAGGCACCAAGGATTTCACTAACAAAGATCTTCTGGAATACGTTTCCTTGGGTTGAGGTTAGGTTCAGTTGTTTCCTGTTTTGTAGAATCTGCCGTCTTTTTTGGGGGTTGGTAAATCTGACGTGGAATTTTGGGGGGGCTCCTGGACGTCGGTCCGGTATTTTCTTGATATCGAGAATATCTTCGCCTTTTAAGTCAACACCCGTGACTGCGGCCACCCGTTTGATTGTTTCTGCAGGCTGCTCACCCTCTCTTTCAGGAATCCCAGCAAATTCGAGGGTGTCTTCACGAGATTTTTGCTCCACTTCTGCCAATCTGACTTCAAGGCTCTTTATTATTCCATCTTTTGCCGTCAGTTCCTTTCTCAATGATTCCACTTCGGAAACCAGTTTAATTATGGTCTCCATCTTGAGGTGGATATCATCGTATTGACGGCTGATGAAGTCTCTTGTGCTTCTGCTTTCTTGGTTTTCATCGTCAATTTTTTTTATTATTGCTTGTTTAAAAATTTCTAGTTTTTTCTCCATCTTAGTCTCCATTTTCTCCAGCAGTACTTCAATATTTATATTTTGGGACTCCGATGTAACCGATGTCCCGGTCGTTTGTCCTTTACTTCTAAGATTTTTTTCTGATGTTGACATTTTGAGAACTGGGTTTTGATAGTAAGGTCAAACACTGGCTAAGTTACCCTTTATTTGACACTTGGTTCACTTGCGATGAATGAGTATTATTTACTTTGTAAAACTGTCAATTAATGAATCCCCAGTGGAAAACAAACACTGTCCAAGAATAAAATAATGAATTCCTATCAGTTTTGACAAATGCATGTAACGTTTGTTCGCTTATAATCAAATAATATCAATTAATTTCGGGAGCAGAGCAAAACACAAACTGTCACTCGATTGTAGGTATTGTTGTTATTAAATAATTGTTATCGAAACATGTTGATATTGTTAATTATATAGTGGTGTGAACGAAGTTATTTATTTTTCATTACATAAAATATTTATTAACTCGATCAAAGATATGATTTGTGATTTTCAGGGGTAAAAGGAGAAAATTATCTTGATTAATTTTTGGATTATTAGAGGATTAGCAGGTTCAAAATTATATCACTTCCACACATACATATACACATCTGCGATGATGTTGGACACTGTAACGTTGAGTAATACGGATGAAGAAGGACAAAATGCAGCACGGCATAACAATCCAAAAATTCACCATGAAACTGAATATAAAAATAAATTGAAAAAACTTCTGTCTTCATGTTTTAAGATATAATGTAAGTACCTACCTAAACCAGATACATTTCTACCTAACACATAAGCTTCAAATAAATTTAAATCAATTAAAACCAATGTATCTCAATTTCTGCGGTGTGTCTAAATGGGTAAAATACAATGACTGTCTCTTTTCTAGAAGTGTTTTTGACATCAACGAATAGTTAGAATTAACATTGAATCATTCTACAGAATCACGTATCTTTCTGTGAAATTAATTTAAAGAAATCAAAGACCCATGATTCAGAAGATCTATTCTGATAAACTTTATCCTTAGATCATGCTCCTACGTCTAACATAGTATTGCATATTATTTGTACAAATAATGATCCTTGCTAATAGAAATTGTGATTACCCCCATTGAACCAGAAACAATCTTAAATAAGAGTTTTTTTAAGCCGCTATACAAGTTATCCAATGTACTATTAATATTTTCTTTTCAACAATAGATTCTTTTCAATCTTCAGCAGCTTCACTCACTGAATCCGGTAAATACATTTAAATTTCTTAGTAAAAGCTAAATGATTTGACGTTTCTTATTTAAATCTCGCCGTACATTCCCAGAAGCAAAGCCCGCTTCGAATATAATCCCCTTAGAAAAATAATTCCTTAAACAGTGAAATCTCCATTCCATACTTCTGAAATAATCCCCTTACAACATTCTCACTAAAAACTACACAATATCTTTCGTCCAAAATACAGTAAATTCTAAATACAAAGAAGTAAATTCAACGCACAATGAACTAAATTCTAATACAAAGAAATGAATTCTAAATACAAAGACGTTAAATCTAAACACAGAGAAGTAAATTCAAAATACAAAGAAGCAACTAAATCAAATAATAATTCCTAAGGGATAATGCGGGTTTACATTGAGGGAACGCGGATGACGAATACGAAGAAATCCAAAAATCGATCTCATTTATTATCTCATCGCTTTGCAACAAAATGCTTATTAAATTTCCGAGAAAATATTCATAAGGTAATGCGGTCAGATGACCATGCGTTGAGATTTAAAAATAATCGGTTTTGATATGAAATTAATGGTGACCCGACAATTGATCCCCCGAAATGATATTTAATGTACAATTTTTTTGTATCAATTTTCAAAAATATTTTAATAAGTTGGTATGAATATCTAACGAATTTATACACAGTGTCGATTTTTTTGCGCTGTTATACCTACCTACACAGTATATAGAGAAGCAGCTCTTTCCTTGATGTACTTGAATGAAAATAAGTTTTATACTTTTGTTATTCGGCGGTACATCCTCTTTGCGCATCCCTTCGGGTTCACTTAGACATATTTCGTGTAATTAGGTGTATCACATTTTCTCTAAACCGACTGCATATTGTATATAAGAACGCCCTGGGACCGATTGTTGGTCGATCAAATGTCATGGAACCGAAATTCATATTATCGTAATCATACAATCCCTGCAATGTTCTGACGCCTTAAGGAGAGATCTCTGCAGGTCTGCTATTGTCTCCCTCCAGTTCATTAAGTCCAAATACGCAGTGTTGTCCTCAAACTGCCCATTCCCCTTAGTTTAGTTCCTCCAACACTCCATCCAAGTGACCTCTTCGGTGGTCAGATTATTCTTCTATCTTTGCAAAATTAGTCTGAATATCCTGTGAAGCTGCAACAGTTTTATAAATCTTCATAATGACAGCTTTTTAATGTATCTTTGTTGTTGTACATTGTCCTCCTAACAAAATTTTTATGAATGGCTTCAAAGGTCTTTTTATAATTTTTAATTCAAAACATACTTTAATAAATGCAGCATTCATAGTCGTAGTTTAGAACTCGTTTAATGCATATTGGATTTGTTAATTCTTCGGTGAAATATGTTTGGAGACCTTAATAATAAAATCTATTAGCATAATATGTTGTTAGGTACCTAGGTCACTTTGAGTTGTTCGAGTTCGATGAAAATATGTGGGTGAATATAACTAATCTCCACATTTTTCAGACGGTCGTACATTTGTGAATGGTTTCGTGGAATTTGGTGAAAAATTTTGGGCAGGCACGTTCTTTTTAGCTTCATCCCGTTTTAGCGTCAATAACTTTAATAGGTTCATTTCATTTACAGTTTTCACAATAGCAATTTTCGCAATTAGAATCGTAATGGAACACAGGTTTTTCAATGATTTGTAGTTCAAAATTTTTCAAAAATAGGTATCCAATGATTTCCCAGTCTTGAAAAATGACGGTCACCCCGTTGCACAGGCATTATGGCTCGGGTCTGAGTGCCCTTTGTGCCTTTCTCAGAAAGCCTGCGGGGTCCGGGGTCCTATGGGGCCTGTTCAGAGAACCAACATTTAAAAAAATGCTTATAATCTTCAAAAGTGCTCAAATCCTTTGGGACACGCTCCGGCCAGCAACCTCCATTCCATCGCTTCAGGTAGGTAATATAAATTAATTCACCTTGGCGATTGTGATGTTGAATTTTAATTAGTGATGAAATGATTATGGTGAAGATATTTTCAACAAACAACCGGTTGATAAAAAAAAAAAACAAAAATATTGAAAAATGAGTAGATACTCAACTTAACTATAATGTAGGCATATACCTTCTGTATCGGACAAAGAAGGATTGACACCTGCTCAACTGATGTTCAGTGTATTTTGTTAATTATTATTATTACGAAAACGGAGTATTACTTATACGGACATGGAAACGAGAAAGGAGTGTCTGGAAAATATGTGATGTGAATGAAAGAAAAAGTCGTAGAAGCCCTAGGAAGACAAATGTATTAAAAATTACATGTACCTACGAGATGAATGTGAATAAAGTAAGAAGTGTGTGTCAAAGCACAGGTGTGGCGTGTAGCTGTTGGTTACATGACAAAATTAGACAGGCATGAATTTCAATACTACACTGCCAGGATTACACATTACACATCCTGAATTATATATACAACGTGTCCGGAAACTCGTAGTACAAGCGGAAAACTGGTGAATCTACATCACGTAGAGAACCCCAAAAACTTATTTCTTTCGATCTGAGCATTTCGATTTTAATATTATTTTTTTTCTATTTTTCCATTTTTTCCGCAACTAAAGGGTTAAAAAAACTTTTGAGCCCGGTTTACCTTTCGATGCATTTTATAAGACATTACACAGCTGAAATCAATCCCCTAGTGAACAATTTTTTTCAAATTTAACCAAAAAAATTCCAACTTCGGACCCGATTTACTCGAAAACGAAAGCTCAAATCAAAAAAGTTATATCACAAATCGACTCCGAATGTGATGTAGATTTACCAGTTTCCCGCTTGTACTACGAGTTTCCGGACACCGTGTATAGGAATTGCACGCGTCAAAAAATTAAACCAAACCTAATTACGAAATATAAATTAAATCAATTACACTTAAATTAGGTCCATGCGTAATTTAAGTAGGTGTAATTCCGTCTAAATGCAATTTCGTCCGTGTGTAATTTGGATTATGTAATTGGTACGTGAAATTCACGTGCAATTTCGTCCTGATATCATAACGGTTAATCTTCTGTGTATATGTATATGTCGACGGCCGATCGTAAAATCAGGCAAATCATGATGCGCCTAGCCACATCGTGAAGTGCCTGAGGCGCATCATGATTTAGTCAATAGTCCGGGATTGATACCCTTTCAGGAACTACCTAAAATAATAATAATAATATGTACTTCCATAATATTGTGAAAAAACATTCCAAGTACACTTCGGTGCCATTGACTTACTCTAGAAAATGACCTAAATGGCAATAACAATAACAAGAAATCATTATTTAACACCGTTTTTTAGAAAACTCACCGAAAGCCATAAATATAGGTATGCCTCACGGTGCTCTATAGCGTTATCATAAAATACATATTATATCTATTTGATAATATAAATAAACTAGCTGGTACCCGGCATGCGTTGCAATGCCATTTAATGAAGAAATTGTTTCTCCCTGCGTGTCCTTTCCCATTTGTTCCATCCTCCTTTGGTCTCCACCTTCACTCCCTACTCCACTCCCCCCCTTCCGCCGTCCCGCGAACCGCCCTCCCAAGTTCCCCTCCCCCCTCCTAGGTTCCCCGCCCCCTTCCCATGTTCCCCTCCCTTCCTCCCGCGAACCCCCTACCAGAGTTCCCCTCCCCCCTTCCGCATTCCATACATTCGGTCCCGGTACATTTAGTTTTAGAACAGCTCGGGTGCAACTTATTGCAAATTTTATAATGCCAGAGCTCACCAGTAGTTTTATACAAACCTTGTCCTGACAATAACGAACACACAAAAAAAATAATTATCCAATTTAGTTCAGTCGTTCGAAAGCTATGCGCGTACATACATTTCGGCGATTCATTTTTATTTATAGAGAAAGAAGATAGAGAAGATAGATAGATAAGTTATAATTAGGTATAGTTAGACACCTACTCAGCTGAAAATTCTAATAACCTATTTATGAACAAACTAATAAAAATAGTTGAAACCAACCCATCCATTAACAAAAGAAAGATATTAAGGTATGTGTGTAATACATGTAATTGATTAACGAGAAGAAAATATCGGTAGTTATCAAAGTATTTTATGTATTGGTGTTATTATTTTAGAAACACACAGATGAAGACGTGAAATCGTTTATCTTAAAATCGATCTTCACCATTATCTACTAGTCAAACGATACTACTTTACCCCACGAGGTTAACAACCAGCAATTAGGTACAAAGCACCTAAATCGTAATCGTTTCATCGCCAGTTTATTTAATTGAAAATACTACCAGGTGCTTCTGAGAATATTTTTAAAAGAATGCAAACAAAAAAATTATAAATTAATTACGGTAAGATTAAATCGGCTGGCATTCTTTCCCACCGGACGGAACTGTAGTTTGTCGGCCCGAATTATTACAATACCGTTTTTGATTCACTGATTTAATCAAGATGCATCTGTATTATACACCTGTTATGATGATGTCTATATAATTTCGGATTTCGCACTCTCAGAAAGAACTTGTCAGAACGTATCTTGGAAAGCCTGCCACGTCTGTAAATCCATATTGCATGTAATTTTTTCTAACACACTTACCTACTTGAACGAAAATAACATTGTTATGCATGGTGCATGGGAGGTACCTTGGCATTTTGAATGGGTGGTACATAACTTAAGTTTTAAAGAAAGCATGTCGATTATATTTGTGTTCAAAATGAAGAACACAGAATAAAGTACAAATAACCCATTGTTGTATCATAGATATGATACATATGATACAGGCAGCTGCCTAGTATGGTGACCTAATGTATCTTCTCAAGTAAATGTATTAATCATGTAACATGTATTTATAAATAAAAAATAAAAAAAAATAAATAGACTCCAAAATGATAGATCCAAATTGATAGACTTGCTCTAACATAAAATGTGGGCATCTTTTCTGCGGTGACCGGACAACTCAACAATGTGCAATCCTTTGAAAAATCGTTAAAAGTGATGAAAAAAATTGACTTAAATAGGTTAAGTTAGGTTTAGATTAGGTTACGGGCTATTTTTTCATCACTCTTAATGACTTTTCAAAGGGGTTATGAAAGGCCACTTTGTTGGGTTGTCATGGAACCGTTTTCTGCGCAGGATCTGAATGTGTGAGGAACTTGTTTTGTTCCCCTTTCCCTGATGGGCTGGTCTATCAATTTGGATGTCTATGTTTTGCATCTACGTGTCGTATTTTACAAATAAGGAATCGAATCACTGATTGGTGATGAATCGGTGATATTACACCAAACCGGTGCTCTACAAATTATCCAATTAGTTTTAATAATAAAAATAATTTTTTATTAATTTCTTACACCATTACATATTTTAATTTATTATGTGTAAAAATTGATTACAAATATTTTTACATAAAATCAATTTAAAGAAATATTTCAAAAAATGAATCTCAGGCAGTGGTCAAGATTTCGTCAGTGTGGAGAGTGGAGAGACTCTTTCAAGAATCGAAAGAATTTCCCTTTTGAATCTCTCCTCACCGACGCCAAATATATCAATCTCGGAGGAGATTTGGTTCAGGAGTAATATACTTCTTCCTACTGGGAGAACCCTTGGCAGGTTAGTCTTACAGGCAGGAAGATAGAATAATCTATGATGACGCTGTCTAAGATAGTCATCTGGAACATAGAGACTCACGCCCTCCAAAATGGCTGAGTTCTCAATATAGCCTCACAGCAGTCTGAAAAAATATAAAAGTATACATATAATAATAAACCGTTTCTTCAATAAAATTCCAAATCATTTTATGTTTATAGTTTCTACGTAGGTAAGGGAACGTACCCATACTACGTGACCAACTTTTTACAAAATTTAACCCCCCCCCCCGGTGACCAAAAACCTAAGGCCCCCGCCGCTCATTTGAACCAAGCGTGACATTTTGAAGACCCCCCCTAAACGTGTCACGTAGTATGGGTACGCTCCCTAAGGGGCGATTTGCACACTTAAAAATTCAATATTCGACTTTGAAGCTCATCTTTATCATACTCCCCCACGACATCCCCATCATACGATCCCACTATCTTCCAAATACACAATAGATAATGGAGTTGTGTTTGATTCGCAATTAAATTTTATCAGTCACATACAATAACTAACAAAGGCATGAAAACACTAGGATTTATAATCAGAACAATTAAAGACTTCAATTCGTTGGAAGTTATAAAAATCGTATATTTGTCACTCGTACGCAGCTTGCTGGAATACAATTCCATAGTTTGGTCCCCATATTATCAAATTCATATAAGAAATATCGAAAGAGTGCAGCACAAATTTTTAAGATTTATTAACTTCAAGTTACACATACATATTCAACACATTAACTACACATCTTTACTAAATACACTTAAATTGCATTCCTTAGAAAACAGAAGAAAAATAAACGACCTAACTTTTTTGTTTAAAAATTATTCACTCCGAATTAGATTGTTTCGAACTCCTGCATCTCAATGACTTTAAGGTACCCACTCGAGCGACAAGGCAAAACATATTATTCTGCAACAATAATTCTCTAACCAACTACCACACACATGCATCAATTTCTCGACTACACACATTAGGGAACAAATTCACCTCAAATATCGATGTACTTAATACAAGTTTACCGTTATTCAAGAAATATCTAAACAATATTTTTATGTAGAATATTTTTATATCTAAGGAGCATTACGTAGGGTCTATTACATATATTTGTGTATCTCTATATTAATCTACAATGTAAAAACTTGTTAACGTTTTCTTTTTATGTACCTATCTTGCATTTTGTCATGTATTATTTATGACATTTACTGTAAATTTTGTAATTACTAACATACCTACTAGTTTATTTCCATGCCATTTACAACTTAGAAACTTTCTCTTTTATTGTAATGCACATCTTTCCTTAAATTTATCTGTATACCTACCTTTTATATGATGTTTACTAGTTATGTTTTTATAGTTTATCTTTTTTATTAAAAAAAAACTGTCTTTGTATTATAAACTTGTCATGTAAAAGCCCATCAGGGCATTGAAAATTAATAAATAAAAAATAAAAAAATACTATCTCCCAAAAAAGTAAAAAAGTTGTAGATGGTATTAAAAATACACCTACTTGTACTTTGTTGCGGTATTAGGTATATTAAATATTTAACCTCAAAGGTGCTAACAAAAGCTAGAAAACTATTTTATAGAGCGTACTTTTGAATGTATTTGTGCACACCGATAGTGGTTCAAATTGGTTAAAAATAGTTTAGAACAATCGTCCTTAGTCCCGTCTTACCCCACAGTAGTTCTACGTTATCTACGATCTGCTTACTGCACAGAAGAATAATTTTAAAAAGATTTTTGGTTGTGTAGAGGTGTACCGTAATTACATACAAAATGATTAACCTGTAGACCTGCCTACGTGTCTACCTTAAAAAATTATCTTCATGAGAGGAAGAAATTATTGTCCGGAAAGACCTCACAGTTGGTGCAATTTTCAAAGTTGACGACGAGCGTGGTCTACGGGTAAAGCTTTTGACTTGTAATCCGAAGAATGCGGGATCGAATCCCGACGTGGGCTAATACATTTTATTTATTTAAGGAACATAAACAGTCTTAATAACATAATATACATAAGAGGATAACAAAAAACAGACCAATTATTAATGTTGACAGATAGGTATTTAGAAACATAAAAGTAACAAAATTTTATTCGATTAATTTGTGTTATTTCACAATTAATTAATTAAAAATAATATGTAGGTATATAGTATATTTGCGGCACGTTTCAGAATGGAAGATATTCTTAGTATGGCCCTGGTGTAAGACCACCATTTAAAATTGATACGTTGTTTGAAATGGCTTTAGCCGTGTTTGGTGACCAGATCTGAATAGCCAGGCACTTCCCGACTTTCCTCTTCCCTATCACAACAAAAACGGTGATAATCAAAATGAGAATGCACTCATTGTTGATCCAAATAAAAGTATATTTGTATATAAGTATGTTGAATAAATAAGTGGTTAATTTGCTTGCTCAGCACCGAACGAGTACAGTCGCGTTATTTTGTAAGAAGTAAAACAATAAATATAATTACTTACATTAATAACTCGCCCACCTGGGCGATTCCATTAATTTAATATGGAAACCGAAGAAATTTTTAAAAATATTAAAGACTTAGTTAATAAGATCACTTCAGTGAAAGACTCAAAAATAAAATTAACACTGGAACAAAATATTGTATCACTGGAAGAAAAAATTCATCACGAACTAATTAGTCTACAAAAGAAGATCATAGAATTACAAGAAATTAATATTAAAAATAATCATCACTACACCCAGAAACTCGAAGAAATCCATCAAAATAACAAAAAATCATACGCTAGTGTACTAAGTAACAATAAAAACTTCGCAGAAACTTCATATAATGCAGAACAGAAATACGCCATTTTAATTACCTCAAAAAACACCTTGAAGGCCGAGGACATAAAAATAAAAATTCAAAAAAATATTAATTTAACAAAAATAAAAGTTGGAGTAAATGGAGTAAAAAAGATCGGAGAACAAAAATTAGTGATTTCTTGCCAAAAAAAAAGAAGATGCAGAAAAATTAACCGAAGAGATAAATAAAGTAATTGGAAAAGAAGTATCGGCCGAAGAAATAAAAAAAAGGAAACCGTGCTTAATGTTGAAAAGCCTGCAATGCCAATTGACTGAAGAAGAAATTATAGACGGGATTGTACAACAAAATGAAGGATTAACCCTAGAAGACAAAAAAGACATTAAGCTTATCAAGGAATTAAAAAATAAGTACAATGAAGGAAAAGAAAACGACACCACTAACTACATTATCGAAACAACTGGACAATTAAGGAAAAAACTAATTGATAAAAAAAAATTAAACATCAAATTCCAAAGAGTGTACGTCAGCGACTGCAGCCCGCTCACACAATGTTACCATTGCCTCAAGTTCGGCCACACAGCTCAAAGATGTCTCGCCAGGACGCAGCCTCCCATTTGCCCTCATTGCACTAAGGAACATATACTATCCAAATGTGAAAACAAAGAACAAACTCCAATCTGCAACAACTGCTGTGTCCAAAACAAAAGGTTTGATATGAACTATTCCACCGATCATAGAGTCGATAGCATAAAATGCCTTTACCGGCAAAAAATGCTTCGAATTGCCAAAGAACGCATTGACTACGAATAAATATTGTAAATTTTCATTTCCTCAAACTCTTATCTATAAATTAACAATGAATGATTTTTTTATGTAACGCATTAGATAAAAAAATATGTATTGAAGAAAACTTATATCACTCTATAAGAGATTTCTATTTTATTTGCACTGAAAAAAGATTTACTCAATTTCATAAAAATATTAAAAGCGTAAAAATTTTTTTTTGAAAAATTAATAATATCTTTAAAAGAAATATTTTTTTCCCGGGCTTGATTGGGTTTACAAAGACCTACTCTACTGGCGAAACTAATTACTCCATTCCAGGGTACCAGGTAACAATAATCTCCTTCCCGTCCCCAATAACTTCAGCCTCACAACATACCCCAATTGGGGATGCCATAGTCTCACTGGCTTCAGACGAGAGCAGCTGAGACTCTTGTAAGGTAATCACATAAAAAAAAGTTTCATAGCTTTAGCCCGATAATCTCTTGCGACGAACCTCATAATTATAATTACAGTTATGCTGTATCTACCCTGCTTCTGCACCGTCATAAAGGAATTTTTAGTACAATTTAGTAGATGGTAGGTAACATCGCATACAAATTTAAAAATTTAAGATGAACACAGTTTCGTTTTACGGTAGTCCATTTATTCTCCATTCACCCATAAATGAAAAGATTACTGTGAGCTGACAATGTCATAAAGGACTGTTTATTATTTACAGTTCGCTCTATTACAAAACATTTTAAAGACTCGAAGAAAAGTCGTAAATTGTAGAGTGAAAACACAAGTTGGTATCTGGCTTTAAAGCTCTTGAACAAATTATTACCTCTGTTTAAACATTCATAAATGTCACCTTTATTTTGTGAATACAGGAAGTAGCATAATAAAGCATAGGTATTCTATTATTTTTGGGGTGTCATCTACAGGCGATGTTTTGTGTCATTTAAATGCAAATTGGTAACTTAGAGTATTCAGTAAATATAAACAGTACCTTCCTTCAAGATTTTATTTAAAACTAGCTGGTTCTGGCATGCGTTGTTTTGCCATTTAATAAAGGAATTGTTTCTCCCCGAGTGTCCTTTCTCTTTCGTCCCGTTCTCCTTCCGCCTCCCCTTCTTCTCCTGGGTCCTCTTCCCCTCTCGCGTTCCCAGACCGTCACCTCCACCTTTCCTCTCCCCACTCCACTCCCCCCCTTCCCCCATCCCGCGAACCCCCCTCACGAGTTCCCCTCCCCCCTCCCCCCACCCCCCGCCCCCCTCCTTCTCCCCTCTCCCCCTCCCCCCACCCCCCTCCCAGGTCCCCCTTCTCCCTCCCAGGTTCCCCTCCCCCTCCCTGGTTTCCCTCCCCCATCTCTCCCTCTCTCCCGCTTTCCATAGCAGTAGCCGCTTCTTCGCGTGCCAGCAATAGAAATTTTTTAATACAAATTTCATAATGCCAGAACTTACCGGAAGCTTTATTAAAACCTTGTCCTAACAACAACGAACACACAAAAAAAAGAATGATCCAATTTGGTGCAGTCGTTCGAAAGTTATGCGCTTAGCAACACATTCAGCGATTCATTTTTATATTATAGATTCATTATCATACCTTAAAAAAATGAACACAGAATCCAAAGCAGATCCTAAAGCTAAGCTAGTTACAGTTATTGAAGGTTTGGTTCTAAATAAGGGAACGTACCCATACTACGTGACCAACTTTTTGCAATTTTTAACCCCCCCCCCCCCGGTGACCAAAATCCTAAGCAATTCGCCGCTCATTTGTATGGAGCGTGACATTTTGAAGACCCCCCCCCCCCCTAAACGTGTCACGTAGTATGGGTACGTTCCCTAAGACAACTTGTCACGAAATCTTCATCTTCGTCTTAATGTTGCCCTCTTTCATCGGTGCTTGGTTTGCATCAGGGTCTTCAAACTTTAAACGTCAGTTTGTAAAAACTATGCGGATTTGCACTCGTACCAGTTTAAATAAGTAAAGTTATGGATATAAGCCAATAAGGTGCGACGTTTTCCACAACAACATATTCCATCGTAATTGATTAATTTTATCTTTGAATGATCTAATATATCCTTAACTATGTATTTGTCATCCCTAATAGTGTGACTAATATAACCGGGTTTTTATTTAATACAGAAAATTTATTTTAAATCTCCTAAAAAACATTTTAAAGTGATAACCGCATAACAGTCCAAACTGCTCCCAAGCGTCTGGAATCAGAGACAATGGGCTCCTCAATTGGGATACGTTGTGAGGCTGACGGTAGTTAGGAGGCAAGAGAGATGGGAAAGAGGAAGGTGGGGAAGAACTCGGCTGTTCAGATCTGGTCACCAAACATAGCGAATGCCATTTCAAGTAACGTTTCGATTATGAGTGGTGATCTTTCACAAGGGCGATACTGAAAGAATCTACCACTCTGGAACGGGCCGCAAAAATATTATTATAAATGAATAAATTTATTTAAGCACATCGGGATTTAAACTCGCGACCTCCGTATTCGTAGCGAAAGATCCCACTCAAACACGAAGGCCGTCAAAATACCGTCCACCACCACATAATTTGTAATTTAAGTTTTCTCTTGTCATCATACAAATTGTTTATTGCTGGTTTTAAATGGAGACATAATATTTATCTAACCATTGATAAATTAGTTGTATAATAAGTAGGTAGTTTTAATATAAATCTTCAACCGAAGCCTTCAAACATTTATGTGTAATCAGATTCCACTTTCTCAAAGGCCTGCCGTGCCACGTGCCACCAAACACTTCCACGTACTACAATACCAAATAAGAATGAATCAAGTACCTACCTGCTTCAAAATCAAGATAAAACAAACACAGAGTCTTAACAAATACCCCCCAAGAGGGCAATTAACTGAAACTTTACATTTTCTTGTTAAAACCAACGTGCCCGGAATAAAACCTTCTAATTCGATGAATTTATTCATTTCCCAAAAAGAGCCCGACTGCCGAACGGGGGTAGCTAAGTTTACCATTACTCGTTCCCCGTATTGTATTATATGGACAAAAAATGGCCAAATTTGGGGCCATAGTCTTCGTCAGTCATTATTAACTCCGTTTCCCGGTAGCCCGTCAAAGGAAAGCACTCACCAGGCGGGAATAGCTTTCTAGGAAATTAGCATAAAGCTGTTGAGCGGGAGTTTGTTTAAAAGTATTGACTGAGTAATAAATTTGTTACGAGTACTTAGGGATACAGTTTTATATTAATTAACAAAGTTATTAGCGTAATGTGAGAGTGAAAAATGATCAGCGTTATAGTAAAAGTTTATAGTTCCATGGCGTTATACATACACATAAATTCTATACATACATATTCGTAAGGAAAACTATAGGATTACTTTTAAGTTTATTGTAGTATAATAAGTGAAATAACACTCAACTGCGTTATTTAAATATTACGTTATTATTATTATACAAGTTGCAAGACATAGATCTCTGATGTCGATATTTTAAAAAAAATTTGGAAATTTCTTAAGCTAGCTTTTTTGTTGTTAAACATCAGCACGAGGAAATGTGAGAAAAACCAGAGTATGATAAATTGCCGTTGATTAAAACAAGACTTTATAGAATT
This sequence comes from Limnephilus marmoratus, assembly GCA_917880885.1. Classification (NCBI taxonomy): domain Eukaryota; kingdom Metazoa; phylum Arthropoda; class Insecta; order Trichoptera; family Limnephilidae; genus Limnephilus; species Limnephilus marmoratus. The sequence goes on from OU862933.1 coordinate 18,820,596, forward strand.
AACGAAAAATGATATTTATTTAGTATATAAACCAGGTTCAGATTCCTATAATAAACTGTCAAGAATTAAACAATATAAAAAAATGACGCAAGTAAGAAAAAACAGAAAACTGAATTAGTACAATTATGATAGGTAGGAGTTGTAACTCCAACTAACAATAGACTCCAACCTTATGCTAAATACAGACTCGATGATATGAGGTGACGTGACAGGACAACTATTATACGAAATGTGGTTTAAGACATATGTTTAATTTATGTTGAAAACATCAATTTAGGAAATATTTTATTTGGCTTTCTGTTTTTTTTTTAAATATAAACTCCAAACATTCTGTCGTCTTTGAAGATGCTGTGTGGATTATCCTTTCTGAGATTAAAGGTAGCTGCCAAATTCAACAGTGGGGCTCACTTGCGATTTGAACAGGGTCAGCAATTGGTAGTTGGTACTATTAAAATATTTGCGGCCCTGTACATTATCCCAGCTTCTGAGAGGCTAACTTGGCTCTGGCTTCGATTGAGCCCCGGTGCCTGAGCTAGTCACTTCAAGTAAGTCAATGTAATGGTAAATTCAGTGCGTAGGTATATTATTTAAACTTATTTCACCCCCTTTTACTCGTGTGTAAATGTTTTCTTTTAATTTTTTAGATAGTGTGAGGACAGATAGGTACATAAGGTGATCGCCTAGGAATGACATTTATCAAACTTTCTCTGCATTCGCATAGATACCTACCTATTAGCGATGAAAGGAACCATATAAAACTTTATCAAGAGGAGCACAACCTGCCGAGTGTTCTCATGGCATTTTCGATTTGGTTCACTTAGCATGACCTAACAATTCGTTCTAATCGCGCTCGGCATTGTGTCGGTTAATTTATGTATTACATCGCTCAATTATTTTTCAAATATTACTGCGTCATCACGTTGATGATGAACCCTACTATGAGTCCATTGTAACGTATCATTTATCATGATTCGTACATTCTAACTCATGTACCTACATGCGGTCGTACAGTTCGCATTGTCCAAAATCTAAATCTTTCTAAAAGGGGTCAAAACGTCACAAGTTGAATTAGGTATCCACCGCTAGCCTCGATTCATTTTTGGATGGCAAGATATAATTTTCAATATTCTACAACACAGGTAACATACAATTTTAAGATATTTTAGATATTGTAACAAGATATTTTATTGAATAAATTATCGTTCAGCAACGTAGTGCGCCTTGGTACATTTGATAAAATGAGGTATCTGTGAGATCCTGATTAATATAAAACAAAGCTAAATACTATAGCAACATTATGTATCTGTTTCTGTTTACATACGTACATATGTAAAATTTAAATAAAATTTCTCTACGTCCCGTGGCCTGACAACAAAATTCGATTAATGTTGAAGATATGAATGAATAGGGAAATTTTGAGATTCTAGCAGTTTCCATGAAACTAAGTTAATTATTATTCTGATTACGTATTTATTTTAATATTAATAAGATTTCTCTACACATTGGCGCCTCGCGACCAGTCGCGGCTCGTGAATTTTGGGTGTGCTAGAGTGCTGGTATTAAAAAAAATGGCATTATTGATGTTGTTGTAGCCGAAAAAAAAAAAATATTTTTTCAGAAAATCAGTTTTTTGTATGAAAAATTTCGGAAAGTTTCTGTTTGGCGGTGTGCCGCACCGATTTCCTGAAAAATCTTCATACAAAACACCGATTTTTGAAAAAAAAATAAATACATACGATGCCATTTTTTTAATATTAGCACCCTAGCACACCAAAAGTCACGAGCCGCCACTGCTCGCGACAAGGATAATATTGATAATTGAGACTAGGTGTCATCTAATATATTTTGGAAGATTTATAAGAATTAATATTTAGAAACACGATTATATCAAATAATGGTGTTTCTAAATATTAATTGTAAGAAAACATGTTTTCGGTAACATCGTTTCATCTTGGAACCTAGCTTTAATATCTGAATCCTAACAGAAGTTTAACTTTTTGTTGAAGTTTAACTTGAAGTTTATACTATAGTCTCGTACACTCACACCTAAATTACCTGATTGAAATCTGGGGAAATGCGTATGAAACATACATCAATGAATTACAGGTAATTCAAAATAAGATAATCAAAAAACTATTTCACTACGAATCCAAAACATCCACAAAAAATTATATTTGGAAACAAAACTGCTAACATTAAGAAAACTATACGAGTACAATACATGTGTCGAGTATACAAAATAAATAATAAACTCATACAAACACAGAATTCATTAAAACGTCCCAAGTACACAAACATTTTACACGACAACACGATAACATACGTTTAAACACCATTCATACTAACTACGGTAAGCAATCAATTAGTTACGAGGGGGGCAATTTATATAATTGCCTTCCAGATGATATCAAAAACGAAAAAAATGTGTGCAAATTCAAAAAAAAAATTGTTCATGTTTATTCGCAAAAAACAAAGTAGTGATAGGGAATAATATCGTATGGTAATATAATATCATGTAAATGTTAGTATTGCAATCTAATGTAATCTAAGGTTATGAAATGTAAAAACCATGTAATGTAAAAACTATGTAATATAATGTAAAAAGTACATAATTCAATATTCCAGTTAAGTAAGTGAAAATGTTATTTTCTTTTTTACTGGAATAAAAACTTATGAAAAAAAAACAAACATTCCCGGTTACGAATTACCTGATAATATTTGAATTCCACCAATTTCCATAATTCTAAGTGGAAAAAAGTTGCTTGTGCAATGATGGAGGGCTAGAGTAGCAGATATTTGATCATGCGACGTCAAGTAAAAACTGTCATGTAGAATCACCTCCCGAAGTTAATGCACTTTACCCCCGGACACCCTGTATACTTCTATAAAATCTTAGATATATATCATTATTATTTATGTTGCTATTTATAGCTTTCTCTATGTTCTTTGATTTTTTTAGCAAATATTAAATATATCTATATTGTTAAATTTATATAAATTTAACGAACTTTCTAGGTCAAATCGAGCCGTTTACTATGATCGATCTTTTCGTGTAACTGGCCCGCTTATTTGGAACAAACTTCCCTCAGCTCTTACTAATATCCAGAACTTGGCTGAATTCAAAAGAGCTTTAAAAACAAACTTATTTAAAAAAATCATACCTTTTATGAATTTTAACTCCTTTACAATCTACTATAATAAGCCATGTTCCTCAAGTTTCTGGTAATTGTTTGGTTTCGATTACCTCCTTGCTATAGTTTTATGTGCACTCTGAATTTGTATTATTTCTAAATGTTAACTGCCTCCTGTTCTATATAATTTAGTTTAAATGATTCTTGTTGAATGGCACCGTTATGGTTTATCATTATATATTGTCCTGTGCCAAAACAGCACTAACTATTGTTGTTAATATTGTTCTTTAGGAATTGCTTTGTATATTTTTGTATATTCGTTATTTCACATTATTTAATTATTTTTTTAAGGACTCGTAAGGAACACTGTAGGTTAATTTTAAGTTTATTATAATTAAGCGCACTTGAAGTGAAATATCACAAAACTGCGCTATATAAATACTACGTTATTATTATTATAAATGCAAATATATCAATATTATTTATGTTGCTATTTTTTAGCGTTCTCTATGTTATTTTATTTATTTAGCAAATGTTAAATATTTAATAATTGCATTGTAAGTACTCGAAAGAGTTACTTAAACTCATTAAGGAAAATTTAAAGAAATCTGGTACTTTCCACTTCTGATCATATACTTCCGCTTGGTCTGTCTACTAAAGGCTGGAAAACAGCTACGTCATTTTCCGGTTGGAATACAAATCCTGTGTCCTTTTTACTTAGTCTGATATTATTCCAAGATGAAATATTAATTCAGTTTTAAATAAAATCAACAATAATCAAAATCATGAATTGCAGCGCTAATTCATACTGATCAAGAAAAGTAATTCTAGGTCCTGGGATTCATCTTCATTGCCCTAATGCGATGCCTACCAATTTCTACATAGAAGAAAATCACAAATTCAAATTAAAAAAAAAAAAAAAAACATTTCTTGCACAAAAATACAGTAAGTAAGAAAGGTAACTTATATGTACATCCTATTTCTTCCACCTAACCCAACAAATATGATGTTTTATTATAAAATCCAACAATTACATGTTATATTATGCAAATAAAAAAAACAGAGGTATTTGATTTATGTACGGTTTTCATTATGACATTTGTATACATACCTACATTTGTATTTTTTTTTACATTAGCTCCACACAGGAGGCCCTGAGGAAAATAATTCCCTTGAGGGTCTATATCATTTTTTGGATGCTGTGCGGAGGATCTTTTTAGGGAAAGGAAGGAAAAAGGTATGAGGGGTGGGTGGGAATCTTTTTTTAATTTTTTTTATTGTGTATTTTATTTAGATATAAAATTTGACATCTTATATCCAATGTTTTCTTTTCTATGACTACTACAATATTATTTACTACTTACTGACTAAAATTTGGACTTTACAACATTAAGACATAATCCACGAAAAACTGCAAGACTTTTAGCTTCCTTAACATTTACAGGGAGTTCATTGAACATTTTAAAACCTTTATAATAAATATTATTTTGTGTTCCCGATAAATTTGTTTTAGGAAGCCTAAAATCGTTGCAGTTTCTCGTAGGATAACAATGAACTGTACTGTTGATTCTAACATTATTCATCATATAATCAGGTAACATTTTATTTTTTAATTTATAAATAAAAACTAGGGTATTGAAAACTAATCTTTGCCACACACTTAAAATATTGAGTTGGCGTTGCATGGTTTTTATCCTGGTATACCTGCTACAGCACAATATAGATCTCATGCCTCTGTTCTGAATTATTTCCATTCTTTTAATTTGTGTTTTATTGCTCAGAAAGATTACACTTGAGCAATAATTCAGATGGGATGCTACAGTTGTGTTATAGACCAATTTCCTAGTTTTAATGTCTAATTTTCCCTTTATCCTACTCAAGAAATTAATATTTTTGGCAATTTTTTTAGTTAGCATTTCAAAGTTAGAGTTAAGTTTTAACTTATTATCGATTATGATTCCCAAATATTTAATTTCTTCTACCTCTTCAATAGTTTGATTGTCTATATTTAGGGTGATAAGTCCATTTTGTTTTTTCCCTAATACCATGAATTTACTTTTAGTTACATTTAATTTGAGTTTATTTATGCATAACCATTTAGATATTTCATGAAGTTCACTTTGTATTTTTGACAATGCATCTTCAATATTATTTGCTATGATATATAACAGTGTGTCATCAGCAAACAGTTTGATGGAACAGTACTTCAGGCACTTCACTATATCATTGATATATATAATAAAAAGTAGTGGTCCCAAGACCGATCTTTGAGGAACTCCAAGGTTAACTTGTTGCTCTTCAGAGATATCATCTCCAAATTTGGTTCTTTGTTTTCTGTTTTTTAGGTAATCAGTAAACCACTGCAATTCTTTACCATGAATTCCCATGTCCTTCAATTTCATTATTAGTCTTTCTCTGTCAATCGTTTCGAAAGCACGTCTAAAGTCTAAGAATACTGCTATGATGATTTTCTTCTGATCCATACTTGTTTTCCATTCATTTAAGACATAATTAAGTGCGGTTTCACAGGAATATTTGTTTCTAAATCCAGATTGTTGTTTAACAAGAATGTTATTTTTTTCAATAAAATTGTTTATCTGTTCTTTAACTATCGATTCTAGTAATTGTTCATATTTAGGTAATCCATTTATTGGTCTGAAGTCTTCAAAATTTTTTAGCATTTATTATTTTAGGCACTGGTGTTATTATGGAAGTTTTCCATGACTGTGGAAAAATTCCCTCTAACAGAGATTCATTTATTAGTGCAACTAATCTGTCTCCTATAGCTGGCAGTGCATCTTTGATTATGCCTATCGTAATTCCATCCGTGGACGATTTTAGTTTCATTGCATTAAGAATTTTATTTAAATACTCCATTTTTATTTTATTAAACCTGAAAATATTAGTATTCTCTCTTCTTTCCATTGATTGAGAAAATGTGTCTGTGACTAATGGAATGCTCTTATTTATGTTTTCGACACTGAGTATAAAATTTGTATTAAATTTTTGGGCTATTTTAGGTTTATCACCTTCAACTCCATCGGGAAACTGAACTTCCTTAGTGTCTCCCTTCTGTTTACCGCTTATAATTTCTTTGAGTGTAGTCCACATTTTTCTTGAATCACTTTGAGAGGTAATTATTTTTTGTCTAATATACGAATTTTTGGTTTGTTTTATTTCTGTACTATACATGTTTCTAAGTTTCTTATAGGTTTCCCATCTTTCTTCCGTATTGTATTTTACAGGCTTTATAAGCTGTATCCCTTTGTTTTTGTAGAAGATGTAGAGATTTCGTATACCAATTATTTGTATCTTTTAATATAATATTAGTTATAGGCATTAGCTCGTTTACTACTGTTTTCAGATGTCCTACTAGTTCATCGGCTTTTTCCTCCAAATTTCCTTGGTTATCGCAAATCCACTTTTTGTTTTTTAATGCCGTACACAATTTATCCTTATCATAGTTCTTTTTATTCCTATACGTTATATTTCGTATTTCCTGTGGCTTCGGACTAGTATATCTAATTTTTGTAACAATTGTTTCGTGATCAGATATTTTGAGTTCTTCTACAGCATTAACTTCCGCATAAAAGTCATTTGAAATTACTAAATCAATCATGGTTTTAGAGGTTTTTCCTATTCTTGTATAATTGTTGACAAGTTGTTCCAGCGTAAGCAATTTATGATGCTTTGTAGTCTTGTGCTTTTTGCATTGGGTTTCATCATATCGATATTAAGATCACCGCAGACTATTATTAAATCTCTTGTATTTATTTGTTTACGACACCATTCATCAAAAAAATCTAAGAATTTTGTATCATTTTGATTTGGGGAATGATAAATAGCTACGTAGGTTCCCCTCTTAAAATCCTTTTGAATTTCAATAGCCAGCATCCATGTATTATTTTTATCTAGCACCATATTTGTTGTGACTTTGTAAGAGATATTATTTTGAAGTAATATTATAACTCCCCCCGTATGCCTGCTAAATGAGTCGCATCTAATTGTCGAATAGCCCTGAAATGTTATTTCGTGTAGTTTGATTTCTTCAGTAACACAAGTTTCACTCATCATTACCATGTGCGGTTTGTATTCTCTTAGCATGTCTTCAACTTCTTCGATATGTGCTAGTAAACTAGAGACGTTTAAGGAGTATATTGTTATGAAGTTTCGGTTTAATCTAAAAAATTAACCATTCTGTTCTCCTGTTCAATTTTTCGACAGTATACTGGACAGTCTTTGCTCCATACAGGGTGATTGATTTTTAAATTTAATTTTAGTCTTTCATTTGCTTTTTTGCAATTAATGCAGGCATCATATCCTTCATTACAGTTTTTTATATCATGGGATTTTGCACATCTTGGACATGATATTTCATTTTTACAATGCATCACCTTGCGGTTAAACCCGTTACAGTTAAAGCATCTCAAAATATTTACGTTTATATATATAAAGTATATTATTAGCGGTACGTTCTAGAAAGGAAGATACTCTCAGTATCTCAGCATCGTGTGTAAGACCACCATACTGTATTGAAACATTGCTTGAAATGGCTTTAGTCGTGTTTGGTGACTAGATCTGAACAGCCAGGTACTTCCCCATCTTTCACATTCCCCTCTTCATTACCTTCAGCCTAACAAAACACCTCAATTGGGAATGTCATCACCGGATCCAGGTGGTTTGTCAGCAGGTGGATTGCCTAAAATAGCATATTAAAAAAATGCTTACAGTAATATATATTTTAATCAACCCGAAAACAGGTCAGATAAGTCATAAAAATTGAAAACTTTAGTTTAATAAAAATAAACACAAGGATTCATATACAAGTCATAAAAAGATTATAAGTAAGGCAGATGATAATAAAGTACAGATAGAATTTAGAATAAATACATTGCAGCGCAGTGATTGCAATTGGGCTCACTAGAAGCTCGTTATTCAGATTGAGTTGGCCGGAAAATGGATGAAAGCGGACTGATTGCAGTTTCACGGAAGAGGAATTGCAGGAATACCGATTCCCGGGTTGAAGTTAAAGGGGAAAACACCGAGTTTAATTATTCAGAGCCGACGAATGGTGTATGTGTGTAGGTACCTACTCTCTGTGAAATAGATTTAGTGAATGGGTGTACTGATTCAATGATTTTAATGGATTACAAAGTAACAAAGATCAAGGTAATCCTTAAAAAACATAGACTTACTGATACAGACCAAATATTCAACCACTGTGACGTACTAGACATACTACAATTATACGTTAAATCGCTACTAAATTACATTTTTGATCAAAAAAACAACCTTCAACAAACACAAAATATTACAAACAGACCAGTTAGACAAGTATACAAAGAAAACTTAAAAACTCCGACGGTAAATACAAGCTTTGGACAAAGACACTACCAATATCAAGCTATAAAAGCAATGATATGATATTTATTAAAAAAAATAATCTTACCTAAGCTCCTATGAACATATAATGAAACATAAAAAAAAAATAAAACACCTCAAAAAGTGCGCTTTCTGGGACAAAATTTTAAAATTTATTTTCGACAAATTTGTGTTTTATCACAAATTGTTCATTAGTAGGTAAAATTAAAATTAAAATTTTAGTCCCAGTTGCGACCATTATATATTTTTTCTATTTTTCGGTGTCTTGTTCTATTTCATATTTTAGTTTAGATTTTTAGTGTTATCTTCTTCTTCAATAAAATTTAAATCTTCAAAATGCTTCTATTATAATAATTTTCTTTTTATGTTTCATTATATTTTTATAGAAGTTAGGGCAAAATTATTTTTAAATAATTAGCATTAACATAAATATTATTTGAAACACAAATAGGTACATAAGGTAACACTTTATTCGTACTAGATATTCGTTATATTTTTGATTAAAAAAAATATGTTGCAATTCGGTTATTTTGATTTGGAACGCGGGTATGGGTACCGCCGTTCCGGGAAGCATTTATTGGATAACCAACATCTCTGACGTAGGTCACCGCAAGTGGTCCGCTACGTTTGGTGACTTAGCAGGGGTGCCCGGGTTCATGGGGTGAGGTTTATCCGGGTCTTGGCGGCGGATGCGTCTGCCAACTAGTTATACCGCAGTGTGATGGATGGATTCATACGTCCCTCACTCTCAGATTTCTACCTACCCCTAACCCTTAACATCCCTTTCCTTCCCAGAAATTCCTCTCCTCCTTTTCCTAAAAAAACCCTCCACACAGCATCTCCAAAGATGACATAGGCCCTGAGGGGAATTATTTTCCCGAGGGTCTCCTGTGTGGAGATAATGTAAAATAAACGATTTAAATTTTTATACAAAATACTTAACTCTAAATTCGACTATTGCGAACTCCTGCAACTCATAAACTTACGAATACCGACAGTAACTACACGACAAAATACACTATTCTACTGCAGCATTCATAAGCGGAACTACATTGCTCACTCTCCGATACAACGATTTCACACCATGGGAAAAGAGTACTTAGGTGATATTGACGTATTTAACATAAACGTGGCGAATTTTGCGGATCTTGTAAAAAAATTATTTCAAAACTATTCCTAAACTTATCTCTATTTTTGTACACCCTTCAAATTGCTGTATCTTGGTATTTTTATGACTTGTGTGCATTTTTTATCTAATTTTATTTTTTATTATTTCTTTATCTGTTTAAAAATTATCTGTCATGAATTAATCCTACAACCAAAAATGTAAAAGCCCTCTGGGCGTTAAATAAGAAAAAAAAATACAGTCGAATTGAGAACCTCCTCCTTTTTGAAGTCGTTTAAAAATAAAACAAGTTAAGTATTTTTGCCTCAAATCCAAATTTAAGTTTTGAATGAAAAATTCGGCGGAGCATACGCAAATTACGCATAACGATGCGTAATTTTCAAAATTGGAAGTGCTTGTTTGGAGAATTCACTTCAGCCTATCCGCGATTTTTCTCGGGTCTACGCCAGGGTATCTAGCATGGTTCCATGACAGTTCATCCTGCGACAATTCATCCGGCGACAGTTCATCCTGCGACAGTTCATCCGGCCGACAGTTCATCCTGCCGACAGTTCATCCTGCCGACAGTTCATCCCGCCGACAATTCATCCGGCGACAATTCATCCTGACAATTCAACCTAACCTAACCTAACCTAACCTAACCTATAAGTATAAGTATGTCGTATTTTGTTATTCACGCATGCTTCTTCGGAGAGTCGAAATTATTGTTACTAAAAATATTTTTACAGCGGATTTCCACTCAAGATGCCTTCAATATAAGTATATCGATTTTGGCTGTACGGCCGTATATCCTCTTTGCATACTTACTTAATAAAAATCTTCTAAATGATCAGGCAGGATGAATTTTTGCCGGATGAATTGTCGGCGGGATGAACTGTCGGCAGGATGAACTGTCGGCCGGATGAACTGTCGCAGGATGAACTGTCGCCGGATGAATTGTCGCAGGACGAATTGTCGGGTCACCATCTAGCATAGTCGATCGATAGAGGTTTTATCGAAAATGTCGGTAACTTGTCATCGCTCCCGAGCACGACTGTAGGCCGCTAACGAACAAACTACAGTTCACAACGATTAAGGGTTCCTACTTTATTTGACGTGAACTGTTATTTGTTCGTTAGCGGCCTACAGTCGTGCGCGGCAGCGATGACAAGTTACCGACATTTTCGATAAAACCTATATCGATCGACCATGCTAGGTACCCTGGTAGGTATGAATAATAAACGCCAAAACGTGAACCCGTCGACAGGAACAAAATACCAGAGCAAACTAACAATATTATAATAAACGTAATGGTTAAGTGACAGTAATTAATAAAATACATTTATTTTTTAAAATTTTATCGTTCATTTTCACACGTCTTCGCTAATGTTATAATAAATAGTAAGTGAACCGCTTTCTACCTATTATATATCTACTATATTTATCAGGGCAGAACATTAACAACGATATTTTTATTCTCGAAATTATTGAGTGCAACATAGTAAAGATACCACTATCAATAAACGTCACGTTTCGAGAAATCCAATATTCGAATTAGCACGTTTACATCTCGTTATTCCGAGAACCGTGTTTATTTATGTAAAGATATCTCGATTGTCCGAGACGCACGCCAACGAGCGCATAAAATATTGAATTATCTTTGTCAAACGATTGGCAATTTATTTACGAAAACTTTCCAACCTTTTCACAGAATCCATTCCCAGTTGGCAGGGGCCACCAGTTGTACCAGTCGGGGACCAGCGATCGTAAAAAACGACTGCATAACGCAAAAGTATACCCGACCGGTCGACATTGTTGCGTTACTTTTCAGTGACATTCTCATTCCGAATAAATCATTCCCCGATTGGCAAAATATGAAAATAAATATCTTTTTGACAGACGCACTCGCAACACATGGGGATGTATAAATACTCGTATGATTTGCAATAAGTTTCGTATTGAGGTGGTTCTCGGAAAGCGGTCCTTTCACAAGAAAGCCGTTGCTCCTTTGGGGCGAGATTTGATAACAATGCAATCGCGAGAAGAACTGTTGGTTATATTGTGACACAATGCAAAGGTGTAGTAGCTACCTGAGTTCTGCTGATTGTTCTTTCTCGAGGAACCTTTGCTTCCGTTCGTAGATATTCTCGGAATGCCGCCATTGTCCGCCGGCACACCTGGAACCATTGTAATGGATTCTCAATACCTCAATAATATACTTTTCAGAACACAATCAATCCCAGGTGATGTTTGGTTCGCTGATGGAATCGCTAAGAAGCGTGTTAATTGTGGAATTAAATCAAACATGAGCACCGTGAAATGTTGCCATTTGAGTTGTTCAACTATTCTGGCTGTTGGAGGAGATAATAAAGAAGTATTTTGGAAAGGTGTCGCGAGCCACAATGGCCATTAAAAAGATATTACCACTATAATATGAAACCAAAAAGATTTAAGAAGAAAGAACTTCTTTCAGAGACCAACACGACATTGACGGGGACTACTTTTAAATACAAAGAAGATGAAAAGCAGTGGTATGTGATCTTAAAAAGTGTATGTTGATTGTTCAAAACAAGTGATGCGATTAAACTTATATCAAAATTTTTCTAGGCAACAAGATTTTTGATGGGCAAGTATTTTGCTGAAATACTATCATTTTAGTAAAGTAAAATGCTAACATTTTACGTGAACAGTTTTAATATTTAAACATATTTACGATTTATTTAAAATTAATAAAATAAAAAAGTTAACTACGTACTTTCACTAAAGTAGCTAAAGTTTTTGTGCAATTCTAAAACATATTAATTAGAATCTAGTAAGGTTGCCATATTATTGGCCGATTCAGGATCACCTGGGTATGTACCACGGTCGATCGATAAATCGTTCCCGAATACGACTGCAGATCGCCAACGAACAAACAACAGTTCACAAAGACTAAATGTTCTTAATTTATTCGACGTGAACTGTTGTTTGTTATTAGCCGATCTGCAGTTGTACTCGGGAATGAGGGCAAGTTATCGACATTATTGCTAAATCCTTCATCTATTAATCATATAATGACAAAATGTAATGATTTTTCACAAAATTGGTGCTATGAAAAAGAATCAAGCATTGTTACCAATAAACGCGCAACGCACATGGAATAAACGTGCTTTCTACCTAAAAAAACAAAGAATTTTTCAGGGATTTTTATATTTATGCAAAAAAATTATTTTCACCTGACAGCAAAGCTCAATCATTTCTATTTTACTTTTCTATGCGAGCTTTCTATTTGAATGGAGCTTACGGTCAAGGATTTCACACACCCTTGTACCAAATCCTATTCATAATAGACGTCCCTGTCCCAGATTTGAGGTTACAAAGCTCGCATCACGCATCTGCCATAGCCCTAGCCTAGAGTCTTGTTTGTCAATTTAAGCTTTTAAAAATAAATTTAAAAATTTCCATGGAACCATTTTGATAAAAAAAATAACTGCTGCCTTACTGTTAGGTAGGTATACATCTACCTAATCAATTAAAGACACTGACATAAAACTTTAAAAAAATATATGGGTACCTACTATCCTATTCATTATCAAAATTCGTTCCAAAAATATATTTCTAAAGAAAACTTTATAACTAAAAAATAGAACTAAACCAATTATTTTTATATGAATATAACTTAGGACTAATTAGTAATTACATGCTTAAGAGTTAGCGCTAATTAAAAACTACAAATTGTAACTTAAAGTTTATAAGTGCAAAATGGAGTAGTTTGTTATAAGTTAGGGGGCGTTCAAGTATTACGTAACGCAATTTTTGACCCCCTCTCCCCCCATGTAACGCGCCGTAACGTTTTTCGGTACCACCCCCCCCCCCCCCACCCTTAACGTTATGTAACGCCCAAGTGACAATTTTTACCTGAAAGTCACAAATAAGTTGCGCAAAGTACTGGAAAGTCGCTTAAATAACCTTTTTTCTTGTTTGAATCGCGTTTGCGGTAATAAATAAAACAAGAGATTTCGAGAAAAGAAAAGGATTGCCGAGTTCGAAAATTTTGATTCCCTAGTTTTTTATCTAAATAAAGAAAACGCGTTGTTCGAACCCCCCCCCCCCCCATCCCCATCCTCGTAACGCACAGTAACGTTTCACAAGATCCCCCCCCCCCAAGTGCGTTACGTAATACTTGAACGGCCCCTTACTGGTTTCGATCAAATCAATTTTATTACGTCTCAGAAAAGCAGATAATCCTGCCAATTGTTAAAATAGGTTTCATAACAGTTTATCCCCCGACAATTAATTCCTCGGTATACTTACATGCAATTACTGCAATATGCAGTCAGATTAGGGAAAATATAATATACACAAAATATAACTAAGGATGTACCGCCGAATAACAAAAGTATGTATAAAAGATATTTTCATTCAAATACACCCAGGTAAAACCTATTTAACTATATACTGTATTTACAAGCGTAAAAATATAAAAATCGACACTGTAAATAAATTCGTTTGATATCTATACCAACTTACAATTAAAGGTATTTTTGAAGTCGATTTTTGGTTTGAAATTGGTAAATAATGCACAAACAATTATAATTTTATAATAAAACTAGCTGATCCGGCGAACTTCGTACCGCCTCAGAATCAAAAACTGTTGTCAACTTATTAGCTGAATTGATCTAAATTGTTTCTCCCTGCGTATACCATACCTTGATCTAAATTGTTTCTCCCTGCGTATTCTTTCCCCTCTCGCGTTCCCTCACCCTCTCCCCACTCCACTTCTCCCCTTCCCCCGTCCCGCTAACCCCCCTTCCTGAGTTCCTTTCCCCCCTCCCCCCTCCCCCCCCCCCCCCTCCCCCCTCCCCCCTCCCCCCTCCCCCCCTCCCCCCCCCCCCCCCCTCCCCCGGTTCACAGTTCAATATTATACCCCTTACAATATTGCTGCAGTTCTTTCAAAATAGGAGAATTCGTTCCATACAAAATGTATGGGGAAAATAATTTTCTTCGGAGTGGAACACCCTTTACTTTTAGGGATATGAAAAATAGATGTCGGTCGATTCTCAGACCTACCAGATAAGCACACAAAATTTCATCAAAATTGGTCCAGCCGTTTCGGAGGAGTATGATAACAAACACCGTGACACGAGAATTTTATATATTAGATTATAACTTCTGGGGGCCAAATATCGGGGATCAACTGTTAAGAATGTGGAGCGTTCGTTTTCATTTTTTTAAATACATTTATAAAAATCACCACCAGAATCTTAATTTTGCAATTATTACTAGCGCAGATTCGTGAAAAATCACGTCATAAAAATTGAAGAATTGAAAATTTCTTAGTAGCTAAAATGTGCAAACCCTAGAAAAATTACGAAATTCGGCTTTAGGTACTCGTCAATATTAACCATAAGAAATTAAAACAAAAGACATACATATTTCAAATAGAGAAATTATTATTAAAATAATTTGTTGGTGAGAAAC
Source organism: Limnephilus marmoratus (assembly GCA_917880885.1). Classification (NCBI taxonomy): domain Eukaryota; kingdom Metazoa; phylum Arthropoda; class Insecta; order Trichoptera; family Limnephilidae; genus Limnephilus; species Limnephilus marmoratus. Next base: position 18,835,674 of record OU862933.1, read on the forward strand.
ATTAAATTATTATAATTTATTACATATTTAAAGTAGGTACTTAAAAAAATAAATAACAATATAATAATATATTATCTTTTTACTGAAAATTACTAAAGCCTGTAAGCAGTGTAAAAAAACTCAATATTTTTCCTTGTCAATATTATAAAAAAATGTATTAACATAAAAAATGCCAATATACTAAAACGTCAATTGAAAAAATTGATATATTTCCTATTTATAACTCAATAATGAAGTCCCATACAAATTCTTTTTGCAACTCATTGATGTGTTCCTTGTAACTCAATCATGAAAAAAATTATAATAAGAGCATTCTGGCCTCAATCAAACCATTGGGAGACATCATGACATTTGGTCGGTAGGTTCATACCTTCCAACAACTTACAAATAGATTTTACCTTATTTATTTATTTACCTGTAATGGCATTCGAAAGTAAGACATGTTGAGTGGGCACGCATGTTTAGAATAGAAACTAACTAAGGTACTCCACAGTATCTTCGGTAGAAATTTGAAGACTGTTTTCCTACATAAAAAATATACTTAGACAAACTTCATTTACACTTTTTATGTACCTAATTTTTTTTTCTTTATAACACCGTTTTTGATTATTTTTTCTGCATTTCTCCAATTTTTCTATGTGCGAGTACAAAAATGTTCTTGTATATTTTTGCCCTTTAAATTTACATGTAAAAAAATATTTGTAAACGTTTATTATTATTAACGGCCTTCGTGGGCGAGGAGCAAAGGCTCTCGACTAGCGATCCGGAGATGGTTTGATAAATTCCAGCTTGCGCAGATAAATTTGATTTGTGTTTTCACAATTTAATATTTAAAAATAATATAAGCTGTATTTGCGGCACGTTCCAGAGTGGAAGATACTGTCAGTATCGCCCTGGTGTAAGACCATCATTCAGAATTGATGCGTTGTATGAAATGGCAGCCGTTTTGGTGACTGGATCTTACCATCAAATTCACAATATACCCCAATTGGGGATGCTATAGTCTCACTGGCTCCAAACGGGAGGTATTCACATTAAAAAAAACCTACTGTTCAAATTAATCCGTGAGAAATAGTTAGGATGCAGGCGAATTCTCTTTTATATTGACTAATTAATTACTGCCTTTACTTATGTTTTATCCTGAAAAATACAAATGTAGGCATATACGAGGGTCAGTCAGTAATGCCTCCTATTTTTTTTACTTAAATAAAGTTAGTTAAGTAAAAGTTTGAATTTGGTGCTATTTCTCAAACCTTCTTCTACAATCTGCTGCAGTAGTACCTATTTGTGTCAATAGGTGGCAGCAAAATGGCCGACATCGATGTTTGTATTAGATCGCGTTCTGTGATTGATTCTTGACTGTAGAAGGTGAAACGCCCATTCGCATTCATAAAAGACTGAATAATGTGTACCATGATGCAATAGTCTGCACTGTTAGACGATGGTCGCCGTAACGAAGCCGAAGGACAACATTGAGCGAGTTGATGTTATCATTCGTTGTGACCCCGGATAGATGTCGCATTCTCTCCCTCAGTAAAGGCAGTGTGATGACGATTATTCGACAACTGATTATTCAACGAAAGTTTGTGCAAGGTGGATAGCAAGAAAGTTAACCGACCAGAATAATGAAACAAGAAAAACAATAGCCTCACAACAATTGCAGCGTTTAGTTTCTGGAAAAAATTGTGGCCGGAGACGAAATATGGGTTCATTTTTTTGAACCAGAATCAAAGAGGCAGTCAATGGAATAGCATCACATAAACTCGGCGATCGGCAGGGAAAGTTATGGTGATCGTGTTCTGGATGAGACTGTGCTTTTTACAATACTGTGATACGTGCCCTTGTTGAAAGATGCACCAAAGCTGTGGAAATGGAGGGAGATTATATTGAAAAGTAACAAGTTAAATGTCAATAGTGTGGTTTTCAACACATGTATTTGCATTTTTTATTTTTTGACAATTAAAGAAGAAAAAAAATAGAAGGCATTACTTTCTGACTAACCCTAGTATTTATTGAAATTTTCATGTCATTAGGTAGGTAGGTACCTACATGTACATATTCTCCAAAAACTTTTAACCTTATTTATTTATTTATCTATAACAGCATTCGAAAATAAGCCATGAAAAGGGAACATTACTTAATTAGGGAATTTCAGATTGTATTAAAACATTATCACATCGCAATCAGTGGCGGCTCGTGACTTTTGGTTGTGCTAGGGTGCTAATATTAAAAAAATGGCATCATGGATGTTGTCGTATGCGAAAAATATTTTTTTTTTTTTTTCAAAAATCGGTGTTTTGTATGAACATTTTTCAGGAAATCGGTGCGGCGCACCACCAAACTGAAACTAACCTGAAATTTTTCATACAAAAAACTGTTTTTCAAAAAAAAAAAAAAAAATTTTTTTTCGGCTACAACAACATCAATAATGCCATTTTTTTTAATATCAGCACTCTAGCACACCAAAAAGTCACGAGCCGCCACTGATCGCAATGCATGGTCTCCATGTTTTGATAAAAGTTATTTATTTATGAGAGCTGCAAATAGGTACCATTTATCAGGAATGTCTTAAAATTAAATACAGTTTCGATTTTCATTGTTATCATGAGGAAATTTAATAAATTTAATAAAAATATTGTTGCATTATTTACATAATGTAAAGCCATGATAAATTACGTTTTGTAGTTGGATATGACTTGGGTGACGGGAAATGGATACCATTGAAAATGGTACTGTAATAATAATGATAGCAACTTTATTAGAAAAAAATGATGTCAAATCGAAATAAGATCCTTTTGAGGTTGCTCACGCCTTTTCCTAAAATCAATAAATTGATTATTCCTGTGGTGTTTTGTTGTTGTAAAAATCATCTAAAGAGCGCTTGCTTTTATTTATGGATTCATTGAAACAACACCGTTAATAAAATGATCCAAGAAGCTTAAGAGCGTTTAACCAGCTAGCGGACGAAAATCCACATTTCGTCGAAAGTTGTTCTTCCGATCGTGCAGGGCGGTTACAATGAGAAAGATTAATTATTCTCCGTACCAGCTTTTTAAAATTATAACTCAATATCGAATTTATTTCAATCCAAATTAGCTTTAATTTATACCTTCATCCAAAAATGCTGAAAGGCGTGATGATAAAACTATTAAAATAGTGTACTTTTTGTAGTTATTTTTTGATTATAAGTATTTATCATTTTTCAATAATGTCTAAATTTAATAAGAATGTTAAAAAAATCTGAAATATATTAGTTTGTAAGTGCGCAAATAAATACACAAATGGACCAATTTTCGTCAAGAAACACATGTACGTACATATTTTTTAATGATTTTATTGAAACTAAAATTAAAATTCTAATACATAACTCTGCTAGATAATGTATTGATTTATTTTACTGCATGATTACATTATTTGAAATGGGTGTGGTATAATACAAAAACTTTTTTGAAAATTTAACAAATCTGCCAACGACCTATGGAATAACCTTATTATACTAAAAATTAAAAAAAATTCTAAAAATTTATTACAAACGAATGCTAGATAAAAGAACAATCTTTCGAAATCCATTTATAATTTTTTGTGGAAAAGAGTCAATACATCTAAAAACTTTTTTGAAAATGACGTATTTCCGGCTTTCTCTGGTAATGCCCTCTTAAAGACATACTTGTAAATACTAACCTTTTTAACACCTATTTGATAACGAAATATATATTTTTTGTGACATAACTCATTTGTACATCAATGTACGTGTAATTATGTGCCAGAATAAATAAATAATTAATTTATGAATGAAATAAAATATTTCATAAATAATATATTTTTATAATCCCATAGATAAATACTTTGGCAAATGATCGCTCAAGTCGTTTTGAAAACTTGCCATAATATGCCAAAAATCGCTCGGGTGGTTATGACCGTCCATGCTGAAGGAAAGTGAGACAACATGAAATTAATATATGACATGGTAACAAAGAGAAAGAGACAGATAATGTGTACATAATGGTTTATAAATCTATATCGATAGAGACAAAGCCTTAACTGAAGAGGAAATTAACGGATTAAGTGGCTAATTATTTAGTAATTATTTTATGTGGAATATATTCCTAATATTGGGCTATTGGACTGAAAGAATGCGACTTTTGATTTTAACGGCTTTTTTATTTGTGGGCTTCTAAATTATTGCATCTGTTGTCATGAACATTTTTTCATGGCAATATTCTTCATAAAAATGTTTAAGGCAACAGAATAAATAATTTAGAAGCCCTCGAAATAGAGAAAGTCGTAAAAATCAAAAGTCACATTCTTAGAAATCAATTAAATGTGTTCAATAGCCCAATATTAAGTATATTTCCCATAAACTAATAAAATTCCACATAATCCGTTAATCACCTCATTGACGCTTGGTCTCTTTCGATATAATATGGTAACTCATTACGTACATATCTGTCTATAAAATTCTACATAATCATAATCGAAAACTTAGAAAAATTCCATACAACAACAAGAGTGACATGGTGAGCACATCAAATATTCGTTATTTTTATTTTTTTTATTTTTTTTTATTTATTTATTTACGGACAATTAGTCCAATTAACAATACATCAATAACACGAATAGAAAAAAAAGAGAAATCACAATGAAAGGAGATTACATATAGATGAAGAGCATTGACAAAATACATATAATATAAAAGTACATAGAGAAGATAACTATAAGTAGCTTGAAGATGGATTTAAAAAGACTTTAAAAAACCACATTGCGTAACGACTGCCGAAAGTCATTTAGGCTTATACCAAAAAATTCAATGCTTTGATTTGCGTTGACAAGTCTCGACATTCTGGATAAAGGAGAATGATATCCATAATTAGTAGAATGTTGATTGAGGAACAGCAATTCATTATTTCGGAGTCTACGGGAAGGAATGTTGAACTGGATGAGTTGTAACAAAGCAGGTGTGTCAGTAATACTGTTGATAATTTTGAAAATGCATATTAGATCAGAGTCCTTTCTACGTTTTTCTAAAGAGGAAATGTTTAAAGTTTGTTCAATTTCATCATACGAGTATTCTCCTCTTTCAAGTCCTAACCTCCAAGCAATTCCTCGTAGGAAGCGATGTTGTACAGATTCGATGTAACAAATGTGGATAGCATAAAAAGGAGACCAAATGACACTAGCATATTCAAGGTGAGGGCGGACCAGCGAACAGTAAAGAGTTTTAAGTGTATTTATTTGTTTAAAGTCAGAGGTAATTCTATGAATGAAACCGAGTAGTTTAAGTGATTTGTTTACGATGTTATTAATGTGATCCCGGAAAGAAAGTTTACAATCCAAAGTGACCCCAAGGTCCTTGATAGATGTGACAGTAGAGAGACAAACATTATTTAGTTTATAATCAAACTGAATAGGTTTTTTGGTTCTATAAAAGGACAAAATTTTGCATTTATCAACATTAAGTTCCATGCAGTTAATTTTGCACCAATCATTAAATGAATCGATATCAAGTTGAAAAAGTAAACAATGAAGATGGGATTTAATTATCTTAAGAATCTTATTGTCATCGGCAAAAAGCCAAAAACGTGTGTGAGAAAAAACTTTAATGATATCGTTAATAAAAAGGTTAAAAAGAAGCGGGGCCAAATGGGCTCCTTGCGGAACGCCGGAAGTTACATAAATGTTAAAGGATTCAAAGTTATTTATTTTAACCCTTTGTTTTCTATTACTCAAGTAAGAGTGAAAGAATGATAACAATGGGTCTCTAATGCCTATAGCATAAAGTTTGGCCATGAGAATACGGTGATTAACTTTGTCGAAGGCTTTGGAGAAGTCAGTGTAGAGGACATCAACCTGAGTGTTGTCTTCTAAGGCTTTAAGAATGGTATTTATAAAGGACAGTAAATTAGTTGTTGTAGATTTCGCCGATCTAAATCCATGCTGTTCCTCGATCGTTCTACACAACCTTACAGAAAACCAATGATTTTTTAATATTCTAAGCCAGCGATGAGCAACCAGCGTCCGTTAGCTCATTTCGTGGCTTTTTGTACTGTTCTCATGACTGTCTAAAATATCAATAAATTTGCGATACAGAATAAAGATTTCAGTTCTATTTTTCAAAAGGGTTTAGCGGACAAATTCATTATTTCTTCAAAGTTTTAAATCAGTCGCCCAACACCATCAGCCTTTCATAGAAATAACACTTCATGACCGTTAAACCCTGTTTTTGTTACACATAGTATAAATACTGTACTTTTTATTTTTCTATTATTACGAATAAAATTTCGTTATTACGTTGGTTACAATTGAACTTCGGTAGAGAGGCGCTTACGCGTTTTTTCACGCGCGTCGAAATTATAGTTTTGACATGGGATATTTGCCATTATCATAATGTTTTTGTACATAATTTCTATTCTAATGAACAATTAACTGTTACATTAGAATAATTCAACGTAATTACTATTATTGACTCCAGATACTAATATCTACAGCCTGTATGTCGGACGAATATCTTCAGCTCATATGTTGAACTAATATCTACGAACTTCAGAGTGTTGACTAATTTCTACAGAGCGTAGGTTGAACTAATATCTACAGAGCGTAGGTTGGATTAATCAGCTAAATGTGTCCAATAGTCCGATATTAGGGATTTTTACATACTTACATACTTAAATAAATTAAGTTTTTTAAACTGCATACGCAATATTACGTTATTCCAATATGCTATACATAATTGCAAATCCAACCTCTGCCAGTGCTGTAGATATTCGTCAACACTTTGGTTCTCATAGATATTAGTTCGATTTTTTCAGTTTTTGGAATTCCTGTAGATATTAGTAGACGCCTCCCTATTATTTGTGTTATTTTTTGTTGGGTTTAGTCCCTTAATAATGTTGTTTTGTTAATTCAATTTTGTTAATATAAAAATATAGGTTAATTCTTTTTTAATTTTTTTAAACTTCCATAAAAGTAACGTTATTAAATAATATAAATGCTTTGTGTGTGTTTAAATAAACACAAATACCGGAAATCAATGAATAAATTATGGAAAAATGAATCCAAAATGTCAGATTTTTCTACAATATTGAGGTCGGACCACAAAATTCAGTCCTTAAGAATATTCTTGCGTGTTCAAGGAAAAACGTGGATATTACTTGTTATTTTGAGCGGCTTTTTCAAAACTTGAAGAAAAATTTAAGTTTTCAGCTAACCCCTTTGCAAAACAGATAAGAAACGGATGAAATTATTTTAAGGAAATTTAAAAAAATTGAATTATTTAGGCACGTGGGCTGCACGTAAACGGCTCGGGAGCCGCACGCAGCCCGCGCGCCCAAGGTTGCTAATCACCGGTTAGAGTATAAACATTCAATCGTTTTCTGTTGATTTGTATAGAACGTATATTTAATGTGCTCTCCGTGTCACTCTTGTTGTTGTATTGTGTAGAATTTTTATGAGTTTGTGGTTATGATTTTGTGGAATTTTATGAGTTTATGGGAAATATACCTAATATTGGGCTATTGAAAACATTTAATTGACGACTTTGGTTTTAATGGCTCTCTTTATTTCGAGAGCTTCTAAACTAAATATCTAATCTTTTGCCATGACCACTTTTGTGCACTCGACTCAGAAACGGACGGTCCGTTTGATAGATTCTCCCATCTTAACAGACGGATTGCAATCTTTAGAGCACAGGCGTCGGGCGGGAATGCTATCCTTATTCTACCGGTATTACAATGGAAGATGCTCCGAGGAACTAGCATCATCGGCACCGGTGCATAGTCGGAAAACACGCCAAACGCGTGCCCAACATTTGTACACGGTTGATATTTGTCACATGAGAACGGGTCGTTTCTTCGACTCGTTCTTATGTTCAACAGCTCGGCTGTGGAATGATTTGCCGGCCTCTGTGTTTCCTCCTTCCTACAACATAGATCTCTTCAAGACCAATGTTCATTCCTTCCTCTCCTCAAAAAGACCCTCCACACAGCATCCTAGATGACATAGGCCCTGAGGGAAATTATTTTCCTCAAGGCCTCCTGTGTGGAGTTAATGTAAAAAAAAAACTATTTTAGCACCGGTGCTTTGATTGACGGTGTGAACTTTATCAATAATATTTTGATACTGTATCTTGTTTTACCCATATAAAACGCTGAACAATCAATACAATCGAATTTACAATTTTCCAAGTGACTAAGTGACTAAGTTTGTCCTGGCGGTCTTAATTCAGAAGGAATGTTTTTTATAATTTATTTTTTTATGTTTTAATCATTCAGTTCAGTTTCAGTGCCGGCAACCCGGGCGTTTATTTAGTTTCATGGTTATTTACATTGTTTTCTTTTCTTTACCCGCCTCACTAGACAAAGTCTGTTCCGAGGCGAGTAAATCACATATTATGTTTGTTCCAAAAGAAATGTGTGTATTTAAACAAATATATATATGTATGTAAAAAGATAAAAAAGATAAATTATATGTTGGTATATTAAATATTTACATACATACTTTGTTTTTTAGATAAAAGTAAATTAAAATTTTGTGACAGTTGAATATAGCGGTTACATAATAGAAGTAATAATTAATAATTAATCATAATAATTAATATTGCAAAATTGCAGTTTCTCGTATTTGTTTTATTTGAATATTATATAATTTCGTGAGAACTTGTATGAAATGTTATTTATTTAGAATATTTTGAATGTCTGTTCTTTCCTTTTCATTCAACCATATTACAAATCTTTTGAAAAGCCAATTCAAATTATTTGGGGTGACGTAAGTTTTTGTTTGTGTTAGGAAGGTATTGAAAATGTGTGGTGCTAGGTAAGATTCGTGTTTTTTTCAAAAGTTGATTTGATATGGGGAACTTGAAAGTACTTATTAATTTTTGCTCTTGTGTTTTGCGAGTGAGGTATGTGGAGATGTGAAGTTTTGATACAGTTTTTGTAAATGATCTTCCTTATGAATAGTTTATTTACGTCTAGTAATTTGTTTTTGATCATTAGCTGTTCCGTCGGATGTTGGTAAGGTTTATAAAACATAATTCTAATTATTGTTTTGTGATTTATTTTAAGAGAATTGAGGTAAGTATCTGCTGCTCCTCCCCAAACTGAAATTCCATATGTTAAAATACTTTGACAGAGTGCGAAATATATATTTTTTAGTTGATTTAATGACATGATGTTTCGTATTGTTTTGAAGATGTATGATAATTTTAGTATTTTTTTTGATAATATATTAATATGGAGATCCCATTTTAGTTTATGGTCAACAGTTAAACCTAGATATTTAATATTGTCTGCATAAACAATTTTGTCACAAGTACAGCATGTGTTATTTGACGAAATATTGGTGCAGGGGTTAAGATGTAGTTGTGGTTGGCTATGTGGTTGACCAGCCTTTGTTTTGCTAAAAGTTTAATATTTTGTTTTTGAAATGTTCAGTGTTAGTAAATTATTTTGTAGCCATTTATTTACTACAGTCATCCCTGTTTCTGTGTTTTTGAATACCTTTTCCCATGATTGTGCCTTGAACAAAATTGCAGTGTCGTCTGCATAACTGATTACTTTGTACTCAATTTTTCCTAGGTTTATCTCAGTTAGACTATTTATATAAATGAGGAATAGTATGGGACCCAAGACGCTGCCTTGCGGTACTCCATACCTGATATCTGCTTTGTCACTGCTGTATTTATTTATTTTTACTATTTGTTGTCTCCTTCAATGTAGCTGACAAACCATTTTAGCGGTTGACCAGTTATGCCGATATTTTTGAGTTTTTGTTGTAGTAAGTTATGCGAAATAGTGTCGAAAGCTTTTGCTAGGTCTAAGAATACCCCTATCACCTTTGATCCGCCATCTATGCTTTTCACTATGTAGTTGGTTAATTCTGATAAAGCATCTTCTGTACCCATTTTGGCACGAAATCCAAATTGGCGGCTTGAGAGCAGGTTGTGTTTTTCAAGGTATGCAAGTAATCTTTTTTTCATGGCTTTTTCTAGAAGTTTAGATAGTGAGTTTAGCAGAGTGATTGGTCTGTAGTTTAATATCAGAGTTTTGTCTCCCGATTTATGTATTGGAGTGATACATCCTATTTTTAAATGATCAGGGACAATTCCGAGCCTAAAACTTTGGTTGAAAATGTGTTGAAGCGGTATAAGTATGTATTCTCGTAGATTTATCAGTATTTGATTGGAAATGTTATCCGGTCCCATCGCGCAACTTGGTTTGAGAGATTTAATAAGATCCGAGATTTCCTTTGTATTTACTTGATAAGCATTGAACGAGTGATTTGGTCGTATGGAAGAGCAAAGTTTGTATAAAGAGTCTTCTGATGTACAGTTTTTTTGAAGAATTTTTTCCGCTAGGGTAGCCAACTTTTGCGAATTCAGTGTTAATAAAATTCGTTATTTTATTAGGTTCATTGTTTGTTAAGACTTTGTCTCCGTTTATTAATAGTTCTTTGATATGTGAATCTTTCTTCGGAGGGGAATAAGTAATATTTCTTACAATTTCCCAATTTTTTTTAGGATCATTTTTGGCGATTTTTATTTCTTTTTTGTAATATTTGTATTTGGCTTGTTTAATTAACTTATTACACAGGTTTCTATACAGTAAGTAATCTTGCTTTAGTTTGTTATCATTCGGGTTTTTGTGGATTCGCATATGCATTGCATCTCTTTTATGAATACTGTTGACTATTCCTTTCGTGATCCATGGTGTTATTTTTTTTTCTTTATGTGTGTAGTTCTTTTGTGGATTTTTTGTGGTGTGTTTGGTTATGTAGGTTTCAACCGTATTTATAAATGTGTCCAGCGCTGTGTTTGGGTCTATTTCATTTAGTACATTAGTCCAAGGTTCATCGTGAATATCCGATTTTAGGGACTTAAAGTTTATTTTGTCTTTCATGTTGTCATTTTTGTTTTTACTTTGTTCTTTGTTAAGAAGTATGTTTAATGTAGTTGTGAAATGGTCAGTGACAGTTGAGCGAATAATGGATGAAAAAGTTTTTTTTCTGGTTTTAGCAAATATATGATCGATGCAGGATTCGGAGTGTGATGTAGTTCTTGTTGGCGAGTTTATTGTAGATTTAAGTCCGTAGTGAGTAAAAACATTTAAGAATTCCGTAGTTTTTGGTTGGCAGTTTAATATGTTAATATTCATGTCACCAGCAATAATTATTTGTTGAGTTTTTTTATGTTTTTCAAGAAGTTTATTTAAGGAATTTAAGAAAGGGGCGAGATTGTTGTAGCATGGTGGTCTGTATATAGCAAATATAGAAAGACATGGGCCAAGTGATATTTGAATGCAGTTTGCTTCAGTTATGTTAATTTCTGATATGGAAGATTTTATTGAATCTTTGACAAAGATTACTATACCATCATTTTGATTTAAGTGTCTTATGGTCTGGAATGTGGTATAGTCATTTAAGTTTAAGTTGGTGTAAGAATCACCTAACCAGCATTCACTTAGGATAATGATATCGAAACTTATATCTATTTCATTTAGTAGGACACAGAAACTATCAAAGTTCTTTTGAATACTTCTTATGTTTTGACATATTATGCTTAAACTGTGTTTTCCTGAGACAAGGATTTTGTATTCTTTTGCTTGGTTAAAAGTGTATTCTGTGTTATTTATTGTTTCCAAGTCAAAATTCAGTGCAGAAACCATTTGTTACAAGGATGAAAAATAGAAGTTTTGGATGGAAAGCCATACATGATAACGTACATAAGATTTGGGAATGTTTAGGGTTATTATTAAGAACGAAGTAATATAAGGATACAGTTTGGCGCCTGTTTCAGGAACAATTTCTGGTTGGTTTTCCTCTAGTTGTTCTTCAATGAGGTTGGTGGTATTTTCTGAGTTTAATTGAATTGCTTGCGAGTCGATTGATCGAAGGCGAATATATACTCGCCTTGTTGTACTCCATAAGTAGGAGAAAAGGTAGTTTCTTGCAAATAGTTTGTAGAGATATAGTCTTCTTGTTGTGTGCGTGGCTAGATGTCCATTTATGTGTATAGGTTCATGTCGTCTTTCGTATCCTGTTTTGTTAATGTTCCGTCTCACTTTATTTTTCTCTGTTTTTTTATTGGAATTTTTATCTGTTTCCAAAAACTCATCTCGATCATTTGTATTTTTAAATTTGATTATAATCAGTTTTGGAGTTGCATTTCTCAGAGATGCTAGTTTTTTTGGTATATCAGGTATTGGTATATTACGGTTAATTACCGTTAAAAAATTGGTTTTTATTTTTGTAGAAGCCATAATAAACATATTGAGTAAATAGTGTACTAAGTTTTTGTTTTTTTTTTTTTTTTTTTTTATTTTTAAATCATCTTAGTATGTAAATCGTTTAGGTGTCTTATTTCAACCACCTTTGAGTCATTTGTTTTCCTTACCAGCTTAATTACCAGTTTTACTTAATCATTGATTTGTTTGTTACATGAATTGAGACTTGAGACCACCACCGTGCTAGGCACATGCCCGAGTTGTGTTGGTCGAATGCAGGAAAAAACGATTTGTGAATAAAATACGACGATGACAGGGACTTTATAAATTTTGTAGCTGGTACCCGGCATGCGTTGCTATGTCATTCAAAAAAATAAATTGATTCTCCCTGCATGTCCTTTCCTTTCCGTTCCCTTCCACCTTCCCCCTCCCTCGTTTCTTCCCTCTCCACAAACCCCACCTTCCCCCTGCCTTTCCACCCTGCCGCTAAAATATATGAAATACACACATTTTCATTTATACAAATTTCATAACGCCGACAGCTTAGATAGCATTATATATAGCCTATGTTACTCGCTGATAATGTAGCTTTCTATTGGTGAAAGAATTTTCCAAATCGGTTCAGTAGTTTCGAAGCCTATTCAATGCAAACAATCAAATCTTCTCTCTTTATAGTATTGGAAAAATGGAATTGAATTGATTGAATCCGTTATAAACTAAGTTAATGCGTGGCAGACCAGATCCCGAGAGACTGGTTGAGGGAAACCTTTTGATCTCTCCAGCAAGGTAAAAAAAATTATCTCTTCCGGCGACGTTTTGTCTCTTTTGTGATAATCTATTATGTACACACATTACCTGTCTCTTTTTCGTCATTACGTTATACATATTTTAATTTCGGCTATCTCCCTATTTCTCCATTCTATTTTATCTTACTGTATACATACATAAGCATACAAATGTAATTTTTTTGTTTGGGTTAATTTATACTCTGATGATGATGATGCCTGTGTTAAGCAACACAGTCTGTTTTCAAAATAAAATAAAAAAGTTATTGTTTTATTTCATTAATATGTCAAACCACAATGTGACTGCTTTCTACCAAAAAATATTTATGACTTATTTACTTAGACGAATTTGAGCTAGTTTGAAATATATTTTTAGATTATAATAAAAAAAAAAGTGAAGAACATATGTTCACAATAAAATTATTATGTATTATTATCACAATATTGACATCGTGTATGATCGAGAAATTTAAAGATATTTCAGTGAATAATCTTGCCTTGTTTTCTTTCAACTTTAGTACTAAGTACTGCATAGGATGAAACATTCTCGGAAATTAGTTATCCCCAGATTTGGTCTCCGATTCCGAGAATAATTTAATGCCGCAGCCGCCAAATAATACGCTCTTGTCAAACAAGCGACAAAGTAAATACTAAATGAGAGCACCTTGTTCACGACCGCACTCTTGTGGAAACAATTTAATTGATTTTTAAGGAAGATTTTTTAAATTTTCGAAAAATTTGGAACTACTGTTTACAGCGTTTACTACTTGGTACTGTTGCTAGGGAAATAATTGTTATTAAGAGGGCATTACCAGAGAAAGCCGGAAATACGTCATTTTCAAAAAAGTTTTTAGACGTATTGACTCTTTTCCACAAAAAATTGTAAATGGATTTCGAAAGATTGTTCATAGTTTCATTTTTATTTTCATTCATTCATCTAGCATAGTTATGTAATAAATTTTGAGATTTTTTTTAAAATTTTTAGTATAATAAGGTTATTCCATAGGTCGTTGGCAGATTTGTTAAATTTTCAAAAAAGTTTTTGTATTATACCACACCCATTTCAAATAATGTAATCATGCAGTAAAATAAATCAATACATTATCTAGCAAAGTTATGTATTAGAATTTTAATTTTAGTTTCAATAAAATCATTAAAAAATATGTACGTACATGTGTTTCTTGACGAAAATTGGTCCATTTGTGTATTTATTTGCGCACTTACAAACTAATATATTTCAGATTTTTTTAACATTCTTATTAAATTTAGACATTATTGGAAAATGATAAATACTTATAATCAAAAAATAATTACAAAAAGTACACTATTTTAATAATTTTATCATCACGCCTTTCAGCATTTTTGGATGAAGGTATAAATTAAAGCTAATTTGGATTGAAATAAATTCGATATTGAGTTATAATTTAAAAAAGCTGGTACGGAGAATAATCAATCTTTCTCATTGTAACCGCCCTGCACGATCGGAAGAACAACTTTCGACGAAATGTGGATTTTCGTCCGCTGGCTGGTTAAACGCTCTTAAGTTGGTTTCTGTGCGAGTACCTACTCCACAATGTTTAGTACTCATGGAAACAGAATAGATAGATGTCATCTATCTCTTCTGCGTACACAATGATGCATTATGCCTTTATTTTTTTTTGGTACGTTCCTTAATTAACCTTTTTATGCCGCCAGAATTCGCGTGATGTCACATCGGAATAATGAATAATTCTTTGAACAAATTGTAGAATTAATTATTTAAAATTGAAAAAAAAAACGTTACGTAAAACATTTATGGTTTTTAATTAAGTAGATATACTGGTACACAGAATTACTCGTCATCACTCTTGACTCTACAATCCCTGGTGGGTCTTGGCCTCCTCAAGAGTCTTCCTCCATTCATCTCGGCTTTGTGCCAGCTCTCTCCAGTTTAGAAGCACCAAGGTAGCTATGTCTTTGAGGCCGTTGTCGCTCCATCTTAATCATGGCCTTCCCAGGCTCCTACGCTCTATCGCTCTTGAGTTCAGCAGGGACTTTGGTGCTTGATGCTTAGTCATTCTCTACTTGACCCAACCACCGAAGTCTTCCCAGTTTTATAAATTTTATGACATTTAGCTCCTTAAACAGAGTATAGAGCTCATTGTTGTAACGTCTGCGCCAAAATCCATTTTCTAGAACCGGTCCGAAGATACATCTCAAATTTTTATTTAAAAAACGTCTAGTGCTCGCTCATTCCTCTTAGCTAGTACCCACGTCAGCTGCATACGTGAGTAGGTACTGGTCTAATAAGTGTTTGTACATTATTAACTTGGTAATGGCGTAGCTAGCATGGGCGACACCCGGGGCGGAAAACGTGATGTCACTCCCCCCCATTAAAGTTTACTTTGGGAAATTCAAAACGTTAATTTTGACTTACTAAAATATAAGGACATTACTAGCTGGTCAAATGTGAAAAAAAAATCGTAATCCTCAAAAATTAACAGAATAACAACAATCAAAAGGTAATAATTTCTTTCACGAGTTCCCGTCAATCTCAGTGTATGAAAGAATTGAGAATGACACAGGTGATAAGCGAGGAATATTTCAGGGGAATCCCCAACAAAGCAATAGTACATAAGGGCTAGGAACGTAAATAAAACAACAGAATTTTTGAGGAATCCTGATCGACCGAGCCATAGAGCTACAAATAACAGAGTTCCGAGTGGAGTCTTCTATTCTAATATGCTTAAACATTCTGAAGAAAATCATTTGCTGGCATGAAAACATAATTTTAACAACCCATACTTAAGTTAATACCAGTTTTGTGTTCAGAGGGTAACTATAAAATTTCAATTGTGAAATAGTAAAGGTGTACCTCCCCAGCTTTAATTTATTAATGCACGCAGTACACGAAAATGATTTTGCGAAAATGAAAATGGTTTTACTCCGATCTTTGCAGCACATATTCTGCAACTTTCAAATCTTGCACCTGGAACTCGAAAATGGTTTCCTTTGAAATTTCATTTGAAACTCTGTTCATCTGCGCACCCATTTCGAAGGAAAACATTCCCGAGTTCCACTATTGCAAATATTCCCCGAGTTGCAAGATATGAAAATTTCAGACTACGTGCTGCAAATATCGGAGGAAAACCATTTTCATGTTATGGGTGTAGTTTTGATTAAAACGGGTTACCGAATACAGAAACTGAAAGAACACTGGTGTCGTCAATTTACATGATCTTCGATTTGAAGGTCCCGGATAGGCTGAATGAACTGAACTTTCCATTCAAGAAAGAATTTCGACATTTTTGAATTTATCGAAAATCAAGTTTACCAGAAGTAAGAAAAAATAGATTGGGTACTTCGGACACAACACACGTCTATCAGTTTATCTCATTAGTAGTTATAAAGGGGGTCACCGAGGTATGAGTCGTAATTATAACAAGATGAGAAAAAAAACAATTGCGGCTATCGTTTTATGTTAATACAATTTTATCAACAGCTTGGAAGGCAACAAGGAGGCATCTACTAATATCTACAGGAATTCCAAAAACTGAAAAAATCGAACTAATATATATGAGAATCAAAGTGTTGACGAATATCTACAGCTCAAACTGTTGATTAATATCTATGAGAACCAAAGTGTTGACGAATATCTACAGCACTGGCAGAGGTTGGATTTGCAATTATGTATAGCATATTGGAATAACGTAATATTGCGTATGCAGTTTAAAAAACTTAATTTATTCAAGTATGTATGTAAAAATCCCTAATATCGGACTATTGGGCACATTTAGCTGATTAGTCCAACCAACGCTCTGTAGATATTAGTTCAACCTACGCTCTGTAGATATTAATCAACACTCTGAAGTTCGTAGATATTAGTTAAACATATGCGCTGTAGATATTCGTCAGACATACAGGCTGTAGATATTCGTATCTGGAGTCGGCAACAATGCTGGCCATTACGCCATCAACTATTGTAAGAACGGCGGCATAAATTCATTAAGTATATGTACCTACTGAAAATAATAAAAATATGACATATTGTGTTTTTGAATTTTATAATGTTACGTAGATAGGTACCTACATCATTAGTTAAGCTAGTCTCACACGAGTGCCATACTCTATGTAGACTTGGCCTGAACAAGCCAATCCACTTTTAACAACATTTTTAAACTAGCTTTACACTAATCAACTAACCAACAACTAAAATAATATTGTTCAATAATTATTGAGTTGGTAACAAAAAAGTGCTGTAGAAATGAGATCCCTGAGGTGTATGTGTGATAAAACCAAGTACGATCGTGAGAGAAACGTGGAGATTCGCAAAGAATGCAAGGCTGATGTAAGCGTAATGAGTAAGATTAAGAAAGGGACGCTCAGATGGTTTGGGCATGCAGAGCGAGAGAGTTGTAGAGGGAGTCCTTTTGACTTCTCCATCCGTACTCTGTCGGAAAATCGCCTTGTACCTCAGTGGGAGGGATGAATTCATACGTCCGTCACTGCTGTACACACTGATCCCCGAATTGCTACCCACCCCTAATACCCTTTTCCTTCCCAGAACTTCCTCTCCTTCCTTTCCCAAAAAGACCCTCCACACAGTATTCCGAACGATGACACAGGCCCTGAGGGGAATTATTTTTCTAAAAAAAAAAGAATCGAGTGCAGTTAAAACGCGGTAGAAGCGAAACTTTACCAAAACAATCTCAACCAATGAAGAACCAAGGAACCTTGAAAAGTGAGGTCGAAATCAAAGCGGCAAATGAGCGTCAGACCTAGCGTCATTTCCGTTTTATATCTCAACAATTAGGAGCCTTGATAGGAGTTTGATGCTTCGCAGGTGCTGTTATGCGTCATTACCGTGTGTTTCATCCGAATTCCGAATCACAACGGGGCTATAGAAGTTTCACTTCAAAAACTTCTATTTCGTTAAAACATTTTTTTCATATGTATTGTATGTAAAAAGATAATAATATTTTGAATATCCACTAGAATCTTCTAGGTACGCTGTCCAGCAATACTTTTTATCTGATGATACTTCTATCATTTACTACCTAAATTATGAATAAGAGAAGATTCTTTAGAAACAGGTTAGATCTAGAAATTCTTGTGGTTTAGATGATCTAGGAAACAACAAACAATCAATTACGACGAATTTCATAATAATAAGACAGGTAATAATTATTATTAATTAAAAAACCCATTTTATTTTTCTCCGGATCAGCTTATATGAGGACAAAATATGTTTTATTTGATATCGCATCAAACAAGGAAAATCACAATTTTAAAACGTCATCCATTTATTAGCTATTCGGAAACATCAATTTTAATTGAAACATATTAAGATATTTCCGAAAAGATGCCGACGACGTAGTCGAGGGGTAAGAATCACGACGAACAATCTGTAGGTCGCAGGTCCAAATCCCGGCGTGCTGATTTCATATTAATTCTTTAATAATTTATTGTAGGTATATACTAGCTTTTGCCCCCGGCTTAGCTCGCATAGTATTAGGGGGGTTCCCACGCCGCCTCCTCCACCTTCCCTATCCCCACTCAACTCCCCCCCCCTCTCCCCCCTCACCAACCCCTCCACCGCGTGCCACCTATTAAAGCGCATAATTTTAACTATCAAAGGGATCTCCATAGTAACCTAACCAAATAACAAAATGACAGCGCACGTCAAACAATTACTTATAGTTACCAAGAACGCTTTGCTTTTCGTCCGGACAATAAAGTATAATAAATAATTTCATAACGCCAGAGCTTATTCATCGCCAAAGCATACAGCCTATATTACTCGCAAATATGTAGCTTTCCATTAGTGAAAGAATTTTTAAAGTCCATTCAGTATTTTTTGCGTGAAAGAGTAACAAACATACATCCATACATTCGTACATCCATACATCCATACAAACTTTCACCTTTATAATATTGATAGGATTATTAGGATTTACGGCATATTCCAGAAGAAACTCTTAGTATCGCAGTTCAATGGAAGACCACCACAGAATATTGTTGCTTGCTTGAAATGGCTTTAGCCGTGTTTGGTGACCAGATCTGAATAGCCAGGTACTTCCCAACCCTCCTCTCCCACATCTCCTTTCCCTCCCCACTACCTTCAGCCTCACAATGTACCCCAATTGGGGACGCTATAGTTTCACTGGCTCCAGACGGTTGGGACTCTCGTGCGGTATTTACATAAAAAACAAGTACACAAAAACTTATTTACACGGAGAATCTGTTGTTCCAAAAGAATAAGATCTGATAACCAGATTTTATCATCTGAATTCTGAATTATTTACTGCACAAATAACAAAACATCAAAGATACTTTTAAAACTTGTATTAAAAAAGATGTGAGGTTTTTTAGCAATTGATTTCAGATCACAAGTCACAAGACCAAGAATTTATCTGACAGCTGTGAGTGAGGCAGATACAACATTTAATTATTATATTATCTTGTCGGATTTCCCAGAAACAGACTTTCTGCCCAATAAAGAATGAATCTTGTACATATTTGCATAAATTATCATCATCTAATGTCCATTTTGGGAACGGCAAATAAAGTTGTATTTTGTTTCAGCACATTACTGCGTCTCCTTGTAAAGTACGTAATCACGATACAAATAATAATGTACTATTAAAAATCAAAAACACCAAGGACGGGTTGCTTCATAGAATTTCAAAACTGAAAAGTGAATTTATATTCAAATTCTGTAAAAGTCCTACTCAAGTTCTGTTATTGTCCAAGTACTGTGAAACAACCGACCAATGATTAAATACATAATAACAGAACTTGAATTTTTTCAATTTTTTCAAATTCTTGAAATTTGATGAATTGTTTGATTTCTATGAAACAATCTTCCTTAGTTTTAACCACAGCCAAAACAAAGTTTTTTTTTTCATTATTTTTTTTTCATTATGTCCTTTTGAAAACTATGCCAATTAACTTTCTACAAAGTAATTTTTTTTTCGGAATCTAATCGCATAGCCCGGTTCTCACAGGTTTATATTACTTGCTTTATTACTTGATTTCACCAGAGATTTTAATCTGACCTAGGTAGGTATTGTCTTACTTTTGACAGTTTCCAGATGGAAGCTGTAAATTTTTGGAGCTCACGCTGTTTTTTTTGTCTTCAATCAGAAGTGCGAGGAAATAATTTATTAATTTCAGAAAATCAATTGAAGAGTTTTTAAAAATGACGTTAATTTATTGGTTAGGAAGTCAATTGTGTAGATAATCGCTTATTAGGTTCGCTTATTGGCTGTCATTTTCGATGGACATTAAAACATGATTTATCCACTCTGTAAGGAACGGAGATTTCAACTTGGAAATTTCATTTTAATGGATATTGATGAGCACGAAACAAAATACGGAAATTTTCCCTCCTCCGAATTAATTAAATTAATTTGTTTGGAATGTATGGCTCTTAGATAATGTTGGTACAATATATAATAATTATATTATGCGTTGGTGTGATCCAATATGACGTCAATGGAAGCAATATATTTCTAATCAATATTAATATGCCCTGTAAAACTCATATAAAATATAACATATTTAATATCGTTGGCGCCCCTCAAGCGAAGCACATAATTGAAAATGCATATAAGTATAATAATAATAAATAATAATAATGACGGGAATGCCAACATTCTTATAAATACTAACCAGGAATTATTAGATTCCTGGTCAAATAAAATTATTCACGCAAAACACTTCAATTATCTCAACCAAACGCATGTTGACAAACTTTCGTCAAACAAATGGTTGAGTATTGGAGAGTTGAGGGCAGAAATAGAAGGATTTATGCTTGCCATTCAAGATAGAGTCATTAATACTAAAAATTATAGAAAGCATATAATCAAAGATATAAATCAAATTGATGATTTATGTAGAAAATGTTTGGCTTTTCCGGAAACTATAGAACATATTATATTGGGATGTTCTATATTAGCGCCGTCCGAGTATACATTTAGACACAATCAGGTTTTAAAAAAAAGTCTGGTAATTAAACATAACTTGATTGATTGCCGTAATGTAGTACCATATTACTGGCTGATATCTTACTTGGTCAACCGCGTACAAGCCGTAAAAGTGGGGAAAAAACAATCAAAATATGCAACCCTTTCATCTGGAGTTCCCCAGGGGTCTGTTCTGGGCCCACTTCTCTTCATCCTCTTCACAAATGATGTCGCTAAAATTATCGAATCATTTGGTCTTCTATCTCACTGCTACGCTGATGACCAGCAAGTTTACTTCTACTGCTTACCAGAGGAAATAGACAGTCTTAAAACTCGCATAACCGAGTGTCTAGAAGCAATCACTCGCTGGATGATCTCAAATAGATTGAAACTGAATCCTGCAAAGACTGAGTTTCTCTGGACAGCCACAAGTAGACGTCAGCGTAACATTGATAACTCCCCAATAACCATTTCAGGAAGTGACATCACTCCAAAGACATGCATAAAACTACTAGGCGTCAATCTGGACGCTGATTTTTTCCTTAAAACTCAAGTGAACAGAACTGTAAGCACGGGGTTCTTTCAATTAAGGCAAATTAAAGCAGTACGGAGAAACTTGACGACAGAGGCAACTAAATTACTAGTCAATTCGTATGTTGTTTCACGTCTAGATTATTGCAACGGAATATATGCTAGTCTCCCAAAATATCAAATCAACAAATTACAATCTGTTTTCAACGCTGCGGCAAGGCTCATCACCGGCGTATCTAAATATTCCCATATTTCTGAGCATCTCAAAAATCTTCACTGGCTCAAGTGCCCCGAGAGAATCCAGTTTAAGCTCTGCTGGATGGTATTCAAGTCTCTTAACGGAATGGCTCCGACTTACTTATCGGAAATGTGTATTCCAGAAAATTCCAATTCTCGACAATCAACCCTCAGGTCAGCAGCAACATCAGCGATTGGAAGGTTGAAGGAACCAAAGCGCACACCAGATACTAAATTCGGTGAGCGTGCTTTCGGAGTGTCGGGACCTAAAGCCTGGAATGGACTGCCACACGAGTTAAGAATGATCACAGATTCAGCGCAATTTAGAGCTAAACTTAAAACTTATCTTTTCAGACAGTCGTATCCATAAGTTAAAAAAAAAAAAAAACTTTCACCTAGCCTTCACGGCTCGCAACATTGTAAATAACTAAGTGTGTAAAAGCAAATTCTTAAAATTCTCCAGACTTTTAAAAAATATATATATATTAACTCAACTTTGGCATTAATCTTCTGTTAAATATAAATATAAATGTAAAACTCATGCAATGTCCAGTGTTTTGAATATAATGTCCTCCACGTGCAAAGTCGTATCTTCCCCATAGCATAAGCATAAACTTTCTAATAAAGTGTGTTTTGTCGGAAGTGTCCTGCAGGTAAGTATGATTCTGTATCTATTTGAAAATAATAAAATTAGATAGAGCCTAGGATTCATAATAAATTGTAAAGCGCCCTTGAGGTGATTTTTCACAAAAACGGCGCTATACAAATTATCCAATTATTATTATTATTATTATTATTATGAATATGAACCAAATTCATTTATAGAAAATGAATTTTATAAAATATATTATGATAAAACTATACTAACAGACAGAACAATTAGTCATAATAGACCTGATATAGTATTACATGACAAAATTAAAAAAATTACTTATATCATTGATATAGCTATTCCAAATTCTTGTAATATTCAAAAAACTGTTTCTGAAAAAATAAGAAAATACACAGATTTAGGAAATGAGATTAAAAGAATTTGGCATTCTCGGACTATAAAAATATTACCATTTGTTATTTCGGCCACTGGCATAATACCTAGGAATCTGATTCAAAATTTAAGCATATTAGATTTGTCAAAGAATTTGTATATAAAAATGCAAAAATCAGTAATTTTAAATACTTGTAGGATTACAAAAGATTTTTTAAATATTTATATTGAGGGATCAGTAGGATTTATAGGTTCAATTAGAAATGCCACAGAGCCGAACCCTCTGATATGAAAATATCTGGAGTCGGTGAATTATATTCCCATTTGGTCTCTAGTAGGTTGACATGTTGTTCTTGTATTGTTTTGTATTTATAATACTTATATAGTGCAATAGTTGGTATTTATTTTAAAATACTGGAGAATTTAGGACTATTGGAGATTAGTGGCAAAAGTATTGTTGATATTTAGGACTCTTTAGGGCTGGAGAATGTTCATGAAATGACCTTCACAAACGCATTTTTTTTTTTTTTTTAGAGTTTTATATAATATAACCTCCAAATTAATATAATGCCACTACAGTAAATTTTATTGTTTTTTCCGCAGGTGTTTTTAATTCACTTAACCTATATATATTACATAGTACATTTGAGTACGTAAGCAGCTCACTCAAATTCACAAGCCGCCACTAAATTAAATTATTCGCATGGTTGATAGTGATGAATACGGAACTGGACTTATGATTTACGACTTACGTGACACATCCCGGTTAGACGAGAGGTCTGGGTTCGTGTCGCTGTTGCGACCATTGTCTTGTTTCTGTTTTCTGTGTCTTGTTCTCTTTCACATTTTCGTTTAGATGATTATTGTTATCTTCTTCTTCAATGATATATTACGTTGATGGGAATAACCTTCAAAAGTAATGAAAGACAGTTTTTCTTATAAAAAATTGATTATACATATTTAGTTAAATATTATTGTTAATTACACTATGTAGAGGTTTATGATAAATGATAACATAATATACAAAGGAACAAGATTTAAATAATAAATTAATACATTTTGGAAAGTAAATAAGTAGGTAAATGGTTTAAGCCAAATCGAACTAATATTGAATGAATTAAAAATACTTAAAAACGTTAAAACAAAAAAATGCATCCATGATTTTAAAATCTATGCGACCCCTACTGGTACAAGTTTTAAAATCTATGCAGTCAGCGGGGCTGAGCGGGGTGCAATGAAGATTGACCTAATGATAGTCAACCTCCGGTAGGACATGGCACAAAAAAAATAGAATAAGAAAATTATAAAAGACACAGTTTTTTCAATGAATTATATTCGTTACTGTCATTTTTATTCACTTGATGGCACTTACTCGTACGCCTGTATTCACTGATATCAGAGTTTCTATAAATTAAACAGGTCTCCAAACAAGTCGAAAAAACACAAGAGTAGACGTTTCTGAAGCGTAAAATTTGCCAAGGGTTGCGGAAAAAAATGGAAGGAAAATTATGCAACGAAAGCAACCGAGAAATGCAATGTGTAGACCACTGACAGTAGACTTATAGTCGGGTTGGTAATGTGACTCACGATGAACCTACGAGTGGAAACGGTTAAAAGAGCATTATAACTTTTTATAAAACATCCAGTTTAAAACTAAGCAGAGAGGCCCTCTATTGCCATAAAACTAAGGAAAAAGGAAAATTAAACTAGACCTTCAGATCGATCTCCTGATTTCTAGGTTTACTATTATCAGTGTTCCAGATCTTCAATGTCGTAGTTCATTTAATTTAAGTACTAAGTTAAGAAAGTGGGCCAAGCGAAGTTACTACCTACAACACCACTTAGTTCTGGGATTGGACAGCTATATTCTAAACCAGCGGTTGCCAAACTTTACGACCTCACACACTATTAAGAGCGTTTAACCAGCCAGCGGACGAAAATCCACATTTCGTCGAAAGTTGTTCTTCCGATCGTGCAGGGCGGTTACAATGAGAAAGATTGATTATTCTCCGTACCAGCTTTTTTAAATTATAACTCAATATCGAATTTATTTCAATCCAAATTAGCTTTAATTTATACCTTCATCCAAAAATGCTGAAAGGCGTGATGATAAAACTATTAAAATAGTGTACTTTTTGTAGTTATTTTTTGATTATAAGTATTTTTCATTTTTCAATAATGTCTAAATTTAATAAGAATGTTAAAAAAATCTGAAATATATTAGTTTGTAAGTGCGCAAATAAATACACAAATGGACCAATTTTCGTCAAGAAACACATGTACGTACATATTTTTTAATGATTTTATTGAAACTAAAATTAAAATTCTAATACATAACTTTGCTAGATAATGTATTGATTTATTTTACTGCATGATTACATTATTTGAAAGGGGTGTGGTATAATACAAAAACTTTTTTGAAAATTTAACAAATCTGCCAACGACCTATGGAATAACCTTATTTTACTAAAAATTAAAAAAAAATCTAAAAATTTATTACATAACTATGCTAGATAAAAGAACAATCTTTCGAAATCCATTTATAATTTTTTGTGGAAAAGAGTCAATACGTCTAAAAACTTTTTTGAAAATGACGTATTTCCGGCTTTCTCTGGTAATGCCCTCTTAAATTCTTAATTTTAAATCCCGCGTACCACTAATAGTATTTTTTAGTATTAAATATATTAAGAAAAATTGATCAAAGAGCACCTAAAATGCAACTAGTTAACAATTATTAGAAGATGTGATTTCAAAATTGGTGTAAAAGTAATTTATTCATGTTGCGCTACTTCTTCTTTACCCATCATTTCGGACAGCATTACAGAGTCCATCTTCAGGGCAGATGTGTAATGCATCTACACATAGTACGTGACATACTTTATACCCCAAAAATAAATCACTATACAATTGAAATATGGTTTAAATAACAACCATCACTGGCGACCGCAATTTTAAATAACTAACCAACCATCACGCCATTTCCTTGAACAAGTGGTCAGAGAGGACATCTATAATACTCGTAAGTCTTCGTCATTACACATACTCATTACTTCAGTAACATTCACCCGCCTACTTATACACTACTCTCTATTTAGTCAAAAGAAAGAAGATGAATAATCATTCATGGTTTAAATTTTATTATATTTATTAATTTAATTTATTTTGTAGGAACTACTCGTAATTTAATTTAAAAAACTGGCAATTTCGTAGTTACGACACTGTAACGCATGAGGGTTGAACCGCGCTTCTGAATGACAGAGCCTTTCTGACAATATCGTTTTTGTAAATTTGAGTGCTTAATAAAAGTTAATCTGTATGAATATTTAGGGGATATTCCACCATCCTCCTGATAGCTTATTTTATTTTTTTTTTATTTTTTTTTTTATTTATTAGAGATAATATATTACAAAATTATTACATAAAATTTATAATACATTACTCCCAATGAGTTTAATAAAACTCATTTCGGGAAGGACAACATTATACATCTAAAGGAACATTATTTTTACATAAGAACACGGAAATCAATGAACAATACATAGATTTTTTAAATGGACTAGACACACTTGATACAGGTAATTGAAGAATATACAAGAGTTACAAAGGGAGACAGCTAAATTCGTCACTGGTTAATAAAGTTACTGAGAAAATATCCTTTTAGAGCCTTTGCCAATATTTTTTTGTTTGATTCTGGTAGTTTTAGGACATTAGGTAATGCGTTGTATTGCGTATGTGCGATGTATTGTAAGGAGTTAATTCCAAATTTAGTTGTGTGTGTAGATGACGATAGGTGTATTTGATTTTGTGATCGTGTTTTGTGCTGGTGTATATCGGAATTAAAGGCTGGTTTAGTGTTGGTGTGAGAGGAGTGTTGAATTATTTGTAGGATGGCAGTGGTGATGCTATATTTTGGCAGAATGGTAAAGGGAAGAATTTGTGTCAGTGAGTATATGTCTTTGACATGTGTATCCCATGGTAGATGGTATATATTTCTTATGGCTCTATTTTGGATTACTTGTATTTCAGATATTTGTTTCTTAGTAATGGTGCCCCAGATACTAACCAGATAACTTAGGTGAGAGTGGATCAGAGCATAATATGTGGCACGCAGTAAAGCTGTGGGGAGCACATCTTGAAGTCGATAGAGTACACCAGTTATCGGGGAAATTTTGGATTTAACATATTCAACATGGGAGTTCCACGATAGGTTAGAATCTATGAATAACCCTAAATATTTCGTTACTTGTACATTTTGGAGCTTTTCATTTCCAAGAGTAATATTCATTGTCATGTAATCTTTTTTCCCGAAAGTGAGGTAGTGAGTTTTTTTGACATTGAGGCTTAATTTATTTATCCGCAACCATTTAGCTAGCTTTGCGAGATCTTTATTCATTAGAGATTCAAGTTCCCTCAGATTTTTACAACGATAATAAATAACAGTATCATCAGCGTAAAGTTGAAGTTTTCCCAAGATGCCGCATTTAGTTATATCATTGATGTATAGTAAGAAAAGTAGGGGTCCTAGAATCGAGCCCTGTGGCACTCCACATGTGATTTTTCCAAAGCCGCTTAGGTTCCCTTCGATGTCGACAAGGCAATATCTATCAGATAGGTAACTTCGGAGGAGCTTTAAAGATTTCCCGACTATACCCAAATGTTCCAATTTTTGTAGGAGTATTTCATGATCTACTGTATCAAAGGCTTTTTTTAGATCAATAAAAATAGCTGCTACATATTCGCCCTGGTCTATGTACTGCTGAATGTTCGAGATGAAATCGAAGGTGGCACATTGGGTACTGGAGTTTTTTCGAAAGCCATATTGCTGTGGTGTTAGGATATTGTTGTTAGAGATGTATTTTAGAAGTCTATCCTTGATAATAGTCTCGAACACCTTTGAAAATACTGATAAAACCGATATTGGGCGATAGTTAGATATACAATTTTTGCAGCCTTCTTTATAAATTGGTATAATTTTTGCTAGCTTTAATTGATTTGGGAATACTCCCGAGCCTATAGAGGAATTGATAAGTTGCGCTAGGTGCTCAGCTAGTTCTTCTTTACAGGTTTTAAGGATGCACGGGGTTACTCCATCGATACCTGCCGCTGCATTCGACCTAAGTTTCGAGATGATCCTTAATACCTCAGCCTTATTTGTCCTAGCCATATATAAGGATTGACTTGCCTTTGGTTCTACATAGATAGTATTACAGTCATCCGGGAATGATGGAATGGCAGCTGCCAACTTTTCTCCAACTGATAAGAAAAATTCATTAAATGCTGAAGCTATTTCACTAGATCCCCTAAGCTCACAATTATTTACGATGAGAGATTCGATGGTGTTGGAGGGTTTATGTGCACGGTTAGATAAAATTGAGTTAATGGTTTTCCAAGTTTTTCTAGGGTTATTCAGGTTTTGTTGAAGGCTATTGGCATAATATTTGTTTTTCAAACTTCTCCTATAATTAGTTATTAAGTTTCTCAGTTTATTTTTATGGACTACAAGAGACATATTTCCTGGGTCTTGTTTCCACTGCTTGTGAAGCTGGTTTCTTTCTTTGATCAGCGAATTCAGTTTAGAATCGAACCACGGTGTATTTAAATGTTGTCGATTAGCTATTTTCACTTTAGGTGTCGTTTTACCTGCTTCTATTGCATTTTTGACATAATCGTTAAAATCTTTATAACTGTCATCTTGTTTGGTTGAGTTGATGGTAAATTTGTTAGCTGCAAGATAAGATTTTACTGCCATATTGTTGATGATAGGTTTTGTAAGGCGTGGCTTGTTCCTATTATTAGACCATTTTTTTAGGTTATTCTTGAAATCAATAATAAGAATGTTATGGTCACTAAGTGAGTCATCTATGTTCGATATGGTAATTGGAATGTTTAGTCTATTTGATATGATGTGATCTATGAGGGTGCTGCTTGTGTTAGTGACTCTAGTGGGAAATGATTTGTTTTGTATTGAGAAATTGTATGTTTCTAAGGTGTTGAGGTAATTTAAAGAAGAGGATGTGTTTATGGTAGTGTCAATATTAAAGTCTCCGAGTATTAATGTATCTTGTCTGCTTTTGTCTAGTATTTTTTCCAAATGTGTCAGGAAATCGTGTATATTAGGGTTGGGTTTCCGATAGATGGCATAAATGTTAACCGGTTTCCTATCCTTGCTACATACACTTATACCTAAAAAAGAATTTTCATTGGAAAATTTATCAATGATGGAGAACTTCATAGAATCCAGTACATATATGGCTACACCACCTCCTGCCTCCTTGGGGCGAGAGGCAAATGCACAATTGTAGCCTTTTAATCCAAAAAACTTTTCTTCTCCAACATCAAGCCATGTTTCAGTGATGACAAGGACATGAACAATATCGCATAATCCTCTGAGTTTTTCTTCAATTTCATCAAGTTTGTTCCGGATGCTTCTCGCGTTCATGTACATTATTCGAAGACAGCTATTCACAGGAGTGTACTCATCGATAGTTAAGCACTTGCGTTCGTGTCTATTACACTCCATAGTCTATTGTAGCAAGGTCCTTTTTTAGTGCAGCTTTGTAGGCAGGGCAGTTGTCCCTGTCTCCAGTCGAATGCGCAGCGGGCTTTCCAAATCTAGCGCACGTAGCGCAGACTGGTTTGGCCGCAGTATTAGGACAGGATTCGGTAGCATGGTTCTCTTCAGCACAGTGTCCACATCTAAGAGTGTCTCTGCAGTATTTGTAAGAGTGTCCAATCATTTGGCACTTAGTACATACGGTGAGTCCAGTGAAGTCTCTGACACGGCACACGGTCCAGTTGACGAATACCTTCTCCTGTTCCACCAGCAGTTTACGTAATGTAGCGGGCATCTCATATACGCGATGACAGGTGGTTCCGTTTCGAGCGCCGG
Source organism: Limnephilus marmoratus (assembly GCA_917880885.1). Classification (NCBI taxonomy): domain Eukaryota; kingdom Metazoa; phylum Arthropoda; class Insecta; order Trichoptera; family Limnephilidae; genus Limnephilus; species Limnephilus marmoratus. The sequence continues at coordinate 18,865,262 of OU862933.1, forward strand.
CCAGGTGACTCAGCTTACAGGTTGTTATTGCTCCCTCGATGTCCTGTATATTGGGAACGCTCGTGAGGGCGATCCTCAAGAATTCAGCGTCGTTAAGGTCCCGCGGTACGTTAAAAAATATTAACCTTGGGAGTCTCTTTGTAGGAAGTCGAGCCTTAAGTGTGCTTGAGTTGAGTGCAAAGCATGGTGCTTTTAATAACTTCTCTTGCTCACTTGTGGTTGCCGTGTTTAAGAGGACACCTTTGTTCCTAATTTTGCGAATCCCGGTTATTCGAACGCCTAGCTCGGATGGCCGAATTATATCTTGGATCATTTGTTTTGTTCCATCGCTGTCCTTGGTGGCATCTGCATCTGTTGGGAAGATGCAGATGGCTGGCCTTGGCGCTCCGACGCGATGTCCAGATTGGGTAATCGGTGGGGGTTGGTGATCGACATTTGACACATTTTGTTTTCGCACTATATCCGCAAATGACAAGCTAGCCTCCGTTGCCACGGCTACTCTTCTCATCACGGGTCCTAGGTCAGACTCTAGCTGGATGATTTTTTGCTCCAAGTGCCTTTTGTCCTCTTTTTCATGGCGTATTTTGATTTCCGCCATTTTTAATTGAGCAGTTACTGTCGCCAAATCAGCACGCATCGTCTCGCGCTCCAACAACAATTGAGAAACGGCTCTGAAAACTTCAGAGACATTTCTGGATATCTTAAGTTGCTGATCCTTGGAGACCTTCGATTGTTTCTCAGCCAAGACTTCTTGAAGAGCAGTCAGATGAGCTTGCGCTTCATTAAGCACGTCAACTCCAGAAACACTTGGAAATTTTGTTTCTTTGCTGTCCGAGCAATGAGAAGACGTATCGTGGTCGTCCTCTTCTAAGTCCTCAACAAGAACGCACCTTCCTCCATCTTCCATATTAGGAGACATCGTTATGTCCAGCGGGCGTTTTTTCTGGCGATGCATTACGTACGAATTTTTATTTTATTTTTTTTAAAACACATACACTTTTTTCCAGTTATTATTTTAAAATGGGATGATTAATTTAAATATAATTAAAAAAATTACTGCGACAAAAATCTTTTTAATTAAAAAACATTAAAAAAAAAGAAAAAAAAATGTATATATATAAAAAATATTATATAATATTGTTTGTCTGGGGATCGAACCGTTCACCTCAGTATATGACTAAAACACGGGCGATTGACACCACTCTACCAACTACGCCAGTTCACAGGTAGGTGCAATTGAGATTTATGACCTATATTAAGATGTCAATATCGAAAATTGTCAATGAAATGTATTTTAACTGTTTTTATTTCACAACTCAAAAACACTGATTATGTTTAATTAGCATTTAAAGTCGTTTGCAATTCACTTAATACTAGTTGTTTCAATAATTGATGTATATTTTTATTGTTATTGTTATTATTCACTTGAACTGGCATCCAAAGTGAAGACATATAACTTTGAGATCACTTTTAAATCCTTTTTTAAACATTTTCCGTTTGAGTTTCGGTAAAACAGACACATAAGGATAAATCCTACACCGAGTTTTATAAATGTACACAGAAATTTCAGTTAGTTAAACACTTTTATTATGAGTTGTCAAAACTTTACTAGGGAAAAATATCCTAGCTTCACTAAGTGTCAATTTTTTTATTAAATTCACTATTTGAGCATTTCCCGGTAGAATACCGGGAAGACAAACACACCGGGCGATAGTCCGAGAAAAATACTGCACCTCAGCAACGAATTCGTTTTAATTTGCACACTTTTTCAATGTTATTATTTTTATAAATAGGGAGCTAAGAAATAAGCGACAATTCTTGGAACTATTTTACCTACTCATCTATCTACACCTATCTACTTATCTACCTTATCTATACAATGACGACTATTAATAAATAAACAAATAAATGCTCGCAACAGGTAAATAACTTAGCTAACTTATCCTACATATAGCCACCATTCATAGGTTCATCGCGAAAACTCCCGATGCTTTACGTGACGCCTTCATAAATCTTGAAAGTTCTGCCAAAAATATGGGTCTCGTAGTAAACCAGCAGAAAACCAAATACATGGCCGTAGGATGCGTCCAACAAACCCCAACTCTCTCATGTGGAAGCCAAAATGTTGAAAAGGTACCAAGATTCACATACCTAGGCTCCCTGATAACAAACGACCATAATACCACAGAGAAGATCCTGAAGCGCATAGTGAACACAAATCGCTGTTATTTCTGCCTACAAAACCAAATAAAATCCTGACTGCTGTCCAGAAATACCAAGATATTAGTGTACAAAACACTTATCATACCAGTACATACGCAGCTGAAACTTGGGTACCAACTAAGAGGAATGAGCGAGCACTGGACGTTTTTGGAAGGAACATTTTGAGGATCTTCGGACCGGTTTTAGAAAATGGATTTTGACGCAGACGTTACAACAATGAGCTATTTACTCTGTTTAAGAATCTAAACGTCACAAAATTTATTAAACTGGGAAGACTTCGGTGGTTGGGTCATGTAGAGAATGACCGAGCATCAAGCACCAAAGTCCTTGCTGAGCTCAAAGACCGATAGGGCGAAGGAGCCTGGGAAGAACAAGATTAAGATGGAGCGACAACGTCCGTAAAGACATATCTACCGTGGAGCTTCTAAACTGGAGAGACTAACTAACTAACTAACCATCACGCCGTTTCCCCGCAGGGGTAGGCAGAGAGGACGGACCGCCAAACATCCCGGTCTTGGCACACATTCCTTGCCTCGTTTACATTCATACAACGTCTCATACATTCTCTTCTATTATTCTGACTCTTGACATGGCCCGACTCAAGTATCTGATTCATTTGGTCGTGCCATGTCTTTCTTGGGCGTCCTCGACTTCTTCTACCATTCACATTTGCTTCATATATTCTCCTTACACTCCTTTCCTCGTTCATTCGCTCTACATGCCCAAACCATCGGAGCGTTCCTTTCTTGATCTTACTCATCACGCTTACATCAGCCTTGCATTCTTTGCGGATTTCCACATTTCTCACACGATCATACATGGTTTTACCACACATACGCCTCAGGGATCTCATTTCTACAGCGTTCAGTCTACTTTCATCCTTCCTCTGCCAGTTCCATGCCTCACTGCCATACATCAGGGTACCAGTACTCCATTATGGACGGCTAGTTTCGCGTCTTTGGACAGTTTTTTGTTGCTGCCAACGGCGTTCAGTCCTCCATTAATAGAGTTACCTGCATTCACCCTTCTTTCAATATCTCTATCAGCCTTCCCATCTCTCGTAAACATACTTCCCAAATAAACAAACTCATCCACCTGCTCCAAGTATTCATCATTCACAACTATATTGCATACTGTTTTCGTACTCTCTCTTTCAAACACCATGACTTTAGACTTACTTACATTCATCATTAACTCATTCTTCATGCATACTTCGTTCATTCTTGACACGAGAGACTGTAGATCTTCCATACTGTTAGATATCAGCACCGCATCATCAGCATACAACAGGCAACATACTTCTAGATTACTCAATTTCGCACCCAATCCCATCTCTTTCAATTCTTGCATACAATTATCCATATATAGATTGAATAACCACGGCGACATTACGCAGCCTTGTTTAACACCTTTTGTGATGTCAAACCACCCCGTAAAATCGCCGTTCACCCTAACACATGCAACGCTTCCCTCATACAGAGACGCAATTGCCTGTATGAGATACTTATTCACTCCATACTTGGACAATACCTTCCATAGCTTTTTCCTGTCAACTCGGTCGTATGCTTTTTGTAGATCTACAAAGGCACAGAAGAGTTTCTGTTTTTTTGCAAGAAACTTTTCAGTGAGCATACGCAATGAGAAAATCTGGTCCATGCATCCCCTTCCACTCATAAAAGCACCTTGCACATCCCATATTTTATCTTTTGTTTCCATTCTTACCCTTTCAATCAATATTCTACCATACAACTTGCCCACTGTACTAAGAAGGCTAATAGCCCTATGATTCCCACATTCCATACGTGACCCTTTACCTTTGTACAATGGCATGATTACAGCCCTTCTCCAATCTAATGGCGTGTAACCCTCCTCTAAACATTGGTTAAAAAGTCTGCACAACCATGTGAGAATAATACGGCTATCTCCTTTAAAGTATTCGGCAGCAATATTGTCGAAACCCACAGCCTTACCATTTTTCATACATTTAATAGATTTTTTTATTTCATCCATGCTGATTTTGGTAACATTCACTCCATCATCGTTCATAACCGATTCACCGCTTGGATCACAGTCACTCGGGTTACTTTCGAAGACCTCCTCGAAATATTTCATCCATCTCTCTTTAATTTCATTCTCATTCGTCAACATTTGTCCATCTTTCGATTTTATCACTTTCATGCTTCCGTTCTCTGGTCCACTCCGGGATCTTTTGACCTCCTTCCAAAACAGTTTTATGTTTTCTTGGAAGTGGTTTGTCATTTTGGTTCCCTCTTCTTCTTCCAGGCGTTTTTTCCGTTCTTTCACCCCAACACTTACTCTTTTCTTGCATACCTTATACACTTCTTTCGCTCGATCTCTCTCTTCGCTTGAAACACTGCCAGTCGCTATCAGATGTAACCATGCTTTCTTCTTCTCTGAGACCAGTGCTTTGATCTCATCATCCCACCATGCATCACCTTTTTTCCTACCTTGCTTACTTATTCCACACACGTCTCTAGCAGATTCGCATAGACTCACCTTAATGTGGTTCCATGTTTCCTCTATGCTTAGACCGTTCATTTCCTTCTCATTCAATCTCATTTCTGCACACTTCTCATACTCACTTCTGACATACTCGTTTTGTAGTTTTTCTATTTTGATTCTAGTTGGAGCTGATACCGTTTTCACCTTAGAGCGCCAGCCGCGAAAGAGGTTTACTTTTGACACCACCAGAAAGTGGTCAGTTTCAACCTCAGCCCCTCTGAAAACTCTTGTGTCCTCGGTAACGGCTCTCAACCTAGAGTCAATTACTACAAAATCGATTATTGATCTTTCAATTCCTCTTTCCCACGTATACTGATGGATACCTTTATGATCAAAGAAAGTATTCGACACAAAAAGGTTCCACTCTAAACATACCTCAAGTATTCTGTTCCCATTATCATTCGTTCTTTTATCCCCGAACATACCTAAGGCCGAATCAAATCCGTCACGTCTAATACCGACCCACCCATTCAAATCGCCCGCCATAATAATCCTTTCATTCAACTCTTTTAGTCTCATAACATCATTCACACCAGTCCAAAAATCATCTTTCACTTCGTCACTTTCAGAATTAACAGGGGCATAGCAAATAATAAGAAACACCCTTGTTAAACCAATTTTGAATCGGATCCACATTATTCTTGGAGTTACACATTCAAACTGCAACATACATTCAACCATTCTGGGAGACAGTAGCGCTGCAACACCCTGACAAGCCCTCTCCGTGTCTGGTCTCCCAGACCAGATGACGAACTTATCATCATGCTGCAATGTACCGCTCCCCTTTTTCATACTCTCAGTTATACAAAGTACGTCCAAACATTTGCCTTTCATTGTATCACATAATTCATTCATCTTTCTTTCCATCCCTCCTCTTATATTCCATGTGCCAATTCGGCATTGCTCACGTTCCGTCCTCCTCTTTGCGCCACCGAAGGGTTGGCGATGTGATGGATAGCGAGTCTCATCGACACCTGTGTCGGCCATTCCCTCCCACGGACTACTTCTTACAAACTAGCTGGAGAGAGCTGGCACAAAACCGAAATGAGTGGAGGAAGATTCTTGAGGAGGCCAAGACCCACCAGTGGTTGTAGACCCAAGAGTGATGATGATGATTCGTAGGTTCAAATACCGAATAGTAAACTCAACTTTTTTAATAAATAAATCGCGTTTAATTAATCGAAAATGTACGTTATCGTACGGATAATCTAAGAGGAGGTGGTGAAATACCCCTACTATCTCTTTATTTAAATGCATCCTAACAAAGCTTCCGCATCCTTCAGCAATCAGCAGATCGACATTAACACTCACCCGCCTTAATTTATTACTTCGAAGGGTTAAACTTATTATTTGGTGTTATGCCTGTTCTGAGGTCTACAAATTCTAGTTCTAGGTCTTCAATACATATGACAACGTATCAATGTTGATGAAAAGTGTTGACAATTGGCATAAATAATTTAAACAAATTATTTAAATCAAGTGATGAAATCCAAACAAACACGATTTCAATTACGTTATTTGTATGTCAATAAAAGGAAAACGACGATAAGTTAATAACAAGAAACACACTTTAAGTTTCTATAACTACTTCACTATAGTATTACAATTGGTTGCCTTGACAGGTACAAAAATATGTTAATTTTTCTCTTAGAATAAAAAACATTGTTTGATAAGAGTACAAAAGGAAACGATTTTCTCAGAAACATGTCAAAACGATTTTTGTGATAATATCCACAATACGATTGTAATACTTCTGAGAAATATCTTGTGGTCGTCGGTTCAATGCTTGTCCTTATAAGAAAACATGACAATGCACATACCTACCTAGAGGCTCTGGGAAACAAGACAGTTTTTACGGCGATGTCTTGCCGTCAAGATTTCTGTATTGTCAGGCAAGATTTTAGTGTCCAAATCTTATCGACGTATTATTTCAATATTGACGTACCAAACATAATTTTCATATCGCTCTGTTACATGTGAACCTCTGTTCGCCACCTACCAATGTTTCGAACATCGATAATTTCGAAAGCGTTTTGTTTAGTTTTTATTTACTTATTTAAAATTTTTGTTTTTTATTTTATTTTACATGAGCTCCACACAAGAGGCCCAGAGGAAAATAATTTCCGTCAGGGCCTATGTCATCTTTGGGGATGCTGTATGGAGGGTTTTTCTAAGGAAAGGAAAGATAGGAGAGTTCTGGGAAGGAAAAGGGTTCAAGGGGTGGGTAGGAATCAGGGGTTCAGTGTGTCCTGGTCATCTGCTCCAGGACCTAGACAAACCTCACCCCATGAACCTGGGCACCCCTGCTAAATCAACGTAGCGAACCACCTGGGGTGACCTATTGCAGAGGTGTTGGTTATCCAATAAAGGTTCCCGGGTCGGCGGTACCCATTCCCACCTTCCAAGTTTTTTAATCTGTTTGTACGAATTTGGAGTTATTGCATGGGATTGTTTTTTCTTTAATTTGTCCTATCCATTACGATCTATTGACGACCAACATTTATAATGGTTAGATTTTTTTTTACAGCACAAGAGTCCCAACTGCTCCCTTCTGGAGCCATGAAACTATATGACATACGTTCACCATTTGTCTCACTTTCGACTGTTGATATTTAATGTGTAAGGAAGAACTGAAACATTACATGTTTAAGACAAACGCAAAACCATTAGCGCATTGACATTTCTGAATTTTTGGAATTCACTTCAATATTATCCTTGTAATCATATTTCATACTTTTTCCTTTTTATGGAAATAGACATACGTACATTGTGTATCTCTTCTTTTGAAAGAACTGCAGCATTATTGTGACAAGGAAAGTTTGTTTATTGAATTTTTTGTGCCGTCACGGTACCGTAATCGTGGATCTTCACGGTAATAATAAAAACTCTCAAAAATATTATAATTAATTTTACTCAATAATATTATAATTAATATTATAATTTTTTTTTTTGTGGAGTCATGAATCTCATCATTTATAGTTCATTTAAGAATCTTAAATCGTGTTTTCATAATATGCTCTCGACAGTGATCCTTCTTGTTATTATTCATCCCATGTTTACAAATAAATGTGAATAAATCGTTACGGAAAATTCTTCTTAATCAGACCAATTTGCTCGACTAGAGTTCTCGAGAATTTTAATCCAAGAAGAATTTAAATGAGAAATTTTCTAAAGAAAATCCCTGGAATGAAGTTCCAAGGTTTGCTGTGTCTGACCTTACTCCAGCGTTCCGCTCCTGCTTCTGCATATTTCTAATGCTTTATGTATTAGTATGTTTACTCACAATCGTAAAATAACGACTGGGGAACTAGGGACCGACCCTATGTTAACTCGGGACGGGAGACTGGGGAACGAAGCTGTGTTTACATGGTCTACTCGACTAGACCGGCTAGACGCCAGACACAGACAGTTCTGGATCGATATGCGAGTAGAATGTTCTAAAGGACTTAGCTCGAGCCGAGTTTTAAGATGAATTACTTCCTTATTGATATCATTACGAAGATCGTGAAATTGTTTGCTCAATTTCAAAAAGCCAAAACAACTCTAGTTTAAAAAATTTGTATGAATTCTGAAATATAACATAGTTCCTATGTATGTACATATATATTACTATATTAAAAAAAATTTTGGGAGCGTAGGTTCGTATCCTACCGGCTGCGCCAAATGTGATGACCGTGGCCGGTTATCTACATTACTTCTGGACTCCGTGGTATGGATCCAGAATCCTCGTGATGCTGATCACAGTACAGGGTGAGGTAGACAATAATAATATGTCGTAGGTAGACTATTGTGGTTTATTCCGAGATTCTGTACAGAGGTGCTTCGTAGGAAGCCTGAATGCAAAGAGGACGAATGGACAACATTCACAACCTTTTATACGTTACTCATGCTGTCTCACTCATACACGCATGTCTCTTTTATACCGCAAGACATACGTTCACCACAGTTATATTACTAATTAAAAAAGTTGAAATGATAATGATATAGTGTCATCTCATCTGCGGGCGCCCTTAAACGTGGAATGGTTTCACAACATCTGAACAATATGGCATTTTCAAAACATTGAAAAGTTATGAAAAAAAAAGAAAAATAGCCCACGTAGCCCCTATTTTAAAATATTTTTTTCATCACCTTTAATGACTTTTCATAGGTGATGGAGATGCACGTTGTTGAGTTGTCCGGTCCCCGATAGAATAGGTATCAATTTTTATGGAAGTGATGATTAATCAAATTATTGATTTCCTTTGATAAACACATCCATCAGGATTATTTCATAACAAGTATACATTTATGCCTGCTGTGTATATACATATGTCTATAGGTACTATGTACTGCATGTATGTAAATTTGACAAGTTCACTCTCCTTTTTCATAATATTATGTAAAAAAAATCTTGCTAACTACCGCTCTATAAATTGCCATCTCACACAGGCGTTTACACCTTGTGAGATGTGCATTACGTAATTACTGTAATTAAATGTAATATTAAAATAATGAAAAAAAAATGAAAAAAATTAATCTAAAATTTAATCTGAAAAAATTTAATCAAAAAAGAAAAAAAAAGAAACAGAAAGGAAACGTGATGAACAACTTAAAAAAAAAGTTTTCTGTTTTCGATCAAATGTTATTTTTTAAAAGTATGTTGTGAATTGGACTATATTTCATCAATCGAAATAAAACTGATGTCGCCGATTTAGGTAAGATCTTTCGACTATTATGGTCGAGACTCGAGACAGGCCAATAATATTGATTTTCTGTTTATGAAAGAATTTTGATATTCGAAATTTTTTAATTAATTTTTTACAACGCATTTTTTACTAGTGATTGAACATTTTTTTGTTAAAACCACGTTCAGAGCGCTTTAAAACGCTACAAAATAACAACTCATAACTGAAGTTAAATATCACAGAGGTTATTAAAAAGACTTTCCTATTCTGTAGGTAGCAGATCGGTACGACTCTGTACCAGTGGCGGCCGCTGCCCTGAAAACGTGGTGGGTCACTGATAATCCGTAACTACGAGATAACAATTACTAAGCAACATTAGGTAAAAATGATTCCACTTATCTTATTTGGAGAGAAGGTCTATTTTAAGCTGTTTTCGAAGTGCGAAAACTTCTACATATCGCTTTTTAATTAAAATTAAAATTTTTTTGAACAGATCTTTTTTCTGTACTAAGAAAATAAAAACACAATACAATATTTTCGTAAATAAATCTTAAATTTCAACCCCAAAAACTCTTTTTTTACAATGTTTAACTTATTTTATTTTATATTTCATGAAATAAAATAAATTTGAAAGTAGTGTAAGAAGAATATGCGACTCAAATATGAATGGTAGAAGAAGTCGGGGACGCCCGAGGAAGACATGGCACGAGCAAGTGAATCAGATACTTGAGTTGGGCCATGTCGAAAGTCGGAATAATAGAAGAGAATGTATGAGACGATGTATGAATGTGAGTGAGGCAAAGAGTGTGTGCTAAGACCGAGTTATTTGGCGGTCCGTCCTCTCTGCCCACCCCTGCGGGGAAACGGCGTGATTGACATGACGGCGGGGAAACCTTTTGATAAAAAAAAGAATTATTCAGTTTGGTTAAGTATTTTTGCCTTAAATCCAAATTAAAGTTTGTATGATAAAGGCCGCTGGGTGGCACACCAATATAGCTTAATTTTTCATACATGTGGCCGGCGTTGCGCGCTGGCGATGTTTGGGATATTCGATACAAAAACATAATTCGTTCCGCTTGCAATCGGCCTGCACACCGGGACAGGGTAACTTCGCGCGGAACTTTGAGAATTTGCTCTCCCTGATTCATATTATATTAGGCATTATATTGGTAGGTGATATTTTTAATGAAATTCATAGATTTTATATTTTTCGGTAAGATATTATAAAGTAATTTTAGACGATATAATTTACCAGTGCTGCACACGAACACACTGTGCAACCAGCCGCCCTTGCTCTATACCCCTAGCACAGTCGATCGATAAGGATTTTATCGATACTTTTGGTAACTTCTCATCGTTCCCTAGGACAACGCTAACGTGGGAACAACAAAAAGTCGAATGTATTAAGAACAATTAGTAATTGGGAACTGTTGTTTATTCGTTGGCGATCTGCAGTCATATTAGGGAAGTTATCGATACAATCTTTAAACGATCGACCGTGCTAGGAGTACTGGACTGTTGCCAACATAGAGATATATAGAATTTAATTCTGATATAAATTTGCAATTATCTAATATTAAAATTAACCTCACTGACATTACAAATTACATTAAAACACTTGAATCCAAATTAAGTTCTGGACCGGATCAAATTATCATAGTGTTTCCATACATTCTACCCATACCCATTCTGATAAAAAACTGTGCAGACAGCTTATCCATTCCATTGTTCATGTTATTTAATAAGTCCTTGTCAACGGGAAATTTCCCAAAACTGTGGAAAAAAAGTTATTTAACACCAATATTTAAAAGCGTGGATAAATCTGCAATTGATAATTATCGTCCAATTTGTATCCAATCATCCATACCCAAGCTTTTCGAAAAATTGATTCTTATAAAGATAAACCCTAGCGTGAAATCCATCATTACAACTTGCCAACATGGTTTTGTCTCGGGCAGATCAACCTTAACCAACCTATCCCTGTACGAAAATTATATATCAAAGGCACTGCTAATAGACAACAAGTCGATTCCATATATACTGATTTCAGCAAAGCGTTTGATAAGGTTTGCCTTAAAATTCTTGTTAACAAACTGGCGGAATATGGCATAACTGGTAACTTACTATCCTGGTTTATGAATTATTTGTCTAATCGAGAACTTACTGTCTGCATCAAAGGTCAACTGTCCTACACATTTAAACCTACAAGTGGCGTGCCCCAGGGCTCACATCTAGGACCCATTCTTTTTAACATATTTATAAATGACGTTACAAATGTATTTACTCATGTCTTTATATTGATGTTCGCAGATGATATGAAAATTTACCAAATTATAGACAATATTAATGATTGCTTATTCTTACAATCAAATCTCATTAGCTTTTCTGATTGGTGTATCCAAAATAAATTAACCCTTAATGTATAAAAGTGTCAAGTCATGAGATTTTATAGGAAGAATAACCCATTGATTTTCACATATAGGATGAACAATCAAGCCTTAGTATCTGTACCCGAAATAAAAGACCTGGGGATAATATTTGACACAAAATTATCATTTATCTCCCACATTAATAATATAACCACTAAAGCGATGCAAATGCTGGGTTTCATTTTAAGAACTTCAAAAGATTTCAAAAATTTAAAAACTTAAAAAATATTATATTCATCCATTGTCAGAAGTCATTTAGAATTCAACTCAACCATTTGGAATCCATTTTACAATATTCGTGAAAAATCCATCGAGCGAATCCAACGTAAATTTTTACGAAATATAGCTTAGCTATTAGCTACATGTCACTGTTGAAAATTATGGACCTCGCTACATTAAAAGAAAGAAGAATATGTACTGATCTATTTTTTCTGTATAAAATTGTTAATAACATGTTTGACTCCCCTGAACTCCTTAGGCTGATTAATTTTCATGTGCCTAGTAGAACGGTTCGTCAGATTGTACCTTACTATTGTAACAATTCAGGTACCAATTCAGAAATAAACTCAGTAATGAACCGACTGCACAGTACAGGGAATAGATATTACATGAACACCAACGGTACTGAAAGTCTATCAACCTATAAAAACATTGTCATTAAATCTGTATGTCTATCTAGATAAATTTGAAATGTTTATAAATTTTCAACATGTGTCGAATGTATATGAATGTGTATCCTTTATTTTATTCTGTTGCTTTTAAGCTGCAAGAAAATCACTTCTTTAAATGTATATGAATGTGTATCCTATAATTTACTCTTTTGTTTTAAGTTAAAAAATCTATACTTGATACTTATTTAATTGTTATCTCTTAATTCTTTGATTATAACAAATGTATTTTTAATTTTATCATATGTAAAAGCCCTAATTGGGCGTGTTCAAATAAATAAATAAATAAATAAAATATCAATGGTTGCCAAATGATTCTTGACTCTAAGCCCGGCGAAGTACAACAATTTCATTTTTATCTTGACACGATCTTTTCACGTTGAGATACCTACATTTTAAATAGGCACAATTGATAATGAGAATCGTATAGGAAAATATTGTCAGTAGGTATCGATCGGTTATTTAATGATTTTTTCTGAATCGCTTCTGTTATATTTAGTGACTAGATCTGAAGACCCAGATACTATTGCACCTCTTAATCCTTGTTCTTGTTTTCCTGTATTTAATATCACTTTTCGCGTTTTGCAAATTTACCGGGAGCGCATCCACTGGCATCCACCCACTGACTGAGAGTAAAACCAGTGGGAATTTGGTGCTAAGGAGTAAAGGAGGTCTTAAATATGAGTTGAGTGAGTTTATTCCAACTTTGCCAGGTAACAAATTTGCGTTGATTCCGTCTATGGGCGTTTTACAGAATGCTTTTTTGGTCAGTTTTTATATGGGTCGTCTTTTCATAATACAGATTTGGGTTGAAATAAAGAACATGTTCTATTTCGGTATGGATTTTCGTACAGTTTAAGATGGCGGAAATTATTTGACATCTGTCATCTATCATTGTTTTACGAAACCGTATTACGTGGAATATTGTATTTTATCTCGTTTTATATTTAAAATAATTATCAAAAGACTGTGATATGTGTTGAACTTACATTGTGAACTCTGAATGTGAACTTATATTACTTTTCGATATTGTGAATTTCGCGTTCAAGGTGTTGCCATTTTTTGACAATTTATAACGGTCCTAAAATATTATTTTTTCTCTAATGGCAATTACTGTATGAATATAATAATCTTGTAAAGCAAAGATTTCGTAGGGGTACCGATAAAGTTCCCATATGGGGATCGGTGTGAAAAAAAGTATCGTGTGAAAAGCTCTTTACTCTTCCAATCAAGAATTCTGACCTCTATAGACCTTGGTCGAAGTACTATCCCTCGAAGTTGCGACTGTGGAGCCAGAAGAAGGAATGAAGAGAGACTAACGAATATTGAATACACATAATTATCATCTTCCCTATCATTATAAAAGCTGAAGCATGTACATTATTTAGAAGGACAGAGATAAGGCAGAGACAGACAATCTTTTGAGGATACAAATGTCAAATTAATAGTTAAGATGAGCCCAAGAAAAAAAATATACAAGAAATAAGATGGCTAAAAAATTACACTAGACTTGAATTCCTTCTTAATAAATGGCTTGCAATAGGTAGCAAATTTTTCAATGAAAATTTTTATTTTCCGTTGGATTCTGAACAGTTGCGGTTTTCTCTAAAGAGCATTCTATAAGAGCAACTTGTTTCCTTCGTTGAAGGAAATAAGAGAGATTTTCCCAAACTTTAAATAGTGCACCTTCCGAATGATACTCGTACTGCCTAGAGAAGCTCCGAAATAAGTCACACATAGGTGTCTTATGAACATCAGCACTTGTGGGACGTTCCGCCATGAAGGAATACCATATTAGTAGTGAGCGGTAGACCTGCAAACCTTAGAAATATATATTTTTTTCAGGTTCTCTATAAAACAGTTACACACCAAAATATTACGGAGAAGATTACAAAATTTAAAGGAAGAAAAAAAAATCATGGGGGCAGTTTCACTATGTTGTGACGTTTGTCAAAATATAGTTACTGAACTCGCTATAGGTAACATTGTAGATGTCGATGCTCAATGCAGAATCGTTGAGCAGTGTTTAATGGCGCATTCTGAAAGGAAGAAGTTCTCGCTTTCGAAGCATAAAAAAGTGCGTGGGATCTCCCACGAGTATATAGGTTAATCTCCTTCAACATAGGTGGATTCAGTACAGTACCGGAGACCAGCTTAAAAAAACGTTTCCACAAAAATATTTTTCGGCGGGCTTCTAAGGTATTAAGATCGAGCATTCCTGTTAAGAACAACGATGGATAGAGGAATGGGTAGTATGTATATTCCCTCATATATAGGTAACGCATAAACCTTTTTTGTACCCTTTCTATTTCTAGGATACGGTTTTGTTCTGAGTGGGCCCAAATAATGGATCTGTATTCCAGGATGCTGCGGACAAGTGCTTCATATGTTCTTCGAATTGCAATGCCATTAGTAAACGACCTCGCATTACGAAGAACAAATTGTTAACACAAAATTTGTACGGAATAGTAGTTTGTAAGAATCAATTTTTAATGTGTTATATTATCAATTCTTCTTCTCTGTGTGCCGTATCAGGTCCCCCCGACGTTGGCGATCACTATTGAAAGTATCTTTCTGTCTTGTGCTGCCCGGAATAGCTCCTCCACACTTCTAATGCCGGTCCACTCTTGTATATTACGCAGCCAAGACATTTGTCTCCTACCAGGCCCTCGGCGACCCTCTATCTTGCCTTTCAATTATCAATTAGTTAATCATTTTTTTTTTATCTTTCAATTTTTAATATGTTTTTCTGAGATTATCGTGTTTAAAGTTTTAAATTGTTATTAATTTCAGATAATTGCTGACGATGTTACTTTTTATAATAAAAAATAACAAACTTTTTTTATATATATAAAACAATTTTTTGTGACCTACAACATTATATTCTTTGGCCACAGACGTTTTAACAAATCACCGAATTGTACATTGCTAATCTCTGGTTCAGTAATGTAGTGAAATTCCTTTGTATATCCTTTACTATATGTATAATATGGAAATAGATCAACATAGGATTTTTTCGTATATATCTAAGGGATTTTTTATCTATTTTTAATTTCCGATTGAACTCCCAACAAGTTAGGCCACGAATCACTGCTGATCCTGAATCTGAAAGCCCGCATAAAAAGCAAGGTACAAATCTAAACATTGTAGTTTTCGTTGTTGTTTATTTATATTAATGTTATGTACCAATTTTAATCAAATAACACTTTGATGATTTTCGTAAAGAACAGTTTATTATGTTTAAAGTTTTGACGGAACTTAATATCAATACCGGAGACACAATAAGCACAGTAGAATTGAGTCTTGAACTGATACACAGAGTGATCTAAAGTGAGTACTTTGGTGCTGGCTTATATATGCCAAAAGTAATTATGAAAGTTGCAATTAGGGTAATTTGGCAAAACTGGATATTTATGTTTGACAATAATACATCCGTATTCGATACATTAAGAATTAATCAATAGGTGCAATAATGGATGTCACAATGTAATTAGTGGCGGTGCATAACCGGTGCACTAATGGAATGTTACAATGTAATTAGTGGCGGTGCGTATAGGACATAACATTAAAATCAGGATTAACTTATTGAAGCTTTCACTTCGTTGTAACATTAATTATGTGTTGAAAATAATAGATATCAATAATTTAATGGAGATATGAAACAGAAGAAGACACAGAAAATAACAAAAGATAAAGAATGAGAAACTCAGAACCTTTAGGCCCTCCGTTCATTGAGATACTTACAATCTACGTAATTGTGACGTAATCACAAGTACCCTGCTGATATACCACTTTTTAATATGGGAAGTTTTAATCTTACCAAATCAACAATTTCATATGTGTCACGGGTGTTAAATAAATGATTAGAAGGTTTTAATAGATTCTCTTTTTATTGTAATATTCAAACACAATCGCGACACAATATTAAATATCAGAAAGTTGCAGGGCTAAATCTGATAGCTGTACACACCAGGACTGATTTTGCGGTAGCATTTAGAACTACATCTAGTCTTTCCGGTGTGACCAGCATTCAAAATTGCCAGTACATAAAATAAATTGTACATTAAACAGTACCTTGCCATACTAGTCTCCGTACACGGCGATATCCGAAATATACTGAACTTGATCATTTTTCTCGTGCAGCCGTGGAGTGAGCACGCTGTCAAGCGATGTCCTATGACTTTTTTTCCAACATCAATCCATGCCTTCTCCACTAAATCCTTTCTTACGTGTTCTGGTAAAGTATAGTTATATAAACATGCATTTTTTCCACTTCCAGAACTAATCTAACATTACTTTCATGTTCCGACGCCATTTCTGTCAAACGTCAAACGAATAAGTATCAGACACAAATGATGCGACGCGGTATTGTGATACTGATTGGAAACCGACGGCCACCGCGTAGCGCCGTGAACGGGCAGCGTATTTACAATCCCTACCGCGTTTCAGTCGCTTTAAATTTTCAATATCAAAATTTAAATATTTAGAAATAAAATTATTAATTTCTAATATAAACATTGGAAAGATTATTTTATCTAGATTGTAGATCAATTTTTGTTTTTGCAAAATGATAAAAAATTATCAATATATAGGTTTATTTACAATATATGGGAATAATATTAAAATTTAAATATTTAGAAATAAAATTATTCATTTCTAATATACACATCAGAAAGATTATTTTATCTAGATTTTAGAACAATTTTTGTTTTTGCAATGTGATAAAAAATAACCAATATAGAGGTATATTTAAAATGTAAATTGTCGTTACCGCGACTGAATCGGTATAGGTTTTGTAAATACGCGAATGGGCACCAGCTAAATCGTACGGGGGGTACTTACGATCGGCGCGTACGATACGCAGACGAGGATTGAGTAGCTTGTAAGTATCTCCGTGAACGGAGGCCCTTAGTTTACTCGAGACCGGCGTCTTTACAAATCAAACTCCCGAGAGCTTTAACCATGGAACTAAGGCTTCAACCGTAATGTTTATCTATCTCATCTCGATCGCCACCTTGGAAACTTTGAGCTTCGCAACTATTTTATTATTATTTTTTATATGAATACCGCACAAGATTCCCAACTGCTCCCATCTGGAGCCAGTGAGACTGTAGTAACTGTGAGAATGTAATTGGGGTATGTTGTGAGGCTGAAGGTAATGACGAGGGGAAGGGAATGGGGAAGATGAAGGTGGGGAAGTACTTGGCAATTCAGATCTTGTCCACTAAACATGGCCAAAGCCATTTTTTAATACATTAAATCCACACAGGAGGCCCTGAGGAAAATAATTTCCTTCAATGTCATCTGAGATGCTGTGTGGAGGGTTTTTATGAGGAGAGAAAGGAATGAACATTGGTCTTGAAGAGACCTATGTTGTAGGAAGGAGGAAACACAGGGGCCGGCAAATCGTTCCACAGCCGAGCTGTTGAACACAAGAACGAGTCGAACAAGCGACTCTGCGTGACATGTGACAAATGTCAACCGTGTACATAGGTTGGGCACGCGTTTGGCTATTTCCCGACTATGTACCGGTGCCGAAGGGATCAATGATGATGGGTTCCTCGGAGCATCTTCTATTGAAATACCTGTAGAACAAAGATAGCATTACCACCTGACGCCTGTGCTCTAAATAATGCAATCCGTTTGCTAAGTTAGGAGAATATATTAAACGGACTGCCCGTTTCTGCACAGAGTCGAGGTTTTTTTTTAGGTATTTTGGGGCTCCTGACCAGAGGTGGCTGCCAAACTCAACCATGGAGCGCACCTGCGATTTGTACAGGGTTAGAAGTTGGGTACTATTAAAGTATCTGCGGGCCCTGTACAGTACGCCCAGTTTCTGAGAGGCTAACTTAACTCTGGCTTCGATGGAGCCCCCATACCTGAGCTGGTCACTTAGAGTTACACTAAGCATATCAATGGAGGGTTTGTTCGGAAGATTGCTTCTGTTGGTGGAGACTAGATTATCATTTTGATTCCTTTTAGACGTAATCAGACATGATTACGTCTCAAAGGGAGTAAGATACTTGCGACGGGAAGGTGTGGGTGGGGAGGTATGCTGCTTTTCGAACCTTAAACTCGCCTATTGCGACGATTTCTGTATCAAAGTCAGGTCGGTATTAAAGTTTGACGCGTACTGTACCAACCTATAACATTTACCGTTATTTTCATGTTATTCTAAATATTCGAATATATATTTTTAAATATTCGTGAGCATGGCAGATGTGTGTCGTGACATGTGGTGTAACCCACCAGGTGCCAAGGGAACTAGAAACGGGCCAACTTCCAGGAAAAGGGACATCTATCAATTGTATTATTTTAGGTCAGTGACGATACTCCCTCCACACCCTCCATCTCCCTTCCCCACGCAGTGTGCAGTTCTTCCAATCCCGATCCATAATGTTCTGAATAGAGATAATGATTGTTTTATTGTTTTTGCACCCCTGTCCCGACGGGTTCGTATAGGGGCGTGGTGCACACTTGACAAATGAGTGTTTCTTGGAATTTATTACGTATTTATGTAATGTTATGTCTGCTGAAATTGTATACCAAAGGTGTCAATGCCAGTAATTTAAAGACGGTCATTAAACATAGTTGACAGCTGATAATATAATTAAAATGTCCTGTGAAATGAATCGCTCTACATCTACCTATCTACGAAAAAAATCTTAAATTTAATTATTGTCGAATTTGATTTTATTAATATCCGTTGTATTTTTTTCTGAAGATAAGTGCTTTCAATTTCACTAAGTTTCTTTGTCAGACTTAAATATTTCACAACCCCCTGTATAAATGAAGCAAGTAGTTTTTATTAAAAAAAAGCATTGTCTTTTCATTAATACAGGGTGTTAAGGGACGTACTTGACCTTCTCCAACCAGTGGCTTCAGAGATTATTTGGAATTAAAAATGTAAATTAAATTTTGGTCTCCGGTGACTTTTTTATGTCTTTTTTTCTATAAAATCAAACCACTAAAAAAATCTTCCACATGTCGTCACTGGTCACTCGACCGAGTAACCGATCAACCTCTAATCCTGCCCCTAAAAAAAACTAAAAAAAAACCCCTCTAACTGTCCAAAACCGTCTGATTTTTTTGTGTTTTTAGAAAAAGAAAACATCTAAAATGTCATCTAAGACCAAAATTTTATTTACATATTTTACTCCAAACAATGTCAAGTCTTGGTTAAAGTAAGTCAAGTGCGTCCCTTAACACTTAAGAAACTTTCATAATCCTACAGTCGAACATCGTCAAATTATAAAATTGGTTTGTCGCAAACAACTTATTCCTCAATACCGATAAATGTAAGACACTAACATTTTGTCAAATAAAGACCCCACTATCTTCCAAATACACAATAGATAACAAAATCTTAGAAACAGTCAAATAAATTAGGGATCTTGGAGTTGTGTTTGACACGCAATTAAATTTTATAAATCACACACAACAAATAACTAACAAAGGCATGAAAACACTAGGATTTATAATCAGAACAATCAAAGACTTCGATTCGTTGGAAGTTATAAAAATCGTATATTTGTCACTCGTACGCAGCTTGCTGGAATACAATTCCGTAGTTTGTTCCGCATATTATCAAATTCATATAAGAAATATCGAAAGAGTTCAGCACAAAATTTTAAGATTTATTAACTTCAAGTTACACATACCTGTTCAACTCATTAACTACACAAATCGCATTCCCTAGAAAACAGAAGAAAAATAAACGTTTTGTTTAAAATTATTCACCCTGAATTAGATTGTTGCGAACTCCTGCATCTCATTGATTTCAAAGTACCTAATCGAGAAACAAGGCAAAACATATTATTCTGCAACTATAACTCTGTAACCAACTACCACATACATGCACCAATTTCTCGACTTAACACACTAGGAAATAAATTCACCTCAAATATCGATGTATTTAATACAAGTTTATCATTATTCAAGAAATATCTGAACAATATTTTTGTGTAGAATATTTTGATATCTAACTAAGGAGCATCACATAGGGTCTATTGCATATATTTGTGTATTTCTATATTAATCTACAATTTAAAAACTTGTAAGGTTTACAACATAAAAACTTTTTCTTTTATTGTAATGCACTATCTTTCCTTAAATTTATCTGTATACCTACCTTTCATATGATGTTTACTAGTTATCCTTTTTTGTTTAAAAACTGTCTCTGTATTATAAACAAACTTGTCCCTGCCCTGATGGGCGTTGAAAATTAATAAATAAATAAAATAATTACTGTTTAGTTGTTTGTGATATTTCTAAGAAAAAAGGGGATTGATGAAAGTTAATATTGCATGTAATGAACTTAATTTACACATTCGACACGTGATTTAAAAAAAAAATGTGAATACCTAGTGTCCCAAGAAGAGTTCCAAGTGAAGAGTCCCTAGTGCTCCCAAACGCCTAGAGCCAGTGAGACTATGGCATCCCCAATTGGGGTGGGGTAGTAGACTGAAGGTATTGGGGAAGGGATGCAGATGAGAAAGAGGAAGGAGGGAAGTACCAGGCTATTTAGACCTCGAAACTAAAGCCATATCAAGCGACGTTGAATTCTGATTGGCGGTCTTACACCAAGGCGATACTGAGAGTATATTACATTCTGGAACGTGCAATTACACAATTTAATGAAATAAAGCGTACGTCGGAATTTGAACCTGCGGCCTTCGGATTGCAAGTCGAGAATCTCACTTCTCGATCACGGACACCTTCAAAAATGATTTATGTATAATTTATTTGTAACAGTCGACATTATTTATTACAAACACTCAAAGGTTTAATAACCACATTAACTTCTTACTAATATTATTAACGCGAAGGTTATTTTTGGATAAATGTGTGTTTGTTACTCTTTCACGCAAAAACTACTGAATGGATTTTAATAAAACTTTACAATAATATAGCTCATACGTCAGAATAACATTTAGGCTATATATAATGGTACGCTTTGGCGTTATGATACTTGTATAAAAGAAAATGTGTGTAGGTATTTCATATATTTTAGGGACTTTATTTATTTAGGGAGGAAAGGCAGGACGGAGGGAACGGGGGAGGTGAGGTTCGCGGAGAGGGAAAAGACGAATGAGGTGGAAGGCGGGGAAGGTGGAAGGGAACGGGGACGCACGGGAAAGGACATGCAGGGAAAATCAATTTATTTCTTTGAATGACGCATGCCGGGGACCAGCTAGTTATGTAATAAATTCTGAAATAGTGCATGAACAACTAACTTTCAATTAACTCGAAAAATCTGGAGGCACTAAAATAAAATTTAATAAATAGTTGAAATTTTTACTTCAAGTACTACATACCCCCTTTTCTCGGAAATACTAAATGCATCCGAACTTAATAAATAGTGTAGGGGCGTGTAAATAGCCCCTGACACGAGGGAGTGACTACCCTATGTAAATTAAGGAAAATTGAACTCTTCCCTATGTGACACAAAACAGTTTACCCAGCAATTCCAAAATCCTAAGTGAAAACAAAACAATACTCACTCAGAGAACACAAAAAGACACTTCTTTTCATTAAAAATATCGATTTCTGCCAAGGCGGTATTGCATAATCTCAACAGATGTTTTGCACAGCAAGGAAGTTTCAACAATGAATATAAATCTGCCTATTAATAATACGTGCCAAATCTTAGGTACAACAATAATTCAATTATTGGGTGAATTATTTGATAATGACTGACTAGGAGTGACATCTGTTGGCTTTCACTAACACTCCCGTCGGAAGTAATTGCCTGCTTCACAGAGGTAAGAAAATGCATGAATATACTGAATTTCAATGTCACATAGGTAAATTCAATATAATACAAAAAACCATAGATGGCGCCCTCATGGTCTCATAGCATAAATTATTAATTTAAAGAAATTAATGCCTAAATGGATTTAAATATATTTATGGCGCGTATCCAAATAGATTAATCATCAACACGAACCTACACAACGAACCATATGACATGGCTTGAGTTTATGAGTATTACACCCAATAGTCTCAGATCATACTGAAGGGTTAACCGAACTCATTAGCTCATCACTCGAACTCATGACTAAATGTATCTGCATATTTATCTCAGATAACGAGGTTCTTTATTATTTTTATAATGATTGGTAAAGCATAATCAGACATTGACACAAGCACGTCATACTTTGATAATAGCACTTATCGATTATGAAATAACTGGTACAAACCAGAAATAAAAATTGGCCTTCTTAATGTGACGTCAACAGGTCAGGTAAAAGGCTGTCAGATTGAAGGGTTTTCTGATCCATCGATTCAACGAGTGTGAGTATAAACATGGATTGGTGAATGATTTATTAAATTTAATGTTTTAAATTCTGTACACATTTTATATTAATAATTTTTATATAAAAAAAATTTCAATAAAAGCGAAGCTAGCAGTCCACAATGGAGTCCTGGTATCTACCCTGATGTATGGCAGTGAGGCATGGAACTGGCAGAGGAAGGATGAAAGTAAACTGAATGCTGTTGAAATGAGATCCCTGAGACGTACGTGTGGTAAAACCATGTATGATCGTGTTAGAAATGTGGATATCCGCAAAGAATGTAAGGCTGATGTAAGTATAATGAGCAAAATTAAGAAAGGGACCCTCAGATGGTTTGGGCACGTAGTGCGAATGAACGAAGAAAGTAGTGTTAAAAGAATATATGATGCAAATGTGAATGGTAGAAGAAGTCGTTGACGCCCGAGGAAGACATGGCACGATCAAGTAAATCAGATATTTGAGACGAACCATGTCAAAAGTCAGAATAATAGAAGAGTATGTATGAGACGATGTATGAATGTGAGTGAGGCAAAGAGTGTGTGCCAAGACCGAGTTGTTTGGCGGTCCGTCCTCTCTGCCTACCCCTGCGGGGAAACGGCGTGATGGTTAGTTAGTTAGTATGATGTTTGAAATCGGCGAAAAGATATTATGCAATCTAGTTTTAGTTATAAAAAAACGTAATCTAAAGTCTGAAGTTCCCATTTGATCTATTGGTTAGCAGCTATTACGCCACCGAGTGTAACATATTGGTGGTGTTTTATTGAAGCGTACATCTGATTTGAAAACTAATAATAATATAATCAATATATAATAAAAGAAATGTCCAAAAAAACGTGCGGCTCGCAAAAACTCAGAAACGAGTCCCGGTACGATTAAGGGAGTTATATGGTGTCATAGATTTCTATCCCCCCCAGGATGACAGTTCACGTTTTTACCTAAAGGGCGTGCTTTTGAAGATATAAGGGCTGGAAGTTTCGCCCTCTTGAAATTTCTAGAACAGTCTTCCAGAAAGTTCTAGAAGGTTCCATATTTTTTTTTTTTTTTTTTTAAAAGCGGAGACGGTTTACCATTGGTTCCCGTGAGTACTTAGGCCATGGGCCCATTGTACTTTCTCCCATTTTACCTCAATCCTTTAACAATAACCCAGTCCCTTTAATAAAGTTCACCAGAGTTGTTATCGGATATGTGGCTAGGTCTTCTGGTTCTACAACATGTCTCCCCAGGTATCTGAACCTAATTCCCACCAGGGCAGGACATTGGCACCATAAGTGAATTGGAGTCTCTTCATCCTCTTCACATTTTCTACATCTACTGGTGCTTTCCACTCCCAATAGCTGCATGTGTTTCCTGAGATGGCAGTGTCCCGTTGGTAGGCCTACCAGTTCCCTCAGCGAGTTTCTGTCCATATCGAGTAGTTTCCTGGTCCGTCTGGGGTCGGGTCCGTTTATGAGTACTTTGGATTGTCTCATTCCGGGTGCCCTCTCCCATTCCTTCCAGTGCTGGGATTTGACCCACCTCTCGATATGTAATTTGGTGTGGCAAGCTGCTACTCCTACGGCCGGCTCAGATCCCGCAAGTGGTGCTTTCGCCCCTTTCCTTGCTAGTTCGTCAGCCCGCTCGTTGCCCTCAATACCCTTATGTCCTGGTACCCATATCAGGGTTATTTTATTGATGGTAGCGAGTTCTGTAAGAACGGTTCTACATTCCCTCACCAGTCTGGAGAAGGTTCCATAGATATTTAGAACGTTCTGGAAGGAGTGGCGGAGTATGTCGTG
The DNA here is from genome assembly GCA_917880885.1 of Limnephilus marmoratus. Taxonomy (NCBI): domain Eukaryota; kingdom Metazoa; phylum Arthropoda; class Insecta; order Trichoptera; family Limnephilidae; genus Limnephilus; species Limnephilus marmoratus. The sequence continues at coordinate 18,889,845 of OU862933.1, forward strand.
GAATGTTCGGGAACAGGGAATCGGGAACATCATTGAGGAACATTCCAGAACACTCGAATGTTGTCCTGAGCGAAGCCGGGTAACCCAGCTAGTAATATAATAAATTATATTTACGAATAATAATTAAATGTGGATTGTTTACAAGAAAAACTTGGAAAGGATCCGCAGAGTAGAGAGACGGAGAGGTGGGGGACGAGAGAGGGGCAGAGGGAAGTATTGCAAAGGACACATAGTAGCGGTAGGGGAAAGCTGGGGATAAATTTGGAAAATCCATGCTTCTCATACGAACAGCTAAGCTGTATGTGGCCAGCTCACGCGTCGGAATACCTTCTGATTTATTCGTGTACGCACCAGACGGGAAAACAAAAAAAATGTTATATCCATAGACATTCAAATGGATAGACAAGCAGTTACAGATGAGGGGTAAAACTAAACTATGGAGAGCGAAGAGGGGAAAGATGACTGTCATTCGTTGAACAATCAATCTGACAGTATATAGGCATCTCGCATTACAATATCACCATTTAGTTCTTAAAAGCAAAATCTGCTTTGAATGAATAGACCTTTTTACATGGGAGCGCGAATTGCTTGCCACGTTCAAAACATATTTGCTAAGGCCAAATGCTCGCCCCAAAAAGACTCGCGCCAATACACATATCAATATTTTGTTTCCGTGTTTAGTTAAAACACTTTTACAAATGTTTCATAATTTACTTACCCCTGTAACCAGCGACGAGCACATTGGAGTACCGCCCACATTCGCTATGTGTACATTGATACGTAGATATATTGTATAGCACAAGCTGCCGTTATTTCGTTAAACGTATGGATGTCAGCTTCTCGCTGTTCACGGCAAGAATGATGACGTCACACATTTTAGATTCAAGCGAGGCTATATCCCCTCCCCATGGAGCGAGCCGGTTCCAAGGAGGAGCTACAGCCGGCGCCATGTGGAGGGGGAAATAATACGTTTTTATCACTTAGGGCAGGTCCAGATATATTCATATGTCCGTGGTTATATCTAAAAAACTGACTAACCCATCACGCCATTTCTCCGTAGTTAATTTTAGATAATAACCATCTAAATTCTAAATGATCTTACACCGCCTTACTTCATAATTATTAGACGGTTTATTGCCTACCGGCATAACACAATACCAAGTAATACGCTATTTTATATTACAATAAGAGTCAGGCCAATCACCCTGGTCCGCGCAGCATCCTACCATCCCAGGGTACCAGGAACTCATCAGGGTCTCCATCACCACTGTCATCTTTCCTCGGAAGCAGCTGAGCTGTAGCGAACAATATCTACCATCTACGAATTGTGAGTGATCTCGTGCGCTGCGTGGTTTCTCAAAGGTTTATCTCGGTACTGAGAATGAATTGCATGATCGCACCCGGTAATGACGCCCTGGTAAAATGTTTAATTAATTTTTATTTTATTGTATGTAAGTACACTTTCATTGAAGAAGATAACACTAATAAAATCTAAACGAAATATGAAACAGAACAAGACACAGAAAAATAAAAAGGTAACTGTCGCAACTGGGACTTGAACCCAGGATCCCTTGTCTTACCGGGACACAGCACCTTAACTAATTCGGCCATTGGAACCGATATTTTTTCTGCCATTTTTTTCGAATTTTTATTTCAAATTCAGAATTAACAATATTATCCTCGACTAATTTTAATTTTTTTATTTTATTTTTCTGAGTCGTGTTCTGTTTCATGCTTTGTTTAGATTTATTAGTATTATCTTCTTCTTCAATGACATTGATGGGTATAACCTTCACAACTTAAAATACCATAATTCCTTTTTAGTTCTTTGTCGTGCAACCACCGAAAAATTGGATATTTTCGTAGTATTTTTTCACAATATGGCTCGTAAAGTATCTTCTTTGTTTTTTTATTCTGGTGCCCTTTCCTATATGAGGTTTGATAGCATCAGAGCAAGCTTTTCTGCAGGTTGCAGCCCGAAACAACTATCAGGAACTGCAGTTGTACCAGGTACCAGGTACGGTGTAATGTGGTTCAAACTTTCAAATATATTGGAGGCTCCATCGAAGCCAGAGTAAAGTTAGCCTCCCAAAAACTGGGCGTACTATACAGGGCCCGCAGATACTTTAATAGTACACAACTGCGAACCCTGTACAAGTGTTCCCCCACGGTTGAATTTGGCAGCCACCTCTGGTCTGGAGCTTCAAAATACCTGAAAAATACCCTCGACTTTGTGCAGAAATGGGCAGTCCGTTTGAAAGATTCTCCAATCTTAACAGACGGATTGCAATATGTATAATACAGCAGAATTAGGAATCTCGCGAGTGACAACATGGCTAGACACAAACATACTTACATTAAATATATCGAAAACAAAATTCACAACGTACAGTATAAATAGCATGGGACAGCCAACAAATAAAACAAACACCATAAAAATTAACGATTGTTGAACTGCGACTGCCCTGATATAGTAAAAACAGACCAAATAAAATATCTAGGAATCATAATTGACCATAATGTCAAATGGGCACATCATATAAATCATATCACCAATAAACTCCCCAAAACAATACATCTTTTCCTAAACATAAGAAACATATACAAACTAAAACAAATGAAAACAGTATATTTTGCACTCTGTCAATCTATAATAGAATATGGAATCATTGTTTGGGGAGGAGCAACAAACTCAGCTATTGTTCATTTGGAAACCACACAGAGAACCATCTTAAAGGTTATACTAAAAAAAAACAGAATGACTGACACAGACCAAATATTCAACATGTTCGACGGACTTGATATACGACAATTATACATAAAAGCACTTCTTAACTATATCTTTGACCAAAAACACAAACTACAACAAACACAAACCATTAATAGACCAGTTAGACAAGCATACATACAAAACTTAAAAACATCGACGATAAACACAAGCTTTGGATAAAGACATCACAAATACCAGGCAATAAAAGCATTCAACCATCTTTCACTCGATTTTAAAAAAGAAGAAAACAAAAAACTTTTCACACTCAAAATTAAAAGATGGATTAAAGAACAAAAAAGGCAACTTTACAAAAAAATCACAACATAAAAAAATAAAAACACATAGACATAAACACCATTGCAATACTCACTAATATATAAAACCCTTTTAATTTCACTATCGGTTTATATGTATCTATCCTATTTATATAGTTTTATTTTATTGTTTAATTTTAGTGTTATTTCACTCTATTTTACTTTCTTTTAATTCTCATATGTTAGTATTGAGTTTCTTTTTTCTTTAGTTTTTATTTTATATGTATCTTAAATTTAAAAAAAAAAAAAAATCATATCAAACTGTAAAATGAGGTCCTCAGCACGGGTAAAGCACCCAGTGAGGCCCACATTAGTCAAATATGTAACACACATGTATAAATCAGGTGAATCAAATAAAAAAAAATATATATTTACAGCACAGGCGTCGGGTGGGAATGCTATCCTTGTTCTACCGGTATTACAATGGAAGATGCTTCGAGGAACTACCTTCGGCGTCGGGAAATTCGCCAAACGTGTGCCCAACATTTGTACACGGTTGACATTTGTCACATGAGAACGGGTCGCTTCTTCGACTCGTTCTTGTGTTCAACAGCTCGACTGTGGAATGATTTGTCGGCCTGTGTGTTTCATCCTTCCTATAAGATGGGTCTCTTCAAGACCAATGTTAATTTCTCCCTCTCCTCAAAAAGACCCTCCGCACAGCATCCCAGATGACATAGGCCATGAGGGAAATTATTTTCCTCAGGGCCTCCTGTGTGGAGTTAATGAAAAAAAAAATCAGGGGTGTCCCACACAAAAAAATTATCTCCTTAGTTAATTACTCTTTTGGGCGATAAAAATATATTTGTATATAAAAAAATATTTCTGTATATTGAGACGAATTTCAACTATGTAACGAGTTTTCGTAACGCTTATGTCTGAAAATTTTATTTTGAAGAAGATTATATTTATCAATAAAATATAATAAACATAAAAAATTATCAGAGGTGCCAATATCTTTTTCTGATTTTTCTGTCTCCATATTTTCGATTGAGTTTCGCTAATATTGTCTTCATTTAATTTAATATTACATTATGAGGTTTTACTCATAAAGTTAAATAAAAAAAAAATTATGTTGTTTACGGAGAGGACACCATTGGACTGCTAATATTACAAAATCGGTTATTCAAGTAGCTCGCTTGAGAGGTTATTCGCATTCACAAAAAGTATACCTCAACATTTCATGTCTTCACCTCCAAACCAACGATTTTTTTCTACTCATGACGACAATATATCCTAAAATATATTCAGAATCTTAACAACATAAGTATAGAAGCCGTGTATATTGGACGGAACTACTGTCGATTTTGCCGTATCAAAGAAAAGAAGAAGAAGAAAAATAATGTGGGAATCTTAACGACGTAAGTGAAGGAAGCGTGTGAATAAATATACGCCGCGGCATGGTGAATTCACCCTAGCAGGCCTAGAGATACGACCTTTCCGCCGCGTTCATTTTAATTAATTTTGAAGAACGTGTTACAAATATTTAAAATGTGTCTCCATGTTGTCCTTCCCAAGTTATTAATTCATCATCTAGACAAATAAAATCTGGTGCTTACCGCTGACTTTATAGTTGAAAAACGGGTTATAAAGTTTTAAAATCGTTGTACATAAAATATATTAATGGTCAGGTACTGTTTTTATTAATCTAAAATATAAATAACTCGCATCCCTTGTGCGGCATGGAAATAAAAAAGTTATTATAGTTACGAATTCGCCGGAAATAATTAAAATGTGAGTTTTGAGCAAACAAAAAATATTAGGGTTGTGTATTAAGCCTTAAGTCATTCGTAAAGTATGCAAGACAATATTAATCCAAATGAGACAACTTTTTAAATTATTTACGACAAAAGAATTTTTAATATACACCTAATCTTAAAAAGTTACGACCTTATGTATCAACCAAATACAAATAACTTAGTTTATTGTTTATTTTTAAAAGTTTATTAGAGATAATTCAACTCGTAATCATTTTTAATCCAGAAAAAAGCAATTTAATGTCTTAAAAATATTCAGGATTATAAAACCCGATGTCTTACAATTTCCATTAATGTAATTCCGGGTAAAGCTTTTCCGAGCCGCAACATTAAGCCTTCCGTTGTGGGAAGGTTTCCACGAGACCAATCCATTAGTTCGTCAATAATATGGAGCAATACTTTTAAAACATAAAAGCCAAACTAATCATACCTGAGTGCGGAATTTTATGGCGCTTTGGTACTAAAGCTCTTTCAATACTTTTAGGTTATTTTTATTTCTTGAACTTCTTAACTTTTGATACAACCACTATTCTAGACTTTAAGGATTGATGATGACATCGACAGAAAAAGGCGTGCACTCACACGCTTTAGATAACACATTTTTGTTATACAGGTCTTTCCTTAATAATTTCCGTATGAAAAATGGTACAAAAATAGAGTTTAATAGCGGGCATTATTTTTGAAATATTGTGCCTTTGTTTTACGTTTAACTATTATTATTTATCGTACATATGTGGAAATTGTGCTTTTTTATTTCGTTACTTAATATTTAAAAACACTTAAAATTCTTTAGGTAGAGTAGACTGCGTTTATTACTTAAGGGCCCGCAACCCGGATTTCTACCGATGTATTACATATTTCCCTTAAACAAGGTAAGTTTTAAAGCTCTTAAAAAAACATATGTTATTCTTGAAAATAATATCTAGACTTTGCCGCGCCGAAACGCAAATTATATAAAATTCCCTCGATAGAAAAAAATCGCAAAGTATGCTCCAAAATTATTATAAACACGTTTGTTTCAGTTATTTTACAAGTTATATGTATGAAAAAATTTACAGTGTTTCTTTAAATGCTGTTAAAGATAATGCCCGCGAGATTTTTGCTCTATTTTAAACGAGTTGATTTTGTCGCTGTAAATGTTAGCGCTCTCCTCTAACATTCGTAATTTCTTATCTCTCCATCTTCTTTTTTTCGAACCCGGTTGCAGAGCCTTAAGAGGATGCCGCAAGTCAAAAATGTATGTATTATTAGTGTGCTTTATACCACTACGAATATGTACGTCATAGGCATAAAAATCGCTTGGCAAAGGGAGTCTAGAGGTCACGACTTCAAGCACAAAAGTCAAAGATATTGAAATATTAGAGATATGCTATTGCTTATATTATATTATATACAATATTGTTAACCGACACTAAAAATCAACTAAATGAACGAATTATTTCCGTATTAAAACTATATTGTTAACCAATACTAATGCACACCTTCAAAAAATCTACTAACTTAACGAGTCCTTTCCGTATTCAAACTATTCCCATTAGGTAAAGTCCGCCGACGGTCGGGCGGCCATCACAGCATATCTCTTGTATTTCAATATCTTTGACTAAGTGCTTTGTATTTATTTGGTCAATAATTTTATAAGTAAGAAAAACATAATCAATGGAAACTGTCGGAGATAATTTTAACCAAAAAATTGTATTTTAAAAAAGGTGTTTTTACATGCGTTCGTATGTAGATACATTTCAAAAGAAAAATTTTTTTTAGTAGTTTACGCTTATATTTTTTATTAAATTTTATTTCAATTCTACTCAATGGAAACGGTAGGAAAAGCTTCAAATTTACCCAAAGAAAATTTTTTGTATCTCTAATGTAAACCGATTCGTAGTGAAAATTTATCTAAAGTAGTGATTTAGCATTACGCTGTGCTTTGCGCGTGGTATTTGATGTATTTTTTGATGTTTTTAAGAGCGTTTAACCAGCCAGCGGCCGAAAATCCACATTTCGTCGAAAGTTGTTCTTACGATCGTGCAGGGCGGTTACAATGAGAAAGATTAATTATTCGCCGTACCAGCTTTTTAAAATTATAACTGAATATCGATTTTATTTCATTCCAAATTTGCTTTAATTTATACCTACATCCAAGAATGCTGAAAGGCGTCATGATAAAACTATTAAAATAATGTACTTTTTGTAAATATTTTTTGATTATAAGTATTTATCATTTTTCAATAATGTCTAAGTAAAATAAGAATGTTAAAAAATCTGAAATATATTAGTTTGTAAGTGCGCAAATAAATACACAAATGGACCAATTTTCGTCAAGAAACACATGTACGTACATATTCTTTAATGCTTTTATTTAAACTAAAATTAAAATTCTAAAACATACGATACCTAGATAATGCAATGATTTATTTTACTGCATGATTATATTATTTGAAATGGGTGTGGTATAATACAAAATCTTTTTTGAAAATTTAACAAATCTGCCAACGACCTATGGTATAACCTTATTATACTAAAAATAAACATTTTTTCTCAAAATTTAAAACTTACGAATGCTAGATAAAAGAATAATCTTTCGAAATCCATTTATAATTTTTGGTAGAAAAATGTCAATACGTCTAAAATCTGATTTAAAATGACATATTCCTGGTTTTCTCTGGTAATACCGTCTTAAAGTATATTTCAAAGCTCCACAACGAAATTGTCGTAGGGAGCTGAAGATACTTGCGTTAATTATGAAGTTACTAGCTGGTACCCGGCATTATTTGCTATGCCATTTAATAAAGAAAAAATTTCTCCCTGCGTGTCCTTTCCCATTCATCCCGTTCCCCTTCCTCTCCCGCGTCCCATTCCCCATCTCGCGTTTCCACTCCAACTCCTCCACCTTCCCTCTCCCTACTCCACTCCTCCCTTTCCCCATCCCGCGAACCTTCCTCCCGAGTTCCCCTCCCCCCTCTTAGGTTCCCCTCCCTATCCTGGGTTCCCCTCCCCTCCCGCGAATCCCCCACCCGAGTTCCCCTCCCCCTTCCATACGTTCAGTCCCGGTCCATTCTGTTTTCAAACAGCTCGCGTGCCACCCATTGAAATTTTTTATACAAATTTCATAATGCCAGAGCTCGCCAGCAGTTTTATATAAACCTTGTCCTGACAATAATTAACACAAATAAAAAAGAATTATCCAATTTGGTGCAGCCGTTCGGAAGTTATGCGCGTACATACATTTCGGCAATTCATTTTTATTTATATAGATAGATTATATAGATAGAAGATAGAAGATAGATAGATAGATAGATAGATAGATAGATAGATAGATAGATAGATAGATAGATAGATAGATAGATATAAGAGTCTTGCAGATTTGAGGCTCCATTGAACAAAAATAACGGCAGAGCTGAGTTTGTAGCGAGATTTCTGCTTTAGTCAACATATTGCATTTTCCTTATAGGTACTTCGTGTAAATTGTGTATTGTTGGGCTATATTTGTGTAAATGCACCACCCTTTAGTACTAACTACATATTTTAATTAGTTTAATTATACCAGAGATATTTTGACCATTTTTCGGGAAAAATTTTAAGATATTTATGTTTTTCATTCCGTCATGTTAACAACCATGTAAAAGCTCTCTGGGTGTTAAATAAACAAAATTAAATAAATAATGGTTTTGCTTGTACCAGGAGTTGGTAGTTATCATTAGAAAGTGTAGGTATTTTAGAAATACCAAGAAACAGTATTAAAAATTCTTTTCTGATTCTTATTGGAAATCTACTTCAGTTATCTGATTGAACGCTATTGAATAAGTAGGTGCATGATGTACATAAGTGTGCAATCAGTCCAAAGTACTAAATAATATTACCTGGTAGGTATGAGGTATGAGGAACCCGTGCTGCGTTGTACAGGTGGAATGAAGTTATACGCGTACGTACATATGATATGCAGGAACATGTGTTTACGGAGAAGATTGGTATATTCATCTTACGTAGAATTTACACAGAACAATGGGAGAACAACAAAGGGATTAATATGTCTATCAACTATGGCTTTGAATATCTCATTAGCTAACTAACTACTTGATCTTCTCGTAATTTCACTGCAGGGGTGGGATGAGATGAGGATTGCAATGTGCGTAACTCTGTTATGGTACATGCTCCTTGCTCCGTATAAATCATACATCGTCTTATGTCTTAAGTGTTGCTATTCCTCATTAACTAATTGGCTATCGAGCAATCTTTGCGCAATACATGTTATATGGGTGTATAAAGAGGATGAAAAACCACATTCGAACATCGTCGTTAACAAACTCTGCTGTTATTCCAACTCTCAAGATGACTTCTCTACATAATATACATTGTGTTCACATCTGTTTTTGTCATCATCATGACAATATCCGCCTCCATTTGTTCCACACCCGAGTTCAAAACATCCAACAAACAATTGGAGGATCTTTGTAAAAACTCTTACGACAGTCTCGTATAATTCTTTGACCTCTTCACTCGTAATTAGATCCAAAATCCATAATTTATTACGTATTGTCCTTCGACGGCTGGCGTAGTCCAGCGGTAAGGCTCTAAGGTAGGGGTAAGGTACACCGAAGGTCGCGGGATCAAATCCCGGCGTGGCAAATAAATTTTATTTGATTAATTTGTGTTATTTCACAATTTATTCATTTAAAATAATATAACGTATATTAGCGGCACGTTCCAGAGTGGAAGATACTCTCAGTATCGCCCTGGTGTAAGACCACCATTCAGAATTGAAACGTTGCTGGAAATGGCATTAGCCGTGTTTGGTGACCAGATCTGAATAGCCAGGAACTTCCCCACCTTCCTCTTTCCTATATCCTTTCCCTCCCCTCTACCTTCAGCCTCACAACATACCCCAGTTGGGGATGCCATAGTCTCACTGGCTTCAGACGGGAGCAGTTGGGACTCTTGTGCGGTATTCATATAAAAAAGACATCTTCGTTTCTATTTAATTCAATACTTTATCTGCCAGTTGCTCGACTCAATATCATACGTCTAGGTTAGGTGAGAGAATTATGAGAAATTATTTAATTTTTTTGAATTTAGGTATTTTTATAATTTCTTAAAAATTTCAGGCAAACTTTCAATTTGCTTCCTGTTAATCAAATTCAGATATTTATGAGAACAGGATACTTTTTTCCGTAAGTTTAACGCCTGAGGGCAGGTTTAAATGAATTATCTTTAAAAGGTAGGTAGGTGGGGACCTTTGCTTGACCCTTCTCACCACGAACCACACCTGCGTTAAAGTTCAAATTGAAACTGTGTGATTGTGATTAGGAACCCCTGATATTTAATAATGTTGTCAAGTTAAACTAATGGATGAGAAAAAAGAAAAGTGCAGAGTTGGCAGAACACGGAAAACCAGACCATAAATACCTAAGACCGAGCCATTGAGAGCGACATTTGATTTTTTTAATGTTTTTATATAAACTCTACACAGAGGAGGCCCTGAGGAAAATTATTTTCCTCGGGGCCTACGTTATCGTTCTACAACAATGAGTCGAAGAAGCGACCCGTTCTCATGTGACAAATGTCAACCGTGTACATATGTTGGGCTCTCGTTTGGCGTATTTCCCGACTACGCACCGGTGCTGAAGGAATCAATGACGCTAGTTCCCCGGAGCATCTTCCATTGAAATACCGATAGAACAAGGATAGCATTCCCACCCAACGCGAGTGCAATCTGTTTGTTAAGTTAGGAGAATCTATCAAACGGACCGCCCGTTTCTGCACAGAGTCGAAGGTATTTTTCAGGTATTTTGGGGCTCCAGACCAGAGGTGGCTGCCAACCGTGGGGTGCACTTGTGATTTGTACAGGGTTAGCAGTTGTGTACTATTAAAGTATCTGCGGGCCCTGTACAGTACGCCCAGTTTTTGACAGGCTAACTTAATTCTGGCTTCGATGGAGCCCCCATAACTGAATAAATTCTCAAAAAAAAAAATTTCAATCGTGAATCTTATGAATACTGTTATTTTGCCTTTATTTTGAGGTCATATAATGCTAACGACATAACTGCATTGTTAGATTGGAAACGACTTTAATATTTGTTTAATGTGATTACCACACAAGAGTCCCAATTGCACGGATCCAGTTGGACTATATATGTAAATCGTGACATCTCCAAATTGGGAAATATTGTGAGGCTCAAGGAAGTGGGGAGGTGAAGAAGATGAAAGACGATAGTGGTAAAGTACGCTATTCAGATCAGGTGAGTGATACTGTTATATCTAGATTCTGCATGGTGAATTTGCGGTCATCAAGACAATATTAGATTATAGATTATCTACCACTCTATTTTCAGCTCCAAACGATATTGCTATGACAAAAATGACAACACATTCGTAACGAAAATTAAATACACAGTTATTCAAGGAGCCTGCCGCTCTTTCACGGAGGTCGCTGACTTACTCGTATTTGTATTCTAATTCTGTTGAAGTCCGATACTATTTACTATTTAAAACTAAAGTTGTGTTCATTCGTTATGTCGATGTCGAACCACCTTATTATTTGGAATAACCATCGATATATTAACTATAGATTAGCCCTCCCATACACAATTCCAATCCCAAAGTGACACAACCTACGAGAAATTTCATAAAACAACTACTCATCGAATTCCGTTGCATCTCTTGGGAGACGTAGTTGTTTTACTAGGAAGAAAATAAACATTTTTTATCAAACGTTACTTGTCTCGGTACGCTGCCTCGAATTCATATGTTATGTACCTACATATTTTTTAGATATTCATATAACTGATTAAATTGTTAATAATAAAGTCCGCGATAGCCCATACCTAAAATATTTGAACTAACTGCCTGAACTTTGTGTTTTAAAAATGATCTTCACAAAGCTAGTAATTCCGTTACCGAGAACTTGCTGGAAAAATAATTAGCTCCACGCAGACCAACTAAAGGTACAAACCAATGCTTCTTGCGATCTTTAGACTATGAGATAATAGACTTTCCTTCTGACAAATGTTCTCGTAAACCAATATTTTTGGTTCCGGTGTCATTTTTAAGACCTACACGCAGGCGCAGGGCCGGATTAACCATGTCGGGGCCCCTAGGCAATGCACGTCTCGGGGCCCCTTTACCAATGGCTGACTAACGGGGAAAGGGGGGGTTAAGGGGCTTCCAAACGCCTCCTTGTTCCCTTGATCAATTCCCTAACAAGGCTTTTATCGGGGGGGGGGGGGGGGGGGGGGTTAAATTTTAAAACTTTTCATTTTTGTCCTGAATGTAAAACATGTCAGTATATTGAGTAGCGTGTCAAAATTTCAAGTAAATCGGAGCAAAACTGACGAATAGAAGGAAAGAAAAGTAAAATACCACTATGTTTACATACTTGTTTTAATTTTAGATTTTTTATTTATTATTTGTGCATGATGTGAACATCAGTTATTTATTAAGTTATAACCAAAGATATTCAAATACAGAAGGAGATATGCTATGGTGTCTGCGCAACTGTCGCCGGACTACGCGCTAATTAGCGTAGTTTTCATACAAAAAGAATTTGTTCATTTCGTTGATTTTTTGAAAATGTGCATTAATATTGGTTAACAATATATTTTGAATAAGGCAATAATTCGTTCATTTAGTTTAACGTTCGTTTGGTTTATTCGTTAATTATTTGTTCTTTTAGTTTATTTGTTAATTGGTAAACAATATCGGCGACACCCGGAAGCGGAGACCCACATAGTAAAAACAGCAGATAGCACATCTACTTATATTTCCATATATTTGGTTATAACCTAATTATAATAATTTTTTGTTTGCTTTGTGTATCTAATGTTATTAACCCGTAAATTTTCTAAAAAAATAAATTAAAAAAACATCTTGAAAGCTGACTTTGTCCGAAACTTCGTTGCTCACTAATTGAAGCAAGTCATTTTTTCCCGGGACGCGAAGCCCCTAGCCGTTGCCTACTCTGCCTTTGGTAATAATCCGGTACTGGATACGTGTCCAGGCCATGATTCTTAGTAAGAATCCAAAATTTCAGACGGTACGGAGCTATAAGGCAAAAGTTATGACCGACCCCAAGTGTCCAAACGTCCGACCCCAACTGCTTAAACGACCGAACCCAAGTGTTAAAACGATGATTTAAAAAAAAAAAAGATACTCTGTGGATTTTTTGATTGATTCGTGTACAGACCATGATTAGTAGTAAGAATCCAAAAATTCACACGGTTCGGAACCATAGGGCCAAGGTTCTGAACGACCAAAGTAATTGTTACAAAACGCCCGTAAAACGATGATTTTCTGCAGAACTTCTAGTTTTAGCTGATTTTTTGATTGATACGTGTCCAGGCCATGATTCTTAGTAAGAATCCAAAATTTCAGACGATTCGGAACCACAAGGATAAAGTTATTACCGACCCCAAGTGCTGAAACGACCGAACCCAAGTGTTAAAACGATGATTTAAAAAAAAATTCTTTGTAGAATTTTTGGTTGATTCGTGTACAGACCAAGATTATTGGTAAAAATCCCAAATTTCACTCGGTTTTGAACCATATAGCCAAAGTTATGAAAGACCACAGTTATTGATACAAAGCACCCGTAAAACGAATAATATCTGTACAAACTCTACTTTTAACTGATTTTCTTATTGATACGTGTCCAGGCCATGATTCTTAGTAAGAATCCAAAATTTCAGACGGTACGGAGCTATAAGGCAAAAGTTATGACCGACACCAAGTGTTCAAACGTCCGACCCCAAATGCTTAAACGACCGAACCCAATTGTTAAAATGATGATTTAAAAAAAAAATTCTTTGTAGAATTTTTGGTTGATTCGTGTACAGACCAAGATTATTAGTAAAAATCCAAAAATTAACACGGTTCGGAACCACAGGGCCAAAGTTATGAACGACCAAAATAATTGTTACAAAGCGCCCGTAAAACGATAATTTATTGCAAAACTTCTACTTTTAGCTGATTTTTTTATTGAAACGGCTATGATTCTTAGTAAGAATCCAAAATTTCAGACGATTCGGAGCCACAAGGCTAAAGTTATTACCGACCCCAAGTGCTTAAACGACCGAACGCAAGTGTTAAAACGATGATTTAAAAAAAAAATTCTTTGTAGAATTTTTGGTTGATTCGTGTACAGACCAAGATTATTAGTAAAAATCCTAAATTTCACTCGGTTTTGAACCATAGAGCCAAAGTTATGAACGACCACAGATATTGATACAAAGCACCCGTAAAACGGGTAATTTCTGTACAAATTCTACTTTTAGCTGATTTCTTATTGATACGTGTCCAGGCCATGATTCTTAGTAATAATCCACAATTTCAGACGGTACGGAGCTATAAGGCAAAAGTTATGACCGACACCAAGTGTTCAAACGTCCGACCCCAAATGCTTAAACGACCGAACCCAATTGTTAAAATGATGATTTAAAAAAAAAATTCATTGTAGATTTTTTGATTGATTCGTGTACAGACCATGATTAGTAGTAAGAATCCAAAAATTAACACGGTTCGGAACCACAGGGCCAAAGTTATGAACGACCAAAATAATTGTTACAAAGCGCCCGTAAAACGATAATTTATTGCAAAACTTCTACTTTTAGCTGATTTTTTTATTGAAACGGCTATGATTCTTAGTAAGAATCCAAAATTTCAGACGATTCGGAGCCACAAGGCTAAAGTTATTACCGACCCCAAGTGCTTAAACGACCGAACGCAAGTGTTAAAACGATGATTTAAAAAAAAATTCTTTGTAGAATTTTTGGTTGATTCGTGTACAGACCAAGATTATTAGTAAAAATCCTAAATTTCACTCGGTTTTGAACCATAGAGCCAAAGTTATGAACGACCACAGATATTGATACAAAGCACCCGTAAAACGAATAATTTCTGTACAAATTCTACTTTTAGCTGATTTCTTATTGATACGTGTCCAGGCCATGATTCTTAGTAAGAATCCACAATTTCAGACGGTACGGAGCTATAAGGCAAAAGTTATGACCGACCCCAAGTGTTCAAACGTCCGACCCCAAATGCTTAAAAGACCGAACCCAAGTGTTAAAATGATGATTAAAAAAAAAAAAAATTCATTGTAGATTTTTTGATTGATTCGTGTACAGACCACGATTAGTAGTAAGAATCCAAAAATTAACACGGTTCGGAACCATAGGGCCAAAGATATGAACGACCAAAATAATTGTTACAAAGCGCCTGTAAAACGATGATTTTTTGCAAAACTTCTACTTTTAGCTGATTTTTTGATTGAAACGTGTCCAGGCCATGATTTTTAGTAAGAATCCAAAATTTCAGACGATTTGGAGACACAAGGCTAAAGTTATTACCGGCCCCAAGTACTTAAACGACCGAACTCAAATATTTAAACGATGATTTAAAAAAAAAAATCTTGTAGAATTTTTGATTGATTCGTGTACAGACCAAGATTATTAGGAAAAATCCTAAATTTCACAAGGTTCGGAACCATACAACCAAAGTTATGAACGACCACAGATATTGTTACAAAGCACCCGTAAAACGATTAATTTTTGCAAAAGTTCTACTTTTAGCTGATTTTTTTATTGATACGTGTCCATGCCATGATTCTTAGAAAGAATCCAAAATTTCAGACGATTCGGAGCCACAAGGCTAAAGTTATTACGGACCCCAAGTGCTTAAACGACCGAACCCAAGCGTTAAAACGATGATTTAAAAAAAAAAATTCTTTGTAGATTTTTTGATTGATTCGTGTACAGACCATGATAAGTAGTAAGAATCCAAAAATTCACACGGTTCGGAACCATAGAGCCAAAGTTATGAACGACCACAGTTATTGTTACAAAGCACCCGAAAAAGATTAATTTTTGCAAAAATTCTGCTTTAAGCTGATTTTTTTATTGATACCTGTCCAGGCCATGATTCTTAGTTTATTTTATTTTTATTTTTTTTAATTATTTTTCAGGCCACAATTTCAGACGGTACGGAGCTATAAGGCAAAAGTCATGAACGACCCCAAGTGTTCAAACGTCCGAACCCAACTGCTTAAACGACCGAACCCAAGTGTTAAAACGATGATTTAGAAAAAAAAAATCTTTGTAGATTTTTTGATTGATTCGTGTACAGACTACGATTAGTATTAAAAATCCAAAAATTCACACGGTTTGGAACCATAGGGCAATAGTTATGAACGACCAAAATAATTGTTACAAAGCGCCCGTAAAACGATGATTTTTGCAAAACTTCTATTTATAGCTGATTTTTTTATTGATACCTGTCCAGGCCATGATTCTTATAACAATCCACAATTTCAGACGGTACGGAGCTATAAGGCAAAAGTTTTGACCGACCTCAAGGGTTCAAACGTCCGACCCCAAGTGCTTAAACGACCGAACCCAAGTGTTAAAACGATGATTTAAAAAAAAAAATTCATTGTAGATTTTTTGATTGATTCGTTTACAGACCATCCAAAAATTGATACGTGTCCAGGCCATGATTCTTAGTAAGAATCCAAAATTTCAGACGATTCGGAGCCACAAGGCTAAAGTAATTACGGACCCCCAGGTGCTTAAACGACCGAACCCAAGCGTTTAAACGATGATTTAAAAAAAAAAATTCTTAGTAGATTTTTTGATTGATTCGTGTACAGACCATGATTAGTAGTAAGAATCCAAAAAATCACACGGTTCGGAACCATAGAGCCAAAGTTATGAACGACCACAGTTATTGTTACAAAGCACACGAAAAAGATTAATTTTTGCAAAAATTCTACTTTTAGCGGATTTTTTGATTGATAACTGTCCAGGCCATGATTCTTAGTAAGAATCCACAATTTCAGACGGTACGGAGCTATAAGGCAAAAGTCATGACCGACCCCAAGTGTTCAAACGTCCGACCCATACTGCTTAAACGACCGAACCCAAGTGTTAAAACGATGATTTAGAAAAAAAAAATCTTCTCTGTGGATTTTTTGATTGATTCGTGTACAGACCATGATTAGTAGTAAGAATCCAAAAATTCACACGGTTCGGAACCATAGGGCCAAAGTTCTGAACGACCAAAGTAATTGTTACAAAACGCCCGTAAAACGATTAATTTTTGTACAAATTCTACATTTAGCTTATTTTTTAATTGATACGTGTCCAGGCCATGATTCTTAGTAAGAATCCAAAATTTCAGACGGTACGGAGCTATAAGGCAAAAGTTATGACCGACCCCAAGTGTTGAAACGTCCGACCCCAACTGCTTAAATGACCGAACCCAAGAGATAAAACGTTGATTTAAAAAAAAAGATTCTCTGTAGATTTTTTGATTGATTCGTGTACAGACCATCCAAAAATTCACACGGTTCGGAACCATAGGGCCAAAGTTATGAACGACCAAAATAATTGTTACAAAACGACCGTAAAACGATAAATTTTTGTACAAATTCTACTTTTAGCTGATTTATTGATTGATACGAGTCTAGGCCATGAAACTTAGTAAGAATCCAAAATTTCAGACGGTACGGACCTATAAGGCAAAAGTTAAGACCGACCCCAAGTGTTCAAACGTCCGACCCCAACTGCTTAAACGACCGAACCCAAGTGGTAGAATGATGATTTAAAAAAAAAAAATCTTTGTAGAATTTTTGATTGCTACGGGTCCAGGCCATGATTCTTAGTAAGAATCCAAAATTTCAGATGGTACGGAGCCACAAGGCTAAAGTTATTACCGACCCCAAGTGCTTAAACAACCGAACCCAAGTGTTAAAACGATGATTTAAAAAAAAAATTCATTGTAGATTTTTTGATTGATTCGTGTACAGACCATGATTAGTAGTATGAATCAAAAATTCACACGGTTCGGAAGCATAGGGCTAAAGTTATGAACGACGTAAATAATTGTTGCAAAGCGCCCGGAAAACGATGATTTTTTGCAAAACTTCAACTTGTAGCTGATTTTTTTAATTGAAACGTCCATGATTTTTAGTATGAATCCAAAATTTCAGACGATTCGGAGTCACATGGCTAAAGTTATTACGGACCCCAAGTGCTTAAACGACCGAACCCAAATATTAAAACGATGATTTAAAAAAAAAATATTTGTAGAATTTTTGATTGATTCGTGTACAGACCAAGATTATTAGGAAAAATCCTAAATTTCACAAGGTTCGGAACCATAGAGCCAAGCACCCGAAAAAGATTAATTTTTGCAAAAATTCTACTTTTAGCTGATTTTTTGATTGATACCTGTCCAGGCCATGATTCTTAGTAAGAATCCACAATTTCAGACGGTACGGAGCTATAAGGCAAAAGTTATGACCGACCCCAAGTGTTCAAACGTCCGACCCCAACTGCTTAAACGACCGAACCCAAGTGTTAAAACGATGGTTTAGAAAAAAAAAATTCTTTGTAGATTTTTTGATTGATTCGTGTACAAACTACGATTAGTAGTAAGAATCCAAAAATTCACACGGTTCGGAACCATAGGGCAATAGTTATGAACGACGAAAATAATTGTTACAAAGCGCCCGGAAAACGATGATTTTTTGCAAAACTTCTAGTTTTAGCTGATTTTTTGATTGATACGTGTCCAGGCCATGATTCTTAGTAAGAATCCAAAATTTCAGACGATTTGGAGTCACAAGGCTAAAGTTATTACGGACCCCAAGTGCTTAAACGACCGAAACCAAATATTAAAACGATGATTTAAAAAAAAAAATCTTTGTAGAATTTTTGATTGATTCGTGTACAGAACAAGATTATTAGGAAAAATCGTAAATTTCACAAGGTTCGGAACCATAGAGCCAAAGTTATGAACGACCACAGGTATTGTTACAAAGCACCCGTAAAACGATTAATTTTTGCAAAAATTCTACATTTACCTGATTTTTTTATTGATACCTGTCCAGGCCATGATTCTTAGTAAGAATCCAAAATTTCAGATGATTCGGAGTCACAAGGATAAAGTTATTACGGACCCCAAGTGCTTAAACGACCGAACCCAAATATTAAAACGATGATTTAAAAAAAAAATCTTGTAGAATTTTTGATTGATTCGTGTAGAGACCAAGATTATTAGGAAAAATCCTAAATTTCACAAGGTTCGGAACCATACAGCCAAAGTTATGAACGACCACAGTTATTGTTACAAAGCACCCGTAAAACGATTAATTTTTGCAAAAATTCTACATTTACCTGAGTTTTTTTATTGATACCTGTCCAGGCCATGATTCTTAGTAAGAATCCAAAATTTCAGACGATTCGGAGCCACAAGTCTAAAGTTATTACCGACCCCAAGTGCTTAAACGACCGAACCCAAGTATTAAAGTAATGATTTAAAAAAAAAAAAATCATTGTAGATTTTTTGATTGATTCGTGTACAGACCTTGATTAGTAGTAAGAATCCAAAAATTCACACGGTTCGGAACCATAGGGCCAAAGTTATGAACGACGAAAATAATTGTTACAAGCGCCCGGAAAACGATGATTTTTTGCAAAACTTCTAGTTTTAGCAGATTTTTTTGATTGATACGTCTCCAGGCCATGATTCTTAGTAAGAATTCAAAATTTCAGACGGTACGGAGCTATAAGGCAAAAGTTTTGACCGACCCCAAGTGTTCAAACGTCCGACCCCAAGTGCTTAAACGACCGAACCCAAGTGTTAAAAGGATGATTTAAAAAAAAAAAATCATTGTAGATTTTCTGATTGATTCGTGTACAGACCATGATTAGTAATATGAATCAAAAATTCACACGGTTCGGAACCATAGGGCCAAAGTTCTGAACGACCAAAATAATTGTTACAAAACGCCCGTAAAACGATGTATTGTGCAAAACTTCTAGTTTTAGCTGATTTTTTGATTGATACGTGTCCAGGCCATGATTCTTAGTAAGAATCCAAAATTTCAGACGATTCTGAGCCACAAGGCTAAAGTTATTACCGACCCCAAGTGCTTAAACAACCGAACCCAAGTGTTAAAACGATGATTTAAAAAAAAATTCTTTGTAGATTTTTTGATTTGTAGAAAGAATCCAAAAATTCACACGTTTCGGAACCATAGGGCCAAAGTTCTGAACGAACAAAATAATTGTTACAAAACGCCCGTAAAACGATGTATTTTGCAAAACTTCTAGTTTTAGCTGATTTTTTGATTGATACGTGTCCAGGCCATGATTCTTAGTAAGAATCCAAAATTTCAGACGATTCGGAGCCACAAGTCTAAAGTTATTACCGACCCCAAGTGCTTAAACGACCGAACCCAAGTATTAAAGTAATGATTTAAAAAAAAAAAAATCATTGTAGATTTTTTGATTGATTCGTGTACAGACCATGAATTGAATTAAGAATCCTAAAAATCACACGGTTCGGAACCATAGGGCCAAAGTTATGAACGACGAAAATAATTGTTACAAGCGCCCGGAAAACGATGATTTTTTGCAAAACTTCTAGTTTTGGCTGATTTTTTGATTAATACGTGTCCAGGCCACGATTCTTAGTAAGAATCCAAAATTTCAGACGGTGCGGAGCTATAAGGCAAAAGTTTTGACCGACCCCAAGTTTTCAAACGTCCGACCCCAACTGCTTAAACGACCGAACCCAAGTGTTATGACGATGATATAAAAATAAAAATTCATTGTAGATTTTTTGATTGATTCGTGTACAGACCATGAATTGAATTAAGAATCCTAAAAATCACACGGTTCGGAACCATAGGGCCAAAGTTCTGAACGACCAAAATAATTGTTGCAAAACGCCCGTAAAACGATGAATTTTGCAAAACTTCTAGTTTTAGCTGATTTTTTGATTGATACGTGTCCAGGCCATGATTCTTAGTCAGAATCCAAAATTTCAGACGATTCGGAGCAACAAGGCTAAAGTTATTACCGACCCCAAGTGCTTATAACAATGATTTAAAAAAAAAATTCTTTGTAGAATTTTTGGTTGATTCGTGGTCAGACCAAGATTATTAGTATAAATCCTTTATTTCACACGGTTCGGAACCATAGGGCCAAAGTTATGAACGACGAAAATAATTGTTACAAGCGCCCGGAAAACGATGATTTTTTGCAAAACTTCTAGTTTTAATAGATTTTTTTGATTGATACGTCTCCAGGCCATGATTCTTAGTAAGAATTCAAAATTTCAGACGATACGGAGCTATAAGGCAAAAGTTTTGACCGACCCCAAGTGTTCAAACGTCCGACCCCAACTGCTTAAACGACCGAAACAAAGTGTTAAAACGATGATTTAAAAAAAAAAAATTCATTGTAGATTTTTTGATTGATTCGTGTACAGACCATGATTAGTAGTAAGTATCCAAAAATTCACACGGTTCGGAACCAAAGGGCCAAAGTTATGAACGACCAAAATAATTGTTACAAAGCGCCCGTAAAACGATGATTCTTTGCAAAACTTCTGGTTTTCGCTGATTTTTTGATTGATACGTGTCCAGGTCATGATTCAAGGTAAGAATCCAAAATTTCAGACAATTCGGAGCCACAAGGCTAAAGTTATTACCGACCCCAAGTGCTTAAACGACCGAACCCAAGTGGTAGAATGATGATTTTTAAAATCAAATATTTGTAGAATTTTTGATTGCTTCGTGTCCAGGCCATGATTCTTAGTAAGAAACCAAAATTTCAGACCGTATGGAGCTATAATGCAAAAGTTTTGACCGACCCCAAGTGTTCAAACGTCCGACCCCAACTGCTTAAACGACCGAACCCAAATATTAAAACGATGATTTAAAAAAAAAATCTTTGTAGAATTTTTGATTGATTCGTGTACAGACCAAGATTATTAAAAGTGTTAAAACGATGGTTTAGAAAAAAAAAATTCTTTGTAGATTTTTTGATTGATTCGTATACAGACTACGATTAGTAGTAAGAATCAAAAAATTCATACGGTTCGGAACCTTAGGGCCAAAGTTCTGAACGACCAAAGTAATTGTTACAAAACGCCCGTAAAACGATTAATTTTTGTACAAATTCTACTTTTAGCTGATTTTTTGATTGATACGTGTCCTGGCCATGATTCTTAGTAAGAATCCAAAATTTCAGACGGTACGGAGCTATAAGGCAAAAGTTTTGACCGACCCCAAGTGTTCAAACGTGCGACCCCAACTGCTTAAACGACCAAACCCAAGTGTTAAAACGATGATATAAAAAAAAAATTCATTGTAGATTTTTGATTGATTCCTGTACAGACCATGATTAGTAGTATGAATCAAAACTTCACATGGTTCGGAACCATAGGGCCAAAGTTATGAACGACGAAAATAATTGTTACAAAGCGCCCGGAAAACGATGATTTTTTGCAAAACTTCTAGTTTTAGCTGATTTTTTGATTGATACGTGACCAGGCCATGATTCTTAGTAAGAATCCACAATTTCAGACGGTACGGAGCTATAAGGCAAAAGTTATGACCGACCCCAAGTGTTCAAACGTCCGACCCCAACTGCTTAAACGACCGAACCCAAGTGTTAAAACGATGGTTTAGAAAAAAAAAAATTCTTTGTAGATTTTTTGATTGATTCGTGTGTACAGACTACGATTAGTAGTAAGAATCCAAAAATTCACACGGTTCGGAATCATAGGGCAATAGTTATGAACGACGAAAATAATTGTTACAAAGCGCCCGGAAAACGATGATTTTTTGCAAAACTTCAATTTTTATTTGATTTTTTGATTGATACGTGTCCAGGCCATGATTCTTAGTAAGAAACCAAAATTTCAGACGATTGGAAGTCACAAGGCTAAAGTTATTACGGACCCAAAGTGCTTAAACGACCGAACCTAAATATTAAAACGATGATTTAAAAAAAAAATCTTTATAGAATTTTTGATTGATTCGTGTACAGACCAAGACTATTAGGAAAAATCCTAAATTTCACAAAGTTCGGAACCATAGAGCCAAGCACCCGAAAAAGATTAATTTTTGCGAAAATTCTACTTTTAGCTGATTTTTTGATTGATACCTGTCCAGGCCATGATTCTTAGTAAGAATCCACAATTTCTGACGGTACGGAGCTATAAGGCAAAAGTTATGACCGACCCCAAGTGTTCAAACGTCCGACCCCAACTGCTTAAATGACCGAACCCAAGTGTTAAAACAATGGTTTAGAAAAAAAAAATTCTTTGTAAATTTTTTGATTGATTCGTGTACAGACTACGATTAGTAGTAAGAATCCAAAAATTCACACGGTTCGGAACCATAGGGCAATAGTTATGAACGACGAAAATAATTGTTACAAAGCGCCCGTAAAACGATGATTTTCGCAAAAATTCTACTTTCAGCTAATTTTTTGATTGATACCTGTCCAGGCCATGATTCTTAGTAAGAATCCACAATTTCAGACGGTACGGAGCTATAAGGCAAAAGTCATGAACGACCCCAAGTGTTCAAACGTCCGACCCCAACTGCTTAAACGACCGAACCCAAGTGTTAAAACGATGATTTAGAAATAAAAAAAATCTTTGTAGATTTTTTGATTGATTCGTGTACAGACTACGATTAGTAGTAAAAATCCAAAAATTCACACGGTTTGGAACCATAGGGCAATAGTTATGAACGACCAAAATAATTGTTACAAAGCACCCGTAAAACGATGATTTTTGCAAAACTTCTATTTATAGCTGATTTTTTTATTGATACCTGTCCAGGCCATGATTCTTATAAGTTATGACCGACCGCAAGTGTTCAAACGTCCGACCCCAACTGCTTAAATGACCGAACCCAAGAGTTAAAACGATGATTTAAAATAAAAAAAAGATTTTTTGTGGATTTTTTGATAGATTCGTGTACAGACTATGATTAGTAGTAAGAATCCAAAAATTCACACGGTTCGGAACCATAGGGCAATAGTTATGAACGACGAAAATAATTGTTACAAAGCGCCCGGCAAACGATGATTTTTTGCAAAACTTCTAGTTTTAGCTGATTTTTTGATTGATACGTGTCCAGGCCATGATTCTTAGTAAGAAACCAAAATTTCAGACGATTGGGAGTCACAAGGCTAAAGTTATTACGGACCCAAAGTGCTTAAACGACCGAACCTAAATATTAAAACGATGATTTAAAAAAAAAAATCTTTATAGAATTTTTGATTGATTCGTGTACAGACCAAGATTATTAGGAAAAATCCTAAATTTCACAAGGTTCGGAACCATAGAGCCAAAGTTATGAACCACCACAGGTATTGTTACAAAGCACCCGTAAAACGATTAATTTTTGCAAAAATTCTACATTTACCTGATTTTTTTATTGATACCTGTCCAGGCCATGATTCTTAGTAAGAATCCAAAATTTCAGTTGATTCGGAGCCACAAGGCTAAAGTTATTACGGACCCCAGGTGCTTAAACGACCGAACCCAAGCGTTTAAAACGATGATTTAAAAAAAAAAATCTTTGTAGAATTTTTGATTGATTCGTGTACAGACCAAGATTGGTAGTAAGAAAAGTAAGTAGTATGAACGACCACAGTTATTGTTACAAAGCACCCGAAAAAGATTAATTTTTGCAAAAATTCTACTTTTAGCTGTTTTTTTGATTGATACGTGTCCAGGCCATGATTCTTAGTAAGAAACCAAAATTTCAGACGATTGGGAGTCACAAGGCTAAAGTTATTACGGACCCAAAGTGCTTAAACGACCGAACCTAAATATTAAAACGATGATTTAAAAAAAAAAAATCTTTATAGAATTTTTGATTGATTCGTGTACAGACCAAGATTATTAGGAAAAATCCTAAATTTCACAAGGTTCGGAACCATAGAGCCAAAGTTATGAACGACCACAGTTATTGTTACAAAGCACCCGAAAAAGATTAATTTTTGCAAAAATTCTGCTTTAAGCTGATTTTTTTATTGATACCTGTCCAGGCCATGATTCTTAGTTTATTTTATTTTTATTTTTTTTAATTATTTTTCAGGCCACAATTTCAGACGGTACGGAGCTATAAGGCAAAAGTCATGAACGACCCCAAGTGTTCAAACGTCCGAACCCAACTGCTTAAACGACCGAACCCAAGTGTTAAAACGATGATTTAGAAAAAAAAAATCTTTGTAGATTTTTTGATTGATTCGTGTACAGACTACGATTAGTATTAAAAATCCAAAAATTCACACGGTTTGGAACCATAGGGCAATAGTTATGAACGACCAAAATAATTGTTACAAAGCGCCCGTAAAACGATGATTTTTGCAAAACTTCTATTTATAGCTGATTTTTTTATTGATACCTGTCCAGGCCATGATTCTTATAACAATCCACAATTTCAGACGGTACGGAGCTATAAGGCAAAAGTTTTGACCGACCTCAAGGGTTCAAACGTCCGACCCCAAGTGCTTAAACGACCGAACCCAAGTGTTAAAACGATGATTTAAAAAAAAAAATTCATTGTAGATTTTTTGATTGATTCGTTTACAGACCATCCAAAAATTGATACGTGTCCAGGCCATGATTCTTAGTAAGAATCCAAAATTTCAGACGATTCGGAGCCACAAGGCTAAAGTAATTACGGACCCCCAGGTGCTTAAACGACCGAACCCAAGCGTTTAAACGATGATTTAAAAAAAAAAATTCTTAGTAGATTTTTTGATTGATTCGTGTACAGACCATGATTAGTAGTAAGAATCCAAAAAATCACACGGTTCGGAACCATAGAGCCAAAGTTATGAACGACCACAGTTATTGTTACAAAGCACACGAAAAAGATTAATTTTTGCAAAAATTCTACTTTTAGCGGATTTTTTGATTGATAACTGTCCAGGCCATGATTCTTAGTAAGAATCCACAATTTCAGACGGTACGGAGCTATAAGGCAAAAGTCATGACCGACCCCAAGTGTTCAAACGTCCGACCCATACTGCTTAAACGACCGAACCCAAGTGTTAAAACGATGATTTAGAAAAAAAAAATCTTCTCTGTGGATTTTTTGATTGATTCGTGTACAGACCATGATTAGTAGTAAGAATCCAAAAATTCACACGGTTCGGAACCATAGGGCCAAAGTTCTGAACGACCAAAGTAATTGTTACAAAACGCCCGTAAAACGATTAATTTTTGTACAAATTCTACATTTAGCTTATTTTTTAATTGATACGTGTCCAGGCCATGATTCTTAGTAAGAATCCAAAATTTCAGACGGTACGGAGCTATAAGGCAAAAGTTATGACCGACCCCAAGTGTTGAAACGTCCGACCCCAACTGCTTAAATGACCGAACCCAAGAGATAAAACGTTGATTTAAAAAAAAAGATTCTCTGTAGATTTTTTGATTGATTCGTGTACAGACCATCCAAAAATTCACACGGTTCGGAACCATAGGGCCAAAGTTATGAACGACCAAAATAATTGTTACAAAACGACCGTAAAACGATAAATTTTTGTACAAATTCTACTTTTAGCTGATTTATTGATTGATACGAGTCTAGGCCATGAAACTTAGTAAGAATCCAAAATTTCAGACGGTACGGACCTATAAGGCAAAAGTTAAGACCGACCCCAAGTGTTCAAACGTCCGACCCCAACTGCTTAAACGACCGAACCCAAGTGGTAGAATGATGATTTAAAAAAAAAAAATCTTTGTAGAATTTTTGATTGCTACGGGTCCAGGCCATGATTCTTAGTAAGAATCCAAAATTTCAGATGGTACGGAGCCACAAGGCTAAAGTTATTACCGACCCCAAGTGCTTAAACAACCGAACCCAAGTGTTAAAACGATGATTTAAAAAAAAAAATTCTTTGTAGATTTTTTGATTGATTCGTGTACAGACCATGATTAGTAGTATGAATCAAAAATTCACACGGTTCGGAAGCATAGGGCTAAAGTTATGAACGACGTAAATAATTGTTGCAAAAGCGCCCGGAAAACGATGATTTTTTGCAAAACTTCAACTTGTAGCTGATTTTTTTAATTGAAACGTCCATGATTTTTAGTATGAATCCAAAATTTCAGACGATTCGGAGTCACATGGCTAAAGTTATTACGGACCCCAAGTGCTTAAACGACCGAACCCAAATATTAAAACGATGATTTAAAAAAAAAATATTTGTAGAATTTTTGATTGATTCGTGTACAGACCAAGATTATTAGGAAAAATCCTAAATTTCACAAGGTTCGGAACCATAGAGCCAAGCACCCGAAAAAGATTAATTTTTGCAAAAATTCTACTTTTAGCTGATTTTTTGATTGATACCTGTCCAGGCCATGATTCTTAGTAAGAATCCACAATTTCAGACGGTACGGAGCTATAAGGCAAAAGTTATGACCGACCCCAAGTGTTCAAACGTCCGACCCCAACTGCTTAAACGGCCCAACGCAAGTGTTAAAACAATGATTAAAAAAAAAAAAATTCTTCGTAGATTTTTTTGATTGATTCGTATACAAACTACGATTAGTAGTAAGAATCCAAAAATTCACACGGTTCGGAACCATAGGGCAATAGTTATGAACGACGAAAATAATTGTTACAAAGCGCCCGGAAAACGATGATTTTTTGCAAAAACTTCTAGTTTTAGCTGATTTTTTGATTGATACGTGTCCAGGCCATGATTCTTAGTAAGAATCCAAAATTTCAGACGATTTGGAGTCACAAGGCTAAAGTTATTACGGACCCCAAGTGCTTAAACGACCGAACCCAAATATTAAAACGATGATTTAAAAAAAAATCTTGTAGAATTTTTGATTGATTCGTGTAGAGACCAAGATTATTAGGAAAAATCCTAAATTTCACAAGGTTCGGAACCATACAGCCAAAGTTATGAACGACCACAGTTATTGTTACAAAGCACCCGTAAAACGATTAATTTTTGCAAAAATTCTACATTTACCTGAGTTTTTTTATTGATACCTGTCCAGGCCATGATTCTTAGTAAGAATCCAAAATTTCAGACGATTCGGAGCCACAAGTCTAAAGTTATTACCGACCCCAAGTGCTTAAACGACCGAACCCAAGTATTAAAGTAATGATTAAAAAAAAAAAAAAAATCATTGTAGATTTTTTGATTGATTCGTGTACAGACCTTGATTAGTAGTAAGAATCCAAAAATTCACACGGTTCGGAACCATAGGGCCAAAGTTATGAACGACGAAAATAATTGTTACAAGCGCCCGGAAAACGATGATTTTTTGCAAAAACTTCTAGTTTTAGCAGATTTTTTTTGATTGATACGTCTCCAGGCCATGATTCTTAGTAAGAATTCAAAATTTCAGACGGTACGGAGCCATAAGGCAAAAGTTTTGACCGACCCCAAGTGTTCAAACGTCCGACCCCAAGTGCTTAAACGACCGAACCCAAGTGTTAAAAGGATGATTTAAAAAAAAAAAATCATTGTAGATTTTCTGATTGATTCGTGTACAGACCATGATTAGTAATATGAATCAAAAATTCACACGGTTTCGGAACCATAGGGCCAAAGTTCTGAACGACCAAAATAATTGTTACAAAACGCCCGTAAAACGATGTATTGTGCAAAACTTCTAGTTTTAGCTGATTTTTGATTGATACGTGTCCAGGCCATGATTCTTAGTAAGAATCCAAAATTTCAGACGATTCTGAGCCACAAGGCTAAAGTTATTACCGACCCCAAGTGCTTAAACAACCGAACCCAAGTGTTAAAACGATGATTTAAAAAAAAAATTCTTTGTAGATTTTTTGATTTGTAGAAAGAATCCAAAAATTCACACGTTTCGGAACCATAGGGCCAAAGTTCTGAACGAACAAAATAATTGTTACAAAACGCCCGTAAAACGATGTATTTTGCAAAACTTCTAGTTTTAGCTGATTTTTTGATTGATACGTGTCCAGGCCATGATTCTTAGTAAGAATCCAAAATTTCAGACGATTCGGAGCCACAAGTCTAAAGTTATTACCGACCCCAAGTGCTTAAACGACCGAACCCAAGTATTAAAGTAATGATTTAAAAAAAAAAAAAATCATTGTAGATTTTTTGATTGATTCGTGTACAGACCATGAATTGAATTAAGAATCCTAAAAATCACACGGTTCGGAACCATAGGGCCAAAGTTATGAACGACGAAAATAATTGTTACAAGCGCCCGGAAAACGATGATTTTTTGCAAAACTTCTAGTTTTGGCTGATTTTTTTGATTAATACGTGTCCAGGCCACGATTCTTAGTAAGAATCCAAAATTTCAGACGGTGCGGAGCTATAAGGCAAAAGTTTTGACCGACCCCAAGTTTTCAAACGTCCGACCCCAACTGCTTAAACGACCGAACCCAAGTGTTATGACGATGATATAAAAATAAAAATTCATTGTAGATTTTTTGATTGATTCGTGTACAGACCATGAATTGAATTAAGAATCCTAAAAATCACACGGTTCGGAACCATAGGGCCAAAGTTCTGAACGACCAAAATAATTGTTGCAAAACGCCCGTAAAACGATGAATTTTGCAAAACTTCTAGTTTTAGCTGATTTTTTGATTGATACGTGTCCAGGCCATGATTCTTAGTCAGAATCCAAAATTTCAGACGATTCGGAGCAACAAGGCTAAAGTTATTACCGACCCCAAGTGCTTATAACAATGATTTAAAAAAAAAATTCTTTGTAGAATTTTTGGTTGATTCGTGGTCAGACCAAGATTATTAGTATAAATCCTTTATTTCACACGGTTCGGAACCATAGGGCCAAAGTTATGAACGACGAAAATAATTGTTACAAGCGCCCGGAAAACGATGATTTTTTGCAAAACTTCTAGTTTTAATAGATTTTTTTGATTGATACGTCTCCAGGCCATGATTCTTAGTAAGAATTCAAAATTTCAGACGATACGGAGCTATAAGGCAAAAGTTTTGACCGACCCCAAGTGTTCAAACGTCCGACCCCAACTGCTTAAACGACCGAAACAAAGTGTTAAAACGATGATTTAAAAAAAAAAAATTCATTGTAGATTTTTTGATTGATTCGTGTACAGACCATGATTAGTAGTAAGTATCCAAAAATTCACACGGTTCGGAACCAAAGGGCCAAAGTTATGAACGACCAAAATAATTGTTACAAAGCGCCCGTAAAACGATGATTCTTTGCAAAACTTCTGGTTTTCGCTGATTTTTTGATTGATACGTGTCCAGGTCATGATTCAAGGTAAGAATCCAAAATTTCAGACAATTCGGAGCCACAAGGCTAAAGTTATTACCGACCCCAAGTGCTTAAACGACCGAACCCAAGTGGTAGAATGATGATTTTTAAAATCAAATATTTGTAGAATTTTTGATTGCTTCGTGTCCAGGCCATGATTCTTAGTAAGAAACCAAAATTTCAGACGGCATGGAGCTATAATGCAAAAGTTTTGACCGACCCCAAGTGTTCAAACGTCCGACCCCAACTGCTTAAACGACCGAACCCAAATATTAAAACGATGATTTAAAAAAAAAATCTTTGTAGAATTTTTGATTGATTCGTGTACAGACCAAGATTATTAAAAGTGTTAAAACGATGGTTTAGAAAAAAAAAAATCTTTGTAGATTTTTTGATTGATTCGTATACAGACTACGATTAGTAGTAAGAATCAAAAAATTCATACGGTTCGGAACCTTAGGGCCAAAGTTCTGAACGACCAAAGTAATTGTTACAAAACGCCCGTAAAACGATTAATTTTTGTACAAATTCTACTTTTAGCTGATTTTTTGATTGATACGTGTCCTGGCCATGATTCTTAGTAAGAATCCAAAATTTCAGACGGTACGGAGCTATAAGGCAAAAGTTTTGACCGACCCCAAGTGTTCAAACGTGCGACCCCAACTGCTTAAACGACCAAACCCAAGTGTTAAAACGATGATATAAAAAAAAAATTCATTGTAGATTTTTGATTGATTCCTGTACAGACCATGATTAGTAGTATGAATCAAAACTTCACATGGTTCGGAACCATAGGGCCAAAGTTATGAACGACGAAAATAATTGTTACAAAGCGCCCGGAAAACGATGATTTTTTGCAAAACTTCTAGTTTTAGCTGATTTTTAGATTGATTCGTGTCCAGGCCATGATTCTTAGTAAGAATCGAAAATTTCAGACGGTTCAGAGCTATAACGCAAGACTAATGACCGACCCCAAGTGTTCAAACGTCCGACCCCAACTGCTTAAACGACCGAACCCAAGTGTTAAAACGATGGTTTAGAAAAAAAAAAATTCTTTGTAGATTTTTTGATTGATTCGTGTGTACAGACTACGATTAGTAGTAAGAATCCAAAAATTCACACGGTTCGGAATCATAGGGCAATAGTTATGAACGACGAAAATAATTGTTACAAAGCGCCCGGAAAACGATGATTTTTTGCAAAACTTCAATTTTTATTTGATTTTTTGATTGATACGTGTCCAGGCCATGATTCTTAGTAAGAAACCAAAATTTCAGACGATTGGAAGTCACAAGGCTAAAGTTATTACGGACCCAAAGTGCTTAAACGACCGAACCTAAATATTAAAACGATGATTTAAAAAAAAAAATCTTTATAGAATTTTTGATTGATTCGTGTACAGACCAAGACTATTAGGAAAAATCCTAAATTTCACAAAGTTCGGAACCATAGAGCCAAGCACCCGAAAAAGATTAATTTTTGCGAAAATTCTACTTTTAGCTGATTTTTTGATTGATACCTGTCCAGGCCATGATTCTTAGTAAGAATCCACAATTTCTGACGGTACGGAGCTATAAGGCAAAAGTTATGACCGACCCCAAGTGTTCAAACGTCCGACCCCAACTGCTTAAATGACCGAACCCAAGTGTTAAAACAATGGTTTAGAAAAAAAAAATTCTTTGTAAATTTTTTGATTGATTCGTGTACAGACTACGATTAGTAGTAAGAATCCAAAAATTCACACGGTTCGGAACCATAGGGCAATAGTTATGAACGACGAAAATAATTGTTACAAAGCGCCCGTAAAACGATGATTTTCGCAAAAATTCTACTTTCAGCTAATTTTTTGATTGATACCTGTCCAGGCCATGATTCTTAGTAAGAATCCACAATTTCAGACGGTACGGAGCTATAAGGCAAAAGTCATGAACGACCCCAAGTGTTCAAACGTCCGACCCCAACTGCTTAAACGACCGAACCCAAGTGTTAAAACGATGATTTAGAAATAAAAAAAATCTTTGTAGATTTTTTGATTGATTCGTGTACAGACTACGATTAGTAGTAAAAATCCAAAAATTCACACGGTTTGGAACCATAGGGCAATAGTTATGAACGACCAAAATAATTGTTACAAAGCACCCGTAAAACGATGATTTTTGCAAAACTTCTATTTATAGCTGATTTTTTTATTGATACCTGTCCAGGCCATGATTCTTATAAGTTATGACCGACCGCAAGTGTTCAAACGTCCGACCCCAACTGCTTAAATGACCGAACCCAAGAGTTAAAACGATGATTTAAAATAAAAAAAAGATTTTTTGTGGATTTTTTGATAGATTCGTGTACAGACTATGATTAGTAGTAAGAATCCAAAAATTCACACGGTTCGGAACCATAGGGCAATAGTTATGAACGACGAAAATAATTGTTACAAAGCGCCCGGCAAACGATGATTTTTTGCAAAACTTCTAGTTTTAGCTGATTTTTTGATTGATACGTGTCCAGGCCATGATTCTTAGTAAGAAACCAAAATTTCAGACGATTGGGAGTCACAAGGCTAAAGTTATTACGGACCCAAAGTGCTTAAACGACCGAACCTAAATATTAAAACGATGATTTAAAAAAAAAAATCTTTATAGAATTTTTGATTGATTCGTGTACAGACCAAGATTATTAGGAAAAATCCCAAATTTCACAAGGTTCGGAACCATAGAGCCAAAGTTATGAACCACCACAGGTATTGTTACAAAGCACCCGTAAAACGATTAATTTTTGCAAAAAATTCTACATTTACCTGATTTTTTTATTGATACCTGTCCAGGCCATGATTCTTAGTAAGAATCCAAAATTTCAGTTGATTCGGAGCCACAAGGCTAAAGTTATTACGGACCCCAGGTGCTTAAACGACCGAACCCAAGCGTTAAAACGATGATTTAAAAAAAAAATCTTTGTAGAATTTTTGACTGATTCGTGTACAGACCAAGATTGGTAGTAAGAAAAGTAAGTAGTATGAACGACCACAGTTATTGTTACAAAGCACCCGAAAAAGATTAATTTTTGCAAAAATTCTACTTTTAGCTGTTTTTTTGATTGATACGTGTCCAGGCCATGATTCTTAGTAAGAAACCAAAATTTCAGACGATTGGGAGTCACAAGGCTAAAGTTATTACGTACCCAAAGTGCTTAAACGACCGAACCTAAATATTAAAACGATGATTTAAAAAAAAAATCTTTATAGAATTTTTGATTGATTCGTGTACAGACCAAGATTATTAGGAAAAATCCTAAATTTCACAAGGTTCGGAACCATAGAGCCAAAGTTATGAACCACCACAGGTATTGTTACAAAGCACCCGTAAAACGATTAATTTTTGCAAAAATTCTACATTTACCTGATTTTTTTATTGATACCTGTCCAGGCCATGATTCTTAGTAAGAATCCAAAATTTCAGTTGATTCGGAGCCACAAGGCTAAAGTTATTACGGACCCCAGGTGCTTAAACGACCGAACCCAAGCGTTAAAACGATGATTTAAAAAAAAAATCTTTGTAGAATTTTTGACTGATTCGTGTACAGACCAAGATTAGTAGTAAGAAAAGTAAGTAGTATGAACGACCACAGTTATTGTTACAAAGCACCCGAAAAAGATTAATTTTTGCAAAAATTCTACTTTTAGCTGTTTTTTTGATTGATACCTGTCCAGGCCATGATTCTTAGTAAGAATCCACAATTTCAGACGGTACGGAGCTATAAGGCAAAAGTTATGACCGACCCCAAGTGTTCAAACGTCCGACCCCAACTGCTTAAACGACCGAACCCAAGTGTTAAAACGATGATTTAGAAATAAAAAAAATCTTTGTAGATTTTTTGATTGATTCGTGTACCGACTACGATTAGTAGTAAAAATCCAAAAATTCACACGGTTTGGAACCATAGGGCAATAGTTATGAACGACCAAAATAATTGTTACAAAGCGCCCGTAAAACGATGATTTTTGCAAAACTTCTATTTATAGCTGATTTTTTTTATTGATACGTGTCCAGGCCAAGATTCATAGTAAGAATCCAAAATTTCAGACGCTACGGAGCTATAAGGCAAAAGTTATGACCGACCCCAAGTGTTCAAACGTCCGACCCCAACTGCTTGAATGACCGAACCCAAGAGATAAAACGATGATTTAAAAAAAAAAGATTATCTGTAGATTTTTTGATTGATTCGTGTACAGACCATCCAAAAATTCACACGGTTCGGAGCCATAGGGCCAAAGTTATGAACGACCAAAATAATTGTTACAAAACGACCGTAAAACGATAAATTTTTGTACAAATTCTACTTTTAGCTGATTTATTGATTGATACGAGTCTAGGCCATGAAACTTAGTAAGAATCCAAAATTTCAGACGGTACGGACTTATAAGGCAAAAGTTAAGACCGACCCCAAGTGTTCAAACGTACGACCCCAACTGCTTAAACGACCGAACCCAAGTGGTAGAATGATGATTTAAAAAAAAAAAATCTTTGTAGAATTTTTGATTGCTACGGGTCTGGACCTGGGTGGGCCTATGGCCTGGGCCATGATTCTTAGTAAGAATCCAAAATTTCAGATGGTACGGAGCTATAAGGCAAAAGTTTTGACCGACCCCAAGTGTTCAAACGTCCGACCCCAAGTGCTTAAACGACCGAACCCAAGTGTTAAAACGATGATTTAGAAATAAAAAAAATCTTTGTAGATTTTTTGATTGATTCGTGTACCGACTACGATTAGTAGTAAAAATCCAAAAATTCACACGGTTTGGAACCATAGGGCAATAGTTATGAACGACCAAAATAATTGTTACAAAGCGCCCGTAAAACGATGATTTTTGCAAAACTTCTATTTATAGCTGATTTTTTTATTGATACGTGTCCAGGCCAAGATTCATAGTAAGAATCCAAAATTTCACACGCTACGGAGCTATAAGGCAAAAGTTATGACCGACCCCAAGTGTTCAAACGTCCGACCCCAACTGCTTAAATGACCGAACCCAAGAGATAAAACGATGATTTAAAAAAAAGATTATCTGTAGATTTTTTGATTGATTCGTGTACAGACCATCCAAAAATTCACACGGTTCGGAACCATAGGGCCAAAGTTATGAACGACCAAAATAATTGTTACAAAACGACCGTAAAACGATAAATTTTTGTACAAATTCTACTTTTAGCTGATTTATTGATTGATACGAGTCTAGGCCATGAAACTTAGTAAGAATCCAAAATTTCAGACGGTACGGACCTATAAGGCAAAAGTTAAGACCGACCCCAAGTGTTCAAACGTCCGACCCCAACTGCTTAAACGACCGAACCCAAGTGGTAGAATGATGATTTAAAAAAAAAAATCTTTGTAGAATTTTTGATTGCTACGGGTCTGGACCTGGGTGGGCCTATGGCCTGGGCCATGATTCTTAGTAAGAATCCAAAATTTCAGATGGTACGGAGCGGATTACTACGTGTTTTGTCAGACATAACTCTTGCTATCGAGTCGGGAAAACTGGCACTCCTTTCAGTCTTGGACATGAGTGCCGCTTTTGACACGATCGACCATGATTTTCTTATTAAACGATAAGAAGAATCCTTTGGTTTAAATGGCGGCGTTAAAAGCTGGCTGACATCGTACTTGGGTAACCGTACACAAGCCGTAAAGGTAGGGAAAAACCAATCAAAATATGCAACCCTTTCATCTGGAGTACCCCAGGGGTCTGTTCTGGGCCCACTTCTTTTCATCCTCTTCACAAATGATGTCGCTAAAATAATCGAATCATTTGGCCTTCTATCTCACTGCTACGCTGATGACCAACAAGTTTACTTTTACTGCTTACCAGAGGAAGTAGACAGTCTAAAAACTCGCATAATTGAGTGTCTAGAAGCAATTACCCGCTGGATGACCTCAAATAGATTAAAACTTAATCCGTCAAAGACTGAGTTTCTTTGGACCGCCACAAGCAGACGTCAGCATAACATTGATAACTCCCCAATAACCATTTCAGGAAGTGACATCACTCCAAAGACTTGTATAAAACTACTGGGTGTCAATCTGGACGCTGACTTTTCCCTTAAAACTCAAGTGAACAGAACCGTAAGCACGGGATTTTTTCAATTGAGGCAAAT
The DNA here is from genome assembly GCA_917880885.1 of Limnephilus marmoratus. Classification (NCBI taxonomy): domain Eukaryota; kingdom Metazoa; phylum Arthropoda; class Insecta; order Trichoptera; family Limnephilidae; genus Limnephilus; species Limnephilus marmoratus. The sequence goes on from OU862933.1 coordinate 18,925,906, forward strand.
TAAAGCAGTAAGGAGAAACCTGCCAACTGAGGCGACTAAATTACTAGTCAATTCGTATGTGGTTTCACGCTTAGATTATTGCAATGGAATATATGCAAGTCTTCCAAAATATCAAGTCAACAAATTACAATCCGTTTTCAACGCTGCGGCAAGACTTATCACCGGCGTATCTAAATATTCCCACATTTCAGAGCATCTCAAAAATCTACACTGGCTTAAATGTCCTGAAAGGATCCAGTTTAAGCTCTGCTGGATGGTATTTAAGTCCCTTAACGGAATGGCTCCGGCTTACTTATCGGAATTGTGTATTCCAGAAAATTCCAATTATCGTCAGTCAACCCTGAAGTCAGCAGCGTCATCAGCTATCGGAAGGTTAAAGGAACCAAAGCGCACACCAGATACTAAGTTCAATGAGCGCGCTTTCGGAGTGTCAGGATCTAAAGCCTGGAATGGACTGCCATATGACTTAAGAATGATCACAGACGCGGCGGAATTTAGAGCTAGACTTAAAACTCACCTTTTCAGACAGTCGTATCCATAAACTCAAAATCTTTCACCTTCACATTCAATGCCCTCGACACCGTAAATAACTAACCTGTAAAAACGTAGAAAAAAAACGAAAAAAAAAAAAAAAAAAAAAAAAAAAAAAAAAAAAAAAAAAAAAAAAAAAAAAAAAAAAAGGTCATTTCATGAACATTCTCCAGCCCTAAAGAGCCCTAAATATCAACAATACTTTTGCCACTAATCTCTAACAGTCCTAAATTCTCCAGTATTTTAAAAAAAAATACCAACTCTAGATACTTTTGCAACTAATCTATTCATAAATGTAATACTAGGGAAGCAAATAATGTAAAATCATGCAATGTCCAGTGTGTTAACTGTAATGTCCTCCGCGTGCAAAGCCGTATCTTCTCCATAAACTTTCTAATTAAAGTGTGTTTATCGGAAGTGACCAGCCAGGTAAGTATGTTTCTGTATCCATTTATAAATAGTAAAATTAGTTAGAACCTAAGCATTCCTAATAAATTGTACAGCGCCCTTGAGGTGATTTTTCACAAAAACGGCGCTTTATAAATTATCCAATTATTATTATTATTATTATTTTTATAAGGCAAAAGTTTTGACCGACCCCAAGTGTTCAAACGTCCGACCCCAAGTGCTTAAACGACCGAACCCAAGTGTTAAAACGATGATTTAAAAAAAAAAAATCATTGTAGATTTTTTGATTGATTCGTGTACAGACCATGATTAGTAATATGAATAAAAAATTCACACGGTTCGGAACCATAGGGCCAAAGTTATGAACGACGAAAATAATTGTTACAAAGCGCCCGGAAAACGATGATTTTTTGCAAAAATTATACTTTTAGCTGATTTTTTGATTGATACGTGTCCAGGCCATGATTCTTAGTAATAATCCAAAATTTCAGATGATTCGGATCTCAAGTCTAAAGTTATTACCGACCCCAAGTGCTTAAACAACCGAACCCAAGTGTTAAAACGATGATTTAAAAAAAAAAAATCTTTGTAGGTTTTTTGAATGATTCGTGTACAGACCATGATTTGTAGTAAGAATCCAAAAATTCACACGGTTCGGAACCATAGGGCCAATTTTCTGAACGACCAAAATAATTGTTACAAAACGCCAGTAAAACGATGTATTTTGCAAAACTTCTAGTTTTAGCTGATTTTTTGATTGATACGTGTCCAGGCCATGATTCTTAGTAAGAATCCAAAATTTCAGATGATTCGGAGCTCAAGTCTAAAGTTATTACCGACCCCAAGTGCTTAAACAACCGAACCCAAGTGTTAAAACGATTATTTAAAAAAAAAATTCTTTGTAGATTTTGTTTGATTCGTGTTCAGACCATGATTTGTAGAAAGAATCCAAAAATTCACACGGTTCGGAACCATAGGGCCAAAGTTCTGAACGACCAAAATAATTGTTACAAAATGCCCGTAAAACGATGTATTTTGCAAAACTTCTACTTTTAGCTGATTTTTTGATTGATACGTGTCCAGGCCATGATTCTTTGTAAGAATCCAAAATTTCAGACGATTCGGAGCCACAAGGCTAAAGTTATTACCGACCCCAAGTGCTTAAACGACCGAACCCAAGTGTTACAACGATGATTTTCAAAAAAAAAAATCTTTGTATAATTTTGGTTGATTCGTGTACAGACCACGATTAGTAGTAAAAATCCAAAAATTCACAGGGCTCGAAACCATAGAGCCAAAGTTATGAACGACCACAGTTATTGTTACAAAGCACCCGTAAAACGATTAATTTGTGTACAAATTCTATTTTTAGCTGATTTTTTGATTGATACGTGTCCAGGCCATCATTCTTAGTAAGAATCTAAAATTCCAGACGATTCGGAGCCACAAGGCTAAAGTTATTACCGACCCCAAGTGCTTAAACGACCGACCCCAAGTGTTTAAACGATGATTTAAAAAAAAAAATCTTTGTAGAATGTTTGGTTGATTCGTGTACAGACCATGATTTGTAGTAAAAATCCAAAATTTCACACGGCTCGAAACCATAGAGCCAAAGTTATGAACGACCACAGTTATTGTTACAAAGCACCCGTAAAACGATTAATTTTTGTACAAATTCTACTTTTAGCTGATTTTTTTATTGATACGTGTCCAGGCCATGATTCTTAGTAAGAATCCAAAATTTCAGATGATTCGGAGCTCAAGTCTAAAGTTATTACCGACCCCAAGTGCTTAAACAACCGAACCCAAGTGTTAAAACGATTATTTAAAAAAAAAATTCTTTGTAGATTTTTTGTTTGATTCGTGTTCAGACCATGATTTGTAGAAAGAATCCAAAAATTCACACGGTTCGGAACCATAGGGCCATAGTTCTGAACGACCAAAATAATTGTTACAAAACGCCCGTAAAACCATGATTTTTTGCAAAACTTCTGGTTTTAGCTGATTTTTTTATTGATACATGTCCAGGCCATGATTCTTAGTAAGAATCCAAAATTTCAGACGATTCGGAGCCACAAGGCTAAAGTTAATACCGACCCCAAGTGCTTAAACGACCGAACCCAAGTGTTACAACGATGATTTAAAAAAAAAATTCTTTTGTAGAATTTTTGGTTGATTCGTGTTCAGACCAAGATTATTAGTAAAAATCCAAAATTTCACACGGTTCGGAACCATAGAGCCAAAGTTATGAACGACCACAGTTATTGTTACAAAGCACCCGTAAAACGATTAATTTTTGTACAAATTCTACTTTTAGCTGATTTTTTTATTGATACGTGTCCAGGCCATGATTCTTAGTAAGAATCGAAAATTTCAGACGGTACGGAGCTATAAGGCAAAAGTTATGACCGACCCCAAGTGTTCCAACGTCCGACCCCAACTTCATAAACGAACGTACCCAAGTGTTAAATCGATGATTAAAAAAAAAAATCTTTCTAGATTTTTTGATTGATTCGTGTACAGACTAGGATTACTAGTAAGAATCCAAAACTTCACACGGTTCGAAACCATAGGGCCAAAGTTATGAACGACCAAAATAATTGTTACAAAGCGCCCGTAAAACGATGATTCTTTGCAAAACTTCTACTTTTAGCTGATTTTTTGATTGATACGTGTCCAGTATCCAGGCCATGATTCTTTGTAAGAATCCAAAATTTCAGACGATTCGGAGCCACAAGACTAAAGTTATTACCGAACCCAAGTGCTTAAACGACCGAACCCAAGTGTTACAACGATGATTTTCAAAAAAAAAAATCTTTGTAGAATTTTTGGTTGATTCGTGTACAGACCACGATTAGTAGTAAAAATCCAAAAATTCACACGGTTCGGAACCATAGAGCCAAAGTTATGAACGACAACAGTTATTGTTACAAAGCACCTGTAAAACGATTAATTTTTGTACAAATTCTACTTTTAGCTGATTTTTTTATTGATACGTGTCCAGGCCATGATTCTTAGTAAGAATCCAAAATTTCAGACCAGTACGGAGCTATAAGGCAAAAGTTATGACCGACCCCAAGTGATCCAACGTCCGACCCCAACTGCTTAAACGACCGAACCCAAGTGTTAAAATATTTAAAAAAAAAAAAAAAAATGCTATGTAGATTTTTTGATTGATTCGTGTTCAGACCAAGATTATTAGTAAAAATCCTAAATTTCATACGGCTCGAAACCATAGAGCCAAAGTTATGAACGACCACAGTTATTGTTACAAAGCACCCGTAAAACGATTAATTTTTGTACAAATTCTATTTTTAGTTGATTTTTTGATTGATACGTGTCCTGGCCATCATTCTTAGTAAGAATCTAAAATTCCAGACGATTCGGAGCCACAAGGCTAAAGTTATTACCGACCCCAAGTGCTTAAACGACCGACCCCAAGTGTTTAAACGATGATTTAAAAAAAAAATTCTTTGTAGAATGTTTGGTTGATTCGTGTACAGACCATGATTTGTAGTAAGAATCCAAAAATTTACACGGTTCGGAACCATAGGGCCATAGTTCTGAACGACCAAAATAATTGTTACAAAACGCCCGTAAAACCATGATTTTTTGCAAAACTTCTGGTTTTAGCTGATTTTTTTTTGATACATGTCCAGGCCATGATTCTTAGTAAGAATCCAAAATTTCAGACGATTCGGAGCCACAAGGCTAAAGTTAATACCGACCCCAAGTGCTTAAACGACCGAACCCAAGTGTTACAACGATGATTTAAAAAAAAATTCTTTTGTAGAATTTTTGGTTGATTCGTGTTCAGACCAATATTATTAGTAAAAATCCAAAATTTCACACGGTTCGGAACCATAGAGCCAAAGTTATGAACGACCACAGTTATTGTTACAAAGCACCCGTAAAACGATTAATTTTTGTACAAATTCTACTTTTAGCTGATTTTTTTATTGATACGAGTCTAGGCCATGAAACTTAGTAAGAATCCAAAATTTCAGACGGTACGGACCTATAAGGCAAAAGTTAAGACCGACCCCAAGTGTTCAAACGTCCGACCCCAACTGCTTAAACGACCGAACCCAAGTGGTAGAATGATGATTTCATATGATTTGGAACCATAGGGCCAAAGTTCTGAACGACCAAAATAATTGTTACAAAACGCCCGTACAACGATGTATTTTGCAAAACTTCTAGTTTTAGCTGATTTTTTTATTGATACGTGTCCAGGCCATGATTCTTAGTAATAATCCAAAATTTCAGATGATTCGGGTCTCAAGTCTAAAGTTATTACCGACCCCAAGTGCTTAAAAAACCGAACCCAAGTGTTAAAACGATGATTTAAAAAAAAAAATTCTTTGTAGATTTTTTGATTGATTCGTGTACAGACCATGATTTGTAGTAAGAATCCAAAAATTCACACGGTTCGGAACCATAGGGCCAAATTTCTGAACGACCAAAATAATTGTTACAAAACGCCCGTCAAACGATGTATTGTGCAAAACTTCTAGTTTTAGCTGATTTTTTTATTGATACGTGTCCAGGCCATGATTCTTAGTAAGAATCCAAAATTTCAGACGATTCTGAGCCACAAGGCTAAAGTTATTACCGACCCCAAGTGCTTAAACAACCGAACCCAAGTGTTAAAACGATGATTTAAAAAAAAAATCTTTGTAGATTTTTTGATTGATTCGTGTACAGATTATGATTTGTAGAAAGAATCCAAAAATTCACACGGTTCGGAACCATAGGGCCAAAGTTCTGAACGAACAAAATAATTGTTACAAAACGCCCGTAAAACGAGGTCTTGTGCAAAACTTCTAGTTTTAGCTGATTTTTTGATTGATACGTGTCCAGGCCATGATTCTTAGTAAGAATCCAAAATTTCAGACGATTCTGAGCCACACGTCTAAAGTTATTACCGACCCCAAGTGCTTAAACGACCGAGCCCAAGTATTAAAGTAATGATTTAAAAAAAAAAAAAATCTTTGTAGATTTTTTGATTGATTCGTGTACAGACCTTGATTAGTAGTAAGAATCCAAAAATTCACAGGGTTCGGAACCATAGGGCCAAAGTTATGAACGACGAAAATTATTTTTACAAGCGCCCGGAAAACGATAATTTTTTGCAAAACTTCTAGTTTTGGCTGATTTTTTGATTGATACGTGTCCAGGCCATGATTCTTAGTAAGAATCCAAAATTTCAGACGGTACGGAGCTATAAGGCAAAAGTTTTGACCGATCCCAAGTTTTCAAACGTCCGACCCCAACTTCTTAAACGACCGAACCCAAGTGTTATGACGATGATATAAAAATAAAAATTCATTGTAGATTTTTTGATTGATTCGTGTACAGACCATGAATTGAAGTAAGAATCCTAAAATTCACACGGTTCGGAACCATAGGGCCAAAGTTCTGAACGACCAAAATAATTGTTGCAAAACGCCCGTAAAACGATGTATTTTGCAAAACTTCTTGTTTTAGCTGATTTTTTGATTGATACGTGTCCAGGCCATGATTCTTAGTAAGAATCCGAAATTTCAGACGATTCGGAGCCACAAGGCTAAAGTTATTACCGACCCCAAGTGCTTATAACAATGATTTAAAAAAAAAATTCTATGTAGAATTTTTGGTTGATTCGTGTTCAGACAGCCATAGAGCCAAAGTTATGAACGACCACAGTTATTGTTACAAAGCACCCGTAAAACGATTAATTTTTGAACAAATTCTACTTTTACCTGATTTTTTGATTGATACGTGTCCAGGCCATGATTCTTAGTAAGAATCCAAAATTTCAGACGATTCTGAGCCACAAGGCTAATTATTACACAAGGTTATTACCGACCCCAAGTGCTTAAACAACCGAACCCAAGTGTTAAAACGATGATTTAAAAAAAAATCTTTGTAGATTTTTTGATTGATTCGTGTACAGATTATGATTTGTAGAAAGAATCCAAAAATTCACACGGTTCGGAACCATAGGGCCAAAGTTCTGAACGAACAAAATAATTGTTACAAAACGCCCGTAAAACGATGTATTTTGCAAAACTTCTAGTTTTAGCTGATTTTTTGATTGATACGTGTCCAGACCATGATTCTTAGTAAGAATCCAAAATTTCAGACGATTCTGAGCCACAGTCTAAAGTTATTACCGACCCCAAGTGCTTAAACGACCGAACCCAAGTATTAAAGTAATGATTTAAAAAAAAAAAAAATCATTGTAGATTTTTTGATTGATTCGTGTACAGACCTTGATTAGTAGTAAGAATCCAAAAATTCACAGGGTTCGGAACCATAGGGCCAAAGTTATGAACGACGAAAATTATTTTTACAAGCGCCCGGAAAACGATAATTTTTTGCAAAACTTCTAGTTTTGGCTGATTTTTTGATTGATACGTGTCCAGGCCATGATTCTTAATAAGAATCCAAAATTTCAGACGGTACGGAGCTATAAGGCAAAAGTTTTGACCGACCCCAAGTTTTCAAACGTCCGACCCCAACTTCTTAAACGACCGAACCCAAGTGTTATGACGATGATATAAAAATAAAAATTCATTGTAGATTTTTTGATTGATTCGTGTACAGACCATGAATTGAAGTATGAATCCTAAAATTCACACGGTTCGGAACCATAGGGCAAAAGTTCTGAACGACCAAAATAATTGTTGCAAAACGCCCGTAAAACGATGTATTTTGCAAAACTTCTTGTTTTAGCTGATTTTTTGATTGATACGTGTCCAGGCCATGATTCTTAGTAAGAATCCGAAATTTCAGACGATTCGGAGCCACAAGGCTAAAGTTATTACCGACCCCAAGTGCTTTAAAAATGATTTAAAAAAACAATGATTTAAAAAAAAATTCCTTGTAGAATTTTTGGTTGATTCGTGTTCAGACCAAGATTATTAGTATAAATCCTTTATTTCACACGGTTCGGAACCATAGAGCCAAAGTTATGAACGACCACAGTTATTGTTACAAAGCACCCGTAAAACGATTAATTTTTGAACAAATTCTACTTTTACCTGATTTTTTGATTGATACGTGTCCAGGCCATCATTCTTAGTAAGAATCCAAAATTTCAGACGGTACGGAGCTATAAGGCAAAAGTTTTCAAACGTCCGACCCTAACTGCTTAAACGACCGAACCCAAGTGTTAAAATGATGATTTAAAAAAAAAAAAAAATAATTGTTGATTTTTTGATTGATTCGTGTACAGACCTTGATTAGTAGTAAGAAACAAAAAATTCACACGGTTCGGAACCATAGGGCCAAAGTTTTGAACGACGAAAATAATTGTTACAAGCGCCCGGAAAACGATGATTTTTTGCAAAACTTCTAGTTTTAGCAGATTTTTTTGATTGATACGTGTCCAGGCCATGATTCTTAGTAAGAATCCAAAATTTCAGACGGTTCGGAGCTATAAGGCAAAAGTTATGACCGACCTCATGTTGTCAATAGTCCGACCCCAACTGCTTTAACGACCGATCCCAAGTGTTAAAACGATGATTTAAAAAAAAAATAATTCATTGTAGATTTTTTGATTGAATCGTGTACAGACCATGATTAGTAGTATGAATCGAAAATTCACACGGTTCGGAACCATAGGGCCAAAGTTATGAACGACCAAAATAATTGTTACAAAGCGCCCGGAAAACGATGATTTTTTGCAAAACTTCTAGTTTTAGCTGATTTTTTTATTGATACGTGTCCAGGCCATGATTCTTAGTAAGAATCCAAAATTTCAGATGATTCGGAGCCACAAGGCTAAAGTTATTACCGACCCCAAGTGCTTAAACGACCGAACCCAAGTGGTAGACTGATGATTTAAAAAAAAAAAATCTTTGTAAAATTTTTGATTGCTACGTGTCTCGGCCATGATTCTTAGTAAGAATCCAAAATTTCAGACGGTACGGAGCTATAAGGCAAAAGTATTGACCTACCCCAAGTGTTCAAACGTCCGACCCCAACTGCTTAAACGACCGAACCCAAGTGTTATAACGATGATTTAAAAAAAAAAAATCATTGTAGATTTTTTGATTGATTCGTGTACAGACCATGATTAGTAGTATGAATCAAAAATTCACATAGTTCGGATCCATAGGGCCAAAGTTATGAACGACCAAAATAATTGTTACAAAGCGCCCGGAAAACGATGATTTTTTGCAAAACTTCTAGTTTTAGCCGATTTTTTGATTGATACGTGTCCAAGCCATGATTTTTAGTAAGAATCCAAAATTTCAGACGATTCGGAGCCACAAGTCTAAAGTTATTACAGACCCCAAGTGCTTAAACAACCGATCCCAAGTGTTAAAACGATGATTTAAAAAAAAAAATTCTTTGTAGATTTTTTGATTGATTCGTGTACAGACCATGATTAGTAGTATGAATCAAAAATTCACACGGTTCGGAACCATAGGGCCAAAGTTCTGAACGACCAAAATAATTGTTACAAGCACCCGTAAAACGATTAATTTTTGTACAAATTCTACTTTTAGCTGGACAGACAAAGCTGCCTAATATGTTATTTGTACTTTCTTTTGTATTATAAATAAATAAATAAATAAATAAATAAATAAATAAATAAATAAATAAATAAATAAATAAATAAATAAATAAATAAATAAATAAATAAATAAATAAATAAATAAATAAATAAATAAATAAATAAATAAATAAATAAATAAATAAATAAATAAATAATTAAATAAATAAATAAATAAATAAATAAATAAATAAATAAATAAATAAATAAATAAATAAATAAATAAATAAATAAATAAATAAATAAATAAATAAATAAATAAATAAATAAATAAATAAATAAATAAATAAATAAATAAATAAATAAATAAAGCTGATTTGGTCTACGGTTCGGAACCATAGAGCCAAAGTTATGAACGACCACAGTTATTGTTACAAAGCACCCGTAAAACGAGTAATTTTTGCAAAAAATTCTACTTTGAGCTGATTTTTTGGTTGATTCGTGTCCAGAGCATGATTCTTAGTAAGAATCCAAAATTTCAGACCATTCGGAGCCACAAGGCTAAAGTTATAACCGACCTCAAGTGCTTAAACGACCGAACCCAAGTGGTAGAATGATGATTTAAAAAAAAAATCTTTGTAGAATTTTTGATTGATTCTGTACAGACCGAGATTATAAGTAATAATTTAAAATTTCACAAGGTTCGGAACTATACAACCAAAGTTATGAACGACCACAGTTATTGTTACAAAGCACTCGTAAAACGATTAATTTTTGCAAAAATTCTACTTTTAGCTGATTGTTTGATTGATACGTGCAGGGCCGGATTAACCATGTCGGGGCCCCTAGGCAATGCACGTCTCGGGGGCCCTTTACCAATGGCTGACTGACGGGGGGGTGGGGGGGTTTAAGGGGCTTCCAAACGCCTCCTTGTTCCCTCGATCAATTCCTTAACAAGGCTTTTATGGGGGGGGGGGGGGGGTAAAATTTTAAAACTTTTAATTTATTTTCCTGAATGTAAAACATGTCAGTATATTGAGTAGCGTGTCAAAATTTCAAGTAAATCGGAGCAAAACTGACGATCGTACAGCGTTTCAAGCGACCGGCCCTTACTTTTATTTTCCCAAGCAGATAGGTAGTGCATACTGAAGCTTGTGCAACATTTATATTTTAAACATATGTATGTATAATTAAAAATAAAATGAAACAAATGCCAATATAAACCACACACGGCACCTTCAATCACTTCAGATAATAAGTAATGTTGCAACAAATAGAAGGAAAGAAAAGTAAAATACCACTATGTTTACATATTTGTTTTAATTTTTTATTTTTTATTTGTGCATGATGTGAATATCAGTTATTTATTGGGTTATAACCTAATTGTTATAATTTTTTGTTTTCTTTGTGTATCTAATGTTATTAACCAGTAAATGTTCCTAATAAAAATAAATAAAAAAAACACCTTGAAAGCTGACTTTTTCCGAAACTTCGTTGCTCACTAATTGAAGCAAGTCATTTTTCCCGGGACGCGGGGCCCCTAGCCGATGCGGGGCCTCTAGGCAGTTGCCTACTCTGCCTTAGGGATAATCCGGTACTGCCTACACGCCCTGTCTATATATACTTAGTCGAAGGGAATAACACATAACTGGAGTCATTGTTTGACTAATATTGATAACTACGGAGTATTTTTAATTGCTATCGCAGAACTGAAAATGTATGTTTTTCACTATTTCTGACCGAACGTTAAAACTTTTATGAACGCAATAAAACTCAAAGTAATAAGCCAGGGCCTCCGCTAGAGCTAGAGATACCGATGCCTTTGTGCGATAACCAAAAATGCTTACCTGTGAATTTAAATGTGTTTTTACCTCCAATCGGCTTTCTTCTTTTGGTCCCACTCCTGTCGGAGGTTGACTGCCATCAGGGGAATTTTCACCCTGCTGGATGTCACGTTCACCAGAAATTTAGTGTGGTGTCTTCCTCTAGTGCATCTTTCAGTACCCTAACCTGCATAAAAATATTATTGGTTAATTTCAGTGTCTGTTTAATTAAAAATGTACGAACGTGATTAGTGATTACTTATTACTGAGCACAATTACTGAGCGGGCGTATTATGAGGACGTATGAATCGTATTAATCGTCTTGTAAATTATAATCTATAAATTATGTAAAATTTTGGAGGCGGGGACGGGTACCGCCGCTCCGAGAACCATTTATTGGAAAACCAACAACCCTGCTGTAGGTCACCCCAAGTGGTTCGCTAAGTTTGTTCAAGTTGTTGGGGTGAGGTTTGTCTAGGTCTTGGCGGCGAACGCGTTTGCTTACCTACTGCGTGGCGGGCCGGATCGGGAGAGAGTGGTTGAGGGAGACCTCTCCAGCCGGGCTTTCTCGACTCACCTTGCATTGCAGTGGGAGTGATGGATTCATACGTCAGACACTGCTGGACACGTTAACCCCCCGATTCCTTCAAACCCCTCATACCTGTTTCCTTCCCCTCCTTTCTTTTCCTAAAAATACCACCCACACAGCACCCCTAAAGATGATATAGCCCTGAGGGAATTTTTTTCCTCAGGGCCTCCTGTGTGAATCTAATGTAAAAAAAACAAGAGTGCATCATGTGCAGATTCGTTTCGCATTAAACATTTATATATGCTCTTATTTTTCGACAGCTCACTTTCGCCGCCACGCGAAAAACGACCACTCTGCCCCTTGTGTTTCACGTTTCACCCACCTCATATTCCTTAATGTTTAAAATAAATGTGCTACCCCTAAGATGGGCCACCCAGTACGTCTCACGGACTACACATACCTGCCCTGTACCTGGTCTTGATAAAGTATTAATGTACGATTACGTACTCTCATCAAAGTGTACACAAATGCTCTAAGCCGGGCGTGGAGCGATTCCCACAACATTTTAAATGCAAAAGCGGGCAAGTTACTAATATCAACGGAAATGTTATTGATTTGAAATCGACAAATGAATATCCATTACCAGTGAAGTAATTCTCGGAATGCCCTTGAATTATTTCGTAATAGCAGCGGTCGTAGAAAATAAACTCGTAAAGTCCATTAGTAAACGAATTTTATACGTTTTTATGCAGGTAACTAACCACTCACGTAAAAAATACAAACTCCCCGTAAATAATAAAGACATGTACAATGTGTACGTGGTATATCAATGTACATAGGTACCAGCTTATATTATTTGCCTACAGAAATACACAGCACTTAACTAACTTTACTAGTAAATTACTCAACAAATGGAAAGCTCTTCCTAGAATTTTATTTTCAAATACAGGTGTCGATTCCAGTAAGAAATTGTGTGGGCTTCTATGTACTTTGCACAAAATTTGTACGTAGGTACTTGTTGATTGAGAAAACTGTGTAGTTTCAGAAAATAGTAAAGTTCAGTATAGTTGATTCAATGTAAATAGTACAAAGAAAATGAGTGAAACCGGGCGCCTGCACCGGGCGGCAGTTTTAGGAGGCGCCGAAATAGTAATTTATACATATATGTTTGATTGAAAACAAACTTGATTCACAAAGCGCCTTGCATTCAGAGCACGTTGTTCTATCGATTATTAATTTGATTTTAATAAGCCAAGTTGGTTTTCGAACCCATCCTAAGTCGATTTTGAACGCGTGCACATTTCTTCGTCATAGGTAATAACGAAGAAAAATTCACGATAACGCTCCCGTGTGGGCGTTTGAGACTTTCAAGGGGGCAGCTAGAGAAAATTAGGGGGCGCTGAGATGGCACAGTGAGGGCGTTTGCAGGTAAAAAAATATAGTCTAAGAAGACAAAAAAAAACCCTAATCACGTACTATCAAAGCAAAGTAAACATTAATATTGATTAATTTTTGTTTTGTACCTATGTATTGTAATCATTTTTATCACGTGTGCGAAAATTCATACATTTCGGTAGTTCGGGAAATGGATGAAAATTGAACTGAAAGATTCCTCCATTACGTCAAGTTCCTTCATTAAATTGGATGATAAAAAAATATTTTTTATTGTGATATTAAAAAGTTTTCAACTAGCAATAATCGCACCTCGGATAAACCTCATTGGTTACGATATCCCCACTGAGCTAAGATACACTGAATACATGAAGGAAGGAGGCAGCAACCCGATACTTAATACAAAAGAATTGTTTTTTTAACTTGCTAGACAAATAGATATAAGTAACAAATAATTTAATAAGTTAATACATAATTTTTTTTATTTTTTATTAAATTCGAATAATTGATTCCATAACAGTTGGGTCACGGAATTGGTTCCACGGTCGGGTATCACCCCCCATCGGGTGGCACCCGGGGCGGGCGCCCCCCCCCCCCCTCCTATCTACGCCACAGTGCACAGCGTGATTATTTCAAAATTCGAGTCAAAGCGTGTTAAATCCAATTAAGTAATGTTTTTTGTCGTGCCGAAAATAGTTTCATTTCATTGTTATACTTATAAGTAGTGACCGACCGAAGGTTCGGTTTCGGTTTCGATTTTGGCATCAGTTTCGGTTTCGGCAGATTTTCTGCCTCAAAAGATCTCAATAAATGGTAAATTTCGTCTTTAGAATGTTATGATTGTAAACGCAATATAAATTAAAATACTCAATTTTTTTTTTTTTAAATCCTTTATTTTTCCCAATTTTACATTTTATAGTTACATATTTTAGATATAATAAAAATAATGGGAACCCACTAAGGCGCAGCCTGTGCGTGGGTAATATTATAGTTAAATATATTTTATTTTAGTACCTAGAAAAAACAAGCAGTAGTAGGTATATGAAGCAAAAACATTATTTAAATTTGTTTAAACAGTTTGTATAAAAAGTGTGTTCAATAGTGTACAAGGTAATAATTAGTGTATAGTGTAATAACAGTTATAAGTGTAATAATAAGTTTAAAGTTTGTGAGAAACATAAACTGATGTAAAATTAAATGAATAGAGTTTTTACATCTGTATGGTTCAGCCATATTTTTAACTCTTTTATGTAATGCGGAAGTTTAGTTGCAACTTGTATATTTTTTGGTAAAAGGTTAAAAGTGCGAGGTCCAATAAAACTACTGTGAGTTTGCATTTGTTTTGTGTTTGTTTGAGGGGTATAGAATACATTATTATTTCTAATGTTTGTTCTGTTTTCATTTTTTTCGAATTTGTTTCTGTTTTTATAGATATATTTCATAGTTTGCAGTATAAATAGTTTACGGAGATTGAAAAGATTAGATTCTTTGTATAAAGCATCTGTTGAAAATGTTTTAATTCTATTAAACATAACTTTGACAATACAATTTCGAGTTGTTTGTAAAGGTTTTATAAAAACATCAGAGCGCACCACCCCATCCTATTATTCCGTACATGAGTGAAGATTGCACCAGAGAAAAATAAATCATTTTCAATTTGTCAATATTCAATATTTCTTTAAGTCTGTAAAATATGTACGTAAGATATCTCAATTTAGAAACGGTATTATTAATTTGTGATTGCCAATTTAAATTTGTATCAATACCTACATATACCCAAATATTTGATCTTTTCAAAGATATTTAAATACGGAAGAGATATGCTATGGTGTCCGCGCAACTGTCGCCGGACTACGCGCTAATTAGCGTAGTTTTCATACAAAAATAATTTGTTCATTTCGTTGATTTTTTGAAAATGTGCATTAATATTGGTTAACAATATATTTTGAATAAGGAAAGATTTCGTTCATTTAGTTTAACGTTCGTTTGGTTTATTCGTTAATTATTTATTTTTTTTAGTTTATTTATTAATTGCTAAACAATATCGGCGACACCCGGAAGCGCAGACCCACATAGTAAAAACAGCAGATAGCACATCTACTTATATTCCAATATCTTTGTATCTTTTCAACTTTTTCAATTTCAGAGCAAGATGAGCATATTACTTGATTGCAGTTAGCATTATGAATTCTAATTTTAAGGTTATTGGGGGGTTTGTTTTTACTGTTTTTATAAAAAGGTAGGTAAGATGTTTTATTGTAGTTTAGGAAGAGTCTATTTCTGTTTAGCCATGATGAGACATGTGCAATACATTTTGATGCATTTAAGTAAGTTTCAAGCCAGGATTTTCCGTTTACAATTATTACTGTATCATCAGCGTAAGATACAATATTACCAGGGATTACAACATTACGTAAATCATTTATATATATTAAAAACAGGATTGGGCCAAGCACAGTACCTTGTGGTACTCTATTAATGAGATCCTTCCTTTATAATGTACATAAGTGTTGATTATTGACAAATTATTGTTCAAAGAAGTACTTAACATGTTTGTTGATTTTAAGTAAAAAAAATTTTTTTCACATAAATATATCAATTATTGTTTTTTTTTTTATTTTTATTTCATTTAACACATGTTAATTGTTTGTATGTGTAAAAAATAAACCAAATTTTAGTAAACAGTAGATTTTTAACATGTCTAAAAAAGTTTCGGTTTCGGCCGAAACTGAGACAGCTACCGAAGATTCGGTTTCGGTAGAAAGTTCTGTTTCGGTCGGACACTACTACTTATAAGTAGTAAAAGTGTACTTTTCATCTGATTTAAAAATAACTTAAAAGTAAAATAACTAAATTGTGGCGGGAAAAATGCCTCAAATAAATCTATTAATATCGTTGCGAACTTAAAATAATGACAACTGAGATTATTACACTCGCGATATCATGCACCGATCGAACTGGAACCGAAATGAATGGGCCACGTAGAGATGCGCGATATGAATCGATATTATGCTGCATCGATACGTAGCAATGCGATATATCGATATTTTGTATCGATTCACGATCAAACAATACGCATCGATATATCGTATCTCCAGGTAAAAATATCGACCCGAATATCTGCATAAAATTATGATTTGATTGAACCTGTAATATTAAACGTCCTTTATTTTTTGGTAAGAAGAGATTAACTTTACTGTTGCGACCTCAGTGCCATCTGAACTTCAGTGTTTTCACTAGCCGGAAACACACTTTCAGATAGACGCAATCGCTTAAATCCCCAACGCCTGTCTAGACTCTTGTTTTTACGTAGCCTTACCGCCTCTCAATGGCAATTGTAAAATATTATAATAGGAATAAATTCAATTTTTAAGACAATAAAGTATTTTTTACTGTTCGAACTTATACTTTTATTTTATTTTAACCTATTTAAAAAATTAATAAATATCGTATGTATCGATACAAGACGTTGCGATATATCGCTGAATCGATATGATTGGTTGCGATACGTATCGATACGCTGTATCGATTCAAACGATTATTTTGGACATCTTTAGCCACGCTGTAAGCTTCTGAGCAATATTATTTTTCGAGCATCGTATACACTTGTTGTCCCTTTTTGCGCTAGTGATCATAAGTAGGCGTAAACAAGACAAAGGGCTATTTCTCGCCGGTGGAAGTATATACATTCGCACAAATACATTCAATATTAAGCTTTTTAATACTTCCAACTCTCGCTGTGTTACCCACCTACTTGATTTTTTGCGGGTTAAATCGAATTCCAGTAGGTACCAAAACCTATATTTCCTTTGTCAGTTATCGTTCTCGACTTGATAACCCGGTATGAAGGCCTAACGATGATGAATTCAGAGAATGGACGTTGAATTGATGTTTCCAGTTAATACGACAGGTGGGGTGCAAATTCAGATACTGGGAACTACTCAGTGCCCTTAATGTAGCGATCGCCATCACTAACTTGAATAACGGTCGCAGCAATAAGTTTCGCTAATATTGTCTTCATTTAATTAAATATTAGAGGTTAGATCATTTTTTTTCGCAAATATTGTCTTCATTTAAATAAATATTATAGATTTTATCACAATTAGAGGTTTTACCCAATAAGTTAATACTAAAAAAAGATATTTTAATTCAAATATTTGGGGATGTAGTCCTAGATGTTTTCTAATCTTAGTGCCTCCGTACATGCATAACCTCCTAGATCATAGTGCATGGCGCTACATACAAGCTACTAGATCCTCGTGCGCGTCCGCGTATCATGCGCGCCGATCATAAGTACCGTACTCCATAACATCCTTCCCCAAGACATAAAACTAATAAAAAATCCAATTGAATACAAATCAAGAAGAAAAATATGGCTTAAAGAGGTCAATGAGAAAACCCTAGCGAAGACGCTAAAAACAATATAGAAGACAAATGAACTATATTTAAATAACTTTCGTCCGCCTCGGCACAGGACCCCCTAGTGAGGAGGACTAAGAAATACAATATTTTAAACTTAATTTCACATTACATTTTGTATGTAAATTTTTTTCTATATAGTCGCTATAATAAAAAAAAAAAACCTCCCGTACGATTTTGCTGGTGCTCGTACACAGCGGCGGCTGTCGGTTTCAAATCTGTTGCACGCTTCCCAAGGCGTACGCGACGCGTCACATCATTGGTTTCTGCTACGTAAAAATTTGACGTTTGACAGAAATGGCGTCGGAACATGAAATAGATTTGTTCTGGAAGTGGAAAAAATGCGTGTTTACCAGAATTACTTACCAGAATACGTAAAAAAGGATTTAGTGGAGAAGGCATGGATTGATGTTTGAAAAAAAGTCATTTGACATCGTTTTAACTCCACGGCTGCACGTGAAAAATTATCAAATTCAGTATATTTCGGGTAGTGCCGTGTACGGAAACCAGCATTATTAAAGAGTAGTATATCTGCAGGGTACTTGTGAATGAGTCATAATCACATAGTTTGTAAGTATCTCCATGAACGGAGGGCCTTAGAGTAACAGTAGGTACATTGTTACATTAAGATTCTAATAATTCGACCCGTTATGAATGTAAAAACTTTTTCTATTTCTTAATTAAGCCGGTATGAAATGTAAATTCCAAGAAATTGATACTATAAAAAATGCCGTCCCAGCACATCTGTCGGATAATGCACTTTTAAACCCACGGTTCTGGACGCAAGCCTCAGTGTGTTGCAAGCAAATAGGGTTGCCAGAAGAAAGAAATTTGAAAGTTTTTAGCATAGAAATCAATTAGGTTTGTGTACTCATACTGATACTCACGTCACATTCATACATTTTTAAAATACCTACTTGCTTTAAAAAATTCTGACGTAAAATTTTAATGGAAGTAGATGGAAGCTTGAATTATACATTTTTGCACTTACTTACCGTTTGCGAATCCATAATAATAATAATTGAATAATTTAACACAGTTTTTACGAAAAATCGCCTACAACTAACTAACTAACCATCACGCCGTTTCCGCAGGGGTAGGCAGAGAGGACGGACCGCCAAACAACTCGATCTTGGCACACACTCCTTGCCTCGTTCACATTCATACATCGCCTCATACATGCTCTTCTATTATTCCGACTCTTCACATGGTCCAATTCAAGTATCTGATTCACTTAGTCGTGCCATGTCTTCACCTACAATCTTATCAAAATTTGTTATTGAGTTCCTAGGCTCTATCTAACTTTTTTTACAAACAGATACAGAAAACATACTGTCATGGCAGGACATTTCCAATAAACACACTTTTATTAGAAAACTTGGAGAAGATACGAATATAAGACAAGATAAGACTTTGCACGCAGAGGACACTATTAAAACACTGGACATTGCATGATATTATAATATTTGCTATTTCACCCTCCATTAACATTGATATTACATTTATTATAAAATTAGTGGTAAAAGTAGAGATGATATTTATTTTATAAGACTGGAAAATTTTGGATTGAATATTTTTTTATGGAACCATCTTAAAAAGCTTACAAATTCATAGCTCTTTAAATTTTTTACACATTTTGTTATTTATAATACCGCGGACAGTGAAGAGTGTGGCGGTGAAAGGTGTCTGACTTTCTGGATATGATCGCCTGCAACAGCGACTTTTAAGTTAAGCTCTAAATTTTATCAGTAATAACAGTAGTCATAATTCTTCTATTCTCATATACTTTGTATTAATTTCTGTCTCATCATCTCTGGTGCTTTGTGGGGTGTAAAGGATAGGAATTAGTAAGCCTATACCTCGAAAGACCCCTTTAACGAGGGAGAAAACATAAAAGCCAGCAACTCATTCTGCAGTCGAGGTGTTAGGAACTAGCAGGAGAGGGATCTTGCCCTGGTCACTTAACAAAAACCTAAAAATGATACATATATTTTCAAGTATTTATAAAGAAAATTCAACATATCGACGGCAGAAAGGCTAATTGACGTAACATTTCTAATTTCAATTTCGCTTGAGAAAAAAACTGCGTCGATCTGTATATTTGAGGTTTATATGTTATGATGAAAATTAAATAAACCTCGAGTATACAGATCGATGCAGTCTTTTTTCAAGTGAATTTGCATCAAAAAGCGAAAAAACTGCGGCTTACTGCGGTTGATATGAGTAGAAAATGTGTTTATTTATGTGAACAACGCAAAAAAAAAACAAACAAAAATATGTTTTAAACAATGAAAGTGGTGTTTTAAAGTAGTAAAATTTTATCCAGGTTTGAAAAAGTGGCGTTTACCTGACAACCAACAATCAATTAAAGCCAATAAGTTAATTTATTTTCAAAAAATACTTTAAAATTGTTAACAGTTAAATAATCAAAGTTTTTTTTTGCTGTGGTTTATGGAGCAGTAGGTAAATTTGACCACCAGTTAAAAGTTATTACACATTACAATATACCTTACCTCTGAATTACGACACTTCGAAATGCTGGGTTCAAATTTTTCAAAAATTAGTAAAATTTCCAAAATTTTAAGTAACTCCCGACCCAAAAAGGAGCCTTGAAACCTTGAAACACCTGAACAGATTTTCATGAATTTTAGCTAATAACCATCTCGATCGCGTCAGCTTTCAAACAAACAAAAAACGCATCATAATCGGTCCATTCGTTTAGGAGCTACGATGCCACAGACAGACACATGAACACGTCAAACTTATAACACCGATCCTTGAGTCAACACTGCTCACGACTGAACGGTTCGGCGGGGGGGCCTCAACCGATCGCATCACTCAAGAGTCAAGTCTTGCTAGACGTTGATGGTTAGACGCTAGCTTAGTCGTTGATGGCAGGTACTAGCGTCATATTATAGCGGTAGTTCCCACATATTAGCTTATCCGGGGCTGGCTGCCGTCCGAGGCTAGCTGCCGTCCGGGGCTAGCTGCCGTCCGGGGCTAGGTATCTTCCCCCACCGCAAGAAAACCCGTTCCGAGGGTTTAATGTTTTCGGTTTTATGGATGGTTCTTTTTTTAGAAAATATGTTATTGGCAACACTTCATGTTTAAATTCGAAATGGCTGGCAACCCTACATGGAAGCAGGCGGATATGATTGTGCATAATACAGCATTATGGCAGCAATCCACTGTTCAGGAAACGCGTAATTATAATTACAAGGGTGAACACAAACAAAAATTATGCAGCAACCGTCCATTATGCGATTACCGAGAAACCGGGGTTAATTTGGAGCAAAGTTCTGCAAGTCACTGGGACTCTATAATTGACTTTAATGCGTTGGCGGTTTGTGGAAAAGGCATTAATTTCTTAATTGTTCCAGAAAACTAGCATCATTAATCACGTTAGTGGCTAGTATTTTATTTTAAACACTTTGCACTCAGAAAGCTATCTGTAGATTAGTAAGAAACTCTTTATATTTTTGTGCTTACAAAGAAATATTGCATTTGGAATGAAAACGCCCTTTTCCACGGATAAGTGCGAAAATTACAAAAAAGTCCTATCACGTCCCACAAGACATACCTGTGTTTAACTTTGGAACGTCAAGCTGAACCAATATAAGATTAAATTTAACAAAAAAATATTTTAAATAATACTTATTGACGTGTCGTCTGATTTCGAAAGAACTCCCTCTTCTTCAGGACAAATGTTAATTTTTCCTCTTTTGTAACAAAGCAACCGCTTTGCTAAAATCAGTAAAAGTTTAATTATAGGATTGTTAGAAACGTTTTGTTTAATTTTTAATGTAATTTAGTTAAAAGTGGTGGTCAAAACCAAGTAAGTATTTGATACAATTTACAGCTGGCTATAGTGTAGCTAATTTGACGAAAATGAACCCATAACGTAATATATATTATGTTATTGTAACAGACAGTCACAAATTCACAATATCAATGATATTCTAGTAGTTTAAATAATGTATACACGTAGCTGATTGATTTCAGGAACCGCGTTAAACTTCACCAACCGGAACAATTCCGGTTCATTCAGTTTAGTTCCAAGCACCATTTCAGTTTCACAAACCTAAACATCAATTTCTAAAACAATCCAGATTTGATAAGAACCATTCCAGAAATCGTTTTCCCAGTTTTCCGGTAATAGGCAGTAATAACTTCTAATAACCCCTCATAATGTTCGAATGAATAGGTTTCACGTGAAGTTATTTTTTTCTTGGTGTGGCCTGGCATAGCTGGTGTATGAAGTATGGTGGTAGCTTCGAAGAAATGCGATTTGTGAACTGTCTAGTGTGTAAAGCGTTTATCGTTTGTACGTATAATTCAGGAAACGACATCCGCTTATTACTTAGTTGTGTGAACGTGAACAAGCTTACCAAGTATTCTCAAACAATGGAAGGAGATCTTGTTCACCGAAAGCACAATTTTAAATAGTAAAGTTTTTATTCTTCAGTAATGGCAGAAATACTTTGTGGCACCATTTTATATACATTTATAAATAAATAGCGCTGACCCCTGAAAAATCAAGGAATAAGACAATGTCAATTAAAATAATTTTCTGATAAACAAAATTATTATAAAGAAAATTCAGACAAGCGATAAAGTTGTAGGTACTTTATCGCTTGTCTGAATTTTCTTCTAATCTATTCCTATTTTGGAAATGCCAGTTATATTCAAAGCAAATTTGATATCATTGAACCAAATTTCACTCAGATCTAACTAACGCACAGCACAGACAACCGAAATTAGTATGTTTGTCAATAAAATTCTTTATTTTACCCACTGTTTTTAAAATATGTATATCAAAATGGCGAAATACGCATGGAGAGAAATATAAGAATATCGGCCTTTGCTATTTTGAAATATGTATGCATAGTATTACAGTAATTCGACCTTTGCTAATTTGAAAGATATACAATATGCAATTTAATACGCATAGAAATACAATATCATCGACATTTGCTAATTTGAAATCTGCATGCAAAGAAATACAAGAATATTGAGCTTTGCTAATTTGAAATACGTATATACAGAAATACAATACATCGACCTTTGCTAATTTGAAATACGCATTCAGAGAAATACGAGAAAATTGACATTTGCTAATTTGAAATATGCATGCAGAGAAATACAAGAATATTGACCTTTCTAATTTGAAATATATATATATAGAAATAAAATAACATCGACCTTTGCTTATTTAAGTTATTCATGTAGAGAAATACAAGAAAATTGATATTTTCCAATTTGAAATATGCATGCAAGAATGTTGATCTTTGCTAATATGAAGAGCTTATATTTTGAAGAATTTTATGGATAAAATAGGCATTAATTATGAAAAAAGACTGAAATCTGCACTAACGTCCAAAAAGGCTCAAATATTCAAATGCATATAAACCGAAGTCTACTTACGAGTATAATAATAAATAAAATAATTACAGATATAATTAAGGCTGGTATTTCAGCAGTTTTTTTAAGTTCGACTTGGGTTGGTTTTCTGACAACCTAATTGGGCATAAAATTTCTGAGTATACCGAAAAACCCCTCTGTTAGTATCAAAACGTACAATATCTAATTAAAATAAAAACCCTTCCGTAAGTATCAAAACATAAAATGTTAAAATAAAATAAAAACCCTTCTGTTGATATCAAAACATACAATATTAAAATAAATTAAAACCCATCTTATTAGTATCAAAACATACGATGTTAAAATAAAATAAAAACCCTTCTGTTACTATCAAAACACATAATGTTAAAATAAAATAAAAACCCTTCTGTTACTATCAAAACAGACAATGTTAAAATAAAATAAAAACCCTTCTGTTACTATCAAAACACACAATGTTAAAATAAAATAAAAACCCTTCTGTTACTATTAAAACACACAATGTTAAAATAAAATAAAAACCCTTCTGTTACTATCAAAACACACAATGTTAAAATAAAATAAAAACCCTTCTGTTAGTATCAAAACATACAATGTTAAAATAAAGTATAACGTTAAGTAACAATTAACACCAAGTTAGTTCCCTAGAACTAGCATTCTGCCTTTCAAGTTAAGAACTAAAATAGACCCTAAAAGGCATAGCAGAACCTAACGAAATTACAAAGCGTAAAAACTGTGAAATATAATAAAGTATAAACAGTTTAATATGATCTTATTTCCCCGTGCAAGGTGTAATTTGAGTTTACTTGAGAAATAACAAATAAAATACAAACGATTAACTCCTCAGGCCGATGGAAATGCTACCTCGGAGGAGCACTTAGCGCTGGGTATATTTGCAAGTTTAAGAATTCATGAATAAGTTTGTGTAGGCAGGTTGAGGTTGTTTATTTATTTATTTGCATCTATAATATTACAGTTTTCACCTTATTAATAACATTTTTACACATGTAATATATTTTGAAAACCTTTTTAGATATTAATTATACATTTCATTATGTTGGGTGTAAGGTAGGTTTGAGAAGGTAAAACTGTTGGTTGGTGATATTGATATTGTATGTTTCGTGAACACCTCACTAGGAGAACCTGTGCTGAGGTGTTTACGTGTTTATGATTAAGTGTGACAAGTACAAGTATTTATGTGTCGTAGTAGAAAGTTTTTTTTTTCTTTTTTTACATTAAAAAAAGATATATATATATATATATATATATATAGGTACATATGTGTATATGAATAATTGGTAAATTCTTGAAAGACATGTTTATTCAATTTACACTTTTTATAGTTTGGTTATGTTTGGTTAGGAATTAAAGTATTTTGAATAAAGTGAATATCTCGGTTTTTGATCCAGGCTGTGATATGTTTTTTGTGAATGTTTGTAGATGTATTTGCAGTAAGTATTTGTTTCAGAGTAATGGGCATAAAATTAAAAAGTTTGATTGCATAATACTGAAAATGTCTTTGTCCGTATGTGGTGTGTGTTTTAGGTATGTTCAGGGTTATATTTGTTAAGGACCTGGTTTTTATTATTGTTTTTGGTTGAATTGGAATATGGAGTTTGTTTTGGAGGAAGTGTAGTAGAGCAGATTTGATTTGTTGTACGAGTAAGAATTTGTTTTTCAAAAGAAAATAAGCAAGAAAATAGGTACTAATTTTATCTTTAGGTTACTGTATTAATTTTCGGGTTATTTATTAATTCCTTCGACTGGAACAATTTTATTAAGTCAGATAGTGTACGAAATATGTATGAAAAAAATTATACCTATTTGAAAAACTCAGTAAAAGTGTCACACAAAAGTAATTCTTTAAAAAAAATATACTTTCTCAATAAAATCACATCAATTTAAGAATAAAAAACGTCTCGACTGTCGATGCCGCCGTACAAAATACAGTGTCTGTTGCAATAAAACCATTTGTGTGATGTCACACAGATAACCACAAATTTGGAGACCGAAAAAATTAAAATTTTGAGAATTATTTTAACTGTTAAAACTAACTATAACAATATTAAAAATACACTGGTGTTTAATTTAGAAGGTCATTATTGATTTTAAAAATAATTTAAAAAGGGACTGGAGTTCCTTATTCTATTTAAATACAATTTACTTGGTTACTGAACTTTGGAGAAATGTGGAGGTCCGCGAAGAATGCAAGGCTGATATAAGCGTAATTAGTAATATTAAAAAAGGGACGCTCAGATGGTTTGGGCATGTAGAGCGAATGAACGAGGAAAGAAGTGTAAGGAGAATATATGACGCTAATGTGAACGGTAGAAGAAGTCGGGGATGCCCAAGGAAGACATGGCACGACCAAGTGAATCAGATACTTGAGTCTGGCCATGTGAAGAGTCGGAATAATAGAAGAGCATGTATGAGACGATGTATGAATGTGAACGAGGCAAGAAGTGTGTGTCATGATCGAGTTGTTTGTCGGTCCGTCCTCTCTGCCTACGGCGTGATGGTTAGTTAGTTATGATAGTTAGTTTTACTGAACTTTGACAAAGAAATCAGTTCTAAATATAAAGCTAAGTTGCGTCTTGAAATTATAGAAGTAATATTTTTCCGAACAAATCATAATATCAATTTTTATGACAAATAAATAGGTACCTAAAATACCTCAAAAAGATTGTAGAAACTAGGGTGAAGTCGGGTAGTAAGTAGTAACTTCAATTTACTAATAATCACGTTTGGGAACCGGAGGGCCATTTGGCTTAAAGCTCAATTTCTTGCCCCCTTTTTTAATTCTTTATATCATGGTCTCAATTAATCTAATTTTCAGAGCCCGAGGCATCGGCCGGTCCTGTCTAGTGTGTTCAGTATAATAATATAATCCTGGGAAAGTGCGGTTACCCATGTAAAAAAATACGCACGAAACTTCCGCGAATCCGTCGGTCTCCCAGAAACTATTATAAAGCAACTGTCAACTGCGTATACTAGGGCACGGTACTTAAACACTAATTTCCTCCACTACTATTATACGTAGTTACAATAATTCAGTAGCTGCAGCAAGATTATGCTACTAATTTATTCTCGGTATTTGTTCTAAGTATCTACGTTCTGAGTATTTGTCGTTTGGATTTAGCCTAAGGAGGTTTGACGAAAGACAACTTTCTTAACATTTCCAACAGAAGATCACCAAGACGGCAGATGCGCAGAGACGAAGAATATGGTGAAATAGCACATCACAGGCATTATATCAATGATTACAGGTTGTTTTTTGAGGGTTAAGATTATTTTGAATGCTACGTTCATCATCTTTAGAGTGATAGATTCTCTCAGTATCGCCCTAATCAAAGACCACCATTCAGAATCGAAATGTAATTAAAATCGCTTTAGTCGTATTTACTCTTTAATCGCTTTAGTCGTATTTACGCTTTAGTCGTATTTAACTTTACTCTTCCCATCTCCACCCCGCCCCAGTCTCTTCAGTCTGGCAACACATCCAAATTTGGGATGTATCTAATAATGGTCTTAGACAGTTAGGATAGGAAGAATTGTGCGGTAATAAACCGCAGTTGGTAATGTTGGGTGTGACAGACAAAATCTGAGTCTGAGATGGTTTGAATGTTTTATTTAATGGATAGTATGAGAATGGTTTTTTTTCCGAAAACGTGTTTAAATATAATCGAATGAATAATATTAACTAATAAGTTAATAAACTGAGAACCAGGGTCAAGGCCTCGGACCCAAACCCGAAACTTGGAGCCGAACTCAGCCGGAACCTGAATGCTTCCAACGGCGTCCCCGTGTTCGCAGTTTGAGCCAATCGCGAGTCAGGAGTAGATCCCGGGTTCTAGTTCTTTTGCCGGTTCCGGCTCCGAGGTCTGGCTCCGACCGAACCCGTGCGTCTTGGTAGCCGCAAAAGCACCCATTACCCAGTCCGCACCCAAGAACTCGGACCCGGGACCTGGTCCTAGAACTCGAGTACTTTTAAAAAGTAGAACGTCTTGGAGGCCTCCGGCAAAATGAAGATTTTCAGGATATCTTCATACAAAAAGCTGAAATTTTGAAAAATAAAAAAAAATCGTTCTCAGCTACAATATCATCAATAACGTCGTATTTTTCAATCTTAGCACTCTAGCTCACTGAAAACTTAAAGAACCGCCACTGGAACTTACCCATCTCTAGCTTACACCCTATCAAGCAGCGTTTTAGTTCTGAATTGTGATCTTTTACCAGGGTGATACTAAAAGTATCTTCCACTCGTCATTGTACCACCGGTTGTACTTGTACTGTTTAATTTGTACCTAGCTTCATCGCAGATTGTATTTATCTACCCTAGCACAGCGGCAAATTGGCTGTGTATGCTGTGTGCCGATTTAGCGAGTAATTTGAGTACTTTATGTAATAATTGATTCTGTGAATTGTTGCGACTTAATTGGAATTGCAAATTATGAAATGTTTTTATGACATCGTACGATTGTGACATTTTAATTAGTTTTCGGAATTAACCGTTCTGGTTGATAAAAAACCATTCAAATGCAATCGCTGACCCGAGATCCTGTCACTCAGGCATATACGAAACTGATATTAAAATATTAAATTACCATTCAAATAAATTTATTAACAGGACATTAGAAAATACGTATATTTACAAAGGATTTTAGGATTAATTCTAATTTTATTTTCATGGCAGTGTTTAAACCTCCCAATCGGCCTCAGTAATTTGTAGGGAAAAATTAGTACTTAAAAATGATGTAGTTGATAGTTCGGAATTGCTTGAATTGATAAGCTTATTGATAAGAAATCAGTATTTATTTAAGTGGAGAAATTCTGGGATTAACTACCATATGTATTCCTCTTTGCCCAGAATACTAACGGAGAAAAATAATTATACCAAGTCAGTGAACAATCAGTCAGTCATCTTCAATTTATCACTAAACAAATCCAAAATGTTGTTACTGAGGCAGTTCAGTTATGAACAATAAATACTGTATAATTTTTACTATTTATACGCAAAAACCTCTAAAAATAGGGTTAATAAATAAAAAATATATTATTTGCACTTTTAGCAGGTGATTTTTTTTACATTAACTCAACACAGGAGACCCTGAGGAATATGTCTCATCTTTGGGGATGTTGTGTGGATGGTCTCTTTAAAAAAACGAAGGAGAGTAAGTTCTGAAAAGGAAAAAGGGGTGAGTAGTGGTTAGGAATCTGGGGATCCAGACGTTTGTCCAGGAGTGACGTTTAAATCCATTCCTCCCACCGCAGTGCATAGATTAAGAGAGTCCAGCTGGAGAGGTCAAAGGGTCTCACTCTACTTCTGGACAGGGAGGGGCTTGAGGCATCTATCATCAGGACTTGACAAACCTCACCCCATGAACCCGGGCAAGCCTGCTGAGTCATCAAATATAACGTTCCACTTGATTCTAAGATACGCAATAATATATTATAATTCATTATTGCCTTTATTATTATTATCTCTATCCACTGGCGGACTAAGCCTATCAGAGGCAGATGCAGCATTTTACATAAAACTTCAGCGTTTTTCTCGAAACTACATTTTTCAACCTGGTTGACAACGTATTTATTAGAAAAACTATACATCCGATTTGCATGCACCATAATGGGGACCTCTATTGAGGACCACAATATTAAAAAAAAGTGAAACAAAGGCTTTTGTGTTAAATAAAAATAAAATATTATATTATCACAAGTAAAATCTTTGATGAAGAGATGCAGCATTTTATATAGCAAAACTTTGAACGCGTTTTTCTCGAAACTACATTTTTCAACCTGGTTGACAACGTATTTATTAGAAAAAACTATACATCCGATTAGCATGCACTAAAATGGGGACCTCTATTGAAGACCACAATATTTAAAAAAAAAAGTGAAACAAAGGCTTTTGTATTAAAAAAAGTAAAATCTCACAATCAAAGACATAAGAATTTACTGAATTTACATGCATAAGTAATAATTGGAGTTTTATCCGTTTGGTTTTTCATTTCAGTATAGATTTCCATTGAATCGAATTTTCTAGGAAATCGTTTTAGCTTGCAAGCCCCTATCCGATTATTATTATTTAAATTGATTATGAACACAATTAAAAACATTTGCACGATTCGCACAATAACAAAGAAATGAAAAATCGTTTTTTTTATCAATTATAAAAACAAATAATATCTGGTAAGTATTTATACACTGTTCGAATAAGTTTTTTTTTCAGGAAGCAGAAATTCTGCATGTTGAAGGAGTGAAAACTCTCAAACGGTGAGCTCTGGCGTCATGAAAATTGTACAGTTAATAATGTAATATTCATCATGAGCTATGAAACTTTCTGCATCATAAAAAAACGAGTGTGCTTTAGACCACACAACTGAAGTAAAACTTCTTTAGCTCCATCTATATGATAGGAAGAGAGAAAGAAATGTACGCACGCACTGCTCTCTCTTGCTCCTACAGTGTGATATGGACAATGGGCCTTCACTGTGTCTTAGACATACGAAACGTAACTGGCTATGAGAGAAAGAGAGAAAGAAAATGTGTGCTCGCACCTCTCTCTCTTGCCCCTACAGTAACATACGAAACGTAAATCTCTCTCTTTCTATCTTCACTAACTTATATCTCCCTCTCAATTATCGTTCGCCTCGCTTTTTGTAACGCTCTCGTCACGCATTAACCAGCCTACTCCCCAAGTTAGGCGTGCGTAAAGAAGTTTTACTTCAATAATCCTTTAATTAATAATTTATCATAAAATTCGATAACTGACACCAAATAGTCATCGTGCTTTTGATACAGGAACCAAATAATAAGAACGATGTTTCACATTATGATCTGTAATACCACTTCCATTGTGATATTATTATATACTTAGAAATAATATCAATGTGGGATTATTTAGGTTCTGACCGTGACCATTTCACGGAATTCCTTCATTGTCGACGTCCATTGTCTATTGTTGTAATGCTGGGACAATGTACAATGTTATATAGACTGAAGACAATCAGCTTTTCCATCCAACACAACTCCGCTAAAGCAGGATGTATCGAGGCGTAGCTGAACACTGAATTTAATGGTGGAACATCAGATCCGATTTGAAAGTTTTCCTATTTGAATATTTAAAGCGGCCCTAACTTTAGAAATTAATGTAGGTGCTGTGAACAATCCACATTTGGCAAAACACCTGCACACTGTCCAGCCAACTTCACTCATTTGTTCTGTAGGCTTATTATATGTAAGTATTTTTCCATCCTTAATACAAGTCCTGCCCGGCATGGTTCTGCTTTTTCCCAGATTTCTTGATCTCGATTTCAAATCATTGCATCGGTTGGTTTCGTGGTTTTGTTTCGTTCACCAAACATTTTTATCTTGTATGAATTCAAAGACGAACTCTTCAATTCAATAACTCTCAATAATGTCATCTTTCAGTCTTAGTTTTTTTTTGTATTTGCACTATTATAATTCTTTCGTTCTAACTTGAGTGATAGAAAACAAAGGGTTAAAATAGATAACTTTGAATCTTCTAACATTGATGTATCGTCCGGCGTACCCCAAGGAGCCCATTAGCGCCACTTCTTTTATGCACATTTATTAGCGATATTTTTTTAATATTTTGTCATGTAAGCTTCTGACAACTGTTTACTTTTTGGTACCGATTGTTTAATGTTTAGTATAAAATTAACTGCTTGGAGTCAAATATTGAAAAAATGTAAGTTTTTTTCCTTTTACAAATCTAAAAAACCGACTCTGATTAGAAACTAAATGGTGTTTTTCAGCTTACTGTCACGTTTGGGGAAGACCTTGGCGTTACTTTTCCACTCGGCGTTTACTACCCGACTCAGAACAGATTAGTGAGTCGGGTAGCGCACATGATCTGTAAATAAACATTGATGTTAATAAACGCCCGGTTTACCGGAAATTATGTAAAAAAAAACTTTAGATTGCAAGCTTTTCTTTTCAATACTAAATATATTAACGATATCGTTAACATATAATTAAAACTTCTCCTCCTTACCTTAGGGAACGTACCCATACTACGTGACACGTTTAGGGGGGGGGGGGTCTTCAAAATGTCACGCTCCATACAAATGCGCGGCGGGTTGCTTAGGTTTTTGGTCACCGGGGGGGGGGGGGGGGGGGGGGGGGGGTTAAAAATTGCAAAAAGTTGGTCACGTAGTATGGGTACGTTCCCTTATCTATATTACCCATGTGACTTTAAAAATATTATGTGATGTGTTTTGTGTGAATGCGAATGTCGAAGGACCTTGTATGTGTTTTCAGATGTGTGTTTGAAATGTATGAAAGACCACTGCACAAGTAAAAATGAATGCACATAAAGGGATAGGAAGGAAGGGACTTACTGTGGAACCTTGTGGTACTTCTCTTCTCTCATGGGTGGCTTTTGTTCATAAACCTGTATAATTATTAATCGCGGTATTTACTGTGATACGCGGATAGAGAATGCGGGAGCGGAATATTATACGGCGAGTTTCGATAGACGACACTGATTTGTTATGGTAATGAAATAACAGGTTCATAGGGATGGGACAGGATGGGTAAAAGGAACATGATAGGGATGGAATATGTGACAATCAAACTACAAGTACAGAGTCTCTGATATATGTAAATGTATGTAGGTAAGTGTAGCTATGAATTGTATAAACTCCCAACCATTATGTGTACACTTAAAACTCTTTTTCTCCTGTAGAAAAACATTGAAAAGACTTCAACGTTTGTGTACTCAAAATTATTAACAACATTATTGGCTCACTTTCAATATTTTACAACTCACCCAGTTTAACTTCCCTTCCCGCAGACTCCGAAATAATGAATTGCTGTTAACTCAATAATTAATACTCTAATTATTGATACTATTCTGCTTTAACCAGAAAGTTGAGACTTGTCAACTCAAGTCAAAGTATTGATTTTTTTTGATTTATTAATATTTTATTATCTGAATTATTTTTGACTTGGACTTTACCGAAACCTTGTTCAGTCTTTGACATTCATATTAATTTTTAATTACCTACTTTTTGTCATTGCTCTAACTAACTAACCAACACATAAGGAGAGGATAAGGAGAGAGGACGGACCGCCAAACAACTCGATCTTGGCACACACTCCTTGCCTCATTTACATTCATACATCGTCTCATACATGCTCTTCTATTATTCTGACTCTTGACATGGCCCGACTCAAGTATCTGATTCACTTGGTCGTACCATGTCTTTCTTGAGCATACTCGACTTCTTTTACCATTCACATTTGCGTCATATATTTTCCTTACACTCCTTTCCTCGTTCAGTCGCTCTACTTGC
Source organism: Limnephilus marmoratus (assembly GCA_917880885.1). Lineage (NCBI taxonomy): Eukaryota > Metazoa > Arthropoda > Insecta > Trichoptera > Limnephilidae > Limnephilus > Limnephilus marmoratus. Next base: position 18,958,216 of record OU862933.1, read on the forward strand.
TTAAACTATCGAAATGTCCCTTTCTTAATCTTACTCATTCTCATTACGCTCACATCAACCGTCATCTCCGAGTGTTAATGGACAATTTGTCCGCAAAATAATATGTACTGTACATAAATACATGTCAAATAACTCCTACAGATTTTCGCTATTCTTCGTGAGGGTCCAGTACCATCTGCCACGGTGGCAAAGCTGAATTGATGAGCGTCTTTCAAAGATTAGATTTGATATTGAGTAATCGATTGGAATATGGAGTAATAGGATAGGGCTAATAAAACAACTTAAGGTAACTCAGAATTGCATCATAAAGACCATACTAAAGGTCCCCACAAGGACGTCAACAACAGAAATTTTTAAACAGTTTGATGTTCCAAGCATACAGAAAATCTATGCCAAAAACATTCTAGTACATCACCACAAAAATGATTCAGAGGCAGACACCTCACATGCTTATAAAACTAGAACCAAACAAACAGACATGCTTATATACCAAAGTGTAACTTTTCATTTGGACAAAGAAGTTCTGAATTTTTAGCAGTAACAAACTCCCACTTAGTATCAAACTAATTAAAACACAAAATAGCTACATTAAGGACATTAAATGTTGGCTGAAGGAACTATCAGAAAATGATATTACTAGTATATTTAAAACATCGTGATAGAAGTTTCTGGAAAACCTTATCCGAACAATGAAGTTAAACCATAGAAGTCGCTGAAAACTTATCCAAAGCATAGTCCCCCTCAGCACAGGATCTCCTAGTGAGGAGGACTACGAATATATTTTCTATTTTATATATGTATATACCTAACATGTTTGATATCAAAATGTAATAAATGTATAGTTACTAAATAAAAAATGAATAAAAAAAGATTCTTCTCATGAGAAATTTTGATTTGAAATGTCTCTAGACTACCAGGTAGCATGGCTTGTGTTGTTTTGATGTGTGACGAGAGTTTCTAGGTAAATAAACTCACTCACTTCTTCTAATGCATATTTATTACCACTGTGTGACATTGGAGTTGGCGAAATGCTGGCAGGCACGTATTTCGTCTTAGCATAAGAGTATATTAGTATCATTTTATCAAAGCTACGAGTATGCTATGTTAATTAATGTAATTCTTAGTAAAGTCCTGCTCCGTTGCATTTCCCGTTTCCTGAAGTAAGTGCTGCGATACGATGATCATGCAATGAAGTAATTAAATATTCACTGGAATAATTATTGTCAGATATACAGACGACGCGGCTTTGCAATGCTAAATGGGATGCATAATAAATTGATGTTTTCCTAGAAAGTGTTGAAGATCAATTTGCTTCAATTACAGAGTCCGGCAGGTGGAACAAATACATGTTATGGCCTTAAATAATTACTAATGCCAATATACTTAAGGGGTCGTCCATTAATCACGTGTAGCTCGAAAGGGGGGGGGGGGGGTTCTGAAAAAATCACGAAATGTCACGAGGGGGGGGGGGGGGGGGGTATAATTAGATATTACGTGTATTTATTTTTCGTGATAATATTCTGAAAATTTCAAAATACTTTGTACCAAAAAAAATACACGTGATTTTGGGGGGGGGAGTTTAGTCTAAATGTATCACCCGGGGGGGGGGGGGGGGGTAAAATTTTGCTAAAAAACATCACGCGATTAATGGACGACCCCTAAGTCTATTATTCGTCTTAAAGTTTTATGACATTTTTTCAGAAATATTACCTAAAGTCAAAAGCATGAAACATGATTTTTGAAAGGTTATTTACGAAGACTGTGGCAGCAAAAATATAACATGATTTTTCACAAAAACGGGAGTGGTATGCCGAGCTTAATGTCTATCTATACATATAAATAAAAAAAACTAAAAAATATGTACATATGTTTTTTAAATTCACTAGAACTCCTTTAAAATCAATCACATTGTCTCTCTATAAGGTAGATACTATTTTATTAGTGACCGACCAAAGGTTCGGTTTCGGCAAAAAAATCTAGTTTCGGCAGAAAATCTGCCGAACCTTCGGCCGCACCGAAACTCTGCGTTCGTGAATTATCGCGCGTCATTCGGCTGACTTCGGGTGAGTTCGTGGCTCAAGTGTCACCCGTCATCATCAGCAAAATAGTATTAATGAGGTCCTTCCTTTATAATGTATGTGTTGATTATTGTGGCCTCATGACTGAGTTTTTCTTTTGCCGTGTTTAATTTATCTTTGTCTTACTAACCTATTTTTTGCATTTTGTTTTTCCTGTTAGGCACTTGCATACTGCTTACTAACAACGTATGCATGGACACTGGAGGTCTAGATTCGTTCAAAATAAATAAATGTAGCTTCGTTTAACAAAAAAAATTAGAATCTTGCGAGAGCCTTGAAGGAGTAACCATCAGTTACTTATACCAGGGCGGGTAAGAGGTGGATTACCTCCACTGTTGATTATTGATAAATATTTGTTCCGAGAAGTAGTTGACATGTTTGTTAATATTTATAACTTTTGTTTGTTTAATGGCAGTAATATCCAAAAAACAATAATTATTTTTTCGCACAGGTACTTCAATTATAGTTTTATTTTTTATTTCAAAACACGTGTAATAAAAATTTTGTGATTGTAAACGCAATTAACATTAAACTACTCAATTAATGATGTCCTTCCTTTATAATGTAAGTGTTGATTATTGATAAATTTTTATTCCAAGAAATAATTAATTAATTAATTTATTGTTTTATAGCAGTAATATAAAAAAAAATATTTTTTCATATACTTCAGTTATTGTTTTTATTTCATTTATCATCTGTTAACTGTCTATATAAGGGTAAAAAATAAGCCAAATTTCCGTAAACAATGGATTTTTAACATGTCTAAAAAGGTTTCGGTTTCGGCCGAAACTAAACAGATACCGAAGATTCGGGTTCGGTTTAGAATTTCATGTTTCGGTCGGACACAATGTTTTATACCACAAACATTTTTTGGTTAATGTCTTATATTTTATGTCATTATTCATTATGTATGTATCAGTATGAATCAAAAAACTTTGCCAATGAAAATTTAAAAAAGGAATAGAGCTGGGAAGAGGCAGGTTGGGAAGTAACATGGGGTGAGGCTAGTCTAGGTCTTGGAGGCGGATGACCAGGACACACTGAACCCCAGATACCTACCCACCACTTAAACCCTTTTCCTTCCCAGAACTCTCCTCTCCTTCCTTTCCTTAAAAAACCCTCTACACAGCATTCCCAAAGATGACGTAGGCCCTGAGGGAAATTATTTTCTTCAGGGCCTCCTGTACGGAGCTCATGTCAAAAAAAAAACTGGCTAAGATCTGGTCACCAAAACCGGGACGAAGCCAATTCAAGTCTCAATTACTAATTGAGATATTTGACCAGGACGTTACTGACAGTATCTAAAACTCTGGAATGTGGCACAAAAGTATTTTATGCCTACATATTAATATTTTTGAAATGTGAAATAACACACAAATTAAATTAAATCTGTTTGCACAAGCTGGGATTTGACACACGAACTCTAGTTCCATGAACGAGAATCTTAACCCCTCGAACACGAAGGTTGAAGGTTATATTGTTGACTTGTACATAGCCCACTTTCTTATACATGCCTATCGTTATAAAAGAAAAAAGAGTTTAAAAATTATATCGGATATTGTAACCTTACACAGTACTATCGCATGTCTAGTGATAAAATATTGCGTGCAGAAAAAGTTTAACCTTACACGTTTTCTTGTGATAAATTCGCTTCCAAGAAATAATAACGAAGATAGTATTCTGGAAATTTCAATTTGAACACTCTATTAATATCTTCCATCTTTCTTGATAATATACGCAGTTGAACCTTGTTCGTTCATTTTTTTATGAGGAAAATATCCAATCAGGGAAAACGACGCGTTACTACGTGTACTTAATACTGCACTTTTGCGATTTCTATGGAAGCCTTAGGAACGAATGATTGCCTTGGAAATCCTGAAATAAATGGGTAATTATCTATTGAACTATTACATCATTGTCAGTAGGTAGAGTGGATGGACTGTCGCACAACTGTATCTGGCTTCATTTCATTCAAATGTCGTCTCAGAAATCATACACTTCTGTCGTGACAATTCTTCATACTGTCATAAAATAAATTTAGTATTTGATATTAAACTGTCTCTAGGACCTTTTTATTGAATCAAAACTGCGCAATTTTTGGTCATAGGAATTTAAGAGATTATAATCTAGGAAAATTACGAGTTTAGACAACTTAAGAGGAATATAAACGCTAGAAATATTTCGAATCTCATGCCTGCAAAATTTTAAAATCGAGCGTCTTTGTGCACGAGGCTAGTAAGCGAAAAAGTGGTTTTTATTTATTTTTTGCATAATTTTATAAGAACGAAAAAAAGTTAGAAGATAGATAAAGTCAAATATAGTCTTAGCCGTAAAGGGGTATTTTTTAAAAATTGTTACTTACATTACTTCATAGTTAAGTCATGAGAAAACATTTTTTTTAGTGGTTTACGCTTATATTTTTTGTTACGTAAATAATAATTTTATTGTAATTCCAATACATAGATAAAGTAGTTAAAGCTTCAATTTATCCGTAGCATATTTTTTGATGTTCATACTGTAAGCCGATTCGTCGTAAAGATTAATCAAAATAGTATCTAAATAGGATTTCACGTTATATTCATCTTAAGACTAAATTTCTGCCAATACATGACATACTTTCGTTGATCACTTTAAGTTTTTAAGCTCTCTAAAATATATATTATATTTTAAGATAATTACTATGGATGCCGAGCGGAAAAAGTAATTACATGGAATTCAATCGATAGAAAAAGACGAAAAGTATGCTCCGAAAATGACAAAAATTAAACACTTCGCTTTATAATTTAACATGCTACAGGCATGAACAATTTCGCAGGGTTTCTTTAAATACTATTTAACTTATCTTAAGATTTCGAGAGATTTTTGTTAGAGCTTTATTTTAAAGAAGTAGTGTTTTATTAGATATTTTCCCAACAGTCGTTTTCGCCCATTAATTATAATCGTTAAATATCAGCGCGCTTAGGGATGCAACGATACATCGGAAAACCGATAATCGATATCGACCCCTAAAATTATCGATATTCATCGATATCGATGATACGCCGATATTGATAAATCGATATCGGTTTATCATCAAAAACTCAATATATCGTATCGAATATAATACCCACAAAATCGGGTAAAATGCTATTATGATATCTTTCTGCTCTTGTAAATAGTCTAAAAGTAAACATTATTTAAACATGGCATGAGATGCAAGGTGTTTATCCCAATATTTTTAAAGTGGCAATGAGTCATCTACCAATTAAGGCAACAAGCGTTCCTTCTGAACGTCTTTTTTCAAAGGCAGGAGCCACTATTACTAAAAGCAGAAACCGGCTACAAGGAAGCAGACTATCAAAGTTACTATTTTTAAGTTCGATAGATGGTGCAAAAAAAAAATTATACCTATCCAAAATTTGTGATTATTCATTGGACAAGTATAAAAAATTATATATATACATAATCGACTAAAATACTAAACTAAAGCTACATTGGATTTCTATAAGGCTTTTAAATAGAAGAAATATCGATATATCGACCTACTAGACCGATATATCGATATTTTTAAAAACCTTGCATCCCTAAGCGCGCTCCCTCCATCAGTTGTATTTAAACATCTCCCCACAAACCATCTTCAGTAATCTTCTTCTTCTTTTTGAACACTTAACGGAGATAAAATTATGATGTTTCACAATGCTTTCGTGGCATGAATACCTGACGGTACAAATTTGAATACAATTCAGTCAATTTTTTAAACCACGGGTTTGGAAAATACGTATTTAGAAAAACACACGTGAAGTTCAGCAGTAACTCAATCTTTATATTTTTATTATTTATGAAGCTCTAGATACATACACATTTAATTATTTTCCACAGCGTATTACTTGGTTGGTGTAGGTATAGGTAGCAATCATACATTTTAACTATGAAACATAAATCTGTTTGTCCAAAGGAGTTTTTTAGCTTGCAATGTCATCTCCATTATGAACTTTGGAGCATAGAATAACATATTTGCTTGAATTTAATATAAATTTCAATAAGAAATAAAAGTGTTAAATATCTGGCTAAGCCGGGTAGTAACTGCTAACGCTGTAAATAATTAATATTTCAATAAAGTTGATCCGCTGTCGTCAACCGTTTATTAAGCTCCGTTACTTAATTCTTCGAAGAGCCGCCCGCATCAAACGCCATCTCTCTTGACAAGCGTGACCTGCGAGTAGCCAGAACTATATCTGAGAGTTAAACGGAAAAAAGATATTCCTTACGTGACGGGAAGTCTCGCAAAGAATGTGTGGTTTTGACAGGATGACCAATACACATTTAAAAAAAAGAAATACCTATATAAAATGATTATCAGAAATATTATGTTTTGAAGTTAGTGTTCATCAATCCAGACAAAGTATTCGATGTAGGTATATCGACTTAGTAATGATAAAAAAAAAGTAAATACAGCACGACATCACCAACCGATCGGAGCCAGTGGGACTAAGGCAACCTTGGAGTGGAATGCAATGGGGAGGGAATTGCATGCATTTTAATTTGTTATACTTTCAGTATTAAAATAACAATATTTTTATTGACCCTCCTTTGCAATTAGGCTGCTAATTCAGCATAATCATCTATCTCCGGTAGCCGTCGGGCCCGCGAACCGGATTTTTACCGATTTATTCAATATTTCCCTTAAACACGGTAAGTTTTAAAGCTCTTAAAAAAATATATGTTATTCTTGAAGATAATATCTAGACTTTGCGTGCGCGAAACGCAAATTATATAAAATTCCCTCGATAGAAAAAAATCGCAAAATATGCTCCAAAAATTATTATAAACACGTTTGTTTCAGTTATTTTACAAGTTATGTGTATGAAAAAAAATCACAGTGTTTCTTTAAATGCTGTTTAAGATAATGCCCGCGCGATTTTTGCTCTATTTTAAACGAGTCGTTTTTTATTAAACATTTTCGCAATTTTCGCATCGATTTTGTCGCTGTAAATGTTAGCGCTCTCCTCTAACATTCGTATTTTCGTATCTCTCCATCTTCTTCTTTTCGTGCCCGGTTGCAGAGCCTTAAGTTGAAGGATGTTCGGTTATTGCATTCAATTTGGGAGGTTTACTATGTTTTATTAGAAAACCAACAATTCCCATTGATAAGGTAAAGCGCGCGATATGCTAAAAGAGGCCTTGCCGTGAGTGTATAGCACAAGTGTGTCAGCCCCATAAACAGTACTTATTTTTTGGTACAACACCTCTGCCATAGGTCATCCCAAGTGGTACGCTACTTTTGGTGACTTAGCAAGAATGCCCGGGTTCATGGGATGAGATTTGTCCGGGTCTTGATGGTAGATTAATCTGACCACCAGCTGCGGGGAGACAGGATCGAGAGAGACTGGTTTAGGTAACCAGTAGGACTCTCTCGGAACATCGCCTTGCACCGAAATGGGAGGGATGGATTCATATGTCCGTCATTCCTCAAGACACTGACCCCCAAGTTCTTACCGACCCCTCATACCTTTTCCCTTCCCAGAACTTCGTTTCCTTCCTTTTCTCAATAGACGTAACATCCCTAAAGATGACATAGGTCCTGAGGCGAATTATTTTACTAAGGGCCTCTAGTGTGGAGTTAATAAAAAAAGATTTGTTTCATAAAAAAAACCTTTCTAGATGTTTTTCATACGTTAGCATGAAAAATCACACCCATGGCTTCGCGGTATGAGAGTGGAACACGGTGTATAAAAAAGACAGAATTTTTCTAAATACAACATTACAGAATGTCTGTGTTTTGTAATGAGTTTTCATTTCCCACTAAGGCCGTGTTCACACTGTTTACACAGAAAACACAATTAAGAGCGGCGTACTTACACAGGTAATACACAGGTGCGGTAGGTATTGCGTCCGAGAATTAGTTCCTGCGTTACAACAGGTAACTAGCGAGTAATTGTCACTTCTAGGGAAACACTCACGACAGTCATTAGAGTCTTCGCGGGAAGGTATGTGGAAGTCGAGGGACATTGGCATCTTGTACAAAGTAAATACTTCAACCACAAAGAATCTACGGTCGGTATTGATGTTGATGTTGAGAAGGCTGGTGCAATGAAATTTCTTTGAATAGAAAATAGTTGTGCATTGATACTAATTGATTTCTCGCAAATCTGGATATGGCGAGGGCTCCCAGAAGAAGATAATGAAATGAATTTATAAATGAAGAGTATTTTTTTACTTCTTCATATTAATTAAATGAAAATAAATCATTCTATAAAACATCTTTTATTTAATCAAAATTATTTATACGTTTCAAAATCAATGGTTTCTTCTTCAGGATAAAAATTAAATTAACAAAAATAACAAAATACATTGGTTTGAAACATATTTATTATTTTTTTTGTTCAGGTTCTCCATAAAACAGTTATACACCAAATTATTACGGAGAAGATTACAAAATTTAAGAGAAAAAAAAATTCTAAGGGGGCAGTTTCACTATGTTGAGACGTATGTCAAAAGATAGTTACTGAACTCTCTATAGGTAACATTGAAGATGTCAATGCTCAATGCAGAATCGTTAAGCAGTTGAATTGCTCTGTTTAATGGGGCATTCTGAAAGGAAGAAGTTCTCGCTTTCGGAGCATAAAAAAGTGGGTGGGATCTCCCACGAGTATACGCGTTAGGGACATATAGGTTAATCTCCTTCAACACAGGTGGATTCAGTACAGTACCGGAGATCAGCTTAAAAAAATGTTTCCCCAAAAATATTTTACGTCGGGCTTCTAAGTTATTAAGATCGAGCATTCCTGTTAAGAACAACGAAGGATACAGGAATGGGTAGTATGTATATTCCCTCATATACAGGTAACACATAAACCTTTTTTGTACTCTTTCTATTTCTAGGATATGGTTTTGATCAGAGGGGGGCCAAATAATGGAGCTGTATTCCAGGATGCTGCGGACAAGTGCTTCATATTATAAAGGCGACAGTTTGCATGGATGTATGAATGCATGCTTGTTACTCTTTCACGCGTAAACAATAAAAAGATTTTTTTTAATTCTTTCACTGATAGAAAACTACATTATATGCGAGTAAAATAGACTATATATAATGGGAAGCTCTGGCGTTTTGAATAAGCTCTGACGTTATGAAATTATTTATTATACGTTTTCTGTCCCTAACAAAATCGAGTTATTGCAAACGTTAGAAGAAAAGCAAAACAAAGGGTTGCCGTGGAAACGATATTGGCGTCTTAGTTAATGTCTCTAAAATGAATCGCCGAAATGTATGTATGCGCATAACTTCCGATCCATTGCAGTAAATTGGATAATTCTTTTTTTGTATAAAACTACTGGTGAGCTCTGACACTATGAAATTTGTATAAAAAATGCAATAGGTGGCAAGCGAGCAGTTTGAAAACTGAATGTACCGGGAATGAACGTATGAAATGCGGTAGGGGGTGGTGGCAGAGGAGGGGTGGGGAGGGGGGGGGAGGTGAAGGAGGCGGAGTGGGAACCCCCCTAATACCATGCGGGCGAAGCCGCGGGAAAAAGCTGGTAGATAAATAATTTTGATTAAATAAGTGATGTTTTACAAAATGATTTGTTTTCGTATAAGTATTTTTTTAATGTAACTGCTATTTTAGGCTATTACAAACTCATGATTATGTATTTTATTAAAAAAAAAGACTTGTTAAACTATAGAATCTATGTTATCTAAAAAAATGTTTATTATTTTAAAGAAAATTATGAATCAATTGATTCATTATATTATACATATAGTAACTTAAAAATGACATAAAAATGAAGGAACCGAAGTAATGACGATCCATTTGTTATTGAGCAGGGGAATTTATTTTTTTTATGATTTTATTCAACTTTAGTTTTATGATATAATTCCAACATTCAACCATAGAAGATACACATTTTCTGCCAAATTAGTGTTTTTCCCTTCAAATTGTCATTTGAAATTGACTGTGATTAAAGTAATTCCGATCAAATTGGTTTACTGTCATTGTGAACGTGTGTATGATTGCAGAACAAAACAATTACTCTCGAGCCAAACTAACCCTGTTCTAATTAAATTTTTAAATTCTAACCAATTTAACTCCACTGAAGTTTCATTCAATTAACGAGTTCAGTTATTGATGTCAGCGAACATTTAAAAGTTACATTAGCTAGGCGTGGAAACGATAATTTAATCTTAAAATAAGTTTAGATATAATTTTTTTATTACTTAATGTACAATTATGCATATGAATCCAAAAAAATAATAAAGTCGTTTATACGGAAGCCTTACAAGATAATGGTGAAAGTAAATGTAAATAAACAAAAATTTTAACAAAACAAAAAAACGACTTAAAAAAATGCACTAAAAAGAAAAAAAATAATTTCGTATTCTTCTACAACTTTATAATCAACTTACCTTTTCTACTCATCAATATGTACGCACGATTGTTATTTTTGGAGTTGGTGTCGGCGGGAGAGGAGCTGTCAAGTGAACACGCCGGGCCGCGGGTACCTTGGTTGACACCGACTCCAAAAATAACAATCGTACCTACATATTGATGAGTAGAAAAGATAAGTTGATTATACAGTTGTAGAAGAATACGAAATATTTTTTTTTACTTTTTAGTGCATTTTTCGAAGTCGTTTTTTTGTTTTGTTAAAATTTTTGGTTATTTTTTGATTTTTAGTGAATCTGAAGTACACTAACTAATTCGATTAAGATTCGGCCGAGTATCGTAAATTTGTTCTTCAGAAGTGGAGAGTTCCGTTACTTTGTCATGGATCCCATAATCAGAACCTAACCAAACTCTCATCAAACTACCCTTGAAGTACATCCTTTCTAATAAAAAAAGAATCATCGAAATCGGTTGGCGTGATATTAAGTTATTCGTCCATTTGTCGCGCACATACTTGATGCAAATTTAAGACTTATATGATTTTCTCATGGATGCCATTGTCAGAACTGGACCAAATTAAAATGGGACCACACGGGAAGCACCAGCTTTCAAATAAAAAAAAGAATCATCAATATCGATTCACCCAGTCGAAAGTTCTGAGAGTCGTTTAAAAATATTCTAAAAGGTCAATAACCATTTTTCATATATATCTATTTTTTGCATTTTTGTCTCAAGTGCTTTCCAGTGAATTATTTACATCTGCAATCTTTTAATAGATTTATTTATCTAACTGCTAACCCCTAAACAAATCCATCGTTTTTCTAAGTAAAAAAAATAAGTGTGCAACTGATTGTGAAAAAAAGAATAGCCACGAGTACATAACATAGAATTCAAAGAATTGAAATGATTACCGCAATGATAGGCGTACGCAATTGTACATATTTCATGGAATTCACATTGTAGCAATATGTCATGTACGAGTAGATAAGGTTTGAATATGTCAAGAAAAATGTGTTTTTATGACATTTATTATTTTATACAAATATTTATTTTAGTTTCCCTACATAGATCAATTTACTATTTTTATCAGAAGGAAATATGATGCTAGGATATTTAACGGATTGTGATTGTATGTGGTTTATGTTTAATTTGTAAGTAATGTCATTAGTTGATAAACATGTTACATGATTTAAATAATTATATTGGTAGGTAGATAGATTATCACCAAAGGGCAACATATTTAATTTTATTTTTTATATTTACAAGAATTTTTTTAACATTACAATTTGATTACATTATGCAAAGTTATACAATAATTCATTATCATTCTACTACCCATAAGTTGAGCTCTAGGAGGTCGAGTTTATGGGAGAAGTATTTACATGCAAAAAAATTAAGTTCTAACGAAATACGTAAACAATGATCAAAGACTTAGTGAATAAATATGAACATTATTTGACATAAGAATAGGTATAAAATTTAGAAAAATAGTCATTAAAAGATAATAAAAACATGTGTATTTTTTAATATTAAATATCTATTTGTAAATAGTAAAATTAGATAGAAACTAAGAATTCTTAATAAATTGTACAGCGCCCTTGAGGTGATTTTTCACAAAAACGGCGCTATACAATTTTATGCACCAGATTTAAATGTCCGGGTTAAATTTTCCCCACAGGAAAAACTAAACACTTTCACACACATCCTTAAATGATCATCTAGTCAATTCACGCTACGCAATTGCACTATATAAGTATAATAAATACAAAACAATACAAGAACAACATGTCAACCTACCAGAGACCAAATGGGAAAATAATTCACCGACTCCAGATATTTTCATATCAGAGGGTTTGGCTCTGTGGAACTCCTAATCTTAATATATAAAACAAAGTCGGGTTAGTTACACTATTTATAACTCGAGATCGGCTGGACCGATTTTGATGATCTTTGATTTGTTGGATTTGTCTCCACCCCGGATAACAGAATAACTATTAAAACATAGCAAAAATGCACGAGAAAGAACGTTGTGAAGAAAATTAATTTTTTCATACATTTTGTATGGAACGAATTCTCATATTTTGAAAGAACTGCAGCAATATTGTGATAGGTATAATATTTAACTGTGCGTGAATTCCAAAAATTCAAAAACGTCAAATGTCAATGCGCTGATTGTTTTGCTTTTGTTCTTAATCATTTAATGCTGCCCCTCTTTCTTACACACTAAATGTCAATAGTCGAAAATGAGACAAACGGTGAACGTATGTCTCTGCACCCCTCCAAAGGAAAAATACAATAATAATAAATCTCTGACATGAAACGCATCTTTTTTACGTAAGCTCCACTCATCTACCTACGCCATCTTAGGGGATGCTGTGTAGAGGGGCGTTTTAAGAAAGGGTAGGATAGGAAGTTGTGGGAAGGAAAAAGGGCATGAGGGGTGGATAGGAATCTGGAGGACAGTGAATTCGGGAGTGAATCCTTCCCTCCAACTGCAGTGCAAGTGCCTTGACCGGAATTGACCTTTTACCTTGACCTTTTTAGCCGGACTCTTTCGATGCATTGGTCGAGAGAATCCGGGTGGAAAGTCTCAATCTCAACCAGTCTCTCTCGATCCGACCCGCCACGCAGCAGGTGGGCACACGCATCCGCCGCCAAGACCCTCACAAAAGTCACCCCATGAACCCGGGTACCCCTGCTAAATCACTAAACGTAGCGAACCCTTGGGGTGACCTATGGCAGAGGTGTTGGTTATCCAATAAATGGTTTCCGCGGCGGCGGCACCCGTACCCGCTTCTTTTCAAAAATTCCCGTAAGTAAGTGGAAAAGTAAGAAAATCACAAAAAATATTAATCCGTACACAACGCCATCTCTGATACTGACAAAAACAAAACACAGGCAGTTGAGCATCGATAATTGCTTCATTGTGTAATTTTTAACTTAATAAAAAAACTTAATTTTATTTAACAGTTATTGATTCTGAGGCGGTACGAAGTTCGTCGGGTCAGCTAGTTGGACCTATAAATCCTACTGATCGCTCAATATAAATATTTAAAAAATCGTTTGTAATCCTAATTTTTGATTTAAATGACTGATTTTTGCATTTTAATATATAAATTCTTTGAAAAATCTAATATCCCTAAATTTTGAATGAGAGAGCTAGGTATAATGCCAGTAGCCGAAATAAAAAATGTAATATTGTTATAGTCTGAGAATGCCAAATTCTTTTAATCTTATTTCCTAATCCTTTTTCAGAAACAGATTTTATATTATTTATTATTATTATTATTACAGATTAAGTAAGGGTAAATTAAATTAAGGGTATAATACATCATTATCCAATTTCAGGGCTTAATTTGCTTTTTGAATTGTTCATATTTCAATGTTTCGGTTATACTAATTTTGTTTTTGGACAATAATATATTGCACCTAAATACAAATAGTGATGCTGAGCCGTGGTCGTTCTAAGCATAGGGATGGCTATTAAGCCATTAGTTTCGAATCTATTGCTTATGCTATCTGAGGGGTGAATTTTTTGGATAAAATATTCTTTATAAATTTGATATATGCATATATGTTTTTTTATTTATTGTTTGCAACATTTAAAGAGTGTTAACATTTATTCTTTAACGAAATTGCCACTGGGATGTGCATATTCGATATTAACACTCCAATTAAAAATGTTCACAGTTTGCGTAAATCAAGGTTCAGTTGTTATTAGATAGTGATGCCACTAGTGAAATAACATAAATAATAATAAGCAAAAAATATATATAACACAGTAAGTATATACACGTAGTACAGAGAAAGAGAAGAGAGAAATAGAGAAAAAAATAAAGCATAATAAATCAATTAAATAATTTTTTGATAAAATACTTCTATTTACCATGACGTTATATTAATATAATTATTAAAATTAGCACTTGTTTTTTTTAAATATATGAGAAAACAAAAACATCCAAGTAATACGAATTACAACAGCTGTTTTATCTTCCAAAAGCATAGAAAAAAAATATTTTTTACTATTAAAACCTTTTTGGTAGGAGCTTACAAAATTGACCACAAGAAAAATCTTTGTTTGTTATTATTGTATTACGTATTTCAGTGAATCATAGCATCGATTATATTATTAATTAATTCTATAGTTAGCGAGGAAGTGCGGGTCATGATCTAAGCCATAATATTATGATACAAAACAATAATTATTGCGTACCGGTATTTTACAAGGCATCCGGAAACTAGTGGTAAAAGTGGAAAACTGGTGAACTACTCGTACATCGTTAGAGAACCCAAAAAACTTTTTTCGATCTAAGCATTTCGATATCTGAGGGAGCGGTCCGTATCGGTAGAGAGAAATGAAAGGCGTCATGTCGAAGTGGTGAGTCAGTCGTTTATTGGGCTACGTAGCAGATGGTCGGTGGTCGGTAACATGATGTAATGCGGAGTGCCGTAGATGATGCTGCAGGCGTACGGAGGTGGAGATGGTGCGGTGAAGGTCAGCGAGTTGCTCGACACCATGGCGGTGGAGATGACCTATATTCCAGGCCGTTGCTCGACGCTTTAAGTCGCGGAGGTAAACGGTGTGTGGCTCGGTGAGCTGAGCCACCAGCAGGTAGTCCTGGCGAGGCGGAGCGCGTTCCATGGCAGCGAAGCACGGTGGGCTTCGGGGTGCCATGAAGTGGTGAGCTGATCCCTTGGACTGAAGGTGACGCAAGCCTTGTGGGATGGAGCGGATCTCAGGAGCTGAAGACACGATGGGCCTTGTAGCTGAGACGTGGTGATGGACCTCGAGGAAGCTGCCCTGGAGCGTAGCGATGCCATGCAGGAACACTTATTACATGTTGAGATGTTGGCCGACTGTAAGTGTGAGACTGAACTGGACTGAACTGCAGCGGGCGAGCGATCGGCTGCTTATATAGCCGCGGTAGAGTAACTACCTCGCGGTAGGTAATACGAGCCACTTCGAGAATATTCGGCGCCGTACAGATATTGTACGGTGCTGTCTCGAGACCTTTCTAGGCGAGGGCGATATTATTAACGTCGGGCTGGCACGGGAGGCGAGAAAGTACATCGCGGCCAGTATAGGTACGAAGGTACCTAGGCAAGTAGGTTTGCCGATGGGCGCTAATATTAGGAGATGTTTCTCGTATGTTCTTTTGATGGCGATGATAATAATGATGTGTCGCCACATATCTATAATTTTAATTATTTATTTTTTACTTTCCTTTTATTTTCGGCAACTTTAGTTGTTTTAGCTCTTCAGGGTTAAAAAAAATCTTTTTTTATCCGGGTCTACGCTTCGACGAATTATAAAATACAATAAACATTTGATGGGGTCACCCCATAGCAAGCGAGAGTTTTAAATTCAACCTACATGCAATACCCACTGGAGCGACCGAGGTCAAAATATGAACAGCTTTTAGTTTTCTGCGATTGACAGCGGTCCAAAATTTCTGGACCAAAATTTATGATTTTATAATATTTTTTTTATAAATCCTACGAATATGTGATAATCTTCAAAAGATAGGTGATTTCATTGGCTTTATAGAACTATCATAGTTTGTATGGCTCCATATTAAAATTCGGAGGTACGATTTTTTTATGTGGGCGGAAAATATTCGTAAAAATCACGAGCAATCGCAGGAATTTTTTTTAAATAGTGCTATCGTCGGTACCTACTACATAAGTAATCCAAAATCATGTAATTTTGGTTTGAAAATTAAATCGCTTAGAAATATTTCAGATGATTTTTTTTTTTTTTTTTTTTTTAATCGGAGACGGTTTACATATATATAGTTCCCGAGAGCACTTAGGCCATAGGCCCATTGTACTATCTCCCATTTTACCTCATTCCTTTGACAGAAACCCAGTCCCTTTTATAAAGTTCACCAGGATTATCATTCGAAATGAAGCTATATCTTCTGGTCCGACAATGTGTCTTCCCAGGTCTCATTTCCCCTCTTCACTCCTCCTTGGTTCCCAGAAGGCCCCACGACGGAAGAGGGCTTCATCTCTCCTCTCCACTCCTTAGTTCCCCGAAGGCTCCACGATGGAGAGTCCACCTCCCCTTGGTTTCCTAAAGGCCCCGCAAGGGAAGAGTCCACTCCACCTTGGTTCCCCGAGGGCCCCAAGAGGGAAGAGAACTTCATCTCTCCTCCTTGGTTCCTCTAAGGCCCCACAGAGGAAGAGTTCACCAAGATGGCCTTTTTTCTCCTCTTCACTCCTACATGGTTCCTCGAAGGCCCCACGTGGGAAGAGGACATTATCTCTCCACTTCACTCCTCCTTGGTTCCACAAAGGCCCCGCGCTGGAAGGGTGCCCTTCCCCTTGGTTCCTTGAAGGCCCCACAAGGGAAGAGTTCATGGAGGTGGCCTCAGCTCACCTCTCCACGGTTTCTCCTCTTGGTTCCTCTTACGGCCCCAGGAAGGAAATCCATAGAGGTGGCCTCAGCATTCCTAGGTTCCCAAAAAGCCCCTAGTTTTCGAATGGTCCAATATTTTTTTTTTGTCCCACGAGTTACCAGGGAAATAGAAGGTCCACTCCAGCAGAGCCCTGAGTGCTGGAGTGAGGTCTAAATACTCCGAGATGCGACCTTGTTTCTCGGAGGCACCGTTCGTGACGCTGTTCCCCAGGACATTCAGCCTGAGCACGGTAGCTCACACATTGGCTTGGGATGGCTATTGCAGGTTTGTGTTTTCCACTCCCTGAGCGATGGGTTCGCCATACTCCCTACGCTATTCAGATGATTTAATTAAATACTGCAAGTAGCATATATTTTTATATTTGCCTTTAAAATATTTTTTTTATGAATTACTCTAATTACTAAGCCCATAAAAAAAAAACTGTTTTAAAGCTAAAAATCTCCAACTTACGAACCCCTTTTCAGTTATGATTTTATTGTATAAAGTGGAAGATTAAATTCTTTAGAAAACGATAACAAAACATTTAAATATTTGTGCCTGAGCTTCGCAAAATAAAATAGAGCACGCTATTAGGTGGTGTTTTTCGTGAATAAATCAAAACAGGCGGCGCGGGTGTTAAACGGGAATTTAAACCTTATCGCCATTTACACACAACGTGTTATTTATTATAAGCGGCCTGATCCTGAATTTCACACGACGTGGTGCCTAACCAAACTTTATTATGACACAAAATCAACACCAAACGTGACGTAGATTCACGCTTGTAACACTAATTTCCAGACACCGTGCATTATTGGAGGGCAAAACACTAGTCTTAATTCCTGCGCAGGATATTATGTGTTTCGATATTATTATTTGTTCATACAAAGGAAAAGAGTTGTTAGTCATGATTCGCATAATACCTCTTATTACTATTACCATTGCTTCCTTGAACAGTGACTAACGATAATTCCGAGTTCGTTGCATTCTACACAAATGCATACATATTTTATCACATTCGCAAATGCATCCGGCGTTGCTCGGGATTAAAAGTATTTCAACAAAAGCAAAAAAGCATATTTTTTTACTGAAAAAAGTCGACTGTGAGATATATATACAGTTCACTGGTAAGACTGTTAAATCTTTTCATATTCATTTTAAATTTTCATTTGTTAGAGAATTGTTTTTTTTTTCATCGGTTTTTGTAAGAAGATTGCTCCTTCCTCGAAAGTGAGAACTGATTTGAATTACACGAAATAATATTACTGGTATACAGGATGTTCCTTGACTTACTTTAATCAATTATTCCTGATATTATTTGGAGTAAAAATGTGAATAAAATTTTGGTTTCCTTTGAATTTTTTTTTATGTTTTTTCGTGTTTATTTTTTCTTCAAAAACAAAAAAAACTTCCGTATGTCATCGCTGGTCACTCAGTCGAGTAACCGCCCAACCCCTCACCCCGACCCAAACTATTGACATATACATACTGCTAAGTACACCTACCTGAGGTGCCTACCTTCTGCCGACAGACTAGCTCAGAATGGTCAGCATAGCGGAGGAGACTATCATCAGGGTGGTAGGATCTCTGAGGCGTTTGTGTGGCATCCCTGAAATAAGCTCAAATCCTACGGGCTGGGGGAGACAGTGAAACAAGTGGCTACGGTAAATAACAGTTGTATTGGGTAGAATTCTTTCGTAAACACAATGATACAATAATGCAAGCAGAGTAGTACAGGGTAGCAATAGTAATTCTATCTAAATCAGGTGAATTTGGCCCTAAAATCTCTCTGGGGGCGGTCATTTATCTTCGCGTTGAATTTAAAAGGAACACACGCAATAAAGAGGGGTTAAATAGCTCATGGTACTCACAGCAGCAGGCTGGTCTCTTGGAGATTCGGTTACGTGGAGGGGAATTTAGCCGTTCTTGGCATTCCCGCCAGTCACTAGGCAAAATAACAACCGCCATAGCGGCGTTGTGGAATGTTCCGGAATGGTGCAGCGTGGTTCACGATACACGTGCGCCCAGAGCGGGCTCGGGAGGAGAATGGCGGGCTCGCTAGTCGGCCGACCGAGGCTGGCGTTCCGCCGCCGTCAGCGCGCGGCGCACTTGCGGCGAGGGAGCGAAACTGTTTGTCCGTACAGTGGCGTGCGCTCCAATTTGAGAGGAGGCGTTTCGTATATCGTAACAATACCTAATAATGTTTTAAATTGAAAACTTAAACAAAAACAAACATGTCACCGGAGACCAAGATTTCATTTACATTTTTCACTTAAACAATGTCAGGAATCATTGGTTAAAGTTAAGTCCAGTATGTCCCTTAACACCCTGTTTAGGTATCTTCTTATACACTACCTACATACACTGTAAAAATATCAATAAAATTTTCTAAAAGATTTATAAACGCTCAAGCGTTCACATAATAACCAATCATTCAAATATTTAAAAAAAAGTTATCGAAAATTGGAAGAAAATGCAAGGTCAATTTACTGCCAACAACAATGTGGGTGTATCTGCGTACTTTATTTGACCGATTATTTATTTTTAGATATTGATAAATGTACCTAGATTATTTATTTTTTAATAGAAAGATTATTTTAATAATCTCATCAGAACTTTCAAGGTTATCGTGTAAATGTCCGATAAAGAAACTGGGGAAAAACGCTAATTAGAGTCCGTTGATATTTTTTACAACATTACATTGTTAAATGAATAATCTATAACTACCACATGCTGTAAAATATTATCTAAAATAAAATTTGACATTCTTATTTATGTAATCAATAATTTACTTATCGTTTTATTTATTTGCATATTTGACGTTTTGATTTTAAAACTTATCTAAAGCATAGTCCCCCGTAACTCTTTCGGTTATCTTCTGTGATTCCAGGAATTATTATTGCGGTGTAATAAGGTATGCAAATCTAAATTTCTTTCTTACCTACGTTACTTTCTAGTAGAAACAATCTCTTTATTTTTTGAATAAATTTTAATTTATTTATGTTAATTTTTTAATAATCTAAGTATATTAGATGAAATTTTTTTTTAATAATCTAATTATGCAAATATATGATTTAGATTATCTAATTATAATAATTTTTTAATTATACTAATTTTTTAATTATTATATTTAGATAATCTTAATTATATTATATATAATACATAATTAGATTATATAATTTAGATTATCTAATTATAAAAGTTTTCTCGTGTAATATTCTTATTATTAATGATTAACGCCTTAGTTGGCTTTAAAATTAAATATTACAATAAATTATGCTGTCTAAGTATAACATGTTAAATAATATGGTAGTACCATTGAAAACTAATACAATAACAAATAAATAATAATAATTAGTTTTCTTTCGCTGGAGGTCTAGCAAAGTGAAATCGATAAATTTACAATATCGTTTAAATTTTAATATATTTAGACCGTTTTACCAAGCACGGCCGCACTGTTGATAGCCAGACCGATATTGACAGACAATAAATAAGAAATCAGATATACATTGGCAACACTGGCGGATCTATCTATGAATTTACATTCCTCGAGATGAAGCCATGCGAAATAATGCAAAATCATTAATAGCAAAATTAAAAATAAATAAAATAATTATAATAATCCTATTAATAGTATAAAGGGGAAAGTTTGGATGGATGTGTGTTTGTTACTCTTTCATACAAACAATACTGAATGGACTTTAAAAATTCTTCCACTAATAGAAAGCTACATTATTTACGAGTAATCATTTTTTTATACAATTCTTGTGCATGTTCCAAGAAAAGATGAACAATTGGACTAACTCATTTATAACCCACATGTTTTTCAAATATCAAAACTATTTCTTATAAATAACGGTTAGGAAAAATTTATAGTTAGAAATCAATCTAGGGACAAAAAATGTATGTTATTGATCTTATTATTCATATTATTAACTGGGTGGAAAAGTCAATAAATAAAAAAATTATTGTAATATTTTTTGTCAATTCATACTTTATGTTTTGAGAGCTAATATTTAATTTAATAGCCACCAAAGATGTCAATTTTCATAGCCTTTCACAAAATAATATTATCGTAAAGCGGGAAAGAGAATCATAAAGGGTTAAAATTCGAAGCCACAATGCGGCGAGGTCACACGATGCCACACGATGCCACACGATGCCACACGGTGCCACGATGGTGTGCTTTTGGGTATTGTGGCTTCACAGAATGTTTGTCGGATCTGATAAGAAGCCAAGTTTGTGCGAGTTTCACCAAAAATGGGGCATTTTCCGAGAAAATCGCAGCAGTTTGTTAACTCTCGCATGTATAAATAACATTGAAAGTTAAAATGAAAATGGAATTCCGAGAACCGAAGTTAACCCAAAAATATTGCGCAGTGTGCCAACTCATAAAACCGTAATAATATTATGCTTCTGTCCAACTGATTGTTATGTTGAAATTAAAGGTAACCTACCCATAAAAAATAATTTATGTGATTTTCAAGGAAGAATTTCGGTACCTACGAGTTAAATTAGAATTTTATATTTATACACGATAAATTATAATTTTATATTTATACACGATCATATTCTTCAAAATTGAACGTAGATACTTACTAACCTCATGAATTTCATTTTATTTATTTATTATCGGACCTACAACCAATTTATAAGATCAGCAACACAAAATTAAATTTAAAAAATAAATTATAAGAGTAAAGTATGGTATTTAACGGCCTACGTAGTCGAGGGGTAAGGCTCTAGCGATCCGGAGGCCGTTGTTGGTTCAGTTGACGGCGTGCACAAGTAAATTTTATTTTATTGATTTGTGTTATTTGACAACAGAACAATGGGGTGGTAACAACGTGGGGTAACCGTATGCAGAGTGTAAGTGTTCGCAATGATGTTTCCGAGGTGGTCGTGCCTGATTCGCGCCCGCACGTTCCTTAGAGCTTGAGCACACAGAGAGCGGTCAGAGTTCTGCGTTCTAGTGACCGTTGACCGCTCAAGAGTTCCAACGCACACAAGCGGCGTTCAAATTCTCGCGTTCTAGTTTCGTTTGGGTCTTTGCACATGCAACATGTCACTAGAAAGTTCATCATCCGATGAAAAATTATTGTTCCAGTGGAGCTTAGCAGCTTCTAAAAAGAAAAGGAGGTATTGGGTGCACCCAATCAACACAGCGCGAAAAGAACAAGGCAAAATTAGTAGTACTTTTCAGGATTTACTTAAAGATGAACAGCGATTCTATATTTATTTTCGGATGTCGATTAATAGTTGTTCATCGAATTTATTTGTTAATCGAATTATGTAACGAATACGATATGTTTTCGTAATATTCTGTAAGGTTTCCAGTCAACTGCCGGGTTTGCAACCTCAGAAATCGTGGCGTTCTGGCGTTCTCTGCCTCGGCGGGAAAAGAACTCTTAGAACGCGACGTTCCGTTTTGACCGCCGCGGTCTGACTGCCCGCTGTGTGCGTTGTTGTTATAGTATCAGTACATTCTAATGAACGCCGAACGCGGAACTCGGAACTCGGAACTCCTGACCGCTCTCTGTGTGCTCCCGCTCTTAATTCAGTAGCGTTTTGGGTCGCATTGAAGCCGGATATGAGTACAGTGAATCCTAATTTGAAAATAAAAATTGGTAGGTAAATTACTGTTTTTCTTGCTTTTTCTTAAATTTTGTCATCTGCTATCGACATGTTTGCTTACCGATGTGTGCTATTGTGTAACCAACTGAGTCAGAGCGATGTGGTCTATGATAATTTTTGGTAAAATATTGTTAGTTACACGGGTGCAAAAGGATAATTCTATTAAAGATAACCACTAATCTGATTTGAACACTTCTCTACGGTATGCGAATACTTACCCCGCACGTGGGGTAAGTGTTCGTAATCGACATGCATGTAAACATTTTTATATAACTTTTTGATTTATGAACTACATAAGGTATTTATGTTTGTTTGAGATGCCTTAATGATCAATCATATCAATAAACAAAGAAATGAGCAAAATACCTAAAGCGTTTTAATACAAAAATCCCAATGTAAAAACTGCGTACGGTTACCCCACGTGACTCTACCTATTTGCGGGTTTCACGACAACTCATAAACAACTCAACTCAACACCTCTTTGAGCTATGAAGAAATTGAAAAATTTAACCTATTTAACCAATTTTTAATATATTATTTTCATACTTGTAATGACTTTTCAAATGAGTAACCATATTTGCGGCACGTTCCAGAGTGGAAGATACTCTCAGTATCGCTCTGGTATATCTATCATTCAGAATTGAAACGCTGCTTGAAATCGCTTTATCCGTGTTTTGTGACTAGATCTCAATAGCTAGATACATCCCCACCCAGGGCCGGATCTACGAAATCTGGCGCCCTGCGCAGTAGGTGCCGATGGCGCCCCCCCCCCCCTACATTTTTATTTTGACTAAAAATTCGTTCACCCCAATTTTTTTATTTTTTTTTATTAATTTTTTTTTACACTAATTTATCAAATATAATCAAGACATATAAAGGGTGTAACTTTTCCAAGTGACCTGGCGGTAGCTCTCACACTCGTTTTTTTAAAGAGAGAATCGCCAGGAGCCCCATACTCTCTGAATCTATTGGGTAAACATAAAATTATGGTGCTATTTTAATTATTTTAGGAAAAACTCTTTTTGCAAGTTATGCTTTAAAATAATACAACAAATTGTTTGTTTGTGCCCGTACCATGATTTAAAATATAGGTTACGAGACATTGCGGGTGGTTTCACTGAACTAGGTCCATTAGACATTCTTGGGATTTACTGCGTTTATGTATATACCCAACGCGAATATTAATAGAAAAAGCAAATACAAATACGTTCGCATGGCAACGTACAACAGAAGAATAGCATCTACAGCTTCTGACTAATAAGAATATAACCTCAAATTTGTACCTTGCATTTCCCCTGTGTTGAGCGAACAAACACCAAATTGAGCGAAAAAACACCATACAAACACTAAACACTGACGTATGGTATCAACGGCTTACGAAAGACGCTTACACTGACACCGTAAAATATCAAATCCAACAAATCTAATAGATATTAATTATACATTTAACGAACTTTAAATAATATGTCAAATCAATGATCTGCAATGATCAAACTGTCAACACGTAACACGTTGCAACCTACAAATCCTGCAAAACGTGCGATGTTTTTGTCAATGGAATTTACTGAAGATTTCATCAGAAAATGGTCTTTAACTACCTTCTCCTAGAGACTTAAATCGTACAAAATAAAACAATAGCGAGCGTACGCTAACTAAAATTGTCAGCATTTTGAAAGGCGGTCATTTCGTTTGTTCTCTTGAACAAAAATACCGCGCTGTGATTGGTTATTGAATTTGGATCGCACCCATTCGTCGTAAAAGATATATGGAAAAGTAGATCTTACGTTTAAACAAAATATATGGAATTTATAAAAAAAATCTGTAACTGACTATAAATTCGTAAGCCGTAAACCAACCTGATGCGTAAGCATTCTGTTTCTTTGGAAAGTGTTGCTAGAGCGTAATAATTATTTCGTACTATGTAATTTTGAAACGATTCAGGGAATATTATAACTAAATTTTAATACAATTTTTTTTTTCTCTCGGCGCCCCTTCGGAGTTGGCGCCAGGTTTTTACACGTTTTTGAACGTATGGCAGATCCGGCGCTGCCCCACCTTTCTATTTCCCATCTCCTTCCCCTCCCCGCTACCCCAGCCTCAAAACATATTTAATAGGGGACGCCTTAGTCTCACTGGCTTCAGGCCGTTGAGAGCAGTTGGGACTCTTGTGCGGTATTCATTTAAATAGGGACACATACTACATATGAAAGAAAAGATAAAATAATATTTATTATTTGATTTTTTAACACCACTCTCTCGAAAAATTGTTAAACGACCCCTTTTTGTAAAATAACCCAAAGAACACAATTAAAGAGGAACGTTCGCTCGGTACGTTTCGGCCCGTTTCATACAAATCTTAATTTTGGGTTTGAGATTAAAATACGTAACCAAACTGAAAAAAATGTTTATGTGATCAAAAGGTATACCAAATATCTATAGTCAAACAGAAACTAAGTGAACGGTCAAAGTCCAAACTCAGTAATAAAATTTACAGGTAAAGCAACACGAGAAGGTTCACGACTTAAAATTAATTTTACTAAACAAAATGTTTTTATTATGTTCGGGACTGAATTTAAGTCTGAATAAGGATTGAATGAAAATGCGTAGGTGTTTAAAAATACCTACAAGGTGTCCGGTAACTCATATTACATACCTATATATTTCAGAAACAAGGAAATTCTTAGACAGGTTTTATCAGATGCTAATTAATAAAGCGATAACCAATTTATGAGCTATTTAAATTTTAATAATACTTGATTTTTACCCCCGGCTGGGATTTTACAAATTTATTTTTTTAAAGACAAAAATACCTAAATGTGCACATCAACATAAAACAGCACACTTTTTACAATACAATGAACTTGTTACATTGGTAAATTTTTATTTGTGATTAAAAAATATTTATTTTACATTCCAATTACAGAGGGTTCTTCGAGGAATGTCACAAACTTCAAACCAATTTTTGAAGATTTTGGAATTCATTTCAGAATGGTAATCTGTATTCGACATAACCTTTATCGTACGGAATATAAATTTACTACCCGTGATAAAACCCGTTTTTGCTTAACCACAATGCAAAATGATCAGCCGGCTTCCTTTTCCAACTGGCACTTTTAAACCCCCATTGCTCTCATTATTTTGCCACATGTGTGTAATCGAGTGATTTTTATTCACCTAAGTCTCGTCCAAATAGACTATTTGCCGTCCGTCGCTAGTTCATTTTCATTTTGATTCATTTTCCTCAAAAAATCTTCACGCGCTGTAGCAATGTCTAATCTTCCCATTAAATACTTTATTTTATCTTTACGTATTTTGAATTTTAAACCAATATCATGCAAAATACGTCGCAATGACTCATGAGATCCAAAAATAATATTTTATCCACCAGAACTTTGTTAAGATTTCCAAGAGTGGGATATTGTCCATTGTCATAAAAATCCATCACACTGCGACGCGCAACTTCCTTTTTAAAATCTTCCAATCCCGTTGAGGCCGCAAGCCTGCTACCAATAAATATATGGATATCGTCAGTCCTGCTTCCAATAAATGTACTTGCTTGAAATTCAATGTTTTGATGTATTCTGGATTGTCACGGATTTTTCGGAAAAACTTACAACATTATAAACTATCATTTTTTCACCTGCCTGCAATTCCTATCGTTGATATTAGATCACACAATATGTAATTACAATTACACCGATTAAATAAACAGAGTCAAAATGACATTAATAAAGTATAGGTATTAAATCGAAAATAAAGTAATGGACTGGTTTTTGATCTTATGAAGTCAATACAGTACTTATTACTAAATGTGGAATCATTAATTGTTTGCTTTTATAGTAAGTAGTATGATATAAATAACAATGGAATTTCCAAAGGGTTTAGTCGCCTAATTCACGGGAATAACCGCCAATGGAATTTCTAGATTTTGTTTCGCAGCGTGTAATTATTAGGTATCTTCTGAAATATTATTTTTAGAATCCTGTTTAATGTATTTTCGAAAATAGGAATTTACGAGGGACGTATAAATAATAAGAAATGAAAAATATAAAAATATTAATAATATAATGGTGGAGTGCCTTTCGAGTTTGGGTTTTTCGGTGTTTTGACTGTACGTTAATCCCCGTGTGAAATTTTGGGAGTGCATTTGGTATCTGTTCGACTATAGTATGGATGTGAGCTACTTTATTTATTATAGGCAATTAAAGATTTTAATGTCACATAATTTTAGAGGCAATTTGGACAATTTGGGAGAAAATAATTTAAAAAAATTATTTTACTATATTCATTACTAAAATATGATGAAATATAAAACAATACATTGTTAAAAAAGGCATTTTTGGGGAGTAGTTTTAATATATATACGACAATTTTTAATTTGTAATTTAAATTTACACCCATCAAAATTACGTTTATTATTAATTTTTATTTTGTATTTCATCATACTTTTATAATTAATATAATAAAAATTACGATGTTTTTAATTTACTCCAAATAATTGATCAAGTTGTCTCCAAAATCATGAAACATTGATATCTTTATTGGCCTATATCTTATAATTTAAAGTCAAAATATATCAAGTAGCTCACATTCGTACTAGATATTTGAAATACCTTTTGATTACAAAAATAATTTTTGGTATGGTTACGTATTTTGATCTGAAATCCAAAATAAAGAATAAATTTTTTGAATGCATTAAAATATATTTAAAAAAATTAAACAAAATGCTTGTAAATATCCATAATGTTTTTTTTATGCCGATTAACATTTAACGCAACCACGCATCTCTGGAACAAAATTCTTTTGAACTATTCATTAAAACTGTGGCAAGAATCGGGTCAAGTCGTTAATCTAGAAAAATCCCACCCACCAAACGAGAGAAGAAAATCATTAAATGTACCTACTCAACATACGTGAATGCTTTTAACAAGATACATGGTATATATACACATATACATGTGGACATGGAAGCACACGCTGAAGATTCAAATTGTTTTCCTAGAAAAATAGTTCAATGCTTCTTCGAATCGGTTTTTTGCTTGTCATTTTATCCGAATTACGGAAGACTGACTGTAATAATAACATAGTTATATCTTTAAATTGTGTCATTTTTTTCTACGAATCTACCAACTTCTTAATTCATTTTAATGTACCAACACGGAGAAGATTCGTCATTAAACAATTTTAATCACAACAGCAATCATTTAGTCAATAATGATATGTTTTCTTAGAAAGTAATCACTTTATTGTTTAAGTTTTAACCTGACGAAGCTTGAGCTAAGCGAAACCGATTGGTTAATAAATTCATATGAACTACTAGTTTACCCGGGAACGTGTTGCTTTGGTTAACGAAACACAACGCCATCTACTGGATGGTCACCCAACCAAGATAACCAAGTGTTTTTTTGATAAATTAACTCACACCGTCATCTGTTGGAAACTTATAAAGCTTGCAAATAATTACAAAGCATTGTCCTATAACAAACATTTAATTTTCAAAAATAAATAGGTATGTCAATGATCGAGATAAAAACTATCCTATCTTTTAAGTTGGACCAAATTACATATATTAAGCCAAATTTTATCAAAATCGGTTAAGTAGTTTCGGAGTTTATCTCGAAAAAAACATCGTGACACGAGATTTTTATATACTTACGAGTATATAAAGATTGGCTAAAACCAAGTGTTGGTTTCATTTAATAAGAAATTGATCCCCAAGAAACAGTTGGCCCCCTGACATACTTATATGCAGTCAGTTTAGGGAAAATACCGAATACCTACTTACATGTTCATATACCAATAAAAAAATCCAAGGCGATTTTAGGTTTGAAATAGGTAAATAATGCAAAATTAAAAAAAAAAATATTATACCTATTTATAATTTCGGGGACCAAAAATAACTTCAGTGAAAAATATTATGTTCGTATAAAAAATATGTTCATATAGACCAATAAACGCTGATTCTGAATATATGTATAAGTTTTATTGAATAATTAAAAGTCCATTTTTTATCTAATTAACTTTTCGGGAGTGATGACGTCACACGATTCACTACACATACGGTGGTTTCCGGGGATCTTGAAAAATTAAAACTTTCAATTATTTTAACTATTACTAACTAACTCTAAAAAAATGCAGTTATAAACTGTCAGGTCAGAAAAATAAATGTGTGACGGCGCTCTACAAAACATAAAAAAAATGATCTACGCATAAAAACATCGCCAAACGCAAGTTTAAATTTATTTTGTGAAGTTCAGATGCAAATTAATATTAAATGTTTTCCGATCACAACCAAAATATCTTAATTTATCACATCCATACTAATATTATAAATGCGAAAGTGTTTGTTACGCTTTCACGCCTAAACCACTAAACCGATTTTAAAAATTCTTTCACCAATAGAAAGCTACGTTAACATCGGCTGTATATAATGGTAAGCTCTGGCGTTAAGAAATTTGTATAAATGAAAATGTGTGTATTTCATATATTTTAGCGGCAGAGAATTAAGGCAAGGGGAAGGAGGGGTTCTATACAATAAAACCGTATCCAATAAAGGATTTCATATTGTTTTTTAATCTTATGTATAAATATGACTGAGTAATTTGCCTGTGTCTGTCTGTATATTGTATACATTTGTATTGTAGTTACTTTAAAGTTATTCTTCTGTACCTATTTTGCATATTGTGGTTTCTTGTTATATTTTTTGTGCTTTAGTGTTATATTAATATTATTAAATTGACCTGCTGATAAACTACTTGGCAGTTTAGCTGGTGCTTAAAATGAAGAATAAAAAATAAAAAAAATAATATAATATAAAAATCATTGTTAAAAATCATAACATAAAAATCTGTTGAAGATTGCTGAATTTTCATGAAACACTTTTCAATTGATAGAGTTGAATCTCATATCACATGCTTGAAACCTAACAATTTTTAAGGTAAATTTTTAATCAACATATTTTATTTATTTATATCATTGTATGAAATGTTAAGGTACCATATTGTAATTCGATTCTTTTTCTGAATATTGTAATTCGAGTTATTTTCCTTAGGTGACACACATAAACATCGCGTCGCAATAAATGATTCTAGCTAAAGAAGCATAAAGCAAACCATATTACGAATTCTCCGGAACTAGGCGCTGTGCGCTGTGTACTGTGCCTTGACTTGTCCAGGATATTATGTATTGTGTACTAGAATAGTCGAATTCGCGGTACAACTAGTTCACTACTGGGGAAAAGTAAACAAACATTCATGATATCCAAGAACTGGCTGGTTTGGTATATTTATGCCAAGAACTGTTCTTTATGATATGTGACAGGGTCGTCGCGTGTCGTGGGGGGGTTAATGCAGCCCGCGGGCAAATACAAATGAGAAAGGTTGAGAAATAATGTGAAGGGATGAAAAAGAATCTGATAAAACGAGAAAGAGATAAATTTAAAAATAATAGAATAGAACGACAAAGATTTTTTACAAAATGGTAGGAAATTTTGTAAAGCGAGGGAAAGTCAGAAATAATAGATCTTAAATTTAAAAATGAATGTTTCTTTGTTTGTCCTTATATGCGTTCCTAAACCAATTGTCCGATTGCGAGTTTTTGTGCGCACACCAGTCAGTGAAGGTTTCTATACATAAAGGTGAGCTCTGGCGGTATGAAATTTGGAAAGGGAAACGCGGATGGGAACCGGGCGGAAATTGGGACGCTTGGGAAAGGACATTCATGGCAAGGGGACGGAGGGGTAGGGGGTGGAGGGGTGGGTGACAAGGGAGGGGCAGAGGGAAGGATTGCAACGGAGACGTAGTAGCGGTATGGAATGACGGGGATAAATTTGGAAAATCCATGTTTCTCACACGGACAGCTATTGTGGAATATTCACGCGTCGGAAAAGTACGCACCAGACAGAAAAACCAAAAAATATTCCCGTGTATCCAAAAGCACTTCAGTAAAACCAATTAAAATGCAAACTCTTTCTTTCTTTGAATGGCGTTGCCAACGCATACCGGGTAATCTCTAGTCATAAATAAATATTCTGCTTATTACGAAACAATATAGTTCTGGTATAACATATGACAAAGCTATGCAAATTTCATTTAAATTTTCAAATTCCACAAACCATTTCAGCGTTTCTTTTTTTTAACTCGTCATTCGGTTGTAGATACCATTTTAATTGTTATCAAAACAAAATAGCATTTTGATAAGACTGTAACTTTACCATGCATAATTTTGTATATAAGCTGTTTCCACTGAGCGCTCCGTTGAAACATTTCCTTCGAATTCACCATTCATTAGATACATCAGAATTGCTTAAAAAATATGATATTGATGATAACGAATCAGAATTATCAAATTAAACAGTCCGCCCCTTAGATCTGCCGCCCATGTGCGCCGCACATATTGGGCATAAGGATGCGGCCGCGGTGCCCATGTAAATGCAAGTACTTACCTAAATAATGTCAACAGCTTTGTAAATGGATCACAAATCTGCGAAGGCGAAACGTTTTTTTAATATTAATTTGAAATAAATATGTTTTCCATTCGGTGAATTTCATGTGATTGTAGGCAATGAAATTCAATGAATGTCGTTTCTCTGAATATTTCCATTTATCCACGATGTGGATGTAACAGCACGTACCCGAAGGATTTTAACTAGAGATTACTAAGCTGATTTGGAGTAAAAAACGGAGATGTCATTTTGCTGTACAATGATATTTTTTCAATTAAAAACTAAAAGAATGTGTTTTCATCACACGCCACTACTGATCACACTGATATGCATGGCGACGGGATCACGTGATATGCACTCTCTCTCCTCTGGTACCGTGCTGTTAGAACGAGACGGAGTGCGCATCACGTGACCCGTGCTAGCTGAACCTAACTGCTCAATTGCGGCGTGTGAAGGAAAAATATATTTTTTGTTTTTGTTTAAAATATTATCGGACAACAAAATGATACCTACATTTTGTACTCCAAGTGCGGTCGGGAATCGCAGGTTAAAATCCTTCGGGTACATGCTGGTAAACCTTGTATAGAGCGGTTCCTCACTTACAGCTAAACAGAATAAAAAAGTTGCTAATACCTAATATTATGAACTTCCTCAAATATTATATGCAATTACAAATTTTGTAGTTAAAAAAGCGATTCTAAAAAACTATTAATTTAGTGTATGACATATTTTTTACACGTGATTTTCTTTTGAATTACACCGGCACTGGTCTATATATACCTACGTGCTATAAGATAAGCTTCTGTGATCCTTATCTCCGGAATTAGAGATGTGCATAATTGATTATGCATATAGAGTAATTATTGCAATTGCATGATTAATGCATTTGGTAATATGGATAATTGAGTGATATAATCGAATTAAACGAATAAGAAATGGCGTCTTTCGTCGAGTCTGAATGAAGAAATAAAGAATTATAAAGTCTAAAGCAAAGTAGTAATCTTAAAACCAAAATAAAATATAAGAGAAGAAATACAAAATTCAAATGATTATCATGATAATTTTCTTCAAGTGGAGATGAAAAACGAAGGAAAATGATGGAGTGGATAGGATAGTACACTTGTCGGAATAGAAATAATTCCGTGAGTTTGAATTGGAGATGGCGTGATACCACCCATTATTCGGGTATTTAATTAATTATGTAAAAGTAATATACAGGTTATTAAGAGGCGAATCTGGATTACTTGAACCAGAGATTCCTGACATTATGTTGGGTAAAAAACATTAAAAAAAATTAACGAAATTTTGGTTACCATTTTTGGCGCCTTTTTTTTTGTTTTCATCTAAAATCACTAGAAGTTGGACTAGGGTCGTGGTGAGCGGTTGAGCACTCGGCAAAATGACCAGTGATGACATGTTGAGGGATTTTTTTTGTTTGATTTTAAAAAAATTTGAAAAAAAGTCACCGGAGACCAAAATTTTATACATAGGTAATAGGTACAAGGTGGGGCAAAAGTAATCATCCGATGTTTTTTTGCTGTATTTTTTTTTATTTAATGAAAAACTTTGGTTCTGGTTATGAAATTTATTTATTTAATCCATTAGAATTTATTCCATCAAGTCGAGAAAACGATTATTTTGTTTATTCACGTAACCGCTGTTATGGAAATGAGCTTCATCGTTCATGAAAATTTTCGATGAAAAATCGTCCACCTTTTCGTTGAGATTCAGGATGACTTAAGCGTAGGTTATCCGCGTTTGGCGGTCAACAGCTAACAGCTGATACACTGTCTGCACTTTGTAAGGGAACATCTTCAAATCTTTCACCAAAATTCTGCATAGGGACCGCCGGCTGTTGATGTTCCGGGCTCATCTTCGACATCTTGGGCAACAGCAGCGATATTCTCAGCAGAACGGCTGCTCCGGAACCGGCCAGCCTTGGTAACATCTCGTGTTGTCTCAGTCTCTTCAAGGCGAGTGGTCAAACGCCGCAGTGTTTGTCCAGTTGGTGTCGGAAGGCCAGAAAATCTGCGACGAAATTCACGCTGCGCCAACACAGCTGACGAATTGTTGCGCAAAATATGGGACCAATTATTCCGCGTTCTTGAGGAGTAAACCGATTCATGACTTGTCGAATTGTATTTTGCGTTTGTTTACTTCACAAATGTCAAAACCGAATTGACATTTGGCGCCATTTGCAAAAGTTATAGCGTTTTCCAATAGGGTGATTACTTTTGCCCCACCTTGTATATTTATTTTTACTCCAAATAATATCAGGTTTGGCCTGGTTAAAGCAAGTCAAGTACGTCCCTTAATACCCTGTAAATGTGTAAACTCTTGGCAAAAAGTATACGAGGGACATATCCATATTTTTATAGGCTTTTGCATGGTTTTTGCGCATTTTAGAAGACATCCGAGTTCCGAGTCCTTAACAGCCTCTCAAAATAAATAAAAAGGTGTTCTATGCATATTGCTTTAAAAGAAAACTATTGCCATTGATAAAATCCTTTGACTCCGAAACGCGATAAAATTGAAGTTACCATTCTGGTGTTTTTTTAGCTCCAACCTTCTTCTAGCGTTATTTATTTATTTATTTATTTAAATACATGTTACATAATTAGACATTTACATAGAATTGGATACATTGAATCACCATACTAGGCGGCTGCCTGTTTCATGGTGACAATGGAGGATATTTACTTTAAGTGAAGTCTATTGTTAACATATGGAACTATTAGTAATGTAATGATGTTGAAAATTGGTAAAGTTATAATAAAAAACTAGTAAAGAGAAAAAGAATTGGGTAAGGATAAGTTTGTGAGAAGATACATATCCTTATTTTAAAATTTATATGTGTGAGTGCATACGCATACGTATATACAGGTGCACACATCCATACACACATAGGCATATACACACACACACTTACACATATATATGCGTCTAGGTACAAGAATACATTAATATGTATATATACGGCCATGGACACAGTACCAACACATTTACACACAGTTGTAATTTTTTTTTTTTTTTTGAAATGTGTGAAGGTGTAATTAGAATGGAGCTTGAGTATTTGCAGTAAGTATCTTTCCAAATAGTATTGAGATATATGTTAATAAAAGAGGTGTTATTTTCTAACATGGTGACAGAATATAATTATTTATTAATGTTTGAATAACTGTACTCATGCTGCTTTTGTAGGTTTATTATAATATTTTTATTATGAGTTCGTTTCGTGACATCCCAACGACTTCGACACGTAAAGATGTCAAAAGTGCCTTTCGTGGAACAAAAGCACTTCGGTCGGGGTAATTCCGCGAAATTTAATTCCGACGTATAAAGGTTTTCGTGGGATTCTTTCAAACGTCAATGCATGAATGTATGAAGCAATGAGTGTGTGCCAAGATTCAATTGTTTGGCGGTCCATCCTCTCCGTCTACACCGTGATGGTTAGTTAGTTAGTCAGTATTTTACTCTCGAGAGTTTTTTGAAACTTAATAATGTAACAATACAATTTAGTTAAAATATAATTCAATTTATCCCATAAATCCGAACCACTTCATAGCCCATAACGTACCTATGTAAATACTTATGTAAAATAGGTTACCACCTGTTCTTTTCTCAGTTGTTTTATTTTAAAACGTCTGGGTTTATGCGAATAAGTTTTGTTATGAACGAGTAATTTAATTATAGTATCGAGTTGTTTTATTAGTAGGTTTATAAAGCGCACTGAAGGACACTACAAAAGGACAGTTTAATATAAATATAAAAGTATTGAAGGGTAGAAGTTCATACTTTTGTTATCTAGGTAAGTACCTAATACTTGGTTTAAGATAATCTATGATCAGTGTGATAGGTACTAAACTCATATTAAATACCTGCGTGTATCTTTAAAATTAGTGATAGTATCTGTGTTCTAAAAGAAAAAGAAAACAGAGTGTGTAATTCACACGCGGTAGAAGGGTAACCTTCAGAAAACTAAAGTAGACAAGAGTGGAGAAGCTATGAAGCACCGCATAAAGAGGAGACCGATTAGTCTATCTCATTCTCTCGCAGGCTAAATTCTATTGAGGTATGTGTTTATCTCTTTTTAGTGTAGCTTTTTCGTTTCATCGAGTTTCAAATCACAACGGTGCTAAAGAAGTTTTCTGGCACTTAAAAGTACGTAACTCAAAACTCTATGTTAGTTTAACTAATCTCCCTTATGCGTTCGCACGCAGATATCCTACGCAAATGTAAGTACCGGAAATTTGGCCCAAAATAGCATTCTGTCAAAAATTAACATAAATATGTTTCATTCATCGGCAGCCGCGTCCTACACTTTTGGATGTGACTCAAAAGTATCGGGAAAACAGAAGTTGGAAAGTGTGTCGTTACCTTCACCGGCATTACCGAGAAAAGTGTTCTGAAATAGTATGTGACTATTAATATGTGAGGTTCTGTCCCAATTGTAGTGCGGTGACGTGTCCCACCGTGTTGATACAAGTATTGATTTGTTGTTAGGACATCAAATATGAATGTTATACAACCGTGAATTCAGTTGAACGTTGAGAAACACTTTCTAGAGACCATAAACAATGAACCGCAGTGTCTGTGT
This sequence comes from Limnephilus marmoratus, assembly GCA_917880885.1. NCBI lineage: Eukaryota > Metazoa > Arthropoda > Insecta > Trichoptera > Limnephilidae > Limnephilus > Limnephilus marmoratus. Next base: position 18,993,732 of record OU862933.1, read on the forward strand.
GCATACTGTGCGTAGCACATAATGGTATTTTGGTTTAAGCGCGCCTTCCACTGCGAGCGGAGCGGACTCATTACGGATTCCGCTCGACTAGCAAACGTTAACTGCATACAAGTGCTTCCATCAAGAACGTGGCCAGCGAAGCGGACTAAACGAGTTAAATAGTTTCGAGCGAGTCCGCTCCGCTAATGCGAGCGGAGCGGACTCCGTACGATCTCCGCTCGACTCGCACACGTTAACTGCATACAAGTGCTTCCATCAGGAACGAGGAGAGCGGAGCGGACCGAACTTGTTAAAATAGTTTCGAAAGAGACCGCTCGCGCACACCATCGCCGACTAGTTTCTAGCGGACTCCGCTCAAGAACTGTAGCCAATTCAATAGACTCGCTGCGTTTTTGTCGAGATGGAGTTGTTTATTGAAGCCGTTTGCCAATTTCGTTTATAGGATACGACTAGCAAAGATTGTCAACATAAAGGTTTCGGCTTAGAAAACCATTATTGAGATGATATTGGCGGAAATAAGAAAGTAAATTATTTTTTTAAAGTTTTTACATTTTTTAAATGAGATTCTTTTTATAAATGTACATTTAATTCATACGTAACATTTTTTTTCATTGCATACATGCTGTCAGAATCATATTCACTAGAATCAGTACTTGACATCACAAAAATCACTCCGTTCACTTCGAAACAAAGCGATACTGAGTCGTTTTTAATAGAAGGGCAAAACTATTTCTCATTTTTCATTGACCTCGCTCCGCTCGCCCCGCTCATTTCTCGCTCAGGCAGAGGAAGGCAAACACCTATCTTCTAAGTGACTCTTTTTTGGTGGAAGGTCAAAGCTATTTCGCTCATCTCCCACCCCGCTCCGCTCAACTATTTTCCGCTCGCAGTGGAAGGCGCGCTTTAGGTTGTGCAAACAAGACTTACGTATGTTGTGTTGTACTTTTACCGAAGCAAACAAACTGTAACCACTATATTAAATAATAGAAATAGGTCATAACTACCAAACAGAAATCTGTACGTTTGTCTGAAGCATGAAAACATTCAAACTTTAACGACTTTTTAGTGTCTGAAATTTTGAGGTCGTCGCAAATAGTTGCTAGGTCTTTTTATTATTATATCTTCTGTGGTATAACGTTTTTTGATTTGAGTATTCGCTTTAGAGTACCTAAACCAAGTCCAAAGTTGGAATTTATTAGGTCAATTTAAAAAAAAATGCGACGGGGTCACTATCAACTGTTTATTGTCTTTTAAAATACATCGGAACGTACACTCGGATCGCTAAGGTTTAAAAAAAATCCAAATGCTCAGATTGAAAAAATTAGGTCATTTTCAGGAAAAAGGAGAGGAGGTTTTGGGAAGGAAAAAGGTATGAGGGATGTGTAGGAATCTGCGGCTCAGTGTGTTCAGGAGTGATAGATGTGTGAATCCATTCCTCCCACTGCGGTGCAAGAACAAAACCTGCCAAGCCACCAATTGCAGCGATCACATGGGGTGAACCATGAGAAGTGTGTAGATTCACCAGTTTCACTAGTCACTAGCTGGATAAGTGTAGGTATAATAAGATATGACAAATGTTATTTCTCTTTATTAAACATCGCATAAGAGCCGGTATTCATGAAGATTTCATCAGTTATTATGTTCATTATATTATATTCCAATTTATTATTATAGTCACCTAAAAGATATTAAGTAAAATAAACCAAAGAAGCCCAAAAAGGCTAATATCCAACTGGGAAGGGACGACGATGTCTATTAAAGATTTACATCGAATACCTAACTAAAACTAAACTCTAAAGACCAGTTGTTTCACATAATATATATATATATATATATATATATATATATATATATATATATATATATATATATATATATATATATATATATTTTTTACATGAGCTCCACACAGGAGGCCCTGAGGAAAATAATTTCCCTCAGGGCCTATGTCATCTTTGAGGACGCTGTGTGGAGGGTTTTTTTAAGGAAAGGAAGGAGAGGAGAGTTCTGGGAAGGAAAAGGGTTTAAGGGGTGGGCAGGAATCTGGGGTTCAGTGTGTCCTGGTCATCCGCCTCCAAGACCTAGACAAACCTCACCCAATGAACCCGGGCACCCCTGCTAAATCACCAAACGTAGCGAACCACTTCATGAAATTTCAAGGTTAATTTTCAGGTTCTGTTATCATTTCAGTTATAACATTACAGCCTTTCCAGAACATGATAATTATCTTAGAAATTTAACAAATTGTTCAAATTCTGTGAAACAACCCATCCTGAGGAGTATGAATAAAAACTCCCCAAAAATAAATAACGAAAATTTTTGGGCCGTGAAAATCTAAAATCACAACGACAAAAAACATATTTACCTACTTCCAATAAAATCTGAATTATTGGCAATGTTATTGGTCTCTAATATAAGTATATGTAAAATCAGAATTTTAAACTAAACAACGCTTTCCTTATTATTTCCTGAAATTGACACATACTTCAGAGTTCCTTGAAAAAAAAACGTCTTCATCGGAGGGAAAAACAAGTTAAAAATTAGAAACAACATAAAAAGCATTTATGCAATTTCTCGCAAACCCTTTCAGCAGGAAAACATTAATCTTGATCCTCGGAACTGGTGAATAAGCGATGATTTAATTAAGTAACACATAAACATAATATAAATGTATTATATTAAGTGTGTTAAAGAGTTTAGATGCGCCATCATTACACCCATTCGTCATGTTTCATCACAAAAAACTGTTGGAAAAGCGGGTTTTAATTGTTCCAAGATTTCAATAAATTCACTTAACCTGTCAAAGGCCAGGGTTTTTTACCTTACCTTTTTTAAATTACCTTAAGAACAAGAATGGAGGAAGCTATTTTAAGCTTTATTTTATGTTATATATTAATGGAATAAAATTTAAAATCTCATCCAAATTATTTGAATTAATATTCATTTTTGAAATTCGATTCTCGCGCGCCGGCGCGTTCCTGGCAAATGACAGGTTAAAAAACATTGCTGTGTCGTAATGGATTTCATTGGAAAACTCCGGCACGCTTATTGTTGTTTTTTCACTGGAGTCGTTCTATCTTGTGTTTGTGTAACATGTAGGTAATTTATAACTCAATTCGAGCAAAACCAGAAAAATTAATACTGCGTTAGTTATTTTCTTATGCTTTGATTGTATCACTTTTGTAAATAGCTGGCGAACATTGATATATATAAATAGATGAGACAATAAGCGAATAAATTGGTTCAACGGATTTGAAGGTAGTACCTCCAATTCTCTATTTCACGCATTTAGTGGACCAAAAACCATCGTGTCGTGTTGGTCATTTTTTTTTTTTTTTTTTTTTTTACAGTGAATACCGCACAAGAATCTCAACTGCTCCCGTCTGGAGCCAGTGAGACTATGGCATCCCCAACTGGGGTATGTTGTGAGGCTGAAGGTAGTGGGGAGGGGAAGGAGGTGGGGAAGAGGAAGGTTGGGAAGTACCTGGCTATTCAGATCTGGTCACTAAACACGGCTAAAGCCATTTTCAAGCAACGTTTCAATTCTGAATGGTGGTCTTACACCAGGGCGATACTAATAGTATCTTCCACTCTGGAACATGCCGCAAATATACTATATATTATTTTAAATGAATTAATTGTGAAATAACACAAATTAATCAAATAAAATTTATTTGCGCATGCCGGGTTCGAACCCGCGACCTCCGGAATGTGAGTCAAGAGTCTTAGCCACTGGACTACGGAGGTTGAAATACATCTGGCAAGCGTATGTGTAAAAGGCGTTCGTGCAATGTATGGAACGGACTATTCAGACTGTTGAACGTTCGAGTCCTTACTACGCTGTGCCCTCAGTCTAAGGACACCTGCATTCTTGTACATTTTTGGAGGTATATTTACATGGCGGCTCGCGCTCGGTGTGGAGTCTATTGTAAGTCCCTTAAATGTTTCAATACCCGGCTTCACAGCTCAGTTCAACTCGTTCTAGAAATCGCGACCGCGAATAGCGCGATGTCATACTCATAATTGAAACTTTGAATGCAATATTTTCCATCGCATTTTTTTTCTTTTATAGTAATTAAAGTGAATATATAGATATTTCTAAAAAATATTTGTATTAAGCGTAACCAGTGATTTCGAAAGTTTACCAAAAATAGGCACTGCAACAGTAAAAAATAACTAGGTTGATTAATATAATTGATGAACTTTGATGTCGTTGTATGCGGCCCTCTACTTGAAAAGTCTGTAAACCCCTGCTTTGCAATTACATTCGTGCCCTTCGGACCACATGTTTCAGTTCGGTAGATAACGGAAAGTGTCGAACTACCCCTCCCGTATGCCTCCGCAAGCCTGAGATGAACACGAATCTCGAAAATATTTGTAAGGCATGGCGCCTCTATTGTATATCTCTACGCTGGCGAAAGGTTATGATGCCGTAAATATACTTAACAGTAATGTAATAATAATGCCATATAATATGTTATAATATATACAGGGTGTTAAGGGACCTACTTGACTAACTTTAACCTGTGATTTCAGCATCATTTGGAGTAAAAAATGTAAACGCCTCTGCCATAGTTCACCCCAAGTGGTTCGCTAAGTTTGGTGATTTAGATGCCTGGGTTGATGGGGTGAAGTTTGTCCGGGTCTGTTCGGCGAATGCGTCTGCTCAACAACTGCACGGCAGGGAAGAGTCCCTTTGACTTCTCCAGCTATTCTCTCTCGGAACATCGCCTTGCACCGCAGTCGGAGGGATGGATTCATACGTCCGTCACTCCTGGACACACTGACCCCCAGATACCTACCCACCCCTAATACTCTGTTCTTTCCCAGAACTTTCACTCCTTCCTTTCCAAAAAAAACCCCTCCACACAGCATCCCCAAAGATGACATAGGCCCTGAGGAAATCCTGTGTGGAGTTAATGTAAAAAAAAAATATTTGATCTCCGGAAATTTTTTCCAAATTTTCTTTCTTCAAACTCAAACAATTTTTTTTTCACATGTCATCACAGATCGCTCAGTCTAGTACCTAACCGACCATTTCCTCACCCTTTTATAAGTAACTTTAATTTCCGACTTGGCTCGAGATTTTTATGCCCTTTTGGGGTTATTTAGGTTATACATCGATAATGCCGGTAGTCTGTCTCATATAAGAGATGCATAAAACCAAATTTGTCTGCAAGTACCAAGTAAACCATGAAGTATCATGTAACCATAACGTATCATGAAACCATAATGTATCACGTAACCGTAATGTATAATGTAACCGTAATCTATCATGTAACCATAATATAACATGTAACCATAATGTGTCATGTAACCATAATGTGTCATGTAACCATAACGTATTATGTAACCATAATGTATCATGTAACTATAATGTATCATGTAACCATAATATAACCTACCAGTTCTTGCACAATGTTTAAAATTTTTCATGTTAAACAGCATATTATATCATACCGATCATTATTATAATATACGATTCTCTCGGTACTTTACCTAAATTATTTATATTTTTTTGTTTCCTACTAAGAGCATTACTTAATTCTTTACCTTTGTACATTCAATACATTTTTTATCCCTTTTTTAGATATTTTATAGTTTATACATGTCACCTAATTTATTTCTTACCTTTTCAGTTAAAATTTTTATTTTACACTTTTTACAATTTTGACATGATACTTTTTATCTTTTACTTAATACTTATTTTATTACTTTTTACTTTACAGTTGTATTGTTACATTCTTTATGCTGTTGTATTAATATGTTTATTTAAATGTTAATATCACAAGTTGTGTCTTGTACAAGGAAATAAATAAATAGCTTCGTAGGTCATCATTGAAATATCCCTAAAATATAAATGGATTTTGAACACTTGTCCTGCTGTCACCAACAAATTTATAACGAAAAATCTGTGCAATTTTCACTATGCCAAAGCGCACCGTTCGAAATATGTAAAATGCATACATGTAATAGTCCAGCGCACCTGTAATAATAAAACCTACATACACCTAGAATCGGCGTTTAACAAGGGCCTTTAAAATGTCATAAAAAATGGCACTGAATGGTAATTTGATGACAATGTTACATTTGGATTTCTGTAACAACTAGTTGGAATGTTGAATTTCCTCTTTTTTCGGGAAGTACCACTAATTTCTGGATACCGTTTGACGTAGAAAACAGGACAGTAATGCTTTTTAAAGTGAAGCTATTTCGCTTTAAACCAATTTGCTGTTGCCATTTAAAACCATTTAAACAATCGCTGCACCTTCTACGTCTCCATGTTTGTCTACTATTTCTTCACAGACTGTAACGTCGAATGTATTCCACGTAGATTCGTAGATAAAACTGAAGCAAGCTGTTTCCACGTAAAACCTCGTCATTAGGTAAAATCATTCATAATTATGTTGTCTATTTTTCCACGTTCATTCATGAACATGAACTTGATTGATGATTGCGCTGACGTATTTAGATGATGATGAAACTAACAACTAACGACCAAGGGTGTAGCCAGGTTTTTCCATCTATTTTCGGAAGTGCATAACAAAGAATGTTTTAATATATACGTATTCTCTTGGTATCTAAATATACTCATAACTACATGGTGGGATGTTCAGCTTCGTAATAACACGCGGTCCGCAAACTAAGTCCAGCAAAGGAATCGAAAGATGTTCCCCACGGACCAATTTTTTCGCTTTTGGAAACAGCTGATACAGTCTCATCTAAGTCGTTTTATATTCCTTACTGGCATGGTGAGAAATATATATAATATAATCTGGTATATGAAAAATAATGAGAAAACACCACGAATTATATTCAAATCCAAAGGTTAGGTTAAGAAAAATATGAATGTACTTCTCTATGAAACCAAAGTTTCCGATCGCAATTTGAAAAAACTTTGTGAATTTTTACGTGCAACGAAAAAAAAACTGGTGTAGTAATAATATTTATAATACATTTGTGTAATAAAATATCTACTCGTATATGGTTTTATTTTTTCTTTATCAGTAATTTTAGTTAAATAAAAACGTAGTGAGCCATTTTAAAAACGTGTTTATATTTACATTTAAAAATTTTGTATTTAATAATTTTGTATTTAATAATTTTGTATGATTATTTCGAATAGTAAAATTTGAAACCGTATTTCATCACCTTTTAAAAAAATTTTAGTTTTCGAATGTGTTCAGAAATATTTAATTTATTTTGATTTTAGTGCAAAGCGGAAATAATCTGATTATCTCACAAAATATGCTCGATGAGGGGTTAATGGTGTATTAAGGGCCCGCTACCCGAATTTCTACCGATTTCTTACATATTTCCCTTAAACACGGTAAGTTTTAAAGCTCTTAAAAGAATTTATGTTATTCTTGAAGATAATATCTAGACATTGCCCGTGCCGAAACGCAAATTATATAAAATTCCCTCGATAGAAAAAATCGCAAAGAATGCTCCAAAAATTATTATAAACACGTTTGTTTCAGTTATTTTACATGTTATATGTATAAAAACATTCACAGTGTTTCTTTAAATGCTGTTTAAGACAATGCCCGCGAGATTTTTGCTAATAACATTTTCGCAATTTTCGCATCGATTTTGTCGCTGTAAATATTAGCGCTCTCCTCTAACTTTCGTAATTTCGTATCTCTCCATCTTCTTCTTTTCGAGCCCGGTTGCAAAGCCTTAAAGAGGTACGCAAACTCTTTCAGATGACATTTTCTTTCAGATATGTTTACTGTTATTCTGGACAACAAGCAATAACTAAATTTCGACTGGGGACTGTTCGTTAAAAAGAAACCCACCAATCATTCCGTGATTCACAGATATAGATTGAACGCATTTTCCAACTACCTATTTGAGAAAATAGGAATTTTCATCCAGCGTCTTCATAACAATAACTCGTTTACTAATAATTTTTTTTTAAATTTTACTAAACCGATATCTAAATGACCATTTACCATAAATTAATATTGGCTTAATTACGTCTTCTGCGTGCGAACTGCATCTAAATTTCTTTAAATAAACAATAAACAGTGTTAATCTCAAGGGACTTCCCAGGTAAGTATGGTCCTGTATATACTGAGTAAGAATAAAACAGTGTATGTAAATTTTTACGCAGCATCGCATTCATTGGTCAAATCATTGTACTTATGTACAGTTTCGTATCGGTGATCGCTGAACCGGTGGATGCAATTTTTAGCCATAAGTTGTTATAATATTGTTTGTCTAGTTTGTAGTTAGAAGTAAAATTACAGAAATATATTTTGAGTTTATACAGCGCCCTTGAGGTGATTTTTCACAAAAACGGCGCTATACAAATTATCCAAAAATTATCATCATTAACAGTTGTGTAAAATTTAAAACACGTTTGGTAAGGTAGGGTGTATCGAAAGAACGATTTTTGGAAAATCAAAATTAACTAACTAACTAACCATCGAGCCGTTTCTCCGCAGGGGTAGGCAGAGAGGACGGACCGCCAAACAACACGGTCTTGGCACACAGTATTTGCCTCACTCACATTCATACATCGTCTCATACATACTCTTCTATTATTCTGACTTTTGACATGGCCCGACTCAAGTATCTGATTCACTTGATCGTGCCGTATCCCCGACTTCTTCTTCCATTCACGTTTGCGTCATATATTATTCTCACACTATTTTCTTCTATTATTCGCTCTACATGCCCAAACCACCTGAGGAACCCTTTCTTAATCTTACTCATTATGCTTACATCAGCCTTACATTCTTTGTGGATATCCACATTTCTCACACGATCATACATGGTTTTGCTACACATTCGCCTCAGGGATCTCATTTCAACAGCATTCAGTTTACTTTAATCCTTCCTCTACCAGTTCCATGCCTCACTGCCATACATGAGGGTAGGTACCAGGACACCATTGTGGACTGCAAGATTAGCTTCTTTTGACAGTTTTCTATTAACGCCAACGGCGTTCAGTCCTCCATTAATGGAGTTACCTGCATTTACCCTTCTTTCTATATCAGCCTTCCCATCTCTCGTAAAATCAAAATTACAAGTTGATAAAAGTTGTCTCATCGAACCCACCATACATCAAAAAAATTGGCCCGATTGAAAAACATTTAGATCTCCTGCAGAAGTCTTAAAGTTTATAGTTTAAAAAAAATTATAATTTTTTAATATTTTTGGCATCACAACAAAGTCAAAGAATGGTATAGTTGGCAACACGAAAAAACAAATGTGAGATTCCGTTAGATTCGACAGCCTCGGTAGTCGGGAGGCAAGGCCCTCGACTAGCGATCCGGAGATCACAGGTTCAAATCCCGGCGTGTGCAATTAATTTTTATTTGATTGATTCGTGCTTTCACAATTTAATAATTTTAATTAATAATAAGGTATATTTTCGCACGTTCCAGAGTGGAAGATACTCTCAAAATCGCCTTACAAGACCACCATTCAGAATTAAAACGTTACTTGAAATGGCTTTATCCATGTTTGGTGATTAGATCTGAATAACCAGGTACTTCCCTACCTTCCTCTTCCCCATCTCCTTCCCCTCCAACTTAACTTCAGCCTCACAACATTCCCCAATTCGAGGTGTCTTAGACTCACTGGCTCCAGATGAGAGCAGTTGGAGTTTTTGTTAGGTATTCAAAAAATATATATTTTACGTTCCCAGCACCATTTACACAAAAAAATTGAAAATAAGGTAAGGGGGCGTTCAAGTATTACGTAACGCAATTTTTGAAGATTTTTGACTCTCCCCTCCCCACCATGTAACGCACCGTAACGTTTTTTCGTACCCTCCCCCCCCTAAACGTTACGTAACGCCCAAGTGAAAATTTTTACCTGAAAGTCACTATTAAGTTGCGCAAAGTACTGGAAAGTTGCTTAAATACCTTTTTTCTTGTTTCGAGAACGAAAAGGATTGCCAACTTGGAAGATTTTAATTCCCTAATTTTTTTTGTATAAATAAAGAAAAACATGTTACGTAATGCGTTGTTCGAACCCCCCCCCCCCCCCTCGTAACGCACAGTAACGTTTCACAAGCCCCCCCCCCCCCCCAAGTGCGTTACGTATGAACGGCTCCTAACAAATAAACTTCAAACATGCTCAGGAATCGCTGGTTAAAAACTTTCGGATACATGTACATACTACATATACACTCTGTATATTTGCAAACTTTTTTGCTTCGCAACTGGTTATCAGGAATCAGGACCCCTGATGCCTAATTTATAATCATCCCAAATATAAATTATATTAAATGCTTGGTTTCAGCAAAAAAAATTAGAATTAAAAAATTTCGCCCTAATTTACAAATTATACATTTTTTAATTAATTGTTCTGCGATTCTTTTGATGAGAGGAACTTTTTATGAGGTATTAAAATTACTCAATCTTAGATCAACAGAGGAAGACCTAAGTCCTGCAATATGTATTTTTTTATTTACTTTTATTTCACATATTGTTTAAAATTTGCAATTGGAAAAAAATCACTTCATCCCTTATTACAAAAAAATTTAATTTTTTTAAGAAAATTATGAACTTTAGGCCTCTTTCGGGAGTCCAGAATGTTGTTCTGTTTTTAGTGTATATAGGTTCGTAGAGACAACTTTTTATCAATTTACAATTTTGTTTTCCTAATAAAGTCAAAGTCATTTAATTTGCCGAAGAATAGAAATACAAAACACAAACGAAATTCAGTGGAAACGCCAATAGTCTACAAATGAACCCAACACGCAAATAACTTTTCATTCTTTCTCAGAACATGCATTAAAGATTCAATAACCTTTTGACTTGAAGTTGGTTTTATCACTAATAATTGCACTGGGAACGGTCTGCTTAGTTCCAGTAAGCACTCAGGCCATAGGTCTACTGTGCTCTCCCATTTTCACCTTATTTCCTGCACAATAGTCGGGCCCTGTAATTCAATACCAGAGCTGTAATCGGGCGTTGGGCCATGCCTCCATTTGTTGGAAATAGGGTATACAAATTCCACACCTTTTTCAAATCCTGCGCGATTGAGGAATAGAATTTAGAAATCAGCGGGATCACGCGGTATTTGCGGGATTTTTATTAAGGGGTAATAAAATTGAAATAATGCCAACGTTTCGTAAAAAAATATTACTTGGTAGGTATCATTTATCTTTGATACTGGTATAAATACTATAAAAAAGGTTTTTTAATGTGAATACCGCACATGGGTCCGAACTGCTTCCAACCGACTGTAGTCAGTGAGACTATGGCATCCCCGATTAAGGTATATTGTGAGGCTGGGGGTAAGTGGGGAGGGGGAGGAGATGGGGAAGAGGAAGATGGGGAAGTACCTGGTTTTTCAGATCTACTCACCAAACACGACTAAAGCCATTTCAAGCAACGTTTCAATTCTGAATGTCTTACACCAGGGTGATACAGAAAAGTATCTTTTGCTCTGGAAAGAACCGCAAATATACCTTATATTATTTTAAATTATTATATTGTGAAAACACAAATCAAGCAAAGAAAATTTACTTGTGCATGCCGGGATTTGAACCAGCGACCTCCGGATCGCTAGTCGAGAGAATTTCCCCCCGAATAAAATTTAATATATCAAAAACATAATATAATTGTTTTTGACAGGACTCTCTTCAAGAAGATTGGTGGGACTACCATCAAAATGGTGTATGCTAACCTTGTGCTAACTGAAGATATCTCACCCCGATACACCCGTTCACAAAAAGGAACATCTCTTTCTTCAAAATCGGTTCCAGCTCTAGAAGTTTCCTAGATTGAGATGCGGCTCTATCCTCCCTTTCTAACGTAAAGTTCAGTTTCTCATTCATTGCCAAAGATTGGTCATGGCTCTATCCTCCCTTTCTAACGTCAAGTTCAGTTTCTCTTTCATCGCCAAAGATTGGTCATGGCACTATCCTCCCTTTCTAACGTCAAGTTCAGTTTCTCTTTCATCGCCAAAGATTGGTCATGGCTCTATCCTCCCTTTCTAACGTCAAGTTCAGTTTCTCTTTCATCGCCAAAGATTGGTCATGGCTCTATCCTCCCTATCTAACGTCAAGTTCAGTTTCTCTTTCAATGCCAAAGATTGGTCATGCTGATTTCATTCGATCTCTGCCAATCTCACCTAAAATATCTTCGTTTTCCATCTATTGATCTCATTAACATTTTTTTAAACTTTTTTATAGTTGATATAGTTGCTTGATACAGCAATTAAAATGGTGGGCAGTCATCGTCATTATTTCGTCTTCGTGATTATTTATTGCATTTTTGATGTTTTCTTGTTGTTGACAATCATCTTTGTACCCATGTTCCTACGTTTCACGCTGAATTAGCGATAGTTAACGGTTTCACGTGAAATTTTTAATGTGCGTAGTTCTTCTTCCTATGAAATTTATTACATGTAATTTTTTCTTGCGTATTTTATCACGAAACGGTTGATTCCTATTATGTCAGCGATGAGCATATGATTTTATTGCGATTTGCTGCGCTGCATTATTTTATGGTGCTTTTATCGTATCTCTTACTAACTAGAAAAAAATGATTGGCAATTTATTGTTAACTTTGTTTCAAAGAAAGTTTGTCACGGAAAGTCATGAGAAAATTTAAAAAATTGAGTCCCCACCAAAACTAGATCAAACTATTAAGGTATCCTGTTTTTTTTTTCAAAAAAAGTATCATACAGTTTTGAAGGCATTGCATTTAATGCATGCGTGCCTCCCTATTTTATTACCTGTTTTAAAATCCATCAATCAATAAACCGACGAATTGTAATGTATCATATTAGTCTATTGTTTAGTTCCTATAATCAAAGGTCGATATGCAGTCTCTTCGCGGAATGACCGGTTTATCCTAGGTTTGACCAAAGCCTTCCGTCCTAGTTTGACTAGTCAAACCTAGGAGCGCCGGAGCTTCGAGGATTGACTATAGAGAGGATTGACACCTACATTACTTTAGTTGGCTCTTCGGGTCACATGGTCTCGATGCCGAGTTGTGCCGAAGGTAGATGTACGAAGTCGTCGTAATCCAGGAGCCCAGCAGACAAAACCTAGCTTTCAGCAGGGATGGGCGTTTGTCCTCCGAAGTTCAATTATAAATTACATTAGGTACGTCAATAAACAGTCACTGTGTTTTTAGTCTTTCAATAAGCATCCTTTAGCAATGGAGAATGCTGGTTGCAGTACTTACAAATAACGAAGGTATCTCGAGAGAATATTGGAGATATTACACGAATCCACATTACAGTTTGGATGAGTTTGTTTATCTGGGTAGTATGTTTACGAGAGATGGGAAGGCTGATAGAGATATCGAAAGAAGGGTAAATGCCGGTAACTCCATTAATGGAGGACTAAATGCTGTTGGCGCTAATAAAACACTGTCAAAAAAAGCGAAGCTAGCAGTCCACAATGGAGTCCTGGTACCTACCCTGATGTATGGCAGTGAGGCATGGAACTGGCAGAGGAAGGATGAAAGTAAACTGAATGCTGTTGAAATGAGATCCCTGAGACGTATGTGTGGTAAAACCATGTATGATCGTGTTAGAAATGTGGATATCCGCAAAGAATGTAAGGCTGATGTAAGTATAATGAGCAAAATTAAGAAAGGGACCCTCAGATGGTTTGGGCACGTAGAGCGAATGAGCGAAGAAAGTAGTGTAAAAAGAATATATGATGCAAATGTGAATGGTAGAAGAAGTCGGGGACGCCCGAGGAAGACATGGCACGATCAAGTGAATCAGATACTTGAGACGGGCCATGTCAAAAGTCATAATAATAGAAGAGTATGTATGAGACGATGTATGAATGTGAGTGAGGCAAAGAGTGTGTGCCAAGACCGAGTTGTTTGGCGGTCCGTCCTCTCTGCCTACCCCTGCGGGGAAACGGCGTGATGGTTAGTTAGTTAGTTAGTCCACATTACAGTTGTTGACTATGATTCGGTAATGATAAATTCTTTTTTCAGTCAATAAATTTCAGTCATCTACAAAAATGTTGATTGAATAAAGGATTTAGAGTGGATTCAATATTGTTATTATTAAAACAATGTGCGAATTCCAATAGTTTAATGAATTTATTTAGAGGGTTGAAAATTCACAATAAACGCGAGACCGAGTCCGAATGCATAATAATGAGGCCCTCATTTGGATATACTCCATTGCACTAGCACTTATGTAAATATAAACCTTTCATCTCATAGGTCGATGAAACGCAAAACTAGTCCTTCAAAAATGCCCCTGAAAAGTTTTTCATGACATTCAGTTCTACGTAACGTACAAAAGCAAATTTCCACGATTCCTTTTATTTCACGTTATAAAAGATCCAAGTTCAAATAATATTGGATTATACGTAAGTTGAGTGCACTCTGGCGCTGTTGGGCCAGACACAGTTGTTAAATTTATCTCAGTTTCCAGGTAATTTTATCAAAGCAATTTTTTGCCCGAGCTCAGAATCCAACTGCATGATTCACAGGTTCGATTCGTTCAAAGAATTCGTTAAAGGAAGGGCGTTGGAAGTCTTGTATGAGTAATATATTGGGTAGGCAGAGAGATATGTGCTATACACAAAACAGTTCTGATACTCTCGATTTTGGATCTTACTTCTATCGGTATAATGAAGGAATAAAACATCCGAAACGTGTAAGGGGCGTATTAGTGTACGTAAAGAAGCTAACTTCTGGTGAAATTGATAAAAAATAATATTATATTCTTCCTGGAATAGATTATCGATTTTGTTGGCCCGACCGAGGTCTTGGTGTTAACCTTTGACTGGTGACATTGTTTTTGTGTAACGTAACTGGTGACGAACGGCCTGAGAGGCCGCTGCCGTATCCGGTCTATATCATAGAAATTAGGTAATGTAGCTTACAGCAGTCTTTAAAAACAGTTTACTAGCATATAAAACGATAAAAAAATAATCAATAAACTCTAAATGTAATTTTTAATGAAGAACTTTTATTACAATGCACGTAGTAACCAAAATCATAAAACTAGAGATATCAGTATAGCCACAAAAAAAATTAAATCAACATATTATAACAAAAATACAAATTTTCCTAATAGTTAAGATACTAATCAATAAATAAATAAATAAAATAATGCACTAATGACTGGTATCATTTTACAAAACTGGCAATGTTCAAACTTTGGTTAATTTTATTGGCAGTCTGGGCATAATTGTTTGGCATATTGCAAGCACACATGTTTTTTACACAAATTACATTGGTAATTAGATTTGCGATTTAACTTAGAAGGACAACTAGCACAGGTTTTCCGTGTTTTTGGCCTGTCATTGGAGTTTTGTGGTTCAGGTGACAAATCAGAGCCCAAAATACGCGCTAAGTTGGCGTTTAAAAAGTTATGTAAGTGGTGACATAGAGTCTGAGAGACCGCTGCCGAACTTTACATCGATGTAACTTACCGATTTGGGACTGTACGATGAAACTATTCTTCTCTACTCTACGGCTTGGACGCAACTAAAGTCGAAGCTACTCAGGCGTTGGAACAAAGCAAGCGCGGGGAAGGGGGTGAAATGATGTTGCACTGACGCTGCTTGACCTGTGAGATCGCTTGTCACCAGATAAAGGTTAACAGATATTGTGTAAATGAAAGAGATAATTGATTCTAAACCTGGAAAAGTATTGATTAATTTCCTTTAATTAATTAAAGTATGATTTTGAAAAAAAAAATGCGTCTACGTAAACCAGCATAATGGCTTAGCTAGGCTAGCCGGTTAGTACTTGTCTAAAGTCACATATAGAATATGTATATCATTTCCTACAGCAGTGCGCAATTGCCACAGGCAACTGCTTTTCAAAAAGTAAGAAATCTTTCACAGTCCGCGACACAATACACACCTAAATTTGAAAACAAAAATGTAAATAACTATTGATGATTTCGTATTTAAACACAAAGTACAATTTTGAAACTTTGGTCCATGGGTTTAAAATGTTGTGTAATAAAACTGTGCTTTCATCATAAAACTGCGCTTATCCGAAGTGACCTGCAAGTAACTATGTTTTCTGTATCTGTTTCTTCATAATTAGTTAAGAGTCTAGGAAGTTATATTATAGGGTAACTTTTCACACAAGTGATATTATAAAAAATATCCAATTACTCGAGATTCTTCGCATGTAGAGATTTGTCATACGATTTCAGATCTGTGATGAAATGAGTAGAGCATTTGGCTTTGAAACCAAAGAGAGTTATGTATTCAATATTTTACTCCTAAGATTTGTGGTACCTACCTATAGAGCTGTATACAGAATGTAACAGCAACCCGAAGGATTTTAACCAGCGATTCCTGAGCATAATTTAGAGTACAAAAAGTACATGTCATTTTGAGGCTCGACGACATTTTTTTTTAAACATTTATATTTTCAATCACAGGTCGCCATTAATCACACTTCTACACGTCGCGACGGGATCACGTGATGCGCACACTGTTTCATGTGTTACCTTGTTGCTGGAAAGAGACGGAGTGCTCATCAATTGACCAGCTAGGTTATACCCGACTACACAATATTTTTTATTGTTTTTCAAAAAGAATTAATAAATACATAGTTTTAACCATTTTATTTGTTTAAAATACTTAATACTGCTCACTTCATCAGGGTTTACTCAAAACTCAGGGTTTGTTTAAAAAAAATATTGTTTTGATTGAACAAAAAATCATTGGACAGCAAGATGATATCTACATTTTTTTACTCCAAATATGCGCAGGAATCGCCGGTTAAAATCCTTCGGTTATGTGCTATTACACCCTGTACTTATAATTATAATTTCTGTTTTTTTTTCAGTGATTCGTTATTGGCTGTAAGCTGTAAGGTTATTATTTAATATACCAATACTTTGCCACTTATTAAATTGCCACAGGTCTTCCTTCATAACCTTCTAGGATATAATCCTTCATCTTCATTATATCTTTCATAACCATCCCAGAACCCTCGATTTACCTCGGCCTGACATTCTTTGTGGATGTTCCCATCCGTAATCCGTATTTTCCCTTTTCTTATACTTGCTTTTCAAATACATATTCAATATCTGAATTCAATCCTATGCCTACGATTACACAATCCACATTCAAACCTAAAGTTCACCCCAGTTCAACGTGTTCAACATGTCACGTGTCTACGTCACGTGTCGCACATCGAATTCTCCAAAATACAATTAATCATCCATTTGTCATTAGCGTTCTTCTGAGACTCTCTCTCCCCTTATGTGTTCCTGGTAACCGCACGAGCTCTTTGTGTAACTAAACACCCCAAACAGAATAATAGACTTCTTCGAATTTCACGGTTAGATATCACGAATAACGAATGACTTTCAGAATATCCGAGCATCTGATGGCATCAGAACCGACTGACATATTTAAAGTATGACGAGTGAATGATGGCCTCAAATAACGCACAGAAAGTTACGGATACGGAGAATTCTGGAATAAAAACTGACAGATGATGGCACAAAGAAAGCTGTGTATCTTGATCAAGTTATTGGTCCGAGTGTGGGTTAAATATTATTTACAATGATACCTGGTATATCGTATACTAGCCCAGTCACTTAAGCTAAAAATAGGGTATATCCGCTAAATGAAACCTAATAAGCTGAAAATTTCTGTAAACCTTTATTTTCATATTTTGCATGTTGTCTCAAAAGTCTCATAAGGTAACGTGTGAGCGTCTTTGGATATTTAAGGTCAAAGGTCACGAAAATCAGTTTTTTGGAAATATCTCGCTTCCTTTGCCTCAATTCGTATTTGCATTCAACATAAAAGTTGTAGAGTATAAAATTCTCTACAAATTTTGCCTAAAATATTTTTTTATACGCTTAACCATTTTTAAGATTGAGCGCGAAGAGTGCGGAGCGCTCAGCCGTACATGCCATGGCGCAAGGTCAATGGCGAATTCCAGTTCATATGACGGTTTTTTAACTTAATTATTCGTTAATATTAGTTAATTAACTATTTAATATATTTTATTTATAAGCATTAGTGAAAAATCAAAGAGTCATTTAATACTACTTGCCTTTTTCATATAAATAATAAAGTAATTAAGTGATTGAAATACTTAGACAAAAATAGTATGAGATTACATAAATAGTACTAAGAAAACGATTCATTATATCAATGTAGTCCAGTAAAGGAAGGAGTTGTAGAGTGCGTGAGCAGGAACCTAAGCGATTCTTTCAGGACTTGTTTAGGGTGCTTAGGGTAGGAACATACTAAAAGTCCTGACGTCTAGGTGGTGAGCTAGGGGGGGGAGGGGGGGGAGGAAGGTCCCGATTTTCGAGTTTCCGTTTATATCTCAAAAACGGTGCGTCGCAGAAGAAAACTTTTTTAGAATAAGTAAAAGCTCATAAAATTATCTACAACTTTTATTCTATACATAATTTTGGAAATCCAAGCCGTTTTTGAGTTATACGCTCCACAAATGTCAATATTTTCGAAAAAATCATTTTACCTCACATTTTTCATCAAACATTCCTTCATATCGTCTAAAATATTCATCCAAGAAAGAAATTTATTTGAAAAAAGTTGTAGATAATTTAATTACCTTTTAGAATATATATAATATCTAAATAAATCTCTAACCAGTAAATATTTACAGCAATTTTAAGTTTTTTCGTAAAATGTCATTTTCAGAAAAAGCTGTTTTTTCTTACTAAATTATTAAGATGGGTTTTTTCTTCATGGGAAATTCCTTATTAATTTTTGCACGCAAGAAAGCAGGTAAATTGTTCTTGAACAGATGATTAGTGGAATTCATTTTATAATCATTATTATTGTGATGGGTGATTAGGTTAGTCGTCGGAGATGCTACAATAACGTGCTACAATGCTGTTCGAGTTGGTGAAAAGGCAATGAATGCGGTAGTGGGCTTGACATTCTCAGACATCAAGTTGTCCCGCAAAGATCGGGCATTCCCAATGTCTTCTGTCAGCTCGTCGATAAAAATTCACGATGAAAAGGTTGCAGTTGACCCAATATTGCTGTTTCAGCGGATGTGTATATACCTACAGAGTCTAGTGTTGACGTATTTTATGTCTACATCAAACTAATTTAAAAAATCAACAAAAAATTAATAGTGAACCAAGTTTAAATGACTCAAATATACTAAATCGAAGATCGCGCATCTAACTAGTGCATTTTTATGCTGCAAAGTGGCCCATTTTCAGTGTTTTTGTCTTTATTAAAAACTTTCACAAACTGTCAATATTTTCTAAACGAGTCAATCGATATAAAATAACAAAAAGTGCCTTCCTTAAAAAACTTAAGTGAAACTACCACTATCAACAACATATAAGCAAAATATCCATCTCGAAATCACTTGTTTATTTAAAAATCAACATGAATACACAGTGCATTTTATGTGATAAAAATATTGACAGTCCATCTGAATTTATTTCTTGTAGTGTTTGTAATAATAACTACCATCTTAAATGCGCAGAGATAGTGGATAACCCACGCCGTGGCGCTAGGAATACACAGTGGAGATGCAAAAAGTGCCCAAAAAATATAAAAAATAACAAAACCAAACCTTTGTTTGAGGTAACAAATGATCAAGAGCCATCTATCGTTTAACATGCTAAACAGACAATACAAACATCAAAATCTGCAAACGCCCAGTCTAACGGCACAGAAAACTTACAAACTTCATCCATAGATGGCGGAATCCAAAACCTGTTGACCTCCGATCTATTCAAAATGGAATTAAATAACTTTAAAACAGCTCTTATGAATTTTGTTGAGGAAAAATTTGACAAATATGCCCAAAAATATGAATTG
Source organism: Limnephilus marmoratus (assembly GCA_917880885.1). Lineage (NCBI taxonomy): Eukaryota > Metazoa > Arthropoda > Insecta > Trichoptera > Limnephilidae > Limnephilus > Limnephilus marmoratus. Next base: position 19,013,476 of record OU862933.1, read on the forward strand.
ATCATGTCACAAAACAAAGAAATTATAAAATCAATACAATTCATATCGGATCAACACGACGAACTGAGAAAACGCATAAATGATGTTGAAATATCACAGAAGAAAGTCTACACTGATTTACAAAGCCGCATCCGGGCATTGGAGACTGACGCGGAACAGAAAAATAGGGAAGTAAACTTAAAGTCCCTAGAATTTCGCGGAATTCCTGAAACTCAAGATGAAACACCAGATAACTTAAAAGACATTATATATAATATAAGCAAAACAACAAACTGCAGTCTAGGATCAAAGGACATCGAAGAAATCTACCGAGTTACGCGAAGAGAAAAACCTACTCAAGCCAGGGATAGCAAACCACGGACAGTTATTGTGAAACTAACTTCAGTAACACATAAAGAACATTTGCACTCTGCAATAAAAAAATTTAATCAAAGTGAAAATATAGAGGAAAAAATGAATACAAGTGTTATAGGTATGTCAGGTCCCAAAACCCCAATATATGTTTCTGAACACCTAACTTCTCAAGCTAAACGATTATGGTTCCTGGCCAGGCAGTTAGCACGGGAACACAGCTTTAGGTATGTCTGGACAAAGGCTGGGAGAATTTTTGCAAAAAGGGATGATAATTCGAGGCCGATACTGATGGATTCGGAGCAAAAGCTAACGGACATTAAATGACTAGAAGGTACTGTTTTTTCTATTATACTATTATTATTATTTCATACAGCAAGCACCAAACATCAAGATCACTATCATATCATCCCATTTATCACCATATTATACACAAAGTATTTCAAACTATTATTAATACCGCTCATTTTGAACCAAACACTAGCATTATCTCCATCAACAAATACCAAACTTCTTAAATTAAAATATTTATATTGTCTAATCACCCCCTTTGCAATTTTAAATACAGGCGTAAAACTCAGCGATCCTAAGATAACATTTAATAATATAAATAAAATAAAATGGGTTTAAACGCATATATGGAAGTAGATAACATAGGAGAGCCAAACAATGAATTTATCATAGAAGAAATTGATGAACTCAAAGAATTTAATTGGAGTAACAAAATTAACATTATACATCAAAATATCCGTACAATGGAAAATCTTGATGACTTTCTTTTATTTTTAGATAGCATTAAGTCGACTGCGAGATTTCATATAATAATCCTTACAGAATGCAGACTGAATGACTCATATCTCGCAAAACAAATTACAGGATATCATGAATATCATACAATAAAACAATTAAATCAAAACAGTGGAGTCGTAACGTACATTCGCGATGACATCCACTCTCGAGTTCAAGAAATTTGTATCAGTCAATCAAATTGTCTGAAAATAGTAATTAATGGATATCTATGTATTTTAGCCATTTACAGATCACCATCATTCCACGACATACATCCATTTCTGGATAATCTCATATCTGAACTCAAAAAATGTAGTGATTTTAAACAACAAATAGTGATAGGAGATATAAATATTAACACATTTGGAATTATACACCGACAATGTCACGATTACATGTGCGCCATGGCAGAAAACAATGTCGCAATAAATATTACACTTCCTACCAGGGTTCAAAATAATAGCATGTCATGTTTAGATCACATAAATACCAGAAATATTATGGCTTCCAATGCATTTGTTATACACAATACAATAACTGATCACTATACAACAGCAATAAGCATTCCAAACATATCTCTCAAAAAGCAAGTAAAATATAATCAGTTTACATCAACCATCTGCTATGAGGGATTAATTAGGGATCTAAATGATGAAACATGGACAGATGTATGTGGAGTGACTGATGTTAACAACGCACTCAACTTATTTATTAACAAAATCAACATGCATATAACACAAAATTCAAAAGAGAAACTCATTGCACATAAAAAAATACAACTTACTCCTTGGATTAGCAGTGGTATTGTAAAAGCTATACACAAAAGAAATCATTTACACAAAGTGGCGACCAAAGACCCACAAAACACTCTTAAACAAGAGAATTACCGTAGGTATCGTAACATTTGTAAAGATGTTATGCGTAAGGCAAAAGAACGGTACTATAAGCATCAACTCGACCAAGATCCATCTAGTAAAAACATGTGGAACATCGTTAAACAAATTACCAATACTAAACATACAATTGACCCTAATTTTACCGAACTCCTAATTGGAAACACAGCCACCACTGATTCGGAAATAATTGCTTGCCACACTAACCAATACTTTACAACGGTTGGGTCTAACCTTGCGGAAAACATCTTAAGTATCACCAAGGAAACTGAAGATTCACTGGCATCTGCAATAGAAACAAAACACAATTCTTTTTCATTTCAATTCTCACCTACGACAAAAGAAGAGGTTTTAAAAATTATTGACAATCTTAACAATACACATTCGAAAGGTCCCGACGGTCTTAACACACATATACTAAAAATTATTAAACACAATATTGCATCACCTTTATCGAACATTTTTAATAAAAGTTTTACTTCAGGGGTTTTCCCCGACCATCTTAAAAAGTCTTTAGTAGTACCAATCTACAAAAATGGACCCAAAAACCAAGTGGGTAATTATAGGCCAATATCCCTGTTGAGTGCTATCTCAAAAATTATAGAAAAAATTTTTAAAAACAGATTAAGTAACTATGTAGAGAGCCGAAAACTTTTAAGCAAAAATCAGTTCGGCTTTCGGCCGGGGAGGGGAACGGACGACGCGATAGCGCAACTTACAGAACATATTTCTGGAAATATAGATCGCGGAAAGAAAAACATTGCACTGTTCTTAGACTTAGCCAAGGCTTTTGATACAATTTCTCATAAATTACTCCTCAAAAGATAAAAAAATATTGGCATTGTAGGTATGCCCTACGAATGGTTAAAGAGTTACTTAACGGGTAGAAGCCAGCAACTCAAAATGGGCAAAACAGTGAGTAAATCACTAGAGACCAACTTTGGGGTACCGCAGGGAAGCACATTGGGACCTCTTCTATTTATAATCTACATAAATGAGTTATGCGAGCTAAAAGTAGGCGGAAAAATTATTACATTCGCTGACGATACGGTAGCTATATTTGAAGGAGACGACTGGACTCAAACACATAAACATGCTGAAAGTGGAATCAAAGCAATAAAACAATGGCTTGACAAAAATCTACTTACATTAAATATAGCAAAAACTAAATACGTAAGATTCAGCTCAACCATAAAAGGACAACCTAGTACATCACACACAATAAAAACACATAAGCGTAACTGTAATTCCGATAATACTGATTCTATCTGCAATTGTGAAGTTTTGGAAAGTGTGAAAAACATCAAATATCTAGGCGTTATTATAGACAATCACCTTAAGTGGAAATATCACATCGACAACCTCACAATAAGGGTGAGAAAATTGATTCACATATTCTTTGTATTACGAAATATAATCAAACAGCAAGACCTAAGAAAAATATATTTCGGATTATGCAACCCCATCTTAACGTATGGTTGTATTGGTTGGGGAGCGTCAGGTAGAACAATTTTAGATCCTCTAGTGAAGGCCCAGAAATCCATAATTAGAGTCATTATGCGTAAACCCTATAGGTTTTCTAGCGATCAGCTCTACAAAAAATTTAATGTACTTGATGTTCGCCAAAACTACATAAAAAAGGTTATTATCCACGTACACAAAAATCTAGAAAAACTTAATAAAATTGATCATAAATACATCACAAGAAGTCACACCAGAAAGGATCTTGTAGTCCCAGGGAGCAATACGTCGAAGTTCCAAATGACACATACATATCTGGGACCGAAATTATACAATAAAATTCCCCCAGAATTAAACATTAAAACATGCAAAATGACATCTATCGGTTCAATAATAAATAAATGGTTGATTGGCTTAGGTAGGGTTGAATCTGAAAAATTATTAAATAATGTCACTTAAAACTTAAACTTTTACATGGTTAACTATTAAATGGCACAACCAGAAAAATCTTAGTATACTTATAGGTATTTAATCTAAAAAAAAAAAAACACTTTGTTTTTTTTGGTACAGAATATATTTTTGGCATTTTTCACCAGCATTTGGTTCCTTAGAACGGGCAATCTGCCTAGCTAGGAACTAATATAGACAAACAAGACATAATAACACTTGTATACATTTTAATATTTACAGTTATTTTGAAATATTATTATTATGTTATATTTGCTGTATAAATGTATCAAATTTTTTTAAGAAAAAAAAAAAAAAAAAAAAAAACGATCAGATGAGGATTTGATGAAATTTTTAGAGTATGAGTTGGCCCCATTTCCCTTGGCACTGTTCTCAATAACATCATGTTACACTCTCAACTTTATATGGATTCACGTTTTCATATCCTCTTTGGACGTGAGGGTCCTGACAAGCGTTGTTCATCCATGGCATCGTCATTCTCAGTGGTGGATGGTTCATGCTGAAAGGGCTCTACGTCGTCTTCATCGTCGCCCTCGGCAGCAGGCACGCTATTGAGGCATCTCCCTTGGCAGTGAAGGCACGCTGCAGAACAGGTCAGCATTGCTTTTAGGCATCCACATTTGCCAATTGCACAATCCTTGGTGCAGCGGCAAAATATCATTTTCAAAAGGACCTCCGGTGCTGGAAGATCTTCTGTTGTAATTGGCACCAGGGTTTCTCCTTCATGTTTCCACCCCCATTCTTCAGGGGGCAGCTCAATACCGAGCCACTGCTGAACTTGGTGGTATGTCCGCCGGGAATTCTGTTTAGCTGCACTCTCTGTTGGAGGGAGGGAGCTGATGTCAGACTTCATATTTGCCACGGACCTTGTGAACGACTGGAAGCGGTATTGGTTAAGGGAGGTCTGTCTTTTTGGCGCCGCATACCATTTCAGGAAGCATTTATTTCCAGCCTCTTCAACCTCGTCGTGAGTAGAGGAGGGGTTGTAAAAGATTATTGCCGCTTGCTTGATCTTTTCTGATTCCAAGTACAATTTTGAAAAGCCCACTTTGCTTCTCCTGAAAGTTGCAGACGTTGTATCGTATCCGGTAAATGAATGTAAAAATATTATATATTCAAATCCACAATGCTGCATCTCTTGGGTGGACAGTGCCATTGTTTTGATTTTCCCTCGTCAGGGTTTCAGCAGCAGAATATCTTAGGTGGGAGGAGTGGAAGCAATCAAAAGGACACTGAGGTGAACATCCTCACCAAAGATAGCCACTGAGTTGTGAAAGGATAGTTCCACAGCAGTCTTTACGATAAGGACGTCAGCATCATCGGTGGCCTGAAGAATCTGTATCCCATTCTCCCGAAACTTTGTCTGTAGTAAGGAGATGAAGTTACTTTTGTTGGTAGGATTGGATAAAAAATCTTCCTGGTTAACGGGTATTGATTTGTTCCATGTCAAATTGATGTTGGCCGACCTTCTCAGTCTGTATCGTCGCATCTGTTCTTGTGATTTCGTACTATTGACTGGATTTGCGTACCCATCAAATACCACAGTGCGAGTCATTCCAGGATAGTGGTAGTTGACATAAGTGATATAACGATCACAAATTGCGGCAACGGAGGCATCTTTTTGTCAAATTACTCTGTATAGTAGAAATCCTCCTTCCACAACTATGTTCATCTGAGACAGTAGAACAGTTTTTTTGGTAAGCTCAAATAAGCTATACAGAACAGATTTACTTGTCTTTCGCATTCCACTTTCATTGAACAGTGCCAAGGGAAATGGGGCCAACTCATACTCAAAGAATTTCATCAAATCCTCATCTGATCGTTTGCTTATACACATCCGCTGAAACAGCAATGTTGGGTCAACTGCAACCTTTTCATCATGAATTTTTATCGACGAGCTGACAGAAGACATTGGGAATGCCCGATCTTTGCGGGACAACTTGATGTCTGAGAATGTCAAGCCCACTATCGCATTCATTGCCTTTTCACCAACTCGAACAGCATCGTAGCACGTTATTGTAGCATCTCCGACGACTAACCTAATCACCCATCACAATAATAATGATTATAAAATGAATTCCACTAATCATCTGTTCGAGAACAACTTACCTGCTTTCTAAAATTAATATTTTGCGTTAATATTTTTTAAAAATAATAATTTTGCGTGCAAAAATTAATAAGGAATTTCCCATGAAGAAAAAACCCATCTAAACATTTTGGTAAGAAAAAACAGCTTTTTCTGAAAATGACGACATTTTACGAAAAAACTTAAAATTGCTGTAAATATTTACTGGTTGGAGATTTATTTAGATATGTATATATATTCTAAAAGGTAATTAAATTATCTACAACTTTTTTCAAATAAATTTCTTTCTTGGATGAATATTTTAGACGATATGAAGGAATGTTTGATGAAAAATGTGAGGTAAAATGATTTTTTTCGAAAATATTGACATTTGTGGAGCGTATAACTCAAAAACGGCTTGGATTTCCAAAATTACGTATAGAATAAAAGTTGTAGATAATTTAATGAGCTTTACTTATTCTTAAAAAGTTTTCCTCTGCGACGCACCGTTTTTGAGATATAAACGGAAACCCGAAAATCGGGACCTTCCCCCCCCCCCTCCCCCCCCTAGCTCACCACCTAGACATCAGGACTTTTAGTATGTTCACACCCTAAGCACCCTAAACAAGTCCTGAAAGAATCGCTTAGGTTCCTGCTCACGCACTCTACACATCCTTTTGGACCATTCGTTTACTGGACTAATGGTTTTGAACCCTTTGTCGTTTTCTGCAAAGAACTCGAAAAGCTTTCAGAATTTTTAAAAATATATTTCGTGTTATATGTTCACTTTAGCACGACATTTAATTAATATTTTCTTGGAGGAAAGGGTGAAAAAGTAATCTCCAGCTTATTAAGTTTTTAATAAGTCGTTGGAATTTTAATCTCAGGTCGGTCGTTGGTAGGAAAATTGCTAGAATTAACGTTGCGCTCGTATTTTTTGCCTTTTTTAACAGTTTTAATATATAACATCGCCCTAGTTTTCAACACGATTTTTTTTGTAAAACGTACGTCTTATCTTATTTATTGTCCGTTAAATGGATGTTTCGTAGCTCTATAATTCATGATGGATAAGACGATGCGAGCTAAAACCATAGCGTGGCAGTCTATACAATTTTCTAAATTCGTGGAGGGTCTTTTTAGGGAAATGAAGGAGAGAAAGTTCTGGGAAGGAAAAAGGTACGGGGGGTGGGTACTAATCTGGGGGTCAGTCACTCCAGGACAGACGCACGTACGAATCCATCCCTCGCACTTCGGTACAACGGGAATTGTCCTAGTTGGGCAGTCAAATTTTTTTATAAATAATGTATAACAAATATATATATATAATATATAATCTTGTACTAAATAAAAAAAAAAATAAAAAAAAATTACAAAACCATGTTCCGTTCAAACAGTGTTAAAAGGTTGTAAATATCAACGTAGGTAAGAAAGCCTAATGTTTAGTATAATATAGTAAGTACGAGACTGCGTATACACACGCGAGTCGAACCTGCGAGCTAAACCATGGTTCGCAAATGTATACGTAGCTTAATGTATGCTGTTTAGTAATTTATGGCACGATAATCATGTAGTGCTATTATTGTCAGCGTAATTCAGTGGGCCGCGCTGTTTGCTTTTTGTTTGTCGGATCCTGCATAATTTAACAACAAACTGTTTGTCTTTTTATGTTTGCTAATAAATTATCGCTGGTCTTTGATTCCTTGTGGTGTATTAAACGTCATCATTGTGAATGGATTCATGAAATTTATTGATAATACGCTTGGCTGAAGTCGCTCACATAGATTTAAAAGTATAATTACAAGTTCGAGTTTACTAGATGCATGTTATTGTGTTAATTTATCATTTATTTTTTTATTGAAATTATTTGTTTACTCTTTTTTAAGCCCATGGGGCTTTTACATTAATTTGATACCTACATAATATTAACATTTTATTGACACAAGGGGTGGTAATAAACAATAGGTTATAAAAATAAATTCTTACATAACAGTGGTTTACATTAAAATAATTGTTTACGTGTGTTTTAAACTTGGAAAATAAAAATTGTCACGTTAAAAATGTCGATTTAATTTGTATATTTGTTATTTAAATTATGTAAGCGAGGAATTGGCGAGTTTGCAACAAAATTTATTTGTGAATGGTGACATTAATTTGGGAGGCGGGTATGGGTACCGCCGCCCCGGGAATCATTTATTGGATAACCAACACCCCTGCCACAGGTTACCCCAAGTGGTTCGCGTGGTGCCCGGATTCATGGGGTGAGGTTTGTTCGGGTCTTGGCGGTGGATGCGTCTCCCCACCAGCTGCATGGCAGATCAGATCGGGGGAGAATGGTTGAGGGGGTCCCTTTGACTTCTCCAGCCGTACTCTCTCTCCCTTGCATCGCAATAGGAGGGATGGATTCGTCCATCACTCCTGGAAACAGTGACCCCCAGATTCCTACCCTCTTTCTCTATCCTAAAGAAACCCTCCATACAGCATCCCCAAAGATGACATAGGCCCTGAGGAGAATATTTGTGTCTGGAGATAATGTAAAATAAATGAAAAAGGTCCTTGAGCCTTGTGAGTCGAATAGGTACACTTAATTTAACTACATTAAAGACGCATCATTCAAGCGAATTTACAATTTAAAAAAGAAACATAGGTCGCTTGCTTCGCCGATTCTCAAATGTATGTATTTGTGTATTTATTTTATTTATGTTGCTCCACAGAAGAGGTCCTGACGAATATAAATCCCCTCAGGGCCTAGGTAATCTTTGGGGACGCTGTGTGGAGGGTATTTTGAGGAAAGGAAGGTGATGAAGTTCTTGGAAGAAAAAAGGATCAGGAGGGGGTAGGAATTTGGGGGTCAGTGTCTCCAGAAGTGACAGACATACGAATCCACACCTGGAGAGAGACCTGCTGGAGAGGTCGAAAAGTCTTCCTCAACCAATCTCTCCCGATCTGGCCTGCCACGCAGCTGGTGGGCGGATACATCCAACGCCAAGATCACCACCCAGACAAACCTCACCCTATGAACCCGGGCATCCCTGTTAAGCTACCAAACGTAGCGAACTACTTGGGGTGACCTATGGCGAAGGTGTTGCTTATCCAATAAATGGCCGTATCCATACTCGCCTCCCAAATGGAAATGTTTTACAATTCCAAATAGATTTCCCTGTCTTGCACTTGCTTAGTACACGAATTTATAGGTTGTAATAATTTAAAATATTGTTTTGATTGTGAACAAGAATAATTTAAAATTATTTTCTTCGGGGTAGGTGCTGTGAAAATGTATTTCATTTTACGAATTGAGAAATAAAACGTTTTTATTTTGTGTTCTTACAGCCGAAAACATATATTTTTTAATCTCTTGTATAGAATAAAAATCTTTGTTTTAAGGCGCTATTACTTTATACTTTATACGGTGGAAATTTTAGTGAATCATGATTTTGTGTGAAGATCTCACGTGGTTTTTTTTACATTAACGAGGAAAATAATTGCCCTCAAGGCCTATGTCATTTTTGGGGTGGATTTTTAAGGGAAAGAAGCAGAGGAAATTCTGGGAAGGAAAAATATATGAGTTGTGGTTGGGAATTTGGAGGTCAGAGTGTCCAGGAGAGACGTATGAAACCATCTCTCCCACTGCGATGCAAAGCGTTGGGGTCGAGAGATTCAGACTGAAGAGGTCAAAAGGTCTCCCTCATCCGACCTCTCCCGATCCGGCCCGCCAAGCAGCTGGTGGTCATCCGCAACCAAGAAATTAACAAACCTCACTCTATGAACCAGGGCACTACTGTCTAAGTCACCAAACTACGGCACTAGTTGCTTTAACATTTTTCGTTTAACCCAAATCTATAAGTTAACCACAAAATAATTAAAATGTACCTACATCTTTACGAAATCAAAGTTTCCGATCGCAATTTGAAAAAAAAAAGAATTTTTTAATTTTATTTTTTTATTATTTTTACATGAAACGACAGAAAAGTAAGGTGACAACAACGTTTATAATTCATGTGTCTTATAAAATATGTGTGTGTGTGTGTTTTTCGTTATCAGTAATTTTAGTTAGAAAAAACGTAAGGTGAGCCATTTTTGAAACTTTTTAAAGTTTGCAATCAAATTTATTATATTTAAAAAATTACAAAAAATTGAAAGCGTATTCCATCACATTCCGAAAACAGTGTTTTGTTTTCGGATATGTTCACAAATAATATTCAATTTATTTGGATTGCAAAACGGAAATAATTTTACCTACTCTCAGAAATACCCTAACTAACTAACCATCACGCCGTTTCCGAAGAGAACCGCCAAACAACTCTATCTTGGTACACACTCCTTGCCTCATTCACATTCATACATCGTCTCTTAAATGCTCTTCTACTATTCTGACTCTTGACATGACCCGACTCAAGTATTTGATTCACTTGGTCGTGCCTTGTCGTCCCCGACTTCTTCTACCATTTACATTTGCGTCATATATTCTCCTTACACTCTTTTACTCGTTCATTCGCTCTACATGACCAAACCATCTGAGCGTCCCTTTCTTAATTTTACCCTTTACGTTAACATCAGCCTTGCATTCTTTGCGGATCTCCATGATACGATTTTTTCTTTTTTCTCACACGATTCGGCACAGTTTTACCACACGTTAGCCTCAGGTATCAAAATACCCAAAAATATAAAATATTATACCCGATTTTTAAGGGTTAATCTAACTAACTAACTAACCATCACGCCGTTTCCCCACAGGGGTAGGCAGAGAGGACGGACCGCCAAACAACTCGGTCTTGGCACACACTCTTTGCCTCACTCACATTCATACATCGTCTCATACATACTCTTCTATTATTCTGACTTATGACATGGTTCGTCTCAAGCACATGATTCACTTAATCGTGCCATGTCTTCCTCGGGCGTCCCCGACTTCTTCTACCATTCACATTTGCGTCATACATTCTTTTTACACTACTTTCTTCGTTCGTTCGCTCTACGTGCCCAAACCATCTGAGAGTCCCTTTCTTAATCTTACTCATTATGCTTACATCAGCCTTACATTCTTTGCGGATATCCACATTTCTAACACGATCATATATGGTTTTAGCACACTTACGCTTCAGGGATCTCATTTCAACAGCATTCAGTTTATAGTTCAATTATTATATCCAACACTCCAGTCGGAGGCGTCTACTAATATCTACAGGAATTCCAAAAACTGAAAAAATCGAACTAATATCTATGAGAATCAAAGTGTTGACGAATATCTACAGCTCAAACTGTTGATTAATATCTATGAGAACCAAAGTGTTGACGAATATCTACAGCACTGGCAGAGGTTGGATTTGCAATTATGTATAGCATATTGGAATAACGTAATATTGCGAATGCAGTTTAAAAAACTTAATTTATGTAAGTATGTATGTAAAAATCCCTAATATCGGCCTATTGGACACATTTAGCTGATTAGTCCAACCTACGCTCTGTAGATATTAGTTCAACCTACGCTCTGTAGATATTAATCAACACTCTGAAGTTCGTAGATATTAGTTCAACATATCAGCTGTAGATATTCGTCCGACATACAGGCTGTAGATATTAGTATCTGGAGTCCTCCAGTCTAGTGTTCTACATTAGTCATCGTATCGTCATTTATGGTTCAGCTGTAAATACATACATTAGTAACTAGATAATCACGAATTTGAATCGTATCGGTTAATTTTTCAACGAGGAGTTACCGGAACGCCAATCAATAATGAAAAAATAAATACTGATAATTATTAAAACCAATATTGTGTCATGATTTTCTAAAAATAATCGTACTTTAACGATTCAGTCATGTGTTATGAATCATCGCTCGAACCTCAAAAAACTTTTTATTCTAAATTTAAATTTATTTGAATTCGTTCTTGGAATGCCTTATTTGCTCGGCCCATTTTAGCCTCAATGTTGCCAGGCAGGGAGTTAATGAAATGATTTAAATAAACAGGACGATAAGAAAGGTATCAATATTTTCAGACAATAATTTTTTGAACTGAAATACTTTTTTACCACCGTTGTGATTTGAAAATCGATGGAACAAAAAATAGCGACACTAAAAAGAGACAAACCCTATCTACAGGAATTAGCCTTATTCTAATTCTACTCCTGATGCGGTGCTTCGTGGCCTCCCCAATATCTACTTTAGTTTTCTGAAGGTTTCACTTCTACCGCGTGTGAATTCGCGCAAACTCTGAATTTGTTTAAATATAATTTGAGGTGATATATTGGTACGAATCCAGCGGAATATTTTAAACATGCACATTACTTTCAGTATCGCCTTAGTGCAATAAAGCCGTTAAATATTTCTTCACCCCTTTACATAATTTAATGAAAAAAAAAATATATATTTGTGGTTTTCAGGAGAATTTTTACTGCTTACTTCTGTTGTGAAATCGGTATTTTAATATTAACGTAATGTAATTAGTAGTGACCGACCGAAGGTTCGGTTTCGATTTCGGTTTCGGCAAGTTTCGGCAACAAAATCTAGTTTCGGCATCAGTGTCGGTTTCGGCAGCGAATCTGCCGAACCTTCGGCCCACCGAAACTCTGTGTTCGTAAATTATTACGCGCGTCATTCGGCTGATTTCGGGTGAGTTCGTGGCTCGTGTGCCATCCGCCATCATCAGCTGAGTTCGCCGGCCGGTCCGGCGTGATGGTGTTGTGAGTTTGTGTTAATTTTTATAATTTTTGTTTGTTTTATAGCAGTAATATAAAAAATGATTATTATTATTTTTTCATATACTTCAATTATTGTTTTTTTTTATTATTTCATTTAAAACGTGTTAATTGTCTGTATAAGTGTAAAAAACAAACGAAATTTTTGTAAACAATAGATTTTTAACATGTCTAAAAAAGTTTTGGTTTCGATTTCGGCCGAAACTGAGACAGATACCGAAGATTCGGTTTCGGTAGAAAGTCCTGTTTCGGTCGGACACTAGTAATTAGTCGAATCCACGCACTTTCATTTAGTTTAACACTTAACTGTTAGTGGCATTTATGTTTTTATGATTTAAATTTTGTTTTATTTAGGTAAGTTTTAAGATTTTCACGGCCAAAAGCATTTTCGTTATTTGTTTTTAGGGTGTTATGCCGTGTTGCGCTACCTCCTTCTTTAGCCAACGTTTCGGACATCGTTGCAGTGTCCATCATCAGGGCAGATCCGGTAGATGTGCACACTGTGCCCTGATGATGGACACTGCAACGATGTCCGAAACGTTGGCTAAAGAAGGAGGTAGCGCAACACGGCATAACACCCCAAAAACAAATAACGAAATTGTGTTATTTATTTTACATAATGACTCCTACTAAAAAATCATTGGCTGCTTTTAAAAATTAACATGGAGAGCCTTTGAAAAATCTGGAATTAACAAGGGCGGGCGTCGCGAATCGAAAAAGTTTGGGGACCACTGAGACTGGCTAGAAATAAATAATTTGTAGATGATTTTTTTCTGTTAACAAAACCAGAGTGTTTCATAATCCGACAATTTTTGTTACAGGTAGTAGTAATATACCTATGCAAAATATCTACAAGCGAATGCCTACATAAAAAAATGCATGTTCATGATTTTTTTAAACTTTAATATTTAATTAAAAATTCATGTAGTTTCGTTCACAAATTCATGTGTAAATTTCCGAAAACCCTATGGCTCTTTGCGTTACCTGAGTCACCGTTTACCCGAGAAATACCGCTAATCGTCGAAGCAGTCGATTGTATTGTGACATTGCACTTGTATTCTGGGATGAGGCCATAATAATTGTTAGTATTCACGTTTGACGTGTTTGTTTTCTAAATGATTCATTTTTCAGTAGAAATAATTGCTCGGGGTCCTTTTTCGTGTACCTAAAAAACGCAGTCAATATTTGTTTTTAAGATTGTACATAAATAATTAATTATATACTCGTATGTAAGGGAACCATTTATATGCTAACCAACACCTCTAACATAAGTTACCCCAAGTGATTCGCTACGTTTGGTGACTTAGCGAGGGTACCCGGGTTCGTTGGGTGAGGTGTGTCCAGGTCTTGGCGGCAAGTCAATCACCACACTGTAAAACGGATCGTGTGTGTGTATTTTTACATTATCCCCACACTGGAGACAAAGTCCATCAAGGCCTATGATATCTTAGGCTGTGTGGATTATATTTTTAGGGGACGTGTGAGGAGTGGGTAGGAATCTGGGGATCAGTGTGTTTAGTATTGACAAACGTATGAATCCACCCTCCCATTGCGGTGCAGGGTGTTGGGTCGAGATTGTCCTGCTGGAGAGGTTAAAAGGTCATCCTCAACCAGTCTCTCACGATCCGGCCCGCCACGCAGTAGGTGGGCAAAAGTATCCGCCGCCAAGACCAAGACAAACGTCACCCCATGAACCCGGGCACCTCTGCTGAGTCACCAAACGTAGCGAACCACTTGGGGTGATCTATGGCAGGGGTGTTGGTTACCTATTGCTTATCACTTGGGGTGATCTGGCAGGGGTGTTGGTTATCTAATAACTGGTTCCCGTGGCGGCGGTACCCGTACCCGCCTCCCAAAATGACGTGTTTCTAGAAATCAGATCGTAATAAGGGCCTAATAAAGAAAAAAATACTGAAATGCGCACTAACGAAAGTAAAGACTAAAGAAAATCTTAAACATGAAAATATCTGCATAATACGTACGTGAAAATAAATATGATCCGTTGTCTAAATTCATTATAAATTTTCGTATCATAAAAATACCTCCCACCCTCTCTAAAAGCTATCCATCATCTACGAATATGAAGGTATGTTTATACTATATAACATCTCTCCTGGCCTGCCCCAATTTCCTCTGAGAGAAAGCCACGTAATTCGATTTGCAATTTTGCTCTGAGAAAATAAGGCAGGTTGGAAAAGCGTGTTAGAAATTTCTAAAGCGACACGTGTCATTTAAATTGCATTGAACACTCGTAACCTCGACGTACGAGGAGATATAAAAGGAATTTAGAAGTTAACCACTTAGTTACACCTTGTTTAGTTTTATATGGTTTATAAAGCGGAACACCAGTTTGGAGTTGGTGTGATCATCTAATAACTCCCAAACGGAGAGTTCTGGAATTATGCCATTTGTACTGATTGCTCTCTCTGAAATTAACAGTTAAAAGCAATAATTTATAAACATATATAAAACTAGCTGACCTGACAAACGTTGTTCTGCCATAAAAATTATTTCTAGTGAATATTTTTGTTGTTAAATAAAAATAACGAATATATTGTTAAGTGTGTAGGGATGGGATCTATGACAGAAAGAGACTATGACCGCCGATTAAAACAAAAAAACACCAACTAAAGTAGGAAAATGAAATAAAGAATATCAATTTGAATTTCGAAGAGCAATTGAGTGTACGATATTTTTTGTCAGTCCAACACAAATAAGCTCGATGGTTTGCCCACGCGAAAACTTGATGCCGAATGAAATATCAAAATGACGTGATGAATGTCTTGCGGATGTGTGGATGAAAGTTCGATGGGGCGGACGTAGCGCCATCTGTCATTCAACTACATAAATAATTTTGTTCTGTTTGAAATACGAAAGATGGTTAAATTGGTTCATACAAAATATTAAAATCAAGATGAAAAAATGGAAGGGTGGGGGGGGGGGTATGAGGGTTAAAATTTGGGGTTATAGGTATTTTTTGATTCCAAACAAAAAAAAATTGTCAAAAAAATAGAGTTTTTTTTCCTTTCACCTAGAGGTATAAAATATACTTTAAAACCTTTTCTCATGCCTACCAAATATACGTAAAAAATTTCATAAAAATCGGTCAAGCCGTTTCGGAGGAGTACGACCACAAACACCGTGACACGAGATTTTTATATATAAGATAATATATTTTACACACCCCAAACCAATACCAAATTTTAAAAAAATTCAAGGGTCGAATAAAATATCAGAATTAGTCAGGTGTTGAAACGCTCTTCTTTTAAACTATTTGTAAACCTTCACGTTTCACCTTATATATTTACTTATGTACTCGTATATAAACTTAAATTAAAACTTGCTTGGTGATGTATTTTAGTACGTTATTTATTTAAAAAGTGTATTTTGTTTCCTTGTTATACTTTATACATATGTAATTTTTTTAAATGAATACATTTATGTTTTTTTAATGTGAATGCCTCACAAGAGTCTCAGCTGCTCCCGTCTGGAGTCAGTGAGACTATGGCATCCCCAATTGGGGTATGTTTTGAAGCTGAAGGTAGTGGGGAGAGGAATGAGATGGGAAGAGGAAGGTGGGGAAGTACCTGTCTATTCGTATCTGGTCACTAAACACGGCTAAAGCCATTTCAAGCACTGTTTCAATTCTGAATGGTGGCGATACTGAGAGTAACTTCCACACTGGAATGTGCCGCAAGTATACTTACTATACTAATTGTTAAACGTGACCTTCGGATTGCGAGTCAAGAGATTTACCCCTAGACAACCCGGTCATCGTAAAGTTACTGGTTCAAAAATAGAAAAAATAATCATAAATCCATAATTTCCATCATTAACAATAAGCTTCGAAATGTACCAACTTTACAATTTTACCAAAAGAAGGCATATCGCCGAATTAATTCTTCCGTATTTGTAATTTGTTTCTTTTTTAAAGCATTCTCTCGTTTCGGAGGGTGGCTATCATCAGGGTAATCTTCCCCTCGGCAGACTGCAGTCCGGAACTTCGCGGAACTGCACTCGCATTAGTCATGTAGGTTTCTACTACTACTCTCTCTCTCTCTGGTTTCAATCCTGGGATTGGTTTGCAGCAGTTTCCTTTAGTTTCCTCTTCCATTCTTCCCTGTCTTGTGCGGCTCTTTTGAGGTCTGCATATGATAAGCAGCGCACGTCCACCAGCAGGTCCTCCAGGTACTCTCGGCGTGGGCGTCCCCTAGAGTTTGTCCCCTCGGTCATACCCTCCATTATGGAATGCAAGAGGCCTTCTTGTCGTATTACATGGCCGATCCATCTTGCACGCCTTTCGGACAAGGTCCTGAGCAGGTGCCTTCCTCCTTCGATTCTTTGGAGAACCTCCTCATTTGTAATGTGGTCTCTCCAGGAAATTCCTAATAGTCTTCTATAGGACCACATCTCATAAGCCTCTAGTCTCCGTTTATCTCTTTTGGATAGGCACCATGTTTCGCAGCCGTACATCAAGATACTCCATACATAGGTCTTGATGAGGAGTATTCTCAGCTTTAGGTCTATATTATTTGATTCAATTATTTTCGACCTTTTATTGAAAGCAAGCCTAGCCTGGTGTATACGGCTGTCGACATCGCTCTTAGACCGACCGTCCCATGTTATTTTGCTCCCGAGATAGACAAACTCCTTGGCGTTCTTTAGTGGAACTCCTGACATCTCTATTCGCATCTGATGTTGCGTTCGGCACTACTACTAATACACTGTAAAACAGTATAGGTACAGATCAACCATGACTGAATTCGATTAGATACATCTTGAAACAATTAACTTTGCAGTCGGAAGCGTCGCGTCGCGTCGGTACGATATAGATATTCTGGATTAAAAAAAAATAGATGTAAAAAATAGTTCGTTCGTTGTTTAGTTGCAAACCGCCTGCAAAGTTAATTGTGTCAAGATGTACATACTCGAATTCAATTATGGTTTTGTAGGTTACCTTTCTCCATTTCTAGGAGTTTCTCACCGGCAGCGATGTTAAGAAAACGGAGGGCCGCTGAACAAAATCACCTCAAGCCAGGCCAATCTTGCGGACTTCCCGCATCCTTGTGTACGTGGATTGCCGACTTTTTGAGGGAGAGGTCGAATCAGACAGTTGCTGATGGTTTCACCTCTTCCTCGCACTCGATAAATGCTAGCGTCCCACAGGGATCGGTTCTGTCTCCGACTTTGTTTTTGTTGCACATCAATGACCTTTTAACATGTGCACCAATTCATTGTTACGCGGATAATAATAATAATAATAATATTTGGCTAATTTATATAGCGCCGTTTTTGTGAGAAATCACCTCAAGGGCGCTGACAGTACAGTCCCTAATAGTTTTTTTTTGACAAGCCCCCAAAGGGCTCACAAATTCCAACGGCTCGGAGGGCTTTGAAGCAAAGAATGGACGGTTACCTCGAGCGTGTTTTCTCTTGGGGTAAAAATAATCTTGTTGAATTTAATGTTTCAAAGACCCAATCATGTCTGATTACGTCTAAAAGGGATTGAACTGAAAATCTAGTCATCTTCAATGGAAGCAATTCCGAACAGGCCCTCCATTGATATGCTTGGTGTAACTCTAAGTGACCAGCTTAGATATGGGAGCTGCATTGAAGGCAGAGTTAAGTTAGCCTCTCAAAAACTGGGCGAACTGTATAGGGCCCGCAGATACTTTAATAGTGCACAACTGCTAACCCTGTACAAATCATAAGTGCGCCCCACGGTTGAATTTGGCAGCCACCTCTGGTCTGAAGCCCCAAAATACCTGAAAACCCCTCGATTGATCCCTTCGGCACCTGTGCATCGTCGGGAAACACGCCAAACACGTGCTCAACATACTACACGGTTGACATTTGTCACATGAGAAAGAGTCGTTTCTTTGACTCGTCTTGTGTTCAATAGCTCGACTGTGGAACAATTTGCAGGCATTTGTGTTTCCTCATTCCTACAACAGGGTCTCTTCAAGACCAATGTTCATTCCTTCCTCTCCTCAAAAATAACCTCCACACAGCACCTCAGATGTCATAGGCCTTGAGGAATTTTTTTTCCTCAGGGCCTCCTGTGTGGAGTTAATGTAAAAAAAGGCTATGAAAGTAAATCAAATCGGCCTCTTATTCTAAGAGATCTACCTATTTTTTATTTATCAAAATATGTTTATTGAATAAGTTACATAAGAACTAGAAACTATACATGAGGATTCGCTGGAGGAAGACATGGCAATTTCAATTTGGGAGGCCGGGACGGGTACCGCCGCCCCAGGAACCATTTATTGAATAACCAACACCTCTGTCGTAGGTCACTCCAAGTGGTTGGTTATATTTGGTGACTTAGCAGGGGTGCCCGGGTGCATGAGGGTGAGATTACGGTTGAGAGAGAAAACAAATTGTCCGGGTCTTCGCGGCGAATGCGTCTGCCCACCAGCTTCATGGATCAGGAGAGAATGGTTGAGGGAGTCCCTTTGACTTTTCCAACCGTACTCTCTCAGAACATCATCTTGCACCGCAGTCGGAGGGATGAATTCATACGTCCGTCATTCCTGGACACACCCCAGATTCCTACCTACCCCTTCCGTTACTAAAAAAGACCCTCCACACAGCATCCCCAAAGATGACATTGGCTCTGAGGTGAATTATTTCCTCAAAGCCTTCCATGTAGAGCTAAACTAAAAAAATGGGACGATTAACTGAATCAAATGTTTGAGTCGGATGATGTCAAGAGTCAGAAAGGCAGAAGAATATGTAAAAGGCGGTATGTGAATATGAATGAAGCAAGGAGTGTGTGTTGATATAGAGTAGTGTGGCGGTCTAGGAGAGGATTGGGGGTTAATTAGTAAGTTAGTTTTCTTATAGAAATAAGAAGCCGATTTGATTCAGTGTCCTGGCTTGGTTTGAGGTGGTTTTGGCTGAACACGCTCAAGAGCTATAGTCAAACAGAAACTAAGTGAACGGTCAAAGTCCAAAGTCAGTAATAAAATTTACAGGTAAAGCAACACGAGAAGGTTCACGACTTAAACTTAATTTCACTAAACAAAATGTTTTTATTATGTTCGGGACTGAATTTAAGTCTGAATAAGGATTGA
Organism: Limnephilus marmoratus; assembly: GCA_917880885.1. NCBI lineage: Eukaryota > Metazoa > Arthropoda > Insecta > Trichoptera > Limnephilidae > Limnephilus > Limnephilus marmoratus. The sequence continues at coordinate 19,033,275 of OU862933.1, forward strand.
ATGAAAATGCGTAGGTGTTTAAAAATACCTACTACAATAAATACAACTCAAAATGATCAGCCGGCTACCTTTTCCAACTTGCACTTTTAAACCCCCATTGCCGTCACTATTTTGCCACATGTGTGTAATCGAGTGATTTTGATTCACCCAAGTCTCGTCCAAATAGACTATTTGCCGTCCGTCGCTAGTTCATTTTCATTTTGATTCATTTTTCTCAAAAAGTCTACACGCGCTGTAGCAATGTCTAATCTTCCCATTAAATACTTTCTTCCATCTTTGTGTATTTTGAATTTTAAACCAATATCATGCAAAATACATCGCAACGACTCATGAGAACCAAAAAAAATAAATTTATCCACCAGAACTTTGTTAAGATCTGCAAGAGTGGGATATTGTCCATTGACATAAAAATCAATCACATTGCGACGCACAACATCCTTTTTAAAATCTTCCAATCCCGTTGAGGCCGCAAGCCTGCTGCCAATAGATGTATGGATGTCGTCAGTCCTGCTGCCAATAAATGTACTTGCTTGAAGTTCAATGTTTTGATGTATTCTGGATTTGATGTATATTGGACTGATGAAAAACTTGATAACATTATAAACTATGGTTCTTTCACCTGCCTGCAATTCGTATCGTTGATTTACGTCCACCATTTTAAATATGTATTATCTACTAAACATACAATATGTAATTACAAACACACCGATTAAATAAAGGGAGTCAAAATGACATTAATAAAGTATGGGTATTAAATCGAAAATAAAGTAATGGACTGGTTTTTGATCTTACGAAGTCAATACACTACTTATTACTGAATGTGGAATCATTAATTGTTTGCTTTTATAGTAAGTAAATATAAATAACAATGGAATTTCCAAAGCATTTAGTCGCCTAATTCACGGGAATAACCGCCAATGGAATTTCTAAATTTTGTTTCGCGGCGTGTAATTATTAGGTATCGTCTGAAATATTGTTTTTAGAATCCAGTTTAATGTATTTTCGTAAATAGGAATTTACGAGGGACGTATAAATAATAAGAAATAAAAAATATAAAAATATTAATAATATAATGGTGGAGTGCCTTTCGAGTTTGGGTTTTTCGGAGTTTTGACTGTACGTTAATCCCCGTGTGAAATTTTGGGAGTGCATTTGGTATCTGTTCGACTATAGTGTAATTTACTCCGAACTCAGTTCATTGTGCGGTGAAGAAGTGTGGCAGCCTTTATTGTATTTCCAAGACCTTCCATTATAGAGGATTATTTTCACTTGGATACTGTTTTCCACTGAACTTCGTATTGTATGTAAATGTGTTTAACATGTATTCAAATTGCTTGTGGTAAGTGGTTCCTTAATAATCTGCTCCCATGTTCCCAATAGTAGATAAATATGCTGATGATATTTCGGCATGATATTAGTAATTCTGTGAACAGTAGGGCTAGTTTGCAAAGATAATATGCTTCTAATTTATTAAAACAAACCATTTTTTTCCAAAATCGTAAGATTTTTAAGTAGGTACTTAAATACCTGGCTATTAAATTATACACCATATATTTTATGCAACATTTAAAAAAAAATTAATTGGGGAATTATACTATTAATCCAAAGCAACGTTGCTACTGTGCTGCAGGTATAAGTTGGAGAAAATAAGGGCACTGTTGTCTATGATATAACAATAATAATGCAAGATTTAAATTTAAAGGTATAGCATTAGTTCATGTTTATGCCACCACGAACTTATGCGTATAGCACTTCTTATCAATGACATTTATTTTTTTCAAACTTTCTTTCGGCGAGTAAGCACTATAAAATAAAAAGAAAAGCGAATAAGAAAGTCCAAATAAACAAGACCATAACACATTTGAAAACATAATCTTAACTAAACCACAGAAAAAGTTAATCTACTAGTCAACAAAGTAAGACTGCTTTATTAATAAAGAGGATGCAGCAGATTTTCGAAAACCAAAACGTAATACAAATTTACAGGCAATATAAACGGTCGGGTTAAAACAAGACTTCGCTACGCTTAGTCAATGAGGCAATATTTCAATATATAGATCTGGATATGCCAGTCTATTTCGGTAAACATTTCCCTATCGAGTCCACGCTCAAAACACACTTTAAAAAATTAAAACAAATTGTGCTAGGTAGATTACAGTTAGTATTATGTAATTCAGTAACCGGAATTGAAAAACATTGCATTTTAATGGTAATTTTGTTATCTTTAAAAACGCAAAATGTCATTTCTCAAGAAACGCCATGTTGTTAATTACGACGGCTAACGTCTCGCGTGATTTTTCGTGTTTATGAAACCGAACAAAATAATGATTAAGAGGGCATTACCAGAGAAAACCGGAAATACGTCATTTTCAAAAAAGTTTTTAGACGTATTGACTCTTTTCCACAAAAAATTATAAATGGATTTCGAAAGATTGTTCTTTTATCTAGCATTCGTATGTAATAAATTTTGAGAAATTTTTTAAATTTTTATTATAATAAGGTTATTCCATAGGTCGTTAGCAGATTTGTTCAATTTTCAAAAAAGTTTTTGTATTATACCACACCCATTTCAAATAATAAAATCATGCAGTAAAATAAATCAATACATTATCTAGAAAACGATTGTTTTAGAATTTTAATTTTAGTTTCAATAAAATCATTAAAAAATATGTACGTACATGTGTTTCTTGGCGAAAATTGGTTCGTTTGTGTATTTATTTGCGCACTTACAGACTAATATATTTCAGATTTTTTTAACATTCTTATTAAATTTAGACATTATTGAAAAATGATAAATACTTATAATCAAAAAATAACTACAAAAAGTACATTATTTTAATAGTTTTATCATCACGCCTTTCAGCATTTTTGGATGAAGCTAATTTGAATTGAAATAAATTCTATATTGAGTTATAATTTTAAAAAGCTGGTACGGAGAATAATGAATCTTTCTCATTGTAACCGCCCTGCACGATCATAAGAACAACTTTCGACGAAATGTGGATTTTCGTCCGCTGGCTGGATAAACGCTCTTAATACGCATTATTTATCATTTCCGAAGATTGCAATTCGTACTTATTATTGTCTAACTGACAGAAAGTGATTTTTTCTTTTAAAAATGCGTATTTCATCGTAGTAATTAACATGGCGGTCCTTGAAAAATGACATTTCACGTTTTTTAAATTAAAAAGAAAACATTAAAACGTAATATTTTTCAATTCCGGTTACTGAATTACTTATTACTAACCATTATCTACCTAGAACAATTATTTTAAAGTGTGCTTTGAGCGTGGACCAGGTCCGTAGCTAGAGTTGAATTTTAGATAGGGCAGCGGTAATTACAGGTAGGGCGTAAGTAAAATGATCTGATCTGGGTCGGGCGGGGGGGGGGGAGGGGGGGCGAACCATTCCACAAAATTCGTAATTCGTAGGAAAACCATACTACGCATTATATGAGAGTAATACTAATTAAATCTTTGGACACGCAAGCAGATTCACCCTTAATTTAAAACCAGTTTTGTGATCAGAATGTAAATTTCCAGTTGTGGATTCATCTGCTGACACATTTTGAAGGAAAACGTTCGCTTATTCGAAGTGAATTGGAGGTTACCCACCACATACCCGCCCGGTGTAAGTAACAGAAGGTTACTATTCAAGGACTTTTTTTATAGAATGACCCTACAATTATAACTAACAAAAACTAGACCCCTATTGTCCCTGCATACGTTGTTAGCGAGCAGTATGCAAGTGCTTGATCTGATGACAAACTGTTTTGTATGGAGGAGGCCCGAAGATATCGATCTAGGGATTGGTTTATTTATGACTCAACCGTTGAATAACATCCCCAAACTGTTTGGGAATTCCCCCTAAGCAGTGATTGCAATACGCGCACAGTCTCTCACCACTTACTCCAATTCCATCTATGGGCAGAATAAAGAATTGATATAATATGATTAATTCGAAGCTGTTTAGTTAGATGTCTCTACGCTACACTAATAGGTAGTATTTTTTTTTCAATCATAACAAACAATGAACAAACAGTTTACTAGTATATTATCATAGTCGATGGTATTTCTTAAGGTAGGGCACAGGTATTTTAAGGTAGGGCATTGCCCCCTAATGCCCCCCCCTAGCTACGGCCCTGGCGTGGACTCGATAGGGAAATATTTACTTCCATTTCACCCAATCTTACCACTGATGGTAGTGTGAAGGTTTTTAACTTGTCGTGCCATCTTCTTATTGTGATTCATTCAAAGTTTGTTTACGGAAAATGCGATACCTAAACGGAGTAAGAATAATTTTAATATTTCGATTTAAATACACCACAGGAACATTAGTCATTAATTCCTGCAGCACCGGCCCACGGTCGGTAAATGCGTCAAACGCGCGTCCAACATTTGAACGCAGTTGACATTAGTCAAATTAATGAGAACGGGTTATTTCAACGACGACTGTGGAACGATTTGTGAGTTTCCTCCCTTTCACAACCTGGGTCTTTTCAAGACTCCTCCATAAAAATACCCTCCACACAGTATCCCCAAAGATGACATTGGTCATGAGGGAAAATTATTTTCAAAATTAATAGAATACTTACATAGTTTTAACCACCTTTATTGTTTAAAAAACCAACATACTTCGTAAGCAATGCTTACTTCATCAGAGTAGAGTAAGTAAGCATTGCTTATGAAACAAGTTGGCGTTTTAAACAATAAAGTAAATTTTGAATTATAATGGTGCCACAAAATAAGTTTCCTGTGTTTGAAGAAGTGAAAATTATTTTCCTCAGGGCCTCCCGAGTGGAGTAAATGTAAAAAAAACAAAACACTGCTTTATAATAAACTAACTGAAGTCCCGGGGTTGTAACCGGGGTTGCCCGGGCTTTACCCAGCGAAATCAGATGAGAGTAATTTTCTTCTCATTTTGAACGTCCAATGCTCAAAATTTCATAAAGAAATATCAACATTCTGCTTTAAGGAGTGGCAACAGGAGATGGGGGTGGTTTTGGAATCTCGTCTAGACAGTGACTTTCATCTTATTTTGAAGGTCAATGTGATAAAGTTCATCAATCCGGAATAAAATTTCTATAAAAATCAAATTCACGCCATGGCAATGGCTAACGATGAATCCTATCCGCTGAAATTACAAAAAAAAAAAAATTTTTTTTAAGCGAAATTTCTTTAGCGTCGTTAGTGACTTGAAATTCGGGTGAAACTGAAATGCGTCACAACGCTGTTCTACACAAATACTCGATTCTGATATAATGTTGTAAATTCGCACTTCGGCGCGTGTCTTCCATAGCGTAATTGGCAAGGTCCCTGACAAGTCTCAGCGGCCAGAGAGACAGATATCAAGCGAACAGGGGTTTGAATCATACAAAATAAAAAATACAAAACATTTTTATTTTGTGAAATCAATATCCAACCTCCAAAACACTTAAAAAAAAACAAGCAAAAGAAAATAAAGCGACTTTCTAATTTCACTTCTACCGCGTGTGAATTACATGTGAATTACTCTGATTTTTTTAAATTTTCTTACGTAAATTTTATTTAGTGCACCCAGCTAACTCGTATTGCTTTGCGTGCTATTAATATAATACAATTTGTCATCGTTGCCGAAATGTTCAGTCATAATAAACACATGTAAAGGTAAAAACTTATGAATCAGAATTCGGGTAGTAACGGAGAAGGACAACCATAAACCATGAATAAGGAAATAATGAATTTCCAGGTAAGACGTGAATAAAACTAATATACTTTTAAGCTTGGCTTACTTACAGAAAGCACGCAACGTGGAAAGTTTACCCCCTTAGAGCTTATAAATGTAGAGAAAAATTTTAAATTGAAATTTAAAATTTATGAACGAAAATAATTATTCGATAATTTGACGATAACTTATTATTTACTAGCAAAGGTTGTTCTGCCATATAAATTATTTCTAGTGAATATTTTTATTTATTTATTTATTTATTTACGCCTATTTAGGCTTTTACATACATATATATATAACAATATTAACAAAATTATACTGATAAACAGTGCAGGAAACTACTGTTTAAAACACTTGCACAAAAATAAATACAAAGTAAAAATATATAGGTATTGAATTTAAACCACACAGTATGTAGGTACAAAATATAATAAATCTGAAATAGTTTTTTTTCTTTCAGCCGACAAAATACTGCCAATGAATTAATCAATTTTAATAGCTTTATCAAAGTATTATTCCCTTATGTGATGAAAAAAACTTCAATAAGGTGCGCTTATATAATAAAATTGATGTACTAAAGATATCAACAACGTCAAAGTATTTGTTTCCAAGCTGTTGAATTCGTCGCGTAGGAGTATAATATTGATTTGTTGACTTAGAATTGCTACAATAATATGGTAGGTACTGTCTTGTGACTGACCTGCCTGGAGTATGAAAAGAGATTTCATATAATAAATCAGGGGTATCAAACATTGAATTAATGATTTTATACAAACAGGTTAAATCGGAAATGATTCTACGATCAGATAATTTTATTAAATTTAATGAAGAAAGTACGTTATCGTAATTTAGGCATTCACTAGGAATGCCCATTTTAAAATTCACATATCTTAAAAATTTATTTTGGATTCTTTCAATCGCATGTGAATGAACCTCATAATTTGGGGACCAAGCCGTGGAATTGTATTCTAAATGACTCCTTACAAGTGACATAATGTTTTTACAGTATTGACATTATTGAAATCACTAGATACCCTTAAAATAAATCCCAACATTTTCAAAGCTTTATTGGTTATTATTTCTATATGCTTGATAAAGTTGAGTTTCGTGTCAAACCAAATACCTAAGTCATTAATTTCCGAGACAGATACTAACGACATATTGTTAATGGAATAATCGAAAAATACTGGATTCTTTATTCGATAAAACCTCATAATTTGACATTTGCTTATATTAAGTTGCAAGCGGTTATCATGACACCATATAATAAATCTCAACAAGTTATTTGACAATATGTGGCAATCATTAATGTATTTTGGTTGTTAAATAAAAAATAACGAATGTATTGTAAGTGTGTGGGCATGGGATCTAAGACAGAAAGAGGAATGGAGCGCTGTAGACGATGACCGCCGATAAAAACAAAAAAGCATCAACTAAAGTAGGAAAATGAAATAAAGAAAATCAATGTGAATTTCGAAGAACAATTGAGTGTACGATATTTTTTTTCAGTCCGTCTATTACTCCAGTCAAGATGTACATCCGTGCTTGCAAAAGGTCCGATCATTCTGAATTTTTTATATGTTGTTAGGACTTAAACCAGTATTAAAAAAAAAATTTTGCAATTTCGAAAGTGCTGTGCGAGCGGCGGTGGACCCAAAAAACCAGGAAATTTTCGGATTTTTTTCAGTTTTTGCTCAATATCTCAGTGAAGGAAGGGTCTGACCGGTATAGTCAGTATGCATACTTTTAAAGAAGACTAAATTTGCTACAATTTGAGACCAAAGCAAGCTATATACAGTAATTGGTTTCCAAGATACAGTTTTTCGAAAATAGGCCATTGTTTCCAAAAGGTGAAATTTTTTCAAAATGTTCACTTATTTTGTAAAATATTTTCTAAAACACGCATCCCACGTCAAATATTATATGGAATAAAGTTGTAGTAAATTTAATTAGCTTTCATTTAAGACTAAATTGATATCCGTAGAACTAACGGTTCTCTTAAGAACGCCAGATAACCAAAAACAGTCATAAGTGGGTTTTGGGGGAAATGCAAATAAACTGTTCTCACGTCTTTTTATGGTTTTATTGTGCTGTGAAGTAAATCCATGAGACTAATCCATGAGACCATTTATTGTGCTGTGACGTAAATCCATGATGCGATCCATGAAAACCTATGGTGGATTGACCCAAGGAAGGGGAATCTCCGACAGTGTTCTAGCAAGGTGGACAACAGGAATGGTGTTTATGTTGAACATTTGTGAAGAACTGGAAAGTTTTTGCAGCATCTCATCTCGTCCTACTGGAGAGCAGCATGTAGACATGAGACCTTCTCAAATCATCCAAGATAACAATGATGTGGAAAAACTAAAAACTGGTTTGTTCTCCACCCTCCATTTCGCAAAACTGACAGTTCGATTTCTATCAGTAGTGGTTTACTGGTAGGTCCTGAAATTAATTGCCACACAGCCCAGAGAATTGGAAGGGAGGGAGTGATGAAAATTGTGGGGCAAATGTACGACAAGGGAGTAATAAAACGGAAAAATAAAGTTACCATCGATCACTTCAACCGTCAAACTGCCGGACAAAAACAGAAGAGTGGCTGTGGATCCGCTCACAATTTTCCAGCGAGCGTGTATTGCAAAGCAATCTGAACAGGATTTACAGGATGACTTCAAGTTTGAGTTGGCCCCGTTCCCGATGTCTCTGGTCAATGAACAAGGGATGCGCAAGGGCACAAAATCTACTCTGTAATCTGCCTTCACTCCTCTTTCCAGCCACACGCCGATAGATGCAAGCACTCACGTCATTTTGGATGGTGGCTACCTCTTGCACAAGGTCGTGTGGCAGCGAAAGATCACGGTTCGAGCACTTTTGGCGCATTATACCACCTACGTCCGAAACCACTTTGGGAAGAACGTCTCCATCGGTTTTGACGGCTACCCCGAAGATGCTACAAAAAAAAACCACCAAAACAACGGAACGACTCCGGCGCTACGCAGCTCATCCCAGCTTATAACTCTTCTCTGTGACGCCTTTCAGAAGGAGGGAGTAGAAGTGGCTGTTGCCGAAGAAGATGCGAATCGAGAGATCGTCATGATGGTGCTTTCAAAAAGAGCAGTAGCCGATCGGGTCGTCATAGTGGGAGAAGACGTCGACCTGCTCGTTCTTCTCTCAATGGTTTAGGCGCTGAATAGACAAACGTCTATCTTCAGAAGAGCACGAAGGGTGAAGCTGGTTGCTGACACTACTCTACGACCTCCTACAACCACCAGGGCTCCCGGCGATTACCAGGAACGGCACTATTCACCCACGCGTTTACCGGGTGCGATACCACCTCAGCATCGTTTGGCCAAGGAAAGACCAAAATCACCACACTTCTGAGCAAGAGTGAACCACTTGCTGAGCAAGTGGAAGTATTCCTTCAGCCAGACTCCACCACACAAGCCGTGAGTGAAGCAGGCATCAAGTGCTTTGTGGCTCTATATGGGGGTAAGATCGCGAGGGATACTTTGGATTTCCTGAGGTATAAGACGTTTGTCACTTCAACAAGCATAAACCTCGCCCATTTGCCACCGATGGAAGATGCCGCAGGCCACCATGCAGCAAGGTGCTACCTCTAAGTGCAGAAGTGTCGTGGAGTCAACTTGAATCCCACTGAATGGGGGTGGAAGCTGTCTTCTCAAGGACTCACCCCCATCCTCACCACGATGGATCCCACACCTCCTGCCCTTCTGCGAAAAATTTCATGTAAATGCAAGAAGGGATGTTCTGGGAGCTGCTCGTGCAGAAAGGCTGGGCTCCACTGCTCAGTCCTCTGTCAGTCATGCGGTGACAAATTGTGCTTTAACATCCCGGATGTGGAGCTGAAATGCTCGGACGATGAAGATGACCCGACTACAGACTTGGCGCCTCTCCCAGCGTCCACCACAGATATCGAGACACCTTCTTCGTGCGAGCCTAAGCCCGGGCCATCTAAGATAAAAAGAAAGACATGATTTGGCAACCAAGACACAATACCTACATGATTTATATTAGTTTTATTTTTTGGGTACATGTAATTTATCCTTATAGTTAGTACCATGATGTTTGTACAAGCATTTTAGTATGTAGATATATAAAACAATGTTTGAAGATGACGTAATTCCCGATAGATTTATTATCTTTTCTTTTTTTCATCAAAAATTTGTTAACAATAACAAAACAAAATTGTAACTGTTTGATAAATAAAACCATAAAAAGACGCGAGAACAGTTTATTTGCATTTCTCCCCAAAACCCACTTATGACTGTTTTTGGTTATTTGGCGTTCTTGAGAGAACCGTTAGGTCTACAGATATCAATCTAGTCTTAAATGAAAGCAAATTAAATTTACTACAACTTTATTTCATATAATATTTGACGTGGGATGCGTGTTTTAGAAAATATTTTACAAAATAAGTGAACATTTTGAAAAAATTTCACCTTTTGGAAACAATGGCCTATTTTCGAAGAACTGTATCTTGGAAACCAATGACTGTATATAGCTTGCTTTGGCCTCAAATTGTAGCAAATTTAGTCTTCTTTAAAAGTATGCATACTGACTATACCGGTCAGACCCTTCCTTCACTGAGATATTGAGCAAAAACTGAAAAAAATCCGAAAATTTCCTGGTTTTTTGGGTCCACCGCCGCTCGCACAGCACTTTCGAAGTTGCAAATTTTTTTTTTTTAATACTGGTTTAAGTCCTAACAACATATAAAAAATTCAGAATGACCGGACCTTTTGCAAGCACAACCCCCTTTTCATGTTTAACTTGACTGGACTATATAGCCAACACAAATAAGCTCGATGGTTTGCGCACCCGAGAACATGATGCCGAATGAAATATCAAAATGACGCGACGCTTCTCGTGAATATCTTGCGCATGTGTGGATGAAAGTTCAATGAGTCGGACGTAGCGCCATCTGTCATTCAACAACATAAATAATTTTGTTCTGTTTGAAATACGAAAGACGGTTAAATTTGTTCATACAAAAACACTAAAAACGCGATTAAAAAATGGGAGGGTTAAAATTTGGGCTTAAAGGAATTTTTTGATGCCAAATAAAAAAAACACAAAAAAAATTGTCAAAAACCAGTTTTTTTCTGGATAGGGACACCCTAATCACCTAGCAGTATAAAATATAGTTGAAAACCTAATCCCATACCTACCAAATATACTTTAAAAAGTTTATAAAAATCGGTCAAGCCGTTTCGGAGGAGTACGACCACAAACACCGTGACACGAGATTTTTATACATATATAAGATTTAACGCCTGGGTTTTTACATATTGGTAGCACAATTTTAACATAACATAATTTTGAAACGTAAGAAAGAAATAAAAAAAAATTAAATTAGAAAAAAATACAACAAGTCCTAAAAATACAAGAAACAAAAACTGAAAAATACAGCGATGGGTTTACAAAAATACAAGACGTGTTTAGGAATAGTGTTGGAATAAGTATTTTATATTATGTTCCACAAAATTTGATTTGTCAACATCATCTAAGTATTGATTTTCCTTTGGGTGAAACCGTTTTATCGGAGAGTTGGCAATGTAGTTATGCTTATGAATGCTGCAGTAGAATAGTGTATTTTGTTGTGCTGTCACAGTGTGGATATTCGTAAGTTTACGAGTTGCGGGAGTTCGCAACAGTCGAATTTAGAGCTTAGTATTTTGAATAAAAAGGTGAAATCGTTTATTTTACGTCGGTCTTCTAATGTATATATTTTTAGTTAATCTAAGTATCTAAAAAGTAACAAAAAAATCGGAGTGTGTAATTCACATGCGGTAGAAATGAAACTAGAAAGTCGCTAGATGTCCCTTTCTTTTCTTTTGACTGTTTATTTTAAAGTGGTTTGAAGATTGGATAATAATTTCACAAAAAACAGAGAACCGAGTATTTGTATAGAACTGAGTTGTGACGCATTTCCGTTTCAACTGAATTTAAAATCACTAACGCTACTAAAGAAGTTTCACTTCAAAAATAAAGTTTAAGTTTATTTTTTTTTTCATTTTGTTATCCTCACATAACTCTTAGAGCGCAAGTCGGATTGTATTAACGAGTTTTCAAAAAATCTCTATCAGTGAGTTTTAGGATCGTGAGATATTCACATTTTCGGAGCCAAATCTTGTTTCGTAATAAGTACATATTAAATATACAAATCAAAATCCTCAGAACAAAAACACGTACCATTATCACTAACTAAAGTTGCTGGAAAACCAAATTGTGAAAATAATCTATGAAGTATTTCGATATTTTCTTTTGAAGACAGACTGTTTACTTCCAGACACTCAATCCACTTTGAAGAAGAGTCTGCCACCACTAAAAAGTTTTTGTTATACAAACTACCATGATCAATATGTACCCTGAACCATACTTCAGGTTCATATGGCCACACTGCTAAAGAACTCTTTTGTGATTCTGGTTTAATTTCTAAACAATCTCTACAATTTTCCGTTATTTTCTCCAAATCTTGATTAATTTTTGGCCACCAGACAAAGCTTTTTGCAATGCCCTTAGTCTTAAAAGCCCCTAAATGAGATCTATGTAACATCTTTAAAACCTCTTGTCTTAAAGACTCAGGTACAACAACCCTATGCTGATATAAAACACACCCATTTATCAAAGACAATTCTAACCTTTTTTCCCAAAAAATTCTAATAAAGTTACCACTTTGTGCCTTTTTTACTGATGCTGGCCAACCTTCGATAAGAAAATTTTTTACTTGACCTAACACATCATCCTTTTCGGTTTCACTTTTTATCACGTCTAAAGACAAATTAAACCCATTATTCTCGAAATAATTAATGTAACCAGACTCTATCTCATCTTCACAGCTAACCTTTTCAATCGGACACCTGCTCAGAAAGTCTGAACAATTATTTTTCGATTTTACATATTCAATTTTAAAATTAAACGAACTTAACATAATAGCATACCTCTGTAACCTTGACGCGGCAATCTTAGGTATTTCCCTATTTTCACCTAAAATTCTGACTAACGGCTGATTATCCACAGCTAAAATAAATTCTCTGCCGTACAAATATTGATAAAACTTTTTAATCCCAAAAATAATTGCTGTTGCTTCAATATCTAGAATAGAATAATTCTTTTCCGCTTTAGTTAAAGTTCTGCTTGCGAACCCAATCGGTCTTTCTACGCCATTTTGAAACCTATGAATTAATGTTGCTCCTACCCCATTAAGACTACCATCTGTGACAAGTTTCACAGGTATATTTTCGTCAAAATGCGTTAAAATCCTATCCGAAGTTAATATTCTTTTAATTATCGCAAAACTATTTTCTTGTTCCGTACCCCATTGAAACTTAACATTTTTTTTAAGTAATTCGTATAATGGTGACAATATATTTGCCATATTTGGAATAAAATTACGATAATAACTAATCATACCTAATAAACTTCTTAAATTATTTAAATCACTAGGTGCTGGTGCATTTAAAATGGCTTCCTTATTCCGTTCACACGGTTGAATCCCTTGTTCACTTATTTTATAACCTAAAAACTCAATAACTTTTAAATTGAATTCACACTTGTCACTATTCACTATGTCAAGAAAAAAAAAAAAAAAAAAAAACACAGACAAAACACTTTAACCATAGATAAAACTTACTACTAAGCTATTGGTGGAAAAGAGCCAAAAAATATAGATGATGCAAAAATATAGACAGTGAACAATCTCGATAAATTTTATCTGTGCTTTTCCAACAAGCCACTTACATGTCCAGTATGCATCCATATTTATGAATAGCTATGAAGTGTACCGCTAACGCAGGAAACCTCTTCAATGTATTTACTGCTACACTAACCTGGGGCTTAGGAATTGCGCCATTAATCAGGAACCGTTTACACGTTCGTACTGCAACCACTCACTAGTATGGGAACAATTTCTTCTCTATTTTTATTTTATTTTTTTTCCTATTTATTTTAAGACACCACTCGCATGTACTGTACGCTTCCAAATAATAAGTTATCACTATAATGGAATATTCTTGATTACTTCACTTTTTGTGTTCTCTGATAATAGTATTTACTGAGAGCACCTACAGTAGCCACTTTTGTTTCCTTTCTTACCGTTTCTATAATTATATTTATTTAGTTTTCTTTGTTTTGTGTACTTGATTTTTATTGGTTTTGTAATTGTTTATTGGGTACCCGGTTAACATTGCAGCGGAAAAATTCTTTAGAAACTCCCAGAGATGAAAGCTGAACCAGCGTTATGTCTCGTCCATATCCCCACTATTGGGGGTGGTTTGTGACCCAGTCCCTGCATGCGGACACTGGAGAGAAGCCGACCCGGAGCGCTGTCTCTTGGATCGCCCGCGCCTCCCCTGGGGAGAGGTGTGGGTCGTAAGGGTGTCTCGCGCGAGTAAGGGGACCCTCCGCCCTGCCTCCGACAACCCGACGCTGTCCTTCCTAGAGTCTTTGGGGTTCTGCCACCCACTTCCAAATAGCAGTGTCGTCAATGCATCACCGGGAAGTTGGCTTAGGGGCGCGGAAACCGACCCTCAAGCATGACTTTCCTGAAAACATGCACCTCTCAACAGGACTGCCGGGTGTATCTGTGACACATTCCCTCCCTACCAGCAACCACATGAAAATTGAGTGATGTCTTTTATGTACAATAAATTGGCAGGGTAGGCATCCCGCCTACATTTGAAAATTTTATTTATCCCCTCTGCTTTTCCCCAAAGAAAGAGGTAATATATATATATTTATTTAATTATTTAATACTAACCTGTACATATAAAGCACTTGCATACTGCTCGCTAACACCGTATGCGGGGACATTGGGGGTCTAGCTTCGTTTAATTAAATGTAGAGACGTTCAATTAAAAAAAATTAGCTTCCTTGTGAGAGCCCTGAAGGAGTAACCATAAGTTACTTATACCGGGGCGGGTATGCGGTGGAAACCTCCAGTTGTCACTATTCACTGTTAGATTACAATGTTTTAACCTTTCTAAAACGACACACACGTTTTTCTCTAAATCGACTTCGTCTTCCCCTATCACGATAATATCATCCAAGTAAAACGTCATGTTCTGTAGTCCTGACAAACAATTTGCCATTGCCTTTGCAAATATAGCTGGCGCGGGAGATAACCCGTACACTAACCGCTTATACTGAAATAATCCTAAATGGGTATTGATTGTTGTAAAACGCCTACACTCCTTTTTTAAAACAAATTGGTTATACGCCGATTTAAGATCAATTTTTGCAAAAACTTTCCCACCATTTACTTTCGTTAATAGCTCCTCTATCCTAGGTAATGGATATTTGTCAACTAATAGCTGATTATTCACTGTTGATTTATAATCACCACATAATCTAATGCTACCGTTTTTCTTAATCACTGGAACAATCGGACTTGCAAAATCACTAAATTGAACTTGTTCTATAATACCGTCTGACAGTACATTATTTAACTCACTTTCGACATTTTCTTTCAAAGCGAACGGCATTACTCTGTGATTACGAAATATCGGAATGGCGGTCTCCTTTAAAGTTAAATTCACTTCGTACTTATTAAATTTTCCTAGTTTATCCGTAAAAACTTCTGGGATTTTTTTTACTAATCGCTGCTTCAAAGTATTTTGTTTAATACTGTTTACGATTCCGTTAATC
The DNA here is from genome assembly GCA_917880885.1 of Limnephilus marmoratus. Classification (NCBI taxonomy): domain Eukaryota; kingdom Metazoa; phylum Arthropoda; class Insecta; order Trichoptera; family Limnephilidae; genus Limnephilus; species Limnephilus marmoratus. The sequence goes on from OU862933.1 coordinate 19,048,647, forward strand.
CCGACGTTAAACAGATTCATAAAATCACGCCCCACTATCGAGAACGAAGCACTTGTGACAACAACAAATTTCAAACGGTGACACTGACCGTTAAATTCCACTTGTGGCGTAATTGTACCTACCACTTTCACGAGCGTATTGTCAAAACCCCGTAGACTAATGTCTTAGTGCACTAGCTTAATTCTACTGAATTTACTGAAATAACACTCCTTGGAAATTACGCAACAAGATGCTCCAGAATTTACCATGAATTTACTCTTGATCCCGTCTAGTGAAACTTCAATAAAAAATGGTTCGACACTATTAACTTCACCCAACTTTGTATCCGACAACAAAGTATTCACACTCTTACGTGTTGAGGAACGCTTGCACTGTTTTGCTAGATGACCCTTCGTACCACAAATTTTACATAAATAATTTTTATATCTACATTCCGTCGCGATGTGATTATTGTGTCCACAAACGGTACAATTATGTTTCACAGTGTTCGCTGGCGACGGTGACCGTGCCCTGTTGCCATGCCTGAAACGATTCCCGTCTTTGTCTTTCTCACGTGAGTTATAAGAGACTCGACCAGCCTTAACCTGTACATTAGCATAAACCGTATTATCAACTCGGGACTGCGCTTGAGTTGAAGCTACGAGGTCAATGCACTCGGCGACTTGTAAACATTTTTCGAACGAGTACAATTCACCCTCGAGAAATAATTTTTCCCTAACCTTTCCTGGTTTACATCCTAATACAAAGAAATCCCTTAAATTTACTGATAAACTATTCCCAAATTTGCAATTAGTAGAAAGAGACTTTAAACGCACTGCAAAATCGCGGATTGATTCGTCATTTCTTTGTTTAGCACTGTAAAACTTAGATCTCTCTTCAAAAAAACATTTCGTTGAACAACAATACTCATCAAGTTTAGATATCAAATCTTCTAACTTAATATCTGTTACCTTTTTAGGAATGCACAAATTAACCAATAAGGAAAAACAATCATCTTTCAATGCATTCAGGAAAATAGCCCTTTTCTTATCATCCGATGCAAACTTATCATCATTCACGAGGAGAAATTGTTCGAGGCGGACCTTGAAGTTCTCCCAGTTCCCGTCACGCAAACTGAAGGACTCCAATCCTCGAGACTCCATGTTTCCAATGCCCAGAAGGTACACAAATAGAGAGAAAGAAAACAGAAAAAACAAAAACTTCCCAATGAGGCTTCTTCTTCTGCAGTCTGCTCCCTGGACCCTGCTCTGGAAACTGCTCCTTGACCCTGTGACTTGATGGCTCCTTCCAGACCCGTAACACAGTAACACCGATGGCTGCCCCAGATCACTCCTGCGACCTGGATCTCCGATCCTTGACCCTCAGAGATGCCGATTGACGCTGGACCTCCCGTGCTTCCCCCTTCCGAAAAGCTGGCTGGCTCCAGTGTCTTCTTCCACTTCACTCCTTGCAGTGAAGTGTTGCTTGAATTCCGGTCCGGCCTTTTTTACCGACCCGAAAATAATACGTTACAACCGCGTATTTTACTCGTGCCAAAATTTTTTTTGCGCGTCGATTCTTTAGCGATCTGCCGTATTGTGCAGAAACGTATTCCGTAGGCTGCGCCACTGTTATATACAGACTCGAGTGTAGGCTTTGGATATTTGCAATGATGCGCGATTTGGCGAGATGAACATTTATTGATATTGTTGGCTATAAATACGTCCTATCTAAAGTGCTGGCGGTAGGAAAAGAGGGCGAGGAGATGCCTGCATCTCCTTTTATAGTGGGATCACCTGTCTCGCTCTTGCGTTTACGGAAACAGGTGAACCATCCCAAAAACCTCTCTCACATTTTTGTTACGTTATTCCTAAAAAAAATACCTTTTCACGATACGGGTTCATCTTCTTACTTTTTCCTTTCCTTGAAAATCTCCTTCAAACAGCACAAAATTTTTTCGAAAGAGTTTTTCAAAAAAAGTGTCGACACTTTGTCGAAGCCAGACAGTAAGTTCTACGTCCAGAATTTAAAAAAAGGATAGATGAAATAACTTTAGGTGTTCGGCAAACCAGAACTCTAGTATTAAAAATGCCACTCTCCTATTTCACTTAGGGCCGGTACATCAGTTGCTCTTTATCCTCGCTCAGTTATTATCACAAGTTTAATCGTAAGCGTAGATATCACCAATATTACATGTTTGTACATGATTTTTATAGAGGAACTTGTCTCTTTGCAAAACCAAACTATCATATTGTAATGGATATGATTCGAGATTTTCACGACTAAAAGAATTTTCGTGATTTATTTTTGGGTTATTACGGCTTGTTGCACTTTCTCCTTCTTTAGCCAACAGTTCCGATAGTGGTACAGTGTCCATCATCAGATCATATTTTTACGCGCGTTTAATTTAAGAGTGGTTTTTTGGAAAGTCCTCCTCCAATCAATCAGCATAGATATGCGAGAAACCTGATTACAAGTACTTCAGTACTAATACCATAAATATACCAAACCACCCACACTAATACTGTCAGTTTCAAAAATAGAAATATTTCAAATTCTTTCTTGTTTAGCTGGTACACTGTTGAAACAAGCTGTTCTCACATTGAAACTTTTAAAATCTCTCTTTACATTCTTACGTCTCTCTTTACATATGTTGGTAAAAATTTACTAATATCATTGACATTTCTCATCGCTCAATGAATCATCGAAATATGTACTGATAAATGTAGGCGAGACAAAACAATGCAATTATTTACGTAAATGTCAAATTTGACATTTACGTAAATATTAATTAACTACTAGCGCCGCAGCGTCTAAAAAAGGAACTAGTTTCCACCGAATTAGTCCATTTAAATTTGGAGGCGTCTACTAATATCTACAGGAATTCCAAAAACTGAAAAAATCGAACTAATATCTATGGGAACCAAAGTGTTGACGAATATCTACAGCTCAAACTGTTGACTAATATCTATAAGAATCAAAGTGTTGACGAATATCTACAGCACTTGCAGAGGTTGGATTTGCAATTATGTATAGCATATTGGAATAACGTAATATTGCGTATGCAGTTTAAAAAACTTAATTTATATAAGTATGTATGTAAAAATCCCTAATATCGGACTATTGGACACGTTTAGCTGATTAGTCCAACCTACGCTCTGTAGATATTAGTTCGATCTACGCTCTGTAGATATTAGTCAACACTCTGAAGTTCGTAGATATTAGTTCAACATAGGAGCTGTAGATATTCGTCCGACATACAAGCTGTAGATATTAGTATCTGGAGTCTTAAATTGGAGCAAGGATTTACGTTTTACGACATAGTTCCGGACATTTGGCAATCTTGTGTGGCCTAACACTTATTTTTTATGTGACATCTCACAAGAGCCTCTCATTCTGTACTGCATTCAACCAGGAGAACTATAAAACCACACAGTTAATCGACATTGCAAAGGTTGTTATAAATAAAACCAATCCCCTTTAATTACGTTACCACCCCGCTATGTCCCGGTTGTTCAGGGTTAATTGACAATACCGAGGAGTAATGCGAGCACGAGCGCTGATCGATTTATTTATTTACTATAAATAAAATCCAAACACGCGCCATGAATTTGACGTAGCCTTTTTCTTGGAATAATATTAATACCGGGGTAGATTTTACATTTTGCAAATCGGTTTCCAGAATTATAAGGGAAAATTTCCACTACTCATACATAAACCTACACTATGAAAAACCTATCTGAGCAGTACAAGCGAGTACTATATGATTTTCACTCTAATTTATTACAGGAAGGAAAAGTTCGATTACTGGGTAGTGATAAAAAGCATAAATATTGAGCGTAAAATGTGGCGTTTAATCGGAATCCTAAATCGGTTCCAATCATTCATGTCTATGGTTCCAATGCAGTAATTCGATCCCAAGAATATTTGTTTTATGGGTGAATAAGTAAAATGTGGAAACATGTAATAAAATTCATTATTTTTTCAAATAGGATATCGAAGTACTTTTACAAGCATTTGTTTAAACCGAATATTGTAGAAATAATTTATTGTTTGAGTACTGACATTAAGTCAAGTAATTCTAATTCTCTTTTTATAACACGTGTACAACATTGGATTTTCGAAAGTGGACGAGCGTACTTTAAAGAATTCCTGAGTTCTTAACACTACATTTTAATTATTAATTTTTGCATTTCAAAATTTTAATTTCCATTTTTATTTCTATATTTCTTTAAAATGTTGTTATTTTTTTTCTCTTAATTTTTTCACTAAATTTTATTTATTTTTTAATTTTAATTTATTTACTTATATGTTTTAATTTATATATTTGTATAGAACACTTGAGTTCTTAACATTTAATCTTTAGTATTAATTTTTGTATTTCAAAATTTGAAATTTCATTTTTATTTCTACTTTTCTTTAAAATATGATCTTTATCCTCTTTATTTTTCACTTACTTTTAAATATTTCATAATTTTTATTTAGTATACAAGGTGTCCGGAAACTCGTAGTACAAGCGGGAAACTGGAGAATCCACATCACATTTGGAGTCGATTTTGTGGTTTAACTTTTTTTGATTTGAGCTTTCGTTTTCGAGTAAATCGGGTCCGAAGTTTGAATTTTTTAGGTTAAATTTGAAAAAAAATTTCACTAGGGGGTTGATTTCAGCTGTGTAATGTCTTATAAAATGCAACGAAGGGTAAACCGGGCGCAAAAATTTTTTTAACCCTTTAGTTGCCGAAAAAATGGAAAAATAGAAAAAAAATAATATTAAAATCGAAATGTTTAGATCGAAAAAAATAAGTTTTTTGGGTTCTCTACGTGATGTAGATTCACCAGTTTCCCGCTTGTACTACGAGTTTCCGGACACGTTGTATTTAATCATCTGTTTTAATAAAATAGTATTTGTATTAATTTAAATAAATATTAAATATACGACTACCATAACACGGGCAATGAGCCCAGTGTGGTAGCCAAAAAAAAACAAACAAATATCTGTAACTAATAAAAAATTTATGAAATAAAAAAATAAAATAAAAAATGTTGCGCGATTGAAAGAAATGTTTAGGGAAAGGAAGTAGGAATGTATAGGTAGACAATATTGGGACAGTTTTCCGATTTGGGTTGGGAGGCGGGTGGATATGGGTACCGCGCGCCGCCCCATTATTGGATAACCAACACCTCTGCTGTAAGTCACCCAATATGGTTCGCTACATTTTGTGACTTAGCACAGGCGCCCGGTTCGTGTGAGGTTTGCCCAGATCTTGTCGGCGGATGCGTCTGCCTACCAACTGAGTGGCAAACCGGATCAGGAGAGACTGGTTGAGGGAGACTTTTTGACCTCTCTAGCAGAACTCTCTCGGAACATCGCCTTGGAAGACCGGAATGGAAGGAATAGATTCGTACGTCTGTCACTCCTGGACACACTGGTCCCTAGTTTCCTATTCACTATAGATGGTGAATTCGCCGGCTAGTAGCTTGTAAACTCGCTCAATGTTATCGATGATTAATCGATGATTTTGGAATTCGAACGGTCATCATCTGATAGCCGTGCTACGTTTCCAGTGTAGTATAGTCCCACCAGGCAAAGGAGAGTGTGGCGGTAATATTGGTTAACGTTGTCTTCCTACTTTATTATCTATTATTATTTTTTTTACATTAGCCCTGAGGAAAATATTTCACCTCAGGGCCTATGTTATCTTTGGTGATACTGTGTGGAGAGTCTTTTTTGGAAATGAAGGAGAAGTTCTCAGATGGAAAAGGGTGTGGGGAGTGGGTAGAAATCGGGTGGTCAGTGTGTCCAGGAGTGACGGACATATGGATCCATCCCTCCTTCTGGCGGTGCAAGGAGATGTTCCGAGAGAATACGGCCGGAGAAGTCAAAGGGACCCCCTCAACCACTCTCTCCCGATCCGGCTTGCTAAACAGCTACTGAGTAGATGCATCCGCCGCCAAGACCCGGAAAAAAATCACCATGAACCCGGGCACCTTTGCTAAGTCACCAAACGTAGCGAACCACTTGGGGTAACCTATGGCATAGTACCGGCGGTACCAATACCCGCCTCCCAATTTGTCCTACTATTTCATTCACTACTACTTATTCTTATTTATATCTTGCAAGAAGATACCACGCTTAATTTAGTACCGTCTTATTGTGACTTATTCATACTTTTAGGATTACCTACGTGAAGAAATCTATTTATATAAAGAAGATTGTCTGTGGCAGACGGTGTAGTTTTGCTTTTTATAAAAAAGTACTGTTATTTCCCGAGGCTTATGAAATATTGCACACTTAACCTTCATAACAAGAGGAAGATCACTAGATTACATGAGATTTCGAAAAACTCTGCGGCACGCCGGGGACTACAGCTAGTCAGTGTTGCCAACTCAGCTCCTTTAGAGCTAGATTTAGCTCCTAAATTAGGCCTCCAAAAAGCACGTTTTTTGAGATAATCTATCTACTATTTTTATACCAAACTCATAAACGAAAAATGACAATTTAAGAATTATTTCCGTAGGAAACGGTTATTTTCGTTTTGACCAACTTAGCCATTCAAGGTTATAGCTAATTTTTTTTGCCTTCTCTTCGGGTGACGTCAGGCTTTATTTAAAAAAATGGACGTATTGCAGCCAGTAGGTTTGATTTATGGTGGAGACCCGACAGTTAATCTCCTGATTATAAAATAATTATAATTTCTAAAAATAATTATATTTCCTACCCACCCACTCTTCAGTAATACCTAGCAACGGCTCCACCCCTATCATAATAATTAATAATACATTGTTCCCATCCATATTTCAAAACTGTCAAATCAGTATACATTGGCCCTGAAGAAGGAACGGTCATTCTGAAACCGGTCGGATTTACTCAAATATAAAAGTGGTTCAAACAATGTTAAATTGTTTCATCATCATCATTATCATCATCATCATTACATAGTATAAAATGAAGTCGCTCAAGATGTATATGCGCGTTAATCTTTTAAACTACGCAACGGATTTTCATACGGTTACCAATAGATAGAGTGATTGAAGAGGAATGTTTATATGTATAATACATGTAAATTATATTAGAGGAAAGCCGAGAAATTCAAAGAAAACATATTTTTGTGCGATTTAAAACGGCTGGCGGGCCGTACTATAGTCACTTTTGAAATTTGTTCTACGGAAGAAATTGGAAAATAGATGTCCTAGAGTAAGTAGGTATTTGATTTTCCCTTTTCAAATATCCAGTGTTGCATTGCAAGCATTGTATAATTAGTGGCGAGTTAATTAGTTTATATGTATAATACATGCATATTATAGTAGAGAAAAGCCGAGAAATTCAAATATTCAATTCAGGCAGCGGGCAGTGGGCAGCTGGCAAGCGGGTGGTGTGGATTTTATAAAGGTTGGGTAATAGCGTTGTGTTTCGTTAGCCACAGCAACGCGTGGCCGGGTTTGCTAGTTTATTTATAAAATAATAACTTTATTGCTTTTTTTCATAATTTTTATTTTTTTATTTACGTTTTTTAATAAGTTGGTATGGATATCAAACCAATTTAATACAGTGTCGATTTTTGTACTTATACGCTTGTAGGGGCGTGTAAATAGTCCCAGACACAAGGGAATAACTACCCTATGTAAATTAAGGAAAGTTGAAATCTTCCCCATGTGACACAAAACAGTCTACACAGCAATTCCAAAATCCTAAGTGAAAACAGAACAATACTCACTCAGATAATGCAGCTCTTGTACGATGTCCAGCACAAAACGATACTAGTTTTCATTCAAAATATTGATTTTTGCCCAGGTGGTAAGTGCACAATCTCAACATGTTTAGCACAGCAAGGAAGTTTCAACAATGAATATAAATTTGCATATTAATAATACAAGCCAAAATCTTAGGTAACAACAATAATTCAATTATTGGGTGAATTATTTGATAATGACTGACTAGGAGTGACATTTCTTGGCTTTCACTAACACTCACGTCGGAAGTAATTGCCTGCTTCATAGAGGTAAGAAAATGCATGAATATACTGAATATCAATGTCACATAGGTAAATTCAATATAATACAAAAACCATAGATGGCGCCCTCATGGTCCCATAGCATAAATTATTAATTTAAAAGAAATTAATGCCCAAATGGATTTCAATATATTTACGGCGCGTATCCAACGCTGATATACACAGTATATACAGACAAACAGTTTTTTCCTTGATGCTTTCGAATGAAAATAAGTTTAAGAATTTGGTTATTCGGCGGTAAATCCTCTCTGCACTACACTTCGGGGACACTTATGGCCGTTATACACGACATCTTTTTTCAGCCCGATTCCAATTAGAGACAAAAGTCAACATTTTTCGCTTTATGCATTATGTTGACATCACAGCAAACCCATGAATCATGCTGTTTGCTGTGATGCCAACTGAAATCGTAGATATGAAAATAGAGATGAAAATAGCGATCGCGTTGATCGAAAAATGTTGACTTTTGTCTCTAATTGGAATCGGGCTAAAAAAAGATGTCGTGTATAACGGCCATTAATTATATCTCGTTTAAATAGGTATACCGTATTTTCCCTACACCGACTGCATATTATATATAAGTAAGCCTAACCTAGGGGCCAATTGTCGGGAGGTCAACTGTCATGGAACCATTTATAATCGGTACTCAAATTCTTAATTCTAATTTAATAAAAAACGAACAACAAATATTATATTTTCGTAATATTATAGTTTTGATACACTCATAATACCAACAACAGTAAAAACTATACCTACTAATAAAAGTAAAACAGTATCCCACAAAGAACATTTCATTACACATACCCGATTATTTTCAAAGCAACTAATTTATTAATAGGCTATTCATCGATACAAAGTTTTAGGAAAAAAGCTTGTCGTTCGACGGAATAATATTTTCCCAGTATTCTGTAAACATTCACAACACGCCATCTCTCGGAAAACGTTTTATTCATTTGCTGAATTAATTTCCAAATAAAGGAAATTACGTCCTTCAATTCCTAGGACAACGATTCAATACTTCTGAGAGATCCAATATATTGAGATTCCTAGATTTATTAGACACGTAACATTCTATCAACTAAAATTATTACTGGAAAAATCTGGTTTGAGGAATAGAAAAACAGAGCTTCATTGGACGTAAACATTTGATTGTTTATGTAACTATGCCCGGTTTGCGGTGATCATTCAGCAAATTAAAATTAGTAAACAGTTGTTTAGATATAATAAACATTTTTGCTGAAGGTCTAAGTCTAAAGCCCAAAGAGAACTGTTTCATATTTAAAAATTAGTTTGGCATAATTACACAAAATTTAATTTTCTCTTCTGCACCTTTCCTTAATTGGTTTTACATTTGTGCGAAAAGTGCTCATAATTTTGAGCATTTATTAGTAGCCCTGTGATAAGATACTAACTTGTATCTAGCGATGGCGGGTTACATAATAAAAAATATATAGTTTTGAATCTCGTTCCGAGTGTTCGAACTTTCAGATCGGCTTTTGAGAGAAATTAAAAATATTCCGACTCAACACGTGAATTCGGGTGGTTTTGGTGAATTTTCAACTCTACTTTTATCATTTCTACTCTTTCGCAACTTTTCCAAATTTACGATATTTTTAGAATTGTTGATGCCATAGATCCAATGGCACAAACCAAATGGGATACTTGTAAGATATGCAAATAAAAGTATCGCCTTGGTGAGAATAAACCACTCAGAATGGATGCTTGCAATAATTTCTTCTACAATTGCGGCATGTTATAGGGTGAATGATACTCTCAGCCCTGGTGTAAGACCACCATTCAGAATTGAAACGTTGCTTGAAATGGCTTTAGTCGTGTTTGGTGATCAGATCTGAATTACCAGGTACTTTCCCCACCTTCCTATTCCCAATTTTTTACCCCTCCTCGCTACATTCAGTCTCACAACATACCCCAATTGGGGTGCCATGGTCCCACTGCTTCAGACGGGAGCAGTTGGGACTCTTGTGCGGTATTCCAAATTCTTCTCAGCCCTTTGCATTCCATCTCTTTCCCTTCTGACTTCCTTGAGCAACATAAGATTTTCGTTATTTGTTTTTGGGGTGTTATGCGGTGTTGGAATACCTCCTTCTTTAGCCTAAAGGCTAAAGGCTAAAGATGGGCAACACGGCGTAACACCAGCGCAACACGGCATAACACCCCAAAAACAAATAACGAAAATACTTTTGGCCGTGAAAATCTTAAAACATAAGATTTCCTAAAAATGGCGCTGCCATAGTTCTTGTAGCCCCCTGTCACCCCACTAATGAGAGATAACCATTCTAAAAATCAAGCTATTGTTTGACATGGTTAGTTTTAAGAATATAAATTTTAAGCATGCATAGTTACCAGATCTTGAATAGGCAGGCACCTACTTCTAATTAAAATACAGAGTTTACGTGGTCTGCCCATTTTGTGAATTCCTAAAATTATGAGAACAAATTCCTGACTCTCAAAACATGTTGATGTTGTTGTCGTTGTTGAGAATGCAGTATGTTTCAAACTTTCAAATAATAAGTTCACAACATTCACCAGGTGCGATGTCTTATTATTTCCCAGAAGCGATGTATTTTTGCAGTCCCCGGGACGATAATAAAAATGTTAAATATTGGCTACGGCCCCGAACTAATAAGATAAATCCCCATAATTATACGTTTCGTTTACTCCGGACCTCCTAAATGCACTCTGGGCCGTAAAGAATGCTTTTTTTAACGATAAGATTTCCCAGAATCCCGAAAATATTATATAAATAATGTAAAGATATTTTTGGGCCCAGCTATTCTTGTTTTGTTATTTTTTTTTTTCAAATTATCTCTCTTACAACTTATCAAATATTTCAGAAACAAGAGAGTTAGGCAATCAACCATTATTAGTATAAAAAACCAAGCCCACGAAAGTGTTGCCAACATCGTTCACCCATAGTGAGTCTTAAGTCATAATACTATTCAATTTATTCTGCACATCGCTGTATACGTCAAAACTTTGGATAGATTACACTGCATCTAAACCTTGCCTCCAACTATTTCGCCTACCGAGGTATTGCAGCGCTACGGAAATGTTCCTGGAGGGACGAGTGCACTCTTATAAGGAAAATTATTTCCCTCAAGGCCTATGTCATCTTTGGAGATACTGTGTGGAGGGTATTTTTAGGGAAAGGAAGGAGAGTAATTTCTGATAAGGAAAAGAGTATGAGGGGTGGGTAGGAATCTGGGGGTCAGTGTATCCAGGAGTGACAGACGTATGAATTCATCCCTCCCAATGCGGTGCAAGGTGATGGGTCGAGAGAGTCTGGCTGGAGAAGACAAAAGATCTCCCGATCCGGCATGTCATACAATAGGTGGGCAAACGCATCATGTTCAAATGGAGAAAAGTACATTTAAAATTAATAAAATACTTAATTTTAACAACTTTTAAAGTTCTCACGTTTTAACCCTACTGAAGTAAGCTAAGCATTGCTTAATACGAAATATATTGGCTTTTTAAACAATAAAAAGTGGTTAAAACTAACAGCCGTTGTGTCCAACATTTTCGGATGATTAATCCGAGTGAAGCTGAGCCTAGCGCCTTGCGCCGCTAAGCTAAGGTATGTTAGAAAAATGCTCCATTTTAGCTGTGTCCAACAACTTGATCGTAGCGCTCGGTGTGTAGCCCCATTTGCTTTCGTACACCAAAAAATGACGTCAAGTTAGCAACTTTACATGTTAAATTAATACCGAAACGTTAATTAATTTTATTTATTATTAATACAGATATTTTATTTTAAATAGTGTAATACATAAACCGACATTTTAGATTTTTAAAACAAACGTATTTAATATGTTAAAAATAAGGTGTTAATTGACTTACTTTTTTGTTTACGTGCGTTTGAAGTTTGACATTAGAATCAGTTGAAATTTTGTATTCAAAATGGACAAGGCGAAGCGTTCGAAAAATTTTACGCCAAACGAAAAAATGAGACTTGTAGACCTAGTTACCTCGTCGCAGGTCATTTTGTCGAAAGCGACAGGTGGCCCAAACTACGCTACGCTTGTAAAATCAAAAGAAGCTGCTTGGAATGACATTGTCCTCGACAAGTGCTAATTATATTCCACATATTATTACAAAAATGACACTCGAATAAGTCAAAACTTTACCTTTCGCTTGCGTAAGTTAAATTATCTTCTACTTGGCTCAAAACATATAAAAAAAACACGCTTTTGTCATCCTAAAGCGGTTATAAAAATCGCCGTCATTTAATACTTCCATAAAATTTATATCGGCATCTTGCCGCCGCCTATATAATCCAATATTATCGTCAACCATAATCACTATATTCAATATAGGATTCATATTTCAAATTGAAAAACCAAATAAAAAAGCCGACATAAGAGTGAACTGATGACAGATAATTACGATAATTAATTGACATTGACAGCTCGATTGTTTTCGCGGATTTTTGTTCGCTCTGTTGTCAGTTTTTATAAGTAGGTCTTCCTTAGCAACTTTAATCCACCCGGCTACCTTCCTTACATTTGAGTGTGGTGGGACGATCATTGTGTTTCGACACAGCGTATTTGGGCATTTGAGCATGGCTGAGCGGAGATCTCGGCTGAGCATAGGTTGGACACAACGGCTGTAAGAATTTTATTAATTTGGAATTAAAATGTAGCCATATAATAAGTTTGCTGTGATTGAAGAAATGTAAATTTGAAGATCTGTCTTTATATTCCTTTAGTTTTTGATTCCAGAGGCACTGGTAGTTTTTAAAATTCTCTAGAAAGAGCAGAGTATTTTCCTCGGTTCACTATATTTTGGCGTTTTGCGTGTGCCGTGCTTTCAGTAGGTACAGGAAGCGAGACGGTATGAACGTGCCCGTGAAACTTTCATTCCATATTTACTGTGTTCGGACGTTTCATTTTTCTTTCATTCCGTGCACGAGTGAAAGATGCCGAATGCCAATATCCAACATCAACGGATCGGTTCACTAATGAATTAATTTTTGTTTCATTTTTTGTTCAGACGTTTTACTCTGAGTGAACGGGGCAAAATAAAAGAAAACTGAACCAAATTCCCGCAAGTATACACACACATACACCGAACGCATGACTTTCATTGGCTCCGATGTTTTGATAGTCCGTACTGTTCGGTCCACAAAATCAAAGTGGACTCAATACTGTAGATTACACATTACTTCATCATTCGATATCCTGCCCTACACTAACCTTACCTCAACTTTTTATTTAAGTGCATAAGTACCTACCAAACTGAATGAAATTGTGAACCCACTAATGACATATACTTACCAGTAGTTATGTACACTAAGTTTGTCCTAACACCGCAGACATATTGTCCACAAAACATCGTGATATCCCTAGCAAAACTGAGATAAAATTATTATAACACAATGACGCCTCGCTGCGGTAGTTATAAATAAAAAAACACACCCAACCATTAAGTATATAGTTATTAATAGACTCAATGACGTTAATGAAAATGACCGTTTAGTTTCACAGCGACGAGGACACCCGAATGACATGCGTCATATTAATTACTGGTTGGTAACCGCAAAGTGTGTGCCGCATGACATAAGCAGGCTGTTGTGAATGAGGCTTTTTGTAGAGGCAATGTAGATAACCCACTACAGGATAATGACACTGACGTGAGATGTCGGAAGATTGCGGAAACACCAACCCGCAAACTGGCTATTTACGATGATGCTTGAAATTCTATGACTAACTACACCTACGTAGTTGTAGAAGCTGATTTCGATACAAACAAAATCATAAGGTTATTCCTTGAAAGTTGTCTTTTAAGTGTCAGCTATTTGCCGATGTTCACAGAAACTTATCAGAGCTCTCGACGGCTTTTTTGTCAACTTCCGCCACACTTTCTTGCCACTAGATACAATCTTTTCGAAGAAAGCAAACATAATGTGGTTTGACATTACAAAAAAATATACAGCAATCAGTTCTTCAAATCACTCATTTTTAATATTTTATACGCCAACCAAGTTTGGCAAGTTGGCTGGAAATACACGAACTGGAACAAAACGGCAGAAATACACAGCGGTTTGTATATTTCGGATTATTTTTTTCTATAAGAACTGCTGATCATTGCTTGAAGCCGACGATATCGACTGCTTGTTGCAGTCCCTGTGTTATTGGTCCAACATTGGTATACATGGTATACTACAAGCAGTCAATAACGACAGCTTCAAGCAGTTGTCACACTACACTGCAGTCTTCGTATTTCGGAAATATTTTTTCTATGAGAACTGCAGATCGATGCGAAGTCACTACCAGTAGCTGCTTTTAGCAGTCAGTTTATTCCTAGCATTAGTTTCATAGCACTGCGTATTTTGGCAGTTATATAGTACGAAAACTATCTAAGAAACGCGCATTAATAAAGGAAATTATGGGACCCTAATCTTGGAGAAAATACCTTTCTTTATTCCTTAACCTCAAAAGAGCGCCCTCTGTACAGTGTAAAGACAGGGTATCGATGTCACCACCCGGTAGGGCAGCATTGTGAGGCGGGTTTAAAGTATGGACTGTAGGAAGAGATAAATTAATATGGGTTTTGAAGAGGCCCGGATTATATGAAGGAGGAAAAACATTGCAAATTAGTCCCGGCGAGAGCTCGCACGGGCGTCATCGACTTTCGTCCACTTCCATCTCGCGTGTCGTGTATGAAAACGAAAAAGACAGAACATACTAGAACGTCACATACGATCTCTCGCTGGGACCAATAGGTATATTGTGTATTGCTATTCCAAGTCCTGATTACGCAAAACTTAAAAGCGAAAATGGCTGTTTATTAAAATGTTAATAAATATTGACATTAACTGAGTTACCGTCTTTTTACAAATTTTATTTTGCTGCCTTCGGAAATTCCTCATGATCCAACTCTAGTCAATTAATTTTCATGAAATTCTCTTGAAAATTAATTGACTAGAGTTGGGATAACATCGATAAAATTATCATGGATAACACACATCGTTTAAAAAAATCCAAAACCATTAACGTCTCCCTGACGCCGGCCGCGACGTGTGCAAAGAATTGATCTATTTCATGCATCATTTCTCAACTGCATTTTCCGTTAAATCGAAACATTAAAAATACTGTTTTCCCAGAATTACAATACCAGACGCAAAATACGACCGAGAAATTGTGTGTATTAATGAAGACGTCTGCTTAATTGGCACTTTTCCTGAATAGTTGGCAATCATCACCGGATCCCGAAAATAATTCAGACGAAAAAAAACGACTGGGAATGACGAAGGAGGAGATTAGCGCCACCTTTCTTGATATTATTCATTTCTCTTTTTCGGTTGTGAAAAATGCCAACCGTCATCGTTTAAAAGACGCCATGTTGTGACATATGTGTTGGGAGCACTTACCCAAGTAGTCATACTTATAAAATGTTCTTTGTTTGGTAATGAAAATTTATTGTTTTTCTGACAACCTGTTGAAAATTATGTGGAGTTTTTGTACGTGTCGGACGAGTATTTCACTATTCCGACGTTATATTGTGTTTAGGGGGTTATTTTTTCACTCGTTTTTACAGATTACAAAAAGCTATGACAACGTTAGCATTCTTTCTTTCTAAAGCACTTGATGATTTTTTCTCGTAAGTTCTTCATTTATAAACAACACGCCAGAAACTTCTGGAAAACAATATGTTGTAAACAACTATAAGTATCTTTTATAAATGCCAATAATATTATTAAACGAGTGTTTTAAAATACTTATAAGGGCAACTTGCGTAGTACGACAAAAACATAACAAAAATAGTTAAACGGTATATTTTATTTGGGAGGCGCCATTCCGAGAACCGATTATTAGTCTATAGGTCACCCCAAGGGACTTAGCGGAAGTGCCCGGGTTCATGGAGTGAGATTTGTCCGTGTCTTGGTAGCAGTTAGGTCTGCCCACCAACTGTGTGGCAGACCGGGTCGGGAGAGACTGGTTGAGGGAGACCTTTTGACCTCTCCATCCAGGACTCTCGGAACATCGCCTTGCACCGCAATGGGAGGGTTGGATTCATACGTTCGTTACTCCTGGATACATTGACCCCCAGATCAGTGGCGGCCAGCCCTAAGGTGCGGCGGTGCAACGCACTCCCAAAATTTCTGCCAATCTAAAAATTTCCGAGCACCGAAAAACATACTATATTTCCGACACGCCTCATCACAAATCATAATACACACTTTGGTTCTAATGCATACATAATATAGGTGTCTATGTATACCCGCTCGCGTAACAGAGATACTGAGATAACAGAAGCAGAATGTTTTGTTCCTATATTCAGGCCGGGAGTGCGTTTGCCAAAGCGATCACAGAATTGAGGAGAATCCTTACACAATTCTCCATGAGCTATAATCGTGGGTAGGTATATCTGGTATAATCCTTTGCAAATTTAAATAACCCGTGATCGCCGATCCGGGAATTTCCACCATGTCAAAAGGACCGTTTGTTCAGTAGCATCTTAATTGGGGACGCGGTCGTGTCATTTTATTATTGATATTGTGTGTTTAAATTAAGATGTACTCTTTTTTAGTCAATGTTCCGCTCAGCGTCGACCATTTCTTATCTCTACAGCATACCAACCAACATAAACAATGAGACCCGTTGTGACAGGTCGCAGGTCAATACGCCATTGTTATTAGCTTTTTGGATGAGTCGGGAAGAGTAAAAAATGAGTTCCATTATTAATGTTCATTTTATAAAAAACAATGCGCTGAACTTAGAAAAACGATTAGAAATTAAAAATAGTGGCCCACCACGGCCCATTTTAAATAGTAAACAAGAGTGCAAGTTAAAAACAAAAGAGACAACGGAGAATCGACCTAACCTGCAAATAGGTAAGATTTTTTTCATAATTAAATTCATTTTAATTAGGGTAGGTATATGTACAAGATTTTTAGCGCACTACCGATATTTGTGAGCATCAGCCGCCACTGCCCCAGATTCCTACTTATAGACCTTCCTCGCCTTTCTTTCCTAAAAAGACCTTCCCAAATAGGATAAAAGCATTCCCAAAGATGACATAGGCCCTGAGGGGAATTATTTTCTTTAGGGCCTTCTATGTGGAGCTAATATAAAAAAATATCATCGATGTCCCGAATTAAATATCAAAAACCCTTAGATAATTAGCAATTGGACGAAAAATTTGCAGAATATTTAGGTAGGTACCTATAGTTAATTCCATTTGTGACAGGGCCTACAAACTCCTAGGATTCATTGTAAGAGTGACTAAACCATTCAGATCACCACATGTAATCAAGATATTATATTTTTCTTTTGTTCGCTCCATACTAGAATTTGGATCAGTGATTTGGAATCCCAAATACAAAGTCAATATTGAAAGGTTAGAAAGAATCCAAAAAAATTTTTTGAAATACTTAGACTTTAAATCGTTCCGAATATCAGAACATGTAAAAGATTCCTTAGCATTCCATAAAATTACATCACTAGAAGAGAGAAGAAATATATCCGACCAGAAATTTTTATACAAAATCATCAACAACGCTGTTGACAGCAACTATCTTCTGGAAAACATCCATTTCCACTGTCCAGTACGTAATACAAGAACAAACAAACTATTCCACATCCCACAATCAAAAACTAACTACTCACAACATACATTTCTGAAAAGGACGTGCACAAAATATAACAATATCTTTTCAGACGCTGATATTTTCCATTTGTCCTCAGTTCAATTCACAAAATATGTAACGGAGAAGATCAAAACAGATTGTTGATCGTAAATCCTGCTGTGTGCCTTATTTTATTGTTTTTCTCTTATTATGTTGGTTTCATCTGATTTTCATATGAATTATTATGTTGGTTTCATCTGATTTTATTATGTTGGTTTCATCTGATTTTCTGTAATCTAGTTAGGTATTATGTATGTATAACTTCTTATATTAATGAGTTTTTTGTTTTTTCTTTAAATTCTATATTCTCAAATGTGGAAACTTCACTGGTTCATGCAAATTTGTCAAATGTAATTATTTAATAAAATATGTACAACTGTTTGTTTCCCAAATAAAGTAAAATAAAATAAAAATAAAATAGTTACGGGATACAGTTTTGTCTCCGTCAAGTATAATTTCCTGACCATATATAAAGGTAAAATTTTCACGTTAATTGTCTATTTATGAATATGATTCTGAAAAGCTGATTTTTTTAATGAAAACTTTCAAGGATTACCTCAAACCGCAGTAGTCATACGATAAACCAAAAACCCCAATTCTCAAAAACAGAAAAACAAGTATCCATTCGATCACTTGTCTCTGGGAATGACGCGCTTTCTGACGCAGGAACGGACCGCAAACTCTCCAAGTATTTGGCCGCTCTCCACTGGCACAGTAATAATTATTATGGCTGTCGCGAGGAATTGGGCTAAAATCTGCAACTATTCATTCCGATCCAGAACAACACCATGCGACAAATCCGCTAGCATTTAGTGGAAAACGAATCGCAGAAGCGAACGGTAAAATTGAGATACTTTGCTCTAATTGAAAAATCTAGAAACACCTTTTTTACATCAAAATTCGTAAATTGCGAACTTACGGCCGTTGTTCCCAACTTTTTCGAAGGACCAATCTGAGTCTACTATCAGCTAAGCGATTTGTAAGTATTAGGTAACGCTCAATCTCGTTTTTTCCAAATATTTTATCGTTGGTTATCTTAAGTGACCCTGCCCACTCTGGCCCCGCCCAAAATGGCATCAAAGTAAAAACTTTCGCTGTTAATGTTATGTCTGGAGAGGTCAAAAGATCTCCCTCAACCAGTCTCTCCCGATCTGGCTTGCCACGCAGTTGGCGGGCGGACGCATCAAGACCCGGAAAAACCTCCCCGTATGAACCCAGGCACCTGCTAAGTCATCAAACGTAGCGAACTACTCGGGGTGACCTATGGCAGAGGTGTTGGTTATGAAATACATGGTTCCTTTGGAGGGCGGTACCCAAAACCCCCTCCCAAATTGAACATGTTTATTAGCATATTATGTAGTTCCTAATTATTGAGGTGTATAATGTAAGTATATTCGTAATAAAATATCTATGGTTTTCAGGGAAACTCAAAGGTTGTTTATCCTTGGGCATTTTGAAATTAAACTGATAGGTACCTAGACAGTAGTAGTAGGTGACTTGAGTACTTAAAAATAAAAAGACGCGCAAGCAAACGGCAGGAACGTCGCTCGTCGTCGGTGATCGCCGCCGCGCGGAGAGGAAGAGAATCAAAAATCAAATTACGACGAATAATACGCGAGAGAAATGAAACACGCGCGGCCGTGTGGTGGCGAGAATGCAAACACGTAAAATTATTTCAATTTTTGTGAACAAAATCATGTTTTATGATATAAAAAACTAAAATATGGATGATAGTGATATTTTTTGAAAAATATGGACTTAACCATGAAATATGGAAAAATATGGAAAATAAAAATTAGTTTTTCGCAATCTATATATGATAATTTAGGTAGAAAACACATGTGGGACCGAAAATCGTGAAAAATAAACATATGTATTTACATATTAATCCGGGCCCTAATTATGACCAATACCCCACATTACTACAAGCACTACTTCATGGAATACGATGCAAATGCAGAGTACTAAATGAAAAGACTACCATCCTTAACGAATTGTTAGCAACCTTAGAGAACGTACCCATACTACGTGACCCGTTCAGGGGGGGGGGTCTTAACAAAAACCACGCTTGGTACAAATGAGCGCCGGGAGTCTTAGGTTTTTGGTGGTCACCGGGGGGGGGGGGGGGGGGGGGGGTTAAAAATTGCAAAAAGTTGGTCACGTAGTATGGGTACGTTCCCTTAGGTGATTTTTATCACAAGACGGCCCTATAAAGTTGAACATTATAATATGTAACATAAGGAGGTGAAGAAAATACTTCTCATGTACTTCGAAATGAGATTTAATTTCTTAGAACAGGCAATTTGTCAAGATTGTCTGGCTAAGAATTTATTAATATCGAACAGGCGAAACATAATGACAACTACAACTTACACCTTAATTTACAGTTAATCATTATGTTTTGGAAATACAATTTGAGGCGAAATATCAATGTAAATAAATAAATAACAAAAAATCCAGACTCGCAAGAAATAACACATATTATGACATATAGATACGATAAATTATACGAGCGCCTTATATATCTCTTTTGTTTCGAAAATTTTTCTTTTTTTTTCTTTTACTGTTTTTCTTGTATATTGTTTTTCTTGTGCCCTAATTTTATTTTCTTATTTCCTTTGTTTCCCAAATTTTTATTTACTTTTCCTTCTCTTTTTTTCTTGCATACTCACTTCGAAAACACTGTTTTTTTTTGTAAATTCGATGCTTGATTCTAGAACCTGGTCTACTACTACTCTCCTACTGTATCATTTGTTATAATTTAGTGAGTGTTAACTTTTCTTAATACTACATGAATGATCATGTACCTAAATACCTACTGTAAACGAAACCTGTCAATTTGACTGTCCTAGAACGGGAGACCATCCTAGTTGGACAGTCAAAGCTTCCTTCAACTGTGAATGTACTTTTATAACAAATAATAAATAAACAAACAAATAAACAATATATATATATACATTTGCGGCACGTTCCAGAGAGGAAGATACTTTCAGTATCGCCCTGATGTAATTCAGAATGAAAACGTTTCTTTAAATTGTGTTAGCCGTGTTTGGTGACCTATTTGAATAGCCAGGTTCTTCCCCACCTTCCTCTTCTCTATCCCCTACCCACTACCAACAGCTTAACAATATACCCCAATTGGGGATGCAATGCAGAGTCTCACTGGCTTCAGACATGGAGCAGCTGATTAAAAATTACAATATCGTATTTTCGGTAAGTTTTAATTTATTTATTTATTGTTTTGGAACATTTACAGAGTATTAACATAAAAAATTCATTAGATTGGCATTGTAAAAAGCGTAGATGTTAATAATCCACTTAAAAATGTTCGCAGAATGCACAGTTTAATAGTTGTTTTTCGCTATGTATACATAGAAGTTAACAGAAATTAGAAATAGCAAAATATAAACAGAGGTATAAAAAGAGATAACAAAAATAGTGATGATAAAATATAGAGATGACAAAGCTAAAAAAAGATCGATATACGATGTAAAAAAACAGAAAAACAAAAAAGTAAAGTACAAATATAGTAAGAAACAGCCATTCACATTTAAGTTCAAGATCAAATACAAGTATTTTCAATTCTCAATTACTTGTTAGGTTAGTTAGATTTTTTTAATTAATGCAAAGTTACCCCTTTAGGGATTAGTAATGCAATCTACAGTAGCATTTGACGCACGTCCGGAGATGAAGAAAATACTTCTACGAAATTTGGTCATGAATTCCTCATTCTAATCCAGTAATCTGTAAAATTTAGCATTGTTGGGCGATGCTGTTTGATGTGAAATTACTTGCAATCTTTATGGTGGTGTTTATCAAATAATTTTAGTACTTTCCGCTACTTATTACGTATTTGAGGAATAACATTAGTCTCTTGCGTCATAAATACGCAACACGAAACCAAATAAAACATCATCATTTGTGAATAGGATTTTACTATACATAAACCACATTATGAATCAGAAACCAGTTACAAAATGAATTGCGAATTGAGCGTAAAGTTTTTTACTACAGGATATTCCTGTTTTTGAAGCAGGTAAATCCATAATAATCAGATTAAAAAATAAATATAACACCTTTTTTCAATTTTTAATAACACTGGTGTCACCATTAAGGAAAATCACGAGTGGAAAAGTAGTTAGAAAAGAATTCGATCCCTTTTTTCGGAATTTGCTTATTATTTGTTATACAGCAGCGCCATTGAGGTGATTATTCACGAAAACGGCGCTATATAAATCAGCTAAATATTATTATTATTATTATACGTACATTACCAAGAAGTCGATAGTAGTGTGTAAGTTTACTTGTTTTAATTATGATAAAATTGTACTATTGTTTACACGTATGTTATGTTTACATAGGTGGGAAGAATTCTACGCATGGGTGAGGTTGGCCAAATCTTAGCGGCGTATGCGTCTGCCCACCTGCTGCATGGCGGGCCGGATCAAGAGAGACTGGTTGAGGGAAGCCTTTTGACCTTTCCAGTCGGACTCTCGACCCATATCGTCTTGCTCCGCAGTTGAAGGGATGGATTGATACGTCCGTCACTCCTGGATACGCTAAACCCCAGATTCCTACCCACCCCTCGTACCTTTTTCTTTCCCAGAACTTCCTATTCTTCCCTTCCATAAAATGACCCTCCACACAGCATCCAGACATTATTTTCCTCAGGGCCTCCTGTGTGGAGCTAATATAAAAAAAATATATGTAAATGTATAAAAGTGAGTTTCAAGATTTGTAAGTTATGGAGTGCTTTTGACCACATTTTTTCCAATTTGCGAATACTTACCCACGAGCGTTCGCTGGCCAAAATATATTTACGACGTATTTATCTTTACTTAAGTCTGTGCGCTTAGATCTTTTAAACTACGTAACTGATTTTCATGCGGTTTTCACCAATAGATAGAATGATTCATGAGGAAGGTTTTTAGTTATATAATTTGTCAAGGTTTTGTGTTAGTTGGTTGAAATATATTAATAAAGGGAGCGAGCTGGCAAGCGGGCGGCAGCGGGCAGCGGGCTTGCATGCGGGCGGTGTGGATTTGCTATTATAAAGGTTGGGCAATGGCGTGGAGTTGTGTTTCGTTAGCCACAGCATTTGTGTCCGGGTCTGCTAGTATTAATATGAAACCGATATTGGTTTGAATTTTCGCCCAAATTTCAAGATTCCTGACTTTCAGTGATATTATTTGAAGCCTTTAGATATGAAAGTACCTAGGTACTTTTACTATTTTTAACGTCTGTAAACCTCTACCGAGAAACATTCGGGTGAAGGAGGATTGGTGTATAGTATAATATAACCTTTAGTAAATTTACGTGACTTATGTAAATGTTGTTTACAATAAATATCTCATTCTAGGAAAGTCAGTAGTCCGTACCTACGTGCCGAAGCGCGAGTATACATAGATATTCCTATTGATGCATTACGATATGTTACTTTCCATCGTCATTAATATGTTTTCTAAGTGCTAACTGACTAAGAATAGGGCAATCTAATATTGCGAAATATTCTTCTTAGAAGAATTCGCGCGGGGCAAATCGGCGCTTCCCAGAATTACGAATTTGGATATGTCAAACAACACTTGGGATTTTATAGTGGGCTCGGGCGTTTGGTATTTTTGGCCGTCTGTCTAGGAAATTAGAGTATTTTCGTATTGCTTGTTTTTTCACAAAGGATATAATAAGACGAGCACAATTAGGGTTCCCAGATCAAAAAATCAAAATCCCGGAGAAAATTCCTGATATTCGATAAAATTCCGGACTTTCTTGTTAATATAATATGAATGTCGTTATGCATTGTGGAATGTCAACAACCGAGTCGTGGGGGGGGGGACCCAATGGTCAAAAGAAAGCTACAGGCTTTCTGTAGTCTGTCAAGTCGATTCTCTTAATAACACAGCAAAATTTAAAAAGTATGACTTGCGAAATGTTCTACAAAACTATTATTAAAGATTCGGAAGTGTTGAACAATATTTCTGGGAGCATTAAATATCAGAAGTGATGTTTTTCTTTGATTTATAATAAAAATAATTTGGTTTATTACATTTTTTCACTTAATTGTAGAAATTTCGGACTGTTTAGAATTCTTCCCGCATTCCGGACAAAGACCTATATTTCCGGACTTGGCCGGAAAATTCCGGACGTATGGCAACCCTAAGCACAATACGATTTCTAATGGGGAATTGCATTGTGAGAATCGTAAAATAAACTCAACAACGATACAAAAATATCTAACTAAGAAAAGATACAAATTTGGAAAACCTAAAGTCACATAAGAGAAATTTGAAAAGTAATAAATTTACTGCAGTCGATGTCGGTAGTCGGTACCTACCTTGAATTTAAGCTATGTGGTCGACTTTCTCTTTAAGATAAAAATTAGCGAAATAACTTCTTAGATGTACTAAAGCTATGCTATAACGTAGCCAGGCGTTTTTGGATGTGTCCTATTTCAGTATATTCCCAATGGGAGTGTATGGTGGGCGATGTGGTAAAATGAGCCAAGCCACGTAAGGGAACGTACCCATACTATGTGACACGTTTAGGGGGGGGGGTCTTCAAAATGTCACGCTTGGTACAAATGAGCTCACCGGGGGGGGGGGGGGGAGTTAAAAATTGCAAAAAGTTGGTCACGTAGTATGGGTACCTACGTTCCCTAAGTGTATAACGCGCATATAGCGTGGTCTGACACAGACACGATTCTTAAGGCAAATAAAAAAATTAGATGATACAATTAAATATAAGCAATAAGCAGTAAAGAGATAAGGGGGCATACATTGATTACGTGAACTTAAAAGGGGGGGAGTCCAGCAAAATCTCACGTTACTTGAAAAGAATAAACGAAGTGGCCCAAATTTATCTCACCAAGGGGTGGGAGGGGTCTAGATTGGAAGAAAAACTGCTTACGTAATTAATGTATGCCCCTCAAAGTAGTGTAGAGTCTGTGTGCCGAAATTATTTGTTAAAGGATAATTAATTTATTTTTTTACATTAACTCCGCACAGGAGGCCCTGATGAAAATATTTTCCCTCAGGGCCTATGGTATCTTTTGTAATGCTGTGCGGAAGGTCTTTTAAAGGGAAGGAAGGGAAGTTCTGGGAAGGATAAAGGAATGACGGGGAGGGTAGAAATCTGGGGGTCAGTGTGTTAATAGGCCAAGTGATTTGTCAATAGGCCGTATAAGCCTCGGCCTAGGTGCGGCAGATTTTAGGGGGCGACGCCATGAGTGATTAGATTATGGTAGGTGGCATCTACTAAGAAAGAGGAAGGGGCGGCGTAGTGGTCTTTACTTATGAAAATTATAAATCCGCCACTGATCTATCTATAAATATATCCTTCACTTTTCTTACGAACATGCATTGTTAATTAGTAGATACTCTTTTCTATATTTTTTTAATGTTTTACCAGGGTATTTATTTCATGTGAATACCTCACAAGAGTCCCAGCGCTCCCTCCCGTATGGAGTCAGTGAGACTATGGCATCTCCAATTGGGGGTATTTTGTGCGACTGAAGACATCGGGGAGGGGAAGGAGATGGGGAAGAGGAAGAGGAAGTTGAGGAAGTCCCTGGCTATTCAGATCTGGTCACCAAACACGGCTAAAAGCATTTCAAGCAGGGTATTTATTTTATGTGAATACCTCACAAGAGTCCCAGCGCTCCCTCCCGTCTGGAGCCAGTGAGACTGACATCCCCAATTGGGGGTATTTTGTACGACTGAAGACAGCGGGGAGGGGAAGGAGATGGGGAAGAGGAAGTTGAGGAAGTACTTGGCTATTCAGATCTGGTCACCAAACACGGCTAAAAGCATTTCAGGCAGGGTATTTATTTTATGTGAATACCTCACAAGAGTCCCAGCGCTCCCTCCCGTCAGGAGCCAGTGAGACTATGGCATCCCCAATTGGGGGTATTTCGTGCGGCTGAAGACAGCGGGGAGGGGAAAGAGATGGGGAAGAGGAAGTTGAGGAAGTACTTGGCTATTCAGATCTGGTCACCAAACACGGCTAAACGCATTTCAAGCAACGTTTCAATTACGAATGGTGGTCCTACTCCAGGGCGATACTGAGAGTAGTTCGACTCTGGAACGTTCCGCAAATATAAACTGAATTTGCTACATTATACAATAAAACCATAACCGAAAAGGGGTTCATAAATAGGAGAGCTTGGACTTGAAAGTGTGTTTTTTAGACCTTATACTTTATTTTTTTATAGGCTTATTAAAAGACTTATAAAATAATGACCGATATTTTTAAGGGCCAAGGTATATTCTACATGCAGTATTTAATTAAAGCATCTATAATACTTCTAAGTGATCAAATTTTCAAAACAAAAACATATGATTTTGTATGATTTTGCATTATTTACTATGGCTTCATCTTAAATGAATTAATTGTCAAATAACGCAAAATAATCAAATAAAATTTGCACTCCGGGAATCGATCCTGCGACCTTCGGATTGTGAGTTAAGAGGTCTTTGTTATGCCTTTGTTAAGAAAATTATGTCCATAATCGATTATCTATAACAATATTATCAATATGACAGAATTAATATTTTAATCTGGTAAAGATATGTTACAGGTTGTAGATCATCAATCTTGCGATTTCTTTCACGTCTAAAACTAAAGAACAAAACGATCGGTCTACAATAAATTTTCTGCGTCTAAATTTTCAATTAATCTTCACATTTATTTGCTTCGGTTTAATTATTTGCACATTCCTTCGAAGAATACTCGTGACTTAGAAGATTGAAACTTTCTTAGAAATTGGTAGAAAGATTTTTTTCGAATCATAACATTAAAATAAGGATAAAATAACTACAAAGGATCTGTAAATAATAAATACAAACCTACGTGTTTTTGAATACTAATAACATCGAAAATTTTATAAAGGTTTGAAATTGAGATTATATTTATGATATTTAAACATTTTTGATGCTGGTTTTTAGGCGAGGGTTAAAACGTCGGGTTCCCACCTAGGCTTAGCTTCGCTGGTTCAATCCGCTGCTAGCTAAGTCCTCCATCACTGCACAAGTAACATTTTCAACATTTTCCCTTATAACGATGGCAGTTTGAGGAAATCATTAAAATATTTTAAGATTATTCGTAACCCGGGAATGTTTGTTTTGACTGAACTACGCGAAGTTTTTAATTTAATCCATCTGTAAATTTGTTTATTACGTTCAGGTACCATGATTCAGATGGTGGCCTTTTTCGATACTACATTTTCATCCCACCAGAGTTCGCATGATCGTGTTTCCAAATACGAGCTGTCAAATCGTAATAATCAATATTATTATAGTACCCAACGGCCTGGAGAAAATGTGAAAAAAATATGTCATTTAGAGATAGATATTCACGTTCCTTGGACAAATCGTATAATCCTGATTTGAAATAAATAAATAAAATATTACAGAAAATATACCTACATGGCAAGGTTCGTAGAAAATGTGTTTTTAACAAGATTAGCTCATGCGGGTCTTTAAAAAAAAAAAAACAATCGGGCCGCTTTCAAAATTTCGAACGCATGACGTAGCTTAAAGTAAAACACCGCCACTTGTTTTGCATTTAATTCAAGCCTCTCAGTGGAACATGGACTTCAAGCTACGTCACGCATTTATAACCAATCATCCCTCTTACCCCTCGATAAGCTAACCTTGTTAAACGCATTTTCTACGAACCTTGCCTACATGTAGTACCTACTTTCAAATCTTATGATTTCAGAGGAAATTTTGGTTTGGATTTATTGAAGAAGATAAAATTAGAAAGACGCTTTTTTTAAACAAGACGCGAGGTCTATACTGTTCGCAGAACTAGCAGTTAAAAATAGTCGGGTTATTCGTAACACAGGAATGCTCCTCTTTTTTTATTCAAATTTTATCTTTGATGACAATTCATGAATCTATCCATGCCCCTTACGTAAGAACTAATTACACAATTGTCCTTTCATCGTAGTGCCGTATCTTTCAACATCAAAACCACACGTATTTAGAGACTTAACATTGGCAGACACAACAGAATAGTGTATATATAAATCTATTGATGACGATGATCAATATTCGGATTCCGCGAAATTCAGTTTGCGCTCAGGCGAATGGTTTCAGATAAAGTATCGGAGAGTTGCGTTTATTGATTCTGAGAAGTCGCAATAACTGTACAGAGTTACAGAGCTTCGTTGGCGTTCCTAATTTCCTCACGTAGATGTTGTGTGCGCGTCGCTTTATTGTTTAAGGTCAATTTTAAATACAGTATCAATTGGGTCAATTTTAAGGTTGACTTTTAAAAATAAATTAATACTGTCGTTCTACAAGATAACTATATGAAGTGTTCTGTTATTTTAGTGGACACACTAACAGACTCTCCAAATACTTGGATGGAGATTACTTGGTAGGAATGAATAAAATGGATTCTTCTTCGTTATCTGGATTTATTTATACTTCGCGTATACAATTGGGACTGCGGTAGTCTACCTAACTAGAAGCTAGCTAGAATGGTTCTGGCGAGCAGGGATGTTCTGCCCAAAAAAATTATTTCCCTAGATTTCGAGGTGAAATTTCCCTAGAATTTCCCTAGATTTCGGGGGTATAACCTTGGCAAATCAAAACTCGCGTTGGGGGGAGGGGGGTGGGGTTATTATTTACATAATAAACTTTTTTTTATTTCTTGGGCATGACGACCTCCGTAGTCCAGTGGCTAAGACTCTTGACTCACATTCCGGAGGTCGCGGGTTCGAACCCGGCATGCGCAAATAAATTTTATTTGATTAATTTGTGTTATTTCACAATTAATTCATTTAAAATAATATATAGTATATTTGCGGCATGTTCCAGAGTGGAAGATACTATTAGTATCGCCCTGGTGTAAGACCACCATTCAGAATTGAAACGTTGCTTGAAAATGGCTTTAGCCGTGTTTAGTGACCAGATCTGAATAGCCAGGTACTTCTCAACCTTCCTCTTCCCCACCTCCTTCCCCTCCCCACTACCTTCAGCCTCACAACATACCCCAATTGGGGATGCCATAGTTTCACTGGCTCCAGACGGGAGCAGTTGAGATTCTTGTGCGGTATTCACTGTAAAAAAAAAAAAATAAAAATAAAAATAAAAAAATTAAAAAAATAAAAAAATTAACTGACTGTTCCTAATTTTTTTCGTTCAATTTTTTATTTATTTTTTAACCTAAAAAAAAAGTAACAAATGAACACAGAAAATAAAACTTTTCAAAACAAAATACATAATGCACGTTTGTTGTACATGTTATAACATTGTATGCAGTCAAATTACTCAAATAATCACATTAACGCAAGTACGTAATCACCTGACTGTAACATTAATCCTGTTATATATTTATTAATTGGAAAGATATCGGAATTTAGTAGACGTACTTATAATACTGTGCTTTTCCAAATAAACACTTTTTGCTAAATGAAATAATACTTCCAAAGTTATACACTTACCGCTGAATTAGAAACGGAATAAAAATAAAAATCACCTTGCAAAATAAAAATCAACCGCAATCACCGAAAAAACGGAACTTGAAACGAACTCTGGCAAAAAATTTATTACATATGACAAGTATTACCGGTATAATAGATTTTGTTTGGAAATCCCATGAATCTTAAAATACATCCCAAAACACGTAATCGCGTTATACTTTCATAAGACCAAAAACGTCCCGAGCGACCTTACATGTTAAAAGCTATATATCTCTCTTCCTCTCATGCAAACATATGTATTTTTCTTTTAACCAGAAAGAAAACGAAATAATGCTCCTTATTGTCTTTGAAATATGAAAGCTATCTCGCATAGATATTTTACAATCTCGATCCAAAGTGACGGTTTCTGATTTTTCGCACGAAACTGAGGCTTCCGGATTGTGAGGTGCGAATATATTGAACCAAGCAGACGGGTTAAGATTCATGGGATTTCCAAACAAAATCTATTATACCGGTAATACTTGTCATATGTAATAAATTTTTTGCCAGAGTTCGAAATTTCCCTAGATTGTGTGCTGATTTCCCTTTCCCCTAAAAAATATTTTTTTCCCCTAGATCTAGGGAAATTTCCCTAGACATTCCATCACTGCTGGCGAGTGATAACTGAAACACAGCCTCTGAGCCCTCCGATCTCCTGCCGGAGAACTTAAGCACTACGCGGCCTGCCATCTTGCGGAATCTACCGATAGCTGATATCACCGCCATCTGTCTCTACAATGCGGAAGCTTTTACGATACACCACACTATACAACATCTTATTGCCGTCCATTGATAATAATGCATTCTTGATTCTTGATGGTGATCAGTAAACAGCTCAAGCACGGGGCTCCACCAAAACCTCTAGGACAGGACTTCCCAACCAGGGGGGCACGCCCCCCTAGGGGGGCGTAGAGAGATGTCAGGAGGGGCATAATAAGTACATTTGCATTTCCGAAAAAAATCTATTTAACTCGTAGGTAAATTCACTGTTTCGAATTGCCATTCAATCGCTGCTATACAAGTTTCGACAAGTCACAACACGACGTGTGATGCGCACCCCCGCCCCACTTTCCCGCTTGAATCCATCTTTCACTCAATTACTTTGAAAGTTGTTAGACATTATCTAATTATAAAAATATAATTTAAATAAATAATAAAATAATAATAGATTTAAATGTATAAAAAAGAAAACTAAGAAAAGTAAATGTAAAAGTAATTAATGGTTAAAAGTGCACCTACTCGTCTATTAAAGATCCATAATAAATAAATGTATTGTTTCTGTATTGTACCTACTTGAAATTCAAATTAATAATTGAGTTAATATTAAAAAAATGTGTTTCTCATTTTTGTTAAAACTTAATTAAGGGGGGCATGAAATTTTTTTTTTGGTTCTGGGAGGCTCGGCGAAATAAAGGTTGGGAAACCCGGCTCTAGGAGGTTTTGGCTCCACCGAGTCTCAAAAGCTGGGCGTATATAATAGCCGGAGTGATTCAATTAATCTTTAGAATTTCAAAATCCATGTTTGTTTAATCATTGACTCTATACTATATGAGAAAAAATACAATTGTTATCTGCGATGACATATTTTGGTGGCGCGGTTAACCTTAAATTAGAGCTCCTCATAAAGCACAATTAACTATTATAGTAACTTTTGATTATTAGGTATTATTTATGGTGGCACGTATAGTTTGGCAAGAAAGTGTAGAAATTAATTCAATTGGAACTAAACGTGTTCATTACTATGGCAACACCGAATTATATGACGTTTCCTATGGCTGTCATATTATGTGTTATCATATTGTGTGTATCAACGTGTTACGGTTGATTTTTTGTCTTAAATCTGAGTAGAATATCGCTGATTTGATAATATTTTTATTCATTGTTTGCCTGAATTTAATTAAAATGAATAAATTATTACATAGTGATACAAGAGGGGTTATATTCTGCGTTTTTCAACGCTGCCTAGCCGAGTGTCACGCGAAGAAGCTTCTTTTTAATTTAGAAGATGTTTGCAAACGAACTGCTGAAATGACTGGTACGTAGTATAGTTTGTTTAATAAATTTCATTAGTATTACAAGATTTATGCCAATTTTCGAGCGATAATAACCATTACAATCTGATTTGAGGTTATGGTAAAAAAATCTGATTTTGACACTTCATTTTGACAGATAATATGCGGCCACAAGAAAAAGGGAATAACTCAATAAAAAAAAATAATATTAAACTCGTAGAAAAGTTACCTTTTTCTCGTTTTCTCTTTCTTTCTTTCCAAGTGAATATTATCTAGTGTGTGTTTTTAAAACTTCCTTATATAATAATAATTTTAATGATTTTTCACACACAGGTAAATCTGAATCAACGGTAAGACGAATTGTCAAGGAAGGGGAAAAGGCAGATGGAAAATTTGAAACACCGGGAAAACGGAAAATGGGCATTATGTAATAGCATAAGTGCTGATGATTGGAAAAATTGTTGCAAACACGTGATGAAAATTGATGCAGAATATTATGCATGAGGCAGTAATATATATTTTTTTGTTTTTTTTTTTTTTTTGAATTTTTTATTTAGATGTATGTAAATATTTTCATACATCTAGTAGGAAAATATAAAAAATACAATTTACGAAGTAGGTACAGGAATATTCACAACTACATTTAAAAAAAGAATACTAAATAAAAAAGATAACTATACAAAAATACATTATAAAAGAACAAGACCTGAGAATAACATTGGTGAGTAATCAAAAAATATTTTTTACATATAATGCACAGATCCTACGAAAATTGCTGAGACTTGAGGCTTCCTTTACGGCATTTGGCAGACTGTTATAGAGTATCGATATGATGATATCGATGAACTGCGTTTAGATGAAGCTGAAGATACGGAAGAAGAAGAATCACACGAGGACGAAGACAATAATTACATGTCGGGTGTTGAATTAATAGACTTAAATTTTTAAGTACATACGTTTTTATATCGGAATAAAAGCCAACTTAAAACTTGTTTTGTTTTATTTTGCTTCTATTAAATTACAGTTTTTTGTGCAAATTTTTTGAAAATACAAATACGCTATGAAATATGCATTTTGCCAGAAGTGTTTTTTTAAAACATACGTTCTTTGTCTTATGAGCCATCTTGGTGTTGCCATTTAAAACTAGAAAACGATCGCAGCGCCATCATTTATTTTCTACACTTTCTTGCCAAACTGTATGGAACTATTATTTCTTGCTCTGGCAACTCTTTCTAATGACTTTCTGCATGCATGAAACTCAAAATCACTCCTGCTCAACGATTTTTTGATACCACGCTTATTTAGGTACTACAAAAACGGCAAATAATATAAAAAAGACAACTCTGGCAACTTTATTTGTGAATTAATAAATTTAAAAAAAAAAATTACTTTATTTATTATAGAAATTTGATCAAATAAAATGATAAAAAAAGCATTTTTATTAGGGTATAGGCAAAATTACAAACGACCGATATATATGTACCTATTATGTTGATAACACAAATTTGTATGTAAATTAAAAAAATTACCCAAAGAAATGCTTTTTATAATATTTATTTATCATTGTATAAACTTAGTAAGTAAAGTACGAGTAAGATTATTTTTTTTTATAATTATGATAAACCCACAAAAAATGCCAAAGTTGCTTCTAAAATCATGAAAAATGGATATGTTTTACGTATCTTTATTTTATAATTTTAAACAAAAATAAATAAATTTGCACATGTCCGTACTAGATATTCGCAATAGCATTTAGGGGGCGCTGCAAATTACATAATGTTCCTAAGAATATATCCTACTACAATGTGTAAATTTTAAACTTCGTTTCGGGGGGGTGGGGGGGGATGCATAATTTTACGGTGGTGAGGGGGTGGTTCTTTCAATATGGTTAAGAAACACAACACTAGATCCATCGCCTTGCACCGCTGTGGGAGGGATGGATTCATATGTCTGTCACTCTTGGCCCACTGACTCCCGGATTCCTACCCACCTCTCAAACCTTTTTTCCCAGAACTTCCTCCAAATTCCAAATTCTCAAAGGTGACACATTCCCCGTGGGAAAAGGAAAAAGCAAAAAAGAGAAAAGGAGGTAAACAACGATTTCAATACAAAAATAACCGATTCCAAAAGAAATAATTCTTAAATTGTCATTTTTTAGCATAAAAAAGGAGTTAGATTATGTGTAAAAAACGAGCTACGAAGCTAAACTATTTTTTTAAACTGATGATGGCTTCAATTTAGAGCTAAATCTAGCACTGAGTTGGAAACACAACACGGATTATCAAAGCGGCGGAGACGCAGACTTTTGTAGTTAGATAGAAACGAAGGTAGTACCTATGTGTGAACGATGTTGGCAACCCTTTTGTGCATGGTTCGTGGCCCATTTCCCTTGTTTCTATTATCTATATCCCGAAGCACCCGAGCATCAAAAAGCTATAATTATAATATGACAGTGATGATTTGATGATGTACCATTGTAATCAACGGTCAACGGGTGGTAAAAACGTCGCATTCGTTCGGGATTGCGGGCTCAATCAACACCACCTAGATCCCCAAGGCCAGGACACGGCCGCCGACAAAGGCTGTAGAGCAGTGGTGCTCAAACGGTCGATCGCGAGTACTCTTTGAGTCGATCTCGAGAAAAATTTACCGACGTAAATAGATCTATTCACAGTTTTTATCAGACACATTTCGTTTCGAAGGAAAACGTTATCTTATTCGAAGTGCAATTATAAAATTTTTGTTGCAGACTAGGCATGTGCTGCCAGAATAAAAAAATATGTTCATGTTCTGAGTGTAGTTTTAATTCGTTAATTTAAACCAGTTTGTGTTAACAATGTAAAATTCGAGTCGTGGATTCATCTGCTGACACTTTTCGGAGGAAAAAAAATCATATTCGAAACGCAGTTATAAAATTTTGTTGCTGACTATATCCTATTCAAAGTGCAGTTATAAAATTCTGGTAAAATGCGGTCACAATAAATAAGGATTTCTAGCCCCCCCCCCCCCCCCCCCCCCCCACGGGACTACAGCCAGATTCGATCGATCGGGGTCTAATTAAATACAGGTCGAAGTGAAAAAAACATAGGTACATTGCATTTTGGGGAAATCGTACTATTGACGTGAAAAAAAAAGAAAATTTCTCAGTAAAAAAACATTGGGAGGTAACGATTCAATCCATCACATCATTCAGAGCACCAGCGATAAAAAATATTAAAGTTTTCGCTAACTTATAGCTTATTTATCTATATTCCATTCTGATTAAAATACTATTCACATTTTTAAAATCAGCTTACTATTTCACAAAAAGTATTTAATTAATTCGGTGGTTTGTAAATTAATTATATTACCAGCGCATGAATTGATGCCAGATTTGTAAAAACTGAGAAACTTCATAAACTTCAGTGGTTGAACATTGTGCAGGCAAACTACTAATGACTTCCACGTACCAGAGGGCAGAGACCACGACCTAATTGAAATTAGATAGTTAGTAGTTAATACTAGACTGTTATGATACTTACAACTCAACAAAGTACAACTTCATCACTCCTTTGAAAATAAAGTCAAAAACATAAAATTTAAAAATAGCTTCTGACCTAACGTAACTTTTTTTTTCATCACTTTTAATAACTTTTCAAAGGGGTGTTGAAATGCCACTTTGTTGAGTGTCGTGGAACAATAATAAGGAACTCCATTGAAAAATATTATGGCTTTAAAAAAATATGTTCATATAGACCAATAAACGCTGATTCTGAATATATAACTTTTATTTCATAATATTAAACGCAGAGTTTTTAAAAAATTATTAAAAAGTGCATTTTTCAACCTCTCCTGAAAACACAGCGTTAAGTTGGCATTACTGAAATGGTGAATGGTGACGTCACGCGTCACACTCACCCACTGTCACCTGGTGATCGCGTTTATTGTATTGTATTGACATTTGAAATGACAAGTGCACATACGCAATTCAACATTTCGTGTTTTTGCTTTATTTTCATACTGTTTATAGAAATTTAGATAAATAATAGTTATTGTTTTTTTATTTTTATTTTAACTTTATGAGTAAAACCTCAAATTGTAATATTTAATTAAATGAAGACAATATAAGCGAAACTCAATCGAAAATCTGAAAACAGAAAAATCAGAAAAAGATATTGACACATCTGGGACTCGAACCCAGGACCTCTCGCTTACCGGGCGAACGCGCTAACCACTGCGCCACCGTGTCGATATCCAATTCGGTCACTTTTAACTGTATCATACTTCGACTAAGAACCACCCACACTATCTTCATTTTTCTTAACGCATATACTATTGGCTGCTATCTTTATGTATGATTGCAAGATTCAAACCCGAACTAAATGCTCTCTAGATAGTGTCTGGATAAATCTTTATCCATTTTATTTAATATGCGACATCTATTGACTTTTCTGCAAGTCTAGGATGAATATTTTTATTTTTATTTTAACTTTATGAGTAAAACCTCAAATTGTAATATTTAATTAAATGAAGACAATATAAGCGAAACTCAATCGAAAATCTGAAAACAGAAAAATCAGAAAAAGATATTGACACATCTGGGACTCGAACCCAGGACCTCTCGCTTACCGGGCGAACGCGCTAACCACTGCGCCACCGTGTCGATATCCAATTCGGTCACTTTTAACTGTATCATACTTCGACTAAGAACCACCCACACTATCTTCATTTTTCTTAACGCATATACTATTGGCTGCTATCTTTATGTATGATTGCAAGATTCAAACCCGAACTAAATGCTCTCTAGATAGTGTCTGGATAAATCTTTATCCATTTTATTTAATATGCGACATCTATTGACTTTTCTGCAAGTCTAGGATGAATATTTTTATTTTTATTTTAACTTTATGAGTAAAACCTCAAATTGTA
Organism: Limnephilus marmoratus; assembly: GCA_917880885.1. Lineage (NCBI taxonomy): Eukaryota > Metazoa > Arthropoda > Insecta > Trichoptera > Limnephilidae > Limnephilus > Limnephilus marmoratus. The sequence goes on from OU862933.1 coordinate 19,084,674, forward strand.
ATATTTAATTAAATGAAGACAATATAAGCGAAACATGTGTCAATATCTTTTTCTGATTTTTCTGTTTTCAGATTTTCGATTGAGTTTCGCTTATATTGTCTTCATTTAATTAAATATTACAATTTGAGGTTTTACTCATAAAGTTAAAATAAAAATAAAAATATTCATCCTAGACTTGCAGAAAAGTCAATAGATGTCGCATATTAAATAAAATGGATAAAGATTTATCCAGACACTATCTAGAGAGCATTTAGTTCGGGTTTGAATCTTGCAATCATACATAAAGATAGCAGCCAATAGTATATGCGTTAAGAAAAATGAAGATAGTGTGGGTGGTTCTTAGTCGAAGTATGATACAGTTAAAAGTGACCGAATTGGATATCGACACGGTGGCGCAGTGGTTAGCGCGTTCGCCCGGTAAGCGAGAGGTCCTGGGTTCGAGTCCCAGATGTGTCAATATCTTTTTCTGATTTTTCTGTTTTCAGATTTTCGATTGAGTTTCGCTTATATTGTCTTCATTTAATTAAATAGTTATTGTGTTTATTGAAACATAATTTAGGCCCTCAACAATTTACGAAAGGGGCTATATTTGCGGAAAATCTGCAACAAATTTTGCCTATTGTCATATTTGACATTTGGTTGACGATACATCGATCGTATTTTCAAATTCTTTTTAGTATCAAGGGCTTTTTATACACACAATCGTCATGATCAGTATTAGGTATAAATACCAGTTTCTGTATGTGTTATACATAAAACAATGTACCTACAAAGTAACGCCTAACACAAAACACGATGTCACATGTATTAACAATGAAAGAGAGAGATTTATTGTTTTTATATTGCACTTTGATTAAATACAATAACAGTAGCGGTGAAATGTGGACATTTTACCAATGTTTTCCAATATTAAAAGCAGTTAATCTTGAATAAAAAACGATTTCTCACACCTAATTGTCATAGTAGCCTCATGATTCATGATTCCGCCATATTGTTTATCATTTAAAACAGGGATGTTCTGCCCAAAAAAATTATTTCCCTAGATTTCGAAGTGAAATTTCCCTAGAATTTCACATTTACGCAATTACCTACGTAGCCACCTGATTGTGTAACACTAATCCTGTTATATGTTAATTAATATGATTAATTAATTGGAAAGATATCGGAACTTGGTAAATATACTAATAATACTGTGCTTTTCCAAATAAAACACTTTTTGCTACGTGAAGTAATAATTTAAAAGTACGAATGCACTCACCACTGTATTAGAAACTGAATTCCAAATAAAAAAAAAACACTTTGCAAAATAAAAATTAACCACAATCACCGAAAAAACAGAACTTAAAACATAAATTAATTTTTTTTTTCAGAGGTCCCATTTATCTTTTTAGATACATATAATATCATTTTGAGTTGTCAGTGTTAAAAATAACATTGCATGTAAGTACATGAACAATAATTAAGATTCATAGGAATTCCAAAAAATATATATGTATACGTATATAATATATATATATAAAAATACCAGTAATATTGTCATATGTAATAAACATTTTGCCAGAGTTGAAATTTCCCTAGATTTTGTCCTGATTTCCCTTATCCCTAAAAAATATTTTTCTCCCCTAGATATAGGGAAATTTCCCTCGACATAACATCACTGATTCAATATGACAACTTGAAGGTTAATAAACTATCGGTGGGTGAAGACCATATCATCATATTAACAATCCACCATAGATATGGTGCTTTTCTGATGGTCTAGAAAAATTAAAACTTTGACAATTATTATTTTAACTATTAAAACTAACTATAAAAATAAAAATAAAAATGCAGTTATTTAAGTTTGAAGGTCTTTATTCATTAAAAAAAATAAAAAAAATGGACTGGAGTTCTCTATTACAGGTTTGTTTTATTTTTAGAATTTTTGATAGGACCGGTTTCACTCTATTTGGGCCATCTTCAGACTGCATATACCAAGCAGTCTGAAATCAGAATTTTTTTTAATCAGGGTGAAACTTTTTCGCTAAGATTTAAATAAAAAGTTAACGTGCGTTTCCTATTTCCTATCATAATGATATTACAATGAAAATCCACAATGAATCGACAGCTTATAAACTTTAAAATAAATGACATTTTGCTAGAATTAATTAATTATTTTAGTATAATATCCAAAATTTTCTATTCATTGGAAACGGTCTTCACATCAGTACCCGAATGCCGGGAAATTTTTGTATTTACCTTGCCACATTATGGTATGTAGGGTGACATCTATGTACAGATAACCGCAATAATTAGTGTTGTGAAAGATTTCTGTATTTTACGATCAAGTAGTGTTCCAATATGATAAATTAATTGTTTCTCAAGGAACCCAAAATTTCTTAAATAATATGAGAATAACATAACTTACGTACTACTATAATAATGATTACTACAATAATAGTTTTTTTTTCTAAAAGTACCTGGATCCTGGATCCTTGGTTCAAAATATTCACATTTATGTTGAGTGGGTGGAATATCTATGCTCTGGGCCTGTCGTGTGCCGGCAATATCTATGGCTTCAATCTAAAATTTATGGTCTACAGATCAGTGTTGCCAACTTAGTGGAAATTCCACTAAAGGTGGCTTTCGTATTTCATTTAGTGGCGAAATATTTCTTTTAGTGGCTGGTGGATTTTTAAATTTTTGTTTCATTACTAAAACTACAATCACTCAGCCACTAAGCCACTTTTATATTTGATCTTATACATACTTCTTCGTTCTACTTTATTTAGGATTACCAAAGGAAGAGGAAGAAATGATGTGGCATCGGTGCATAACGTTTTTAGTCAGTCTAATATTGAAGAAATAAAAAATAGGTTACCAGAAAATTTAGCACTGATGAAAAAAAATTCCCGAATAAGTGTTGAACAAGCACTTAAATCAGAATAAAGAACCACTAATTGACATAATGGCTCAGTTCAATAAAAGTACAGAACATATAGCAAGAGTGGATGACCAGTGGCGTCGAATTCATTTATTGAATTGGAATGAGACTAAAAACACAAAAAAAAATTGGAACGAAGTATTGAATTTTAAAGATGCTAAGGAGGGCCGAGGTTTAAGGAATTAACGACTTTTGCGATTAGTCTCCTAATACTCCCTCATTCTAATGCCGATGTTGTGTGACTATTTAGCAGTATGAATATAATAAAAAACAAACAGAGGAATAGAATGAAGTTAAATCTTTTAACTGCTATATTGTACTAATAATTTCTAAACTTATTTTCTTCCATTAGACTTTAATTCAGTGGAAAATTTAGCGAGTGTGAGTGTAGTACTATATTTTTAGTGGTTTTCTGGTGGATTTAAGGCTGGGCGCAAATGCACGTTTTCCGTGTTCGATTTCCGAATTCGTTTTCCGTATTCGGACATCCGAATGCATGGAATCAGTAGAAAATACATTAACTGACGCACACGTTCGTTTTTTTTTCGAACGGAACAAAACCTAATGACGTCATGCGGAACGCAGCGCTTGCGTACATTTTGTTTGTGCCGGCGCACACGTTCGGAAATTTCTATTCAGTATCGCACCCGCACCGCGTGCATCGGACGTATTCTTTGTATTTGTTACGCATAGAATTGCAACACGATAATGTGTGAGGCAGAAATATTCATTATTAATTCGTAATTTTTCATCATCTCATTATTTTTTTCTTCTTCATTATTAACAGAAATGCAATTGCTAATAAATCGTCGTCCTCCATCGTCGTGCGTTCACCACGCTATCACTATCTGTACTGACGTGTATACTAGAAGTGAGTCGTTCGCGAACGAGTCGGCTCAGTGAACCGGATTTTCATACTGATCCGTAAGATCCGGTTCCCAAAGAACGATCTTCACGGTTCGCGGATCTTCGCGAACGAGTGAGCCGGTGAGCCAACTGACCCGCCAGATCCGGTGAGCCCACTGAGCAACTGACCCGTGAGATCCGAAGACCCGACTGACCCGTGCCGTGGGAGCCGAGAGCAGTGTATCGTTCAACGGATCTCGTGGCTCGCTCGTTCGTTCGTTCGTTCATAGCCACTCTAGTCAGCGACGCAGAAAGGTAAAATATGAAAGTAAGGTAACGGTTTACAGTTCAGTTCACTATGACACTTTTCTACGCGGTGGCGTACCTTTGCTGGTCAGTGTACGTGCGCCGTGCATGTACTATCGAAATACAATGAATATAATAATAATATCGGAATTCAAGCGTGTTTGCGTGCATAAAACGTCAGTCGTAACATCAGCGCTCCGGCCACATTATCCTTTGCTGGGTAGTGTGCGCTAAATACAAAGGATTTAATTTTTTTATTCAGGGATACAAGAATCCGATTAAAAAGGGAACCCCACAATATTGGGGTTCCCTTTTTAATAAAGTGTGGAGGGACGGGGGAGATGGACCAATTCAGTCGTTCATTCGAGCCGGTTCACTGACCCGGATCTTTTCATTGAACGAGTCCCAGTGAACCGGCTCGCTCAACTGAGACGCTTTGCCCGCCTCTAGTGTATACATTTCGAATGAAGAAAAACGAACGTTTGCGCTAGTCTCACGGAATTCCAAATCGAAATTCCAAATTAGGAAATCGAATACGGACAACGTGCATTTGCGCTCAGCCTAAAGGTTGAATCTGGTGGAAAGCTGGTATAACTGTTGGCAACACTGCTACAGATTCTACAGTAGCAGTGTTGCCAACTCAGCTCCTTTAGAGCTAGATCTGGCTCTAAATCGACGCTGTCAGCTCAAAAAAAGTCATTTAGCTTCTTAGCTCGTTTATCAGATATTTCAGCTCTTTTTCACGTGAAATAATATTGAAAAAAAAAATAATATTTGCAATAATATTCCAAAATTGCAACATTGGTACAAGGACTTCCCAAAAAAGAGATTCCCTGAATTCCTGCACAAGTAAACAGTTACTAAAAATGCTATGGTTGAAACATCGGTAATGGACCGAAAAAATGAAATTCCAAAAAACTCCGATACAAGTAACTTGCCTAGGCCGGCTATCGCGTATGGCATATTGCATTGCGTCTTGCGGAATTCGAATGCGCAATGAAGCTTCGGATTGGAACAATGGGCTGTATACGAAAAAAATCCTAATGAAGCCGGTCCTAGTAGCGCGATCGTACAGGAACTGGATTAGATTTTTAGATGACTAGTCGCCGTCTAAGAAAAAAAATATTAAAAAAAAACAATAAAAAAAAATCTGAAGACTTCGACTTCATCAAAAATAATTGTGTATTGAAAATTATAAAAATTAACAACTGTAATTTGAATGTTTGTTATGAGTTGTTCAAAAGCAGCCAAAAAGACGTACGAAAGGTAAGTTTTTTTTTGTCAAAAATTCTACAGTCCCCCCCCCCCCGGAAACTGGGAATTTTTCTTCTCTAACAACCCCCCCCCATACTTTATGTCATTTTCAAAATTTTAGCTCTTTTTTGGGTTTCGCCTAGCTCTTCTTTAAAATTCGAGTTGGCAACACTGTACAGTAGTAAACCGGGGTTAGTATATTTATGAGTAAACAGTAAACCATCATAAACCATGAATAAACCAATCATAAGTAAACCAATGAAACCAATCCCAAACCAATCGTAGCAACAGAATTTAAAACGAAGCGATCTTTTGTGTTTTATGTTTACATAAAATATTTTGCGAATTTTGCAGCTTTCCTGTGTTGTGAATAGATATATCTTTCAACATCGATAAATTTATAATTATTCAGTTAAAAGGGGATTGGTTTATTTATGGTTATGACTGAGCTCGCACAGTTGTCATCGTACGTAATAATTTGATAATAAAAATACTTCCATTCATTATTCTTATCAAATCTGTTCAAAATAAGAACAATGTTGGACACTAATCCCGAAAATTTACCTTAATAATTACAATTAGGAACTTCTTATTTCTTTTTAGTTAAAAATCGCGTATTCTTGTGTTTGCGCATGGTTTGCGGGGGTTAGTATATTTATGGTTTGCGCTTTGCCGATAATAACAAACACACGTGTTGACAGTTGTTTCTTGACTCTGAAAACTTTCAATTGGTAACATTATTGTTCAATGATTCTTTTCTCTGTTATCTGTTCCAGATTTTAGATAAAGCTTATAACTATCTTGTTTGTTTTGTTTATTTTCAAGTTAAAATGAGTGAAAAAGATGGAAAGCTCTTCAAAGCGAAGAGCACTGATAGATGGCCTTCTAGAGTACATAATATGACCTCTTCGTTCGAAAAGGAATGTTCTGATGCTCGCTCTTTACTGGACCAGCTCGCAAAATACGTAAGGATTCACATAGTAATTTGAAACTATAGGTATATGTTAAATTAAAAAAAAAACCTTTGTCGCTGCTAAGGTTTATGTAAACACCCTAAAAAGGAAAAATTGTCAGAAAGCAAGATGAAAAGTAGTTATCTTGTAGAACATAATCAAAACTTGAGATTTTCATGGCCAAAAGTATTATCAACGTTGGCTGGTAGGAGGTACCTAGCGCAACCTGGCATAATAACACCAAAATAAATCAAGATAATAATCAAAGTTAAGGGTGAAATGCAGATCCGGGCACAGTTTGGAAATTTAATAAAAAGGCACTATCTAGATGAGAAAAGTGTGGAGAAGATGAATAAAAAATAAATTAAGGCGCGCTCGGCAAAATTGAGGGAGATACAACCGTTCAAAGTATTTAAAAATTCACTTCGCGAACTGATATTGACAGTTCGTTCGCCATGTTTTCATTGCTTATGTTGGATCCCAGACCTAATACAGAATTAATAGTACGCCAAAATCACAAACCATATTACACAAACCTAGCGTAGCCGCTAAACCACTTGAAAACTGGGATGTTTTTTTGCCGTGACGCGAGCAGGCGCTACGAAGGGGGCACTTTCTTTACTATCACAAACCATGTTTAGCGTATTAGGTTATAAAAAAAATGGCGGGCGGACGCGGGCGAACTGTCAATATCAGTTTGTAAAGTGAAATTTTAAATACTTTGAACGGTTGTATCTCCCTCAATTTTGCCGAGCGCGCCTTAATTTTTGTTTTATTCTGCTTTTCCACACTTTTCTCATCTAGAAAGTGCCTTTTTATTAAATTTCCAAACTGTGCCCGGATCTGCATTCCTCCCAAAGTTAATAATAATCAAGGCAGATAGAAACATTACACCTTTAAATTTATGGTAATTTTTGGGGATTAGTGTCCATGGCTATTACGAATAATTAGAAAAAAACTTTAGATTTGCCTTAATCACTATAAAAGGAAACTTATTGCATCACGGCTGGCGGAAAATAATGCATTTTAATTTTCAATGTCGTTAAATAAAATTTCACTTCCGACCGACACTGCGACAGCCCGCCCGCTGTCGCCCGCCGTCACATACACAAGCCCGCTACACAAACCCTGCGTAGCCAAACAAACCATTCAAAAACGTAGGCTGTTTTTTAAAGTAAAGATAACATACACAAGCCCGCTACACAAACCCTGCGTAGCCAAACAAACCATTCAAAAACGTATTTTGACAGCGACAAAATGGCGGGCGGGCTGTCATAGTTTCGGTTCGCGAAGTGAAATTTTAGTTAACGACATTGAAAATTAAAATGCATTATTTTCCGCCAGCCGTGATGCAATAAGTTTCCTTTTATAGTGATTAAGGCGAATCTAAAGTTTTTTTCTAAAAATTATTCGTAATAGCCATGGACACCAATCCCCAAAATTTACCAAATTTATACGACGAGAATGTAAACATTCTTATAAATACTAACCAGGAATTATTAGATTCCTGGTCAAATAAAATTATTCACGCAAAACACTTCAATTATCTCAACCAAATGTATTTCTAAACGGATAGACAAAGTTCAGCATGCAAACATTTTGTAACTCCGAGGTCCAATAAATGTTTTCGATTTTTATTTTGAAATATTGAAAAAACATATTGAAAAATACTTGTAATTTTGGGCAGCTGATACAAGTAGACAGACAAAAGTATGTAACAAAACTCTTTGGTATTTTGTAAAACAGATTTTAAAAGTAAAATATTTGATCATAATATCAACCAAGGCAATGGCTCCACCAAGTAATGCAAAAAATGTGTTTTTGGTTAGAAAATTTGATCGCTTAGAAATATTTTAGATGCTTTAATTAAAAACAGTGCGTGGAACACTTATCTTTTAAATTGACGGTCCTGAAGAACAATGTCGGATCTGCTAAAAATTAAGCCGCCGCCACCCGAATTTCTACTTTTTCTTACATAGGTATCTCCCTTAAACATTATCAGCCTTACTAAAAAACCCAGTGGAAATTTTATTCAATTGACAAACGGCCGCAGATGTGAAAACATTACTAATTAAAAAATTGTTCATGGAAAAAAATACACTTGGTTTACACGGCCTGAGAGGGTAGTTTATCTCTGTTTTATTAATGATGACAGAACGTGGTTTGGAATTTTTCCAAAGTATTTTGAATGTTCTATATATTTATTATTTTTGAAGGTGTCGTAAAAACAAAAACCATTTATGAAAACTAGATAAAATTTCCTTTTAGATTTGTGTATTTGAAATACACTTTAGTTTTCAAAAACTGCCATATTTTAAGATTCAAACTTGGAAAAAAATTTCCTCCCAAAACATTTTTGACCAAAATGTAGAGACATTTAAAAAAAATCAAAACTTCAAAAACAGTCCTTTTATGAAATAAATTTGGAAGGAAACTATCACCTCACTTTTTCGTCGTGCATACAATAAAAGAATAATAAAAAATTTCAAAGTTTTTTTTATTGGCAAAAAAATAACTTAGAAAAATACCGACATTTAAAAAAGATTTCTTGCATCTCTAAAGACGTTAATTTCTTTGATACGTTTACGAACACATGTATTAGATATTAATATTATAAAAAATTATCACTTTTAAGAAATTCTCTTAAAATAAAGATCTTAAAATGTAAATTTTATCTTTTAAGTAACCTATAAAACAATATTCTGACAGTTCAATTTTGAAAGTACGGCGTTTGTACAATAACTTGATTAAACTGATGTAAACCAAACAAATAATATGGTAAATATATCAATTATGTGAACAGAAGAGTAAATTCGTCACTACAATAGAAATTATTTAGTAAAATCACAACATTTAGGCACTAACAAAATTTTCCATATCCCGCCATAAACACACCGAACTGTTTTTTTCATCGCGAGCCGATATGCACAGGCGCGCCAATAATGCCCCTAGCGGAGAAGAATTAAAACAACATTGTTTCCTAGGAAATTACAACGTTGTCAGATCTAAATGCATTTTAACAGCGTGACCACGCAAGAAACGTTATTGGTAATAAAACGCGTTTAAGTGTATATGGGGTTTATTTATGTTATTGCAATAACACAGTTAATCGGTCGCGCTGTTTTTTTTTTTTAGTAAGGCTGTATAAGTTTTTATGCTCTTAAAATATATGTTATTTTTGAAGATAATATCTATACATTTCCCATGCCGAAATGCAAATTATATGAAATTCCCTCGATAGAAAAAAATCACAAAATGTGCTCCGAAAATTATTGTAAACGCGTTTGTTTCAGTTATTTTAGAAGTTATACGTATGAAAAAATTCACTGTGTTTCTTTGAATGCTGTTTTAGACAATCCCCACGAAATTTTTGCTGTATTTTAAACGAGTCATGTTTTATTAAACATTTTCACAATTTTCACTTCAATTTTATCATTTTAAGCGAGCCTTTTTAGTGAGGATACGGCGCCTTAAAAATCTGTTTGTTGGTTTATTTGTTGATTTAACAGTCTGTATTTTCAGAATTTTAATGAAATGCAAAATATCAAAACAACACTATATTTCTTGATCTCAACAAATATTTGTGAGTTAATTATAATTATAAAAAAAAAAACAATTTTCCTCTATTTGCTGTATATGATGAAATATAAAATTTAAAAAATAATAACAAAAAAAGCATTTAGGTGGGTGAAGGTTAAATTAAAAACTACCGATTTACATTTAAACACAAATTTGTCATGAGCATAAATTTAAAATTCTACCCCAAAAATTACCTGATTTACAACATTTTAAATTTTACTTTATTTTTCATTATATTAAAACTGTAGATAAGGAAAGAATGTTCTTTATTAATTATAATAAACCAACAAAAAAATGTGATAGTTTCCTCTAAAATCATGCAAAATTGATTTTTTAATGTACACACACACTACCTAATATATCCCGATGTAATTACATAGTTGTTTCTTGTACTAATTAAGTTGAAACGAGATCTTACTTCAATAATTTTGGCGTATTTAGAAGTAAGCAGGGAAACTTGTTGTTTTTTCCAAGCTTTAACGCTTGTTAGTAACGAAAACGCAATCTCAAAACTAATTATCTTTCATGTTTCTGATCTGCAGCTCCTAAACAGGTCATACAATTCTTCATCGGACAGTTTTATGAAGAAAATGCGGGAGCTTAATGTGGCCACCTTCACGGTTATGGAGTTTAACAAAACTCTTGAAAAACTGAGTAAGAATAATTGATTTATTTTGTAATATTTATAAATATACTTCTTGTTTTTTTTATCAAGGCATCTTTCGACTTTCTTGTTTTGTCCGTCAAAATGTACACAACGGTAAATGTGGCAAATCAATGTAGGTATAGTAGAGAGAAAATCGTGTAAATATGTTTTTGTGTGAAGATGGAAATTTTATTTGAAGCCTTTTGAGTAGTCAATGGAAATTGATAAATAAATGGGTAAAGTTCGGTTTAGGGGCGGCGTTCCTAGATAATAAAACTAGTTATTTTTATACTAACTATGGGCCGGAAAATCCGAATCTGAAAGAATTAGGCGTCGGCAAGCAATATTAACTGAATTACACAACTTTAAAATTTTCTATAAACACAAAGGAAAACAAGCCATTTTGAATGCATTGACATTACAAGTCATAGAAAAACAAGAAAGATGTTACACCACATAAAATTAAGTGTTGCCATTACTTGAAAACTGGGATTTTTTTTGCCGTGACGCGAGTAGGCGCTACGAAGGGGGCATTTTCTTTTCTATCACAAACCATGTTACACAAACCTAGCGTAGCCGCTAAACTACTTGAAAACTGGGATGTTTTTTTGCCGTGACGCGAGTAGGCGCTACAAAGGGGGCACTTTCTTTTCTATCACAAACCATGTACATTGATATTGGTGACCGGTGTACGTCACAACTTTTTAAGACTACGAATTTTCATACTTTTGGTCTAAGAATACGGCCGTTGAGATAGTCATAATTCATCAGGTTAATGTGTTATGTGATGAATTATCTATATTATGAGGAAGTATCATGTCGGAAAGTTTTACGTTATTGATATTATTGCTTAATGGCAACTCTTAATTTTATGTGGTGTAACATCTTTCTTGTTTTTCTATGACTTGTAATGTCAATGCATTCAAAATGGCTTGTTTACCTTTGTGTTTATACAAAATTTTAAAGTTGTGTAATTCAGTTAATATTGCTTGCCGACGCCTAATTCTTTCAGATTCGGATTTTCCGGCCCATAATTAGTATAAAAAAAAAAAAAAAAATTATCCATGAACGCCGCCCCTAAACCGAATTTTTTCCAAATAAATCCTCAAATCTCTCCAAATTATCTTTAAAAAAAATAATAATAAATGATTTATAATAAATTTTTTTCTAACATTTTCAAGTAACGATATTCTTATTGGGATATTTCGAGCAGAGGGTTTCATTTGCATAAAAATTAAAGGTAAACTTTCGAAATCACAAGCAATATGAAATTTTTTTATTCAGCTGTCTATGAAAGACAACTACAGTAGAATTTGTTTATAACGACTTCGCATATAACGGCCTACCATTTTTAGCGATGACAATGTAAACTCAAGTTAGGTTTCATAGCTTTTAGTGGGAAAACTACTCCGTTTTAAGCGACCAACTACTTAAAGCTTATTTTATTGATAATAATCTGTCCGGTTAGAACAACGCGCAGTGTTTTGTTTACAAAACCTAAGCACCAATACCTCGCCGCCCCGCGCCTTGTCTGCTCCCCGCGCCCGGCTACTCCCCGCGCGCATCAGAGTCAGTCAGTCGCGTATTTACAAAGCTGTGCGAAGTTCTTACTATCGAACAAAAATTGGCCAAAAACAAATTCAAATAACAGACTTTCTACGTTAGTAACTACATATTTTTGGGAGGCGGGAATGGGTACCGCCACCCCGGGAACCTTTATTGGATAACCAACACCTCTGCCATAGGTCACCCCAAGTGGTTCGCTACGTTTGGTGTGAGGTTTGTCTAGGTCTTGGAGGCGGATGACTGGGACACACTGAACCCCAGATTCCTACCCACCCCTTAAACCCTTTTCCTTCCCAGAACTCTTCTTCCTTTTCTTAAAAAACCCTTCACACAGCATCCCCAAAAGATGACATAGGCCCTGAGGGAAATTATTTTCCTCCGGGTCTCCTGTGTGGAGCTCATGTAAAAAAAATATATATATGTATATATTTACTTGCATAGAATGTAGGTACATTGTATCTTTTTGGATTACAGTACATTATGTATGTTTGTTATGTGGAATGTTTAAGTACCATTAAAGTTATAGTTATACTAGCTGGTTCCCGGCATGCGTTGCTATGCAATTTAATAAAGAAATTGTTTCGCCCTGAGTGTCCTTTCCCATTCGTCCCGTTCCCCTTCCGCCTCCCCTTCCTCTCCCGCATCCCCTTCTCTCGCGTTCCCACTCCGATTCCTCCACCTTCCCTCGCCCCTCTCCCCACTCCACTTCTCCCCTTCCCGCGAACCCTTCTCCCGAATTCTCCTCTCCCGGGTTCCCCTTCCCCTCCCGCATTCCATACATTCAGTCCCGGTCTTCGATCAAGTATATCTAGATACGGCCTATCTTAGTAAGCAAGCCAGTAAAATTGACCCCGTGTAAGTAAATGTTAACAATACAACTATTGTACGTATTCCAGCGCCTCGCCTCGAAGTTCGTAAATCCGATCACAAAGTTCATTCTCAAATCCTATTATGTAGTTTTACCATTTAGCAACCAATCAGATATCGCGCGTGACGTATTATGGAGATGAATTTATCAATCCTACTTGGTATAAACTAGCCGTACACGCTCGTAAAGAAAATAACCCGAGAGCGTTCATTGTGTGACAAGAGGTGTTCTTTTAATTTTAAACAAACGTCGAGAAAATACGTCACGAAACCAAAGAAGGGCTGAATTGGGAGAGGATTAATAAATAACATGAAACATTTTAGTTTTCATTTTTAGTTTTTACATTCTGAACAGGTCCTCTAGAACCAAAAACGGTAGGTAAACCTACATTTTTTATTATTGGGCAAAGGTTTTATCTTAGTGAAAAATATTTGGTAAATAAATATTAAATAACCACTTGGAAAGACCCATTGCAGGGGTGTTAGTTACCCAATAAATGGTGGTTATGGGTTTCTCCCAACCGCCTGGAACCAGTTAGACTATGGCATCCCCAATTGGGGATGTGAGGCTGATTGTAGTGGGGAGGGGAAGGAGATGGGTTAGAGCAGCCGTATTTCTATTTAGTTCAGTCAAGGAAGGAGGTGTAGAGTGCGTGAGCAGGAACCTAAGCGATTCCTTCAGAAACTTGTTCAGGGTGCTTAGGGTGTGAACATACTAATAGTCCTGACGTCTAGGTGGTGAGCTAGGGGAGGAAGGGGGGGGGGAGAAGGTCCCAATTTTCGGATGTGCGCTTATATCTCGAAAACGGTGCGTCGAAGAGGACAATTTTCTTATAATAAGTAAACGCTCATAAAATTATGTACAACTTTTATTCTATACGTAATTTTCTAAATCCAAGCTGAAAATAAATTAAATCCAAGTCTAAGTCCCACAATCTGTTACAAACAAAAGTGATGTGTCAGTAATAAGATAAAAACAGCTTTTTCTGAAAATGACGACATTTTACTAAAAAACTTAAAATTGCTGTAAATATTTACTGGTTAGAGATTAATTTGCATATGTTTATTCCAAAAGAGAATTAAATTCTTTACAACTTCTTTCAAATAAATTTCTTTCATTGATGAATATTTTAGACGATATGAAGGAATGTTTGATTCAAAATGTGAGGTAAAATGATTTTTTTCGAAAATATCTACATTTGTGGAACGTGAAGTTTCTGTTCCTGCTCACGCACTCTACAACACCTTTTTGACCTTTCATTGACTGGACTAATAGTGGGATATTCCTTCGAAACTTCGAGGCAGAAATCTACCAGAAACGTTTTTTTTTTTCAAAGTAAGTTTTCAGTTAAAAAATAGTTGATACTTAGTCTTCTCCCACTAGCTCAATCGGAGAGTTATTTGCGGTGTTTTCAGTTTGTTGATGATCGATTTGGGAAACTACCAAACAAGGTTGGAAAATGAAAAGATTGGTACATAAAATAAAGAAATGTTTATTAATAAAACCATGTCTTTTGATATACAAATGCCCCTTTAGAGATATTGCAGCAAATGATTTTCTGACGCTTCTAGGAAAAGTTTTAATCTCTTTATGGACGGATTTGGAAGCTTATTTACTGATTTTAAAATTTATTTTATCGGAAGCAGATTTTTGAACAAACCAAAGCTTGTAACAAGAATTAAATTTACGGTACCCATCGCGTTGTTGCATCGCAGCCTGGGCAAGGGACGGCGAAATTTGACTTTGATCCTTTTTTTAAATACATACTAACTAATATATATATATATATATATATATATACATCCCGCTATCATTGCTGCGTCTTCTAATGGTCCACTTTCATTCAATCCTGCGTCCGACCGTCATTCTGCGTCCGGTATACGGACGCAGGATTGAACACATGTAATTTCAAGTTTTCCCCACTCCTCTACCCTCATACAGTCCAAAACCGAAAATAAGCCAGACGCGGTATTGGTACCTAAATCAACTGAAATATGCTATTTTAGTTCAGGGCTTTGTCACGCGAGCGGCGAGCCGCGGCGCTGCAGTAGACGAGCGTATATTTTTAGCAAAATATACGTTTCATTGACTAGCGTATCGCAACTCCTACATTTGGCAACATCGCTTTTTAATAGCGTTTCTTCTGATACAGATGAATTATAGTAAAAACATCGCACATTGCAATTAAGATAAGAAAAAACAAGATTTCATTCGAATACAGCTTGTCGTTATGTTATTATTGTACAGCAAATATTTTCGCAACTTTATTTTTTTATATGATCATTTTTAAACAAATATTGGTTATTTTCTTATCCACAATTATAAATTCCTACATTGCTTAATCGTGTGCCACGCCACTCTATTATTATTAAATAAGATAAAACCAATGCGCTTAACATATTAGTAACTTGAAAACCTACTACAAATAAAACAATTTTCTCTTCAATTTATGACTGATTTGAAATTAAAAAATATATGTGAGATACTTTGAGATTCACGGAGAATACAAGACTGATGAGTGTAATGAGATAAGAATAGGACTCTTAGATGGTTTGGGCATGTAAAGCCAATTATCTAAAGAAAGGTTGTAAGAAGAATATATGACGTGAACTTGAATGGTAGAAAAAGTCAGGGATGCTCGAGAAAGGCATGGCATGATTAAGTAAACCGAATTCTCGAAAGACAGAAGAAAAGAGCGATGTATGGATGTGAATGAGGTAAAGAGTGTATGCACAGACCGAGTTGTTTGGCGGTCCTCTCTACGAACCCCTGCAAGGAAACAGTTATAGTTATAGTTATTGTGAGATACTGTTTATTTATTATTAAAGGCATGTTATTTTATGTGTTTACACAGTTTTATGCTTTCGATTTTCCTTTTAAGAGATTTAACATATATTTTCCTCCCAGGAGGCCCTGGGAGGAAAATAATTCCCCTCAGGATCTATGTCATCTTTGGGTATGCTGTGTGGTGGGTCATTTTTAGGAGAAGAAGGAGTGGAAGTTTTGGGAAGGAAAATGGTATTGGGGGTGGGTAGGAATCTGGGGGTCAACGTGTCCAGGAGTAACAGTCAAGGAGGCTCTCTCAACCGATCTTTCCCGACTTGGCCTGCCATGCTGCTGGTAGGCAGACACATCCGCTACCAAGACCCGGACAAATCTCACCCCATTTACCCGGGAACCCCTGCTATGTCACCAAACGTAGCGAACTACTTGGGATGACCTATGGCAGAGGTGTTGGTTATCCTATAAATGGTTCCTGCGGCGGCTGTACCCACACCCTCCTCCCAAATTGAATTTATTTTAATATAATATTCGCAAAAGACGTAATATTTCTATCGATAATCGTGTTGCAGTAATAATTACCCAATCTGCCAAAGCTGCAAGTAATTTGAAAACTATGACTTTTCTTCTTACTCGCAAAACGTGTTGAAATTCATTGTTAGATTAACATTTAAAAATCAAGACAAGTGATGCTGTATTCCGGATTATTTCTAATGATAGAAATAGTATTTTTCCAAGTTCTCCTACTAAACTGAAAACGTTCAGGTGAACTTCATAGACTAATCGAGAAAAACTACTAAGAATTGGCTATTGGCGATTTTAACCAACTGATAAATATTAGTACATTTTTTAACGTGAAGTGTATAATCATAGAGAAAAGACCCGGTTCCATTTAATTTAAACGTGCAAGAAAACCCAAGGAAAGGAAATAACGACCTCCGTGGTCGAGGGCAAAGCTCTCTATTAGCAATCCGGAGGTCTCGGATTCAAATCGCGGCGTGCGCTCATAAAATTTTATTTGATTAATACGTGTATTATTACAAAATTTATTAATTAAAAATAATTGTATTAGTAGCTATATTTGTGACTCCTTCTAGAGAAGATGATAATTTCAGTTTCGTCCTGGTGTAAGACCACCATTCAACAAATGGAGCCAGTGAGTCTATGGCATCCCCAATTGGGGTACCCATGTTGCGGTATTGAAGGTAGTGGGACGAGAAGGAGATGGGAATGAGGTAGGTGGGGAAGAACCTGGTTATATAAATCTGGTCACCAAACACGGCTAAAGCCATTTCAAGCAACGTTTCAATTCTGAATGGTGGCCTTACACCGGGGATTTCAATTCTATTTCCTTTTTTATTTTTTTTTTAAAGAAAGACAAACATTCCCGGGCTATGAATAACCCAACAATGTTTGAAAATCTCCTACTACCACCACACTAAGCAGAAAATGTTGCTTGTATCGTGATGGAGGACTTACTCAGCCGAGGAATCGAACAAGCGTCCCCCGGTTGCGTCTCTCAGTCACTGACCGTTCAATTCTGAATGGTGATCTTACGCCAGGGCGATTCTGAGAGTATCTTACACTTTGAAACGTGCCGCAAATATACCTTATTTTATTTTAAGTGATTAAATTGCGAAATAATACAGATTAATCAAAAAAAAAAAACTGCGTGGAGCTATGTAAAAATAAATATTCGCTCAGTTTGCGATTTGAACCCGTGACCTCCTGATTGCAATTCGAGAGCCTTACACCTCGACCACGGATACCGACAAGGTAGAACACGATGAATTTCACAGCAGGGTACCTGGCATGGTCGATTGACATAGGTTTTATCGAAAATATCGGTAACTTGTCATCGCTCCTGAGCACGACTGCAGGCCGCTAACGAACAAATGAAAGTTCACAACGACTAACGGTTCCTAATTTATTTGACGTGAACTGTTATTTGTTCGTTAGCGGTCTGCAGTCGTGCTTTTTTACATTTTCGATAAAACCTATGTCGATCGACCATGCTAGGTACCCAGGTGCGGTTGATGTCCTCGATAAGTAGGTATCCGCTGTCGTTGAGAGATACTGTACTGCTGTCAAAAATGTCGATTAAAATCGTTATCTTTTTAATGGCATGAACCGTCCATTAAAGTAATCGGCAATACTCCAGAAGACAAAATTAATGAATGAATCTCTTGTTACTTAACGGGTCTCCTAATCCATTATCGAGTTCTAGGAACCACATTTCAAGTGTTTGGATGTGATGTATTTGTTTATAATATTTATATTACAAACAAATTTTTCATTATTAGGTCAAGTTCGTGAACCAGTACACTAAGTGTACACAGTACAATTCTTGATGGTACATCCCATGCAATGTTGAAGTAATAATTAACCTTTTTAATTATCATCTGATATCAATGTTTTTCAATCCTCTGTTGTTTAGAATTCATTCTTCAGAACTGGCATAAATAGACTGGCTACAATCAGACACTCAAAAGTTAGCACGTAAGGAGCCGCAACCGGGCTCAAAAAGAAGAAGATGGAGAAATATGAAATTACGAGTGCTAGAGGAGCGCGCGAAGCGACGAAGTCGATGCAAAAATTGTGAAAATGTTTAATAAAACACGACTCGTTTAAAATAGAGCAAAAATCTCGTAGGGGTTGTCTTAAACAGCATTTAAAAAAACACTGTGATTTTTTCATACATATAACTTGTAAAATAACTGAAATAAATGTGTTTATAATAATTTTTGGAGCATACTTTCCGATTCTTTTCCATGGAGGGAATTTTATATAATTTGTTTTTCGGCATGGGGAATGTCTAGATATTATCTTCAAGAAAAACATATATTTTTTAAAGAGCTTTAAAACTTAACGTGATTGAGGCAAGGAGTGTGTGCCAAGATCGACTTCTTTGGCGGTCCTCTCTGCAAAGAACAGTGTCATTGTTAGATTAGTATTAGATTTAGTTATTAACTTATTATCCGAAGTCATATTATATTAATTGTTTAGACAGTTTTATGCTTTCGCTTTTCTATTTTCCCCTTTTCCTTTTAAAAGGATTTATCATACAATTTAGTTGTTAAAAACCTAAAACCCCTAAAATTGTTTCTCCCGTGAACGAAAATGCATCGTCAAGCATGATAAGAATTTTTTTTTTAAAGAAAGACAAACATTCCCGGGTTAACGAATAACCCGACAATATCTGAAAATCTCCCACTACCACCATAGTAAGCCGAAAATGTTGCTTGAGTCGCATGGAGGACTTAGTCAACCGAGGAATCGAACACGAAGCGCCTGGGTGGGACCCAAACGCGTAGCCCACTCAACCACTGACCGGTCTATAATTCAAAGTAATAATATATATAATTAGTGACCGACCGAAGGTTCGGTTTCGGTTTCGGCAAGTTTCGGCAAGAGTACGGCTGGAGAATCAAAGGAACTCCCTCAACCATTCTGTCCCGAACCGGCCTTCTATGCAGCTGGTGGGCAGACGCATCCGCTGCCAAGACCCAGACAAACCTCACCACATGAGCATAGCATATTATAGGGCACATAATATTTCTACTGATAATCGTGTTGTAGTAATAATTAGCCACTTATATCTAGAGTGCATTCTTTAAAATTAACACGAAAAAACTGTTTTTGATGAGAAAAAAATACAGGATTCCACTGCACTGATATAGTCATAATATGGTAATCACTGTCGTAATCAAAATGGAGAGAAGAGGAAGCATAGGAAGATCCCAGCAATATACATCTAGTTACTAAAAATAACAAATAAAACACTTCAAGCAACGTTTTAATTCGGAATGATAAGTCTCAAAAAAATCTCATACCAATTTAATAAATTTTACGTGGGCATTACCGCCGGGTTGATTAGAGTCCGCGACGTATGGGCCAGTCATCTTGGCGCCTTCATATTCTATGAATACCTATACAGTCGTCTAACCAAAAACTTGAACAAATAAGCGGCAACGTCGCAAGACCTCGGTTTGTCGTTAACATGAAAATGAATATATAATTGGACGCTATATTGTGGACCAAATTAACGAAAATATACGCAGGATGCACCACTGCATTGAATATGAAAGGAGTTCAGATTGGTGGAACAGTAAAGGGCGTTTTTATCGTTTTGTATATTTTTAAATTAATGTTTTTCAAAAATTTAAATACCTAACTACAATCAAACACTGAAAAGATAGTATATACTTTAGTTAGAACTATGTAAAATCAAGTCCTTCAGATAGACGCAGTAATGTCGATCTGATGAAAGGACGCAGAAATGATAGCGGGATGTATATATATATATATATATATATATATATACATCCCGCTATCATTTCTGCGTCCTTTCATCAGATCGACATTACTGCGTCTATCTGAAGGACTTGATTTTACATAGTTCTAACTCAAGTATATACTATCTTTTCAGTGTTTGATTGTAGTTAGGTATTTAAATTTTTGAAAAACATTAATTTAAAAATATACAAAACGATAAAAACGCCCTTTACTGTTCCACCAATCTAAACTCCTTTCATATTCAATGCAGTGGTGCATCCTGCGTATATTTTCGTTAATTTGGTCCACAATATAGCGTCCAATTATATATTCATTTTCATGTTAACGACAAACCGAGGTCTTGCGACGTTGCCGCTTATTTGTTCAAGTTTTTGGTTAGACGACTGTATAGGTATTCATAGAATATGAAGGCGCCAAGATGACTGGCCCATACGTCGCGGACTCTAATCAACCCGGCGGTAATGCCCACGTAAAATTTATTAAATTGGTATGAGATTTTTTTGAGACTTATCATTCCGAATTAAAACGTTGCTTGAAGTGTTTTATTTGTTATTTTTAGTAACTAGATGTATATTTCTGGGATCTTCCTATGCTTCCTCTTCTCTCCATTTTGATTACGACAGTGATTACCATATTATGACTATATCAGTGCAGTGGAATCCTGTATTGTTTTCTCATCAAAAACAGTTTTTTCGTGTTAATTTTAAAGAATGCACTCTAGATATAATTGGCTAATTATTACTGCAACACGATTATCAGTAGAAATATTATGTGCCCTATAATATGTTATGCTCATGTGGTGAGGTTTGTCTGGGTCTTGGCAGCGGATGCGTCTGCCCACCAGCTGCATAGAAGGCCGGTTCGGAACAGAATGGTTGAGGGAGTTCCTTTGATTCTCCAGCCGTACTCTTGCCGAAACTTGCCGAAACCGAAACCGAACCTTCGGTCGGTCACTAATTATATATATTATTATTTTGAATTATAGACCGGTCAGTGGTTGAGTGGGCATCGCGTTTGGGTCCCACCCAGGCGCTTCGTGTTCGATTCCTCGGTTGACTAAGTCCTCCATTGCGACTAGTGCGAGTTAGACATTGCGGTAGTGGGAGATTTTCAGATATTGTCGGGTTATTCGTTAACCCGGGAATGTTTGTCTTTCTTTAAAAAAAAATTCTTATCATGCTTGACGATGAATTTTCGTTCACGGGAGAAACAATTTTAGGGGTTTTAGGGGCTTAGGTTTTTAACAACTAAATTGTATGATAAATCCTTTTAAAAGGAAAAGGGGAAAATAGAAAAGCGAAAGCATAAATCTGTCTAAACAATTAATATAATATGACTTCGGATAATAAGTTAATAACTAAATCTAATACTAATCTAACAATGACACTGTTCTTTGCAGAGAGGACCGCCAAAGAACTCGATCTTGGCACACACTCCTTGCCTCAATCACGTTAAGTTTTAAAGCTCTTTAAAAAATATATGTTTTTCTTGAAGATAATATCTAGAATTTCCCCATGCCGAAAAACAAATTATATAAAATTCCCTCCATGGAAAAGAATCGGAAAGTATGCTCCAAAAATTATTATAAACACATTTGTTTCAGTTATTTTACAAGTTATATATATGAAAAAATCACAGTGTTTTTTTAAATGCTGTTTAAGACAACCCCCACGAGATTTTTGCTCTATTTTAAACGAGTCGTGTTTTATTAAATATTTTCACAATTTTTGCATCGACTTCGTCGCTTTAAATACAAGCGCGCTCCTCTAGCACTCGTAATTTCATATTTCTCCATCTTCTTCTTTTTGAGCCCGGTTGCGGCTCCTTACGTGCTAACTTTTGAGTGTCTGATTGTAGCCAGTCTATTTATGCCAGTTCTGAAGAATGAATTCTAAACAAAAGAGGATTGAAAAACATTGATATCAGATGATAATTAAAAAGGTTAATTATTATTTCAACATTGTATCGGATGTACCATCAAGAATTGTACTGTGTACACTTAGTGTACTGGTTCACGAACTTGACCTAATAATGAAAAATTTGTTTGTAATATAAATATTATAAACAAATACATCACATCCAAACACTTGAAATGTGGTTCCTAGAACTCGATAATGGATTAGGAGACCCGTTAAGTAACAAGAGATTCATTCATTAATTTTGTCTTCTGGAGTATTGCCAATTACTCTAATGGACGGTTCATGCCATTAAAAAGATAACGATTTTAATCGACATTTTTGACAGCAGTACAGTATCTCTCAACGACAGCGGATACCTACTTATCGAGGACATCAACCGCACCTGGGTACCTAGCATGGTCGATCGACATAGGTTTTATCGAAAATGTAAAAAAGCACGACTGCAGACCGCTAACGAACAAATAACAGTTCACGTCAAATAAATTAGGAACCGTTAGTCGTTGTGAACTTTCATTTGTTCGTTAGCGGTCTGCAGTCGTGCTCAGGAGCGATGACAAGTTACCGATATTTTCGATAAAACCTATGTCAATCGACCATGCCAGGTACCCTGCTGTGAAATTCATCGTGTTCTACCTTGTCGGTATCTGTGGTCGAGGTGTTAGGCTCTCGAATTGCAATCAGGAGGTCACGGGTTCAAATCGCAAACTGAGCTAATATTTATTTTTACATAGCTCCACGCAGTTTTTTTTTTATTTGATTAATCTGTATTATTTCGCAATTTAATCACTTAAAATAAAATAAGGTATATTTGCGGCACGTTTCAAAGTGTAAGATACTCTCAGAATCGCCCTGGCGTAAGATCACCATTCAGAATTGAACGGTCAGTGACTGAGAGGGCATCGCGTTTGGGTCCCAACCGGGGGACGCTTGTTCGATTCCTCGGCTGGGTAAGTCCTCCATCACGATACAAGCAACATTTTCTGCTTAGTGTGGTGGTAGTAGGAGATTTTCAAACATTGTTGGGTTATTCATAGCCCGGGAAAGTTTGTCTTTCTTTAAAAAAAAAAAAAAAAGGAAATAGAATTGAAATCCCCGGTGTAAGGCCACCATTCAGAATTGAAACGTTGCTTGAAATGGCTTTAGCCGTGTTTGGTGACCAGATTTATATAACCAGGTTCTTCCCCACCTACCTCATTCCCATCTCCTTCTCGTCCCACTACCTTCAATCCCGCAACATGGGTACCCCAATTGGGGATGCCATAGACTCACTGGCTCCATTTGTTGAATGGTGGTCTTACACCAGGACGAAACTGAAATTATCATCTTCTCTAGAAGGAGTCACAAATATAGCTACTAATACAATTATTTTTAATTAATAAATTTTGTAATAATACACGTATTAATCAAATAAAATTTTATGAGCGCACGCCGCGATTTGAATCCGAGACCTCCGGATTGCTAATAGAGAGCTTTGCCCTCGACCACGGAGGTCGTTATTTCCTGTCCTTGGGTTTTCTTGCACGTCTAAATTAAATGGAACCGGGTCTTTTCTCTATGATTATACACTTCACGTTAAAAAATGTACTAATATTTATCAGTTGGTTAAAATCGCCAATAGCCAATTCTTAGTAGTTTTTCTCGATTAGTCTATGAAGTTCACCTGAACGTTTTCAGTTTAGTAGGAGAACTTATAAAAATACTATTTCTATCATTAGAAATAATCCGGAATACAGCATCACTTGCCTTGATTTTTAAATGTTAATCTAACAATGAATTTCAACACGTTTTGCGAGTAAGAAGAAAAGTCATAGTTTTCAAATTACTTGCAGCTTTGGCAGATTGGGTAATTATTACTGCAACACGATTATCGATAGAAATATTACGTCTTTTGCGAATATTATATTAAAATTAATTCAATTTGGGAGAAGGGTGTGGGTACAGCCGCCGCAGGAACCATTTATAGGATAACCAACACCTCTGCCATAGGTCATCCCAAGTAGTTCGCTACGTTTGGTGACTTAGCAGGGGTTCCCGGGTAAATGGGGTGAGATTTGTCCGGGTCTTGGTAGCGGATGCGTCTGCCTACCAGCAGCATGGCAGGCCAAGTTGGGAAAGATCGGTTGAGAGAGCCTCCTTGACTGTTACTCCTGGACACGTTGACCCCCAGATTCCTACCCACCTCCAATACCATTTTCCTTCCCAGAACTTCCACTCCTTCTTCTCCTAAAAACGACCCACCACACAGCATACCCAAAGATGACATAGATCCTGAGGGGAATTATTTTCCTCCCAGGGCCTCCTGGGAGGAAAATATATGTTAAATCTCTTAAAAGGAAAATCGAAAGCATAAAACTGTGTTAACACATAAAATAACATGCCTTTAATAATAAATAAACAGTATCTCACAATAACTATAACTAACCATCCCGCTGTTTCCTTGCAGGGGTTCGTAGAGAGGACCGCCAAACAACTCGGTCTGTGCATACACTCCTTGCCTCATTCACATCCATACATCGCTCTTTTCTTCTGTCTTTCGAGAATTCGGTTTACTTAATCATACCATGTCTTTCTCGGGCATCCCTGACTTTTTCTACTATTCAAGTTCACGTCATATATTC
Source organism: Limnephilus marmoratus (assembly GCA_917880885.1). Lineage (NCBI taxonomy): Eukaryota > Metazoa > Arthropoda > Insecta > Trichoptera > Limnephilidae > Limnephilus > Limnephilus marmoratus. Next base: position 19,109,229 of record OU862933.1, read on the forward strand.
TTCTTACAACCTTTCTTTAGATAATTGGCTTTACATGCCCAAACCATCTAAGAGTCCTATTCTTATCTCATTACACTCATCAGTCTTGTATTCTCCGTGAATCTCAAAGTATCTCACATATATTTTTTAATTTCAAATCAGTCATAAATTGAAGAGAAAATTGTTTTATTTGTAGTAAGTTTTCAAGTTACTAATATGTTAAGCGCATTGGTTTTATCTTGTTTAATAATAATAGAGTGGCGTGGCACACGATTAAGCAATGTAGGAATTTATAATTGTGGATAAGAAAATAACCAATATTTGTTTAAAAATGATCATATAAAAAAATAAAGTTGCGAAAATATTTGCTGTACAATAATAACATAATGACAAGCTGAGTTTGAATGAAATCTTGTTTTTTCTTATCTTAATTGCAATGTGCGATGTTTTTACTATAATTGATATGTATCAGAAGAAACGCTATTAAAAAGCGATGTTGCCAAATGTAGGAGTTGCGATACGCTAGTCAATGAAACGTATATTTTGCTAGAAATATACGCTCGTCTACTGCAGCGCCGCGGCTCGCCGCTCGCGTGACAAAGCCCTGAACTAAAATAGCATATTTCAGTTGATTTAGGTACCAATACCGCGTCTGGCTTATTTTCGTTTTTGGACTGTATGAGGGTAGAGGAGTGGGGAAAACTTGAAATTACATGTGTTCAATCCTGCGTCCGTATACCGGACGCAGAATGACGGTCGGACGCAGGATTGAATGAAAGTGGACCATTAGAAGACGCAGCAATGATAGCGGGATGTATATATATATATATATATATATATATATATATATATATATATATATATATATATATATATATATTTTAATCTACACGAATCAATCATAATCTTATTTCATAATCTTTTTTTTAATTAAGTAAACGCTGAGGAAGTGAGCATTGCTCAGGAAATATGTCGGTTTTTTATAAACAATAAACGTGGTTAAAACTAAGAAAATTATTAATTGTGAAAAAGAAATTCATTCAGCAAATAATACGTAGGTAATGGGCTATTATATTTTGTGCTTAAAATACGAAAAAAAAACTGAGAAACGTTTTTTTAATTAAAAAATAAATTAATTAATGAGCCCATTACCAGTTCGGCCCTTCCCTGTAAAGCGCTCACCCCCCCCCCCCTCCCCGCTCGCTGAGCGGTAACACCGTTCTATCTCAACTCCCCGCCACGTGTCGAAGCGCGAATGACGTCAGAATATTGCTTGACAAATTTTAAAAACTATAATGTTTTTCACGTTTATGAATGCGCTGTGTAAATGCGATCTGTAACACATATATTTTCTTCTGTATTCTGATAGCTGACTACGTTTTCAAAAATAAAGTCCGCGGGGTGTACCTTGTAAAATATTCGGTAGTGGTATATTTTTGTGTTTGAAAAAATTTACCCCCGTCTGGACGGCTGGCAATGCAAATTAGTTTCAGTGTAGCCCTCCAGCCCAATAAAAGATACAATTAAGAACTGTGCCTTCTAAACGGTGCAATACGATGCATATACTTTTTCATAAATGGGCCGTAAGCCAATTTTATTCTGGTTTCGGGAGTTTGAGGGGCCATTATTATTTTTATACGGCCTGTCTAGATATCCTTGGTCGAAGGTCCCGGTACATTCATTTTTCAAACAATTCACGTGCCACCTACTACAATTTTTATATAAAAATTTCATAATGCCAGATCTCACCAGTAGTTTTGTACAAACCTTGTCCTGACAATAAAGAACACAAAAGAAAAAGAATGATCCTATTTGGTGCAGTCGTTCAGAAGTTATGCGCGTACATACATTTCGGCGATTCATTTTTATTTATATAGAAGATAGATTTCAGATCTTTATATCCAACTTTTTAATGTGATTAAGTTTTTGTGATTTTTGAATGAGTGTGGGATTTTACTATAGAGTTTAGTAACATAGTATAAGAAACTTTTTTTTCAGTGTTCTACTTTATTACTTGTTGGATAAGTTTTTGTTTGAACCAAGCCTTCAAAATTTAAAATCGAGATTCTTATTTGCACGAGGCAAGTAAGGGCCAAAGTGGTTTTTATTTATTTTTTGCATAATTTTGAAAAAGTTAGATCATACAAAACGTCAAAAAAAGTCTTAGCCATAAGGGGTATTTTTTAAAAATTGTTTCTTATATTAATTCATAGTTAAGTCATGAAAAAACATTTTTTTAGTAAATAATTTTATTGTAATTTCAATACGTACAAAAGGTAATAAAAGCTTCAATTTTTCTGTAGCATATTTTTTTATGTTCATAATGTTAACCGATTCATTTATCTAAATAGTATCTACATAAATAGGATTTCACGTATAGCTTCATCTTAAGATCAAGTTGTGTTTCTAATATAATTTCAGTATAATTTTCATGATGGTTTTTTGGGTTCCAATGAGTGTACTATATTCTAAAACTGTTTGTAATTTCAGTTCCAAATGAAAATAAATTCAATCCTGATGGAAGTGATTCAGAATCATTGTATTCTTGTTACGATCAACCCTCTATGAAATCTTTCACGGTCAACCAGTGGATAAATAAGAATGACAAATGCTCTCAGGAGTCATCGTCCAAACCGACAGAGCAGGAAGTCGATCAGGAACAAGATCACCGAGACTTAACTCCTGGAAGCGAAGTTTTGAAAAAGGCTGCTGGAATGTCTATCAATCAAATTGCTGATGTTGGTGAAGCCACAGTTAAGATTGACAAAAGTGAGGAATCAGTTGCTTCAAATGATTTGGCAGTTAAAAACCAAAATGAAAAGCCTGTCGTTTTCAAATGTCGACCGATGGTAGAACTAATGGCTAGAGATTCTGAATCGATTCTAGAAACTGATTCTGATTCAGCTGATTCTTCAAAGCATTCAGAGTCTACACCGGATGACCATTTTGCAGGAAATTCTGCTTCTGAAGATAAAGGTAGAATGATTCATTATTACAACTATTTTATTGGTCCTGCTGTCTCCATTGCTTTGAGAAAATATCAACATCAAAGACACTAAGGAAAAAAACAGGTAAGGACACACTGCAGTTCTAGCTCATGCTTTGCCGTTATGAGCGTAATTTGTCTTTGCCATTTTATGGTTTCAGCCGTTGGAGATTATCTCCATAGTGAGACAACATTATCATCGCCAACCCTCTTCACCTTTCACATGTCCCATGCCGATCTGCACAGCCCGGATCAGCGTTGCGATGGGAGCGTAGGTTTGCATTGTATGTGACAAGTGTGCTTTAACAGAATTCTTCCTGTGAGAAGTTTTATATAGTATACTAGCTGACCCGACAAACGTTCTGCCATATAAATTATTTCTAGAGAATATTTTGGTTGTTAAATAAAAAATAACGTATGTATTGTAAGTGTGTGGGGATGGGATCTATGACAGAAAGAGGAATAAAGCGCTGTAGAGTAATTGAGTGCACAATGTTTTTTGTCAGTCCGTCTTTAGCGAACACAAATAAGCTCGATGGTTTGCCCACGCTGGAACATGATGCTTAAAAATATCAAAATGATGCGACGCTTCTCGTGAATGACTTGCGCATGTGTGGATGAAAGTTCAATGAGGCGGACGTAGCGACATCTGTCATTTTTGAATATTTGAAATATGAAAGACGGTTAAATTTGTTCATACAAAAATACTAAAATCGCGATTAAAAAATGGGAGGGTGGAGGTGGGAGGGTTAAAATTTGGGGATATACCTAGATATTTTTTGATAATTTCAAAATAAAAAAAAAATATAAAAAAATTGTCAAAAAAAATTGTTTTTTTTTTCTGGTTAGGGACATCTTAATCACCTAGAGCGGTATGAAATATACTTTAAAACCTATTCTCATACCTACCAAATATGCATAAAAAATTTCATAAAAATCGGTCAATCCGTTTCGGAGGAGTGCGAGCACAAACACCGTGACACGAGATTTTTATATATAGTACTAGCAGACCCGGCCACACGTTGCTATGGTTAACGAAACACAACGCCTTTAACCAATCTTTATAACCAACGCCATCTGTTAATTTGTATTCACATCACACCGCCCGCGCCCGCTTGCCAGCTGCCCGCTGCCTGAATAGATTCTTTGAATTTATCAGCTTTTCTCTACTGTAATATGCATGTATTATATATATAATCCTTCCTCTTGAATCACTCTATCTATTGGTGAAAACCGCATGAAAATCCGTTGCGTAGTTTAAAAGATCTAAGCGCACATAAAGCGGGAGCGACTTCATTTTATACGATGGATATATAGTATATATAAGAGCAAACATTTAATTTTTTTTGATTGTTTATGTGACACCTTACAAGAACGCCCTTGTCTCTACAGTGTAAAGACAGGAGAATTATATCGCAACCCGGTTGGCAGCATTGTGAGGCAGGTTAAAGTAGGAGCTATAGGAAGGAATTTATTAATGTGGGTCGTGAAGAGGCCCAGATTATATAAAAAAAAAACAGGGTTTATTATGCCCTCCATTCTTTACAGGTTCTCCTTTATCTATAACTAGCAGACCCGGCCACATGTTGCTGTGACTAACAAAACCTTTATAACCAACGCCATCTGTAATCAAATCCATATCATGCTGCCCCCTGCTGCTTGGCCAGATATATTATGGATTTCAACTAATTTACACAAAACCTTGACAATTTATGCCTAAAAACCTTCCTCAAGAATCACTCTATCCATTGATGAAAACTGCATGAGAATCCATTGCGTGGTTTAAAAGATCTAAGCGCACATACATTGTGAGCGACTTTATACTTAGTAAAGATGATAATAAATACATTTAACTGCATTCTTCCACTGTTTTATACATGAACAAACATGGGTTTATTATGCTCTCTATCACTTCTACCAGTTTATTTTTATTTATTTATTTATTCATTTCTATGCTTTTACATACAGTTAATTAGGTGGAAGTAAAACAAAAATATTCTTAATATGAACATAGTAGGTAGTAGAGTGAAATATGATCGGCAACTGTATGTAATTAGTTAAAACGAATGTGGTTATGGATTGTGAACACCTCACTGGGAGAACCCGTGCTGAGGTGTACGCATGTATTATTATGCCATCATAAGTGATAGCACAGTATCCCCCTTGAGACTCTCAAGGAGGACTCCGTAGTACCACCCATGGTGATACTATTGTATTTACAGTAGGTGTAGGTAGCTGTGTTGAGATAGTCATCATAATATTATACAGACGCAATGTAGTAAGTTGAGGTAAGTTGAGCATCATAATATACTAAAGTCGCAATGGATAATACATTATAGTAAAAAGAAAAAAATAAAGAATATACAAGAAGAGTGAACTTGAGAGCAGTTGTGACGAAAAGAGAATAAAAGAAACAAACAAAAGTAGATGATATTAGTGCCAATATTTAAAAATAGTTATGCAATATTAATCTATTTTGTAGATCTAGTGGTATAATTTAAATGCCAAGTTAATTTTTATGTTTGGTTTGGAGTAAATAGATTTTGGAAAAATAGTGTTCCTTTAGTTTTTATCCAGTCTGTGATTTGTTTTTTTAGTTTGTATGTTGGTGAATAATCAGCAAGTTGTTTCAAAGAAGGTGGTATGCAATTATATAGTTTGATGGAATAGTAGTTAAAGGATCTTTGTCCGTGGGTCGTGTGCTTTAGCGGGATGTTAAGTGTTAGATTTATTGAAGACCGGCTTGTTATTGAGGACTGAGAAAGTAAAGGGATATGTAGTTTGAATTTGAAGAAGTGAAGAATAGATGATTTAGCGTAGAGTTGTCTGATTGACAAAACGTCGAGCATCTTGTAAATTTTTTCAGAGTCTGTATCATATGCTACTTGAAGAATTAGTTTGATTGTTGCCTTTTGTGCTTTTTCTAGTGGATCTAGAGAAATATTACTTGCACTTCCCCAAGACAGAAGACCATACATGATTATAGATTGGGAAAGAGCAAAGTAAATAGATCTTAGTGTAGTGCGTGGGAAGATGTTTTTTATATTATTTAAGAGATACATGATTTTTTTAAGCTTGGATGTAATTAAGTTGATGTGGTCATTCCAGCGTAGGTTTTCGTCAGTTATGACGCCTAGATATTTTATTTGTTTGACATTTTCTATGATTTCGCAATTGCATATTGAGAAGGGTTGGGAGCAGTCGTGTATTTTCAGAGCGAAGGTTGGAGGAGGTTGACCTCTTTGAGTTATACTGTGTGTTATGAATTTAGTTTTTTTTGTATTTAGAGTAAGTTTGTTTTCATTGAGCCATTGTTTGATGACAGCAAGACTTTTCTCAGCTTTAAGGAATGCCTTGATCCATGAGTCGGCTTGACAAAGTATTACGGTGTCATCAGCGAATGTCACAATGTTGCCTTCTGTAATTAGTTCACAGATATCATTGATGTAGATAAGAAACATTAAGGGACCTAATAATTGTTTTAATTTTTCAGTTCAGTTACATATTCCTCCACAAATCCCTCTGGAAATGAACATACATGTGGACTGCCTAGTAACACATGTAGAGAGTCCCTCGAGGTTTTACGTGGTATCCAGAGCAGCAAAATCATCACTCGAGTAAGAAATTAATGAAACACTGATAAATAAAAATATGTTACTCTAAAATTTTTCTTGAAATGAGGATTTTACATTTGATCAACATCTTCACTTTTCCTTTTTTCGATTGCTCTTACACTATATCATTTATAGGATGGCAGTACTACTATTTGTAGCTAGCACATGGACCGAATGTGTAGAACATACGTTACTACTACAAGTTATAAACAAAACATTTATTTGTTCATATGAAGCGGATACTTTGTGATGTGACATTATTAATTTAAAATAAAACAATAACTTTGTAAACACCACTTTTATTTTTATACTTTATGCCGACCGGGTTTCGCTACAACCGTAGCTTTATCAGGGCAGTATAATCTCTACTAACATTAGGTTACATTTGTGTTATAATATATAATTTACCAAAAATGGGCTGGACTCGTCAAGTGGAGGAGGAAGAAGGAGGCATAGATGGAGAATTGGGAAGGGAACGGACGTGTTCTTTATCAATTTATCAATTATATTGATAAAGAACACAATCAATTATATTGATAAAGAACACGATCAATTATATTGATAAATAAAGAACTTGTCAATTATATTGATAATTAAAGAACACGTCCGTTCCCTTCCCAATTCTCCATCTATGCGACCAGCCAGCTATGAGTCCAGCCCATTTTTGGTAAATTATATATTATAACACAAATGTAACCTAATGTTAGTAGAGTATTATACTGCCCTGATGAAGCTACGGTTGTAGCGAAACCCGGTCGGCATAAAGTATAAAAATAAAAGTGGTGTTTACAAAGTTATTGTTTTATTTTAAATTAAAACATTTATTTATTTTTATTTCAGCATGTTGATAAAAGGTGCAGAATTTGATAAAAGCTTTCACTACACTACCAAGTGTGAGTTGTCACATAAAATATGTTACGCTTGCTTTTACGATAGAACTTGGTCTCGTGTTCGACTCATTAATCTGTTAAAGGTAAGTTTATTTAGATTTCCTGTTAAATATGCTTTTTTTATTGTTTTATCTAAAAAATGTCTATTTACTATTAATTTATTGGTTTTCAGAATGACGTAGACGATGTCGAAGTATTTTTCATTGACACGGGAAGGAAGGAGTATGTTCAATATTATAATTTGACCCCGCTGCATGAGAAATTCTATAGTTTGCCAGCGATAGCATATCTCTGTCATCTTTTTAAGGTAATTAATTTTGTTGTGATGCAACACAGTTCGATCCAATATGGGTTTTGGAATTATCCTGCTATTTCAACAAAAATGTAATCATTTTTTTTTTAATTTGTAGGTGACGCCGCTTACAACGAGCAATGGAGTGTGGACTTTTGCCGCACTGAAATATATGAAAAATAAAGTGCAAGGTCTTCCTGGTAAAATCACACCTACAGAATTGTAAGTTTTATTTCACATTAATATAAAGGAAGTTGTCAGTAAGCTGACTATTCCGAAAATCAAATTTGTTTGCTAACTTCTTCTTTTATTGCTTTCAGCGTCAATGACTCCTACGGAGTTTTGCTGAGTATGAACGATAATAAATTAACAACAATAAATCTCACAATGATTATTAAAAATCTGGCTCATGACCTCAATGACACCCCCGTAAGGCCAGTTTCTCCCAAAACTCCGTCCAAAGATCAGTTGACTAGTGGTAAGTAGCGGTTATTATAATAATAATAATAATTGTACATTCGTTTTGTCATTCTGTAAGGTAGGCGCAATGTGGCACCACCTTTTCGGGGGTTAGAATGACACTATGCGCGCAATGCCTGTGGGTCTTGATGTAGTATATTTACCTAAACCAAGTAGCAAGGTACACAACAGGTACTCACGGTAGGTTATGTGTCTTTTGGTAAGTTGTGATTCTTCATGTCGACACTAACATATTTCAAATATGACTAGAGGAATTCGTTAATAGTTTTTGTTACTCATACAGCGGCAATACAATCGATTAGTGAATTGTTAGATAGTTTAGAACAACAATCACGGTAAGTAAAATCAGGTTAGCAAAATGGCGATGGAATAATTTGTATAATGTAACATCATCGTTGAGAACGGTTGGACTTCGCAAACTAAAATGTTTGATAGCTATAATATGGTTGTAGGTTAGTGTGGGCTGAATTTTTTTTCTTTCGAATTCCTTATGGCGCTAGTAATAAAAAGTTGTCTAGGTACCTAAAACATAAAAAAAAATTAGTTTAAAAAAAAAACAAAAAATATCCTAAGGCTCCGGGGGTCCTTTTAAGTTTGAGAAAATATCGAAATATTACCATTTTTTCAGCCCCTGCACAAAATATTCTGAAGTAGTTTAAAGATATTCATTTATGAGATCTTGTTAAATAAAGTCCCTAGCTTCGATGTATATAACTATCATCTATTATTTTTATAGTAATATGGCACTAAAACACCTCCGCCCGCAGTCTTCAAACCCGCCCGCGCTTGAGCGGCGCGCCGTATTGCCCGTTCCTTGGTCGACCAAGGACCCCCCATTTCGTGATATTGTTGTGTAGGTAACTAAAAATATTTTGAAAATAAGGGAAGAAGATCATTTGCCAACCATTTTGAAAGAAAGAATTACAAACATTATTAAGGCATATCAACATGAGTATTGAGTATATATACTTGTTGAAGTCAGAAAAATGTGGAAGAAATACAGTTTCCTTCCAAAGAAGAGTCTCTCCATTTAAAATCACAAGCTCCCTACTGTTTGATATTAGTTATTGTAAATGTAAAGTCAATAAATGCAATTTATTATTACAAATTATAGACAATATGAAAGTTTCCCTTAAAGAAAAAACCAAAGAGGTGAGAGAAAAATGTTTATCGGCAGTGTTGGTATACCGACTACGAAAAAATTCGAAAAGCCCATGAAAAGAAAATGAAAACATCTTTCCAAATCAACTGAACAGGTGTGAGAAAAAAAGCTTTAAAATTTGTAGACATTTTGTATCATTGTCCATCATTGCGTCATTATCTTCCACGTTAACATCAAAATCATCTTCTCCTGATGCAAAATCAAGTCGGCTACTTAAGACTAATAACACCGCCTTCCGACAACAAGCAACTCTCCGTCTTACAGTTCTCTCCAAGATCTGTAAAGGTTCAGGATATTGGATTGAGCTGGAGCAGCAATCGCTGCTGCCGTCTTAAATGATTTCAACATAATCACGCAGGATAATAATTATAAAGTAATAGACAAAAATACACAGCGTCGCGGACGTCTGTGTGCCAGATCTGTACTCATAAAAGCTAAGTGCATAAACTAAGTGGATTATTTTTTGATGGTCGAAAGAACAAGACCATACTAACATAAAAAGATACAAATACTATAAAAGCACAGTACTTGAAGAACACGTATCGATTATCGTGGAATCAGGATCTCATTTCTTGAAGCATTTTACGCCTAGACCAGGCACTGCTGTAAACATAGTCAAACCAATAATGGAATATTTTGCTCGTCAAAACATTTCACTCTACCATTTAAAAGCAATTGCGTGTGATGGCACAAATTTTAATACGGTAACAACAACAACTGATGCTGCGATTCGAACGATGAAGAAACATTTGAATGGACTGGTACAGTTGCTGATTTTCTTTTTTCATTGCAACGAGCTGCTTTTCAGCAGAGTTGTTTTTCCGGTCCCGTAGGTTCGACTTTTCATAATTGTTATAATTTACCGGTACAACCTTTTTTCAAATTGATGTTGAGTATTCAACATCAAAATTTAAGCACCAATCAAAAAAACTTGCTTGATATTTTCAAAGCAGTTTTCAGCAGACGTTGTCCTCCTGAAATTGCCAAAAGAACCCAGGAGTGATTACTACAGTGAGTCGAATCTAACGATTATATATTGGAAGCGCAACACCATCAAAAATTTTTGGTTATGTTAGCCACGTTTTTCATGAGGGCATACTTTCCTATGTGGTTTGATATAAAACTGCATGGGTCGTGCAAAAAGGTGCAAGGCGTGTTTTTAGCATGATTAAATATTCGCGCTATCTTCCGGATGAATTAAAAGCAATAACTAATCCGGCGATGCAGCGAAACGCTTACTTAACTCATCCTGAAAATTTACTCTTGTCAATGATAACCGATGAATCACCTACCATCTAAGAACTTGGAATAATGCATTTATTGAAAGCCAGAGAGTTATCCGGACTGAAAACTAAACATTTAAAGTACCCACAATGAATTTTGATGCACAATCCTACTTTGATGTAATATTTTGGCAAGATACGCCAATCACGTTTCCTCCCATTTTGGAAGATGTAACGGAAAAAGAATTAGAAGAACTAAACCTAACTTCAGAAGTCAGCTCAATTTTCATCAACTTTGACAGGTTACTACAGATTACAGGTCACTCTTACACAATCTGTAGAATATGTAGAACAATCTGTAGAACGTTGTGAATAGGTTGTGACTGAAATATCGTCGAAAGTGTGTGGCAAGAAAAACAGGGAAGGCTTTATAACTACAACAATAAACTCCAGGAAAAATATGCCAAAAATTGTAAAAAACGTGATTTTCAACGGGAATAATTGATCACATTTGATTTTTCATGATTAATGTAATAATTATGATTGTAATTTTTAATGTTGTGACTGCTTTAATAGTAATTAAATTGATACCGAGAATTTTGTAATTGTAACTCTTTCATTTCCTTACTACTTGGGAATAATTCACAAAAATATATTTTTTAATCATTTTTCGAACGCTTCGGGGAACCTCGAAACGATAATATAAATTTTTTATTTTTATTTTTTATTAACACCAAAGACCTAAGACAACTTTTTATCACTAGCGCTCAAGGAAATAAGACAAAAAAAAATTCGCCATACAGTTGCGGCCCACATTATTGTAGGTGCCAAATGTGCGAATTCATAGTAAGTTAGAATTCTTGCCAATACTACTGGCGAAGCAGTCAGGATCCCATTCGTTGTTATGAAAAACATACTACAAGATATTATTTGCATAGACTAAAGCTAGGCTAGTCTGGGAGGTTTCTCTGTTGAAGTTGAATGTAATTTATTATTTATGACTGTTTCAGCTCATGTGAATGTACCGCCCACCCAAATTCTGAAGGATGAATATATTGAGTGCGTGGTGACACACGTGGAGAGTCCTTCCAGTTTCTATGTTACCCACGCAGAAGACGACGGGTAAATATTATATTCCTTGCTTATATTTTCACTGCTAATACATTACTGCCTAATTCATGCTAAAATCCATTCAAGCTTAACCGGTCAAATGCCGGAGACGCGCCGGCGCGCGGGTCCTAATGCGCAGGCGCAGAAAATAATTCAAATATTTGAATAATATTGTCTTTGAAAAACTTTTGGTCTGCGATTTTGACCCTTATATGTACGACATTTGTATGAAGAACAGTGTCAAAATCGCTTGCGCCATCATTACTCTAGGTAGTGTTAAAGATTTCACTCGAATTGCCATACTGGATTATTTTTAAAACGATTTCTTCCATGACAATGCGCTGTCAGATTTTATCGCGAAATTAACGGTCGTTATCATTATCGCGATGTATTTGTATCGCGATTAAAACATCGTAAAACCTATTAATTTACGTAATAAATGCAAGTAATGTGATTTTAGTGGATAGTTTATTGTGTTGTGAACGTGTTTCAGTCAATAAAATATACAATAGCTCAAAATTTATCAACAAAACATTCAATTCAAAATTCAAAGTGGTGGTTTTTTAGTGTTTTTTCGCGAAGTTCCGCGAAATTCCGCGAAATGTTCCGGCATTTGACTCGTTAATGAAAATATTTCACAATTTGAAGAATTAAATTTCAAAGTTAATTTTCAAGTTCTGTGAAGGTCCTATTTAAGTTCTGTTATTGTGTCATCGTGGGCCAGTTGCTTTTCAGAGCTGAAAATATAAAAACTTGAATAGAACTTTCGCAGAGCTTGAAAATTAACTTCGAAATTTGTTGAATTATTCAAATTCTGTCTTAACGAATGGCCGCTTAGATGGCTTTGACAAATGAAATGATGCATATATTACATTCATAGTTGATTAACCTGTTGTTTGCCGGGGTAGGCCAGCAAAAAGCACCACCAATTAGCGTTCGCAAAAAGCGGCATCCATGACACCCAATGACATTTCGTGTCCAGCGATTCTTGACACTGTGCTTCACAAATTTTGTACATAGAAGGGTCAAAATCGTAGATGAAGGAATTTTTCCCGCGCATGCGCAAGAACTGCGCACATTCCCGCGCTCCGGTAAATTATTAATATAAATTATTTGGAGTGACCAGGCGCATTGCGGTTTTCTCTATGGTAAAGGGCGATAATAGAGCAAGCGATTCTGACCGTGTTCTTCATACATTTTCTTTATACATAAGGGTCAAAATCGCGTGTAAAATCTCAAACACACCGGTGCACGAACGGCATTCTACGAGTTAAACTTGACTGTGTGTATTTTTACTTAGCGGTTTGGTTAATTATTATTATTGGTAAGGAGATCTGATCTGACTCAGATCATAGGCCTACTGTGTCATCTCCCATGTTTTACCCTATTCCCCTGATAGTTGCTTATTCCCTTTAATAAAGTTGATCAGGGTTGTCATTGGCTATGTCTCTTGGTTCCACAACATGTCTTCCCAGGTATCTGAGCCTTCTTTTCTCCCCCATCGAGAGTCCGAGGTCTAATAACAAGACAGTTTTAAATTCACAAAATCCTTCCTATTAATAATAATTAATAATATTATAAAGGAGAAAGTTTGTATGGATGTATGAATGTGTGTATGTATGGATGTTTGGATGTTTGTTACTCTTTCACGCGATAAATACTGATTGAACTTTAAAAATTCTTTCACTAATAGAAAGCTACATTATTTTCGAGTAATATAGGCTATATATATTGGTAAGCTCTGGCATTATGAATAAGCTCTGGCGTTATGAAATTATTTATCATATGTTTATTGTATGGACGAAAAGCAAAGCGTCGCTAAGTAATTGTTTGACGTGCACTGTCATTTTGTTATTTGTTTAGGTTACTATGGAGATTCCTTTGATAGTAAAAATTCAAATATGTATAAAATAAGTACTAATCTACACTTTGACCTTAGCCAACAGCTATACTAATATTATAAATGCGAAACTGCGCGTGTTTGATTGTAAAGTTTTAATAGGTGGCACGCGAGCTGTTTGAAATATGCGAGCGAAGTCGGGGGCAAAAGCTAGTATAATATAAATGTGATAAATTTACGAGAACGATTTTTCGTGAAAAATGCCAAAAATGCATTTTTTTTTTGGTAGATTAAATATATACTAAGTTTTTACTGATTATGCCATTTAAACCGTCTGCTTGTTTAGGAATAAATACATCCCAAAACACTTAATCGCGTTATACTTTCATAAGACCAAAAACGTCCCGAGCGATCTTACATTTTAAAAGCTATATATCTCTCTTCCTCTCATGCAAACGTATGTATTTTTTTAACCAGAAAGAGAACGAAATAATGCTTATTGTCTTTGAAATATGAAAGCTATCTTGCATAGATATTTTACAATCTCGATCCAAAGTGACGGTTTCTGATTTTTCTTGCGAAACTGGGGCTTCCGAATTGTGAGGTGTGAATATATTGAACCAAGCAGACAGGTTAATTGTTAACCATGTAAAATTTAAGTTTTAAGTGATATTATTTCATAATTTTTCAGACTCAACCCCACCTAAACCAATCAACCATTTAGTTTATTTAACCGATGCATGTCATTTTGCTTGTTTTAATATTTAATTCTGGGGGATTCTATTATACAATTTCGGTAGAAATATATATAACATAGAAATCCGAAAACTTCATTTTTGGCCGTAAAAAATCTTCAATTGGGTCGCAGGTTGCACATGCGTGCCCATTAATCATTACTTTTAACATAAATAAATATTAAATGGAGGTCCATCTTCATTTTCCTGCTTCAAATTTGGTTTTTTCAACTCTCCAAGAATATATATTTTTTCACATTATTATTAATTACTTGTAACCTAATCCTGAAAAATTTGGTATCCTCACTCCTCACCCGCGCCGCATACTGCGCGCCTGCCCTTCTTAACTAAAATTCATTTACATGTTTATCATCGACTTCAGATTGGAATTCGATTTAAAAGAATCGGGTCCCAGATAACCGAAGTAAATTAGTATCAGTTTCTTTATTTGGTTTCTGTTCCTTGAGTTTTGTCCCAAATTACTGGCTGTCCCAATAAACCGATGTACCAATTAAGCGCAGTGGCGGTTCTTCACAGGGGGACAATGGGGACGGTCCCCGCCAGTTACACTCAAAACCTACTAAAGGAAAAGGAAATAACAGTCGATGCCTTGTCTTCACCAAAATGAATGAATTCTTTAAACATAAAAGTAAATAACATTTGCAGAAATAAAATACAAATAATTATTCCGGATGATTTTAATAAGACCCTTCGCGCGTACAGCGAACAATGTACGGAGCACAAAACAGCGGGTCAATTTCTCAGTGCGCAGAATCTAATGCGCACTTGGGGGACGATCCGAAGTATCCCCATACTTTCCTTGCGTTGTTTCGCGATCGTATGCAACTGCGCATGCGCAGTCGTATGTGAATTCAAATACCCGCGGGGACAATTTTTTGGATCCCCACAGAAACATTTGTTTGTGAAGTTTCGGGCGGGAATCGCTCGCGTTCAAATTAGTTTGATAATAATCTTGCAAGATAAAGCTTTATTTTTATTATACTATATTGTAAATTGGCATACATCTTTGGATATTTTATATTATTTTGTGTTTTATTAGATATCCGACTAGCATGATTAGACCATAAAATATTTTTTTGAGAAATTTTATATTATATTCTACGGGTGGTGAGATTGCGGTACAGTACGTAAAAAAAATATCGATCCCCACCACTAAAAAAGTGCTCGAGCCGCCACTGATTAAGCGGAATCTTAATAATGACTGTAATTGTCAATAATCGTCTTTAAACTTTGATACTTATTATAGTGATTTATTTTTGGGGTATTACGCCATGTTGCGCTACCTCCTTCTTTAGCCAACGTTTCAGACAGTGTTACAATTTACACTGGGTAACAGGCTATTTGACGGCTAGACCAAAACTAAATGCAAAAAGCCATTTAAAATTACACTGTAATACCAGCTCGTAATAGAGCTGGCTATACGATTGCATCTTCATGAGTACTCACTTTACTACATTCGATTACACATCTCCCCTGATAATGGATACTGCAATGCTGTCCAAAACGTTGGCTAAAGAAGGAGGTAAGCAATGCGGCATAATACCCAAAAATAAATCACTATGATACTTTAAGCCGTGAAAATCTAAAATCATATCTTCGATACTTATGTCAGTCCTTACCAGGGCAGCCGTGAAAGTACCTCTACAAGTTGCATTATTTGCTGATTCGCTATTATTTTTGATTGTGTGATAATTTTTTCAGTATGCCTGCAAAACTGAAGTCCTATTACCAAGAATATAAACCAACATTTAAAAATTCCTCTGAATGCACACAGCCGTTCTACGCCTGCCTACATGAAGATGTGTGGTGGAGGGCTTTGGTGGTAGATGCTTCATATGTGAGTATATTAAATTTGTTTGTATTAAAAACCTGTTAAAGCTTGTACATGGGCTTCAAGGCAGTGGGGTTGCGAGTGGCCGGTACTCGGATGTCAACAAAGTTGTTTGTTTGTTTTATGTTTGTAAAATCTTCATACTTTGTGGAATGTGCGTACTGTTACCTTTAGTGAGGAAGAAGGATGCGTGTTAAATAAAACGGTTCACTTTGAATATAACTGGAATGTATTGGAGATAACTAGTAAATATTACTAAATTAATTAATATTCCTACATTAAACCAATGCCTAAAATGGTTCACACATGCATCTCATATTTAAGGACAGAGCGAGATGTCTAAGACATATCATAAATAAAGATTTACTCAGATTTATCATACTTTGCCTTCTGCCAATCAATAATTCAATATGGCATTATAGAATGGGGTGGAACTTATACACGGTGTTCGGAAACTCGTAGTACAAGCGGGAAACTGGTAAATCTACATCACATTCGAAGTAGATTTGTGATATAACTTTTTTGATTTGAGCTTTCGTTTTCGAGTAAATCCGGTCCGAAGTTGGAATTTTTTTGGTTAAATTTGAAAAAAATTTTCACTAGGGGGTTGATTTCAGCTGTGTAATGTCTTATAAAATGCATCGAATGGTAAACCGGACTCAAATTTTTTTTTAACCCTTTAGTTGCCGAAAAATAGAAAAAAAAAATATTAAAATCGAAATGCTCAGATCGAAAAAAATAAGTTTTCTGGGTTCTCTACGTGATATAGATTCTCCAGTTTCCCGCTTGTACTACGAGTTTCCGGACACGTTGTTTAACACCCAACCGCTTTACATAGCACAAAAATTAATAATAAAAACAATTCTACTTAACCATTTCAGAACTTCTGTTTAAAGAATTTAAAGTCAGAAAACCAAATGCATTTTGCTTCTACCATGCAACATTACAAATTTACAAAGATAATATTCTTGATAAAACTGCATCTACATTTAAAAATAATAAAAAAATCAGAGGAACATCAATTCTCCCAACTCCAAAATGTAAAAAAACAATAAAATAAATTTCGCCTTAAAAACTGCACTGAAAAATAAACTATTTTAACCTTTTAAATGCCAGTATGTAGGAGTGTAGCTGTGAACAGCAGGCCATGAATTTTAATAAAAATAAATCATTTTTAAATCTTATTTTTATAAATTAAAAACATTATACCTTGAAAGGAAATTTAAATGACTTGGTAAAAATCTTGAAAAAAAAAAAAAATAAATAAATAAATAAATAAATAAATAAAATCTTGCTCAAAGAATAGCGAGATAACTCTCTATTTTTCTATGGCCGGCCTGCTGGGCACGGCCAAGAATGCGAGAAATCTCGCTCTTGGCAGAGAAACGGTTAACACAGTGATTGTTAACCGGGGCACCAGCGCCCCTTTGTGGGCGTTTTGGAGGTCTGGAGGCTGTTTTTAAATGTTTTAGCATTTAGGGGGCGCTGCAGAAGTTACTGCGAGTGGGCGTTGTGATAATATAGAAAATAAGCTCATTCACAAACTACGCCCACTGACCAGTGGCAGTCGGTGACTTTGTATAAGGGATGCTGAAGTATATACCTACCTAATATCAAATATAAATACCTACAAACTAGCCCACCAACAAGATGCAATTACTGACAAAAATACTGTGTCAAATTAGCTCTATAAATCCTTATGCTTCACATCAATTATTACAGTTCTAAAATTAAATTAATTAAATAGATATTCGAAAGATATTTAACGTATCAATCGGCATTCGTTGTTCAAGCCAAATTGTCAAAATGGTCGCGTGAACAAATTCTCTAAAACGTACCAAATTAATCCACGCGCTTTGTTATGCTATTCTTTGCACTATGCCTATGCGCATTAAATTCGTTTTCTGTTGGATGCTCCTATCGAATGCGTATACTGTTTCAGGCAAAACTTGGCAGGCAGAACTAAATGCGTGTGCGCAAATATCAAACTTTTTCTAACATCGTGGATGCGGAATGGAGCAGAGAATCCACTGCTGCTGGTATTGGTGCGTTTACGCGACATTCGACACTAGCATCGAGAATGGTGTTGTTATTATGTATTTCAGTCTAGTCCGCGCGTCGCATTTTGTTGTTTTTGGCCGATGAGATTGGGACAGTGCCGTTAAATTGCAGGTGACTAAAAACCTAAGCCCCCCGCCGCACATTTGTACCAAGTGTAGTATTTAGTACGTAGACCCCCCCACCCCTGAACGGGTCATGTAGTAGGTACGTTCCCTAAAGGTGTAAAGGTTCATGATGATGATAGAGTGAAATGACCATTATGTACACGCGAACCAGTGCATTCATACCGAATGATTGCTAAAATGAACACTTGAGTATCTTCTGCCCTTGTTAATATGATATTTTTTTTATTATTTCTAGGCCGCCGACGAATTGACAATGTTCTTTTTGGATAGTGGACTTAAGACAAATATAAATGTTTCCCATGTGAGACCTTTGGCTGTGGAGTTTTGTAATGTCGCCCCAAAGGCATTCTTGTGCCATTTGTTCAGGGTTTGTAATTCTACCTTATTTATATATTACTAGCTGGTTCCCGGCATGCGTTGCAATGCCATATTCAAAGAAATAAATTATTTCTCCCTGCATGTCCTTTCCCGTGCGCCCCTTTCCCCTCCCGAGTTCCCTACCCCTCCTGCATTCCCTTTCCACCTTCCCCGCCTTCCCTCTTCCTTCTCTCCTCTCCCGCTTCCCCATCCCGCCAACCCATTTCTTATATTCAGTCCCAGTACATTCAGTTTTCAAACAGCTCGTTTGCCACCTAATTAAACTTTTCATTTTTCATATATTAAAAATATTCATTTTTGTATGTTTTATAAGAATAATCAAATATTTTAAGAACAATCAATCAATTTTGGTACCTAACATAGGTACCTATTTAAAATATCTAAAGTTCTTGATTCGATTCAAATTATGTAAGTACTTCAAATTGATTCATTAACTCGTTGAATGCCGTTCGTGCACCGGTGTGTCTGAGATTTTACACGCGAATTTGACCCTTATGTATAAAGAAAGTGTGTGAAGAACACGGTCAGAATCGCTTGCTCTATTATCGCCCTTTACCATAGCGAAACCTGCAATGCGCCTAGTCGCTCCAAATAATTTATATTAATAATTTACCGGAGCGCGGGGATGTGCGCAGTTCTTGCGCATGCGCGGGAAAAATTCCTTTATCTACGATTTTGACCCTTCTATGTAAAAAATTTGTCAAGGACAGTGTCAGAATCGCTGGACACGAAATGTCATTTCTGCTGCGTCATAATTTATGCGTCTTACTCGACTAAAACATCGTAAAACCTATCAATTTACGTAATTAACGCAAATAATGTTATTTTGGTAGGTAGTTTATTGTGTTGTGAACGTGTTTCAGTCAATAAAATATACAATAGCTCAAAATTAATCCACAAAACATTCAATTCAAATTCAAGGTCGTGAAATTTCCGTGTTCCCCGGCATTCAACGAGTTAATTTAAAGAGTTTTGAAAATTGAATTCTGATTTGACAATCATTGTTTTGCAAAATGTCATTCTCAAATTTTTAACAGTTTCGCAAAAATTTGTGATGATTGAAAAATATTTCAGATGTGGTTGAAATAATCCAAAAACCTTCGCTGGGGTTTTAAGAAGATATTTTGAACGTTTCAAACATTTCCTACGCTTAATATAGCGATACACAATACACTAATCCCCAAACACATTTTGATTTTTATATTCATATATAATGCGTCCGGAAACTCGTAGTACAAGCGGGAAACTGGTGAATCTACATCACGTAGAGAACTCAAAAAACTTATTTTTTTCGATCTGAGCATTTCGATTTTTTTTCTATTTTTCCATTTTTTCGGCAACTAAAGGGTTAAAAAAAATTTTGAGCCCGGTTTACCCTTCGATGCATTTTATAAGACATTTCGCAGCTGAAATCAACTCCCTAGTGAAATTTTTTTTCAAATTTAACCAAAAAAATTCCAACTTCGGACCCGATTTACTCGAAAACGAAAGCTCAAATCAAAAAAGTTAAATCACAAATCGACTCCGAATGTGATGTAGATTTACCAGTTTCCTGCTTGTACTACGAGTTTCCGGACACCATGTATAGATACCTACTAAAAAAATCATGAAAATATTGTCTACATTTACATTATTTCATTTATTTAACATTACATATGTTTTCAATTTTTCTTATATTCAAGGTGGAGCCCCTTAAAGAAAATGGTGGATGGACAAATAAGGCGATCAAGTTTATGAAAAAAAAAACCCTTTACAAAAAAGGTCGACTTTTTGTTGAGAATACGTAAGTTTTAACTCTATTCTTTTAACTCTAATGTAAACTAGAGACGGGTAAGTTCTGCATTTTTCCGGAGGCCTCCAAGACGTGCTTCCTTTTAAAAGTACTTGAGTTTTTGGAGCAGGTCCCGGGAGCCACTCCCGACTCGCGAATGGCCCGAGTGCGCAAAAGAATTCGAACCTGCTTCGAACTTCGCAAATGGCTCGAACCGAGATGCTCGGGTTCCACCCTAGCCGGACCTCGGAGCCGGAGCTCGCAAAAGAACTCGAACGCCCGACCTACTCCGCCTGCTCCCGAATGGCTCGAATCGAGTCAGTTCAATTTACAAAAACCTCATTTTGCAAGAAATGGTTATGATGAAAATAGACTCAGATGGCGCATGGTGAAAATTTTGCAGTGGCTCACCAAGAGTTCAGAAGACTTGTTTTTGCAGTCACTTGAAGGCAGAAATAAAAAGAAATGACCCAATTTATCCCACGTAGAAGATTTTTTTCTAGTCCATTGGAAAATTTTAGATAGTTTCACTGTGTATGAATGTAAATGAAGCGTGTATTCCGGGGCATTTAAAATTAATTGAAAAATTTGTAAATTGAATTATTTCCTCTACCTTCCCTGTAGAGAAATATTGTGATGTTTAGTTTGTTAGTTTGTAAATTGTACAAATATTCATTTTTCTTAATTCTATTTTCTGTTTTTTTCCAGCCTTCAAACTAAATTCGAGGCATCGAACGGTGTCATACTCATTGTAGACTCGATAACCCTCAACGTGACACTTGTCGTCAAGAATCTCGCACAAGAGCCAGATGAAGTGAGCGCAGAACCAGAGTCAAATATTGAATTAATGTCGCCAAACTTAAATCAATCGAATACAAGTCTTAGTATCCATGAAGTGCCGGCAGAAGCAGCGCAAATTGCAGCTGAATCACCGGTAAAAATCAAATCAGTGGTTTCAATATCACCTCAAAACAATCATAGTACGCCACCCTCATTAACCAATGTTAGTACAGATCCATCAATGCCTTATAATAATTTTAATCCCATTATCTCAACATTGTCAATAAATAACGTTAGTACAATGACGTATAAGGATACTCCCAATATTTCAGTGCCGCCAAAGCATTCTCCCAAAATTTTGGCACCACCAGCAAATTCTTCTAATGATTCAGTTCAATCAATGTATTCGCCCAAAAATTCAGTGCCGCTAATGTATTCTCCCAATTTTTCAGTGCAGCAAAAGTATTCTCCCAAAATGTCAGTACCACCAACGCATTCTCCCAATATGTCAGTGCCGCCGCCAATGTATTCTCCCCATATTTCACCATATATTTCAGTGCCTCCACCATATTCTCCCAATAGTTCAGTGCCACAAATCCATTTCTATAATAATATGAGCACTTTGCCACCGTTGTTCTCTCCCAAAAATAATATTGATAAAATGCAACCTAAGTTGTCTCCCCATAATAATGTTGCTGGCGAGTCGTCAATGCACTCTCCTAATACATCAGTGTCACCAATGTTTTTGCCCAATATAAGCTTAAATAAAGCTCCGTGTGAGCCAAAATCGCCTAACAATAATCTCAGTCCTTACAAGACATCATCAACATTGCCACACTCTCATCATGAAGATGGTAAAGTCAAACAAATATCGCCTCATCATAATGTACAAATGGTTCCTTCAGATTTGCCTCACGATAATGATTGTGCAAAAATGCGTCCAATGTCACTGCCCAATAATAATCTCAGTCCTTACAAGACATCATCAACATTGCCACACTCTCATCATGAAGATGGTAAAGTCAAACAAATATCGCCTCACCATAATGTACAAATGGTTCCTTCAGATTTGTCTCACGATAATGATTGTGCAAAAATGCGCCCAATGTCACTGCCCTATAATAATCTCAGTCCCTACAAGACATCATCAACATTGCCACACTCTCATCATGAAGATGGTAAAGTCAAACAAATATCGCCTCACCATAATGTACAAATGGTTCCTTCAGATTTGTCTCACGATAATGATTGTGCAAAAATGCGCCCAATGTCACTGCCCAATAATAATCTCAGTCCTTACAAGACATCATCAACATTGCCACACTCTCGTCATGAAGATGGTAAAGTCAAACAATTATCGTCTCACCATAATGTACAAATGGTACCTTCAGATTTGTCTCACGATAATGACTGTGCAAAAATGCGTCCAATGTCACTGCCCAATAATAATCTCAGTCCTCACAAGACATCATCAACATTGCCACACTCTCGTCATGAAGATGGTAAAGTCAAACAAATATCGCCTCATCATAATGTGCAAATGGTTCCTTCAGATTTGCCTCACGATAATGATTGTGCAAAAATGCGTCCAATGTCACTGCCCAATAATAATCTCAGTCCTTACAAGACATCATCAACATTGCCACACTCTCATCATGAAGATGGTAAAGTCAAACAAATATCGCCTCACCATAATGTACAAATGATTCCTTCAGATTCGCCTCACGATAATGATTGTGCAAAAATGCGTCCAATGTCACTGCCCAATAATAATTTTGGCTCAGGTACATCAATGCAACACCTTGTTAATGATGTTAGAAAAGAGAACTCAATGGTGCCGAATAATAAAAAGTCATCAATGCAGCATCTCGTAAAAAATGTTAACTGGCGGACTTCAATGTACCATTCTGTAAACGATGTTAGCAGAGAGATTCCCATAGTGCCCAATAATAATAGTGACATAGTGATGTCTAATAATGATTTCCAATCAGTAACGACATCATTGTATGAACGTAGCACTAGTATCATCAATCCAGTAGTTCCTGATTGTGACGATCTTGAGGTACTCCAGCTAAAGCCACTACATAGTAATAATATTAGTAAAAAGAAATCCATGTTGCCACCTAATAAGAATGTCAATGCAATGTCTTCAGTGCCAAAAGATGATGATGTTGATACTGTAAAACACGATGTGATATCAACTGAGATAAATAATTTAACCGCAGAACTGACAAATAAACCTAGTATTGGTGCCTTTATGCCAAAGTCTTCTTATAGTAAAGTTAGTACAGTGCCTTCATTGCTACCACACTTTTGTAATGTTGGCGCATCCCCTTTGAGATTGACACTTGATAGTAATAGTAATGTGCCTTCAAAGATGTCACTCTGTGATGTTAACGTCCCTTCACTGATGTCAACTGTCTGCAACTGGCCGACTTTGGGGTCGTCTAGGAGAAATGAAGTTAATCGCCACCAGTTCATGGGGCAGGTGCTTGACTTAGACCTTCCCGCGGTAAATAAATGAGTTACCTGGGTGGATTGCTTCACAGAATTTGAACAATTCATCAAATTTAGAAGTTAATTTTCAAGTTCTGTTATTAAATCGTTTTGGGCTAGTTACTTCATAGAACTGAAATAATATCAGAATAGAACTTTCACAGAACCTGAAAATTAACTTTGAAATTTGATGATTGTTCAATTTCTTGAAATAACTGTCCCCCTTCATGTTCAAAATTCAGAGTGAAAAAGCTTGTCTTTTTGGAAAATTTTCAGCTTTTTCAAACTTTTGACTTTTGCATTACTTTTGAGGTGGTCATTTGGTTAAAAAAAATTACATTGGGAGCTTTATATCCCTCCTAATACTCCTAGTAAGTTACTTTTCTATTTTTTTATTACATAGACTGTTACAAAGAGGAAAAAGTGAGGTCATAATTGTTGAACTACTTTTTAAAATCTTAGTGCAAAAAAGTCACCAGTCACATGCATTTTATTGGAGCTGTCAGACTGCTTGCCCAAAAGAAAAAAAATCTGATAGATATTTTGTGGAAAACATTACATCTTTTCTTGACGCCTGCACAGCTTCATTTCCTCTGTAGACTGCTCGCCCCCAGGGGCCATATGCACATTTTTTATATTAACAATAAACCAATTTTCATTTATCGTACTTACACTTTGATTGGCACAATAATATGACTTTTTTACGAAATTTCATACCAAAAAAGAACTGTTTGGTAGTTTCACACTGGAAAAACTTTTGCTTTTGTTTTGGAAAATAGAAAAAGTCAGAGCACGCCCCTTTGCCACAAAGATATATTTTTTTTACTACAACAGCTGTTTTATGGAATTAATACATTTGTAATTGAAACAAAACATGTTAAACACACTTTACCATTCAAATAAATCTCATTTGAAACCACACATTAGTTTATTTACCATTCTTGATTAGTTCTGAGTAGGTTGGGACCATAGAGAAGAGAATATAAAGAGATGTCCTTACGGTAAAGGGAACAAACTAAGTTGGGCGAAGCGGGGTTTTGGCTTGCGCGTCTCCTAAAATAATAATAATAATAATCATTGTATAATATCACTACTTTCAGGGATATGTCAATAAATGAATTAACAGTCTAGCTCTAGAGGCAACCCGCAGGGCTGTTGAAGTATTTTAGTCTCCGATAATCGGCTTATGAAAAGACTTTTTTACAATGGTGCGCTAATTCCTCACCATCCCTAGCCATAAACTAATAATAAAAATCCCAAATCTCGTGAAAATGATTTGACTTATTTTCAAAAATCTTCTATTTTATAAGACTAAACAGTTTTCCCTTTTGCAATTGTCGCGTAATGTATTCACCGTGCTAAACTATCACTTTGTATTTTGTGTCGCTATACTTATGCTTTGATAATATGAATGTCACTCATCGACCTGTTTTAAAAACGGATCGTTTTAAACTAAATAAGCTTAAAATTAATTACAATAATGTTTACCTGTGGTTCAGTGACGCTTCGTGGCCTATCTCATTATCGGAGTTCAATCGGAGATTAAAAGAAGTAGAAAAAATGCCCACAGATATTTGAAAACGTCCTTCATGTACATATTTTTCCAAAGATTAAAAAAATCTCATCACATCAATGCACCAGAGATTAGTTAGGAGCTAGAAACAAAATACGATTGATCGATTCCTTATGCATCAGAGATTATTTAGGAGCTAGCAACAAAATACGATTGATCGATTCATTATGCATCAGAGATTATTTAGGAGCTAGCAACAAAATACGATTGATCGATTCATTATGCATCAGAGATTATTTAGGAGCTAGCAACAAAATACGAGGGTTGTCCCAGAAGTACCCGACCTGACGTACTTCTGGTGGTTGTTGCTTTAAAAAAAAATTATGGTAGAAAGTACCAACCTTATAAGGCTTAAGTTTCAAGTTTCAAGCCGCTACGTTGTTTAGTGTTTTTTTGGCAGCCATCAATAGCGAACCCTCTCAGTTAATTTGTAAACATGGAAAAATTGGTAATTTTTATGTGATACAAAATTTTAATTTTAAATGTCCAAGTCCAACCAATATCGAAGCCGAGTTTAGAATCTACTCTGAAGATGTCTGCTTCTTCGTTACAACAATAAAATATTGGGTTGCAGAGTTTAAACGAGGACATAAGAGCTGCCGAGACGAACATCTCAGTGGTCGACCAAATGAGGTGACCAAACCAGAAAAAGTAAATAAAATCGCAAAATGGTATTGAATGACCATCAATTGAAAATGCGCGAGCTAGCAGACACAGTAGGCATTTCAAAAAGTGCCGTACATCGCATATTGACTGAAAATTTGGACAAGAGAAAGCCGTGTGCAAGATGGCTGCCGCGTTTGCTCACAATGGCCAAAAACAGCGTCGTGAGGATGTTTCAATCGACTGTTTGGCGATGTTTTACAGCAATAAAGCCGAGTTTTTGCATTGATTCAAAACCGTGAGTCGTCACTTCACACCTGAGACGAAGGAACAGTCAAAACAATGGACTAAAAGGGGAAAATTGGCTGTAAAAAGGCAAAGACAGTTCCATCAGCAGGCAAGGTCATGGTATCAGTTTTTTAGGATGCTCATGGGATAATTTTTATTGATTATCTTCAAAAAGGAAAAACAATCAACGGCGAGTAATATGCGAACTTATTGGAGCATTTGAGTGATGAAATCAAGAAAAAAATGTACCAATGTACCAGTTCAGACATTCGTTATCCCGATGGCCAAAATCAATTAATTAAAGTTCGAATTGTTTCCTCACCCACTCTAATCGCCAGATTTAACCCCTTCGCATTATTTTATTTTTCCAAACTTGAAAAAATCGCTCGGTGGTAAAAGATTTGCCAATAATGGAGAGGTGGAATCTGCGGTAGATGGCTATTTGGAGGTGCTCGATGGTTCTCACTATAAATAGGGTATCGAAGCTATTGAACAACGCTGGGAAAGGTCCAGAAAACACAAAAAATTTTCCCAAATTTTTTGTGTTTTCTTGGTTAGGTTGGGTACTTTTTGGGACGACCCTCGTACAATTCGGCAATTCATTAAAATGTCTGTGGCCGGAGAATATAATGTCATAGGCAACAAAAAAAATATTAAATGTGAGAATCACAATTTAACCCATTCATGATGAACTATTTTTTTCTCGAATTTCGTGCTGAAATTTCACAGAGGGGTTGATTTTGGAGGTAGAAAACAGACATTTTTCCCAGAATTTAAAAAAATGGTTTCTTCACCCCCCAGGAAGCTAGAGAAGGGTGAGTTCCATATGGCACTTTCGGCAAACAACTAGTCGGAAATTTATTTTTTTCACTTTATTGTACAGAAAGTAAAACTTATTTATTGAGGTAACCCTCGAAGCATTTCACGCATAGTCCAACCTTACACAAGATGCACAAGATATTTTTCCATACTTGTTAGTTTCCGTAATTGGAATTGGCCCAGGATAATGCGGGACGGAGGTGTCATACTGAATCGCCGTTTGACCTATTTTGGTGAGTTTGTCGGGTGCCTTGAAGTGGTTCTTGGTAGCATACCTCTCGCAATAATGCTATGATATCTCTTAACGGAATCCCAATTGTCCCAATTTAAAATTACTCGTGGCTTCGCGCTTCAGAAGCCAGCAATTCTGAATTGTTACTTCGATGACCCAGGTAAAAATGGACCACCACCATTTCTATTGACAAACAATGCGGTAATACATAACGTTTTGGTCCATTCTATCAGTTCCGCCCAAAAGGAGGTTCCTTGGTTCCTTAAAGGCCCCACGAGGGAAGAAAGCTCCATCTCTCCTCTCCACTCCTAAGTTCCCCGAAGACTCCACAATGGAGAGTTCTCCTCCCTTTGGTTCCTTAAAGGCCTTACAGGGAAGAGACCACTCCACCGTGGTTCCCCGAGGACCCCAGGAGGGAAGAGGACTTCATCTTCACTCCTCCGTGGTTCCCTAAAGGCCCCACCAGGGAAGAGCTCACAGAGGTGGCCTCATTTCTCCTCTTCACTCCTACGTGTTTTCCTGAAGGCCCCACATGAGATCTTTCCACTTCACTCCTCCTTGGCTCCCCGAAGGCCCCACGCCGGAAGAGTGCACTTCCCCTTGGTTCCCTGAAGGACCCGCAAGAGGAGAGGTCATGTAGTTGACCTCAGCTCTCCTCTCTTCGGCTTCTCCTCCTAATTTTCCCAAAGGCCCCTAGTTTTTGAATGGTCCAATGAAATCTTTGAAAAATTACATTTTATGTATAGTGAGATCTGCCGAAAGATCCATATGGAACCAAAAATCAAAACCTTTAATTCACAGTACTCATTTTAATATATATATATTATTGTTTGGTTTGGAGACCCCTCACTTTTTTTGCCGCGCTAAAAACGACCACTCTGCCCTTTACGTTTCAACCACCTTAAGGGTCACTTTCGCTCGAAGCGGATTCAGACAGGATCGTGTCCCGATTGAGGACCAGATTTCATACAAAAAAGATGATGCAGGATTAACAGCGCACCCGACGGCAAAAACTACAATTAGATCTCTCACCGACGAAGAAATTCGGCCTCAGTTATATTTTCTGCCGACAGGTTCACCCGTTAAAAAATGTCGAATATTTCAGTGCGTCAGAAAAGTTCACCTCCCATACAAAACTGTATTTGCTAGGGATTTACGGCTTTATTGAAAATAACGTAGAAAAATGGACATTTTAAAGGCTCTTTGCGGGAACGCAGATTACAGCGTAAAAAAATATTTTGACCGAGATGTTTTTTAATAAATTGTAAAAATACAAGTTTTAGAAACTTTTAAAGTTGCGACATGTACCGCATTCCATTCAAAATATTACACTATATTGCATTAAAGATTGAAATTTTTCTGACATTTGCCGAAATCGATCTATCATCGACAATGCATAATTTTCCAGCCAGTTAATATGAACTCGAGGTAGGTACCTACTGGCGTTTAAAATATGAAGGATTTACACGTAGAAAATAAACAGTAGTTAATGCAGCGTTCATATTATCTGAGGTTTTGAGAAACCAAATCAGGTACTTACGTAGGTACTTAATTCCATTGAAAATCAAATAAGTAGGTAATGCAGCATTGATATTACATTTATAACACGGTAGGTACCTACCGTTCTATCGAATTATTGCAAATTCGCCAAGTATTTATTGAAAAAACACGTAGGTACCTACACAAATATTATTTTTCTCGGTATGTACTAGGTAGGTACCGGCTTATGTGAGGATATTCTTTCCTTTAAATTTTAAATCGAAAATTCATGTTATGAAATGAAAAAATCACCCTAGATGGTCACTTTTTGAAATATGTGGGTACACGGAGGTTGCTTCTTGACAACCACTGTTGGTAGGAACGTTATTTTTAAATTAGTCAAGTTTATTTTCACGCAATGTGCGAGTTTTATTTATTCAAAACATCAAAACTTATTATATTTATTATTATTATTTATACTCATTATTTCAAAACAGAAATAATTACGGAACTTCAATAGAATTTGAACAGAACTTTAACAGAACCCAGCCTAAATATATTTCATATGTTTTTTTACATACGTGCAGGTAACCTGCACATAACAACTCTGTATCATCTGATGATATTGCTTATGTATTTTTTTGTAAATGTATAAAATAATTACAGAACTTGAATAGAATTTGAACAGAACTTTCACAGAACGTTTAAATGAACTTGAAAAATTGGAGATTTTTAAATATTGTTTTGAACAACCCAGCCTAAATATATTTAATATTTTTTTTTACGTACGTGCAGGTACCTCTAAACATTAGTACCATATAATTTTTATCAAAAATGATAAATTTATATAGCGCTTTTTTGTATATTTCATTTTTATGATAATCATTCAATATGGGATTGGTACCGCCGCCCCGGGAACAATTCATTGGTTTCTATATAAAATAATGAGCTCTGACATCACGAAATTATGCATTGCTAAACTGTTCATCCGATTGCGAGGAAACTTTGGGGACACTGTGTGCGCATCCCTTCGATTCTTTCTGTATAAAATGGTGAGCTCTGGATCTGGCTTCTCTGACTTTGGGGATTTGATTTTTTTTTACATGAATACCGCACAAGAGTCCCAACTGTCTCCCGTCTGGAGCCAGTGGGACTATGGCGTCCCCAATTAGGGTATGTTGTGAGGCTGAAGGCAGTGGGGAGGGGAAGGAGATAGGAAAGAGGAAGGTGGAGTAGTACCTGGCTATTCAGATCTGGTTACCAAACACGGCAGAAGCCATTTCAAGTAACGTTTCAATTCTGAATGGTGGTCTTACACCAGGGCGATACTGAGAGTACCTTCCACTATGATGTGCGCATTCCCTTGATTATTTTTTTTAATATAAAATAGTGAGCTCTGGCGTCATGAAATTATGCATTGCTAAACCGTTCATCCGATTGCGATGAAACATTGGGGATTTGATGTGTGCATGCCCGCAATGGTTTTTGTATGCAATAGTGAGCTCTGACGTAATGAAATTACGCATTGCTAAACCGTTCATCCGATTGCGATAAAACTTTGGGAATTTGATGTATGCATGCCCGCAATGGTTTTTGTATACAATAGTGAGCTCTGGCATCAAGAAATTATGCATTGCTAAACCTTTCATCCGATTGCGATGAAACTTTTGGGATTTGATGTGCGCATCCAGTCGATTCATTCTATATAAAGTAATGAGCTCTGGCATCATGAAATTATGCATTGCTAAACCGTTCGTCGACTACCTGTTCCCTTTGTAGGCGCTCACTCCTCGCTTCATCCGCATTCAGACATCGTTTTTCTTCATATATTTAATTTAACACACACTCCTCCTCGCTTCATCCACGTTCACACGTCAAATCGCATAGTGTTTTAACCCGTTAGTTGCATCTGCAACGGGCAAAAGCTAGTAATAATGATTATTTTTCTAACAAAATCTTTGTAAATAGGCAGAGAATTTCATTCTCTACAAATCATATTCAGTTTTGGAGAAAAAAATCAAATCTACTATATAAATTTAATGGATTACTTACTTCACTTGTTTCGAAATTTTGAAAAAATTACACTTTTTTTTCTAACTCAATAAAGACAACTCTGTCCAAGTCGGCACACACAAACGAACTGAACGCAACCAAGAAAAACGTGTTCACACATGCCTGTAGACTATATTAAACTGTATTTGGCACTGCTATTTCAACATATCGGCATGATGTGACTAAATGAATGCCAATACTTTTTCGAGTTCCATATGGAACCTTCGTCATGAATGGGTTAATATAAAAAAGTAACGCCTTCAAATTAACTTATTTTAATGACTACATAATACACAATAATCACAGAAAAAAATCTATCGATTGTAAAATTGTTGATTCGAAATAACTAATAATGCGCGAATCCGCGGGTTCAAAAATAGGTTGTCTGGTGGTTGTCTCAAGGTCGTCGAAATGGTACGCTGGTATTAGGCTTTAGGGCAGGTCTATTTATTCTGACGTTAATGATTGGAACCCAGTTCAACAAAGTGGGAAGCGAGTGCACATCGCATTTGGCCATTGCCCTAGTCAATCTTTAACCCTTAGACCCTATAACAGCGATCGGCAATTGGCGGCCCGCGGGCCAAATCTGACCACTCTAAATCTGGGGAGATTCTCTGATCTGAGGATTATTCCTTCCCCACCTTACTTGGCGCACCATCAGTCATATTCATATATTTTTTTCATATCTAGTTCTTGGGAAGAAAACATAAATGTAAGTTTTTAAGAATGAGCAATGCCCGAATGGGATTCAATAACTATATAGGGTAGTACTGTACTGTACTGTACTAGTACTGTACAGGGCCCGCAGATACTTTAATAGTACACAACTGCTAACCCTGTACAAATCGCAAGTGCGCCCCACGGTTGAATTTGGCAGCCACCTCTGGTCTGGAGCTCCAAAATACCTGAAAAATACCCTCGACTCTGTGCAGAAACGGGCGGTCCCTGTGTTCAACAGCTCGGCTGTGGAATGATTTGCCGGCCTCTGTGTTTCCTCCTTCCTACAACATGGGTCTCTTCAAGACCAATGTTCATTCCTTCCTCTCCTCAAAAAGACCCTCCACACAGCATCCCAGATGACATAGACCCTGAGGGAAATTATTTTCCTCAGGGCCTCCTGTGTGGAGTTAATGTAAAAAAAAAAAAAAAAAAAAAAAAAAAAATATATATATATATATATATATATATATACGACGCTACTAACTGGTACAAATAATAATATCAAAACGCTTCCATTCTTATAAGTAGAAAATGTGGCTTCTACAATGATGGGAGGATTAAATAGTAGAGGCTCAAACCAGTTACGCATAATAACTACCACATCACCAACCGGTCTGTCATGATATTTCAAAACATGTAATTTTAATTAATTATTTTTTGCCTACGATGCTTTTACTGTGTTTTATGTCTTACTTTTTTTTTAATACAGAATGGGGCCAATCGCTACCCTGTAATATATTAAAAAAAAGATTTTTTTTGAAAGAATGAAACATTCACGGGTTATGAATAACCTGACAATATTTTAAAATCTCCAACTACCATCACAGTAAGCGGAAAATGTTGCTTGTGTCATGATGGAGGCCAGCCGAGGAATTGAACACGGGACGCCCGGGTGGGACCCGAACGCGATGCCAACTCAGCCACTGACTGGTCATATTATTGATGATAATATTGTTACATATTATCACCATTATTGATAAAAGCAATATATAATAATACTCTGGGAAAATTTTATAATACACTTCTACTGAAATACATTTCTAAGGTTCTGCAAGAATTAGAGTCAGTTCAGTCAGTTCAATTAGAGTCAATTCAGAAAAGAACATAGTTATAATTAAATTTTGAACTGAAACACTTTAATTTTTGGAATTGGCGATACTGTGGTTTTGTTGGAATAACTCTTTAAATTGGTGACAATGCTGTTCTTTTTCTACTGATATTTCTATGGTGGATGCTTCGAGAAACTAGTGTCATTGGTCTTTTAGGCACCAGTGCATAGTCGAGTAACACGCCAAATGCTTGCCCAATATTTGTAGACAGTTGACATTTGTCATTTTGAGAATGGTTCATTTTTACTGCTCATTCTGGAGTTCAACAGCTTGGCTATGGAAAGATCCAGCTTTTGTGTTTCCCCCCTTCCGCAACATGGGTCTGTCTGTTCACTCTTTCCTCTCCTCAAAGAGACCCTCCACACTGCATCCTACAGCGTTAATTTAAAAAAAAGATGGGGCACACTTAGCCCTTTAGTTTATAATGCTATTCATTTTCAAAATAATAATGTACCATTTTAAATATCATCTCAAATAGCTTGACATCTTGTTTTTGTTATAGTCACGAGTCACCAAAAAAAAACGAGGTTTTCTCAGTAAATATGCAACGTCCGAAACATCGATTAAAAATAATTCACCGCCTTCTTTGAAAGACAACAAAAACATTAAAGGAAGAGCTATAACGAAAAGTACAAATAACAAAATTAAGTCAATTAACACCCTAGAAGCTGCTTTTCAAGGAATATGCTTAGAATCACACACTAAAGGAAAAACCAGTGTAACATCATCACCAAAAAAGACCAATGTTAAACCCAGACCTGAACTAAACAGTGGTGTAACATCTAATTTAGGAAAAACCAATGTTACATCATCTGTCTTAGCGAAAAACAATGTTACACCTTCAGAAACAACATTGGTAGCTAAATCTGCAAGAGTTGTCAATGTGCCTGTGGATGATGTCGACTACAGTATATTGAGTAAGTATTTTTTAATTTTTAAAACTGAATCTTTTACTCTAGCTCCACACTATTCGCGAAGTTGAACGAGGTTAGCCGAATACGATAGTGCGGAGAGGTACTTCGTCTTACTTCGTCCAACCTTGGCTCGCCTCGGGCGACCTCCAGTTTTTGTCGGTTTTTGCGCCCGAGTCAAAGGGCTCGAGGTTGCACGAAGTGCCTACACGAAGTGCCTCTCTATACTACTCGGTTAACTTCAGTTCGCTTCAATACGTCGTCGTGAATACACGTGCGCGCTAGTAATTATTTTTTATTAGTATTGTCACACGGCACGATTATGAGTGGAATACAGTGGTTGCAGGAGCAAATTCTGTTGCTCGTTGCATGTTAGAAATACCCGTAGACGAATTAAAGAAAAAGAAGGATTCGCTTTTTGCTACGTACAGGAGCTACCATAGAAAAAAAGATGCGTCAATAAATAATAATAATGGTTTATTGTCTTCATTTCTTAGTAACAAGTAGAGATAATGATATCCTCACTGGGATCTGGGAGGATTTCATTTACATAGCATAATTTAATTATAAGAAATTAATACGAATTAGACATAACATATATCATGTAGTATTTTTTTTTTAAATTATAAAGTAAATAAGTTTTTATATTCAATTTTTTTATTAATTTATTTTGACCATGAGATCTAGTGTTTCTAATGTACGTGTTAGTTGTTATTTCTTGGGTTTTGTACTTATGAATGTAAAAATGTGTACATAGTTATAATACGCGAGCGTGCACATTGCAACGGCAGCTGCTACTTGAGCGTCCATGACGTGCGAGTCGTGACGGCACCACCGCGCGAATGAGTTTCTCGCGAAGTTGAACGAGTGTGTAGCGACGTACTTCGAACTTCGGTCAACTTTCCCGAATTTTTTCGTCGAGGAACTTCGCGAGTAGTGTGGAGCTAGAGTTACAATCTTGTCTATCTATGGACTGAGAATTGCCAACTTGAATTATTGTATTTTTTCTATGGACTTTTTTTTTAAAGGCTTTTTTATGATAGTTGAAAGAGAGCGTTGGATTTTTGAAAGATAAAAAATGGTTCTCGCAAGTATATTATGCCAACCATGATTTTATTTAATTTAATTTTTTTTATAAACGAGGCATGTTCAGAAAGTAAGTGTACTGAATTTTTATATATATATTTTAAAAAAGTATATTTAAAAAAAAAATATATATATTTCAGGATATTGTTGATACACTTGTTGACTATTTTTCCACATAATCGCCATCCCGTTCAATGCATGGGGTAAGCCATGGCACAAGCTACTTTATGCCTTCCTCGAAGAACCTCCCGTCAGCTCCTTCCCCACTTTAGAACGTCTTTCTGCATCTGCTCATCAGTTGAAAATTTAATTCGACTCAAGCGTGCTTTCAGGGAGGTGAAAACATGAAAATCTGAAGGCGTCAAGTCAGGGAATACAGGGGGTGGTTCAAAACATCCCAACCAAATGAGTCCAAGTGAGCCTTGGTGGTTAAGGCTTTGTGAGGACGGGTGTTGTCCAGTGGCGGTCAGTGAGTTTTCAGTCAGCTAGAGTGCTAAGATTGAAAAATACAATGTTAGTGATGTTGTAGCGGAAATTGAATTTAATTTTTTTTTCAAAATTTCTATATTTTGTATGTAGATTTTCAGGAATCTTTCAGTTTGGGGATGTGCCGCATCCACATTTCAATATACTTATCTTCATACAAAAAGTTGAAATTTTGAAAAAAAATTTAATTCGTTTTCAGCTACAACAACATCAATAATGTCTTATTTTTCACTCTAGCTCACTGAAAACTCACGGACCGCCACTGGTGTTGTCATGCAATAAGCACACTCCTCTCGTCAGCATTCCTGTTTTTGAACACTCTTTTTGAGATTTTTTAGGGTCTTACAATATCATTGTGCATTGATGGTCTCCCCTTGAGGCAGAAATTTGACCAAAATAATGCCTTTTCAGTCCTAAAACACTGAAGTCATGATTTTTTTGCCCGAAATTGTAGTTTTTAATATTTTGGCCGATGGGAAATCGGTGTGACGACTGTCTTTTTGTCTCAGGCGTGTAAAGCCACCCCCGTTTCATTTCCAGTCACAATAGAGCTTAGAAAATCCTGATCTTCCAATTCTAGTAGGTGTTATTCCTTCCGCAAGTAGGAAGCGGGTCACAGCATGTGACTCGCACTTGGGGGATTTCTTAATGACATCTTTCACTCAACTGTATACTACAATGCGAGTTTATGTACTATCGTGCTCCTGCGATGCTCGATCTGGTCAGGAGATCTCCCTCTACCACTCAGTGTTGCCTACCCTCAAAAAAACCATATCCTGTTATGGTCACAGTACACTTACTTTCTGAACATGTCTAGTATACATTTATCGACGCTGGAATGGAGAAATGGCTTAAGCGCCATACAGCTGAGACATTAAAAATGAACATACACAATAAGCTTTACTGTTTGTTTGTTTTCAACAAATCAAGCTTTCTAGAGTTCCAAAATGAACACAACCACAAACAAACAATTATAGCTTATTGTGGAGGTTCATCTGTAATGTCACAGCTGTATGGCACTTCAGCCATTTTTCCTTTCCAGAGTCTATATATATTTGTATATTTTTTTATACCTTATATATTTTGACAAATGGCGTGAGGGTTTGTTGGTTAGTACAGGTATAGAGCGAAGTTGATGCGAACACAACATTCATATGGATTCATTAGAAAAAAAATTCCATTGAAATAGAAAAACAGTTCAATTAATAATACAATTAAAAGAACACACTGTAAACTTTGCGATTATTCAAATTATATCATAACTTTTAAACAAAATTTTATTAGTAGGAACTTTAACCCTTTCAACGCAATCTATTTCGCCACATGGCGTGTTTTGTTATGGGGTCGCGACGTATCATATATGCGACAGCCGCGTAGGTCAGGTTAAAGAATCACATAGTGAAAAACATACCCCTTTGCAGATCAGCCGATGGGCTCAGAGCTGGAGAATCTGAACCTGTCCAGGGCTGCTCAGGGCTTCACCGCCAACGATGAGGCAGAAGTATGCGCGCATTACAAGGGACCCCCGGACACCACATGCTTCAAGGGGGCCGGCTGCAAGAAGAAACACATATTACTTCACCGGGGTCAGTTCTCTCTGCATATTTGTTTCACTTGAATTTTCTAAATCATTTTCTTCAAAGGGACTCACAAATTGGCACGTTTCGATGTTGGCTGCTCAGGATATGCATCTAAATTTAACCTCCGTCGTGCCAAGGTGCCAAATTTTGTGTTATCATGAGAGGTCACCGAAATATCCCACCATGTTATTGATTCGTGTGCCGACTCGGGAACCATTTATTGGATAATCAACACCCCTGTTGTAGGTCACCCAAAGTGGTTCGCTTCGTTTGGTGACTTAGCAGGGGTACCCTGGTTTATGGGGTGAGGTTTGTCTAGGTCTTGACGGCGGATACGTTTGCCCACCTACTGCGTAGCGGGCTGGATTGGGAGAGATTGGTTGAGGGAGACCTTTTGAACTCTCCAGCCGGACTCTCAACCCATTGCCTTGCACTGCGGTGGGAGGGATCTATTCATACGCCTGTCACTCTTGGCCCTCAGATTCCTACCCACCCCTCATACCTTTTTCCTTCCCAGAACTTCCTCTGTTTCCTTTCCCTGTAAAGACCCTCCACACAGCATCTCCAAAGATGACATAGGCCCTGAAGGAATTTTTGTGTGGAGCTAATGTAAAAAAGTACGTTTATAGGTTTTGTGGGAATACAAAGAATACCAATACAATAATTTCACTACAGATTTTTTTCATAAAAGTTAAACAATGCTCAACTTAAACATAAGACAGAACACAAATTATGCTGAATTTAAATTGGATACCAAGTCTACATTCTTAGAGGTCGTCCATTAATCACGTGATGTTTTTTAGCAACTTTTAACCTCCCCCCCTCCCTGGTGATATGTGGTGAGGTTTTAGACTAAGCCCCCCCCCCCAAAATCACGTGTAGTTTTTTTAGTACAAAGTATTTTGAAATTTTCAGAATATTATCACGAAAAATAAATACATGTGATATCTCATTATACCCCCTCCCCTCTTGATATTTTGTGATTTTTTCTGAACCTCCCCCCCCCGCCCTTTCGACCCTCACGTGATTAATGGACGACCCCTTATAAGTATTACCAATGTTATATTCTTTTGTTTTGGCGAATGATTACTTTGGTATCCAATGTATGAAGGGACCACTAACCACCAACATAGCTCTACAATATATAATATATAAGTACGAGTATTACTTTAAAAAGAAAGTGTTATGATTATTTCAGACGGTTGGACTGTAAAACAGATATCTGCGATAGTGGACACCAAGAATGAGCTGAAACTCCCGCCCTCTGATAGCCTCATCACCGTCTCCATGACCCAAGTGGAGACCTGCTGCTCTTTCTACGGCCATATCCTCGACTCTAATTCCACTTCAGGATCACGTAAGGGGTCACTTCTTTTCCATCCAGTTATATTTTTTATTCATTTTATTAGGAATAACTTATTGAAGCTTATTTACTACGTATATATTATTTTAAATGAATAAATTGTGAAATAACACAATTTAATCAAATAATAAATGCTGGAGTTCAAATCCGCAATCTCCAAATTGCTAGTCTTGCCTTACCCCTCGATCACAGAGGATGTAATAAAAAGGTAAAGCCGGGACAATACAATATTTACCTTTTTACATTTCTGTGTCTTTCTATTTCCTCATATACAGGGTGTCCGGGGGTAAATTGCATTAACTTAGGGAGGTGATCCTACATGATAGTACAAGTAAAAAAGATAAATAACTTTTTTTTTTTCGAAATTCCAACTTTTAGGGGTAGTTTTCTGGTAAAAAGATAAAATTAGACCGGCGTGTGCGGGCGGCATTATTATTTTCCACTGTTGCCGAATCCCCACTCCAAGCGATCAGTGTCAGTGTTGAATTCGAATGTAACAATTTTATTCACGTAGTAGTGTTTTACTTTCAAAACTTTACTGTTCTAATCGTTTCTCTAATCATTCTTTATTTTGATTTAAGAACTATTGTGTGATGACCCGTATGGAATGCCCGAGCCGCTGCAGAAGCTCTTGAAAACGATGAACGGTGAGGCAGCACTGAAGGAACTGAAGCCCTACAGCACCCTGGAGGACCTGCCCGGGCTGGGGGAGCTGGTGGCCGCCCTGTTCCCCATGGATGGGCTGTGGTACCGTGCCAGGGTCCTGGAGGCTGATTCAGACGAAGTCGAGGTAATGTCTAACAATTAATAGAAAGATGAACAGTGAACGATTGGCATGTTTCAAAATCCATCACATTAGTTGACCGTCAAACAACAATAGTGCCATTTCGAGTTTTTGACATTTAAACAGTCCCTGTTAAATGCTGATTCTCTTCCCGTTTCTTATAACAGTTTCGATTAGTGAATCAATAAATATTTTTTTTCAGGTGTTGTACGTGGACTTTGGCAACCGAGCGTGCCTTCGGTACGAGCAGATTGCTCGCCTGCTACCGCTGTTTGGAGAGCTGCCCGTGCAGGCCGTGAGATTTGTGCTCGGGAATGTGCAAATACCGGCTGACCCCACCAAGGCCCTGACCGCTGCGCAGGCGTTCTTCGAGCTGACGCAGAACAAGCGGCTGTGCGCTTTGGTGCTGTGAGTATTCATACAAATATAATTATTTCTACATAATAAGATAACGACTAGTAAGTAAAATTTAACCATGTTTGGTGACTGGAGCTGAATGGCCAGATACTAATTTCAATTGATAAATTTTTTTTTTTTATTAAAATATTTTTTAGTACATACATATATACTAACTAGCTGGGTTACCCGGCTTCGCTCAGGACAACATTCGAGAGTGTTCTGGAATGTTTCACATTGATGTTCCCTATTCCCTATTACCGAAGATTCCACAATATTCCAGAATGTTCTGAGATGTTCTGGAACGTTGAGGAATACTCTCAACACTCTGACTAGGGTGTCCAGCTTCGCTCAGGGAGCTGATGTGAGATTGGATTGGCATTCGAATTCACAACGGATCTTGCTTTATATACCCCATATGGGTAGCCCTGTATAAAAAAGACTTCAAATGTTCCAGATCATTCCACAACATTTAGGAGTGTTCTGGAATGTTTACAATGATCTGGGATGTTTTGGTATGTTCCTGAACGTTCCATCCTATTCCCGAACATTCCAAAATGTTCTGGGATGTTCTGGAATGTGATGGAATGCTCAAGAATACTCTGGAATGATTTGAATTGTTCTAGAAATTTCAAGAGGGAAAAATTTCCAGCCCTTATATTTGTAAAGGCACGCCCTTCAGGTGAAAATGGGAACTTTCTTCATGGATGGGGGATAGAGGGCTACCACACAATATAACTCCGAGTTTGCGTCATGCACATTGTACAATTTTTTAATAATGTAAATTGAAGATTAAGATTATCCAAACTTCTAGAACTTTCCAGAACCTTCTCGACTCACCAACACACTCCACCACTCATTTCTGATAGCTTCTAGAACTTTCTCCTTCCATAACATCCTAGAGCACTAGGGAACCTTCCAGAACTATCTAGAACCTTCTAGACTCACCGACACACTCCGTCGCTCCTTCCAGAACTTTCTAGAGCTTTATCGAGCCTTCTAGAACTTTTCGGAACCTTCTAGACCCACCGAAATACTCCGCCTCTCCTTCCAGAACTTTCTAAAGCTTTATCGAACCTTCTAGAACTTTTCGGAACCTTCTAGACTCACCGATGCACTCCGCCACTCCTGCCAGAACTTTCTACAGCTTTTTCGAACCGTCTAGGACGTGCCGGAACCTTCCGGACTCACCGAAGTACTACGCGACTCCTTCCAGAACTTTCTACAGCTTTATCGAACCTTCTAGACTCACCGACGTACTTCTCCACTCCTGCCAGAAATTTCTACAGCTTTATCGAACCTTCTAGAACTCTCTGGAACCTTCTAGACCCACCAACATATTCCGCCACTCCTTCCAGAACTTTTTGCAGCTTTATCCAACCTTATGAAACTTTCCGAAACCTTCTAGACTCACCGACATACTCCGCCACTCCTTCCAGGATTTTTCATCTATGATTTCCAGTAGATTTTCATTATTTTTTTCTGGGATTCCTCGAATTTCGATGTTGCACGACTTATTCGAATGTTCAATATCATTTAATTTTTTCTGAACTTCTCGTAGGGCACTCTTGATAACAAAAATATCATTTAAAATTTTTAAAATTTTTTTGGTTTTTTTATTCATTTCATGAATTTGTTTGGAAAAGTCGTCCTTTTGTTTGCACAATAATCAAGTATAGTGCAAACCTTAAAACCTTATAGTGCAAACCTTAACCTTTTGTTTGCACAATAATTTTCCGGAACCTTCTAGATTCACCGACACACTCCGCCACTCCTTCCAGAATTTTCCATAGCTTTATCGAATCTTCTAGAACTTTTCGGAACCTTCTAGACTCACTGACATACTCCGCCACTCCTTCCAGAATTTTCTACAGCTTTATCGAACCTTATAGAACTTTCCGGAACCTTCTAGACTCGCTGACATACTCCTACACTCCTTCCAAAACTTTCCAGAGTTTTAGAAGTTTCCTAAAATTTTTAATTTTTAGAGTCCTCTTGAAATTTCTAGTCTTCTTAGAACTTTTAGCCCTTATATCTTCAAAAGCATGCCCTTTAGGTAATAACGGGTACCCTTATTCCCTAGGGGGATTGAGATCTACCACACCATATCGCTTCCTTGATCATACTGGGACTCGTTTCTGAGTTTTTGCGGTTCGCACGTTTTTTTGGACTTTCTTCTTTAATATATATTGATTACCCAATTTCCACTTTCCCATCTCCTTCCCTTCTTCACACTCTTCAGCCTCTCAACATACCACAATTCGGGATTCGCTCCGCTGGCTCCAGAAAGTTGGGACTCTTGTGTGGTGTTCACATCAAAACGAATACCTCATTGATCTTTTTGGCAGAGCTGAGCCACTTTGGCTTTGTGCTCAGAGTTGGTGTTCAAATCTGGGCGAGGAAATAATTTAGCGGAAGATCGGTTGCAGTTTGACCTGTAAATAAATAGGTTTTTTTTAAATTTCAGGTCAGTTGAAGTAGACGATCTTCACGTCATTTTGTACGACTCCAATGCAGATGACGTGGGAATCATTATGGCCAGTATGGATCTGGTAGAGACAAAGGATTATAGGGTCATCAATTATGGTGACAGAATCATATCTGAAGATGCCATCCGGCTGAACAAGACTGTCAGATGTGTGGAGCAGAATAAAAAAGATGTCATTCTGCATGGAGTTCAGTTCAATGGACTGTTTCCTGGATAGAGTGCTTGCTGTATGTTCATCAAACCTGGTGACAGAATCATATCTGAATCGCCCACCGCCTGAGCAAGACTGTCAGTTATAACATAGACCAGAATAAAAAAGATGTCGTTTTGCGTGGAGTTTAGTTATATCGACTGTTTCTTGGATAGGATA
The DNA here is from genome assembly GCA_917880885.1 of Limnephilus marmoratus. Classification (NCBI taxonomy): domain Eukaryota; kingdom Metazoa; phylum Arthropoda; class Insecta; order Trichoptera; family Limnephilidae; genus Limnephilus; species Limnephilus marmoratus. The sequence continues at coordinate 19,151,341 of OU862933.1, forward strand.
TAAGGTCATCGAATCTGGTGACAGAATTATATCTGAAGTTTGAAGATTCCTGTCTGATGTGTGGACCGGAATAAAAATGATATTACTCTCTGTACTCGAAGTTCAGTTCAATGAACTATTTCTTGGATAGGATTGGTAAAAAAATGTTACGATTCGTATTGTATCTCAGATTGTTTCAACATTTTCAATAATTTGCATCGATACTGTTTGCTATCTGTGATATTATATTCCTGGTATATGACACATTAACAAATGAATATTAAAAAAATAGTTCTGGTGTGTGCTAAAAGTGTATGAATTTTTTTTATATGTGTAATTGTGCCTTTCAAATGCGTAATTCAGTCCCAAAATTTAAGTATTATTGATTATTATTATAATTATTTTTTAAAATGAATTTTTTTCTTTGACGATAGTTTTTTCTAAGCATTATTATTTTCTTAACTTGTGACTACATATATATGATTCAAATTATATGATTCAAATGTATAATAAATTATCACGGTTACTCTAAGAAATATATTTGACTAATTTGCAGCTAAGTTCTGTTTTGACTTGATCACTTTGCATTCTCTCTCTCTCTGTCTGTAAATTTGCTTGTGTATTGTTCATGTCTGGTCAATCCTGTGAAGATGGTAGCCGTGTTTGATAGTACCTATTTATTCCGCCAGAGGACATGAGTGTTGCAAATCTTGCGAGCTGTCAAGTCAGAATAATAACATTACACAAAATCTACTATTCAAAGAACTAGTAGTAAAATCTAATATGTTTTGTACATGGGTGTAGGCACGGTAGGTAAAGGTGGGGCGTTTGCCCCACCCTAGCTGGCTGATGCATAACCTCTGGGATTGTCGACCGAGTCACGTTTTCAAATTTACGGCTCTTCATAGGATGGTTTTTCCTTCTTCCGTTCATATTCTATGTATTCATAGAACATAAAGCATGAATATGGGGCGGAAGCCTACTTTTTTTTGGTACCTACTCTAGATTTTTAATTTTTGCCCCACCTTAAATCAAAACCTGGATACGCCCATGGCTTTGTAGAACCTATAGTGTTCCATAATTATGTCTTTCAAGGAAAATTATTTCAATATTTAGATTCTTTACAATATGCCTATTTTTATTATCGCATGAATATGTATTAGTTCAGAGGTTTTACATAAATTAACTGACATAAATAAGTGTTTTTTTGCCGCATTACCATTATACAGAAATTAAACAGAAATTATTGTAATACATAATACTAATAAAATATATAAACATATTATACATTGAAATATATATTTTTATTTTCCGCTATTCCTGAAAATTGAAGCTGAAAGTAACAAAATGTGCTAAAGGTAAAAATTCCAGAAACAGAATGTGTTGTTTTCATATTACCAATTGGATACACTGGCGCTCAAAGGATACAAATTTTTCGCGTCTGATGGGTACTTTTGGCGCTTGAAAACTTAAAAAGTTAATTTGAGATTTGGCCGCATTTGGGGACATGTACTATTTTGCAAATTAGAAACTACCATCGATAGAATCAGAGGCGTGCTTTCCATATGCCTATATATAACTACTCCCTACTCTGCCTTACTCGTATCAAAATATTAAAATTTATAAGAATTTGTATTTCTGTAAGAAATCATTCACTTCTTTAAAAAAAAATGCACAAAATTGCAGCTATGAATCGCAGCGCCGCGCGAAGTTTGTTTAACGGGTCAAAAACAGATTCTAAGTATGCCAAATTAGGGGTGTATTATCTAGTCTAGAATTTTTTTTTTTCATATTTCCATAATTTAGATATTTAAAAACATCTCCTTAGGGAGCGTTCAAGTATTACGTAACGCAATTTTTGAAGATTTTTGACCCCCCCTCCCCCCCATGTAACGCGCCGTAACGTTTTCCTGTTCAACCCCCCCCCCCCCCCCTAAGCGTTACGTAACACCCAAGTAACAATTTTTACCCGAAAGTCACAATTAAGTTGCGCAACGTACTGAAATGTCACTTAAATACCCTTTTTCTTGATTTTATCTCGTTTGCGGTAATAAATAAAACAAGAGATTTCTAACTCGCGATACATTATATACATTTTATATATTCATATTGTCATTTTGAAAAAAATTGAGAATATTATTATTTTTATCGGCCCTGTATTCCTTCCAGATCTCCAGAATTTAACACTGTCTGACCTAGAATAAACCTACATGGTCTTACAACACATACTTTCTTTTACATTAGCTTAAGTGAGGAGGCCCTGAGGAAAGTAATTTCCCTAAGTTTTCCCTGTGGAGCAACACTTTACTCCACTATGATTCACAAGCTGACTCATAGTGGAGTTAAACCTTTTCCACGTCCCGAATGCAGTTATGCAAGTTCTCAAAGGGAAGATTTAAAAATCAACTGTATGATTCACAGAAGAAAAAAACCATTTTCTTGTCCTGAATGCAACTACTCGTGTCCTCTAAAGAGATATCTAAGAAGTCACTTGCTGACTCACGGTGTAGAAAAACCGTTTTCATGTTCCGACTGCAACTATTCATGTACTACGAAGAGAAATCTAAAAATTACCCATGTTTACCCACAGTGGAGAAAAATCCATTTCATGTCCTGACTGCAACTATTCTACTTCTCGAAAAAAAATAACGAAAACGGCACTTGCTAACTCACAGTGACGAAAAACCTTTTTCTTGTCCCGATTGCGAATATTCATGCGCTACACAACTGTATCCAAAAGTTCACGTGTTGAACCACACTGGACAAAAACCTTTTTCATGTCCCGACTGCAATTATTCATGTAGTGCAAAGGAACTTCTTAGAAATCATTTGCTTACTCAAAGTGATACAAAACCTTTTACATGTTTCTACTGCACTATTCATGTTCTACAAAGAGTCACTAAAAATCACATGTTAACGCACAGTGGACAAAAACCATTTTCCTGTCCAGAATGCAGTTATACAAGTTCTCAATAGGACAATTTATAAATCCACCGAGCGATTTACAGAAGAAAAAACCTTTTACATGTCCTGACTGCAACTATTTGTGTTCTTCTTGCTGACTACTCATTGTGGAGAAAAGGATTTTTCATGTTCCGACTGTAACTATTCAGAGAAATAAAAAAAATCACATGTTTACTCACAGTCGTGAAAAACCCATTTCATGCCCTGACTGCAACTATTCTTCTTCTCGAAAAAAAAACTAAAACGGCACTTGCTAATTCACAGTGATGAAAAACCTTTTACTTGTCCCGAGTGCGACTATTCAGGCACTACAAAACGGTATCTAAAAATTCACATGTTTACCCACACTGGACCAAAACCTTTTTCGTGTCCCGACTGCAATTATTCATGTAGTGCAAAGGAACTTCTTAGAAATCCATGTTTCTACTGCAACTATTAGTGTTCTACAAAGAGGCATGAAAAATCACATGTTTACCTTCAGCAGACAAAACTTTTTTTTTCGTCCCAGCGTGGTTTATCAAGTTCTCGAAAGGGAGATTAAAAAATCCACAGAACGATTCAAAGTGAAGAAAACCTTTTTCATGTTCTGAGTGTCACTATGCATTTACTACGAAACCTAGCTTTAGGTAATATTATTAAATTTTAGCAGTAGACTAACCTGTGTGTAATAACTAAAAAGTGTTATTCTTACTAAAAACTCTCGTGTAACATCATTCATATGTTGCATAAATTTTTATTTTTCTTTTGCTTTCTTCCAAATTTGGTTGGCATTTTTTGGTTGCGCTGCACTGGCAAGTCAGCATGAGAGCCTTTACAGGCCAATAACAGCTGATGATTTAAATCTCCCGGTGTGGAGGACATTATAATTGCTAAAAACTCACATTAACAACACTGACTACAGCAAATTGTGTTTATGCGTATCTCGTGTTTAAAACACTAACAAATACTGACAACGAAAGCAAAATGAAAATGACGCACAATACAGTCGAGGAATTCCCCGTTCAACATAAACTTAAAGGCTTGCCAACTTGGAAGATTTCAATTCCTTAGTTTTTTTTATTTTAATAAAGAAAAACATGTTACGTAACGCGTCCTTCGAACCCCCCCCCCCCCCTCCGTAACGCGCCGTAACGTTTCACCAGACCCCCCCTCCCCCCCCAAGTGCGTTACGTAATACTTGAACGGCCCCTTAAAAGGATTTTTCGAAATTAAAATTATTTTAAAAGTTAGAGCCATTTTAGTGTCGTGGTTTAGACGGAATTGACTAGAATCTAAATAGAACAAAACTTTAAATGCATTTTTCTCAAAACTACTTTTTTCGAGACGGTTGACACGATATCTCAAGTTCTACTGAACCAATTTACTTGAAATTTGGTGTGAGCCTTCTCTGTACATACATCACTCTATCGCTCCTACCAGAACTATAACAAAATTTCAATTTTTACTATTTTTAAAAAATTCTGAAAAGTCGAAAAAACGTCGTTATTTCATACAGATAGCATCATTTTGCCAAAAAAATTTTTTTTTACTTTTCCGAGGTACGGGGCCATAGTAGAATTTTTTGGGTTAAGATTTAATTTCGTTTTTTTTCTGAATACTAGGATGGTTGAAATCGTGTCAACCAGGGTGCGCCATTTTTTTGAGACCCTCAACTTCAACACCCTGTTACTTTTAAAATTTTTTTTTTTAATTTGATTTTTGTTTTACAGTAGTCTTTAATGTTTGGGGCTCAAAGTTTGGTAGGGTCACGGAGATGCATTTTTTGCTGGGAAAAATGTGTCACTCAAATACCGTGTAACGCCACAGTTGCATTCCATCAGCAACACTACCAATAGTCCTACTCCTAGCGTCCACGAGTGGTCTCTTAAGCCCCGCGAGCCCTGGGCAATGTGGCCACTGGCAATACCATCAGCCATAGCAGATAGGAGAGGATGAATGGCGAATCTCCGGCGCCACAAAACCTGAACCCCCCAGCTAAGGGATGGAAACCCCTACAGAAAACCCTGGCCCTCCTGGTAGGGGGTTGGGCGAGAGGCTAATAACCCCTCCCTGTAAAAGCAACGCTATTACGAATCCTAACACAGAGCCTCGGACAACTACTGGACTTAGGAAAGGACCTGGCAAACGAAATAAGGACTTGAAAATTGCTACTTGGAACGCAAGGACGCTGTATAGAAGTGGAGCCCTGGGAGAGATCACTAGGGAGATGACGAAATACAAAATTGACATAATGGCGGTGCAAGAAACAAGATGGATAGGATCTGAGCCATTTGACACAAGAACACACACGATACTGCATAGTGGAAATGAAAGACACCATAAATTCGGAGTGGCCTTCATTGTAGACCGGAAAATGGAAAAATGCATATTAGACTTTAAACCCATTAACGAAAGAATGTGCAGCTTACGTATAAAAACGAAATTTTTCAATGTAACATTGATCAATGTACATGCTGAAACGGAAGATAAAGAGGACATAATGAAAGATACATACTATCAGAAACTCGAACAGGTCTACGACACATTACCATCTAACGACATTAAGATGGTAATTGGGGACTTTAATGCCAAGATAAGACAGGATCCTCTGCTCCAACACATTACAGGAATGAACAGTCCACACAAGGACGCTAATAATAATGGAACCCGAGTGATTGATTTCGCAGAATCAAGAAACCTAATTGTGGCCTCGACTCAATTTCCAAGAAAAGACATACACAAACGGACCTGGACATCGCCAGATGGTAGACACCATAACCAAATTGATCATGTCCTGATAGAAAGAAGGGGGGCAACGAGCATCACAAACGTAAGGTCGTATAGGGGTGCCAACTGTGATTCAGACCACTACATGGTGGTGGCCACCTATAGGAGCCGAATCGCAAACAATAGGACACGGAAACCACCAACTTTCAACATTCCAACATTCCAAAAATCAATATGGAGGCTCTAAAAACACCAGAAGGCATAGAGCAGTATCACAACGCCCTTGCAAATAGCCTACCAGGTCAGATCTCTGAGCAGAACTCCCAAGAATCACTAGAAAAAGACTGGAATGGAATCAAGTGTCGGAAACATGCCCAGACAGCCCAGGAACCCTTGGTTTGATGAAGAGTGTGAAAGAAAGATAGTTGAAAAGAATACACTCAGAAAGAAGTACTTGGAAAGGCCAACAAGAAACAAAAGACAGGCGTACGAACAAGCGAGAAAAGAAACAAATAAGCTGATAAGGGGAAAGAAAAGAAAATTCCTGAATGATATTCTGCTGAAAATGGAACAGGACTTTGTTAATAATAATAGCAGAGAAGCATATAGGGGAGTAAACTTCTTCAAGAAGGGTTTCAAACCGAATACAACACTATGCAAAGACGTTGATGGTTCAATTATATCCGATAAGGAACGAATTAAAACCGTGTGGAAAAATTACTTCTATAAACTTCTCAACCCTAATAGCGACCTGAGAAGCCACCCTACTAACATCCCCACTGAATCAAGTAATGAAGAATCAGCGAATCCACCAACAATGCCAGAAATAAATGCTGCACTAAAGAAACTTAAAAACAACAAATCACCTGGGAAAGACAACCTGCCGGCAGAGTTGTTCAAAATATGGAAATGAGCACCTGAGAAATCTGCTACATAAGTTAATAACAAAAATATGGACCTTGGAAAAAATCCCAGAGGAATGGCAAATAAGCATAATATGTCCAATTCATAAAAAAGGTGACAAGCTAAAATGCGAAAATCATAGAGGCATATCACTTCTATGCACAGCATATAAGATCTACACCATGATACTGAAACAAAGAATTGATAAGTACGCAGAAAACCTACTGGGAGAATATCAGGCAGGCTTCCGCACCGGTAGATCCACAACAGACCAACTGTTCACCGTCAGGCAGATCTTGGCAAAGTGCTGGGAGTTTGATATAGACATACACCAACTATTCATAGATTTCAAGCAAGCATATGATAGCATAGATCGGGAGTGTCTATATGACATACTACTTCAATTCCAGATTCCACCTAAATTGGTTAGGCTCATCAAAGCCACAATGTCAGACTCAAGATGTCAGGTCAAAATAGATGGGGAACTGTCGGAAGAATTCACAGTATCGCAGGGACTAAAACAGGGGGACGGTCTGGCTCCCACTCTCTTCAACATTGTGCTCGAACATGTAATAAGAAAAACGCTAATAGACACTGGCTCCAATATTTGTTTCAAGAGCAGTCAAGTTGTCGGATATGCGGATGACATTAACATTGTTGGAAGATCAATTTCAGCCATTAAGGAGGTCTTCGATCCTTTAGAAACAGCGGCACGGGAAGTAGGACTGCAGGTTAATGTCAACAAAACGAAAATGATGATACAGAGCAGGAACCCGTCACACAGAAGAAGAAGTAGTGCACAATTCAAAGACAACTACTTATACGAAGTGGTCGACCAATTTGCCTACCTGGGCTCCAGTCTGACAGAGAATAATGAGGATCCAGCAGAAATCAGAAGGAGAATCACAGCAGCCAACAAAACATACTTCTCTTTGCTGCCAGTGTTTAAGTCACGTAGTGTCCACAGAAAAACCAAAATAACCATATATAAGACCATTGTTAGAACTGTATTGTTAGAAAAGTGCTGAGAAGAATATGTGGACCCGTGAAAGAGGGTGAACAGTGGCGCATCCGGCACAATACAGAATTGTATAATATATATAAGGCACCTAGCATCTCAACACATATGAGACTCCTCAGGCTGAGATGGGCTGGGCATGTACAAAGAATGCCGGATACACGCGTCCCAAAAAGAATTTTGACTGGACACCCAGGTGGAAAGAGAAAAGTGGAAAGACCCAGACTGAGGTGGGAAGACGAAGTAAGAGGGGATGCAGCACAGCTTCTCCAGGCACCAAATTGGAAGTCAGCCGCTGAGGACAGGAGGAGTTGGAGGTGACTGTTGCAGGAGGCCAAAGCTCGATATGGGCTGTAGCGCCATCGAAGAAGAAGAAGAAGTCTTTAATGTTTAATAAATAGGTAAATATGCAGTTAGTCCACCTCACGGATAATACGGGACGTTCGTGTTGTTGAAGTTTGATGCACGGATAATACGGAATGTTCCTTTTTTAACTAATAGACAATCAAATATGACATTTGTCGGAAGTACCAATCTTATAAAATAAATTCTCTAAAATAAACTCGCATTTCATCATAATTTTAAAAAACATCCCAGGTTTTGAATGGTTTGTTTGGCAAAGCAGGGTTTGTCTAGCGGGTTTGTGTAATTATTTTAATACATTTCTTTCCATGTGCTACTGTTATAAATACAGGTACAAACTTGTCAATAATGCATTCACTTTGTTTTACACAAAAATATTTTTTCTGTGATTGGCAGCATTGATGAAATGTCTATGAAATGTTAAAATAAAAACGATGAATAAACAATGGCGTTACCGCGTGAGTGAATTAATTTTAACAAAATTAAAATGTTAAATGCATATCTTTTGCATGTTTTTTGGTCTCCCTCGACATAAATATTCACTTTTCGTAATAATAAAGCTAAATCTAACTGTTTGAATAAAAAATATTCCGTATTAACGAGTAAGCGGTTTAATGCATAAATAATAATAAAAATTTGGTAAAATAATAGCCACTTAAAATATTAGGGGGGGGGGGGGGGAACGGAAAAACGTTACGGTGCGTTACATGGGGGGGGGAGGGGGGGGTCAAAAATCTTCAAAAATTGCATTACGTAATACTTGAACGCCCCCTAAGTCACTTTACCTACCGTAAACGGATATTCAACGGATGCAAAATTTTCGGTTCATTGCCAACTCAGAATGAAACCAACACAGAAACACCTCAGAAAGGTGAATAAAACTATGAAAAAATAATTTTAAAATAGCCGGTAACCCTAACCTAACTTAACCTATTTAACCAATTTTTTATATTTTTTTATCATCATTCTTAATGACCTTTCTGAGGTGCTTCTGAGTTGTCCGGTCACCAAATTTTCATATCCAAAGGGTGCTTTCTGCGTCAAATATTTTTTCCTGTAAGTAGTCCAACAGAGATAAGCAAATCATTTATAATTGAATAAATATTTTATCTCTACAAAGAAATCATCATACACCGATCCATAAATATACCAAACCACCCAACACCGATCTCATGAGCAAAGTAGGTACATAAAATAATTGAATCTCGCTATAATATCTTACTGACATCTGTTTTCAACAAACGAAACATTTATCTAATTTGTTTACTGCCACCTAGCGTCCTAAAATCTAAACACTTAACAAATATTGTAAATCAACTACTCATCTGTAGGTGGCAGTAAAACGAAGGACTGTATTTTCTAGCCACCAACAGATGGCATTACCGTATTCATTTTGTTGAATTGGATCTAGCATTAATCACGAGAAATTCAGTTTAGTTTTTTTTTTACTGTACGTAAGTATGTAGGTTATAATATATTATCTCTAACATAATACCATCCTAAACTACAAATAATAGGTATCTACCGACAACGTATGAATAACATTAATTTTCTCTAAGCAAGAAGTACCGAAGGGAATGTCTCCAGCAGTCACCAGTATTTTTTATCAATCAAAATATTATTATTTCGTTCTCAAAAGTATGTCTAAGTAATGGAAAAAGTTTCTCTCTCGATATAAAAATAATCACATTGAAGAAAATTGGAATTTCTTGGAACAAGGTCCTACCCACGTAGCTACTTATCATTATTTTATTGGTTTAGGAAATTAGCAATTCTTGTTCTGATGGAAAAACCGCCGAAAGTATTTTTTCATTTGGATTGTATAAATCACAAACCATATTGTACGTAGATATGACCAGTTCGAAGTTTACTTCGCTTTCGTATGTTAAATAATGGGTAAAGTTTGATATCGCCAAACTAATGCCTAACTGCCGATATAAAAAGTTTACAATTTTTTTTTAAAACGGAACAATTTTTTAATATCAGAAATTTTACAAAAACAATTTGTGACCATGATATTAACCTAGATCCAGTATTGTTCAAAATATAATTAATAATTTTAATTTAAAATCTTTAATTATACATTTCATGTTCAGAGCGGTACTACAAGGAGGAAAGTTATGACGTTGAAGAAAGCGGGTAGGGGAGAGGTAAAATGGGAAAAATGCCTGTAAATCAGAACGTATTACTGAACGTAGCTATAGCAATTTCAAGACAAGTTTAGAATTTTGAATAGTGGTCTCTCCCACCAGGGAAATGAACGACGAGCGTATCTTCCATTATGATATGGAAAAATCAACTTTTTCTGGTTGAATTTTTATTTTGAAAAAAAACCTAAATATAGCTTTTCTCGCCCTACCTGGGATTTGAACCTGCGATCTCAAAACCAAGAGCCAAAGACCAATGATGGGAGGACATCTGAACTTGAGTCGGGGGCTAAGAGTGCTAAGAGTATGGATATTATTAGTAGGGGGAGTGCGGACAGAAGAAGGATTTTTCAGTTATTTTCTTATTACCTATTACTTTTATACTAGTAGTTCTCTCAGTTTTGTATAGCTTTATTAGAATCAAAACCAAAATTACTTTTGAGATCATAAGTTGTAGGTACTTAATTACCTACCTACTTATTTATGAACCATGAACATTTTATGTGGCTTTCTTTCAAATAGGTAAGGAATTATATCATTTATCATTTTTTCCAATACCTATAGCAGAGAAACGTCACAATCAATGACAATTATTTTTTCAAACGCTTAAGGCCGCGGTAGATATCAAAATATTGATTATTCCGAGTTGACACCTCGTACCACCATCTTAAGCCGGAAACGGAACGTAAAAAACGAAATTTACCGACAGATGAAATGCCAAACGTGGAGTTAAAATAAGACTTCGCTAAGCTCAGTCATGATTGATGAATTCAGCATATGCGAAGAGGTCAGTTCTATGAGGAATGCTAAATTTAAAAAAAAATCAATAATAGTCAAAGTTTCCCAAAAATTCCATTTCAAAATAACCCAATTTTCGTATACCACCGAACAACGTCGGGTGGTATCGGATAAGTCAGCTCTGCTTTTTAACATCACAATTTTCTTTGGTATAAATAAAAAATATTAAAAAACAAACATTCAAGAGGATTACAAGGAAAAACAAATATTTTGAAGAATTGTGTAGAATCGGACATTAATGATATCGGACGAAAAAATAAATAACAAAAATTGCAAACATTGTTTAATGAATTGTCATTCGAGTGTAGTATATCTAGTGTATTCATTATTCATGTTTTACAATTAATAACCTCCGCTGTATTTGAATACGAATAAAATTTAAGTCGCAATAAAAAGGAGGCAAACATCGAAATCTGCACTCAAAAACATATACTGTCCGGTACACACTCCCTCTACAATTTTTTTGTAAGATAAACATGCCCATTACAAATAATGTGAGAACGTTAAATTTGAATTTCCCCTACTTCCATCTAGCGGAAAATTCACGTCCAGTTTTGATAGACAACTACTGAAATGTTGCTTGTGCAACGATGGGGAACTTTAACTTTAGATTGACAGAGGCCCGCGACCCCAGGGGAGGAATCCAAGCAACGCTCTTGCCACTCGGCTACTAACCCGTTTAAAAATAAATACCGAAATACGAAAGTTTCGATTGTTTGTTGATGTACACGAAAATGTATAAATATTTGTCTTTTATGACAATTTACTGTTGCCCTGTTTGTATTGGCAATCAAAGCGTTCTCGACGTTAGTAGAACTTCAGGTAATTCTACAAACATTTTGAAAATGCTGAGTTGTGCTGTGATCACTTGCAATAATAGAGAAGCGAGATGAAAAACTTCAATAAAAACGAAATCATGTACAATTGCCGAGAGGAAAACATCGCGGCGATTCATATTTTTTGCGTATTTTATAAGTTTTCACATATAAATAACTGCACTGAGATGGCCATGACAGTTGCTTGAATCGGCTGTTTTTTCGCATTTTTTCAAAGTTAGGATAATCGATTAGTTTTTGTTGCAGTTTATTGCTCACTGGTTTTTAGTTTTCTTCTCGTACCATTGAAATTGTGTTACAATGAAATCGATAAAATAATAATTGAAAACAATACTAAAAATATAATGCTTATTTTACCCAGCCAGATCCCCAATTTTGACGGGTTTCCCTTACTTTTACGGTGGTAGGTAGCTACCAAAGATATTGAAATACAAAAGTAGCTACCTACACATAGATAAACGCCTCCAAAACGTTTCTTAGTTGATTGTGGAACATTGGTAAATATTTATGTTTTATTTTTATCATGACCTTACAATTTTACTGAAAGCCATGATTGGTTTATTTGCGCTGAAAGCTCACGGAGCGAGGATTGGTGGTTAACGAGGACTTTTTTAAAGTGGTCAAAACGAGGCGAAAGAGCTTGCTGATTTGATGAAAACGTTAAATATAACGAGAGTGACAATTCGTCGTGATGTAATTCGCTTGTAAAGTACCTATGTGCTGTTATTAGTGTTATTATGTTCATTTCTAAAATCCCAAGAATTGATTAGTTTTGTCCATAAACCGAATGGATTTAATGATGGAGAGGTAGCTGAAGAAGTCCAGGACGAGCACATTGAATTGCAAAATGATAGCGTGGTCTCCATGGTATCAGATAGGTTTCGGTTAACTGTCAATACATACACATTTTTTAATAATGTTATTCAAAATAATAAAATTAACGGCCTATTAAGGCGATCCAACAGTCCACCAAAAAATTGAAATCGGAATTCACGCCCTTTTATGGGAGGAGTTAACTCATTTTTTACGCGTTGTTTATTATAATAAAACATAATTTTAAAATTGATTTCACGGAACAAAGCGACGTGGAGCCTAGTGTCCGTTTCCCGCTCTGTTCGGGGGCGAACTGATAAAAAACGGGCGTGACTAGTTATGTAGCCCTTCGGTGGACGGCATAGAGTTCACTTTGAAAATCCAAATTCGTCTTCTGTCGGCCGTATTGTAAAATAACAATGCGAAAAAGCATATTTTATTTTATTTTGTGAACTTCGGGCGTAAAAATCTTTTTTTTTTTGCGATTATTATAAAAGAAACTGAATTTGTTACATTAAACAATAAAACCATATCCGAAAAGGGATTTATAAGTAGGAGAGTTTGGACTTAAAAGTGTTTTATTCAGACTATATATTTTATTTTTTTATAAGCTCATTAAAAGACTGACCGATATTTTTAAGGGCCAAGGTATGTTCTACATGCAGTACTTAATTGAAGCATCTATAATACTTCTAAGCGATCAAATTTTCAAAACAAAAACATATGATTTTGTGTGATTTTGCATTATTTACTATGGCTTCATCTTAATGAACGGAGTTGAACTAACAAAGCTCTTAGCATTGAAAGAAGTCGTATTCGCAATTCACAGACTTAAATAATTGTTTAGTTTTTTGTAATTGCTAAACGAACGACCTGATTAACTAATTAATTCCCATTTAGTGTCAAAAATTAAATGCCAATGCATATTTAAAATTATCGATTTAACGAGATTTGTTAAATTAATGATTTGCTAGAGCCCCAAGGATCCCCAGGATTCTTCAACGTACCACTGTCTACATGTAAAGCATTAATATATATTGACACCTTTATACGCACTTAGGTATGCAGGTACTTAACAAGTTCATAAAGTCATTCTTCCTGCCACTTGAGGATAGAGTCAGCCACGTGATATTGAATAAACAACATCAACTCCATCGAAAGTGGCACTTTTCTCTCTCCCATTCCCTCTCCTTTACCTCTCCGCGCTTCCTGTGCTCGCAGTTGACTGCTGTTGACAATAGATGGCGCCTAAGTGATTCCGGAAGCGAACGGGAAATGGCGGCAAATGGCCCGTAATGGCCGCGCCGGATGCGGATGTGGGCTGTGCTAGGGGTATCGCTCGCGGTAAGTGGCGCCAATGTCCAAATTGCAACCATCATTTAATAACGCGAATAAAGTCGATTAAAAAAATACCTTCACGCACATTATTGTTTTAATAGCAATATGCCAAATGGTTTCGACTGAACAGCACTTTGTCTGGACAGATAGATATAAACACATAATATTTATAGTTCACATAATATGCCCTAATAGAAGTGACAAAGGTACTATAGTTGTACTGAAACCGGTTAGCAATAGAAGTATTGAAAGCATAGCAAATATTTTTATTTGAGGGACTGTGAACGGCCGGCGCCAGGCGTTTCATTGTGAGTAGGTTTACCTACTAACATTTTAGTTCGTGGTGTTATTGCGCACTAATTTCTCGTCGAAACGTGTTTCAATATTATTACGCGAGTAGCAGTGCGCGGGGAACGGATTCAGGGCGTTCGGAGTTAGAGCGTTGGAGGTCAAATTGAACTTGAATGAAATTGAAATAAATACCTCAAAGAATATCAGCTGCTCTCGTCTGGAGTCAGTGAGACTATGGCATCCCCAATTGGGGTATGTTGTGAGGCTGAAGGTAGTGGGGAGAGGAAGGAGATGATGAAAATGAGGGTGGGGAAATACCTGGCTATTCAGATCTGGTCACCAAACACGGCTAAAGCCATTTCAAGCAACGTTTCAATTCTGAATGGTGGTCTTACACCAGAAAGATACTGAGTGCACCTTTCACTCTGGAACGTGCCGCAAATATACTACATGTTATTTTAAATGAATTAATTGTGAAATAACACAAATTAATCCAATAAAATTTATTTGCCCACGCCGGGATTCGATCCCGCGACCTTCGGATTGCGAGTCATAAGCCTTGCCACTAGACCACGCCGGTCGTGTCCGGTCGTCTCCGGTCGTCGCCGAGCGTCGACTAATTGGAGTTAAAAAGTGGAACCAACTCTTTCGTTTCGTGTCTCATCTAAATATGTATAAATTAATGGGGAATGTCTGAATTCTCGACAAATGAGTTCCAATGTTGAAAATGGTGACTAAAATAATTTTATGTTAAAAATATTATATTAAAGATATGTACTTTATCGCTTTTCTGAATCCTCCAAATACCTAAACACTTTGGATGGGTTGTTTAAAAAAAAAAATTAAAATTCATCAATTTTTTTAAGTTAATTTTCACGTTCTGTGGAAGTTCTATTCAAGTTCTGTTAATACATCATTATAGGTCAGTTGCTTCATAAAACTGAAATAATTACAGAACTTTCACAGAACGTGAAAATTAACTTGAAAATTTGAAGAATTGTTAAATTTTTTTGAAACAACCCATCCTTACAATTATGTCACAATTCAAAGCAAAAATTCTAGAGTTCATTGAATCGGAGTTACAGAACACAGACATAACAGAAATTATTATTTTTAGTATTCAGTCACACGGAATGATATGCTGTGTATTGTACAGATTACAGATTGTACGAACCATTGATCAATATTTAATTGAATTTATAAGTTTAATTCGCAGGGTTTAGCTAAATGCAACATCTTATAGTACATAACTACTAATCCTGTACCCATCGCAAGTGCGCCCCACGGTTGAATAAGCAGCCACCTCCGATCTGGAGCCCCAAAATACCTGAAAAAACCCTTGACCTGTTTAGAAACGGCCGCGGCCGTTTGATAGATTCTCCTATCTTACTAAACGGATTGCAATCTTTAGAGCACAGGCGTCAGAAGGAAATGCTGTCCTTGTTCTGCCGGTATTTCAATGGATGACGCTCAGTCGCTCAGGTGCACAGTCGAGAAACACGCCACACGACTCGGCTGTGGAACGATTTGCCGGCCTGTGTGTCCTCTCTCACACAACATGGTATCTTCAAGACCCAGGTTCACTTCTTCCTTTCAACAAAAAGACCCTTTAAGGGAAATTATTTTCCCCAGAACCTCCTGTGCAAAGTTAGTGAAAAAAAAATCTAGTGGTTTTAGTAGTTACCAAGACGAACCACAGTTCTTCATTTGTTGAGGGAAAAATTCTATTACCGGCAGGTATTGTACATAAACATAGGTCTATTACATACTAGCTGGTCCCGGCATGCGTTGCTATGCCATTTAATAAAGAAATTGTTTCTCCCTTAGTTTTTGAGAAATTGTTTCTCCTTTCCCATTTTTCCCGTTCCCCTTCCACCTTCCCTTCTTCTCCTGCGTCCTCTTCCCCTCTCGTTTTCCCACTCCGTCACCTCCACCTTCCCTCTCCGACTCCACTCCCCCCCCTTCCCCCGTCCCGCGAACCCCTCTCCCGAGTTCCCTTCCCCCTCCCAGGTCCCCCTCCCCCCCTCCCAGGTTCCACTACCCCTCCCCACCCTCCCGCTTTCCATAGCAATAGCCGCTTCCTCGCGTGCCACCAATAGCATTTTTTTATACAAATTTCATAATGCCAGAGCTCACCGGCAGTTTTATAAAAACCTTGTCCTGACAATAACGAACACACAAAAAAAATAATTATCCAATTTGGTGCAGTCGTTCGAAAGTTATGCGCTTAGAAACACATTCAGCGATTCATTTTTATATATAAGATTATATTAATTTTAAAAATCATGAAATTAACTGCATCCTAAAATATTGACACCAAAAAATCAAATAATAACCCTTAGTAGATGTCTAACATAACTGCATGGTATAATCCACTCCACCGAAGTGTTGGTTTGGTTTGGGCATTGTTTGTTAATTGCCTCACCTCCAGTTTCACAGATGTCACTCTGTGCTGAGTAGCTCCGTCCATTAGCCCGGAGTGCTCGACTTCCGCATCCGCTCCATGCTCGTTGAGGAGATGGGGTGGAAAAGGTTTTAGGGGTTGTTTGACGGCGATCATTGGCTGCCACGTGGCCAAAGGGTGATACGTCATCCAAATTTGAAATAAGACATCACAAAGGTATAGATACTGTAATAATTAACATGTTCTGTTACTGCTCTTTCTCTTAAGCCATTTCTATAAGGTTACATAAAACATAAAGAGATTGGCTTTCTTACATATTTCAAAATACGTTACGTAGACAATGTTTAAAGTACGGGCAGATGGCTATTGTATCATTTTGGCCCCAAATCAAATTCTTCCAGACTCCCTGACTGGTTTGGTTGTAATACCTACTCCAATTTTAATTTTTTTAAATCTATCTATCTATCTATATAAATAAAAAAGAATCGCCGAAATGGATGTACGCGCATAACTTCCGAACGACTGCACCAAATAGGATAATTCTTTTTTTGTTGTGTTCGTTATTGTCAGGACAAGGTTTGTATAAAACTACTAGTGAGCTCTGGCATTATGAAATTTGTATAAAAAAATGCAAAAGGTGGTACGCTAGCTGTTTGAATACTAAATATACCGGGAATTAATTTATGGAACGCGGGAGGGGGGGAGGGGAACCAGTATGGGAGAGGGGAATCTGGGAGGGGGGAGGGGAACTCGTGAGGGGGTTTGCTGGACGGGGGAAGGGGGGGAGTGGAGTGGGAAGAGGAAAGATGAAGGAGGCGGAGTGGAAACGGGAGAGGGGATGAGGACGCGGGAGAGGAATGGTTGGGGGGGGAGGAAGGGGAACGGGACGAATGGGAAAGGACACGCAGGGAGAAACAATTTCTTTATTAAATGGCATAGCAACGCATGCCGGGTACCAGCTAGTTCCTAATATTATTTGCAATTTGCAATTTTCAATGTACATTTGTTTCATTAATTTAAATTTTTTTGCGACCGGTTTCGACACATCATAAATAAACCAAACCACCTACCTTAAAACTAACTTAAAAATTCTATACAAGTAAAAAATATAATTAGGCCGGGGGAAGTGGGAGAGGGGATTTTGGTGGAGGGGGAGAAGGGTGGGAGGAGTCAAGCTGTTAACGATGGTTAATGCCCAAGAAATACAAAAAAATATTCTTATTCCAATTTACAATTATTATTTTTGCACTAATTTATCCATTTTGATTCCAATATCCAATTCTTTCTTTTTTATGTAAATACCGCACATGAGTCCCAACTGCTCCTAACCGCCTGGAGCCAGTGATACTATGGCATTCCCAATTATATTGTGAGGCTGAAGGTAGTGGGGGGAGGGGGGAAGGAGACAGGGAAGAAGGAAGGTAGAGAGTACCGGGCTATTCAGCTGTGGTCATTTGTTGAAGCCATTTCAAGCTACGTTTCAATTCTGAATGGTGGTCTTACACCGGGGCGGTACTGAGAGTATCTTTCACTTTGGAACATGCCGACCATGAATAATTTTAAATGATTAAAATGTGAAATAACACAAATCAATCAAATTAAATTTACTTGCCCATCGTGACCTTTGGATTGCTAGTCGAGAACCTTACCCCTCGACCACGGAGGCCGTAGTGTATTTTTCTCGCTTAAATGTTAATTTATACATTACTCCAAAGTCAAATTTTTACTCCAATATACAATTCTTGCTCTAATGTTCAGTTCTAGCTCCAAAAATTATTCTCATTTAAATATAGTACAATAACAGCCTTACTAAAAAACGTCGTGAACATTTTATTTGATAAACGACCATGCATGTGAAAACATTACTAATTAAAAATATCAAAAAAATGGTTCATGGGAAGATATAATCATTGCTTATTCAGCGAACGGGGATTGTTTATCAGTCTGTTGTTGTTTAGATTTAAACCCAGGATTCAAACCAATTATGGAGTTAAGAGTTACCATCAAGGGTTGGATTGCGATCAAAGGGTTGTCTGATTTGTTCGTCAGATGTCTCTAATAGAATCATTTATTTTTGTCTCTTTCTCACACAACAGACAAGGTAAGTAAGTACCTTTATAAAAAGGCTTGCATCGGTGAAATTAACTTACTTCTTTACAAAAACTTGCACTAAGAATTTAAAATACTACTGAACCCTTGTCCGTTGGGTGGGGAAAAATTATTGTCGTCAGTTGTAAATATTCAAATCATAACAATAAAAAATCAAGAAATTAAGTTATAAAAAAAGTGCTTCATTTATAAAAAACCAGTCCCAAGATTTCTCCTGAGTGAAGACCTACAATTTTTACAGTTATGTTACTGTAAAAACCCGTAAATTGGTAAATCTTAGGTTTTACTAGTAAATCTTAAGATTAACCAAACGAGTTGGTAAATATGAGTTGGTAAATCTTAGAATTTATTGGTAAATCTTAAGATTTACCGTAACTACAGGCTTTTACAGTAACATATACACTCATCAACGGATTTCGAAATTTTTCCAACGTATTTTGAATGTCCTATATATTTTAATAAACTTTAGTATTTAACAATTTCCACATTTTAGGCTTCAAACACAGAAAAATTTGAAAAAAAAGCTTACCAAAAACATTTTTAACCAAAATGTCAATATCAAAATAAACAATAAACTAAATAATAGACAATAATTTTTGGAGAATTCTGCTCCTCAGAGATCGTTAAACTTTCTAACCACAAACAAAGTAGGTAGGTATCTCGTGATGAGATTATTGAATTATTCCATTACAAAAATCATTTGTTTTTTATTTATTTATAAAATACATGTTACATATATAGACATTTACGTAGATTAGATACATTAAATCACCATACTAGGCGGCTGCCTGTTTAATGGTGAACAATGTAGGATAGTTACTTTGGGTGAAGTCTAATGTAAACACATGATACTAGTATGTACCTAATACTAATGATGTTGAAAATTGGTAAGTTATAATAAAAAATAGAAAAGAGAAAAAGAAGTGTGTAAAATAAACTTGTAAATGAAATAAACCTGTAAACATATGGTTTAAACATATTAATCCAAAATTCTCATTCCACTTGACAAATGTTGTTGAATCCATTGCATGTGTCTTTGCATTTACAGAGTACATATCAGAGTACACACCCACCATAACACGTGAATCCCGTTGCCGCTAGGTGATATACGGCCTCCCACCTCCCCGGGGAGGGTTACCCTTAATCAGGAACTGCGTCACTCACGGGGCAGGCAGAGACACCCCTCATCCCCATGTGGATCCACTAACTAGTCGTGATCATCTTGTCGAAACAATGTTGCGAGGGGAGACGGAATTGAATGTACAATTATTATTACTGTTAGATTACCTCATTATGAGCAGTCATTAACGGGAGGGATATTTAATTATGTTTATCTTAAATTAGATTTAAAATCAGTTGCGCTGTTTGTAAAGTATTTATCTCAATTTTTATAGAAAGAGTGTTGATTTCGCAATTCAAGCAATAATGAAATTGTAGGCTTAAAAAATCTGCATGATATAAATCGATATTCAATCAACCTTCTATATTAAGGTTAAACGTCACGCACGTTATAATCTACGCATTCACAGATGGCGCCAATTAAATAATTTTAGGTTTTTAATACTTTTTGCACATCACGCTTTAAAATATTAAGGAAAATTAATTGTTTGCGACCGTACATATTTAATATGAATATAAATATAAATAAATAATTTTGTCCATAAAATAACCCAAATCTTTCAAGGAAGGCTGAAATATTCAATTTTGTATCGGTGACTCAATCCAATATTGTATTTTTCAGCCTTTCTTGAAAGATTTGGGCTTGTTAAACTATTTATTTATGTTCATATTAAATATGTACGGGCGCAAACAATTAATTCACCTCAGTATTTTAAAGCATAACGTGCAAAAAGTATTAAAAACCTAAAATTATTTATTTAGCGCCATCTATGAATGCGTAGATTATAACGTGCGTGACGTTTAACCTTAAGTAAAATTCTACTGCATAATACGTAGTTTCCATACAGAATTATAGTAATGATTTTCGGGAAATATGTAATGAGGTCCTTTAAATATAAATCTAAGCGAGGGGTTATTTCAACATTCTCATGATACCTTATCAATAGGATAACGTATGTTAATAAATAAACGGACAATAAATTAAAAAAAAAACATTCCCGGGTTACGAACAACTTAAATCTCCTACTACCAATACATTAAGCGGAAAATGTTGCTTGTAACATGATGGATGACTTTGCCAGTCGAGGAATTGAACACATGACACTAGGGTGGGAACCATCGATGCTAACCCAGCCACTGTCCGGTGAAATATTCTCATTAGGTAGAAAACTTGACTTACTTATCCGATATATATTTATAGGTTAAACAACTGAAGATAACTCAGAATTGCATCATAAAGACCATACCAAACATAAACACCAAAGGTCCCCGTAAAGACGTCCACAACAAAAATTTTCAAACAGTTTGATATTTCAAGTATACAAAAAATCTATGCCAAAAATATTCTGGTTCATCACCTAAAAAAAAAACACTGAGGCAAACACCTCACACAATCATCAAACCAGAGCCAGAAAAACAGACTTACTATTTTATTTTTATTTTTTATATATTTATTTAACGACCAGAGGGCTTTTACATGTTTTGGTAGTACAATTAATTCATGACAGATAATTTTGAAACAAATAAAGAAATAATAAAAATAAAATTAGGTAAAAAATGCACACCAGTCATAAAAATACAAAAATACAGATGTGTTTAGGAATAATGGAATATATTTTTTACAAGAACCACCAAATTTGCCAAGTTGATATTAAATAGTAGTTCCGCTTATGAATGCTGCAGTAGAAAATTATATTTTATCGTGTTGTTACTGTGGGTACTCGTATATGAGTTGCAGGAGTTCGCAACAGCCGAATTTAGAGTTTAGTATTTTATAAAAAGGTTAAGTCGTTTATTTTACGTCTGTCTTCTATACATTATAGTGTGATTCTGCCTTTGGACAAAGAATCTCTGCATTTTTAGCAGTAAAGTCATGTAACAAATTCCTACACAGTACCAAACAAATAAAAAAACTACATTAAGTACATCAAATACTGGCTTACTATCGGAAAAAGAACTTGCTAGTATATTAAAAACATCGTCAAATAAATTTCTGAAAAACTATACCAAAACCAAGAAGTTGTACCATAGAAGTCGCAGAAAAGAAAAGATCGGAAATGAGAATCATTTTTAGATTAAGATTCGGACATGCACTAATGGGAAGAATATTGTATTTGATAGGCCTCTCTGATTCTCCAATGTGCTCGATATGTGAACAAATTGAAGATGTCGAGCAAACATTATCGAAGTGCATTAAATATGAACGACAGAGAGTGACAATACTAATGACCTCGAACTCATTGGAAGTTCAGAATTTAATAGCCTCAACCTGCCTCAACCGAGTTTCATGCCATGTCGAGAATAATGAAATTTATTAGATCATGTAAACTGGAATATATTTGAAAGTGAATTTTTATACAAAATGAAAATAAAAGGATAAAGTACCTTTTAAAGATCATTAGAGATTATAATGATAATATTATAATTTAAAAACAGATGAGGCAAAAAATGACAACATTGTGTGAGTCAGAAGCCTCGATAATATACATGACATTAAATAAAAAAGTCGCAGAAAACTTATCCAAAACATAGTCCTCCACAGCACAGGATCTCCTAGTGAGGGGACTACGGAAACCATCTACATCAATTTTATACATACAATATATTTGAAAAAAGATCTGAATTTTACCAGGTATTGCGAGAGTATACCAACCTGTAACGTGCCGCAAATATTGTTTTTTTATTGTACGAATATTTGATAGATCATAAATGTAAAATGAACGAATAAATCATAAACAAGTAGATATTATATTCATCTATCAATAATAACAATGTCATTTTATTCATTCCCCTACACCCAATCCACCATCATACATAACAGTAACTACCAAATACCAACTACAAGTACCTACTAGACAGATACAAGTACCATCCACTGCCATCTACCGCCCGATTACTGCATCGACAGCGAAAATCACGCCACTGGGGGGGCGGCGGGCCCCCGCCCCGGGTCTCGCGCGGGCCCCTGGGGCTCATAAACAACGTTAGTCACCGCTGCCCCCCGGCCCTCCACCGGGCCCCCATCTGCTAGCCGGGCCGGCGTGCAGTATTCATTAAAGAATCGATATAACTTTTAATGGAATATTAATATTAATCAGAGATAAGTTTGGGATTATCAGGCCATTTGTAAGAGTTTGATGTTTGCATTTATTGGAGAATTTGTTCGTGCGTCCCGCCAAGCAGTCTTTAACGGCGAGCTCTGGCGTTTTAAAGTTTGCACATCTTTCTTTGAACTGAATTTCTAGGTGAACGCAATACTTTACAGCTCTCAACGTTATTTCTATCATGAGCAATAGAGATTTGAAAAAATACATATTCAGGAAGACATAGGGGCCATTCATTTATTACGTAAGACGAATTTTGCTAGTTTTCGACCCCCTCCCCCCCCTATTATAAGAAAAAACAAGAATAGTTTACGTAAGAATCTAAAGGAAAAAAATGAATACAAGGTTGGTTTGTTTTAATGTTAATTTTTCAAAGTAACAATTTTTAGAAATGTTTATTTGTACTTACAAAGGTACTAATAATTTTAACTTTACGCATTTTTGTGATCTTACGTAAGAACTATCGAGACTCCTTCCCACCCTCTTGTAAAAAAAAATAAGACATGGTCGACCCCCCCCCCCCCCCCCTAAACCGTCTTACGTAATAAATGAATGGCCCCATAGCAAGATTAAGAGATCAAGTGATTCAAATACTGTAGTCGGATCAAGTCTCATACTTCCAGATTCTCCAATTCCCCTCAGGGTCTATGTCATATTTGGGGATGCTGTGTGAAGTGTTTTTTTAGGAAAGGAAGTTAGGGAATGAGGAAGTTATGGGAAGGAAAAGTATATGAGGGATGGGTAGGAATCAGGGGGTCGACGGGTCGAGTGTCATAAGTATCAATCCATTCCTCCCACTGCGATGCATGGCGATGTTCCGAGAGTCCTGCTGGAGAGGTCAAAAGATCTCCTTCAATCAGTCTCTCTCTATCCTGCCTGCCACGCAGTTGGTAGGCAGATACATCGGCCGCCAGCATCCGGGCAAACCTCACCCCAGGAACCCCAGCAAAGTCATCAAACAATGCTAACCTCTTGGGGTGACCAATGGCAGAGGTGTTGGTTATCCAATAAATCGTTCCAGGGCGGCGGTACCCATACACGCCTCTCGAATTGAAATCATGGATTCATCCTCTTTTCAATACCTGCGGGGTATTGTGTTGATGTTTAGTTAGTTTCTTTCATAAAAGCAACATTTTTGCGGGTGATAGTATTTTAGTTAAAATAATGACAATTTTTCAATAAGAAAATATTATATTTAATAAGTCAGGCACACCTCATAAGCTCATAAGTCATACATATGTCTGGATGGATCAGAAAGGTTTTAAGAAAGAAAATCCAGCATAATTGACCACGTAAACGCTCTAGGTAGCACTTCGGGCAGGCATATTTATATTGCTTATTATTTAAAGCTTATAGCGTAGTATAACATGAAAATTAAATGTAAAACGTGTATTATAACTTAATTACGGACATAGCATAAATACATAATCGATGAAGTGGGCGAATAATAAATTATCGTTAGTTTTTATCACCTTATTTATACCTTAAACGTATGTCGGTAATCGACGGTGTCTACCCAATTGCTGATCGATTAATCGATTAAATAGATAAATGGGTATCTAATAAAGTGGTTAGCTATTTAATCGAATTTAATTGGTTCGAATTTAATATTGTAAGAATGTAAGTATATAGTATTTTTCTAAGGTTTTCTAAGGAACTAATAGGTTTGTGGTACCTTCATTTTGGGAATGTTTTTGAAATAGGAAAGTAGGGAGACGTAAGTAACGTGGCTATTAAGGGAGTACCTACTTATTCTAGTCCAGATTTTTTTTTTCATATTTCGATAGTTCAGATATTCAAAAATATGACCTTAAAAGAATTTTTCGAAATTCGAATTATCGTAAAAGTTATAGCCATTTTAAGCAAGGATCATACTGAGCAGACGCAACGCGACGCAACGTTCCTGTCCCGTTCACACTGGCCGACGTACGTACGCGTCGCTGTGACCACGTGACAAGGGGTCTCTGGTTGTGCGCAGGCGCGTTTGATTTGACACATTTGACATTTATTTTTTAGGTTATGTTTATGTGATTCTCTTCTCAGCAGATGACAGCTTTGCCATATCTTGAAAGTGAATTTGAAGATGATTTGCTACGATTATTATTATTAAATCAATATTCTCGTAAAAAGAAAAAAGTGAGAAGTATTTGGGTCCACAACATTAACAAACAAAGACAAATGTTTGGAGAATTCCATACTTTAGTAAAGGAACTAGAATTTGATGACGGACGATTCTTCATGTACTCCCGTATGAGTAAAGTGGTATTTGAAGAGCTTCACAGCATAATTGAATATGACATAAAAAAAGAAAACACACGTCTTCGAAAGTCAATTGGGATCAGAGAAAGACTGGCAGTGTGTCTAAAGTTTGATTGACATTCATTATAGGGGTATAATATTGAAAACCATGCCACAAATGGCTGAAATTTCTTCCTAAGTTGCACTGCGTATGCAGAATCTCTATAATCCTGTAATTTGATTTTATAAATAACTTCGTGCCGTCTAAAAGCTTCAATAAGCTGTCGTCATCCATTTTTGAATAATATCTGTCAAAAAACAACCATAGATATAGCGAAACAACGTTAGATGCTCAGATAACACCAAAAAGATGTAAAATCATCTCGTAGTAGGCGTGACCATACCCCCTCCACCTTCCACATGGCCTACGCCGATCTGGCTGCGGCAGATCCGCGTAGCGTAGGGGGCGTCGGTTTGCGTTGCGTGGGGCTAGTGTGATTCTAAAGCACCCGTTTCCATAGAAAATGTAAGGATGGTAAGTAGTCCAGATATGGAAATGATGACGTCTACCTACGTCGCGTAGCGTTGCGTGGGCCTAGTATGTTCCCAGCTTTAGTGTCGGGGTTTAGACGGAACCTAACTAGAATATAAATAGAACAAAACGTTAAACGTTTTTCTCGAAACTACTTTTTTCGAGACGATTGATATGATATCTGAAGTTCTACTGAACCAATTTACTTGAAATTTTGTGAGAGCCTTCTCCATATATTACTCTATCGTACTAACTAAAACTATAACAGAATTTCAATTTTTACTATTTTAAAAAAATTCGGAAAAGTAAATAAAACTGGTAAAAACGTCTTTTTATTTTAGACAGCCGCTATTTTGCGAAAAAAAATTTTTTTTTGACATCCTTAGTTCATAATTCATTTGGTTTTTCTTTTACAGATTACTAGCAGGGTTTCAATCGTGTCAACCAGGGCGCGCTATTTTTTGAGACCCCCCACTTCAGCATCTTGTAACGTTTAATTTTTTCCTTTAATTTTTTTATGTATTCTTCAAACATTAGGTAATAAGTATTTGGTAAAATAATGGCTAGTAAAAATATTATTTGCTTTTTTTATTGCACCTGAAAAATACCTACAATTTATGCCCTAGACTAGAATACCCCCTTAAGATGCAATTACTAAATATGAGTAGCAGAGGCCATTTCAATATTTATTGATTTGATTCATTGTCACTCACTGGCGATACATTTCCACTGTGCAAGATTATTTTACACGAATCTCAAAGTATAAATAACATATTTGACATTTTTACATTGAAACCCTCCACTTATCCAACAGAAACGCTTTTCGCAGATTTCACGGTGCCTCGAGTTGAGAATATCTTCAAGAAAAATGCAATTATCCAAATTTACAAAGATAATATCATCAAGAAATTTGAAACTCACCATCAAAAAGATATGAAGACAACATCAAAACACCAAAATTTAATACCAAACTAATGCAAAACAATTGTATCTATTTAGGAATAAAGTTTTTCAACAACCTTCCCATTGAAATAAAAAAAAACCAAAGACATCAATAAACTGAAACTCAAACTGAAGCTACACTTCATCAGGAATAATTAACTAAATAATTACCTGTTTTTTTCTTTCTTTCTATTTATTTTTAATACATATTCATCTCTATTTTATTTAGATTTTTAGAATTTCTCCTAAGTGCACAATATCTTAGTATGTAACCGCATCCTATGTATGTACACCTACACATATAGATGATCCAGAAGTCTCAATTTATCCTATTATATACTTACTTATTACATAATGTTGTTCTATTTCAGTTATAGTTAGTGTAACTCGCTCATCAAGCACAAGAACTAGCTTCTTCTTTGGTGAGATTGCAATGTTTAAATAATTTCTGTACCGCTATGTAATTTCTATAACTCCACTGTACAATTATATAACTATATTAAATAAATAATTTTTTTTTTTTTTTTTTTTTTTTAATTGATTTTTTTTCAGTTGTAAGTAACTATAAAAATACTCAAATACCTCTAAGGGAACGTACCCATACTACGTGACCAACTTTTTGCAATTTTTAACCCCCCCCCCGGTGACCAAAAACCTAAGCAACCCGCCGCTCATTTGTATGGAGCGTGACATTTTGAAGACCCCCCCCCCTAAACGTGTCACGTAGTATGGGTACGTTCCCTAAGCTCATTAAATAATACGACGAACGTTGGCGTTAAAAATTTTTCACGGCTTTCCTGCTTACAGTTTACAGATAAACGAGCGTGTTTTCAACTTCAATAATATCATTTTTAATTCCTCAATAATTATCATAAAGAATAAAACTATTTGGATTAAATGTATTGAAACTTGGGCCAAAACGGGTAGTAACTAAAGACAAACCGTTGATAGCTCAGTCATAACCCCCTCCCTCTTCTCAAGTACGACGCATGTATCAGAAAGATAGATTAAAACGGGAACTATCAGCGGCAGCATTACACTTCGGATATTATACAGTGGAAGCGTTGTTGTATTTTGTTTCACTCCCCAATTCTTTCATCCCCCGTTCTAAATTCAAAAATCGTAACATATTGGCGCGCATTAGGGATGTAATCTGTCACCTTCTCCCGCGCAATTAATATGATAATTTTTTTTATCTGTGCTCTTCAAAAGCTTACCAGAGAGCATAGAGTAGGATTGCGCAGATTATCTATGGACCAAATCTAATCGAATGAGATCGAAATTAACAGATAAATATGTGGATTTAGATTGGGGGTGGTTTTGTATGTATTATTTATGAGGTAGTAAATAGTGTAATTTATTTAATGTGGTGTGAAAATATTTGTTTGTTAAATTTGTGCTTTTTTATGAAGTATCGTTATTCTAATAGCGAAAGAAACAAATAAATTTAAGTGCATGATAAGGTTTTTTAATGTGACTTGTATTATGACATTGTCAATTTGGGGAACGTGTGAGGTCGAAGGAAGTGGGGAGGGGTGGAAATCGGGAAGAGTAATGAATGGAAGTATGTATCTAGATATTAAGAGAGGTTACTAAAACGGCTAAAGTCATTTCAAGCTCCGTTTCCGAGACTCTGACAGTATCATCCCCTCTGTTACATGATATTATAAGAAATACTGTAGATCAAAACGTATATTGCCATGTCACAAATGTAGAAATTTTGAAATTATCTTTGCTTTAGATATTTTATAACAATAGTTTTAAAGGAATTTTTATGAATTTCACGCAAATAATTGACAAAAGTTTTTCCTGTGTATTAAATATTATTCGCTTCAGATTTTATGTCCGGGTAAAATCGTTCCCGCAGGAAAAACTTAACCCTTAGACGCACTTTTCCACAAATGATCACCTAGTCAATCCACGTTATGCAATTGCACTATATAAGTATAACAAATACAAAATAATACAAGAACAACATATCAAAGAGACCAAATGGGAAAGTAATTTTCCCATTAGCTCCAGATATTTTCGTATCAGAGGGTTCGGCTCGGTGGAACTCCTAATTGGACCTATAAATCCTACTGTTCCCTCAATATAAAAATTTAAAAAATCTTTTGTAATCCTACATGTATTTAAAATGACTGCTCTTTGCATTTTTATACATAAATTCTTTGACCAATCTAATATGCCTAAATTTTGAATGAGAGAGCTAGGTATAATGCCAGTAGCCGAAATAACAAATGCTAATATTTTTTTAGTCTGAGAATGCTAAATTCTTTTAATCTCATTTTTTTTAAATTTGATTTATTTATTTATTTAGCACAATATTATACATTTATATACATAATTTATTAAATTTTGACTGCCCAACTAGGAGTATTCCCGTTTTAGGACAGTCAAATATTATTTCCAAAATTTGTATACTTTCTTATTTTTTCAGACACAAATTTTTGAATATTACAGATTATTATTCATTATTTTTTATTATTTTTAAAATTTAAATCTATTATTATATGATTTATTAACCCCTCGGGTCTACACAAAAAAATAATCTCATCTAAATTTTTCGTTTGACACTAAATTTCCAATAGATTTGTTCTTTTTTAACGTACCCCAAAACGAAATACTGTTTTTGAAAGCAAATGAAATTGAAAAAAAAATGCCTCTTTCGGTTTTTATAAAACTTATGTTAGAAACGGACATATTACGCAATGTAAATATATTTTTGTATGCAAACATGGCAAAAGTTTTGAAAATCGCTTAATAATGAGGTTTTCGTGTAAAATAATAATATTTTTCTTAAATGATGATAGGGAGTTAAAAAAATACGAGTTGGGACAATATTATTGAATGTTTTGAGAAAACGGGAAATTGGTGAGTTTGCTGCAGCAATTGTTTTGTTTTGTAAAATAGTTTGTTGTGTCGGGTACGTTTACACATCTAGAGAAGGGGAGGTTTGTTTTCCCACCACAAAATACGTAATTTAATTTGAATAGACATTTCGCTGTTTAAGCGCGGTTTCGGGGCGATTGTGAAAACGAAGACATTGCTTTTAACTCGCGACTTTGCTGTAACAACGTTTAGATACAAGATATCGCCGATTGCTTGTGGAGCCTCCACCAACCTCCTTGATTCCCATTTCACAACACTTAAACGTTTGCAGATCTATCTGCGGAATCGTTTTATGTCTTTTATGCTCGCTGGGAGGGAACCTTAGTTTACAAATGAATAAATAAATACTACGATTTCATTTTTCATGAGTATGTATACCTAGGTCAAATAATTTCTCCTTTAGATTTAACCACAAAAGAAATAGACAGGCGTATTGGAAATGCTTGGAAACAATATTGGGGTTTTAAAGAAATAATTAAAAACAGTGAAACTAGGATAACTATTAAACGTAACTTTTTGATACCTGCATACTTCCTGTACTTACTTATGGTTGCCAAACTTGGGCACTCACAAAAAATCACTATAAGAAACTCGAAACTTGCCAAAACTCCATGGAAAGAAGTATGTTAGGGAAAAGACTGTCCGATAGAATAAAAATCGAAACTATTAAGAAGCAAACAAGAACAAAAGATGTCACAAAAACAATAAAAAAGCTAAAGTGGAAGTGGTCAGGCCATACAATCAGAGGAAGAGAAAAATGGTCAACATTAGTCATGAATTGGTTCACAAGTGACAAGAAGGGAAAATGAGGTAGACCATTTAGACGGTGGGTTGACGACATCAAAGCCATATTAAAAATTGTTAAAAATGTATTTTTTCGGGAGAAATTTTAATATATAAAAGACTAGTTTTTATTCCGCCGTAAATAGGTAATTTGTATTTTTAATTTACACCCATCAAAATGATTTTTTTTATGAGTTTTTTTTTTATTTCATATTTCATCATATTTTTATGATAAATATAGTAAAATAATTTTTTTATTGTTTTTCATTTACTCACAAATAATTGCCCAAATCGCCTCTGAAATCCAGAAACATTAAAGTGTTTATGGCCTATATCTTATAATTTAAAGCAAAAATAAATAAAGTACCTCACATCCTAACTAGATATTTGATATACCTTTTGATAACAAAAATAATTTTTTAGTTTGGTTGGGTATTTTGATATCAAATCCAAATCTAAGATTTGTATGAAACGGGCAGAAATGGGCCGCGCATGCGTTCCTCTTAAAGGACACTGCCACCTCAGGAGACAGGTGTTAGGACTAGATGTAGGAAGAGTGAAGAGGATGGAGAATCACTGATTCTTGATTAATCTATATTGAACACTAATCATATAATACACACATATAGACGATGTCCTGCTTTGAATGCTCTGATATCGGAAAATTAATTATACAGTGATGCACGGTGACTGAAGACTCGTATTATAAGCGAGAATATGGTGAATCTACATCACGTTTAGAGAAAATTTTCATTTTGGGAGGCGGGTATGGATACCGCTGCCTCGGGAACCACTTATTGGATAACCAACACCTCTGCCATAGATCACCCCAAGTGGTTGGTTACGTTTGAGAGGTGCCCGGGTTCTTGAGGTGATGTTTGTCAAGGTCTTGGCGGCCGATGTATCTGCCCACCTGCTGCGTGGCGGGCCGGATCGAGAGGGACTGGCCGGGTCGGAGGCCTTTTGACCTCTCCAGCCAGAATCCCTCGCCTTGCAGTTGAAGGGATGGATTCATACGTCCATCATTCCTGGACACACTGGCCCCCAGATTCCTACCCACCCCTCATACCTATTTACTTCCCAGAACTTTCTCTTCTTAAAAAACTCTTCACACAGCATCCCCTAAGATGACATAGGCACTGAGGGAAATTATTTTCCTCAGGGTTTCCTGTGTGGAGCTAATGTAAAAAAAAAGATTTTGTGGTGGATAAAAATTTGATATGAGCTTTAGTTTTCCAGTATGTCGTGTCCGAAGTTGTAAATTTTAAAGTCAAGTTTAAAAAAATCGGGCGCTTGAGGGATTAATATCAGCTGTTTATTCGTCTTTTTATACGTCAAAGCGTAGACCTTAAGACCATATTACGAATGTTAGAGGAGCGCGCTAATATTTAAAGCGATAATTGATTAAGATCGATGCGATAATTGTTCAATAAAACACGACTCTTTTAAAATAGAGCAAAAATCTCGTGTAAGGCGTCCTTTGTAAACTTTGTTGTAGCTCTCACACACACACACACACACACACCCAATAACATGCACAGTTCATAAGTTCATTTCAATCTATTATAAACAAAAAGATTCCTGTGTATATAGTATCTGACTTATTTATCTGGGTACGTATATGTTTAGTTTTGTAATTCAACCGGTGCGCGGCGGTGTCAAATTAAATCTTCGTATTTATCCCGCCAGGGGGATAAGCGTGTTGCTTTTCAATCTGGATTCAAAAATAGAACAGAACACCGAATTTCCGAACCAATTTAAAAAATGTGTTCTGGAACTAAACAATTTGGGAGCGCTGGTAGACTAATCCGCCTATTAGCATTTAGATGGAGCAATTTGAGATTTGGTGGCTTGGCTCTCTCGCTCTGGTGCGTGGGGTCTTTGTGAGGGGGAGGGAGTCGGAACTATCAATGGAGGTGTGATTGTGGGAAATTATTGGTTTACGAGGATGGGGAAAGTGTTGCTATAAGTGGGGGAATGTAAACTTGTTTTAAATAATACGTTTTCATTAATGACCATGGATGGGAATGTGGTAACATTTTTGGATTTTCAAAGGGCATTCGAAACTATAGATCGAGAAATACTGATAAAAAAGCTTAAAGAAATTGGTTTTTCATCTGCAGCCATTAAATTAAAAGAAGAGTATTTGAAAGACAGAAAACAGTTAACAAATTTAATAATCAGTTTTCAAAACCAATGGAACATAAATTAGGAGTACCGCAAGGGTCGGTTCTTGGACCTCTATTGTTTATACTCTATATTAATGATATGGTGAAAATATTTAAAAA
This sequence comes from Limnephilus marmoratus, assembly GCA_917880885.1. Lineage (NCBI taxonomy): Eukaryota > Metazoa > Arthropoda > Insecta > Trichoptera > Limnephilidae > Limnephilus > Limnephilus marmoratus. The sequence goes on from OU862933.1 coordinate 19,183,908, forward strand.
TGCAAATGTTCGACTATTTGCCGATGATACACTAATATACTTAATTGGAGATAACTATGAAGAACTGATAAATATTTTAAATAATGAGCTAAACAATGTATCAAGATGGCTAAAAATCAATAAGCTTAAATTAAATACAAAAAAAAAACAAAATGTATGGTGATTGGATACAAGAAGACATCCAGTGAAAGCAAAATTAAAATTGATGGTGAAATTATTGAAAACGTTACTGAAATGAAATACTTAGGAGTTATATTAGATTCCAAACTAACATTCAACAAGCATGCTGAATATACACAAAAGAAAATTGGGAAAAAAATATCTTTTTTGGGAAGATTTCGGCAAAAACTATCTAGTAAAACTGCAATCACTATCTACAAATCGATTATTGCTCCACATTTTAACTATTGCTCAACTATCCTTTTCCTATGTAACGAACGAGAACAAAATAAGTTTCAAATTCTCCAAAATAGGGCAATGCGAATAATATTACGGCGAAATAGATTTTCAAAAGTAAACAAAATGTTAAAGGAACTGAATTGGCTAACCGTGAAACAGATGCTGACCTTGAATACGATGATATTTATACATAAAATAATTAACAACATTTTACCAGAATACTTTTCAAATAAAATTATATTCAACAAGGACATTCACGGACATAACACAAGGACGTGCAAAGAAATCAGGCTTCAAAAAAAGGACAAGGCGAATACGCAGAATAGTTTACTGTATAAAGGGATGAAGTTATATAACAAGCTACCAGAAACTTTAAAGTCCACACCAATTGGAAAGTTCAAGACGTATTGTAGGAACTACATAAAATTACATAAAATTTAGTTTGCAATATGAAATATTATAGTTAATTAGAAATTTGTAAACTTAAATGTACAAATTACTAAAATAAAATTAATAAATAAATAACATTATGTATTTGACAAGAATGCAGGGCGTTTCAATTTTCAGTACAAAATGTATTTTTCGGGATTACGATGAAATTTTATAAAAAAAGCAAGTTACCACGAAGAGCTATATGTTATTTGTTGAAGACACTGGCGAGATAAACATATAGAAGTATATTATATGCACGTTTGGTGTTCTCGATGTAAGATCAATTTCTCTGACTTCGAGTTAAGTCAATTAAAATTCTTTCAAATATCGAATTTCTGTCTTGAATAATATGGTGTACTGTTATATTCTCTGTTGAAAAATACAACTCGGGTGATCGGGGGTTTCTATGATACATACTTCGGTTCGTCAGGTTACGGGTCGTGTACATTGTGGTCTTATTTACAATGAATATTTAACTGGACTTAACGTCTGTTATAAAGAATGTGTTAATCTGCGGCAGGGGAGACGGTCACTGAAGGTGCCCACCTGTCGATCGGATATCATCGGCTATCTTCCCGACCGTTCGGGTATTAGGCAAGAATGGGTAACAGTTATCTCTCTCGCATAGTACAACTTTACTAACCTCCGTTGAGACACGTTAAAACTACATATAAATATCTATACTAACGACATATGTTGAGAGATATTGAAACTACACACATTAAAATTGACAAACAATGATTTCATCGACCTAGAAGTCGAAAGGTCTTACGTAAATCGGTGACATAAGTTTTCTTTCAAATCGGTACAGATTTCACTGCCGTGAATTTTCTGTACCGTGCTCTAGTCAAAATTCATAATACGTTGAAAACAGGTGTGGGCAGTCCTCAAGGGCGTAGCTAGGATTTTGTTAAGGGGGGGGCAGGTGTAGACAAACCAAGAATATATCTAATGTAAATGCTGCAACAAAATAATACCTACTGGGGGGGGGGGGGGGGGTGGCTAGAGAATTTTAGAAATTCTCTAGCCACCCCCATATTTTCGTCTATAAAAAGACCGTCAGGCACAAAGACAATATCCTTAAGTAGTGTCACTTCTCCGTCGGGTAGTCTGCCTCCCCCCTCGCTTAAGCTACTGTGTTCAAACGGTTTTTAGTCATCGTTGATTTCAGCCATGTTTTAACTAAGTATTGCTTTTTTTGTTGCGGGAAAGAAAATGTTCGTCTCCTTAAACACTTCAATAAAATCTAGTTTTTCAAGATCTTTTCTGGTCATACCCTTGTTCTTGCCATTTTTTATACCACAGTTCAGCTACTTGATTAAAATTAAGTAAATCGTAGTATAGGCAAAAATTTTGTGCTTTTTCTTTAAAATCAATTAATGACGTATTCAACAATGCATTGCACAGGGATGTAGCGACATTAATCCGAAAGCAGGCAAATTTTGGTCACCAAAACGCTGCTCCAATGCAGATATTAGGGAATCTAAATAAGGAATGATAATCGATCGCTTCCAAAAATCGCATGGAGTCTCAGCAAGGTAATTGGACCGATGTTGTTGGCAAGATGCAATGCGTGGGACTTGTATATCAGTTCCAAAGGCAGCTGCAGTTCTAATTGAAATATCTAAAATATTTTGGCTCTCTATGTCTACGTTGCTTCGATGATCATTTATAACAGAAATTAAACCATCAATATGACACATACGTGCGTACATATTGATAGTTTCCGATTGTAAAGCATTGGCAATAGGTTCCAATATGCCTGAGTACTTGGCTATCAGTTGAACACATAAAAATGAAAACTGATTTAATAACAGCGCAATGTAACTGATAGGCACGTTTTCTTGATGCTTCATTAATCATTATAAGCTAAAAAGGTAATAATAAAAATTAAATTGATTCTCACAAACAATAGGCTACCGACGTAAACTTTACAGTTTGTGAGCATTCCTGCACCTTCTAGGGGGGGGGGGGACAGCTGCCCCCCCCCTGCCCGTACCTCGCTACGCCCTTGGCAGTCTTGGACTTGTCAATAGGCCGTACAGTTTAAATTTACTTCCCTGATGATGTGTGCTGGGTGCATAATATGACTCCAGATACTAATATCTACAGCCTGTATGTCGGACCAATATCTACAGCTCATATGTTGGACTAATATCTATGAACTTCAGAGTGAGGACTAATATCTACGGAGCTAAGGTCAGACGAAAATCTTTGACGGTCCCAGTGGCGACTAATATCTATGGAGCGTAGGTTGGACTAATATCTACAGAGGGCAGCTGAGCAAGAGGTTGTACGGAAAAGCATAAATTACTACAATTACGTAATAATTAACCTAACCTAACCTAACCTAACCCAACCTCTGCCAGTGCTGTAGATATTCGTCCTCATAGATATTAGTCAGCAGTTTGAGCTGTAGATATTAGTCCTCACTTTGGTTCTCATAGATATTAGTCCGATTTGTTCATTTTTTGGAATTCCTGTAGATATTAGTAGACGCCTCCCATTATATATCTACAAATACGTTAAGACTGAAAAAAAATCATTGAAACATTCATGTGATTTCAGTAAAGTCTAATGATATCCGTGAAAGTAGTGTAAGAATGACCCAAATGTTAATGTTAGAAGAAGTCGGGGCGCCCGAGGAAGACATAGCACGATCAAGTGAATCAGATAATTGAGTCTGGCCATGTCAAAAGTCAAAATATTAGATATGTATGGGACGATGCATGGATGTGGGGAAATGGCGTGATGGTTAGTTAGTTGGTTCTAATGATATTCGAATCAGTGTTGATCTGATTAATTAGCGAGCTATCATCCCTGTGGGGTGAGTTACCGACAGCTATAGCACCCCCGGGTAGGTAGTGTGGTTGTAATCGGGATAAGGGTGGTTCCGATATACCTACCGGATTACATACCTGCGTGGTGCATCAGGACGTACCTGACAGACTTTAACCAACGAGTTTAATTGGAGTGAAAATGTAGATGGCGTTTTGTTCTTCGATTACTTTTTTTTCAATAAACAAACAAAACACTTTACATCAATCACATGAACCCTCTGACTATAACCTATTACCAGCGCTCTTGTATCACGTGATATGCACCGTTTCTTACTGCCCAATCCTGTGGAAATACGGAGATGCAAATGACCACTGAAATAACATCGAATTTTAGAAAAATCAAACTCAATGATTTTAATTTTTTTTTATATGAAAATAACTCACAAGAGTCCCAGCTGCTGCCATCTGGAGCCAGTTAGACTATGGCATTCCCAATAGGGGTATGTTGTGAGGCTGAAGGTAGTAGGGAGGGGAAGTAGATGGGAAGAGGAAGGTGGGGAAGTACGTGGCTATTCGCATCTGGTCACCAAATACGGCTAAAGCCATTTCAAGCAACGTTTCAATTCTAAATGCTAGTCTTACTCCAGGACGATACTGAAAGTATCTTCCATCTTGTAACGTGCCGCAAATATACTATGTATTATTTTTAAATGAATTAAAACACAAATTAATCAAATAAAATTTATTTGCGCACACCGGGATCTGATCCCGCGACCTTCAGATTGTGGGTTAATTTGTGTTTTTCTCATCAAGTTAAAAAAAATGTATATTCATCCCAGACTTGCAGAAAGTCAATAGATGTTGCACAATAAATAAAAATGGATAAGATTTATCCAAGACACTATGCAGCATTTATTTTGAGATGAATCTGGCAATCATACATAAGGATAGCAGCCAATAAATATATGCGTTAAGACAGTGAAGAAAATGTTGGTGGTTTTATAGTCGAAGTATGATTCTGTTAAATATGGGTATACGGTCGAGTTAGTTTAGTGGTAGACCGTAGCCCTGGCAAGGCTAAGGCCTTGGGTACAATTTCTAGATGCGCGACCGTATCTTTTTCTGATTTTTCTGTTCCAAATTTTCGATTGAGAGTCGCTACTATTGTCTGGAGTGATTAAAATCCAACTATTCATCTAAATACCTACATAACACAACATGTATGGCGTACGAAGTAATGCACCAATACTCCAGTCAAAATAGACGAAAAAAGGTGCTGACCTCACATTAATTCTTAAAAAGCTGAATTTTTGTATAAGTCTTGAATGCGTTATTACGAATGCTATGTCAAAAGTCCCCATCGATCCCGCTCTGGCAAGGTTTTTTTTTCGAGGTCAAAGGTCACATTTTTTTGTTTTTTGCGTATATTTCTGAAACGGTAAGAGCTATCGAAAAAATATTGAGTAAAAGTTTGTAGATCGTAAAATTCTCTACAAAAATGATATCAATACTTTTTTCTCTACGAAATACCGTTCTCGTTTTATCGCGATTTCAAACCTAGAAAATACGAAATTAACTGACACGCTCGCAGGTTTCGACCAGGAACCACCGATACGTTCTTGAACTTCCGCCAAGAAGTCCAACCAAGTGACCGTGAAAGTGCAATAACAAGTGAAAGAAATAGATAACTAAGTTTAAAGTGCCTAGTGGCTGTATGCGTACGCGGAGACTCCATCATCAGCATCCAAAGGGAAGTGACTGAACATTTTAATTATATTAACCACCGAAGTGATTCGATTCTGAACAATTGCACAAAGACTTTACCGTAGAATTAAGCAAACAGACTTTCTAATTCTAAGGCTAATTAATTAAGTAATTTTAAGACTAACACTAGATTAATAATTAACACCTGCCTTTTGTGTCCTACTGGAATAAATGTATCGTTTCTTAAATCAGTAGCTTTTTTAATTTGTTCATCCTTAATTTTAAGTTTAGAGTTTTAGTTTGAACCCGCCATAAGGCGCGGGTGTATCAATTGGAATATTGGTTTTTGTGACTCATACGTGGAAAATAAACGATTCTGAGTAAATCAACGTCCATCCCTAATTCATTAGTCGGTTGGCCTTGAGTAATGTCTGCCTGTTACTGCCGGCGCACACCTGCATTTTTGGGATTTTCCATAGGAACCGGCGTAAACCTGCATTTTTCGGATTTTATATCTTCAGAATATTCGTAGATACTTCGGTCACAACGTTACCATAGTATTTGATGGTTATACTGATTGCATGAAAAATATCAAAGCTGCAGAACAACGTCGTCGAGCTACAAAAATATCTTCATCGTCTGATGTAGTTTTTGATCGATCAATGACTGTTCCAACAATCCAACAACAATTTCTCGCTAATGTTCACAATAAAACTCGCTTGATTTCGATGTTGTGTGAAGAATTTGCAGCCGCCAAAATTCTTGTGAAACAAGCTAATAATGATGCTGATGTCCTCATGAAACCGCAATAGATCAATTCAGTAGCAACAATATAACTGTCGTTGTTGGAGAAGATGTAGATTTATTAATAATACTGACTGCACGAACTCCAAGTGATAAGATCATTTACTTTTTAAAACCTGGGACAGCTCAAATTCAAACTAAAATATATTAGTCACAAAGTTTAACTGCATACCCAAAATGTCAAGCTCATATTTTATGCCTATATGCGATAACTGGCTGCGATACGACATACGACATCAGCAATTTTCAAAGGGGGAAAAACTGCAGTATTTAAATTGTTTGAAAAACGTAATGATTTGATAGATAACGCAGAAGTATTTAAAAACATCAACTCTTCAGCAGACGTCATCCTCACTTACGGAATTCGCTTTCTCCTTGCTTTATATGGAGCTCCGAAAAAAATGGAATCGATAGACAAGTATAGATTTTTTAATTTAGTGAAAAATACAAGGAACAATAAAAGAGTGCAGTTATCTTGTCTCCCTCCAACATCTGCTTCTGCTTATCTACACATGTTTCGTGTATTCTACCAAGTGCAAGTGTGGCTGGGCAATCGACTGAATCCTGAAGAGGGCATTACCAGAGAAAACCAGAAATATGTCATTTTCAAATCAGATTTTAGACGTATTGACTCTTTTCCACAAAAAATTATAAATGGATGTCGAAAGATTGTTCTTTTATCTAGCATTCGCATGAAATAAATTTTGATTTTTTTAAAATTTTTAGTATAATAAGGTCATTCCATAGGTCGTTGGCAGATTTATTAAATTTTCAAAAAAGATTTTGTATTATACCACACCCATTTCAAATAATATAATCATGCAGTAAAATAAATCAATACATTATCTAGCAAACGCATGTTTTAGAATTTTAATTTTAGTTTCAATAAAATCATTAAAAAATATGTACGTACATGTGTTTCTTGACGAAAATTGGTCCATTTGTGTATTTATTTGCGCACTTACAAACTAATATATTTCAGATTTTTTTAACATTCTTATTAAATTTAGACATTACTGAAAAATGATAAATACTTTAATAAAAAAATAACTACAAAAAGTACATTATTTTAATAGTTTTATCATCATGCCTTTCAGCATTTTTGGATGATGGTATAAATTAAAGCAAATTTGAATTGAAATAAATTCGATATTGAGTTAAAATTTAAAAAGCTGGTACGGAGAATAATTAATCTTTCTCATTGTAACCGCCCTGTACGATCGTAAGAACAACTTTCGACGAAATGTGGATTTTCGTCCGCTGGCTGGTTGAACGCTTTGAAGACTGGGGCTGGAAATTGATGAATAATAGTTTGGAGCCAATCCGTACTTTACTTCCACCTGCTTCAGAGAAACTGCTGAATACAATTTTTTGTAATTGCAAAAAAGGCTGTACGAACAATTGTGGATGCAGAAAAGTTGGATTGTTTTGTTCACCAATCTGCACCAACTGTCAAGGCCACTCTTGCACTAATGTTGAATCAAATGCAACAGATGAAGATTCTTTCGAAAACGATGAGGATCTAACTGATATATCTCTCTTCTTAGAGCAGTCAACACAAATTGAGCAAAAAGAGGAAGAAGAGAGCAAGGAAGAAGAGAGCGAGGAAGAAGAAACGAGTGATAATGTAGAATCTGATGATTAATAATGTAAATTTCTTGCTGCTACAATTGGCCGCACACGCCGGACAAATTGTACCTTTTTACCTGAAAAGTGCCTCTAAAAATTGGAATTTCGAAAAAACGTATTTATCTTTTTTACTTGTACTATCGTGTAGAATCTCCTCCCGAAATTAATGCACTTTACCCCCGGACAGTATCGTGGAGTATTTCTACTGGGGAAACCACATTTAAAAAAAACGCTAAGTACACTACCTCAAAGGAGGTGCGGAAATGTGTGCATACCTACGGTCTGAAATCACGATAATTCGAGAACGGTGCTTCGTAGAGAAAATAGTAAATAAACTTTTTTGTAGAAAATTTTACGAACTACAAACTTTTACTCAATATTTTTTTCGATAGCTCTTAACGTTTCAGAGATATACACAAAAAACAAAAAATGATGACCTTTGACCTCGAAAAAAAAACCTTGCCAGAGCGGGATCGATAGGGACTTTTGACATAGCATTCGTAATGACGTATTCAAGACTTATACAAAAATTCAGCTTTTTAAGAATTAATGCGAGGTGAAATGTCTATTATGACTGGATTACAACTTCACCAAAGTAGCACTAAATTAGGTACTATTTTATTTTTATTCATAGTTTATATTTCTATCTATATTTATAGTTATTGTTTTTATATTTTAGCAGGAGTACCTAGTTCAAGACATGAGCGCGGTGTATATTCATATTGTCGTACTATCATGTGTATTCACGTATATTGTATCACGTATATGCGTATTGTCGTAAAATCACATAAATTATTACATTCTTAAATTATAGCTAATATTTTAAATTTTACTGTTCCTCCTATAAGTGTACTATGTATTAATAGTTCAAACTACTAAACACATAACCTAACGTAATTTCATATATTTATGTTGTAAATCTTTTTGTAATTCCTCCATCATGTTATCAGGTATATGTTACACTTTTCAATACTATTAACTTACTTATCTCATACTCTGTAAATCTGAATGTATGAAATATTACCATGTTAATTCGGTAAGCTGTCAATGTACAGATTTTTTTAAATAATGTCGTTTGTTACGCAAAATAACTGGCTAATTAATGAGTAGAGGTGAACTAAAAAAACTCTTAGAATTTAAAGAAATCGTATACGAGACTCATAGACTCAGTTAATTCATTTAAAAGGCGATCAATTAATTGCTTTCAATTTCGAGAAACGAAATTTGTTAAAATGTCGTTTAGTCTCAAACAGTATCTACATGCGAAACGCCAATATTTATTTGAGTTCGTATTTCAATTTGAAATTGTCAATGTATTGGTATTTTTCATTTTTACATAGCACATTTCAAATTAAGAAACGAAAATTCATTCAAAGATCCCCAGTGTTGCCATCGTGTGAGACCGTATGTCGATTCCTTATTTATGTCCCTTCGACGTCGGTCTGCCTATCGACGGTACAAGCGTGCTAGGGCAATCGGTTCGTTATCGATACGAGATTGTAAATCATCCTGTCCTTTGTTTAACTGGCGATATATCTGCACAAATTTATTAATAATGACATTCTTTCTGCATAATTACTGGTTTATTAATGAACGGAGGCAGATTATCGAAGATTGCAGGATTGAATTAAATCGGAATGCAGACGTTTTCTTTGACAGTTTCGTACTTACGAATATATCTCGTATTATGGCTAACGATATCATTGTCCAATTAACTCATTTTTTATTGTCAAAAAATACATGCGGACTTCCAACGTATATTAAAGTGTGTGTATTGAATATTATTATGATATCTCAGCAAAAATCTCGATGTAAATGGATCTTTAAATGTTCAAAAGAGAAGATTATTAGTTAGTTGTCATATTATTACATTAATGGATTACGATGATTTTGACAGTTATTATAGACCGGGAGCCTGGCTACACAAACCCACGTCATCGAGTACACAGATGAAACAACTTTGTAGTGATAATGGACATTTAGTAAGCCTGACGGTGCACCTCTTGGCAGGTTCCACGCAGTCATGGAAATAGTGAGCGATTTTTGAAGTAAAACTTCTTTACGCACGCTCGACAAGGGGGTAAGCTGGTGAATGCGTTACGAAAAAGGATATTATATACATTTTATGCGAACGGTGATCGGGTGAGGCGAACGGTCGGCCTTTTTTTTGGGGATGGGGATGGGGATGGGTACCCGGCATGCGTTGCAAGGCCCCTGTAACCTCGCGGTCAACTAAACTGTAATGTTTCCATCGCAAGTCCCGGGAAACTACATTATAATGCAAGCGCCTGTACTATATAACATACAACGGGTACCCGGAACGCGTTGCAAAGAACACTGTAACCTCGTGTCAACTAAACTGTAATGGTTCCATCCTATATAACATTACATATAACGGGTACCCGGCATAAGTTAGTGAAATTTTACTTCAGTCGTGTGGTCTAAAGCACACTCGTTTTTTTTTTCGAAAAAATTACGTCATCGGGTACACGAACGGGAATGGTTTCATATGATAAAGGTCGATTATTAGATGAGAAAATTAGTCTGCCAACCGGCAGCCTGGCTCAGCCGGTGTTAAATTGGGTTAGAAATTAGTAAATTTTACGTCATCGAGTACACGAATGAAACCAACGAATAACTGTAGTCTAGATTCTAAACCATCCCATTAAAGAATTTCACTAGTGGCACACCAGCTTTTTTAAGGCTTTCTAAGTGTCCATTATCACTACAAAGTAGTTTCATCCATGTACTCGTAAGGTTTGTGTACCGGCTCCCGGTCTATAACTCCGATACCATAGACATTGTGACCGCTACATAGAAAGTACCTCAAGTGTTGCCAGCGTATAACAATTTCTTTTTGATTACCTTACATTGCTATCAATATCGGTTCGGTACAAAATCGTCGCTTGTTATGCCATGTCGATTCGATATTGTAAAGATAACGATTTCAGTGTGCTAGGACCTGAACGGGAAACTTTCCTAGTTGGACAGGCAAAGCTTTTCAAATTATAATTTGTACTTTCTTTTGTATCTATAATAAATAAATAAATAAATAAAATAAATAAATAAATAGGAATTCGACGGTAATGTATTATGTTCAAGAGTCCCATCTGCCCGGACGTATTTAGAGGTTGTTGTGAGGTTTAAGAAGTGGGGATGGGGTGAAGAAGTTAAAGAAGAAGATGACGTAGTAATTGGCTATTCAAATTTGGCCACTAAAACAAAGCTCTGCTACTATTTCAAGCGGCACGTTTCGAATCTGAATATTAGTCTTACACCAAAGTATGAGGGTAGGCTGAAAAGTAATGCACACAAGTTTGTACAGCGCGAAAAAATGACCTTCAGAAGCGCGCCAGGTGGAATATGGCAGTGATATTGCTCCTCTATAATGATTGAATTGATAAACTACAAAGCAAACATACACATGAGACGAGGAAAAGTAACGAACTAAGACTCCCCTTCAGGAAAAAAACACCGAGTCAAAAGTCATTGATGTACGGAGCATTGAAGATACTCGTATTTGGAGAATTACCAGAAGAAATAAAATTGGAAGAGAGCATAAAGGCATTTGAAATTAAATTGCGAAGATATGTGATTGATTTGGTATAGATGTGTTATTTTAAGTGTATGTATATATAGGAATTGTATTAGGACATAGATAAATATGTACCTATTTAAAATACAGCAATAAACAATAAACCGTACGCGCAAGTTTGAGGTCGTTGAATTCATCCAGTGTATTTTGAGAAGCAGAAGTATGGAGATGTGTTTTAGTGGGTGACCGGATAACTCGGAATGAAACCAACTCAGAACCATCTCAGATAAGTCATTTAGAATGATAAAATTTTTATAGGTTATGTTAGGTTAGGGTTATCGGCTAATTTAAAATTATGTTTTTCATAGCTTTTAAAGACTTTCCAAGGAGGTATTGAGTTGACTTTATTCTCAGTTGGCATGGAACCGTTTTAGTGTTATGTCAACGCAAGGTAAACAGCGTGCTATTATTGAATTTTTTGTTCGTGATTTATAAGCATGTGTGCATTACTTTTCAGCCTACCCTAGTAATACTAAGAATATCTGCCAATGATAATAACAATAACAAAATTCCAGCTGGTCCATACGTCATTTGATTGAGGGTGCTGTTGTAATTAGATAATGCATATTGTGGAAAAGATATTCAGAGATAATTTCCGTGTTATACAAAATATTTTCAAGTACCCATTAAAAATGATGCATCATTGATTTTCCCGAAATCTCGACACAAGTGGCCTTAATTATAATCAGAGATGTGTTTGCACAGAACTAACCCATTAACGCGACGTACTCCGATAGTTAATCTTATAATTGCTTAATTCCCTTATCTGGGGCAGTTGAATGTTGATTGGACCCGTGTACCTGGCCTGGTACGTAGGAACCTGCTCGCATTCTCACGTGTATTGGTGGGGTGTACTCTTTGCCCTATGTTTATTCAATAAATGTATCAAACACTCATTGCTGGGTAAACGTTATTAACGAAATGTGCATATCAATTAGCCGAAACTCGAGCGATGATTTGGGCAAATAAGATTATGCCAAGTAAACATGACGGAGGGAATTTTGTTTAGCGTACGATTTAAAGAGTAGGTAGTTACTACGTGGATTTGCTCGTGTTTCGTTTTCAGCCTCTTTTATCGAACTTTTTTGCAATATTTCATCGGTTTATTGCCAATATTTATTTATTTTATTTATTTATTGTTGGTTTTTTATTTATTTTATTGTTTATTTCTTTAAATGACAATATGTTGATTCTAAGATAATCGACTTTAAATTTTCAGCTACCCTTTCCTGGATACGCGCCATAAATATATTTGGATCCATTTGGGCATTAATTTCTTTAAATTAATAATTTATGCTATGAGACCATGAGGGCGCCATCTATAGTTTTTGTATTGTATTGAATTTACCTATGTGACTTGAAATTCAGTATATTCATGCATTTCCTTACCTCTGTGAAGCAGGCAATTACTTCCGACGGGAGTGTTAGTGAAAAGCCAACAGATGCCACTCCTAGTCAGTCATTATCAAATAATTCACCCAATAATTGAATTATTGTTGTTACCTAAGATTTGGCACGTATTATTAATAGGCAGATTTATATTTCATTGTTGAAACTTCCTTGCTGTGCGAAACATCTGTTGAGATTATGCAATACCGCCTTGGCAGAAATTGATATTTTTAATGAAAAGAAGTGTCTTTTGTGTTGGACATCGTGCATGAGCTGCATTCTCTGAGTGAGTATTGTTTTGTTTTCACTTTGGATTTTGGAATTGCTGGGTCAACTGTTTTGTGTCACATAGGGAAGAGTTCAATTTTCCTTGATTTACATAGGGTAGTCATTCCCTCGTTTCAGGGGCTATTTACACGCCCCTACACTTTCCCTTATTTCAATTATAACCAATGCTAAAATATTAATCTATTTAGATTTTTTGAATACACTTTTATTAATCATTCCTGATAATTTCATGATGAATTAATAGATTTTCTTTTATAAAAAACTGCAACTTGTGACTTTTTGCAAACATCATGTAACAACGAATGGTAATATTTTTTGTCTTACAAGAAATCACCAAAATATTTCAATGATTTTTAAGCATGTTTTATGTGCATTTTCACACATTACCCCACTTTCAAAAGGAATTTAAATATTTTGTATTAACAATTCGTATTAAATTTCATAATATTTCATAATAGCCTCTGAACTCTGAACTATGTTAAACTAGCTTTTTTCCGCGGCCTCGCTCGCATGGTATTAGGGGGATTCCCAGTCCGCCTCCTCCACCTTCCCTCTCCCCACTCCAATCCCCCTATCAACTCCCCTACCCTTCGCTCTCCCCCTTCACCCACCCCTCTCCCCACCCCCTTCCCCCCCCCCCCATCCACTTCCTCCCTCCCTCCTCCACCCCTCCCCCACACCCTTCCCCTTCCTTCCCTCCCCCCTCTCCCACCCCTAACCCCCTCCACTCCATCCACCTCCCCCTCCCCCGCCCCCCGCCCTACCCACCCACCTCTGCAATTACACATATTAATTCCCGGTTCATTCAATTTTCAAACAGCTCGCGTGCCACCTATTACAATTTTTATACAAATTTCATAATGTCTGGGCTCAACGGTAGTTTTATACAAAATAACGAACAAAAAAGAATTATCCAATTTGGTGCAGTCGTTCGGAAGTTATGCGCATACATACATTTCGGCGATTCAATTTTAGAGACAGATATTAACTGCGACGCCAACAAAGCACTCTTTTTAGGGTGAACTGCTTAATTAAAAAAAAAATCGTTTACAAGGCAACAATTTTTTTGCTTTTCTTCTGACGTTTGCAATAACTCAATTTGGTTAGGGACAGAAAACCACCAATGTTCATAGTTCTTGTTGGTGTTGGTATACCTAACCACTATTTATTTATTTATTTATTTGAGACACAAACAGGATATTTATACAACATTTTTGTGGGTAGTATATAATAAATTAAAATACAAATATAAGTATATCGAACGTGTCATAGGAATACGTGTGCATTGAACGAGTGCGCGAAAGCATATGACAACCCTGGAAATTCAAGATTGGAATTTACGCTGTCACAGAGTACCGTGCCGCGAGCACGACAATCTGAGTGCTGCTATTGGCTAGCGGAATAATGTGCATGTGGTGCCCCTTCCAAATGATTTGTCTACAACGCAATTATGTCCTTTAACTAACTAATCAATTAAAAACATTAATGAAATTGACAATGAATACGTGCGGCAGCCTCATTGGACTGGAAAACACATCTAAATAACCATCTAATACTTCCACAAGGGAGTCTAGACAGCAATGATCAACGCCAAGGAATTTGCTGTCTATTTACGTCACCCCCACCATGCGACCAGCCGAGCCACTATTGGTCAATTCTGAACAAAGGAAAAATCTGAATCGTAAATATTTACGACAGCGAATTCATGTTCCGAAAAATTTGGAGCTCAATTTCGAGAAATTGGGAATAATTTGGATCAAGAAATAAACATCATCACCTAAAAATGAGTATATGCTACAAAAACAACCCAAAAACTGACGTCTATCAGTGATTGTTGCACTTTAAGAAAAATATTTACTGTTTAAAATTGTACCTTATATCACATATGTATACTTGTACCTTTTCTTGTAAACACAATAAAAATGATGTGAGGCTTTGGTATCCTAAGTTGGTAAGATCATGGCAAAAACTATCACACATAATTTTGACACAGCTGACTTCCAATCGTAGCGACCAGGGAAATTACCTAAAACAAGTACCTTAGAAAAATTAAGGAGGTTCTGTCCCCCAAAAGTCCGACCTGAGTTTGCCCTATAAAAATAGAAGTCAAACCGGTAGGAAGTCAGTTCATAACTATCAGCCAAGAAGAAAGATACCAACTCAAGATACCAACAGTCTCCAAGTTCAAACCTCTTTTCAAGTTTTTTATTTATTTTTTTTTATTTTTTATTATATAATCAATAATATTATTATTAAATTAATAAAAACAGTTTATTTTTAAACAAGTTCTGCTGTGTAATTATTGTTACGCGTGACAGCTGTTTCGCCTTCTGAAGGCATTATCAAACTGTGGTCATGCCACATACAGACGGTATATTTATACTATTTCTAGAGAGGTATTTATTATGACTCATTTCCAATTTCTGATTAAAAATGACTGAGACACTAATGGTTATTATTTTCCCAATTAGTGTAATTTCCCACTTCGACTGATAGTCTAATTATATTGTGAGTCATTTGCAAAGGCTGACTCATGGTTTCAAGCATAATTAATTATTTTGAATTGGTTTGAAAATATTTAGAAGCGGAGAGTGAATTATATTTTTTTGTTCGTTTATTAAAATAGCTTTAGGATTAATAGCTCTTTTCAAGTGTTTTAATCAGTCTTAGATTCAGTTTACCTCTCCCAGTATCCCAGTAACCTAAAAACCCCAGTCTCCCACAGTCTCCAAAGTGAAAAATATTTATTTTAATCCAGTACTCAAATCAGTTTTGCCATTATACCTAGAAGCATTTTTTGTCAAAGTAGTAAATTCATTTAAAAGACCAGTGGCGTTCCAAAATCCA
Source organism: Limnephilus marmoratus (assembly GCA_917880885.1). Taxonomy (NCBI): domain Eukaryota; kingdom Metazoa; phylum Arthropoda; class Insecta; order Trichoptera; family Limnephilidae; genus Limnephilus; species Limnephilus marmoratus. The sequence continues at coordinate 19,199,775 of OU862933.1, forward strand.
CTGGCGTACGAAACTTCATTGGCGTGTCATTGTGGCCAGCTCCCTATTATATTTAGTTTATGTACAAACGTCTAGTACAATAAGTATCCCTAGATTAATGTGTCTGCATTAATCACATATGCATTTTCACAGAAGCAAACTCTTGAAAAACAATGCAAGTATTATTTATACATAACTTGAAAACTTTAATACAAAATTGAAATACATAATAATAACAAGTATACAATATTTATAAAGTATTTACTGAAAAGTAATATAACAACTTTTTTTATTTTTTTTTTTAAGTGCACAAATTGTGGAGATATTTTTTGAAATGTTTTATAATATTTGCAAAAATATCTATGGAACTGTGTATTTCAACAAGATCGTTGTATGACCGAGACATTCTAGATATAGGATTAAAATATCCAGTATTATTCGTAAAAAATTCAGTCCAAAATATGTTAAGGGTTCTTGTAGATTTGGGCCTGGCGTATGACTTGATTTGGTTGACTAAGTTACTGTCTACACGATTATTAACAATTTTATAGAGCATTAAGAGGTCATTTATGTTTCGTCTTTTAACTAGACTCTCTAATTTGAAATACGTAAGTCTTTGTTCATACCCGTCTAGAAGATGGTGGACACCTGATCGGTAAGACAAAATCCGTGTAAATTTTCTTTGGACTGATTCGAGTCTAGATACCTGTGTAATATAATGTGGATTCCAGACTGTTGACCCGTACTCAAGAACACTTCGGATTAAAGAATTGAATAGAATTATTAGGCTATTAGAATTCTTAAACAGTTTGGTTGATCTTACAATAAAACCTATTAATTTATTTGATTTACTCACAATGTATTCAATGTGTTGATTGAATGTCAGTTTGTTGTCAAATATAATTCCTAAATCTTTTATATATGCTATATGAATATAGAATTTTGTTGGTGTTCTTGGTGAAGTTTATAACTTTGCACTTAGCAAAATTCAGTTCCATTTCATTGTCAACACACCAGGTAGATATTGTGTTAAGGTCTTGTTGTAAGAGTTCACAATCTTTCATAGATGTAATTGCTTTATATAATTTGAGGTCATCAGCATATAGAGAAAAATTACAGCAGAGTTTATGTGTAAGGTCGTTAATAAATATTAAGAAAAGTAAGGATCCAAGGTGAGATCCTTGTGGTACGCCCGACGTAACTAATATTGGGGAAGAGTTAAATCCGTTAATAGTAACTAATTGACTTCTATGTGATAAATATGATTCTAACCAACGAAGCAGGTTTCCGTGAATGCCGATTTTATCGAGTTTATTCATTAAGATAGAGTGACTAACTTTGTCAAAGGCCTTACTGAAGTCGGTGTACACGGCATCTACTTGTGTTTTATTATTCATCGATTTACAGAGAAAGTCCATATATTCGAGTAAATTAGTATTTGTGGATCTTTTAGCTACAAATCCATGGAAAGGACTAAGTACCTATATGTGTTACATGGTTAAAAATGGTTTTATATACAATGGACTCGAATATTTTGCCAAAACAAGATAAAAGGCTGATAGGACGGTAGTTAGTTACATCATTTTTACTGCCAGATTTGTGGATCGAAATTACGCAGGCAACCTTCCACAGATCCGGAAATACCCCATCGTTCAGACTTTTGATGAATATTTTGTGTAATGGTGTTGCAAGCTGATCTGCACAATTTCGAATAAATAGTGGAGGAATTCCATCTGGGCCGGAACCCTTATTGATATCAACAGTGTTTAATTTCGCTTTGACATCGTCTAACGTTATATTGCTATGAGACAATGGATAATTATAGAGTGGGGATGAAAGTTTAGAGTCACTTTTAGAATTGGATGGTGAGGTAAAAACAGAAGACAAGTAAGTAGATAACAGTTCACATGTATCTTCTCCATTTGTTGCTGATTTGTCGTGGAGATGCATGATTTTGGGGAGAGAATTAGAAATTCTTTTCGAATTAATGAGAGTTGAAAGATTTTTGATACTGTTAGGGAGAGAATTTTCTACTGAATCTACATAGGCTTTAAGGCATGTACGTATGGATACTTTTACTCTAGCCCTCAAGATAGAAAAACTGTCATAGTCACATTGATTTTTGTATTTTTTCCATTTCTTTCTAAACTTTTCTTTTTCTCTGAGTTGGTGGATGAGAACACTGCTAAACCAAATTGGAAACTTATTATTCCTGATTCTTAAGCGCGGAGTGTGTTTTTCAATTGATAGCCATAACAAGTTATAAAAATGTAGTAGGGAGTCATTACAATTCAGGGTGTTAAGATCGTCCCAGTTATTAATTGACAACATTTCATTGCATTTAATGTAATCCGATTTTTTGAAGTTATATTTGATGTGATCTGGATTGGTGGGTAGGGGTCTGTATTTGGACATTAAAAAATCAAATTCAATGGGAGGTTGATAATAGTCAATTTTGGATAGCACATGTGAAGCAATTTGAATGTTGAGATTATGATTGGAAAACACTAAATCTAAAATTCGACCTATGTTGTGAGAGACGTAATTGAATTGCTTAAGTCCAGTCAAATTTTGAAAGTCTAGTAGAGATATTGATTTCTGGCTATTTTGTAAGACTGGTCTGGTGTGCGTTACATTGACAGTTGGTGAGTATTGAATAGATGGTACATTAAAATCGCCCATTATTATTGTTATATCTTCTGATGAAAAGTTATTATATGTCGTTTGACACTTTTCGAAAAAATCTGAGATTTTCGGTTGGTATATCTGGAGGCAAATACGCCAAACATAGGTTAATGGATTGTCTGGAAGTTTCATGTAATTTAAATTTAATCCATAAATCATCTGTAGATTTTGAGCTGTGTGCTGAGACTAAAAAAGATGTCATTTCTTTCTTAATGGCTATTAGAACACCACCACCTGATTTTTTAAGAGAACTCGATATGTCCCTATCGCGTCTATATATATTATAACGATCATCTACTATATCATGGTCATAGATTGTGGAATCTAACCATGTTTCTGTAAAACAAATTAAATCATAATTGCAACTGAGCACTTCGCAGTATAGATCATTTAATTTGCTTTTTAAACCACGTACATTTTGATAATAAAATGTTATTGCCGTTTTGTTAGAATCCATTTTGAAAGTATAATATAATAAGCATTATTAAATACATTTTTTTTGTAAAATAAATTATTGAAAAGTAAGTAATTATGCTTTGAAAGGGGGCAATTATGAACATCATTAGTTTTGGTTTGTTTGTGGTACATGATTTTGTCTATGGTGTCAGTTGTCATTAATGTTGACAGAAATAGGTTTTTGAATAGTGAACAAGATACTGAGCATACATTTGTTACATAAAAGTATGTTATCATTGTGCAATTATTTGTAATAGGTTGCGATCGTTTTTTATATTTAATAGATTGTGATAGTACATGAGGATAAAGAGAAAGTTTTAAAATATAATTTTGTTCAAAAGTTAGCAACCGGTTTTTGTGATATTTGAAACACTCTAGCAATTCGTTAATAATTACTACAGTGGAGAAATCGTGCATATAATAAATATTTTGTTGTTGTTTTAAAGAATAATTAAGTTCAGAAGTTAGCAATAGTTTTTTGTGATAATTGAAACACTCCAATGATTCTTTAATTACTACAATGGAAATATTGTGAATATAATAAAGATGATACCAATATTCCAAAAGGTTAACTTTTAAGTAACTTGTATGTGGGAAGTTTTTAAATAATTTTAATGAATTTAAATTCATAAAGGGACGGCAGACCTGGTAGGTGAATTTTGGGTGGACTTCAATGTTGAGAGCTTGTTGATATCTTCTTGGTCATTAATAAGTATTATGGGGGTTGAATCGCTTATACGAATGTAAATTCTACCATTTCTAGCAGCAATAGCGAATTTTACCAGCCATTCTTATATCACGACATTGCTTCAGCAAAAGTTGGTTTTTTGAGGTTAGATGGTCGTTAATATATATTTTACTGGTTCCAGGAAGCTGTAATTCGGAAGCAAGCATTCCTTTCCTCTTTCTTATTGCAGCTATGAGTTCATCTTTAAGGTACCTGCGAGTTAATTTGACGACAATGTTCCTCGATTTTTTGCATTACGGTTTGTCCTGGGGGCAATTCTGCTGGCGAAATCCACTTCTTGTCGGGTTATATTGCATCCAGCTGTGGCGCCTATCTTGGAGAGGATGTCGTTCACATTTTCGTTTTTGGTTTCAGGAATACCACTTATTATAACGTTATTGGAGCGATTAAATTGGTCGTTTATTTCAATTTGTTTTTCCAATTGGAACACTTTTTTTTGAGCTGATTAATTTCCTCTTTGAATTCATTTTTTATGACTTCGACTATATTGTTTTTAAACTCTTCAAATTTTTTCTCTAGAAGATGAGTTTTGAAGTCTTCAAACTTGTTGTCTAAAAGTTGTAGAAGTTCCGTATTGAGATTACTGCCGGACTTAGAGTTTGATCGCGTTGTCATAGTCACTTAGTGTAATATTTTTATAATTATGACTTATTAAATTGATTGCAATTTTATTATTTTAATAAAAAATAGGAGAAGAGCAAAAATTTGACAGCTGTTACAAGTAATGTTATTGTTGTATGTGTTGTATAGTTTTTCATGTGCATGCGCTCGTCGAAAAAACAATCTAAATAAAGTGTACCTAATTCTGTTCAAATGTATGAAAAGGGGTATACATCTAGCTATTATTTAGGCCTAAATTAGTAGAATACAAAATGCAGTTGTTTACTCGTTAATATGTAGGTTAAATTGGAACTACTTGCAACCAATTTTCGATTTACTCTAAAAAGTAATGAAGAAACACCTAAACAATATACTATAAATAAAGACCAAGCAGAGGTACCTAGGTACTGGCAGGTTGATCGACTAACGGCCGTTATAGTTGTTCGTTGGAGACGCCGTTCCACCTCCATACCGCAATAGCACCTTCCGTTATCGCCCGGCGCCGATAACGGCCCTTTATCTCTCCCGTTTAAATCACAGCGGCGGATTATCTGATTCGTAATAATGTGTGAATAACGAAAATCAGCTGACAATTAAACAAACGTACGGTGTTAATAAATACATTTGATTTTTTAAAATTAATTTTATTTTAGTTATTTGTACATTTATGTTTACAAATTTCTAAGTAATTATAACATTTCATATCGCAAACTACTTTTCCTAATTTGATGAAGCTCCTACAATACATCTTGAACCTTTCAATCGGTGCGGACTATAAAGTTTCTGGCAGCGTGTTATAATATAACAATTTGCCGATGACACAGTAATATACTTAATTGGAGATAACTGTGGAGAACTAATAAATATTTTAAATAATGAAAAAATCCCTTGAAATTTTAACTTACAACTCTGTAGTAAGCGTTAAAAATTAAGTTGATGACGCGGTTTGAAAGGGAGATATGTAAATACAAATGTTAGAGTGGGCACGCTAATATAAAAAACTAATATAATTAAGAGGCCCAAGCGAAAATATTTAATAAACCACGAGTAATTAAAATACAACAAAAATCTCCCGATAAATGTTAAAAGTAGTGTTTAAAGAATCACTGTAATTTATTTCTTACTTATAACAAGTTAATAAGAGAACAAAATGTGTTTTAAGAATTTTCGGAACATGCCCTACGATTTTTTTCTATCAAGAGAATTTCATATAATTACGGTTTGGGTTCGGCAAATATATCTATATTATCTTAGAAAATATCAAAATCTTATTTTAGAACTTAAAAACTAAAAGTGTTCAAGGCAAATATATTATAAATCGGTAGAAATTGCTGATTAAGAAAACCTGTATGCGCAAGCGTTTGTCAGGTATAGGCTCAGTTTTTTCGTGTCTCCTGATAAGTCTAACGATTTGCAACGTATTTAAAATTTGAATAAACAGTAGACAAGTCGCTTCAAGGCTTTCATATCTCGCTTTAGGTACTTATGTAATTGGCTTCGGTTCATTTCATTTCCATCCCTCCCTCAAAAAGTGCCTTGAACATGTTTCAGGATACTAGTAAAAGAATATCGAATAGAAATCTCT